>OY728152.1:234748880-239748880 GCA_963277665.1 Viscum album
GATAATTTATCTTTACCTTCCATATAAAGTATTATAAAATGATTTCAATCATATTACTTTATAAAAACAATTTATATCCTAAAAATAAATACATGATTATTTATATTATTTTAAAAAAAATTCAAATCAAACATCATAACATTTTCCAAATTGGGGACTTTTTTCTATCTTTTTGAAAAAAAATTCAGAGAATATTTAATTTTAACATTTATAAAATTAAAATATTATTCCACTATAATTTCCAAAACATTCATAGACGATTTAATTATATTTTATTGTGACTTTTTTCAAGGAAAATGGTATAATTTTTTTAGATTTATAGTTTCTTATATATGAATTTTAAAAATGAACAATTTGTTCTCCCAAAAACTGTTTTGATAAATATTTAATTTTATTTCCATTCATTAATGTGATAAAAACTTTTTATATTTTTTCTATAATGGTATTATTTTTTAGTGATACCACACTCATTCATTTTTTATATTGTTATTTATTGTTTCTATAATATTATTAGGAAGCCTGTTTTTTTCACATGTTAATTGTGATTGATAGAGATTGTTAGGTAACCCATTTCATTTTAATGGGTTAAACATGATTCAATGATATTGGTTTGGTAGCCATTTCATATACACCACTTAATAATATTTTAATGATATTATAACAAAACAAATATCATTTCCATTAATTAATCACATTTTAACGAAATTATTATGGAACCTGTTTCTTTTACATAGGAAAATCATGTTTAAAATATATCATTATTAACCAGTTCTTTTTAAAAAATTAATCACACCATTAATGGTATAATGAATTATTATAATGTTTATTGTTAAAATAACTCTCTATATACATTATTTATGGTTCTTGATCATTGTTATATGACGGGAGCGGCTACATAGAGGTAATAAATCCATGTATAATATATTCTGTAGGTGTTGCCACATAGTGATCCAATTCCTTGGGTTTGGAAGTTCACCATATTATAATTCCATTTGAAAGGGTTATATATGATTTGTATAACTTTTCAATGAAGATAATATCCCATGATAATTATGCATTTTACATTTAATATATATGCATTATAAAGGTTTCCATTCATCTAGATTGATATGACATGGCTCGTGATTATTGATTTTTATGAACATTTCCACTATGAAATCCATATTCACTGTTTTCATGTTATATGAACTTGATATTGATGTTTACAAATAATAGTATGTTTGACTCCTTCATTTTTATTTTGACATCATACACTTATTCTCTTTGTATTATATCTAATGACATGTAATTATTAATGACAGATATTACCCTTACTAGTCATTTGATCTCACCCTTCTCTTTTTAATTTTAACTATGTTATAAAGATTAATGCTCAATGAATTATGTCTACTCGGTTTTTTAGGGGATTATGATGGTGACCAAATTTGGAATATTAAAGATGAGTTATAGTTAGAGATTATGTTTATCTTTATGATAAATTTGATTATGAATCCATGATGTTATGAATTTATATTAAATCTATAAAAAATTGATCTAAAAAAGTCTTTTAAAATTTTAGTTTCCCAATATTTCAAATAAATATATGTTTTTGTGGGTGATACATAGTTCAACATCATCGATATCAAAGCCTGAAGTGTAATTTTTATGTTTTTAGAACATGATATAAAAGTGAGAGTTCTCTGTTATTATAATATATAATATCATAAATATTTCGGGATATAAATATCCATATATTATTATATAATGGTCCACATAACTAGATATTAATAAACTTTCTTATTCTATGATTATATCTAGATATCTTACATTACTTATTATCTAAATATATACACAATATTTTTACTAAATTATATAATTTGAATTTGAATTTTTTTTATTTGGACAAAAATTATTTTTACTGAATATATATGTTTTCTATAAATATTTAATTGAATGTTTCTTATTTTCTCAAATTTTATTTATGTTATTTTCAACCATGTTTATTTTCTAATAATGGTTTAATTGTAATCTTCTTGTTAATTTCCAGATGATGTTATTGTACTTTTTAATAATTAATGGAAATGATTTTTTTATCATACACATCATGAAATGAATTTTACTCCATCATGACCAATCAATGTCATAATGATTATATTAAAGGGATCCGATGTAACACCCCATGTAAATAACGAATATGACATTTTCATATTTATCCATATTTGTGAATAAAATATTAATATTACTTTAAAGGGTACTCTATGCACGATGGCGTACCCAATACGCAACAATGAGTTCCTTCGGAATCTTGTGTTGCACTCTAATAATAAAATAATATTATTTTAAATTGTTGTTAACGCCTAGCCGTTGTAATGGCGGGAATGAACAGAACTAACTAAAAAATGATTATATATGTTTTTCAAATATTTTTACTCTCTACAATAAATTCTATAGGATTAAAAATGCGAATGAATCCAATTTTAAGCGTAAACATTCCAATATTCTTTAAAAGGTCGATTAACGGCCTTTTGATGGGGAACCTCTTTTAAATACACTTTTTGAAAATTTTATGTGTTATATTTGACAAAATAAAATTCTTCTTTAGAATCAGGAAATCAAAATTTACTTTGCGTAAATTTTTGGTATTTTTCCGAAAAAGTTCAATTTTTAATGAATAGTGAAAAATGTTGTATTTTAATTAAAAACCACTTTTTAATATAGTTTATTTGTAGGATTAGATTATATTTTGAATTGGTTTTAAAGTGAAATTAGAATATATTTTTACCATTTAATCCAATAGTGTTCATTGGAATTAATTTCACTTTGAAATCGGACATAAACTAGTGTCAATCTTTTGATACATTTTGTTTCATAAAAACACGCTATTTGTTTTGACAGTGGGAATTAATTATTAAATTAATTAATGCAACATATATGTTTTTAATTTTGTAAAATAGAAATCATTTTTTAATTCTGAATATCAAATATCACTTAGGGTGATGTTTTGGTAATTTTCTTAAAAACTTCATTTTTTGATGAATAGTGAAAACACTAAGTGGTACTTATAAAAACTGATTTTTCCGTTTAAATGAAATTTTTCCATCTTTGTGTTTTTAATTTCAAAAATACTACATACATGGTAATCATTATAAAGTAAATTTTTGTTCAGTGGGAATAGAATAATTTTTTGGTGAATAGTAACTTATTAAGTTTTTAATCGCGATTAGAGGTAATTAGTGTAGTTTCAGGTAAGAATAATGTTTTAATAAAATGAAATGACCTAGACACATGTCCTACCCTCATTGGATGTGTCATGGCCGACCAATACAATCCATGGGTCAACATGGGGACCCCCTGAAGACAATTTGGTTGGAAAATGACATAAATACCTATTTATTTAATGATAAAGTAAAAATGACACAAACATGAGATGTTTTACTAAAAAAACTTTTACATGGCGTTATACAAGTCAGATTTTTGACTATAAAAAGTCATTGGAATGATAGAAATATTTAATACATGATAGAAGTTTTTTATATTTTTTAGACATTAAATAAATTAAATTATTTATGACATCATGATAATGCAGCGATGACCTCATTATTTAACGATTTAAATAAAATGGAAAGATAATGTAAAATATAAGACCTAAACATGTCCAAAACCTATTGGATTGTGGATTTAGAACCCTTATCCCTTAATCCTCTAAACACATCCATGTGGGACCATTAAAATCAGAAACTCATTCTAAAATAAAGTAACATTTTTTACTTTCCAAGAGTGCCCCTCCTCTCCTCTTATAAAAGGCCCCCACCTCTACCTCCTTACCCACACTTCCAAAGCCTTTGGATCGTCCAAACCCTACACATTTTATCTCTCCACATATCTCTATAACTCTTAGATGCCTCACTTTGGTCAGAAGTCTTCCCAAGGAAGCCTTTGAGCCAAACCAAAGGGAGATACCCGATTTTAAGGTAATGTCTTCACTTGAGTCCTTTTGTTTTATTTTGATTCTCCAGCCCCCAAAACTCTTTTTATTCATTTCTTTTATAACAAATACAGTATATTCAATATTCTAGGATGTTTTTATAAGAAGGATTCGAGATAAACTAACAAACACCTACATGTAATGGTTAAAGAACATACTATTTCCGTGGATGGCGAATTTCTGCCTCCCGAACGATGATTGTTCAACATTCTTTTAACACCTTCAAAGGTGGCCATTAAGATGTCACTATATTTATATATGATATATAATATGTTTATGTTTTCCTTAAGCTTCTGTATTTTTCATTTATGGCATACCTTTATGGATTCCATTATAGGTATACGCGATATCTTTATTTTAGGAAGTGCGGACAACCGCCCCCTCAAAGTGATTTGATTCGTTAATACCATACGTGGTACGTATAAAGGATATATTTATTGATATTATATATGATACCATACTAGAATTAAAATATTATTATGTATAATTATGTTTTAATTCCATTAAATATGAAATAGAAATGGAAGTAGCGTTCATTCGTACGTACGGCTTACTGTCTCCATGAACGGTCCATTTCATTTCTTACCTCTAAATGTTATGTAATATTATAAATTCATGAATATACTGGATATATATGATATATATGATATGCACATCATGAATACAATTCTGGATATAATGGATATTTTACCACATCAACAACTTGTAATTATAAAGAGTTTGTTTTTGACTCAAGTACCAATGATCGTTAACGTAGGGACCCAAAGCTTGACGTACATGGACATTACATTACTTTTGAGGAATACTTAGTACATTAAAAAAAACACACACACAAATACCGTAACAGTTTAGTGTCTTTGGAAACTTGGAATATAATCTTCTAATCGTGGTGAATGATCTTCAACATCTCCCATAAAGATCTTCTTTTGTTTACCTAAAACTTTCTGTTATTTCCTGGGGAAAAGAAAACATAAAAGGGTGAGCTCAAATTCTCAGTAAGGGTAAACAAAAGAAATATCAATCACATCATATTCATAAGAACATAACATTTTGGAAATATTAACCTAAAAAAGAGATCATAATATCATAACATGGGATAAATCATAGTATTGAAATGTAATCCCAATAATCATAACTTAAAACATGAAACTTTGTGGAATACACACATAATCATAGAGAATAATTTCTTATTAGTCAAGACTCATTTACAAGACTATCTTAGTGGACAAAGTCCATTTCTGAACCGAGTTTACTCCTCGTTTCAGTCCTGTTTCACTAAACCGGTTTTACCTGCCGTTCTAGCCATGTCTATCTCATGAGATATAAAATCTTTACCCAATTCATTGCAGGTAGATATAGGTCCCACCCATCTCATAATTATACCATTCTTATGTGTTTCACAAAATCATAAACCATACATCATAGCATAACCCATGTAATAAAAATGGGAATCTTAAACATCGGGACATCATAAAAAAATTCATATAAGATAAAGGGATTCATAAAAATAATTTCATCACAACATAATCAAATCAATGTAATAATAGGGATAGAAATAGAACCCTTTATTATCTTAGATGGAAAATAATTTCGATAAAACACTTGAACTCCATTCTTGAGGAAAATATCCTTTCTACTTCAAAAACACTTTTCCTTTCTTAACAAGTCATACACTTCTAAACTAAAGGAATTTGATTAAAAAGAGACTTGAATTCATGTAAATTAATCTTCTTGGAAATAATGTTTTAAAAATCCATTCATGCCGTATAAGTTAAAAAAACATTCTTCTCGTACTTTTGTCAGAAAAGTCAAAAAGTACCTCGTATGAAAAACGTCAAAATATTCCTTTCATATATTTTACTAAAAACTCACCGAAGGGTAAAATGGGATTTAAGAAATTGTAGGTGTATGGAAATAATATTACATATTAAGGAAACATGGATGTGGATGATAAAATACACCCCAGTATATACCAAAGTATAAACAATCTCGGATAAAAATGTGATTGTGATATTTTCTCTTACCTTAGGTCCGATTTGCTTCATAAGTGTCCAAAACTCCTGTATAATGATTTAAATAATGTCATTTACTTATTCCAGAATCATAATCATTGTTATGATATCATATATGGTTCACTTATGACTTTATATTACCCGTTCTTTTGTAAATTCCATGTTAAAGAGAATTTTGGGTAAAATCGTTTCATTTGTCGTCCGTGTTTTGACTTGTAATTATTCATATGATTACATAGATCATGATTACGTAATTTTGGAATATAAACCATGATTTATATATAATATATATTCATAATATATATATATAATATACCAGTAAATGGAAAGAAATACACCGTTCATGGAGACGGTAGACCGTACGTACGCATGAACACTGTTTTCTTTTCCTTATTGAGTTGAATGGAATTAAGTAAATGAAATACATATATATACACATAAATACAGTATCATTATTATGTCATATATTTCATGATTACTTATTATATATACATTATAATCATTCATGAATGGTTAACGTGGAGAATGAATCTCATCGCGTCATGGAGACGGTAGTCCGTACGTACGCACGAGCGATGATATCGTTCTCATGATCATGGAATTGTATTGGAGTGTATGTATACTATTTCAGAATCAATATCACTTTACAATAATCATATATAGTTATTATGTACACCATTATACCCATCCAAGTAAGGTGGTGGTGGAAAATAGATTACATCACGGCGTGGAGACGGTATTCCGTACGTACGCACGCGCGGTGATTTCATTTACCGTAGGATGGATAGATGGTGAAATAAGGTTGTTTCATACTTATAATAACATATCAGTATATTATTGATACTGATGTTATTAATTCATAATGAAACAACCTATGAAGAATAAGTGGAAGAAGAAATAAAGTTGAAATAATTGGTAACAGACATTACCTCTTCTTTGAAGCGCCTCTTTGAGATCTCTTTTTAGGGCACTAAAATTTGTCTTTGAGGATGACCAGAATCTCTAGGATGTTTCAAGGGAAGTTGAGAAGATAATTTGGCAGTGGTTGGCCGAGCATGAAGGCTCAAAGCGGTGTGAGGAAGAGAGGGAGGAGGTGCCCTTTTATAAGGGAGGAGAGGGGCACCTTTGGAATAACTAAAAATATTATTTTATTATAAAGACAAATTCGGTTTTAAATAGCTCCAAATTGATTTATTTAGAAGCTAAGGTGGGGATGGGTCTAAATAATCTAATCCAATAGAATATAGACAAGTTTATGTTCCTATTTTAACCTTATCATTTATATTTAACTTAAGTTAGATAATTTTACTTTTACTGTGTCTTTTTGTGTTCTTACACTATAAGGTTAATAAACTTACTATAACAAGCCAAATGAACCCCAAGATGATTATTATTATATATATAACCTTATCTACATCATTTGGATGAACCTTAGATTTTTAGGAATCAAATAACAATTAATAATATAATATTTGTTTTAAAAACAATTTTATGTCAATTTTGACACTATTTAGTAAGTGATTTTTGTAAAAATCATAACAGACTGGTTAGTTTGAAAACCATTAATTATATCAATACTAAAATTTCCTATTAACCTAGAAAATTAGTGGAATTCATAAACAGTCTCAAATTAAATATATTTTGGTATTTATAACATCAACTATGTCAATATTCCATTAATAAGATAATTACTGCATCATCATTGTGTCATATATAAATAAAATTATTTAATGTCTAAAAATTACAAATAAAATACCATTATGTTGGAAATTGTTTTAGCGTTCTATGTAATATTTATGGTCTAATTTATCGTATGTATAACCCTATATTAAAAATGATATATTTATTAAACATGGATTTTAACTATTTTAACCCTTCTTTAAATAAATTAATAATAAATGTCCTAATCTAATCCATGTGGGACGAAATGGTCATATTTAATTCCTAAGGTTGTTTTTTTATCTAATTACACTTATCCTATAGAATTAGGACATGTTTTATGGTAATAATAATATCATTTTTACCCTTAATTACCCTATTTACTTATAACCGTGGTAAAAAAAGTAAAAAGTTACTATTCACCAAAAATTATTTCCATCTAATTGAACCACATTTTAATTACTGACATCAACCATGTCTCTCTGATTTTTGAAATTCCACTCACAGAAGCGGTAAAATTATGTTTTATGAAAAATTCATTTTTTTAACTACCATTTAGTGGTTTCACTATTCATCAAAAAATGAAAGTTTCCAGAAAAATACCATAAATTAGGCCTAAGCTATAATTGATATTATGAACTGAAAAATGATGTCTATTTTACCAAATTCAAAACATATCAGTTTCATTACTTAATTTAAAAATTAATTTCTGTCGTCAAAACAAATAGCGTGTTCTTAAGAGATAATAACTATCAAAAGATTGACATTTGTTTATCTCTGGTTTAAATGTGAAATTACATCTAATGGCCAACATTGTATTAAATTTTAAAAATATATTCTAAATATAATTTAAAACCACTCAAATTAATAATTTATCACTATTAATTATTTCGATTAAAAATTTTGTTTTTAATTAAAATTTAGTAATATTCACTATTCATCAGAAAATGAAAGTTATCTGAAAATTACCAAAATTTCACCCTAAGCTAATTTTGATTTTCCGAATCCAAAAATGAAGTCCATATTGAAAAATAAAATTTACAAAATTTCAAAAAGTGGTTATTACTATTCATAACGACTAGTTTTAATAATATTTTAATAGCATATCATTGTTTAGCGAAACTCGGTATTGCGTACAACACACGCTATCGCGGAAGGTCGCGCTTGCGTGTAATGCAAGCCAAGTTAGGGTTGCGTGTTGTGAATGAATCCTTTGTTGTTTCGTATAACATAATCCAACCATATTTCATTTATACAATGAATATATATATATATACTCAATGTTGCGTAAAATAACTATTATCAAAATTGCGTGTAACAAGATCCAAGAATAGTGTTGCGTATACTGCAAACTAATACGGTGTTGCGTATAGAACAAGGTAATCTTGGTGTAGCATATAACACATAACATTAATGAAATTAAAAGAATATTTTTCATAAAATCTCGGGGTGTTACATTCTACCCCCTTAAAATGAATTTCGCCCTCGAAATTCGTCGGGGTTATAAATGGTTTACTACTCGAAAGTTTGTTTAATAGAATCCCACATCGTAAAAAGGAACACCCAAACCTGGATTTAAAAACTAAAGTATGAAATGTAATGGTTACCCAAATTAACTCATCACTGGGTTTCCACGTAGGAGAACATAGGTGAAAATATGGATGTGGAAGAAAAATCTAACCATCAAGTTCTGATGGAGACTGGTAGAGAACATGGCTATGAAATAGCCAACAATCACAAAGCCATAGATTTGCGATGATCTGAGGTACCATCTGATTCATCAGATATAAGGGCACTAGGACAACATTTTTGGTTTTCAAGATCATTTCCCTAAAGATGGTGAATTAAAAGAAATACTTACATGATATTGGTACAATTTCACTATTGATCGTGCTTTGAACAAATTCCACTTCATCTCTTAAATAAATGATGTTGAATTTGTTATTGATGAAGTGTTAATAGATCATGTGATAGAATGATGGGTCATTCCATCTATTTCAAACAAAAGGTTAGCAAAAGTTATCAAATATACATAAGTCCATCTATGGTGAGGTTAATCGTATACGATTCCAAAAATGAACTTATACGTCATATATCATACCGCGTAATAAAATAAAAGTAGTTTCTACTAACCAAGGACTTCCTGTAGGCCTGTGGTAGGCGATAAAGGCCAGTCGCACTTCGGTTGTGGGTTCGATTCCCATAGCCTTGTCTGACGCAATGGGCTGTCGCCCGTCCTGCAGGTTGTCCTTTTTCAGAAGCTATATTACTATAACATCCCATCAATAATATCGAAAAAAGTTCAATCCTAACTTATGTCCAACATAATCCATTCCAATCTTTAGGCTTTTATAAAATACTTTGGTCCAAGCTCATAGTATAAAGAAAATTATTACTTGAAATGTCACATAACAATCACGTGAATTCCATCATTTATCCCCCATATATCATATGATATATCTTGTCGGTCAAATTAAAAACATATGAATACCTTAATCATGTATTCTCTTGAAGAATGAATACCCATTAATTGAACCATAGTGAAAACATGAATGCAGTCAAAAGTGAATTCATTCCACATACCAAAAGCCAAAAATTCTATATATTCAAACCATGATATAACATTCTCCTTATATCAGTCACGATCTCATGAATACAGTCAAACATTTAATTTTCTCATTTTCCATTCATTATGCACATATCATCTTTTTTTCCAAAAATATCTCAATCACATTCTATGGTTACCGGTACCATTGAAAACCACAATAGACCAATACATAAATATTACAATATTCCACGATACTATATACCACATTATTTTGGAATCCCATTACATAAACTCTTAATCATGCCACCACATCATTGTCATATTCAACATCGCCAATAGTGATTGCATGTGACTTCCCTTTGTCCTTTTCCTTAAGTGGATGCTCATGTCGATCATCAGTAACCCTTGGATTAGGGAATTTATTAGCAAAATGCCTCATTTCCTTGCACATGAAGCATTGAAGTGTTGGTGGTGCGTTCTCTACAGTCTTTTCTTTATTCACATCATTAGAAACCCTTTTTACATTACTTCGACACTCAGCTGCTTGATGACCTTATTTTCCACACTTAAAACATTCTATAGTCCCTTTAAGACAATCTTCACCATGCTTCTTTCCACACTTTGAGCATAAGGAAACATTCATCTTCTTTTCACCATTATTCTGAGATTTCTCCTTGAACTCCATCTTTCGTTTCATGTCAAAACTATGAGATGGATAAGTAACACCAACTTCCACTTATACCTTGATAGCACAACACACAATTTCTTCATAGCTACTGAACTCTCTTATAGCTAATGCCCTTCGAAGATTTTGTTTTAAGCCACTGAATAATCAATCAACTTTACTTTCAGGTTGGATGATAAATTAAGATGCATACCTTGCAAGTCTTATAAAATTCGCTTCATATATACCAAAAGATTCATCATCATTTTTCATTAGTTCAAGAAACTCCTTCTCCATCATTGTTCTATGAATACGAGGGAAGTACTTATTGAAAAATAAGTTCTTGAACTCGTCCCATTCCTTGGACTCAATTTCACCTCTTGGCCTCGTATTCTTGATAAGATTCCACCATTGATCAGCATCACCTTCCAAACGATACACTGCTACGATGACTTTATCATGTTCAGAACATTGAAGAACTGAAAATATCTTTTCAGTAGTACTGATCCATTGTTCAGCAATAAGTGGATCAGAAGACCCACTGAAAGAAGGTGGACGTTTCCTCATGAAGAAATCAATAGAATATTGTTCCCTTCTATGCTCATTTGGATGTACAGAATGATTCATAGCTTGGGTAAGTATAGCAATAAGATTTTGCACTCCATCTCCCATAACATTTGTTTGTTTAGGAGGAAAATCATTGCATTTTCCATTACATTTATCAACACGGTTCCTTCAGGTTCCAGCCATCATCTAAATCCCAAAAAGAATAGTGTGAGAGGTAAAAATCACACTAGGGAAATCAATATAATAATGGGGGAGTACCTTAAATATCTAGAATCTTAGGTTTAATTCTAAGATGGTTAGCGCAATTCTAGGACTATAACGTATACTTAACCTTAGGGACATCCCTAGACATACCTTAGAAATATCTCTAGGGATCTCACTAAAGTTCTCGCATCCTAGTTTTCAAAGGTTGACTAAACATTTCCTCTGATACCAACTGTAGGGACCCAAAGCTTGACATAAATGGACATTACATTACTTTTTCAGAATTCATAGTACATAACAAAAACACACACACAAGGACCGTAATAGTTTAGAGTCTTTGGAAACTCGGAATATAATCTTCTAATCATGGTGAACGATCTTCAACATCTCCCATAAAAATCTTCTTTTTTTTACCTAAAACCTTTCATTATATCATGGGGAAAAGAAAACATAAAATTGTGAGCTCAAATTCTCAGTAAGGGAAAACAAAATAAATATCAATCACATCATATTCATAAGAACATAACATTTTGGAAATCTTAACCTACAAAAGAGATCATAATATCATAAAATGGGATAAATCATACTAGTGAAATGTAATCCCAATAATCATAACTTAAAACCTGAAACTATGTGTCATACCCACATAATCATAGAGAATAATTTCTTATTAGTCAAGACTCATTGCCAAGACTATCTTAGTGGACAAAGTCCATTTCTGATCCGAGTTCACTCCTCGTTTCAGTCCTATTTCACTGAACCGTTTAAGCTGCCGTTCTAGCCACGTCTATCTCATGTGATATAAAATCTTTACCCAATGCATTGGAGGGAGATATAGGTCCCACCCATCTCATAATGATACCATTCTTATGTGTGCCACAAAATCATAAACCATACATCATAGCATAACCCATGTAATAAAAATGGGAATCATAAACATCGGGACATCATAAAACAATTCATATAAGATAAAGGAATTCATAAAAATAATTCCATCACAACATAATCAAATCAATTTAATAATAGGTATGGAAATAGAACCCTTTATTATCTTATATGGAAAATAATTTTGATAAAACACTTGAACTCCATCCTTGAGGAGAATATCCTTTCTACTTCAAAGACACATTTCCTTTCTTAACATGTCATACAATTCTATACTAAAGGAAGTTGATTAAAAATAGACTTGAAAACTTGTAAAGGATTCTTCTTGGAAATAATTTTTTAAAAATCCATTCATACCATATAAGTTAAAAAACATTCTTCTCGTACTTTTGTCGGAAAAGTCAAAAAGTACCTCGTACGAAAAACATCAAAAGATTCCTTTCATATCTTTTACAAAAAACTCACCGAAGGATAAAATAGGATTTAAAAAATTTTAGGTGGATGGAAATAATATTACATATCGAGGAAACATGGATGTGGATGATAAAATACACCCCAATAAATACTAAAGTATAAACAATCTTGGATAAAAATGAGATTGTGATATTTTCCCTTACCGTAGGTCCGATTTGCTTCGTAAGTGTCCGAACCTACTGTATAATGATTTAAATAATGTCATTGACTTATTCTAGAATCATAATCATTGTTATGATATCATATATGGTTCACTTATGGCTTTATATTACCCATTCTTTTGAAAATTCCATGTTAAAGGGCGTTTTGGGTATAATCGTTTCATTTGTCGTCCGTGTTTTGACTTGTAATTATTCATATGATTACATAGATCATGATTAATTAATTACAGAATATAAAAAATGATTTATATATAAGATATATTCATAATATATTTATATATAATAGATCAGTAAATGGAAAGAAATACACCGTTCATGGAGACGGTAGACCGTACGTACGCATGAACGCTGTTTTCTTTTCCTTATTGACTTGAATGGAATTAAGTAGATGACATACATATATATACCCATAAATCAAGTATCATTATTATGTAATATATTTCATTATTACTTATTATATATACTTTATAATCATTCATGAATGGTTAACGTGGATAATGAATCTCATCGCGTTGTGGAGACGGTAGTCCGTACGTACGGACGAGCGATGATATCGTTCTCATGATCGTGGAATTATATTGGAGTGTATGTATACTATTTCAGAATAAATATAACATTAAAATAATCATATATAGTTATTATGTACACCATTATACCCATCCAAGTAAGGTAGTGGTGTAAAATAGATTACACCACGTCGTGGAGACGGTATTCTGTACGTACGCACGCGCGGTGATTTCATTTTTCGTAGGATGGATAGATGGTGAAATAAGGTTGTTTCGTACTTATAATAACATATCAATATATTATTGATACTTATTTTATTACTTCATAATAAACAACCTAAGAGGAAGAATTGGAAGAAGAAATAAATTTGAAAGAATTGGTAACAGACATTACCTCTTCTTTAAAGCGCCTCTTTGAGATCTCCTTTTAGGGCACTAAAATTGGTCTTTGAGGAAGAACAGAACCTATAGGATGTTTCTAGGGAAGCGGAAAAAATAATTTTTCAGGGGTTGGCCACGCTTGAAGGCTCAAAGTGGTGTGAGGAAGAGAGGGAGGAGGTTCCCTTTTATAAGGGAGGAGAGGGGCACCTTTGGAATAACTAAAAATATTATTTTATTATAAAGCCAAATTCGGTATTAAATAGTTCCAAATTGATTTATTTTGAAGCTAAGGAGGGGATGGGTCGAAATACTCTCATATAATACAATTTAGAAAAGTTTAGGTTCCTATTTTAACCTTATCATTTATTTTTAACTTTAAGCTAGATAATTTTTCTGTTACCGTGTCTTTTTGTGTTCTTACACTATAAGGTTAATAAACATACTATAACAAGACAAAAAACCCCCAAGTTGTTTATAATTAATATATATATCCATATCTAAGTCATTTTTCCGAGCCATATATTTTTAGGAATAAAATAATAATTAATAATATAATATTTTTTTAAAAACTATTTTATATCAATTTGGACACTATTTAATAATTGATTTTGGTGAAAATTATAACAGACTGATTAGTTCGAAAAACATTAATTATATAAATACTAACATTTCATAGTAACCTAAAAAATTAGTGCAATTTATAAAAATTCTCAAATTACATTTATTTTTCTATTTATAATATCAATTATGTCAATATTTCATTAATAAGATAATTACGGCTTCATTATTGTGTCAAAAATAAATAAAATTATTTAATGACAAATAATTACAAATAAAATACCATTATGTAGGAAATATTTTTATCTTTCTAATGAATTTTTATAGTAGAATTTATCGTATGTATAACCCTATATTAAAAATTATATACTTATTAAACTTTGATTTTAACTATTTTAACCATTCTTTATATAAATTAATAATAAATGTCTTAATCAAATCCAAGTGGGCCTAAATGGTCATATTTTATTACTAAGGTTGTTTTTGGTCGAATTAAACTTATCCAATAGAATTAGGACATGTGTTAGGTTAATAATAATATAATTTTTACCCTTAATTTCCCTATTTACTTTTAACCGTGGTAAAAAAAAGTAAAAAGTTACTATTCACCAAAAATTATTTTCCTCTCATTGAACCACATTTTACTTACTGACATCAACCTTTTCTCTCGGATTTTTGAAATTTCACTCACATAAGTGGTAAAATTATGTTTTATGAAAAATTCATTTTTTTTTAACAACACATAGTGGTTTCACTATTCGTAAAAATATGAAAGTTTCTAGAAAAATACCAAAAATTAGGCCAAAGCTATATTTGATATTATGAACTGAAAAATGATATCTATTTTACCAAATTAAAAACATATCAGTTGCATTACTTAATTTAAAAATTAATTCCCGTCGTCAAAACAAATAGCATGTTCTTAAAAGATAATAACTATCAAAAGATTGACATTTGTTTATGTCTGGTTTAAATGTGAAATTACATCCAATGACCAAAATTGTATTAAATTGTAAAAATATATTCTAAATATACTTTAAAACCACTCAAATTAATAATTTTTCAATATTAATTATTTCCATTAAAAAGGATGTTTTTAATTAAAATTTAGTAATTTTTACTATTCATCAGAAAATGAAAGTTATCCAAAAAGTACCAAAATTTCACCCTAAGCAAATTTTGATATTCCGAATCCAAAAACTAAGTCCATTTTGAAAAATAAAATTACAAAAATTTGAAAAATTGGTTATTACTATTCATAACAACTAGTTTTAATAATATTTTAATAGCATATCATTGTTTAGAGAAACTCGGTATTGCGTACAACACACGTTATCGCAGAAGGTCGCCCTTGTGTGTAATGAAAGCCAAGTAAGGGTTGCATGTTGTGCAGGAATCCTTCATTATTTCGTATAACATAATCCAACCATATTTCATTTATACATTGAATATATTTATATATATATATACTCAATGTTACGTAGAATAACTATTATCAAAATTGTGTGTAACACGATCCAAGAATAGTCTTGCGTATACTGTAAGCTAATACGGTGTTGCGTATAGCACAAGGTAATCTTGGTGTAGCATACAACACAAGACATTAATAAAATTAAAAGAATATTTTTTATAAAATCTCGGGGTGTTAAAGTTAAAACGACCGTTATTAACATAAATAATAACATAGTGTTCATGACATGGTAATATGTGATATAAAAAGAATAATTAACTTCAAAAAGGTTCTTAAGGAAGTATAAATTATCTCTAGTTTATTATTCAGGAGATTAAAGAACGATCGAGTCATGTCGGACCCAAGGTAAGGGATCCAACCTCTCTCTTTCTTTTTAAGTACTCTCATTTATGTCATTTCGTTAAGCCCATCTTTTTTTTTGGGATGTTTTTTTATATTACTCATACTTTACTTTTTATGTTCATATTATGGGAGACCCTATTTGACCTCATAAATCCATTTTTCGATGTTTTAAGTGGCGCCATTAGGCTTCCGAGTTTTCGTAGGGGATTTTTCATCTCACTTTTATTCCCGTGAGATTCATGCTACATTTTCCAATATTTCATTTTGAGTGGTGTATATACTCTCCATTATTCTACTCTTTGTGTAACATACTTTCGTTTATGAGTATTTACATCAATGTTGTATTGTCCTTCTTTCATGGGGTGTACGTTTCGAAATTTACCCAAATCGGTAAGAGAACCTTTCACCCTCCTCTTTTTAAAAGACTTCTTTTGTTATGTCTTTTAATTTTCATCTTATTATGCGGGGATATGTTATTATATATCCATATTTCCGTAAATTTTATGTCCATGTTATGAGATACCCTTTAACTCTGTCATCAACCCTTTTTATAAAATTTGATGTGACGTCGTTAGGCTGTCAAGGGAACTTCTTAACCCAATTTTGATTTCTTTGGGTTCAACATGTAGTTATTGAATATGTCATCCTTTTAATATGTGTGAATGACCTTTGATTTTATTACACTTAATATCCACTTATGTTGGGTGTATTTATATTTGTCACACATAATTATGAGATTGATTTATCCTTAATTTAGGGATACCTTCTTTAAAGGGGATTTCATCTCATTTTACATTTCTATTGAGACTTCATTGTTGTTATGCACTAATTCACTATAATATGGTGTATATACTGTCCTTTTTAATTTTATATCATGAATTCCTTTATTCTCATGATATTATAATTTTCTGATTAAATGTTATTCCTCAATTATTGTATTCATGTGTCTCTTATTTTGTTAAAAACCCTTTAACTAAAATATGGTTTTAAATGTTTTAATGATTTATTCTTATAAATATTTTTCATTAATATCAATGTTTTCAAAATGGTTTTAAGGATTTATTTATATGGATATTAATTGTTTAAAATGTTAAAACCTTCAAAGTGGTATGGGACACTTTGATTCAAAGATCTCTTTATTAAATGTTTAAAATGGTTTCGAAAATGGTTTTCAGAATGTATCCATTATTTCAATATCATAAAATGTTATATTGTTATTAAAATGTGGGAATGTTATCTTTCCATTGTGCTTAAGTTATGTTCTATGATTATGTTATGGTTCTTGGGCATTGTTTATGAATACAGGTGGTTCTGTGATAAACTAAGGGCGGGTGAGCCCGATATAGCTCTCCAATGAATTGGGTAACACGAAGGGGTTAAACGTTAAGGTTTTTCCAAAGATATTTAGGGAATATACTGTGATGAGTATTCCAAACATAACCAAGAGGGTTACTCCCTACGTAAGAATGCTATGAATGCCTCATTTTAATTTTATGTCTTATGATTTCTATGATTTATTCATGATTTGTTGAGGTATGTTAAAGTACCTATGTTTTATGGGTAATGTATGATTTCATTCTTATGTATATATGAACTTGTGTTTTCTTTCTATATTTTTATAACCCTTAATAAGCATTTTATGCTCATCCCAAGTTTTTTTTGAAATGTTTTTCACAGGTCAAGGGAAAGGTACATGATATGATGATAGTGTCAAGGAAGTGTCAAGAAAGAATCCATGCTTTATTTTTAAATATTTTTCCGTTGATGGGGAAAAATGAATACTATCTTTTATGTAAACACTTTGTTTAAATGTGGAATGTAATGCAAGTTTTATGATCTAATTCTCTAAAACTCTAAAATTGAAAAGATCATCAATGTGTAATCTTATAATAACTCAAGATTATGTAAGGTTTAAGGCTGGGGCCTTATAGTTGGTATCAGAGGTCGGTTTAGTTAAATTTAGAGGTTAGGGTATTCTTTAAGCATAAGTGACATTACCATAATGGTTAGGATTTCAGAAAGAGTCCTAGTTTTAGATAAAGTGAATGAGTAAGTATATCTTAGTGTGTATCTTCCAGATTAGTACATGATGGTTTTGTTGATATACTGACACTGACCTTTTTGGTTTTAGTAAATGGCTGGATCTAGCAGGAACCAAAGTAACAGTGGATGTAAAGGAAACTGTGGCAATTTTTTGAGCAAGCAACTGAATTATATGGGAGCTGCAATGAGAACTCTTGTGCTTATCCTCAACCAACTATCTGGAGTCATGATTGACCACCTAAACCTTGGTGATTTCTATAAGGCATCATATATGCGAGAATCAAATCCCTACGGAACTACAGGTAATAATCATAAAGGTAAGTTTGTTCAAAAACATATGTGTCATAGATGTGGAAAGAAACACCTAGGAAAATGTTTCAGAGGGACAGAAATATTCTATAGATGTGGAAATGAAGGTCATAAATCAAGAACCTTCCATGGAAAAAGGAAGCATCCAGTTGACTCGAGGAAAGGGAAAGAAGTTCTTTCTGAGGGATCAATTGAATGTTTTAAAGGCGGTGTGCATGGTCATTGTGAAAGCACAAGTCCTATGAAGAAGTTTCGTGAATGGGATCACCAAGATCATATAATTATTCGTTTACCAATACCTAATTCCATTCCGATTGAGGATGAAGAAACTGACAATGACCAATCAAAGGTATGGATTATTTCATAACTTTTGTTTTCATATATTGGAATCTTAGGATATGATTCATGATTTTGTTTGTAGGAAAGAAGTATTTCAGAATAAGTTGGAAAGTAATGGTCAATGGATCATGAAGAATGTTGAATGAGTAAGAAGTCAAAATATAAGGGCTTCAAGAGTTATGGTGAAATTCTTAAGAGTATTAAGTCTCTTTTGATGATGGGGTTACATTAGAAGACTTTTTATAGTATGTGAAACCCTGATGTTTAATATATGAAAATTTTAATCAAGGAATAGTTATCTGTTATTTTGTGGACATAGTTATAAAGAACCATTTGGTTTTATATGATCCTTACTTTTGAGGTAATTATGGGATACTATATGTTATGATGGAAGTGAAAGGCATGAGATAAAATTGAGGTTAAATTATGTTATGGTTATTTTTGATGATTTTATCAATTTTTGGGGAATGATTTGAGAATTATATAGTTTTGGAAAAAGGACAACAAGTAGACCATGTGACAACCCATCGCCCCAGAAAAAGCTTTGGGAATCGAACCCACAACCTAAGTGCAACTGGTATTTATCGCCTACCACTAGACTACGTGAAGTCCCTGGTTAGTTAGACTAATTATTTTTAGTTATATGATTTTATGAATTAAGAGAAAGCTGATTTTGGGTTGTCTATGGAAATTTATTAGCCTATCATGGTGGATATGTGATTAGGTTAATTACTTTTCAATACGAGACTTTTGGAGAAATTGATGTTGTTTGGAGATAAATGTTACGATTTAACATGGAAGACTATGTGACTAAATCCTTCAAATATTTGGGTTTCAATCTTAGTTTGGTTTAATTTGAAGAATTTTATGGATAATTTGTTTATTGAATGGTCTTTGTTGAACTTTGGGTATTGTTTGATAAATTTTGGAGATTAAGAATATATTTGTTTTTTTAAAAGGATTATCCTTTTTGGGTATTATCTGATCTTGTACTAACCATTTTGGTTTTTGTTTTGGTTAATGTCTAAAGATATGGGAAGTATATAGTTCTCTTTTGCATATTAGGTGATCCTCTAGAAGTTTATTATATTACTTTTAATGTGAACAAGTCTTCCTAAATACTCGTCTTTTGGGGAAAGTATGAGTTTGTGTAAGAAATCTAGTAAAAGTTGAAAGTCAACATGAGAAGTAAGTATGTTTCCTTAAGATCAAAAATAAATTCCTCAATGAAGAGTAACTTAAAACAAAAATGTTTTCTGTTAACTTTTCTTACTGGGGAATCGAATACCATTTAACCCATCACAAGTTTGTGATTTTCTTATGGTTAACTTTCTTCTAGACATGTTTACTATCACTCTCCATCAGAACATGACCATTTTTTTTCCTCCATGTCCATATTTTCATACTTGGAATCCTAGTATGGGTAAACTCGGGTGACCATTTTACTTATCTTTATTTATTTTAAAGTTATTGTTTTACTGACTCTTGTTCCGATGTGGGATTTTCAATGATGTTTCCAAGCCGAATTTTAAAAATTTCAAGAATGAAATTCCCAAAAGGTGGGAAGGATGTAACACCCCAGGTAAATAAAGAATATGACATTTTCATATTTATCCATATTTGTGAAAAAAATATTAATATTACTTTAAAGGGGACGCTATGCACGATGGCATACCCAATACGCAACAATGAGTTTCTTGGGAATCTTGCGTTGCACTCTAATAATAAAATAATATTATTTTAATTGGTAGTTAACGCATAGCCGTTGTAATGGCGGGAATGAACAGAACTAACTAATAAATGATTATATATGTTTGTAAAATATTTTTACTCTTTATAATAAATGCTATAGGATTAAAAATGCGAATGAATCCAATTTTAAGCGTAAACATTCCAATATTCATTAAAAAGTCGATTAACCGACTTTTGATGGAGAACCTCTTTTAAATCCACTTTTTGAAAATTTTATGTGTTATATTTGACAAAATAAAATTCTTCTTTAGAATCGGGACATCAAAATTTTCTTCGTGTAAATTTTTGGTATTATTCCGAATAAGTTCATTTTTTAATGAATAGTGAAAAATGTTGTATTTTAATTCAAAAACTATTTTTAATCTAATTTATTTATATGATTATATTATCTTTTGAATTGGTTTTAAAGTGAAATTAGAATATATTTTTACCATTAATCCAATAGTGTTCATTGGAATTAATTTTACTTTGAAATCAGACTTAAACTAGTGTCAATCTTTTGATACATTTTGTTTCACAAAAACACGCTATTTGTTTTGAGAGCGGGAATTTATTATTAAATTAATAAATGCAACTTATATGTTTTGAATTTTGTAAAATAGACATCATTTTTGAATTCGGAATATCAAATATAGCTTTGGGTGAATTTTTGGTAATTTTCTGAAAAACTTCAATTTTTGATGAATAGTGAAACCACTAAGTGGTACTTATAAAAACTGATTTTTCAGTTTAAATGAAATTTTTCCATCTTTGTATTTTTAATTTCAAAAATCTGACATACATGGTTCTCATTAAGAAGTAAAATGTTGTTCAATTGGATTAGAATAATTTTTTGGTGAATAGTAACTTATTAAGTTTTTAATCCCAATTAGAGGTAATTAGTGTAGTTTAAGGTAAGAATAATGTTTTAATAAAATGAAATGACATAGAAACATGTCCTACCATCATTGGATGTGTCATGGCCAACCAAGACAATCCATGGGTCAACTTGGGGACCCCATGGAGCCACATTGGTTGGAAAATGACATAAATACCTTTTTATTTAATGTTAAAGTAAAAATGACACAAACATGAGATGTTTTACTAAAAAAAAATTTACATGGGGATATACAAGTCAGATTTTTGACTATAAATAATCATTGTAAATAAAAAAAATATTTACTACATCATAGTATTTTTTTTATATTTTGTAGACATTAAATAAATTAAATTTTTTATGACATCATGATGATGCAGCGATGACCTTGTTATTTAACGATTTAAATAAAATGGAAAGATAATGTAAAATATAAGTCCTAAACATGTCCAAAACCTATTGGATGGGTGGATTTAGAACCCTTATCACCATATCCTCTGAACACATCAATTTGGGACCATTAAAATCCGAAACTCATTCTAAAATAAAGTAACAATTTTTTACTTTCCAAGAGTGCCCCTCCTCTCCTCTTATAAAAGGCCCCCAACTCTACCTCCTTACCCACATGTCCAAATCCTTTGGATTGGCCAACCCCTGCCCATTTTATCTCTCCACATCCCTCTATAACTCTTAGAAGCCTCACTTTTTTCAGAAGTCTTCCCATGGAAGCCTTTGAGCTCGAACCAAAGGGAGTTACCTGATTTTAAGGAAATGTCTTCACTTGAGTCCTTTTGTTTTATTTTGCTTCTCCACCCCCATAAACTCTTTTTATTCATTTCTTTTGTTACAAATCCAGTGTCTTCAATATACTAGTATTTTTTTATAATAAGTAATCTATATAATCTTACACACACCAACATCTAATGGTTAAAGAACACACTGTTTCCGTGGATGGTGAATTTCTTCCTCCTGAAACGATGATTGTTCAACATTCTTTTAACACGTTCAAAGGTGGCCATTAAGATTTCACTATATTTATATATGATATTTAATATTTTTATGTTTTCCTTAAGCTTCTGTATTTTTCATTTATGGCATACCTTTATGGATTCCACTATGGTTATACGTGATATCTTCATTTTAGGAAGTGCGGACTACCGCCCCCTCAAAGTGATTTGATTCGTTAATACCATATGTGGTATGTATAAAAGATATATTTAATGATATTATATATGATACCATACTGGAATTAAAATAATATTATGTATCATTATGTTTTAATTCCATCAAATATGAAATAGAAATGGAAGTAGCGTTCATGCGTACGTACGGCTTACCGTCTCCATGAACGATGCATTTCATTTCTTACCTCTAAATGTTATGTAATATTATAAAAGCATGAATCTACTGGATATATATGATATATATGATATCCAAATCATGAATAAAATTCTGGATATAATGGATATTTTACCACATGAACAACTTGTAATTATAAAGAGTTTGTTTTTGACTCAAGTACCAATGATCGTTAAAACGACTGTTATTAACTTAAATAATAACATAGTATTCATGACTTGGTAATAATTGATATAAAAGGAATAATTAACTTGAAAAAGGTTATTAAGGAAGTAGAAATTAACTCAAGTTTATTATTCAGGAGATTAAAGAACGATCGAGTCAAGTCGGACCCAAGGTAAGGGATCCAACCTCTCTCTTTCTTTTTAAGTACTCTCATTTATGTCATTTATTTTAATCCTATCTTTATTATGTTTGGGGATGTTCTTTTATATTCATCATACTTTAATATTTATGTTTATATTAATGGAGACCCTATTTAATCTCATAAATCCATTTTTGGAAGTTTTAAGTGGCGCCGTTAGGCTGCCGAGTTTTCGTAAGGGATTTTTCATCTCACTTTTATTCCTGTGAGATTCCTGCTACATTTGCCAATATTTCCTTTTGAGTGGTGTATGTACTCTCCATTATTCTACTCTTTCTGTAACATACTTTAGTTTATGAGTATTTACATCAATGTTGTATTGTCCTTCTTTCATGGGGTGTACGTTTCGAAAGTTACCCAAATCGGTTAGGGAACCTTTCACCCTCCTCTTTTTGAAAGACTTCTTTTGTTTTATCTTTTAATTTTAATCTTATTATATGGGGATATGTTATTATATATCCTTATTTCTGTAAATTTTATGTCCAAGTTATGAGATACCCTTTATCTCTCTCATCAAATCTTTTTCTAAAATTTGATGTGACATCGTTAGGCTGTTAAGGGAACTTCTTAACCCAATTTCGATTTCTATGGGTTCAACATGTAGTTATTGAATATGACATCATTTGAATATGTGTGATTGACCTTTGATTTTTTTACACTTAATATCCGCTTATACTGGGTGTATTTATATTTTTCACACATAATTATGAGAATTATTTATCCTTAATTTAAGGATACCTTCTTTACAGGGGATTTCATCTCATTTAACATTTCTATTTAGACTTCATTGTTGTTATGGACCAATTCACTCCTATATGGTGTATATACTGTCCTTTGGAATGTTATATCATGAATTCATTTATTCTCATTATATTATAAATTTCTTATTAAATGTTATTCTTCAATTATTGTATTCAAGTGTCTCTGATTTTGTTAAAAACCCTTTAACTAAAATATGGTTTTAAATGTTTTAATGATTTATTCTTATAAATATTTCTCGTTAATATCCATGTTTTCAAAATGGTTTTAAGGATTTATTTATTTGGATATTAATGGTTTAAAATCATAAAACCTTCAAAGTGGTATGGGACACTTTGATTCAAAGATCTCTTTATTTAATGTTTTGAATGGTTTCGAAAATGGTTTTTAGAATGGATCCATTATTTCGATATCTTAAAATGTTATATTGTTATTAAAATGTGGGAATGTTATCATTCCATTGTGCTTAAGTTATGTTCTATGATCATGTTATGGTTGTTGGGAATTGTTTATGAATACGGGTGGTTCCGTGATAAACTAAGGGCGGGTGAGCCCGATATATCTCTCCAATGCATTGGGTAATGCGAAGGGGTTAAACGTTAATGTTTTCTCCGAAGAGATTTAGGAAATATACTGTGATGGGTATTCCAAACATAACCAAGAGGGTTACTCCCTATGTAAGAATGTTATTAATGACTCAAGTTACTTTTATGTCTTATGATTTCTATGATTTATTCATGATTTGATGAGGTATGTTAAAGTTCCTATGTTTTATGGGTAAAGTATGATTTCATTCTTATGTATATATGAACTCATGTTTCCTTTCCAAATTTTTATAACCCTTAATGAGCTTTTTATGCTCATCCCATGTTTTTTTTGAAATGTTTTTCACAGGTCAAGGGAAATGTACATGATATGATGATAGTGTCAAGGAAGTGTCAAGAATGAATCCATGCTTTATTTTTAAATATGTTTCCGTTGATGGGGAAAAATGAATACTATCTTTTATGTAACCACTTTTTTTAAATGTGGAATGTAATGGAAGTTTTATGATCTAATTATCTAAAGATCTAAACCTGAAATGATCCTCAATGTGTAATATTCTAATAACTCAAGATTAAGTATGGTTTAAGGTTGGGGCCTTATATCCGAGGTTATTTTCAAAAAAATTATTTACTCTAATATTTGTGGAATTTTTTTACATAAATAATTGTTTTCTATTTCAAAATTGTATTTTCACTTAATAGGTGTTTTATGATATATTAATTAGAGTTATATTCATCAATGATAGAATCCATTAAATATAAATTTTATATATTAGTGATATGATCTCATGATATATACATGTTCGTTGATTATATGATTATATGATTATTTTAACAATTGGTTTATAAAACTCTCACCTTTTCCATGTGTCCAATTATTTATGAAAGGAGTATATTTTTATAAAACTCATTACTTTTAAAAGGGTATTACTATAATAAAAGGATTATGAAAATCATTACCTTTTTATGGGATATGATATAAAAAGGTTTTATGATATTATGGAGAAAATATGTATAATTTTCATCAAGTGATGGGTGCTCCTATAATTATATATCCATCAAAATAATTTTGTGATGATAGATATATACATAAATAAAACATTTCAGAATGGGTAGTGTACCCATATCAGAAAGACACTTTTGCACTCTGATAGTTTTTATATTGAAATATCATTAGTATAATGGTTTTTGGAGTTAATTAATTTAAATATGATAGGTTCGTAAATGATCATATACTACTATGAAAATTATTTTTTATTTTAATGTTTATTCATGAAATCAATGTCTTATCCAAATGATATTCCCTCTTGGATCATGTACATTTATTCCATTGTAATCCATGTATTATGAATTAAAACCATTTTTATAGAATTATGTTTATGATCTATGATATGTATGGTTTTTATTCCAATTTGTATGATAGTTTTCATATAACAGTATATTCATGTTATATTTATGTGATCACTAGTATCCCAACTGTTTCCCTAAATGAGTGTCTTCTAATGCATTTTCAAATTTTAGAATTCCACTTGTTATGATGAACAATATTATATAAGACATCTTAAAGAATTATTAATGTTGATACAAAATTAAAGGGACATATTTTAGAACATATATGAATCATATTTCTATTTATCGATGTTTTTAAATATACAAAAAGAACAATATTTTGGTGTGGATAGATATGTAATGTAATAAATATTAATATAATGAGAATTAATATCAATGTATGAAATATATTGGTCATTATAGATTTTATTATGTTTTGCATTCACTTTTTATATGTAGATTTACTTTTTATTGATATAATCACTCTATTTATTAAATATTCTGTCAAAAGATATTATCATTATAATGGATTTTTCATATAAATTTTGAACCATTGAGACATATGTCATATTTACCACTTTATTTATTAATGTGGTTTATATACTGCCTCTTTGATATGATATACAATGACTATAATTATATTATACATATTTAATGGCACATTTGAAATTATTTATATCATCAGGATTAATATTCAAATCATACCAATACAGTAGGAGGTACTTTCACAATCTCACCATTTTTTGAATTTTTTATGTTTAAGTTTATTAGATGGTAAATATATGATATTTTAATATTAAACAAGACATATTTACTTCTGTTACTGTTATTATTAAAAATTATATGTTTTTGGTTCATTTTCCTCCCCAATGTACTAATGATATCAATGGAATATATTTATGGAAATTTAAAAAAATTTCTATTCGGACTAGAATATATTTATTCAATATATATATATATTCTGTAAACTATATTTTCTAAATAATTTTTCTATCCTAGTGATATTTTTAAGGAATTTTTTTAAAATGTTTTAAAATTTATAAATTATTTAGACTAAATATTATTTTAAATTTTTATTTCTAGGTTTATGTATTTCCTACAATAAATTATAAAAGAATCATTAACTAATAATACTCCACATGAACCAAATATTCCCACATATTAAATTCTAAAGGAATTGAAATTTTATTACCATATTCGATGATAATTTTCATTGAAATTTCATACTATTATGGATATTTTATTTTATTCTAAAATGGGTTACTAGGTTAAATAATTGTATTTCTATATGAATTTCTATAGTGGCATGTTTTATATTTTTTTCAGAAATTTAAATATCCCCCATTTAATATTTATTCTATTAGGGATCTTTTGTAATGATACCATTTAAATTTACTCTCTATAGGGTATATCATCTATTTAATGAGAAAAATTATTACCATTTCATAATAATGTTTTTCAAAAAGAATCGTTTTTTTCAGTTATGTTATTCACACTTTTATTTGTTGAAAAAATTGGAAATAGTGAGTGATGAGTTGGACCGGTTAGAGACTCACAATGCATATGAAGGTCTCAAGAGAGAAACCATTAAAACTATTTTGTAGATAAATAATCCATTTTTGTATGATGTCTACAAATGGGTCCTATATTACATGTTTATTATATTCGGTATTAGGGATTCTATCATTATGAAATGATTTTTTGATGTCCATGGTATTATTAGAATAATTTTGATATCCATAGATAATTATTAATCACTTATGATTATTAATATAGATTATTTGATTGTAATTTGTTCTATTAATATTTTAATTATTATCATGAAAATGATTAAACTTATTATCTTTTAAATTATTTACATTACCATATTAATTTTTAATTTTTTATATAAGATATATCTAACTATAAATAACACATCCTATGTATTTATGTGCACCCTTATATTATTTCCATTCCTAAATATATGATGATTTAATCATTAAATGTGTTTAAGGATTCATAATATTTAATATTCCTAAGTTCTATTGTAATATTTCAATTTTAAATTGGGATTCATGAATTTATCTAGTTTATAATTTCTACTAAACTATTCATCTCATTATTATGTCATATATTTTTTATTATTCAAATATAATAAACATATCACCTGATATAGGATACTAGGGAGGGTTCATTATATTTTGTATGAATAACATATTTGTAAAAACATTAGGAACTATATATAAGAATAACTAGATTTGGGAACATTACCCTGTGAAATATATTGAGGATAAGTCAATGTATTGCATAAAATCCTCTTTTTTTGATATGGTGATAATATCTAGTTTTGAAAAAAATTCTTCCATTATATAATTAAATCATATTCTGTGGGAGACAATGAAATTTTTAGTTATTTAATTACAATGTTATTCACATCATCTATGATGCAGCTTATTAAATTTTTGTATTTATGGAATATAGTCAATTGTTTATGATATTACATGAGGAATAAAGATTCTATTAGTTGTTGGAATTTTAAATTTTTTAATTTGATAATAGATTTTTAGTGTCGGGACACCATCATTCTTTAATAAGTTTATGGTTGACCATAAGTTCTAAAGAACATATATATCTTTTGGGGTCATATGTGTTGAAATGTTGAGTTGATTTGAAAATTTTAATGGGGTTTGGGAAGAATAATTTAATAAGGAAATAATTAAAATTTAAGATAGTATATAATTTTATTTTATTCGAATTGTTACCTCCTATACAGTGGGGTATAAAAAAATTTGTGGTTAATAAGATATTAATTAAAAAAATTCATTTATGGAGATATTTATGGTCAAGATATGGATTACCATTTAGTTTTACATATAAATTTGGTTTTTTGAATTTAGAATGATAAATTACCTAGATTATATGATTGTATAGTTATTTATCATTTTAAATGATCATATTTTAGAGTATTCATCTTAAAATTATTGGATTGTATATGAGGTTATAACATTATTTAATGCACTTGGGCCGCAGCCTGGTTGGTGAGGACTCTTATGTGCATCTAGGAGAACCGAGATCAAATCTACGTAGAGGCATAATTTTAAGGTACTCTCGTAGTACTGTAGTAGTAATATTGTAGGTAATGTAGCAATACTATAGAGTAAACTGGGAAAAAATGTAGAAGGTACTGTAGCAGGAACTACTTTTCTCTATAACAACTTGTAAATTTCCCACGTTTGGGCCTTTGGGACACTGATTTGGTCCCCATGTCCTTTAAGTCCTTCAGTCCACTGATGCCATCAGGATAGTATGGCCTTAAGGACACCTCATGGCCTTTGGGCCACCATAAGTGAAAATGATAACATGAAAACCTACAATGAATAAGCTCTATAAGAGGTTGAGCAAAGAGCATTCACCATAGTAGAAGCTACACAGATTTCATGAATTTTAGGATATGGAACCTACCATCAGGACATGCCTGTGCATGCATGAGATATCCTAGCTGAACAACCATGTAAATGTGGAAATCTGATTTCATGGTGAAGATGATGAGGAGGAGCAGTTCTTAGTAGTTAGTCCGGGTTGTATGTAATGTTAGAAGCCTATGGGCATTAAATTCCACTATGGCCTACGTTGCCTGTAATACATAAGCCTATGGTCCTTGTAAGGGTTCCACCTCACCCCTTGATATGTGGATAATCAAAAAAAATATTCAAATGAAGGCCATCAGGCCATTGGATAGATAACATTATTTAATGTTGAGGTTATTAAAGGTATCAAAGATGTAGGATTATTTAATTTTTGGATAATATGTGTTGAACATGTGGTGTAATTAATGAAATTTTGAATTAAAATGTATCATTTCATCATATTCTAGTTTATATGTATTTAAAATTAATTTACCTTATAATGAGAATTTGATTTATTATGAACAATTATTTATTGAAGGAATAACTTTTTATCCGCTTTTAGAATTATTTGACCTTTAAATTTCTTTTAGTGCATTGGATATGGAAAATTATTAATTAATAATAATCCAAGGGATATAAATAATATATTATTTTAAAATTTATGAAATTATACTTATGAAGTTTGTTTATTTCGTAATGTTGTCAAACGAATTGATAAATATGTACCTTAAACATAGTAAAAGGATAATAAAACAAGAAATTTTACTATTAAATTAATTCTTGGTGAATATTTAATAACTTAGGTGCTGATAGAATAAATTTATTCAACATTTATTACTATCCCTGAAAAACTAGTTTTGTAATCAATAAAATAATTATAGTTCTCGAACATATTTTTAGTATGTTTATATATGAAATATTAATTTTGAAATTATATATATTTAGTATAAAAACATAATTTCATTTTTGAATTAACCAAGTCATAATTATCTTATTATGATTTTTTTAAATTTTCAGAATATGATAAATATTTAGTGAACAATAAAAAATACAATTTTTTATAAAATGCAATATTTTTGTGACATCACCAATATATAATTATCATATAAATTTTCAATGATTTAATTAACGAAAAAATTATGAAATTATAAAATAAATATTCTACAAAAATAATTAAGATCATGTATGTTATAATTTGTTTCATTATAAATATAAATTTTTTTCCAGTGTAGATGTAGTGCATGCAGAATATTAGAAATGTGAAATTTGGTATTATATATATAATAATTTAGTAATAAAAAATAGTTCATTATTTTTTATTAACTATTTTGTAAAAAAATGTTTATTTGTTAAAAATTTTAGATTTATTTATAATGAATCTTATCCAAATTCTTGTTCAATGCTTTCTCTAGGCAAGAAAGGTCAAATTATAAAATTAAATGAGATGTGTTTACATATATATGAGTAACTATATTTAATTATCTAATATAAATGAATATATTTATCCAAATAGATTTATTTTTATTATAATACATTATTTTTAATTCTTATAAATGAAATAATCAAATTTTATTCTATTCCAATGTAGATGCAATGTCTATGATTATAGATGATATTGAAGTAAAATTATGTTAATGAAAATTATAAGAACCATTATTGATCCAAAACATTAATAAATATATTTTAATTATTCATTTTATATTATAATAAATCATTATTGAAAGTTTGGATCTTTTTAAATCCACATGATTCAATTTAAAACCCTTAAAATATTTTATTTATCATAAATTCATGATGTTTTCCCTATTGGTTTATATTATTAGATGTTTTTAAAATTAGATTTTAAAAGATATTTTAAACTATAAATAAAATCTAGAAATTTAAAATATTAATCTTCTAAAAATAATTTTAATTTGAAAATTTTAGGATAAGTTTATACATTAAATAGTTACACAATAATGATGTATTATGTATTAAATTACTGGAAAAATTAAATAAATTATATTAACAAGAATAAATACATATTATTATATAATTTATAGTTGATCAATGAATTATTCAGAGGAATTATATATATATAATATAAAAAAATATTTTGTGTGAATTTGAATGAATTTTATTGGATGTTTTAAATGTCATTATATAAAATTTTGTTTAATTTAAAAAAATAATACTTCATGAATAAAATAATTTATTAAATTATTTAACAATAAAAAAACAATGATCAAGGAAACATAGTAGATTTGTTCGTAAAAATTTCAACCCCCATTTATTTTTTAGAAATATTTAGGACATTACCCCCATAATACCCCTCCTATATTTTAATAATTTAAGAAATTCATTAAATACAAATAACCTCATTTATAAAATTGGAATCCCATATTTTGTTATATTTCATCAACAAGAGGCTTATATCTGGACAATTTTCTAAAAAATGTTTTCTCCTCATCCTTATCCACATTCTAGAGTTTCTGGCCTCAAAAAATTTCCAACTCTGGTTGCCATATAGTGGTTCATAAAGAGACAATATTCATGAGGTCAAATAATACTTTTTCTTTTAAATTATTTTATTATTAATTCTTAAACCCAACCATATCTAATGTTGAAAAATAACTCCAATATAATACATATAATTCAATATTTTTGACGATGTATGTATAAAAAAATATAGACAATAATTCATAAAAATGAAATCGTCACCCATGGTTTTTCAATTCACTGCTTTCATGGACGATGATTTTTTATTTCCGAATATAGTCTTCATGGAATGTATAAATTTACATAAAATTGTTATAAATTACGTAAATATATTTTTATATATGCTATCAAATTTTTTTATTAATATATGTCCACAATATTAGTCTCTGATGGTCAAACCAATATCCATAATAAACTAAAAAATTATCATTAACCCTTTATATAATGAACAAATATCACGTCAATAACTTTTTTAAAGACTACTATACATGATTTTATGGATATTTTGAGTGAAAACTTTTTCCTTTTAGGTTCATATAATTCTTTTATATTATGTTATTTTCTTCATGAAATGTTTTTATAATGCAAGTATTAATTTTTTATGAACGTTTTCAAGTTCATGTGTATTGGTTAAAAAGACAGATGGTTCTGTTATTTTATAAATATGGGTGGATCTCTAATATAACTATAATTAATAGAGTATGTTGGGAGTTGATTTTATTTTTTATTCGATGTGTTATTGTGATTGTTAAATAATAAGATAGACATTAGGGTTTTAAAATAAGGTAACTATGAGGGTTACCAACATACATATGCATGGTAACAAAATGAATTTTGAAGTTTCCTAATTTTTTAAAATATTCCTATCTTCTATGTAAACCTCATGTTTTCAAAAATTATTTATATTGTTATTTTATGGGGGGAAGTGTATATTTTTGTGAATTTTATATTGTGTTTGTTATAAATCACGGACTTATGGTTCTTTTCCCATTTTTATTTCCCTTTATTGATATTTTTGTGCTTATATAATGTTTATTAAAATTTCACATAGGGTTTTAAGGATATGTAAGAGAATTAGGAAACCAACATGCATTTTTTGAATTTTTTTCATTGAAAAAATACACGACGATTTTTAAATACTTTTTTATTATGAAAAAATTGATACTATTTTAGTAGTATCAACTTTATAGTCTTGTGGGTTGTTATGTATGAATTATGACCTAATTTTATAAAAAATAAACCAAAAATAACTTTTGGAATGAAAATTTATTATATTATAAATTCACAATAATATGTAATTTTTAAGGATGAGTCTTCAGATAATCAATTATCTATTTCACACCATATTTATTTATGGTTCTGTGTTCATTAAATTTCTTATAAAAAATTAAACTTATTGGTATCAATGATAAATATTACTCAATATAATTATTAATAAATTTTTATACCATATTCATGTATTGACTACCCTTTAAATATATTCTATTGGGAATCATATTTATTTGATATTTCATATGAACTCTGTAATTTCATTTCCCTATTTTAACAGAATATTTTATGATAACATTTTATGATGATTTTTTATTGATTTTTTTTTCAAAATTCAATCTAATGATTACAAGTATGATTTTGAAATTATGTGTATTTTTTTATTAAATGGGGTTTCAAATAAAAACACATGAAATTAATAGAACACTATGTTCGATAACAAATACCAAATGTGACAATGAGTTTAAATTAACCTCACAATATAATTTTTTAAATATTTCCATTATTATATGTCCATTGAATTAGAGGGTATGATTATGATTAACAATGAAATGAAAAAAATATAATGGTCACACAAAATAAAATATCATTTACTTTTCGATAGGACATAACATTTCAAATTTTCTTTAATTCTATTTATTCTTCGAGAATAAATTTTCATGAAAGATGGGTTGACTTGTTTTAATGATAAAATATTATAGTTAACATTTCGAACACAATGAAATTTTATTTAATCAAAAATAATATCATTTATTAATTCAACATCTATGAATTAAGTTATATCTAATTATTTGGGTTTTCTAGAAAATTTGAATTATTTAGTGAATAGATAAAAATAATCATTTTTATCTAAAGCTGTTTTTTTAAATAATTTTAAAAATTATATTTACTATATAATTTTTAAAATTTTAAGTAGTTTTATTATTTTTATTTTTATTTAATTAAGTTCATTTCAATGTTTTTTATTTTTTATTGATTTATAAAAACATATATATTCATTAGACTGGTTTTTTATGAAAAACCTTTTTTCATTGCTTTACCCGTGTAGATCTAAATTTAAATTATTCAAAATTTAAAAATTTAATCATTATAAATAGATTCCATACTTGTGATATCTAGGTCCAAATATAGTAAATGTGACCCTTTTTGTTATGAATAGTATCCGTAATTATTTATAATCACCGTGGTATGTGTCTTCTTTTAATAAGGATAAAAAATGATATGATAAAGACTAGTTAATAAACATATTACTTAAATTTATCATATTTTATGAGTTTTTATCAGCCATGCCCATCAAAATTTTCAATATAATTAATCATGGTTCAATATTTCTTTGAATAATATCATTATAATATGTTACAAACTAATAATACAAAAATGTCACTTATTTTCTTTTAGAACCTCTAATAATATGTTTTAATGATGAAATCAACATATGGTCATTTCTAATGGAATTTTGATGGATAAATTAATTTTTTATCCTGTTAAATTATTTTTAAATTTTAATGGTGAAATAATTATCATCATTACTTAAATATTTATGATACATTATTTAATTTTTTTATAGAAAAGTAAAATAAATGATTCAAAATATATTAAAAGTAATATAATTTGAATGGATTATTGTGTTACATTAATGTATTTTGATAAATGTAGATAAAATTAGATATATTTATGTATTATATTTTAATTAAATATTTTTCCTGTTTTCTAAAAAGATAAATTAAATGAATATCTCCAAAAATGGATTTTTTATGTTTTATAAAATTTATTTTATAATTAAATGATTTAAAATTATGAAATTTCATAAATAATCTATATTTATTTATTTGATTATAATATAATTCAAAATATCATGAAATGTCGATTTACTAATGTTTTTTCGAAATATGTCATAATTTTGTCCCTTAATATGTTGTAAAAAATAACATCAAAGTAATTCTTAAAAGGGTTAATAATACCAAATTATAATGTCAATAAAATCGTCAATTCATTTCTAAATAATATTTGATGACATAATTTTGGATATTACACATTTTATATTATAATTTTATAAATTTGGATTCATTTGAACATGAAAACATGTTTATCTTGATTTAGTATTTTTTGATATTCCTCGAATTCACTTCCCACACGTATAAATGGGAACCAACTTTATCATATTATATAAAAATAGTAGATTTTTTGGAACTAAAGATACGAAACAATTTCCCTTTAAGAATATTACATCCTTGATTAAGAGGTGTTATATTGAGTTGAATAGAAACTATAGAGTGATTAATTTATAATTGAATGTATGTTTTCTAATGTAATAGTATTTATTTTAATAGATTATTTTTGTTTTATTTCTTAATAAAATCAAACCAAATAATATAATAACATACTGAAATTATATAGAAATATTTCGTTCATATAAATAGATGTTGTTAAGTTAATGGAATACATTTTTTCTATCTCATGTTCCCTCAACTGGAAACGAAACTGTCATTCATGTATACAATGAACAACCACATTGCATGCTAATTCAATTAATTTATGTTAAATTATCCCCATTACATGTTATAATGAAGTATTTTTTAAAATATAATATTAATGATATATATCTAATTATGACATCATAATCTATTTAATATTTTCATTTCATTCCATCCAGTTAAAAATAAAACTTCTATTCTTTTATATGTGTGGACTACCACTATCACAATTAAAACTGTATAATTTTACATAATCACATCACATGTATTGTAATAACCCAAAATATTATTAAAAAAATTATTTTTGTTCTTTAATTAAATTCAGTATTATGTATCATGATTTTTCCAAATTCATGTTATTACTTGATTTTTTTATCTTATTGTATTTAAATGGTTGTTATGAATGATAACTATACATAATATAGTCCTTGATCAATGATAATATGACTACTATACATATATAGTTTTGAAAAATCCAATTAACACAAAAAATGAAGTGATGGACACAACCAGTAGGATCATGCCCCATGGATTCCATTTATCCATGCTTCCATGTAATATAGAATTTAGGGTATTTTCCCTTGGAAAAAACCAAGAAGATATATGACATCTTATTCATGAGTTAAACCATTTACAGTTGAATTTCTATCTTGTCTAGATCACAAAACAAACCATGTTTATCGAACCACCCATTTAAAGACTCACCATCACAGAACATACTCTAAGGTAATTATATATATTAATATATCAATATATATAAAAAATATAATAATATTTTTATGTAAACATTCAATAGAATAATGGTAATATGTTCATCTCATTATTTTTATATTGTTAGTGATTCTTATATTTAAAAAATTAAAAAACAATATTTTTCAATAATATTAATTTTTATTTAATGCAATTATTTGTTGAATAAATAATATTTTAATAATATAATATTATTATATAATAATTAGTAAATATAAATGGAATGAAATATTTTATGAAGGAAAATATAATTTCTATAAGGATAAAAAATGGTTATTTTAGAAAACATATTATTTCTGAATAAATTCTTATTCATATTTTAAAAGTGAAAATTAACATTTAAATTTTTTTAGATAAAATGTATATTATTATTTTGACCATATTGTAGAAAATATCAAATAATTAATGTGTTATATTTTTATTAGATAGTCAAATTTTCTGGTAAAATTTAAATATGGTATAAATTAATGGTGTGTGTTAGGATAGTATAATGATGAAAATATAATTTTATTAATTTGATAAATGGTTTATATGACAAAATATATGTTTAACCTTTATCATAATGTGATTTTATGTTTATTTGATTATTTTTTTAAATCCTGTCTGAATGTCCCAAAACCTATAATATATTTTAATGTTTAAAAATCATTTCCTTAATGAAATGACTCAGTTACCCCATCGAATGGTTAATTTTTTTAATATTTTCGGCCCTTGTACATCTAATATAAAACAAATCGCCTCTTGTGAAGAAATAATTGGTAGAATATTTTGGCTTGCTTTATTTTATTGTGTCCAAAACATATATTTACAAAATAATAAAGAATTTCCCACTCAATCCCTATATAACCCCCCCCCCCCCACTAATGACCAATTTTATAGCCATTGAAAACATTGGGATATTTTTGTTATTGTGGATTAATATATATAATGGTTCAACCAAGCTGTCATGAATCTCTTACAAATATTTTGAATTCAATTTATCTATTAAGGTATTCTCCATTCTCATTTCCATTCATTAACCATCTTGTTAATTAGCCTTGGAACCTCAACTTGTAATGTTGTAATGTCTTTATAATGATCCATATAATTTCAAACATAATCTCCAATAGTTATATACCATTTATCCCACCTCATTTTATAATTTACCTAGGTCGTTACAATACCTAAATTTCTTATGGGTTCTCCCAAAATTATTTTTATTAAATATGCTTTTTTATATTATGCCTCTTATTTTTAAATTTTTCATATAAGGATGTGTTCATAGATATCCCCCCGCCCATAATATTAATATTATTTTTATATTTTATGATACCCATTTAGAAATCCTTAATCGATCCCATAATCATTTATTTACACCTTTTACCATGTAGGAATTTAGCAAGGGACAACTTCCAGATTCACTTTATTCATGTTTCATCATTATAAATTTTATATAATATCAAATTATTAATTATGGGCTATGTTAATCCATATCACACAAACAATCCATTATAATTTTAAATGTTGAGAGGCCAATTTTACTATCATTAATACTCTCCAATAAAAATTATATATATATATATGCAATGTTATGCTTCCAAAATTTCACAATGATTTTCTAGGACTGTAAATTATGTAGAGAAAAACTATTAAAATTTTATATGATTGGTGATCACCTTTATTTACAAATACATAATTTTTTAAGAAATATATGTATCTATTCCACACTACATTACCATTTAATAAAACGAGATGATAAATGATTCCATGTTTTATAATCAATGTAGAACACATTAACTTGATAATGATATGAAAGGGATTATTGTATAAAGAAATATATATCCCCCAATTAATTTGGTAATTATTTACTCACATGAGAATAATAGAAATGTATTTGGGAGTATACATAATCAATATCATGATATTTTCCATCATAATATCATTATATTTATCCTTTACTTGTTCCATAATTCTATGTTTTATATTTTTTCCCAATTCAGAAGTTTCCATTATGTTATCCTGACATATCATTCCTCATTGTGCATTTTTAAATTGTCAGCCATTTTTGTCTCAATAATATTTTTATTTTATAACATTTTTTTTAATTTTATTTCATGGTTAGTCTTTTACTGGGCTTTACAACTCCAGCATTTCATTTGTATGTCGCTAGGATATCCCATGATGTTTTATGTATAATATAAATGTATGATAATTTTAATGATTTTTTCAATAATAGTCATATATTACCTAATTTATTTTTTTATTTAATGTTCGTAATTCCAACAGAATCTAGACTTTTTGATTTTATGGGTTTTATATTGTGTAATCTCATGTAACAAATCATTATTTAATGTGTAAAATGGATTTGGTTTGTCAAAGCTCGTATCAAAGTAATGTTTAATTATTTTTCTGATTATGATTTTAAATTTTTATAGAAATAAATTGGGATAAATTTTGATGTAATATAGTGACAAATATTTAACATAAAAGGAAATTATATTATTTTATATGAATATTCATCACATTAGAAAAGTAAATGTCATATTACATTAATATTTTAGTGTCTTCGGAATCATGGAACACATTCTTATATTTTGTTGAATGATATTAAACACTTAAAAAATGATCTTCACCTTTTTTACTTCATCTAAAAATATTTTTACATAACCTTGGGAATGGAAACATAAGAAAGGGTGAGCATAGATTTTAGTAAGGGTAAATAATGGGGATACCTAAGATTAGTACCAACATAATTGTGTGAGAACATTAAAATGATATTTTATGATATTACCTATAATATCAAATATTATATAGATGAGAAGTGAATAAATATTGGCAGTTTATAAGGAATCAATCATAGTGGAATCAATAACATATTTCTTGAAAGAATAATACCATAATAAAAAAACAACTGTGGATGACACCTGGACTATACTAATTATTTACATATTTTTTATTTAATAAGTCCAACTCCATTCTAGTTGAATGTGTTTAATCAATATACCATCTTGTAATTCACGGTTCAATCCCATTACCCTCTTAAGAGTGAAGGTTTACTCCCAAAACAATCACAACTAACAAATTCCGTTAGTAAACCATGTTCACTCCCCATTACTTCCATTTGTATCTCGTAAGATATAAATCATTACCCACTAAATTAATGGGAGATAATGTTCCCACCCATCTCATAAAAAATAATACATACCTGTTCCATTAGATTATAAAAAATCATATAATAACCCATTAAAAAATTGTGTATTATAAACCTGTCATCATATAAAAAAATTTGAAAATTTATAGGTTTTGTAATAATTTTGTTCAATAAATAACCATTAAAAATTGTTATTTTATTTAGAATATAACCCATGAAAGAGAAATATTTTTCATAAATATCAAACCCCTGAATGATAAATTGATTTCATAAAACTATTACCATTGACAGAAAACCATGATTCGTAAACATCATGCCATCAAAAAATAAACAATTATAATGAATCATATATAAATACTTTTTTCTGAAACATGAAATTTTCCTTAATATTTTCATGAATTTAATTTTTAATGGTTATGTTTGATGTGTTGGGAGAATATTTGGAGTGTTTTTGGGGTTAAAGAAAAGGCACACTGAATACACACAGTTTATCCAAACTATGAAGACACCTAGGATAAATATACTAGATTTGTAGATGTTGGATAGTAGATTAGGCATAATGGGCACACATTTACCGAGGCCATTGGAAGATTTTGTGTCAGTTTCTTCCTAGGATGTAGTGAATACTTGGTTGGCACATTGTTGCCTAACCCTATGAACCAACCATTCGTAATGTTTTAGTGAGATCCTCAAAAATATAATCTCTCATTTTTTTAATATAAATAAATATTTATTGATCCTTTATAACCAAAACATTGTATTATTCTCTATTAATAATAGTATAAAATCTCCCATCTAAATTTTAATCAATTTAGAGATTTTTTATGGAATTTAGAAGCACAATTATTGAGGTGTTTAATTGTTCTTCTCCATTCATGTCCCATTTTATTAGATCTAAATAGATAAAATTATCCTCCCTAAAAGGTTTCTTAAATAATCACCCTATGTGGGAAAATCTAGGACTTTTTATGCCAATTATATTGATATTTGGTCCCATTATTGACAGGATATGAGATCTAAGGTGGTATTTGTTTAATTTTTACCCGGGTTTGTGAGCTTTTTTCATCCATTTTCAGTTTTCTTCAAAACATTTAAAGAAAGTGGCTTCAATCTTGACCAAAAATTTCTTTAGATGATTTTATTAGTTTCAAATTGATTTAATTTCAAGAATTTGATTATTAAATTGGTGTTATAAGAATGTTATAAGTATTCTTTAGTGATAATTTTCTATTTTATAGAATTATGTACAATTTTGAATTATATTGAAAATTGGATTAGCATCATGATCATAGTATGGATATTTTAATGTATTATTTTTTCAGAAATATTGAAATGGTATGTAGGAATTGTTTTTTAAATAAAAATGTTTTTATTTGTCAATGGATTGATTGAAAGTTGGATTTCAATAAAAATGTGATTTTATTGAAATGGTTTTAATAGTTCCTTTAAACACATGGTGTTTGTGTTTATATTGAATTTATGAAGTATTTGTGAAATATGAACATCTTTCTAGTTCCATGTTGAAATGGATCATGGTATATAATTACCTTGTGATGACATGATAGATTAATGAGAGAACTCTAATGATTATGGAACTGTCATAAAGAAGAAAACATGGTTTGTATTGGGATTTTCTGGAATGGACATGTCATGCCATAGGTAACTAGTGATATGGGTTATGACCATGTCAGGATGCATTCATTGAAAAATGTTTTGGTTGGATTATTGTTGATATAATAATTTTTTTTATTGTTTTATGAACAATATTAATATGATTATATTTAATTATAATTTTTTTATATTTTTTATCTAAAGTGTTTTATATAAATGTTTCATACTCTTTTATCCTAGTAGTGTGAGTAGAGAAGTCATTGGGGGATGCCTACTGATATTTATATTGATCCATACTTTGGATCATTGGTTTCTTTTCCAATGTTATCTTTTGGTACATGGGAAAAGGTATATTATAACATGTATTACTCCTTACCTCGTGGTTCTTTGGATTCTTGGGGATTGGATCATGGAGCCTTTGGAGATTTTATTGTTGTTGATGTATTTGATTTTATTAGTTTTATTTCTATTATTTATTTTGATATTTTTTTTGACTTCTTCTATAGTACACATTGTTGTGGTTTTTATATAACATAATTTTTTGGGGTGTCTTTCGTATATTCATGCATTATATTGTGAGTGTTTAGTTTTGTGGGCTAATAGTTTCTATTCATAAAGTTTAAATATTACCATACTTGCATTGAAAACCTTGGAATTTATTTTCATCATTGGGAGCATAGGGGATGTCGTTTAAGGACATGTAATGATTCATTTTATTCTCTAGAAAACGAGAATTAGTGGGTCATTAAAAATTGTAACAACTAGTTCTGTTCTAGCCTAACATGCGGAATTAAGTTTCATGGTACAATAGTTAAATTAAATATTATACATTACCTAGTGTGTAATTTTAAAATGGATTATGACTACTGGAATATGAAATGTAGAGAATAAAAATACGTATTTATCCTTTTTATGATGATAATCATGTTACATGGTAGTTTGGTATAAAAGTGTTTTGGAGACACAAATAAGATATTGGAATCTCATTTTCATGTGTTTACCAATTAAGGGAGCATGACATGCATTAGAAGTATGACCTTTCACCTGGCTTAAATATTTCATTTTGGGAAAATGATATATGATGTGGCTCATTGTGTAGATATTTAATTTCTTTTGAATATTTTTAAATGTAAGATTTTGAAGAGGTAATGGTGGGTAAATTTAATGAATGTGTAGATTTTAAAAAGGAAACTAGTCATTTTGTTAAAGAAAATGTAAAGGTACAAAAAGTATCAGTTAGAATGAAATGTAGTGATAGTTGTTGTGATAGAATTTGAAATAATATGTTACCAGTTACTAGATATGGATCCTAATATAGTTTTTTGTTTTATCGAAAAAGGAACCTGGTAGCTGTCATAGAAACCAACTGGAAGAAGATGTGGAGAATGTGGTTGCTCCTGATCAATAGGTGAACCATGAGATGATTCAGAGTATTGTCCATGTTTTACATAATGTGGAAACAAGGAACTATGGGGATGACCCAAGAAAACAAGACCACTAATTATTGTTCCTGAAAAAGAATCCATCCATCTTCTAGTGTGATTCTGAACCGCAAAAGAAGAAAGTGTGGTTGAACAAGCAGAATTGTATCTTTAAATTCATCATCACACTACAGGATCCCATGTTTTTGATGGTGGCATATATGCTCAAGGATCTTGCACTCTAGTCCGTGGATCTGGTCATATAGGGTAAATGGATCAAGGAATAAGTTGGGATGATTTTTAAAATATTTTCTATAAAATATTCTATCATCACCTATTCACGATCTAGAAAATGATTGACTTCTTCAGCATGATGCATGAAAATATATTTTCTGTAGAAAATATGGGAAATTCTTGAATTTAGTATGATTTTCACAAAATGTTATAGAATGTGTGGCCTTGGAATAATGCATCATCAGATCATGTCTAATTTAGGAGATTCATTCTAAAAATTTCATGATATATATTACATATTATATTGAGATAATGATTAGAGTAATATTAGTATAATGTGATATCTCTAGAACTATGGGAGCAGTAAGTAGGATAATGCCTATTGGGAATGGTGGGAACACTAATATTGGGAGCTAGTAAATAATGGGAACTTATTTCCAAGGATGGAGTAGAAAAATGAAGCCTACAACTAGATTGGTGAATAATACTCCATGATCCAAAAAAATGAAGGAAGATTCTAATTTATATCCATTATCTAGATGATGAATGTGTGTATAAAAAACAACAGAAAATTCCATAATTGAAAAAATATGATAAATCATAAGTGTTATTGTCACAGTTCTATGATGTCAGGTGCTCGAGAAACATCTTAGGCATTACAAGCATCATTTTCTTAGATTGGAAGATGGAATCATAATCAATACTTCCAATAGAGTAGATATATCCATGGTGATTCTTGGAACAACATAATTCTTCATCCTAAAAAATCTAAAAAATTCAACAAGGAGTAGACTATAGAGAGGATGTAGTAGTATGGAGTCAACAAGATGATTGAGGATGGTTAGGAATGACCATTTACAGTGAGAGGTACGTTTCTAGTGAATTATACCCACATGTAAGTGTTGTTTGTTACAATTTTTCCACATTACATCATTTATTTTATTATTATAAATTTTCTAAGCATAAAACTTGAGATGATTCCCTCTTTGTTAAAACATCAAAATCCTCTCAGGGAAAGAATATGCAGAGCTATATTATGTAGAGAATTTTCTATAATTGTCGATAAAGATGAGATGAAATTGTACTTCTCAGTGTTGGAGATTGATTTATATGATGTAATCTTAGGTATGGATAGGTGGAAAATGTTTGAATCTCACATGAATTTTTATAAAAGTATAGTTACTTTCACAAATAAGGATAGAGTTGGGAATCTTTGTAATGGAGTAATGGTTATAAAAGAAGCTGCAACGGGGTTGTTGTCACTAATAGTGGAAACAATATCTTACCAATTTGTGGCATTGACTATGGAAATGATGGAATAGATCAATGATAGTTGTTTTCAAAAAAAATAGGATCCATTTTTAGATGTTTTTTCCCCTGAAATATTCAAGTTTACCACTGATATGGGTAGTGGATTTTATGATTGATCTCTTTATAGGGATTATTCGTATCATAATCACCTCATATTGATTGAAAATAAAATAATTAAGTGAACCGAAATAGTAGTTGGAAGGGCTAGAATGAAAATGTTGCATTCGGCTGAGCACACATCCATGGGTAGCAGCATTCATGTTTGTGAAGAATGTAGATGGAACACTAAGGATTTTTGTGGATTATCATAATCTTATAAATGTTATGATAAATAATCTGTATCCACTTCATTTCATTGATGATGTATTAGATCTATTTAGGGGAGCTCAGTGGTTCTGTAATATTTAATTATGGTCAGTATATCAAATATTTCTTGTTCTAAAGGAGGATATTTAGAAAGAAAAAATCTTAAGACAATATGTCCACTATGAATAAGAATTCATGCCTTTTGTTCTTACGAATGCACAAGCAGTCTTTATGGAATTGATGAATAAGATATTTTAAAAATATATGCATTCATTTTATATGTTTTTTAGGACTCCATATTAGTGTATTGAAGGATAAGGTCTGAACATGATAAACACATGGAGACTGTTTTGGGATTATTGAGAGATCACTTGTTGAATGCTAAACAATCCATGTGTGATTTATGGATACAAAATGAACTCTTTCATGGACATGTAATTTCTAAAAAAATGATTGTTTTTTAAGATGAATTGGTACTTTCCACAATCCAAATTGAAATTCCCAAACATAATACTATTACAGTGCATGTATGGGATTGATCCACATAGAGAAAGAGTTAATGTATCTTGTTTCACTAATTTGTAATTAATTAGGTGATTTTTATATAAATTTAGAGCCAATGTTTTTATGTTTCAATGATAGGGAAATTAAAATTTCAATTTCATGATAAAATACATTAAAGATAAAAAATATTCAGAAGATAAATGGGAAGAATGTGTCGAGGATATGAGTTTTTAAGGTTATCAATAAATCAAATTTTTAGTGATGTTCTGTTGTTCATAATAACTCCCATATATAGTTTTTGGATAAAATGGAACCCCATTGGTATGTGGAATTTCGTTTGAATATTTAAAACCCAATTCCATGGTCTAAAATTTGGTTTTTGTTGATATTGTTCGGTCTAACCCCTTTTGAGACGATATGTCCACCAAATTATCATGGATGTTATTAATACTAATTATTTATAAGATCCATGGAAAACCCATTCATCATTAGATATAGGGTTTCCAGTGATATTTAAAATTATTTTATGAGGAATTATGATAAAAATATAAATAAAATGATTATAATATAACAATTGATAAACAAAAACCCACAATCCTCCACAACAACAACACATAGGGAGTTTAGCTACAAATAGAGTAGTTAGTGACAAATAATTTTGTGATAGATGAATTAAAAAATATCAACAGCTTCATATTGAAGATCAATGAGAGGGTAGCATCATCACCTCCTCTTTTCTCTTCTCTCCTTTTGTTTCGCTATCTTCTAGTCCTTTTGGGTGTCTCCAGAATTGTACCATTTCTATGTCTGAGTGTTCCCTTTTAATTTTGAGGGAATTTTCTGAAATTTATTGAATTTTTTAAATATGTGGGATATACCCGAATTTACATGGAATGTAACGAACTCAACATGACTTTTTCATCATTTCTCTGCCGGTAGGTGATCTACCGCACATCCCTTGACTCTGATCCTGGAGGTGCATAGTTGGTGGGGTTACACATCATGTTACACCAACCCACATGGCATTTAAATTCAATCATCATCCTAAGACTAATTATAGAAGGGGTAACGTGGCATGTACATTGTAATTACATGATGTGTATTCTCTAGACAGATACATGGGCATGTATTTGGTTCGGTCGATCCGTGTTACAGAAATAATACATGGCATGTGTATAGAGTACACAACATGTATATTTGAATTTTTTTTGACCCATACTGATTTGTTACTTTGGATAGAAAACACCTAAAAATCATTATAATTTCCAATATAAATAATTTTATCCACAAAACAAAATATATTTGGTGAAAAAAAGTTTCTATGCTCAATATAATTAATGAAAACTTATAAAAAATTCCGACACCTAAATCACTTATATACATAATAATTTTTTGGCCCTCAAGAAAAATATCAACATAAAATAAATAGAATCTATATTCTAAAATTGTAAGAATTAATCTATTTATAATTTTAAATACTATAGAAAAAATAGAGGATTTAAAATGGAATAAAAAATATTTTAATTCAAAATATATTCTAATCATCTCTTTTATTTATGTCAATTAATGATTTGAATCCCTTTCCATCCAAATTGTATATCTTTTAATAAATAAATATTCAACATGATGATTTACCTCACCACAATGTACTGAACTCATCAATAAATAATATTTAATCATTTATTTTCTCAATCATAAGTTTATAGAGTATATCCATAGACTTTCATGTGTTGTAATTCTCCACTTCAGAAGCGGAATAACAATAATCATGATAGATTTAAATAAAGGTCACATGTTTTTGTGGCAACGGGTTGTTAGGTAATGATGTGAAAAATAATCTTAGAGGCTTGAAAAGGGAATCTGAAATCCAAAACACCATGGTATTATATTCCAAATAAACTCAGTGAAAAGGAATCCCTAGTAAAGATCTTTCATTTGGAATCTTCAATATGATAATCGCTTACCAACATGGGTTCATAAAAAATCAATAATATGTAATGAATAAATTTGATCCCTCTTTTGTACTGTTTTAAAAGTATTTTTTCAACATGAACCTTCAAGAATATAATAAATATTAGTTTTGGATCCCTTCATCCTAAATGAAAAATTTTCACTCTCCCCCACAAAAAAATGCATGGTTTACCACAAAAATATACAATGAATAGCCAAAAATTCATCTCTTATTTTCAATTGAATAATCACAAAACTTATAAAATAATTTTGGTTGGAAGTATATATAAGATTTTTATCTAGACTCCTATCATGGTAGTTCATGGTTTCTATAGATTTACGATGATCAGATGTAGGGTAGGTCTTATAGTCAAAGGGGTTGAAAAATAGTCAATGTTCTCAATAATTTTAATGTGATTAAAAAATAATGACGTTTTTAAAAGAAATAAACATAGGATTTGGTAGTTATGCATATCCCATGAATCACTAAATTAAGAGGGTATAAGAATTAATACGTCAAAAATAATTAGATTACCAATCGGAAATGAAAAAAAATAGGAGCCAATTGGGTCCTGACAAGAGTACAAATGATTAGTCAAATAAATATAGATGTTGAAGACATTAAACACATAATAAAACTATATCATCCATCATTTAAAAATAAATTTAAATTTAAAATTTAAATTTCACATTTAAAATTAACTTTTAGTTCATTATTGTTAATAATTATAATTAAATAATAAAAGTCCACATTTTAAAAAAAATATAAAGGATAATGATGTATCCTATATCAGTTCAAGGGAAAACATTATTTTATCTTAGGAACCTCCCACAAACTCTATATGGAACATGTTCCACAATGATAAACTCCAAGGTAGAGGAGAGGGTGTACAGGTGGTCAGGATGAGGTAAAAAGGTTGAAAAAGTAAATTAAAAATAAAAATAAAAAAAATTGGAAAAATACTCCAATAAACATATGAAAATGGCCCACCAACATGACATGGAACCGGTGACTATGGAGAAAAAAGAAAAATAATTCAATATAGAGATACAACATCATCTAAGAAGAATATATATATATATATATATTAAAAACAAATGTGCCAAAAACTAGTCAAGGGGTGGCATCAGAAGAGGCATCATCTACCATAAGGTAAATCCACCAATAGAGAAGAATCCACAGGGGAAACATGATGCACATGATCAAAACATGGAGTGGTGGGAGAAATAGGGACCTCGAGCATGAAATCAAGAGAAGTAGCAGAGGGGATAGTAGTATAGAGTAGAACTGAATCCATGGCTAGAGCTATGAGCAGGTTCTTGGTGGGACACATTGAGAAGATGATGGTGAGGTAGGTTCTCTGGGAATATGAAATTCATGATTATCAAGGAATATTCCCTAATAGATGGTAAACACACATATGGGACTGAAAGAGGGTATTATGATTTTGCTCTAGGATGTCTTGAAGATTGTCTATCTCGGCTAGGCAGAGGGTTATTGGGATATCAGCTGAGGGTGTTGGTGGAGTTATTGAGGAGGAAGACATGGAAGAAGGGGGGATGTTGGAAGAATAAATAAGGATAGAAGAAGTGGGGTTGGGTGGATAAGTAACACACACTAGTGGATGGGGTGGGTCTGGGTCTGCAAAAACAGTGATAGAATATTGGTCATCTCGCACCCCCACAAGTGTGGGGGAATCCTGCACAATCTTGTATATGTTTATTTGATGCTCAACTATATTCATGCTCATATGCTTGGGTAAGTTAGGATGATGAGAAGATCTCAAGGGTTCATGATAAAGATAAGGATCTAAATCTACCTGATGGTGTGACAATCAAGGAACCTATAAATTGTAGTTCAGGTTTCCTTGACATCCATGAATCCTAGAATACATGTATGAAGTGGCACGAAATGTGAGGCGATGGTAGTTGTGCTAGAAAATACAAGTGAGAAGGTCTATGTCATGGACCAAAATGACACTGATATTCTAAAGGCATGGAAACAAATTGTGTTGCAGCGCTGGTGAAGAAAACAGAGTGGAATGGAAATGTTAAGCATGCACTTCTAAGATGTGGGGGGGGGGGTACCTATTGTAAGGCTCCTCATGTTTATACCATATGGCTATGAGATCAGGGTGATCATGGTGGGTATGGTTGGATACAAGAGGTGGCACAAAAGGATGGGGGTAAAATATTTCCCATGGAAAAAAGCCTCTATGTTAATTGAAAAATGCATTCACTAATCTAAAATCAAATCGAGGTATCGGTATCGGTGGGAATATGAGATTAGGGGGGACCATCGAACATGAAGGTCACCATGAACTACAAAAATTAATCTCTATAAGTATAAGGCGAGTCCTGGAGTGTCTCGAGGAGATGTCTATGGCCAAGGACCTTTTTAATCTCCTCTTAGATGCCAATTCACTATACAATGATGGCATTAAGAATGAGGCCACTCAATTGGATAGTGCAGAATGAGAATTACTATAATCAGTATACCATAGGATGACCCTCATGAAATTTCAGGCATGGATGCATCTGAGGGATGGAAGCTACTGGGACAGGCTGAGTTAGAGCTGATTATGTCGGGGAAGAAGGGATAGTTGTTATAGAAGTTGGTGTTGTAGTGGATATCAAGGTTGTCTCTAAGGATGTGCCAGTAGAGGATATAGATTTGGAGAAGTTGATATCAAAGTGGGTGTAAGAGGGTCTACTAAAGTAGTGATCATCCACAAAATTATAGGTCTGGTAGAGGGAACAACGTCATCAGAGCTCGTTGTAATGGTGGAAGGCACATTAGAGGTCACCCAAGGTTCTGGTAGAAGGGGATGCAATGAGAACAATTTTGTTGTAAATAAAACCAATAAATTGATTGTGGGGCCCTCAGAATGATGAAGAAAAATCTGACAATGGGGGGGGGGGCTCTTGTCCTCAGTATCAGAGGTGGGACACTTCCCTGTTAGGGTATCACCACCTTCCATAGATTGATGAAAGGAAAATAATTGAATAAAAAATAAAAGAAGTCAATGAAAATAAGAACAAGAAATAAATGAAATATGAGAAAATAAAAAAGAAAGTAAAACACTTCTTGTATATTCAGAGTACATGGTATGTAGTATAATTTGTGTTAGAGATTGTGTATTTTGAATAGACAAGTCGAGAAGGCATGTGTCTTGGAAAAAATGTGTACATAGAATGTACCTTGGTGTACACGCTATGTGTTACTACATGGAATGGTTCTCATTATATGGCCACACAGAGCTAATCCTTTGTAAGGGATATGAGAAAATACCTGTCGTGTGAAAAGTTTACATGTCGTTTGGATAAACATGGCATAAAAGGAATATACTCCTTCAATAGAGATTTATCTGAAGGCATAGAGGACATATCATGTATAGAACATACATGTTGTGTGTGGAAATATAGGAAGGGGTCATGTGCCAGAGGACATAATATTTTCCTTAAGTGGAAAGTGATGGCACAATACAAGGGGTATACTAAACATTCAAACAATGTTAATGTTAAAATATGTAAATGTGTTTCTGTGGATGTGTACAAGATGAACACGAATTTGTTTTCTTTGTGCACCCTGTGTACTATGGGTGGAAGACAAAAGTCGGTTGATCCCAAGTCCACACTAAACGCAATGAAAACTCCTAAATAAATAGAGTAAGATGGTGTACATAGACCGAGGAAGGATATTTAGGAGAAATGGGATAAAAAAATAATGACAAATAATTTGTTTGAGGGGTATGGGAATGAAGGGTGGGAGAAGAAAATTAGCTGGGGGGTCGCGTGACATAGGATCTATCTGGATAAGGCTGGACCATTATAGATGAATTTTACATCATTTCATAGAGCAAACACATCATCTATAAATTTTTAAATAATATGTTATAATTATTTATTTAAAACATAATTCTTCATAAAATAAATATTATTTAATAAAAAATAAACCTCTATATGTAGTGTATAAAAGGATGACACGTCATCTGTTCTAAACATTGAAAAAGATAACATAAATCTATGGTCTGGTGATTGGTGCACAATTAGAACCGATGAACAGATGTTCCTAATATAAGCCATCAACCACTAGAGCAATGGATGAAGTGAAGCATGTTTTTAGATACATGGAACTATTAATGTATAAATGATTTTATACATGGGATGATTAAAATGCACAACGTGTGGTTTTTATGTTAATGAAAGGAATGAAGAAGAGAAACTAGCAGGGTTTGAACCTCAGTCTTTGGAATCCAGGACAAAGACTCCTACAATATACCAACCTTAAATACATCTATTGTATTTTTTTTATAGTTTAAATTATGAATAAAAACATGGCTAACACAACATATATAGAAACTCAACCCCTTTGGTTTTATTAATAAGAAAAATGAGAGAACTGGGATGGTTGTAAAGATTCAAACCTATTTCTTTTCGATCTAGTTTACGACCCTGACCAGCTTCTATATCCATATTATGGGTTTTATATTATGTATAAATAGATATATTTTGTTTTAGAAAAGTAATGCACATTTGGTTTAATTAATCACGATTAAAATAAGATGAACCATCTACCGAAAGAAGGTGTAGTGTTATTCAAACTGGGGATGACTCTGATAAATTCTAGTGACCATATCATCGACAAATGAATCATCCATGTTTATTATCATAATTAATATATACTTATACCAGTAGTTCTATTATAATTTACATTAAACTGTATTGTACACATAGATTAAAAATGTGATACAGATGTTGTAATATCTGGGTTGCCTCTCAGTAAGATCCTTTGTTGATGGTCTTTGGATCTACCTTACCCGAGCATATTGATTCCTGAATTTAGAGTAAATATTATACCCACCATGTCCTCCATGTGAATATAGTGCTTCTTACGCTACCCATTGACCGTAAAATGTTTGAACTTCATATCTAGAAACTTCCACCACACTATTGTAGAAAACCATGATCACATGGAATGTCCCAACCACCGGGACATTAATTTACCTGGAAAATATAAAATGGATGTTAAATAATAGTATCTCATCACTAGGTTTGTATTAAATAAGAGAGATCAAATAGTCATGGAGTACCTTTGTCTAATTATAATATTTCCTAGCATTCTTATATGCCTCCCACCAAATCACTTTAACTTCAATCAGTTGAATGTAGTGATACTATTTGGTAGCTTTTAGATCATATTTTGAGTGCATCACAACCCAATAAGCATTATGATGATGTTGCACTAGTAAATTACATGGATTTAGGAAAATCAAACAAAATGGGGCCATACCAAGACTTCTTTTGAAGGTTTTCATATATCCCATGTAGGCATCATCATGTTTATTAGACCATTCTTTCTATGGGGATCCAACTACTTTTTCTAGGATCACCATTAAATATCTTTTTGACACTTCAACTTGTCCCCTAGATTTGGGATGATAATGTGTGCCTATGTTATAACTCATTTTAGACTTCATATGAACATTCCTTATAAACTCATTGTCAAAATGAAACCCACTATCAATTATCCAAGCATGTGGAAAACTAATACATCTGAAAATATTTTTGTCCATGAAGGTCATGATAACCTTTACTATTTTGGGTTTCACGGTTGTGGCTTCCACCCATTTTGATACATAATCCACATAAACAAGTATATAACTATTTTAAAATGATGGGGGAATGGTGCCCATCTACTCAATACCCCATACATTATATATCTAGACCTTAATGGTAGGGTTTTGTGGTATTTCATCTCGGCACCCCATGTTACCTGTTTGCTGGAACTTATCACAACCTGTCCCAAAATAACAGGAATCCTTGTGCATGGTAAGCTAGAAAAATTCAGATTGGATAATTTTTATTAATGTTTATTCTGGCCTATCACATCCCCTGATGGGGAATAATAAAAAAACATAATAATTACTTGAATCATCAATTATGGGATGCATCAACGGATCAACCTTTCATTACATGAACAGAAGAGAATTGGTTGTTCCCAAAAATATCTTCTCACTTTTGACTGAAATCCTTTCATTTATTGGAATGACTGAGCTGGGTGTATGACTCATTCAGCCATTAATTTACAATGTTGACATATCATGGATGAGGTGAAACTCCAATTGAGAAAGGTTCCTTGTTCGGGAATTCCTCCTTGATTTCTCACTCAAATTCTCATTAAAAATGATGGAATTCTAATATGGAGATATAATTGACGACAAGATTCTCAATTCTCTTCATATCACATATCTCTATGTAAATTTCATGGAGGATCAGCACCCAAAATATGAGGCATAGTTTTAAATCCTTATTGTTTAGAAAATTTTTAAGTACTACAGGGTCAGTTTAGATAATAACTTTTGATAACACAAAAAAAGATAAAATCATATTGAATGAAAATAACTCATCTATCATTTACTTATCTATTTCAGTGAAGTAATGATTTTCATAATATAGGAATCTAGTGGCATATTATATTAGTCTAATGATTTTATTTAGAAGTTTTCCATAATCTAATCCCATGTAAATTTCATATTCATCAAACATAATTTCAAATTATTAATCCCAATTTAGTGAAATCATGATAGGATCTTCTAAAAATTCATTGTTCATAATCATGAAGGCTATGTTTCATATTTCATCAAATTCAATGATCGAATCATTTGAATGTAGGTTTGTTATAGGTTGATCTATCTTTGAAAAGTCACAAATGAATCATCTATAAATACAAAAATGCCCCAGAATGATTTGAATTGATCATATAAAACATCATATAGGTAATTGTGAGATGAATTCAATTTTGGTCAGGGCAACTTCAATTCCCTTCATAGAAATCTAATGGCCTAAGATGATGCCATATTGTACCATAAATTGGATCTTATCCCAATTTAATACGAGAATAGTGTGATCACACCATTGTAAGAACAATTACAGATTTTATAAGAATTTTTTTAATTATGTTTCATATACTGAAAAATCATCCCGAAAGACTTCGAGAATCTACTCGACCATATCATAGAATATTGCCAAAATCCATCGCTGAAAGATTGATTCAGCATTGCACATGGAAAAATGGAACCATCGATAGGAAACCATTCCATATGGGCATGTGAATATGATTTTATCTTTGTATTAAAGAAAAATGGATATTTTGTTATATCTAGAATAAACATCTAGAAAGAAATTTAATTGGTGCCCTACTAACCGATCTAGAATCCACGGTATGTCGGTGATCGAGAGGTTGATTACTTCATCCAAAATATTGATCACCTCTTTTTCACTAACTCCTTCCTTATAGGATTTAACCATCTTTATAATCGCTGAGAGGGCTTTCCTCCATCTTCATGTATCTCATTTTTGATGAAAATAGATTGAGTGATCAATTTATAATAATTTATTGTCCACCCAATAGCATCTTTTCACATTTGAACATGTATAAGTTCACGTTCTGGCTCTTGAGAGAGAGAACCATTGACTATAACTGGAAGGGTTTTTTGGTCTCACAATGATACATATTTTAGTGAAGATGGTAGAGGGTTTAGTTCATTTTGTGGAGCTTTATGAATTTATGGAACAATCCGTTATAGCTTTTCACACTCTAGAATATCCAGAATAAGTGTAAGGTGAAAATAATGACTGCTCGGGACAATGATGAATTGCCGCTCCTATGGTTTAAAATCAGGCTTGATTTCCTCTATGACTGTTTAATCAGTGATATAACAATATTCTATGTAATTGTTTATATGGAAAAAGTGATTGGACACTTAATTAAACACATAATAATCCCCATTTTCTATATGTGATACTTGCTTAATATCTTTGTGGATATTATAGAATATCTTTTCAACTCCTACACTGAATATCAATTCATCTTAGTGAAAAACATTAAAAACATTCAAAGTATCAATGAATTGAATTTCTTGAATTAAAGGTGCCTCTTGATCATACTCTATGTTAAGGATGATAAAATCAATAGGATGAATCATCCTTCCCACATTCATTATGACATCATCAAGTATCCCTTTAAGACATTTAATGGATCTGTCTACTAGATGTAGTTCCACTCGAGTATGATTTAAATCGTCCATCTCCATATTCATAAATAATTTATAGGGAATAAGATTTACACTAGCCCTCATGTCACAAATTCCTTCCCAAGATCATTATATTTGATTGTGTAATGGTTTGTAAAACATCATGAATATTAGATTTTTTGAGGAAGAGAGTGTTGAACCATTACAGAGCATTCCATACTGTCTAGAATGGTCCCCAAATATTCTATCTTCCTCTTGATTGAGATTATTCTCGTCAGGGAATTTGTGTGCGTGGGAATTTGAGTTAATGCCTCTATGAAGGGAATATTAATGTAATGTTTCTAAAATACCTCCATAAATTTCACTTATTGTTGATCTAGCTTCCTAAACTTCATTCATGAGGTAAAAGGTAAGGTGGGTTCATAATGACTGACCACCTCTTTTACCTCAACATGTGTTGACACCATCTTTTTTGATAGTCCTAGTGTTGAGCTGGACTCCTTGATATCGGGTTCATTATTCTAAGAGGGTGTAGGTGAAGCTAGATGTTTACCATTATTTGGTGATATTTTTGGGGTCTCTTATTCCCACATCGTAAAATGATTTCATTTTCCTCCTCCCCTGGGTTCATCATACTGTTTGCTAGTAGTGTATCTAGTTTTTGTGAAAAGATAAGATAATAATGATTCCCAATCTAATTATCAAGTGTTTAAAAGATGAGTATTGATTCTAATATCTTTTTTCTTTATTATTTTTTTTTTTGAATTTTGAAATCATTTATTCTATCTTTGATCAGTGGTCATGATTATGTTTTTGGGTGGCTGATGGAGGACATGGCTACCTCGATGGATATGCTAAAAGAATATTTTTATACCCGTAGTATTGGATTTATCCATGTTTTCATTGTCTGGGATATGGATTTTGGTATTTCTATTAACCATAAACTGTTGTCCTTTGAGGGAGGGGTTGAGAATTTCGTTGTTTCTTCCCCCATCCCATGTTGTTTTATCTTGTCATGCTAGGAATTGGTATTGATGTAAAATATTTTGTCCTTACTCTGAGATAAATTTTTTACCTCACATGTCAAGGAACTAATACATGTCCCTAAGCATTTACCCATCACTTGATTTTCACCACATTCGCTATATGCTAGGGGATTTACCACTTGAACTTGATATGCATTTTTTGTAGTCTATGAATTAATTATCTTATTCACATCATCCAGTTGAGCAGCATGCATCATTGTGGCATCAATTGTATGATTTCCACTCTCTTGAGTACCTCTTTCAGTGTTCCATTTGAAGAGATATTCAGACATGACTTTGAGAAATTCAAATAGTTCCTTTAGGGATTCCCCCACAACTGTTCCTCCTGTATATGCAGACACCATGGATTCGGTATTGGTCGTATGACTACCCTATAATTTTTTCACATTAATTCGCAATATAATATCATGATGAGGGAACTCACATAACATTTCATTTAAATTTTCCCATGATTAATTGAAGGATTCTGATTCATGTGGCTGAAAGATGTGAATTTAGTTCCACAAACATCACTGTCATGGAGGTTGGAAGTTACTTTAAAAGAAATGCCCTGGCCAACACCTCCCTGGTGAGGATAGAATATTGATACATCCCTTTACTCCAATCCATCACTCTATCCCTTAATCACAATGTGAATATAAAAAAGAAGAATATAATCCTCAGATGCCCAATTGTAACAAAACAAGTCACAAATCTCTAGAAAATTGGAGAGGTGAGTGTTAGGGTTTTTACTGGGTAATCCACTAAACTAGAACAGGATTTGGATAAGCTACATTATGGACAGTGTGATATTATAATTCTGAGCTTACACCAGTGGTCTTCCAATACTCATGTTTTCCACATGGATAGAAGGATGATAGTACTCTGTAATGGTACGATGTGGGGGAATTTTTTACTGTGGAGGTGGGGGAAGAAATTTCTACTCATGGTCAAAATAAGTCCCTTTCCTTGTCTTCATGAATGTAAGTCTCTCTGGTGGATTGTACTGTTGGGGTTGCTAGGAACATAATCTAGAACAAATGAAACTCGTTGTCTTTGTTGGTTCCATGGCATTACAACCATGTTGTTTACTGGTGGAAGTTGGATCTACTCATTCTTACCTACATAATATTGGTTACCATTTCAATCATCCATGAACTATTGTACATCGACTTGGTAAAAAGTCGAGTCTCTTTCCTCTTTGTTTTACAAGGGTACAGTTTTTGTGGTCTCCCATAAGTTCTCCACGTCTTCTAATGATTGGTTGTTCGATCTCTAGATCAATTTGAAGGATCTCTAATTACTCCATGATCATTGAATGAGTGATTCATCCACTCATGTACCTAATATTCATCACAAAAAACTAAAGACACAACCAGTGTAAAAGTGAAAAAAAAGAAATAAAAAATAAAAAAGAGTCTAAAATTAGAATTTTTATAATTTTTTATATTTATTTTCTCATTAATTAATACAAAGATGATTTATAAAACTCAGTTAACATTCATCTCCTAGATAAATGGGAAATTTTTTTATTATATCATCCGAAGTGTTAATTTTGACAATCCAAATTGAAATAAAAAAAATGTAATAATAGAATAATAAATGTATGGAATCAATCCACAGAGAGACAGTGTTACTATATTTTGTTACTCAAGTTCTTAATTAAATAGTTTAATATTAATAAAATATATATTTTATGTTTTTATGGTTCAATTATAGTGTAATTAAATATTTTTTTCTCGATAAATTCCATTAAAGGTAAATAAAATCACAGAAAATTATTTCTCCCGAAAAATTGGAAGAATGCATTGGGGATGTTATTTTTTATAGTATTTGATAAATCAATTTGATATGAAGTCTTCTTATTCATAATATCTCTCATCATTGAATTTTGGATACTATAGAACCCCCTTGGTCTAGTGAATTTCGTTTGAATTAGTAGAAAATAATTCCATGATATGGAATTCGGTTTCTATTTATTTTGTTTATTGTAACACCGTTTGAGAAGATATTTACACCCAATGATCATGGATGTTCATAATCACAATTCAATAAAAATCTCTAGAAATAACGTTCTTTCTCTGATATAGGGTTTCCAATAATATTTAGAAATAGTTTTTGAAGAATTATGAGAGAAATATAAATATCATTATTAAAATATAACAATTTATAAACAAAAACCCATAATGATCCACAACCCCTAATCATATGGTGATTATATACACATTTAGCAGTTAATAAATGAATTATTTGTGATACAAAAATTAAACATCTCAATATCTTCATATTGATGACATTCCAAATGTAGGAGGAACACCTCATCTATTCTCTTATATCCCCTTTATCTCTCTTATTATCCTATTGGCAGTTTCCAGAATTATCACTTTTCTGTGTCTGATTGTGTCCCATTAATTTGTAAGGCCTACCCTCCATATTATACAATTTGGGTAATATATGGTCTGTACCCAAAGGTACATGGTGTGTACCCTTGTGAAATGACTTTAAATTCCCTTCTCTGATATTGGGTGATCTACCGCACCACTCATGACTTTAAATGCATCGACACTTAGCTTGTGGGGGTACACTACATTAAACAAAACCCCACATGGCATGTAATGTGAATCCTCATCCACCAACCACTTCTATATAGGAGAACATATTCTGTATATTGTAATTACATGGCGTTTATAATATAGATGATAACATGGGTGTGTATTTGGTTATGTTAATCCATGTTAGAGATATAGTACAAGATGTGTTTATGAATTACATTTCGTGTATATTTGAATATTATTTCTAACCCTTCACGATTTCTAATAATGGATATAAAACACCTGAATATCATCATAATCACAAAATATAAATAATTTTCTCACCAAAACAAAAGATATTTTGTGAAAATGAGCTTTTAATCTCCACAGAATGTATTAAAATGTATACAAAGATCGGGCACATCATGTTTTATTTAATCCAGAGAATACACAAGTTGTTACCTTTTGGAAACTATCAATGAATTTTGTGGAGATATTGAGCTTCCTTGACCTATCTCGTTAGTTCCAACACTTCATGTGTGACTTGTAATGGCTAGCTTAGCTAGTGATAGATCTGACAAACAATAATTAACTATTCCAATAGATCTTTTAATGCAATTAGAATTTTCAAGAGCTAATGGTTCATATTACATTAGTGCATATTCTGATCATTGTGGATACATGACATGTTTATGTAGTGTTTTATGATTCTTCATGATCTGGGTTTGTATGTGTTATCATGTAAGGAGACCATGTGGTTTCTAATTGTTCATGGAAATTGAGACTGTATTATAATATTTTTCCAAAATGAGATTTGGAGTTAGATGTGGTTGTCCATGCCTTGAATACATAGTTTCATTATCTCATCCATGGGAAATTTAATGTGTTCATAGGTCATAATAGCATGAAATTTTTTTATCACATTACTTATCAAATTTTATTGAAAGAATACAGATGAAGTGTTTCTAAATGTCTGATTTTTACATGATTTATAATCTAAAAAAAGTTAATTTGGTGGATGTTGCATTATGTAGAATTTTTTATGCACAGGTGGATAAATAATCCCCATATTATTGGAATTTGATGTCAATCTATGTCGAAAGTCATGTGGAATGTGAAAAACAAGGTGATGTTCTATTTTTCTATTTTGTTTATGTGATTCTTGATTTGGTAATTTCAGTCAATGATGAACAAACATTCAATGTTGAATTCCTGGTAATTTTTTCAATACTCAATGGTGGTGGGAACATTATGGAATGGAAAGCTGGTGGGAGTTCAATATAATGATTCAATGATTAGATGGTTGTACCTATGGATTATTAGGATCAACAACTTCATTTTTACCACCACTCGATATGGTCTATACATCTTGGAATAAAGAAGATATACATGGTGTGAATATAATATATTTGTTAGAGTAGTATGAAATGTTACGTGGAAGAGTTTGATTTGTTGTTCTTAACATGTCAACAGGTTACAGAAGTTCATGACATACCATTGAATATTTTTTAGTCTCTATATATTCTAATGTGGAAATGTGAGTAGAGAGCTATGAATTTTGATATAGGTCTCCCAAAAACAATTCGGAAGCACGATTGCTTGTAGGTGATAATGGATCAACTCACCTTGTTAGTTCATTTCATCAATATTCCTTAAGAATATATAGTGGAGCTTCTATCAAAAATATATATCCAATAATTGGTAAAGAGAAATAACCAACCCATTTCGATATCTTAGATAGTTATATGAGGTTCAATTATTGATTCTAGAAATCAATATAGATATTCTTTGGGACTCTATTGATTATGAGTACAACATATCATCCTCATTTAGATGGCCAGTCTGAATGGACAATAAATACATTTGAACACCTGATGAGGGTTCTATAATATACTTTGGTGGATCATGGGAAGATCATATACCCATAGAGGAGTTATCATATAATAACATCAATAGGCCTTGATACATGTGTCTCATGATGAATTATTTTATGGGAATCCATGTCATTATTTGTAAGAACCCAGATCTTTTTATGTATGTTTTTGTTTTCTGGTCTTTATTGAGAAAAAGAGGAATTCAGGAAATTTTATCAGTACATGTCCTATAAATTATGAGTACACGTCGTGTACTTATTTTCCACAGGAGGGCATGTGATGGCCTTGTATTAGCCACAAACACATCCTTGTGGGAGTGACTTAGAGGCCACTTAAAAGTGGTGTACATAAATTGCGAGTACATGCCGTGTACTTCAAAAGTACACACGGTGTACTTTATTTTTCTCATTAAACGCACCAGGGTCACGAATAATCACCAGAACTCTCTTCTTTTAGGTATTTTTCTTCTAAGAGCTATTTCCATCCTCTGAATTGAGCACCTTCGGTTGCGTTGGAATAAAATAGGTGAGTTCTCTCTTCTCCTTGAGTCATGTTTCATGATTCCTCTTCATTCTAATGTTTTCATGGGTTGAGAATTTTGGACGTTTTTGTAGATCTTCAACGTTCTAGGTTGAATCATGCTTTGAGGATCACATATATCGATCACCTAATAGCAAGGTAAGTGGTATTAGCCTCTCCGTTCAATGTCATTGAGTATTGTGTGAAAATTCCACCAATACCCTTGAATGGGGTATTTTGTGTTTACCATTTTACTCATATTGATTTCATATCATAATTTTTTGATTGTATAGACATTAAATTAATGTGTACATAGGTTGATTTGATATGATTTGTATGTATTTCCCATGTATTTTCTATTTACGACAGTTTGGTTTCGTTTTTCCATTTCAGATGCCTTACCGGCTTTCCATTCTTGTTGTTGTAAGATGGAGGGTTTGTATTCTAACATTCTTGATATGTTGTAGACTGTCTAGCCAAGTAGTTCTGTAGGTTTACATTCTACATATTGTATTACTATACTCGTTGACCTGCTAAGGGTCGTGAGAAACTGGTGTAGTATACTATATGGGTAATTGCCCGAGTGAGCTTCTTCAGAGAGTCCTTGATAGCATTATACTATAAGGGGAATTGACTGAATGAGCTTGCTCAGAGAGTCATTGAAATAATTTGAACTGATTTAGACTATAAGGGGAATTGAATGTGAGTTATTACTCTAAGATTCTATGAACGACTTGGGTTATAAGTGGAATTGACGGAGTTTGCTTCCAAATAGTGTCCTTGACCTTAGGGATATAAGGGGAATTGACTGTGAGTGCTTCCTCAGAGTGTTCTTGACTACCTTGTACTATAAGAGGAATTGACCATGAGTGCTTCCTCAGAGAGTCTTTATGAATTAATATGACTGAACTAGAGGGTTTAGGCCATGTTTACTGCCCATAGCGTTTCATTTACTTATTTGGATAGACCAGAGGAAATGTTTGTTACTAATTCCCAGAGGGTTACATGTTAGTTGTTGTTTCTTGATTTTGAAAAAGTGGATTGTTTAGTGCTTAGAAATTTCCAGTAAATTGTTTGTTTTACTTTTACCTGCCATATATTCACATACTGTTAGGAATAGATTTTTAGGTTGTGGGATTCTGGGATTTAGTCTCACACACTTTTTGGGTCAAGTTTTTGGGACCAAATAGATTATATAGATGCAACTATAGATAAGTGAAAGTGCCCTTCTACATCAGGTACATGACTTATTATGGAGCTGGAGAGCATGGAACCAAGCTTAGGCTTGCGATGCTGAGGAGATGTGTATCTTTTTCTTTGGTACATTTGCTTAGTACTATATGTATTTCCAACATTGTGACTTTTTGTGTTCTTTCCTCAACATTTGTTTCATGCATCATCATATATATATTTGTGTGTGCTCTAGTTGTTTATTATTATAGTCTTCCACTAATTACTATTTTTGGATATTTAATGCTTCCACTATTGTATGTATATTTATACATCTGATGTGTACTCTTCCAATGAGGGAATAGTTTCACCACTATCATACCCAAGGCCCTCACAGCTAATTGGCATCCTCTGGCGTTCACGGAAATGCGCTTGATGCCATGTGACCAACTGGGAACTGGGTGCCTCTGGGTGGCATACAGAACCAGGATGTTAAAAAGTGGTATCAGAAGTTTTCTTTTCTTTTGAAATATTGTTTGGATCCTTTAGCCCGGGATAGGAAGGAATAGGTACTTGGTAATAAGCTGTGTCTGAGAGTAGCTATCTCATGTAAAGGGAAAAGACATGCTACCACGTTTATTGAAATTTTTTGGTTTTGCATGTTTTTAGTTGATTTGATTTCACCTTGAGTGAAAAATGATACAACTAGGTCCCGGTGATAGAACATACACCCCGCCTTTACATGGTTGCCGAGTCCTTGCCTGCCAAGTACCACCAGTTTCCCCGCAGACATGTCGTCCCCACCCAAGGGTACACTCACATGCCTGAATGTTTCTTCGTACTAATGATAGTCCCCAAAGGCAAAAACATGTTATTTCCAGTGTGCTTTTTCCTCACTCACTCACACCATAGAAAACATTCCAGAAGGTCACCCATCCAGATCACTACTCTGGGAAAAACATTCTTAACTATGGAGTTTTAATCAGGAAGGCTCTCAAAAAGGAAGGTGCATGTTATTGACATGAGTCATATCATTTATCCATTTAATACTTTATCATTCATGGGGTTACAATCAACCCCCCCCCCACTAGAGAAAAAAATCCTCATTGTGATCCCTAGAACTCAACCCATGCCAACACATGTCCTTTCCACTGTAATTTTTCCTCACTCACACACACCCTGGGAATCTTCCCAGATGGTCATCCATCCTGATCACTACTCTAGGCCAAACATGCTTATCTGTGGAGTTATGATCATGAAGGATCCCATAAACGGTGGTTCACATTGTTGGCACGAGTCATATAATATATCCATTTAACACTTTATCATTTAGGGGTGTTACAATAAACCCCACCTAGAGAACAACATTCTCGTTGTGATCCCTACATCTCAACCCAAAAAGTGTGCAACACTTAAGGCTGGGTACCACTTCTGATACCAAATGTAACAATTGGGTCCTGGTGACAGCACAAACACCCCGCCTAAACATGGTCGTCGGGTCCTGGCCCACATGTACCAACAGTTTCCCCTCAGACACGTGGTCCCCACCCAAGGGTAAACCAACATGTCTGAACGGGTCATCTGACTAATGATAGTCCCCATAGGCCAACACATTTCATTTCTAGTGTGCTTTTTCCTCACTCACACACACCATGAGAATCTTCCCAAAAGTTTACCCATCATGATCACTACTCTAGGCCAATCACGCTTAATTGGAGAGTTCTAATTAGGTAGGCTCTTAAAAAGAAAGGTGCACCTAGTTGACATGAGTCATATTATTTAGACCTTTAACCCTTTATCATTCATTGGTGTTATAATTGGTTATGTAAATCCTACATCGAAGGAGGAGGAGCACAAAGCACCCCTTTGTAAGGTGGTGTGGATACATCTCCCATCATGAGGTCTTTACCTTGGGGGTGCCCGAGGGCCAGAGCCCCGAGAATATGAAACCGTACAGCTAGGACCAAAGCGTCCAATTCAGGATCCTGGGCTTGAATGGGCCATTACAAATGGAATTTGAGCCGGTGTCCATTTGATGTGCCAGAGAGGATGTTGGACCATTGTGGGGGGGGGGGGGGGGGGTTATGGCAATCCCACATCGAAGGAGGAGGATCATGAAGCACCCATTTATAAGGTGGTGTAGATACATCTCCCATCATAAGGACTTTATATGGGGGTGACTAAGGGCCAAAGCCCATGGAAAACAAAACCGTGTGTGCTAGGCCCAAAGAGGACAATATCATGATCATGGGATGGACTGGGCAATGACCGGTACATGGTGGATAATTAAATTTTTTACATTGTCATAACATGTATAAGATGACAATATTTGATTAGAGGGGAGTATGGGCCCTCCTGGATCAGAATTTGGAACCTTTAATATTCGTTTCTGTGTTGTTCTGGGTTTCAGAGTAGTTTATGAGGTTTACTATCAGGAAAGTCCAAGAATAAACACCGTGTAGTTTTGACTACATGCCATGTGTTCTTCAGTACGGGATGAAACTGTTTTTCATATGTACACGCCGTTTACGTTATATACACTTTATGTAGTATCTAACTGTGTCATAGGCCATGTAGGATGAGACATGGGATAGAGAATTTCTTGTGAGAACATGCCATGTATTAGTTGAGAACGCCGTGTAGAATTGATTCTCTGTTTTCCTGTGTAACTAACAACATGGATGGATAAAACATAAGTGATACACATCATGTTTTTATGGAACACTCCGTGTATTGTGACCCAGTTACCCGGCCGTGTCACAAACAACACGATTCAGTGTTATCCTTTAACTAACACATCATGTCCATCAGGACACACCGTGTAGTGTGAGACGTGTTAGGCCTTGTAACTAACAAAACATGCCATGTGAAGCTTGTCTAGTACACATCGTGTCTACCTTAAACACATTGTGTAGTCTTGTCTTAGGAGAGCCATTTTGCTTAACCATGAAGAAGGAATCAGTAATGGGAAGATGATTCAAGTAAACATTGTACTTTAAGAAAACATGCCGTGTATTGGGTTGTTACAAAACCAGTTTAGGAAGTAGTACACGCCCATGTAAATGACATAAGGGAACACATTGTGTAGTAATGTTTTGTAAAACATGAATTATTTCTTTCTTCTGGTCCCTTCTTATGCTTCTAGTTTTCATTCCTTGATAATATTAAACTAAGGTGTGTGCTTGACCTTTCAGAGTCATGCCACTGAGACATCCTCTAGTTGTATGCCAGTTTCCAGGTGGTGATCAGACACCAGACATGGTTGATCAGGGACTCCCGGCAGATCCTCTAGTCATGCCAGCCTTGGCACCGGCCATTGTAACTGACATAGGTTCAGAAGCACAGTTCAGGGAGGGCTTTTGAGGATCATACAGACCATTCAGGGAGCTTCTCCTCCTTCCCTGTCGATGACAGAATCAACATGGGACATTCAGAAGTTGCATCCTCCCACACTCTCATGGGATGGAGGACCCTAAATTGTAGAGTCATGGATAGAAGCCATGCTAGAAATATTTGAGAATATTGAGATTCCTTCTGAATAGTGGGTGAAGCTCACTACCTACATGCATCGATATTCCTCCATGAGATTGTGGGGTGTGATATCAAAGTAAGGAAGACATCATTATATGGCTTGAGATGATTTTTGGAACATCTTATATGATTACATCTATCCAGAGACCTTGAGGGCCAATCAAGCCTAATAGTTCATGAGTCTGGAGTACGGTACTCTTACCCTTATGGAGTATTCCTCTCACTTTACAGAGTTGCAGTGTTTCACACATATTCCAGGAGGTGATTATTTGTTCCTTGCATGGATGTTTGAGGATGGTATGATGTACAACATTTGATCCCAGGTGAACATCTTCAGGTTGATTTTGATGTCCTATATCGTTAACCAGGAACTAATCGCAGAGTGTAATCTGAGGGATTCTAGAGCTGTGAGACAGGGCAGTTCGAAATCCAGAGCTAGTATTCCTCTTATTTGTAGCACAAAGCACCATAGGGAGGTTTCACATGGAGATCAGAGCATACAGTATGCATATTCTGGTATCCATATAGTATGCTACATGTGTGGGAGGAGTGGGAATACATGTCCGCATTGCCCGAGAGACCCGGTGGTGTGCCAATCATGTGAAAATATGGGTCATCTTCAGCACTTCTATCAGACCATCACACCAGCAGCTGGTGAAAATGGTTCTTCTATGATTCCTTGTTTTTGTGTAACACCACCAGTTTCTCAGAAGTCATGGAACTATAGTACTTCCGATCGTTCGACCGAAGGTGGAAGTTATGCCCGGGGTAGCCAGTCGCCCGATTCTCAAAGACAACAGGGTGGATCAGCTCAGAGTCGTTAGGAAAGGTCACATGTGCGGTGCAGGGAATAAATTTTAAGTGTAGCAGACCCAGTAGGAGAAGGATCACATACCTTCTACCGTTCGAGTTACGATATTAGTAGCCTCAGTTTTAGCTTCTACACTTTTCCGTGCAGGGGCTTCCCATAGCTTTATATCTATTTCTCTTAGGAGAGCCTTTGCCTCTTCATCCATTCTTATAGTGATATCTTGATACTAGAAACACCGTTGGGGACTATAATGGCTAGTGTATTCCAGTTCAAGGTGTTCCCTCTTGAGGTTTGTGGGTGTCACTTTCTATGCGACCACTGAGTCTTAGAGATGATAGGCTACGATGTCATTCTCAGAATGGACTATTTGGTTCCCTTCCTGATAGTCGTCGATTTCTATATTCGTAGGGTGAGTTTCATATCACCAGAGGGTTGATCGTTTCTTCATAAGGTCGAGTGGGATTTTTAGGTGAGAAGAGCGGGCCCATAGCATCATGGGTTAGGAGGTGTTAACGCACATATTGCTAGTCTGTATCGGGATGACAAGATAACTTCGAAGATGAACTTTCCTATATTGGTGGATCATATCAGAGATTTCATTCTAGAAAACTTTTCAGGATTACCTGTGGAGTGTGAGGTGAAATTTTCTATGAAGCGTGTTCCAGGAGCAACAATGGAGTCCATTCATCCTTATAGTATAGCTACACCATAGTTGTAGGAGCTCAAGATGCAGATGGAGGAGTTGTAGGGAAAGGGTTTCATCTGACCCTGTACTTCTCATGGGGGTTCGCCTATCCTATTTGTGAATATGGGGGATGGTACCCTTAGGCTTTCATTGGATTATCCGATGTTGAACCAGTTGAAGATCAAGAACTAATATCCTTTACCAAGGATTGATGATCTCTTTGATCATCATCAAGGAGCCCGAGAGTTATCAATGATTGAAATGAGGTCCGGTTACCATCAGTTTCGTGTTAGACAATCAGATTCACCACTTACAGCCTTTCGGAGTGGGTATGGTCTTTACGAGTACATGGTTATGCCATTTGGTGTCACGAACATGCTTGCAGTTTTCATGGAACTGTAGAACTTAGTGTTCCATGCATACTTGGATTCCTTCGTGGTTGTCTTTGTGAACAATATCTTGGTGTACTCTCACACTCATCATGATTATATTACACATATTGATATCATTTTGAGTAAACTAAGATAGCTTTGGTTTTATGAAATGCTCTCAAAATGCCACTTTTGGATGGATCAGATTCACATCATAGGTCATGTGATCTCAGAGACAGATGTATCAGTCGACTCATAGAAAGTGAGAGCAGTAGTTTTCTAGGATCATCCGATGAAAGTATTTGAGGTATGATGTTTTTTGGGGCTAGATAGATACTACATACTCTTTATTCAGAACATCTCATACTTAGAAGCACCACTGATAGGTCTGACTCAGAAGGGTGCAACTTTTTTACGGTCATCTTCTTGTCAGTCAGCCATTCAGGAGCTGAAGGGGAGGTTGACAATAGCACTGATACCAGTGTTGCCAGAGCTTGGAAAGAACTATATTGTTTACTATGATGCTTCATGTATCAGGCTGAGATATGTGCTTATTCAAGGATATGGAGTCGTTGCGTATGAGTCACGACAGTTGAGGCCACATGAGAGGAATTACCCGATGCACGATCTCGAGTTGGATGTCATTGATCTTGCCTTACGCTGTTGGAGACATTAATTACAAGGAGATAATTTTGTGATTTTCACCAACCACAAGAGTCTTAAGTACATATTTACTCTGCGTGATCTGAATTTGAGGCATCGAAGGTGGGTTGAGTTCCTTCAGTACATCGATTTCGAGTTTTCCTATAAGCCCCGGAAGGGTGACACAGAGGCTGATGCGTTGAGTAAGAGGACTTAGATACCAGATGTTCATGAAGATAGTAGTGAGTTTTATCTTATGGATATGTTCTCTAAAATGAATTTGGAGGTGCATGAAAGAAAGGGGCAGACTTTTCTATCTTCTGTGGCTGCTACCTCAACTATTCTTGACCGAGTTCGAATGGGGCATGTATCATATTCAGATGGCCTAGTCTTAGGGAAGAATGTGTCATGACAGGACCCTATACCTAGGTGGACCATATGTGAGGATGAGATCTTTCATTTCTTGGGGAATGTATAGGTGCCAACAGACATACCTGAGGAGCTGATGCAGTACTTTCATTCCTTAGTTTGGGAAGTTCATCTTGGAGTTACCAAGATATATCGTTATAAACATCTTCAGTATTGGTGTCCAGTTTAAGGCAGAGTATCAGCAACCAAAAGGGATTTTAAAGAAGTTAACCAATCTCGAGTGGAAGTGGAATGATGTCGTGACAGATTTGAATAATGGTGTGTCGAGGTCGCCTCGAGGGAATGATGTAGTATGGGTTTTCATTTACAGTCTCACGAAGGTCACTCAATTATTACTAGTCAATGAGGCCTTCAATGTTGATGATTTGGGATGGTGGTACATCCATGATATGTATTTCTGCATGGAGTTCCACATTCCAATGTTTCTTACAGGGATGCATGTTTTACGTCTCGAGTCTGTCAGGGGCTTCAGAAGGCGTTGGATACACATATATTTTTGAGTACACCATGCCATCCTTAGACAAATGGCTATTTCGAGCATACGATTCAGGTTCTTGAGGACATGCTTTGTTCATGCATTCTAGACTTTGGAGTTTATTGGGATATGAATATAACTCCAGTAAAGATTTCCTACAACAATAGTTTTCATGAAAGTATTCAGATGGAACCTTATGAGGCTTTGTAAGGTAGGCCATGCCGATCACCATTAAGTTGGATGGAGGTAAAAGAGGAAGCTTTATTGGGACCTCATGTTTTACAGGAGACCACATAGCAGATAGAGATGATTCAGATGAATTTGGATATTGCACAGACTCAATAGAAGTCCTATGATGATCAGCTGAGAGGACCTCTAGAGTTCGAGGTCAGTGATCAGGTTTTCTTGTGTGTCACACAATGGTTGGGACACAGAAGGATTCGAATTTAGGGTAATCTTTCTCCGAGCTACGTTGTGTTGTTTGAGGTGTTGAGGAGAGTTGGGTGGTTTCCTATCGCTTGTACACTAGTGCAAAAAACGTTTTTTACGTCGGTTATTTTAATTTTTTACGTCGGTTTCTAGCCGACGTTAATACGTGCGACATTATAAATAAGGTTTTTGACGTCGATTTTTTAAAAACCGACGTCAAAAACATAAAATCGCGATGTTTATCACGTCGGTTATTTATGAACCGACGTGATAAAGGGCCTGGAGAATGGTTTATTAGGTCGGTTCTTTTAGAACCGACGTGATAAAGGGCCTGGAGAATGGTTTATCACGTCGGTTATTGAATAACCGAAGTGATAAACATCCTGGACAATGGTTTATCACGTCGGTTCCTAAACAACCGACGTGATAAACATGGGCGAGGGGGTTTATCACGTCGGTTCATATAGAACCCACGTGATAAACTGGGGTGAGGGCGGTTTATCACGTCCGTTCTATAAGAACCGATGTAATAAACCGGGCTGAGTGTGGTTTATCACGTCAGTTCATATAAAACTGACATGAAAAACCGGGGTAGGGGGGTTTATCACTTCGGTTATTATATAACTGCCGTGATAAGCCGGAGGGAGTCGGTTTATCACATCGGTTATTCAATAACCGACGTGATAAACCATTGTCCAGGCCATTTAGCATGTCAGTTATTCAATAACCGATGTGATAAACCATTCTCCAGGCCCATTATCACGTCAGTTATTCAATAACTGAGGTGATAAACCATTCTCCAGGCCCTTTATCACGTTAGTTATTAAATAAACGACGTGATAAACCATTCTCCAGGCCCTTTATCAGGTCGGTTATTAAATAACCGACGTGATAAACCTTTCTGCAGACCTTTTATCACGTCGGTTATTATATAACCGACGTGATAAACCATTCTCCAAGACCTTTATCATGTCAGTTATTAAATAACCGACGTGATAAAGCCAATTTTTTTTAAACAGAATGCAGTGATCTTCTCTCCACCAGAATCAACCAGAAAACAAATCAAGAAATCGTACCATAAAAAATCGTACACCAAAATTAAGCATGTACATAGATAACATATAAAACTTACCCACTAGACAGCATCCACCCTCATTTATACCCCATGGAAAGCCCTCCCCCACCCCGTTGGAGCCCTCACCCTCATGTATACCCCCTGGACAGCCCTCCCCCACCCCATTGGAGCTCCCACCCTCATGTATACCCCTTGGACAACCCTCCCCCACCCCATTGGAGCCCCCACCACACTCCTGGACTACCCCCCGACCCCCGAACACCCATAAACACCCATCGACAACCCCCCACCCACCTGAACAACACCTTCTCCCCCCCTCACCCCACTTGACAGGCCCCACCACACCCCTGGACAGCCCCAAACACCCCTGGACAACCCCCCACCCCTGGACAACACTCCCACACCCCTGGACCGGCTTCCCACACCCCTGGACATCCCTGCCACCCCCCAGGACTGTCCCCCCACCCCACCGGACGACCCTCCCAGACCGCTGGACATCCCCAACCCCACTGAACACACCCCCACACCCTTGGAACCCCTCCCCCACAGACCCATATCCATAACAGAAGAACCATCAAAAGTATACCAAAACAAGAAGTAGAGAAAAATTAAACATTCACTTATATAACATTCAAAACTTACACTGTCAACTTCAAAAAAAACTAAATCAAACCTAAACAACTACCAAATACACAATTAAAACGACAATATTCAAAATTACATTTTACATTACAAACAACTAAAATTCAATCAAACCTGTAAAATAATTTGACCACTGCACTTGTACGTGTTTGATGTATTCAGCAGTATAGGGTTGAGGGTCATCAAAATGCTACAAATGAAAAATAAGATAGTTAACGTGTATAATGAATAAATCAAATTGAAATATTATGGCAAAGTTTAAGAGGAAATCGTACCAGGTCAAAATTCACAACTGTCCCAGTTGTTATTATTTCATACATAAATCTTAACATATAATATCCTCATTCGATTAGGCCTTGTTGTTCATGACAATTCTGTTTTGAATGAGTGTAAATTCGATATATTATTCTTATGTAATAAATGAAAAAGTAAAAATTATAAATGGAAATTTACCTTCACATTTACATATTTGATCTTTGAATTTCCTTTCGTTGTGTTTTTTCGAAAGTATACCCATGCACTGTTATAAAATAATACGAATGGGGTAAATTTAAAATTCATTATAATATATAAAACTATTGAGAAATTGAAATTTACTATACCAATATATTCTTAAAACATTCCCGCACATCACCATGAACAGAGCATATCCAATAAAGAGCTTTCTCCCTTGGGCAAAAAATCCCTAACATCCAATGATCACTGATAAAAGGAAATTTAATGTTAGTGGTTTTTTATGTTAAAAGATAATTAACTCTTTGAGAGAAATGTGTTTCATACCTCTCACAAAAAGGCATCATCCAACATTGTCTGATTATATTCTTTTCAAATATTTCAGCAATATAAACCATTCTTGGTTCCTCAGTCAATGCAAATTCTTCAGGGGAAATCAATTGTGGGTCCATAAATCCTTATACTTCTGTCAGTTCATTCCTCTCACAAATTTTATAAAGATACCTAATACAAAAAATATATAAGTATAAATTTTTAATACATATAACGCAGGGAAAAGGTGTTAAGACTTACATGGAAAAAATTTGCACCATCTTGATGCCCAACTTATCTCCAGTAACAAGCTCCATGATATCAGATTTTGTAATCCCCACACTTATTTCATGGCCACAAACATGAGATTCCATTGGAAACTCATAAAAACCCAACAACAAATGTGAATATCTTGACAATCTGTCAAGACCACTAGAATCTGTATCTGATGTCGTATCCTGTTGTCTTTGTTGTTGTCTATACAGTATTTCTTTACCTTTGAAGTATTCCTGTGAAAAAAATTGAGAAATATTGTAGTTTTCAAATGATAAAAAAACTTTAATAAAAAAATAAAATAAAAGATATAGCATTCATACCTCTATGGTAACGAGTCGAAGAAGTTTGGATGGCCAAACTAAAAAATGTCTGATACTCTGTCCAACTGTCGCCACCTCATCTATAGGTATTGGTACCCTAGCTGATCTATCTATAATATCCTATACAGTATCCCTCTGATTATCTACCTCTAATTGTTGATGATGAACTGTATCTCCTATACAATATACCAACCCGTATGCTACTATATGATGTTGAGAATCATCAACATACAACTTGCAATATGTAGGAAGCTATGGCAGAGGCGTAGGATAAAAAATGGGGTCCGCAGGCTGAGGTGGGGTAGTGGGAGCTACTGGCGGAGGTGGAGGATAAATAATGGGGTCTGTAGGGGGGAGGTGGAGGAGTGGGAGCTACAGTCTGAAATTGTCTTTGCATTTCTGCAAACATAGACTGCACCGACTCTCTAATCTTGTCTTCCATCGTCGCATTAATATTTTGAACTTCAGCCTCCAAGGATTCTATTTTTGTTATAAACCCCCTCAATGTTAGAAGTTGAAGAACATGGAAACACTTTTCTTACCAATACACCTGTCAGATATCCTCTTACACGACTAGGATGTTCGGGCCTTCCCAATGCTGGAAATAAAATATCTTCCCTCCCAGTAGCTTTAAATGCCCCCTCTTAACTCTTCTCCTCAAGAGAGTCCTGTATTAATTAATTGAACATTTCTGTAATGATTGAAACATATATGATGAAAAAAGTTAACTTAAATAAAATAAATAGATATCTTACAATCCTCTCAGCTACGATTCTCGATTATTCCGAAAGATATTGCCCTTTTTTCCCTTCCGAGCTCTCTTCCATTTTTCATGTCTAGATGGAGGGGATGGAGGGGCCACCTCTCCAGAGCTTGAAGACACAGCTCTTAGTTGTTGAAATTTTTCCGCCATCATTTTTTCTTCCAATAATGTATACCCTCCCTGAGATAAACTATGAGGGTATACATTTTCAGATTGGATCTCCTGATGAGATTTCCTTGTTTGCTATAATTTATGAATAAGAAATCATTAACAAAACATTATTAAAATCATTTATATAAGAAATTTTATAAAAGTTTACATTTCCCTTACCAGAAATGACTCTTTTTTTCTACTTTCAAAAAATTGTCTCCATGTGTCTTCATATATAAAAGGATATATACGACATGGATTGTCATGACTCCTATGACCATAAATGAAATCAGATGAGAGGGTTGATTTGAAATCTCTCCATCTCCTAGCAGCCAACGATAAGCATTTCTTACTGACTCTTCTAGTGTCGGGAATATCAAATTTCATCTGATAAAGAAGAGGTTAAACGTATTATATATACTAGAAACATTAAAAGAATGGTCAAACAATGACAAAAGATCTTTCCAAAATCGTCTCCCACAACTGAGAGATAATCGCTTTATCCACACCTCTCCAATAATCATACATAATGCTTACTTTGGTCTTAGCCTGAGTTGCAACAAAACTCTTAAAATCTTTGGCATTCGGACCTCTAGGAATATCATCATCATCAAACTCAACTACTATCCTCTGATCCTGCGTACGGGCAAGTGATAATTTTGGTAAACATGTGCACCCACGTTTACCAACCTTTGAACTCTTTTCCATAATAGGAGCATGTGAATGTTCATCCCTAGAGGTATGACCAGCAATATGCTCCTCTCCAGAATCATGTGGTTGATCATCTGAATGATATGTCATTATCCTTCAAATAAAAAAAACAAACGTCAGTTCACCAATATACAAATTTAAATATTTTAATACTACTATAATCAGAAAATAGAAAAGTGTACTAAGTTACATAATAGTAAACATTGGTAATATGGTAAGCATGTTAAACAATGGTAAAGATGTCAAAGATGGTCAAGATGGTTAAGATGGTAAAAATGGTAAACCTGGTAAACATTGTAATCATAGTAAAGTAATTGTCAGTGAACAAATATACAAATTCAAATATTTTCGTACTACTATAATCAGAAAATAGAAAAGTGTACTAAGTTAAATAATAGTAAACATTGGTAATATGGTAAGCATGTTAAACAATGGTAAAGATGGTAAAGATGGTAAAGATGGTAAAGATGGCCAAGATGGTACAAATGGTAAAAATGGTAAACCTGGTAAACATTGTAAACATGGTAAAGTAATTGTCAGTGAACAAAAATAAGCATTTTAAAATTCATGTAATGGTTATAAACATGATAAAGTAATCTAAACAAACATAAAACAAACAAAAACATATACTTATTTTATTTTAAAACATGTTCTAATAAATAAAAAACTTAAAATATCTATCATTTATGGAAAAAATAAATGTAAACAAGAAATAAAAATATGCTACCTATAATTTTATGAATGTACAGATGGATTGTTTTAGCAAATTCCTTCATCGTGATCATTCCTTATGGCACAAACTATGTCTTCAACATGATCGTCATTATGTTCTGTTAATATTTCCATGGAAGTAGAGATCTCACATAAATCTGAATATTCATCATGTCCATCCTCACCAACATATTGTTTTTCCCTTGTAAAACAACAGCCCACTGCATATCTGATTGATCTACTACATAAAAAATTTGTTTTGCATGTGTTTCCATTATAAAAGAATCAGCTGTGTCTTCCAATCTATTCAGATTAACAAGTTTCATTCCAAATTCATCATTTCAGACACTGTTGTTATTGTTAAACCATTTACAGTTAAAAACGGGAACATTAATTTTAAAGTAATCATCCTCCAATATGTCTTCAATCACTCCATAATATGCATTTGATGCAGAAATTGTGTTTTTGTCCTTAGCACTCGAAAAATGCATTGCTTCTGCAAACACCAATACACCACTATTCTAAACTGCACTTCTGCTGTCCTGAGCTATTGTATGAAATGTATAACCATTAATGTCATAACCAGACCATGTTATCATATTTAAACATGGACCACCCACTATCCATTTTAATGTCTCTAATACATCTGATCTACCAAGCAGAGTATTTTTAATCCATGACAAAAAAGTTTTGTTGTGCTCATTCAAAATCCACATTTCTTTCTTCTTTGGATGACATTGTTTCAACTCATTAATATGAACTGTGATATACGGTTGAGCATCAGATATGTTATTCAAGATGTATGATTCTAACTTATTCATCTGTTCAGCTGACAATGATTTGACTTTCATGTTGCGAATCCCCTTTCCCTCATTATTAACTTGTTCATGGCGAGATGGAGGCAAACCTATGTGTTGCGCCATAGCCATGTAGCTCGTACAAAACTCTACTACCTCCTCAGAAATATACTTTTCAATAATGGAGGCTTCAGTTCGATATAGATTTTTAACATACCACTTTAATATTTTCATATACCTTTCAAAAGGATACATCCAACAAAGATATACAGGTCCACAAAACTTTATTTCTCGAACACGATAAATCATTAAATGCACCATTATATCAAAAAAAGTTGGAGGAAAATACATTTCCAATTGACAAAGTATAAAAATTGCATCTTTTTCCAAAATGTTCAAAGCATTCACATCAATCACCTTGTTACAAATTGAATTGAAAAAATAACACAACTTCATTATAGTCTTTCTGAAACGAATGGGCAATATTCCACGCAATGCAACTGGTAGAATTTGTTGCATCATGACGTGACAATCATGTGATTTCATACCTATCAACTTCAAGTCCTTCAATGAGACAAAATTTTTTACATTAGAAGAATAACCTTGAGGCACTTTGGTATCATGAAGACACTGACAGAAGCTAATTTTCTCCCTCTTCGATAATGTATGACAAGCCGGGGGAAGAAATGTTTGTCTTCCTTTAGGAGTGGGAGCTAACTCCAAACGTATTCCCATTGATAGTAAGTCTAATCATGCATTCAACCCATCTTTAGCCTTTCCATTAATATCTAACAATGTTCCAATCAAATAATCACAGATATTCTTCTCCACGTGCATGATATCAATATTATGTTTAACTTCATGATACCTCCAATATGGTAGCTAAAAAAAATTGACCTTTTCTTCCAAATATGTCTATCATTACCATATTTCTGTGTCTTTCCCAATGTCACGTCAAGGATTTTCACCCTCTCAAAATACAGATTAGGGGATAAAGGTTTTAGAGCAGTATCAAATTCATGTGAGCCATTGACTCCCTTTTTGAGTCTTCTATGATGGTGTTCCATAGGCAAAAACTTTCGATGACCCATGTACACTGTTTTCCTCCCATGATGCAATTGACAATAGGAGGTCTGTTGCTCGCAAATTCAACAAGTTTTATGCCCTTTAACACTGTATCCAGACAAATTTCCATACGCTGGGAAGTCATTTACAGTGAACAGAAGCACTACAAGCAGTTGAAAATATTCCATTTTATAAGAATCATACACCCTAATACCATCAGCCCATAACAGTTTCAAATCATCAATCAACGGTGACAGGTAAACATAAATATCATTACCGGGTTGCTTTGGACCAGAGATCATTGTACTCAACATGACATATTTGCGCTTCATACAAACTTTAGGAGAGAGGTTGTAAATTACCAATAAAACAGGCCATGAACAATGTGTGCTACTGAGTGTTCAGTATGGATTCATTCCATCTGTGCACAACCCTAGTCTGAGATTTCTAATTTCATTTCCAAATGTAGAATACTGCGCATCAATTTTCTTCCATTGTGGACCATCAGCTGGATGATGTATTTTTCCATCATATACCCGCTCTTCAGCATGCCATCTTAACCTTTTTCCATCATGTGAATTAGCAAATAAACGTTTGAAACGATTAATTATAGGAAGATACCAAAATACCTTTGAAGGTAGCTTTGTAATCTCTACATCACCCTATGATTTTTCATTCACCTTATACCGTGATGTCCCACATTTTGGACACTCTGACAGAAATTCATATTCCTTCCTATATATAATGCAGTCATTCGGACATGCATGTATTTTCTTGTATCCCAATCCCATCGGGCATAATATTTTCATGGCATTGTAATGTGAATCTGGAAGATCGTTATCTTTTGGAAGAATGTCTTTCATTAATTGTAGCAGCTCTGTAAAACTTATGTCACTCCATCCATGCTTCGCCTTCAGGTTAATCAATCATAACACCGCCAACAAAACCGTAAAATCTGTACAATCGAGATATAATGGTTTTTCAGCATCACCATATAGACGTGCAACTGTCGGTTCTATATCAATTTGTTCTGCTACAATATCGCGAATCATTTCTTCAATTCCATCGGAGTTACCATCTTGCGAATCATCATCATCAATGACATTCCGTCTAGTTTCACCATGCCAAATCCAAGGGCTGTAACTCGGATTAAAACCATGACATATCAGATGATCTTTTATCTCTCTACTTTTCAACTTCTTCATATACAAACATTTCAGGCATGGACAGAAAAAAATGTCACTACTTGGAACATTTAGTTTTGAAAATTCCAAAAAGGCATCAACACCTTCCTCAAATTCATTGCTCATTCGATGTGCCGTAATCCAACTTCGACTCATTATTACCTATAAAAAATATCAACAAAAAATATATATTTTTAAGATAAGAAAAATACATGTTTATATGAAAAAAATCATAATTTGAATGTAAAACAATTTAAAATATAAAAAAAATCTATAGGTATTTAAAAAAATATGCTTGAATATTATTTTTAAAACAAAATATAGTTAGATATAACAGTTTTAAATTTCATTGAATCAAAGAAAACCATGACGCCTACATAGATTAATATTGAATGCGGTGTTGATTTTTTAATATATTATATAGACAACCTATTTTAAATGGTGTACAGACCTTGATACTGGTCTTCATCACCCTTCGGTGGGACTGGAAAAAAGAGGTCTACCAGCATGTTATTATTTTATCAGCAATTCACTCATTCTTGTTTCTGATGATCGTTAATTGCATTGGCAGGCTAAGAGGGCCGCCCAGCGCGTCCAACACTGGTCTGCTCAAAATAACAATAGTTCCACTGATTCGTTTTAATCCTTTATTTCTTCTTTTTAATCCCATGTAATATATCTTGTGGGGATTTGATTTTGTACTTCGCCTTCAGCTTTAACGGTTATCAATCAAAATAAAACTCGACTAAAAACTCTGTTTATTTTAGGTTTTCAAAATCCAAAAAAGAAAACAAAACAACCATGGACAAAAACTGAATTCCAATTACAGGAAACATGTTCATAAATTCTAAACACCAAGAATTAACAAATATCAACAACAATAGTGAACAACCTGGCAATTAAAAGACTAAATATGTATATGTATATGATTAACAATAATAATGTGTTTTATATTATCAAGTGAATGTTCTAAATGATATGGTAATTAATATGGTTTAATATCCTTGGTAACATGTTTTCGATTCCAATGAGACATAGGTGTGAGAGCCATTGATAATGGAGTAGTGGCCTAATCTCAATCTAGGTCCAACATCCTCAACATATTCTTCTAGAGGTAGAATTTAGTATGGTTTGTGTTATTTTAACACCTATATATTTATTATAGGTTATTAAATCAAATTATTTTGATTAAATTTTTTTATTCATCCTTGTATTATTATTTTTTGACTTTTTAGGATATTATAGTTATATATTCTTATTCATGGTTGGAACATGGTTAGTGAATACCATGAGGTTCTACCTAGGAAACATTTTACATTTTTTTAAAAATATAATGGAGGAAATATATTTTGTACAAACCATACTTATTTATCATGAAATCACACAGCATGATGCATATGCATTTTTTAGGGTTGGTTCTAGGTTTTTCATACTGTGTGGTTAAACCATGGAACTCCTCCAATATCATATAATGGGGATCACATTTATTGTTTTAATTTATAAAAAAACAGATCCAAAATATGATATAAAAAGTAATTAATATTTATTTTCCTTTAAAGTAACGATGCATGTCTTTTTTATCTCATTATTCATCTAGTTTAATGTTCCCTCAACATAGTCTGTTATATCAACAAAATAGTCTGTTATGTCAACAAAATATTCCACGAGATTCAAATAACCATTTGCAATAACAAAATACAAATAACCATTTTCAATACAAATAACCATTTGCAATAACAAAATACAAATAACCATTTGGAAATAACCATTTGTAATAACAAAAAATTCCACGAGATTCATAAACGAACAAAAAGCACATCATGAATCGAAACCAAAACGAACGAAATAAATTCGTGGAAGGCTTACTTGAAGGTTGCGAGTTGAGATGATAGATCTGAGTGGAGTTAAGAAGATAAACAATGAAGCCAAATTGATTTTAACACAGGTCGATCAACGAGCCGATTAGGGTTTACCGTGCGAGAGAGACGAGCCGGCGGACTGTTAATTGAAAAATCATAAATGACAGTCCACGGGCTTTAATTTTTTTAAATGTTTTATAACGTCGATTATTATATAACTGACATTATAAACTATTTTTTAAATTTATAACGTCGGTTATTTTAAAACCGACGTAAAAAAGCTACTGCGCTATAGTTTTTTACGTCGGTTATTTTATAACCGACGTAAAAAATGAGATATCTACGCATTTTTTACATCGGTTATTTTATAAACGACGTAAAAACCCCCCGTGGGCTTTGGTTTTTTACGTTGGTTATAAAATAACCGACGTAAAAAACCAATGCGCGGGGGGTTTTTAAGGTCGGTTATTTGGAAACCGACGTAAAAAATTCCGATATCTACGCGTTTTTTACGTTGGTTATTTGGAAAACGACGTAAAAACCCCGATATTGATGCGTTTTTTACGTCGGTTATCTAATAAACGACGTAAAAACCAAAGCCCGGACACGTTTTTTACGTCAGTTATAAAATAACCGACATAAAAAACCATGCGCTTTGTTTTTTTACGTCGGTTATTTGATAAAAGATGTAAAAATCGAGTTGATATCGGGTTTTTTATGTCGGTTTTAAAATAACCGACGTAAAAAACCCCCTGTGCATTGGTTTTTTAGGTCGGTTATAAGATAACCGACGTAAAAACCCAACAGACGCGATTTGTAATGTCGGTTATTAAAATAACCGACGTTAAAAATCTACTCGCCGCATTTTTACGTCGGTTATATATAACCGACGTAAAAAAGGGTGACGTAAAAAACGATTTCTTCACTAGTGGTAGTTACCACAGAGGTACAATGCTATGAATAATGTTTTTCACATTTCTCAGCACTGACGTTAATTTTCAGACACGTCTCCAATCATTCAACCTGAGGAGGTTGACCTCGAAGTGGATGCATCGTTTTAGGAGCATCTTATCTGGATTATTGATTATAGTACAATGGTTCTTCATGGCTAGTATGTTCCTCTAGTATGAGTGATATGGAAGCACGAGCGAGTACAGAATGGTACTTGTGAAAGCGAGGAAGAGGTATGAGCACAGTGGTCGAAACTATTTAGGGATTCTTCTTCTACTCGCTCTAGTGAAATTCAAGGAAAAATTTCTTTAAGGGGGAAGTTTGTAAGAACAAAAATCTTATAGTCTGGTATGTTATTCCATTCTGGTTGTTTTTGAGAAAAAGAGGAATTCAAGATGTTTTCTATGTACACGTCATGTACTTTATGAGTACATGTCGTGTACTTCTTTTCCATAGGAGGCCATGTGCTGGCTATGTAGTAGCCACACAAACAGTCGTGTGAGAGTTACTTGGAGGAAGCTTAAAGCGGATTACAAAAATGGTGAATACATGTCGTGTACTTCAAAAGTACACGTCGTTTAGTTTTTTTTATAAAATTCACTGGGGTCATGTTTAATTGCTAGAACTCTCTTCTTTTAGGTCTCATTTGATCAAGAGATCTGTACGGCCATGAATCTTGGATGAACCTTTGAGCGTGCGTCCGTCCTCCAAATCGAACACCATCGGTTTTATTGGAATCGCATCAGTGATTTCTCTCTTCTCCATGAGCCTTGTTTCATGATTCATCTTTTTTCTCATGTTATCATGGGTTGAGCATTTTGAACGTTTTTTAGATCTTCTGCGTTCTAAGGTGAATAATGATTCGAGGTTTACATATATCGATCTCCTAGAACCAAGGTAGATGGTTTTGCCTTTCTGTTCAATGTATTCGAGTATTATGGGAAAATTCCACAAATACAATTGAACGAGGTATTGTATCTTTTCCCTTTTACCCCAGTTTATTTCATGCCATACATTTATGCTTGTGTTGATGTTAAATGAATGTATGTAGGGTTGATTTTCTAGGATTTGGATATATTGGTAATCTATGTTCTATTTACAACTGTTTGGTCCCATCTAGCCATTTTGGTTTTGTAACGACCCAAATTTTCATTAATGGAAAATCCCTCTTGATCCAGTTAAATGTTTCTTTATGTTTTTATAAGATGTCAACTTCTTTATGTTTTACGTTAAGATTTGTGACCGTTACTTTTATAGCCGTTGAACAGTGATCATCTGGGTAGTTTAAATATAAGGCTTTAACGAACCAATTTTCTACTCAGACAAAGGAAGCGATGGCCTCATCCAGTAGAATTGCCCCTTACGAAGCCCATTTGTCGGAGCTCGGTAAAGAGGTGGCGTCTTTGGGCTTTGCCCTTGACCAAGCCCAAGCTGAGCTTCCTCAAGTCAAGCTCGAACGTGATCGTCTACGGGAAAAATGGAAGTTGATAGAGATTACCACTCGAGCGATGTTATCCGAGCAGCCCCAAGAGTCTGTCACCATCGCGCACCTTACCCTTAGGTCTTATGCGGCTATTTTAAGGGGTTATGTAACAAATAAGTAGAACCATGTTCATGTACATTATTTTTTTTTATATATAATAATGAATATAATTTCTAGTCATTTTTGATACATTGTAATTAGTTTTTAAAGTACAAATGGTGTTTTTAGTTAGTATTTAATTAAGAATTATATTTTATTAAATTAAAGGATTTTTGGATTTAATAATATTTTAATAAAATATTATTATTAATATTAAATTAATTGTCATTAATTATAAATGATCTTATAATTTTATGAATGCAATTAAAATGTTTATTAAGGTTTGAAAGCCATTTCTGTCAAAACCCGTGAATTTTTTTATAAATGTCGGTTTTTATTTTAAAAGTGAAAATTCACATATTTAGAAAATTATTTAGATAAAATAAATATTATTTTTGGAATCAGGACGTCAAAATTATCCAACGGTAAATTTTTCATAATTTTCTGAGACAGTCCAATTTTTGGGTAAAAATTAAATACCATTTAAATATATAATATGTTTTATGACATCATAATGACCCAATGGTGATGTAATAAAATACCATAATCCTTAGGCTCGGCCAATATATGTTTTATCATTAAAATAATGAGGTTTTGGGTTTGTTTGACTCACTTTTCAAAGCATTAATGGAGCCCTCAAGACTTATTCAACACTTTGCCTTTTTAAATTAATTTCCATGGGAGTGTGACTCACCTCCACATAAGCAACCCTATTTTTTTAATAAGTTCGGACCTTAGCCTTATAAAATATTGTTTTCCTCTTTCCTTTTCCAGAAACCATGGGAAAATACCATGGGATGGTTTGTAGTTTGGATTATTTTAATATAAGGGGTCCCAAACCTAAATAATAAAGAATTCTCTCACCTTTCCTATATAAACCCACCCAAGCTCCCACTTCCTCCTCACTCAAAGCCATTGAAGTTCGTCCAACCTCTGCCCTACTCTCTCTAGAATCCTCTCAAGGTGCCCCAATCTCCCAAGAAGCCTCTCACAAGCCTCTCTCTAGGCTTTGGGAGCACACTTCCAAGTAAGGGTTTTTTTCCTTTCTCATTTTTGTCAATTTTTCTTTAAGTTGTATTGCCCTTTTAATTTCATTTATGAATATTGGAGTATGGTTTCTCACCTCTCCCATACTGCCCTCTTATTGTTTGAATTATGGGAGACCCCTTTCTCTCTCATTAAATGCCTCCCATGTACACCCGTTACTATGCCGAAATTCCGAAAGGAACCTTTTTCTCCTCTTTTATATTCAAGCAATACTTTTGTATCTTGAATCTAAATTCCTTTTCAATTGTTGGGACATGTATCTATATGACCTCCTTACTGTCCATTACATGTAAATATGATGAGGAACCCCTTTTTCTCTCATCAACCTTTTTTATGAATTCTTATGTCACGCCGTTACGCTGCCGAAATCGCACCGATTTTCTAAGCCAATGTCTTTGTGTAGTGAATACCATGCCCATTTCTCCATCAAGGGTATTCACCTTTATGCACATATACGTATTGATTGTAAAGTTTCATATATGAATTCCACATTCCTTTATCGTGGAAGAAATGATTTTGTTTTATGAATCCATGTTTTATGATCCATGTGGCACACTTATGCATGAAATGAAATGTTTAAGAAGGGTGCGCCCTTTATAGCGCTCCAATGCATTGGGTAAAGTATAGTATCATGATACGTCATGTGCAATGAGTGTTGACTCATGCTAATTCAAGTGCAACGAGGGTTTACTTGTGCTTCAAGGGCAATGAGGGTTTACTCATGCTCCATGTGAAATGAGCCTTGGCTCATGCTAATTCAATGTTAAGTGTTGTTGCCACATTTCCATGTTATGATTATCATGCTTTATCATGCCTTTATGTTCATGTCTCTCTTATGCTCTATTGATATGCCTATTTCCTAACATGTATTGTACTCCTCATGTTATTCATTGTGTACTCCCTTACTGGGCTTTATAGCTCACCCTTTTCTTATGCATGTCCTCAGGTTATCCCATGCAATGCTAAGTACGAAGGATTGTAGTGGTCATGTAAAGGAAGTTTTCAATAAGGATGTTGTATTTCATGTTTAAAGTTTTTATGTAATGATCCTAAGCCCCAAAGACACTAAAACTCTCGATCTTCTTTGTTGTATCAAGTGAAGTTTTATGTAATAAAGCATGTTTAAGTTGTAATAAAAAGCAGGGTTGTCACAGTTGGTATCAGAGGATAGGTTTAGTTATTTTTGGGATTAGGAAACCCTAGTAAGACCTTAGATACAAGACTAAGAATAATAAAAACTCCCCTAAGTTTTGGTAAGTACTAAGTAAGTGGTTTATCAAACAAATACATCCCTGTCTGGATACGAGCAGGTAGAGGCGGCTCTGGCACAGATGTATCCTAGGGGTAAAACCCGAAAACACCGCTTTGAGCTAGACTCGAACGGGAACTGGTGCACGACAACGGGCCTTGCTGCACTCTTGGTTACGACACTCCCGGGGGATATGTTTTGATAAATTCACAATCTTAGTATGAACCCTTATTAAGGGAAAAATGCCCCTAAGAATATATGTTAGAAGGAGGATCATGAAAATCCTGGATTGAATCCTATAGACTCATGAGTTAAAGAGATTAAAGTTTATTTATAAGTCATCAACGTTTGTCTTTGGATTACCCTTTATGTGTTACCCCTAACTTTCCTTTTATTCCAGCCAATGGTCGGTAATAGGAGAACTCGGGCTAACAACCGTTGTGAAGATCAGTGTGATGATTGTACTAATGAGATGCCCAATCCGATGGGAGCGGGAATCGCGAACTTTGTCACGCTTCTCTCTCAGCTAACTCATGTTTTGAATAGAAACACTGGTCAAGAGGAACGTTCAACCCCCCCTAAGAAAGAACAAGTCGCTATTGAAAGCTTCATGAGACAAAGGCCTCCTACGTTTAGTGGATCATCCGATCCCACGATTGCTGAACAATGGATCAACTCCATTGAAAAGATATTCTCCATCCTCCAATGCTCTGAAAAAGAGAAGGTTCTCCTGGCGGCTTATCGTATGGAGGGTGAAGCTGATCAATGGTGGACGTTGATCAAAAATACGAAGCCTGAGGAGGAGATCGAGGCTTTGGAATGGAAGGTATTCCGGAAGATGTTTTTCGATAAATATTTTCCATGCACCCTCCGTCTTAAGATGGAAAGGGACTTCCTTTCCCTCAAGCAGAAAGATGAGGAATCTGTGGGAGCGTACGAGGCAAACTTCACAAGGCTTGCACGATACGCTTCCGGCTTTGTCGTTACCCCCGAATGCAAGGTTGACCGCTTCTTTGGTGGGCTGAAGCCTAGCTTGCGGAAAGCATTAGCGATCCGTGACTTCGACAGCTATGAGGAAATTGTCCGATGTGCCCTCAAGGTTGAAATGGAGATCGTAGAATCACAGGGGTATCATGGGGATAAGAAGCGGAAGGTAGACTTCAATTCTGGTGGTCCGATGGATAAATCCAACGGCGCTAAGAAATTCCAGCACCCCACTTGCCAAAAGTGTGGAAAGAAGCACCCTGGAAATTGCCTTAGGGGGACAAGAAAATGCTTCAAGTGTGGAAGAGAAGGGCACCTAGCTGTTAACTGTCAGCAAGAAGGACCCGCGGCTGCGACGGAGGGGAGGAACACTCCGTTCGAACCTCAACGCGTTGTTCAATGCTTCAAATGCAAAGAACCGGGTCATTTTGCGAATCAGTGCCCTAATCCAAGGGTTATCGGAGGCAATCAACAACCTCCAAGACAGCAAGGAAGAGCTTTTGCCATCACTTCTGCCGAAGTGAACCCCGACAACTAAGTGGTGACAGGTACGCTAGTTATTCATTCAAGAATAGCGAACGTACTTTTTGATTCAGGTTCTACGCATTCTTTTATATCTCAAAAGTTTAGTAGAACAATCCCTGCACCACCACAAATCATGGAAGTAAAGATGTCGGTGAGTACGGCAAATGGGGCAATCATTGCATCCCATGAGTATAAGTCCTCCCCTGTTATAATCTGTGGATTGAATTTCCCGGCGAACCTCGTCATACTCCCTTTGGTGGAATTTGATGCAATTCTTGGCATGGATTGGCTTTCCTTATATAGAGCCAACATAAATTGTCGGGAGAGGGAAATCACTCTCCATATGGAGAATCAACCCCCGATTCTTTACAAGTGTCAGGAGGAAGATGAATCTCCTTTAGCTCCATCATCTCAAGCATGGATATTACTGCCTTATGAGCACGCATATCTGGCTCAGATGATTGAGTCCAAGGAAGAAACCACCCTTGAAGAAATGCCTATTGTGAGGGAATTCGCTGAAGTATTTCCCGAGGAACTTCCTGGTCTTCCTCCAAGAAGAGATGTTGAGTTCTCAATTGAACTTATACCTGGGGCGCTACCAATATCCAAGACTCCATATAGAATGGCGGTGGTTAAGCTTGAAGAACTGAAGAAACAACTACAGGAGAATCTGGATAAAGGGTTTATACGCCCAAGTGCATCACCATGGGGTGCACCAGTCCTCTTCGTCAAGAAGAAGGATGGGTCAATGCGGCTTTGCATCGATTATCGTGAACTTAACAAAATCACGATAAAGAACAAGTATCCTCTCCCAAGAATCGATGACTTGTTTTATCAGCTGCGTGGAGCACAATACTTCTCCAATGTCGACTTGCGGTCGGGATATTATCAAGTAAGGGTGAAGAAGGAAGATATCCCCAAGACTGCTTTTCGTACAAGGTATGGGCACTATGAATTCATAGTAATGCCTTTCGGACTCACCAATGCTCCTGCAATATTCATGGACTTGATGAATAGAGTCTTTAGAGATTACCTAGATAAATTTTTGGTAGTCTTTATAGATGATATTCTAATATACTCCAAAACCAAGGAGGACCATGAGGAGCATTTAAGAACTGTACTGGAGACTTTGCGCAAGGAGAAGCTCTATGCCAAGTACAGCAAGTGTGAGTTCTGGTTGAAGGAGGTCTCATTCTTGGGCCATATCATCACAAGCAATGGGATATCTGTGGACCCCTCCAAAACAGATGCAATTGAGGGATGGCCGAGGCCAACATCGGTAACTGATATCCGTAGCTTCTTGGGGTTAGCTGGATATTATCGACGATTTGTGAGAAACATCTCATGATTGTCCAGCCCTCTTACCAAGCTAACTCGAAAGGGAGTAAAGTTTACTTGGAGTGATGAATGCGAAGAAAGCTTCAAGGAGTTGAAAAGGAGGCTTATCACTGCACCTGTGCTCACTTTACCCACAAGTGGGGAGCTTTTTGTGGTATTCAGTGATGCTTCGAAGAAGGGCTTAGGATGTGTGCTGATGCAGAATGATAAAGTAATATCCTATGCCTCAAGACAGTTGAAAATCCATGAGCGAAACTATCCAACGCATGATCTGGAGTTGGCGGCGGTGATCTTTGCCTTGAAAATCTGGCGGCATTATCTCTATGGAGAGAAATGTGAGATATATACTGACCACAAGAGTCTTAAATATATATTCACACAGAAAGAGCTTAATATGCGCCAGAGAATATGGATAGAGCTCATAAAGGATTATGACTGTTCAATACATTACCACCCTGGGAAGGCGAACAAGGTGGCGGATGCCCTAAGTAGAAAGGATCCAGCAATTCTATCAATGATGAGAATTGAGAAGGATCCAATCTTCTTAGACTTGATGAAGATGGACGTGGGAATCATAAAGAAGGGAACATCATCAATCCTTTCACAAAAGATTGCTCAACCATATCTTTTGGAAAGGTTAATGGATGCTCAAAAGGATGATGCGAGAATCCAAGAAAAAGTGGAAGCTATCAAAAAGGGAAAATCCTCAGAGTTTAATGTTAATGAAGAAGGAATTGTGCGGTTTGGGAAAAGACTATGTGTCCCATCAAGTTCGGAGATGAAGAAGGAACTTTTGGATGATGCACATAGTTCAAATTTCTCTATTCACCCAGGGAGCACAAAGATGTATCGAGATCTCCGAGAAAACTTTTGGTGGGATAATATGAAGAAGGAGATCGCCGAATATACATCAAAGTGCCTGGTGTGTCAGCAAGTGAAGGCAGAGAGGCAGAAGTCTAAGGGGATGATGAAACCATTTCCCATACCAGAATGGAAATGAGAGAACATCACCATGGACTTCGTCACTGGACTTCAAAGGACATCCAAAAGCAACAATGCAATCTGGGTTATTGTGGATCGTCTTACAAAGACTGCACACTTCATTGCTATTCGAGAGGATTTTTCTTTGGATCAACTGGCACGAATATATATATCAGGGAAGTGGTACGGTTGCATGGAGTACCAATGTCTATTGTGTCGGACCGAGATCCAAGATTTACCTCTAAGTTTTGGAAGAGTCTTCAACATGCTCTGAATACTGAACTGAACTTCAGTACGGCCTATCATCCTCAAACTGATGGCCAATCCGAGCGGACTATCCAAACACTTGAGGATATGTTGAGAGCGTGCTCAATGGACTTTAAAGGAGGATGGGATCAACATCTTCCTCTAGTTGAGTTCTCTTATAATAATAGTTTCCACTCGAGCATCCAAATGGCACCATATGAAGCCCTGTATGGGAAAAGGTGTAGAACACCGGCATGTTGGGATGAGGTCGGTGAACGTAAGCTGCTTGGACCAGAAATGGTCAAAGAAATGGTGGAGAAGGTGAAAACCATTCAGCAGCATATCAAGGCAGCCCAAAGTCGACAGAAGAGTTATGCAGATAATCGTCGACGAGACCTTGAGTTTAAAGTCGGAGACATGGTGTTTTTACACATATCTCCGTGGAAGAAGGTCATGAGGTTTGGAAAGAAAGGGAAGTTATGTCCAAGGTACATCGGCCCCTTCGAGATTCTTGATCGTGTTGGGGCTGTGGCCTATCGACTAGCACTTCCACCTACTATGGCCAAGGTGCATGATGTCTTCCATGTATCCCTCTTAAGGAAGTACATACCAGACCCTTCACATGTACTCTCTTCTGAGGTGGTACAATTAGAAGATGATCTTTCTTATGAGGAGCAACCAGTGAAGATCTTGGATCGTAGAGAAAAAGTTCTACGAAATAAGACAATGCCCCTCGTCAAGGTGTTGTGGAGAAACCACAAGTTTGAAGAAGCAACTTGGGAGTCAGAGGATATGATGAAGCTAAGTTACCCACATTTGTTTTAGTGTGGGGAAAGGAAAATTTCGAGGGCGAAATTTCTTAAGGGGGGAATGTTGTAACGACCCAAATTTTCATTAATGGAAAATCCCTCTTGATCCAGTTAAATGTTTCTTTATGTTTTTATAAGATGTCAACTTCTTTAAGTTTTACGTTAAGATTTGTGACCGTTACTTTTATAGCCGTTGAACAGTGATCATCTGGGTAGTTTAAATATAAGGCTTTAACGAACCAATTTTCTACTCAGACAAAGGAAGCGATGGCCTCATCCAGTAGAATTGCCCCTTACGAAGCCCATTTGTCGGAGCTCGGTAAAGAGGTGGCGTCTTTGGGCTTTGCCCTTGACCAAGCCCAAGCTGAGCTTCATCAAGTCAAGCTCGAACGTGATCGTCTACGGGAAAAATGGAAGTTGATAGAGATTACCACTCGAGCGATGTTATCCGAGCAGCCCCAAGAGTCTGTCACCATCGCGCACCTTACCCTTAGGTCTTATGCGGCTATTTTAAGGGGTTATGTAACAAATAAGTAGAACCATGTTCATGTACATTAATTTTTTTTATATATAATAATGAATATAATTTCTAGTCATTTTTGATACATTGTAATTAGTTTTTAAAGTACAAATGGTGTTTTTAGTTAGTATTTAATTAAGAATTATATTTTATTAAATTAAAGGATTTTTGAATTAAATAATATTTTAATAAAATATTATTATTAATATTAAATTAATTGTCATTAATTATAAATGATCTTATAATTTTATGAATGCAATTAAAATGTTTATTAAGGTTTGAAAGCCATTTCTGTCAAAACCCGTGAATTTTTTTATAAATGTCGGTTTTTATTTTAAAAGTGAATATTCACATATTTAGAAATTTATTTAGATAAAATAAATATTATTTTTGGAATCAGGATGTCGAAATTATCCAACGGTAAATTTTTCATAATTTTCTGAGACAGTCCAATTTTTGGGTAAAAATTAAATACCATTTAAATATATAATATGTTTTATGACATCATAATGACCCAATGGTGATGTAATAAAATACCATAATCCTTAGGCTCGGCCAATATATGTTTTATCATTAAAATAATGAGGTTTTGGGTTTGTTTGACTCACTTTTCAAAGCATTAATGGAGCCCTCAAGACTTATTCAACACTTTGCCTTTTTAAATTAATTTCCATGGGAGTGTGACTCACCTCCACATAAGCAACCCTATTTTTTTAATAAGTTCGGACCTTGGCCTTATAAAATATTGTTTTCCTCTTTCCTTTTCCAGAAACCATGGGCAAATACCATGGGATGGTTTGTGGTTTGGATTATTTTAATATAAGGGGTCCCAAACCTAAATAATAAAGAATTCTCTCACCTTTCCTATATAAACCCACCCAAGCTCCCACTTCCTCCTCACTCAAAGCCATTGAAGTTCGTCCAACCTCTGCCCTACTCTCTCTATAATCCTCTCAAGGTGCCCCAAGCTCCCAAGAAGCCTCTCACAAGCCTCTCTCTAGGCTTTGGAAGCACACTTCCAAGTAAGGGTTTTTCTTCCTTTCTCATTTTTGTCAATTTTTCTTTAAGTTGTATTGCCCTTTTAATTTCATTTATGAATATTGGAGTATGGTTTCTCACCTCTCCCATACTGCCCTCTTATTGTTTGAATTATGGGAGACCCATTTCTCTCTCATTAAATGCCTCCCATGTACACCCGTTACTATGCCGAAATTCCGAAAGGAACCTTTTTCTCCTCTTTTATATTCAAGCAATACTTTTGTATCATGAATCTAAATTCCTTTTCAATTGTTGGGACATGTATCTATATGACCTCCTTACTGTCCATTACATGTAAATATGAAGAGGAACCCCTTTCTCTCTCATCAACCTTTTTTATGAATTCTTATGTCACGCCGTTAGGCTGCCGAAATCGCACCGATTTTCTAAGCCAATGTCTTTGTGTAGTGAATACCATGCCCATTTCTCCATCAAGGGTATTCACCTTTATGCACATATACGTATTGATTGTAAAGTTTCATATATGAATTCCACATTCCATTATCGTGGAAGAAATGATTATGTTTTATGAATCCATGTTTTATGATCCATGTGGCACACTTATGCATGAAATGAAATGTTTAAGAAGGGTGCGCCCTTTATAGCGCTCCAATGCATTGGGTAAAGTATAGTATCATGATACGTCATGTGCAATGAGTGTTGACTCATGCTAATTCAAGTGCAACGAGGGTTTACTCGTGCTTCAAGTGCAATGAGGGTTTACTCATGCTCCATGTGAAATGAGCCTTGGCTCATGCTAATTCAATGTTAAGTGTTGTTGCCACATTTCCATGTTATGATTATCATGCTTTATCATGCCTTTATGTTCATGTCTCCCTTATGCTCTATTGATATGCCTATTTCCTAACATGTATTGTACTCCTCATGTTATTCATTGTGTACTCCCTTACTGGGCTTTATAGCTCACCCTTTTCTTATGCATGTCCTCAGGTTATCCCATGCAATGCTAAGTACGAAGGATTGTAGTGGTCATGTAAAGGAAGTTTTCAATAAGGATGTTGTATTTCATGTTTAAAGTTTTTATGTAATGATCCTAAGCCCCAAAGACACTAAACCTCTCGATCTTCTTTGTTGTATCAAGTGAAGTTTTATGTAATAAAGCATGTTTAAGTTGTAATAAAAAGCAGGGTTGTCACAGGTTTCCTTGTCTATTTTCCATGCCTGTTGCTATGGGATGGAGGGTTTGTATTATGACATGCTTGATATGCTTTAGACTGTTTATCCAAGTATTTCTGTAGGTTTACTTTGGCCATATTGTATTGTTCTGCTCCTTAACTAGCATACGTTAATGAGAACCTGGTGTTATAGACTATAATGGGAATTGAATGAGCGATCTTTCTTAGAGAGTCATTGATGGCTTTAGACTATTAGGGGAATTTACCGAGTGAGCTTCCTTAGAGAGTATTTGAATTATTTTGAACTACTTTAGTCTATAAGAGAAATTGATGGTGAGTTCGTCCTCAAAGAGTCTATGAACAACCTAGGCTATAATGGGAATTAACCGAATGTGCGTCCTTAGAGAGTCCTTGAACTTGGGGATATAAGGGGAATTGACTGTGGGCTCTTCCTCAGAAGGTTCCTGACAACCTTATACTATAAGGGGAATTGACTGTGAGTGCTTACTCAGAGAGTGTTTTTGAATTCATATGACTGAAAAAGAGGGGTTTGACCGAGTAAACTAACCATAGGGTTGCTTGTACATCTTAGGTAGGACCATAGGGGGTGTTTGTGAGTACTTACAAGAGGGTTACCTATTTGTGTTTAACTATTAGTTTCTGTTACTTGATTTTGAAACTGTGGATTGTTTACTGCAGAGTACTTTACAAATTACTATTTTATGTACTTTTACCTGCCATATATTCACTGACTATTAGGCACAGATCTTCGGGTGGTTTCTTAATGGGATTTAGACTCACACCCTGTTTGGGTCATGCTTTTGGGCCCAAAAAAATTATATTGCTGCGGGTATAGTTAAAGGGAAGGGCCCTTCTACTGTAGGTACTTGACTTGCTGTGGAGCTAGAGAGCAGGGGACAAAGCTTAGACATGCGATGCTAAGGAGCTGTTTATCTTTTTCTTTTGTACTTTGTCATAGTACTGTTTGTATTTCTAGTAGTGTGACTTTTTTGGATGATTTCTTAATCATGTGTATCATGCATTATCTTATATATATTTGTGTGCTCCAGTTGTTAATTATTCCAGTCTTCCATTTTTTTACCGTTTTTGGGTATTTACTACTTCCACTATTGTATGTATTTTTTACATCTGTTGTGTACTCTGCCAATGAGGGCATATTTTAACCACTATCACACCCAAGGCCCTCACTTCTAGTCGGCAGCCTCTGGAGTTTGTGGAAATGCGCTTGAGGCAATGTCACCAACCGGGTATAGGGCGCCTCTGGGTGGATTTCAGAACTGGGACGTTACATTATTGACATTTCAGGGTGGAAGAATTTGAGATATTACTAGTTGGGTTGATCCTTGTCCATGAACCAATAGTAAATATTCATTTGATAAGGAAATTAAAGGAGACCTCTTAAATTTTTTAGAAATCACTTGAGGATCATCATTGAAGACCGTTTTCAGTTGTGATGAGCAATCTTGTGTTTTTTAATATTTCTCCAATGATTGGACATAATCATATTTGGGATGTAGGGCATGTTATTTTTATAATAAAATTACCCTTTAAGGATACTTGAACATTGTGGGGAAGTGGAACATCAGTTGGCATTTCCAACATGGTTATGTTGTGTGAACAATGTGTTCCATGTATCTCAGCTAAAAAGTATTATCATTGTCACGATCACGTGATTAGATGAGATATTGCAGACCTTGATCCAGATGCATTATTGGTATATATCATAGTGTGGATTTTGAATATGCAGGATAATTTATTGAATGGGAAAATCATAAATGTAGTGTTTGTTTTGTGGAAACATTTTCAGATTCAGGAAGTGTCTTGGGAACACAAGAAGGAAATGATTGAGTAGTGGCCAAAACACTTTTAGGTAATTGGTAAATTTCTATATTCTTGTGATGGAATGATCAATTGTGGAGAGAATTTAGAACCCCCTATTTCTGGTAAACAACACTTACATTATTATTTTCATGATGGTAATATTTAAGTTTGAATGTTTTGAGTGTATAGAGAACATTTGGAATGATTTTTTTTATAAAGGGATGGTGCCTGAGATACGATTGTATTTTCTATCCCTTGTAGAATCCTACTAGAAACTGTAAAGAGTTTTAGATTTTAGACAGTAGGTTTATCACGATTGACACTCTATTAAGTAGTTCATGCAAGGATTTCATCCATGGGTCTTCCCTAGAAGTTTCTAATGTATGTTTAGAGCATGGATTCTCTAACATTGTCAACTAACATTGAGTGGGGTTATATTTAAATCCTAAAAAATTGGATTTCACAAATTTTTTACTCCAACTCACACATATTTTCTCCTACGTGGACCCACCTTAGGAAATATAACCATTGTAGGTTGCATAATATCTCCCATGTTAGGTGGAATCAATCTAGAGAACTACCTTTCCATTTAGAAACCTTAATATTGATGTATGTCATTTTTCTTCTTCATTATTACCACATTTTCAATGATATACTATTATATAAATCACATCTTGTCTTTATTCCTTAGATATATGCATATTATGGGTAGATCAAAGATTTTGGGTGCAAAATATGTTGGAATTCGGTCACATCGTTGATAACCAAAGAGTTATAAGGTGGTTTCACATAAGTCATACCTGGTTTCATTATCATTCTTTATATGATTTTAGTTTTCATCATAACCCTCGATTTTGGTGGCTTCATTCTCGAATCCTCATTCTAGAAACAATTATCATAGTTTCAAATTGATTTAATTAAATTAATGTTATAGTGAAATTGTTTTTAAAGTATTTGGATAAATATTATTTAGTGGTGATTTATGTTTTTTATGGAATTGTGTACTTTTGGTAAATTGTTGTGAAAAGTGTTTTAGCTTCAGTATTTAAGTATAGATAATCTAAAATATGATTATTTTAAAAATACTAAAATGGTTTGTTGTAAAAATATTTTCAATAAAATTATTGTTTTATTATAATATCTTGATGGATGAAGGGTTTTCAATAAATGGATGTTTTTACTAAAATTATATTGACATGGTTTTTGGGCATTCATGGTGAGGGGGTTCATATTGTATTTATACAGCATGTCTGAAATATGTTCATGTGGTCGGTGTGAAAGGCGTAATGTAACAAAGGAAATAATTACTTTTTGATGACATTGTAGATTGACAAGAGACCACTCATGAGTATGTAATTTTCATAATGAAGAATTCCTGGATGGTAGTGTCAATTTTTGGAATGGACTGGTTTTACCAAAGGGAAATGGTGAAATGGACTAAGGCCATGTTTTGTTTCATTCTTTAAAAAATATATTTAGTTAAATAGTTCTGATAAGAAAATAATTATATTTATTTATGAACTTGTTTTATGTTGTTTATATTCAGTTATAAACAATTATATATATATGTGGATAACACTTCTATCCTAGTGCCACGAGCAGAGAATTTATTCGGGAAATCCTACTAAGTTTTATACTCAACCCATTATTGGAACATTGGTGATGTTGTGGGTGTTATCTTCCTTGATGTGGGAAAAGGTTAAGTTCAAAATGTATTTAGCACCACCTCATCATACTAGGGTTGATTGTTTATTGGAGCCTTGACCTTGTAGATTGTGTATTTACATTTTTGTCAATGAGTTTATTAGTTGTATTTCAATTGATTACATTGATAGTTTATTTTTCCTTTTCTGTAGTAAAAATTAGTATGGTTTTGTTATAAATGATGTAATCAAGTTGTTTTTAATTTTTTCATGAATCGTATATTTATTTTATAGGTTTTGTTGGTTAATGGATTTAATTCTTAAATTTAATCTTCACCCACTTGAATTGAAACCCTTCATCATTTATTTCTAGCCTTTGGTGCCTTGGGGATCTCGCTTAAGGCCACGTAATAATTCATTGTATTATAAGAACAATTATAATATGTGGGTCATTATATAACTCTTAGATGATATTATTTTTAAGGAAGAGTGACACCTAATTATTTCATAAAAAATAGAACATAATTTTGAGATATATTTATAAAACATTTCATGAAGAACATATCCCTTCTTATTTAAATAAAAACTCTTTCTAAAAAGTAAAATCTTTTGAAGGCAATTTTACTTTAATATAAAATTAAACCATATAATATTATCATTATATTATTGGGAAAACTGTTTCCCTTATAAGATAATTTTTTAAAATCTTTTTCCATGAAGACATATAAATTAATCATGATTTTTTTTTGAAAACATATTTCCTTGAAAACATATAAATGAATCCTAGAAGCACATTCAAATATGTTTTCTTTAAATACATATTAATAAATCTAGAAAACATTTATGGAAATTTGTTTCATTGAAAAAGCCTTGAAAACATATAAATGATTATTTTAAAAAAAACTTAAATTTTTTTTGACAAAATAACAATTTGCATGGTAATTTTAGTTAAATATAAAATAAAAAATGTAATTGAATAATAGAAAATCATTTAAAAATTTTGATTCCAAAAAAATGAATGATAATATTTTCCATTTATATTTTACAATAGAAATTATAAATTAATATTTTAAATCATTGAAATCCCTTTTTTGGAAATAATATTCAACTACATATAAATTAAGCTTTTAAAATCATTTAAAATTCTTTTGATTCATAAATGTTTTTTGAAAATCATATTCATTGATAATAGATTTGTAAATATTTAAATGAATATATATTAATTAAATAATAAATATTATTAAAATATATAACATATTTGAATTAGTAATCCATGAATATTAATATAAATATTAATTTAAAATGTGGTGAATGATTGTAAGAGTAAATTTAAATATAATGAATAACCATTTGATAATAGAGACCAACAGTTTTTATGAATTATGGGTCATAATATTTCATCAACGGAAGCATAATCATAAATAATCCAGATAAAAGTTGAGATTGTATCAATAAAAGCACACCACATTAGTAACATTGAATCATAAAACACATGATTTAGTAACAATAAAAGAAGCTTAAAATAACCAATAATAATGAAATTCCACATTCAACATGTCAAGGGTATGTATAAACACCACATAAAAAATTTAGTTTCATAACATAACATGTGTCTCCAATAATCATAATTAAGGAAAAAATTACCTTACTAATTTTGTAAATTTTGACCCTTAAACACCATGAAATGTTGATCATAAAATATTTAATTAAATTAGTATAAAATTATATATTTTAATAATATAATAATTTAATGGAAATTATATATAGGACAGAACATAAATTAGTTGTGAATATGGAATAAGTATCGTAAAAGTAAAAGTGTGCTAGAAATATAATCACTACATGATTAACATTTTAATCATGAGATCCATGTATGAATAAGATTAATTGACATATTAAATATAAAAAAAAATAAATGTATTTTATAATATTTTATATGTATGTATATAAACTAAATAATAATAATGAGTGATGAATAAATATTATATCACATATAAATAAAAGAGAGACAAAAAACAATACCTTACGTGTTGAATTTTGTATTAAATATTAAAAACACCAATATAGTTAATATAAGTTTATTATATGTATAAAAAAGAATCATATTTTTATATATAATACCATATGTGAATTCATTGTGACATTATATTAACCGTGTGATAATAATTTAGTTTTTATGTTATATTTCAGTAAATAACAACTTTTTTTGTATATGATATGACTTTTTATTCATGATCCTCATACTTAGATCCTGATTTAATTAATTATATAATGTAAAATTTTTTTTAGAACTTATATATATTAAATATAGAAGTATTTATAATAAAAAAATGGAAATACTAAATGGAATATAGTGTTTTGGGAGATGGTATTTCATACATAAGCATGAACACATTACAGTTTCCTTGTCATTTTAAAATAAAGAATGTAAATGACACACACACACACACATATATATTATTAATAAATTATAATTATTAATTCATATATATCAAATATATTTTCCAAATCAATTATAATTAAATTTCCTGTAAATTATGAAGGAATAATATCTATTTGAGGAAGTAGTAGTCCACACATCCACTAATGAAATTATCATATTACACCAAAATATAAAACATAATTATTAGTGTTATAAAATAATTTAAATAGTATAACTTCATCATAAATATCCTATATATAATATTAAAAATTTAAATTCCTAATTACTTACAACCATGAAATGTGGTAATGAATTAATTAATGACATCAGTTCACAAGGTGGTTGTCTGGCATTCACACATATAACGATTGTGTATCACATTTGATGAAAGTGTCAATGAGTTTAATTTAAAACCATAAAATAATAAAATAATATTTTATTTATCATATTTATATTATAATAAATAATATAATAATAAAAAATGAGATGGAGGAGAAAAAAATAAAACAATAGTGCTTATCAAATGATGTTACCTATTGGTTGGTTGGGTAACTCTTTTTTATTTTTATAAAAGGGATTCATTGAGTGGATTTATGAAAAATGTGAGGTTTATAAGAAGAATTTAGGTATTTAGGGAGGATATTTATGAATGGGATTATTTATCCCATAGGGATTTACAGATGTGAAGAATTTGTGGGGGGGGGGGGAGGGTGCAAATATATTGTGGAGGAAGTGAGACATTTTTGTAAATCTCAAAATGAAAAATACTACTTAAGGGCATCCCTTACATATTGTTACTAAAAAACTGTCCTATTTTTATAAAAGTTAGGATATGGTCAAAATATTTCTATCCAATTTATTTTTGCAATGTCAATAGGTTTTTGGCGATTAAATATAAAAATTAACCACTAAATAAACTCATTTTTACCTTAATCACTATAATTAATTTTAATTACATTCACTAATATTTGTTATCATAATATAACCTATCATTAATAGAACAAATAAATTTTTTTAATTCTAAATATTGAATAAATTATATCAATTTCAAAACACTTAATCTTCAATGAGAGCTATAATATTATTCCCACAAACAGGATTAAACAACATGTAATAAAAGTTAAAATATTAAAAATATTCAATTTTTTTAATATCATATTTCAATGTGAAATTAATTATAAGGACTTAAATAGTTTTATGAGATATAAATGTGATATTAATATACTTTCAATACAAATAAATAAATAATTAACCCTATAAATAATTATAACATAAGTTAGTTTTCAATTAAAATTCATTTTTTTCATTATTCATCAAAAATGAACATTATGAGAAAAATTACAAAAATCATCCTATGAAAATGTTGACATTATTATTTAAAAAATGAATTTTATTTTATCATTTAAAATATATAATATTTTAAAATTTTATATTTAAAATAGTTGTATCATTAAATAGAGGTAAAAATACCCAGTAGGAAAATATATTTCTTTTTATGTAATGAGAGATTTATTGTTAACTCTTACCTATAAAACCCATAAAAAAGTACATAAAAAATTAAAATGAATATAATATATATATACTACATTAAAATAATTTATCAAAAAAATTAAATTAATAAATTGATGTAACAGGAGTTAAAGATGTTTTCCCCCAAAAGATTTCTTATATTTTAAAACGAGTTTTATTTCCATTTCATGTTATCTAGTAAAAAAATATTCATTTTATCTACACGTCAAGATAATATATTAATAATTTATTTAATATTATTCATAACATCAATAAAAATTTCTGTGTGAGAACTATAATAATATTTTACTAAAAATATTAATTGTATAATGTGGTTTGGTAAAACTAGGTCTTGCATTTAACACCATCTCGTGAATGATCTAGAAATTGTGTATAACACATTCCAAACAATGCTTTGTGTTTTCCTTATGATAATGTAAGTATTTAATATTGCTCAATATAAACATGGTTCTCTGTGAAATTCAAACAAAATATAGTTATTTCATATAACAAAAGCTATATCTAGTGCTCGGTGAAATGAAAAATATTTAAATGACTAAATTAATTTCAAAAACAATATTTCTTAAAATATCATGGTATTACACTATACAACCCTTAAAACTAATTTCACTGTAAAAATAAATTTGTGTTATTAGAGGTTAATACATGAATATTCCTCTCATAGAAAATTAAATTGTAAAAATTAATAAAAAACATACTTTAAAAAAGAAAAGATGTAAACAAAAAAGTTACCCAATGGAAAAAATGAACATATATAAAAATCTAAGAACATATGGGGAATAAGAAAACTTGTGAATAAATATTAAATCTAACTAAAAATTTCATTTGGAGAGAGACAAGGGACAATTTTAGGGAATGTTAAGGATCACAAATACATTGCCTCAAAATGCTTAAAAAGGATAATGATATCCTCATAAATGATGATAGAAAAATGACATTTGATTTCACGACCCCAATCCTAATGTTCAAAAATTTAATTTATAAGATATAATTCATTGTTTTCATCACAATATCTCCCTTTGGTTGTGTCATGGTCAATTTCCACCTAATCTCTTACTCTAAAAATGATGGTTAATTTTTTATACCTGAATCAATAATGGATCATAAAATATATATGTAGAATTACAAGTCATTCAATATATCATTGTTTTTCATCACCAAAAAATTTTATAATATGTTCTCCAATATACATAAATCCTTATATAAAGAGATAATAGATTAATCTTTAAAATTCCATTAATTTATTATTGTAATGCATTCAATAATGTTTCATCCATTTAACCCATCTGAAATATGAAAATCCAAGTCATTATAAATAATGTTAATAAATCATCATATCATTTATCCTCTATTTATTATAATTTATATCATGTGTGTCACATTTCAAATATTTCAATAAGTTTACCACCCATTCTATTGAATCTTGGCAATAACCTGAATAACCAATAAACCATATTTAAAACATCGATGAATATTTAAATTAATAATAAATGGAAATGTTTTGTTATCCTAAAATTATATAAACACCATCCTTGATAATATAAATCTCGTTAAAAAAATATTAATAAACTACAATGCAATTAGTATTTTCCAAATTACATATTCATATCTAACATATTATTCTTCAAACTTCATTATCTCAAAATAAAAAAAGATTAAATGGTTATCAATCCCTTAATCTTGTGTTTCAATAGAATATCAATCATTCATTAGATAAATTTTCTATTCCATTAGAAAAATTCATAATATTATTTTAAAAATATACCAAAAACATAAATTGGAAAATAATTATATATTACATAATTCATATAACATAATTATTGAATAAAAAAAATTATAGTTCCACATTATCATTAATCCTCTTAGAAGGATTACTTATAATATTCCTAAATACCTATTTCATTTTAATTGTTAATAGTAGTAACATCATCATCCGTAATATAACAACAACACATACCACCATACTAGTTCACTTCATTCAGAATACAGTTATGAGATGAATTTTCATTATGACCATTATTTGTACATTTAATGAATTTATATATTGATGATTTCATATGTAAAAATTATTAATATTCAGTATTTAAACTAATATTTTAATTTTATGTTGGAAGATAATCACATTATTCCCTTATTTTCCATAGTCAAAACATCTTTACATTCCTCTATGTCATTCACTTGGGTTCATCTTTCAACATCCCAAACACAAAATAAGTTGAAAATTATTTATTTCATGGACACCACTACTTTCACACTCAGTGACCTCAGTCTTTATATTATTTGGTGATTATGAGATTACTCTATTGTAAAAATTGTAAATATTGTTCTATGAAAACTAATTATAAATGGTATCAAATTCATTTACTCCATTTATTATATTATTTGACTACTAATAACCAAATTTACCTTCACTATCAAGGTTTACCCAATTCTTTATGGTCCTTATAAATAAGTAATTTTATATATCATAGAATGATAAAAAATTATGGTATAACCAAATCTCATAATTAGGAAAAATTACTTATAGGAATCTAAAATCATGACACCTACTTTTAAATAAATGACACGTTAGGCTAGCCGTTAGGGAAATACCTCGAAATATCCTTAGAAAAATCCATTGGGATATCACAAATGATTTATTATTAAATATTTCAATTATTATTTAATAATTACCAATGATAAAAAATAAAGAGACTTAAGATTAACACACATGCATATTACATCATTTTAGATGAATATTTAAAACATTACAAAATTATATGCTCGTGGACCATAATGGGTTAGATTCATTGGAAATAAGGGAATAATTATTCTAATTTGGTGAATAATATTCAAAATCTCCATTAATGATATTCACCATTTTTATTCCTACTTATAAAAATTCCTCATAACCTCAAAAAACAATACATAAGAAAGGGTGATATAAAATTCATATAATTTTAAAATAAAAAATATACCCAAGAATAACATAAGGATATGTAATTTATTATAAGACAAAAATAGATGATCCTACCCCACATATCAAATATCAGATACATGAGTCATTAAATAATGATTGTACGTTTATAATACATTATCAATAATGGAATGAAGTGAATAATCTATGCATGCATAAAATGGGAATAAGAAATGGAATTGTGGAAGACACATAATAATATTAAATTTTTTTACATAATATTCATGTATTAATATCAATTTCATATTAATATAATATTTTCATTTCTTAAACCATCCAGGTTGTCTTGGTTCTATCACCAGACCATCGTAGTAGTCAATGTTCACTCCCAATAATATCCGAACCGACAAAGTCTTTTTCTGAACCAGGTTGAATCCAATTTCAATCTGTGTATATCAAATGACATATAAATATTTATCCAATTAATAAAAATCATATATAGGTCATACCCATCTCATAATGAAAATGTATATATGTGTGAGATAATATAATAAACAATCCTATCATAACCCTTGAAATTAAATTCTTATCATAAAAATGTCATCATATAATAACCCATGAAAATATGTGGGTTTGATAAGAATATAACTTGTGAAATATAAAATGGTTTCATAAACACATAACCTTTGATAGAGAAGTGTGGTTCCACGAATATATAACCCTTTAATGAGAAACATTATTCCTAAACATCATTCCATGAAAAAATAAATCATAAATAGAAATATTATGAATGGAAACTTTGCATCTTATTCTTATTAATCCATGAATTATATAAAAATAATTTTCCATGAAATCAATATAATTTTAAGAAATCTTGTAAAAACATTTCTTCGGAAAAATATATATTCTTCATTGGAAAAATTATTTTTAAAACGTAAAACCTTTTTAAAACTTTTTTATCTGAAAATAACACTGAAAACATATTAATGGGGACTAAATAAATTTTTAAATACATTTTTCCATGAAACCATATATTTTTATATTTGGAAAATTCTGAAATAATTTTTCCTTGAATACTTAAGAAGGAGGATTCAAATCCTTTTTCATTTAAAACATATAAACAAAGTATAAAAATATTTTCACAACATTTATCCATTAAAACAAAGAATGTAATGTTGAAAATGTTTCCGAAATCATTTTCATGGTAAATTTATTTTATATTGTATAATGGATGCTTAGAAAATCATTTAAAACACCTTTTTAGGATAAAACCTTTTGGAAAAAAGATTTCATTAAAAGTGGCATTGAAAACATATAAAAGAATATTTAGAAATATCTAAAATCAATTCTTAAACAAAAATAATTTCTTAAAAACACATTCATTGATAAATTAGTTTCAAACATAAAATTTTTGATTTAATATAAGTGAAAAAAACAATGGAATATTTGAAAATCATTTAAAAAAAATTTAAACATAAGTTTAAATAACCATTTCCCTTTAAAATAACATTGAATTTATATAGTGTAATATTTAAAAACTATTAAAATGGAATTTTTAAATGATAAAACACATTTTAAATTATTTAACTTGAATTAGAAAATAAAATATAATTGAAAATATTCATTTAAATCAATATTGAAAAATTAATTTTATGATATAATTGACTTACCATCAAAGAGAGAAAGGAAGTTGGATTTAGATAAATACATTCTTAGTAAATATAGTATGTGAAAAGTAGTTAAAAAATATTACCAATAAAATAATTTATGATTAAAAAAATTTGTATAAGAAAATTAATGACTATTCTTGGGAGATGTATCACATTATTTTATCAATATAAGCCTGATCCTAAAAAATCCTGATAAATGATAATATTCTAGAAATAAACTATAAGTTATTTTTTATCTACAAGATTTAATATAATTACATGAAGATAAAAATATAATGGAATAAGGATTCTCATTATAAAACATTTTAAATTTTAGTATATATAACTCATAAAATAATTAAGGTCCACAACATAATATGTGTTCGAGAGATTATGAATTTATACAAAAATTACCTTTATGATTTGGTAACTTTTCACCTATAAACCTAATTTTATTGAGATAACTAATTTTTTTTGAAAATAAACATTTATCTATGGGCAGAAAATAATTGAATACATTAATCAGTATTATATATTCCATATAAATTAAATGAGTGGTGAATATGAATAATGTCTCACAGAAAGAAATAAAAATGTATAAATATCACATCTACATGAGTATCTTTTGATTAATCCTTTCCAAGAAATAATTACATAAATATTATATCATAATATTAATAAATGATGCAAATTAGTGGTTTAAAAAGTCATATGGTATTATATACACCAGAAAACATACATAATTGGGGAATATAGAATATATATCTCAATAATTAAAGTGAGAAAAGGAAACCCTTTCTGTAAATATTGATTTTTTTCGTAGATAACCTATCCCCCAGTATAATAAATATTATTTATTATAAATGTTCAATTGAAAAATATTCTAATATATTATACCATAATTTATTTTATTTTGAAATTATATTAATTTTTTTTAATAATTTCATGTTAATGATACGTTTTTAGTAGAAACAACTTTTTTTTCTGTATGTATTGACTTGATATTTTTAATACACTTTCAGAAAAATGATTTAATTATTTAAAAGTTTTAATAATATATATAAAATCAATATATATTAATTATATAATTAATTATATTTATATATTAAAAAATAGATAGTAAATGTAATACACTATTAATGGAGTGTGTAGGTCTTGCATATATAAGAATGTGGTTTTCGTCTTCTTATCGTATTGAATGAGAGAATGTAAATGAAATAAATGTATATAAATATATATTATCATTAACATGAAATTAATATTTCATATATTTCTTATAAATATATTAATCCCATCATTGAAACATTACATATTAATTGTGAATGAATGACATGTCTTGTTGGAGATGATAATCTTCACATCTACAAACAGTGCTATCATATTCAAAAAAATGGAAAGAATGAATTTATGAATTATATAATATTTAAATAATCATATATAAACTGTAAATATCATTTATATCATATAATAATTTTTATATCATCATTATTACCAACTATTAATTGTGTCAATGGAAGAACGAACAACAATGTTTAATGAGGAAGTAGTCTCCTACAAAGACGTTCAATGATTGTGATTTCCATCCAACAGAAGAATCAGTGATTGTATTTATTACCCATAAACATAAAATATATTAGAATATTTATCATAATTATGATAATAATTTAGTATTAAATTATAATAATTATGGCGGTATAGAATGAAGTAAAATAGAACTACTTTTGGAAGGGTGTTACCTCTTCTTTGGGTAACTCATTTTTCTTTTCAATAACGGGATCCAATGGTTATATTTATTACAAATGTATGTGCACAATAATGATAGGAATAATTTAGGAGGATATTTAGTCAATTTTTTGATGAAAAATAGTATTTGGAGATGAGAATAAGTGACATATCTGAGTTCCCATTTATAATGGAGGATTTTTGGCATTCTTTTTAATATAAAAATGATTAAAATATTTAGTGGTCTATATATATAATTATCATACTATAATGGTACAATTCATATTTAATGGTTTATATAGTCAATTAATTTTCAATAAATTTAGTTTAGACATGATTATTGATTATTTTCCCCCTAGTATAATGATTAACTACTAAATAAAACCGATTTTGACCTTAATTGATGTAATTAAATTAAAATATTATTAACTACTATTTATAGAAAAAAATATACATTCATAATAAATAATATATGGTTATTATTAAAAACCTGGAATCCATTTTTCCAAATTCATAAAAAATATATTGAATAAATTAATTCATTATTAATCACTTCGATAATATGAGACTACAATAGTTTATATCAAAAAAAGATCAATTAATTGAAATTTGATTATATCCAATTATAATGAAAATTTTATTATAATGACATAAATATTATCAATATTTGTATAAATGATATAAATAAAAATTGAAACAATGTAAAAAAAATTTTTAACAGTTTTTAAAATTAAATTAATTTTTTTTCAATTAAAATTCATTAATTGGATTTATGAAACAGAAAAAGAAAATCCTTAGAAAAATAACAAAAATTAATCCGAAGATAAATTTTAAATTACTATATATAAAATTAATTTAATGTTTTTAGTTAAAATTTTTAAAATAGTCATATATTAATTTTAAAATTTCACTGCATGAATAGGTGGTAAAATTTCTCTTATGAGAAAAACATATTATTATACGTAAAATCGATTTTATTATTATGTATTGTCTAGGAAACATATAAGATGAAAGATAAATAGTTGAATGAAATATATATAATTAAAATATTTTATAAAAATATTTTTAATAAATTTATTGAGGTAAAATATGTTAATATTTTCTCTACAAAAATATTTAAAATATTTTCTAATGTGGTTTATTTGAAATTATAGTTAATTGGTCTTCGAAATAATTCTTAATATAGACATTTCTATACCATATTCTGATAATTTAATTATTCTTATTCATAAACACAATTTAAATTATTATGTAGAATATTTTAAATTTTTTTCATAATAATATTAATAATATATTATATTTCAGTAAAACTAGGTGTTTCATGCATCACATTTTGTTAAAGAAACTCATCATTGTGTGAAAATAAATAATCATAGTGTTGTATGTAAAAAAACTAATGTTCGAGTTTAATATATAACAATATTAAAATTGTGTTTTACTCATCATAACCCAAACATTTTTCATTAACCTAACACAATCTATATTCTTTGTTCTATTAAATGAAAAGAATCAATACAATCAAATTAATTTGAAAAGAATCAAAAAATATCTCGGTGTTACCTAAAAATATCCATAAATTATGGTAAATTAGAGCATAGGTATTTTATAATTAAAATAAATAAATTTTTTATGATAGAAGTATATGTGGTTATAAAACATATTAATATAGTGGTAAATAATGAAAACAACATATTGAGCTAGACTCAACCACTAAATGGTGCCTAAAAACAGGATTTGTGGAACACCTTTTTTACACTCTTTTGTAATTGGAATTGAAAATTGAAAATATCATTAAATCCCAATTTTAAGGGAAATAAAAATTCTCATAATATTTAATGATATAAAATAGATCATTTATAACACATATTTTTACCTAGAAATCATTATTTAAGGGAAATACATGTCATTTATAAGTTACTTGTTCAATGTTATAGCTTCCCCATTTATCTGATTAGTAATTAATTACTATCATCCCAGAATAATTTTTCTGATTTTTTAAATGAGTATAATAAGAACCAAATAATGATATCTAGGGTTATCATTCATTGTTCTACGCAATCCATATTATCCCACATGTTTAGTAGAACTACATAAACACCACAACAAATCATGAATGTAGTGATGTTGGTGAAAATGCATAATGGATAAATTAATACATTATAATAATATATCTCTTATCATATCAAAATCAATTGGATGGCATTCCCATAGATTCATTTGATTCACCCATTAGTGTAATTTAGGATATTATTGATATATATTGGCATTCCATTTATAGAGCTATCATAAATTATTATGAGAGTGAAACCACAATATGTATTATGAATTGACCCCAGATTTATAAAAGTGAAAGTAGGTGGATAAATCTTTTTTATAACCAACAAATAAATCGTTCTCTTTTTGAACATTTCACCATGTGATGGAATTCATGAGAAGTCCATGTTGGTTCTTATGGATGAAATTAGATGATGGCATTTTCAGCATGTCATGGGATTATTGGGATGTGTACATGGAATTAAATGCTTGACATTGTTTTTCTAAAGTGATTTTAAAGAGGGGAAATTGTTTTTGGAAATTGTTTTTGTTTTGAAAAGATGGTTGGGAATTTGGAACGATTCCTTGAAATAATGGTATTTAGGAAAATAAAATGAAAATGGTATTTTAAGAAACAAAATTGGGTTGTATTTTTTTTCTTGTGATTTTAATTTTTGATTTGATGCTTCTTTTAATTATATGTCGATTTGATATCAGTTTCATATTTATGTTTCAAATATTGTTCGTAATATTCATCATATAAATTTTCCCATGGTTTCTAATAAGTCATGACCATTTAATGGTCCTCCTAAATGGTTATCTATCCTACATGATGATCAGGGTCTGTTTTAGGCAGCATATTAGATTAAAGTGGTTGAGCATGTCTTTTGGTTATTTGAAACTCTTAAAGCTGTCAGATTGTGTTCTATTTATGGTCTGTTTGATGGTCTAGCTTAGGATGAATGGGAGTTCTTTTTCCTACCATCAATTCATGTTGGGATGTCATGGGATGTATTTATATCCTTCCTTGTCCAAAGTATTATACCTAAAGAGGTGAAGATGATGAAAATGGAAGAGCTAATGTGTATTTAATATGGCCAACAGACGACGAAAGAAGATGTAGAAAATTTCCAAGAACATCTATCATTTTCTTTGAAGTGAGTGCCACATGATTTTATGAATACTTATATCTTTATTGGGGGTCTTCTTATTGAGATAATGGAGTTGGTACTCCATTCTATAGACCATCGTTTGGAGAAGCTAGTGGATGAGGCGTTCTTAGCCGAGTTGGTCCTCATCACGCAGATGGATAGAAATATAAAATATCCAGTTACTCATGAATGTTCCCCATCTGGAGAGCAGGGTGTGATAGAGGTACATGTTTTTAAAGTGTAATATACAATGGTTATGGATTCTAGTTCATCAGACCGTTAAATGTTATTCCACTAGTGTGGCTAGTTTGGGCACATGAAGCAGTTATGTCACATTCCTTCGAATACGGGTCATTGTTGCAGCTATATGGGTCACTTTGAGAAGTTATTCTGGAAGCTTCACCTAAAGAAGATGTTGTGACCAATGAGTTCTGTTGGCTGACTGTGAGGCATGACATGATTCAGCCATTTGAGCCCCAGCCATAGGACATAGGGTGAAGCTCGCGCACAATCAAGAGTATCCGGAGATGTGAAGCCTCGATTTGTTTTTTTGTTTTTTGTTGGCTGTAGTGCATTTAATATATTTTCATTCTTGTTTTCCACTGGTAATGTATTGTCGTGGTTGTGAGATCATTATTTTGTCTTGAAGTTATGATGGACTTGTTTTACTACAATCCAAATAGTTTTGTTTGTCAAAGTATGGTTTTCTAAATCGTGTGTTTTTCTTAAAGGTTTTTCTGGTTCTTTTATGAGTTAATCTCAGTTTAGAAATGTTCATTTATAGGTGTTAGGGCTTCTGGTAGAATCGGTTTTTGTGGTTACGCTCAGATTCACTTCATTGGGTATGTTCTACTCAATGGTTTCCCCCTAGTTTTGGGAGTATTTGGTCTGGTTGGAGGGTTCTATGTTCCAGTAGAGGTTTTGTTTCAATCGTGCTATAGAACTTAGTTTGATTCAATTTAGAGTTCCCGCATCTCACCCCTCCCCCATGAGGTGGTATGATTGGGTGTTGAATTTCCATTCTAATTGACCACTTTTAGTGGGTAGAACCCTAGCCTGTTCTTATATTCTCTTATGTTATGGTTTCAATTAGTTTCAATTGGGCATAGATTTAGTATTTCACTAACATCTTACTGGGTGAATTTAAGGGGGCAGATAGTGTCTGTGCTAGGGATAATTGTCACACATGACATTTTATGTTAATTTTTATATTAATATTTCATTGATTTGGGTTCCTGCGACATGGTTCAGTGGGGGATGAGTTTAAATTATATTTCTTTTACCAATATTATCGGGTTTTGGAACTGTGCGCAGTCACCACACGGTGGGCTGTAGCCACACGTTCGGCCGAGGTGCCTAGAAAGATGTCTACCAGTTGAAATAAATAATGTTTTATGTGAGTAATATGAGTTATATATTTAAAACATAATAATAATGTTATTATTGTGTAGATAATAATTGATAATATTTTTTTTTATTATTTTAATAATTTTGTTAATATAATTATAAATAAATTGTTATTAATATTATTTTTAATATTTATATAATTATAATAATAATTATTATTATTATGACTTGATTATTAAAATTTATTACTTTTAAAAAAATTATTATTACTTTTTTAAAAATTGTTGCAAACAAATTTTATGTAAATATTTTATTATGTTTTTATTTTAATTATATTTTTATTTTATTATTTTTTTAATTATATGTTTAATAGAAAACCCTTGGGGGAGCTTCCCCTTTCCTAAATATGGATTAAGCCTCCCCCTGTGTGGCTTCGTTGCACTAGCACTGCCCCATACTTCTCCCCCATGGCGTGAGGCACCATCGGTTTCTCCAACAAGTGGCGCGATACCTTCTTCTAGAAGTGCAACGGGGCGAGTTTCCCCTGTTTTCCCCTTATCCTGGCCGAGCCATCGCTCAGCGCCCTTAGCACGTCCTGACGCTCCACCTATCTCCCCTGGTGTAATGGACTTCCATAACCCAACCTCACATCGACCCTCCGCACTCGCCCGAGATGCCTTGCCCTTCGCTCTGCCCCCACATCCCCACTCCGCGCTCCAGCATCATATCCCCCCTCAGCCCAGCACATCCACGCCCCATCAACTTCATGCCCCAGTAGCCTCCCCCTATTACCCTACCTCCCAACCTTCATGTTATCCCCCTCCATGCACTCATCATCGCCCCTTTATTCCCTCCCTCGCCAGTGCCGACCTCACCCTCTTCCAGTCCTCCTTGATCCTACCTTCACGCTACAATGTAACCCCCTTCCCTGTTACCCCTGTGTGACCATATCCCTCCTAATTCCCCTTCATATGCGAATTGAACACCAGAATAGCCGTCACCCTATAACACACTAACAAATCAAAGCCGCAACCCCATACACTCTTCTCTTTGGTCAACCAACTTCCTCTCCTGCTACGACCGACAGTGTCCTCCTCTGGTATTTTTATTTATTTATTTATTTATTTATTCTTTTATATCATAAATGGGGATTTAATTTATTTTGGATAAATATTAATACTGTCAAGGGTTGTTAGTCATGTGATTTTATCACTGTTCATCATTAATGGTTAGTCCGTTGATGGATTACTATACCCTCCATTAATGTTTCATCGCATCTGCGCTTGGTTTGAGGTTGGAGTTTTCTATTTTTTCTTTCTCTCATAACCCATAGACACATGCATGGTTTAAATTAGTCTTTATATTTCATTCCCACCATCATTTATATTATAGTTAATTTATTATTTTTTTTTGGAGTTGGTTAAAATTGTTGAAAATAGTTTATGGATGATTTATTTGATTTGTTTTGTGTAGTTTTGTGAAAAAAATTGCTTGAAAACTTATTTTGCATGAAAAATTAACAAAAAAAATTAGAAATTAAATTGTTTGGTGTGAACATATATTTTAATAAGATAAAACATGTGTTCATTTTATTTTGATAGTATGTTTGTATGGAATGATGTTTGTTTTGGATAAAACCAATTTTTTGGAACATGTTAGTTCTCATAAAGTGTTCCTGTAGTAATTTTGGTCATGAAAGAGGTGTGAGTGTTGTTTTAAAAGACATCGATGTTTTTTCTGAAATTTTTTGATATGGATTATTTGTTTAAATATAATTTACTTGTGAAGTTGATATAATCATGATGTAAGCCATTGTTTTGTTATTTTGAAAAGTTTTTATTAAATTAGTAAATGATTTTTGAAATACTATTATTGGGTACAATGTGTTTCAGTATGCATTTGGGTTTGATTTTCAAATGTTACCTTTGGATTTTATACTTCCCCAGATGTACTCCAAAATGATAATGGAGCATTTAAAATGGTGTTTCATTAAATCCTTGGTTTTCCTAAAAATTCCTATTTTCCTAATTGTGGTTTGGTCTTTGTAGTGTTTCCCTTAATTGACTACAATGGTTATTTTCAAGGATTTGACCCATCAGGCCATGGTAAATGCATTAGTGTGTGTCTAGAAAGGATATGAGCCTCTTTTTAACTTTTAACTTAGATAGTGATTGTTGAGTAATATTTTATTATGGGATATGGATTGGAATGTTGTATGTGTCTGTTCGGACAATTTAAATGTTTTTAGAAATAATTTTTTTTTCACATGATGGGATATGAAGGCCCGTTTGGAACTTCTAACCTAAGGATAATGTTTTTACTATCTTTTAAAGGATATAGTCTTTTTGAGTGAGTGTATTTCTGATTGGAAACCTTAAAAATTTTACAAAATGTTTTAAATGATAAATGGTTTGACGACCTAGTTGACACTTTGTTAAAGTGAAATGATTGAATGTGTATTTGGGGTTGCTCATGTCTAGGGTAACCATTTATGGGTGAATTTATAAGAAGTGTCAGTGTTTTGGGAAGACATGTGAAGTTATATGAGTCATGAGTGTGAGGGTTTTCGTACTTACATAGTATTAATATAACCACTATGGGTTCCTTAGAGTCTTTTGGATGATCAAGTGCTGGATTCTGGTCAACCCCGATTAAATGGGTTGGTACCCCTGGATTTATTGTAAGGAAATGTGGGATTTGCCACTAGATTGGTCAATTATAGGGTTTCCAGTTTGTTATAGACTTAGGATCTTCTCCATACACTGGTAAGATGTTCTGGAACCAAGTACATCAAGGGGTCTTCTAGAGATGTTTAGGATAACCCATGCTTACTAAACTATTTTTATTTTTTATTTCGTATTCATTACAGTAGTTTATATACAAATTGAAATGTTTACATGTTTTACATTATCCAAGATTTTTAATACTTTGTATTGGGATTAGTTCATAAAATCAAAAAGGATTATGGGAATGTTATGTCATATGTGTTTGATTTTTAAAAGGTAAAATAGTGTTGCTTTTTTTAAATTGTGAAACCTTACATTTATATATTTATTTCAAAATTGTGTTAGTGGATTACATTGGGAAAGGAGATTCCGGATTTTGTGTTTTATCTAGTCAACCAACTTATAATTTTTAAATCTCACACCTATTTTATCTTTTCAATTGCATGTTATCTTGGCTTCATTGATCACTATTAGAATGAGGTCATCTTTTGGTTGGTTGGTGACCTAGAGTGTCACAAAGTGGTATGTTGCATTATTCTGTTTATTTCATTTCCACATTTAGAGTTTGGTTTTATTATTATATTTATTCTTGTTTATTTATTTATAATTATGGGCTAAATCATTCCCAGTGGTTAAATTGTGATGATCAACCTTGGTTTCTAGCCTGAGGGGATAGAGAACGCCCCTTAGGCCACGTTGTAGACCAGTTATGGTGACCAGTTATGGGTTGAATCGGGTTGGTTTGTGGAATTATATCCCTATTATAATTATTTTATGGATGAAATTATTGATTACACGGAAATAATCATCCACAAAGACATTCCCCCTGTGAGGGAAGACAGAAATGTGTTTCATGAAGAATTTATTGGTCTACCTGCTATATGTGAGATTGAATTTTCAAAGGATATTATACCTGGAGTGTTGACATTATACATGAATATATATATAAATGTTATTTCGTAATGTTAGGATATGAAATAACTACATGAGAATCTCAATAAAGGGTTCATATTCCCACGTTCTTCACCTAGGGGTGAACCAGTTTCCTTCTTCGTTAATAAAGATCAGTAAATATCCATTGAATTTATTGTCGTGAGCTAAACATGGTCATGATAAAGGACAAATATCATATTCTATATAATTATAACATGTTCAAATAGCTACATGGATCCCAAAATGACTCCATGGTGGATTACTGTTTATCTTTTTATTAAATATGGATGAATAAGGAGGATATCTACAAGAGGATTTTCTATAAATAGTACATGTACAATGACATCATTGTCATTCAATTCTGTATCACTAATCATCCAAAAATTTTAATTTACATGATAAATATATTTTTTAGAGATTAACATAAAATATTTATGGCTGTCTTTATAGGTGATATAATAATATAACACAAAAGAAGGGGGATAATGAGGAGAATCTATGCATTTTTATAAAAAACTTATAAAAGGTGAATCCTTAAAAATGTAAAAAAATGTTATTTTTGGTTAATTTATTTCTCATTATTGGTGAATATAATACAAATAAATTTTATATTTTTATACCCTTTATATAGAAATTAAATTGAGGGATGGCTACGGCCAACAATTCTTGACTAGAATGTAGAGTTTCCTTCCGGTATCATGGTACAATTTTAGTTTTTTTAGAACATTACAATGATTTTTACACCCTATAACCCATATTACTTGGAAGAGAGTAATTATTATTTGGAATGATGAATTTGAAGATAGATTCAAGAATTTCAAAAGGTGGAATATCACGACACCTATACTTATGGTACCCCAAGTTGGGATGTTTTTGTAGTGTGCAGTGATTCCTTGAAGAATGTTCTTGGGATATGAGTTAATGGACAATGAAAAAATGATATCCTTTTTGTTGATGAAATTGAATTTTCATGAAAGGAACTACCGATCAAATTATCTATAATTGGGTGAAATGATCATAGTGCTGAAAATATGTCAGCATTAACAACTTCAATAGAATAATGAAATATATAAGGATCCTGAGAGCCACAAGTATATAATTAGAGACATAGTGGAGAATATGTTATAAAAAATATTTATTGATCAAATAAATGAAAATTTATATAATCTTAGGAAATAAAATATTGTTGATAATTATTTCTGTAGAATAGAACATGATATTTTTTCATTGATAATAATTGAGAAGGATATGATCTTACAATACAGGAAATGGTTGAGATTATAATAATAAAGGAATGAAAATCGTTAATCCTTTCACAAATGATTACCCAACCATAACTTTTAGAGGATATAAAGGATTCCAAAAAATATAATGTTATAATTCATAATAAATTTGAAGCTATAATGAACGGGAATTCCTTGGAGCTAAATGTTTATTTACAAGGATTTATAATATTTTATTCAAAACTTTGTATTCCATAATAACAAAATTTTTGTATACATCACAATGATAAACCTTATCTATCCATCTATGACTCAAAAATATTTATTGAGATCTACTAGAGTACTATGTTGGGGGAAAATAAGATGTAGATGGTGGAATATACATATTGATGCATTTAATTACATCAAGTTAATGAAGAAATATAGAAATCTATGGGGATGATAATACAATTACCAATAACTTTAGAGAAATGGTAAAACATCACCATGGACATTTTTTTGATTATGTGAAGGAATAAATAGGAAATAATTCTATATGGATTGTGGTGGGTCGTCTCACAAAGAGTACTTAATTAATTAAAATTCAAGAGGTCATGTCACTTGATAATCAAGGAATGATACAAATTATAGATGTTGTGAGGCTTTACAGAACACCAATATAGATTGTATCTGATAAATATTAATGATTTATATCTATGATTTGGATGAGTCTACGATATACTCAGAATAATAATTTTAAATTATTCATGTATTATCACACTTAGTTAGATCTACAATTTGATGTGATTGTCCGGACACTGCTTGAAATATTGAAATCATTCTCAATTGTCATCAAAAAAGGATGAGATAAATATAATACTCTAGTTGAGTAATCATAAAATAATTGTTTCTATTCAATCATCCATATAGCTCCCTATTAATCCCTTAATGGGATGAGATGAAAAACACCTTCACAATGTGGAGAAGTTGGGGAACACAAACTGCTACGTCCAAAAATGGTCAAAAAAATATTATGAAATGTCATTTCCAATAAGTGACACATCCATATTGTTCAATATAAACAATATAGAAATGATGTGAGCCATTGATGAGACCTGATATTGATGATGTATTGATGGTGTTCCTTTGAATATCTCCATGGATGAAATTCCAATGAATTGGGAGGAAGAGAAATCTTAGTCCGAGATACATCAGACCCTTTGAGATTCTTCATTGGATAATAGTTTTTGCCTATTAACATACACTCCATCATGACCTATCAGAAGTAAATTATGTTTTCGAGGTATAAATCTTGAGGAAGCACATATTATTCCATTAACATTTACACAATCCAATATTGCTACCATTGATGAATGATCCATCAAATGGTGATTCACAGGTGATGATATTACTTTGGAGATAAATATTTATATGAAAAAAGTAAGTGAAATAGGTAAAAGTGTTGTGGAGAAACTATATTTTTTTACAAGATTCATTGGAAATAGTGGATGTGCTGAATTAGAGTTACCATCATCTATTATGGCCATTAATGTAAAAATTTCTAGGGAAAATATTTGGAGGGGTGATCATAATGATATGAACTATTATAAATAATATTACATTGGTTGTTAAATTACAATACCTATGGAATATTATAATTATAGAAATTAAATGATATTATTTGATTTACTTATATACTATCATGTGGAAAAGACCACAATCAATCACATCCTTTGATACTATAGTCATTGAATAATGTTTATATGATTAGTATAAATATAGTTTTTTGAAAATCCAATTGTTAAAGAAAAATGAAGGTTTGGAATGAACTAGGAGGATCCTAACCTATGATACCCATTTATGAGAGTATCCATGGAAGATATAATAACTTGGATTTTCTTGTGAAAAATCCCATGATAATATCTATGAACTTAAGCACGAGCGATGATGTTAACGAGAGAATTCCGTGATCATTGAGAACATGAAACAAAATATATATGGTAACCCACCCAATGAAATTATCATATTCTCACACTATACTCCTTGTGAATTTTATATTACAACAAAGGGATATATTTCAACACTATAATAATAAGACTATTTATATTTCCAATAATATAATTGTTATATTTTGATATTATAAATTTTACTTTATAAATGATTTCTATTTTGATACAGCAAAAAAATGTATTTTTTGTTAATATTAAAATTCAATTAATGATTTTAATTTCTAAAATAAATAATTTGTTTAAAATAAATAATATATTAATATTATATTATTAATAAATAATTTTTATTAAATATAAATGATCTTATTATCATTTTTAAGTAAAATGTTAATTTATCAAGGGTTCAACAATAATTATTGTAAAAAACATAGAATTTTACTTATAAATAAAATTATTTAAAATAAGGACTGTTTTTTTGGAATCAGAATGTCGAAATTATCAAATAGTTAATTTTTTATTGTTTTATGAGAAAATAGAATTTTCAAGTAAAATATATATACGGTATAAATATATGGTGTGTATTATGACTTCATAATGAACAAAAATAGGTATAAAATACTAAAAAAATCAACGACAATCAAATATATGTTTACAATGTAAAATAATATGATTTTATATTAATTTTATTGATTTTATAAATCATTAATGAATCCGCCAAAACATATACTATAACACACTTCCACAAATTATTCATTTTTCTGTGAATAAAAAACATTAGATATGTCTTTGCACTTAACCACACTCTCTATAGTTCTCTCATGTTTCCCCAAGCTTTCAAAAATATCCCCCAAGCATATTGAATCACACTCTAATGAATGGGATTTCTGAATTCTCATTTACATTCAAGCACCATCAAGGTAATTTTCATTTTTATCCTAAATGGTTATTTTTTCATGAATTTATAATTATCCCCTTACTTTAAAATTTTTTATCTAAAAATTATATACCCTATATCCCCTCTCTTTTGATTAACTACATTGGCGACTACCATATCGATATTTAATAAGGGATATCCCACTCTCATTTTTATTTTATCACCAATTTTATGATATTCCTTTTAATTTAAATTTTTTCCTGTTAATATTTATTATTACATATCCAAATTACTATAAATATGATGTTTAAATAAAGATATACCCCTTTAACTAACATTAATACATCCCATGAACCATTGTTTACACCTGTTACCATGATGAAATTTAGTAAGGGATCATTTCCATTTCCACTTTATTACAGTATCATTATTATATTGGGTCTTTTATTTTCAATTCCTAATAGTTTGATATGTTCGTACATATCTCCATTACTATACATTTTATTTCCAAATTATAAGATACCCCGTTCACTCTCATGAATCAATTCCATGAAAATTTACATGACCCAGTTATGCTTCAAACATTTCACTATGATCTTCCATGTTGTACAAATGTGTAATGAATACCGACATCAATTTCCAATCAATGGGTATCATATTCATGTAGATATTATTAATTAGTTGGGTGCATACATGCATTATTCTTAAATACATGATTATGAAATAACAATTGATTTTATTTTATTTAACATTTCATGATCATTTAAGAGCACTAAAGCATGAGAATGAAATTAAACTAAAGGGTACACCTATAATTATATAGAGATCCAATAAATCGTGTTTTATCTCAGTATCATGGAAAAAATTCAGGGATTTAGAATGTAATCATAATCTATCATGTGACTCCTTTTCATCATGATTTCATGGTAGTGATCCATAACATAAGTTTATGATGTAATGTATTACTTTTTTTCACATTTCCTATGATTCCTTTATATTATCATGATATATTGTGCATCTTTTTTCATTTTAATTATTATAACCATCATATGTCTCGTTGATAATCGAATTTTATAAAATATATTAAATTATTCATGTTATTCTGTATTTACTCCATTACGAGGCTTTATAATTCACCAATTCTTATCTATGTACCCACCTTATCCCATGCATTTTTATGTTTGATTAAATAATATGAGCATTTAATGGTAGTTTTCAATAATGTATACATATTCCATATTTTACATTTTTTTTGAAATTTACCTAATTTCCAAAATGTCTAGACTTCTGGATCATTGTATTTTTATTATGGAAATTCTTATTTAATAAATCATGATGTAATTTGTAATAAAGATAATGGTTGTTATATGGATGATATATTTTAAAATATTTAAAATAAACATATTGTATTTATCATATAATTATCATTATATAATGATAAAATAACACATTCCTTTTTTATGTCAAGATCCATCAATATTTTATAAATTATTATTGTATACATACAACTTATAGTATCCATGACTAAATCATAAATAATTTTTAATAACCAAAATTCATGGTTGAATTTAAATATAAAATTTAAGCGTAAAAATTGTAATTATTCCATGATCATTAGCCTATATTTGATATAATTTAGAACTCTTACTATAGTCCCCCTACCAAATTCATTTTAAACATTTGAACCAAATATCATCAAAACATATTATGTGAAAATTATTACATTTAAAACAATAATAAACAAAATAAAATCATAAATAAAAATGAATAAGATTCTTTATAAAGTAAATAATTATCATATGTCTGTTAATTAAGATTATGAATAATGTATGTGATTGTTTAGACATAATGGATTTGATTTTAAAAATAATATTCCTTTAATTGGATAATAATACTTATTAATTATCTTAGATAAACTATTATTATGTGTAGAATGAACTCTGAAAATTTTATGATGTATTTACCCTTGTTTTTATTATTTATTTAGATTTGATATTTGTATTCAATGAATCAATAAATTGTCACAGAAATGTTGTGGTCATATTAATGTGGCTCATAACACAATTTACATTAATATTTATATACTTATGCTACATTAAATATTTCATATAAGGATTATTGGAGAAATAACAAGTGATTATATTATATTGCATTTCCAATTTTTTGGATATATATTTTTTGCATATAATCACATAATTTATTTAATAATACCTCAATAGATACAATATTTATAAGGTTTTACCATAAAAATTTATTTTCAGGTGGCCTATAGAGTATTAATCACTTTAATCATTCATGTGGGGTATATACCACACCTCAGACATGATATATCATCACTCAATTTATATTCATTATTTTCAATGATTCAATTTAATATATATCTTTCATGTTGATTATAATTCAATTATTATAAAATCATTAGGGGTTTATTTCAAAATCTCATCATTATTAATGATTTTTTATGTTTATATCATCACTTGGAAAATTCTATGTTTTTTATGTAGAAACGAATATAATTTATCCTCATAAATGTTTAAAAAAAATTTGTTTTCATGTCATTTTAATATTTTAATAAATCAAGATAATGAAATAATTTTCTAATTCCATATAGAGATTGTTTTTTTCTATTATTAATCATTACATTCCATGTACATATTTTTCATAAAATGTTTAAAAACATTCATTATCTATTTTTTAATGTTTTTTAATGTAATTTTTTCCGTGTTTAAATTTTCAAAAAATGGATCAAATAAAAATATCTTTTAGTTTTATAAATGTGAAACATTTTGAATCTATATTTTTAATTTTAAATAATACATTTTTTTCATAATCACCAAAAATGTAATTTACTGACATAATTACAATGAAATGCATTAAATATTCCTTTAGTATATTCATATAATCTTTAAAAAAATTATTTCCCAATATATTAAAAAAAATTTATTTTTGAAAATTTATTTTCAAATTAATGGTATTTAATTTCATTACAAAGAAAAATCTATTATTTCATTAATGATACACTATGAATATTTTGTAATGATACCATACTTATTTTTTTATCTAAATGTATCATTATTAGTTTGATTAGTGATATATTAACATTTCATAATCATTTGTCAGAATGAATGTGTTTGTTGATTATGTTATTTAACCCCTTCATATGTTGAATTAATTGGACCAAATAATTTATTCTAGGGTCATGTTATTGCTACTCGATGCATTAGTATGTCTCGTTGGACATGTTTATTTTTGTATTTAGATGTGGACTTACAAACATATATATATATGATTTCATTGAATATTTCTTATATGATTTTTTATTATTTCTACAATTATTCATCTAATCATTATGAATATAATTATTGATGACCTTCTAATAATTGGAATAGTTATAATATACATGGATATTTTTGAATCTCATGTTACTATTTAAATGTGATTATTTAGTCATTATTTATTCCTTCCATATTATTCATCATGTGAATTATATAGATTAAATGGAACATGGTTTCAATTAATTAAATTTAGATTACAAATATTTCTTACTTCCCAAATACAGAATCCATTTTATATAACATTTTCAATGAGTTAGATCCAACTAATATTTTTTTCCATTCCAATATACATGATGGATGAATCACTGAATCAATATTATTGTGGATAGAATTTAAATTAACTAGGTCTGGTTTTCAGGTTGCATAATATAATGTCGGTTTTAAGTATGTTTTTTGTATACATATACTAATAAATTATATGGTCTATTCGGATGTGATCTCTTTTTCCTTATGGAATGGAAATAATTTAACCCCCCAATAATGATTTATGGGGATAGGAAAATTACATTATAAATATGTGAAAATGAATAGTGGTGTTGTTTTCAACTGTTTCACTCCAAATAATATAATATTTCTCACTTTTTGAAAAATTTATTAATTAATAGTTCCATTCAATTATTGAAATGTAATTGATGTTCATAAAAGATAAATTTTGTTCAGTTATAGAATATGTTCACTTCATTTATCCCAAACATAATCATTACCAAAAAATAATCATAAACATATACCTATTATAAATCCAATAAATGTCCCATTCACTTATTAATTCTCCTTTTATACATAGGCAATATAAATCAATTCATTTATAAGGAAACATTTAAGAGAATTTTGATGATACCAAAGTGATTATTATATAATCAATCACATTTTTTTCTAAATATTTCACTCTCAAACAAATTATAACAAAATTAGTATTATTACATTAATATCATTATTAATGTGATGAATTATTATAATAAATTAAAAACCTTTATTTATCAATTTACATCAAATAACTAAATCAACTGAATACCAATCTAGCGTACTTGTGCACGATGACATCCATGATAGTTTATGCATTGTTTTCCATCAACACCAAACATTTTTATCATTAATATTTTATAAATTATAAAACTATTAGGTCAATTTACTTATTGATATTTTAAAATCATTATTTTTACATTTAATATGTAGTAATAATAATAATAATAAATCCTAAAAAAATATATTTATAATATTTATAATATAATTGAATAATAAAGAAAATTAAGCAATTAAATTTTTTATATTATGACATTTTTCTAAAAATCAATAAAATATAGTTAATATACAACAAGTGGTATGTCAAAAATAACCTATATATATTTAATGACCAAAAAATTGATATATATATTTCAAATAGATAACATATTATAATAAATGGTACATAGTAATTAAAATATAGAATAAAAAGCTTCCATATATGTTATTTAATAATCATAGTTTCAATATTCATGATGTTGGGTGCTTGCATTGGGAAAATAAATACAATGATAAATCATTCTGCAAAATTTATTTCCATCCAATGAGTTCATTAATTATTATTAAAACCTATTTTTAATTGTTTGATTTCATTTAAATAATGATTAAATATGTCATATTCTATCCTTATTCACTTTTTGTATAATTATCTCTTATAAAGTCATTAAAAATTGTACTTACCTCATTGATTACGATACATTAATGGGATTCTTGCCTCTGTTTTTCTCAGTATGTGACATAGATCATATAATATAACATGTGTTATTTGGGAGAGGGAATATAACAAAAATGATTAATTCTAATAAAATTTATACTAAATAAAAATTATCATTAATGTCCCAAATTATATAATTTCTTTGAATGGGATTCGATTCTAAATTTTCTAATGTTTTAAGGGCTTCTCTTTCTCACTTTTTTAACATACTTCATATTTAGAACCATGATATCAATGATATAGTGTTATTATTATATAATTAATGAATAATTCATAATTTATTAAATTTAAGGTTTATTAAATTTTTCTTCAACATATCATCTCCCAAGGACACATATTTTAGCAGAATTATTTCTTTTATTTTAAAACAATATCATCTATTCTATTCAGCACCAAAAATATCTTTCTCAATATTTTTATTTTTTTGATGGAATTGATAATATCAATATATATACGTCATTTATTTGTTCATATAACATTACAATAAATTGATATACATTAAAATATATATACATATATATAGATTTTTAACACTTTTTGAAATAGTCATTTTCATCAATGTTGGGAAAACATATATTTTTGATGTTAATGTTGTGAATATATCCTTCATCCATGTTTTTTTTAATGAATCATCGTATTATGTTTTAATTTTATTTGATTAAATTTAATGTTATTTTAATTTCTTTAGAAAAATTATTAAAAAATGTATGATTACTTCTTATTTCGAAACTGACTTTCCCAATTGATACTAAAAAATGTTGTTTCATATATGTAAAGAATTAATTAACATATTCATATCCTTGATTTTTTTTATTTAATAAATTTTATAATACAACACCATTCATTAAATATTATATGATTTTTTGATCTAGAGTAATAGTCTATTAAATAATTTTTATTTCTATACCATACACCATGGATAAGTATATATTTTCTTCTATTAGTTATCCATTGTAATTATTATGTATTATATTTCATTAACTACATTATTTTAATTAGATAAAAAAATTTCTATTAGGTATTAGTTTTTAAAAACATAATCATCATATCAATAGGGTAATGATACGCTATAACTTATCATCATAATTGAATTTTATTTACCATGAAATAAATAAATTTATCTCGACACTAATTTATTTAATGTTTTATTTTTTTGGTATAGTTTTTGATAAAAGAAATAATTATTTAATTATGTGGATCCACTTGAAATGGATAGATAAACCATTATCACTATTGGGCTTACGTATAATGTGATTAGTGAAACCAAATTTATTCTATTATTTTATTATAATTTGACCAATTATTCAATTTTTTTGAAACAGATGTATAATGATGACTGATCTGCGGGTTATTATATCACTATTCAATACATTTTTTAAAATAAGTTATCACTCAAAAAACAATTATACATGGTTATAGTTATGTTTTCATGAAATCGGGTGTCCTTGTGTATGACTCACGAAGGTGAGGAATCCCTATGGTAATGATTGAGACATAATATTATGATTATTCATAGGAATTTATTTTTCTCAAAGGGACCATTTTTGGACTCTTATTTACAAAATTTTTTTATAAATTTCTTAACTTACACCAAATTTTATTCAATTAATATTTTTTATGATATATTCTTAAATGTGTGTGATTTTTTTCATTAAACTTATATTATCAACATATCCTTAATTATGATATTAGAATTTTTTGAATTATAACTTACCTTATGGAGCCTTAAATCTCACAAACTTATTATTTTTACATTTTCCATATTTATAATGATGATATACATATAAAGTTTCCAAATTTTTATTTTTTGTAGATCATTTGTTGTAGATGTCCATGAATTTTTATATACTTAGAATCTTCTAATATATGAAAAATAAATTTAATAGTTGAAAAAACATAAGTTTCATATATTTTTTTGTTATATTTTTGTATTAAACTTAACATGGGGGTTATTGGGAAGATACTATTATCATATATTTTCAATGGGTCATATTAAAAATATTTTCATATTAATGGGTTGTAATAGTTGGTATCAGAAACCGGTGTAGATAACTTAAGATTATATGATGTAATTTGATTATTATTTAATGAATGATTACTTAGTATTGATCCAAATTTATTATTTATAGATACCCCATCATTTTAGTTGATGTAATATTGAATTAAATATGTATTAGGATGACAGTACATTACTATAAACCTTAGGGACATGTCAAAATTATAAGTCACTATATAGGACAACATCCAACATTTTAGTAATATAAAGAATTATTAGTTCCCCTAAGTGTTATATTCTTTCATGGATACTTGAATTTTGATGAGATTGTGGGATAGATTAACCTTGGGTTATTAATCTAAAAAAATGGGTTTTGAGTGTCAACTCAATTATAAACACGGTGCGTGATGAGTGGCATAAAACTGTAAACCTAGATTAAAAATTTATTGGTATACTTTTTTAGCGAAATACCTTAAATTTTAAATAATTATGAAATATTTCCTTCCTAATTATAATAATAGATAATTTTAAGCAGTATGGAGCATAAAATTATATATCTGTTGTTGAATATTGAGTGTTAGAATGTAAACCAAATATGATATAGTATTAAAGTATGAAATGAACGCATCACTTAAGAAAACTAATTAGGATTTTGATTTGTCATTCATATGATCATCTAATATTTTTGGGATATTTTTTACTTATCGTTTTGATTTATTATATATTTAGAAAGGAGATCACAAAATAAAATCCTGGGAAGTTTTGTCTCATAAAATTATTCAGCCTTGCAATAGAGTAATATTAGGAAAAAATGTTTGAGATTCATAATTTATACCTATTGTGATGTAAAATATATATTAACATATAATCCATATCATATACATGATTCTATATAACAAAAACTACATATTAACTAGTTATTTTAATTAAATAACATTATATATTTTTATTAGAAGATGAAAATTAATATTTTGTGGAAATAATTTAATAATGTGGGGAATGTACATACCTTGAGATATCAAAATATACGTTAACATAAATATTAATGTATCAATATATTATTTCACAATAAAAATTTGAGTAAAATTATCCATGGAATATTCGATAATAAAATTATTACCTCAATAAACCTGATTTTTGATACAAATATAGATATTAGTTTCAAATTTAAAAAAATATTATTATGAACTCAAAATGTTTTAAAGGTATGTTTTTTATTTAAATTATTTTTCAATTATGTATCTAATTTTAAAAGATATTATTATATTTAATAGAAATTTCATTTCACAAAAATAAAAATATTTTTTGATTTTTAATCTAAATATTATTTTATTATTATTTGTAAAAATTATTTTAAAATAAGTGTTTTTTAGTTTAAATGTGAAAATAATACATTTTTAGCCAATACTATTACATTTATAAAATAAATAGTTTTTAAAACTGAAATTTATATAATTAAGTTTTATCCAAGGTAATATAAATCATTTTAGAATTACGTTTTTGACGTATAAAATACATGTTGAATCATATTAAATATTTTACAATATTTTACACTTGAAAAGGGTTATTTCTCTTATATTGTATCTTTATTTGATCACTTGTATAAATTAATACATAGTTAATAGAAAAAATAATTAGATAAAAGTTTTCATATTTTGAAACAGGGACAACAACATTTTTATTTATAAAAATTTGATTACTCGGATTAAATTTAAATCATGTGATAATAGAATAAAAAGTATTTTCAAAGAATTTTATGGTAAATTATATATTAATTTATCAAAGGAAATAAAATAATAATATCACAATTTTTTTTAAAATATAAAAACATTTACTAATAAAATAAAACTTATTAAACTATTCATCAATATTAAATTATATTATGAGCACATAATGATATGAATAAATCCTTTATCAAAAAAATATTTCAATGTACTTACTATTTTAATTAATAATATAATATTATCTCATTTAGATAATGAATTATAATATATAAGAAGAATATTATGATATAAAAAATAAAATTTTATATGGGGTACGATTTGTTTTTCATAAAATATAAATACTAGGTTAATATCTAGTTACCAATGGGAAAATTATAATAGTAAGATGTAAAAAACAAGTGATAGGAAGAATTAAACATGCTCAAAAACAATGTTAAAATTACTCAAAATTGAATTAATGACCTATAATAACATCAAACTACAATATTTATGACTATTTAAACCATTAAATATTGAATAGTACCATTCCATTATAAAAAATTTGTGGTTATTCAAAAGAGATCCTTTTTCATAACATATTAATGGGGATCACAAATACCCATACAATGATACATATACACATTGATATTTATTTTAAAATTATAACAATTTCCCACATCTACAAGTTTATTTCACTTAGGAATTTCCATGGTCACAACATATTGTCTTAATCCATTCATTTCCATTGCTATAATATAGATAATTATATAGGATTTATTGGGATTATTACCTAATAATTATTCATCATCTTGATAGTAATAATCTTACAGGCCTAAAATAAATATTTAAATAGTTACCTCACCATCATCATTATACGAATTTTTATTATATTAATTTAACATGCCATATTTATTTCCTTCAATGTACTATGAAAAATTAAATAATGTTGATCATGCATACTTATAGACAAAAACCTTTAAGAAATATAGTTCTTTTTTCGATCACCACTTGAAAAAGATATCATTAAACATTTAATCATAGTAAAAAATATATTTTTATGAAGAAATATATATTAACTAATTTTATTTTTTAAAATTATATAATTGATGTTAAAAAAACTAAAGAAAACATACCATTCTAAAATGAACATAAAAAACATTTCCTTGCCTACGATTAAATTATGAAAAAATTTTATAATAATATAAATTTTATTTAAAGAGAATAACTACTCAAATAAAACCATAAAATAATAGATTTTATTATTAAATTATATAAAAAATAAAATCATGTTCAAAATTCCAATATAGTTATATATAAATTTATCGAACCACCTAAAATAACCATCATTAGATAAAATATACAAATAATAAATACCAAATAATACCAAATAGTCTTTATATATTTTAATAGAGTAAAACAATATTTTTAGGATGTTAAATAATCATGGTAATTTATTTTTTTGCATATTCTTATCTGTATTAAAAATACACATCCGAACTAATTTTATGGTTTTTTCAAACATAGTTTTCTTCCACATATTATGAATTTATTTTGGTAAAAACAAATATTATATATTTTTTAATTATCATACATAAATTATACTCTTTATCCAATTATCTCCATCATTTATTTGGTTCAACAAATTTTCTATATTATCTCTTAATTGTATGATTCATACATTAATAAAAATCTTACTTATATGTGTTTCCCTTGTTTTGTTGCACCACAAGAGTAATAACATTTTTTATAGACCACGTTTTCATGGTAATGTTGTTTATAATACCACATTATTATTATTATCATGATTCTATCAATATTAATCTTATCTTATGATTCCCTTTCAAAAAAATTCCTTTAATAGGTTATAAATCACAATTTCTAATGTCTTAAAGAGAATTTTGTATGAATTTTATTGAGATATATATAATATAGTTAATAATGATATATTTGATATGTGGTTTTTATTTACTAGTGACTTTCTCCTAACATATTCTTCTAATTTATGAGGTTTTCTATTTCCCTTATATTTTGTATTTCCTTTTGAATAGTACCTTACTTTATGTATTTCTTGTATGTTAAAATTACACCTCATTTTTAGTCGGAATACTACACATTCCCATTAAAGTATTCAGATGAATATTCTATGAATGTCATTAGTGATTGCTCAATATTTTATTTAGGTCTTTTTTAGTTATGGTTCCATTGATAAAATATATAAATAAACATTTAATATTTTCTAAATGAATCATTTTCTCCAAATTGGTAAAGTCATATCATTTTATCATTTTTAATATCCAAAAAATATCCAACTATTTTTATCCCTTTCTACAAAACGTCATCTCTTTTTTCAAGAGTATTAAAAAATAAATTACTATTTTTAATTTTATATAAATTCAAATTTTCAAAAATGGAGACTATTTTTTACAAATTAATTTTTAAAAAATGTATTTTTTTATTTCATTTATGTGATTTTTCAATTGAATTATATTATTATTGACTAATGATATAATAATAATGATTACTACCAAACTATTTTTTGATGTATTATGAATATTTTTATTCAATTAAATAATGTATTCAACACATCCATTATATTACATTACCATTCTTTATAAATAGGCGTAACTTTTCATCAAATGGGTTATTTATTCAAACACTTGATTTTCAATTCCATATATTGTTGGGTGATCAACATGATTTTTGTAACTAATTCAGTAGAGAAGTGATTTAATAAATCACATACATTTTGATAACTATTTGTAAATACATTGTACTCTTCTAAATTAATTAATGTCAACTGAATTTTATTATTACTAAATAACAATGAATATCATTTAATTTTTCATGGGTTTATCATTTTGTGGATATAAATTTAACTATGAATTATTTATTTAGGGAATACATTCAAAAATTGTATGAAATAGATTTCAATTACATTGGTAATTTAGTATATAAATAATGAAAACTATTTTTAGCTATCGGTTTATTTTGATATAATTAATTAATTAATTCAAAAGGAACATGTATGGATGGATGAATATTGTGTAGAGTTATTATTCTTCTTCCAATAATTTTATTACATATTTATATATAATGAAATATGTATTCCATGAAACAATTATTTTATCTCTCATTCAAGGATGAATATGTGTGACTCATATGGGAGATATTTTTCTAATATTATGTTTATTCCACAAAAAAATTTCTATTTTTATGAAAATTTTATGCACTTATGGATCATGTTTATTAACACTTTCTTTCACACACTCTTGATTTCAATCATATGTATTGAAATTTCATATTCGATATGTCATGTTTTTTTGAATAATAATTATTTATATGACATTAATATCTATATTTATTATAAGCATATTTCTCTATTATTCAAAAATTTGATCTTTTATTGTTATCATAAGTGTTTTCATGTAATGGGAATTTTTCCCACCCATTTTTTATGTTTCTATTTCCCAATGATATAAAGAAAAATAATAGGTATGATATGGATATATGATTATATTACATAGGTAATTCATGAGGAATGTTTGATAATTGTTAGGGATAAATCAGATTCTTATATAGTTGAAAAATTTACCATCCATTGAAAAATAAATGTTTTTCGTAAGTTCATTTTGATTCTTAATTCATTAAAACTCAAACAGTAATAATAAGATCACAGATTTTTATGGAGTCAATCTCGACCACATTTTTAGGTACTTTTTATATTTTTTAGTACTTCTATATTTTGAGTAGTGACTTGGGGTGAGTTTGTGTGATCTTTTAAGTAAAACAAAAGGGCAGTGCCGTGCCAACCAAGCAGAAGCAGACATATAGGTTTTCACGGTTTAAACATGGTTTGATAAACTGTGTGACCAAACTATGCGGAGCGTGAAAATATGGAGACTGAGGTCCACACAGTTTTCACATGGTATGAAAAACCGTGCACCCATGTCTAGGAAACCGTGTGTGCATATTTTTCATTTTAAAAATCCTTATTTAAAACCACCTAAACCCTAAGATTTATTCATTTTCTAACCTTGGATCGGGCTTGGCAAATTATAAGTGTTTCAGAAGCCTCTTGGAGATATTCCAAGGTGATCAAAACACATTTTCTCAAGATTTAAGGCTCATATTGAAGATCCAATCTCTTTCGGTAATTGTATTTCATCTTGTTTTTATTCCATTAATTCTGTTAACATTCCATGATCTTTTCATTGGAGATTTCCATCGTTTCCATGGATCTAAACATATGGGTTAAGGTATAGATCTAGGTTTCAGGATCTAGATCTTGTTTTGAATGATATTGATGGCATTGATATTATTTTGGTTTTAAGGATTTTGATCCAGAACATGATCAACGACATTGTGCTGCTCATTTTTTGGGGTTTTTCATTGCACTAACTTCAATCTATAAATCATGGTAGGTGGTCTAAATCCAATACCACAGTCTCATCTTGTTAGGCGTATGCAGTTGTATAAATTTCATGTCATAAATAATTAATTGGTGGTTTGGTTATGTGGTTATTTGTGAATTGTGGATCTATTTGAATATGGGTGAGAGTTATGATGGTGGGTTAATGATGATAAAACATTTGAATATGGTTGTATATGTGAATTGGATATTTGATATGAAAAAGGGTTTTGGTATACATGATAATGCTCCAAATACCCAAAAAGGTCATAGACATTGAATTCTAGAACCAATGACATGCATGAAAATGATATTTTATGGGATAAGGACTGAGGATCAAATACCCATGGGGTTGTGAAACAGGGACCAAAGCTCTAAATACTCACATGTGTGCTAGTCAAGTCATTCTACACTCTTTCATTTATTTTGTACATTTGATTCATTTGGCTATTTCATAATGTTATTATTGTGACATAGTAATTATGAATTGAAAAATGGAAATAGTTTAGGCTCATACACGGGCTGATGCAGGAATTATATTTTGGGTGTCCTCGGGAACCTGGATGTTTAACCTTTTAAAGAAAGGCCAATTTGATAAATATAATTGTCTTCCTTATTTCCTGGCTTTATTATTAATGAAAATTAATAAACTGTTTATGACTGAATTTGATTTTGACATTGTTGGTAGTGATCTACTGAGTCGTACTCACACCCTACTCGAGCTGTTTGAATGGTACCCGAGCAGACTTTGTTGTTTCAGGATAGGACTAGGGAAAGATCCCTAGTTAGAGTGCTATTTGGTGTTCGAGCATGGAAGAGGGAACCAGATGTGGTTCGGAATCCATTTGGAAACACTATGTGTTTACTTTCACATTCATTATAGACACTTGGAACATGCATAGTCATATCATGTTTTACCTTCCAGTTGAGTATTTTATTTCCTGTCTTGGTTATTCTTTTTACATTGTACCATTATAATTGTATATGCTTCTTCAATTGCTTGTTTACATCCACTGGTATTTTATTCTGATAAAAGAGGGTATATTTTCCCCAAGACTAACTTACTTGTCCCTACCTGGTAATCGGCACCCTCTAGGGTATGGGGAGGCACGCTTGAGGGCTTGTGACCAACCATATTGGAGCACCGTTCAGTGGCTCTCGAGTAGGGACGTTACAAAGTGGTATCAAAGGCCGGTTTTATTTCTTTTTTCTTCCTTAATATTTGGGGAAGGTAGAAATGAGACTATGGAAATTCAGGGCTTGATAATGAGCTCGTGCATGGGAGTTTCAAACCCATGTTCGGGGAAAAACTAATGTACTTAGGGTGGGATTTCTTTTATTGTTGTTTGTTGATAAAGTTTAATATTATTTCACCTTGGGTGATTCACTTATTTTGTGATGTGATTATTATTTCTGGAATTTATTTTTTATTGATTCGTGGCCCAAAATTGAATGAGTTTCCATCTACATGCATCATTATAGGAACTCATGATTATTGTGACATGCATCATTTTAGGTATGCATGAGAAAGCGGATTATGGGCAGATTGCTGGATTTAAAATATTTCTTTTCCTTCCTTGTAATATTTTAATTGAAAATGGTATCGAATTTTTTAATTTAAAGAAATATTTGTGAAGTTATATGGATAATTTGGTTGTGTTTAATTGTGATAACGTTTTGAACTATTTTCTAAGATGCATGTTTGGCCTTGTAGAATTATGCCTCCACGATGCTTGTTCAGAGGACAAGCGGGGGGTATAGTTAGAAATGGTCCCCCAATGGGTGAACCAAAGGCACCAAAAGTACCAACTAAAAAAGAGGAGGGAAATTTTCAAGATATACTCCCATGTTTCATGCAAATGATAGTAAGAGAACTAGGGTGGGTTTTGAAAAGTATGTCTGATCTTACGGGGGATTTTCAGTTACAGACCCTCCCAACTTTTACTAGAGAGGGTGGTCCAGAGAAAGCTTAGTTCTGGACTGAATCTACCCAGACAAAACTTGACCACCTGGAGACATTTGATGAGAAGAGAGTCAAGTTGGCAGCTTACATGTTGCATGGTCAAGCGAAACGTTGGTGGGACATCCAGAATCAGAATTGGTAGTTGGAAGCTACGAAGTGGAAGGAATTTCCGGATCAGTTCTTCGATCACTTCAATACCGAGACACTTAGACAAGAGAAAGTGGTTGATTTCATGAGGCTAACTCAAGGGAATATGTCTATAATCGGCTATGCTGGACGCTTTACTGACTTACAATGTTTTTCTTTAGCATTGGAAGTTGATGAGGCCACTTCAGCTAGATGATTTCAGGATGGACTTAAATGTGAAATCAAATCTCAAGTGAATATTTTTAGGCTGAAGAAGTTTTTGGAAGTGGTAAATAAGTCCCTAATCTCTAAGGGGAAACTGAAGGAGGCTTCGAGTGGCGGACAAATGGTTATTATTGGATGGTCAGGTGGTGCAATTTTTGAGAGAAGGAAGTAACGTTATGAGAATGTCAGCCAGGGAGGTGGGAGATAGAGTAACCTGGTAGAGGGGTCGGTTACATAGGACATTACCTGAGTGTTTCGCCATGATTGTCGAAGGCCAGGACATTATCATAATCAATGTCCCCAACCCCCTGTTGAATTCATATCCTGTGATAGGATGGGACATCTCCCAAAGTTCTGCAGGAACCCCAAGGTGTCAGGTGGTGATGGATTAGTTAAAGAGAGTCAGAGTGTGAGAAGGGGATCCTCTTCACCCTTTCACTCCCAAATATGGTGTTCTACTAGCCGAGGTGGTAAGGGTGAAAGGCGTGGTTCTTTTGGGAAACAATGCCCCTATCAGCAAAGTGGTACAAGTCAGGGGGGTCAGATGGCATCACGGGGAAGACGAAAAACACAATTGAATGCAGTACAATCTACAATTGTGGATAGCGAGGCTGGACCATCGACAGTGAGACGTACTATTCTTGTGGCTTCTACCTTATCTTATGGATTTTTTGATAATGGTTCCTCACATTCCATTATATCTAGAAAACATGTTTATGGTTTGAGTTTTGGCGGTGGAGTTTGTGAGCAGGGCTATAATGACAGTAACACATTTGGGGGCACAATCTAGAGACATTTGTATGTTCAAGGGATATTCTCTTGAGATCGGGGAGTACTATTTCCTCTCGGATCTCTATATCCATGATATGACAGGCTTAGAAATAATCTTGTGTATGGAGAGTTTAGTCACATAATGAGCCCATATTGATTGTTATCATTGGAGGGTAAAATTTATGTCACCTTCGGGTGACCATTACATTCACCGTGGGGAGTGGGAATTACAGGCAGGTCGAGTTAGGACAATTACATAGAAATTGGGAGAGCTCACAACCTAATTTTCTAGTATTTTATTAAATGACAAAGGAGTTAGGAAATATGTTTTTCCACTAGTGGTTTATTTGTTTCAGGATGTATTCCTAGAATACTTTTCAAGGCTTCCACCTAAGAAAGATGTTGAATTTACTTTTGAGCACATGCCAGGAGTAGAGCCAGTATCTATTCTACCATATAGAATGGCACCGAAATAGCTTCAAGATCTCAAAGCTCAGTTGGAAGATGTGAAGGATAAAGGATTTATCCGTCCAAGAACGTTACCAGGGGGATCACATGTACTTTTCCAAATATGGATGATGGGAGTTTTTGTTTGTGTGTCGATTAACGAAGGTTGAACAAGATGACTGTGAAGAACCGATATCCTATTCCGCGTATTGATGATATGTTTGACAAGTTGACGGGACCCTGTGTAATCTCAAAGATCGACTTAAGATTGATGTATCATTAGTTGATAATTTGGACTTCTGATATACGGAGGGATACTTTCAGGAGTAGGTATGGGATTTATGAGTTTGCAGTAAATCCTTTTTTGTTAACAAACGCACCAGCAGTGATTATGGACATGATGAATAGGATCTTCCATCTGTACCTCGATCATTTTGTGGTGGTATTTGTGTATGAAATATTGGTGTACTTTTAGACTTTTGATGATCATTCCCAACATCTTGACATCATCTGGAGAACATTTAGAGAGCATCATCTATACGGAAATCTATCTATCGATAAATTTTGGATTGATCAGGTACACTTATTGGGACACATTATCTCGAAGAATGGTGTTTTAGTGGAATCATAGAAGGTGCGTGCAATGGTTTCTTGGGAGAAGCACAAGAATATTTTCGATATCTGATGCTTTCTGGGGTTAGCTGGATATTACAAAGGATTCATCAAAGATATTTCCCATTTGGAAGCACAACGGTTCGGCTTGACCAAAAAGGGAGTAAAGTTGAGTGGTCAGAGTCTTGTGAGCCATCGTTTCAAGACATAAAGAAGCGTTTGACATTCGCACCAATTTTTGCTCTACCTGAGTCAGGTGAAAAGTACACAGTGTATTGTGATGCTTCTGGGATGGGACTCAGAGCTGTGTTGATGCAATGAGATAATGTTGTGGCATGCAGTTCTCGACAGCTGAGGCCGCATGAATAGAATTATCTAATACACGACCTTAAATTGGAAGCAGTTGTTTATGCATTGATGTGTTGGCGACACTACCTCATGGGTGAATGTTTTATAGTTTATACTGATCACAAGAGCTTGAGGTACATATTTTCTTAGCATTATTTGAATCTTCGACAGTGAAGATGGGTTGAGTATATGCAGTCTTTTGATTTTAAGAAGGTATATACACCTGGAAAAGGAAACGATGTGGTTGATGCATTGAGTTGGAAGACTCAGACTCAGATTGTTCAAGAATCTAGTGCCGAGAGAAGGTTTATATTGTTTCATGCTGAAATGCATGATGTGGCTCAAGATAGAGAGGAGGAAATGGCACTCGTGTTGGTTGCAGTGGAGTATACACTTTTGATATGAATAAGGGACAAGAAATATGAAGACACATAGTGCATGACATTGAGGGAAAACATTAAAGGTGGGTAGACGCCTTCAGACTAGATGATAGATGATGATGATATCATTTATATGAAGAATATGGTTTTTGTTCCTATGAACATGTGAGAGAAGCTCATGTGAGAATTTTATGCCTCAAGATGGGCAGTTCATCCTAGTGTGAACAAAATGTACCATGACCTATGATGATTATTTTGGTGGCCAGGCATGAAGAAGGAGATAGCAGGGTTTGTTACACGATGCTTTACCTATTATTAGGTGAAGGCAAAGCATCAATGAACTGGAGGTTTTCTACAAACATTTTCCATTCTAGAATGGAAGCGAGATGACATAACCATGTACTTTGTGATAGTTCTTCCAAAAAAACATAGGAAGAATGATGCTATTTGGGTTATTGTAGATCGACTGACAAAGTTATAACATTTATTGCCTATAAGGGAAACATTTACTGTTGAGAAGTTGGGAGAGCTGTATTTACAGAAGATATTTCGATTACACTGGGTGCCACAAACCTTATTTTTAGACCATGATTCATGATTTACATCACACTTCAAGATGTTCTTGAAAAAGGCAATTGGTACAAAGGTTTTATTGAGTACGTCTTTCCATCTAGAAACATATAGACAGTTAGAGCGTACTATACAAGTTCCTGAGGATTTGTTGAGGGCGTGTGTTCGTGACATTGGTGGATCATAGGAGAAACACCTAGCTTTAGTGGAGTTTTCCTATACCAATAGTTTTCAAGAAACTATACAGATGGAACTATAAAAGGTTATTTATGGTAGACTATACAGATCACCACTATGCTGGATGGAAGCAAGTGAGTCAGAGTTATTGGGACCATGTCTTGTGCAAGAGACGATAGAGAAACCTCATCTGATTCATAAATGTATGGCTAAAACGAAGTGTAGGTAGAAGTCATAAGCAGAAAGACGGATACGACCCATAAAATTTATATAGGGTGATCATGTTTTCCTTTAGGTGTCACCTAGGTTGGGTCACTGTAGGATATGGAGGCAGGGAATGTTGGAACCTAGGTTTGTTGGACCTTTTGAGATCGTGAAGAGAGTGGGGCTGGTAGCGTACCAATTGTCTCTTCCACATTAAAATAGTGTTATTCATGATTTTTTCCATGTATCACAACTACGAAGGTATCACCCTGACCCTTCTCATTGGATCGGTGTGGGTAATGTTGAGATAGAGATAGATGCGTCTTTTGTGGAGTATCTAATAAAAGTGATGGATCATGGTGAAAATGTGTTGAGGGGAAAGACTGTACCAATAGTTCGTGTTTTATGGAATCACAGACATGTTCTGGAAGAGACATAGGAAATGGAGGTAGATATATAGACATAGTGGCCCGATCATTTTAGCTCAAAATCTTAGAGAAGTTTGAGAGTACAGATCGAGAACGAGATGTTATTATGCGGGGAGAATGTAAGATGCTGGATTTTCCTGGAGTCAATCTCGGGCACTTTTTCAGTTACTTTTGATGTTTTTTTGTACCTCTTTTTTGGAATAGTGACTTGGGGTGCATTTGGTGAACTTTTAAGTAAAACAAAAGGGAAGTGGGTTGTGGACGGTTTTTGCACGGTCTGACAAACTGTGCGACCAAACCCTTCAAATCAAGAAGAAAAAGACCGATAGGTCCACACAGTTTGGGAACACTCTAATAAACCATGCGACCAAACCATGAAGACCATTCAAATCTATACAGTGAGGTCCACACGGTTTTCTTACGGTATGAAAAATCGTGCGCCATTGTAAATGATACTATGAACGTTGTTTTTAATTCCAAAAATCCTTATTTAAAACCCCCAGAACCCCGGGTTTTCCTTATTTTCTGACCTTGGCTTGGGATTGGTGATACCTAGGTGTTCCCAAAGCCTCTTGGAGAGATTCCAAGGTGATACGAACACCTTTTCCAAAGATTGATGGCTCAGATTGAACATCATCTCTCCTTCGGTAAGTGGATTTCATCCTGTTGTTATTTTGTTCATTCCTTTAACTATTCTTGATCCTTTAATGGGATAATTCCATCATTTCCATGGATCTAAACCAATGATTTAAGGTATTGATCTAGGGATATGGATCTATATCTAGTTTTTCAAGATCTTGATGCCTTTGATCTTATTTTATTTTTAAGGATTTTGATTCAGAACTCGATCAACGACGCTGTGCCTCTTGGATTTTGGGGTTTTTCGTTGGGATAAAATTCATCAATAAATCGAGGTAGGTAGTATAAATCCAATCCCACAGTCTCACATTGATCCGCATATGCAGTTGTATAAATGTCCTGGCATAAATAGTTAATTTCTTTTTTGGTTATGTGGTTCTTTGTGAATTGTGGATCTAGTTGAATATGGGTGAGAGTTATGATGGAGGGATAAAGATGATTAAACATTTGAATATGGATGTATATGTGAATTGAATATTTTATTTGAAGAAGGGTTGTGGGACACAGAATGATGCTCCAAATGCCCACAGAGGTCCTAGAAATGGCGTTCTAGAACCAGTGAAATGCATGAAATTGATATTTTAAGTGACACGGACTATTTATCCAAATACCCATGGGGTTGTGAGAAGAGACTGATGCTCTAAATACTCACATGTGCACTAGACATGATCTTCCACAGTCTTTCATTTATTTTGTACATTGGTTTCATTTTCTTATTTCATAAACATAATATTGTGACATAGTAATTATGAATTGAACATGGGAAATGGTTTAGGATCCTACACGGGCCGAAGTAGGAATTATATTTTGGGTGGTCCCAGGAACCTAGATGTTTATAGTTTTAAAGAAATTATAATTGGATAAATGTAATTATCTTCCTTATTTTTTGGATTTTTTATTAATGCTACTGAATAAACTGCTTCTGACTGGATTTGTTTTTGACACTGTTGGTGGTGATCTACTACGTCGTACTCACATCCTACTCAGGCCGCCTAAATGGTACCTTAATAGACTTAGTTTTTGTAGGACAGGAACGGGAAAGCACCATGGTTAGACATCTATTTGGGGATGGAGAATGGAAGAGGGAACCAGACGTGGGTCAGGACCCATTTTGAGACATTGTGTATTTACATTCATTTTAATTATAGAAACGTGGCACTTACATAGTCATTGCATGTTTTAACTTTCAGTTGAGTATTGTATTTCTTGTCTTGGTTATTCTTGCTACATTGTACAGTTATAATTATATATGCATCTTCTATTGCTTGTTTACTTCCGCTGGTATTTTATTATGATAATAGAGGGTATAGTATCCCAAATACTGACTTACTAGACACTCACTGCTTTTCGCCACCCTCTGGAATACGGGGAGGCATGCTTGGGGGCTTGTTACCAACTGGTCGGAGCACCGTTCAGTGGATCCCGGGTCAGGACATTACATTAAATGATAATTGAAATGTGATGTAATGAAATATATTATTCAATTTATTTAATTGGAAATTTAATTTTATTATGATATGGTGGAGAGGATTTTCTGTTGGCAGACCATCATGACTAATGAAGATGGAGAAAACATATATGGATCGTTTAATATATGTATTGTCAACATTTTTTGGTTTTCAGGTTGATCTTTGGAGGAATTTCCTTGTCAGTTCGGCTGAATAAGTATTCCTATATAGTGTGTAGTGTATCTAGAATGTTGTATGGTGTTGGGATCTCATAATAATAGTCTACCAACAAGAAATGCGTGATTCATAATATTTATTGATCTTTTCTCCCATATAGAACATATGAAGGCATGACCTCAAAGTTAGAGGGTTAAGGTAAATATTTTTCTGTGAATTAATTATAATTCACATCTCTACATGAAAAATATTTTGTCATATTTTAAAAAAACCTTATATCACACATGTCATTAGAAGGAAATATGTAGGGTTGGAGAGGCTAGAGTTCCAATAACACTCTATAATCAGGGGAATTCTTCATCTAAAGGAATCAAGACCAAATAAAATGCCAGTTTTGGTTTGAATTACTACTTCAATATAGGATTTCTCCCACTATAAATGTATTCATGTCAGATGTTTTTTATTTCACATATGATTATGGAGTTCATAATAATATAGTAATACATTAGGCCTCAAATAAATATCATTAAAGTTATGTTCCCTTAAAATTCATGAATGGATTTGTAATTATATTCAATATGATGATATAAAAACAAACTTACGTGTTTAGGTTGTGTAATTTTTCAAGAATTGTATTTTTTGGAATCCAAAACAAACATTTCTATATCTCTTTGGAAGTAGGTCTTCCAAAAAAAATTGATAGTTATAAAGAACATACTATATTTGGATACTATTATCGGGTGTTTTTTGAAATTTAATGAAGTGAAATTTTAATTAAAAGGGTGGTGTTATTGACGTAATATGAACATCATAGTATTTGATTTGAATATGAAAAAATTCATCATTTTGGTTTGATGGAAATAATATAATATGACATGAATACCTATTGGAGTATCTTGCTCAATTTGTCCCATTATCGTTCATTGTTCCACTTTTTTCATAAGTGTATTATATATGTAGGTAATTTATATTAATTATAGAGGTTGGAATAAACTATATAGGTATGGAAATTAAATAATTTGTAAATGTGTCGTTTTTTACAACATAACATCTACTGCCCCGGGATCGACCTTGTAACACCCTGATATTTTATGAGGAGTATATTTATTTTGTCTTATTTTATTAGAAACATCAAAAGAATATTTCACTGCACACAACACTAGCTTTTCTTGTGTTATCTACTTCATATTAAATTATTTATAATTTTTAGTGATTAAATAATTATCATTAATTATGACACAATAGTGATGTTGAAATTATTTTATTGAATGAAATATCAAATAAATGATTTTAAAAGTATTAAAATAAATATTATATGAACTATTTAATGTGCTCCACTAATTTCCTAGATAGATATGAAATGTCATGAATCAATTAAATATTTTATTTTGAACATATATTCGGTGTATATTTTATTTAAATTCAAATTAATGAATAGTGTCAAAATTGATACTATTGTTATTTTATAAATATTACATAATATAAAATAGTTTAAAAATCACATAAATATTTAAAAATTATAAATTAAAAATAATATGGTCTAAAATGTTATAAAGTATACAATTATGGATAATTCACAGCATATAAGTAATTGTTTATAATGATTTAAAATTTAGAATATTATTACCATAAATAAAATTAAATGATTATATAAGGATAAATCATGTTGATAATGTTTAAAATAAACTCCCAACATATCTAAATTTTATTGGTTTTTTATATTATAACCCTATCTCATCTATGAATCATATTTGAGTCATTTTTGGAGGTTTCTATGTGGGGTTGGAATTTATTATAAATTAATATTTCTTATAATTCCAAAGGTGCCCCTCTCCTCTCTTATAAAAGGGAACCTCCTCCCTCTCCTCCTCATACCTCATTGAGCCTTCAGGCTCAGCCAACCCCTTCCAATTTCTCTTCTCCACTTCCCTATAAGCATCCTAGAGGTCCCGTTCTTCTTCAAAGACAAATTTTAGTGCCCTAAGAGGATGTTTCAAAGAGGAATGATGAAGAAGAGGTAATATCCATTACCGATTCTTTAAAATTTATTTCTTCTTATACTTCTTCTTATTTAGTTGTTTCATTTTGAAGTAATATCATCTATATCAATAATATACTGATATTTTATTATAAATATGAAAAAAATCCTATTTCACCTTCTATCCATCCTACAGAAAAAGAAATCATCGTGCGTGCGTGCGTACGGAATACCGTCTCCACGCCATGGTGTAATCTGTTTTCCACCACCACCTTACATGGATTGGTATAATTGTGTAAATAATAACTATATATTATCATTGTAAAGTATTACTGATTCTGAAATCGTATACATACACTTCAATACAATTTGACGATCATGGGAACGATATCATCGCTCGTGCGTACGTACGACCTACCTTCACCAAGATATGATGTGACACATTCTAAAAGATCTTCATTGAATAAGGATTATATAAATTAATTTAATGAGTAAATATGATATATATTACACTATTACCATTCTGTAAATGATGAATCTATAACCTAAAAAGAATAATAAGAATTTATTCGACAAAACACACATAAGAACATAAATCAACAATCACCCGAATAACAAGTAGCAATGAAATATTACCAATAAGAAGCTAAGAATATGACCATATATGATATCATAACAATGAGTATGATTCTAGAATAAGTAAATGAAATTATATAAATAATTATACAGGAGGTTCGGAGACATACAAAGCATATCGGACCTAAGGTAAGGGAAAATCTCACAATCTCATTTTTATCTGAGATTGTTTATACTTCAGAATTTAAAGGGTAATATTTATCATCCACATCCATGATTCCAAAATATGTAATATTATTTATATCCTCTCCAATATTACTCGTTTGAGAGTTTTACTAAAAGATATGAAAGGAATCTTTTGTTGTTTTCGTACAAGGTAATTCTTGTCTTTTTCGGCTAAAGTACGAGAAGAATGTTTTTTTATCTAATACGACATGAATGGATTTTAATTATTTCATAGAACATTATTTCCATGAAGCTTCCTTTATAGGTTTTCATGAATATTTTTATTCAACTTCTTTTAGTTTAAAATTTTATTACATGTTAGGAAAGGATAAATGTTTTTTTGAAGTAGAAAGGATATTTTCCTCAATAATGGAGTTCAAGTGTTTTATGAAAATTATTTTCCATATAGGATAATATAGGGTTCTGTTTCTATCCTTATTATTACATTGATTTGATTATGTTCTGATGGAATTATTTTTATGAATTCCTTTATCTTATATGAATTGTTTTATGATGTTACGAGGATAATGAATCCCATTTTTATTACATGGGTTATGCTATGATGTATGAATTATGATTTTTTGGCACACATTAGAATGGTTTCATTATGAGATGGGTGAGACCTATATCTCCCTCCAATGCATTGGGTAAATATTTATATCTCATGAGATAGAAATGGTTGGAATGAAAAGTTAATCCAGTTTAGTGATACATGACTGGAACGAGGAGTGAACTCGGTTCAGTAATGGACATTGTCCGCTTTGATAGTCTTGGAAATGAGTCTTCACTAATAAGATATGATTTTCTATGATTATGTGTGTATGACATAACATATCATGTTTTATTTTTTGATTATTTTGGATTACATTTCACCACAATGATTTATCCCATGTTATGATATTATGATCTCTTTTGCAGGTTATGATATTTAAATTGATATGTTCTTATGAATATGATATGATTGATATTTCTTTTGATTATCCTTTCTGAGCATCTGAACTCACCCTTCTATATGTTTTCTTTTCCCCAGGTCTGGATGAAGGGTATTAAGTATAATATTCCAAACGGGACTCTAGATATGATGAAATAAATGGGAGACAATGTAGATAATTTATGAACAAGTTGTTGATGTTTTCCAGTTTCAAAAGACACTATACCTATACGACCTTTTCATGGGTTTGGTATATGTTGTAATAAGTATTATTAAATTTTTATGTAACTACAATGTATGTAGAGTATGGTTCGTTATAGTTGGTATCAGAGGAATGGTGTAGTCAACCATTGGAAACTAGGATGTGAAAGCCTTAGTAAGAACCCTAAGGATATGTCTAATAATAGAACACAATCATAGTGTTTTAGAAATGTCCATGAATAAACTATGATAAGACCTAAAGTGTGAAATTTTATTACTGATTAAGTGGTTTTCCTATTGTAATTAGTGTTTCTCACACTGTTCTTATTGGTTTTAGTCAATGGCTAGAACATGAAGGAACCGTGTTAATGCTGAATGTGACAGACAATGCAATGATTTTCCGCCTTAGCAACCAAATGTTATGGGAGCGGGAATGCAAAATCTTATGGCCATGCTCACACAAAATTCCCAAGATATGAATCATGCAGGACTTCCACACGAGAAAAGGAAGGAGAAACATTCTGTTGAATCCTTCATGAGGTAGTGTCCACCTTCATTCAGCAAGTCTTCTAATCCATTAGTGGCTGAACAATGGATCAGTACCACTGAAAAGATATTTTCAGTCCTTCAATGTTTTGAGCATGATAAAATCATCTTAGCGGTATATCGTTTGGAAGGTGAAGCTGATCAATGGTGGAATCTTATAAAGAATACGTGGAAAAGGGATGAAATTGAGTCAATGGAATGGGATGAGTTCAAGAAATTATTTTTCAATAATTACTTCCCTCGTATTCTTCAAACAAAGATAGAGAAGGAGTTTCTTGAACTGAATCCAAATAATGATGAATCTGTTGGTACCTACAAAGCAAATTTTACAAGACTTGCAAGGTACGCTTCCAGAATTATTATCCAACCAGAGAGTAAAATCAATCAATTCTTTAGTGGCTTAAAACCAATTCTTCGATGGGTGTTATCCATAAGGGACTTCAATATCTATGAGGAAATTGTTCTATGAGCACTGAAGGTTTAGAAGGAGATTTTAGTAACCCATAAGTCATATGGGTTTGATAAGAAGAGGAAAATGGAATTCAAAGGAAAATATAAATACCACACTGAAAATAAGATGAGTTTTCATTTACGCTCAAATTGTGGAATGAAACATGAAGGGAATTTTCTTAATGGGACAAGCAAATGTTTTATGTTTGGAAAATAAGTTCATCGAGAAATTGAATGTCTACATAATGGGAAGAAGATGTCTAATGATGCGAACAAAGAAAGGGATAAACAAAATTCACCTCCAACACTTCAATGTTTCAAGTGGAAGGGGATGTGGAATTATGCCAATCAATGTCCTAATCCAAGGTTCGATGATGATGATCGACGTCAATAAACTCTTAAGGGCAAAGAAAAAGGAAAGTCACATGCAATTTCTATCGATGATGTGGAGTATGATAAAGAAGTGGTGAAAGGTACACTTATCGTCCACTCTGAATTATAAAATGTTTTATTTGATTCTGTATCCACCCACTCTTTTATTTCTGAAGACTTTTCTAAGGGTATCTCCAAATTACCTCAACAATCAGATGTTGAGTTAGTTGTGACAACTCATAATGGCATAACGATTGCATCAAAAGTTTATAATTATTCTCCAGTTGACATTTGTGGGAAAGTGATTCCTGCAAATCTTCTGATCTTTCCTATAGTGGAATTTGATGTGATTCTTGGCATGGATTGGGTTTCTTTATATGGAGCTCATATCAATTTCCAAAGAAGGAAAATCACATTTAATATTCCCACTCAATCTACTGTCATCTATCGATGCAAGTATGAATATAACCTTCCAGTGGAAATTTATTCCATCTTATGGGTCTTGATTCCAATAAATAAAGGTTATTTATCTCAAATGGTTAGAGAGAAACTCATGATTAAGAATACACCCATTGTACGAGATTTTGATGATGTCTTTACAGAGGAATTTCCCAGACATCCACCAAATCGTGAAGTTGACTTTTCAATAGAACTCATACTGGGTGCTATGCCCATTTCAATGAAACATTATAGAATAGCCCCAATTGAGTTGCAGGAATTGAAGAATCAACTCCAAGAGAATATTGATAAATGATTCTTACACCCTAGTGAATCACCTTGGGGAGCACCTGTTCTGTTTGTTTAGAAGAAAGAAGGATCAATGAGACTCTGTATTGATTATCGAGAACTTAACAAGATCACTATCAAGAAAAAATACCCTCTACCACACATTGATGACTTATTTGACCAACTACGTGGAGCCCAATAATTTTACAAGATTGATCTTCGTTTAGGGTATCATCAATTTAGTGTAAAAAAGGGATATACCAAAGACGACATTCCGTACAAGGTATGGACACTATGAATTTTTTTGTAAATCCATTTAGTCTTACTAATTCCCATGCTATCTTCATTGATCTAATGAATAGATTATTTAGAGACTATATTTATCAGTTTTTGGTAGTCTCTATAGACTATATTCATGTTTATTCAAATAGCAATGAAGAACATGAAGATCACATGATAATTGTATTAAAGACCCTAAAAAGGAGAAGCTTTATGCCAAATTTACCAAGTGTGAATTTTGTATTCAAAAAGTTTCATTTTTGGGTCACATAATCTCAAAAGAGGGGATATATGTGGATTAAACGGAGACAGTGGTTATTAAAAGATGGTCGAGACCAACAACAGTAACTGAGATCCGATGTTTTCTTGGTTTGGCTGGATATTATCAACGTTTTTTGACATATTTTTCATGATTATCTAATCCACTCACCAGGTTGACTCGAAAAGGAGTTATGTTCATGTGCACAGAGGAGTTTGAAGACAATTTCTAGGAGTTGAAAGAAGGTTATCTAGTTCACCTGTGCTCACACTACCTTGTAGTGGATAAAGGTTTTTGATCTACAGTGATGCATCCAAGAAGGTATTGGGGTGTGTTCTCATGAAAAACGATATGGTGATATCTTATGCCTCACGACAGTTGAAAATCCATGAGAAAAATTACCCAACTCATGATTTTGAGGTAGCTGCTGTAATCATTGCATTAAATATTTGGAGGAATTATCATTATGGTGAAAGGTGTGATATTTATATAGATCATAAAAGTTTAAAGTATATTTTCACACAAGAGGAGCATAATATGCGCCAAAGAAGATGGTTGGAGCTGATTAAGGATTACTACTGCACAATTCATTACCACCCATGGAAATCAAACAATGTGGGAGACACATTAAGTCGACAAGACCATGCTATATTATCCATGATAAGGATCTCAAAAGATCCAATATTTATGGATTTACAAAGGAAGGATCTTGGAATTATAATGGAAGGGGAAAAATCTTCTCTTTCTCAAATGAATGTTCAACCATCTATGCGTGTGAAGATTAAAGAGGCACAAAAAGAAGATGTAGAGTTACAAAAAAATAGAAAATGATCCTGATTTCAACCTTGATTATGACGGGATAATAAGGATCAGGAATCGGGTTTGTGTTCTTCTCATCCCAGAATTAAAGGAGCTACTGGATGAGGCTCACTGTTCGTCATTCTCTATTCATCCGGGAATCATGAAGATGTATAGGGGTGTGAAAGAGTATTTCTGGTGGGATGGAATGAAAAGATATTTTGTTGAATATGTCTCTCGATGGTTGGTTTGTTAGCAAGTTAAAGTTGAGGTATAGAACTCTAACGGGATGTTATAACCATTACCCATACTTGAATGGAAATTGGAAATCATCATTGTGGACTTTGTCACTGAACTTCTTAAAACATCCAAAGGCTATAATTCTATCTGGGTCATAGTTGATTATCTTATGAAGTCGACACACATCATTGCTATTAGAGAAGATTTCTCTCTGGATCAGCCTGCCATGATATATGCAAAGGAAGTGGTAAGATTTTATTGAGTACCACATTACATTATATCTTATCAGGATCCGAGGTTTACCTCGATGTTCTGGTGAAGTTTTCATCATACTCTAGATATAGATTTGAGTTTCAGCACTGCTTACCATCCTTAGGCAGATGGTCAGTCTGAGAGAACAATTCAAACTCTCGAATACATGTTGAGAGTTTTCTCTATGGACTTCAAAGGTGGTTGGGATCAGAACCTACCTTTGGTGTAATTTTATTATAATAATATATTTCACTCTAGTATTCAAATGGATCGTTATGAAACTCTCTATAGAAAGAAATTCCGAACACCAACATGCTAGGATGATGTTGGGGAAAGAAAGCTATTAGGACCTGATCATGTTTATGAGAATGAAGAAGGTTCCGATCTATTCAAAAACACATAAGAGCAGCTCAGAGTTGACAAAAATGTTATTCCGATAACCAAATAAAAGACCTAGAGTTTGAAATGGGTGATAAAGTGTTCTTACAAATATCTCCTTGGAAGAGATTAATGAGATTTGGAAGGAATGGAAAACTGAGCCCTAGGTATATCGGTCCTTTCCAAATACTGGATTGTGTTGGGCAGGTAGCTTACCGATTGAAACTTCCGCCGAATCTCTCTCAAGTTCACGATTTGTTCTATGTATCTATTTTGAGAAAGTACATACCTGATCCTTCACATGTACTAAGCTCAGAAGATGTACCGCTGGAGCAAGATCTTTCTTATGAAGAACAGCTGATAGAGATTCTGGATCTTAGAGAAAAAGTTCTACAGATCAAGACCACTCACATGGTGAAAGTTTTATGGAGGAACCACCAATTAGAAGAAGCTACATGGGAGCATGAGGATATGATGAGGGAGAGGTATCCTCATCTTTTTGTTACAATGTGACAAATTTCGAGGGAGAAATTAATTTTAATGGGGGTAGAATGTTACACCTGATATTTTATGAGAAGTATATTTTTTTCTCTTATGTTATATGCAACATCAAAGGAATCTTACACTACACATAACACTAACTTGGCTTGCGTTACATGAAATCATGACCTTCCTCGATAGCGTGTGTAGTACACAATACCGATTTTCACTAAACAACGATATATTATTATAATATTATAAACTAGCCGTTATGAATATTATTAACTGAATTTTTAATTTTATAACATTATTATTCATCTTACATATTTTCTAAAACATGGTATGTGAACAAAATAAATTCTTTGGGTAAAATAATTATTTTTAAAAAAATGCAGTTTTGCCGCCTTTTGATGGCGCACTGAATTTAAATATAGTTTTTGACAGGTTTATAATTTCAATTTGACAAAATAAAATTATTCTTTGGAATTAGGATATAGAAATTTACTTTTGATAAAATTTTCATATTATTCTGATAACATTCTTATTTTAATGAATAGTAAAAACACGATATATTTTAATTAAAAACAACTTTTTTTCATCTCAATAATTTATATGCTTAAATTATAATATTTAATGGTTTTAAATTATAAATAGAATAAATTTTTATCATCTAATATAATGTATTTCATTAGCATTAATTTTATATTTAATTCATAGGTAAAAACATTTCAATCTTTGGCAATGTTTTATATTTTAAAACCCATTTTCTTAACAACAGTATTAATTTTAAATTAATTACTGAAAATTATGTGTTAATAATTCTGAAAATTTTATTCCATATTTGGATTCAGTGGGTCCAAATTATGTTAATAGGTTACTTTTTTTTATATTATGAATAATAACTATGGAAATTTTTATTTACTAATGTTAAAGGAAATTCTGTTAATTAAGGGTAAAAATAAGATTATAAAATTACCCTAACACTTTCCAAAATCTTATTGGATGAATAAAAGTCGACCCATATCACCTGGGGGTCGGACTAGATTCATGTCATGGGATTTTGACCATGAAATAATATAATTATTATTAAAATCAAAGAAAGTGACAACATGTCACTCTCTTAAATATTATATGTGTAATAATTTTAGTTTACTGATAAACATAATAAAACCTGCCAATTTATCTTCTACACTTCCAAATTAACATCCTATAGGTCTTGGTATTCTTCAAAGACCAAATTTACTGCCCTATGAGAAGGTTTCAAAGAGGCTTGTCGAAGAAGAGGTAGTATCCGTTATCGATTCTTTCAAAAAAAATTCTTCTTCTACTTATTATTCATTAGTTGTTTCATTATGAAGTAATTAAATAAGTATCACTCATATAATGATATGTTATTATAAATATGAAACAACCCTATTTCACCTTATATCCATCCTACAGAAAATGAAATCATTGCGCGTGCGGACGTACAGAATACCGTCTCCATACCGTGGTGTAATCTGTTTTCCACCACCACCTTACTTGGACGGGTATAATTGTGTAAAGAATAACTATATATTATTATTTTTAAGAGATACTGATTCTGAAATAGTATACATACACTTAAATACAATTCCACGATCATGGGAGCGATATCATCGCCCGTGCGTACGTACGACCAACCGTCTCCACGATGTGATGCGACTCATTCTACATGATCTTCATCGAATAATGATTATATAAATGAATTTAATGAGTTAATATGATATATATTACACTAATACCATTCTGGAAATGAGGTATCTATAACCCAAAATGAAGATTAAGAATTTATTCGACAAAACAAGCATAAGAACATAAAGCAATAAACACCCGAATAACAAATAGCAGTGAAATATTACCAATAAGAAGATATTAATATGACCATATATGATATCATAACAATGAGTATGATTCTATAATAAGTCAATGACATTATTTAAATCAATATATAGGAGGTTCGGACACGTACAAATCATATCGGACCTAAGGTAAAAGAAAATCTCGCACTCTTATTTTTATCTGAGATTGTTTATACATCAAAATTTACTAGGGAATATTTATCATCCACATCCATGTTTCCTCAATATGTAATATTATTTCTATCCTCCTAAAATTTCTTAAATCCAATATTATTCATTTTTGAGTTTTAGTAAAATATATGAAAGTAATCTTTTGTTATTTTTCGTACAAGGTACTTTTTGACTTTTCCGGACAAAGTACGAGAAGAATGTATTTTTAACTTATACGGTATGAATGCATTTTTATGATTTCATAGAACATTATTTCCATGAAGATTAATTTACATGTTTTCAAGTATATTTTAATCAACTTCTTTTAGTTTAAAATTGAATGACATGTTATGAAAGGAAAAATGTTTTTTTGAAGTAGAAAGGATATTTTCCTCAATAATGGAGTTCAAGTGTTTTATCAAAATTATTTTCCATATAAGATAATATAGGGTTCTATTTTTATCCATATTATTACATTGATTTGATTATGTTGTGATGGAATTATTTTTATTAAGTCCTTTATCTTATTTTAATTGTTTTATGATGTCACGAGGTTTAAGAATCCCATTTTTATTACATGGGTTATGCTATGATATATGTATTATGATTTTGTGGCACACATAAGAATGGTTTCATTATTAGATTGGTGGGACATATATCTCCCTCCAATTAATTGGGTAAATATTTATATCTCATTAGATAGATATGGATGGAATGGAAAGTTAATCCGGTTTAGTGATACAGGACTGGAACAAGGAGTGAACTCAGTTCAGTAATGGACTTTGTCCGCTATGATAGTCTTGGCAATGAGTCTTGACAAATATGTAATGATTTTATATTATTATCTCTGTATTCCAAAAAGTATCATGTTTTATGTTATGATTATTTTATATTATATTTCACCACTATGATTTATCCCATGTTATCATATTATGATCTCTTTTGCAGGTTAAGATATTCAAAGTGTTATGTTCTTATGAATATGATTTTATTGATATTTCCTTTGATTACCCTTATTGAGCATTTGAGCTCACCCTTTTGTATGTTTTCCTTTCCCAAGGTCTGGATGAAGGGTATTACGTAGAATATGCCAAAAGGGACTCTAGATATGATGAAATAAATGGGAGACACCATAGATGATTTATGAACCAGTTGTTTATGTTTCCCAGTTTTTGAAGACACTATACCTATATGGTCCTTTCATGGTTTTGTTATATTTTGTAATAAGTATGATTCAATTTTGAAATAATAATAATGTTTTTAGAGTATGGGTCATTATAGAATTGGTCCTTATAAACATTTTGATTTTTGGTTTAATCAGCTGAGAGGAGTACAGAGAAGAGATATTATTTTCATGAATTTGATATCTTTATTCAAAGGTGGTGAACCAAAATAAATTTTTCATTTATAAGTACCTATAGATCATGGGTTTAAAAACACATTTTTTTATTGGTGGAAAATCTAGAAATGGAGGAACAAATTTTAAACAAGGTTCCCTAATGGATCAAGAAATCATGTATTATCATGATATTCATTTAGAAAAAGATGTGGAATCATGAAAACCCCAGGTGTTGGAAGGATATAAAATTTCTGAAAATAATGGTGTCTAGACTAGTGATATAAGATACGGTAATATTTTCTAGACCATAGAGGTATATTATCTCATATTCAAAGGAAAACCATAATTGACCTCTTATAGGCCAAAAAGATGCATGTAAGACATCAAGATCCACCTGTAAATAGGGAGACACTTAAGACCATTATGTGGATTATAAGGTAAAAATTGAAGAGACTGACATATAAATATAATGTTATTTATGTACAGAAGAAATATCATTTAGTTCTTTTAGTCACTACGAATAAAACCATATGTAGTATGAAATATTAAAATCTCAAACACATGATGAGTACAATGACCACTACTCGGGATACATGATTTTTAAAGAACTCCAATAGGTTGATATAATTGATTGAGGAATCTTATTAGGAAATGAATATTATTCCTATTATATAGGGAATATAATTTTTATTTCATTTTTATTGTTTATATTTTTATGAAAAAATATTTTTGTGGGGCAGTTATGGGTTTTTTGACCCTTACATCTCTTATCTTCATATTTTGTAATTTTCCATTTATATAAAATGTCGTGTAACCACTTTTTGATCTATATTATATTTTGATATAACTAGTAATAAAAAAATTAACCTAACTGAAGGCATATAAATTTCAAAGTAGTCACCAATCAGTGAATTTACTTCCAATTTCAACTTATACATTAAACTTCCACAGAATGGCTAGAATATAAGAATAAAAACACAAAAAGAGAATAATAATATATTTTATTCAATTAAATAAAATATAATTATTTTAATAAATATAAATTATTCCCAAATATGTGTCACATATATAACAAAAATTAGTTATTATCTATCACAAACAATGAATTAATAAAATATTCATAAAAAATAACCTTATAGAAAAAGTACACAGCAAAACAGGAGAAAAAAATTAAATTTGAACTAAAATAATCCATTGAATCAAATAATGATTAAATTTAAAACATCCCAATGTATAATAATTTAAATAATATATCCAATAAATGAAATATTGAAATCTCGCATATTGTGTATTAATTGATCTATACTATGTTTTTAAAAATATTTTTTTTGGAAATGTATCTTTTAAATCGAAATCTAGGGTTGTTTGTGATATAGTACGTAATAAAATTATAATTTTTTATAAATATATAATTGAATACAATATTTGGATAATTTATTATTGAAAAAAATTTGATTTATCCAAAAATAAACCTATAAATATATCACGAATCAAGTTTTCTTAAAAGTGGATAATGATATTTTATTTGGAATGGTTTTAAATGATTCAAATATATAATTAAAAAAATATATACAAATAAGGATTAAAAATAATATCTACAACTTCAACCAACCACATTAAAAAATGTTTAGATGTAAATAAAAAAATAAAGTTTTTTAAATTGACTCAACCTAAACCGATAAAATCAAAATTCATAAACCTGATCAATGTGTATTAATTATGAAAATTAATTATCATTTCCCCTTTTTTGAAAATATAATTTCATTAATTAAAATAATAATTTTATATATTTTATTCCTTCAAACTATTTTATGTGAAAAAAAAATATTATTTTCTTTAATGAATGAAACTATTCATAAAGACCATACTTTCATTAATTTTAATCACCAAATATTTTTAATGCACATCTATATCCAAGATTTGATTATTTTAATTATATAGTACATATATTATTTAACAATTTATAAGTAGTTTTTTAAATTAGAATAAATAAATTTTAGTATAGTTCTAGATGAATTATTTTTCACATGCTGAAAGGAGAAAAGAAAAATGTTGTGTGAATGAGTAGATAAAATAAATGATCTCAGGTTTTATTATGCTACATTAATATATATTTATATATATATATTATCTAAATATCTATTTTTTATTTTCATAATAATTTTATTGAGGACCTTCTTGAGAGAGGTGGTTATACGTTTAGGATTAATTATCATTGATGACAGTTGTTAGGTGATGATAACCATAACCAAATCTATTATTGACCATGGAAATGAATTACTCCAAGTTGGTATTAGTCCAGTTCTGGAGAAACCAATAAATTTTATAAAATCTTTTTTCAGACTCTTATATATAGGTTGTATAGTCCAAGGTAGTATAATCCAATATAGCCATTCAATATCATAATAGAATTAAACACTCAAATATGTTGTTTTTGAAACCTATAGAATCATTATTCTCATCACTTCCCCCAGATTCTACATAGATTTATGAATTAGTCAAATTAATTATGATCTCCATATATGATTATCCTAGACATGGATACGATGGTCTATGTTATGGGATAGGTAGAAAATTTCATTAATATAATATGAATGAAGATATATGTGGTGATAATGCTATTGGGGATGTTCATGATGATTTTGATTATAGTGACATACATTAGGGATGTGGTGGTCAAGAGGTATATATATTTCCATTATATTTCTGAAATTATATTTTTGAAATAACTAATTTAATGGTTATTAGTGATAAAAACTGATTGTACATGTGTTTTAATTATTAATTTTTAATATATCGAGAAATTAAATATGTATTTTAATAAATATTTATCTCCAAAATTTTAAAACAAATTTATCTATCCATTAAAAAAGACTAAATAATAATTGAAATATATTCTATATAAGAATGTAAATGAACAAAATATTCTAATTTTATTCATATGTGGGAAATTACAATAAAATCACATGAACCTATGTACAACACATCATAGATCACAGGTCACCCATGATGGAGCGTTCCATTAATAATTTCATAATTCAATTTGGGAAAATAGATTTAAAAAAATTATATCATTATGAATAAGAAATATCTTGGAAAATCTCCAACCATAAGGATAACCATAATCCAACGGAATCCAATAAGGAGGAAGGACAACCTAATGGGAAGAAACATTAGGAAAAAACATGAAATATGAACTTCTCTATGTGAGTCGGAGTTTAATTACTAAATAATTTATTAAGTATATATATTGGAATGTAATATAGTGGTTATAAATACTATTGATAAAAAACTTTCCAATGGAAATATAGTCAATTCAAATATTTTCAGTGTACATATCTCTAATATATATATAATAAACTAATTTATTTTTATGAAATAAATTTTACATTTTTGTAAATATTAGTGAAATAAAAATTGTGTTTTAAATTAATAAAAATATATGTGGGTGTAATTTTTATATTTTAATATTATTATTAATTTTTTACATGATATATTTATATAAAAATTAAAATCATATTTTAAATTCTGTGGATGTATAAAATTTAATTTGATAATATAAATATTTATTTTTAATGGAATATATTAAAGCGTATTTAGTATTAAATTAATGTTTCATTTTCAAAAGAATAACATTTAAAATATTTTCATATTTCATGCTATTAGATTAAATAAATCATGATTAAAGTATTATGAATGAAATAAAATATTAATGTATTTTAAAATTATAGTTGATATGAAATAATATAAAAAATACTTTATGTTTGAAATAGAATTTTTCAATTGTTTTTCATTTTATATATATATTTATTTTTAATTTAAAATATATATGAATGCATCATAATGTTTTTATTTTTTAAAATGAATATTTATTTTAATTTTATTGTCAAAATTAGTTGAATATAAATTTTTTATATTTTTTTCTAAAATGCATTTTATGATGAAAAATGAATAAATAATAGTTTTAATAACAATGTTTTATATATAATATTAGTATAAATGAATCAAATGAATTATTTTTATATGATTTTTTTAAATAAATATATATATTTTATAATGAAATCTTAGGATTTTAATAATTAATATTTATATATAAAACCAATAGAAAACATTATAGGAAAATTTGGTACACTTTTAATGACAAATTTTTCTCTTTAATTTATTTTTATAATTTTTTCACATGGTTTAATTATGTATTTTTATTTATTAAAAATTAATTATATGTTATTTTAATAATTATATTTAAATTATGGTTAATAGGTTATATTAAATTTATATTTTTAACATATACCTAATAATAGTCTTAAAAATATAATTATTCTAAAAATGTTTTTTTTAAATTTCCTAAATCAATTTTAAAATTATTTATTCCTAAAAATACAATTTTAATTATATAAATTCATATTTATACTTATTACTGAATATTTCCTGTGATATAATTAGAATGGTTTTATTTTTTGTTAATAACAATAAATTACATAGTTTAATAAATTTTACCACATTAAAAAATTGTAAAATTACAAAATATGAGAGTAAATGATAAAAACCATTCTTAAAGAACGTGTTGGAAACCATTGATGATGATTTATTAAGACTACCCCTTACCGAAATCAATTATTTTCCATTTTTCTCCCCCTTTCATATGAAACATGTTCTCTTTTTTATTAATTATTTTATTAAAGAATCTATTTTCACTTCAATTATAGAAGGTAACACAATGTATCAACACCTATACACATAAAATATAACAAAGGATATGTCCTAAATCCATTTAAGAAACTCTTAAAACCTATACCCACCTAATAGAATATTTTATCATTCTAAAACAAAATTTAATATTCAAAAAGTTTGAGATTAATAAATAACATCCAAAGCGAGAGGTAATATTTTCCATCACCACATGCCAATTATTTTCTACAACTACAACCCATATCTTTTTTATCCATGTCAGTAGGAAAGTAAAAAATTGTTAATATTGTATTTTCACTTATATATATATATATATATTAATTTTATTCCTTCCTCCAAAATCAGTTATTAAAATGAATATGTCATCCTTTATATTTTTCACTTTGACCTATATGAAAAATACATAAAATTATCAATCACTTCCATTAATGGATGTCTAAAAATATAATTTTTTGGATAATATACGTTTTATAACATTTAATTTAATCACAATTTATAATTTAATTTATCTTCTTGGTTCTTAATATCTAATAAAAATGAAAATAGTGATTGTGGGTACTTAAGGACTACATCCAACAAATGTTTCTATTACTCTTTCATTTTACATAGAAATAGATATAGGTGGACTAAAAACTATATGCAATTTATAAAATTTTTATTAATTTTTTTATAATTTTTGAATGATAATATAATACATTCCTATAGTGATATAAGAAGCAAATGGATATTTAAATTTTAGAAACAAAAAATTCATATAAAAATAGCATTTCTAAATTGATTCCACTCATACAAAACGTATGTTTATGTAATAGTTAAGATTTAATGGAATAATAAAATGAATAATTTTTAAAATCTTGATATTAAGAAAATATATTAAAAGATATATATTTTAAAAAGAATACAAATTTATATGGTTTTTAAAAATGTTTTTAATATTAATAATTTTATTATTCTTGAAGTTTAGTGCATGTACACTGTTATTTTACATATAAGGGATGGTTTTCCATCTTAATAACACATCATTTTTTTCATTCATTGATATTATGAATCAATAATAATTTTAATGGTGTAATCATATTCCCTTTTAGTTATTATATCAGCAATTATTTTTGAACTATGAAATTTAAAAGAAAATATGATGTTCATTATTATGGACTAAAATTTTTATAATCTCCAAAACATATGGTTGTTATATAACAAATGTTTCCTTGAAGAGTTATATTATTTCAACTTGAGAATAATGTTTCATTTAATATAGTATAACCTATCTCTAGCATTGGATATTGTGTTTGATTCAAATATTAATTTTTTTGAGTTATATTCCTTATTGAAAATGAAACAATGTTAATTATAATTACCATTTTATTGAACATTGGTTTTCACAATATGTCGATAATTTCTATTCTCAATAGTGTCCTATTTTTTATTTAAAAAACAATCAATTTTTTTATGTGATCATCATATTTACCATCTTTTAATATAATAAAATTCTATTATTATTATTTTATGATATCTAATTTTTAACGACAGAGTTTATAACATATTGAAGGATATTCATACCTTTTTCATGAATTATCAGTTTAACATTTTTATTTATTTTCCCCATTTTATGAATTATTCATATTATGAACATTATATTTTTTTTATAATTTCTAATATGTATAATACTATTATAACATCCCTTCCATTTTTCTGGTTACAAATTAATTTTGTTCCATTAAATGATTTCACTTTATTATAATCCCAGTTTAGGGGGAGTTTACAGTTTTGGAACTCATGAGAAGAATCACCCCGATAAAATGTTTTTAATCAAAACATATATTAAAAATTACACATTATTTTATGTAAAACCATCATTGGTAAATTATGGGTTTATAGAATATAATATGGTTATTAATTTAATAAAAAAATTCCTTTACTAATTTAATAATTCTCCACCATAGGGGTAAATTTTTTTCCATTATTCTCTAAGATTCATCTCAGGAAATATCTATATGGAAACAAAATGACCACGAGAAATGTTATATTTTTTAATATGAAAATTATAAGGATTTAATTCCTTATTGTATATGGAATCATTTTGATTTATCCTAATAGTAATTTGTTTAATATTAATAATGAAACAAACTAATTTCTCGTGAATTAGAACATGTTATTTATTTATGTTGGTTTATTTTTCCAACTTTCACAATTTGATATACGATTCCCTAATATACAATGGGTTGAAATACAATTATAGTGATGCAAAATTATATTTTAAAATATTTATGTCTCATGACATGTCTTATAAGAGATTAGGGAGGGAATCGAATTCACCATGGTACACAGTATAAATTATGAATATGGTCCTCAAATTGACCCTTAAATAGTGTCTATGATATCATGGTTTATGATTTTTCTAAATTATTACGGTCTTATAATCTCATTTATTTATTATATGTCTCATTTCATTTGATCGTCCTATTTGTGATATCATTTTATTGAACATTAATCACATATTACACATTATTACCATGATAATTCTCTACACAGGCTTTGTAGCCCACAATTTTCTATCGATGTTACGATTTGTATGTGAAGTTTTAAAAAGAAATATTATTTTGAAATTTAATATTAAATAACTACATGTCTAATAATATAAATTCAATTGAAATATCAATCATCATTGTTTATATGTGTGAAAAAATTTCTATGAATTCGACTAAATATGGGTATATGTATTCGGTTTTGATACTCATTATGAACATGGTGAATGGAATTAATTATAAAATATGTTATGTGAAAAATTCATGGTTTAACATTGGAAGAATGTATATCTGATTTCATATTCTCTGCATTCCTTGTATTTTTAATATGTACATTATAGTAATGTATATGTTATTATTATCAAATGTGGTGTTTTGTGGACCAATTAGAATGGATATTCACTAACAACACTAAACAACCATGTCTATGTCATATTTGATTTCATCCATGTTGTTATTTTATTATTTTATAAGTGATTTACCACATAGCATCACTTAATCAATGACAATTTCAGAATAATGCCACACATTTATTGAACATCAATGGTGTTCTAATTTTATGTTTCCACTAATTTACTGAACTTTAACAACATTGGAGAAATTGCGTTGTAATTTAGTTTTGTGGGGATATTGAGGGATTAAATTTTATTATTATGAAATGGAAAATATTTTTCTTAGTATGTAATGGTCATATGGTTTTGGAATCATATATAACATTTGGGATAAGATGAATGTTAATATTAAATTTTTGTGTAATTAATTATGATAATGAATAGGTATTCATTATGGGGTTAATATAATGAACAATAGTATACAGGTGGGAATCATGACCTTATAGTGGGATAATATTTCAATGGTTATATTATAGGATGGGATATACTTGAATATAATTACTTAGTTATGGAGGGAAGATATATGATTGGGATTAATGATAACACAATTTTTATACGTTAATTGAGTTCTGAAATACAATAAACACCCATTTTTTTACAACTACTATAATTGTAAAAATTAAATTGAATATATTTTAAAATGATACATTTCACACCACTATATTGAAAATAATTTTATTTAATGATTTTGTTGATCTATTATCCTTTGGTTGAGGATCAGGTCTAGTTTGGGATTAAGTTTTTATAGTTTTTGTAGTTTCAGATGAATTTTTGGCCTAGACATGGTTTGGGCGAATGGTTAAGTAAATGTTGTGGCCCAACCAAGGTAACTATGTGGAATTTATGGAATTCAGAAAATACCCCACCATAATTTTTCACATGATTAGTAAAACTGTGAGAAGTGGTCATGCAGTTGGAATCCTCGTAAAGAGTAGCTACTGCAGAGTTTGTGTAGGGTTTAGAAAATAATTTATCCAAACCATGCGGCCTTTTGAGTCACAAAAAATTTTATTTTACCTCTTTTTACCTATGACCTTTTATCCTTTATTTTTGTTTTATCATACCTCCTCTAACCTCAGCGTAGAGGTAGGACCTTGGATATCCTTCTCCCTTCCTCGAAATCACACATAGATGTTGCCCCATCGAATATAAGGTTAGATTAATTAAATTTTGTTTATTTACTCATATCTCTCCCTTAATCTATTATTTTATGTTCCTCCATTAGTGGGGTTATTGTTTAAAAGAATCGTGGATATTAGGCATTATATGTTAGCATTTGTTTCTTTGGATCTAGGGAGTGAATTATGTTCTTGGGAGACTATTCCTCCTTATTTGAGAGTTTTGACGCATAAACACCTAATTGAGGATGTTTTTTCCATCCTTTTTCTTTTTGATACTATCCATTTTTTGTTTGGGTGATTTAAATTAATTTATAAAAATGATTTCCATGCTTTTGATTCATTTATTGAGTTTATTGTGATGTATTGATGATGTTATAATTTTTTAAAAATGGTGGTTAATGTGATTATTTAAATATGAGATTGTATATATGTACTGAATGTGTTTTATAAGATTTTAAATGGGATTTTATAGTAAAATTTACTTTTTTGAGTATTGTTATCACATTTATATGTTTTATTAAATCGTATGGATTGTGATATGAGATTTATATGTGGAACATCATTCTTTTTAAAATGAGATTTAATTTTATAGATATAAGGAATGTGATCATTAATAGAAAATGGTTTGGGGGAAATATTCTTGTGGTATGTCATTGGATGTGGGGACATATGTGTGCTCCCAGAGTGTACACATGGATGTGAACAAAAATAATGATGGCCTGGTTTAACATAAAACCTAGTTTCCAAAAGACATGTATTTATCTTTTAAACTCCTGATAATTAAATAAACATCCTTCGATTCCAAATGTAATAAATTTTATTTAAAAAGTTATGTTCAATATTTTTACATGTATGGTATTTTATTTTAAAAATTAATTACTACATTATATGAAATACCTTTTGGAATCATTAAGTGTTTTGTGTGTCCTTTTTCACATTATATTGATGTGGTGCTAAAAAATTAAATTAAAATAGTTAGATAATGTCCCGTTTGCAATTGTATATTTAAAATCTGGGTTTTGTGTTTATTTTGGTAAATGATGTGGCAGTAGGTTCCAAAATTTATTTTGGTTTTAAATTTATAAGTCCCATTTGGACCTTCAAAATAATAGGGAGTTTAATTATGAATATGGTATTGTGGGAAGAAACTTTTAATTTTATAATGTTTATGAAATGGTTTGAAAGAATGTGTGATGTGACGGTAATGTTGGTGATTGTAAATGGTTTGTTATATTACTCTACCACTATTGAGGATTCCCCCTTCTGTGTTATCATATTGGTGGTGTTAGTGCTTGGGGTTGGTATGTGACGTTATGTAAGGTGAGTTTATTCACACATGAAAGGGTCTTGTACTTACACAATGCATTATAATCATGGGTTTTGTAGGTTTTTTTAGAGTGTTGATTGACAATTTCATATGAACCCTGATTAGATGGGTTCTACCTCTTGAAATGATAGGGCATGAAGGTACGTGACACTAGATTTGTTATATTAGGTCGGACAATTGGTAATAGTCTATGGAGCTCCACTATGGGCTGAAATGTGATTATGACTCGAGTAAATCTAGTAATCACTCTAGGGATGTTATGGAAATTTTCATATCTAATACTTGGATCTGAATGTTTATTTTTTTGATGCATGTTCAATATTATACATTCTAATTTTATTGTCTTTTAATATTTCCCTTTATCTACTATACATACAGGTTTAGATACATGAATTTATTTGGTGTTTGGGTTTGATTTTATGATGAAATAGAGTTGTGGAAGGTAAAACTAATTTTTGAAAAGAAAATTGGTTGTGTTGTTATAAAAGGGGAAGTTGATAAAAGTTATGTTTGTTTTAATGAAATGAACTAAATGTATATTTTTATTTATCTACATCAAAGTAATATTAATTGAATAATATTTTTGAAGGAAATATGTGGATTATATGGTGGTTTCCTACTAAGCTCTTATGCACAAACACTATTTATACCTTTTGGTGTCAGTAGATCTGAGTTGTTTTACATCATGAGGTTATTGGTTCATTTGATCACTGATGGAGTTGTCTAGTATTGTGGTTGGATGTGTCAAATGGGTTATATATATATATATCCTTAGGTGTAATTCTAGGTTATAATATAGTATTTCGTTTCATTTTTCTTTTGTTCTCTTGTATTTTGTACCTGGATCAGTTTACTTATTTATTGAGGATCAGTTAATGTTTTTTATCAGTGTGTTCAGTTTATTTTATTAAATCATGGATTATTTGGGAAAACATATTCCCATGGTGATGATTTTGATTCCTGACACTACTTGTTGGCCCATGGGGATTAGAGACGCCCCTAAGGACATGACATTGATTGGGTCAGATGTCGGGTTGAATAGATCACTTGTCAATTTCCTGAAAAAATTGTATTAGAGCATTCAATTTTTTATTTGCGGTGTTAATTGGTTGGATATCATATTTTTCAAGACTCTAAAGGTAGGTATGGGAAGAGAATCTTGAAATGTTGTTCATTTTGATATTATAGTTTCCATGCGTATTTTAGGATTTGATTTTTTTCATCTTTATTTTGGATTTAGGGAAGACAATGGAGGTGATTTAGTGTCATGGTATGATTTCACATGGTGTAGTGACACATGTGATGTTCAGGTGAATAGTTGTATTTCCATTTAGTTTCTATTCATTACATAGGGCATGACCCACTACAATGTCTCCAGTATATGCATGTCTACTAGTTCCTCGTTCTGGTAGTTTGTCATGAGTGCTATTGTTTTATCTCTATTGATGGGATTAAATGTTCAAATTTAAAAACTGTATTTGAAAATGAAAATGTTTTATTTCAAATGATTTAGGATTGGTTAATTGGGTTTTAGTGGAACATTTCATGGATTGAATATTTTCTAAATCCATGGGTTTTTGTAATGAATAGGTACATGTTACCCATGAATTAATTATGAATCTTTTCATTGATTTGGATATGTGTATACGAAGTTCATGTTAGAACATTTTCATGGATGAAGTATGAGGATGTGGATGGACACTTATGTGATAGTTTATAGGATGCAATGTGTTTGTTTTTGAAATTTAATAATTTCTGGATTGGTTTTCTTTAATACAGTGGGTTCTTGTTTTGTGAAAGGTGAACCCTGGTGTTTGGAAAGTTTTCATGAAAGAACATTGTTTTTAATGTTAAATGAAGATGGTGAAATTTTAAAAAGGTAATATCTGTTGTGTTTTTGTGTTTATATTTGGAGAATGTTTTTGTTGGATTGAGACATTATTCTCAATTGTGTTTCCAGTTGATGATTTTTTTTTGGTTTGTTGTTTCTCATGATGATCATAATATTCCACCCATAATGGTCACTAATGTTTATAATGAATCGTTCATAGTTTATAATTATTATTGTGTGTCGTCTATTTATTGTAGTAACTATGGTCTGTTTGAGGATATAAAATTTATTTATCAAGTTGATCATGTCTTCATATAATTGGAAACTCTATAAACTTTTATAGTTAGTTCTATTATAGGATTTTTTATGATCCATATTTGGATAAATTTGAGTTATTTTCTATACCATTGATGCATGTAGAAATGAAAAGTGAAGATATTATGTCTGTCATTTTATGATGGTTTATACCATAGGAGGTGAAAAAAAGAAGAGGGATGAGCTCAGGAATATTCTACGATGCCAGTAGAGATTTGAGGTCTATGATGACCTCTTTAGGAAGATGCCTTCATTTTATCGAGAGGGATTGTCTCAGGATCTTTTGAAGGCATAAATTTTCATTCGGGGTCTTCATCCATAGAAAATGGAGTGAGTCTAATATTCCAAGGATCATAGTTTTGATAAGATAGTGGACAAAGAATTTATTGCCAATTTGGTTTTTAGAGCATAGGTGGTTGGAAATCTTATGCGTCTTGATTTCCAATAGGGTTACTCATATGTAGTAATGTTTATGTTAGTAGAAACTATCACTGAGGAGTCCCCATAGTTCATTCTGTTTTACAGTTCGTCAGACCATTCACTTGTGTTCCACTAGTGTGGACGATTTTAGAATTCAAAGCTCTTTCTACAATCCCATAAAGACATACCATCATTTTTCCCATTTTGTTAATCTGGAGAGGTTCTTTTAGATGTGTTTATTGAATAATAAATTTTCATCAGAGGATTTTTCTACCTATCTATGAATATGTAGATGTTTCAGATATTAAGGATCCAACCACCTGCCTCATAGTTAATCTCACGCACAGTAATGAAAATGCCAAGGGTAAGGGATACCTTGGCCTAGTTCTTCCTCATCTGTTTGGGTGGATATTATAAATGCTTCTATGATATAGTTTATTTTATTTTTGTATTCTCATCTTCCTTGTGTAATATTATGATGAACCTTTTCTATCATTGCCCATGTGGTTGTGTTTATTTTAATGTGTCTCTAGAAATCCTTTTTCACACAATGAATGTTATAATATATTGTATGGGTTGTTTTGGGTTTTAAAAATTCTGGGGAAATTTGATAATGTAATTACTGGGAGATCCGACCATAAATGACCTTTGTTTGAGATGTGGTCATTACCATTTATGATTTGGTGTGTTGATTGTTCTAATGTTTATATATTTAATTGAGTTCATGTGGTTGGTAGAACCCTCTTTTGTTCTCCCAGCATCATTATTATGCATTTTTTCTCAATCAGTGGGTTGTAACTTGTAGAGTGAATGGTCAACCGGAAATTCTTATTTCTTTAATATTATAATCAACCGTCAAATCAGGTTTTCATTACCCTTAGGGTGGGTGACTTTTTGGTTGATGAAAGTTCCTTTGTTGGGGAGATTTGTCACCCCATAATTGAAATACTTTTATAATATTCTTTTTTCCTTAATTTATCATTGGGTTGTGGTTAGGGTTGAGTCTCAGATTATATTTGGTTTCTTTTTGGAGCTTTTGAGTGGTTTTTTATCATTTTCATAGTTTGGGAACTTGGTTTTGTATACCTTAGTGCCCAACATAGTTAACCATGTTGAGGGAATTGAATTCATGACAAAAATAAAACATGATTTGCACATGGTTTCTCAAACTGTGTTGATTGGTAGTTTCTACAGTATCCATAGGGATAGTTGCTACTACACTATTGGTGCATTGTTTGGTAAACCATGTGTCTAATCTATGTGGTCTTCTTAGTCATTAAAAATATCAATTTACCTATTTCCCTTGTGACCTTTTAACCCGATTTTAGTGTTCTCCTCCCTCCTTGGACCTAGGCACTCTTGGGGGACCTTAAAAACAAACCCCTTTGTCTCAATCACCTATGGATTCATCTCCCCAAAATTTAAGGTATGATTATTTTTTGGTCTATTTCATCTCCTCATTCACTTTCCCTCTTGGTTTAGTGTTCTCCAATTCTGTGGTTCTTTTTTTTAGGAACACTCAAAATTGTGGTTGATATTTTATCTTCTGTTTATTTATATATAGGTTGTATGGTTTGTTCATGGGGGATATTATTCCTCCTCAAATAGTTTTATCTCACCCACATCCCATTAATGTTGGGGTAGGTTTTTCATCTATTTCATTATTGATGCAATACTTTTTTTTTGGTTTCCTTTAATTAAATTATATTTATTATTCTCATGAATGTGATGATTTTTTTGTTTATTTTCATGTATTTTGTAGGTATAATATGTTAATATTGGGTTTTAATTTGATTCTTTCAATATAACTCTATTTATAGTCACCCAATGTGTTTGATAATATATTATTTGTGATTTTTGAGTAAATTTTAATATTTTGAGTCATAGTTTTCCTCAGATATAATTTATAAATATTTTTTATTGTGATATGGGATGTATATGTGGAATGTGATGGTTCTTGTAGTGTGGATTATTGTGTTGGTTAAAAGGAATCTGATGATTCTTTGAAAATGGTTTATAGAAAAAAACAATTCTCGAATTTAATTGTATGTGGGATCATTAATGAGTGCTAGGGTGCACACATATATTGACACACAAATGATGATTACATTTTTGACATAAAAACAAGATTTCAAAACAAAGGTGTGTCTCATTTATACATATTTTGTTTAACTAAAATCCATATGTTACTAAATTACTCAAATGTGAATTTGAATGATATGATATATATTATGGACACATTGGTATTTTATAAAATATGATTTGTTTATAAATGATTGGAGAGCCTGGTTTTCATCATATAGTTTGTTATATGCCTTTCATAACGTTATCTTGAAGTGGTTATGAAAACCAAATCTTAATGGGGACTTAAAAGCCCATTTGGAATTGTATATTTAAAATTTGTGTTTCATGTTGATTTTGGATAATTATGCGGAAGTCTATTTGTATATGTTTTTTGTTTTTAACTGTGTACATCATGTTTTTCTATTGAGATTAATTCAGAGTTTTATATTGGAACTGTTATTATGTGAAGTTGTTTAACATTTTAAAATAATTGTTATATGGTTTGTATTTTTAAGTGATGTGATGTCCCGATTGTCACTTGTAAATGGTTTATAATATGATAGGAAACCCTATTGAGGATTTCCCTGGTGGGTTAATTTATATGTGGTGAGAGTGTTTGGGGGATGAATGTGTGGTGACTAATGGTAATGTGAGTAACATATGTGAGGGACTACTACGTACACAGTTCATTATAACCATGGGCTTCCAAGTCATCCTTTATTGTTTCAAGTGATGATTACTCGTAAAAAACAATTAGACCAGTTGGTACACCTTTGACTTGATATGGATTCTGGGAATTTCATTAGATTGGTCAACATAGGGTAGCTAGTTGGTTATAGAATATACACATATAATGTATTACAGATGTTGAATCTAACATGAATAAATCAATGGAATTCTCTATGGGTGTTTAGGAAACACACATGGCTACTACATAGATTTTTAGTTCATTTTACTATTACATGTTCCAAATTAGTCTTTATTGTTTTATATTTTTTTATTTGACACCATTATATTCTACAATACCCAATTTTTTACCATTTAGTATTGTTAGACCTGAGCTATTTTATAGTTTTATGTTTCTTGTTCATGTGCTCGTTGTTAGAGATGGGTGGGATGGTGATTGATGGTGACAAAGGTATCACATGGCGACCATGTTAGTGTATTGTAGTATATAGTCTTGTGTTCATTTTAATTTTTTTGTTCTGTTCTTTTGTATTTTGTATCCAGATTACAATACATATTTATTGAGGATCTGTTATTATTTGTTATTTGTGTGTTCAGTTTATTTTCATAGATCCTTGTTTATCTTGGAATCTTATTTCTCATGGTGAATATTTGGAGTCTCAAGACTAGTTTCCTTATAAAGGGGTTTAGGAATACACATTGGGTCATGGCTTGTCTTGTTTGGTTTTTTGGATGATTGTCTCTTTAGTCTGGTTCATGTCACTTTCTAGTTATTCTGAAAAGATAAATTTTATGGTCTATTAGTGGATGAAAATTTATTAGAAAAGTAGGATGATTTATAATATTAATTAATTATTAAACATTAAATGAAGTGAAATATGGATTTAGTAAAAGAATTTTTCGATTATAATACATCCATATGTTGCTCAAAATGGATATATGTAAACTTCCTGTATAATGTAATCCTTAAGGAATTCTACATGGAATCTATGGACCACATATATTTTTATCGGTAGTAACTGAGATTGTAATGGCCATATGACATTTTTTTAATTTAATTAATGATATATAATAAAATTTTATATACCCCTGTCACCCACTATAGAAATTTTATTGTAACCACACCTCTTCTAATTAGTCTCTGTTTTTACAATCCTCTTCCCCCTATAGAAATTACTCTCATGCAATTGATTTGATGATTATAGAAGAATTAACCTATTGAAATCCATATGTTTTCACATATTCATTAGTTTATAATAGCTATATCTAAGATAAAATCCCTAAAATATGGATTCCTTCACTTATAATTCAATGATTTTTACCAAACATTGATGAATTGATTACTACTAATTGAAAACATACCTCTTATAAAATAAATTAATTTGTTTCTTTGTATATTTTTATTTTTTTCTGCTCATGAATGATTTTTCAATACTTTCTTGACTATTTTTCCATTTGATAAACAAATAGGCTTACAAATGGTGCTCAATAATTTTGTAAAATTTGAATTTCCATGTATCAATTGAATATCCATTCTATGTATATGTGGTTGAATTTATGTTTTTCCATCAAACCATATTTCAAAATTTGGTTGTCAAATACCCAAATACTCAAAATCTAATGTTTTATTTTATATAATGTGTGGGAAATAATTAATTTATTACTTAAATGTTAAAAATTGAAATGACATGTCTCACATATAATCTCATAACCATGACTATAGAATATTATGTGACCTTGGGAAAAAGATAAAAAATATCATTATGAAAAGTTTGTTATAATATCACAACAATATATCCCCTTGAATACTTCCACTATGAAATAATCATGTTAATAATAATTGTTATAGAAATATAAGAAATAGGTTAGGCTATATTTTCTAAAGTGTTTTATATTAAATATATCGTTTAATGATCTCATGTTAATATAATGTACGAATATGGGTATGGGATCACAATCATATTTCATGAACATAACATTATAAAAATAGTTTTTTAAAAAAATGGATGTTTAAAAATAAATAATGGATTAAGAATCTAAGTATAACATCTGGCATGACTTATCATATCAATGGAATATATAAGAACATAAAATTATTGAACAACAAATTCTTCAAAAATCATCAAAATGGAATCCAACCATAGCAAGAAAACTTTAAAAATATCATGGTGAAAAATAGTTTGTTATCATCTCACTACATTTGAAAATATAAATTCGTTATTTTCTCACAAAAATGAATGAGATTAATGGATCATTATCTTAAATAGTCTGAAAAAAATATTTTATACTTATCTCATATAGATGGATATTTTTGATGATTCATTATACAATATAAATCTAAAACATTAATGTCTTTTCATAAGATATAGATTGAAAAGTTTAATGTTCCATCATCTCAATGAAATAGAAATAAAGACTCTTCATTCAGTGAATGAGTCAGAAAAAATGACCATTTCATTGGAGGGAGATATATCTCCCCACTCAAAAAAACCCTAAGACCCATTATTGGGTTATATGGTCATTTAAATCATCATAATTTTATCATATTATAGCTAACCACTTTGAATGAAAGAATTTACTTGAAAAAAATCCTTACAAAATTATCATCCTAAGAGAGTTATAGAAATAATTTGGTGTGTATTTTTATAAAATATACTATGTTTATAGTAAATATTTTAAAGGGATACTAACATCGATGAAAACCACAACTTTTAATATTATTTGATAAAACACATTAAAAAACAAGAATATATATCCATTATATAATGTTCATGAAATCTCTTAAAATTTTTGTTATGTGATATGATACACATTGATATTGCTTATATTTTCTAATAGATTATAATTTATAACATAAAATATTATTTAGAATAGATTTTTTTAAAGAATCATTCATTCATTTTTAGTATTTTAGAAGACATAAAAAACTATACGACATCATAAAAAACAAACACCCCTATACTAATTATCAAATGGATTTTTGAAATTCAATAGTTAATAAATTAATTTTTTATAAATATTAAAATATATCTATTAAATATCATCATCATAAATAATTAAAAATATTTATCAAAATATATTTAAAACCCCAAATAGAATCCTTTTAGTGTAGAATGTTAAATAAAGAATGCATTCACAGAGAAAATGTCATAATGTTGTTCTTTTAAAACTTTGTTGAATAAACAATTTTTAAAATAATAAAATATTTCATTAAATATATTCTAATAATTATAAGGATATTATAAATTGAAATTAAGAAAATTTTCAGCCATATATAAGTATATTCATAAAATCCTCTAATTAATCTGTACATAGAGGGAAATGATTCCCGATGAAAAAAATATTTTGGTTAGTTTGTATAAAAAATCATCACATGTTATAAATTATTTACCATGGAAAATAAAATATAAATAAGAATTTTTTTAAAAAAAAATTAAAAACATAAGATAATAAAATGGTTTGGTATTTAGATATTAATTTCCCCCAATGTTTCTCTATATGGAAATACATTCATTACAATAATGATTTAAAAAATATGTGGAAACAAAAACCATAAGGATTTGGTAATCATAGAGTGAAACCCTATTGAATGAGTGAAATTAATATGGATTCTTAAATCAAATTAATTACCATATATTATTATAAAAACATAATCCAATTGTATTATATAGACAAAAAAATAATAATAAATGGAGAATACAATGAATATATAAATAGTGATAAATTTGTATGAGGAAACCCTTAAAACTCCAGTGTCGTATGGATATAAACCTAATGAAAAATAAAACATTAGATTCATTATTAAACATTATATATTTTTGAATATATGATAAAAACATCATTAATTATTTATATACACCGGTAAATGTAAAACAATTTGAAAATGTGGAATATGAATCCCAAACATTAAAGTATGAAGAGAAATGAAAACCTTCAATATGAATGGATATGAATGTTATTTAACGACCTATATAATAAACATAAAAATTTTAATGAATTATTCGAGAACCACATTCGAATCTATTGCATTTTATGTTTCAAAATTAAAAAAATTTACTACCAGTATTTATAAGGCCTTGAGCTTAAACATTACGTAATCTTGAGTTAAGATAATAATTCTCACTGAGGATCATTTCTGGTTTAGATCATTAGATAATTAGGTCATAACGTATACATAACATCTTGAATATTATAAGTAAGCACTTCTATTAACTATACATTTTTTCATAAAACAATACCTCTTAAAAATAGACATGTTTAGTAACATGATTTTAACAACGTGACTTTTCCTTGATGAAATCCTTGATCGTATACATATTTTTGTCCTGTGATAAAACATTTCAATAAATGGTATGAGCATAAAAATCTCAATAAAGGATATATAAAGAATTAAAACTATAGGTTTTTTTAATTACATGTAAACCATAAATACATAATCATTATGTAATTACATTCAACTATAAGATGTGGAAAAAAAATCATGGAAAATAAGCTCATTTATTACAAAAACAATTAACCAAAAGATTACCATGAAGAACATATAATTCAACATATAACATATAAAGGTAACGTGGTACATAAACATAGTGAAATTGAATTACCATACTGTTGACTTCCACACATATCACTAAATGGAATATTCATATGGTCGAATTCAACACCTAGTGCATTAGAAGATATAACATAACCACTTGTATATGGTTTATCATGGAACCACCCATCATTTTTTATCACAACCACCCTTTCATTTTCCATTTACCATTATATAATCATAACACATAAAATACTGAAAATATCAACATTTCACTAATAATATTTCATTTTCATCCACAATAAATCATTTCAAGATATTGAAATACTCAATCAATTTCAAAAACCATTTTCAGTACCAAAACACCCAAAAAACTAATAAGGGGTTTTATTTTTCTTTTAAAATCATTAAGGCTAATAGAGGAAGCCAATAAAATGATTATGGTGGGGGAGAGGTCATTGTCATTGTAAACACATATGTTAAAAATATTACTTTTTTGATTAGTTAAACACTTCATAAAAAATATTAACATTGATTGAATGTAAAATTAATGGTGGATATTATACAACTTTTAAAATAACGTCTTTTATAAATCAAAAAATGTCCCAATGATGGGATATTGAGACAATGTCCTTTACTATGGGTCTTAAATGTCAAGTGTGATCCTCGATCTTCCAAAATAATAAACATATGATAATTTATAATTTATTCAGAACCCTGTTCATGCTTATTATTCCTTTCATATCACTTATTATTATTCTATAACAATCATATAATTATTCAAGTTCATGTTGGTCGTTTTTTCGATGTTCGGTAGATGGGTCAAAAATGAACTCGTTATAATTACAAATTGTCCATGAGGTAAAAAGTAGATTATATCCAAAATGATATTAATGATTTAGATATCATATATATCATATGTATCCAATACATATATAATTAGAATTGTCTCTTGTATTTGGACATAAGAAATTAAATGCACCATTCCTGGAGTTGGTAAGTCGTTTGTACGCATGAACGCTACTTTCATTTCTTTTTCATATTTAATGGAATGAAAAAAAATTGATTCATAGGTATATAATAACTAAAATATAAAATATATGTAATATATGGTACATTATTTCATTAATTCCATCATTTATACGTTCCATGTACATCATTAACGAGTTATATCCCTTTGAGGGGGCGGTAGTCCGTATATCCTAAAATGAAATTATCATATTTACAAAACATGAAAACAAAAAAGGTATGTTATAAATGAAAATTAAATAAGAATATAGATTAAATAGATTAAATATATATCATATATAATTATATTACCATCGTAAGGTCCACCATGAGAGGTTCGTAGGGGAGAATCGAACAATCATTGTTTCATGAGGCACCAGTTCACCATAAAGAGAAACAATATGTTCAAATACGTTTAATGGAGGTGTGTGTAAGTGTAGTTAAAAAACATATATTAACGAAATCCTAGTATATTTAGGATACTGGTTTTTTTATATAATCAAATAATAATTAGATCATTGGGAGTGGAGAAATAAAATTAATTGAAAGGATCAAGAGAGAAGATGTTACAACAAATCGGGTTACATCTTTTGATTAGAGCAAATGGGATTTCTATAATTTCCTTCTACCTTGGGGAAGGCCTCAAGGAGGAAGGGAATAATGTTGGTATATTATTGGATTAGATATTTTATGATCCAAGGGGCCTGATAGGTTTTAGTAATAGGTTATAGGTGGAGTCTTGTTATAATAGAGAGGAGTGGCACATTAAGAATGTCTATAATATTATTTTATTATTAATTTATTTTCTAATTATAATAACACAAAAGTGATATATTTATAATTTCAGATTATTATGGGTATATATAATCACATAAAATTGGGTTTATACATGTTTAGGACAAAAAATAAACCTTATATTTTAGCTTTAACCCATGTTAAATAAATTAACTATACAAATGTCTTCGTTTATTTTCATATTAAATGGTTATGATAATCACTATAAAATACCAGGATACCCAAAATTTGATAATTAATGAAATTTGTAACATCATATATGTAATTTGGACGAGTATTATAATTTTAGGACAACTATATCTTTTAATAAAATATTAATTGACTTAAAAACACATTTATGTCAATTTTTATACTATTCATATACCGACTTTTACAAAATCAATAAAAACATTATTCATTCACAGAAGAATCATTAATTAAAATATAACATGTCATAATCATTGATAAAAATATTTTATGGGATGAAAAGTTTAAAAATAATACAAATTAAATATTTCGAGTCTCATTTATTAAAGTTATTCATTGAGAAGTTAATTACTACATCACCATAGTGTCAAAATTTAATTTATTTATTTTAGGTATTAAAATAATAAATAAAATAAAATTATATAGAAAATATTTTGGTATTTATATTCAATATTTATTTTATTTGATATCACTTATATAACTCCATATAAAAATATTTTTATTAAAATATATAGGATTAGGTTATACATTACTTAACATTAAATTTAATGTAATTAAATGGCATCGTCACACAAAAGATTCTCCATGGAGACCCAAAATCTACACATGGATGCCAATGGTAAGACATATCCTATCCCATGGGGTTTGGAAATTTGTGAGGGTAATTTAATAATATTATAATAATATTTTTAACAATATTAACTAAATTAATCTTTCGACCAAGGTAAATAAAATATTTATTAAAGTTACTATTAATAAAGTCTAAAAGGTACCTATTTATAAAATTTTGAAATCCTGACTCCAAATATGGAAATATTTTTTCAAATTCATAACATAAATGTTGAAGAAATTAATTTATTATTAAATCACTTTATCAAAACCCAAAAGTATGTTTTTTATAAGTAAAAACAATTAAATGATGGACATTGGTTTATTTCCAAATCCAAGTGAAATTAAATATAATGTCTAAAATTACATTAAATTTTAAAAGTATTATATAATTAAACTTTAAAACCAACTAAACAGATATTATAATCATATAAATAAATAATATAAAAAGGTGTTTTTGACATAAATTGCAGTATTTTTCACAATCTAATAAAAAATGATCTTTATTAGGGAAAAATTACCCAAAGTAAATTTTGATGTCCCTCTTATAATAATAAGTTTATTTTTTCAAATGGAACATATATAAGTGAAAAAAAATATATCTAAAAAATTTTCTCCGTCAAAAGGCGGTAAAACTACCTTTTAAAAATATTAGGTTATTTTTTCTTAATATTGGATTCGTTATCATTTTAAGAATTTATATTTTATGGGATGAATGTAAAAACATTTAAAAAACATGTTTAATCATAATAGAGTTAGTTCTTTTCATTCCACCATTACAATATCTAGGATTTAACTACCATTTAAAATAATATTATTATATTATTATATTATTTTTAGTATGACACAATATTGTGCACAACATAAGATTTCTTAGAAACCCATTATACATGTCAAGTATTCCATCGATCACAAAATACCCTTTAATGTAATATTAATATTTAATTCAAAAATATTAATTAAAATAAAAATTTCATATTCCTTATTTGCCTAGAATGTTACATCCTTCCACCATTTTGGAAACGCTATCATTGAAATTTTTTTAACTTATCAAATAAGAGGGTGTATTTATCCCTCATACCATTTTTTAGATTCACATGTTTCCACTTCAACCATATGGATTTTACAAAAACCATTATATGATTAATTGACTTATTCATAAACACTTACTCTCATAGATCATGAATTTGGACTGGTTGATCCTCATAAAAAATATTCTCTTCTAACTGAACTACCTCAGGACTAAAAAAATGAGACAGATATGCAATATAAATTCCCAAAAATTAATCATGGAAAAAGTTGTGTACCTAGGATAATCATGGAGGTAAATCCACTATGAATGCAACTGATACAGCATTATCTGGAATGTCATATGGTCTAATGAACCGTGGACTCAACATCCTCTTCTAACCAACACGCATGACACTATTCCATAGTGAAACATTAATAATGACATGATCATTTACCTCAAAAAATATCCTTCCTTTGGTTATCTGCATAAATGTTTAGCCTTCTCTAAGTTGTCCTGATGTGTTTCTTTATCAACTGAACATTCTCTTCCCTCTTCTCTACCAATTCTAGTCTCCTCTATTTCTTTTTCACTTACTTCCTCTCAAGAAGCTAATTTTTGACATCCCTTCCCTTATAGTGACTCAAATAGAGACATCTAAATACCAGAATGGAAACTATTATTATAAGAAAAATCAATCAAAGAAAGTTTTTTCTCTTACCATCCCTAGTAATCAATTGTGTAAGCACATAGCATATCTTCCAATTTCGGAATAGTTCATCATGACTGAACTTCTGATTAAGGATGAAAAGTTGTAATAATTTTTTTTCAGTACCCAATGACATCTTGAGGCCTTTCTGAATAATATAAGTAAATCAAGTATCAAAATGTGATACAATGTAGAGGGGAAATCCATGAAACCTGATTATCTCTTTAACATAATATCAATAAATTTGATCAAGATACATAGTATCTTAAATACGATATAAAAGAGAATATTTAGTCAATTGATCAAAAATTACCTAGATTCCATTATTACCTCGATATGTATATGATAATATCACAATGAAGTCCATGGATATATTTTATCATTTCTACTCTGGCACTAGTAAAGGCTGAAGCATCCCTTTTGGTAACTACCTCTCAACATTAACCTGTCTCATAAAGATGATTTGACAAACACCTGAATCAAAATAGATGAATTTCATGCACCAATAACTTCTATTCCAAATATCATCCAATCGTTAATCATATTATCTTATTCCTAATGTACCATAGTTAATTTATTATTACTTTTTCAACTCAAATCATTAGACATTTTATCTTCTTTTCCTAGATGGTAATCAATCGTGTAGTCAAAATCCTTTATTTATTATATCCATCTCCTCTGTCTAATTTTCAATAACTTATGAGTGATTATATAATTCAAACATTTGTAGTGTGTATATATTTCACATTTTACTCTATAAATATTATGCCTCCCAATTTTTATAGCAAAAACCACAGTAGATAATTATAAATCATGTGTTGGGTAATTTTACTCATGAGGTTTAAACTGGATTGAAGGATAATAAATCACCTAATAATTCATCATTATGAAAAAACCCATATCCATTCAATGAAGATTCATTATAGATAACAAAATCACCAGTTCTAGAAGGTAATTCCAAAATTGGAGAATTCAGCAATCATATTTTCATTTACTGAAAATGACCATCACATTCTTTTATCAAGATGAAATTAATAGAATTTTGAGTTAACTTCATTAGTGGGCTCAATAACCATGAACAATATTCCAAAAAATAAATGGTAATAGACTTCCAAAACCAGAAAACTACTAATCTGAGGTATATTTGTGCGTCTTTTCTATTCTTTAGCAACTTTTTTTTATCCTAATCAACTATTATGCCATATATTGAAACAATGTGACCAAGGAAAGAAATTTATTGTAACCAAAACTCACACATGATGAATTTACAATACTATTTTTTTCATTCATGGTTTTCAAGACAACCCTTAAATGAATTTTTTATAAATCATTACTTCTTAACATAACAAAATGTCATCAATAAACACAACCAAAAACATATCCATGAACTCAATCAAAATTCAATTCACAAGATCCATGAATATAGTAGGTATGTTGGTTAACCCAAATGGAATATATAAAAATTCATAATGGCCATATCTAGTTATAAACGTAGTACTTAGAATGTATTTTAACTTTACATTTAACTAATGGTACCCAGACTTATTTAAATATGTGAAAATTAATGAATTTTATAGAGATGATCAAGAAAATCATCGATATGAGGCAATGTATACTTGTTTTTAATAGTTATATTATTCAAGGATCTCTAATATTTGAAAAGTATCATTGAACCATATTTATTTTTAACAAAAATACTGGATCACCTCATGATGATGTTCTAGGTTGAATGAAACCTTTATCTAATAACTCTTGCAATTATTTCAATAAATATAAAAGTTAAATTTGAGACATCCGATAAGGGGGTTTTGAAATTTTCATAGAATGAGGAAATAATTCAATAATAATGTCAAAATATTGATCCTATATAATGTCGCGAAACTCATCAAGAAAAAATTAAAGATACTAATTCACTACTGTCACATCATTAATTTTAATTGTTCCTTCGATTTCTACAATATTTTCAAGGTAACATTCATTTCCATGTTTCACTAGTTTCTCAGCTAACAAATATGTTATCGGAGATAAGGGTTCATTCAAGTACACAAAATAAATTTCATTTTGAAAAAAACCAATTTATCTCTTCATTAAATTTTTTCATAGTAAACATAAATCCATTCCATTCCCAAAATCACATCAAACTCTAATAGAGTAAAATCAACATTGATTGTTGGTAAATTCATTCCAAAAATAAGGATAAAAGGATTCTAATAATTTCATTTTTCCTCAATATTTCCCCCAAGTGTTATTATCTTATGTTCTGGATTCATTTCTTGAGGTTGAATTCAAAATTAACCGAAATAGTTTTTAGAAATAAAATAATGGGTAGCCACTAAATCAATGAATGCATTGGAATAATATGAAAAAAATTAGAGTACCTGATACCACTTCATTTGAAGGTACATCATCAACCATAGAAGTATAAATAGTTTTTTTCCCACCCTTATACTTTGAATATGTCTGGTTTCCACCGTAGGTACTCAACATTGGACACAAATTGGAATAATTCTAAAAATCATTGCAACTAAAACAACTTACCACATTATTTTCACTTCATGCTTGCTCATCTTCCTTATAGTAATGGGAAATATGAACAGTCTTACAACATAAGGAGAATATTCCAAATTTTGAGATACATTATCGATGATGATTTTTATAACACTTCTCAAAATATTGATATTTTATTTTCCAACCTCCATACTTCTCTGGTGAAGAAATTCCTTTTTTTCAATCTGGACCTATTCTTTTTCTTGCAATCAAGGAACACCTGATCATAAAAAACCACCATTACTACAATCTTGGTACGTCTAACAAGTTTCACATATCTTTGGAATTCACGAGTGGATAATGCTGTTAGATATCATAGCTTGTGTCCTGAGTAAAATTTATTTATATTACTATCAAGATATCCGATAAAATTTGGATCAAACCATGCCAATCATGTGAACTTTTCTTCGTATGTATCCACTAAGTCATCCTACTGCCTCAACTCTATGAATTGCTTTTCCATCCTATATTGAAAAGCCTTATGAAAATATTTAAAATGAAACATACTATTGAATTCATCTAAACCAAGAGAATCAATCACTTCATTATCCTTGATATGTTAAACAATAGACCACTACTGATTGAATTCCCCTTAAAAATGATAAACAACAAGACAAACCATTTGGAAGTCCGTAAAAACCATTAAATTGATAATATTTTTCGTTTCTTTGATCCACCCTTCAGCTTAACGAATGTCAGATGATCCAGTGAATTATTTGTGATGTCGCCTCATGAAATGCTCCTCTATAGACATGTTCATTTGGGGTTTTTTTTCTAATCTTGTTCATGGATACCACCACCATTTATATCCTGAATCAAATATTCGATCACTTCCACTAACTATTCAGTTCTGATTCTAACCATCTCAGGTTGCTGATTTGGAAGGTTGTTATCCTCATGATGTGTTCCTATCATAACTTCCATTTTCCTCTTAAAAAACCACTTTCAAAAATAGAAATATCATAGAAACAGAAATATAAATATCGAAAACTTCTATTTCATTTCAATAATAACAGAAATTAATTCATAGATATTAATTAAACAGTATCATAACTTCTTAATTTGACTAAACCGCCCTCTGATACCAACTATAAGGCCCCATTATTAAACATTATTTATTCATGAATTATATTAATAATTCACATTGATTATAATTTCATGTTATGTGCTTTAGAGAATTAGGTCATATATTACAAATAAAAACCTGAATATTACATGTAGACACTTATACTCACTATCTATTTTTTTCAAAAATAGAAAAGTCCTTAGAAATATACTTGTTTAATTCCTATATTTAAACATCAGAACTATTACTTAATCCAATTCATGACCCTATATATCTTTAAATCCAATTAAAAAAATTCAAATATTTGGATTAGCATAAAAATTTCTATATGGGATACATAAAATAAAAAAACAATTTGTTTTTTTAAAACAACACATAAACAAGTAATAATTAATCATAAATTAATACCTTTCACCTTTAAGAAGTTGTACAAAAACTTCACTAAATATAAGATCATTGATTAACCTATTTTAACTATAATATTCCCATAATTCCCATAGGAAGATACATATATAATATAATTGTATCTTTGGACATAATCATACTAAAATGGAATAACCATTTCATCGACTTCCACACATATCACTAAATGGAATAGGAAAATGAAAGACTTTTATACCCAATGCATTGGAGGTTATAATGCAACCATCTGTCCTTGGTTTATCATAGAACCACCTAACATTTGGTTTATCACATAACCACCCATCAAATTTCTTTGTAACATTATATAATAATAACACATAAAATATTGAAAATATCAACAATTAACTAATAACATTTCATTTGCAAATAGAATAAATCATTTCATGGTATTGAAATACTCAATAAGTTTCTAAAACAATTTTCAATACTAGAACACAATAAAATATAACAATGGGGTTTTTTCCTTTTAAAAATACTAAGGGTTGTAGTGGAAGACAAATAATGTATATGATGGTGGAGAGGTCATTGTCACCACCTACGTTAAAAATATCATTCTTAAATTTAGTAAAAATATTCACAGAAATAGATTCCCTTTGATAGAAAGTAAAATTCAATAGATTTTATTATACACCGTGTAAAATAATGTCGTTTTTAAATCAAAATATTCCTCATGGAATAGATATTAAGAAAAAGTCCAATACAATTAGTATGAATCATCACATAAGTGTATTTTTCTTCCAAAATAATAAAAATTACTTAATTTATAATGGAATCAGAACCTTTTTCTTGTATATTATTACTTTTATATTACTAATTACCATGAAATAATAGTCATATAATTATTAATGTTCATAATGGTTGTTTTGTCTTTGTTCGGTACATAAGTCAAAAATGAAATTTTTATAATAAAAAATTGTCCATGTGGTCAAAATTACTTTATATACAGAATGATATTTTTTATTTAGATATCATATATATCATATATATCAAATATATATATATATATAATATTTTATAGCATATGTATATAAGAAATGAATTATACCGTTCATGGAGATTATAAGCCGTATGTAGGAATAAACACTACTTTCATTGATTTTTCATATTTAAAGGAATGAAAAATAAATGATAAATATGTATATTTTAAAACCATTATGATATCATTGGTATATATTTTACATAATTTCATTAATTCCATCCTTTATATGTTCCATGTATAGGCCTAATGAGTCATATCACTTTGTGGGGGAGGTATCCCGCACTTCATGAAATGAAATTATCATATTTATACAATATATAATTAATAAAGGTATGTTATATATGATAATTATAGGAGAATAGAGATAAAATAAATATCATATTTAATTACAGTTCCATCATAATGGCCACCATGATAGGTGGTAGGGGAAAATATAACAATCCCCGTTTCATGAAGCATCAGTTCACCGTACATAGATAACATTATTTTCATATACATTAAATGAAGGTGTGTGCATGTTTACATATAATTATTCTCATAAAAAACCTCTTAGTATATAGATTATACAGGTTTCATTTGGTAATATATGAATAATAAAATCATTGGTAGTCGAGAAGGAAAAATAAAGGAATGGGACTTGAGAGAAAACATTACCTCAAATTGGGTAACTTCTTTTAATATTGGCAAACTAGATTTCTTGAATTTCATTCTACCTAGGGGAAGACTTATAAAAGGAAGTGTTGAATATTGGGAGCTTATTAGACTTGAGTTTGGATGTTCCAAGGGGCTTGATAGGAGTGAGTAATTGGGTTGAGATTATTTCTATTTATAATAAGGATAAGGGGCACTTTAGGAATGACTTGAAATATTATTTTATTATTAATTTATTTTATAATTATAATTACAAAAAAATGATATATTTAGAAGCTAAGATGTGGATTGGTTTAAATAATATTATCCAACTAATTTTATACAAGTGTAGTTCATAAAATTAAACTTATCATTTAACTATAATCCTTAGTGAAATAAATTAACTTTTACCATGTCTTCTTGTATTTTCATAATATATGGTTACAATAGTTACTATAAAATAAAAAGAGACCCTAAAATGGATCATTATTGACCTTTTAAACATCATATATGTCAGCTTGTCAAATCTTATATTTTTAGGACTATTATATCAATTAATATAATATTAATTAATTTAAAAACTCATTTATGCCAAATTTTATATAATTCATATCATTCCATTTTAAAAATCTGTAAAAACATTATTCATTAGAAAAAACCACCTTAATTAAAAGAAAAAAAGTCATAATAATCCGTATAATTCATGTAGGGAATATAACTTTTAGATAATAATTTTATTATAATATTTATAATCACATTTATTTAAATAATTCATTAATAAGGTAATCACTACATAACCATTGTGTCATAATGAAACTTATTTATTTGATGTAAAAAAGAAAAAAAAGATATGATGAGGTAGTAAGTATTTAAAGATTTCTAATTACTATTTATAATCAAATATATCACATATATAACTTCAACTATATTTTTTATAGTAAAAGATATATTTTAGGTTATATTTTTCTTTACATTAAATTAAAAGTAATTAAATGTCATTTTCACACAAAAGTAGCTCAATAGGGTCCTAAAATCATCCCAAATATGACTATAGTATGAGATAACTCATTCAATAGGTTTATGATATGTTTTATGGTAATTTAATATTATTATAATATTATATTTCACCATAATTTTCCATATATTCCATATAATAATGGTAAATAAAATATTTATTAAATTAACTATTCATAAAGTCTAAAAATAAAAGGTTCAAATTTTCAAATTTTGGACCTCCTGATTACAAATATGGAATCCATTTTTCCAATTTCAAAACATAAATGATTCATAAATTAATTTAAATTTAATTCAATTTATTAACACCCTAAAACTTTTAAAAAAATTAAAAACTACTAAAAGATTGATTTGTGTGTTTGTACAATTTCAAAGTGAAATTACATAAAATTTAAATAACTTTATTTAATGATAAAAATATAATTTAATACATTTGAAAACCAATTAATAGTAAAATATAATCATATAAAGAAATTATATTAAAAGAATGTATTGACTTAAATCGCAGTATTTTTCAAAATTTATTAGAAAAAGAACATTATTAGAAATATACCAAAAACTAACCGAAAGTAAATTTTGATGTCCCGAATCTAAAGAAGTTGATTATTTGGTCAATTGGAACATATTCATGTGACAAAAGCTATATTTTAAATGTATTTGTCATAAAATTTCGGTAAAACTACCTATTAAATATATTAGAGTACTAATGCTTAAAATTGGATTCATACTCATTTTAACCCTCTAACTATTATGGTATAAATGTAATAACATTTAAGAAACATGTTAAATAAAATATTGTTAGTTCTTTTCTTTTGCAAAAATACAACAACTAGGTGTTAACTACCATTTAAAATAATAATATTATATTTTTATATTTTTTCAAAATAACTCGGCATTGAGTGAAATATAAGATTTTAGAGAAACCCATTGTTGTGTGTCTAGTACGCCATTGATCATATCATCCACTTTTAAGTAAAATTAATTCTTAATTCACAAATATTAATAAATTAGAAAATTTCAAATTCATTATTTTCCAGGGATGTTACAAAATTCATGTTAGATATGGCTTTCATCATCGTCATGTGTTAGTAATTTATAGGTTTTCTCACATAATTGATAATTAAATTGTTGAATCCCATTCATTGAGAAATTTTTTTCATTCCATGATTGCTAATAGAATTATATTATATGATCTACAATTATATTTACAACTCTATGATCATTCTATTAGTGTTTCAGTTATGGCTCATGATAATGAAATCAATGATGATCTTATTTCAAGTAATTTGATGATATTAATATATTACGTTATAAATATTATTTATTTTTGGGATATATATTAAAATGTGTTTTAATAAAATATTTCTGTCAATAATATAATTTATATTTGTCAAATTTATTTTTGAATTATCTATGCAAGGTGGTTATGATAAATGGACCACTTCATCCCAGAATATACTACTCTCTATGTATGCATGATATAAATATTAATTTTTCTATGTATAGAATAAATATAAGATATATAACATCTTGTATTCAAATAATCATTATAAATACATATATATAAAATTTACTCATTAAAAACATTGTTGGAATAATATTTAAATTCTTACATTTGAAAACCATATAATTTTTCAATTGAGGTGGTTCTACCAATATAATAATAGATGCCAATTTCATTTTTAAATGAATATACGAGGATGGTAGATAGTGATTTTTCCATATATATAATAAAACATTAATATAATAATGAAACATATGATAATATTTTTTTTATTGTTTGACATACATTGTTATTGAAGAAGATGACATAATGAAATAGAAAAGATAAATTCTGAATTTTTATAATATTCAATATGGACCCTAATTAATTATTGTTATCATAGAACCCACATTAGTACGGGTCATTAATAATGTGTAAATATATATTTTTTGTTTATTTAAGGGGTTCTATTTTAAAAATATTCTCTGAATGGATTTTACTAGGCTATATCCACCTAAAAGAAACATTTATTTTGCTTTAAATTTGTATTAAAGGATGTTTTTAGTCCCTAAGTGAGAAGCATGAGTGAATAAAAGGGGTTATATCCAAATAGATATGTAGTCCTCATCCACTAGCAATCCAAAATTCTAGGTTGGATACTAGTGGAACCATTCGGAATGTGGCTTAGTATGGAATAATTGATGGGATCAATCATTAGAAAATTTATATTTTAACAGTTATACCTAAATAATGGTAATACTTATAAATTTCTATCTCATTCTTTCATAAAATTGGAACTAAACCCCCTACTGCATCTTATTTACCAATAAAAAATGTTTATTTTACTTTTAACTTTTAATTTTTTAGGTTATATTCAGTATTCCATTTTATTCTCTAGATATCCACATATATTTAATTATAATATTTACTTCCCCAAAAATAATTTTCATATAAAATTACACCGAATAATAATTTAATCTCATTAATAAGATGGGTATTTTGAGTATCTAAGATTATGGATGTCTTATAATTTAGTCAGTAAGAATTCACATGGTGATAAGAGGAATTTACAATATATAATTGATTTTTATATTATTTCCATTATCATAATTTAAATTAATTTTTCTAATGATTTGAATTTATAGTGAATTGGGTTTGGATTCTTCTAGGGACATGGCATAGTCCTCCAACATGCGTTTATTAATGTTTGGGTGCAATGAGGCTACCATGTATGTGTATTACTGAGTATTCAATGTTTTAAAAATATTGAAATTTATTCTATATTGTTGTGATAAATATTAATTTCGTTATAAATAAACAAATTGGGATTTTTTGAGAGATGTAGGAGTTCAAGTGGTGATAGGGAATTTGGGTAGACCTTCAACAAGGATTTGAAAGGCTAAAAATATATTTCAAAATGAATCCTTATATGATAATGTAGTTAAATGATATAGGTAGTCATAGTAAAAATCTAAAAGATATAAAAGTAATATTTATATAAATGTATATACTTGTCCTCTATATTGAAAATATAGACCGTTTTATTAATAAAATCCTTAAATTTTATTTTAATAAATTATTTTGAAATTAATTGTTTACTTTATTTAAGGGAATTAATAAATTCATACAATGCCCCTAGCCCACTATCTGGACATGTATTCTATCAATGGACAATGTTTAGACTACTGGTATGCCTACAAATATGAACCCCATTAGTTATTTTACATAAGAGAATTTATTTATAAAATTATTCAGGTCTCTTTCATAAGTGTAAATAATATTTATTTGATATAATAGACCATATTATGACATTATTCTCACCTTAATGTTGTTTGTATTACTAAAATTATTATGGGGAATGTGATCCTTTCAATCATGTTACTTGTTTGAATAGGTGGACATAAAATATAATAAATAGTGGTACTGTGGGTTATTAGAAATAACTACATGAGAATAATTAAAAATATCTTTTTTTATATTATATAAACATAATGAAATCAAAATCATTCTATATACTCAACCAAAAATCTAAATAAATAGTGATATTTTATACCATTATAACATAAATGTGGAATTATATGTATGAATAAGAATAAAGACATTATAAAAAATACTTATAATTGTTTTATATTCTCATATTTTAATAATTAATTCATAATGAATAAGTAATAGAATTTCAGAAAACACATTTTTCTCTTAACTAATATGTTTTCTTTAAAAAATGGATTATATTTAATTTTGAGAATTGGTATTATAAATAATATCTTCCCCTTTTATATGTTTTACATTATAATAATCATATTATTTTTGAAATCATAATTTAAATATTATCTTATGGTGATATTTTTTAATTTATCAAAAAACATTACATTTTCAATGAATAGTTGAATAATTACAATTTTGTAACAAAATAAAATCAAATATTTAAAACAAAATCTTTTAATTTAATTTAATAATAAAGTGAAATAATTTTTCTTTATCAATAATTATCTAAATATTTTCATTCTAATCTATTTTATTCTTTATTTTTAAATATACACATTTATTATATAAAAAATCATTTCCATAGCTAATATTTTTTATTGCATTTTTAATATTTATTTTTAAATAAAATTAACAAACATATATAATTTTAATTTCAAAAACAAGGGTGATTTTTTTGAATCACCAAAAAATAATTTCAAGGAGGGAACATTAATTTTTGTTAATTATGAATAGTAACATGAGGAAAATGAGAATCTGAATGAAAATAGTTAAAATCAGATAAAATTTTTAAAACTAAAATGAGACGTGAAAACATAAATACAAAATTATATAATTATAATTTAATAGTCAATTTATAACCCTATACCATCTAATATTTAATGATGAGTCCTTTTTTACCCATCTAGAGTGAATAATACATTAATATATTTTTTCAGTCCAATATCTCCTAGTGTGTCATATCCATTCTTCATAAAAGGACATCATATGTCACGACATATCGAAAAATTATATATCTTCAATTCATATCCAATACCCTACCCAAATTCTTAAATAAAATCCTTCCATATGTATTATCGGTCCTTGTATAATCATTAAATAATCATTTCAATGATAAATGTGTAAGACGAATAATGGTTCCCAATGAATAGTTATAGAACGTAAATAATTACATACAATTTTACTTATTATTCCATCTTCTAAAAAAGCATAATCCATATTAATAATGTGAGTAATATATGATATATATATATAGTTATTTTATTATGAGTATTAGAAGACCATTTTGAACCTTCGTTCCATCAATCTTGAATTGGAAGAATCACTCCATCAAACATGTGGACTGCCGTCATCTTTTAGAAATATGATTAATTTCCATCACCATCATCCGTGGATGGTTTACATGATGGTTTCAATGATTATATAATATTTTATGTTACATTTAAACCTAATTAATTATAATATATTTCATACCTTATTATCATTCTAGCAACAAGAAAATGATAACATCGAATGTGCATAGGTTTTCATTACCACCACCATTTAGAGATGTGGAAATTTAATCTAACTTTATTTATATGAGTAATTCTAAAATATTATATAAAAATATATATTTTACTTATTTTGTGATTATTAAAATTCTTTTTCTGAAAACTGGGCCATAGTATATGTACCACAACCATCAAATGAAAAACTTCTTAGAAAAAATATCAATTTATAGATGAATGTTCATTTACCTAATGAAATGGTTAATAATATTACAATATAAAATAGAAATGGAATTTTATAAATTATATTATATATTAATGGACTCTTATAATATATTCATAATTAATATATATTTATTCTATTAAATATTTGAATATTTGTGAAGCAATATTTGACTTTATGTATGAGAATTATATTATAATCTCATTTATTTTTGGGATTTTGAATGATAATTTTATATTGAATGAAATTATATGGGAATGATAATTTAAAACCAATATATTTTCATATTCATTATTTATTCACATATTTATATTTTTATAATACCATTTTCTCTTTTTTGTATTTAAAAATGATTATAAAATTGTATAAAATATTTAAGACTTATTTTAACAGTGTTTAGAAAATTTTCATTGTATTTCTATACTCGCATTTAATTTATTTCATAAAATTATATATTATTGATCCTTTAATGATGGGATTACTTTTTACTTATATTTTTATAAAAAAAATGAAAATGAATTACCATTTTGTTTTTTGAGTGAGGTGTTATTACCAATTATATCAAAAAAAATTCATTTTAACATATACCAAATGAAAATATTTTCCATAAACAAGATAAATTTAATGATTATGAAAAAATAATACTAGTTTCTTTTCGAGGAAAATGGTATTTTTTTAATATTATGAAAAAAATTATTTCCAATAAGTGATTCTAAAAATAAATGATAATGTTATCATGAATTATTTTAATGATATTTTAATGGTGTTATTGTATATAATAAAATAATATAATGTAGCATATTTGTATGTGGAGAGATGATACAATGATGCCATATATATAATCTCGATAGATTGATATTGATTTTTTTTATTAATATTTTATGAAACCCATTTTCTCACTGGACTAGCCATGAGGAACTAATAATTATTTATTTGAACACATTGCATTTATATTAAATGATAATGATAATGTGACAGTGGTTCCTATAATAACTCAAAATTTAATTATTTATTATGGTTTTTATATATCCTTATATAATAATGATATGTGTACTGCGAATTTCAAATAGTTTAATTCTCATTTGGATGTGTGAGTGTGATTTTTTATAATTATTGTCACAAGATTATTTGAGGTAATGATAATAGTAGTATATTCTCACATATTGATTTATTTGAATGTTAATTTTTTTCTATTCATTTTATTAAGAGTGGAAATTATTGCAACTATATTTTTTGAAAAGAATATTTTATTCAATGGTTATTTTGACATAGATATTTTTTTTATTTTTCAATTATGATTATTATTTAACACTTTTATGGATAATTAATCATTAAAAGACTTCATATTGTAGAATAAGATCTATTATTTTCTTATAATGAAACATTTTTGTTAAGATAATTCCATTGGATATGTTTCCACACACATATTATCTTCATATTACCTCTTATGATTGATATATTTAATTTTAATCCTTGCTATTTTGTTGAGATCACCCTTTATTATGAGTTCATTCCCATTGTCTTGAAGGATTTCATTATGTCTGATATGTATATAAGGGTACTAAGATTAATAATTTTTGGTAGATATTGAGAGTCTTATATAAAATAAATTGATTAAGTATCTTGTATATTAAGACACTCTAACCATATGGTTCATATGTGTTTATTACAATGAAGTTTATGGAATATTCATCAATAATGATGTAATATTTATGTATGTCATTACTAATTTCTTATAATTATTATAAGAGCATATGTTAGTTATTTTTAATATTATTATAAATTATCATTTTTTAATATCCAAGGGATAATTCTGAGTATTGGATGACATCTTAACACATCCATAAATAATTGATTGATTGGATTTATTATATTAAACAAACCTATGTGGATATTTACAATGAAATAAATATATTGTAAAGATTAACCTAAGGGCAACAACACTAAGGGGGATATATTGGTTACTAGATTTTTCCTCATTAGTGAACAATGAATGGGATTAATATTTTACTCTTTTCTAGAAAATCATGAGCGACACACATCGGATAATTAATATATTTAATATAAACACAACTAGTCAATATAAATATATAATTTTTATTAGATACCTTGTTTAACCAAAAGGATTCATATATTTAAAATAATTATCCCTAATATAGATACATTTTTATTGATTTTTTCATGATTATGTGATTTATCAAAAATTATTATTGCGATAAAAAATGTTTTTTGTTTCTGGTTAATGGATGGAACCTAGGGGAATAGTGTTTACACTAATTGTGACGGAAAATGATATTCTTGTACTCATGATCATGTAATTGATATAGGATATAGAATGAAAATTATTGTGATTTTTCCAAATCATGAATCTTATAATAAGACTCCAAATATCAACAATTTATGTGTCAAAAATATCATAGAAAGTGAGAATGTGATATTTAGTGAGGTTAAATTGATAGAAGCCGTATAGAAAATATTAATATGTTTTCTACATTTAAAAAACGTTGGAAAGGCAACCATTTTAAAAGTATCAAATGAATGGGGATATGTCAAAATTATGGTGTATAAGGGAATAACAAAGTAAATTTTGAGAAAAAAATAAAGAGTTCGATAGATGGTGGTGAAGTTCATCATAAGTTACCTATTAAATTTAAATAACTTTTGAGTAGTGACCATGGGAATTATCTATGTCAATTTCCTAATATAGTACCCAAATTTATTAAAAAGGAAGGCTTTTTCATATAATAATCACTAATGTGGTTCATGATTTTAAATGCAGTCTTACCTCTAATCCTTAACTACTGATATCATTTTAATGTTTGTATGAATATTCCCTATAAAAATAAAATTATAATCCCCTTATTGGAATTTGATGTCATTTTGTGAATTTATCATCATTTTCTATTTATATTCCATAAATATTTCATGAATAATGAAATAAAATTTCATATTCCAAATAAATATATAATCATCTATTAGTGTGATGATCAATAAGAACATAAAATAAAAATTATTTCTATCATATTGGTTTCACAACCAATCAATAAAGTTTTTTATATTTAATGTTTGCGATGTAACATGACATTCAAAAATTCCATATTGTTCTATAATTAGAATATGTATTTCCAAAATGATTTCCTAGTCTTCCACTAAATAAATAATTTGAGTTTGTAGTACAACTCATGTGTATTGATACACACATTTTAGAGACTCAACCTATAACAAACATGATTTATTCATTGAAATTTATGAAGTAACTAATAGTGAATCACTATAAGGGATTCATATTCCATATTACATAAAAATGGGTTTATATAATTTTATATTAAGAAAAAATATGGTTTATTGAATATTTTCAATGATTATTGAGATCATGAATGCATCGTTATCAGTAAAATGTATGATTTACCCTAAAAATATGAATTCTTTAATCATCATTACATAGATAATTTTTTTCCAACATTGACCTTCATTCTGTATATCATCTATTATGGTCGGAAAATATTATAATCTATATAAAACATTCCATATGAGCATTAAAACGATGATTTTTTTTATTTCTCTCTAGACAAACTAATGACCTTATAATATATTTGGATTTAGTGTACAGTGTCATTATAAGATACCATGATCAGTTTTCAGTATTCATTAAATAAGATATTTTTATATTATCAATGTTAAAAAAAGATAATAAATATCTTTTTAATATTTTATATAATATCTTTATTAATAATACATTATATTCAAACATTCTCCAGAATGAAATTTTTATATTAAATATTTCATTTATTGGATTCATAATCTCAGGTGACTATATATATATGGATCCTTCAACAATGGGAATTATTGACAAACGGCTCAGAAAAAACATTATTATTGACATCCATTATTTTTTTTGGATTGGATGGATAGTATAAATATTATATATGGAATTTTTAATATATATATATTATAATAATTATATTTATATATAAGAGAGACAAGTACCTAATGATATATTAATGTGATTGATATTTCATGTAGATGGAAAGAATATTGGTTACCTTAACATTTCCTACACTACGCTATAATGGATATGGGCTTGTGAAACATACTTATGATTAAATGAGTGGGGGGGGGGGTTAAATATACTCATGAATAATATCATGGTGATGTGATCTATTACACACCAATTAAAAAATACTAATAAAATTATAAGATTACATATTTGGAGTTGGTATTCGTAATTTTATTTATCAAAATATAGAGATTCTATATCAGTAATGTAAATTATGGGATATATATACTAATAATTAAAATAATATAGTCATTATTCACTTAGGAAGAGGTAAATATGTTTCTACCATTTTTGTTAGAATTTATTAATGATTAGGGTTTCTTAATACAGTACCATCATGGAAAGTCAAACTAGTTCACTAATTCTTTGAGAAAAAAGGCCATGATATATTGTCTATGATCATTATTGAATGAGATACAATATGTATGGATATAAAAAATATTTATTTTTAAATAAGGATGAATATAGATATTTTTTTCTTATATTATTATTAATATAATTATATAATAGAGGATTAAGAATGAAATTAATGAAGATGTGGAATTTAGAAGAATGATAAGAGTGTTCATGAGTTCATCTATGACAATTATATAATTAAAATATTCATGAACCATGTGTTTGTACCTTAAATTTTATAAATTAAAAATGAGTATTTCACGGGATCTCGTAGTTCATAATTCTCTATTCAACTCGATAGTATGAATCTGTATATTGATTTGAAGGTGTATCTTCCCTAACATAATTTAAAATTTTTTATTGAATATTGTATCTCTATGTCTTGATTGTTAACATGTTCATGGTGAGTCACAAACTTATATGGGTATTTAATATTATTTATTCACTTATTTATTTAATGAGGAAGATATTTCCATGGAGTTCTTTGTCCTAATCCCCTTAATATATAAATAGTCATGTGAATTTTTTTTGTAGTAGTTTTATATATAATGTACCCAAATGTTATTATAATAATATATTATATAGAATTGAATAAAGAGTTATTCAGGGGAATTTAATATTATCCATTAAAAATGGCCAATCCGGGGTAACCATTATAAAAATTTAGGATATTTTGAGATATTTTTCTATGGATTTTAATGTTTTTTGGTATCAAAAACAGAATTTGTTATTTTTTTACTTGTTATAACAGTTTTAAAATGATAATTCAGAATGATTTTTATGACACAATCTCATCAAGGTTGTTGTTAATACCATTCTGTCGTTATTAATTTAAATATATGACGACACTAGAAGTTGATCTTTCAAAAAATGGTATATAATGTTAAATCTTTGTAGTAGCACATCAAAGAATCATAGTCAATATAATAGTTATTGTTACAATCATCTATAATATCAAGAGTTAAATGTTGGTGAAAATGTATTCTGATGAGTATTGTCATGTAATAATTTTGAAAAATTAATAATAAAATTCAATGGATTCCATTAATATATCAATCGTTTCACACTTATTCATTGTATTGGGATATATTATCATGAGTTGATTATCCTATTGAATCTTTCTAATGTTAATGATATATTCCATTTATATCAACATTCGGGGTATATACCTAATCATTCTCATGTAATAAACTCATAGGTAGGGAGAATAGTAGTATTATTTTGGAAGAATAAGTATATATTATATGATGGATATAGAATATTTGCTGAAGAAGACCACTCAATATGAATTGTTTTGTGGTGAAACCATTAATTTGATTAAGCTACATTGGACCATAACATCATATTTGATATATGTATACTTAGTTTCTTATATCATAGTGATATAATTTGGAGGTTTAAAATATTTTATGAGTATTATAATGGGACACAACATGATTATGTGTGTGTGTGTGTTTCTATTTCTATTTCTTTTGAAATAATCATTAAATATCTGATAGCTTATTGTACTTATAAGCCTAAATGTAAATGATCCATTTTATAATATACCATTATAATTGTATCGTTATTTTTATATTGAAATGAATAAAAACATAATGAAAACTATATATATAATTTTATATAATGAAAATATATTTATTATTGTGTAGTAAATAAGTATTGATTGTTCATGAAGTACATATTATGAATTAGTAATATGTTTTTTTCCAAAAAAATAGATTTTTTCATCTTCCAAATTTATAAATTTGATATTTAATAAATTAACTTCATTTTTTAAATAATCATATAAAAAATAACCATTTGTCAAATATTATTATTTTTCTAAAAAAATTAATTTTCTATTTAGCTACTAAAATTCAGAATTTTATAAAAAAATCTCTTCATTTCATTTATATATATAACTCCTTTTTTATATTTGAATTTTTTTAAAAAAATTAATCCCCATTGAAAAATATAATACTATTAATGTTCTAATAATTAGAATAATTCCTTATCTTACTATAAAAATATTATTATACATTAAAATGAATATTCTATATAAAATATTATCAATGTTATTAGTAGGATCATTTTCATGTTAATTTTTTTACACATATAGATGTTGAATTTGGTAATATATTCAAGTTATTTATAATTATCAAATAAATATATCATAATTGTCGTACATTTATTTTTTTTATTTATGTGTTGTGCCTTCAAGAAAAAAAATAAGCATGGTAAGAGTTAAAAGGTGATAAATGATTTAAAACTATAATGATAAATATTTATATATCATAAAACTATTTCTAAATTATATATTATGTATAGGTTTTAAACATATATCATCTCTTATTTGGTGATGGGTCATTTTGGAGATGTTTTTTTGAATAATTTGTTTACATATTTTAATATTTTATATAATTTATTGTGGTCCCTCTGACTTCCATATGAAAATAAACCCACATTAATAATATTCCCCAACACCATGGGACTCTTGTAAAATAAAATATCTATAAATTCATTTTCAAAAATCCCATTGTATTTTCTATATGTCATGTTTTGACCATAATACTATCCATTTATGTATTATTTTTTATTGAAACATATGGTTATAAATGAATATAAATAACAATTATGTGAGTATATTTTGTTATATTTATTCTACACCTTTTATAAACCTATTTTTTCATTAAAAATTGATTTATAAATTTTAATTATTAATAATGTCTTCTATTATGACGATTTCACAATAATTTCCCAACTAATTTCATTCAAATTTAAAATGAATTATCACATGGGTGTAAATGAGAACTATGACATCCACATAAAAATATACTCTAATTTCCATCACCAACAATCATGGAATATTATTATGATATAATTTAGATTGATATATGGGGTTTATTAAGTAATATTACTTCTATGATTATAATAAATTTTATGCATTGTAACCATACAATCTATTAAAAATCCATAATGTTTCTTATATGTACATATGTACTACCACATCTAGAAATTGATGTTCATTATTATTCATCATTTATTCATATGATTAATTAAAAATATGTTTATTTTAAATATATATATTACATATGTTAAGAATATAGTTTTTTATATTATAAAACAATTATTATGATGAATGTACTAAAACCATCAGACCATAACATGTTTTGAAAAATTAAAGATTTTATACCCTAAATTTTTATATTAATTATTAAGTAATTAATAATAGAATTATTTTTAATTAAAAATTATTGGTATATAATATTTTATGTATTAATATTTTTATACAATAATTACAACTATATATTTATTATACAAGAGTTTCAAATGTGTATTAAACAATGCATAAATTGAAGTATGGGAATTATGTAAGAATACTTTATTTATGATTACAATTAAAAACATTTTTTGAAGAAAATCAATAATTACTATCCATTAATCCAAATATATATTTTTTTCAATTATTTTTATTAATGATGTATTCATATAATAGTACTGGTTTACTCCCTTTTGTTTATAATATGATAAAGATAAAAAAATTAACATAAACTATTATATTTTTTCATTGGTAAGGTATTTTTTCCACCACCATAATCTCAGTAAAACGTTTTAATAAATATATATTATATTATAAAGTAATATATCAAACCAAATTTCACCCATATAGTAAATTTAAAAAATTAAATATTGTTTTCATTTTTCCATGTATTTATTTTGACCAAAAGTGTGAATGAAATATTTCTTTTAACATGTTCCATATGAATGAATTTTCCAAATATCGAAACTAATCATTTATTTTGATATTCCCTCACATTATTCCAAGGATTCATTATAATAAATTCCATTCCTAATATTATTTAAGAATTTATATTTTGAATAAGTGATTTATAAATGAAATTAGTATATTCCTTCAGATATTTTATTGGTATATTCTAAGGGTATTTTAATCTATGAAATAATCTATGTTATCTTAGTTATAAATCACTAAGGACATGATACAATGTTAATACACTTATTATTTATATAGTTTTTATTGATTTTGTTGAAAATATATTTGTGAAACATCTTTTTTTTCATATGTAAATCTATGAAAAAGTGATGGCTTCATTAATTTCTTTATACAAAACAAATAAATGGTAAAAAATTATGATTGTGGGTTCAGTAAAAGAATTAAAATTCATTGTGTAATTTGATATTGATATATTAGGACATGATGATGAAAATCAAGGAAATGATCTCCATTATATGGGTCAATGATTTTCAATATTATTAGGAATGGTTATAAAAATGATGAAAAAATTGGATGTGTATAAGATTATTAAGGGATATGTTCAAATTTTGATTTCTGAGATTGAATCTATATTGTTATTCTCAGAATATTATGAGTGGAAGTGAAAATATATTGTTTTTTTTGAAATATCATTTTATATTAAGAAAATTATTAAAAATTCCTATTTTATATATCTCGAATAACAATTAATTCATTGAAAACCCTATTGATTATGATTCTTGATATAACCTGGAATTAGAGTTATAAGATCAATCAATTTCTAAGTATGAACCATTTATGATGATTACATTCACACGATTATGTTTTCAAACTCTTATGGTCATTATATGATCTCTTATTATTTATATGTACCATTTGTACCATTACATATCTTTATAGATCACCCTTAATTATGTTTTTTCTTCCTAGTATTTGAATAATAGACTTATGTGTGATGTGTCTATACAGATACTAATAAATTTTATTGGGATACATTGATGATATCACATGAAATTAATGATTATATTTCAGGTCTCTAAAGACAATAAACAATTATGGTCTTTATACTAGTATAATTTTATAATGGATTGAATATTCATCTATGTTGCGATAATATTTATATTTTTGATACGTGTATATCATTAGATATTGACCATGAATAATATATCTATAAATGTTACAATACAGTTTAACTCATGAGTTCTAAGAGGTATCATTATTTTTATGATATTTCCAACAATCATGATGTCCACTATGAGGTCACTGATGGCCCAACTCTTGATGGAAAATACAGATACTAGATATGGTGCCAATGAATTATATAACATTGGGTTCCCCTATGTTTTATCCACAATGATATATTGACTATTTGTGGATATCTATGACATGGGTTTACATGGTAATGGTTTTCCAATATAATAAATTACATTGAAAACACTATTAAGGATGTTTTCACAGAGATAAAAAAAATCATTGGAGGAATTTATGATGTAATATGAAATGTTCTCTTTTTAAAACTGGGAAATGTATGGAATATTCCACAGAATGTTATTTAAATATAAGTGGATAACACCCATAATACGGAGGAAAATGATACCATATAAAACCACATACTAGTATTGTATATTATATTATATAAAAAAATTAGGGAGGTATATGATACTAAGTAACACATACCTATATAGAAGGACATTGATAATACTTGTGGTTCCACTATGGATTTAGATTCAGGGTTATATAAACATGTCATAGGGGATATGTCCTACCCTATAATATCAATTAGGGAATTTGGGATATCTATTGTGTGTGGTTGAATATCTTATAATGCTATATATCAACTTTTGGGAACCAATGAATGTTGTGTTGGAGAATTTATTAGGATGTTATTACAGAAATGAGCATTCCCCATGTCATTATCATATTGACGAGGGTGATTATTTCCAATAGGGTTTTTATCACTATATAATAGGGTTAATGAAACATTTGTTATTAATATGGGTTTTATGGAAATCATGTTGTCTTAAAAGAAACACTAGAACTAAAAAACATGTTATGTTAAATTGCGTACATGTACGGATACAAAATGAATTATTTTCTTCATTTTGAGTAATGTTTTTTCGAAGCATGTCACATCACCAAATAACATCATTCATGGTATTTATGGAACTGCGTTTCATGTTCCCTACTAATATATGTATACAAAGCCTAATCTTATCAACATTTCTCTAGGTCACCTAATAATTTAATTATGTGTTTTCATATATAGCATGGGAATGGTAACAAGCATATCATAATTAAAAAAATTCATAGTGTCTATTAACTGGTATCAGATTTGTATTGGTGTTATGTGTATGGAACTGTTTTTGTTTTACATCATATGTTTATTCAATTATCTATGATAACAGGTGTGGGAAATTAGTGTTTTAGTATAACATGACCCTTTATTTTGTGTGATTCATTTCATATTGATAGATAATTTTATATTTACTTATCACCACTAATTCTATTATATAGAGTGTAAGATATTTTTTTATTTTTTATATTATCATTCAATTTTATATTTCATTTATATTATCATTTGGAACAATTCTACACCCACCAGTTATTCGATTGCCTCTACTTTTTGAGATGGTGTGCATGGGGTCACATTGTACCACTAGAATGGTTACTATTTACAATGAGACATGTCATGATTTAATAGTGGAATGAAAGGATTCATTTGTTTATGATTTTTATTTGTAATTTCATATATGGATGAGTTATGAATGTTTTGGAGCCTACGGTTAATATAAATGGTGTTTTTCATAATCACATACTCTCTTTTTTATTCATGTGTACCATGGTTTGGGATTATTCGTAATGGTATGAAATATTATGGTGTAAATATTTCAATTCGCATTACACACATGATGTTTGGATTAATTAATTATTAAGGATTCTTTTCTCTTAGACAACATATAAGAATAAAATTATGAATCATAGTCTTTCCCTATATATGTAAGAGGCATCTAACATGTCACGAATCAGAATTTTAGATTCAATGAAAATATAATCCTCATAGTGCAATTTTTATCATTGAAATTATATTTTATACTATTTAATGTGTCAAAAATATATCATATAGTTTTTTTATTAGAATTTTATAGATTTATTCTACTCCAATATATCGAGTTGCATATTTAGATATTTTTTAGTGGATGATGATGTTGATTTTCCATGAGTTGCTGGATCATATGGACAATGATGATTTCCCTTATGCATAGAGGTGGAGTGACACAAGTTGGCAGATGAGTATATTGGATTCCCTTATGATAATCACCTTTTGGTTGAATATTGTATAGGTTTTAATGTTTTACATGTAACTAAATACTCTATAATTATTTCCCAAATATCATTGAATGAAATTATATCTACCCATATATTGTGGTTATGGTTCTCTAACACAAATCATCTTGAATGAAACAATTACAAATATAAAATGGTTGGTGAGGATTTTATTGTCTTGGGGGAAGTCTCATGTGAGGATTATCTTAAGAATCAATGCATGTATGGATGGATGGGTTGAACTGATATTTCATTGAATTAATATATGAGAACATATAATGGGTGTATGAAATGTGATTTTCCTAGTCTGAAATCTATTTTTTGGAATTGTGTGGTATTATAATTGTTTTCTAACATATGTATATTACTTTATAAGATAGAGGCATATTATATTGTAATTTTGGAATGGATCAAGAATATAGGGAATTGATGGTTTATCCTGATCGAGGGTGATATGTTGTTGTAGTAACACATATTATCAAAGTTCATTATAGGTGAAAATAACATGTATGTTATTATGTGGAGTTTGATGTATAATAGGTTCTATCAAGTATGTATTGTATTCACGGTAATGTATTGAGTTGTTTTAAGGAAACGTTAATTTTTAATTGAGATATGTGATGAAGATTCAAGTTAGGAATAAAATTATTTAAAGGAATATCCATGTTCATTATAAATTTTAATATATTAACTAATAGTGAACGGTGAGATCTCATGTTTTGGAATTGAATTAGACAAAGGAATAGTGTGTATTGAATAATTGAACAAGTATAGTGATAAATTTTTAATAGGTGTTCTCAGGGTGCTCACAGTCAGTGAAAAAGTATTTCATTTGTCGCATTGTTAGTTTTAATGGGAATGAAAACATAACATATGTGGGAGTTCATGAACATATTGAAGAATCATCATGGATAACTCATGGATGATGTATTTTTCATGTGACGAAGCATGATAAACTCATTTTATATTATTTAACTAACATGGTCTTGATAAAGGGTTCATAGAGTATGTGATATAAACGTAGATTCTTTTTATGACTTAGTTAAAATGATGTAACATGTTCTTTTTAGTGTAGGTCCCTTATAATTGAAAAATATGGTAGGCATGAGAGATTTGGGAGATGGTGGGGGTTAGTGAGTTTTATTGGGCCTTTTAGATGGTTTTTTTGGTGATCATGGATTTGGAGGAGTGGAATACATTAGATAATGGATAATATAAATGGTGCTTTTCTCTATGAGTAATATATGAAAATACATATGATTTGAATTGACCTAGTTATCGATTGAGGTTGGGACCCTAATATGAGGTGGGTTATTATTGATTTCCAATTGAATATTATCTCATGAGTTTGGAATGGGTATTGAAGTGATATTTCCCATTAAAACTCATTTAATGTTCAATATAGAAGCACTGTGAATTATATATTATGTTTCACCTAGTTTGGTCCATGATGATAAAGAAATTGGATCAGTAATGTGATGCTAACTACACTCACATAGTGAGGAGAAACCAATTAATCAATGATGAAATAAACCCATGCCATTGGGGTTAGAGATTCTAGGCTCTGATCAATAGTCAGTACTTATGGTGATTGGTTTCAACTGAAAGAATTTAATTTTTGTTGTAAATTAATTATTTACAATGAATGGAGTCCTATCATTATCATCAGAACCTATTTTTCAATGGATTTTATCAAATAATGGATTGGTTAGGTGATTCATTTGAGGTCATGGTATAGTATGTCATTGGTGGTGGTTAAAAAAGTAATACACTTTTTAATCAGACCAGAATTCAATGTTATACATTATTTGATATAATAATACTAAATATAGTTACCATTACTAGAAACAAAAACTTGAATGACTTGTTAATGAGATATTTCTCTGGCTAAATATTATTTTCATTAAGGTGTCTTATCTTATGAAGGTTCAACATACATTCTCACATATATTTGTATGTGGTGGGATGGTATCAAAATTTAATATATTGTATAAGGTATGACCGAAGATCTGTTAAGATGAGATATATAACATTTAGTTACTTAATATTGATGGATAATGTAATCACGATAGTATGCTGACTCCAAATGGATTGGTATTTTAAGTGTGATGCCATAACACATCAGTAATTATGGGCAGATGTTTAATGAGTTTATGTGGTTTGGGAAACATATTATTAGAGCTATTGAATATTTTTACTTTTAGAATTATATTGTTAAAGTGGTAAATTCATCATTTTTTTGAAAACATAAGCATGTTAGTATATGTGGAGGAATAATCACATAGTGTTCTAGAGCATGAGAAGAGATCTATTGGCGATGTTCAATAAACATGAAGTTGAAAAGGAAATTAATTTCAATAAAAATTATATTTCCCTATTTCATGAGGTATAAATTTTTTAACTAGTCATCCAAATTTAATTTCAATCTCTAAATAATTATAAAAGTGAAATATGGATATTTAACAAGCCTTGAAGGGTTGCCTAAATGCATAATACTATTTTCGTAGAACATAATAGGAGTTCATGCTTATTCAAGATGCATTGTGTAGAACCTAAGTAGCTAGTGACATTACTAATGACCCGGATGGGATATGGGAAACACAATAAAACTAGTAACCCAATATACACTATATGGTTGGACCAAAATGTGAATAGTTAATGTTTTACCCCTTCAAAATATTTAGTAGGGAACCCCCTCCAATTATACATCTCTTACTAAATCAATCTAGAGGCCAAACCCCCTACCTCTACCTATTTCCTTGGATGCCCAATTTGGTTCCTTCCTAATTTCCATTTATCCTCAGAAAGGGTTTTTGAATGATTCAATTAGAGCATGGTGGATCAATATTGATTTTATTAGGATTTCATGAAACTAAAAAAAAGGAAATAATGTTACAGCCTTTCCCTATTTTACAAAGAAATTATTGGAAGGTAGGTCTCTTAATGAATTTATTAGTATTCCAATTAATTATTATCAATTAATTATCTGAATGATTCTAATAGTTATGGAATTCACATAGGATTATTCTAATAGTATGAAATGTACAACATGTGTGATAGGGGATGCAATTTGGATGTATTATGGGCATAATATACTTTTTCCTTGATTATTATATAATTTTCAAAATTTATAATTAAATTATAGAATTATTATTAAGTATAATTTTATATAAAATTATGTATATGGGTTTGTTTTGAGAGATCTATGAGATTGCATGATTATTTGGGATTTTGGTTTACCATGAATGATCATTGGTGATCCATTTAAAAGAAAAACATCGGGATTTTTTTGGAAACCATAAAAAATAGTCATGTGGTACTATTCCTATCTCAATTGATTCAAAATTTAATATCATATTAATTTGTATATATGGAATCACTACTGAGGAGAAATCCCCTTTTATTATCATTTTTTTCAATTTAATTAAAAAATATTAAATTATATTAATATATTAACCTACACGACCACTTAAAAATTCAAAGGATTAATTTTCATAATCTAATACGGACATAGTTCATTGTGTGGTCACCTTAGCTATCAGTGAATGAATAATTATTAAGTTGTATGCCTTGAATATTGAACACAGTATAGGTCTCAATTAGTTAAATTAAAAATATATATGACATAATGGACCATTATTAGGTGATTTTTTTATTGGGAATATAAGGTCGTTTTATGATCCTTATGACACCCTGGAACCCTTAGGATTGGTAATATTACATTGAGGAATTATATTATTCTCCAATTAATTTATTTTCTCTCTGGTCAAAAGACCATAACACAATTTGAGTAGAGTTTAGTGAGTGGACCGATATATCATAACTCTGTAAAATGAGATGTGTTATGATCAATATTAAAAGTCTATTTCATGTATTGTCATCCATAATTTTTATTCATATATATAAAATCATAATTGATTAATATTTTTTTCATATCATACTGATCCATTCATGAATAGTAATGGTATAGTGAATTTGGAATCCAAGATAGATAAAAACTCATTCCTAAATGTTTCATATCATCCAACACTAAATTCTTCATAATGATATCCCTTCATAAACAAATCTGACAATAAAGTCTAAATAAATTTCTAGAAAAAAATATAGGAATGGGTTATCTTAGAATCATTATAAGGATAAATAAAGGAGATATCATTGATCAGTGAAGAATAACCAGAACAAAATGGTATAATAACATGATCATAATATTTTAACATCATAACTGTCATATCATAAAACATTATCTATAGTCCGGTAAAAAATATTTTCAATTAATAATATATTTATCAAATAAGAAATAAATAACATTATCCATGTGAGAATAATATATATATATAAGATGATTGTTTGGAATAAACATACATAAATAAAATCATTTCCATTAAAGTTATGTCTCATTTGAAAGACTATCATAGTGGAATGGATTACATCCCAAAACCATTATAGTAGTCATGGGTTACTCCCACGATATTCACAAGTGAAATATAGGGTTCATTCATCGATGAATAAGAAGATTTATAAAGAAACCACAAAATTTTTATGATGAAAGAAAATATTAAATAATTCACCATGTATAAATGAAAGTATTTTCTATCAAATAAACCATAAAAACAAGTAAAGGATTCATTATAGAATAATTTATTCATTATATTAAGAAATTTTGTTAATTCAATATCGGTTAAAACACAATACTTTAATGATTTTTGGGAAAAAATAACAATATCAATATTTTGGAAAATGATTAAAGATTTACTTAAAAATATTATTTTATAAAAATATAATTTGGTAAGAATGACATAACACTATTACAGGAAATCATTAATAACATTATTTATATATTTTTATGAAAACATAAGTACTAAAGATGAATTGTTTTTCAACAAAGATATAAATTAATTCTATTTTCCTCAAAATCTTATTTTTATATATATTTATAACATTATGTGAGAAAAATTAAAAGTTTTTATTTTAAAAAAATTAGAGAGATGATAATAAATTTTTATTGTATCATAATAATTTTAAAAATATGATTCATAATAATTTGTTATTCATAAATAATCATGATAAATAATGACTTTGTTTTGTAAATATCCATTTAATTATGCAATTTCATCAATCGGAATTTCCATGAAGGAAATTGAATGAGAAATATATGTAAATACACATAATTTTTATAAGAACTATAATAATTTGTATTCATGGCCTTAATATACACATCCTAAAATATTGGTGTATAAGGATGTGTCCCACAAAAATATATGTTAGAAGAATATTTCATAGCGTAATTCTGACATCATTTATATAATTTATAATATCTTATATTAAAAACATATTTATTATTCATATATTATATAATATTTGTCATAAATATAAATGATATAAGTTTTAAATAAACATTTAATCAATTTTTAACTAAAAATAATTTTTTTAAATCACTGTTCCAGGTGATATCAACATCATTTTTCATTTTTGTAATCATTCATATAGATGAACACTTTTTTCATTTTTCGAATAAAGGAAATAACTAAATATTAATATTAATTAACCTTTAAATGATAAATATTATACCATATATATAATGTATTTGAAAAAATATTCTCATTAACATCCTTTTAAAATATTATAGAACAATTCATCACATTATTTCATTGAAGTGGTAGTCTACACATATAAATGATTGACATTTTTTGTTTCCAAAATGATGGATGGTAATTATGTTTATGTGATATCATAAATAAAAAGTATTATTTATGTTATATGTAGAATAAATAAATATAAAGTCCACCATAATATACAACCAAAAATTATAGTGATTTGGAATTAATATTATAACTACATGAATACAGTAAGCCCTATGTAACGACTAATGTTACTTTTACTTTTTTTTGTAGGGAAATAAGGTATATAATAGTGTTAAAATATTAATAATAACAATTAATAATTATGGGGATATATGATATGTTTTATTAATATAATCACCCATGATTTATTATTAGTACTGAAATTTTGAAAATAAAGTGATGATTAATTAGAATAAATATTATTTGGAAGGAATCATTCATTTCACCTCAAAAAAACACTAGAATTGTGAATTTAAGAAGAGAAGAACATATATAATTCATCTATCGAAGTTTATAAGGGATATTTTTTGTTATTTTTTGATTTAGATGGGCTAATGTTGTTTAACTAAGTGAGAGAGGAGGTTCCCATTTGTAATTGATGTGAGGGGATGTTTTTCATGATTTTATCCAAGGAATAAGTTATTAAATATTAATTACATAGTAAAATGACTCAAAAAAGTAGATGAATTAAAATTTAAGGTAGTATATGGTTTTAATACTATTAAATAATATAATTTAGATATTTTATGGGGTCATTTTAATCCTATTCAATTTGATTAACCATTAGTTAACAAAAATTAATTTTACCAACAATAATACCTTTTTAAAAATTAATGGGTGATAATTTTTTTGTATAATGTGAAAATTAACAGATAAATGTGAAAGTAATGTTATTTTTAAACATATAATATCCACATTTTCATATTTCATTAATTTTATTATTATAAAATATGTTCATAAAATAATAGTTTACAAAGTATCACTATGGTGGATTTTTACACTATTCATGCAATTTGGATTATTATAATTTAAAAAAATAATAAATAAATATTAAAATTTTAGGGAATAATAATATTTCATTTACACCATTAAAATTGGTGTTATGAGATAAATTAACAAAATTATATCACTTGTAATATTATTAAAATAAATTATTTAATACATCCATTAATTGAATAAATATTGTTTGGGAATTGTGTAAGAATTTATAGTTGTAATTTAATACCGAGAAATTTTAAATAAATTAACATAATATTATAAATTAAGTATTAAAAATATTACTGTTACAATTATATCACTAATTGTATTTTTCATATGTGAACTCATATAGTTTTTTTAAATCAAAGAGAGTGATAATTCGTAAGATTCATTGATTTAAATAATATATATGCCTTTTTAGGGAATAGTGTGCATTAAAAAGATCAATTTCAATCATAAGGTATAAATAGTCTACATTAATTCATCCAAAAAATTTAAAATGAAAAATTGTCCCATTATCACGTAGTTTCATCCTATATTGACCTGATTTACCTAGCAGTATGGTATTAAATTTTACCACGATAACTATTTAAATTAGATAAAAAGTAAATGGGGTTTGTTAAAATATTTGAACCTATAAATTAGAAATATGAAATCCATTTTTTCACACTCAATACATATAAGTGGCATAAATTTATTGAAATGAACAATCTAGAATGTGATGAAAACTATTCTTTTGAAAATCAAATTTCTTATTCATAAAATATGGATTGTTAATATAACTATTTAAAAAAATCTATTTCAATTATAAAACTTCATTAAATATAAAATTTATAAATTTAATTAAAATAATAATTAAGTAGTTATGTATTTTAATTATTTTGAAAAAAACATTTTGGGAAGAAGAAATAGATTTTCTGGAAATAAATTCCTTTTCACGTATAAAAATGTTTTTATAAAAAAATGAATCATAAAATTGATTCTAATGTTACTAATTTTATTAACAAAAATATAAGATTACAGTAACGACCTGGACCCAGCCAGCCACATGAACCGTGTCGAACAGGTCGGGTGCCACTACCTTAGGTGCACCTCCCCGAACGCCAAAGGCTGCCGACTAGCTGCGAGGGTCTATTAGTTATAGTGGGGAGGCTATAACCTCTCGAAGGATCATAATAAGGGTACTGGTCCGATTGTAACAGTAAATATGCAACGGAAATAAATTACTCAGCAGACTCGAACTAGACCCCTAGAGCAGAAGCATAACAAATATCAATAAACAGCAGAAGCAATATAGGAAACAACTGCAGTGGAAAGTAAACTGAAAAACATGCCAGCAATTAACTGCCACATATACGGTAAAAAACCAAGCATGCTGATAACATGTGACTACTACTGAATCGTAAAACATGCATCCAAAGCAGGCCATACTCAACTAAATATAAAAAGGGCCCCAATAGCTGACCAATAATAGCTAAAACAATTAAGAATGATGATACAGAAAAGTAAAAAAAACAATTTAAACCCCATCTAGGTATTACCTCAAGGTCCATACCATCTCCATGCAACAACTAACGCAGCCGAGCTCCTAAAGCTGGCCTTATTCTTGCACATAAATCCATAAAGTCTACACGAGTCTCGAAGGGCCTGTGCAGTGTGTGAGAAAAATCTCAGTAGGAAACCACCCAACGGTGCATACCAAATATATGTGTGTAAGCAGTTAATCATTTCCCAAAAAAGTAGTAAACTGTACAATGCACAATTAAACACAACCTCCACTGTTGCTCAACAACCACCATGGATCGTCACATGCTTCGGACAATGCCGAAATATCTGTCGTGTAACTCGGCACCATGTGCCACCTGACACCTCGTGTCTCAAGTACTGACATCCAGAAGGCGCACCCAAGAATAGTAACCCGACCCCATGTGCCTCCTAAAACCTTGTGTCTCAAGTACCGACGTCCCGAGGGCACGCCCATCCCCTGAAGGCTCCTCACCTCCCACATGGCTTTCTACGACAAGCACCCCCAACCATAAAACCTAACTGCAACTACGGGGGCCTCTACCCACACGAGGGGTCAAAACCACCTCACCATGGAGTATATCTGTTTGCACACTACTCAATGTCCCGGTGAGCAGTAATCACCAAAATAGTACCTATTCCACAAAAAAATCTCACACCTTGTGTCCCCGCGACCATGTCGCTCATGTCCGATGGCCTCACCATCCATGTAACCCGGGCCATGCTCCCAACCTGACAGTTGTACTGCATCAAGCCGACATCCATGACGCCCAATCCCGTGGTCAAAACCATCCAAAGTAACCCGGGAAAATCCCCAACCTATGATTCACATTACTCAAACGTAACCGGGCCAATCCCAAAACATCCCAAGGTGCCCGGAAGATGCAATTCAGCAATTTCATATATAACACATGTAAACAATAAACATAACCAGGCAAAAAAACTAAACAGTTGAATTTCCCCCTACTAGGTGTTGTCCCATACTAGAACCGAGGTCTTAAATGCCTCTAATAATTTATAAAAGGCTTTATAAAATATAACTAAACAGTTTATAACCATCATATTTCAATTAAAACCATTTTGGCGGTCCCCGACCAAAATGCCTCGATGATCAACGACCACTCATCCAGCCCTGCTCACACAAACTGGTAACCGGGCATACCCAAAAGCATCCTAGAGGCCCCATAAGCAATACAGTAGAAAAAAGCAGATAAAATGAGTCCCACACAAAATAATCGAAAATGTGTCGTAGGCCGCGTCACCAAAACAACCGCGAAAAAAAAAATGAAGTAGGCACCACCTACCTAAGACTCGCACAATGCTACTCCTCTGTTAACACCCACCAATTCAGTCTAAAATGCATTAAATCTACAAAAGATTCAAACCTTCTTAAACACCTATAACTATTTCTAGAACAGAAATCAAACAAAATGGACAAAGTGGAATCAAGGCCTTACCAGGGGGTTCCAACGAATCCAACCGGGATTAAATCGGAGTTCAGATGAAGAACTGGGAAGCAAATGAATATCTGGCTGACTTGGTTTTCTAAACCCGACCAAAATATTGAGGTTCTTCTTCAATACATGGCTACTACACATTTTATGGAAAAAAATGAATGTACACAGTGTGCACTTTTTGACTACACGCCGTGTATAGTTCATCTAACTGTTCATAAGACGACAAGAAACAACCGACTTACATTCTGAACATGTCGACATGAGTACATGGCATGTACCTAGGGGTACAAGGCGTGTACTTGGTTCCTCTTCATTTCCTCGCCGACATACTCACACGCCATGTGTTTCCCTCATACACGGCTAGACTACACGGCGTGTTCAAAGGAAACATGGCGTGCCCCGGGTTCTACCTGGCCAATAGGCCTACATGCCATGTATGGCCTAACACAGGTGGGGTACACACAGCGTGTCAAAAACTACACTTAGTGTAGTAAGAAACTACTACACGGTCATCAGACGGCATGTACCCAGTGTGCACACGGCCGTTCACTCACCTACACATACACGGTGTGTACTGCAAGTACAGGGCGTGTAGTCTCAAAATTTCCAGAAACTTCCCATTTCATCCAGTTTCCTTGGAATCAAGTCAAAAATTTATAAAGGGTCGGGATTTTGACCCGTTTTAAAAACCTAGGTTCTTACAAACTCCCCACCTTAACCTAGCTCGTCCCTGAGCTACCAAAAGAAACCTGGAGATGGAACTGAACACGCCCATCCCAGTTAAACAACCTAGACTACCCCAGTCCCAAGGTTCTAGCTAAATTCCTCAACGGGGTCCCCAACTTAGGAACTGTCTACTCGGTCTCAACTAATAAAATTTAATGCAAACTACATTTACTAACCTGTTTTCCGGAGGCATAGTCCTCCAGTGATGCATCGTCACCCCTGCACCTTGTTGGTGATAATGTGTCGCTTCTGACACCAAACGTAACCCGCACCGCATCGGTGTCCGCCTCCACGAGGTCCTGGTGCCTAGCACCTCAAGTAACCCACATCTATGATGCCCCGATGCCCACGACACCTCATGTAACCCGCATCCACGATGCCCCGATGCCCACGACACATCACACACACACACACACACACAGATATATATATATATATATATATATATATATATATATCACTCACCCGATATGGTGCCAATCCCACTGACTAGCATCTAGTCAGTCCAAATAGATCATTTTCACCATGTGCACTCAAAAAATACATGCCTCAACAGGTCATTCCAAAAAGGAAACATGGAGATCACGATCACACCACTTTGTACCTGTAACCATCATCGGTTCACCAGCCTCTCAGCCTCTGGAATCTCCACAGCGTGCACCTGTCCTGAAACACTACTGCCTGACGTCTGTCCTCCCGATGCTGCTCTGGTCACAGGCCCCTAACCCCTCAGCTTGGTCCCACTGTCTTTGTCACGACCTCCATGCACAACCGAACCTCGACAACCCTCACCGGGTGCCGAACCCAAAACAATTCCATACTTCACAGACTGTCCTGGTCCCTACTTCCCGGCTATCTGAGAAGGCTACTTGCAAAACCTCTCCAGATGTATGTCCTATCCACAAGCCCAGCACTCCTTTGGAGGCCTATCGCACTATGCCTGAACATGCCCTGGCTGTCCACACTAGAAGAAAACCACTTAGGAACTCCCTCAAGGTGGTATAGCTAAATCCCTCGCCTGACTTCCCTACTGGAACTCATCCCCTCCCCGTTTCATGCTGTCCAAGCCATCACCTGAAGCTGTCGTCCTACTCAAGAGAGATTTCTCTCTCATGCTGCCCTCAGCAATGAGCGCCTGATTCACCGTCTCGGATATAGAACCCAGCCTGATGATGTTCACCTGGACGCGAATGAAATGTCGTAAGACATAGTCGAAGCACCTCACCCTAGCTGCGTCATCGCTTACCATACAATGTGCAAAGCGAGACAGCTCTATGAAGGTAGCTACGTAGTCCATAACGGACATGTCTCCCTGCTGAAGGCTCAAGAACTCCCGAGCTCTCTCTACCCTCAGTGTCTCTAGATATTAGTGCTCGAATATCCTGTCCTCGAAGTCTTTCCATGATATTCCCTCATTCCTACGAGCTTTTACTTGTACATCCAACAAATGCTTCACCGGTCCTCTCAGTATGTACGTCACTAGCTTGACCCTCCACCCTAAAGGCATCTCGAGCTGCTTGAAGATCATCTGCAAACTCGCAATCCAATTATCAGCCTCTAGTGGACCACCCTCACCTTGGATAAGCGATGGGGGCTGCAACTAAAACTCCCACGTCATATACGCCATAGAAGTCTCTGTACCCTACGTGCCTCTGTCAATCCCCTGCAAGACACATACCAAGCTAGCTCGGAGCTGCTCATCAATCCATGGCCCAAACGATGCCAAACCCGGCTGTTGTCCTACCCGCACTAGATCCTGAACCTAGTCCTGTTTCTGAGCCTGTACCTATAGCTCATGCTCTGCCTGTACCGAATTCTGTCCCTGATCCTGGGGCACTGTATCATCTCCTCCCTGATGCTCCATCGAGTCTTGAAGGAGTAACCCACAGAATACCATAAATGGCCAGACGTCCCTTATATATATAACAATATATTCTTCACAAATAAGGAAAGTAGTAAAATACAGTGCATTACAACTACCATTACTCCCCCTCACCACAAACCATGCCCCATGGCTTCCCGGCCTCATGGCCTCTTTACCTGCCCTCAACAGAGCAATGTATCAAAAGTACCTCAGGCCACGCCCATCTCGACAACTCACGTTGCCTCAAACCGACGACCGAGTCGCCCAATCCCGACAGTTACACTGCCCCGGCCATAGTACCTGCCTGCACTCATAAGAGTCAGACACACATATCCTGCAACATGGAATTCTACAAATATATAAGGCATGTCACATCACATTTCAACAATGAAAAATTCTATCAGTAATTTCACCAAATTAAATTTTAAACATATAAAACCTGTAAATTGATATTTCATTCACATGGAATTATAACTTCACAAAGAATACATGCAATTATGAAATTGATATACCATAAAAATGTGCCTGTTAAACCTAAGCCACCAAGACTTTCCATAACGGGACAAGGTCCAATTCTCCCTTACCATACCGGGTCTAGGGTCACATCTCAAAATCAACAACATCAATGATCAAGTGAGACACCATGGTGGAAATCATATAAACTGTAATCTAAGAAAAAAACAGCAGTTCCCACCCGTGGAAACATGGTCCATCCCTCATACCTCGGGCTGTAGGCACCCAAGCACAAGCTAGAAACCCAGTCCCTGTAACAAAATATCTCTAGTCTACCATATCCCAAAAAAGTAAAACCAGCTGAAAGAAACGAGAAGCCTCAAACTTATTAGTGTCCAGTAAAATGCTACTACTAAATCCCTGTCATGAACTCCATTGATACTACTTTATAACGACCCGGACCCGGCCAGCCACCTGAACAGTGCCGAACGGATCGGGTGTCAGTACCTTAGGTGCACCTCCCCGAACACCAAAGGCTACCGACTAGAAGCGAGGGTCTGTTATGTATAGTGGTGAGGATATACCCTCTCAGAGGATCATAATAAGGGTAATGGTCTGAGTGTAACAGTAAAGATGCAGCAGAAATAAATGACTCAGCAGACTCAAAACAGACCCGCAGAGCGGATGCATATCGAATATCAATAAACAGCGGAAGCTATATAGGAAACAACTGCAACGAAAAGTCAATTGAAAAACATGCCAGTAATTAACTGTAACAACTATTATAAACAACCAAGCATGCTGATAACATGTGACTACTACTGAACAATAAAAAATACATCCAAAGAAGGTCATAATCAAATAAATATAAAAAGGGTGACAATGGCCAACCAACAGTAGCCACAACAAGTAAGCATGCCAATACAGAAAAGTAATCAAAACAAAGTAAACCCCAGCTAGGTATGACCTCAAGGTCCATAACATCTCCATGAAACAACTAACACAAACTAATTCCTGAAGCTGGCCTATTTACTTCATGTAAATCCATAAAGTCTGCACGTGTTCCGAAGGGCCCGTGCATGGTGTGAGACAAATCTCAGTAGGATACCACACAACGGTGCATACCAAATATATGTGTTTAAGGAGTTATGCATTTCTCATAAAAGCAGAAAATAGTACAATGCACAATTAAACACAACCTCCACTGGTGCTCAACAGCCACCATCGAGCGTCATATGCTTCAACCAACGCCATAATCTCTGTCGTGTAACTCGGCACCATGTGCCACCTGACACCTCGTGTCTCACGTACCGACGTCCCGAAGGCATGTACATGAATAGTAACCCAACACCATGTTCCTCTTGAAACCTTGTGTCTCAAGTACCAATGTCCCAATGGCACGCCCATCCTTGGAAGGCTCCTCACCTTCTGCTTGGCTTTCTACGAAAAGCACCCCCAACCAGAAAACCTAACCGCAACTACGGGGGCATCTACCCCCACGAGTGGTCAAAACCACGTCATCACGTAGTATCTGTGTGTGAACACTAATCAAAGTCCCTATGAGTGGTAATCACCAAAATAGTACCTAATACACCAAAACATCTGACACCTAGTGTCCCTGTGACCATGTTGCCCAAGTTCGATGGCCTCGCCATCCATGTAACCCGGGACACACCCCCAACCTGACAGTCATACTACCTAAAGCCGACATCCATGGAGCTCAATCCTATGGTCAAAAACTCCCAAATTAACCAGGGAAAAGACTCAACCTGTGATTCGCATCACTCAAGCATAACCGGGCCAAGCCCAACACAACCCAATGTGTCGAGCAGATGCAATTCTGCAATTTCATATATAACACATGTAAACACTAAACATAACCAGTCAAAACAAACAAAATAATTGAATTGCACCCTACTAGGTGCTATCCCATACCAGCACTAAGGTCTTAAATCCCTCTAAAAATTTATAACAGGCTTTAAAAAATTTAACTAAACAGTTTATAACCATCAAATTTCAATTAAGACCTTTTTTGCGCTCCCATGCCAAAAAGCCCTGATGAGCAATGACCCCTCACCCAGCCCTGCTAACGCAAAATGGTAATCGGTTATACCCTAAAGCATCCCAGAGGTCCCATAAGCAATAACGTAGGAAAAAGCAGATAAAACTGGTCCCACTCAAAATACCCAAAAATGCACCGTAGGCCACGTCACCAAAATAGCAGCAAAAACACAAAATGAAGTATGCACCACCTACCTGAGACTCGCACACTACTACTCCTCTGGTAACACCCACCAATTCCTTCTAAAAAGCGGTAAATCAACAAAATATTAAAACCTGCTCAAACGCCTATAACTCTTTCTAGAAGGAAAATAAAGAAACGACCAATGAGGAATCGAAGCCTTACTGAGGGGGTTCCAACACATCCAATTGAGATCGAATCGGAGTTTAGATGAAGAATAGGGAGGAAAATGAAGATCCGGCAGACTTGGTTCGCTAAACCCAGCCAAAATATTGAAGTTTGACCTCAATAAAAGGCTACTTCCCGTTTTAAGCAAAAAAAAGTACACGGTGTGTACTTTGGGACTACACGTCGTGTATGGCTCATTTAACTATTCATAAGACAACACGATTCCGCCGACTTACTTTCTGAACCTGCCGACATGAGTACACGACGTCTACCTAGGGGTACACGGTGTGTACATGGTTCCTCTTCCTTTCCTCACTGACGTACTCACACGCCATGTGTTTCCATTATACATGGCAAGGATACACGACATGTTCAAAGGAAACACGGTGTGCCCTTGGTTCTACCAGGCAGACAGGCCTATACCCCATTTATGGCCTCACACGGTCGGCGTATACACAACGTGTTCAAAACTACACTATGTGTAGTAAGAAACTACTACACAATCATCACACAGCAAGTACCCAGTGAGCACACGGCTGGTCACTTGCCTACACATACACGACGTGTACTAAAAGTACATGGCGTGTAGTCTAAAAATTTCTAGAGACTACCCATTTAATCCTGTTTCCTCAGAAACACGTCAAATTTTTTTAACAAGGTCGGGATTTTGACCTGTTCCAAAAACCCGAGTTCTTACAATTACTAATATTACTTCCTTTTATTTTGAAATATATTGAAAATTTTACATGATTTTATAATATATATTGTAAAAAAAATTATAATTTTCAATGTAAAAAATTTATTTTTTTAAAAAATCTCAGATAATAAAAATACATTAATTATGATATGATGATTTTAAAAATTTATTTAGTTTTATCAACTAATCTTTTTTAGATCAGAAAATAAGTATAATACTTTCCAGAAAAAATAAATTTAATTTTGAAGGAAATATATTATTTTAATCATAATATAAGTTTTTTGAAACTTGAATTATTACTTCATAATAACTAATAAAATATTATATATTAAATTGTATCCTATTATATGTGAATTCATGTATTTAATCATATGAAACCCCAAAAATTAATTCTCTCTATTATAATGGCCACATAATATTATTTTATAAATATATCATAGTTTCTTTAAACATGGTTTTTCATTTAAATAAATATCTCAATGAAATAAAATAATGTAAATAGATATTTTAAATAGAATATAATTTTAATATTTTATATACCCCTTAAAAATGACGTTTTTATAATTTTTACAAGTTTATGAAAATAATATGTTTTATTTTTTAAATGCTCAATATTGAATACCCACAACCTAAAAAGATTTATTAAAACATCCCCATAAAAGTTTGAATTTGAAGGAAGAAGGTCACCAAATTACAAGCTTCCTAAATATTAGAATACAAGTAGGAAGTGATAACATCATACTAGAAAAGAAAAATAATGTATGAGGACTAATAACGATTTATAAAGAAAATTATTATGATAAATTTTGTTATAATAAGTCTATGCAATTTTTTGGGGTTAAAAACAGTCAATTAATTGAAATTTATGGATATATGAACTTTTTTCTGAACATCATTTTCATTGATTTAGGGAACTCATTTACCATATAGAAAAATTGAAGATTGAAATAATTTTATAAAAAATGTAGAAATTACTATTTAAATAAATATCCAACCTAATCTAATATGCTGCTCAAAATGGTGAGTATAAAAGATGTGTTGTTTTTTTATAAGGAATTAAAATAAAATCTCAATGGATTGAAATTGTATATAATGACTATACTCTTATAAATTTGAAATAGTGAATTCCAAAAGTTGTTATCATAAGATTTCATGTTAAATATCTTATAAAATTTATTCATAAGCTATATTATTACCTCTAGCGTACATAATCACAAAATAAAAAATTTAATTACATTCAGGACGAATAATATTTCTTGTCAAATCTCTTGTAAAACCATAGGGTTACATATACTTTATCACAATGAATCATCTATCAAGTATCATTAATTCTAATATCCTTCTACAAAATATAAAAACACCTCATGCCTAATTTTATTCATGTTTTGTTGGGGTTCTACTTGTGTTGTATTATATGAAATTTTGTTCTTTTGGAAACATATGTCCTATACACGTTTGGTGTAATGGTTTGCAAAACTGTGTGTGAATGATTTGGAAATGATGAGACCCCATGTAGTGGGAGTGGTCATAATTGGTGAATGGTTTCAAATAAAATTTTAAAATGAAGTAGAAATTTTTCCCCAATCAATGTGGACCACTATTGAAGTGAACGGTTTAACTCACCTTGCAACCCTATCTTGATAACTATGTCCATGTGACTTTTAAATTTGAAAATTAATAAAAAACTTCTTCGACCCATATTTCTTCACCCACTAGACCCAAACTTGTGATTACATGAAAACATAAGACTTAGAGGATCTTAATAATATTTTTTTGGCATTTCTGAAACACGTTTTCGATGTATCAAGGCGTGGAAACCCTCATTTTATCCCTCTTCATTATGTGATCTTCTCTCATTCATTCCGTCCCACTCTCTCCTTATTTCAACCATATGCTATGTTAGATCATCATGTTTTCAATGGTACTAAAGTAATTTTATTTGGACCATGAAACAATATTGTATTTATATATCGCATCTTCTATCATCTATTGTAGTAGACTATTATAACATATTAATATTTTATATGGAAATAGTATGTTAAATAATGTATTAGATACAATAAGAAAAACATAAATGAACAACTAATTATTACTCTTTAAATGTCATACATGTAACATTTCAGTTATTTGGGAAGGAGTGAATATAAATTACACATTATTGTCAAAAATTTAAATCCCCCAAAAAATAATAATATTTTAGTATGTTTACATAAAATAATTGAACAATTTCTAGCACAGTCGTTATATTCTTGTAGAAATTTATTTTCATAAAAATGATAATTATTGATTTTTTATGAAAAAAAATATAATTTATAAAGACAGTTAACGTGATTTTTGAAAGAATTAACATCCATTTTTAAATAATAATATCTAAATTCTCTTATGGTGATATTTTTATAATATTCTGAAAAGATTTATTTTTCAGTGAATTATGATAAAAATTGATTTTTTCTTAATAATAATATTTACATTTTAAAATTATGTTTTTTTCGTTTTACTTTTTAAATAGTTTATATTATTTTTAATTATCCTATTATTGTTTTTTAAATTTATTTTATTCTTTAATTTAGTATAAAAACATTTAAAATTTAAGTATTATATTTTTTTGAAAAACATTTTTGTTTCATTTTTTTGATTTAAAATAATATTAAATTCTGTAAATTATATTGTAAAAATTTAGTAAAATTTATTATGAATTAGAAATTAAAATTTAAAAATTTAGTAAATAGGTCCCCTTTATTTTTAGACAACGTGAACAGTAATTTTAGTAATTTAATTACAATTGAAAATAGTAAATCATGTAATTGAGGGTAAAAATTAAATGACAAATAATTTTAAATAACCATAAAACAAGCCCCAAAATTATTGGATGAGTTATATATTACCATAAGTATTTATTAATATATATTATAACCTTTATAAGACTATTGTGTTATATATTGACATTTATAAAAAGTTTTATGTAAATTCAAAAATCCCATAATTACAGTTTTAATAAATATATCATATTTAATATACTACTAGTCAGAAGATATATTAATATATAAATAGTAAATATAATGTTACAATATTTATTTTCATCATGGAAATTTATTTTTAATATTTATTGATGCAATAATTAATTTAAATTGTTACACAACACAGATGTGCAAATTAATTTATTAATGGAAATATCCAATTTATGTTATTAAAAATATTAAAATACTCGTATTTTGAAATTATTAATTTGTTCCATTAGTTTTATAGTCTAAATTGATTTTTTATAAATGCATTAAATTATTATTATTTAAATATATACTCATTAATTTATTTTTAATCATATCAAAGTCCTAAAGTTTGTCAAAATTGACATTAATGGTATTTTTTAAAAAATAATAATTTAATAAACAATAAAAATTACTAAAAATTATTACACTCATCTGAATGATTGGAATATTTTTTATAATTTCATATACTACATATTTATTTTACTTTTATATATTTATTAAAATAATATTATCCCATAAAGTGTTGAAATCCATGTTGTTAAGGTTGGAGATAAATTGGACAATGAAGGGTTAAATAAAAAATAAAATGGTTGAAGATTAGTTTATGAAATTATAAATATTAGAAAATTAAGGGATTTAATTCCAAAATTAACTATTTTCTTAATTAATATGTTTTAGTCAATTTCATTTTGAAAAATAACATTTATTAATTTTATTATTTGATAAATTCCATGAGTTCCCATCTCCCCTCTTGTAAAAGAAAACATATTCACATTTATTTACCCATAATTTTTTTAGAAGAATATATCGTCTTAAATTACATAATCTAATCCATAACCATATTATATTGTATTTACTTTTTGCATAAAACTATCCATATAGGTTTTGGGGTGTAAATATATTGAGGATGTCCAAAGAATAAGTTCAATTTTCGGTCTATTAATTCCATATTCTTTATTCTTCCAATTAATTAAAATCATATTAAATATTTAAAAAATAATAAATAAACTATTATTATTATACTTATAGTTTCATATGTTAATAATTCGACCATTATCCATCGCCTCTTCTATATAATGGGAAAATAATTTATCATTCTTTTGTAAGGAGTATTGCCTCGTGAACCGATGTCATTCATTTTCCATCACCATCTCTCCATAATATATATAAATATGATGTTAAGACTTATAAATTATATTTATAACAAATATATCATTAATAAAATATAATATTGTTGCTAAATTCATTCCATTTTATTCACATAAAATGATAGAATCAATAATTTGTACGTGTGAATCATCACCTCCATGAAGTTATGTAATTTTTTTTCATTACGACATCATATGATTATAATATATATGTATATTTAAATAATTAATATTATAATTTTGATATTATTATCATTATGTAATTTTAAAATGTTTCATACCTTTTTTCTATATCGATTGGGTAAAATTAAAAACGTTACTCATATGTTCATATGGTATAATTTTTGAATGATTATAATATTATTCAATTTTTATATACATATTGAATGGATGGATTTAGAATTATAATTTATATAAAAATATAATTATTTCAAAATTATTATGTTATATTTTACAGAACAATGAATAATTTTACTATATAAATCATACTAAAGTCATTTTGTACTCTAGAACCGAATATCATCAAGATTTCTGATGTGAACATAAATAATTATGTAACATGGTAGTAAGTGATATGAAAGGAATAATAAGCATAAAAATGTTCCGAATAATTTAAATAATTGAATTTTATATTTTTTTAGGATCATAAATTAGGATTGTGAATTTTTAGACTCAATCCAAGGGATGTTATTAAGTGTAATATTATTCATTGAGTTAAACATCACCTTCAATTTTTATATCATGGTAAGATTAAGTGCGACATACAATTTTAATAATTTTATTATATTATAACTTTTTATGTTTATTTACATAAAATTAATTTAATATATTCATTTTATTAATTCTCTGTTTATTGATATGATGTTAGTAAAGGATATCATCTCAATTTCCTTTTGTTGAGGATCATTTTTTATGTTTTCATGTAAATTATTTTCAGAGATGTATATAATTCCACTTTAAATGTTTATATCAATAATTTACATATCCCATAATTAATAAATATTATAATTAATTTAATTTTGTATTGGAAAATAAAATTTTTCTATTCATAATTTAGTAAGAGACCCTTTAACTATAACAAAATTTCAATATTTTATTCATTTCTTATTCTTAATATATATATTGAATTTTTTTTTATTAGAAATGTTTTGGATGAATTTATTTATATGGTAAATAAATTTTTAAAAAATTTCTTATTAATTTCTCACATATTTGTACCAAAAAGAATAATTTTTGGGTTTACATAATAAAAATTCATTTAAAACACAATATTAAAGTTACATTATAAAATATTTTATATATAGTCAAAATGATTTCCAGTTTAACATATAATACATGAATGTATTTTCAATAAATCATGATCCCATAATGTTTTTAATCTTCAATTTCGTTTATAAAATTTTACAAAATTGTATCATTTGTGAGTGCGAGGATTTTTATAAATGAAAGGAAATTTCAAAATGGAAAATTTATTTTTCCTCCAGAATGTTTTTATTTCTATTCTTGTATTATTTGTGTGTTAATGATGGTAGCATTACAAAGATATGGAGGATCATGCTATTATATCTCTCCAAGTCATTGGGTGATGGAAAAATGTCAATCGATTAGGATTATCGTATGATATTGTCAAAATATAATGTGGTGGTTATTCCAAATATAACATGATGATTACAAACATTATAGATATGAATCCTATGTTATTTATGAGACCTATAGTACATATCTGTGTGGAGAGAAACTTATTCCACATGTTTGCTTTATGATTTACACTTTATATGGATTTTATTTCCATCAATGAATATTATGTGTGTGTGTATGTTTATCATGTGAAATAATAATTTTTTTATTCACCCAATGATTATTAAATTTTATTTTATGTTTTTGTTGGACTATTGATTTTATTTCATTATGAGCCTCGATGATCTTTTTGTACTCATCCTATGTTTTATATTGAATATCATGTGTCTTAAATATTGTTATATAAAATGAAGATTTTATGAGGAAATTATCAAATATGTGTAATGAAAATAAATAATATTTAATTTAAATAGTTTAATTTGGGTAAAATTCGGATAATGAGATTAAGTGTCCTCTTTTATTATATGGGTTTACAATATAATTTTTTCTATATTCTCCAATAATATAAACTAAAAATATCCTAGTATTTTAATTATAGTTTTACATTTCTAGACTATGTATTTTTATGGTCGAGTCCATTCAATTGGTATAGTAATGTCTTGGACACCTCTGGTCCATTACATTGTGGAAATATTGTGTAAGTGGTGTTCTGGAAGGTTAAGGTGACTTATTCCAAACACGTTTCCAAATTTCTAATTCATGAACAATGATTCCAGAATAGTAGGTTATTTTCAATAGCAGCCATCCAACAATAGCATACCAACAACAACCATTTACTTTGCAAAATTTCATAATCATGAACAGTGTTTTCATAACAATAGTCTATTTCCATCAATAGCCTTCCAACAGCAGCCTTCCAACAACATCTTATTTATTGTTCCAAATTTCTAGTTAATTGACATTGTTTCTAAAATAATAGGCTCTTTCTAACAGAATCCTTCCTACATTATCCTTCCAACTACATCCTTTTTTAATTTTTCAATTATTTAGTTCAAGAATAGTGTTTCCAGAGTAATAGAATATTTCCCACAGCAGCCTTCCAACAACATCCATTTTTCTTTTCCAAATTTCTTATTAATGAATAGTGTTTCCGGATTCATAAAGTTCTACCCCGTTGACATTTCCTTTGACATTATATTCATTTAAGGCCACATTTTAAAGACTCTATGGCTGAAACAAAGTCCATAACTCATATATTAATTTTTATAAGGCTCTGGATGCTTTTACTTGGTCAAACTATGTGGTTTAATGCGATATGTTTTTCATGGAAAATCCCGCGTATCCTAAACCATCTACTTAAATACTATAATGGTATGATATATCTTACTATTTTATTTTAAAATATTTATCCCCTATTGTTATATGCTCAAACCATTCTTCCTTCACATATTAGCAGTGTGATAGGACCATAATAAAATGATCATTTTCCCTTTAATGTTTCTTACTGCTGCATGAACACCCCCATTTTGGTGCAAGTAGAAAGTTTCAATCATTTATCGATAGAAGGTATGATATAACTCTGTTCTTCTGTTTTTTAAATCCTTCATATATTGATTCTAATTACCATGTTATGGCATGTGATATTTATGCTTCTAATGGAGTTATCTTTGTTTTTGGATGGTGCGATCGTGTCGTTGTGTCCTCGGGTGGATATAGTTGTCACGGGGGAAGAGTTATAATCCGTGGTGTGTCTTGTTCTCATATAATGAATGTGAAGATCTGTCTGATGTAGGGGATTCATTTCTTCTCTAATAATTTACATGAAAATATAGATTTAGTTTGTTTTAGCCCACCAGATCACAATTTTATTTACATATTAAATATTTGATCCAGATAAATAAATTGATATAGATCGTATGTTATTTCCTCTTGTTTTTTTAGATAGTGTGATATCTATTCTGGATTTGTATAGATTTTATTTTTTGATGGAAATCATTAATGAACATAAATCTGGAATTAATTGACAATTATTTGGATAAATATATAGAGGAATGTAACTGAATCTCCTTGTCAGTGTTGTTGTAATTTGATGTTAATCACATTGATGTAGTAATCATGTTTAATCAATTTGTGATATCATACTGTTTAGGTTTCCCATATTTTGAACCTACAAATAATAATTTTCTTAATTCCAGATGGATTAAATGATTGGTAGTTTTATTCTTGATATATCCTCGTAGGGTTATGAGTTACCCCCTTGATTGTAAGGTCCAAAAGCATAATGCTTGGAGCTGTGAGAGTTCATTGTGTTTTGAGATTGGATTCCTTGTTTATGGGCCAGGAATCAAATTTATATGATGTTTGATTTCTTGCTGCTTGTGTAATGTTATGTGGGGAAGTGAGGCATATTGGATGGGGCTGTAGTTGATGCCTAGAGTGGCGAGATGCATCACTTTATGCATGTGGGTGTCAGAAAGGACACCAGGAATGATGAAATGGCCTAGAAGTGAATATTTGGATGCTTGCTGATTCTTTTTGGGAGTTTTCATCTTTAAATTAAACAATACTCAAGGAAGATAATATTCTTACACTCTCTCCAAAAAGGGGTGAAGACGCGCGAGATATTCCACATGCTTTCCATGTTTAGCATCCCTTGATAGGATAGGTTTACGCTCTAGCTATAAGTGGAAAATACTTTATGTGTAGTTCACCTACTTACCGTATTGAGCCCCTTGGGTTTATTAGCTTAGAATTTTTCCATGAATTCATGGTAATATGTGATTGTAATGATATTAATAACTTATTTAATAAATAATGCTTACCATTGGGTTTGGAGCTAGATGGGGAGAAATGCTAAGGTTGAAATTTTATTAAAGTAATTGTGGACATTGGGTGTGATGGTAATTTAATATAACATGTATATAATAAATGGTTAATTAATATTCAAGTAAATAATTAAAATAATTTTTAAATTAATAAAAAATATAATTATCTAATGTAATATTTCTATTTAAATGTTTGTATGCTTATAGGATACCTAGTAATAGAAGTGGCAGCATGGAGTCCGAGACACGTCCGATGCAGTTGTGTCTATGACTTAGTCATGCCCATAGTGTGGTGTTGAGCTATAGTATATTCTATAAATTTTGTGTTTCTATATGAAACTCCACCCCGTCAGTTAGGGAAACCTACATCATGTGGATTTCGAGCCCTAGTGGGGTCGTTTTCCCCATTATTCTGGTGGGAGGAGGGATGGATGACAACCCACTTTGGGCCCGCTCACTTCTCTTGGTAGTTACATGTGCTGGCATGCACAGTGGTTAGTTTTCCACATATTTGTGTGTATAGGGCTGTAATGGCTTGTGGTTCCTCACACACAAATATATATTATGGATATTGTTTCACATGGACTAATATATGTGTAACTTGAATAGGATGTGATGGCATGACCATCCTTACTCGTTGTTTGGGCTGTAATTTCTTGACGTATAATTCCCAATGTATGATACATGTTATTTGAACTATGGTTTCTTTAGTAAACTACATGGTTTCTACTCTTACGTGGATATAGTAATTTATTTACACTAGATTCATTTTTTGGTTCATCTCTTAGGGGTCTGTGGGCATGACATTTTGGAGAGATATGTCTTAAGATGTGCGATGTTGGGGAAAAGCAGAAAACCAGTGGGGAAGTAGTAGCAGGGTACCATTGATATAATTTATTATATTATATACTCTTGTATGAAATATATTTTAAGAGAATACATGGTTAGGCTGGGAAAATAGTATACCTATTTAGGTGATGAGTTGGTTTCACATGTTGTACACTATGGTTTAACATGTTCCCTATACTTTTTCACGTGTTGAAAATCATACGGATCATACTAAAATACTCACCCTATCTATATAAACTATTTTTTAGGTCACATGGAGAAGGATGGAGATCAAGATTGTTTCTACTTACTTTGGGTTATATGATCTGTTCGGGCTTCTGGTTGCTGCTGTTTTTACTTTGTTTTGGTACATGCAGTTTTTTCCATAAGTTGTAGTTTTGTTTGACATTACATATGTGTTCATGGGATTTTCTTTCATAATTCTATCTGAGTTGGAGTTTTTTGGTGACTCGATTATCTCTCTCTTTCAAAGGTGTTCGTTTAGAGTGTAATTCCTCCTATTTTTATGATTAATATACCCTCGATCCTAGTCACCAACCCGCAACCTATTTGCGGCACGAATCGAGTGTCATTATCTATTTTCTCACATTGTTGGCATGGGAGGGGTACACATTGTAGGGAGGGGGTTGTGACATATTGGTATCAGAGGTGTTTTTGAGGGATAAGTTGGGGTTTTGTGTTAGGAACATGTGAGGTTTTATGGGTCGGTAGGGAAACAATTTCAGTTATGTTAAACATTTGGTGTAAATACTGGAGACCATATGACACATAGGCGTTTAAGGACCACTGTGATCTAATGCATGAACCATTAAGTTTTTAGTTTCTAGTAAACAAGTTGATATGAGTTTCTAGGTTGATAACGAGGAATATATTATGCATCATTCTTCATTGTGTCTATGTTTTAATGGGTTGAACTTGGGATAGGGTAACCAAAAAATAAATAACATAAAACAATTAATTAATTAATGTCGAGTCTACCATATTACAGGTATAGGAGTTGTAACAATTTTTTATTTTTTAGGTATGACTCTAGGTCGAAGTCCTATTCTGGTTCGCACAGAATATGTGCACCAAGCTATTCCAACATATCATCACAATTTAGAATTCAACAACAATGACACTTTGAGGGAGATACTCCAAGAGTTTCAGTGCGAGAGTCTTCAAAAGAATGATGGTTCAATTTCAAATTTAGTCACAGAAGACTGGTTAGAGTAGGTCGAGATTGGAATTAGTTCAATATGTACTCAGAAGGAGAACTAAGTGTATATGGATGTGTCAATTCATCATGGATTAGTGAGGTATTACTGGGGATTGTTCCTCTAGGATTGCAAGGATTCAACAATGTCATGGGAGTATTTCCAAGAAATATTTAGAGTGGAGTTTATTTCTTGACCATGATGGCGTGCAGTCGACAGGAGCATCATTCCCATTGACATGGGATCTCTAGTACGAGACAGTATGGAATCCATTTCATGAACCTTTTTTGACATACATTGGATAGTTTTCCATATGAGAAGGCCAGAGAAAGGAATTTAGAAAAATCTTTGCATCCAGAGATCTAGCGCCAGGTCACTCCATTTATGATGAAGACATATCGCGAGTTATTGGCATGTGTAGAGGTTGTTAAAAGTACATTGGCCAGAATCGGATCATCACGATATGGTAGTCATCATGATTCCTTATGAAGCATAGTTGTGGTTCGAGGTTCTTGGTTTTCAGGGAAGAAGAGTTTCTGTTTGGACAACATAGGTCCCATCCCTCAACATCTTGTTTCTCCAGGGGAAGCAGTTCTCATGAATATGCCAAGGGATCATGTGATTGTTTTTGATTTGGTGGTTGAGGCCATCAGGAGCAAGTGGGATCTAAAATTTAGACTAGTCTTCATGAAACAGGTGTCACACTACATGTTTCTCTATTGATGTAGTTATATCTGAGGTAACATAAGTAGTTTTCACTGGCTTTGGATCAGCACAGGGTAGATGGGGAAGGAAGGAGAGTACCCCATGAAACACCCTTTCCTCATAGATCAAATGGAGGCAATGGTGTTAGTCGTTATCCTGGTCATAGAGGTTGTGGTCATCTTCATGCTTTATCATATCCAGCACTAGGTGAGACATACATCATTCGAGGTTCCCATTTCTTGTTGACTACAATAGTTTCTTCCGTGTTTGATTCAAAAGAGACACAGACTGTCATATCACCAACACGTTTCCATGCATTGGGACTTGAGGAAGAGTGGCTTCTAGTGACCTTGGGATTGACTACGCTAGTTAGAGGTTAAGCTGACTTGTTTGAAGTATGTAGAAACTGTGAGATACTACTGGGAATTCACTTCTTGTGGGGAGATTTCCCATGTTTACAGATACAACAATATTATTTCATCCTGCTAATGGATTTTTTGTATACGGTGTAGACTATCGTGGTTTTATTCATGAGGAAGGTTGTGTTCCTCAGTGTGGATGGAGAGCTATGGTTGATTGTTGGAAATAGAGACCCTTAGATGGGTCAGAGGAATGTTATGTCCTTATAATCTTTGGGGACTTAGATGACGCCGAGTTCATCATTGTTTTATAATTTGGTGTTTCTGAGGGTCCTAGATGAGTAACCGGATTTATTTCTAGACGAGGTTGTAGAACCCCCCCCCCCCCCCCCCCCGAACAAGAGATTGAGTTTGAGATAAAGATTCATCTAAGAATGTATCCTATCATTATGTATTCATATAGAATATCCCATTCCGAGTTGCCATATCTATGTATATGGTGTGACAGTCTATTACGGTGTGGATTTTTCTAGGTGAGTGTTTCACTGTGGGTGCACCAGTTTTGTTCAAGATGAAAGGTGATGGAATTTTGAGGTTGTGTATCAATTATCATCACATAAAAAAAGTGATAGTGAAAAATCGCAATCCTATTCCACAGATTGTATTGTTGTCAGGATGTCATCAGATGCATGTGATGGATGAGGATATCTCGGAGACAGATTTCTGTTGTCGTCATGGGCATTAAAGGTTTTTTGTAATGCCTTTTGGTGTAGAGAATTCTCCAGTTGTGTTCATGGGATTAATGAACACATTGTTTGGTGAATTCCGGGATAATATCGTGGTGGTTTTCTAGTAGGAAAAAATCCCTCAAGGTATCATTGATGTATTCTTGAGGTGATTTTATTTGAAGAAAAAGTGAGCCAGTGTGTTGTGTTTGTTGACAAAGAAAACCATGACGAAAAAATTTGTTAATAAAGGGGATTTCATTTTGGCATTTCGAGTTCAAGTGATGTTTTTAAACGATCCATGGTTGATTCAATAATGTCAACAAAGAGTGTTCAATCATGAGGCGGTTCAAAAAGAGTAGATACAAGGTGGCACTTTTTTCCAGTGTATTCAAAATATTTGTAACTCAAAAATGACAAATGGAGAAAAGTGTTTATAGAAAAAGGACATGCATTCCGGTGTGTTGGTGACTTGGAAACTTTCACACCATTTTTTTCAAGATCAGAACATCCAAATATGGAAAAGGAAAAAGGGCCGCTCAAGTTTTGGGTTTGGTCGCGCAAGTGACATGGGAAATAGGGACTAGGGCGGCTGGACATGCACGCCGTGGGGAGACTTCAGAACCGGGGATCAGGGTGTCCACATTCCTATAAATATATTTCGACCCCTCTTCATTCTGGAGTGAGTTCAACACTTATAGAAAATCAGATCTCTCGTCGTGTAGGTGTTGTGGTGGGGGAAGTGGTGTTTTGGTCGCGCAAGTATAAAGATATTCATAAGTTGCACGCAAGTTGATAGTTGTGCATCCAAAGTGGTTTGGGAATGAAAGGGTCTGATTCACCCAAGTTCATAATTGAATAAAGAGGTGTCTTATTGGTGTTTTTGTGACACCTATGCACCACGAGTTGAAGAAGCTCGACAGTTGATACTTGCGCACCAAAATTAATTTGGGCCTAAAAGGATGTGAGTCGTGCATGTTTGGAGATAATGAAGCGATTGTCACACAAGTGGTTTAGATGAAATTCTATGCCGAATTGAAGAAGCGCACCAGGTATGGTTGAATCATGCCGTTCTTTTTAGGGCTACACGAAATCTGGAAGATTTCCCCATACCTTCGGTGCCATGTGAGATTCATCTAACGGGCGAAAGTTGGACTTCAACAGAGAATTTACATGAAACATATGATGTATCCATTAGTGATCATGAAGAGACCTACAGGTCTATAAACTGTGAGTGGATCCTTTCCAGATCAGTGAGCAAAGGAAGAGGAAGAATGTGATCATCTACATTGGCAGTGACCAGAGAGAGAGAAACAGGGAGTGACCCTTGGGAAAGCAGTGAGCTGACCATAAACATTGTAAAGGTAGTGAGCCTAGGAATAAAAGTGATCTATCCCAAACATTGTAAACAACAGTGTGCTTTTAGTGTATTTCGTACATCCACACATCATTGATGTATGCTACTTGGACGTAGCCCAGTGAGGGTGAACCATGTAAAAATCATTGTGTCATGTGCATACTTCAGTTTTTGATTATACTTTTCTACAGGAATGTGTGAGAAGAGAGTATTTCTTAACAGTGAGACAAGATCAATAGAGGCAGTTGTTTTAATCTGTCATACCCTGATTCACCCCCCTTAGGGTATCTAACATAGTGGACCTAACATTTTCATTTATAGAATACTTGTGTACTCCATATATAAGGAGGATCATGCAGAGCATCTACACCCCATTTTGGGAGTTCTTCATCAATATAAGAATTTTGGGATGTTATTGATGTTTGAGATTAGGGCTCTAGAAGTATGTTTCATATGGAATTTTGTGCCCCAGAAAAAAGTGGCAGTGGTCCTGTCGAAGATAGAAGTAGTTGTCTGTTTGGTATCCCCCAATACAGTGGCCAAGATATAATGTTTCCTTGGTCATCCATGCTAGTACAAGTGGTTCGTATCTGATTTCTCTCAAGTTTCAACACATGTGATTACATTGACCTGGAAGGATCATGAATTTATCTTTACTAGTGAGTTTCAGGAATAATTTGAGTGTCTAAAGGATATGTATGTATGTGATCCAGGTCATTGTATTCTAGTAGAGGGATTTGATTATGATTTTTTCATGGATACTTCTCATTTGGGGATAGGTTGTGTTTTAATGTAGAAGAGATCAATTGTTTCTTATGGGTCTCGCATGTTGCATCCCCAAGAACATAACTATGACCCCCATTATCTTTAGTTGGTAGTTGTGGTGTTTCAACTGATGTTATGGAGACTTTACCTCAGCGGTGAGTTTTTTGTGTTTTTCACCATTCATAAGAGTCTAAGGATTGTTTTCTCACAACATGAAATGATCATACGACAACAATAGTGGATGGAGTTCTTATTGGAATACAATATTGAATTAGCATATACCCATAGAAAGGGGAATGTTGTTGCTGATCCACTTAGTAGGAATTCACGTAGTGATGCAGTGTAGTAATATGGTTATTCATGGAGAGTTATTGAATAACATTCATCATTACATCTTGATATGGGAGACGTTGGGGGAAGGGGTTGTCTTTTTCAGATGAAAAAACCATTATCTTGGGTGAATTAGGTGGAAGTGTCCTAGTTGCGGCGTCATGAGGTAGAGTTTTGGAGAGACCGAGTTGTTTGTGTGAATGCGCCTAAGTTTTGGTCCGAGAATGAAAAACACCGAGTACTATATCACGGAAGGTTATTTTTTCATTTGGATATTTTTGAGAGAGCTTTTAGAGAGTTCCATAGTTCTTCTTTAGTGGTGAATCCTTGCATGATAAACATGTATTGTGTATTGTGGAGTTTTTTTTTCTTGTCCTAGGTTAAAAAATGAATTTGAAGAGTTTTTTTCTAGATATTTGGTCTTCCATAAAGTGAAGGTCGAACAACATGTCCCTAGTGGTTTTCTCTAGCCTTTAGATGTCCCCGATTGAAAGTGGGATGAAAACTCAATGGATTTTGTCCCAAGGATACCCATGACTCAAGGAGGATATAATACTACCCAGGTAATTGTGGATCATATGAAGAAATCAGGTCACTTCGGGAGAAAATGTAGTCAATCCTAGTGAGTTCCTTAGATAATAGGTACATAGATGAGGTGGTGTAGTTGCATAGAGTTATAATGTCCATTGTCTCAGACCGGGATACATGGTTTTCCTAACTATTTTGGACAAGATTACAATATGATTATGGTACCCAGCTATCCCTTAGCAATGTCTTCCACCCCCAAAAAAATGGGCCGACAGAGCGGACTATCCAGTCAATGGAGGACCTTTTACGGGCAATTATTCTCGATTTCGGGGGATCATGGGTATGAACCTAAAATATGGTAGTGTTTCCTTACAAAACAGATACTTATTGACTATTTGAATGTCATCGTTCAATTATTTTTATGAAAGGAAGTGTCGTTGACCCATGTGTTGGATAGAGGTTGGTGAGGTAGGTGTTCTTGGGCAGGAGGTGGTGAAAATAACCACAAAAAAGTTTATATTGTGCATGAAATGATGAAAACTGCTCAGGACTGGCATAAGTCATATGCAGATCGTAGGAGGAGGCATTTAGAGTTTGACGTCAGATACAATGTGTTCTTAAAGGTTTCCCCTCTTCATGGGGAAAAAAGGTACATTGGGGGAGTAATCTTTCTCCCTAGTATATTGGTCCTTTTGAGGTTTTGGATCTTGTTGGAGCTATGGAATATCAGATAGAACTTCCCCCCAGATGAGCTGAATACAATATGTTTTCCATATATTAGTTCTCTTTCATTATATTCCAAATGACTCACTTATCATAAAATGGAGAGAGATATATGTTGGTGATGATGCTACCTTCGAGGAGGAGTCAGGTGAGATCTCGGACAGCAAGGAGAATGTGTTGTTTGGGCATTCTATTCCTGTTGTTTGTGTCTTGTGATGACACGGTGGTGTCATGGAGAGTACATGGTAGCATGATTCCAAAATGTTTGTACACTACCCAGAGCGGTCTTAAGTTGTTTTGATGAGTTTTTATTTAATTCATTCATTTCTATACCTTTGATGTGGTGTTATGCTCCACTTGTTTTGTTTTAGAATGTTTGTTCCCATGTTATTTGGATGTGTGTGATGGGTTACAATGTGTGGGGATGGGAGGACATAACTCTTAATAAGGACTCATTACTATGGATGCGATTAAAACCATGTGGGCAAGTCATTGCTTCCCAAAGAGAATAATATCCTCACATGTAGGAAGGAACATCTCTGACCCATGTGCTAGGAACATGTGATCATTGGGGTTGGGGTTTCTATTTAAATGGGATAAATCTTGTGGGGGGTGTATAATTCTAATATGTCTATGTTTTGTTCCATATTTTGAACAAATCATGGTAGTTTCCATTTAGAGGTATCTTATGTGGTGGTTTTTTAGACCCCACTTTTCTTCTGGGTTGGTTTTGAATTCTCGGGGATTATATTTATTTGAGAGGTATCTGATTTAACGTACCCAACCTCTAAGGTCCATTACATTACTGAAATCTAATGTTATAGGTGTTTTGGGAGGCCAATGTGAATTATTCCCAAAACATTTCTAAGTTTCATGTTCATGAACAATGTTTCCATAACAGTAGTCCATTTCAACCATTATCTTTCCAACAACAACCATTTTTCTTTTCAAAATTTGTAGATCATGAACCATTTTTCCATAATAGTAAGCCTTATCCAATAGCATCATTCCTACAACTGTCTTCCAACAACATCTTTTTTTTGCTTTTCCAAATTTCCAGTTCATGAACAGTTTTTCCATAACGGCATGCTATTTCCAACAGCACCCATCTAACATCATCTTTCCAATAGCAGCCCTATTTCCTTTTCTAAATTTATATTTCATGAAAAAAAATTATAACACTAAGATATTTTCAATAGTATCCTTCCAATATAAGCCTTCTGACCTCAAAATTTTTCCTTTTCCAAATTTCTAGTTCATGAATAGTGTTTCAAGCTTCCTAAATTTTTTCCCCTTTAACATTTATTTTGATGTAAAATAAATTAAAATTCTTGTTTTAATGACTCTGATTTTGGATGAAAGTCCATAACTCCTATATTATTATTCCCATGGATTGGGATGATTTTACTTGGTCAAACTGTGTGGTTTAATGAGATCTGCTTTTAATGGAAAATACAACGTTTCTTAAAATTCCTCCCTAAATCTTCTAAAGGGAATATATAAATTCCTCCCTTGTTTTACATTCATGTTCCATGCTGGGAGATTATCCAACCATTATTTCATCACAAAAGAGAAGTGTGATCAAACCTTAATCCTTAGATTGTATCCCCATTAATGTGTCTTCATGCTGCATGTGCACCCCCTTTTTGGTAAAAGTATTAAGTGACAATCCCTCGTCGATATAAGAATTGATCTATCTCTATTATTATGTTTTCATTAATCCTTATCCACTTGTTTATCCTTACCATGGTATTCAATGTGATCAATATGTTTCAAATAGTGTTTTCATGAATGTAGGATGGTACGGTTATGCCGCAACATCCTCGGGTCTATACAGCTGTCACGTGGAAGGAGATCATAATCCATTGTATGTCTCATTCTTGTATAAAGAATGTCAAGACCTGTTGAGGTAGGTGATTCATTTCTTCTCTATTTTTTATTTGAATTTTTATAGTGAGTATGTTTTGTCCCACTGGATAACAATTGAATTTACATATTAAATATTTGAACTGAATTACCAAACTAATATAGATTTTATGTTATTTCATCTTGTGTTGCTACATAGTGTGATATCTATGGTTGCATTATTTATCATTTCATTCTTGATGGAAATTGGTAATGAACATAAAGTATGAATTAAGAGATAATTGTTTGGAAAATGATAAATAGGTATTTAAATGAATTTGGTAGTTGTTGTTGTAATTTTATGTTAATCAAATTGATTGAGTAAGCATGAATAATCTATTTTTTATATCTTTCTATTTAGGATTCTTGTAGTTTGAAACTAAAAATATAAAATCTATTATTTATATATGGATTAAATGAGTGGCTATTTGATATTAGATAATGCATTGTAGTGTTCTGAGATACTCCCTTTCTTGTAATGTCCAAGACCCTTATGCTTGGAGATTTGAGAGCATATTTTGATTGATGGTTGGATGCCTTGATTAAGGGGAAATATTACAATTGATAAGATGTTTTTTTATTCTAGATTGGTGATATGTGGGGGTAGTGATTCCTATTGGTTGTGGCCATAGTTGACACTTAGAGTGGCGAGATGCATCAGTTTATGCATGTGGGTGTTGGGGAGGACATTGGTTATGATGAAAGGGGTTGAATGTGAATGTTTTGATGATTATTGATTCATGTTGGTTGTTTATCTTCTTTTCATTTCCCACTTCTCAAGGAATCTGGTTTTCTTTACCCTCCTTCAAAAATTGGTCTAATATAGGAGACATATGCCATGTGGTTTCTCTATTTTATTTTCCAAGGGAGGATGGGTCTACGCTCTTGCTATAGGTGGAAAACACTCGATGTGTAGTTTTCCTACACACCGTGTTGATATCATTGTGTTTAGTATGTTGTAATGTTTTTCTAGAATTCCTATGAATATGTGAAAGTTATGTGGTTAATAAATGAATGAATAACTGATGTTTAACAATGGGGTTTGGGCTAGTTGGGATGCAACACTGAGGTTGCAATTTTTTAAAAAGGAACTATGGACATTGGATGTTATGAAAATGGAATATAATGTGTATATTGTTAAAGGTTAATTAATTTCAATATATTTAATTAACGTAAAGTGTAACGGTTGATAAAATGTAGATGATGTAATGTAGTAATTCTATTAATACAGTTTTGTGCATATAAGATATCGAGTCTTAAAAGTGGCACTAGGGAGTCTGAGAGACATTTGTGGTAATTGAGTATAATAATAGGTCATTCCCAAATTGTGGTGGTCAGATTTTGTATATTCTGTAAAAAAAATTACATATGATTCTCCACCATGTCAATTAATGAAATTGACACCCTAGGGATTCTAATCCCTATGGGTGTTATCCCTAATATTCTAGTGGGAGGATGGATGGCTGACCACCCCCTTTGGCCCCACTCTCTTATCTTGGTAGTTACTTATGCTGGTAGGCACATTAGTTAGGTTTCCCCATATATGTGTGTAGAGGGATGAAATGTCTTTTGTATTTTTACACAAATATATATATTTTGGATATAATTTCCCATGGACTACTATAGCTATAATGTGTATAGGCTGTGATTTCTTTAGGATCCTTACTAGGTTTAGTGGATGTAATGGGTTGAGGTATAATTTCAGAAGTATGATACAAGTTATTCGAGCTGTGGTGTCTTCCAGAAACTACATTGTAACATTTCTAGCCAGGATGTGGTGGTTTTGTTGCATGAGGTGCATGTTGTGGTGCTTCTCCCTGGCATCTGTGGGTATGTCTTTTTGGAGATAGATGGATTCAGATGTGCAACACTGGGGAAAAGTGTCAAACTGGTGGGGAACTACTAGTGGGGTACCCTTGATATTATTTATTATATTATATAATATTCTATGTGATACATGGTGAGAGTAGACATAGTGAGGCTGGTAACATAGTATACCTATTTAGGTGATGAGTTAGTTTCCCAAGTTGTTCAGTGTGCTTTAGCATGTTATATTTACTTGTGCACAAGAGGCTTTGGGGGGGGGATCCTACTTAGTATACTATTGTACTCACCGTATCATTATAAACTATTTTTTGGTCACTGGGAGCAGGTTGGAGATCAAGGTCATTTCTAATAGCTTGGGGTTGCAGGAGTTTTTCAGGCTTGTGGTTGATATTGTTTTTATATAGTTTTGGTACTTGTAGTTTTTTTTCAGTGTAGTAGTTTTGTATGGAATTGTATATGTGTACATGGGTTTTTATTTTATATTTCTATCTGTTTTGGATTTGGTTGGGGTCTGTCATGTCTCTCTCTTTTGCATGTGTTCTCTTAGAGGGTAGTTCCTCCAATTTGTGTGTTTATTATACCCTTGGTGCTAGTTGACAACCCGAAGTCTACTAGAGGCAGGACTCGGGGGACATTATCTCCCTTCCCACATTTCTATCCAAGGAGGGGTACACCTTATGGTGAGGGGGTTGTAAAATGTATCATATTATTATTTAGATTTCTATGGGTATATTGAAATTATTTTTTGAGGTTTTCATAAGAGTTATTGATTTGTTCATCAATTTACATGATTAAGGTTTATTATAATATAAGGATCTCATAAACCTATTTTATGGTTTTAAATATTTATATTGGAGTTTATTAATGATATTTTTTTAGGTTGAAAGAAATTTTTTAATCATAATTTTTCTAAAATATTTGAGGTTGAAATTATTAAGGAAAATTTATATATATTCTGTTCATTTTAACATGAAATAATTCATTTTAGGGTTTAATGTTATTATTTTATACAAATTAAAGATCATCTAGAAATAAGGAAGGATAGATTCCTCAAACGACGTTATTAAAAATTATAGATGATTGGATCATAAATATAATGGAAAAATAATATTAATATGATATTTAATGATTTTTGGACATCCACATCACATGTAATAAACTATTTGATTTGTCTATAACATTATAATTTCTCTTAAATTAATATGCATCATAGTGATTCTTTTATTTTATTTCATTTTATAGACTAATAAACATCATTTGGAAATAGGAATAATTAAAAGGACATGAATGTTTCTGTTATAGATATTTGTACTAACTATATGCAGATATTGTGGTCATCAATTACATAATGTAATACCTTGATATATAGATTTATGGTAAGAATTATTTTGAAAATGAAATTAGAGAATAATAACATATTCCATATCATGATTATCGAATAAGACAAATAATGAATTTCTATATATAATTATATAATGTTTATTAAATAAAAAGTTTGGGATATAATAAATGGTTTTTGATAACTATTTTAGGTTTCGGTTCCCCTTATGATAATGATATGATAATTTTTTATTGGGGAAGAAGGCCTTTAATTATTGAGGGTATATCATTAAAGATATTGGAAGACATTATAGATTATATGATCCCTAATTTTTAGTTAGTTAAGTGTTGTTACAATTTGGGAATACATGTTTTATCAGAAATATATCAATGTGACTAAAAACTAATTTTTTGGTTGGAATATTAATATAATTTCGAATGAAATTTATTATTTTAAGAAAAATATATGATTAAAGTAAAAAATATTATGACATTTTATTAGATTAATAATATATGAAATATATTTTGGAAGGATATATTATTTTAGTGTGTCTTAATTTCTAGTTTTTGTTATTTATTGGAAGTTTTATAATATCAAAGAGATTATTGGATTAAAGAAAATACATTTTTTAATGAGAGTTTAATTTTGATTTATGTAATATAGAGAAAAATCTTAAAATTTCCACTGAATTCATTATGATTAAATCCTTTTGATTATTGTTTTTCAATCATAGTATAAAATATTTTTGAGTAATTTCAAGGATAGTAATTTGTTGAATGGCCTCTGTTGAACATTTTTTTATAACTTTTTAAAATTTATAGAATAAATTAAATTTTCATAATATAATGGTTAATATTTTTTTAATAACATCGATAATCCAATTTATTTTATAATTTCTAATAAAAACAGTAATTCATTTATTTAATTTTGTGCATTTTTTGTTCTGATGAAGTTGATTATAATGCTCCGGGCATAACAAATTCAACTCAAATAAACATCAAATAGATAAAAATATTATATCATAGGGTAAACTGATTTACATATTAAACTATAATTTTTAATGTATGTATATTTCAAAATGTTCTTATTCATGGTATTAAAACTAATTAATACTCTTTATGAAATATTTATTGAAACAAAAAATATCGTCTGTTTACTTTTCTTATTATGAAATCAAGGACATTTTAACCCAAAAAAATCTTAAATTTTTATGATTATTTACATTTTCATGATCATATTTTCTAACAATCTACATCAGAAAATTATTGAAATTTTAATATTTCATATCCTTGCTTTCCGACAAGGAACCCCGGTATGTGTTTTCTAATGTGACAATCATACTTTCTATTCCCTCTTTTCAAATGTATGTTTTACTGATCATTATTCTAATGTGGGATTTTAATAAAGGTATAATGAATATTGATCCCACAACACCGAACTAGAGTTGATTTTTTATAGAAATTTACTAAATGAGGTGGGGAAATTTTACATCCCATTATTTTTACGGTGATCTCTATTTATATATTGTAAAAGAAATGATACAATATGAATAAATTAAAAACAAAATATTAATATTTAAATCTGGTCATTATAAAACATCATATAAATAAATGTAATAAATATAAATATATTATTTTCTAATAAAAATAAATATCTAACTGAATATTATTTTTTTGGTATGATCATTGAAAATATATAGACAGTTTTAGTAAGTAGTTATATATTTCCAAAAAATAGATTTTACACAAAAAATATTTTTAAGGATTTTTATGTAAAATTAATATCATTAATTCATGAGAATCAAAGAAATTATATCTGATAAGAAAATTATTTTTTGAAAAATAATATACAAAAATCAAATGTTTATTGTTTATTGTATTCAGAAAAGTTTTCTTGTTCAAAGAATAGTTAAAAATAAATATTTTATATTATAATTTATATGTAGAGGTAAATTTGTTTAATAGTTTTAAATTTTAACTAGTTTTGTTTTTTTAATGAAGATAATTATGTTTTATAAAATTTATTTTATACATGAATTTATTATTAAATCATTTTATATTTAATATTTTTAATTTTCTGAAATAAAAACATTCATTGAATTCTTCTCGAATAAATTTATGTTAAATTCTGAAAAATATATTATTTGAATTTGAAAAAATGTATTATGGTTTATTTATTTTATTATATAAATTTTCAAGATAGGTCACATTTATTTTTTTCCAATATGAAATGATACATAAGTAATTGTTTTTACCATAACAATAGAAATATTTGGTAATTATGGGAAAAAATAAAATGATACAGGTTAGAAAATGGTCATAACAAGTACCATTATTTTATTGGATTAGTTATATTTGAGAATAATCATACATGGATATAAATTATAACATTATGAGGCGACATGGATGTGGTTAATTCATTTATAATACATTATTTTATGAACATTCAATTATGTCATACTCATATATTTAATAGTTATCATTTTTTAATAGTTTATTCAAATGATATATTTAAAAAATAATAATTTTAAAAATATATAATTTATCGATATCATATAAATGTATTATTTTTTTAATGAATAATTATTTAACTTAAATTATTACATAACACTGATTCAATATTTATTTTATTAATAGAATTTATAAATAAATATTATAAAAAATATAAACAGTAAATATATGTTTAAATAATTAATTTATTAAAATAATATTATAGATTCATTTATCATGTAAGTAACTTTAAATTTATTTTAATTAATGATATGTTATTTTAATGATATTTTAATAGTCAATTTAATAACAAATGTCAAAATTTCCAATAACGATATTTTGAAATAAATAAGATATTTTAAAATGATATTAAATTTTAAAAATTCAATATCTAGAGACAATAATTTGGTAAAGATTTAAAAGTACATAAATGACTATTTTTTCAATTTTATAAAATTTTATAAAAATTATATAAACCCAAAAATTTGGAAAATACATGTTGTAGTAACCGGTACTTTATTTAAATAAGGGTTAAACCCAAAATATAGGGGTAAAAATTTCGAAAAAATATATTTAATTTTATTAAAATAAATAATATGAATCCAAAATCATCTTATATAACTAATAAATATGTTTGTGGACATTCCAAAGTAAACATTAATTTTTATGAATTAAATAATTCATGTAATTCCATGAGTTCCCCTCTCATATATTATAAAAGGTACTTTTTTATTTTCATATATTCACACATAAAACCCATTTTGGGTCATCCTATATTTAAACATATACTATACTATAATCCATAAAAACCTTATATATGACTTATTATAGGCATAACATTCACCGTAGAGCTATTAGGTTGTTAATTAAAGGATATTTCTTAAAAAGTGGTTGCATTTTTAATCATTTGTTACTATATTATTTCTGCATCCACATCCTTAAATTCATATTCATCCATGAGAAAATAATTATTCTTGTATACTAAATATACTTATATTTTTTTTATTTTTACGGAAAGATCCAAAATCTTTTACTCATCCGTATAATTGGAAATGAATTCTTCCTCTATCTGAACGTATAACTACCACCCCATGAACCAATTTAATTCATTTTCAATAACATTTCTCAAGACTGAATATAATTATGGAATTGATATTTACATATAATATTAATTCCATATTTACAATTATTTAATGTTAATATATTATATATATTCTTACCTTCCAATGAAAAGGAAAACGATGATGTCATATATGCGTATGTGTAAATTATCACCTCCAAAAAACAATGAGATTCATTTTTATTAAACATTTCATATGAATTATATAAATATATGTATGTAAAATATTAAAATGATATTTATGATAATATGATTATTGTTTATTATAAAAATCACACTTAACTTGTTCATGTAATGATCGTTGACAAATGAAAAAATCAATAATGCGTACATAAGACAACCGATCTCTATGATTTTATCATAGTTTAGTTTTCATATCCATATTTAATGGATGGATTAAAAAGTAATGTATTTTTATAAAAATGATAATTTAATAAATTTTATTCATTTAGATATTATTGATGATTTTCCACTCTGTCTATATATATCATACCGAATTCATTATGGACTCAAGTGCGGAATATCATCAAATTATCTGATTAGAACTTAAAAAATTATCTAACATGGTAAAAAGTTATATAAAAGAACTAATAAATATTAAAAAGTACCCTATGAAGAAAATAATTTTCATAATTTAATATTTATGATTATAATGACAGTGTATAACAATTAAGACTCATGATAAGTTAAATTCTTAAATCTAATTCCATTCTTTGAATTAAACAAATACTTTATTAGTAATGTTGTGATATGATTATTTTTAAAATAAAAATTTATTATCTTTTTTTTCATACATTTGATCAATGTGAATTTAAATCAAATACATGTATTCAATTTATTTTTAAATTCTCTCTGTAATGATATAATAACTGTAAGATACTTCATCTCAATTTTCATTCCTTAAGGAACATTTTTGATGGTATGAACCTATATTATCTAATGGATTTTATGATTTTATTTTAAAATAAAGTCTGGGTGTTTTCATTGGAAAATAATTTGTTTTATTTTCTCAATGAAACATAAATGGGTTGTCATGTCCTCACTGGGTGAATGATTTTCCATCATTGTGTCCCTTACTGTTATTTTTTCCCTCATACCGTCTTTTAAAATTATTTTCACCGGTATTAATTCTCCTTATAGATAATGAATATAAAATGAGTAATATATCGAACATGTTTCATCAAAATTAATCAAGTTTAAAATAAAAAAGATATTCCTTTGGATAAAAATGGGATATTGTGTATATGTTTCCACGTATAATGTATGCATTATCTATGTATGTATTTTTACTATTTCCAATTAACGTTTAACATTATCATTCTTTGGTAAAAATGAAATTCTATTCTAGTCTATATTCACTATAATAGTTATGATTAATGTAGTGTTTTTATAAATACTATTTCAGGTATTTTGTTAGGTGATCTCTATAATAATAATATGTCATTCCATATAAAAGATTTTGATTTTATAATGCATAAAATCATTGATTATTTAGATTAATTTAAATTTAAATGTGAAATCCATGTTTTAATAAATTGGAATTATATTGGACATTATAGGGAATTTTGGGGGAAACCCCCAATTATAAATGTATACAAAATTTTTGTGTGATTTGAAATTATTTGAAAATTTTCAAATTTATTACAAATTTATAAATGATAAAATGGATTTTATTTACTTGATAAAGAACCTATGATTTGTTTTATTATGAAAAATAGAAGAATTTATTATATTACTGTGTTTTAGTTTCTAAATTGAAGTTAGTACATTGAAACATGAAATTGGGAAATTTATATTTGGAATAATTTTCCCACTATTAATTGATGAGTTGATTTAGAACATGAAAGACTAGGTAGTTTTTGTGTTTTTGGGAAAAGAACATTCAAATGTAAATTCCCTAGAAATATACTGATGATGAAAACTATTAAAAAATATCATTTAGTAGATCATTTTACTGGTAGAGTGTTGATGTGTCCAATTTGGCTTCATCCTAAGGGACGTTTGTAAACATATTCCCTGTCCCTGATTTGAGATTCTGAGGATACTATAAATATATAATATTATAACACATGGAATATGAAATAATTTCTTATTTTGAATAGTTATATATATATATATAATTTATATATATCAGTTCTCCTCCATCCTGTTGAATTATATAAAATAATTTATATAATATGATTACATAATCGTAATTTTAAAATATTCCATCACTTAAAATTACAAGATTGTTTTTGTTCAAATATTTTACTAAACATCAAATATTGTATTAAATAAAATTGATTGTACGATTGGGTTTAATTCTTTGGAATCTAATTATGGATCATTTGGTGAGACTGTAAGAGGAATTTAGTTGATACCCTACCACTACATTTATAATTTTTAAATTTTTTTTAACAATTTTTGAATGAAGGTAACTCTTATCATAAAGGATATGGAACGTCTTGTCCATTTGGAATTGAATTGTTGTTAAAATTGGGGTATTTGAGTTTTATCTCCTCCCATTTTTGGAACATTAATGAGGAACTTATTATGTTTTGATATTACATTTTAAATTATGATACATGTTCCTTTTTGAATATTTTTAAGAATTCTTATTCGTATATATTATCTTCTATTTTTTTGGACAATCCATTGCCTATTTATCTTCAATGATTACCAGTGCAAGTCACTTACCCATAGGGATCAATAACGCCCTTCAGGATATCTTAGTTTTAGCTTGGGAGTCATAGTACTAGGGTATATAGGCTAGTTTAGGCCATTAATAACCATGATAAGTTATTATATAATCCTATAACATACACAAATTTAATAAAAATACATTATTACATTTAGATACTAACATCAAAAGGTAATCCATAATATTTCAATAAAAATCTCTAAAAATATAACATTTATAATGAACCAAATTTCAACCATCAAGACTAACAATATTCCACTATCTAATAGACAATAATTAAATTATCATTAAATAATATATAAATGTAATGGCTATTTAATCCTTAATAGTGTAATTTAAAAATAATTGGGGGGTATTGATGCCTTTGAAATGCATTCAGCCTTAAACATATAATAAAATGACATATTCGTTAAAAATTAACCAAACAACACAAAACAATTAGTCATAAAAAATTAACAAAATACTCAATCCTTATATATGGTCAAAACATTTTCATTTATTCCAAAAATGAAAAAAATTTAAATATACATCATAAAAAAAGTCCTAAATAACTATTTTATCAAATCAATATCATATTTCAATGTTACAAAATGTAACATTTTCAGTCATATATTTGTCCAAATAAAACATTATTAGCTCAACATAAAACTCATATTAATGTTTATCAGTTTTTTAATATTGTGTTGCCCAAAAATATCACCATATAGCTAAATCACATATCATTATTATTAGTACCATTCAAAATATAATTTAATACCAATAATGAAAACTAAATGAGAATAATCCATAGTTTTTTCATGATTTTATAATCATAATTACATTATAATAACTTATATAGATTATAATTCATTATTCCATATTAATAATCTCCTCAATAATCCCATGTAATTATTAAACCACTAACTTAGCTTCATTATCATACTACCCATTACTTCATTCCTCTATGAAAAAATATGAATCATGTTTTAATATTCCAGAATTTAATAAAATATTTCATCTTAGTTTTATCAAAATTAATACTATTAAGAAAATTGATTCAATTCGTACAAAATTCAAAGTTACTTCATCATCATCATTAAAACCATTAATAGAAAAACATTTTTTTATTTCTCATAGAAATCATACTTTCATGTACATCAATTTCAATAATGCACATAATTGAAAAAAAATTAAACATTCCAACATCAATGATAATCTATTGAAATAATTATAATCACCCATTTCATTAACTAAAAATATAAAAAAATTTAGTAAATACATTATTTATTTCCTTCTTCACTGCAATAAAATTTATTCATGTTCCTATATGGAATTAATTTTAGTTATTTATTCATCATTCTAGAAATGTTGGAAGAAGAATAAAATGGTTTCACATTCTAACTATTATTTCAGTTAGTTTCTCACAAGGATAGTCCTTTCGTTAATGATCAAATTTTACATTAACTAGATTCTTTAAGGTTCAATCAAACAAAAAATAGAAAAACTTATTTTAAGGAAACATAATCATAGTGGGAAACCATATAATCATTATAATTAATTCATAGGATTTATAAACCAGGGAAAAAAATTTAAAACACATATAGATTAACAAAATCCATTCATGATCATTAATAAAACATTAAATTTTTAGGTGATTCATATACTTATTGTAGGGTTTCATACTAATGTATTATCATCTTAGTTTCAAAATAATAAATTAAAATACTATGAGGACATATATTTCATCCCATAAATTTCATACATATATGTAACATAATAATAAATAAATTTTAATAGATTAAATTATGATTCATGGATGAATTGTAACGGTTAAGTTACTCTGGAAACATGGACATATAAAATACATGTTTATAAAAAATCTACATAATCACTAACAATGTTCTTAATAACAATAAATATTATTAGAAATAAAATTACTTGTATAAAACATCATAACCTAGAGGAAATAAATATAATAAATTGTGTAAATAATTAAAATTAAGGGGAAATTTGGGAGATAATAATTATTAATGTGAATGAACATGAACATATTGGTATGAGAACATGAACATGAAATTTTGAAAATATTCCAAACATTTCATAAATCCAAATATTGGGTGATGGAAATATTTATGACAAATAAAAATATAAGAATCATAAAGGAATTAAAGAACACGATCTAGGATATCATAACATTGGAATTGGTGATAATTGTTGGGTATACACATAAGCATAAAAAATCATTTACATAGTATTCAAGGATTAGTGAAAAGACTTTCATAATGGAATGAGTTCACTCCCCAATACATTATAGTAGTCACAAATCAATAAAAATACTATTATAGTGGAATAATTCCATTATGAATCTTGGATTACTCCCCATTATTATCATGTTTATGTCTTGGCATATCAATCAATATCCAATTCATTTTATAGAGAAATAGGTCCCACCTTAAACATAATTAATATCATCTATACATGTTCTATAAGGTCATAAATCATTAATAATACCAAAAGTCTAGAAAAGAAATTGGTTTCATACTAATTTAAACATAACACACCTTGACAAATATAATTGGTCTTCATAATCATTTCATCATTTCATCACAACATATCCCATAGAAAATAAATTGGTTACATGAAGATTGTATCATCATATAAAAAATTTATTCTATTAAATAAAAACTATGGTATCGTTGGAATCTATCCCATGTAAAACATAAGTGAAACCCAATGTTTTTGAATATGGAAATTCGAATACCCTTGAAATATCATTAAAATATTCATTATGAAAATTTCATCATTATTTTGAAATAACATATTATGTAATCTATGAAATTATAAAGGAAAATATTTTCATTGAAAATAACAATGTGATATTATAATGTATGATATGTATAATATATTATTGATGATAATCAAAATAGTTATTCTTTTTGTTTGCGAAATATTCCTTCATTTTTTTAAGTATGAAAAATAAAATCCTTTACAAAATTACAAAAAATAACCATTATGAATTATTTCAGAATCTAAAACACATTTAATAGTTACATTAAACTATGATAGTAGAATAAAAAAACAATCATTAGAATATTCTTGGATAATATATAAATGTAATGAAAATGGACTTTCAGGAAAGTGAAATTTGATGTTGATTTTCCTGACAATAATTTTTCATTCCCATTATTACATTATGTCAGTAAAATGAATTTACGAATTTTATTTTAAATAAATAACTAATGTATAATAACAATCATGAGTATCTTTAGAGTTTTATAATAATAATCCATCATGATTTTTTAATCATAAAAAATCCAGAAATCAATGTGAATGCAACCTAAAACCCCATTAAAATGATTTAACTATCCTTTTGCACATATTATTAAATGATTTTAAGCATATTTAACTACTATATACTAAAAAAGTTCCATAATGTCTAGATTAATTTTGAGGACTATATTTATTTCACTAAATACATTAATACAAAATAATAATAGCTTTTTTAAAACTCTATAATGATTTCTTAACTCCAATTGAGATCTACTATCATCGTAGGGTAACATAGGGAATCCATAAATAAATAAATGTGATTAAATCCTAGTAAGGGAATAAACATATTAATAACTCATACCATATGGGATAGAAGGAATAAAAAGATGACATAAAGAGGAATATAACATAATTAAAAGTATGGTTGAATAAGATATACTACATTCTATTATGTCATCATGGAATCATAAAAATGGGTAAAAAACATACATCATGAAATAAAACTTATTCACTGCATACCACCAAGACTATTTCATGTTGATGGGAATACGTCCCGAAAAACTACAAAGACCATTGAACATAATAAACATGAGTTATGTTTAACCACCATGACTATTTAACATTTCATTTCATGCATCTATACAATACCCAATGTATTGGATAGATATACAAGAAAAGGCATCAAAACATGTTCATAAATATATATTACAAAATAAGAATCAATAATATAGTATAAACATAATAGTTACCCAAAAAATGAAAGAGGTATCGTAATCTTGTCCTAAGGCACAGAAAATTGGTATATGATAAGGGTTTCCATGATTGTCTAATTTAAAATAATGCAGTCTCATTAATAATGAAAAATATTAAAAAAAATTGATATTTCATTGAAAAATGAATTGAAAAAAATATAAAAATGAGTGTTTAATAAACTATATAAATGAAACATTTTATTGTGGATTAAGGAATACATAAATGAGATATTAATGTGTAAATGGAATAATATTTTATTATAACTAGAAAACAACCAAGATATATTTTCATTATAAAATTATTGATTTTATAAAAAAATGGTGGAATAATATATAATATGTAGTTCACTTGAATGCGGTATGAAATTCGGATTTTCCCATTAATCAAGTTAGTATATTGGAAGGAATATAGAAAAAATCCATATGAAACATGTATTTACATATCAATGAAACATTAAATGGAATAGTGAAATAAGAAAGAAAAATTCATATAGAACATATGAAGAGTGAATAAGAATAATGAAGAATTGAATTTTAGTAAATAGTGAGTATGCATAACCCAAGGGTAAAATCGGTTTTCCGAATGAATCCCTTACCTAATGTCTGAAAGTGTTCTGCATATAAACATAATTTCATGGATTATAAAGTTTATTAAACAATAATTTAATTAATATGCTCTAAAAAATGTATTTTACTTTTTATTTTTTAAATATGATCATTTTTAAATATTTTTATGAGTTATAAGATACAATTTTATCAATTTGGAGTGTTATATTATAGGATTTTTAGGATCTGTTTACATGTATACATTTATGGAAAATCATGTAAAATGATAATAGTTATACTGAATAAAAATTATATAATATTTGTTAAATACGATAAAATTAAATGGAATTTCAATTTTTTTAATATTTGAGTAGATTAAATAGATACAGATTTCATTCTAACTATTTAGATAATTTTGATTGTTTTATCATCACAAACAAGTTTTGTTATTTTCATTAATATCATGTATATATAATTTTTCCACAACACTATATAGGATTTAAAAAAATTATTATAATTAAGTTTAACCATCAAAATGGTTTAATAACCATCATTTGTGGTGATAGATAAAATTTAAAATGTGTAATCCATTAATGCGTTAACACATTAAATGGTAGATGATTATCTATTTCTAGAAAAAAAGGATATGGATGGCAAAAATGATGGTTTTTACCATTTACACAATTAAATTTCAGAATATATATTGCACTATAGTCATCATGTCACTTAGATATGGGTGGTGAGGAGAAAATAAGAAACTAGAAGGGATGTAAAATTAATTAAATGAGAACATAGAAGGATTTTATCTCATCAGATTCTCCCCCTTGGGAAGCTCATTAACGAAATAGGTTTGGATATTTTATAAGACCCCAAGATCCTATAAACGAGGGATGATTATTAAGAGAGTATTGGGTATTATTTTGAATATCATCATGTATTTAGAGGATTGTGGAGAAGGGGTGGTGAGGGGTGGTATTTGTAGTGGAGGAGAGGGGGATTTTTGATTATTGTACTCAATATATTATTATTTTGGTTCATGATTATCAATATTGTAAATTATTGTGAAAAAAATATTGTAACTGGTTCATGTGATTTTTAACTAAAGGTTATTATATCATCCATACACAAAAAATGATTCATTAATTCATGTATTTAGTATATACAATAAATTATTGTATTTCAATATTCAATAAAAATTCAAATATTTTAGGAAAATCAAAAAAATTGACCCTAAATTTCTTTTGGTGTATAGAAATTAAAAATTTACATCATTTTATGAAATAATTTCAAAATATGAGAATTGTTTTTATTTAAAATCATCAATTACTTGAAATTTACATATTTTAAAATTATAATTTATTTTATAACACATTTAAATATTAATTAATGCCTCATAAAATTAACTTATAATAGAAAATACAAAAAATTAATTAATTAATGGATTATAGGAATGTAAATTTTTTTAAATCATTATATTAATTATAATAATATAAATATATAATTATGTTTCATTAGAATTCCAATAAATAATTTATTCTTTTCAAAAACATTATTAACATGTACAATAATTTCATTTTTTATAAGATGCATAAATATTATTTATACATTCATTTGTGAGTTTCATATTCTACTGTTTATTTTATTATTCATAAGGGTCATATTTTTATTCAATGGCCTTGTTAATATTACATTGGCCTATGTTTCATAATTTCATGAACGTCCTCTTATTTCACTAATTATTCATTAATAATGTTTGTTTTGTTGTCTTCGTATGATTTCATGCGACTTTTACTATATGAAACAATTATAAGAAGATAAATTTCATTGATATATTTTCTATTCATTATATTCTCCCCCTTATGATATTTCACCAATGACAATTCATTTACATTTTAAGGTGAAAACATATTGGGGTACATCTCTTCCATCACATTCTCTGGTTCCCATGTTTCCTCTTCTTACATATAGTTCCACCATATTACATTCACAACATTAATAGTCTTATTGCATGGAATTTTCTCTCTTTGTTACATGATCTTCACTAGGTTCTCGTCAGAACAGAGATCAATTTCCTACTGTAAAAAAACTTAATTAAGTATATATGAGGGATCTGGTATGTGCTTCATTAAGAGGGATTAGTGGAATAAACCATGTAATTGAGACATGGTTGGTGGATGTTGTAGTCTATAAGACACAACTCAAACAAAATCAATAATATCAAAGGGTATGATGTACCTAGGACTTAAATTACCATTCTTCCAAAATCTCATTATATAAATCAATGTAGATATAATTAATAATAACTTATCTCCAACCATAAAATTTTGTTCACATTGGCAATTATTATCATACATCTTATGTCGTATTTAGGATTCCCTGTTGTACTTATATATTATTTTCACATTTTTCATAATTTCTTCTATAGTTTTAGGTTCTATAAAAATATGTTCATTATCCTTTTCGTTGTAATCTAGTGTTCTTCATCACATCCCCCAAAGGGCTTCATATGGGTCCAATTGGAAGATTAAGTAGAAATTTTTGTTGTAAAAGAACTCAACCAGTGGATGGTGGTGTGATTTCCCTCTTATGAAGTCAATAGAACAAGCTCTCTACATGTCTTGTAGAGGAAGAATATTATAATCATATTATAAATCAGTTTGAAGTTGATAGGATATACTTATGATCAGCTCAATACTTAGATCATATTGTAGCATTTTCAAAAAATTCTATGTAAATATATGATCATGATTGGATATAATATATGATGTTACTCTATGAAATATTCCCAATTAATTGATATATATTAGTTAATTTTGATGAAGTGATAAGTCCCCTTGAATTTTTATAAAGTGAGTTGTCTTTATATGATTAACCATAATGTCCCACATAGAATTATTTTCTCTGTATGTATCTGTATGACTAGTGAAAAATTCCACAGTGATGTTTTCCAATTTTCCCGTTAGTATGTGTAATGGTTTCATATTTTACATACATTGTTTCCTTTCATCTGTCACTTTCTGACATACAAGGCACAAATTATATATCTAGTGATGTCTTTCTTCATTTTTTCCCTCTAATAATACTCTTAGAGACATTGATACATTTTTTCTCCTTTGGTGAATATTAATGTTAGAGATATGAGAATCATTCAAAAGAACATTATTAATCTCTATATTTTATGTTTCACCTAATAATGACCAAAATATCCCAAATACCACCTCATCCATTTATAACTTTCAGTATTTACCATTTTTGATAGCTTCCACATTTTTCATAAATTCCATATCATTTTTCTAAGATTCATTTATTTTCTCAATAAGGGATTGATCATCAATAATTTGAAAAAGTATTGATGATTTTCAATCCTGAACTATTACCTTACCCATTATATACAAGTATATAACGAATGGATCCTTATCAATTATAATCATTGAGAAAGATGAATGCTCTTTCCAACATAGATCACATCCATCTTATTTTCATTACCAAGATGGTTGTGGATTCAAGAATCATAATACTATATGAGTTCAGTACATATTTAACGGAACAAATTAATATCATTCAATGTGAATATATATTTGAGGATCTTCTGATCAGTAAATATCTCACTCACCTCCCAATACAAATTTTTGAGAAAAAATCCCTCAAGATGTCCACTTGGTATGTCTTTCATGTTGTTGTGTTTGTTGAAAAATCCAGATTACCTAAAATGTGTATTTTTGGTGTTTTCTTAAGATAGGTTATTAATGTATTTCAGTTTCCTAATGTTTTCCAAGTTTTTGGGCCTCCAAATCATGGGTTTTATGTTTCTAAAGGAATTATTTGATCATAAGAGTGAACATAATAATGAATGTTGAAGAAAATTGCCAATGGATCTAAATCATGTACCATAATTCATGGGATATGTACCATATTCTAGGAATGGTATGCGGAGAGGCTGGAACGGTACACCGATGTGGTGAGTGAAAAACAATTGTTCGTAGCAGGAAGGTGGTGTTGTACGTGAATAAAGTGACACCGACAGAGGATAGGGGCCCCATTTAAGCAAAGGAAGTATGCAGAGCACATTTGAAAATTTGTTCGTAGGTGGTTTGGGGTTCTCAGAAAGATATTTATGTGGTGATGGCAAGATTGAAGATGTTGTAAATCCTAGGTTATCATATTTTGAAGATATATTTTCTAATATAAGAATCATTAATTCAATAGATTAATGTTATGACCGAATATAATTAGAGAAAATATTTTTGGTCTGATATTTTAGCAATGTCCAAAGGAGGTTCGGGAGGAATAATTCAACAATGGATAAATTGGTTTGCGTAGAAGAAATTCCATTAAAGGACTTATGTAGATATAAGTATCCACTTAAGACTCGGTACGAGGTGGAGAATGCTCGAGTATAAGAAAGAGTGAATTTTGAAAGTTGTATGTATAGGGAGAGCTTTGATAGGTGGAAGGGAATGCCATCTATAAGGAAATATCATTTCGTTGACAAAGGTTGACTCACTGTGGCGGTTCGCGGGATCAGTTCTAGGTGTCGGTGCATGAAAGAGAAGGTAGAGGCAGGCTAAAAAATAAGAGGTTCGGGGAAGAGGATGAATTACACAGAGTAAGCGGTCGGCATACCAAACCTGGTACTCAGTACACTGGAGAAATAGCTACTTCACGTTTTTCTCAATGATGAATGAAAAAGATTCAATTCTGTATGCAAAATTTCTTTCCAGTACCTATATGTACATCATAATTTGGACTTCATCTGCGGGTGAAAAGAAGACTTCAATAGAGCATCATCCTATAGTTGATTATGTAGTAATTGATGAAAATTAAGGGACCTAAATGTCCATAAACTGTGTCTGACCTACATTCCAATAAACATTGAGAGGATTACATTACAAGAGAAGTTAGTGAAGTAATGGGAAGATGGTGACCCCTTCCACCAGCATTGAGAAAGAGAAAAAGGAAAAGGAAGTGACCCTTGGGAATGCAGGGGGAAGACCACAATCAATGTAAAATAAAGGAGTCTGTAAATATAAGATATACCTGAACATTGTACTCATTATAGGAAGTTAGCCTTAGTGAATTTGTGACATCGGCACATTTCCATTGTATACACCATAGATACATCTTGGTAGGGATGAACATAGTAAAAAATCATTGTGTCCTGGGTATCATTTAATATCTGTTCGTATATTTCTATTTGAGGAATAGAGGATTGAGTTTTGTCTAACAACAAAACAACATATAAATAAGAGAATGTTTTATTCTTTCATAACCTAATTCACCCACCTCAGGGTAATCGACCTAGTAGACCTATGAATTGGTATCAAAGGGAATGGTTTAAAAATAGTGGTTCTCTATCAACATGAATAAATGGAGGTGGAAAATCATAGAGAAATTCTGATATTTGGTGGAAAAAATTATCATCTATCGAATAATAGGATGCAATAAGACTTTTGATCTGTAGGTATGGATTTCTTCACAAAAACTATGCATAGAATATCAACTAACATTAATAGTGGAACATTATTAGATGTTGAAATAAGATAATTGGATGTTGAATCTAAAGGTATCAATGCATTAGGGTGAGTCCTATCAAAAGAAATTTATATGAAGGTGATGTCCTGTAAAACATGACATGCATTTTGGGGAAATTGTTGAGTGTTTATGACATTAACTCGATAGTCTGAGAAGAAAAGATGCAGGTTCTATGGAACATTTATGAGGGTCTAAAAATGAATCCAAATGATAATGATGATGCATTATTCAATATAATAAATTTTATTGTGGAAGAAATGCAGTGTCTTGGAGAATTCATTGAAGATATAACATACACATTACCCTTGTTGGGAATGAAATGAGAAATGATGATAACAATGTAGTGGAAATGGGGAATTATAAGGAAGTGGAATTCAAGGCCTTAAAGAATCTCTTTATAAATGTTAGTCATGAGGGGACAATTTGGAATATGTACTATCTTTTCTCTCATCCATTCCTCTAAGAGAAAAATGGATATTCAATTGTAAACATCCATTTTCATGCATTCGATGGGGGAAACATTGGGTATCTTACAGAAAAGATTCATAATATGTTTGATGATGACAATGAATAAAAAGATTAAATTATAAAAAAGAAGTATTCATCAAAAGAGAAATGGAATAGACATGCTAGAAGAAATATAATCAAAAATAATAATTATCTTTTAAAATAAGATGAATGCTCAGAATAATCTATGGAAGAATAGTTGGAGGACTGCAAGGATCATAAAATAGATGCTTTGGTTGATGTTTCCATAAAGTCATAAACATGGGAATAAATTGATCATGATGAAAAATAAATTGAAGGAAGATTTTACCATTAGGCTGAATAAAAAGATTTTGTTTAAGAAGGAGTTATTTTGAGAGCCAAAATGAAGAAAGATAACAAAGTTATGTGGGATTCCAAAATCGTTATGTAGCAATAGGAAGAAGAGAATTATGAGTTGAATGAAAAAATTGAAAACATGAGGACTTCAATGCCATAAATCTATGAAAAGGTGGTTGAGTACAAACATAAAATTGAAGAAAAAAAATTGAAATATGAAATTTGACTAAAACTAGAAAATATCAAATCTAACGTATCAAAAAACATGAAGAGGAAGTCGTCAGTCTATGATGAACAGTTTTAGAATATGATAACAATCTAGTAAAATGATCATATAAGAATCAAATAAGATGATATTTGCGTAGAGTGGCCCATCAGAATAGAAGCACAAATCCAAATAGAATGATAAGGATGGTATGGGGCTTGATCAAAAATAGAAATCAGTTGTTGTTATGTCAGACCACAAGAACCCACTCCAATATTGATGGTTTATTTGGGTATGAAGCAGAATCAAAAGATTCGAAAAATCCAATGCACAACCAGCAGTTCATCATTTCCACATAGGAATGTACCTCAAATAAGATTCTATTGTTGTGGTACAATGGGACACTTTCAAAATGTATGTTCTATTGAAAAGAGGTACTAATGAGAACAAGACCAACCCAGGTGGTAATACAGAGCTCAAAAGTACTGTTCATCATTTTATGGACATTTTTTTAGGTTTAATGGACATGGATATATGGCATGATATTTCACATCAACAATGTAGAGGAATGTGTCATGGAAGACTGAATTTTTCCCAATCAAGTAGCCAAATGTTTCATCAAGAGAGATAAAAATTCAAAATCAATTTGCATCATTAATGGTAGAAGTCGGTACATCATTACTGAGGAATATCATGATTATCATTCCTTTTCAGGAATAAATTCAATGAAATTGATGAAAAATAAAACAATTGATCATGCCATGGATGTAGAAATTGCATTAAAAGAATCTGATGGAACAAGGATATGTATAATTTATAGTGGATTCACTTACCATATTAAATGAAATAATAATCTAGTAACTAGAATCATTTATGAAAAATAATTTAGTATAATATTTGATAATGATGAGGGCCTAAAAATATTTGGTTCTGGAAAAGCAAATTTTGGAGAAAAAGACATTAGACAAGTAGATGACTTGGATGTTTAGGGTTGTTGACATGACATGAGTAGTTGTAGTGAATTGTCTGAATCAAGACATGCCATATGATTTCCCAAGAAATATTGTATCATTAAGTAATCATATGGTGCTATTCTGTTTCAAGAAAAGATTAAAAAAGGGAATCTCTACCTCTTTAGTGGATAATAATATACGTTCTCTCTATCTACTGATGATGAAAACAATTAATGGGAGAAGCACATTGTTCACATAATCCAATGATCCATATATTATCTGGTGAAACATGATGCAGCTCGACATCTCAATATATTATAATGTGATTGTACTCATAAGTGTGATGCATGCCTATTGGGGAAGATCATTCGAAATACATATAAGAAGAATAAGAAAAAAATAACAAGACCACTTGAGTTGGTGCATATTTTTGTATGTGGGAAAATTTCACCATGGGATATTGATGGTATGAGATATTAAGTCTTATTTATTGATGAATATTTTAGAATAAAATGGGTTTCTATAATCACCCACAAATCTCATATATCGAGATTCATTACAAGATATTGATGAGAATGTGAATAGAATCATAGTCAGAAATTCTAGATGATTCGAATTGATAGTGGAACATATTTGAAAAATATCAATGTTGAGAATTATGTTGAGAAACATCTGATAAGGCATAATGTTTCTACAGTAAGAACTTCATAGCAGAATGAAGTAGTTGAGAGAAGGAATAGGATATTCAACAACATTTCTAGAACAATTCTCATTGAGAAAGCCCTTTTGGAGAAATTTTTGAAAGAAGTACCATCAACGACAATATAAAGATCAAATAGAGCATGACATAGTCCAAAAAAGGTGAAGACTCTATAAGATTTATGGAATGAAAAAAGTCATCATTTAATTACTTTTGAATATTTAGAAGTAAATTTTTCATTATTAATAAATAGAAACATTAAAAATTTGAATCCCATGGGGGTGAGGGGATATTTAATAGCTACTCAAATAAGAGAATAGCATATAAATGATTTAATAAGCGGTTGGGAATGATTGATGAATGTAATTATGTAACGATAGTAGGAAATGAATAGAATCATAAAAAAATACTAGATCATAACGAATGGGATAATTTTTAAGAGATTAACAGATAGGAAGACGCTTCAACTATAGAGGATGATTCAGAAGAATATTCATATGATGAGAATAAGTCAGTTTCTATCCAGAGATCAGAAATAAGAGCTGAAATTGACAGGGAAAACGTAATTGGTGATCAAACAACACTAGTAAAAACAATGAGGATGAATACATTACAACAAAAATCATACATATCACTAGTGGAAACTAAATGTTTTGATTATGTAACTAGAGTTAAGAACTGGGTTGAAGACATGAATGAATATCTTGACCATGTTGCAAAGAATCAATCATGGGAGATTGTTTCATGACCAGTAGACTTGAATTTCATAGGTAAAATATGGATTTTTTTGCAACAAAATGAATAATGATGCTCTTGTGATCCTAAAAAAATCATGACTTGTGTAAAAAGGGTACTACTAGATAGAGTGCATGGATATCAATGAAACATTTAGACATGTTTCCAGGCTAGAGAAATTCAGATTATTCTTGGCCATAGTAATGCAAAGAACGTTTTAGTGTTTTCATATGGATGTCACGTCATCAATTATTGAATCGAGATATTGAAGAAGTATATTATATTTATAAAATAGAAGGATTTCTCATGAATGTATATTTGAATAGGGTTTGTCGGATGAAGAAGTCATTCTATGGTTTGGAGAAATCACAAAGAGCATGGTATTAGAGGTTTCATCAGTTTCTAAAGAAGCTAGGTTTTTAGTGTGGTGGAGTTGATTACAGTTTGTATTTGAACAACGGAAATAGTCAAAGGTTTATTGTGCATGTATAGGATGATGCCAAAATATTTGGTGGATCAGATGAATCATAATGAATACAATTTTTAGAATTCATGAAAATTTTGTTTGGAATGTTGATGATTGGTGAGCTGAAATTTTTCCTTGTCTTACATGTTATGTAAGGATGGAATGGAAATTTTATTTATCAATATAAAAATGACAATGAGGTTTTGAAAATGTTCAGAATGGATTATTCCAAAGGGATGATGAATATGGTTTTTACCTGACTGAAACAGTCAATGGATGATGATGGCACAACAGTTAATATTACGGAATATAGAAAAGTCATTGAAATTTTGTTGTACCTGACAACGGCAAGGCTTGATATTGTATTTTATGCATTCTAAATAGAGAGGTATCAATGAAATACCATGGAGAGCCACATCAATATAGTAAGAGTAATTATTCAGTATATCAAGGTAATAGTGGATTGTGGCCTAATTATAATACGAAATCTCAGCCAGAGTTATTGGGGTATAAAGATGTAGATTGGTCTGGTTCAGCAAAAATAAGAAATCAACATCAAGAGGTGCCATTTATATTGCAGGGTTGTGTATTTTTTGGTTTAGAAAGACACAAGATTTCATTTCATTGAGCACCACAGAATATTTATTAATTAAGGGTACTAAAACTTGCATGCAACTATTGTGGATGAAGCAGCAACTTGAAGATATGGGAATTGAAGTGAATCCTCCTATCAGAATCATTGAGATAATTCAAGTGCTCAAAATATGAGCAAAAGTAAACTTCATCACTGAATAAAAATGCACCTTGAAATAAAATAACATTTTATCAATGAGAAAGTGGACCAATGGATTATGAAGCTGCAATATGTGTTTAAAGAACAACATGTTTCAGATATTCTAATAGTGGCCATAACAGAATAATCATTTGAAATGCATCCATTGGCTCTAGGAATCTAGTGGAATCCCCACATGTGAAAATGTGTGGATGTGGGTCCCAATAACCTTGAGGTATGGCCTGTTTTTCCCAAATTTGATGATCTGTGTTTTTACCATATTTCAAACAACCTTGGGGAGCCTTTCAAGTTCATTGAAAAATTGGGAGAAATTGTGACAATTCCAGTGGGGGGAAATGACACGGGGAGAAGCTGTTAAGTGGTGCCGCCTGATTGGGGAAGTTGAAGCTGTAAAGCATCGAGTTAGAGTAGCTATAACATAGGTGAACATTAAATCTGATGATTCTATAAATGATCGATCTATGATAAGATATCATGATGGCTAAAGATCACGATGAAAGAAGTTAATTGGTATCCACGTATCAGTATGTTATCATAAGCTGGTGGCCAGAAATTAATTGGTTCGTTGATGAACTTATCATTATACTTTTGTTTCTCACACCTAGCATGGCTCATCTGTTCTTAGAGTATGTGTTCTGTAAATCCATGATCATAATCTTAATCGCGTGATTCGAATGATATTTGAAGATGGAGGAGCTTTAACACGAAATAAAAATTCAATAATTTTTCAGGAAAAATGTAGTAAACTAACACAAAGGGGGTCTTATTTTTCAAAAATCCCTCATGGTGTCTTCTCTATATTTTTTAGGTGTGGTAGTGTTTTTTGGAAAATACAGATGACCGCAAATCAGTATGGATGTTGTTTTATGATGATAGTTTGTTAAGGTAGCAAAATTTTCTACGTTTGCCAAATTTTTGGGCCTCTAAATTGGGAGTTTGATGACAGAAAAACGAATGATTTTTTCTCATACGTGAATGGGATTAATAACATTGAATAAAATTGGAAAATTATGTGAATTTTGTACCATAATTCATGGGCTGCGTACCATGTTCCAAGAACGGTACACGTAGCAGAGAGAACGGTACGCAGATGCGGTTTAGAATACCAACAAAGGTTCATGGGAGAATGTGGTGTAGTACATGGATGAAATGATGCCAATGGAAGAGAGAGACTCTATATGAGCAATTTAAGTATATAGAGAACGTTTGAAAAGTGGTTCACTAGTGGCTAGTAGTTCGCAGAAGGATCAGTAAGTGGTAATAGTTGGATTGAAGATTTGGTATATTTTGGGTTATGGGATTTTGGAGATGTCTTTTCCTATATAAAAGTAGTTAATCCCACAGATTACTATTAATACCGAATATTATTAGATTATATAATTTTGGTTCAAGATTTCAGCAATTTCTAATGGATGTTCTCGAGGAAGAATTCTGCAAAGTCTAATGTGGTTCGCACGGAAGGTATTATGTCGCAGGATTTAAACAGAAAGATGTATCTGCTTTAGAATTGGTATGTGGAGGAGGAATATTGGGTACAAAAATTAGCTAATTCAACAAACGATATGACGGGGGAGAGATTTGGTACATGTAGATGATGGTGGTTCATGAACATATAAAGGATTGTGGACAATGGGTGAATTGTATCGGAGGATTGTGTGATCGGTATGTGGGGGCGGTGCGCGATAGAGAAGAAAAAGGGAGTCTATGGACCGAGGAGATTTGAGGAAGTGGTAGATGTACATAGATAATGTGGTTAACATAAAAAAGGTACTGAGTAAATGATATAAAGAGGTGGTTCATGGTTTGCTCAAGGATTCTTGAAAAAGATTCATTTTAGTTTTGGAATGTATTTCTCAGTACCAAGAAGTACTTGGGATGGTGGACATCATCTATGGGTGAAAATGGTACTTCAAAAAAGAATCTACCTATAGTTTTGAATGCATGAATTCATGAAAATGAATGAACCTAAATGTCTATAAATAATGTTTTACCTATATGTCAATAAACTATCAGTGGATTCTTTTCCAAGAGTAGTGAGTAAAGGAAGAGGAATACAGTGGCCCTTTCCACCGGCATTGAGCCAGAGAAATAGGAATAGGGAGTGACCCTTGGGATTGTAGTGAGAAAACCCTAAACATTGTAATGGAAGTGATCATGGGCATAGTACATCTATCCCAAACAATGTACTCATTATTGGCAGTGAGCCTTAGAGATTTTCGTATATCGGCAAAATTCCATTGTATGCTTCATGGGCATACCGAGTGAGGGTGAACCAATTAAAAATCAATGTTTCATGTGCATGATAACATATTTGTTCATATATTTCTAGATTTAGAAGAGATTATTGAGTTTTTTCTAACAATGAAACAATATCCAAATAGGATAATGTTTTAATTTATCATACCCAGATTCACCCCCCCCCCATCTGGTTATTTGACCTAGTGGACCAGACATAGATAATAAAACCATATTTTCAATACATAGATTAGAACCTCTAACCCCATACCATTTGTGTTATATTATTTCTTGTGAATTTAAACTATAATTTTCCATAGGATACCACCTTATCTTTTTTCATCAATAAATTTATTAATCTAACTATGAATATTCAATATCTACCATTATGTGTTCACCAATAATTGGAAGAGTATATATTGGTGCCATGATAAGCCTAATATTCACCAGATTGATGAATTCAATACATTCAATAATCCATATAAACATTAAACCCTTCTAAGTCAGCTAGGTTGTTAGTTTTTAAAAAAGATAATAATTATTCAAAAATCGTCACTAATACCTAGTTAGTCCAGGAAAACTATTTTTCTCCCTTACAAATGTTTCCCGGGGACACTCTTCGATTTCCTTTTTCTTGAAAGGGTCCATTGTTAATCCTTTTCTGGTTAGAAATACCACAAAAAATGATAATTATTTTATAAAAACAGACATTTAATATTCATTTCATATAGTTTATCCCTTATTAAAAATTTACCATAGTATTCAAATTGAACCCATGATCCTCCATTATAGTGGTGTATATCACGATATCATCCAAAACGACTATAAAAAAATTATACAAGGTATCTCTAAATACTCTATTAATTAAATCGAGGAAAGTTTCTTGAGAATTAGTGATTATAAAGGGCATCATTATGAACTCATACTGTCTATACCACATTCAAAAGTATGTCTAGGAAATATATTCCTTCATCACCACTAATTGGTGATATCCTAACCGATGGACCACCATTGATAAATACCTGGACTCATGTTCTATATTGAATAAGTAATCTATTTCTCATATGGGATATCATTCATTTATTATGATTTTATTGAGATAACTATATTAAATTTAAATTCACATTGACTCGTATTTCTTCTTGAAAATGATGGCAAGTGCACCCCCAATAAAGTAGTAGTGTTTGTAAAACACTTTTCCAAATTATCTTATAACTTCTTCATTAGTTACTCTATCACGATGGTGTAAATTTGATTAGGTGTCTTTGATGTAGTCAATAATATAGGATTATTATCAACTGGGAACTCAACCACATGATCAAGAGGAACACAATAAAATTACTCAGGGAACTTATCGGTGTAGCCCCTCAAAATGGGAATTTCTTTGAGCATTATCCTCTCCTTCATCAACATAATTTAAAATAGATATTATTTATAATAAAGAAGTAATATCCACACAAGAGGTGATGATTCTAAAAGAGATTAATCATCCTGATTGAAATTAAAAATAATTATATAATGATTCCGGATATGAAGAATGATCCCACTTTCCATATAGTTATTTTAATTTTTGTATAATGATATATAATCTATTCCAAATATTTGATCAAATTATACCAAAGGATGTTGGATGAGATTTTATTTTATTATTTTTCCATAAGAATCAACTGGGATCGAGTTATATACATTACTTGGAGTAATTTCATTGTAGTTTATTCTCATAAATAACTCAACGAAGATTTTTTAAGTAGGTGTTTTAGTATTTATAACAAAAATGTAAGATGTGAAATAATGTCTAAAAACAATATCAATTTTTTATTCATTATTCTAGAAGGAATAACTAGTATACCCATAACCACATCATTACTGAGATCTTCCTCAGCAGTACTGATATAATAATTACTTATTTACTATATTGTTAGTTGTTTTTGTGGATTGCCTCTAAGAACCGTTATCATTGGGAAATTGTTCCCAAAAATTTTATGTTCCATGTAGTTGAAATAAAACACAAGAGGATGGGTGTGGATCTAAACCTTCCATTCTTCATCATCATTAGTGGGATTCTTTATATCGCTTTAGTTATTATTGGCCACATGTTCCATTATTCAACATTTTAATCATATCCCAGTTCCTATTAGACAATTCTGAGGATGATTTTTCAAAAAAATATTACACTAGGAATATTGGGTTTTATTTCCATCTTCGGATTTATATGTTGATCATTTAATATTAAACAATATTTACTAATTTTATCCTTATAATTAAATGAAAAATAGTGCCTCTGATATACATCTCATACATAAGGGAACAACTAAAAATCTCCATGTAGATATCAATGTATCAAATCATCAACACTATTGGTATATTCATATATAGTCTACTAAATTAGTGATCTAGATTGCATTCAGTTTTCATCAAAAGATGTATGCATATCTAGTAAGACTTATAAATTTTGATTCCTATGACATGTTAAAATAATTTATCATTTTCATAAGTTTGAGGATCCACCTTTACATATTTATAACGAATGTTTTGTGGAAATAATTACTGGAAAACAATTTCTTGAAATATTCTCACTACATGGAAACTATTAAGTCCATTTTATTAGTGTTCTGGATTCGTTTCCTACAATGATCATCTTCTTCAATAAAATTATAATATGTCATTATAAATTTCTTATATTATTAGAATATGAGTATAGGGAATATATTTTCAGTGCCCTTAATCTAATATTATATGTTGAGGGGATCATAAAATGCACTAAACAAGGATTACCGTTTCCACATAATTTATTTGACCACAACTTTCACATTGATAAGATAATTAGAGTGTTCAATACTATTAATATTATTATTCATAACATTAGAATGTTGTGAATGTATTTTCATGATGTTTTCATCACCCATACACAACATATTTTAAATATCATTGGAGAAATTGTCATATATCCTATCACATTGATAGTTGGAATGAGTTCTTCTATTTCTGACCGTTGTCTATGAAAAGGAAATTAAAATTTGTGTTCTTGACTATTTAGATAATGTGTATAATAAATGTAAACATTAATCATTTAGCGACACAAATTTAAATGAAAATTATATACTAACATGTGATTCCCTTTGAATCTTTATTGGTTATACATGGTCATATAATTATCCCAAGGGTTCTTACCCAATATCTCTAGTATTTATATCCAAAAATAACAAGGTGATCTCTGATTCCAACAATGATGGACCATGGACGTTACATATAGTATTAAATAATATTAGGTATAATTAACCATAAAATACAAACAATTTATTATAATGTATAGTGTATTTATAGGATTAGGTACATAAAATCAAAAAAATGAATCCAATATAAAAATATATTTTATTTAAACGTCATAATGGGATCATGTATGCATTGAACAAGATTAAACATATTGAATAATAACACATAGAATATGAATTAATATATTCAATGAATCATTGAAATGTAGTGACAACATACAGCATGACATAAGAATGAGTTATGGATAACCACCGAGAACATTGCACATGGGGGAACATGAGTCAAGGCAAACCATCGTGACCACTACACATGATTAGCAGGAGTCAATCTTAAACCATTGCACATGATTTCTCGTGAGTCTATAGAGTACACAATTAATTATATCTCTACCTAGGAACAACCATCATAACATGTTCAATAATATGTGTTCCTGATGAAGAATCTAACATAAGGTACAAACAAGAGGATTTCCCATGGAATGAAATGGATATCATGCTCACTTCAGAAGGGATAACAAATGGGTGAATCATAAGGGTGTCCATGAAATATTGGATTGAAATCATAAATTGACATTAATAAAAAAAATCAAAAACATGATAATTTTACCCATTATTTAGTTAAATCATTTAAAAATTTTGTTTTTAAAAAATTAGAAATGAAATAATTTAATGTCATTTAAATAAAATATCAAAGATAATTTAAAGCTGAAATGGAATAATATATTGAATAAATCACATAATTATTCTAGATAGTTTTTCATGATAAAATTAGTGGCCATAGAAAATTAACTATGGCATAAAAAAGTCTATGTATTATACTTATATATTGGTATGAAATCGGGAATGTCCCTTTAATCAGGCTTTCTTATCACATGTAATTGAGAAGTGAACATTATAAAAAAAGTATTTCTTCATAATATAAATAAAAATTAGAATAGTGAAATATGTTATGAAAATGAATTTAAGACATAGTAAGAGTATATAAGAAAAATTGATAATTACATATGGTAAATATAGTGTAAGTGTAATTTTAATGTAAAATGGAGGTACTGAAATAATCCATTTTTTTATGTTCGAAAATGTTCTATACATGAACAAAATGTCCTATATAATGAAATTAGATTAATATATAATTTCATTATAAACATCTTCTGTATTCATTTTATTTATTATAAATTTTCAAGAGCATTTAATACATTCATTATGATTTATATGATACCATTAAGAGAATTCATTTCCTTTGTTTTCATGTTTGGTTAACCTGTATATATGTATAGAAAATAATCTTGAATGTGAATATTTTAACATAATTAAAATTAAATTCCAATAACTAACTAAATAATTATTAAAATTTCATATATAAAATTTTATTTCATATGTAAGGATGATTTATAATATGATACAATAATTAAAATAGTTTATATTATTTTTATGTTTTTAGATCATCATGAACTGGTATTGTTTAATTAATTAATATTATGTATTTATAATGGTTTCAGAACATTATATAGCATGTAATACATATATAATATCAATTTTTAATAATCATAACTGATTTATTTATTTCCATTAATGTGGTAATAAATATTTAAAGCACATCATATAGTGTGAGAGAAATCAACACAACTGGGATGATATTTTCATTTTTAGAACATAAGGAGAGTGGAAGGAAAAGATAATGGGTTCTTCCATTAAAAAATAAAAATAAAAATTTATATAATTTACAGGTGTTATAATGTTACTTGGATAAGGAGCTGTGAAGATAGAATATGAAAATAAAATAAAAATAAAATAAATTGAAAGTGAACGAAACAAGATTTTTCCTCTTGAATTTATCCTTCTTGAGAACCTCCATAAGAAAATGAGTTTTTTCGATTTCTGTGTCTATATGATAATGTATGTGGGGGAGGGGGGATATGAAGAGGGATTGGATGAATTTGGACAATATAAATGAATTTAGAGTTGTGAGGAGAAGGGGTGGGCATGTGTGGTATTTATATTGAGGAATAAGTGTGTTTTTATTATTTTATCATTAGATTATTATTTTTCATCAAGACATTGAACAGTGTATATTTTTGTGACTAACATTAATAATTATATCACATGAGTTAGAAAAGATTTTTACCTTATCCATACATCATCTCTGACTTAATAATAGATGTATTTTTCTAAAATTATAAATTACAATTTTTAACTTTAGACCAAAAATTCGAATACTTTTTAACAAACCTGAAATTTAACTATATTCATTTTAAATGAGGAATATAATAATACACTCCATATTGTGAAATTAATTTTCTTATTATTTGAAATTTATTTTTTACACAAAATCATCATTTATTCAAATAATATTAATTTTAATATTAAAACATCATTTATTACACCTTGAAAAATTAATTACGTTCTCATAAAACTATTTATAAACCATTAGACAACAAAATATTATTTTATGAATCTTTTTTAGAGAAATAAGTTTTTCATTTAAACCGTTATATGAATTCTACAATTATAAATAACAATTATGCATAAAAATAATTAAAAATCATAATTTAACATTTTCAAAACATATATTTACAAAAAATGGTACATAAATGTATATAAGATGCATAAATTTATTTATACTTCCATTGGCCATTTTTTTCTTATATTGGTCGATTTACTATTCATATGGGTCATAATACTATTCCAAAGATCATTTTATTATTCTATTTTTATATGTTCTTTAATTTATGAATGAATCTCTTATTTCATTTATTCATCATTGATAGAATTTTGTATTCTGTTTTTTTGGTATTATATGAGATTTATACAATATGGCATAAATATAAGATGTAAAAATTCATTGATAGGGTATGAGGTTGTTATAATACATCTATAATAGCTTTTGAATCATATATCTCATGAAATATATATATATATATATATATATAATATTAATATTAATAGTCATTAAATAGATTTATGCTTATACACCAAAATAAAGGAAATAATATGTTTTTGAGGCATGATTCCAACATAAATAAATGTGAGACTAAAATCCATTACTTTAGGTGTGATATCCTTCACACATGGTGAAATATCATAAATAATAAATATGTATTTATTATAAATATATAATAAATTATAGACATATTTATCTTATAATATATTATTTAATTATAACTATTTTCACTTGATTAATAAAAAATCAGTATTAAAATAACTTTTCAGGGTGATATCATATTAATTTTTCACAGATGTTTTGGAAGTATTATTTAGGTCATAATATTTTGATCATGGAATTTACATATTCATATCAATTATCTGGATATAAATATAATGTATGTAAATTATATAGTACATTCATATCTAAAATCCCGAGATAAAATATTGAATTTCACTAATCATGGACACGGTAGGCAGTACATATTCATGAATATTGTCATCTTTAAATGGATCAAACAAAAGATATGAAAATGTGTTGTGTAAAACAACTTAAATTCTACATTTCCAACTATTTTTATAAATAATAAATTTTTTAAAGAATATTTTTATAACAAACTATGTACTCAGATTTATTTCCTACTATAAAGGATTATAATTCCACACCAGGTAAACACTCGATAAAATGACTAGTATGACACAATCATCTATTCCACTGGAACCCATTGAAATGATGGTTGAATTAATTTATTTTATTATTTAGAAATTATTCCCTTGATATGATTATTGGATTCTATGTCATATTATGATCGAAATACCTCATTCTGATTGATCTGATTAACCAGTAATCAAATCCACCAAAGAGCTCGATCTAACCTTGACTGGACACATCTAATATAAAATAAACATTATTATAAGGAATATACATCCCTTACACAAATTATATCAAAATTTAACCATATATGTAATTAATAATTGATTAAAATTAGATGTCAAATATGATAAAAAATTAGATTACTTGAGTTGTAAATGAATCACCACTTAGTTCTTCAAAGGACAACATATATATTGGTGATCTTCCGATAGTCATATTTTTGTGTTGGTATCAATATCCTCAAACAAATATCACAATAACAGATCAAAATGATCTCGATCATCAACATGAAATCAATGTACTTCATTGTACTATATCATGTTCTCTTAACACTACAATTATATTTTAGATTTTGATATATTGTTATACTTATATACTCTCAAAAAATCATTGGATAGTCTGATAGAGATCACTATTTTTTCAATCCAATAATTTAAAACGAGGTTAGTTCAATGTGTCATTTCTAATTTTAGTCTGATGATCATTGTATTATTAGGTTTGGTAGACACTATAAATGATTAATTAAGGGATAATACATTATTTTTCTGATGCATTAGACTAACCATCATTATCATTTATCATATTTTATAACAAATCTTTCTATTCATTTTATTTTATAACTATTTTTATGTTAGGTATAAATTTTGTTTTCTAAAATAACATTCTAAAACTGTTGGGATATTTAATGTTAGAAAAACAGTGTTTTAATAATGTCTTTGTGTTTTTCAAAAAATATTGAAATGAAATGTAGAAATTATAGTATTCTGATCAATAACCTCCCCCTTTTTGGAAGAAAAAAAACATAACAGAAAAAATGAAAAATAATAACATCAAAATAATTAAAACCCATTATTTAATTATAGACAAAAATGATATACATCATTTCCTAAATCTCAATGAGTTTATGATTTTTTTATCTGATATAAAGTAATAATACTCTGAATTCACCACTTTATAAAAATATTTTTTATAAAAATTCATTCATTTTTATTTAAATTCTATATTAATATGATACATTCCAAAAAATCATTAAATTTCCCAAAAATATTCTCATTAAAGCCTAAATGTTCTTTCCCTTTGTGATTTACAAAAATACTATGTGTTGAATTATAATTTCCTAAAAATATAGAAAATTAATAAAAAATGAAATGATTATATATGAATTAACTATTCATATATTATATAATTAAATATAAATATATAAAAATGAAAATGGAAGACATTTATACAAATAATATATGGATCAATGTCAATCAAATTCACACATGAGCCTCAGCCCGATTGGTGAGGACTCTTATGTGCATCTAGGTGACCTAGGATCAAATCCAGGTGGAGTCATAACTTATGGCGTACTTTAGTAGTATTTTAGTAGGAACTGTACAGGGAACTGAGCAATTTTGTATTAGTTATTGTATCAGGCACTCTTTGGCACTGTAGCAGCTGAAAATTTACCCCCGTTTGGGCCTTCGGGGCACCGATTTGGTCCCCGAGTCCTTTAAGGCCTTAGGGTCACCTATGCCTTAAGGAAAATGAGTCCTTTAGGCCACCACAAGGGCTTTCGGCCTCCTTAATTGCATATTAAAGCTACACAACCTACAAGGAACAAGATCTATTGGAGGATGATCAAAGAGCTTTCTCCATAGTAGAAGCTACACAGATTGCTGGAATTAGATGGTATGACACCTACCATCTAGACAAGACTATTCATGCATGGGATAGCCAAGCCAAATAGCCATGTGAAGGTGGAGAGATGATTTCACATTGAAGATTCTGGGGTGGAGAAGATCCGTGAAGTTAGTCTAGGTTGTATGTAATGTCTGAAGCCTATGGGAAATGAATTTCTATAAGGCCCACGGGCCATGTAATACTTATTCCTACAGGGCATGTAAGGGTTCCACGTCACCCCTTTAAAGGTTTATTATAAAAATCAATTAAAATTGAGGGCCTTCGGGCCATTGGATAGAATTTCTTTCAAATTCGCCACTAAATGAACATTTTTCAAAATTCTTTATTAGTTTAGATTTAAGTGATCATTCTTTCTTCAACATCCTTTTCACATTAACGCTCATCATATTAACATTGAATTGTAAATTATGACCATCATTGACTGATGACTAGAGAATTGTATTTTGTATCCCATTCTATTATTTTCGGAACCTATTGCTTCATTCATCCAACTTCCATGATTGTCTCCTTTATTATATTTCTTTACATGGAAAAAATAATATTCACTGTGTCAGAGTGTAATATTTTTAACATCCATGTTTTGAAAAAAAAAATATGACCTTAATTTATTCATCCCATTTATCAGTCATGTCAGTAATTTTTTCTATAAACATTACACATTCTAAAACAAAATTTGAAAACTGGTCAGAAGAGTGGGATTACTGAGTGGATTATTTCAGAATGTCAAATAATTTATCAACATTCTCTTTGAGGTCAATATCAATATATATAAACCATATATCCTTTTGGTTCAATTGTTTTTTTCCTTTTAATGATATAATATCAATATAATATTATATAGTAGTTTTATTCTAAAACATTAATGACTATGACTATTCAAACATATTACTATGATTCTTTTAACATATTGAATCAAAACATGAAAAAATTGAATATTATTTTTAAATGATTCAAATATTGTATCATTTAATCATTGTTACTTTGATCATATGTTGAATATGGGATCGATGACTTAGACTACACTTCTGAAACATGTTTTCAATAATAAATAACATCAACATATTTTTTTTATTATATGGGAGATGGTGCATTTTCATATCAAGTCCTCTATTTTTTTACCCTACATGATCATCCTGATCTACATGGCTTGTAATTTTATAAAGACCTGGTGTTTAATAGAATCATTTTGAGGAATTAAAATTCCTTATAATTATTTTTTTTATCTATTGATTCTGATTGATGTTAGATTGATGGAATTTAGGATTATGAAGATAATGGAATTTGATTAGTCAGATCAATGTCATACGAGGCTGGAAAGATTAATATATTGATCATTATATTCAGGTAATATCATTATTAATATAAAATGAAATATCTGAATCCAATCATGGTGTTTAGGGCTTCCATGGGATTGGAAAATATATTCTTACTGATCATTGTTTCATATGAAATCATTGTTATATAAATTCAAAACATTATAATAGGTTTTGTAAAGAGTTGAGAATTCCACAAAATTTTTTTAATTATATGGGGATTTTATGAGTCCTCCAAAATTGACGGGACGTGATTCCGAGATCCGGTGTGCCAAGAATAAATTTCTGAACATTTTTTAATAATGTTCAGTAAGCGTGTGAGTGGGGTTTTGTAAATTTTTAACTGGTGCTTGTAATTGAAATCTGACGTCACAGTTGAACTCGAACTGTCGATATTCTCTTAAAGATACCTTCACCTTGACCGTAGTAGGTCGAGGGTGAATGTTAGTCTCCATGTTTTTTTGGAAATAAAAATAAAATAAAAACTGTATTTTTTTTATAACCGCTTTTTTTATATTTTGGAGGTGGGGACCACCCGAGATAGATAATCCACAATCTAAATTCATGGTGTTGGGGACCAACAAGATCCTTCTTAATAGGGAAAAAACCTCTCAAATCACTAATTAATAAATTGATCAATCTAAAATTAATTAAATGTGTTAACATTTATTAATTTCTAAACTTATTTTTAATATGTTAACTCTTTATTTTGGTTGGGTTGGAGGATTTCATTGGAAAAGGATATTAGGTTAATTGTGGAGAAACACTATCTACAACAAAGAACATTTCCTCTCCGATGAAGAACGGGGACCCGACCCTGAGCCTGGAACGGAAGCACTTCGTGGAAACAACAAACACCGACGTTAATCAAAGACTTCATCTTCTACCTCTTGAATCCTACAACTAATGATAAAGTGGTGTTTTTTATTTTGAATAACCTTTACTCATTCTTGACATTATTCATGATTCAAGAACTAATAATCCTCTTGTTACCATTCCAACGTGGAGGTTTTGGGCCAAACAAACATGGCCCGAACTCTCCTCACCTTTTGTGGATTTTGGTGGTTCTAAATAATTGGTTACGTTCTGAGATGAGTGTTCAATTCTACAGAATGAAGAATGGGCCACGGGGGCATGCCCGGTGCCCCGAGGAACGTCACCGGTGACCCGTGCCGACTACCAGCACAGGTGGGGCTTGAGAATGGAGGCTGGCAATCCATCTAGAAGCAAAGACAACGGGGGCACAACTGCGCCTCTAGAGAAGGGAAACAGCCCGTCAGCCGCGGCGAATCTAGGGTGGCGGCCGGTGTACGGTGGACCGCGTGACGGTGGTGGCGACATGCATCCGCGCCGCCCTGCATGCCGGGGCTGGGGCACAAGATCGAAGTGGCGATGGAGGTGTTGAAAACTTGTTGTTGTCCCCTAGTGATGGTGTGTCATGTGACCGAATAGGGGCTGGTTCGGTCTGATCGGGTGGGACCGGACTCGAATGACATTCAACTGTTTTCTCTCTTTCAGCCATATCATGAGGTACGCACATTATTTTGATGAACCATCTTCTGTGCTAAGAAAATTGGATCGAGTTAGCCCTTTTGATATATCACACTTGAGATTTGGATAATATTGTTATATTACTGGGCTGGATAAAACATGAATCCAACAAGGTCCTTAGGACAAAAATGAAAATAACTTACAGATAAGGTTTTCAATTGATGCACATTCTTTTCTGTTGAGACCCATATTATGTGGTGGTCCATTGAGAATATTTTCCAAGGACTTCTTCACAGTTGGAGTATTGACCTGCGACATGAGGACCAGAACCTCTTAGAACAAAGCGATATTTGTGTGGGAACCCTGTAGCTGGCTGTAACATGAGAAAGAGATCCTATGTGGGTCTATGTTTTGGGACCTTACATGGGTTTTTTTTTATTATCCCTCTTGTATATGCTCTAGGAATCCACGTGGGTCCACTCTATAATCCAAAATTGGTCTTCTATTCTAGGATTCTATGTGGGTCTGCTGATCTAGGATCCTACGTGGGTCTGATGATTTGGATCCTACATGGGTTTGTCTCTTCAAAGTGGAAGATGATTCAGTAGTTACATCTAATCACCATTACTACTGTCTCTATGTTATACCTGGTGTGAGCTCAGTATTTACCTTTGTGGAAATCATCTGTGTGGCGTACCTTTATGTACATACCTTCACGGTGATATCATTGTGGTATTATTCTGTGGGGTGTTAACTATGTGGTACATACATTTGTGGTGTTACCTTTGTGGTACATACCTTCATGGTGTTTCCTTTGTATTATTTTTCTATGTGGTGTTACATTTGTGGTACTTACCATTGTGGTGTTACATTTTTTGGTATTATTTCCTTCATGGAATAGTTGTACATTGTCTATGGATTTGATCCTTGTGTTCCTTCATGAATGAGAAGGGTATACTAGATAACATAGGTATATTATGGTCATATACCTATGTAGGGTTGTTAGTGGTTTTTATTCATTGTGTTTTATAATTTGTGGGTTTTTTGATAACTTTAAGGTTCTCATGGTCCCTACTGTGTATCGTTATACTCAACCCTAAACGGGCTACGTCCAAACATTGTTGTGTTTTGTGTATAAAATGGACTGTGCTGACTGAGGATGATGGTACTATGACTAGAGGTATCTCAGAGGTGGACCTTAGACAAGAAAGAAAGTAGAGATGACCGTTTTATAGTTGTATCTACCCTTTCGATAGGAACCTTGTTCGGTGTTCACTGGAGCTGTTCAGTTTACTTGTACATTCCAGGTTTATTGTACATTCCAGTTCGTCTTGTATTCTTTCCCATTTTACTTATTGCACCCACTCATTTTTCAAAGTTTACTTGTGATTGTATCTTTTTTCATGCTTGGTTGATTGTGTTTACCTGATAGAAAGGAAATGCCTTCCCGGTTTTAGGGAATATGCATTTCGGTGCTACTCGCAAGCCCCTTCCCTATGGAAGGCGTTCATAGGGTCGTCACGACACGGGCCCTGATGGATGGGTCATGACAAATTGGTGTTAGAGGAGTCAGTTCTACCATAGAACATTGGACTATGATATTTTTAATTTCAATAGTGTTAAGTGTTATTAGTGTGTTTATCAGTTTATGGAATCCAGTATTGGTGCCGCAAATGAAATATCAATACACCAGGACCCTGAATTCTGATTTCTAACTTAGTGCATTAAAACACTAATTGCGTGTGTGTTCTGAAAAGATTTATTTGTGAACTCTTTGAGTCATCTCACCAAGTATAACTTATTGACCGTGGTGCACCTTTTTTTAGGATGACTCAACGTAGAAAGCCAGCTATAGATTCAGGTATAGTATGCGAGGATAGCCCACCGAGCGATGAGGACTCGGTGAAGGACCCTTTATTACTAGAGGCACAAGCAGTACCATTACCCGTTGGGCCACCGATTCCACCAGCCCTAATAGGAGAGGGTTCATGCTGCTTGTGCACGTTGCATGAGTTCCAGAGCCAGAGACCACCCAGGTTCCGGTGTGAGATTGAACCACAAGCAGCTAAGGATTCGATGGAGGTCGTGGTGAGAGTCTTTCGACTAGTAGAAACTCTAGCTGATCTCATTGTGATACTTGCCGCCAGTCCTCTATAAGAAGTAGTAGTCAGATGGTGGATCATGATGCTCTAGGTTCAAAATGAGGTGACACTTCTCTGGGTGGACTTTGAGAGCCTATTTTGGGCATATTTCGTTCCGAAAACCCTTCTCGCAGTGCGCATACACGAGCTTCTTCATCGGCAGTTGGTAGCATGATTGTGGCTCAGTACTCAGCGACGTTCACCGACCTCTCATGCTACTCCACTTATATGGTGTGGGACCCATTCCTCAGTAATCAGACATTCGACCAGGGACTCAGGTGGGGGATCAGGGCTTTGATTATTTCCCTCAGCATCTCGACGTAGGTGGGGGTGTCAGAGAGATATCACCTACTAGAGAGTTTTCTTGCTTAGCAGTATCCAATAGCATGACCCACCACCAGGCATCATAGAGAAGAGTCTTCTGTAGCTGGTGGTATAGAAATGTCACATAGGTCAAATAGGACCAAACCTAGTTGTTAACAACTATATGACTCATGGTTTCTTGTGCGGGGAATTGAAGATAGAGCCATTCAATCTAGGAGCAACCAGTGTTACGCATGCGGCGGGCAGGGTCACACAGCTCATGATTACCAAACTCACTGTATAGAGAATCAGCAGACAGTCAAAGGACCACCAGTGGTTTGACTGAGGAGGTCCACAGGGAGTAGGAAGACATGGCGGAGGAGCTGGTTGTGCAGCTGGCAGTGGGAGACGATTCGAGATGTTATAGCCACCACTAATAGGTGGTCCACCCGGACCAAAAAAAGCAGGTGGACAGGGGAAAGCATAGCTCTAGGAAACTGAGGCCTATAACCATGGAACTCCAGAGGTGATATTATGTATGATCTATTTCTAATCCACCTTAGTTATAGTACTTATAGACAATGGTTGCAGTCATTATTTTATTTCCATGGCCCTCATTTGGGGATCTGAGATTCTGATAGAGCCATTATCTCTATCTATATATCTAAATACTTCAAAAAGCGTGTATTCGAAGATTACACACTAGTTCCTAGATTTTTAGATTACTTTAGGAGTCTATAGCTTTAGCTGGTGTCTCCTAGTAGCAGCGTCGAGGCCATACAACATCATATTGGGTATGGACAAGTTATCTACAGTCCATTTTCAGATTTACTATTTTAGGCACAACATGTGGTGTGTTCATACTAATGGGACTATGTTTCCCATCACCAGTGAGAAGGGATCCTTTGCAGCATAATACAGACTTACCCAGAGGAGGGTGCAGCCAATCACTCATCAGTTGGCTAGCCATACCCTTGGAGCGATTGATGTGGGTAGTACGATCTTTTCTATAGTTGTGGACCAGTACTTGGAAGTCTTACCTGATGATGTTCTGGGTCTAACTCCTCACAGATAGGTACTCTTTTACATTTACTTCTACCCTAGGACAACACTGATATCTACACCAGCGTATCAAATGGCTCCCACAGTGATTCGTGAGCTGTAGGTACTGCTAGAGTACTTACAGTGGAAGGGGTTCATCTAGCCGAGTGTTTCTATTTGGGAAACCCAAATTATGTTTTCCAAGAAGGCAGATGGGATCTTGAGATTTTGGGTTGACTATCGGCACCTCAACCAGTTGACTGTGAAGAACATGTACCCACTCCTAAGGATTGATGACCACTTTGATTAGTTGAAGAGAGCACGGTGGTTCTAAAAGAGTGACCTCAGATCAAACTATCACCAGATCAGTGTACAAGATGAGGATTTGCATAAGACTACTTTTAGATTTAAGTATGGACACTACGAGTTCTTGGTTAAGCCATTAGGGATGACCAACACTCCAGATATGTTCATGGGACTCATGAATGAGATCTTTCATCAATACATTGAATGCTTTGTATTAGTCTTCATATATTGCATTCTAATCTACTCAGCTACTGAGGAGAAGCATGATTATCATTTGCAGATAGTTCTGGACACACTCTGAGATACCAACTTTATGGTAAGCTCTCAAAGTGCCAGTTTTGGATCTTAGAGGTTCACTTTCTAGGAAAAGTCATCTTAGAGGCTAGTGTTGTGGTTGATTCAGAGATTATTGAGCTGGTACTTTCTTGGGAGGAACCCTAGAGTGTGACGGATGTACGGAGATTCCTAGGTTTTCCTGGATACTACTAGAGGTTTGTGCCAAATTTATCTAGAGTTTTAACACTTTTATCATTGTTGACGAAGAAGTGGAAACCCTTTGTTTGGTCGGAGAGATTCCATTGGGGTTTTCAAGAGTTGAGGCATATACTGAATAGTGCCCCCATTATAAGGCTTCTAAGGAGGGGGTTGGGTACATAGTCTACAAAGACGCATCAGGGAATGGGCTTAGATGTGTCCTGATGAAGGAGTGAGTAGTTATTATGTATGGTTCTTGATAACTTAGTCACCATGAGATTAACTACACTAAACATGACCTGGATTTAGAAACAACGGTCTTCGTCTTTAAGATGGGGAGACATTACTTAATGGGAGAACATTTTATTGTTTACTAGGATCACAGGAGTCTTAGGTATATCTTCTCATAGAAGGAAATGAACCTGAGACAGCGATATTTGCGTGATTTCCTCCAGGTCAATGAATTCGAGATAGTATATACTCCTAGTAAGGCGAATGTTGTAGGAGATGCACTCAGAATAAGATATCGTATACAGCTGCTAGGTGAGGCGACATAGCAGTTGGTCGCATTGCAGATATCCTTTGTGGAATGTGATGGAGTAGTTTTCTTCAGTATCTTATAGTCACTGCCCCACTTCTTTGGCGAGTCAGGTTGGCACAACATGGGGACAATTATTGCGATGCTTGATGTGATCCGATATGCACATGACATGAACCTAATATATTTTTTGAAGGTGGATAGAAAGTCGTCCATTTCAGAGGACGTACTATGTTACAAGTTTCCCTTAAGGAGGAATTGTTGTAGGAGTTCCACACCTACCTTATATCAGTACATCCATGAGTGGAGAAGATGTACCGTGATCTACGACGATAGCACTGGTGGATGGAAAAGAAGAATGTAGTAGGAGATTTTGTCTCCCGGTGCCTCACTTGTCAGCAAGTGAAGGCAGAGCATCAGCTACCAACATGCTTACATCAGCTTTTAGAGGTTCCAGAGTGTATGTGGGATGGGGTATCCATGGAATTCGTGATAGGACTTCCACATACATCCAGGGGTCATGATTCTATCTGGGTGATCGTCGACTAACTCACCAAGTCGGACCACTTCCTACCTATCTAAGAGATTGGTTCAGTATAGAGCTTGGGACACCTCAATTTGCAGGATATTGTGTGGCTACATGGATTACTCTCAACAATTGTCTCCGATCATGATGCACGTTTCACATCCCGGCTGTGGAAGGGGTTGCAGGATGCTTTCGGGACATAGGTTTTTTTGAGCACTGCCTTCCACCCTCAGACGGATGGACAGACTGAGTGAACCATTCAGACCCTCGAAAACATGTTGCATTCTTTCATCCTCGACTTCGGTTGAATCTGGGTGGATCACTTGCACTTGGTGGAGTTTTCATAAAAAAAATAGATATCACCCAACCATTGGTATGGCTCTTTTAATGCTGTTATACGACTAACCATGCATATCACCTTTTTGTTGGACTGACCCAGGGGATTCAGCACTCAAGGTAACAGATATTGTACAAGATACAATAGAAAAGGTGCAGATCGCCTAGGAGCAGATGAAGACTGCACTGTACATGTAGACATCTTATGCCGATAGAAGACTAAGACCTCTGGTGATCAAGGACGGTGACCAAGTCATTGTACGGTTCTCACCCAAATGAGGTTTTCAATGATTTTTCCATGGAGGAAAGTTGTCTCTATGGTTCATCAGACCCTTTCAGGTCCTTAGTAGAGTTGGTGAGGTGGCTCAATGCATAGCTCTTCAACCTCAGCTGCACCGGGTGCACGATGAGTTCCATGTATCCTAGCTGAGGATATACATTCACGAACCTCTATATGTCATAGACTGGGGAGAGCTGGAAATTGATGATGTGGAGACATTTATGGAGGTTCCTGTGGAGATTTAGGATTGACATATGTGAGCCCTTTGTGGGTGATCAATACATTTGATTCATGTACGTTGGCAGCATGGGAACCTCTAGGAGAGCACATGGGAGCAGGAGGCTCAGATTCATTATCAGTACCCCCTCATGTTTTCCTAATTTTTGTGATGTGTCTTTCAAGGATACAAAGTCCTAATTTCGGGTGAATGTAATGACCCAGAAATTCCATGTAATTTTTTTATTATATGGTAATTTTATGAGTCCAAAAAAATTGATGTTGCGTGATTCCGAGGACCGGTGTCCCAAAATGAATTTCTGAACATTATTTAATATGTTCAGTAAGGGTGTGAGTGGGTTTTTTAACTTTTGAACCAGTGATCAGAATTGAAATCTGAGGTCACCGTGGAACTCATAGTGCCGATATTCTCTTAAAGATACCTTCTCATCGACTACGGTAGGTTGTGGGTGAAAGTTATTTTTCTTGTTTTTTGTGGAAATAAAAATAAAATAATGAACAAATTTTATTTTATTTTTATAACCTCTCTTTTTAAATAATGGAGTTGGGGACCATATGATCTAGAAAAAATCCAATTTAAATTCTCTGTGGTGGGGACCACCCAAACCTCTCTTAATGGGGAAAAACATCTCAACTCTCTAATTAATAAATTGAGGCAACTAAAATTTATTAAATGTGTTAACTTAAATTAATTGTTACACTTATTTTTAATAAGCTATCTATTGATTTTTGTTGGATTGAAAAATTCCATTGGCAATAGAGCTTGGGAGAATTTTTGATAAATTTTCTCTAAAACGAAGAACTTTTCCTCTACAACGAGGAAAGAGGAACTGACACAGAGCCCAGATCTGAAGCGCTTTACGGAAGAAAAAAACACTGATGTTCTTCAATGACTTTATCTTCAAACTCTTGACTCCTCCAACAAACGAAGAGAATGGGTTTGTTATATTGAATACCCATTATCCGTTCATTTCGTTCTTCATGATTCAAGAACAAATAAGCCACATGTTACCATTCTAACACGGAGGGTTTGGGCCAAAAGAACATGGAAAGACCTCTCCGCAACATTTTTGTATTATAGTGGTTTTAAATCAATAGTTATATCATATGATGAGTACGGAAGTCTATTGAATGAAGAACATCTCACCAAGGTTTTCCCGTTGACTGGACGAACATCGCTTGTGACCCATGCCAGCGATTGGCACAAGTGGGGCTCGAGAGCAGAGGTCAACACACCGGACGACTGCGAATATGGTAGCGGTGCAACAATGCCACAGGGGAAGATCCTCGGAAGAGTGAGGGGGGAAGACTAGGAATAGCTGACCGCAGGACAGTGGGGCGACCCGCGTCCATGCCGCTCGGCATGTGGGGGCCATATTGCAAGGCCGTAACGACGATGGAGGGGCATTCATCTTGCTGACGGCTGTCATTGATGGTGCGATGCGCAACCACACCACACAGAAGATGGCTGTCCACCCGACCAGCAGTGATCCGAGTGGACCGCCCAGCGGTCCGCCATTGAGGGCGTGATGGCAGGCTAGGCCAGGCCCGGGTGTGTCCAAACCGGGTCGGACCGGAGTCAGACCAACTTCGACCTTTTTCGCTCTTTCTTCCATATATTGAGCTAAAAGAATCCATTTGATGAACTATCTGTGGAGTCGGGATCCTTGGATCGAGAAGATCATTTTTATATACCCCACATGAGTTTTGGATAATGATGGGTTATAGCCGGGATGGATCAAAGACGAATCCAACTGGGCCGTTGAGACAAAAATTCAAATAACTTAGAGACTGGGCATCCAATTGATGCACCATATTTTTCATTGAGAACCCTATTACATGGAGGTACATTGGGATACATTTTTTTGGGACTTCCTGGAAGATTAAGTATTCACTTGTGGCATCAGGAGAGGATCCTCCCGGAATCAATCGAGATTTGTGTGAAAACCCTGCAGTTGGTTGTAATTGAGAAAGGGATCCTATGTGGGTCTGTGTTTTGGGATCCTACATGGGTTTGTGTTCCAGAATCACTATTTGATACTCTTTAGAAATCCATGTGGGGTTACTATAGGATCCAATGTTGGTCTTATATACTAGGATCTTATGTGCGTATGATGATCTAGGATTCTACATGGGTCTGATGATTTAGGATCCTACGTGGGTCTGCCTCTTAACAGAGTAAGATGATTCAGTAGTTACATCTAATCACCTTCACTACTGTACCTATGTTATACCTAGTGTGAGTTGATTCTATACCATTGTCATAATATTCTGTTCGGTGTACCATTATGGTACATACCTTTGTTGTGATACCTTTTTATAATTCTTTTGTGCAGCGTTACCTATGTGGTACAATCCTTTGTGGTGTTACCTTCAGGGTACTTACCTTTTGGTGATAACTTGGTTGAATTCTTCTATGTGGCATTACCTTTGTGGTACATTACTTAATGGTGTTACCTTCATGGTCTTCTTTGCTTCATGGAATAGTTGTACTTTGCCTATGGATTTGGGCCATGATTTTCCTGATGAATGAGATGGGTATACTTGATAACATTGGTATATGTATGGGAATATACCTATGTAGGGTTGTCAGTTGTTTTCATGCTTTGTGATTTATCCTTTATAGATTTTGTGGGACCTTTTATTCTCTTGGGGTCACTAATGAGTATGGTTATACTCACCCCTACACAGGCTATGCCCGCACCATGTTGTGTTTGGTACTGAAAACAGACAGCGCTGATTGAGGACGAGGGTACTAGGACTAGAGGTAGCATGGAGGTGGACCTTAGACAAGGCGTACCACAGATATTACTGTTCGAGAGTTGTACCTACCATTTAGGTACGATCCTTGGTGGTGTTCACAGGAGTTGTTCTATTTACATGTACTTTCTAGTTTTCTTTTACTTTTTAGTTGGGCTTATATTCTGGCCCTTTTACATATTGTACACAGTATTTTTTCTATACAGTTTACTTGTGTTCGTATATTGTTATTTTCTTTTTGAGTGTGTTTACATGATATAAAGGAAACACCTTTCTGGTTTTAGAGAATATGCCTTTTGGTGCAAGTCGCCAACCCCTGGGTTATGGAAGGTGGGTTTGGGGTAGTCACGGCCCGGGCATTGGGGGATGGGTCATGACAGGTAAAAAACCATAGATATCTTATGTAATGATTTATTTCACCATCAAATCTTATGGTTAATGACTAAAAGAATTTATTATTCTTGTCTGTCTTTATAACTATTTCATGAATTCAACTTACTTTTTTATACATGTTTCACTTTCTATTGAGAATATTATTTTGAATGAATTTTTATACATATATTTTTATCAATACATTTATTGAACTATCAGTGAGACTGATAAATTAATTTTATATTCCAAATGATTGTTGGTTCAGATTTTAATACAATGATAATTGTATAAAAAATATTTTTTATCATTTTTACTTACGATGAATTCTATTTTGTATTAGTTTTATTTTTTTAATAAAAATTTCCCTTCAAGTTTATATATTAATAACTCTCATAATACAAAAATTATTAAATCATATTTCTAGTATAATAATTAATTAATATAATTCATATTTATTTATCAAATTAATCCTCACTTACATAAATGTAAAATATTAATACAAATTAATCACATAAGATAGTGGAAGTTGTAGTTCACACATTTGCTAAAACAAAATTATCGTTTACTAAAGAAATGTATAGTAAGTAGGTTGATGTGTGATTATAAATCCAAAAGTATAAATATGTCTCATATATAATATATAAAAATTAAATCCTTCACAATACTAATCCATAAAATAAGGGTTTGAAATTTTAATTTCATCTATATGTGGAGAAGGTAATTCATAAATATACTAGAGCAATAACTTCATGTCTCGTATGACGAGAATGAGTGTGTATAAGGGTATATTCATAACAATAAAAACATATAAGTATATATATGATGATTGATTTATTGTTTTTTATATATACCATATACTTATATGTTTTAAAGAATATTTTAAATAATGTAGTCGATTTTCAAAATTACCTATTCATTGAAATGACTCCTACTGAACTCTTATTGAGGCCTCAAGGGTTGGTGTTTTTGGAATACCATAACATAGAAAATGTGTATGGGGACCATTATAAGGGAAATTATAAGATTTTATATATATATATTACTAAATTTTTTGTAATTAATTGATATATGAATTTCCATTATATAATTAATGTGGGGGTAGTTTTGGAATTTCTCACAACCATAAATTATAATGAAATAATTTAAAAATGAAGCCAAATAGAGTTGGCTTACGATAAAATGTATTATAGGATTTTTATCCCACCATTAAATATAATTTTGTGATGTTTTTGATTAATTTTAAACCTTATAATTTGGATTATCCCTTATTGAATAATATATAATTTTTATTATAGTTAAAAATCTTTCAATATAAATGGGATGAAAATTTTACATATAAGCTGAAAATTGGCCCCTAGATGAAAACATGATTACAAATGAAACTATATATTATACAAATATTTTTTTTATTTTTATATATTATTTAATTAAATTTCACCTCAAAAATATATTACTATTCTGGATTTTGACATTATTAATCTGATTTGACATAAAGGTCATAATGATGAACTAAAATAGAATATTGTTCATAGAAATATGGATTCATATAAATTTATAAAATTATATTTAGTAATATAAAATAAAAAAATTATAAATTTTATCATTTTCAAAATCGGTTATTTTAATCCATTAATTTAATATATTTGGTTTTTATATTCTTTAATTATTTAGGGTAATTAATTAATACATAACGTTATTTGAAAAAGATCCATTATGAATATAATTTCATTATACAAAATATTAATATTAATTTTCATTATTATGTATTTTTTTCATATGTGGACAAGTAAATGATATTTTAAACAATGAGAGTTGCAATTTTTATCATTTATAGATTTAAATAATATATAAGTCATTTCCCTGGTATAATGTCCGTGAAAAAACTAAATTTCAATATTATGTTTTAATTGGTGTAATTAAAGTCACCCAATATTAATTAGGATGAAAAATATTGATTTTATCACATAGTTATATTCTACATTCATTTGATTTACCCTTTACAGAGGAAATAATTTTTCTACAATTACTATTAATATTGGTAAAAAGTAAAGGGTTTTATTTACAAAATATTATCCTCATGATTAATAATATGGATTTAATTTTATGAAATTCATGACATATAGGTGGAAAATATAAATTAAAAATTTAATTATGCAATTTTTTGGAAAACCGATTGTTATACAAAATAATATTTTAATCCTAAAACATGGTTTATTCATATGACATCCAAAGAAAAATAATAAATGATTGTATAAAAATTAATTTATATATAATATAATCATATCAAAATATATTTCACCAATAGTGAATATTTTAATTTATCAAGTCATTAACTCATTACACACACAAAACTATTTTTTTGAAAAAATAACATGTGTACGTACGTATAAAACAGTATTAGACAAAATGAAAACATAAAATTAATTCAAATATAAATAATATTATAATTTAAAAAATTTAGGATGTAGTTTTCATATGAAGAAATTTAAAAAAGGGATCACTATACAAGATTGAAACAAAAAATATAGTATTCAATAAAAAATCAGCATTTTTCACTATTCAGAAGAACAGTATTATTATCTACAAAAATGGAAAAAGTCACCATAATATAATTTTTATAATATTTTAAAAATATTGGAAATATTTTATATGAAATAAAATACTTAAAATCATAGAATATAAATTATAATAGTTTCTCACTAAAATAAATATGAATCATTTGGATGGAAATATATATATATATTTCGTTATAATACAACTTTAATCAAAGATGAATAAAATTTAATAATAATTAATAATAATACATATTTTCATTTGAATGTATTTAAATATCTCAAAATATATTTAATCCTAATAATACTCATTAATTAAATTACAAGGATATACTAGTCACATTATAATATTTTAAAAATATATCAAGGTTAGATTATCCTCAATGTCTTCGGTACCTCAAGATAATAATGAAGTAAAATTATTTATGGGTATGTGTTTCTAAAATAATTGGGTGCATCATATATTTTGGTTTATCCTTTGAGATATGTAAGGAACCAATATTTTTTTGGCATTGGGAAGGATCCTTATGTCTTCAAAGAGAAGTGTGATGACCAGAGGATTTCCCGAGATTGATGATTATTTTTGGCATTTGAAAAAACCTTGATATTTTTTTTAAATAATACGTGAAATAATTCTATGAGGTAGTCGTGATGATGGTACCATATTCACTTGGGATAGTAATGATATGCAATTTCATGTAATTTAATGATTTTTGGTGTTTTTTTATAAACCCCATTTTGATTTTCCGATATTATATTTGAAATTATTTCATATATGGGAGGTTTATGTCACTAAAGAAAATGCCACTATTAAAGTGGTATGTGATACTAATCATAAGTACTCTAGTCAAACATTGTTTAATTCATCTATTGCCGCTTCCATAGATCAATCGATGGTAGCATATTAGTTAAGTGAAGAGGATATATCCAACCACAAACAAGAATCTACAGATAATGGGGGCTTTAGTGGTGAAGATCATGTCTCCATCACCATTGTGGATTATATTAAAGGGTCTAAATTATATTACTATGATAATTACTCGGTCTATTCATCATGCTCTAAGTATTCCCTAGGATATTATCATGTATTAATGGATGTGTTTATCCCTACCATTATTATAATATTATACTATGATGAATGATCCATGGAAATTATTTTGGTTTTAATAATAATTGGTACATTTTAATAGAAACTCCAAAAATAGCCAATTTTGGTATGTTTGATCTGGGTTCTAGACCAGAAGATCAACAATAGCAGGTTTTTAAAATCTCACTATAATTTTTTATATATTAAGAGCATGTTCAATCACATAACACAACATTGATGGTTTATATAGGACCACATTTTTTATTCCCTATATATTTATATAATCATAGTCTTCTCTAGCCTTAATTACATATAGTCACTCAAGTAGATAATTATTTGGTTATTGGAATATGTTAGGTAGGTAACTGAGTTAAAAATGATCATCTATGATATTATAATGTATATAGAATGAGAAATGGTTTGGAATTAGTTTTTGGTATATAATTTTGTTTTTATTTCTTATATTTATTTATTTATATATCATTGGCATAGTGGATGACAAGTCTTGTTTACTAATATTGACCATTATATTTGTCTATTTCATTTAATATTGATAGAGTATGTTAAATTATTTAATTAGGATTAATTTTTTCCTTATTTATATAATTTTTAAATTGGTGGAAAACATGGAATAATGAATATTCTTTCAAAACTGTATAATCTTAGATCCCTTATATTGCCGAAACCCACCAGTTTATGAGAAAGAGTTTCATAGGTCACAAGGTGATGCTAGACTTGTAATTTCTCATTATAACAAGGGTTGGGAAATTATATATTAATCATCAATGGGTTGATATTTTGAGATAAAAAATCATCAAGACATTTATATAAATGTTCTATATCAATTTGGATAATTATTGGTCAATCTAATGTATTAATTGTGTGAGGAGAGTTTGGGTAGTGAAATTATATATTTATATGTGATGTGAAAAAATAATTATAATAAGAGATTCACTATTCAATACGTGTGGCACCATAAGAGAAAAATAAGGGAGAGGGGAATACTATGGGTCTTGAAAATCATTCATTAACAATTGGAAGATATGTATTAAGTAATTTTTTGACATTTCACATTAGAAATATCATTTACATTAATTTACATTTTACCATGATAACACTATTTATAAATACTCATTATCAATATTTTAGATAAAATAAAATTAATCTTAAATTATATGTATATTATTATTAACCATATAAAAATTTACAATAAAATGTTTCTAATATTTGAAAAATATTATTTTAAAAAAATTAAATTTTAATGACTGAAAACAGTTATAAAAAAATCAACTTTTATTTGAAAATGTCAAATACATGTTTGTAAATTAAAAATTTTATTTTCAAATGTGAAATTTTTATTTTAAAATAAAATTGTCGATAATGAATTTCATTCATAATTTTCACATAATTCTTATATAATGCTGATTTAATAAAGGTTATGAAATTTTGAAAAACTATATTTTACATTATATACATTAAAATAAATATTTTTAATGAAAAATATAAAAATGGATGACCTATAAATATTGGGTTATTGAATCCAAATATATAATTAATTTATATCATTTAATATATTTAAATACATTAATTCTAAATTTATATGGAAGCATAAAATATAATTAAACATTTCTATTGTAAAAAGACCTTAAAAAAGTATTTTTATTCTTTTATCCTTCCCAATTACATATTAAATTGCTGTTAATAATGAATATATATTAAGAAAGTAAATTTTATTATAATATAAATAAAATATTATTTTTGTTGAAATTAAAATTCATGTTGTAGATATATGAAATTTTTATAAAAATACATTTGTATGACTAAAATGGTTTCGTTTTTTATTCATCCACAATAATTAAAAATTTTGGCCACATTTTTATCGATAATGACATTGTTTATTATATATATATATATATATATATATATAATTTCAGTTAGATCTGTTTATATCCTCTTTCATAAGAACTACATTATATTATTCAGATTTTATTATATATATATATAATTATATTTCAAAATTGAGATATAATTTTATTTTAGATTTCCTTTCATGTTGAAAATTATATTCCACATAAAATTCTATTTATGTATATGATTAAATAATATTATTAGATAATACATTTTTCCTGTTATACATAGATTACCATTACAATTCTAATTTCCTTAAAAAAAGAATGTTCATAAGGATATTCCTAGTGTATTAAATACTCAAATTATAATTTTTAATGAACTATAAACTACACTTACACATTTTCCACTATTATAATCATAACATGAATCAATTATAATAATCATATAAATGATGTAATATTTATAATTATTTGTATATATCCTTTCACATATTGGTGGTAATTATTCAATTTAGAATATGACTATTTTTTTGGAAAATTATACAACATCTATATTGAGAGATATAATCTATGTCCAAAAACAAATATGATTCTACTATTAAAAAATTAAAACTTTCAGAAAAAAATCCCATAAACATGAGAATGAGTTTAAATTATTTTACAATATGAGGTTTTATCTGATAATAAAATTTCTTGTGTTGTTATTTGATGTATTATAATAATACCATTGATATAGAAGATATTTTAATATAAGAATAGAATTAGATATCCCAAAATACTATGTAGATCATATGTGTACAATAATTATCATATTAAAATATAGTGGACTTTATTTGATATGTTCTTATTTGATCTCTAAAATGATTCTCATACTTACTATGCAAAATAGTTTTTAGTTTTTCAAATTTATTTTTATCATTTCCTGCAAATCATCCTTTGAAAAATTAATTTCGAGGGGATATTTTATTTGGGACCATTATAAATTTGATTTTATTTAAAAAATCATTTTCTCATTTAAAAAATATTAGTTTTTTGGTTAATCATTTCATAATTAATGTATGTTATTGTTGCATAAAATAATTCTAGTGGTTTTATATTACCACAATAATTAAATATAGGATGTAAAAACTATCCACCAATTTTTAATTTATTAAAAAAAATCCTTTATACATTATTTATTATGTATTTTTGGTTTTTTTATATTAAGTAACATGATAATGAATTTATAGTGAGGGAAAACACAAAAATATCACATGTAATCCAATATTAATTTATTCTATAATATCATTGCTACTAAACATTCCATATTATTAATTACTGACTTATTTACTCAGAGTTTCATTCATTACATTAAATAATATAAATTTTTGGAAAATGGTAAAAAATAACTAATGATAATGTAAATGTAATGAATAAATAATTCCAAAAAGAAATTATGATCCTATCATATTAATATATTCATTTCAGTCTAGGTTATGCATGGTATCATTTCAATTATGTTTGTTGACCTAAATAGTCATTTCATAAATCTAAAACATACATTTAAATATATTCTAACTCTTTTTATAGAGATTGTGAATCCACTAAATCATATCCCATTATGAGTTTCAAACAATGTGTGTTATGGGACCTGTAATGAACCGTCATGGGTTTTTCTCAAACATGTCACCCAACCCAATCTATCATATACCTAGAGGGAGTACCCAATCCCCATGGGCTACCAACTAGCACCCATGAATTTAACGAAAAAAAATGGGAACAAATTATCCCAACCAAAAAAACAAAATTCCACATATATATATATAATCGGAATGAAACAATGTAAGAATAAAAAATATAATTCCATAACCATATAAAAATAGCAGAAAAAGAGGAACTGAATAGAAGATAAAACAACAATGACAAGACCAATTGGAAAAGACTAAAAACCAAATAACCACTCAAAATGATTTTATGGACAAACTCACATCATCTCACTACCTTATACCATACTAGCTAACATGAACATCACCACCTCACTGTGACACCTTTCCTTTCCCTACACTAGACAACAAATGAAAGACTACACACCACTGAATAGGTGTATAGGGTGAGAGCTAAGAGGATCAGTAGGATCCCACCCCAGTGTTCCATAAAAAGTATCTATATGTAAAATATTTAATGCCCATTTTAAAAGAAAAGAAGGAATGTTATATAGTAAATCAGTTTTATAGAAAAAATTGTAATCATTTCTCATTATCCTTGTTCTAAACAAAATTATTTATATGAATTTCATAACATTTGTTTTAATATCACACTCCACTAGAAAAAACAATTATATCAAGGATAACTCATACAACTATGAAATAAACAACATAATCATAAGTATCAGAACACCACATAATAAAATAGGACCATTCGACATACTACATGCACAACAATAATACAGTTCCAAAATTATGATCGGAGAATAATGGGCCCAGTATGTAGTGGAATAAATCATGAGTAAACCCCCCAAAATTTCAACATCGGTCCCATATAAATATAGTCTTATGAAATAATGTAAATCCCCAAGACAAACAAATGTGGTAACAAAAAAGTTGATGATGGACTAAAGATTAACATTCCACATAATTATCAAAGGTATACTATATGCTCAATTTCAAAAACAAAAATTATTTATTTGAAAGTTATTCAATACCATTCCACAATCCATTTATCAAAAAAAAGGGAAATCAACATTCTCTTTTAAAAACCATTTTCAACAAACACACAAAATCATGCTGCTTTAATAAATTTGTTTATAATGAAATATATATAGGCTCATTAACATTGGCTAGAGATAGTTCCACATTCCTCAATGCTTGAGTCACACATATCCGAAAAGGAATCCAATGCCAAAGAAACCAAACAACCTCAACAAAGGACCTATAATAATATCCCCACATCTTAGGATTGATCAAAATCTCAATACAAGTATTCCTAGAAAGAGATGAAACCCACATTACTCAATGATGAATGCTCGTTGTAGCATGACCAATGAAATAAAAGGCCTCTAGAACTAGATCTCATAATGGGTCTAGAATAAAATATGGAGAAAAATCCAACTCTAATCAGTAGATATCAAAAAATAATGATAGGAAACGACCACGATCTTAAAAAAATGAAGAACCCGAATGAACACTTACTAGGAGAGACACACAATAGATGAAATAAAGATCCAATGTTGATCGAATCAATCTAGAATGGAATTAACCTTTTTAAATAACCTAGGAAGGGTTTTTGGAAGAGGGTCAAGAGGTATGGAAATAATGGACTGAGAAAAACTAATACATATGTGACATAAATTTGGGTGTAAGATGTGCCATGATGAGTAGTCCTTTTTCAAATCATTTAGGCCACACTGAATAAGATACGCTGAAAACCCCATCCCCACAAGTTAAAAATCTGATATATAAACCCTTCACGATGTGTACCACCTAATAACATGATCTCTCCATTTATGAATTGAATCTAGAAACCAATACACGATGTGAACCATTAGTAAACAATGTTTACCTCTAGTACAAATCGTGTACCTACTATACATCATCCATAATATATTCAAAACCACAACATGGGAATTTGTTCTGAAAGGGAAAATTCAAAAATTGAAAACATACCCAATCAAGGTAACATGATGTTACAAACTCCCCATCGTATTGACTATCCATCCTTATCACGTCATGTGGAAGTAGTAACCCCTCGATAAATTTGAGGCCACTTCTCCCTCATCGATGAATCACTTTACCCAGTCTCCTAAGAATTTGATCCTTGTTTATATATAATATTGACCAATATAATTGACATCCCACACAAATATTTCATCTTTGAGTCAATGATCTAAACTGGTACCTCCAAAATAGAATCATCTAGTTCAAACTCAATTTCTTCCAAATTAATAATGTGAGAGGGTTGAGGGTGACAATTTTTTAGATGATATAAATGAAAAACATCATGTATTCCCAAATGCAGAACCAAAAAACTAACCAATAAGAAAACTATCCAAGACACTCAATGACCTCAAACAAAACAACATATCTGAGAGCACACATTAACATTTTTTCATGTTGACAATGAACAAAACCGGAATAATATTTTTAGAAAACCCATTCTCCCCCAATAACCCCAAATTATTATGACATGGATCTGTATATGATTTTTTCCAACTCTGTGTTGTAACCATACATCATCACATATATAGAATCTTCAATGATATCTCCTAAACCGAACTTGGTCCAACCCAAGCTACATCACCAACCTCTTTCCAACAAAGATGTTATCTTCATAGGAAACCATAAAATACATTGAGGGAAGAATTTTTTATCGATGAATGATAAATTTTATTTATTGAAAAATAAAACATTCATAGATTTTTATCGCATGGTCCACCAACATCAAATATGCATACACAATGAATATATACTACGAGATGAATTACATGATTCATCTAATGTTATATTTTTTCAATAGAAAGTTGTTCTCAATTTGACCTAAGATCCCATTTCCTGTAGAGGAAATATCTAGAAACTGTAGGTAAACCTTGTATCTATATCTGAAATAATGGATGAATAACTACCATGTGATCATAAAATCTCCTTCACATACAACTTACCATGATCATCAACCATGGTGGTGTTTTTGATCGCAATTAAATTAGAAGAAATCATCAACAAATTGATAACCAAACAGATAGTGTTTTTTAGTTGGTAGACCATGGAAATCTATCAAAATAGTTGATGGATACACAAACCACTTCCAAACCAACATCAGATGATGTTGAATGATACCAGAGTGTTTCTATTGATCTACCATTATTCATTGGCTGGTGTAATAGTGTGACTCATAATCAGAAATGTTACGCTTCATACAAGGACACTAGAATCTTAATCTCATGTCATAATACATCTTCGTAGCACATGGATGAGTGGCCCAAGAAGTGTTATTACAATAGAACATGACTAAACTTATCAGAGGTTATGGGACAATATCTTAGTCCATGAAGTGATATATTCAATTTAATAATGAGACCAACCAAAACTGGTCTCCCCGCCATAAAGGCTTCCCCGAGACTTCTATAACTCATCATCGTACTATGGAATTTGAAGGACGAATTCTAGTATAGATTATGACAAGAAAACAATGGTCACAACCATACCTGAAATATCTTCTTGAGAGTCCATGTGAATTTGAGCAAAATGCCTCATATGATTCCACTCCTCCTTCAATACCAAAATAGACTATGAAAGTACCTTCTTCATAAGAGTGTCTGTAACAAAATTCTCATTCCTCGGGGGTTAATGCAAGGTTGAATTCAAATGTTTGATGTTATTCAATCCATTTTCTGTATCTAAGATTCATGTCTTTCTATGATACAAAATATTTCAGACATTTATAATTAGAGAATACCATGAAATTATCCCTTGAGAGATAGTTCATGCAACATTTATGTTCATACATGACTATCATAGGATCTATATAATTAATGAAGCATTTATTTTTCTTGTTCTCAAAGATGATGAAAGTAGTTAGCTACCACATGATCATCATGCCTAAACACGCATCCCGAAGCAGCACCAAATGCATCAAAAAAATACCACGTACTCTTTCCAGAATGAGGTAAGATCAAAATAAGAGATGATGTTAGAAGTCATTTAAATTAATTGAAAGAATACTTATATGTTTCATCCCATTTTAATTCCACCACATTCCTAGTAATATTAGTCAACATTGATTCAATTATAGATAAATCGTTAACAATCTGTCGGTAGTAACCCTTAAGACAGATGAAGATTAGGATTTCAATGATGTTTTATGGTTCCTTACGAAACATAATATCTATTAACATATCTGGATAAATAAATAATTCATGCTCATAAATTCTATTACCCATGACCATTACAGGTCAAATCTAGAAACTACATTTCAAAGGTTTTTCATAAAGGTCGTAACATCTCATAATTTAGAGAACCAAACTCAACAATTTCTCATTCCTGTGATTGGATTTCGAATAAACCAGAATATCATCCACAAACACTACCTAGAAACATTCATGATAGTTTTGTAATATTTTATTCATGAAACCCATATAAATGAATGACTTTATGTTAATCCAAAAGTCATCCCAACATAATCATAATGGACACACATTCTCCTGAAGGCTGTCTTCGTTGTATTAGACTGCCAAAATTTGATCTGGTGAAAACCTGACAAACGATCAATCTATGAGAACCACATTACCCCCTTCAATAGATAAAAAAATCATCAATAGGAGGTAATGTATATTTTTTATTATCTTTTACCAGGATCAAATTCAAATAGTTGACACATAACCTATTTGAACCATCTTATTTCTTGGAAAAATGTACATAGAATTTAGAATGATAAAAAATAGGGTAAAGAAAACCATTCTCTAACAGGTTGTCCAATTGAATTTTTAGTTCATTCAACACTGCTGGTGCCATGAGATATGAAGGAATCTATACTTGTTGTGTACCTAACACATGGTTAGTCTTAAACTCTACACTTCCTAGGATGGTGACTGGAGGAATCCTTTGGTAAATCATCAGACAAATATCGAACAACAACATGAAGGTCATCAATAGAAGAAACATCATCGGGCTCAAACACAATAGCAACCAACGAACTCCTAATGTTTGGACGGGAAGGACATGTGTGACTAGACCACGGGTCCAACATCCCCTGAAACAAAAGAGATCTCCCATTAGTAGCAAGAAACAAAACACACCAATGATAAAAATCAACCTTATCCTGATGAGAGACATGAAACTCTATAAAAATGATGATGTCAAACATATCTATATCAGGAATGAGAAAATCACATACAGACTCTGTATCTTCTATCGTTAGTGAACAAGAACACCAAAACCGCTTCTATTTTCTCATTCCAATAATTTTCTCTAACTCCATTGTAATGTGAATTAGTTTTATAGGATGTTGAAGTAAATTAAAAAAATGGGATGATATAAAAGTGGGAGGAACAATTATAAAACAAAATTTCTACTAAATATGTGACAAGAAGCATACATTCCACTATTTTGAAACTTACATCAACATCCTTTGGATATTCATGTGCTTCATGTAAATTCATCACTTCTAAAGTCTGTGGCTGGAACCCTGTTGTCTTTAAATCATTATACTACACCATAGTAGACAGGGGTGATGATGAACTCTTACCACAATGATTTGTATTAATAGCTTGTTAGAAATTAAACATATGACCTATCATTCCACAACTATTGATCAACTTTTTGGGCATATGAAAAGAACATCTGGGGTTACCCCACTTGACTCACTAATTGAAAGTTGGAGGCAGACTACCAGCTGCAATGGATGGTGCATAGGAGGCTTGCTAATGAGACCCACCTCCACCACATATGTGACAATTATTCCTCTTACTCTACATCCTTTGCACACCCCTGATGTTGTTTCTAGATGGATGTGAAGATGTGGTAACTCTTACCTTGACTTCCATGTTAATTTCTTCCAACATAGTAATGCATCCCATCCTTGTGTAGGTAGAATGTTTTATCATAAACACATGTGATCTGATATCTGGTCAAAACCCATCTAGGTACTTATATTCCTTCATCTAGTTATTATTTACAGTGTTTAGAGAAAAATTGAAAAGCTATGAAAAATTATTGGTGTATTCCAACACTGAATGCTCTATATGTTTCAATGATAGGAATTATATAAAATTATCCAACATCAAAGACTGTGGGAAAAAATTATGAAAGAACGGGATTTTGATCCCCTTCCAATCAGAGCCCACATGTCTGTCTTCCAAGATAATAGAGTCCCATCAATTCATTCCTAAACTATCGAGCCTAAATGTTGCACACATCACACAAATAATCATAGGTGTATCCAGGAAGCTATATATTTGTTCGGTCCTATCCATGAAATCCTCCTCCTATTGAGGTTTTTTCATTCCCTTAATGGATGATGTGTTCTCACATATGAAGTTTCGTGTTCGATCTCTCTCTCCACTAGCTCCAGGTTATTCCTCAACAACAAAACTTTGACTCATGGTACATCCTAATCAATAGAAAAATCCCCTAATATTATTATCTCGATAATGGCATCATCTATAGGTGGTTTCCCTTGCAGAGCCTCAAATACACCATCATGGGGAACCCATGGAAAACGTCTCAGAGGTATACTATTTCACACTAAAAAAACTAAAAAACAAACAAATATATGTATATACTTGAAAACACATTAAAAAAAGGTTATATGTTTATAACAAGATCCACTACTAGAGAGACACATCCCAACATACCATGGATAATTGATTCTCATTATGATAAGATCTAGCCAAATACTCATCCTATCAGGCCTCACAAGTCATTAAAATCCTATTTCAAGTCCAAAAGACGTCCCAAGACATGGAATCATGATTAAATTCCTCTTTTGATAAGATATTATAATATACAGACCCACAATTTCCTCATACTCGACACCCAACCCGATCCTTCACACACTTGAAGGTCATTCTCGATCCCCACATACAAGAAGCAAGCACCAGGGCATCGAATGACAGAATCGATGAAACAATTTCATCCAACCTGTATAACCACCTTCCATACATATATATAAAATAAAATAAGTCGTAGAAATCTAAATAAATATATATGCGATAACTGTATGAAAATAACAGAAATAGAATAACTACAATAGTATCTAAAACTTCAAAAGTGAATTCTAACAACAAGGTACTAAGAAACAAAAATCTACATCATGTGATGGTAGGGAGGAACTACCACCAAATCACCACTAGCTACCCACATATCTAACACAAACCTCTCCACATTACTATGACACCTTTTCCTTCTATACAATGAATGAAAACCCAATTTCTATACACCACAGAAGATGTCAGTGGGGTGTGAGCTAACATTTTCATTTGGGTCCCACCCTGGTGATCCATAATAAGTATCTACATAACATATGATGTATGTTGATATGAAAATAAAAAGTGGGATTGTAATAAGTTAATTAGTTTTAAAGGAATCATAGTAAAAATATACAATTTTCATAGATCTCATTAATATTAGCTTCAAAGCATATTTTTCCTTATCACGTTAAACAATAATAAATATGCATATCAAGGATAAATTAGAAATCCAATTATTACGAAACAGAATCATATGTATCAGAAACACATGTGATAATATTAAACAAGTCCACATTCTAATTTTACAATAAGAATAATCTTCCCAAAACCAGATCCTAGAACTAATATCCTATGAAGAAATTGAATAACCAATTATTACACCCCTAAAAATGTCAATATTAGTCCCCTATATCATCAAGACTAAGAAATATAGAAAATCCCTATGACAAACCCCCTTTATAAGAAAGAACAGTGAATGATGGTCGTAACTAATCATTAAACCTATTTATCCAAGGTAAAAATTGTGCTCAATTTCCCAAGTCAATTTCAATGTTTTGAAAACCATTCAAAACCATTTCACAATCAATTTATCAATAAGTTGGGAAAATAATTTTAACTTTTAAAAACCTTTTTCAACTCAGACAAACAAAAATGTTGTTTTAATAAAATAAGTTCATAATGAAAAACAAGCAGGATCATTATCATTGGCTAGAGACAGAATGACCTATCTCAAAGATATGTTCACAAAATCCAGTAACAGAATCCAAAGATAATGAAACACAAAAAATTCAATGAAGTCCCTAGAATCAATTCCCCATATTTTAGTATTGATCCATGTCTAATGACAAGATGTTAGAGGAAGAGTGAAATCCCACATACCTCGAAGATGAACACCCGATATACCACAAAACAATAATGTAAAAGAACTCAGGAAATACATGTCACCAAAGGTCTACAAGAAACCAAGATGAAAAATCCAACATATATCAACTAAATAGATAAATGAATTGAAGGGCACTATCGTGATTAATCAAACTGATGAACTTGAAACAACAACTTCTGAGAGAGAGTCACTATAGAATCAATGGAGACCCAATTTCGATTAGATGAATCCTGTTTGGAACCAAAAACAGATGATTTCCTAGAAACTGTTTTGGTGTGAGACCCAAGTGGTTTTGATGTAAACAGACCAAGTGAAACTTCTAATTACGTGACATGAAGCTCGTCACGGGACGAGCCACCATGTGTACCCCTAAGTCATATCTTGTTGTCCAAGATGGATATGTTATTCTGAATAACCCATAGCCTCGGGATAAAATTCTAATATTTAAACCCTAAATGACACGTATCTTCTCACATCATGATCTATCCATTCATGACTTTTATCCAACAACTAGTACATGAAATCTGCATTTAATTAACAACGAGTACATTTAATCCACACCAGGTACCTATAGGACACGATTTGTACATCCAATACATATAATTTACCTACTCTACAGTCTAAAGAAAAGAAAAAAATACCTTTTAAATCATTAAACCAAAATAGAACATAGAAAAAAGAAATACATACCTGATCAGTGTAATATGATGTTACATGACCCCTTTTTAGGCCTCGAGTAATTCTAATTCTTAAACTGAACCAACCATTTAAGGGATATTACACTCATTTGAATCTGTGTAATTGTGTCTATCCACATGTCTATATTATGATATGGATTTAATTTCATGGGATATACACACTCTATACTTTACCAGATGTTTTTTTTATTTTATCATACATGAATTCATGTACATATGGATTTCACTAATGATTTTCAGTCCTAATCCCTTAAAAAAGAGAAATAATCCACAAAAATAATTATAAATTTATTTCTTTCCAATAGATATTCCCCAAACCCACACTCTTAGATAGGCTTCAATAATCATATAATTCATAACATAATTTGACACTATGTAAAATGAATAAAGTAAAAATTAAATATATATCAATTATATAAAATATCAATACCCCAAATAATTAGACAATCACACAGACAAAATTATTATTTTCATTGGAGGTTATATATATATATATATCATATTGAATAACCTAAATTCGTTTATCCTCTTCTATATATCATATAGGATATTCCCATTATAATTTCATTAAGAATCGAAACATAAAAAGTGATGAGAAAATATGCTCAGTAAAGGAATACATTGGAGTAAAAATTTGTTCATCATAAATGGGAAATGTATAATCACGATGGTGTGAGTTCATTATTATGTTTTATGATATTAACATTAAAAAATAATACATATATAAACATGAATAATAAATAAGAAAAAGGTATAAATATTAGATCATAATATAATACATGAGTATTTATATCCTGATATAGTTTCAAAATAAAATAATATTACAAAATCATAAAAAACATTTTATGTTGTGAGAAAACCCAACCATGTTAACATCTATCTTGAAACTATAATGGAAAAAATTAAAGTGTCATTAGGTCACTCTATCAGAAAACATAAACTCATCATTTTTCCATAGAGATAAAAAACATGAATGTGTCACCATCTATAATATATGGAATTATGTACTTTATCACCATCAAAAATAGTTATAGAAAATTAATATGTCATCATGTCATATAGGAATAAATATTTAATGTATTTTCATGTCATCTAGAAGGAAATATCTACTCTCTAATCATCCCACATAGATGGAAAACATAAACATGACATCATCTTATCAATATAGTACCAATTATACAATTCACTTATTGATATATAGTACTGGACCAATAAACATCATTAAGACCTTGAATTAATTTTTTATAAGACCATAAATAAATTTATCTTTTCATAAGGGAATATATATTACTCATGGCAAATAAAAATATATCAAAAAATCCCCATTAAAACATTATATTAGTTAACCATCTATATATATAATTTTGTTATTATTATAAGATAAAATTACATGTGTGACATAAGAAATTTAGAATAATGATTTAATAGATAAAATTTATCATTTTAATGTTACATTATAATCAATATTAAAAAATCAAAGAAAATATCCCCATTTTGAAAAATTTGAAACTCTGTAAATATGTTTTCATTGAATCAAATTAAACTTTTGTTGATATAACATTTTGATAAATAAAATTGAATCCCATAGAGTTTATCATATAAAATAAATATTTAACAAATATTCCATAATAAAAAATTCTTTGAGAAGATCTAAAATTGAAGAATAAGTCTTAAAAATTACATGCCTCTAAAATTACATTTATAATCAGAAAATAATTATTTTTTATCAAATAATTAATTTTAAAAAAAAATTTAAATTACTTCCATTTAATCCAATAATATTACTGAGTTTTAAAATTTAGGAACAGTCAAAATTATTTCAGAACAAGTCTTCTAGGGGATTGTGTCGTGACTACACCAATCCCACACCTAATATGCTGGAGGATGGTTACTGGCACTGGGTAAGTATTTCCCACAAATGAGAGGAATTATCCTAACATACATATACACACACAAACATATCTCGAAAAAAAATGATGAAATTTTAAAACCACTGAGTAAATAATGCATTCATACCAAAATGATTCCATAATAGAGTGCGATAGTCAACACATTATAAATTAAACATGGATAAATACAAGCCCACCAGAAATTGTCGGTAACACATGTCTAACATGGAACTAATGGTACATGGACTACTGCCAGAGACCTCAAGGAACACACCTTGGTCAGTCCGGTCTCAATGGTAACTACCTTCTCCTTGCCTACCTAGGACTTCGTCAAAACATCGATCATATATAGATGACATGACACATGCATGCAAATACCATGGATTATTGAGTATAAAAAACTTTATAAGACCCCATGAAACATTATAGCAACTCATTGATGGAATATACAATCTGATCTACATAGGTATATGTGTACAACAAATATAACTATAATATCCAGATATAATAAATATAAACAAGACACTATCAGCTGGTCGGAACCAATATCAGGACACATGATTCTGCTCGATGCTTTCTAAATCTAGAATAACTCACACCTCAATGCATGATATCATTTGAGACACTCCATGAATAAGTCTAGCTCATTTGTCCCCACAAAACGAGAATAAAATGGTCAAGTAATAAGATGATATATAGAGAGGGGCCATACACCAAACTGACTGGGGGACATAATATATCACACATATAACCATTAAGGGATACTATATACCTAATGTAGATCAACCCACTATATAGGGGATCATTCCCAGAATGACTATGGGATTCCACATACCCTCTTGATGCAGCCTAGTGGATGGATGATCATCACCGTACTCAAGGGGGATACATGATTTCACAAACTCTATTATGGGGGATAGAGGATCACACACCAATATCATGGAGGAATACAATACTATATTTGAGATTTTTCTTCTATTGTGGATTAAAATCTAGTAATTTGGTTTTAATATTGTTCTAAATCCTCTAGGAATGTATAAAGGGAAAACTGTCAACCTATACTAGTCTAAACAATAAACAATCAACTATTCTCAAAATGGGTGTCTGAACTTTAGGGTCTCAATGTTGTATAATAACACCGATTAGATGCTTTTATTAAAAGATCTGATTGATTTAGGGAAACTTCCCACTAGAAGGTTGGGATCCTACAGAACTAACGTCGTGGTAGGATCCACTTCCTCCATTTTCTACCTCAGTGGTTAGTCGGCAAGTAGTGTTTTCTAGCCACCGGGTCACTGCAAACATGGTTGAATATCATGGTCGACCATCAGAGTTGGTGCACCAGCTATATCTAAATCATCCAAAACAAAAAAGTCAACCATCCGTGTCAACCACCACTACACGTTTCCCAGTCACCCATGATCATACCTGGGTTCGGCCAAACACACCAGAAATACCTGAACAACCAAACCCATAAGGAAAATCCACCTAAACCAAATCGCTATGTATCCATCAGAACTCCACATTTGTCTCCATGTCCATCATCATCACTGTTGTTTTCCACAACTGTCTTTTTGCTGGTCACCACCAACAACACGCCTGGTTCCACCGCACACTACTGTGAGCCTCCAGTCACCACCCCCATCACGGTTGTCCCATATTTATAACACAATGGGTCCTATAATACCCAAAAAACCAATCGGTCATAGATCTGAGGTCCTTTGGTCATGATCTACCCAGAACCGACCTCGGTTATCAATTCGCCTTGAATCTGGGGGCCTGATCATCTACATAATCACCATAAAATATTATTATAAGAATAATAGGGTTACGATGAAAAACATTGTGGAAAAAGTGGGAGAAATTCACATGATCAGAGTTTTATAATAATTTTTCATGTGTTCTTGGACAATTATTAATAACAAGAGATTTTGGATAGAAAAAATATCAAATAAATAATGATAACTAGTAAACAAATGACATAACTTAACTATAATATTTCTATTGGATATTAATTTTTTGGATTATTTCGTGTTTTTCTAATATATAATGAATGGATAATTAAACTAATAAATCATATTCCCAAGTTTAAGATGGATCATTGGTTGATTAAAAACAAATTTTTTCCTATCATTGATGAGATCCATTGATTTTTCATCAAGCAATGATCTGCAATAAATTCAATATCTATTTACACTCTCCATAGAGAGTTGTTAAAAGTTCTCAACAATGGAACAATATCATCTCTAGGATTGTGGAAATAATATTGGATTTCCATAAATGAGATAAATTTAAATAAAAACTCATTTTGAAAAAAAAATTACTGAATTATATTATCCTTTTACATCCCTAACAGGGTTTTCCACAAAATACCTGTACCAAATAATGTTAGGTAACGCCTAGGGTAATGAACCTATTATAAAATAAATGGATCCAATATATTTTTCATATAAGAACCCATTTATGAGGTGTTTTATTTTTTTATGAATACATCATGTTCTTGATAATAAATATTTCAATATTATTCAAAAATTTATTTTGACCACACTGAGATATGGAGTCACACTCCATATCAGTGTATGGTGTTGAAATTAGTCAATATATTATCCAAAAATAGTGAAAGGAAAATTAGATATGTTACTCTATCCCCACCTTGGGGTTATATATACCCAAAAATCCCCAAATAGGTATATTGAATCATAAGAGGGTATGGAGAATGAATTTGAGCCTCTCACTCCAAGGATCTCTCCTAGAGAATCTCATTATGCCAATGCACAAAAACCAAATGAATTGATCTCCCATGAAATATACACTCCTACTGATCCTTGATGTACACTAGGTACTCCAAAAAAGTCCATCCATATTCAGTTTCAACCTCTACATAATTAATGATTCATGATCGATCATGCATGTATATCCTTAGATGCGACAAATGGGAGCCATTTTTTACCAAATATAACTCTACATATATAAAATAGAAATATGTCACCTTCCCACTTATTCCAATTATATGGAAAGGTACTATGACCCTCAAAGATAGCTTTCCACCCCAACAAAATCAATCTAATCCCCATCACGGTGAAACCTAACGTAACATTGATAATATTTCCGTGAACAATAAAGGCCGTAATTCATGTTTGAATATGAATTATGTCAATTCTATAGAGTTTTCATTTGCTCTTGAATGATATAAATCATTTCTATAGTAACTTTCACCAACTCTAGGATCATTACTAATGACTATCCTATGTCAGATAAGAAATGTGGTGACCTGCACGATATCCCAAAAAATGATTCCAATTGCATAAAAATGGTTTATTTATTGTTTTTTATGAGAACTTCACATGTGGTTGATGGTCCACCAAACTATGGAAAATTACTAACATGAAATACAATAACATATCCTCCATAACCAAAATGGTTTGATTATTATAGTCGTCCTTCAACGGGTAAAATATTGAGCTCAAGCATAGCTTTGTCCCAAATGTCTCATGTTATCCCTTCCAAAACCGAGATGTAAAGAGAGAATCATGATGATATACAATAATTGATGGAACTACATGGATTCAAAATAACTTTTTCATATAGAGGAACCCCAATCACTTTACTAGACTCCACTCTCAGATAGCTAGGAAGTTGTTCGACATGGGGAGTTGGTCCATGATCACCCAGATGAAATCATTTCCCCAATATGTATGTGTAAAACCCATTATAAATTATATTTATATCACATCCCACTTTTATTCTGGAACCCCAATGGGTTGTGTTAAATCTAGCTCTCAACATTCAATATCTGACAAGTAAGGCATCGAGAGAAAAATGTTTCAACTCTTTTTCTCATCCATTGAAACAAAAACTGACATTTTTCAAGGAACAACTTTTCCACAACCGGATGTAATTCCAAAAGTTATTTATTAAACACAATCCGAACATCCTCCCCCAAGTACTATTGTGAATCCTCTAAAAATAATAACCGCATCTCAACCTTTTTAATATCTATTAGGTTTACTCCCTATGGACTTTAGAGCATGTATAGTCTCATAGTAGGTAACCCCAATATGTTCCCATCCGACTAAATGTATGAGTGGATTGTTGAAAACCAATGTCTGAATGTAGGATACTAAATCTCCACCCACAAAGGATAATTAAGACAAGAATAATTTGACTAATTCCTCATTCATCAATTGAAAATTATATATCGTAATGAGAGCATCATATACAATGTTATCCTTCCAATGAAAATTCATAATCTCAATGTTGTAGTCCTAGAGAAAATATAGCCAAAAACATCGTCTCGTGATCAGATCATTCTAATATAAAATATTCATGAGACTCATGTGATTAGATTATGATATAAATTCCTCACCCATCATGTATTATAACCACATCTTAAATTTGGACACAACCAATCCTAACTCAAGAACGTCGTTCATGTAGTTATATATGTGGGTCATCATCTAGAATGAATTATAGGAAATAACCAAATTCTTCTACATTAGGAAACAACCAATAATGTTCCCCAGTGCATCATAGAAAATAATGTAATTGATGCTCTCCCCTGGTATCTTTAGGATGGGATCACACATCAATCTCTACCTTATCACCAAAAATCCCAGTTGAAACCTATCTATCCACATGAAAGGATAGAACATTCATGTATAATCATTGAGGGGTCATTGAACTTTGGAGATGTCAGGTATGAGCCTTGGATAGTACATGTCTGGTCTAAGTAAAATTTTCACCATAGTAACACTCTTGGGTGACATCCAAGAATCAACTACTTCAAACATTTCTTGATCCATTGTGATAGTTTCCTATGAGATAACGTGTTCTTGAAAATGGGCCTCTCAAATCTAATTTGTTTACTTTGAGGGAATAATATAGAGTTTGGGCTCTCATAGTGTGTCCAAATACTTTCAAAAGTCATTCATGTACTCCAACTCATATGCTGAATACACTAGGAAGTCATCGATGAAGACCACCTAGAACTGGTCTATGTAATTCTGAAAGATCAGGTTACCATGTCCCATGAACACTTGGAGGGTGTTAGTCATTAAAAACAAAATCACCACGTACACAAAGAAACCATGATAACATATAATTTCCATCATCTTTATATAATCAACACTTATTCACAGCTACATGTTTCCTAATCTCAATGTAATAATTGATAACCATCACACCCCTTTAAACCGATCAAAGAGTTCATTGATCCCTCGAAGTGGAAACATTTTATTCATTGACACCTGGTTTAATATCTATTAATAGAAAAATATCCTCAATCCCTTATCTCCCGTCTTGGGAAACCAAACCATGGCTTCCTCGGGTGAAACATTGTGTCCCATGAAGCCCATCCATTACAATTCCTCCAACTGTACCCTCATCTCATGATGCTCTATGGGATCCATCCAATATGCAGGTTTAGATACTAATTCTTTCTGAGGGTGTATATAAATTCATTAGTATGTCTCTTAATGTGAAGGAAAACCTAAAATTTTTAAGGAAATAAGTATTTAGACTCAACCACCGTTGTAGGAATCTAGGGACTCATATCATCCCCTACACCAATTTTGATTCTATCCAATTGATGTGTAATCATTTTCACCCACCCAGGTTTGAGTATATCCTAGAATGTATGTGTTCAATTTCATCATAAATGGAAAACATGGTCTCATACCTTCGAAAACACCACACTCTTAGCCTAATATATCCAGTCAATGCATGAGTTTAGGATAACCAATCCAAACAATAATAACGTCATAAGGCCTTTATACAGATACCAAAAGATACAAACCAAAACTCTTACCTCTATGAGTTAGGTCACACTATTGACAATAGGCTATAGTCATTGTGACCCCTCAAATATGATTATCCAAGTGTTAAGGGTCAAGTCAACATTCCAACTGGAATATTCAAGTCCCGAATAGGGATCACGGATAGAAAGACTGACTGGTACATGTTTAAATAAAAATTTAGTTATTGTAGAACCACATATCATTGTTGGTGACTCAGGGCCATAAAACTCAATCACTTTTAACTATCCTCATCCCAACCCATATGTTCCCTATGATAGGAATGGACAACCTAGGGGTGGTGGTGTTAATTGGTCGAACCTATTACCGTATCCTACTACCATGCATTCACCTATTCTACATATGCCACCCTACATGCCACCATTCTTCTATCATTGCCTCTATCTCAGTGGTCCCTTGACCATATCCCATTTTGATTTATTATGGGTTGTGAAACACCAATCATGGTGTATCTGAGTTACACATGAGTAACAATGTCTATCCCTAGGCTGATTTGATCCACCTTGGGAGCCATTAATAGATAACCCAATGTAGTAGGATCAACCCATAAAGCACCTCACCCAGAACGATCTTGTGACTATTTTCATGTAATTGTTATTGAGGTCTCCGAAACCCATTGATGACTAAATATAATTTTATCGGTGTGTTATTTGAAATAAAACTCTCCACTACCAGGGCTCTCTCAGTTACTCCAACATAGATACCAATAATAAGGGATACTCCAAAATTACCTTCTGTCCTATTGTATTCCCTACATGAATGTCCAGGACCTAAAGAAGTATTCTTGTACCTTATACATGTAAAAGTGTGAATGATCAATAAGCTTCGTTGAATACTCTACCATGGTCATACTACACTATTTCAGATGTAGATGCTCTTGTAGAATATCGATCACATTGTGACCATATAGAAATCCTTCCTCAAGAGATACTCAAATTAAATCTATGAGAGATATTCATCATTTTTGTAATGAGTCACCAAGATCCACCATATCCCTTCAATTCCTTGATGATGAATCATGGGAATAACATTCATCTGGATGGTAAATGTTATTACAATGATGAAAACACAAGCAACTACCTCTATACAATCCTCAAACAATTGGGAGTCTAGGTCACATAGAAACCATGGATGTGGATGAATCTAGAACCTCAAAAATGCACTCATTAGGTGTAAATCCTCAGCTGGTACTACTGGTAGTATCATCTACTCGACATGTGGTGGTACAACTAGTAAACCACTTAGAGGTTATATCATTGGTACAATCCCTTATACCAATTCCTCATCCCAAGGTCGATCAACCTCGTGATCCGAAAAAATATTCATATATAGATTTTCACAAGTAGGAATATTGAAATAAAAAAATATGTACCATGTTCAATAGAGTATATCATGATAGGTGACTCATGTGGGACAAGGAAAACACAACCATTTTTATATGATTTATGTACCATTATTTTTTTCATGAAACCAGTGTTTTAATGCACCGAGTTAAACATATATTAATTAAAGTGTTGTTGTCTGGATATGTTTTCCCCCATACCAACACTTTAGTCCATATCCAAAATGTTTAGCTGGAAGAATTATATTTCATGAACCATGTCAGGACACCATCCAACTGATGCCCGACCCGAACATTGGTATGGGTCGAAGGGCATTCCCAATCCCCATGAGCAGGTACAAGGGTTTGAGTATCAAAAGTAATGTTTTAGAATGATTTAACGGAATATATATATAAATATAAAACAACCCAAAAATATAATTAACCAAATATTGACAACAAAACCAAAATAACCTTTAACAAAAAAACTATAATTTGATTTACATGCTTAAACCAAAAAACAAAGAACATCTACAATGTATGGTGACCAAAACCAGCTCGAAAACCACCACCTATGAAGAGGAAACCACCCTCAGTCTATATCCATAATATCGTATAGTGTAGGACATCTAGAAACTCTATCTATTGTTTCTAAAATCTTTATGCTTACTTTTATCAAACATTAAAAAATCAACTTACACCCAATTGTGTAAGTAGGGTGTGAGATAAAACTCACCCAGATTCCATCTTGAAACAATTATTCTCATAAACATTATGTGATGAACACAAATGAATGTTTAGATAATGAAATTTAATAAATGATCCAACCCATTTAAAAAAATCCTAATGAAACAACTTTAACAGAATATCGAATAAGATAGAACAAAATTAATAAAAAATAATTTTTAAATGGAATTTTTTTTCTTTTAACGGACCCCAAAAGATGAAAACAATGGTGAAATGTAGTAAAATAGAACTAAATATTGGAGAGGACATATAGGGCTATCTGGAAATTAAATCCTAAAACTTCGCGTCTCGGTGAAATTTTTTTAAGAACCGCGACCAAGAACGTTCTCATTTACAAACCACTAGGGGGAATCATATCCCATGGCCCAGTTGTCCTTATCCATATCAAATATTTAATAAATTTATTCATCATCAATCATTCTATATAATCCTTGGTAGAATAATGAACTTGATCCCTAGCACACTAGTACCAATCCTCCCTCTTAGCTACCTAGTATTCATGTTTGGTCTCAAACAAGTTCCATGTTCATTAAATGTGCCACAATCAAACAAACAGATCATACAAGGCACTTCACATTCCATATACCCACATTTACAAACCCAAATTCATTTCAAAATAATATTCCCACCAAAACAGCATGTAAGCATATATCACACCACTGATATAATTTGATAATCCTTTTAATAAATTTAGACAAAAATTATTAATGAGGACCACAATGATTTACATGAAAAACGAACACAAAATCCTAAATTTTTAAATTAAATGCACAACAACACCATAACAAAACAAAACTCACACAAATAAGACAATTGAATAAACAAATTGCATATATCAAGGATAAACAATAAACACCATAAGATGATTTCATTTCAAAAACACATTTTTATCACATAAAAATGATACAAATACAAATGAAAAATATATTCCATCACAAATAATATTCATAACAAATTAATTAATCACATTAAAGTCTAAATTAATCACAGATGTAAAATAATTCATCAAATAAACACAAATCTCACAAAACAAATTAATTAATGAACATACTTAATTAAAAAAACAAGAAAAAAATATCATAAAATTACATTTTGACACAAAAACACCTATCACAGTGTAGAAAACCTTGAATTTAGGTGGGAAACACAAATTTCACGGTAATTTAACCACAACAAACTCAAATTGAACCTTAAAATCAAGATATCGAACCCAAAACACAACAATAAATCCTATGAATGGAAATAAAATATTTATAAAAAAACATAAAGGATGAATTAAATGATTACCAAAGAGGAATTCACTTGTGGAAAAGGGAGAGGTAGGCTAGATAATCGAGACATGGGTACCAAAGGTGAGCCACACCAAAAAATACAGCAATGAATGGTGTGAGATGAAAAATTTGTGAAGGAAAAAGGTTGGATGCGGTGGGGAGGGTGGCACACTAATATTCACTGAATGGAAGGAGGGGCCCCAAGAAGATGTACTTCCTGAAGGATGATGGAAGGCTAATGTCGCCCAAGAAGGGGTTTGTGTAAGGGTTATAACATGATTCCACAGAAGCAGGGGGGGCTATATTGTGACGCCAAGAGGGGGGTTAAGGAAAAATGTGGAAGAAAAGAAAAATAAGAAAATGAAAATCAAATAAAAACCCAAATACCTATACCAACATTAAGATAATATTATTAATTATATTTAGTAGTAATAATATTAATAACTACATAGTAATAACCTAATTAATATATTGAAAATAATATTACTATTAATAATCTCAACATCATTTTAATTATATTTATTATTATTAAATATCCTCTAAAATAATTTTATTGTCTTCATTTTATTGTCTTCATTTTATTTTTCATTTTTTCCAGTCTATTTTGATACATAATTATATGTTTTGGCACAGGGTATGTCATGCATTGATTTGGAAAATCAACACAAAATCGAATGTGTTATGCTCAAGTTCCAGATGATGCTTACAAAAAACAATAATTTATCATCAAATGTGTAAAAATTCAATTGGTCCTAGCCCACACCGTAGTAAAAAAAATTAAATGGAAGAAAAAACTATATAATAAAAATTACTAATGATGTTTGTCTGTTACAATTCTCCCAAACAAAAACACTTTCAGCCATCATAAAGTCTAATCCAGGCCTGGTGAGAGAAAAAATGGTTTTTTTCTTGAACCATGAAATATGATCCCATGTCTAATTCTCAAAATTCTTATGATACATTAAGATACAAAAAATAATAATAATATCATGATGAAACTTCTCATAAGGGTCTTTTATCCAGACTATTCACTCAAACTTAGATAAATAATCCTCCATCTCAAAATATTATGAAATAAATACATGAGATGGATTAAGATTATACTTATTGAATTGGTAGACATGAATTATGTAATAAATTGATGTCAACTATGAAGTTAATGCTAGCATGTAAGACACCTTGAAAACTACTTAGTGATCTTGAAAGGCCCGACATACCCCGTCATTTTTTTTCCCTAAAGTCAAAAAAGATGATGGACCATACTATGATCCACCTTCTAGAACAATTGAACACCCAAATAAAACCCATGGTCTCAAAAAATTTGAAAAACATATGATTTGTGGAGACAATGAGATGTCAATAAACATAGGTTGACCATCATGAATTTCTCAGATGTCTCGTACACTGCGCATGGTCCCAAAAGTGTGGTATGTCCTATCATATCACAACGTAATGGAGACTGACATGGATGCCCATATAGGTTATCAAATGGATTCATGTGAATTGATGATTGGAAACAATTATTACAATAAAATTTGACCAATCCAAAATGACTATCCTATATCACCACCTTCATTAGAGTAAACAGAACCATGTAAGAGACCTTGAAACACAGTATACCAATATAATTTAATGAAAAATAAAGGGACATCACCCCGCCATAAGGAAATTGTATATACCATTGACACATCCCATCACCATGTTTCTCCCATTGAACAAACACTGTTAGAGACTGAGAAAATTGTACACAAACAAGGAATTCTCATCCACTGTTCTCTATGGTCTTATGTTCATTTGGGAAAAGTGACAAATTAATGTCTCCTCTTCACTAGAAATCCTCAAATAATGCGATGGAAACATTCTTCACAAGGAGTCAACCACCACATTATTCTTTTAATATACATGGGAGCTACCAAAATCACTTTCTATAAGATCACATGATCTAGAAATTTCATTTCCTTGATCTGGAGATGGCACATTCAAAGCATCACATAAAGGAGATGATCTGGTAGTGTATCCAACCCAATCCAAAAATTATTCTCTTGCTCTTCCAAAGATCTAGATTAAACCAGTTTGTTATCAACAAATACCACATGAATGTAGTCATGATGTTTCTAAAACACTCTGTTGAGAAGTTCCATAGTAACTGTTGAGGAATTTTTCAATTATAATGGCATGACCATGTACTCAAAGTGGTCATACTTGTTTCAGAAATCCATATTATGGGTGTCCACCCCTATCACCAGGACTTTGTGGTAAATCAAACCCATGCCTATTTTAGATAAACAAATTCTCCCTTTATCTAAATGAACACATAATTTATTTGGGAAAAGGGTTATTTATTTATGATGGTTACCTTATTCTACATCTAGAAATTGATGCAAAACTGGAGAGATCTGTCGGCATTATTCGTGCATAGTATAGGAGTATCCCAAATAGAGACGCTCATGGAAATTAATTCTATGGATTATAAATCTTCCAACTATATATTTAATTCCCCCTAACAGAGTGAGGTCCATATGATATGAGGGAAGAGCTATTGGTGGTGTTCCTGGTTCCAATTCAATTGAGAACTCTACATCCATCTCTTCGTGTAAGCCTAAAAGGAAATCAAAAGGAAATACATTTAAGAACACATCTACCACATGAGGTTGTCTATCCTTAGAGTAACTACCATATTCTACTAGCATGAGTGATGAAAACATAATTTCTAAACAACCCAACTCTGGAGGTAGAGACCCCACATGACCTGATCGAGGATCACATTCCCCAATAATAACCGTTGCACCTCCATCATGTTCCATGAATCTAACTCACCACTAATAGTAATTGATATGTTCATGGAATAGATCAGGACAATACATGTCAAGGATTAAATTCAAGGGGTCCATATCCATAACTGAGAAATCCCAAATTATCTCAACCCCTATAACGAAGAGAGAACAAGATAGAATCCTAGGACCCTGCTCCTAGTTTCCCCACTGTGTTAAAAAATCAATCCCAAAAGAAACCACATCGGTTGTAAATTATACATGATCAAAAGGATAGAATATATAAAAGATATAAATTCACCAATATGAAATGGTACAATAGCTAGAGTCAGTGAAATCCAAATGGTACCTCTCACTCTCGAATGTCCTACATCAGATCCAGCTAGTGCCTCATCCACAATATGGTGTTACCTAGTCCCAACTTAAGAATGATCACTCACCTGTAACTATACCCTGATCTAGATCTACCTAGAAGACAATATGTTCCAGCCTCCATGAACACCAAACCGATATCCGACAATGCTGGTTTTCTTGACTGAACTGAAACTCCCCTAGAATCAGTTGATCCTACCCCACTAGGATATCGATGTTCCACCATGAAATAAATATTGTAGATTCCCCATAATCCCACATCAATGACACATCCTTGGGGGAGATATACATGTAGGTCGTGGGTTCCATGCCTATCTACACTGATAGAACACACCCCACCATACACTAGAAGCCAGAAATGATATCAGCCTGGAAGGATGTCCTGATCTACCACCACAATTCTTCCCTTTCTAACCCTGCTTTCATGTGTTCATGGATTAAAATCAACATTCCACATCAAAAACCACTCTATAAAACATATCAATTCACTTATAATAAATCTTGGCCACCCAAGAATGATCATCAAATTCATCATAATATCCCATCTTGAACAAGAATACCTAATAATAAATTTCTAGTCACATCCCCATATCAAACTTCTGAGATTTCATAGATTCATTAGAATGAATCATTGGCTAGTAATACACAAGCTCAGCAAATATTATAACATATTTAATCAATGTTTGATCACCTTGGGAAAGATCCATGAACGCATGTGATCTACAATTTCTTTGGACCTTGGGGTAATAATGATCATTTATGATTGTCTTGAAATCCTATCAGCTCATCTTCTCATGCCTACCATCATGAAGCACTGATTCCCACCACATTCAACTGGGAACCTCTAATATAAATGCGTCACATTTCACCCTTACCTCTCAAGTGTTCTAAATAATTTGAACACACACTATATCTTCTCAAGGAATTCCTTCACATCCTAAGTATCTGTGATAAAAAAATTAATAGTGTTTGTTCTTGATGAAACTCTTGTGATTTTTCCTTTTTAAGACTAGATCCAACCTCTATAACTAGACCAGGAGAAGATGAACCTCCTTGTCCTTATGCCTAAACAGGCCGAACTATTTCTTCCTCAATCAATTGATCAATCAGTGAGAGAGAACACTCTTTGGCATCCTCCTGTGGGTCCAATGGATATTTCTGGGGACACATACTTTTACAAGGTAAGTATCCACATAAGAAAAATATTAATTGATAAGGTTTAAAAATTTTCAATTTCATAAAAACAATTCAATAAATCAAACATGCTGAAGAAACACAATGACTAAATCAATTCACCCACACATAGTTTTTGCGAACAGTCTTCTGCATGCACATCCCACTTTAATGAGAAACTGAACAATAATCCCAACGTCCCATGGTGACTCGATGTTTGTCACTAGGTGTGCTTATCATAATCCCTACATGAAACATGAAATATGATCCTTGGTAGTCCTATATCTTACTTAATCAGATTCATCCCCAGTAAAATGATTTAATGGCTTCTCCAAATCCTTATCTCGTTCCATTTTTACACAACCCAAGGCACATCAATAATTAAATGTTGCCCAACCAGGTCAGTGGAAAGACCATAGGGCATTCTAGATACCCAATTGCTTAAAAATGTTCTTGGGTATCAAGAAAATTTTTTTTGATCAATTTACCACTATATATATATATAATAAAAATCAATATAAAATATTCCAAAGTTGGAAGTCACAACAAATCAATCCTTTATCAAAAACCATAATTTGAGTAAAATACTAAAACTGAAACCCAATGAACTAATATAGTGTATAGCGAAAAAAATAGCTCAAAACCAACCACATTGTAAGAGGAAACCCCCTCAACCATCACCAAAATGTTGTACCAAGAAGGATAGTTACTTTTTTGATCTTCAGTCTCAAAATTCTTTATCCTTAGTTGTATTAGATATTAACAAATCTATTTACACCTAAAGGTGTAAGTAGAAAGTGAGCTAATTCCCACCCAGATTTCCCCAAGAAATGATTCCATTCATAAACCTTATGTGAAGAACACACATTCGTGTTTAATAAATGAATAAAAATAAAATCTTTAAATAATTTATTGAAATATTTTTTAATGAAAAAAAATTATAAAAGAAAGAGGAATTAGTCAGAATAACGTTAATAGAATTATTTTATGTGAAAACATATTTTATATTAAAAGAATCCAAATGTTACACCATATATCAATAGTGAGTGGATGTAGTCAAAAATAATCCAATAAGGGAGGGTATATATAGGACTAGATATAAATATAACCCTAGGAGAAAGTATCTATGTGAAAGTGGTGTTGGAACCACAACCTACTGCATTCTCGTGCATGATCTACTATGGGAAATCATAGCTCAAGGCCTAGTGTTCTCCAACCATATCACATTCTTAATAAATGATGTTTTCGTCAATCCTCATATGTGATCCTAAGCTGAATCCATTTTCAATTCACTAGTACACATGTCCTTGTCCGCATTTCTATCTAACTGGGATTCGAATTTGTGCTCAAACAAGTTCCGAGTTCATTTTACGTGCCGAAATATAACCAATAGAACGATCAAGGAAATGCACATACCAAGTACCACCATTTACACAAGATAATTCCATTTTAAAAAAATTCACACACAAAAACATCCAATAAAAAATATTTCCCATCATTGATATAATTTAATAAAATATTTACAAATATTATAAAACAATACCAAAAGGGGATAATAAATAATTAGATTATAAACCCACTCCAAATCACCCATTTTGAATGTAATGCACAACTACATAGTAACAGAAGACAACACACACCACATAAATAGTAAAATAACTACATTTAATAATTTATGAAAATCCATTAAGTATAAAAGGATGATTTTTTACCAAAAACAAAATCTTTTCACATAAACATGCCACATATATCAATGAAATAAAAATTCCATAATAAACTATTTTTTAAGAAAATTAATTAACCATATAAAACTAAAATCTAATAACAATGGTAAAATAATTCGTCAAATAAATATAACTCGCACAAAAAAATTAATTAATGAACATGCTAAATTAATTAAACAATAAAACAAGTTCATCAAATATCATATTCCCATGAGACCACCTACATCAGTGTAGAAATACCTAAATTTTAGTTCAACACTCCAATTTATCACCAATAATATAAAAATACTATAATTGAACAATAAAGGAAGGCATATACCCCAAAACAGAAAAATAAATACTACGAACGAATCCTAAATGAATAGAAATTCCATATATGAGGAAGAAAATTCTTATCAAAGTGGACTAAAACAATAGTGGAGGGAGTGCGAGGTTGGAAAAGTGAGATGGAGGGTGTTTTTTGTGAGCAGTGCTAGAATATCTAGCCATGAAAGGCTTGAGGAGAGGGATGTACAATGGAAGAAGATGAAGTGAGTTGGATAGGGCTGCCCACAATGGTTCACTGGATAGGAGGAGGGGTGTTGATTTGTTTTCTTATGGTAGGAAAGATGGAGGAAGATGTTTTATGATTGAATCACGATCTGAAATAGGCGGTGAAGTGTGACACCAATAAGGGGGAAGGCATGTGGAGGAATGAATGAAAAATAAGAAATAGAAATTGTAATAAAAACTAAAAAAACCATCCAAAAGGTAATAAACTGAATTAAATTTGATAATAATAATATTAATAACATAATATTAATACCATAATTATTTTATTGAAGAAAATAATAATAATAATAATTTTAATATTATTATTATTATTATTGTTGTTATTTTAAAAAAATGAAATCATTTTATTTTATTCATTTTATTTTGCAGTCTTTGTGTTTTTCATTTAGTTAATTAACTACTTAGGAACATCCTAGGTAGGTTACATTGTGATTTTCTTAACCCACATGGATTTGACCATGACCTACCCATGTTTTGAAATATCTTAATCCAAAAAAACTCATTAATCATCAAAATCATGAAATTTTAATCGGGCTAATCCTACACCGCAAAAAAACATTCCAAAGATAGATAAAATTTAAAAATACAAATGGTTACTCGAGTTTAGATCAGACATTGAACACATGTTCCACCAAACAAACCTCATATACTCCCAATCATATGGTAGAACTGACACACTCAGATACCACTCAATCATGAACCATCCCATTGGGGCCTATGTCATGACTACCCTAAGACCTCCTTCAATAGGTGAGGGCTGTTGACTAGAACAGAGTAGGCAAATCCCAAAAAATAAAGGCAATAGCCAAATGTTCATGTACACATGCACACATCCCCATGCCAGAAAATTATGAAATGAAAAAACCAATAAGTCAACAACGCATGTGTACCACTATGATCCCAAAATAGAGTGAGATAGTAAAATCAATGGAATTTAAATATGTCCAAATACAATCCCACCATAATGCGTTTTTAACAGAAGTACAACATGGATGATAAGGTACTGGGACTGTTGTGCAAATTTCACAAGGACACACCTCAGTCTCTCAGGTCCCACTATGCACCACCTTGACCAGGTCTTCATAAGACTCCATCGAAAGGATGATCACTTGCACATGATAGAACTCATACAAGAGAATATCGTGATGTGGTGATTATAAAAATATTCAGTGGGAAACCCTGAAACCACAAAGAAATACATAAAGTGGTTTAGATCACAACAAAATACTAGAGATATAATTCCATTTGAAGTTCACTCATTCCATGAAAACTCATTCCCAGAGCCCTGATATCATTGAATACACCCCATGAAGAGGTCTAGATAATTTGGTCCTCGTCAAAAGATAACACATTGGTCCAAGAAGAAAAAGGTATATAGAAAGGCGGTCACATCTAAAAATGATCGGGGCACCCCAATGATTGTGCTTATAATAGCTAGGGGATACCACATACCCAATCTACATCAACCAGCATCATAAGCGATAATGCACATAATCACTAGGACATTCCATGGACCCTATATTTGCAGTAATCTAGATGGCGGTGTGGTTCCCCACTCTAGGGGGTTACAGAATTCCACAAACTTCACTAAGGGAGATATAGGATCTTTCACTAGTATTTTGTAGGGATACCATACTATATCTAATAATTTTATTATAGAGTGTATGACAATCCAATAATGTTGATGTCAAATCATAATGAACCATTGAGGAATGGAATAAAATAACTATATGAACCTATACAGTTTCAAAAATAATACACCACTTGTATCATAATGACCATCTCAAAATGAGGGTCAAAACCTCGTTTATACCACATGGACTGAATACTTCTTTTTGGATATATAATTGATTTAGTGAAACTATCCACATGCATTATTGGGACCTGAAGAAATACATACATAGTCCACCAAAATTGGGATATTCTATGACAGCCCTGGATCTAAGCCTGTTATGACACGTTTCTGGACTAGACCAATGTCCTAACTCATCCCACAGAACCATCCCTACCCATTTTCCTGACCTAGCCTCGTAGCCTAGCCTGCTGGTCTGGCATGCTCCACATCCACTACCGTGTTTGTCACCACAACCATTGCCTACAACCACTGTGTCTCACCGCTACACCAGTGGTCCCTTCCATGGACCTCCTCACCGCCTACGATGAATGAAAACCCAAAATGTAACATATATGAGGACCATGGGTCTGAATCTATATAGATCTGGACTCCCTTATTGATTAAGCTCAAATATGGGGGGTCCTATGGTGTTAAAAACCACCCGCCAATGTCGAACATGGAGCCACAGGGTTGCAATGAATATTAATGTGAATAAAGGAGAGATAAATGCTCATGAGTAATAGTTTATCTTAATTTTCCAAGTGTTCTTGGACAATGATCAAAATTGGGGGATTCAATTCAGAAATACACATCAAATAGATCATGATATCCACTAAAGAAATCCTATCCAACAAATATGATCATCCTATAGGAAAACATATATATGGATTATTTGGAATTCTTCGTATGAATAATGAATGGGTAATTATACCTATAAATAATATTCTATACATATTTTTGGATCTATTGTCGATGAGGAATGATTTTATTGTTTTCATTGAAAAGTTTCACATATTCCACATTCATAACGATCATTGATCCGATCTTGATATGTTTTCATCTCTAGGATTGTGGAGATAATATTGGATTTCCATCAATGAGATAAATTTAAATAAAAACTCATTTTGAAAAAAAAAATACTGAATTATATTATTCCTTTTACATCCCTAACAGTGTTTTCCACAAAATACCTGCACCAAATAATGTTAGGTAATGCCTAGGGTAATGAACCTATTATAAAATCAATAAGTCCAATATATTTTTCATATAAGAACCCATTTATGAGGTGTTTTATTTTTTTAAGAATACATCATGTTCTTGATAATAAATATTTCAATATTATTCAAAAATTTATTCTGACCACACCGAGATATGGAATCACACTCCATATCAGTGTCTGGTGTCAAAATTAGTCAATATATTATCCAAAAATAATGAAAGGAAAATTAGATATGTTACTGTATCCCCACCTTGGGGTTATGTATACCCAAAAATCCCCAAATATGTATATTGAATCATAAGAGGGTATGGAGAATGAATTTGAGCCTCTCAATCCCATGATCTCTCCTAGAGAATCTCATTATCCCACTGCACAAAAACCAAATGAATTGATCTCCCATGAATTATACACTCTTACTAATCCTTGATGTACACTAGGTACTCCAAAAAAGTCCATCCATATTCAGCTTCGACCTCTACATAATTAATGATTCATGATCGGTCATGCATGTATATCCTTAGATGCGACAAATGGGAGCCATTTTTTACCATATATAACTGCAGTTATAGAAAATAGAAATATGTCACCTTCCCACTTATTCCAATTATATGGAAAGGTACTGTGACCCTCAAAGATAGCTTTCCACCCCAACAAAATCAATCTAATCCTCATCATGGTGAAACCTAACGTAACATTGATAATCTTTCCGTGAACAATAAATGCCGTAATTCATGTTTGAATATGAATTATGTCAATTCTGTAGAGTTTTCATTTTCTCTTTAATGATATAAATCATTTCTATAGTAACTTTCACAGACTCTAGGATCATTACTAATGACTCTCCTATGTCAGATAAGAAAAGTGGTGACCTGCACGATATCCCAAAAAAGGATTCCAATTGCATAAAAATGGTTTATTTATTGTTTTTTATGAGAACTTCACATGTGGTTGATGGTCCACCAAACTATGGAAAATTACTAACATGAAATACAATAACATATCCTCCATAACCAAAATGGTTTGATTATTATAGTCGTCCTTCAATGGGTAAAATATTGAGCTCAAGCATAGCTTTGTCCCAAATGTCTCATGTTATCCCTTCCAAAACCGAGATGTAAAGAGAGAATCATGATGATATACAATAATTGATGGAACTACATGGATTCAAAATAACTTTTGCATATAGGGGAACCCCAATCACTTTACTAGACTCCACTCTCGGATAGCTAGGATGTTGTTCGACATGGGGAGTTGGTCTATGATCACCCAGATGAAATCATTTCCCCAAGATGTATGTGTAAAACGCATTATAAATTATATTTATATCACATCCCACTTTTATTCTGGAACCACAATGGGTTGTGTTAAATATAGCTCTCAACATTCACTATCTGACAAGTAAGGCATCGAGAGAAAAATGTTTCAACTCTTTTTCTCATCCATTGAAACAAAAACTGACATTTTTTTAGGAACAACTTTCCCACAACCGGATGTAATGCCAAAAGTTATTTATTAAACACAATCCGAACATCCTCCCCCTAGTACTATTGTGCATCCTCTAGAAATAATAACCGCATCTCAACCTTTTGAATATCTACTAGGTTTATTCCCTATGGACATTAGATCATGTATAGTCTCATAGTAGGTAGCCCCAATATGTTCCCATCCGACTAAATGTATGAGTGGATTGTTGAAAACCATTATATGAATGTAGGATACTAAATCCCCACCCACAAAGGATAATTAAGACAAGACCAATTTGAATGATTCCTCATTCATCAATTGCAAATTATATATCATAATGATAGAATCATATACAATGTTATCCTTCCAATGAAATTTAATAATCTCAATGTTGTAGTCCTAGAGAAAATATAGCCAAAAACATCGTCCCGTGATCAGATCATTCTAATATAAAATATTCATGAGACTCATCTAATTAGATTATGATATTAATTCCTCGCCCATCATGTATTATAACCACATCTTAAATTTGGACACAACCAATCCTAAATCAAGAACATCGGTCATGTAGTTATATATGTTGGTCATCATCTAAAATGAATTATAGGAAATAACCAAATTCTTCAACATTAGGAAACAACCAATAATGTTCCCCAGTGCGTCATAGAAAACAATGTAATTGATGCTCTCCACTGGTAGCTTTAGGATGGGATCACACATCAATCTCTACCTTATCACCAAAAAGCCCATTTGAAACCTATCTATCCACACGAAATTATAGAACTTTAATGTATAATCATTGAGGTGTCATTGATCTTTGGAGATGTCAGGTATGAGCCTTGGATAGTACATGTCTGGTCTAAGTAAAATTTTCACCATAGTAACACTCTTGGGTGACTTCCAAGAATCCACTACTTCAAACATTTCTTGATCCATTGTGATAGTTTCCTCTGAGATAACGTGTCCTTGAAAATGGGCCTCTCAAATATAATTTGTGTACTTTGAGGGAATAATATAGAGTTTGGGCTCTCATAGTGTGTCTGAATACTTTCAAAAGTCATTCATGTACTCCTACTCATATGCTGAATACACTAGGAAGTCATCTATGAAGACCACCTAGAACCGGTCTATGTAATTCTGAAAGATTAGGTTACCAAGTCCCATGAACACTTGGAGGGTATTAGTCATTAAAAACAAAATCACCAAGTACACAAAGAAACCATGATAACATATAATTTCCATCATCTCTATATACTCAACACTTATTCACAGCTACATGTTTCCTAATCTCAATTTAATAATTCATAACCATCACACCCCTTTAAATCGATCAAAGAGTTCATTGATCCCTGGAAGTGGAAACATTTTCTTCATTGTCACCTGGTTTAATATCTATTAATAGAAAAATATCCTCAATCCCTTATCTCCCTTCTTGGGAAACCAAACTATGGCTTCATCGGGTGAAACATTGTGTCCCATGAAGCACATCCATTACAATTCCTCCAACTGTACCCTCATCTCATGATGCTCTTTGGGATCCATCCAATATGCAGGTTTAGATACTAATTTTTTCTCAGGGTGTATATAAATTCATTAGTATATCTCTTAATGTGAAGGAAAACCTGAAAATTTTTAAGGAAATAAGTAATTAGACTCATCCACCGTTGTAGGAATCTAGGGACTAATATCATCCCCTACACCAATTTTGAGTCTATCCAATTGATGTGTAATCATTTTCACCCTCCCATGTTTGAGTATATCCTAGAATGTATGTGTTCAATTTCATCATAAATGGAAAACATGCTCTCATAGCTTCGAAAACACCACACTCTTAGCCTAATATAGCCAGTCAATGCATGAGTTGTGGATAACCAATCCATACAATAATAACGTCATAAGGCCTTTATACAGATACCAAAATATACAAACCAAAACTCTTACCTCTATGAGTTAGGTAACACTATTGACAATAGGGTGTAATCATTGTGACCCCTCAAATATGATTATCCAAGTGTTAAGGGTCAAGTCAACATTCCAACTGGAATCTTCAAGTACCGAATAGGGATCATGGATAGAAAAATTGACTGGTACATGTTTAAATAAAAATTTAGTTATTGTAGAACCACATATCATTATTAGTGAATCAGGGCCATAAAACTCAATCACTTTTAACTATCCTCATCCCAACCCATATGTTCACTATGATAGGAATGGACAACCTAGGGGCGGTGATGCTAATTGGTCGAACCTATTACCGTATCCTACTACCATGCATTCACCTCTTCTACATATGCCACCCTACATACCACCATTCTTCTATCATTGCCTCTATCTCAATGGTCCCTTGACCATCTCCCATTTAGATTTATTATGGGTTGGGAAACACCAATCATGGTGTATCTGAGTTACACATGAGTAACAATGTCTATCCCTAGGCTGATTTGATCAACCTTGGGATCCATTAATAGATAAACCAATGTAGTAGGATCAACCCATAAAGCACCTCACCCACAACGATCTTATGACTATTTTCATCTAATTGTTATTGAGGTCTCTGAAACCCATTGATGACTAAATATAATTTTATCGGTGTGTTATTTGTAATAAAACTCTCCACTACCAGGGCTCTCTCAGTTACTCCAACATAGATACCAATAATAATGGATACTCCAAAATTACCTTCTGTCCTATTGTATTCCCTACATGAATGTCCAGGACCTAAAGAAGTATTCTTGTACCTTATACATGTAAAAGTGTGAATGATCAATAAGCTTCGTTGAATACTCTACCATGTTCATACTGCACAATTTCAGATGTAGATGCTCTTGTAGAATATTGATCACATTGTGGCCATATAGAAATCCTTCCTCAAGAGATATTAAAATTAAATCTATGAGAGATATTCATCATTTTTGTAATGAGTGACCAAGATCCAGCATATCCCTTCAATTCCTTGACGACGAATCCTGGGAAGAACATTCATCTGGATGGTAAAGGTTATTACAATGATGAGAACACAAGCAACTACCTCTATACAAACCTCAAACAATTGGGAGTCTAGGTCACATAGAAACCATTGATGTTGATGAATCTAGAACCTCAAAAATGCACTCATTATGTGTAAATCCTCAGCTGGTACTTCTGGTAGTATCATCTACACGACATGTGGTGGTACAGCTAGTAAACCACTTAGAGGTTATATCATTGGTACAATCCCTTATACCAATTCCTCATCCCAAGGTCGATCAACCTCATGATCAGAAAAAATATTCATATATAGATTTTCAGAAGCAGGAATATTGAAATAAAAAAAGATGTACCATGTTCAATAGAGTATAGCTGGATAGGTGACTCATGTGGGACATGTAAAACACAACCATTTTTATATGATTTATGTACCATTATTTTTTTCATGCAACCAGTGTTTTAATGCACCGAGTTAAACATGTATTAATTAAAGTCTTGTTGTCTGGATATGTTTTCCCCCATACCAACACTTTAGTCCATATCCAAAATGATTAGCTGGAAGAATTATATTTCATGAACCATGTCAGGACACCATCCAACTGATGCCCGACCCGAACATCGGTATGGGTCGAAGGGCATTCCCAATCCCCCTGGGCAGGTACAAGTGTTTGAGTATCAAAAGTAATGTTTTAGAATGATTTAACGGAATATATATATATATATATATAAAACATCCCAAAAATATAATTAACCAAATATTGACAACAAAACCAAAAGAACCTTTAACAGAAAAAACTATAATTTGAGTTACATGCTTAAACCAAAAACAAAGAACATCTACAATGTATGGTGACCAAAACCAGCTCGAAAACCACCACCTATGAAGTGGAAACCACCCTCAGTCTATATCCATAATATCGTATAATGTAGTATATCTAGAAACTCTATCTATTGTTTCCAAAAGCTTTATTCTTACTTATATCAAACATTAAAAAATCAACTTACACCCAATGGTGTAAGTAGGGTGTGAGATAAAACTCACCCAGATTCCATCTTGAAACATTTATTCTCATAAACATTATGGGATGAACACAAATGAATGTTTAGATAATGAAATGTAATAAACGATCCATCCCATTTAAAAAAAATATTAATGAAACAAGTTTAACAGAATATCGAATAAGATAGAAAAAAATTAATAAAAAATAATTTTTAACTGTATTTTTTTTTCTTTTAACAGATCCCAAAAGATGCAAACAGTGGTGAAATTTAGTAAAATAGAACTAAATATTGGAGAGGACCTATAGGGCTATCTAGAAATTAAATCATAAAACTTCACGTCTCGGTGAAATTTTTATAGGAACCGCGACCAAGAACGTTCTCAGTTAAAAACCACTAGGGGGAATCATATCCCATGACCCAGTTGTCTCTATCCATATCAAATATTTAATAAATTTATTCATCATTAATCATTCTATGTGATCCTTGGTAGAATCATGAACTGGATCCCTAGCACACTAGTACCAATCCTCCCTCTTAGCTACCTGATATTCATGTTTGTTTTCAAACAAGTTCCATGTTCATTAAATATGCCGCAATCAAACAAAAAGATCATACAAGGCAGTTCACATTCCAAATACCCACATTTACAAACCCAAATTCATTTCAAAATAATATTCCCACCAAAACAGCATGTAAGCATATTTCACACCACTGATATAATTTGATAATCCTTTTAATAAATTTAGACAAAAATTATTAATGAGGATCACACTGATTTACATGAAACACCAACACAAAATCCTCAGTTTTTAAATTAAATGCACAACAACACCATAACAAAACAAAACTCACACAAAAAAGGCAATTGAATAAACAAATTTCATATATCAGGGATTAACAATAAACAACATAAGATGATTTCATTTCAAAAACAAATTTTTTTCACATAAAAATGATACAAATACAAATGACAAATATATTCCATCACAAATAAAATTCATAACAAATTAATTAATCACATTAAACTCTAAATTAATCACAGAGGTAAAATAATTCATCAAATAAACACAAATCTCACAAAACAAATTAATTAATGAACATACTAAATTAGTAAAACAAGAAAACAATATCATAAAATTACATTTTGACACAAAAACACCTATCACAGTGTAGAAAACCTTGAATTTAGGTGGGAAACTCAAATTTCACAGTAATTTAACCACAACAAACTCAAATTGAACCTTAAAATCAAGATATCAAACCCAAAACACAATAATAAATCCTATGAATAGAAATAAAATATTTATAAAAAACATAAAGGATGAATTAAATGATTACCAAAGAGGAATTAACTTGTGGCAGAGGGAGAGGTAGGCTAGATGACCGAGACATGGGTACCAGAGGTGAGCCACACCAAAAAATACAGCAATGAATGGTGTGAGATGAAAAATGTGTGAAGGAAAAAGGTTGGATGCGGTGGGGAGGGTGGCACACTAATATTCACTGAATGGGATGAGGGGCCACAAGAAGATGTAATTCCTGAAGGATGATAGAAGGGTAATGTCGCCCAAGAAGGGGTTTGTGTAAGGGTTATAACATGATAACACAGAAGCAGGGGGGCTATATTGTGACGCCAAGAGGGGGGTTAAGGAAAAATGTGGACGAAAAGAAAAATAAGAAAATGAAAATCGAATAAAAACCCAAATACCTATACCAAAATTAAGATAATATTATTAATTATATTTAGTAGTAATAATATCAACAACTCTATAGTAATAACCTAATTAATATATTGAAAATAATATTACTATTAATAATCTCAACATCATTTTAATTATATTTATTATTATTAAATAACCTCTAAAATCATTTTATTGTCTTCATTTTATTGTTTTCAATTTATTTTTCATTTTTTCCAGTATATTTTAATACATAATTATATGTTTTGGCACAGGGTATGTCATGCATTGATTTGGAAAATCCACACAACATCGAATGTGTTATGCTCAAGTTCCTGACGGTCCTTACAAAAAAAATAATTTATCATCAAAAGTGTAAAAATTCAATTGTTCCTAGCCCACAACTTAGTAAATAAATTAAATGGAAGAAATAACTATATAATAAAAATTACTAATGATGTTAGTATATTACAATTCTCTCAAACAAAAACACTTTCAGCCATCATAAAGTCTAATCCAGGCCTGGTGAGAGAAAAAAATGATTTTTTTCTTGAACCATGAATTATGATCCCATGTCTAATGCTCAAAATTCTTATGATACATTAAGATACAAAAAATAATAATATTATCATGATGAAACTTCTCATGAGGGTATTTTATCCAGACTATTCACTCAAACTCAGATAAATAATGCTCCATCTCAAAATATTATGAAATAAATACATGAGATTGATTAAGATTATACTTATTGAATTGGTAGACATGAATTATGTCATAAATTGATGTCAACTATGAAGTTAGTGCTAGCATGTAAGACACCTTGAAAACTACTTAGTGATCTTGAAAGGCCCGACATACCCTATCATTTTCTTTCCCTAAAGTCAAAAAAGATGATGGACCATACCATGATCCACCTTCTAGAACAATTGAACACCCAAATAAAACACATGGTCTCAAAAAATTTGAAAAACATATAATTTGTGGAGACAATGAGATGTCAATAAACATAGCTTGACCATCATGAATTTCTCAGATGTCTCATAAACTGCGCATGGTCCCAAAAGTGTGGTCGGTCCTATCATATCACAACGTAATGGAGACTGACATGGATGCCCATATAGGTTATCAAATGGATTCATGTGAATTGATGATTGCAAATAATTATTACAATAAAATTTGACCAATCCAAAATGACTATCCTATATCACCACCTTCATTAGAGTAAACAGAACCATGCAAGAGTCCTTGAAACACAGTATTCCAATATAATTTAATGAAAAATAAAGGGACATCACCCCGCCATAAGGAAATTGTATATACCTTTGACACATCCCATCGACATGTTTCTCCCATTGAACAAACACTGTTAGAGACTGAGAAAATTGTACACTCACAAGGAATTCTCATCCACTGTTCTCTATGGTCTTATGTTCATTTTGGAAAAGTGACAAATTAATGTCTCCTCTTCACTGGAAATCCACAAATAATGCCATGGAAACATTCTTCACAAGGCGTCAGCCACCACATTATTCTTTTAATATTCATGGGAGCTACCAAAATCACTTTCTCTAAGATCACATGATCTAGAAATTTCATTTCCTTGATCTGGAGATGGCACATTCAAAGCATCACATAAAGGAGATGATCTGGTAGTGTATCCAACCCAATCCAAAAATTATTCTCATGCTCTTCCAAAGATCTAGATTAAACAAGTTTGTTATCAACCAGTACCACAAGAATGTAGTCATGATGCAGCTAAAACACTCTATTTAAAAGTTCCATAGTAACTGTTGAGGAATTTTTCAATTATAATGACATGATCATGTACTCAAAGTGGTCATACTTGTTTCAGAAAGCCATATTATGGGTGTCCACCCCTATCACCAGGACTTTATGGTAACTCAAACCCATGCCTATTTTGGATAAACAAATTCTCCCTTTATCTAATTGAACACATAATTTATCTGGGGAAAGGGGTATTTATTTATGATGGTTACCTTATTCTACATCTAGAAATTGATGCAAAACTGGAGAGATCTGTCGTCATTCTTCGTGCATAGCATAGCAGTATCCCAAATAGAGACGCTCATGGAAATTAATGCTTTGGATTATACATCTTCCAACTATATATTTAATTCCCCCTAACACAGTGAGGGCCATATGATATGAGGGAAGAGCTATTGGTGGTGTTCTTGGTTCCAATTCAATTGAGAACTCTACATCCATCACTTCGTGTAAGCCTAAATTGAAATCAAAAGGAAATACATTTAAGAACACATCTACCACATGAGGTTGTCCAACTTTAGAGTAACAACCATATTCTACTGGCATGAGTGATGAAAACATAATTTATAGACTACCCAACTCTGGAGGTAGAGAACCCACATGACCTGATCGAGGATCACATTCCCCAATAATAACCTTTGCACCTCCATCATGTTCCATGAATCTAACTCACCACAAATAGTAATTGGTATGTTCTTGGAATAAATCAGGACAATACATGTCAAGGATTAAATTTAAGGGGTCCATATCCATAACCGAGAAATCCCAAATTATCTCAAACCCTATAACGAAGAGAGAACAAGACAGAATCCTAGGACCCCGCTCCTGGTTTCCCAACTGAGTTAAAAAATAAATCCCAAAATAAACCACATCGGTTGGAAAATTATACATGATCAAAAGGATGGAATATATAAAAGATATAAATGCACCAATATGAAATGGTACAATAGCTAGAGTCAGTGAAATCCAAATGGTACCTCTCACTCTCGAATGTCCTACATCATATCCAGCTAGTGCCTGATCCACAATATGGTGTTACCTAGTCCCATCTTATGAATGATCACTCACCTGTAACTATACCCTGATCTAGATCTACCTAGAAGACAATATGTTCTAGCCTCCATGAACACCAAACCGATATCCCAGAATGCCGGTCTTCTTGACTGAACTGAAACTCCCCTTGAATCAATTGATCCTACCCCACTAGGATATCGATGTTCCACCTTGAAATAAATATTGTAGATGTACCATAATCCCACATCAATGACACGTCCTTGGGGAGATATACATGTAGGTCATGGGTTCCATGCGTATCTACACTGATAGAACACACCCGACCATACACCAGAAGCCAGAAATAATAACAGCCTGGAAGGATGTCCTGATCTACCACCACAATTCTTCCCTTTCTCCCCCTTCTTTCACGTGTTCATGGATTAAAATCCAAATTCCACATCAAAAACCACTCTAGAAAACAAATCAATTCCCTTATAATAAATCTTGGCCATGCAAGAATGATCAACAAATTCATCATAATATCCCATCTTGAACAAGAAGACCTAATAATAAATTTCTAGTCACATCCCCATATCAAACTTCAGAGATTTCATTGATTCATTAGAATGAATCATTGGCATGTAATACACATGCTCAGCAAAGATTATAACATATTTAATCAATGTTTGACCACCTTGGGAAAGATCCATGAACTCCTGTGATCTATAATTTCTTTGGACCTTGGGGTAATAATGATCATTTATGATTGTCTTGAAATCCTTTCAGCTCATCTTCTCATGCCTACCATCATGAAGCACTGATTCCCACCACATGCAACTGGGAACCTCTAATATAAATGCGTCACATTTCACCCTTACCTCTCAAGTGTTCTAAATAATTTGAACACACACTCTATCTTCTCAAGGAATTCCTTCACATCCTAATTATCTGTGATAAAAAAATTAATAGTGTTTGTTTTTGATGAAACTCATGTGATTTTTCCTTTTTAAGACTAGATCCGACCTCTATAACTAGACCAGGAGAAGATGTACCTCCTTGTCCTTATGCCTAAACAGGCCGAACTATTTCTTCCTCAATCAATTGATCAATCAGTGAGAGAGAACACTCTTTGGCATCCTCCTGTGGGTGCAATGGATATTTCCGGGGACACACGATTTTACAAGGTAAGTAGTCACATAAGAAAAATATTAATTGATAATGTTTAAAATTTTTCAATTTCATAAAAACAATTCAATGAATCAAACATGCTGAAGAAACACAATGACTAAATCAATTCACCCACACATAGTTTCTGCGAACAGTCTTCTGCATGCACATCCCACTTTAAAGAGAAACTGAACAATAATCCCAACGTCCCATGGTGACTCGAGGTTTGTCACTAGGTGTGCTTATCAAAAGACCTACTTGCAACTTGAAATATGATCCCTGGTATTCCTATATCTTACTTAATCAGATTCATCCCCAGTAAAATGATTCAATGGCTTCTCCAAATCATTTTCTCATTACATTTTTACACAACCCAAGGCACATCAATAATTAAATGACGCCCAACCAGGTCAGTGGTAAGACCATAGGGCATTCTAGATACCCAATTGCTTAAAAATGTTCTCGGGTATCAAGAGAAAATTTTGGGATCAATTTACCATTATATATATATAATAAAAATCAATATAAAATAGTCCAATGTTGGAAGTCACAACAAATCAATCCTTTATCAAAAAACCATAATTTGAGTTAAATACTAAAACTGAAACCCAATGAACTAATATAGTGTATAGCGAAAAAAATAGCTCAAAACCAACCACATTGTAAGAGAAAACCCCCTCAACCATCACCACAATGTCGTACCAAGAAGGATAGTTACTTTTTTGATCTTCAGTCTCAAAATTCTTTATCCTTAGTTCTATTAGATATTAACAAATGTATTTACACCTAAAGGTGTAAGTAGAAAGTGAGCTCATTCCCACCCAGATTTCCCCAAGAAATGATTCTATTCATAAACCTTAAGTGAATAACACACATTCATGTTTAATAAATGAATAAAAATAAAATCCTTAAAAAAAATTTTGAAATCTTTTTTAATGAAAAAAAATTATAAATGAAAGAGGAATTAGTGAGAATAACGTTAATAGAATTCTTTTATGTAAAAACATATTTTATATTAATAGAATCCAAATGTTACACCATATATCAATAGTGAGTGGATGTAGTAAAAAATAATCCATTAAGGGAGGGTATATATAGGACTAGATATAAATATAACCCTAGGAGAAAGTATCTATGTGAAAGTGGTGTTGGAACCAAAACCTACTGCATTCTCGTGCATGATCTACTATAGGAAATCATAGCTCAAGGCCTTGTGTTCTACAACCATATCACATTCTTAATAAATGATGTTTTCGTCAATACTCATATGTGAACCTAAGCTGAATCCATTTTCAATTCACTAGTACACAAGTCCTTGTCCGCATTTCTATCTAACTGGGATTCGAATTTGTGCTCAAACAAGTTCCGAGTTCATTTCACGTGCCGAAATATAACTAATAGAACGAGCAAGGAAATTCACATACCAAGTACCACCATTTACAAAAGATAATTCCATTTTAAAAAAAGTCACACACAAAAACATCATATAAAAAATATTTCCCATCATTGATATAATTTAATAAAATATTTACAAATATTATAAAACAATACCAAAAGGGGATAATAAATAATTACATTAGAAACCCACTCCAAATCACCCATTTTGAATATAATGCACAACTATATAGTAATAGAAGACAACACACACCACATAAATAGTAAAATAACTACATTTAATAATTTATGAAAATCCATTAAGTATAAAAGGATGATTTTTTACCAAAAACAAAATCTTTTCACATAAACATGCCACATATATCAATGAAATAAAAATTCCATAATAAAATATTTTTTAACCAAATTAATTAACCATATAATACTAGAATCTAATAACACTGGTAAAATAATTCATCAAATAAATATAACTCACACAAAAAAAATTAATTAATGAACATGCTAAATTAATTAAACAATAAAACAAGTTCATCAAATATCCTATTCCCATGAGACCACCTACATCGGTGTAGAAATGCCTCAATTTTAGTTTGACACTCCAATTGATCACCAATAATATAAAAATACTATAATTGAACAAAAAAGAAAGACATATACGCCAAAACAGAAAAATAAATACTACGAACGAAACCTAAATGAGTTGAAATTCCATATATGAGAAAGAAAATTCTTACCAAAGTGGACTAAAACTATAGTGGAGGGAGTGAGAGGTTGGAAAAGCGAGATGGAGGGTGTTTCTAGGGAGCAGTGCTAGAATATCTAGCCAGGAAAGGCTTGAGGAGAGGGATGTACAATGGAAGATGATGAAGTGAGTTGGATAGGGCGGCCCACAATGGTTCGCTGGATAGGAGGAGGGGTGCTGATTTGTATTCTTATGGGAGGAAAGATGGAGGAAGATGTTTTATGATTGAATCACGATCTGAAATAGGTGGTGAAGTGTGACACCAATAAGGGGGAAGGCATGTGGAGGAATGAATGAAAAATATGAAATAGAAATTGTAATAAAAACTAAAAAAACCATCCAAAAGGTAATAAACCGAATTAAATTTTGTTAATAATAATTTTAATTACATAATATTAATAACATAATTAATTTATTGAAGAAAATAGTAATAATAATAATTTTAATATTATTATTATTATTGTTGTTGTTATTTAAAAAAAATGAAATCATTTTATTTTATTCATTTTATTTTGCAGTCTTTGTGTTTTTCATTTAGTTAATTAACTACTAAGGCACATCCTAGGTAGGTTACATTATTATTTTCTTAACCCACATGGATTTGAACATGACCTACCCATGTTTTGATTACTGTTAATCCAAAAAAACTCATTAATCATCAAAATCATGAAATTTTAATCGGGCTAATCCTACACCCCAAAAAAAAAACATTCCAAAGCTAGATAAAATTTAAAAATACAAATGGTTACTCGAGTTCAGATCAGACACTGAACACATGTTACCCCAAACCAACCTTATATACTCCCAATCATATGGTAGAACTGACACACATAGATACCACTCAATCATGAACCATCCCATTGGGGCCTATGTCATGACTACCCTAAGACCTCCTTCAATAGGTGAGGGCTGTTGACTAGAACAGAGTAGGAAAATCCCAAAAAATAAAGGCAATAGCCAAATGTTCATGTACACATGCACACATCCCCAAGCCACAAAATTATGAAATGGAAAAACCAATAATCCAATAACGCATGCATACCACAATGATCCAACAATAGAGTGCGATAGTAAAATCAATGGAATTTAAATATGTCCAAATACAAGCCCAAAATAATGCGTTTTTAACAGATGTACAACATGGATGATAAGGTACTGGGACTGCTATCCAAATTTCACAAGGACACACCTCAGTCTCTCAAGTCCCACTATGCACCACATTGACCAAGTCTTCATAGGACTCCATCGAAAGGATGATCACTTGCACATGATAGAACTCATAAAAGATAATATCATGATGTGGTGATTATAAAAATATACAGTGGGAAGCCCTGAAACCACAAAGAAATACATAAAGTGGTTTAGATCACAACAAAATACTAGAGATATAATTCCATTCGAAGTTCACTCATTCCATGACAACTCATTCCCAGAGCCCTGATATCATTGAATACACCCCATGAAGAGGTCTAGATAATTTTGTCCTCGTCAAAAGATAACACATTGGTCCAAGAAGAAAAAGGTATATAGAATGGCGGTCACATCTAGAAATGATTGGGGGACCCCAAAGATCGTGCTTATAATATCAAGGGGATACCACATACCCAATCTACATCAACCAGCATCATAAGCGATAATGCACATAATCACTAGGACATTCCATGAACCCTATATATGCAGTAATCTAGATGGCGGTGTGGTTCCCCACTCTAGGGGGTTACAGAATTCCACAAACATCACTAAGGGAGATATAGGATCTTTCACTAGTATTTTGTAGGGATACCATACTATATCTAATAATTTTATTATAGAGTGTATGACAGTCCAATAATGTGGATTTCAAATCATAATGAACCATTGAGGAATGGAATAAAATAACTATATGAACCTATACAGTTTCAAAAATAATACACCACTTGTATCAAAATAACCATCTCAAAATGAGGGTCAAAACCTCGTTTATACCACATGGATTGAATACTTCTTTTTGGATATATAATTGATTTAGTGAAACTATCCACATCCATTATTGGGACCTGAAGAAATACATACACAGTCGACCAAAATTGTGATATTCTATGACCACCCTAGATCTGAGCCTGTTATGACACGTTTCTGGACCAGACCAGTGTCCTAACTCATCCCACAGAACCAACCCTACCCATTTTCCTAACCTAGCCCCGTAGCCTAGCCCACTGGTCTGGCCTGCTCCACATCCACTACCGTGTTTGTCACCACAACCATTGCCTACAACCATTGTGTCTCACCGCTACACCAGTGGTCCCTTCCATGGACCTGCTCACCGCCTATGATGAATGAAAACCCAAAATGTCACATATATGAGGACCATGGGTCTGAATCTATATAGATCTGGACTCCCTTATTGATTATTCTCATATTTGGGGGGTCCTATGGTGTTAAAAACCTCCCGCCAATGTCGAACATGGAACCACAGGGTTCCAATGAATATTAATGTGAATAAAGGAGAGATAAATGCTCATGAGTAATAGGTTATCTTAAATTTCAAAGTGTTCTTGTCTAATGATCAAAATTGGGGATTTCAATTCATAAATCCACATCAAATAGATCACGATATCCAATAAAGAAATCCTATCCAACAAATATGATCAACATATAGGAAAACATATTTATGGATTAGTTGGTATTATTCGTATGAATAATGAATGGGTAATTATACCTATAAATAATATTCTATACATATTTCTGGATCTATTGTCGATGAAGAATGATTTTATTGTTTTCATTGAAAAGATTCACATATTCCACATTCATAATGATCATTTATCCGATCTTGATATGTTGTCACTCGCATGAGAGATTTCTACACATCTATTTCTACAGGTAGTTATAAATTTCTGTTGTTATGAAGCTAACACTAGATATCAAATATAATGATATATTTATAGGAATATTCATTTCATTAATTTTTTTAATAAGTTATTTTATTCCATTTACATCCCCCAGAGCATTTCAACAAACAACCCATGCTGACAAATGTTATGTCGCACCTAGTGTAAATATACTATTTTGAACCCAAATGTTCCCTTATATTTTTTATTTGAGAAACCATTTATGATTTATACCAATTTTTCGTGAAAACGTCATGCACATACTGTTAAATATTATAATATTTTTCAAACATTTATTTCAGGCACAACAATCCATAGAATCACTTGCCGTAAGAGCACCTAGTCTTGAAATCAATATGTATCATATCCAAAAAATAATACATAGAAAATTAAATATGTTAATAATAATAATTATTATAATTATAATTAATAGTGGTTATAAAATTATTCCATCACATGGAAAAAATTAAACAGATTTTCATTCTGTTCTTTTGGAAAAAAACCTCATGTGCGGTAGATATTAGTAAATTTAATACAAAAATTTTAAATATAGTAAAAATCATAGAATATAACCTTATTAAATTATTCAATTTTTATAATGATATTAATATAACTATATAAATAATTTTTAATATTATTAAAAAATCCCTAACCTAGATGATTATTGGGGGCATGATAATAAAAAAACATCCCATCAGTTATCTTTTATACCTTGAGAATTAGAATTGTGACATGACATATAAAAATTAAATAATAACTATTTGAGATTAAAATATTTCTTTTTTTAATAGGTTTTAAATAAATTCCCAAAAATAAAATTCATTCATAATATCCACTATTTGAAAATGAAATTAGATTAAATTCTTGTAGAATTGGTATGCATTTAATGAACCCCTAATAAAATATGAAATATATTATTGATTAATAAATCCATATAGATTCATTATATCTGTAAAAACATTATTTATATTCTATATTAATCCCAATTAAATAATGTTTTGAATATAATTTATATCTTAAAGAAAAATAATTTTGATGGGGAAATCCATATAACATTAATATATCTTAAATACAAAGAATATGAAATATAGAACCACATATTGATTTTTAAATCCCTTAAACATAATTAATTATTCTTAATATTATAAAATGGTATTCACACTCGCAAAAAACAAAATAAATTATTGAATATGTCATATGACTCATTGAAATAAACGAGATTCTATAATTCATGTCATGTAATCTCAGCTACACTGAATGTTATTTAAGCTCATTTATAATAAAAAATATATATTTTTGTATTATATACCAATATTATATAAATCTGAATTTATATTCTTAAATTATAATAATTTATTACAAATAAATTGGATATATAGTGTTCTTATTTAACATCATATGTATGTAATATTGATTCCATCATAGATGTTTCATAATTACTATGTCGAACCTGAATCATTGAAAAAATATTACCATTAGAATTTTTTTAAATGTAATATAATATAATTCAAAATATTTTTTATATATTTAAAATATTTTTTCATGAGTTTATATTTACATCTCATGAAAATCAGAATAGTGATGAACTTGTTTTGGAAAAATTATCTGATATTAATATATTTTGTTATTATAATAATTTTTTTCAATGGGTTAATTCCATAACTTTATTAATGATATATATTAATATTTTTTAAAATAAATATAAATAAAATACATTTTAATACCACCATTATAATGTGGTGATAAAAATTGAACCACATCATCCACTAGGTAATGCTCTTCATAGACACACACGAGGAAAGAAGAATATAATAATATTTTATAACTGAATAATGTAATGTGAATTTAGTGGACAATATGGTATATAAGAATATTTAATTACAAAATAATAATTATATCCATATAAAATATTTACATATTTAATTTTTTATGGATAATAAATAAGTATGCAGTTAAAATCAGATTGTAATTCATGGTGATGGTATCCCACTCATATACAAGGGTGGAATTTTAATTATTACTTGAAAAAGGAGGAATGTAAATAATTATTGTTATATAAGTATAATAACACGTTAGTATTATAATTATATCAATTTTATTATTTAATTAATCTATAATATAAATTAATATACAAAATTAATGTAATAAAAATTTAAATTATTTATTTCATAATTTTTTATGAAATAATTTTCTTGAAAACCCCATTAATATTCTATCACAATTATTGAATAATTAAAACATAATAAAAGTAGATTAAGAAATAATGTATTAGTTCACTTCAATTTGAAACATGTAAAAACGATCCCTCTTACATAAGTGAGCTATATTATTTCCCTCATGGTTCATTATAACTATAATCCATTTTATACATAGCATAAATAATAGACATCCTCAAATCCTGGAGAAGGAGACATAAAAAAGAGGTGATGTCAGTTTCTCAGGTAGGGTAATCAAAGGATACATATAAATATAAACATGAAAAAAAGAGTATTAGAAGGCATTCAAATTTTTTTAATATCACACTCTTCATATCAAATATTGTAAACACAAATCATTGTATAATGATTTATAGTTCATAATACATGAATCCTAAGGAAATAAAGAATGTAACCCATGAAATCATAATAATGGAATAAAACATAGAATTGTGGAAAACACAAAACCATATAATATGATTTTTATTATTGCCAAGGAATATCTGAAAAGGCCATATTAGTAATATAGGTTCTTTACTCAAACTATCTTGGTTTTCCTGATTCACACCCACTCCCATCATAGTATCACACATTCTATCCTAATACCATATGGGTTGTCATGGTTCACTCCAATGTCAATCTAAGTATTCATGGTTTACTCACAAGACAATCATAATATATTTATTTATATATAAATAATTAAGAAATTCGTGGGTCATAGATATGGGTCCCATACATATCGTAATGAATTTATAGATACATGTGCCAAAAATTCACAATCAAGAATATCATAACATGTGAAAAAAATACACATGTTTAATAATAATTTCATAAAAATCATAACCCCTAATACAAATTATGATTTCTTAACCATATATCCCATGAATGTGAAAAAGGATTCATTGATACCATTACATCGAGAAAAAACCATTCAAAAAATATATTAATGTATCCATTAGATCATTTCCAAAAATGGTATGAGAAACATAAAAATATATTATCATTTATGGGGAATTTTTTTAAAAGTTATTTTTAGAAAATTTATTGAGAAAAATATCCTTCATTTGTGAAAATTATTTTTAAAACCTAAATTATATTAAAAATATATTTTCATGGTATATAAACAAGAATTATTATAATGGAATCTTGAAAATATTTTGAAATTTTTTTCCTTGAAACGTTTAAATATGCTTAAAACCCTTTTCAAAACTATTTTCTTTGAAAACATATAAATGTATCATAAAAATTATTGGAAACATTAAACCCATTAAAGAAACAATATAGAATCGATATATAAAGAACCATAAAAAAATAATAATAATCTAAAAATATATTAAGGATTAAAATATACACCACACAAATGAAATATGTAGTGAACATGTCATGTATCTCATGAATATACAAAGGGAGATGAAATTACCTTACGTGGATTCTGACTTAAATCATGTTTCTTTATATTCAGGAATCATAAAATCATGTTAATTAATTATTTTTTCTGAACTATTTACAAGATTATTTATAATTTTACACCACTTATAATCATGTTTAATACAAATACATAATCATTTATTTTAAAATAGGGAGTTTTTCTCAATATTCGGTTCATGGGTTAAAAATTACATTGGTTGGTCAAATATGATCAAAGGGGTGATTATATAAAAATATCAAGAATAATAATCATGAAATAATTATCATATTTATGAATTAATTATACTTTTATGACCAATCACTATAAATGATGGTGAAAAATGAATCAATGTTACAATCCGGGTGATGATAGGTCGTACATACGCTTGAGTAACGTTACTATTTGTCAATGATTATTATGGAAATAAGTTATATAACATTAATACTAAGATAATTGTTACTATATCACAATTTAAATATTATTTCTCCATATATCTTTATATTTATAATTATTTTAGGTAAAACAAATTACATCATGTCGAGGAGGAGGTTGTTCACATGTTCATGAATGACCATATCACTTAATAAATGTGTTCAAGGGTAATAAAGAAAATTGTATATATTATATATCTATAAAGTTAACTCTTTAAATAATATAATAATATTTTTATTTCACATTAATTTTATTTAAACCATCATTTAAACATGTTTTTTAATGTGTGAATGAATCACCTTGTTTTGAGGGGGCGGTATTCTAGACATTCTCAAATGGAATTATTATATTTACACAAGATGCAATGTATAAGGATTATTGTTGTAAATTAATTTCATAAGAATAAATAAATTATAATTATGAAAAATAATATATAAAAAAGTGTTTCCATCATAATTTCTACCATGGGAGCTATTAGGGGAAAAATGAACAATCATCGTTTTGTGAGACAATAGTTCTCTGCAATGAAAATCATTTTATTCATTATCCATTAGATGGATGATTGTATATGTGTCTGAATGAACCATACTTTAAACAAATCCATGAATATTTATTTTCAATTTCAATTATACAATATTGTAAAAAAAAATATCATAGAGTGGAGAAGGAAATTAATAGAAAAGAGTTTTAATGATGGTGTTATCACTTAATCGGGTAACTACTTCTGGTTTGAACCAAATGGATTTATTGAAATGTTTTAATCCCAATAAAATGCTTCAATGTGTAATGGAGGGAGATGTGTGATATATTTTGATAGATTTTAGATGATCATATGTGGTTGTACTAGTTTTAGAACGTGGAGGGGATATGAAACCTTTTCTACGGGAGGAGTGGCACTCTTTTAATAATTTTGAAAACAAAAACCCCAGACAAATTTTATTATAACATGTGGATCCAATAATGGTAAAACCTGAATAAAATATATTAAAAGGCTAAATATTTATATCCATTCGATTTTGGTTATTATTATAGTTTTATATCGGGCGTGTGTTTAATTATTAATCCTTTATTAAACATTAGTGTACCTCAATCATTTAAATTAATTTTAATTAAATCCTGTAATGAATCATGTTAAAAAAATAATATGGCCCTGTTATAAATTTTAAATTATAATATTTATCAATTTTGAATCCATTTTTTCAAATTAAAATCACATAAGTGGTATAAATTAATTTAAATGTAATCCCACAAATGAGATGATATAATGTGTCTCTAAAGTGAAATGTTCAAATTGTCAATATGGTTAAAAGTATAATTAAAAATTAATTTGTTACAATTGAAAAAAATTAGATTGAATGATAAAAATTCAAACTAACTAAATGTATAAACCAATATAATATATTACATAACTATATAACCAAATTAGATTATGAAGCAGTTCTGAGTTAAATTTTTTAATTTTTTTTATTAATTTAAAATTAAACTTCTTAGAAAAATAACAAAAATGTACCCTAACCAAATTATTATGTTTCTATTTCATAAATTAAGTTTTTTTACATATAATATTATAAGAAGTTAAAAAAATTATATTTAATGTATTTTTTCTATAAAAGGAGTACAAATAAATTAATAAAAATATAGGATTTTAATCATACAATTGGATTGGTTCAAATATTTTTTGTACAGAATATATTTGATGAATATTAAAAATATTTTTTGGAATATATAAAATATATTTTATTTTAATATGATTTACTAATTGTAATATTTTAATTTATTATGGTAAAACATCTTTATAACACTAAAAATATTAAAATAATCCAATATATTTAATCAGTTTTAATATTTTTTACTTATTAACTAGTAACCTATGAATTCAAATTATATTTTTTCAAACCGAATATTTTCATAAATTAGTTTATACTCTTTATAACCAATAACATAACATCTTGGTTATACCATATTAAATAATAACTTTTTAATAATATATTATTGTTCAATAAAACACGGTCTTTCCTTTAACATAATACATCAAGGAAAGATATTGTTCCATAAAACAGAAGGTATCCATAATGTTTTTTGTAGAGGGAGGTAAAATTTATGATGTATGTAGTGCATGATTAACATGTAATTGCCTATAAATCATGAAAAAACATAGTGCATAAATATAATATTATCTATTTTTAGTGTTACATGAAATGAAAAATATCAAGAAGATATAATTAATTTGAAAGAAATTCATAAATTCATTGAGTGTTACACTCAACCCTCCCATAAATTAATTTCACCATCGAAATTTTTCTAGGATATCAATGGTATAATAGCTGAATGTTCCTTTCATAGAATCCTTCATCTTTAAACTGAATACTAAAACATCATTTCATTAAATAAGGTTGGAACCGTAATGGTTAGCCAAAGTAACTCATAACGACATTCCCATATAGAAGAACATAGATGGGTTGTAAAAACATGTACATCGAGGATAACTCAATCCAAAATGATCTGATGTAGAGTGGTAAATAATAAGTCTTGTAGAAAATAAAAAAAGAAATATACATAAATTTGTGATGACCTAAAGGACAATATGATCCATCTAAAACAAATGTAATAGGATAAAATTATCTTTCTAGATCATATTTTTACTGATGATGAATTTTCATTAGAATATATAGTTTTATGATTATTTGAAAACCTCTATTATATTTTTCACTTCATACACCTCATCACATTAGCAAAAAAGGAAGTTCTTTTTTAATTCCTAAAGTACATTCAAATCATGTGATCCATGATAGCTCATACCATCCCTCTTTATTTATCATAAAAACATAGTTTTTTTAATAGGTTTTCCAATTAGAATAACTACTCATGTGTTTAGATAATACTCTATTCTCTAGAATATTATCCAATTATAAATTTAACCACTTCATAAATTGTTTACCTTATAACCCTCCTTAAATAAGAAAATAAAAAACATTAAATTGAAAATCGTAAAATATTCTTTACATTGATCCCCCAAATTCCAAAAAGTATAACTTGTTTTTCTCATTACAAACATGTGAATACCCTAATCATATATACCATTAAAATATTTTAATAACTTGAAGTAGCATAATTAATTTTTAAAAACATGAATGTTTACCTATTCTAATGGTTACACTATATATTACTAAAATCCATGAAGTTTTAATCTTCATCTTTGATGACATAGAAAAACATTTCAACCAATCAATTATAGATTTATTAATAACATCCAATTTACTTATATAATTATTTATCCAATATATCATAATCCAAATATAATTATTATAAAATCATATATTAATTTAGGGATACCATTCCATAATAAAAATATCACCTTTCAGTGAAATCATCATTCAACGTAAAATAACCCTTCTCTTTATGACACACAAACACATGATTTATTACATAAAAATTCCCTTAAAACAACTCCAAGGATCAGTAGGTATATTTAAATAGGAAATTAGTAACGTTAAAGGACAAATTATTATATAAAAAGCATTATATTTATTGAATACTTCTTTTACGTGACGACAACATTATTTCGTACATAACATTGCAATGGATAACCTGAGGACATACATAAGAAAAGGGTTTTCTAAATATCCTAGTAAAGGTGTAACAAAGGAATAAAATGAAAAATACATTACATTTTCAGCAATAAGAATATTAATGGATCACAGTAGAAACATTAATGTAATGGAATTATATATCATGATTATCATAACCTGGAAATTTTGCAAAAACATACAACATGATGTCAACATGAGCCAAGGATCATAGGACATGTATTAGCATGATAAAATTCTCAATGAACTTGAATTATCATAACTAAATCCTCATTAAAAATTAATTATATTGAGAAAAACATCATTTCACATGGAGTTTCATGATACTAAACAATACACAATGCAATGAAGCACTATTTGAGCGCACCATTTATAATCATTTCATTTCATGCATACCATTTCCATGTCGATCATATTACATGGAGTCATTCAACATAATATATTATTCCATGATTAAGGAATGTGGAATACATATATTTATGTAAAATTCAATATGTATACATTCATAATGGTGAATTCCCCGGATAACGAAATCGATATGGAATTCACTACACAATGATTTAGGATTAGAAAATCGCAATGAAATTTCGTCAATATAACGACGTGACATTAATATTAATAAAAATGGCTGATGAGTGGGAAAATGGTATCTCGTATTATGTACAGAATAAGGGGTCATATATATAAATGTCCCAATATATTTAATTTAGAAATAGAAGGCATACCATAATAAATAATCTTGAGAAAATAACAGAAATGAAATAAATATTATGAAATTTCATCATGGTGAAGATAGTTCATTGGAGGGATTAATGAGATATAAAGAGGTTTATCAACATTAAATCATAAATATTGAACTATATGAGAGGTGTTAATTCATTCCAAAAAATTATTAATTTATAATTAAATGGTATATCAATATAAAGAAACATGGAAAAATTGAGAAACGAAGAAATCCATTACATGAGTGTGTGATTTCAAGAGCATGAGGATTGACTTATTGAGTTATTGATAATACTTGTGAGGTTTGTATTAAATTTAGTGATGATTAAGGACATTGTCCAAGGATTTTTAGTGGAGATAAGTAGGATTTTTTCTAGGTATATATTGGAAATGAAATGGGAATTCTTTAATATTTCACAAACATAGTTTTTAGAATCAATGAATTAAAATATTCAAAACCACAAACCACACCATTGTATTTTCCCATGTTTTTTGACAAAGGTTATTATAAATTATAATTTAATCTGTCATATTTCATATCTTAATCAAATATTATACTTAATTATGTGGATGTGAGTCACACTATCAAGGAAATCATTTTAAAATGATAATATATTTTATAATTCATGTAGGGTCGACTAAGGCATCATAACATTTATCAACTAGTTCTAAAATCACATTATTTTAAAGGTATAACATGTATTGTCCAAATATTCATTTTATAGTATTTTATTACATCACTATTGATTCATTATGATGACATAAACCACATTATATATTTATGTGGTATTTAATTTTTCCCCCAAAATTCGACTGTTAATGAAAATAATGAAAAATTCATCAGTGGATAATTTTGACACCCTAATTCCAAAAATAATATTAATTTTATCTAAATAAATTTGTAATTAATTAAATTTTCTCTTTTAAAATAAAAATCATCATTTATTTAAAATTGATTGGTTTTGGAAAAAATAATTTCCAAAATATAATAAAATTTTTATTTTACATCATAAAAATTATATGATCATTTATAAAAATTATTTTATAATAATATTTTATTAAAATATTATTTATTCAGAAAATAAACTATAAAATTAAAAAAATCTGTTTTATTGTATGAAAATATAATTCTTATCAAACATAATACTTAATCATTTATATAGTAAAAACAATAAGTAATATAATAATCATATATAATTAAGTGGATTGTTATTGCACCACTATTATAATAAAAATATTATCAAAAAACAGTATAATATAATATTTTATATATAAAAAAATTCCAATTTCAACAAAAAAATCGTTTTATCAATTTCATTATATTTTTAAGAAAATCTATACTCATATATTAATTGATGTAATACTTATTTTATTTATAAAGTTATTACACAAAAATTTAACAAAGGAATTGTTATATATCCTCTTATAAGACTGACAAACGACAAATGGGAATGGTGTGATATTATGACTGACTCTTGGAATGACTCAGATAATGTCACTCAGTGGTAATTTTTATTAATATCCACTTCTCTTGTAGGAGAATATATTTAAGAATTACGTGTTGAATCTCAGTTTGGGCTTTCTCAATATTGAATCATGTTGATGCTACCTCCATTCATGAGCTCCAAAAAATAACCTTAACATGACTCAAGTCTACTGGATGAGGTTATCCTCTCCTTTTTCTGTCTCAAAATGATAACTTTAAAAAAACCTTAAATTTATATTAGTTGTGTAATCACTATTAAATAGTGACATTATCTATGGTAATGATACATAGTGGTCATTTAAACCCAATTGGATAATAAATGTGCATTTATTTTCAATTCCCATATAAAATTTAATTAAATAAAATATATGGAATTTTATTAATGAATTTTTGGGTCGTTACAACCTTCCCCCATTAGAAAATTTCACCCTCGAATTTTTTTCCCACTCCAAAATATACGAGGGAAAGATATCCTCTTCATATCCTATGGTTCCCACATTTCTTCTTTGAACTTGTGGTTTATCCAAGACGCATTGAAAATGGTAATTTTATTATTTCATATAACATTTTCACTATGATCTAATATATTTGATGGATTCTATTCAAAGGATAGATAATTCACCAATGGTGCCACCTCGTGACTGGTTACGTGTGGTGGGTTTGTTATGAAGTTCTTCAATTGTGATACATGGAATACACCATGTACATTATCCAAGTTCAGTGTGAGTTCTAGTCTATAGTAAACTGCTCCAATAAGATCAAGGATCCCATAAAGGATGATGTACCTTTGACTAATCATTAACTTCTACCAAATTCTAAAAACTCTCATACATTGTGATATACATAGGAATACCATGTCTCCAACATAAAACAGTTGGCCTAATTGACGGTTAACATCATCACACATTGGTCGAATCTGAGAATATTTAATGTACTGCAAGATGGTCTTATCGTTATCCACATATTTTTTGACAATTTCTGGACCTAAATTTTTTATCTCCCCGTAATCATCCAAAAATATCTATGCTCTATACCTCGTTCCATAATTGTGAAATCTTTTTAAGATGATCCCAAATAACCCATATTCCATTGTTTCCTTTGGATGTCTTTGGAAGTATAGTGACAAAGTATATCGTGATATTCTCTCAATTCCAAATTGGTATGGGTAATGGTTCCATCATCCCCTTAGACTTACGCCTCTCATCCTTCACTTGTTGATATACTAGGAAAATTGAGGTAACACAACGATCTCCTTATTCATGTTACCCCACAAATAATGCTCTCAGATATCTCCACACTTATTTGTTTTTCTTAGGAGAATGATGATATTCGATCTACGTGCATCATAAAAAAGTGATTTATTTCACTATAGATTTGATAGAACACATTGTCTTAACCCAAATCCCACATTTCTATCTTTATTAACATTAAACTCTATGGATTTACATTTTCAGACAATTTCCACATTTTTTTTTGAATTCAATCACCATCCTTCTGAGCATCCTTTATCTTTTCCAAAATTTATGGTTAAGAAATAACTTGTGAAAGGATTGATGATGTTCTCTTATTTATATTTCCCATGTCCATCTTCATCAAATCTATGTAGATTGGATCCTTTTCAATTCTCATCAATGATATAATTACTGGTTTATTTATACATAGAGCATCCACCACCCTGTTTTCTTTCACTAGTTGGTAATGTTTTCCAAAGTCATAGTCTTTGATCAAATCTAACCATATTTGTTGGTGAATATTCAAATATTTATGTTTTAATATATACTAGTGGATTTTGTGAACTGTATATATTCCACACATCTCCTCGAAGAGGTAGTGTCACCAAATTTCTAATGAGAAGATTACAACATCCAACTCCATATCATGTGTAGGATAGTTCTACATGTAAATTCAGTTTCATTGAGGAATAATCAATGACATTTTCATTTTTCATCAACAAATAGCCCAAACCCTTCTTCGAGGCATCATTTAATACAAAAAAAGTTCTCCACATGTTGGTAGTTAGAGAAAAAGTGTAGTGATAATCGTTTTTCAAATCATTGAAGTAATCATCAAATTCATCAATCAAACAAAACATGACTTCCTTATGAGTTATCTTGTTAAGAGTGTGTGAAAATGGTGAGAAAGTTCACACAAATCAGCGATAATACCGATCTAACCCAATGAATATATGGATATCAATCACAGATGTTGGCCTGGTCTATCCCACAATTTCATTTTTCTTGGAGAGATCTATAGATATACCAATTCTTCCGATGATATGACCCAAGAATGAAACTTACTTTAGCTATAACTAACACTTGTTGTACTTTTTTTAGTGATTATCCGTTCACATGGTTTATTGTACAATGCTTAGATGATCCTTATGTTCCTCCATTGTTTTGGAGTATATTATATTATTGCCTATAAATATTACCACTAATTTGTCGAGTTAATATCTAATGACTCCATTCATTAAGTCCATGAAGATTCTTCGACCATTAGTACATTTGAATGGAATTACTAAGAATTCATAGTGCCAATACCTTGTATAAAATGTAGTAATGTGGATATCATCTTTCATCACCATTACTTGGTAATATCCTGAACCAATATCCACCATGGAGAAGAATTTTTCTCCACATAGCTGACTGAACAAGTAATCAATTAGTGGTAGATGATACTTGTTCATTATCATGATTTTTTTGAGCTGAGGATAATCAATGCAAATTTCAATGACCAATCAATTTCTTAACGAAGAGGACTGGTGCACCCCATGATGAAGCACTTGGGAATATTAATAATTTATCCATATCCATCTATAGTTATTTCATTTGATCGTCATGCTCCACAAAAACCATTAAATATAGTGTCTTGGGTATTTGAAATGCCCCTTGAATATGATCAATAGATAATTAAACATATCTTATAGGAGGAAGACTATGAAAATTCGTGGGGTATAATTTAGAGAATTCTATCCCAATATGCATGTCTTCATGGATGGTTTCTTCAATAGACTCTGTCATCTGATCAAGATAGACGTAGTCATAGGGCATTTATATCCACGATACAGATGATTGTTCTAAAGAAGATTCATCGTCCTCTGTACAGTTTTACAAAATCTAGGGTTGAATCGCCATATAGAGAATGATTTCCATCTCACATTTGTTTATGTTTTCATTTTATTGGAAAAGCCTATCCATGCCAATAATTGCCTCAAATTCCACCAGAGGGAGTATGAAATGATTCAACGAGTAGTTATATCCACAATTTGTGTCATAGGAGGAGTTATATTCAAGTGATCTAACAATATCACAATTCCCCATTCTCACTAACATCTATACATCCATGATCTATGGTGATGTTGGGATTGTTCAACTAAACATTCTGTATGTAAAATAATGGGTAGAACCATAATCAAGATGTATATTCACAATTGTTGAATGAATAACTAGAAGGCCTATCACTGATTCTTTTTGGGTATTTTTATTAGCGGTAGTTGTTGAAAACCCATACCTTCTTTTCAAAGAGGATGTTGGTTGCCTAAAAAAACCCTAGTCATAGGTCAACAGTTTTCAATGTGAAATGGTTCTATAGAGTTGACCAAATTAACAATGTGTTGAGGGTTGAACAGAGTGTTCCTCTCCATTATTGAAGTAGTGGGTTTGTCTTTTCAGAAATTAATGTCCAGGATACCTTATCTTCAACACTTAAATCATATCAACAGCCCCTTCAGGCAATATTTTTGGGGCTTCATTCCACACCATTGGCACCTGGGGAGATTTTATTTCATAGCACGATGGGATTTTTCCATCGTACCTCATGAATTAAATTCCACATTCCACCTCTTATCTCTATAATGACCCTTATATTTTCCGATCTCAATTTCGTCTTTCAGGGAACATCTAAAAATTTCATTATAGCTATCGTAGTCACAGATCACTAGGGCTCTCTATAGGCATGGTTTTAACGCACCAAATAAGTAGTAAACATTGAATTCAGAGGTAGTGACAATGCCAAAGGAGTATCATGAAAAAAAATTTATGTTTTAATCATACGATCTGATGGATTCATTTTTTTTTCATTTAGGGAATATAGGTTTATTATTATATTATGTCGGAGGGTGCATGGAAAATATTTATCAAAAAATATTTTTCCGAAATCCATCCATTACAATGCCTCGATCTCTTCATTAGGCTTCATATTTTTTATCAATGTACACCATTGATCTGAATCAGCGTACATTTGATAAGCGTGCCGAAGAACCATCGATTTTTAAGATCATTTGTTGATGATGAAGGTCATCACAATAAGATTTGATGAATCATTTAGTGAATGAGGGATTAGATGATCCATAGTATGTAGGAGGTCATTGTCTCATGAAGCTCTCAATTATAGATTATTCTTTGGGGGGTGTGGATGTTCCTCCTGGCCCATTTTAATATTCAAAACAAGAGATAACTGAGAGAGTATCATGAAATTTTTTGGGATTACCACTCCCATCATATTGGGAATTTCATTAGAACAATAATCACATTGATCTTCACATCGGTTATTATCACGACTCCAAATATTACCAGATATTAGATGTAAAAAAATTATTTTTAGGGGTAAAACATAAGAGTAATCCAATGATGAAAGAGGATATCTTATAAATTAAATTTATTTCTTTAAATTGATAATTTATATTCTCCAATATATTTTATCCATGATCATCTTCCCAACATATATTTTTAGGGGATTTTTTATTCCATTAATAATGATTCATACTAAGATTAGGAATTTACCAATGAATTTCCCCCAAGTGTATCAAACCAGAAGTGTATCAAGGCCCATTTTCATGCAATAGTTCCTGTTCAAGTCAAACTCAAAGTAGTGTTTTCATGATTTACCCCTAGATTAATATTTTCCATATCCACCTATATTTTTTCATATGTAGATTGAGATCTGTTTTCTTGATAAACAACATACACTATACTCTCCAAAATGTAGGGATGTTTTTATTATACATATTTTTATTTTTAAGGCTTTAAAAGGGTTTTATAATCCTAATATCAAAAATACCTAAACATATCAATTGATACCAACTATATCAACACTACTACTTATTGCACACTTAAACATGATTTGTTACATAAATTGCACCTAATATGACTTTGAGGATCATGTGGTCTAGTTTCCTGAGTAATTAGGACCATTAAATGACAAATTAAGACATAAAACACAATATCCTTATTGAACTATTTTTTTACAAGACAAATACATTCCTTCATACATAGAATTGCATGGGATAACCTGAGGAAAAACATAAGAAAATGGTGTGCCATAAGGCATAGTAAGGGAGTAAAAAAATAAAAACATAGAGAATAAAATACATGTTAGGAAATAGGAAAATCAAAGGATCATAATAGATAATGAAAATAAAGGCAAGATATATCATTATTATCATAACATGGAAATGCGGAAACAATGTACAAATGTAGTTAGCTTGAGGTGATGCTCATTTCCTGTTTATTGGAATAAATAAACCCGCTTTTCATTCGATTTAGAATGATTAACCCCTCATTTCATGTGAATTAGAATTAGTATGCCATCATTTCACATGGTGTATCATGATATTAATCATTACCCAATGAATTAGAGTTCAATCAGGGAACACCCTTTATAAACATCACATTTCAGGCATAAATCTGCCACATTGATCATATAAAATGGAATCATTCAGTATCATAAGTTATTAAAAGATAAAGTAATGTATAAAACATACATTTAAGAACAATTTGATATGTATATGTGAATAATGGTTAATTACATTTATAGAGAAATTGTTATCGTTTTTATTATGTAATGGTTTTGGATTGGAAGGAACAGTGAAATTTCAGCAGCATAACGTCATGACATAAAAATTCATAAAAATGGAAGATTAGAGTGAAAGATGAATCAGAAGATTTTCTCCTATAATTTAAAGTAAGGGGGTAATATATATATGAGTCCCTACATATGTTATTTGTAAATAAATGGTGAATCAAAAAAACGATGCTTGAAAAAGACGAGAAAGGGAATAACTCTTATAAAATTTTGGCATCGTAACAGGTGTACAAGAGAGTGATTATTGATAGAGATAGTGGTATGTCATCATTCATACATAAGTATGAAAGTATTTTGGAGGTGAAAAATAATACCGCAACATTTTTAGTATAAAATAAATGGTATTATCAACATAAAAAAATGTGGGAAAAAATGAGAAAGGAATAATCCCCTACTTGAGTGTTTGACATCAAGATCATGATGAGGGGATTCTTGAGAGCTTGGGGTGCCTTGGGAGGTTTAAAGAGAGATAAGGACATATTAAGGACGTGATCCCATGATTTTCAGTTAAGATAAGTGGGATCATGGGTGGGTTTTAAATGAAATGAGAGGGGAATTCTTTAATATTTCACAAACATAGGTTTTGGAATCTATTTAACAAAATATTCAATACCAGAAACCATACCATGGTTTTTCCCATTTTTTATTCTAAAGAAGAGTAGAAAGCATATTTTATAAGAATAATGGATGAACTTATTCAAATATAATCTTACTTATCTAGAGCTGAGTCACACTCTCATGGAAATTATTTTAAATTGAGAAAATATTTTATAAGTCCTAGAGCGATAACTAAAAAATTCAAAAAATTAATCAAACAAATCTAAAATAAAATTATATTAAAGGTAAAACATATATTGGCCAGGTATACCTTTTATAGTGTTTTATTACATCAATATTGGGTCATTATGTTGTCATAAAAGACATTATATATTTATATGTTATTTAATATTTACCCAAAAATTTGATTAGCTCATAAAATTAAAAAAAATTATAGTTTTATAATTTTGACATAATGATTCCAAAATTAATATTTTATATTTTTATAAAATTTAATAAATATTTGAATTTTCTTTTTTAAAATAAAAATCATCATTTATTGATAAATGATGTGTTTTTTCGAAAACCGTTTCCAAAACTTAATAAAAATTAAACTATTATAATAACAACAATAATAAAACATTAGCTTAATATAATAATTTACATATTAATAAAATGAACCATTTTACCTGAAAATCAAATTATCTAATTCATTATATTTTTTACAAAAACAATTCTCATATAGAAATTGATTGAATAAGAGTTTTATTTATCTAAGGTATTACCCAAAAAAGAAACAAATTAATTATTAGATAACCAATTATAGAACCTAAATAATAACTAAGGGCAATGAGTGTGATTGTGACATACTCTTGGGGCGACTTAGATAACATCGCTCGGGTTGTAATATTTATAAAATTACACTTTTCCTTTAATAAATTTTGTTCATGAATAATCTGTTCAAGCTCATTTTGGTCTTAATCGAGATCGAATCCCAATGATGTTACCCCATATCCGTTCTCTGACAAAATAGATTTGTACGACTCGAGTCTTATAGATGAGGCCATCCTCTCCTCTTTCTGTGTCGAGATTTTTTTTAAAAAAACAATAAATTTATATCAGTCATGTGATCACTGTTTAATGGCTATATTATCAATGGTAATGGTACTTAACGGCCATTTAAACCTAATTGGATAAAAAAGATCGTGTGTTCTCTATATCCATAAAACGTTTTTTAAATAAAATAAAGGAAATTTTATTCATGAATGGTCAGGAAATTACACAACATGTACTTTTCAATCTTTAATAAATACATGTATGTTAAATAAATACATACATCTGGATTAATATAAAATAATCCTTGAATTCCATGAAATAAATACTTCATTCATTGAACAATATTCTGAAATCATTACTCATAGTTTATCAACTTATTCATCAATACCTCATTCCAGGAATATGAAATATTAATCATATCATAATGTTTATCAACCCTAATATAATCATAATTCTTATAACTAATACTAAAAATACAAAAATATCCTAACTTCCCTTTCAATTGTCATTTTTCATCCTTTTTCTTAATAAGTATAGTGAATACGTATACCACCTTCCGGATTCACATTAGGATATTTCCACATTGGAAGTGGAATATCATAATTCACATAAATTCACATCTAAAAAATTAAACATCAATAATGTTCCTTCTAGTTTTCTCCATTTCCTAAAACTAGGAAGCATAGGGTGAAAAACACATATCATTGTAGAAAACCACATAATCATGAAACATTACTTATAAGATAACAAAATCATCAAACTTACCATTTAATAGCTGATTTCTAATGTTTAAAATAAGCTATTCAGATTCATATTATATTCAAATCCTTCATGATGGTTTGATTACCATTTGTGAATTTCTAAAGCATATTCCATGGGAGTACTAAACTAGGTGTGTAGTAAGGTCCATTGTTGTGTACTCGATTACCCCAATTCAGGTGCAGGATTTATTTTCATAGTATCAACCCCATGGTATATCTACTTCAAATAGACATACACATTTAGTAACCACACATTGACATATTTATTAGAAACTTATCACTCAATCATTACAAAAATTTCAGGCAATTATTCTATATATTTACTTAACATTCATCTTATCCAAAGACTTGTCCATATATTTCTCAGTAAGGTTTCTCATCTGATTTACCTATGGTTAACTGATTATTTTATCTAAAACATTCTATAATTCCCAAATATTTTCATACATTAACATGGAATCACATTTTTAGAATAGTAGAAACATAAGTCAATCATTTGAAAAAAGACCGTATTAGTTTAGTGTGTTTGGAAACATGGATACATGAACCATAGTCCGTATGTGAGATATATTATATACCATAGTATTTTTATTGAAAACAATGTTTCTTACACACCACATATTTAATAAATATATTAATAACCTAGGTAAGTAATCATGAGAAGGGGTGAGTTCAGATGCTCAGTAAGGGTATTGATGGGAGCCATGTAAGTATATACAAGAGAATAAGCATATATGTAAAAGATAAAAACATTTGACGATAATGCCATGAATATAAAAGATCAAAATCAAGAAACCTATAATAAATCATAATTTTTCATAAGACAAGAATCAAAAATAAATAATGAAGATAACAAATGAACAAATTACTTAGAAATATAGCATGTAATTGATTATAACAAATATGAATATAATATGATTTCCATTTTGTTTGAGGAATGATTAAAAATACCATAATATTAGTACATTTTCACTCCGCGTACAATATTTATATTCATAGTTCAATCACATTGTAATCTTATTAGTATTATTTCACTCCTATTGCCATCTTGGTAGTCATTGTTTACTCCCATGGAAATATTAGTTTTCATAGTTCACTAAAATTACCTTCACTATCAATCTCGTGAGATTTAAATATTTACACAATGAAATTTAGTGAGATTTAGGTTAAACCATTATCATAATGAAATTATATATACATGTGCCACAAAATCATAAACAACCTTATCTTAACCCATGAATTGAAATGGGCATCACAAACATTTAATCATATAAAAACCTATGGAAAAAGATAAATGTATCATAATCTTTTCATCAAAATCATTACCCATGAAAAAATGAAATATTTCATAAACATATAACCCAAGAAAGAATGATATATTTAATAAACATATAACCCATAAAAGAGGAATATTTTTCTTAATGTCCAAAACAATAATCATAAACCATTCATATAAGGATTATGAAAGGAACCATTTGATAATTTCAAATAAAAAATGTGTAACATAAATGGATGTTATCATTTTTGGGAAATAATATGGAAATATATTTTCAAAACATTTATTTAGGGAAATATCCTTATTATATGAAAAATTGTTTTTAATTACAAAAACCATTTTAAAAATATTTTAATTTAAGAAAAAAATCCAATCATAATACATTATTTCATAAAAATTTAAATTCATTTTCCTTGAATGTTATAATGATTCTGGAAAATTATTTTCCATGAAAACATACAAAAGACACCTAAAACCATTGGGAAACATAATCCCCATTAATTAATGAACATAAAAGGGATATTTAAATAAAATAAATTAAAAAATATTATTATGTAATACATTAATCATTATAATATAAACAACACAAAATAAAATAGCGGTGAACATGGAACGTACCTCATGGTTATAAAAACTGAGATGAAATTTCCATACCTTGAGCCAGATATGTCTCATATATGTTTATATTCGAAAATAATAAACTCAATATAATTAATTACATTCCATAAAACATTTTTTATATTTATTATTACATTTAATTCACTTACTTTCATGTTTTGTATTACTACATAATCAATTCTATTTTTTTCAGGTGTGTTGATCAAATTCGATAAATGTGTCAAAAATGACACTAGTTGGTCAAATATGGCCAGAGGGATCCAGATAAAAAATTATACATAATAATATTAATTAAATAATGGCCACACAATCTAATTATTTATACTTTTAAGCCCCATAATTAAATATAGTTGTGAAAACTGAATCAATGTTACAATAAATGAGATGGTAGGCTATACGTATGCATGAGTAATGTTCACATTTCTCATTGATAATTATGGAAAGAAGTTATGTTAAATTAATAATTCTTGAATGATAATAATATAATAAACACCATTTAATTTAATCATATATACTTATATATATTATTATTATTATGTAAATGGAATGACATAGTTTGGAGAAGGCGAAAATCCCCACATCCACGAATGATGTTACCACTACATAATTGTGTGAAAGGATAATAAATATAATTTTATATATTATATTTCCTAAAATATAATTATATAATTAATATAATAAAAAAATTATGTCACATATTATTATTTAAAAAACATCCTTTATAAATTATATATAGTGTGTGAATGAATCATATTACTTTGATGGGACAGTATTCTAGACATCCTCAAAAGAAATTTTTTTATTTTTACAAGATGGAATGCATTAAGATATCAATTTTACAATTATTAGAGAATATTACAAACATTATAAATATCATAATTATTATATAAAAAAATTCTATGATAACTTCCAACCTGAGTGGCAGTAAGGGAAGAGTGAACAATCATCGTTTTATGATGTGATAGTTTTTCATACACATTAGTAGAATGTTCCTTATCCATTGATGGAAGTGAGAGTATGTGTAGGTAAAAATAAAAGTTTAAAAACTTAATAGTATGTTGAAGACACTTTTTTTTCATAAAATCATGTAATAAAAATATTAGATAGAGTTGGTTATATAAATAAAAGAATGGCATTTGAGGGATGGTGGTATCTCTTAATCTGGTAAATCCATCTGGTTTTCACCATAGGGGTTTTTTGGCCGGATTTATGCACTGTGTGAGGATTAAAGGAATAATGTATTGATTTTTTAAAGATATTTGGGAATAAGTTTGATTAATATTTATGGCATGAGAGGTGTGAGTATGTGAAATGGGAGGGGGCCTTTATAGTGGATGAGTGGTACTCTTGTAATTTTTATGAAAAGGAAAACCTTGCCATTTTTTTCATGTGGATCCCATAATTGATAAAGGTAGTTATAAGGGAGTATTTGGGATATAAATATTGTCATTAAATGGGGTTTTGACATGTTTATAGGTCTATTTGGGCCATAAATTTAATATTTTGTCTCTTATTAAGGATAATTTAACGTTATATGTTTTAATTAGTTTTAATTACATTCACTAATATTTTTTCTAAAATACTCTGTTAAATTTATTATAAATTATAAATTACAATTTTTAGCCGTATGAAATCATTTTTTTACAAATTAAAATAAAATAATTTGAAGAAATAAATTTATATTTAATCATGCATATGGGATGGCAATGCAAGATTTTAAAGGGAAAACATTCAAAAGTTTTCTTTGTTTTTTATCCAAATTCAAAATGATGTTGATGTGAATGATATAATTTGGAATTATATATAAAAATTTAATCCAATTAAACATTAAAACCAACATAAAACATAATATATGTATATAAAAAAATGAGATGAAAAATCATTATTCCTTAATATTTTAAATTTTTTACTATTCATAAAAAAATGAATCTTTATAGAAAGAAACAAAAAAACATCATATCTAGTTTTTAGATTTAAATTAAATAAAATAATTTTATAATGAGTTATAAAATTGATAAAATATCCCACTTTTACTTTTAATGTAGGTTATCCATCAAAAGGCGGGAGTAGATCCTTAGTAAAAATATAGGGTACTATGAATAAAATTGGTGTTGTTTGTGTCTTAGGTCTATCAAATCTATTGGATAAATACATAACATATTTTATTAGATATATAACATAAATTTTAAATAAACCAAATTCAGTAATTTTAATTTATTTACATTACTAGGGTTAATACATATTGTGATAATAAAAATATGAATATTTAACTTTATAATCAATAAATTTTCATATTTATTTATAATTAATATGTAACACGTGAATACATATAATATTTTTGTAATATATTTAATTTTAAAAATTATTTAATTCTATTCATAACTGCTAAGCTAATTTCTATGATATATCTTATTAAATAATATCATTTTAATAATATATTATTGTTTGTTAAAACTCGATCTTGCGTGCTACTAAAGACATCGGGAATGTTAATATTCCATATAACCCAATCATACCACGTAGTTCATCCTATACAACAATAAAATGATTTTTTCTTATACTGAATGATTTACATGGGGTTCTATATAAAAAACACAATTCTCTAATAACAAATGAATTATTCCCATGTTTCATAAAATGAATAATATCAAGGAGAATAAATTAATTTAAAATAAGTATGTCACAGAATCTCTGGGTGTTATATTTATTTATTTATTCATGGAATGAAATTTTTGTAAATGTTTGGATGCTTTAAATGGATGGTATTTTGAGGATACAAAATACTCTATTTCATGGATCATATTGTTGGTGAGGGATTTTTATATATTTTTGATGAACTATTGTCCTTATGGATTCTGTAGTTGTAGGGTAGTGAAAGAATCTCAGTATAATAGAGTGGACTATCACATTATTAATAAAAGGCACACTATTAAATAATGCAACTATAAAATTAGGATATAATAGAGTGTGGAATATTATTGTAAAAAAAATCTCCTCTCTACACATTTATATATACATTTTGAGGTATTTTAATATTTTTTCTCCTTAACGTTAAATTTTATATTTATTTACTCTCAAAATGGAAAATGATTTTAATGAATTTTAAATGTTATCAACACTAATAAAAATAATTATTATATTATTTGGTTATTCTGATTCAATATATCAAAAAATCATAATGTTAATTCTAAAGAAATTATAAAAAATATTTTTGTAAAATATTTTTTGTTATGAATTTTTTTTAAAATAATATTACATACATTTTAAAGTCAAAAATGTTTATAAATTAATTTTATTAGATTAAATTAATAATTTTATTTATTACATATATCATTGGTCAAGAAAGTGATTTTAAAATTTATAAGATATCATTATTTCAAAATTATGATATAAAATCAATGAATATGTAAAAACTGTATTTCACAAAATTCATAGAAACTAAATCCTTTTTACGAAACATCAAAATATTAAAATAATATAATATTCATATTCTAAAAAATGATGTTTCAATTATTTTTATTATGTTTCTATATATTAGTTATATAAATTTTTCATGGAAATAATAAACACAAATGATAAGTTAATATTATAGGAATATTAATTTTCAATTATTAACTATTCATTTTATTATTTCGATTTAGTTAATAAATATATTATATTTAATATATTATCCCTATAAATAATAAATTTTGAAATCATATATAATTAATATATTTAGAAATGTTAATAGAAAATACATACCAATAAATTGAAATTTTTTATTGAAATAAATATTTGTGGAAAACCTATTATTAGAATATTTTACCTTATATAATTTAATCATATTAATTCATTTGTATTCAAAATAAATTTTTTTATATGTAAAAAAATTTAATAATTTAATTGAATTTATTTATATCAACCTACTAAATGAAAATATTAAATCAACGAAAATTTCATTGTGATTATTTTTTCTTAAAAAAATGATTCCTATTTTAATTTTAATGAAAATTTTATTTTAGGGGAAACTATTCAAAATATCATTTTTAGTTAGAAATATATACTAAAATTTCATGGTTCATTATTTGAATATTTCATGACTACAATGATTTTATATGAAATATAGAATAGTTTCTTATGATTATTAACAAATGATTCTTGGAATGTGTGATGGATTACAAGTTCCCTCTTATGGCCCCTCTTAGGTCAATTTGGGGGGGGGGTGGTGAGTTTCTATATACATTTTGGTGGTCGATTAGGTAATTGAATAATTATAGGGTTTTCTAGAAATGTGTTTTATATGAAATATTTACCCTATAAATTTCTACACTAATGGAAAATGAATTATTCTCTCAATGATTGTTCCTAGTGATACAATCTATTGATTATTGATGAGAGTATATGTATTCATTTATTATATCTGAACAAATAAATCTTATTGTATTTTATTATGAAAATAATATGTTTTATGATACTTAATGTCAATCAGTGAGATATGATTTATAGATTTACTAATGGGTCAAATGAATAATATTATTTTGTTATCAGAATACACTAGTGAGATGAATTTTTAAAGAGGATAGTGGATAAGATTTGACTATGGATTCACCTTAGGGGATCCATAAAGTTACAAAGGAAGTTGATATTCGTTTACCATATAGATTATTACAAGAGTTTTACATTAAATATTGAGGAAATAGCCATAATAATGATAATAATTACATAATTTTTGTTAAGGAATATATTTGAACTATTAAATGTTATTTTAAATTTTTAGGAAACGTGATTAATATGGTTATATTTTAGTTTTCCTTAAATTACAATGTGGGAATAATAACTATGAGGCAAATGGTTTTTTTGGTGAAAAATATATGTGAATTGTAATTTTTTAGGATATCTATTGGAATATTTCTTCGTGGTCATATGTTTTAACTAATTTACAAAACTTATCACAACATATTAGTTACTGATTGATGTGATGTACTTTTTCTATAGTAATCATAGAAATTTAATTAAATTTGTGATTATTAATGGATATATTTTTCTTGAATTATTCTTGATTATTTTGATTCTGGATTTAGAAATCATGTACAGAAATGTCAGTAGATATTGATATGAATTTTTTGGTCCATATCCATGTGATTGTATTGGTCATTCTGATATTATATTACACTGATAATTTTATAGCACATGTTTTATATGATTTCCAATATAAATAGGATAGTGTAAAAATATATTAGATATGTGTCAGGGTACCTCGTAGCATGGTCATATTCCATATGGTTTTGGCAATGATACACTCAATAATTAAATGAAAATATTTAGTTCTTTTAGAATCCCATAGTATAAATAAATGACTTTAGACTAGTTTTGGTAAAATATATGAAATTATCTATCATGGAATGAAGAAGTTTTGTTCGAGAGACATTGTTTCTTGGTAAACCCATGATAAATAAACTTCAGGAGATATATATTTATTATGTATAATTGTTTTCTATATAAATTTATCTTTACAGAAATGAGACATATTATTGTGCACTATAGAGGCCCCATTGGTGGTTTCCCAAAGAGATATACGATCACCAAATTCATATACACATATGTAGATATATAAACACCGTGTTTTTGTTATGATGAGTGGATTTGATATTATGAAAAAAACATCATTAATACTTATTTATTCATGATTTATAACAAAATGGAAAACATAATACAATATAAAAATAATTTAAATCTGAGTTTCATATGAAATTATGTATATTAAAAAGAAAATAGGATGAGAAAATTCAATGACATTATTTATTAAAAACATAACATGATTCTAAAATTCAATCATTCTTTTTAAACATCTTGGGATCACATGTGGTCCTAACTAAGAAAGGGGTGATATAGAAATACAAATATGGTAATCGTAAGTGCATTGAAATTTGTAATTTTTCATATGTCTTCCATGAGGTATATCAAGGTATCACAAGATGGGTCATAATAAAATATTGAACAAATGAGGTATGAAATAAAATGTTACCACTATGGTATCCTATGTATATGAAAACAACATAAAATATTAAATCACAATAATAAGTCCAGGAAAACCACAAGGAGAACATAAAATAGTGTACATATGGTAACCTCATGTTCACCATGCATGAAATCTCGGGAGATAGTCACATTACCTAGTGAATTGGGGTCATATGTACTTTTAGGCCTACTCATTACATTTGTATCATGTATATGTAAATGTTTACCACATATATGACTAATAATAAGGATAAATTTCATCATTTGATCCATATAAATAATTATTGTTTGATAAATAAATATAATTACACGATAAATTAAATATAGGTACATCATGTTCAATGACATTGATTGTAAATGGGGATGTGTATTCAATATTAAAATAGTTGCATGGAAAATATAATAATAATATTGGAAATGTAATGGTGGTACATAAATATTCATTGAAGTGATGAATGTTATATAAATTTGTATCTCATAAAATATTAATTATAATATCTGTTGTAGAGATATGTAAAATGATTTTACAACAATAAAATTTAGAAAACAAAATGAATAACTCAAATAAGGATTGTGAATAAAGATGAGAAAGAGAAGATCCTTTCACATGAGAAGAAACATCTAATATTTTTGTAGGATCTTCATATGAGATTGGGGTAGGATAAAAATATATATTTATTTAGGGATATAAGGTCTCTGAGTGAATATTAATGTGAATTTTGGTGGGTTTATATAGAAAAATATCTGATAATCCATTACTAATTATCAGAAACAGGTTTTCGACTCTTTATGATAAATATTCAAAATCACAAACCATACCATGATTTATTGTTATGCTTTCATACAAATAGTAGTGTTCTTCATTATAAAATACGACAACAAACTGATGATAATAAATTATTATCTTAGGTATGTGTTTGTGGGTCATATTTATGAATTATATATATTAAAACCATAAAATATATTATAGGTATTGGAGGTTTAATGAATTTTATATCAAATTAATCATATAATAGTAAATACATACTATTATAAAAGTTGTAAATAGTTTTGGTGATGGAAATATATTTATTTAAGATATTAAAATGGTTTTGGGCCATTATGATGTAATAATATATAGTATAAGGTTATACCTCCATTAATTTTTTCCAATAATATTAGTCTAATAAAATATTGAAAATTCTCTATTTGATAATTTTTATGTGATGATTTTAAATTGAATAATTTTTATCCTAATAAATATTTTAATATGTGATATTACATTTTTAAATTAGAAAATCCATTTAATTTTAAAATATTTGATTAATGGTAATGAATGTTTCATTACCCTTATGATAACTATATTTGAATTAATAAAATTATATTTTCATCTTTATATAATTATTATTATTTAAGATTTTATATAATGAAAATTTAATTTATTTAAGAAATTAATATTTTCCATAAAATAGTTAGATGATTTAAAATATATATTTCCAAAAAATAAAATTTCTTTTACATTATTTCAAAATCTAACAATTTTCACACACATTATTTTGTAAATTAAAATTTGATACTAGAAAGAGTAATTTTAATCATATAGATTATATAATAATTTTAACAATTATTATCTAGATATATAGTCATTTATTACACTGATGAAGGGTCTAATGGTAATGTATGTGATTTTGTGATTTAAGAGGGGTTGTACCATGAACATGGTTAAGGTTCTGATCTCAATGAGATTGAACATTAACCTATAATGTATTTTAATGGGATTTATTTTTAGAATGACATTGGGATATTGATAAAATTATATTCTTAGTTATTTTTCCTCCCTCTTATCCTCTGATAAATTGGATTAATAGGGCATTAATAGACTTCTATTGTTCATCACTTATTCGTTATACATATATAATAATTTATCAAAACCCTTCATATATTAATCTTAGTGGAAAATCATTAATTTATATATTTTTTATTATTTTTATAATGATAAACGTTATTTTTAATTTCACAGACAATATTTTTCTAGAACAATTAAAATATTTCATGTGTTTTCTATAATTGGATCACATGGAAACATATGTGTTCATTCTTAAAGTGATATTAATTTATAAAATATCATATGATCTCTTTCATCCACCCATACAAAATATTCCCTATAAATTTGTCTTTCTTGCACAAAAATATACGTCGACATTATTTTTTACCCATATTTTTCTTCCCATATTGTTTCCTTTAACATTTTTCCCTCCTCAAAACTCATGTTTAGGTGAATTTTTTCTTTCATATAACATTTTCACTAATATATATGATCATTAATAGATTCTCCTCCTATGAAATAAAATTCTCCAATGGTACCTTATATAGGATTAGTATATGAAATGTGTCTAGTATATACATTTTTAAGAGGGAAGGATGAATCACAAAATTTATTATAGAGAGGTTAGGTTGTTGTGGTAGTCGATAGGCCACCGCACTAATTAGATCATAAATATTAATGGTGTAAATATATGAATTTAATTTATTTCCCATGTTACCAAATATCATTTTATTCTTAATCAATGAAAAATTAAGGAATACATTATAATTTACCTCAAACACCATTTCTCATCATTTATTTCTTATCAATATTTTCAATATAAGTATTACCAATTTAATATTATGACTAATAGATTTATTCTTTTAATCCATATATTGAATAATATCACCTCCCACCATATTTCACATCCAATTTTTATCCCATTATGTCAGAATATTTCACTAAATAATATATGAAGCATCATTCAGTTCTATTTGATTACAATATTGTATTTTAATATTACACTAGAAATTTATTTGAGGAATTCTTTGATATAATACTCCTTTTAAATATATTTAAAATGATATCAACACATTATGCACTATATGATATGTTATTTTATAGAAACTATTATTTAAAGCGTGATTAGTAGTGCTGAATCCTTATTCCACATTTAAAGCAGACTAAAGGAATCTATAGAACATTCAGATACACCTCTGATCTTAATCATTAAAAATTTATAGTGGACATCCCTAGAATATTAAAATATTCCTATATATATTCTGGGGTGTTGGTGCATTGAAAAATCTTACATGATAGAATTAAATGTGATGAATTTGTAAGGGGATCGACTTCCAACTAGATGGAATTATTTCCATCATCCTCCTTGGGGTGTCCTATGATGAAATCCATGGTTAATATTCACATTTCTAGGTACTTATGGAAAATATATTCATCATACCCTTATAAATCTATAATTACAATGTGACATTTCGTCATTCCAAACATCTGGATAAAATTCCACAATAACCCTCTTCATATTTTTACATAATAAATAAGTATAAAAATATTTTTAATTTTTAGTTCTTCCACAATGAATAGTTAAGGATGATATATGAATATAAATCAATATATTCTATTTTAGTTCCTGTTTTCATGAGAAATATATTAGAGATATAGGAAATATAACTCTATATTTATATTATTTAATCTCTGCAATATTTGATGGATTCTTCAATATCATATCCTCATCCTTCTAGGCCTCTATGAACCTCTATTAAATGGATGTTTTGGTAGTTATATAGGGGTGGTTGGATAATGATAATTTTATTATTCTCATGTATATCCATCACATGTACAATATGATTTGGTCCCTTTCAATCCTCACCATGGAGAAGGTTAGAAGATCTTGACTAATGGAAGCATCTACCACATTGTTTACAATTATATTATTGTAATGGATTTAACCATAATAATATTTTATCATATCCAACCACAATTAATGATACATAATAAGCTCATTTTTCATGAATACTCACATCATTATTTTATGATCTCAATATTTGTCATATTTTTCTTATATGAAAAATTTCACCATTTATTCAATGTGTATATCACTTTGGCCAATTATATACCATGTGTTGGGATCTTCTTCTTGTTTACATTTGTTTTCCATGAGGCACATACTATCTATTTTTCATTATGCATGAGTATAAATCCCAATACCATTTGAATAAATCACAATAGATCAAATATGCTTATATACTAGTGGGAAATGATAAATGGGTGTGGTGATTATCATCTTCTTGGTATTTTAAATACTTTTTACCATATGTAATTTGAAAAACAACATGAAAAACATCATATTATGATTTGGTACGGGATATAAAATCATGTAATTTTCACAATAATTGATAAGAATACCTTAAAGATCCAAGGACACTAATGATTATTCTTATAGACATTTCGTTGGGTAATCCATCAATTGCCTCTGTTTTTAATGCATCCATAGATGTCCATTTATTGGTGATAACATTCCCTATAAATTTTACATCATCAAACCAAAACATATTTCTACTATACATTCCATAGTACTATGAATTCAAACTATTCTAAAATATTTTATCTAAATCATCCTAACATTCATCCTAATTTTTTAAAATAATAGAATATAATTAGTATTTAATATAAGTATTTTCCATGGTAATATGTACAGACACTATTAGTTAAGTCCCTAATGATAGATGGAGAACTGGTAACTCTTAATGGAATTCAAAAGCACTCTTAGTTCCCATACCATGAAGTAAAAGAAGTCATACAGATATTCTCCTCATTCATCATTAAATTATAATATCCTAATTGAATATTCACAATTAAAAATAAATTTCTCCACCTAGATATTCAATGAAAACATCAATATTTGGTAGATTATACTTTTTATTTATCATGATTTAGATGATCTCACTATAATATATGGAAATAAACAATAACACACAACTATTCCCAAAATAGTTGACTTGTCAACCCCATGGCGAGGCAAATGGGAATATAAAACCTTTATCTAGATTCTATAAAAAAATTCATCATCTGATTATGTTCAAAAATTTACATTCAATATGGAGTCTTGGATTTTGAGAATTCATTGGGAATGATATCTATTGAAAAATCAATATCACAACTATGAAGAAATCAAAATACATCTTCCCGAGACATAAAAATTATTTTCGATACTATGAGAATTACATGAAGGATGGTCTTTTCATGAGTCTTAGTCATTTTTTCTATATATGCTCTCTTGAAAGAAAATAGTATCAATACGTAATTAGTTGCATCAAAATATGATTTCTCCTCCAAATTTTACTCAAATACTATTTGAGAGTGTTTTGTGATAAAAAGTTCAATTTAATTATCATTTCAATTTATATTGACTCTATTCATTGAAATCCAATCCATATATAGAATATAATCAAACTCTTATAAGGGGTTCTCAAAAGGTTTTCATGAAATTAATCCCACAAATATATATAGGGGATGTGTAATATACTTATTATGAAATAATTGTCACAATTTTTCTCTTTAATAAAATCCAAACATTTAGGTGTTGAGGTGGAGTTTGAATAGTTCTATTAGTCATTCATTATATGGAATGATTTGGTAATACAATAATCACATTGGAAATTTTATGTTCACGAATGGATGATTACCCACACTTTCATTCTCTGATTTTGGTTATAATCATTTAAATTATCAAAAATAAACATAATGATGATAATGTTTTAATTATTAAAGAAACTATGAGCATTGAAAATATATCTCAAAAAAGACATACATTTCAAAACATATTAGTTTTTTTCAATGCATGTCATATGTGGTCTATTTCTAAGTATAAAATCCGATAATAAGTTTTTCCCATAATAATTGTTCATACAAACATGTGAATTTAAAAAATTATATCCCAATAGTGTGTCAGACCATGTGTATAAGAGGTATGTTTCCTTTCACTAGGTGATAACCTAATCTAGATCAATGATAATTTTTAGAGCTTAAATCCCCTAGGTAGAACATCGCTACATCCACAACAACATATTGTATCTATATTAGAATTTTTTTCATGAATAAATATTACTCTATTGTATATTGAAATTTAGTGACTTTTTCTTATGTTTAATTGTATTCTTATGTATTTAAGTATAGTTTTCTAATATTTTTCCTAATAATTCAATATTTTCTGTTGATATCAACTATAACCACCCCTATCATTACGATACTATCATGAAATATTTCAATTTTAATGGTAGATATTATAGAATACAATTTGTTAAAGAATATTAATGTATAATGGTAATTATTTATATATTATTACATCATACAATATTAAAATAGAAGAAAATTATTTGAAACTCCATTCACATGATCCTAAAATTACATCTATCATCATAATTTTTTATGATAACCAAGGGACATACCAAGAAAGGGTTTCGAAATAAAGCATTGTAAGGGAATATCCAACCCTATAATGAGGTAAATAAATAAATTTCAATAAATATTTATATAAATGTAAATCAATAATAATGATAATCCCAATCATTATCAGTGAGGGATGATATTTCATGATAATAGAAATACATGGTAGGAATGTGTCAAAAATATAAAAAATGTAATTGTATAATGTATTCAAGGATAAGCACAATGAAAAAATAACATAATGTGCTAATAATAAACTCATTTACACTATATGTGGCATATCATGAGATAAAAAGACTACCCAATTCATTGGGGCTAAATATGAACTCAGGAACACCCATCACATTCATATCCTGTACATGTATAAGTGTGACATAAATATCCATAAAAAGAAATATATACTTCATAATTTTTGAGAAAAATTTGAAAAATTTTGGTTTTCATTCATGTATGTACAAAATAAATTATTCAAAATATATATGTATTTGTATTTGTTTGTGTGTGTGTGTGTGGATACAATTGAGTGTAAATGTGGATGTGAATTTACTAGAAAAATGGATGGAATAGAAAATCGACAGATAATTTCATATTTATAATAGGAGTACATATATATTAATGAATGGGTTAAATTATAGTGAATGGGGTTTATCATCACATCTAAGTTGAATGGAAATTATTATATATGTTTAATTCAGTTAGAAAAATGTAAATTTGGATAAAAATGCATAGTATTATGTAGGTTCTTAAATAATGCAGATAATGAGATGATCCCTATCCTTGATAGGACACATGTAAATGATATGAAGTAATTTTTTAAAAAAAATTGGGCAATGTGATGAATATAGAGAAGAGATGACATTGTTTTGGTATGATCTAAGGGTTTTTAGTGAGTAGGAATATGAGTATTTGTAGGATTACATAGAAAAGGATATGATAATTCTATATTAATTTTCAATCAAATGTGTTGCACTATATATGATAAATTAATTAAACCCCCCAACCTTTCCCTGGTTCTCCCTACGGTTTCTGTGATGCCCAGAAAAATATAAGTAAAAACTTTTTATTCGATAGCGTTTATGACACTGGACACTAAACATGTTTTGTAATATCATAATACTTTATAATATGATTACATCATAAATTATATTCTATATGTATTTCAATGCACACAACGCCGACTTCATATGTATTACACAAGAAGACAGTCCTTTCATGATAGCCTTAATTACACACCAGAAAGAAATTCTACGATAGATTGTGTCAAATGCAAGACCGAGTATCACCAAATAATAATGTATTATTAAAATAATATTATTTAAATAATATATTAAATAGACGTAATATTCTTTATTATTAATATAATTAACTAACATATGAAAATTGATGGTTTATATAACTATAAAATGCATTAAAGGGTAACTAATTAATGAGAAACGAAAATATGAACCAATTGAATAGAAAAATAAATAATTTTTTATTCTTAAAATAGTGTTTTATCTTTATATAAATAATTTATTATATTCATGGAATGATTTTAATGTAAATTATGTGTCACTTATTCAATAAAATGTTTTTATAAACATCTATTGGATTTTATATGTATAATATAAGTACAAACACTATTTTATATATAAAAACATATATTTTTATAAATGGGGTTTTACAACCTTTCAATGATGAACCTGTTTTATATTTTAATATTTTCACCTTAATTGATTTAATATCTCAAAATAAAAATCATATTTGAATTTGAAATATAATAATTATGTTAGGGTGAATATTTTTTATTATTCTGAGACATTTATTTATTTAACAAATAGTTAAAAATACTAAATTTTTGTTCAATACTAATTTTTAATGAATATTACTTAGAATGATAAATAATTAATTTCATTAGATTAAAAATTAAATTAGATTATATTTTTATCAATTAATCCAATTTAGGTCATTAGAATGAATTTGAAATTTAAATTTACGATAAAATCACTACCAATTGACAAGCATTTTTAATTTAAATCCCCTCAATGTCCTCCCGTATGTGGCATTAATTTTAATTTAATTTATACTACCTCAAATAGTTAATCTTTGAAAAATGGAATCAATATTTGGAATCATAATGATTTAAAATTTCTAATAATATGAACACTGCTTTTGAAAAAAAAATATCAGTGAATGTGTGTAATATTAATTAAAATTATTAATCAAAAATTATGCTTAATAAAGGACTGTGCCTTTAATTTAACTTCCCAAATGAACAATCCACATGAAAAACCCCATTTTATGGCCATATCTCAAAAATTAACCTTTAATTATAAACATTTTAAGGTTTTGTATTACTTTTTTAGGTGTGAACATGTTCAAAACTATTTGTTTTCCTAAATTCCAAGAATGACATGTTCCTTATCTAATTAAAGACAACGCATATCCCACTTCGTGAAACCTATAAAACATCTTATTATTGAACAATATCTTCCCCAATATTTTTAAAAAAATACTCTCCTAAGCATTTATGCCTCAATTAAGGAATAAGTTATCCCAAGGATGCATTTTGGTTCAAAACAAAAGATGTAACCTAATTAACATGCAACACCTTCTCTCAAACATTATAGTTTCATTTCCACAACCAACTTCATATACTATTATTATTCAATGTTTAAATTAAAAAAATTATCCTACATATAATAAGAATTTTATTCTAAAAATTACACCTACATTTACTCAAATGACCAGAAAATGAGAAGTAAATATACAATTTCTTTTTACAGTGTACTACTACCTCACAAAATTATGATTATTAAATGTTACCTTACCAAATATCTTTGTGTTCATTATGATGGAAACATTGATGATACATGTTATATATAATATATTTATTATTTATTTATACTTTTATAATCACATTACAAATCATTCGTTTAATTATATTCATTTTAATTTTATATGATAACATTGTTTGAGGTAGTGTGAACTACCGCTCCCTCAAAGTGAAGCGATTATTTCAAATGATACATGGAATGTAAAAAATATTTTTTTTTTATTTAGAATAAGTGAAATCACAAAAATCAAAATATATTCATGAAAAAATAGTATCTTTCAATAATTATAATATATATATATCATATCTTTTATTTACCATTCACAGTCATGAAAAGCGATAACGTCGTTCATGGACGTGAGGACTACCTCCTCCAAAACATGATGTGATTACTTTTCTATCAAAAACATATAGATTTAATTATAAATGAAAAAATAAAACGTTATTCATTAAATAATTTCATTTTGGTAATATTTGAGTTTCCTACCTATTTCCCACAAAAATTATATAAAAATTGGAATGTTAATTAAGCGTACGTACAACTTATCATGTCCATGATTCTACTCTTGGATAATTTTTTAACCATAATATATGATTTCATTTAAATGTATCATTGATGACCAAATAATAAAATTATTTTATGGTTATCATTCTGAATAACTTAATTAATTACACTATTGACGATTGTTGTTTATGAAATAATTGTTTTGACACATTAAACGAATTTGTTCAAAAACACCACAACATAAACATAATTATTTACGTTTTTGTACAAAATATGATAATATGTGAAGTAAAATAATTTATAAACATGAATAATTTTATGAGTTAGATATATAATTAACATTAAATTACTATACTAGTTGTTAAAGAACATTATCCCAAAAGGAAACACTGTATAAGGAATTCTTGTGTCACTTTTCTTCTTATAAGGCATAATATATTATTGGGCACATAATTTATAATATGCATGGCCTAAATATAGGAACATTGAAATATAATATCATGAACCCTATGATCATATTGTAAATTACAAGTTTTATTTAATGTTAAATACATTTGGGTGTTTCTAATTCATGTCTTACTACTTAGATAAGGATTTCCATATCACTATTTATATCTGTGAGATAAATGTAATATTCACCACATACTTATTTTTTGGGGTACATAATTCAAATTTAGATATTTTATATCACTAAATAATTTATCTTCATGTTATTTAGATGTTTCATTTAATGATTATCAATTTTAATTCTTTCCATTCGTATGAAAGGAATTATTCTCTCATTCTCATTATGTGAGTAATAATTAATTATTATACACAAATTGTCTTAAATATAGTGTACTTAAATCCTCATTTAAATATAAAATCATTTATTCTTTTATAATCATGGTTTTTATATTTTCTATTTAACAATTATTACCTTTGGTTTTTCAAATACATTTGTTACTACACTAGTAAGGGATTTTCTTCTCACATTTTACACATGTGAGAAAAATATCATATTCCCCACCCAAATATTTTGTGTGGTATACCTACGATCCATTTTGATATATTATTTTACTATTTCCCTTTATTTATTGATATTAAACATTTTAATTTATTATTAATCTTTCAAAGATCTCATGATTCAAAATCGACTCATTTATTTGGGGAATTTTGTCTCAATTTACATTCCATTGAGACGTATTTGTTATTATGTTCCAATTAACATTAATGGGGTGTATATACTACATTTTTCATGTTATATCATCGATCCTCTTATTCCCATGATATTATATTTTTCATTTTATGTCAAACCATTGTAAAAATAATGATTAAAATGTTTCAAAGTTCTATGGGAATCTTTGGAATGTTTAAATATTATTCACCTTGAAAATATTATTAGTGGTAATCATTGAAATCACACATCCATATATGATTGCTAATGATATCTTGAAACAATGAAGATATTATAATAATTTTCACGGCAAGTTTACTTAATAATCAATATCATTATTTATGGGTATAATTATTTCCTATATCGTATATCAGTTTTCATACGATTTTGAGTTTTAAAGTTTAAGATTAATTTCCAAATGTCATGATAATATTCGATTCATTGAATGAATCATGAAAATTATTAAATTCTCATCATTAAGCCTTTAATTTATTATATTATAGACATGAAGCCATGATATTATTATATTTATGGAATGATTACTTGAATGTATTATATTCATGCAATTAATACAATGAAGATTTAGATTCTTGGTCTAAAATCTTGAATGTTTTCAATCATGGGAATGATTCCTTAGTGTTACATTATAGATATAAATAATTAATAATAAATTAATTAACTTTCACTTATTATTCATCCATGACATTTTTCATCGATTTACCTATTGCTACATTTTATTCTAGTTCATTAATTGATGGCATGTTTTTTAGTTTCATAGATTTCCATAATTATTTTTTCGTTTCAATTTATTTTGATGGAATGTATTTAATGTTATCTGAATTTCAATTTTGACAGTTTGTATTGATCCACTAACTATTCGCCTATATTTTTGCATTACTTAGCATTTGATCTCACCCTTATTGTGTTTCCTTCCCATGGAATCAATGAATCTGAATATGTAAGATATATATGAAAATATTAAAAGGATGATATTTATCCTCAGTGTTTTTTATTTAATTAGATGAAAAAATTAATGGTTTAATTAGTGTATCCATTTTTAGTACAATTCCCCTTTCTTTATCTATTTTTCCATGAATACTAAAATTATTCGTCTTTCGGGGTTTGATTGCTTGTAATCATGCCAATTTAGTTGATAACGGAAACTAGCTCTAGGATATCTAGGGATGGGTCTCTACAGTTTTTATCAATTCATGTTTTTTAACAACCATGGAAAATAGAATTATAAAAAAAATTATGTTATATAACACAACCCTAAGATAGAATTTTAAGATATTTATAGATGAAAACCAAATCATTTTTGAGATGTGTTGATTATGTGTATCTTAATAGAAATACATCCATGTATGGATACTACAAGTGGATGTGGATTTTGAATAGATGTACCTATGATTAACAACTCTAAAAAGGTGTTTCAAGCAAGACTTGGGCTAACCTGGTTCATGACAACATGCCTTACTGTGCTCCTAGTTTGACACTCATTTGGGATATGCAAAGGACAATCCACTTTTTCTAGGATCTAATATCTTCACGAACATCTCCTCATAAGAATTTTCATTTTGAAATGGGACAACCTAGATTATATACATGTGAGTGGTATGGTATATACATGTTTAAGAGGGATATATGGAATACATTATGTACTTGAGAAATGGTTGGTGGTAGTTCGAGTTTATATCCCACTACTCTTATGCGATCAAGGATCTCAAAATGCCAGATATACCTTGGACTAATATTTCCTTTATTCCCATATTAAAACACTCTTCTCCATGGAGATATATAGAGTAAAACCATGTATCCAATAGAAAACACTATTTCAAGTCGACGAAGGTCATGATAGATATTTTTTCGACTCTAATGAGATTTTTTGTGTTGTTGGATGTTTTTAACCTTATAAAAAAGTTCATTGACTATTTTCAGACCTAGATGGTTTTGTTCAATAAAGGTATTAATAAGAAAGAATTTGGATTGATGAGTGTAAACTATTGTTGTTAGTGACCTCCACTAATTGAATATGTTAATCACATATTCCTTTGAACTCGATTAATAAATATCTAAACATTTCTTCATGTCTTTGGGTAGTCCGCTCATATTCATTAACAGTATGAGGGTGATAATCCATACTACTATTCATTTCTATGTTTAGGGCATGGTGATGACTTTTTTAGAACATAGAGGTGAATCTGGGGTCTCAATCAGATGCAATCTGTTATTGTACTCCATGAATCCTTAACATATATCAAATGTATAAATGAGAAAATTGATCCAGTGAAAACCCTATGGAATCATAATGAAGTGTGGAGCCTTTATAAGAAGATCCAAAACAACACTACTTGCACTGTTTCCCTAAGATATCATTTTATGCCCATTTAAAGAGTCCATGGTGACATTTTTATCATATCCATGTTGGTATGGTTAATGGTCGAATCATCCCCATGGACTTATAATGTTCATCCTTCACATGTTTACATAACCGGAACATTGATGTTTATGAAGTGATATTTTTCATCATGTTATCCACCAATAGTGCCCTTGGAGATCTTGATACCAATTTATGTTTCATAAGTGAATGGATAAAGTTTAACTATATTCATCATCCAAAAGATATTCCGTTAACTCGAGATTTTATAGAACCCAAATTCTTGTACATAATCTCATAATTACTTCTTCATTAACATTGATCTCTAAGGATTTCTCTCTCCAGATTGTTTTCCCATTATTATAAATTCACAAAAAATATTTCTGTACATAATTTCAGCAATAGAGAATATTTTTTTGAGAAATTATTTGTGAATGAATTGATAGTGACCCTTTCTTTTTAATTCCCGTGTCTTTCTTCTTTATGTTTAAGATGATCAGATTCTTCAAGATACTAATTAATAAATTAATTGATTGGTCATTTTTTACAAAGATCAACCACTAACTAATTGGTTTTCCCAGAATAGTAGTTGAGTGAGTGTCATAATACTTGATGAGATCTAACCATCATCGTTGGAGCATATTTACCTCTTTCTGTATGAATATAAATTTGAGACATGTGTGATCCGTATATATTTCACACTTCTACCCAAATATATAATTCAATTGGATCATTAAGTTAGATATCAAAACTGATAATTCCAAATCATGTGTGGGATAGTATTTCCCATGTGTTTTTATCATCCCTGAGGCTTAGGTAATAACATTACCATTTTTCATTAGCAGACATCCCAATACCATTTTGAAGCATCAATAAAGATTAAAAAATGTTCCCCACTTATGGGTAGTGTGATCTCATGTGTATTGGAAATCCTCCTTTTAAAATCCATAAATATTTCTTCAAATTCATGATTATATTAAAAAATTTCAACCTTTCAAGTTATCTTGGTAAGGGTGTATGAAAATTGTGGGAAAATTCCCACGAATTAGTCATAATATCCAACTAACCCAAGGTAACAATAGATATCTATCACTGACGTTTTTTCTCATCCATAACTAAATTTCACTTGAAATTTAATGCTCCATAGACATCCAACTACTTTCAATGAAAATCCCCAATAATGATAATTTATTCAACAAAAACTCACACTTTTTTTACATTTAAATGAGCTTCTCATTTAATAAGGATAATAGAATTGTGCTTAGATTCAATTAATGATAATCCATGTTTTGGATGTATATTGGAATATCGTCTAAGAATTTTACCACCAATTATTCAAGTTAATCTATAAATACTACATTAATCATGTAAATGATGATTAAGTGTGCATTAATGAGTTTCAAAGGCATCACTATGAACTCATAATTTGAGTAAATTGTTTGAAAAGAATTCATGGGGATGTCCTCCTATTTCACTCTTCAATGTTAATATCTAAACTAAAAATCCATATTAGAGAAGTATTTTCGTCAATGTATCTAATTAATCATGGTATCAAATCATGGAAAATTTTAATTGTTCCTTCTCATGATTTTTTTGAGCTCAAAATAATCAATTCAAATGCACACTCACCGATCCTTCTTCTAGAATATGAGGAATAGTTCACCCCATGGTGATGTACAATGGTGTATAAACCATTTATCTAGATTCAATTATAGTTGTTTCTTAAGTTCCTCATGTACCACAATAGCTAACTAATATGGATTCATGGATATTGGTAATTCCCGTTGTATAATATTGATAAAAAAATTCAACCCCTCGACTTGGAGGCAGACCAGAAAATTCACTGTTGGATTTATCCATCAGAAAAATAGAACTAAATTCTACGTTCCTCGGAATATCCCCAGGATACCCCTTATATTTTCCAATTTCCATCTTGACGTTAGGATTACAATAGAAATTTTTTTGTTTCAATCAATTTCATGGATTTCAATCTTATTTTGTATACTATGTTTTATCCCAAAAATAAGTGTTCTACCTTGTATTCACGGGAAATGAGAAAATCAGTGTTGTATCATGCATATTCATGTGACTCATTCCACATAAGACCCGAATATATTCATCTCTCTATATCATTATTTTAAGGAAATATCATTCATTCATAAGATAGATTGTTCAGGGAAAATCATTATCTTTTTTTCATATTTCAATCCACAAAATTTCTTTGATCTATTCATCATGCATCATATTCTTGACCATTTAAATCCACTAATAAGCCACAAACTCTATATGATAACTAGTATGAATAACCATTTATTATTTTTAAAATTAACGGATAGAGACAAACTATTCAAGGGAATTGATCCATTTCATTATGATTAGCATATCTGATGATCAACTAAATGTAATTGGTATTTGTCATGAGATGTTCATGAAGATGGGATTCTCTCTGTCAGGGGGGAGGGTTGGGTGCTCCACCTGGTCTATATTTCTATTCATATCTTCAGTTAACAGAGAGATTATCGTTACATAGTTTGTGATTCCCACTCCCATCGGTTTGGTATTCTCATTGGGTTAATCCTCACACATCCTTCTGCATCGGTTGTTATCACTATACCTCAAATTTCAAGACATTAGCTAGATTAAATTGAAAACTAGGGATGAATAACTTTTTATGTTAAAAACATAAAGGGGAATCTAATTAAATTAAATTTGTAACATATATATTGTATTTATCTCTTTAAAATATGAATTTCTAGTATTTATTCTATGTTATTTATGATCTAATTCCTAATATATATTCCTATGGGGATTTTTTATAGTTTACATAATAATTGATCGTAATGATTTTATGAATATTACAAATAAAATTTCCCATGAGTGTCAATATTGGGGCACAATAAGACCCATTTTAATGTACTAGGTTACCCTTATTCATGCTTGGACAACCTTGTTAGATTTGTTATACATAGGTACATCTATGTCCGAACCACATCATCTTGAAGTATCCATTTTGGGAATTATTTTCTTGATAAAATAATTCATCATAGTCACCAATATTATTGGATTTTATAAGACACTAAATCTTATCTCATTGGGTTTTCAATATGGTTTTATAATCCGAATCCAAAAAATTTCTAAACATTTCCTCTCATACTAACTAAAAAAACCCTTCTCATTATTATATATTTAATCATGATATATAACATAAACATTCTCTAAATACAATACTTAATATTGAGAGTTCTAGTTTCTTTGGTTTTTAGGAACATTGCATAACAAATTAAAACCAAAAATAAAACAAAATATTTTCTGAAAACATCTTTTTACATGACCCCATCATTCCTTGGTACTTAAAATTGCATTTGATAACCTAAGGACATACATAAGAAAATGTTGAGCTATAATGACCAGTAAGGTAATAAAAAATGAATAATAAAGGAAAACAATAGATTTTATAAAATATGAATAATAATATAACATAAAAGGAACATGAATAATAAGGCAGGATATAACATGATAATCTTATCCTAGAAATGTGGGAACAACATAAATCACAACGTCAAAAACATAAGTTAACTCTACATCCCCATGAATTTTTTTTGGAAAATGTCCCATAAAGGAGTATGAAAATTCCATGTCCCAACATTAGGTATCATGATATTAAAAATTACTCAATGCATTAATGAACAATATGGGAACACACTTCATATACATTCCCACATCATTAATAAGTTTTCAACATTGATCATATAATAAGATTTCCATCAAAACCCTTATTCTATTAAAAAATCAAAAAAGGTGGAATACATACATGTGTATACCCATTAAAATGGATTTTGTGTATAATCATGAATAACCCTGATAGAGAAATGGGTATGGTAGTCACTATAACGTTATCATGTCATGGAAAATATTGGTACAATTTCAACAACAAAAAAACATAATATCAAAATTATAAAAAATTCATTGATGAGAGTGAAAGGATTCTTATATGACATAAAAACGAAATGGATTCTATGAGTATTATTTGAGAAAACATACCAAAATATAAAATTATAAATTATAATACATAAGATAAAAAGGATTCTTAATAAAATAGAGGGGTGTAAGATCCTTTACAGAATTTTAGTATTGTAACGGGTGGGCTTAAAGAATCATAGAGGGGATTAATGGCAGTTAAAGGAATATAACATCATATTTACATCATATTTAATTTAAGGGGATCACATAACATCATATCCCATCTTATGAAAATTATATTTAATAAGAATAACTAAAAAAAATTAATGGAAATGTGATGTGAGAAATCAGTTACATAATATATTCATAGTAATGTCTTAGGTAGGGGTCCAAATGTGGGAGGGTAAATGATAAATATTTGAAATAAAATTAATTCTAATGTATGTTATTGATTTTAAATGAATGAAAATATAAATAATTGAAATTAATAAGACAAATTACAAATATAGTTATTGAATTTATAGAAATAGTGGAAGGGTAGGATCCCTTACATAGATGTGTGACTCTAAAGGCTTGTGAGATTATTCATGGGGGCCTGGGGGTGCCATGGGAGGACTCAACAGATTATAGAGTAGATTGTGATATAATGCCTAGGGGTGCCTGGGGGTGCCACGGGAGGACTCAGAGGTCCTGGTAAATCATCACCACACTCTGATACAATGCCAAAGAGGATGTATAGAACTACCTCAACACCTCCTCCATCAACGTAATTGGAATTGTGGTGTTCCCCTTGAAAAGCATTATGGGCCCCCAGCTATCAAAAACAAATGATAATCTTTTCTTGAGGATATCTGAGCAAGGCTAGACACACAGTTAACATCCATAAGTTTTTCCTCTCTAACTCGTTGATGGAATGGTGGAGTGATAGTCAAATATTGTAGGTGAGCATATCCATTATCATTCATGAAGGATACCTGCATTAAGGGTAGTTTCTCCATTTCCGCACTCAATAGCTACAAACATGACCACATTCTAAGCGCGTCGGCCCCCACAATCCCCTACCCAGTATCATAGACAATATAAATGTCATTGTCCTAGAGGAACTCAGTCGATCACCGATCTCTCAAATTTTGATTCTTCTTTGAGAAGATATACCTTAGACACTTGTGGTGAGATTAGATGGTTAAACATTCACCGATCATGTTGTGTCGCCAAATATTCATGACAAGGACCACAACTTCTGTGTCCAAGTCATGAGTCGAAAAGTTCTTATCATGATGCCTCATCTTCCATGAGCCATATGAGATCACATTCCTCTCCAACATCAAGACATCTTGTCTTTTCTGTGATTTCTCATAGAATACGACATAACAAACACCATATTCTTATAGACTCGGGATGGGGGCCCTCCTCAATATCCTTATCAGCTCATGGAAAATCATCTATAACTTCTCTGTCCACAAGAAGGGTTGTCCCTTCGGTTTCAAGGCTGATAAAGGTGTTTCTACTCTAGAAAACTCGGGAATGAAATTATGGAACAATCTAGACAACCCCAAGAAACATTTCACATCAGTCACACACCTGGGAGACATCCATGAAAATATTTCCCCTATCGTTTCCAGATCCAATAAAACTCCAGCTTCTTAGATGACATGTCCCAAAAATTGGACCTCATATCTCCAGAACTGGCACATCATGAGATTAATATAATGCTGGGGATATCATAGTGTATTAAGGACTATTTGAAGGTGTGTATCATACTCCTCCATTGATATCTATTTCACCATGATTTCATCATTGAATACTTCCACAAAACCATTGTGTTTAGGATAGAAGATCCTACTCATGAATCCAATGAACACTATTGGGGCATTGGTCACACACAAAGGAATTACTAAAAAATCATCGTGGTTGTACCATAATATAAAGGGTGACTAAATTTGTCTCCATCCTATACTAGAAGCTGATGTTATCCTAATCTGAGGTCTATATTCGAGATCCACCTTGCTCCCTTCAGCTGATCAAAGAGGTCATCAATCCTTAGTAGTGGATACTTGTTCTTCACGGTCACCTGGTTCAGGTGGCGGATGTCAATGTATGACCTCATGCTTTCTTCTGCCTTCTTGTAAAACAAAAATGTGGATTCCCTTGGTGAAACATTTGGCATTAAAAACCCCTTCTCATGAATGTACTCTAACTATACTCTCAAAACTCATAGCTCTGTAGGATCTATCTTGTATGACTGAGTTGATATCGGCACCTTCCAAGTGGACAATTTGATGCAAAAGTATACCTACCTATGAATAGGTAGTCCCGAAATATACTTATGAATTAAATCCTTATTCTTGTACACCACTACATGAAACATCAATTTCCAATCTCCCACCACACTGACGGTGAGGCTTGCCAATTTTTGAGTGATCAGTTGCACTATCTTCTGAGATAATCCATCATGTGCTGCAAAGGTTCCCTTCTCACGAATGAAAAAAACAGGTTCCCATCATCATAGAAAAACATCATATTGAGACTATATTTTTCAATATGAGAATGGATTGTGGATAACCAATCCATATCCACAATGAGTTCATAAGGAATATAAGCTAATACTATGAGATCAATGTTAAAGCACTCACCACCTAGAGTCACCTCACACTTTCGGTGCTAGTGTGTAATCACTGAATATACTCCCATAACAGTCTCTAATCATATGGATCGAGCCAACCACTCTAGAATAATCATTGAACCTAGAAAAAGGTCCATGGAAATGAAAGAGTTTCTGGAACTTGTGTCTATAATAGCTGCAGCTATGGTGTGGAAGACATAGATTGTACCCCTAATAATCTCTAGAGCACCCAAGTCGTAGGAATCAACATTCCTAAGCTGAGATCTACCATGTACACCACCTCCATAAGTCCATGGTGACCACCTGGGGGTGGGGGTGGGGGTAGCTAGAACTGTCATCCATCACCTATTTCTTGGATTTATCCCCTGCCACGTCTTCCACCATGCATACCTCCTCGCTCGAACCACTCCATATTCCTTGTCAGCCCATCGACTGTCTACTGATCATCTCTACGGTAGGCTGGGAAGTAATGACCAATGTATCTCTACTCACCATAGGAGCAACATAATATGGTCCTCAACTAACCTTCACTACCTCTTGAGTTCCACACATTGAAACCTGTTTCCTCGGGTCATACATTGGATGGTCTAGCCTTTTTGGGCCGATGTGTTGTCTTCCTACTGCCTAATTCAGATAAATTTTCAACTTATCATTGGGTGGTGGGTCTCACCATTATTGTCTGCTCGGATACGATGCTCTTCACATTTAGAGATTACTCTAGTACACCAGCTGGAATTGGGATGCTGAGTGAAATGATAAATGCCTTAAATATCCCATTGGATTCCCTACTCAAAATGTCTAGGCTTTAAAGATAGGGTCTCATACCATGTCGTTTGAGTAGTAAGATAGGTCGAAAATCCTTGTCGAGTACTAGACCACAATCATTCTACCCTGCTATAGGTTCATTAGCTCATTAATATGCACTAAGAATATTGTCGCTGGTATGAACTCTGTCTTGAAGAGATGCTTTATCTCTAACCCAGAAAGTGTTGGCTTCTCATGTGTCAAGAGAATCAAGATCCACTATCTCTTTGTTGTGCCTCTATAAAGGAATGCATCTAGGACCACCATATATTCTGTATGGGTCCCTACCATGCGAAAAACCAATTTATCTACCATCATCCAATCCTCAGCTTCCTGAGGATGTATCTCGCCTCAAAACGTTGGAGGTATCTATCTCTTCAACTAATGCAGTGCGTGAGTTGGTGTGCACTGTCTTCTAGTGACGATTGTAGAAACTTCTTATCTACAACTTTTGGTGGTAATGGTACACAACTATAAGGTTATATAACTCTAAGTTGTCCCTACACTGTTGTGTCATCGGTACATGTTCAATCCTCATGATCCCACACTAGAATCCTAGTTGGATGTCTTTATGGAGGCATACTGAGGGGAAAACGATGAGAAATTGTCACCATGTTACACCTTGTGAGCTAACTCAAATGAAATCAATAGAGAAACCCTTCTAAAACACATGAAACCAGTGTTTTCATAAACCGAGTGGGAAAATAGAATTCAGGGTCCTAGTTTATGGATACGTCTATTGCCACACCAACACTAGATTCCCCAAACTGAAATCCGTACTAAATATAAATAGCACAATTACCCCCTTCAAAAATACATACTCAATGTTATTCTAGAAGAACATACCATCCTTTGATACAGCTTTGTCACAACCCGTCCCCAAGGGACCATGTTGTGACTTCCCCAGGCCCACCTTCCTTAGGCCTGGGGCTGGTGACTTGCACTAGAATGGCATATCCCAAAAAGGAAAGGCATTAGCTTTAATCATGTACACACACAGACATTGAATACTATACAACGAAAACCACAATGGAACAAAAATTAGTACAACCACTACAAAATACCACCACTTAGAGTAAAAAGTGTGAAATGAAAGTAAAGGGGTCATTATACAATCTTAATAACCAATAAAGTAAAAATTACTTTTGAAGTAATCCATGATGTCTTTACCTGTATGGTAGTGGAATTAAAGCCTAATGTAGTAAAAGTATGGCCCCTACACTCTTGCCTCACTGAGCTCTACCGAGTCCCGGACAACCAAGGTATATGTCGTAGCATCAGCGCCTGCACATGACACAACATGTGTGGGTGAAGCCAATGCAAGGGAGAGTATAACAACACTGTAGGGACCTCAAGACCCCCAAAGGTCTCCCATAAATCCAAAATAGAAAATTTAAAAAAGGAAATAAATCATCGTAAATTCCACAAAAAATGATCTCAAATACATAACTAAATGTAAATGATAGATCACACCTGGTATAACATATGTATAGATGTAAATATGAATAGTCATAAATCTAGATCATCATATTCTATTAATAGGATCTACTGCTGATCTATAATGTGTTTCTTTACTACTGATCCATTAAGGTTTGACTAGCTACTGATCACAACAGGTCACTCTGTAGTTGATTCACAATGGGTTTTTATACTAATGATCCATGATGGTTCCCACTCATACATATACACATAGGTTATATATCATATTGATACATGAAGGGTCACTACATTGCTGACCCATGACGGGTCATAAAATTTTTTATCCTCGAAGGGTTACTCTACTACTGTTCCACAATGTGTCTCTCTTCATTCTTCATGTTATAGCCAAACACTAGATTCCCTCGCTTAGGACACTTGATTCTCGGATGATATGATCCTCAAGTCATCGTTCATTACCCAACCACCCAGAATTCCCACAATGATATCCCAAAATACCGTATTGTCGTAAGAGTCCCAACGCAATAGAGAGACATCGAACTGATGTTTGGTCTGTATGATAGCGGCATTTTTTTGAAATTATTCTGGTTGTATTACATTCCAATCTAACCCAGTCATATACAAACCTCTACCAAACACACATAGGGTGTCTCAGGAGGACCACTTTATAGAAAGGGACCCCGGGTCATGGATAACATAATAATTATACACCTGATCTTTTAGATAAAATCATTTCATTTAAACGGGGGTCAGTGGGTTCTACGACCTATCCAATTCAATCAGACTAGCCCGACCTGAATCTATCTCGACCTAGATCCTTTCCGTACTAGGATTAGCCAGTCCTATTGGGCCACAGTTCTATCCTGATAGAGTGGTTCCATCTCACTAGCACTGGTTGGTCACACTATGGTGGGTCCATCCCGTTGGTGTGGATCGGGCTATCGAGTGTAGGTCAAATATTCCATTAGGACGTGGCACAAATGCTTCCGGCATCAAGAAACAAATCCAGTGAAACTGTCCACCCCACCACATCAACCGATGACCATGTCTGTTGGTTAATGTTTTAATGTGGCACCAGTGTAATGCAGTGGGTCTCTAGAACCATATTTGTGGTGGACATAGTCTCCACCACTTGGTGCACCGCTATGGATCACCGTTTCCGCCAGCTGATGGTAAGGCCAATGGCCATGCTCCCCCGCCATCTAGCATGCGACTGGAACTGCCACACCAGCAGGATCTTCGACAGAACTTTGGGAACACTCTGATAGACTGTTCTTCACACCACTTATGCCTACAGTCTCTGGAGAGTGCCCACCTTATTAAGATGGCCCCAAAAAATTCCTTATCTCCATTATGGAAACACCATTTATAAAGAACACACATGCAGAGGGGATCAGGCATTGTTCATGTTGAAAAACTCTCTCCACGATATATTTTTAAAACAGGGGAGTCTTAGGATGATATTATATCAACAAAAGATAAATCCTAAATAGAAATCCCAAACGAAAAAACCTCCCACAAGAATTCCAGATTTGTGGATCTACCAGTTCATGGGTTGATCTGTATTCATTATTTAAAAATTAGAATGGTAAAATTTAACAAAATTAATACCCTTTCCATAATCAACATTTTTTATTGGAGAGCTCCACCTTCTTGGTTTCATAAATTCGAAGGTGTTCATTTCATCCTGGTTCCATTCATCAAGTTGGGTTGAATTTGTTGTAATAAAACTGATGTTTCTTCTTTGTTCGTTGGAGAGAAAAATTGCATGAGTTTCATTAGATAATTTCCCATGGTTAAACCCTCAATTATGCAACACGTTATTCCAAATTAAAGGAATCCCATCGTAGTGTTTCTATTAAGATGTTTCATTTTTGAAACACTATAGTTGTTACACTCCACATAAATCATCATTATGTTATTCCACAACGCAATATAATAGATATTTCCTTAATGGTCCTCTTAATTTCACTGTAACCAATTCTTTTTCTGCTCAATGGTGAGAAATTAATGAAAATAGATTTTTATGATTTTTTATTATTTTTGTGAAATGATCAAATAAATAGCATTTCTGTCCAACCCTCTCCGGTCGATGTTAAGTCCTTTCTAAAAGAATCCTGACATTCCGAGATCAACAGTGCCTATAGATTTTAGATCTGAGCATGATTTCATGTGTTATAAAAACTTCTTCACACTATTAAATAAGTGAACAAAAATATGTTAAAAAATTCCATGTTGGGATCACTGATCCTTAGAATCACATGCCATCAAAGCGTGTGGTCTCAAAAAAATTCCATATAATTTTAATAAAAATTACATGGAAATTTTTGGACATTAGAGTTCTTAACAGAATAGCATGACAGGATCAATTCATAGTTTTCCAAATTGTGTTCTCTAACTATGTGTATTAATGTTTTCCCTCTTTAAAATAATATCTAATATGAAATAAGACTTTTGATCCTCATTTTTTTTATAATTGTCCCATAAAATTGATTATGTTTTCACCCATGGAATGAGAGATTATCCTCTTCAATCTTGGAGAGAACCTTAGGTAACTAAAATTGTGTTGGATGGCCAGATTCATCGATAAATTCATGTTTTCATTATTATTCTTAGATCCATTATTTTTATCTCTCTAAAAAACAACAACCTTTTATGTTAAAGATATATCAATTTTTATTAATGGTTTGTGATGAATGTAATTTGGATATATTGAGTGGACTGTGAGATGTGATTAGATCTTAATGTTTTTCTTTTTGGTATTTCCTTCTCTTCAAATGTTTGTGTGGTAGATGGTGAATGTCTCAACTACAAGTGATTTAGACATTGAATTATTTGATTTAATTAAATGAATTTACTGGAAATAATATGAAAATATTATATTACTCTTGATTGAAATTTATTTTTTCTAATGGCCTATAAATTGTACAAAGGTGATTGGTGTGGGAAACCCCCTTTATTTATAATTTTAAAAATATGAATTTTAAAATATCTTTATCTACTTTTCATGTAAAATATTTGTTAAAATTATTTTAAGAAGGAAATGTTTTTATTAAATTATATTATCATGATGTTGTATTAATTAGATAGGCCTTAGATAAATTGAATTAATAATGAATATGGCGTAACACTATCAAATGGGATGGAGTGTGGATGTGATGTTATGTCAAAAATTTGGAAACCATTATTCAGATTGTGTGCATGTGTTGTTGTGCATGTGGACATAAAAATTGTTCATTGAAACTAAAATGAAATATTGTGTGAAGGATTATTTCATTCTTTTCTTGGGAAACTAGTATATGGGATTAATATGAAATATTTTTTCTAGATAAAAAATCATTATAATACTTTCTATCATGTTTTTTCCTAGTTTCATGAGTTGTGGATTCCTTAGTAAAATCCTTCTATGTTTAGACTCAACCTATTATTGCATACTATTTTAAATTTTTATATGTTATCTGTTAGGGAAATTGTAATGGAAAGCTGTCTCAGTTATTAATATATGCTTCATAATACCATTGGTGTCCATGTGGAGTTGGATTTTGGAGCAGGTCGGGTGTTACTATTTGATATCAATTTTCTGTTTTGAGTTTGGTGGCCTTTTTCGATTCTCTTGGGTATGTATAATTCTTTCCTTGTGTACTCTAATATGGTTTTTTGGTTCTATTTTTAGATATATTTCTCAATCATAAATCACATATAGTCTTTATTTATTTTTTATGGTTTGGATGTTTTATTATTCAAAGGGGAAAGAGTTAAAAATGTTTTTAAGGCCCTTTTCATTTATTTCCCATAATTGATGTATTGTGGATGATACCTAATGAAATGTATATCCCATATAACTTCTAATATTTTTCAATAGGAGAAGGATGTACATGAATCATCAGTACATGTTATATATCATATTCATTGATCCAAAGTGAACTTCCATAAGAATTGATGAAAATCTCCCCATTAAGTACATTTTCATCGGAATTGGAAGATAATTCGAGCTATAAAAACACAGGACAACCATAGTGGAGAGGTTCCACTCACCGATAGTATCCCCATTATAAATGTATTCACAAATTTCATATAATTCAGTATCTCGTAGGCACTTCTGAAAAATTATCATAATAAGAGTAGAGATAAACTGAAATAATTCACCTTCTCATAATAGACTTAATTCCCATGTTTTAATACCACACATCTATCTTAATTGAAATCCTAGATCCTGTAACTACAATATCAGATTGTGGAAGTAATTTAGTGATTTATCCAATTTTATAAAATTTCCATCAGACGATGAACTTGTTATTTCAGAATAACAGACTAATCCTAGGATCCATACAATTATAGTAACTCTAATGAGATAAGGTAATCATGGAATATCATTCTCATCAACATCATGAAAATATATAGATAATTGGTTAGAAAAAAATTAAAAAGTGTGATATAATAATGAACATATCTAATTCAAATGGATTATTTATGAGTGCCATGTTATATTATTTTTAACCGGTGAGAACAAGTAAAAAATAGTAATTTTTGACAACCACTTGAACACATTAAACTGATCAAGAAAATTCATCAATATCTGGAGTTAGATATTTCTTATTTGAAATTTCTTGATTGAGTTTCTATTAACCGACACAAATTTAATGTTTCCAATTGGAATTCCTCTCAATGGGAAAATTCTCCACAAAAATTTAAACAGTAGGGAGTATAAGTTATTTAATTAAAATATCATCAATTAATGTTTTAAAAACCCCCAGATTAGATTAATCCATTTTTTATGGGTAACATACTCTAGAAGAGTACTTGTAAATAAATCAATGGAATATTACACCTCTATTATTTTGGATAGCTGGGGAAATTTGATAGAAACACATCGTGAATCCATAAAAATCTAGTGGGAGAGCATTAATAAATAATCTTCATCCATGATAAAAGGGAAAAAATATTACCCTTTCCAAAACTATAAAATAATGTCTATTTATACATGAAATTAGTTCCAATATTACATTAAAAACAAGACACACCCCATCGTGTATATTAAAGGAGAGACAATGAAGATAAAAATAAATCATAGCCATATGATCCATCATCCATTCCATCATAAAAATAATATTATGATGTTTCATGTCAATAACTAGAATATCCTATGTAATCACATTATCTAATATATAGAAGATGCAATCCTGAAAAAATATATCCAACACTAACATTTTTAGAGTCCAAAGAAAATATCAATCAAATAACTCAAATGATGTATATGAAGATTTTGGAGATTTACAATAGGATTCAGTAAAAATGATTAAAATTAACCAGTATCAATTGATGATTTCAATTTTGATAAATCTATCGATATAGATCATATGATTGAAACTGGAGCTGAATCATCATGCCTTGGAGGCTTTTAACTACATTATGTTGTTTTGTTTTAGATTCTTGTCATTAGAGAATCTTTGTCCTTGATGTATCTAATATAGATGTCATAGTTTTTTTATAATGATTGTATTGTACAACTATGAATACCATGAAATATATGGCGTACCATTTCCATGTTATTAGATAATCCCTCGGAAATAAATATATTAACTACATAGTGAAGACCCATTTTAAATGCCTAACAATTCCACATTGATATAACATAATAGGGATTATGTTTGGAATATTTGGATTTATAGATCACTAATTCTATCTAAATCAACCATGATACTCATAAATAATTCTATTTCATTTAAATTAACTCATATAATTGATACTAGGAGAAAAGGTATTTCCTATAAATACATGCTTACCAGCCAGATCATGAGAATCAATCAACATACAATCCAAATTATGGATATATTAGTTGAGCTCCTAATATAATGACTATGATCAAATATCATATTTATGAACCCTAAAAAATATTTATCATTAAATCTATCATTTATCACCACCTCATGATACAAAAGAAAAAACCCATTAAAATTTATCATATGTAGTTTCACAGTATTTTCACCCTACTAGATATTAATAAATTCCATGTCTTTCAATGTAGATATTGAATATTGAATGAAATTATAAGTCAATTTATCTATAAATTATATCCACTCCAAGGTATCTTCATTTTTTTCATAATAATCGAATATTAGAATATTGTGTAAGGTCTCTCGTGCTTGATTGAATACCAATTCACTTTAAGATGATCAGTCATTTCCACGAACATAAAATGAATCTATATACATTATAACCAGTCCATAACCTATATATTTTCATTAAAAATTTTATTTTTTTCAGGCCAAGAATCTCACGATCATGATTAGAATTTTCATAACATCAATGATTCAATAGTATATTCAAAATGGAAGTGGGTGTTGTTACCTATCCCAAATATTTTTAAAAACACATACCACTATCTCATCATGATTATGGTTAACTATAGGATAAACCCACTATGTCCCACTAGAAATATGCAATTGGTTCCTATTCAAACATATCACCTCATTCAAGATTCTACACAACATCAACTAACAACACATAAACATTATAATACAATACATAAATAATAATTTCAAACAAGGGGTACATTAAAATATTATTCATAAATAAGTTCAAATTTTTAATTATTAAAGATAATGAAGTTTTAATGAGTGAAAACCAATAGAATTATAAAAAAATTGATCAAAAAAAATTCCCATATAAAAAAAACAATGGTGAATTAAGGATTTTTATGAAATAATATGTACAAAAAAAATGTGTTCAACTACCAAATATGTTCAATAAATCCTTCCTATTAAGTATATGGACAAATGAACTGAATACTGATTCCAAGGAATTATGTACAAAAAATCCCATGATGACCATTTTCATGAACGTTCCTAGAAATCGTAGTACCTGAATACCCAATGTGACCCTAACATGGGTTAAAGGGGGTTCCTAGTCCCAGCGAGTTAGAGTCTAGAACCTTGAATGAAATAAATATCATGGTGGAAATATTTTGACAATACAAGTAAAAAAATAGATATAATCCGTTTTTTCAATAGTACATAAAGAAAAAGTAAAAAAATTAATTAGGTAAACACAAAACTCAAAACAACACATCATAAAGGTATCAACATCCAAGAAGATATGAATTCAAACATCCAATTTAAGTGGTGTATCACAACTCCACCAGTCACATCAATCAATCTCTGACCCATATATTAGGCACATCCACCTCCTCAAAGTGTCCTTCTCCCTATACTTCGACATTCAATATGATAATCTAAAAATTCATGATGGAAAAGTTAGGGTGTGAGTTCTACCGACTAATTGAGTATCAAAATGTTTTCTAATATAAATCACATAACAATTAAATTTTTTTAATCAAATTAATATATAAAAATCCAAAAGAATAAATTTATATAGATTTTATAAAACAATATATCAAATAAAAAAATGGATGAATTTTTAAATTAAATAAACAAATGGAGTCTTAAAAATATGTTGAAATGAACATTTTATATTTATCAATTATATAAATAAATTTACATTAATAATAAAAATATAAAATAAATGGTATGTAATCATCAAACAATATAATATCCCACCACCATATAAATATCAATGATTCAATGTATGTTCCTGGTAATAGGATCCTCAAATGATATAATTATCATCATTGAATAATATAGGAATGAATATCTTATACCAATTCATCATTAGGGCTTCCCATTTTTGGAAATCATGTCATGATTTATTTATTTAGATGGTACATCATCAATCCATTTATATGGAGTCATATTCATATTATATTTTCCCAATCACTCAATAACAACCATGTATCACACGTGTTTCAGTCCATCATTAATTAATTGGAAAATAATTCATTTAAAATCAACACATCATTCACAATTAAATATCACAAATTCATTTTAAGCATTCTTTTTCATTTCATTACTGAATCATATGTTTTAATCAAATTCACTCATATTAAAATATTCATTTAATATATTCATATATTATTAAGAATAAATATGATTTCTAATTAATGTCTTAAATAAAGTAATCAATGAAATTTCTAAAATACACACATATTCAATAAATGCATCACAATATCTCAATATCATTAAAACCGGGATAGGGGCTCCAAAAATTCTATTCCATTTCCAATAACACATTAAATAAATTAATTCATTTGTTTTTAATGAATTGAAAATTATTAAAAAATTATCATGAACATAAAATAATCAAAATTTAGCAAAAATCATATGGAAGAAAATAAAATCTATTCAGGGACCAAAAAACAAAAATCCTAATCAGATCTACCAATAAAGAACTATGGAAATATAGATTAGGAAAATAAACCTTGAATAAGGATTCATTAATAGGGGTTATTAATGGTTAAATCGAGTATATATTATTTTACAAAATATATGGTGTATTATAATCATGGGTGAATTTTTTGTGGTGTGGGAACATTGTTATAAAAACTACATGCCTTATCTATATGCCCCCACTATTTGGGGATAATGTTTTACATTGGGGGAACATGGATTATAATAACATTCCCAAACCATTAATCTCATAATGTTTGGTGATTATTGATTAGGTAATCATTGTTTCAACTATGCACTTCCAAATAATGGACCACACTACTTTTCTAAATATTACTCGAAAAAAACCAATATTAAATCCAACATAAGGTGGAAAAAATTAGAGTAGAAAATGTACTTTAAGGAATGTAAATTTTTTATTCAAATTTTATAAAAAAATCATGTTTGATGGATATGTGTGAGTGAATACTTTCAATGTGTTGAGTTGGTGTGTTTGGGTGATTAGTGGTGACCCTTCATTCTGATTGTGTGAGTCTTCTTCTAAAAGTCTATTATTTAATAAATTTTATTATCAACATATTTTTCATATTGTAATCATGAATGATAAGTAAAGTAATATTCATTTATTAGTTAATAACAATTCATATTATTTATGATGTCTATCATTATGATGAGTTTGAATGTATGAATTAAGACATGATGGATTCACCTTGATAGAGAAGTTGATTCCTTGGACCTTTCCTTTTTCTTAAATTCAATTATTAGAAAATTGGATATCATTGAGTTTCAATTTTTAAATGATTAGTATGTAATACATAACATATATGATGTAACCATCCATGATATATTTGTTATATGGATAACTCATTAATGCGGGACACTAATTTTTAAAAAAAGGTGAATTATAAAGAATGGGGAATGAACAATGTGGACTGATATGTTTTGGCCCACGACAAGGATATAGGACCATACTATAGTCTTTATTGTAGTTTCTGGGACACAATGACCCACCATGACCAATGTATCCTAGTTCAAGATTTCAATTGTGTATAAATTCAAAAGGTAATTACTATATTATAAAATGATGTCAATGTAGTAATTGTTGATCACTATAGTGGCCAGGTTATCATAACATGGTGTGATGAGAATGTTTACCTCATCATTTGTCATGGTGGACAAATTAAAAAAATGAATTAATGAGAATAGGTATTATGTAATTCCATTTATCATACACGCATAGACGATGTAATATATAATAGGTACTTAGTGTGACAAATATATGTTATATCCTCACACCCTTCAAAAGAAATATAGAGTACATGAAAATATTATGTTTTCATTCTGGTTGATCATAATTTTTTTGAAGGATTGTTTGGGGCCACCCTAATTGGAATTTGGAGACATGGATGATGTGTCCTAGGTATGAAGGTTGAGAATTGTTTTTATTTTATTTTCATCTTTGTCAAATATTTTACCATCTTTATGGCTAATATGGTATGTACATAATCATGAATCCATATTAAATTTTTGAGAATTCGTGATATTTGATTATGCATATATTGATTATCTGCTCCAAAGGATTATTTGTTTTAATGTATAATTTATCATTGAAATTAGATAATAGTCTCACCATTTTATGTAGTAGGTCCAAACTACTATTAAGATGCCTTTTACATATGGGGAGTAATGATTGAGGTAGTTATTTTTTGGTACCATTAAGAGTATAGAGTGGATACTAGAGGGTTTTATAGATTATCATCCTAATTTTCAATGTTATAGACATTGGGATATTAATATTTTTTACTAAAAACATTATCCATTAATACTTCGATACAAAATTGTCAAATTTCATTGTATAATAGAATATTCTTTTATAGTAAAAATTGAATTTTACCAAATATAATCTTACAATAATTTAGAACACACCATCATTATTCCCGTGTTATTTTATCTAGATTAGAAATTAAATTATTTATATTCAAAGATGGATTGGTTTTATCAAGTACTGATGTAATTTTATAAAATATCGAAATATATATTGAATCCACATATATATGTGATTTTCATTAATGGTAGTATTTCATTAAAGGGGGTTAAAAATTTAAAAATACATTCAATATTTTCTGTAATTTAAAATTTGAATGTAAGATAATATTAGCATTCATCTATATTTATTTTTTGAGTTCTACAATTGTATACATTCATAATATGATGAAAATTTGAAACTATTTTTTGATTAACGTTTTCATTTTTAAAAATAGAATAAAAACATTAAAATAATACAATATAATTTATGTAGAAAAATAATAATAAAATTATATAAAATATTTTATCTACAATAGATTCCATCTTCAATACTTTAAGGATGATGTATCTCTAGAAAATTCATCTAGGTATACTAGTTTGAATGGACATTACCATTTACAATTGATATTCCATTGAATTAAAATTTCTACTGAGTTTAAGATTATAATATAGTCTCCCCCATGAATTTTTGAGTAATTAAATTATAATGATCAACTTTGTTCCTCTCTATAAAAAAAATTTGAGTTCAAAAAATATTATTTTAACACTTATAATTGATCATGATGTTTGACTATTATTTACGTCAATTAAAATTATAGATCCATATTAATCTCCATGAATACGATGAGGAATTTTCATTCCATCCCCATAGGACTGCAGAATAACTTTTTATATAAAACCGTGTATTGAATAAATGTAAACTAATTTTTTCGGATATATTGTATGGCTATAAAGAGTGTTCTATCATTTTTTCTGATATTTGCATTTTAATATATATATTATCTATTATGATTCCCCTAGTCTATCAATATAAAATGAGAACATGACCACTATTTTTATTATTGAAGGGTCTAAGTAATTTTGATGAACTTTATATATTCTAATAAATGATAATGTGTTTCTATTATAGAATTGATTCCATTTGTTACAAGTGATACCCTTTGGAACATCAGACCTAATAATAATTTTTTATTGAATGAAATAAAAATAATATTTGTATAACAAGAATTGTGAGATTTATAATCCTCTAAAATATACACATAGTAACCAGAATATAAAATAATAATATACTCAGTGGGATAGGGAAATGTGGACATTATGATAATTACCAAAATATTGTGTATTTCACAAGTTATTATTAATTTTTGAGGAATCTATTATATTTCAGAGTTTTTTTATTAGTTAAATTCCTAATATAATTTATAAAAAAATATTAATGAATAAAAAATGATGGAATTTATACATTATATTCTCAAAATATACTTGTATTAAATATTTTACAAAGAGGTTTTTAGAGGATAAAAGATTCAAAAACTCTTGAATAGACTAGATCTCACCTTTAGTAATGATTATTATAGTTATTTTAGCATTGAGTATTTTAACAAATATATGATAATTTCAAACCACAAACCATGATTATGAATTTAGAATAAGATTTTTTTTGTTTTTATTTCATGTATTTGGAGAAGTTACAAAATGGGTTCCCATAATTGAATTCAAAGATACATATCACTTAAAAAAAATATTATAACCAATTTTGATTTGAATCATTGAATTATTTTTAATATTGGATTTCAACATGGTTTGAATGGGGAAAATTAATTAGATGATAGGTTAGCAATTTTTTGTTTCATTTCTATAATTTATTTCTAGATCAAATTACTAATGTAATAGAATTTATCTATCTAGTTTTTATTTCATTAGGATTCCTCTTTATGAACCTATGATCAATATAATATGTAAAATATCACATCTTAATTTCCATGAATGTATTATATGAAATTATGAAAATTGGGTAAAATGGAAAATATTACATGTCATTGTAATTTTTGTGGTTCGATGATTTATTCACCATTCTTAAAAGTCATATAATGACTTTTGAAACATCTCAACCCAAATCACCAGGTACTATCAGGAATTCTAGATGACCTCATACATGCATACTCGTATGTATAAGGCTTCCAACTAGCAGTGAGTGTATCATGATGATATATTGGGTGATTATACCCTCTATATCGAGCCATATGATCATTATGCAAAAAAATATATAAATAACCATAGTAAAATGCGGAAGTGATAAGATGACAAAAATATAATACAACAAACCCCAAAGTGGAATGATAGACCACATATGTAGTAGAAAACAACTAGATTATAAATGCACCATCATCAGCATAGTAATTCTGTTCCTATCAGGGTCTCCTTCCGGTCCATGCTCCACCACTCAGACGTTCTCCATATTCCCCTACACTTCACTGGATATACGGTCCCGAAATCTATGGGCATATCGAAATTCCCATTTTGGGTGTGAGTACAAGACTTTTTAGGATACCACCAATTCAATATAAACATGATGTGCTCAAAATACATGTTTATTACATAAATAAATAATACGAACTAAACACAAATTACTGAACCAAATGGTTGTGCGTTAACCACGATGCCACAGCCCTATGGTAGTAACTACTTTAACTCAATAAATGATCAATAACCAATTTGTCAGAGGAGTCAATAATTATCCATTAGGACAATAAATCATGTATCTCAGCATTTTCATGTGGAATAGTATCAATGCTCTGCATAATGGTATGTACTCGGTGTGTTCAAGGAAAATGAGAGCTAATTATTTTCCCTTAATCATCCATTTGAAAAACTGAGTAACGATATCTAATCAGCATCCTTTATTCATCATAGAACATAGTTGAGTAACTTACTTGGGAAATTGACCTAATCAATGTCCCGTCTTCATTGAGTGCATCCCCATGAATCATTGTGTACCTTCATCATACATTGGACCCATATTGTTAGTCATGTACATCCCTTCTGAAATTTATAACAAATGGTGTGGTCATTCACTACACATCATACCTTAATTTTTTCATGTTCATATCTCATTCATCAGATCCTCATCTTCATCCATGTGAGTCCCTCCTCCAAAGGATAACACATGTTGACAACGCCCCATTCACTGATCTGAGAACAAAACAACAAGGTATACATAGCATAGAAGGATATATATATATATATATATATATATTCAAGAATAACACATTATTTTGATTAAAGTAGCACACAATGTACAAGTAATCATATAGAAATATAAATAATCAGCTACAAGTTCTCATTACATCAACTGTACTATAGATGTTCTAGGCACACAAACATACCCACATGCATTAACTATCTAGAATGTTCATTCAACATCTTTGAGAATAATAATATTAATTTAAATCATTTTTAAAACATACAAAAAGGATAGGGATCATTATTCCTTAAGGGAATCATCATCAAAAACTATGATGAACCACCCTGTGTTGTTAAATACACCTCCTCATAGACTAATTATCAAAAAAATTGACTCATCCATGCACGAAATTCATCAAGAGTTACTATAAGTTATCCGATTATTTTATTTCCAAATGAAATATATTATCACATGTGATAACACAATCTCTCAATGAGATAATTTCACATAAATTATTTATTTATAAATATATCTTGATAATTATTCATACTTAAACATTTAAAAATATATTTGTATTATTTTTAAAAAGTTATTATTATAAATTCATATTTTTATAATTTCTCTTAAATTATTCATATATATTTATATTTCAATAATTTATCACAAATTAAACTTTTATAAGAATATATTGATAATTTCTATTAAATAATCCTTTTATAAATATATTTTTGTTGCAACTATTAAATTTTCATTTTAAATTAAATGTTGATAATTTTTCACTTATTGTTTGATAATTTTAATATTTATCATTTTATAAAATATCAAATATCATTTCATAGTTTTAATAATAATAATTCGATAATCTATCAATTATCAATTTATAAATTTAAATTATTATACTTTGATAACTTTTATAACTAAATTTTAATAATTATTCCATTAAAATTATTTTTTTTATATTATAACAATTTGTTTCCACAAAATTATCATGTGACATTTTTATGTAATTATACTTTAATAAATTTTTTAAAAATTAATTATCTGCTGATAATATATTATAAAAATATCTTATAAATTATTTTGTGATAATTCTACAATATTTCTCTATAATTATACATTTTAAAAATTAATAAATATATTCTAAAAATTATATATTATGAATTATAATTTTTCAATATCTTATTGATAACATAAAATAATTATCACTTGATAATTATTTTCAATTATTAATTAAAAAACCAAAATAATTTTATTTAAAAGAAAAGTTTCTTTCATGTGATTATCAATTTAATAATATTTGTAATTATATTATGATATTCTTATGAATTATCCTTTGATAATTCATAATCGGATTATGTTTTATAATTAGATAATTTATAAATTACCAACGATAATTTAAGATTTGTATATTTATTTAAATGCTCGCATTATTTGTTTAAAATTTATAAAATAATTATGAAGGATGTAAACAATATAAATAAAACAAAAACATAAAATAAAATAGGATCTGAAAGGATTCTGGACACACTGACAATAATAATATTGGATACCTTGAATGAATCCAATAAATCAATCATAAGGAGAAATATAGGAATGTTGAACTTCATGAGATCAACCATGAATGGGAGTCGACTTGTATATAAATATTAATTTCTCCCACCTTACACATTAAAAAACATGTGAAATTAGTATCCCAATTTAATACACCATTTCAGTATAATAATGATGCAGAGTAATAGATTTATTCTCAATATTTGTACAAGTATTTTTGGAGTCAAAAAATGAGTAGATTTCCATATTTTCTAAATAAACCCTCTAAAAAATGCTGTTATGGGGTTGTGTGGCCATGAGGTTGAAGAAGTAGAAAATAGAAATGATTTTATTTAATTAAATTTTGAATTAATTATTAAATTAATTAAATATGTAACATAAAAATAAATTAATAACATGGACCGATTGGGAATAAAATTTATCTCCTCCCCGGGTAAAAGCCTTATTCTGGACCCAACAATGGTCTTGTATTTCCCATATGGAACACTATTTGAGATATATTTATTATTTAATCACCAAAAATGAAATAAATAATTTTTTAAAATTAAAGTGTTATTTTTCTTAGTGATGTGTAAAAACAATTCATATGATTACAAATGTCATACCCCGTCTATGATACACACTACATCTCAGACATATCATCAGTCTCATTATACCCATTATATGACCCATTATAGAGTTATTAAATTTTTTAAACACAAATTATAATAAGTAATATAAATTATAAATTATTTTTATCTCTCCTTCACTAAGGATTTACAAGCTTTGAAATCTCTCCCAAAATTAATTTCTTACTCTGAAAATATTCTATTTAATATTCCAATGTGTAAATTCAGTTTTTATACTTATAAAAATAATTTAACGCATTATATGTCATTTTAATTAATAAATAATTTTTTTTCACATGAAATTTATATTTCATTGAAAATATGTTATGTATTCTAATTCCAAAATTTTGTATATTACAATTCTCTCACTCAATCAACTTCTTGTCCTCAATAAGTATCTCGATAGTTCCTAATTAGACAAATTAAGCTAATTATCTCAAAGAATAGACTCAAACTCCCACTTCACTTCTTATATCCACTAATAATTGCACCGATTATAGACTAGTGGTATCATCATATCTTGTAATGCATTCTTTCTTTAATCAATGATCCACATTGGACACCCCTCATAAGATATTTCTGTCCCAATTTCAACATCGTCACAATCAATAACATGCCCTAGAGCATGTATGAAACTATTAAGGTATGATTCATGTAACATGTCATGAATTCCTCAATAGTGATAAGGTAGGTCGAGACGATAGGCCACTTCCCCCATCTGTTATGTGAACTCAAATAGTCTAACAAAAAATTGTTTTAGATTCCCTGTTTCCCTAAACATTTGTGGCCTAAACGAGGAGTCTCATTAGAGAAACACTTATTAAAATTAGTGAACAAAAAATTTAATATCAGATTCTATACATAAAATATTAATATTTTCTATGTGGAGATCATCCTATAACATATCAGTTTCACTCACTTTGAGGTCTCTTGAACCATGATGGGTCCAACAAGCCGTACACCATTTTCCTCGTGAAAATAGATAGGTGAGGGACATGGAATCCCATAAAGATCTTCATAAGGTTATTTATGAGTCAAATCATTATAACAGTTATCATATGAAAATGAAATCAAGTCCAGGTGACCATACCATGCTCCGCCATGTTCTAGAATATAAGATCAAAACATACCCTCAAAAATGATTATAGTTTTCTAAAACTTTTTGTCGATATAAGGATAGTATTACATGATAAATCTCAGCCAATTCATTAAATATTTTCCTAATACATTCCAAAACCTTGACATTAACAGTGTATTTATATCTTAAATAATTATCAGTGGGACTCCATGAAGTAACACGATCTCTTAAGTATATAGCTTTCTTAGCTCTTTAAATGAGCTTCTCTCTCTAATCGGCAAGAAGTTAGTAGACATTGTAAACTGATTGAAAATTACTGAAAATAAATCAAGAATCATCGGTGTACTGTGTATTCCCATAATAATGTCTATCATGACTTCCTTCAAGTTCCACATAGGTAATAGTAGTGGATTCAACAATCAACCAATATTCTTGTGCGTGGCCTCCACAATCTAACAAGTAAGGCATTAAGAGATAGAACTAGTAGAGTTCAAAATGGGTCTGATGCATTAATTATATTGTGATATCACCCAAGGTATCAACACGATTACATCCTAATATTTCACCCATCCTTTTAAAACCCAATCCCAATAATTTTTACCTATAGGTTTATAAGGAAATCCCAAACAAATTTAACGTTTATATACACTCAACCCAACACATCTTTATCAAATTAAAGTCCATGTATATGAATATATATAGAATAGTATTTTGGTTCATGTAAGTAAAAAATACATCACAGAAGAGATAATTTATCCAAAACTTCAGATATGGAATGACAACTATCTTCTCTATCTCATGTGTAGGGTAGTTCTTCTTAGGGGGTCGTAGCAGGCGAGACACATAAGATAATAACTAATTTATATTCACTATCGTCATTCTATCCCAATACCTTTTATATAATATTATACTACATAAATAATCTATGTATTGTAGTTTTTCTATACAATACGAATCATAAACCTTTCCTTATGCTCACGGAAGTCATTTCTTTCACTAGTCTCACCACTACCATATCCTTCCCTTCAGTATCAGTGCTTTAAAGTATTTTTAATAATGAGAGAAGTCTTGGATAATCCTCTAGTAAAATATAGCTACTGGTCGAAATATATTAATCTAAAAAACCTTTTTTCTTCATGTCTATGACATGACTACCTTGACCATCTCTTTCTTTTTTGATATACATGTCTCAGAACTGACTAGTCCTAGTTATTTTTCCATTTATATCCATGAGTCATACATCAATAAGATAATGATTAGAATTCTTGCTCAATTGATTATCAGGACTCTATCCAAGTTCATATCATTATAATTTGTATTCAATGACTAGATGAGGATACCATTTCTGACCACTATGATGAAAAAGTACATGTATAGAAGAAATATCTGATTCTTGGGGTCTATGAAAACTTCTTGTGTATCAGTCAGCTCGAACAACAACACCATGAAATCATAAAGTTCATATCTACTCCAAAATGTTGTCTTTATAATTTACTCCTACTTATCATGGAACTGTTTTTATCCTAATTGAAGATCGACATAGAAATTCTTCTGTCTCTTTTTTGTTTCTCAAAAATAACATCGATCCTAGTAATAGATATTGGTTATTCACCCTCAATTGTTTTATGTTCTGGTAATCCACATGTTTCCAAATACTTCTATCCTCCTTCTTTGTGACCTATTTGTGAATCCTATAACAAAGTATTTAGCCTTACTAAGTTCTTACTCTCTAATTCATCTAGATGAACAGTGAGCTCCTTAATATGAATTGGCACTATATGATATGAGGTATCCAAATTGTTGCACTCCCAATATGATCTCAATCTTCTCTTAGTGTATAAATACTTAAGATTCAGTACTAGTTCAGAGACTTCCATATAATATTTCACAAAATTATTACGTATCATGAGATCTTTGGTTCACTATATGTATAAATAAGGTTGGAGTTTAAAATCATTGAAAACACAACCATAAACATTAAATACAATTCCTAGAAAAAACTAATAAAAAAAATTTATTGAAGAAACCATTATGCATAAATCAGAACGAACATATAAGTGCAAGCCCACCTACAATCTCTAGAACATCTTATGGTAATTCAGAATCATTCTATATTTAGGAAGAACTCCAACATGATTATGAAGTAGTCGCATAAGACATCATAGTAGTGAAATCATTTGTAACCTGAAGGAAATGACATAGTAATAGAAACATAGTTTTGAGGATAAATAATAACCCAACAATGGGATCAAAATTGTTTTCACCTTCCAGTCTATTATATTAGTCTATGTTTTCCTTTGTTTCTACCATTTACATAACATATACACCACTAAGAAACTAACCCATGTTTCAATCCCTGCATGTTAGTCATAATCATCACATGTATACTAACACACAAATATTCTCTCTTCAACTAAATACTTCAAATAATGACATATCCAAAAAAAATGAAAACATAGATATATCACATAATATAAACTATCAGAGATAGATATCACAAATCAATTAATTTATTCAAGGAAGTACTATGCATAACAAAAACACACACACACAATAAACACACAGACACACACATATATATATCATGTGAACATATGTTCCTAGAAATTTTGTAGGAACATAGTAGGAATATCATAAATCACATATAAAAATGTGTATCACCCAAAGTGAATCAATAGTGAAGAAAGAACATAAATTTTCCACTTTTTGGAATATAAAATAACCATTATTCTGTGTTTTCCTGGAACTAACGTTGTTCCCCTTACCATGTTCCAATTTCACATCTCATAGATAATGTATCTTATCCTCAATTAAGAATAGAAACATGTTAGTACATCATTTTTTTTTACACAATTTTGTTACATCCCAATCCAAATCAATGAGTATAATATGAAATGAAAGATGACATCATCCAAGCATCTCCATACACAATAGTTTACCTAAAAATAGAGATGGTATTATGTAAAATATTGGGGTGACTATACCACATGTACCGAGTCATAGGAGCAAGAAAAAACAATGATAATTTAAATAATTAGAGTAAAATTTAGAAATGTAAATATGAAATACATATAATTTAATGAATCATAATGTTTCAAGAAAAGACAAGTATGCAGTAGTAGGAATACATGATGTAAAATTAACTACAATCTCTGGAGTGCTCCGATGACTTCACTAGTCTGCTTCAGATCCATTTTCCACTGGTAATAAATATGTCATATGTCCCTTACTCTTCACGCGATATATGGTCACAAAATCTAAAAGACCATAGAAATTCCCATGAAAGGATTTAGTATAAGACTCAGTAGGACAACAATAATTCATCCTAAACCTGATGTTCTCAAAATGAAATTGTAATCCATTATATATAATGTGAAGTTAACAATGAATCCAAAAATGAACAGATGGGTGCTAACAGAGTTACCACAACCCCTAGCTGTAAAGACCCGTAAAATTCAAGGGAAATTTTTTCTTAATTTTCTTTAGAATTTTACAAGAGCGCGGTTTCATACGGCACCTGATTCCGAGGCCCAGAGTACCCGGAATTAATTTCTGAAGTTTGGCTCGGGTACGTTCAGTGAACGAACGAGCGGGAATTTCTAACTTTTGATCCGGTGCTCGGAATTGAAATCCGAGGGCACCGATGAAATCGCATCGCCGATATTCTCTTAAAGAGACCATTTCGGGAGTTGCGTTGGTTGCGGGTTGAAAGTTAATTTTTGGGGTTTTTAGTTGAGTTAAATAAAAGTTGTGTAGAACAAATTTTATTTTTAACTAGTTTAAACCTATCAAAGGTGGTTGGAAGTGGGACCCACACCCACTTAACCTCCCTTGGGTGGATTAAGTGTGTTGGGGCCCACACGAACCCCTAAACCTTTCAAATCCTCCCAACTTCTTTTAACACCTTGGGAGGATTTCTTGAGAGCTTTGGAAGCTTTTCTTCTTCTTCTTCAACTTGACGAAGAACCTTCGAAGAACGAAGAACGCTCAAACTCTGACGAAGAACGACGCCTCTCTTCTTCGTCCTCGGTGTCAACGTGAGGGAACGCCGCTTCCTCCTCGGATTCCCTTCATCGACATAAGAGGTTTCTCCAACGACGTATCACATCGGACGTATCTCTTCGTCAACAGAATTGACGAACGACTACCGCGACGCCCGATCTCCGCGACGTCGACTTCCGCGGACATAGTCAAATCCTCGACTTATACCCGAGGTAGGGGTTGTTGATTTATTATTTATTTATTCCATTTCTTGAACGTGGATCTCGCATGTCAAACTTGAGGTTTGAATGTTTAAGTTGAGTTTTTATTTAACGTGAGGGGGGCCGGACCGCATGAACACGGCCGAACCCCCCTCCATCGTTCATGTTGATTATTCTTGCGTGAGGAAGCAAGTGGCGTGGTGCCGTCGCACCACGCGGATGATCGTGCAAATATTTTACGCGGCGCCGTCGCGCTACGTCGAGGAAGAATCTTCAAGAACGCGATGCCGTCGCGCCGCGTTGAAAAGAATCATGGCACGACGAAAGGGGCGCGGTGCCGTCGCACCGCGCCGGACGACGAACACCGCGGCCGGTTCCGGGGCGCGGCGGGACGAGGAGACCGCGGCCGGATCCGGGCCGCGGCGGGATGTGAAGAACGGCGGTCGGGCCGCCGGCGTCGGAAGTCGAAGGCGGGACCAGAATTTCCGGTCCCGTTGGTAAAAACCGGCCGGCCAGTTGGCCGGCCGGATGACATAAAACCGGGGGATTAAATCCCCCGGCCGGTTCAACAAAACCCCCCCTTAATGAGGGGGGGCGGTTCCTTGAAGAAGGGGGGCAGCCGGCCCCCCCGGTTGCGCTCCAGCAGGCCCCCCCACGTGAGGGGGGGCCGTTTTGTTTCTTAGGCGCGGCACAAAGGCCGCGCCACCTTGTTGAAGCGGGGGCTTAGCCCCCCGCGTGCCACCCACGTGCGGCGCCAGCCGCGGCCCGCCGTGCCGCCGCGCCGCCGCGCCGCCGCGCCGCCCGGCCGCCGCGCCGCCGCCCGCCCCAGGGGGGGGGGGTCGGGCCGGGTCGGCCCGGACCCGGACCCCCCCATTTCGAACCAGATTTGGTTTTTGGCTCATAACTTGAGCCTCGGACCTCCGAATGACGAACCGTCTGCGGAAACGCGATCCTTGGATCGAGACGTTCGTTTCGGTATATCGCACTCAAGCTTTCGGGTTACTTTGAGTTCGGCCGGGTTGGTTCGTTCACGAAACCAACCGGGCCTTCGGAGCGGAAACGCTCATATCTTGAGCCACGAACGTCCGATTGACGCGCCGTCAGTCGCGTTGCGTTCCTCTTAGTGAGACGGATCTTTTGGCATACTCCGCCCGAGGTTTGGATGCAGGTGGAGTACGGTGGGGTTGGTTTTTCCTTAAAAACCAACCGGGCCCCGGAGACGAAAAAGTCAATAACTCACAGACCGGGCGTCCGATTGACGCGCCGTCTGTTTCGTTGACTTCCTCTTGATGAGACGGAACTTTTGACATACTCCGCCCGAGTTTTGGATGCAGTCGGAGTATGGCCGGGTTGGATTGTACCCGAAATCCAACCGGACCCCTGGAACGGGGAAGCTGATATCTTTCAGACAGGACGTCCGTTTGACGAACCGTCAGCGGCGTTGGTGTTTACGTTTAGTAACGGTCCCTATGAGTATACCCTATGGGAGTTCGGGGTACAGTTGAGATACGGCCGGGATTGGTTCGCACTCGAAACCAACCGGGCCCCTGGGACGAAAAGGCTAATAACTCACAGACCGGGCGTCCGATCGACGCGTCGTCTGTTGCGTTGAGACCCTTGTGACGAGACGGACTTTTGAGATACTTCTTTGCGGGACTTTGTGATACTTGGAGTATCGACCAGTAGCTCGTGGAGAGGACCCTCCCGGAGACGAGCGTGCAGAGTACGGAGACCGTGTAGCCGGCTGAGACCTGACGACTGCTTGACCGACTCGACTTGGAGTGAGTCGACTAGCCCAGTGGACGGAGCGCCCGGTATTTGGCGGCAGACCCACGGCGGACGGAGCGCCTGGTAGTCGGCAGCAGACCCGCGGTACTCGACAGGAGGAGTACCTCAGTAGGCTATCTGGGTAGCGCCCGGTATTTGGCAGCAGACCCTCAGCGGACAGAGCGCCTGGTAGTTGGCAGCAGACCCACAGTACTCGACAGGAGGAGTACTTCAGCAGTCTTAGGTTAGTGAGCGGCGGCCTCGGAGTCGTGACAGGACCACTGTACACTCTAGAGACGGAGCTCTTCAGCAGTTACGGTTTCGATAATAAAAATCCTGGTTTGAGCTGAGACTTTTGACCTTGTGTTTACTTCATGATTGAGATGGGTAACTTGCTAACTTTGGTATATGTATGGGCATATACCCGGGTAGTGGTTATCCGACGTTTTCACAATCCTTGTGTTTCCTCATGATTGAGATGGGTTACTTGATAACTTAGGTATATGTATGGGCATATACCTAAGTAGGGTTTATCTGTTGAGATCTTCTTGTGTTTATCCTTGTTGGTTTTAGTGAGACCTTGAGGGTCTCGGGGTCCCTACTGAGTATCGTTATACTCACCCCTGCACGGGCTATGCCCGCACCTCGTTGTGTTGGTTGCAGACGACGGACAGTGCTGACAGAAGCCGAAGGTTTGAGGACTGGACGGTACGTGGAGGTGGACTATACGACGAGGCGGTACCCGGAGGTGGACCACTGGGCGGGAAATACTCGGAGCGGATGGCGGGACCCGAGGAGCAGAGGAGCTATCTGTACCCACCCTTCAGGTGGGATTTTCAGTGGACATCTCAGCGTAGCAGCTTTACTTTTCAGTCGCTGTTTTCCCTTTCGAGTTGTACTTTACAGTTGGGCTTGTATTTCCGGCCCCTTTTTACTTTTCAGCTCTTCTTTTTGTACTTAGTGTTTTACTTCCGCTTGCTTACTCTGTGGTGTTTGTTTACCTTACAAAGGCAATGCCTTCCCTTTTTCTGGGACTTACGCCTTGGTGCTAGTCGCCAGCCCCTGGCCTATGGAAGGCGGGCTTGGGGTAGTCACGGCACGGACCCCGAGGGCGGGTCGTGACAAATTGGTATCAAAGGAGTTCGGTTCTACCGCAGAACTTATAACTCTGATATTTCTTTCTGTGAAGCAATAGTGTTAAGGGTACCGAGTGTCGTTTTCAGTTCAGGGAGTCCAGTGTTGGTGCGGGCGGCCGACGTATCCATACACCAGGACCCTGACAACTGATTTCCGACTTTGTGCACAAAAACACTGATTGCGTGTGTGTTTTCAAAAGTTTTTTCCCCTTAAAACAGCTCAAACCAGGTCAGCTCACCAGGTATAATCGTTTGATCGTGTTACGTTGTTTCTTTCAGGATGGCCCCACGACGGCAGCCAGCTAGGGTTCCGAGAATTGAACGTGACGACAGCCCACTGAGCGACGAGGCCTCGGTGCAGGGCCCTTTGTCAGCAGTGGCACCGGCGGTAGCTCTACCCGCCGAGCCCCCGATGCTTCCAGCAGCAGCCACTGACGATGCACGTCGCCTCAGCGCAATTCATGAGTTTCAGCGCCAGCGACCGCCCAGGTTTCGCGGGGAGACGGATCCCCAGGCTGCAGAGGACTGGCTGGAGGCAGTGGTACGAGTGTATAGGCTAGTGAGGACACCAGCAGACCTCATGGTGATCCTCGCTGCGAGCCTACTACACGCAGCAGCAGGTAGGTGGTGGAGCCACTTGTTTCAGATTTGCGATGAGATGGACTTCGCATGGGAAGACTTCGAGACCTTCTTCAGGGTGGAGTTTGTGCCAGTATCTCTACACCCCGAGCGTGTACAGGAGATTCTGCCTTTGCCGCGTGTTTTTCGATGAGAAGCCGAGTCATCTGTGGGCAGTAGACAGATGATGCAGAGGTCCAGGAGGACCAGACCCGCAGTTGGGCGATCTCGGGTTTTAGGACCGGTGGTGCAGGGCACCCGGAGTGGGAACAGAGCTAGCTGTGCAAGGAGCAGGTTGTGTTACTCATGCCGCGGAAAGGGTCACCTGGCACGTGACTGTCCGACTCCTCGATCCGCAGGCTTGTGGGGAGCCACCGAGGTTGAGGCAGCGACAAATGCTTGAGCAACAGTAAAGCAGGTGGACAGGAGCGGAACTAGTGAATACGTCTCTTGTACTTCTAGTTCCATGTTGATGTTGTTTTTGTGTAGCATCTTTGTATTATGAGCTGCAATAATAAAAGACGCATACTTTGTGATGTTTTCATTCCTGTCCTCTTTTGTGATGTTACTAAGAGGTTCCAGTTGACTGTTGACTTGACCCTCACTTGTGAGACATCTACTGGAAGAGACCAGTTACCACACACTGATGCCGACAGTGTGACTCAACCCTTGGAGGCGAGAGTAACGGTTGGATCTCTTAGTAGTAGCGTCGAGGCATTACGACGTCATCCTTGGTATGGATTAGTATCATCCATGTTAGGATTGACTGTTTTAGGAAAAGAATGTGGTTCATCCAGGGGATGAGACCAGGTTTCTCTTATCGGCAAAGAAGAAATCTTGCAGCTCTTGTGGGACCAGAAATAGTCCGGGCCACGTCGGAGGAGGTCCATGTCATCCAGGAGCGGATGAGGACAACTCAGAGCCGGCAGAAGTCATACGCTGACAGGAGGCGGAGGCCACTAGAGTTCGAGGATGGTGACCACGTCTTCTTGCGGGTCTCACCTCGACGTGTTATTAGGAGATTTGGCCGAGGCGACAAGTTATCTCCGCGCTTCATCGGACCCTTCCAGGTCCTCAGCAGGGTTGGTGAGGTGGCTTATCGCCTCGCTCTACCACCTCAGTTGCACCGGGTGCACGACGTCTTCCACGTGTCTTAGCTGAGGAGATACGTGCACGACCCGACGCACATCTTTGACCATGGGGAGCTTGACGTTGACGATGGGGTGACTTTTACGGAGGTCCCGGTGGAGATAGAGGATCGATAGGAGCGGGTCCTACATGGGCGATCGATTCCTCTTGTGCGCAACAGATGGCGGCACGGGAATCTCCAGGAGAGCACATGGGAGCGGGAGGTTCAGATGCGTGCTCAGTACCCTCTTTTGTTTCCCTAGATTTTGATGTAACTTTACGGGGACGTAAAGCCCTGAGATGGGAGTAATGTAAAGACACGTAAAATTCAAGGGAAATTTTTTCTTAATTTTCTTTAGAATTTTACAAGAGCGCAGTTTCAGACGGCACCTGATTCCGAGGCCCGGAGTACCCGGAATTAATTTCTGAAGTTTGGCTCGGGTACGTTCAGTGAACGAACGAGCGGGAATTTCTAACTTTTGATCCGGTGCTCGGAATTGAAATCCGAGGGCACCGATGAACTCGTAGCGCCAATATTCGCTTAAAGAGACCTTTTCGGGAGTTGCGTTGGTTGCGGGTTGAAAGTTAATTTTTGGGGTTTTTAGTTGAGTTAAATAAAAGTTGTGTAGAACAAATTTTATTTTTAACTAGTTTAAACCTATCAAAGGTGGTTGGAAGTGGGACCCACACCCACTTAACCTCCCTTGGGTGGATTAAGTGTGGTGGGGCCCACACGAACCCCTAAACCTTTCAAATCCTCCCAACTTCTTTTAACACCTTGGGAGGATTTCTTGAGAGCTTTGGAAGCTTTTCTTCTTCTTCTTCAACTTGACGAAGAACCTTCGAAGAACGAAGAACGCTCAAACTCCGACGAAGAACGACGCCTCTCTTCTTCGTCCTCGGTGTCAACGTGAGGGAACGCCGCTTCCTCCTCGGATTCCCTTCGTCGACATAAGAGGTTTCTCCAACGACGTATCACATCGGACGTATCTCTTCGTCAATAGAATTGACGAACGACTACCGCAACGCCCGATCTCCGCGACGTCGACTTCCGCGGACATAGTCAAATCCTCGACTTATACCCGAGGTAGGGGTTGTTGATTCATTATTTATTTATTCCATTTCTTGAACGTGGATCTCGCATGTCAAACTTGAGGTTTGAATGTTTAAGTTGAGTTTTTATTTAACGTGAGGGGGGCTGGACCGCATGAACACGGCCGAACCCCCCTCCATCGTTCATGTTGATTATTCTTGCGTGAGGAAGCAAGTGGCGTGGTGTCGTCGCACCACGCGGATGATCGTGCAAATATTTTACGCAGCGCCGTCGCGCTACGTCGAGGAAGAATCTTCAAGAACGCGACGCCGTCGCGCCGCGTTGAAAAGAATCATGGCACGGCGAAAGGGGCGCGGTGCCGTCGCACCGCGCCGGACGACGAACACCGCGGCCGGTTCCGGGCCGCGGCGGGACGAGGAGACCGCGGCCGGATCCGGGCCGCGGCGGGATGTGAGGACCAGCGGCCGGGCCGCCGGCGTCGGAAGTCGAAGGCGGGACCGGAATTTCCGGTCCCGTTGGTAAAAACCAGCCGGCCAGCTGGCCGGCCGGATGACATAAAACCGGGGGATTAAATCCCCCGGCCGGTTCAACAAAACCCCCCCTTAATGAGGGGGGGAGGTTCCTTGAAGAAGGGGGGAAGCCGGCCCCCCCGGTTGCGCTCCAGTAGGCCCCCCACGTGAGGGGGGGGCCGTTTTGTTTCTTAGGCGCGGCACAAAGGCCGCGCCACCTTGTTGAAGCGGGGGCTTAGCCCCCCGCGTGCCCCCCACGTGCGGCGCCGGCCGCGGCCCGCCGCGCCGCCGCGCCGCCCGGCCGCCGCGCCGCCGCCCGCCGCCGCCGCGCCGCCCCAGGGGGGGGTCGGGCCGGGTCGGCCCGGACCCGGACCCCCCCATTTCGAACCAGATTTGGTTTTTGGCTCATAACTTGAGCCTCGGACCTCTGAATGACAAACCGTCTGCGGCAACGCGATCCTTGGATCGAGACGGTCGTTTCGGTATATCGCACTCAAGGTTTCGGGTTACTCTGAGTTCGGCCGGGTTGGTTCGTTCACGAAACCAACCGGGCCTTCGGAGCGGAAACGCTCATATCTTGAGCCACGAACGTCCGATTGACGCGCCGTCAGTCGCGTTGCGTTCCTCTTAGTGAGACGGATCTTTTGGCATACTCCGCCGGAGGTTTGGACGCAGGTGGAGTACGGTCGGGTTGGTTTTGCCTTAAAAACCAACCGGGCCCCGGAGAGGAAAAAGTCAATAACTCACAGACCGGGGGTCCGATTGACGCGCCGTCTGTTTCGTTGACTTCCTCTTGATGAGACAGAACTTTTGACATACTCCGCCCGAGTTTTGGATGCAGTCGGAGTATGGCCGGGTTGGATTGTACCCGAAATCCAACCGGACCCCTGGAACGGGAAAGCTGATATCTTTCAGACAGGACGTCCGTTTGACGAACCGTCAGCGGCGTTGGTGTTTACGTTTAGTAACGGTCCCTATGAGTACACCCTATGGGAGTTCGGGGTACAGTTGAGATACGGCCGGGATTGGTTCGCACTCGAAACCAACCGGGCCCCTGGGACGAAAAGGCTAATAACTCACAGACCGGGCGTCCGATCGACGCGCCGTCTGTTGCGTTGGGACCCTTGTGACGAGACGGACTTTTGAGATACTTCTTTGCGGGACTTTGTGATACTTGGAGTATCGACCAGTAGCTCGTGGAGTGGACCCTCCCGGAGACGAGCGTGCAGAGTACGGAGACCGTGTAGCCGGCTGAGACCTGACGACTGCTTGACCGACTCAACTTGGAGTGAGTCGACTAGCCTAGTGGACAGAGCGCCCGGTATTTGGCGGCAGACCCACGGCGGACGGAGCGCCTGGTAGTTGGCAGCAGACCCACGGTACTCGACAGGAGGAGTACCTCAGTAGGCTATCTGGGTAGCGCCCGGTATTTGGCAGCAGACCCTCAGCGGACGGAGCGCCTGGTAGTTGGCAGCAGACCCGCAGTACTCGACAGGAGGAGTACTTCAGCAGTCTTAGGTTAGTGAGCGGCGGCCTCGGAGTCGTGACAGGACCACTGTACACTCTAGAGACGGAGCTCTTCAGCAGTTACGGTTTCGATAATAAAAATCCTGGTTTGAGCTGAGACTTTTGACCTTGTGTTTACTTCATGATTGAGATGGGTCACTTGCTAACTTTGGTATATGTATGGGCATATACCCGGGTAGTGGTTATCCGACATTTTCACAATCCTTGTGTTTCCTCATGATTGAGATGGGTTACTTGATAACTTAGGTATATGTATGGGCATATACCTAAGTTGGGTTTATCTGTTGAGATCTTCTTGTGTTTATCCTTGTTGGTTTTAGTGAGACCTTGAGGGTCTCGGGGTCCCTACTGAGTATCGTTATACTCACCCCTGCACGGGCTATGCCCGCACCTCGTTGTGTTGGTTGCAGACGACGGACAGTGCTGACAGAAGCCGAAGGTTCGAGGACTGGACGGTACCTGGAGGTGGACTATACGACGAGGCGGTACCCAGAGGTGGACCACTGGGCGGGACATACTCGGAGCGGATGGCGGGACCCGAGGAGCAGAGGAGCTATCTGTACCCACCCTTCAGGTGGGATTTCCAGTGGACATCTCAGCGTAGCAGCTTTACTTTTCAGTCGCTGTTTTCCCTTTCGAGTTGTACTTTACAGTTGGGCTTGTATTTCCGGCCCCTTTTTACTTTTCAGCTCTTCTTTTTGTACCTAGTGTTTTACTTCCGCTTGCTTACTCTGTGGTGTTTGTTTACCTTACAAAGGCAATGCCTTCCCTTTTTCTGGGACTTACGCCTTGGTGCTAGTCGCCAGCCCCTGGCCTATGGAAGGCGGGCTTGGGGTAGTCACAACACGGACACCGAGGGCGGGTCGTGACACTAGCTATATGATATTCGTCTCTATAATGAATGGATAAGTAAGGTGCCACATAGATAAATGATTATCCACCAGGATAATGAATCATGTTTCTCGATGTATCTATGTGACAAAATATCAATGCTCAATAAAAAGGTATGTAATATATGTGTGAAAGGGAAATGATAGCTAATCACCATCCCTTAATCATCGATATTACATACTGAAGACTAAGATCTAATTGGCATCCTTTAGTCCTCGAATCACACCATCAATTAACAAACTAGGGATCAAAATCTAATCAGCATCCCATCTCCATTGAGTTCATCCTAGGACGTCATCGGGTGCCTTCCTCATATATTTAACCACTATTTAATTCATGTGAATCCCTCCTCTAGAGGATAAAAAAATTCATAGAGGTCAACTACAAAACATCCTCGATGTATCTTCATGTGCCTACCCCATGTAACAACCATTTTTATCCATATGCATCCCTCCTACATATGATAACACTAGTTGAGGGTACACCGGTATTGGATCCAATAACTATTCCATAAAGTATGCATATCAAGGAAACGGATATATATATATATATATATGAATAATAAAACATAATCCTGAGTAATGTAGCACACAATGTACATGTAATCACAAAACAATGTGAATAAACAACTATACAATACAGATGGAATAAAGTTTAATATAGAGTTCCTAGTGCTATACACATACCCACATTCATTCACAATCTAGGATTTTCATTAATATTGTCGGAGTATAATCATATTAATTTAAATCATTTGTACACAATCCCAAAATGATAAATAACATCCTACCAAAAATACATCATCATCACTGGCATGGATAAACCAACATGTGGCATTCGATACACCTCCTCGCAACCTTATAATCATAATCATTGACTCATCCAAGATCGACATTCTTCAAGGGTCCTTAGATAAAAAATAATAATTTTATTCAAAAATTAATAATCTATCACATCTCATATTACATTATATCTCGTAGATAATTTCGAAACAATTCTCCATTTATAATCATACATTGAAAATTCTTCACAAATTTTCCTTTTAAAATTCTATTTTTATAATTTATAATTCATTATCATATGAAAATAATATATTAAAAATTTCATTTAAATTATACTTTTATAATTATATTTTGGTAACATCTCATATATTATCATTTTATAATTATATTTTCAGAATCCCTCTTAAATTGCCATTTCATAATTATAATTTGATAATTTCTCATAAATTATCATTTTTAATTATATTTTCATAATCTAGAAATTATCATTTTAATAATTTTAATAATCAAAATTTTATCGTCTATAAATTAACTTTTGATAATTTTAATAATTATAAATTGAAAATCAATCAATTATCATTTAATAATATTCAATAATTATCCATTGATAGCTTGTATAATTATATTATAAAATAATTCCTTAAAAGTTATCATTTCTCAATGACATTATGACAATTTAATTAAAGAAAATAACATTTGATAATTTGATATAATTATACAATAATAATTTTATGATAACTAATTATTTTCAGATAATATATTCTAAGAATATCTTATAAATCATCATATGAAAATTCTAAATTATTAGTTCATAATTGTCCATTTAATAAAATGAATAATTATATTCTAATAATTATTTCTTATGGATTATAATTTCTGAACATCCCCATGATATTTTAATATAATTATATCTTCGTTATTAATTAAAAATATTTTTTAGAAGACATTAATAATTTTATTTATTAAAATTAACTATTTATGTAATTATTAATTTAACAATCTCAGTAAATTTCTATTGATTTTTTTATGAATTTTCTATTAATAATTTGTTATCTATTTAATAAATAAAAAATTATAATTTAAAAATTACCATTGATAATTTAAGATTTATAATTTTTTTAATCCCACAATTTTTTTTGAATTTTTGAAAATTTGATTATTAACATAAAAATTTAATAAAATAATAGATGATCTCACATGGGCCTGGATGCACCACCAAGAAGAATAAAGAATATCTGGAACAAATCCATAAAATTACACATAAAGGATATATCGAGGAATCATTATCTTAATGAGATCAACCATGAATGTGAGTCTACCTATATATCATGACCAATTATAAACTTGTCAAACATTCCAATAGAGAGAAAATAATATCCCATTTAAATCAATGTTTCAGTCGAATGTTGATTTAGAGTAAATGATTAAACCTAATTAATTATTTCCTGAATTTATTGATAAAAAATGAGTAGATTTCAGGATTTAACAAGGAACTATTGTGAAGTGATGGTGCAAAGGGCATCCATGGTAGTGAATTTGATAAATGGTTAAAGAAGTATTATTTTATCTCTTTAAATTTAGATTGTTTTAAATGTTTATTTTTTATTTAATATAAAAAATTAAATTACATCATACTTTTATCGGGGATAAAATTTATAACCCGCATATGGTAAACACCTCAATCCAGACCAAATGGTGGTATCATATTTCCTACAAGGCACACCATTCAAGAGATATTAATTATTTAATATTTAAAAAACAGATTGTATAATTATTTAAAATAAAAGAGGGTTATTCTCAAAAGTGAGGCATCAAAACGTCTGATGATTAAAAATTTTATACCACGTCTATGGAAAAATATGTGTTTCAGACCTATCAGTTTTCTCAGATTTCCCATAATATTAATTGTCTTAGTGTTCTTCAATGATTTTTTAAATATATTTCTCAAATGTATTGGAAAATATTTAATATTTCTATTTCACCATTTATATTGATTTTAGAGAAACAAAATCTTACACCAACTAAGTGACTTATATTGAAAATATCTTATTGATTATTACAGACTTTTAATTGAACTATTATTTTTATTAAAAGATTTTGTCACATTTTAATTTATTTTTCATTCACATGTCATTTATAATTTATATAGAAGATAGGTTTTATATTAATTATAAAAACCAAGATATTACAACTTGGGGGCATCCATATATTCCTTAGAAAAATAATACTCCAATCACATGGATAGAAGAATAAAAAGGTAGATAAAATCGGTGGTATTATTTGGATGGATCCATAGCATGTGATATTGTTATTTTATTATTAAATTGATCAATAAATATCCTATATTTTTAATTGAATATAGATTTATAATCTTCAAAATGTATTAATGTCATTTGAGGAAAAACCTTACTAAAACATTTGATAATCCTAAAAATAAATCTAATATTTATATTTAAAATAACTATGATTTTTCCTATATGATTAATAATAAATTATTTTTATCACTTAAATTTCAATATAATATGACTGAATATATTTTTATAAAACATTTCTTAAAAAATTCACTTTATATCAACAAACTGAAAATTTGGAAACTATTAACCTGGTTATTCACACTATATGTTTTAAAATCTATAACAAATTTTTTTATAGAGTCTAAAATATATTTATTAGTTTTTTTTTGAAATCGTTCATAAATAATCCATGTCATATTCAATTCCATCATATAAAATGTTTACCAGGATTCTATAGATTTAAGATTCTACTTTAAACATTCCAAATTTAATTGTTTTTCAAGAAATTATATCATAGATTTATATAAGGTTAATTTATTATTGTTCTTTATTTTTAATGGGATTCATAAATTATCTAATATATTCATCTAGGAAATTGTAATCAGTATTCCATTATATTATTTCCAATATAATATTAATAATTGAATTAAAAAAATTACATTTCTTAGTGATGTGGTTAGTCATAAAATATTATATACATATTCTATTATTGTTTTGATCAATTACATTGATTAATTAGTTAAACTCATTTTTGATTATGTGTGTAAAGATTTATTATGAAACATGATTTCTAGACTAACACATTATGATTCAATTTTGAGGTGGATATTGCATTCTTATTAAATTTTGATATCTAATATTTTTTTATAATCTCCATCATAGGTTGATTAATAATTTTCTAGGTTACCCTTAATGGTTAGTAATATTATTCTGTAATATTTAATTTTATGTATATTTTTGGACTTATGTTAAGGAGATCACTCAATCACTAAAATTTTCCACTCACATTATTTCTCAAAAACTATATTTTTTTATTATTTAAGTTAGAATAATTTTCTAAATAATAACTTATCAATTTTACCATTATATTTAATAAACATATTTAATATAAGTGGTTCATGGTTTTTACACCAAGTTTGGTGGATATTCAACGAATGAACTATGAATTGTTTTACTCACATAAAAATAATAGAAGTTATACAAATATGATCGAATAAAAGTATATTCATCATTGAAAAATGTAAAAATACTATTATCGAAATTATTAATTTAATCATAATCTATTTTAATTATATATCAAATAATTCACAATTGTTTTTCAAATGTTAAATTGTTATTTAGTAACTAATTACTCAATATGATCAGGTTATTTGTAATGTGATAGTAAAAATATAAGATCCACTTCCCATGGAACATCATGGAATCCAGGATAACTAAATATATGGTGTTATCAACAAAATACATAGTGATAGTTCATTCAAATTCTTTTTAATAATATCTAATATTATAATAAGTGTTTACCAAAATGACGAGTGACTCTAATGGGGTCTAATAATCCTCGTTTTTTAGCAAATTAATGTCAACAATAAATAAAATAATTTTATTCTGACTAGTTAATCTTTTGGGTCCCCAACTAGAGATATAGTGGATCTATTTTCAAATTGAACTAACAATCATGAATGATTTAGTATTCTATTATATAAATTATAAAATAGAATGAGGAATTTTATTTATAGTGTCACATGGATTACAAAAGCAAATTTGAAACTCATAAACCGAATTGTATGGGGGAATGAAAATTTAAACAGGTAATTAAATAGGGATTGAATTTTATTATTGATAATGAAAAAGTATTCCAATTATTACACTCATATTTAATTATAATATCCCCTTTTTATTTTCAATTTCATTATAGAAAAAACATATTAGTAATTTTTTTGAGTGATTTATGTTTTGCTATATTTTTCTTCACTTCAATGTAGATTTTTAATATTTTATCATAATTTCCTTATTATGGGAGCTTAATTGGATGAATATGTTTTGTGTTAAATTATATTGGATATTATTTTTTTCTCCCTTTTATAGTTTTTAGTGGAATTTTTATTTCCTTTTTCATCTTCATGGTTTAACATTCTCACAATTTTTTTCATGATCATGGTACATAATTATTGGTTTATCATTACCATTTTTTATATGGTATTCCCTAAGAGTGTAATTTATTGTAATGGATCCATGGTTACAAACATAAAGGATTTCAATACCACAACTAGTGGTGATCATTATTTCATTAACTTTTTTATTTTAGAAAATTATATAAAGTATTATTCATAGAATAATTTATCGTTTTTAATATGGTTCCATTAATGGTCATTAACTCTTCAGAATAATCTTTTAAATCCTTTACATATGACACATTCTGGTTTTTCTTTGGTGGTTGTGAACTTGATAAGGTTTGTAAAAAGGACACTTTTTGAGGTTTTATGGTGGTTAATAGGTATTTTGGTCATTTAGATAACTATATAGTTAATTTATTAGATGGGGGTATTGATATTTATTCTAGAAAGGAGGTATATTATGATGAAATTATATACAAATATACATGTCATTGTATATTTATTTCAATCCTACAGTTGGTTATTAAAACAACTTATATTAAGGTGATTCTTCATATATGTATATTCCATGAACCCGACCATGATTATGACTATTGTAGTAATAATATAGGATATCCTTTACATTTATAATTTAAACCTCCCTTATTAAAATTTTCCATTTATATGAAAATTAGATATTTGTTCAAGCCCCCAACTTTTTATTTAATTTCATTTAATTTGTTTTTTAACAAAACATTTGAACATTATACGTCAAAATATTTATATAAAATGAGATGACTACAATAATGAGAGGACATATTTGATGAGTAATAGATCCTTGAAAGTCATGATAGTTCTGGCTCAATTAGCTCATGATATAAATAATTAATTTAATCGTGGGTAACTCCTTCATTAACCTAATAAATATATTGTTGTCATCGAATAAATTATGTATGAAGTAATCATATATTTAGTGGATCTTATGGTCTTCTCATAATAGTACAATGGATTAACTCAGTTGATAATATATTCTTCATCCTTCCAGGCTCATAAGAATAAAATGTTTTTCTTGCATTTTATCATTTTCATGATCAAGATGATCATTAGGGAGAAAACCCCAAAAATATTTATAATTTGGAAATTTATTCATTGATTGCGAAAGAATAAGGATAATATATTTCTCAAAATATTTTCCCCAAACTCAAAAAATTAAGATTGAGGGAGGGTTCATTAGAGAGAAGAAGAAAGAATATTATTATATTAGAGTGTATGAGGTCAATTTTACATTTATTTCACAATATTTCAATGGATTTTTCATGAAAATTTAATGAGATGCGGATCAATAATTTAGGTTATTAAATATGGGTCTAATAAAATACTTGGTGGTTTGAGACTTTTAATGATATGAAAATATTTTATGATGTTTCCAGAATTTTGATATGGTGATTGGTGATTCTAAATGGTCTAGTGGGATCAGATATAAAATGTTTAAATTGATGTTTATTATAGAAGGTTCAACTAATACATCCTACAATGTAATGAATATCCCATCTTCCCACATGTCAAAATTTTTGTTTGAAACTTCGAGTACACTATCTAAAGGGAAAATGAGATGCTTGAAATGTGGATGATAGGTTCATCATACTATATTAATGAAGGGATTTAAATAATAAAAATAATTTGGATGAATAATTGAAGAATTGGACAAACATTCATTCTATAGTGTAGTATTTCAACAAAAAGTAACATGACCATTATATGAACTATTTATATAAGACAAGGGTTCTTAGAGTCAATCAATAACAACATCCTCCATAGAATAAAAGAAGGTAATACACTATCACTACTAATGAGATGGATCTCACCAAGGACTCAGGGTTTGTTATTCGGGGTTATCATTAATGAAAAGAGAACACCCCTTATGATTAAGGTTATACATATTCATTTATATCATTATTGTCTAAAAAACCACCTATAAATATCAAGTTTGAGTTATCTATAAGAATATATTGTGGTAAAATTATTACATTCAATGTATATATTTCCTCCCTAGTAAATTTTTTTTGGACATAACCTCATAGAAAATAACATCTTACATAATTTGGTGGAGTTTTATTCTATATTTATAATGTATTGTTTATATTTATACAAATACAAATCAACTATTGGGAAATTCATATCACTCTTCATGTTTCGATGCATCCATGAATTATATAATACTATATGTAGGATTATGAACCACCAGAAATATTATATTATCCACTATGTACATTATTAACTTATGGGAAATTATAAAAAAATTATTTAGACAATTTAGGGGATGATGCTCGAAGACATGCCCATTGCGGGGGACTATGATGATGTGTTCCCTGCGAAATTTTCTAGTCTTCCTCATAACTAATACGTTGAGTTATTAATTGGAATTATATTCGGAGAACAACCTATATCGAACAATACTTATATAACAGCTACCATTATGTTGTTTTGAACTAAAGAATAAATTATAAGTTAATATATTTAAGGGTTTCATACTCCCCAAGTGCAGCATAGTGGGGTGTTCCATTACACATCTTCAATATTATGGGTGTATCAATGTTCCTCTTCATTGATTACTATGTTCTCAATAGAAAACTATTAATAAAATAGAATCCCCATTGATGGAAATATGAAATTTTTAACAAAAAATGTGGGGATATATATTTATCAATGGTGGACATTAGGTAGGGATATCATCAATTAAATGTGAATAAGGAAGGTATTACCATGACTACCATTTAAATGACAAATAGACACTGGGATTTCCTTATGATACCCTATATACACACTAATTATAAAAAAATATTAATTATTATATTTTATAGATCTTATTTCATAAAAATTGTATTCTTTAAAGGTGATATTTTGATATACTACAAGTGTTAGAAGGAATATGATATGAAATCTAATATTACACTAAAGACTTTATAAAAGGAGAAATTTTATTCATAGTATATTAAATTTGATTTATGAATGGAGGATATACAATTTTTTTGGATTCTATTCTATAGAATTTGTATATATATGAAACCTATAAGAAATCAAACTAAGGGGTGGCCCGGAGCATCATCTGTAATAGATATCTGTATATTCTGTGGTCTATTTTGGTATTTCAAATGAAATTTATTGAATTATCATCATTTAAAAACCCACTAACCTAGATTATTCCGATGTATGTAATGTTTTAATAGACCATTTAATATAAACACTGTATCAATTTTTGGAAAAAGAGTCTTATCACTACACAAGAATGTACACTACCAACAAGTGATGAACATTTTTTGTTATACAGTGATTCATCAAATAAGGGATTATATTTTGTACTAATTAAAAATTATAACGTGAATGAATATTACCAAATGATAATTAATTTTCAAAAAAAAAATACAATCCCATGATGGATTAGTAAATTGAAGATATGATATACACATTAAAAATATAGGAGGATTATCTCTATCAAGAGAAGTGTGAAATATATACTAATTATAAGATCCATATATATTTTTTCAGATATAAAATGATATATATGAAACAATAAATATGGTTAGATCTCATAAATGATTATGAAAAATAAATCTATTACCCTCTTGTTAAAAATATAATGTGGTAGATGCTCTATGTTGAAATAGATCGTCTATCATTATCAATGATGAGGATTGAGAAGGATAATACCATATTATAATTCAAATGGATGGCTATGTGAATCATTAATGAATGATCATAATAAAACCATTTTCAAATTATTTCACCAAAATCCATTTTCATGAATATTATGGATTCTAAAAGAGATATTGTAAAAATTTAGAATAATGTGAGTGTTACCCTAAAGGGTAAATCCTCGAAGTTCAAAACTATTTGAGTTAGGACTTGTAAAGTTTTTGTAACAAATCTATGGATCATCTAATCCATAGATAAATAATGATCCTATAGATAACTCACATACCTCAACCTAATATATTCAACTAGGGTGCATAATGATTTCTCGTGGTCATTGACATCACTATTGGTTTTCCAATATGAAGATAGAGACCATTCAATATATTTCAATGTTCCTAATGTCTCAGAAAATGAATAATGAAAGTAAAAATTATTAGGGTATGATAAAACCATTACCCATAACTACTTGGAAATGTAAAAAAAATCACCATGGACTTTTTAACCAAAAATTTGATGACATCTAATGGAATTAATTCTAAATGCATTGTTGTAGATCATCATACAAAAAATAACATAATCACAATTAGAGTGGTCTTTGCACACAACCAGCTTGCACATATCTACATCAGAGAAGTGTTAAGGCCATAAAGAGTACCATTATAAATTATTTATAATTTTTATTCAATATTTATTACCATTTTGGCGAAATACACCCTAATGATCTAAATAATAATTTGAGATTCATGATGGATTATCATCCTCCAACTGATGAAAAAACAAAGAGAACTATTCAGGCATTAAAATATATATTTGGACCATATTCTATGGACATTATAAGATGAGGAGATAAATATCTTCCAAATATAAACTTATAAAACTAAAATAGTTTCCACACATGCATCCATATGGATTATGCAACATCCCTCCCCTTTACATTAGATATAGAAAGAAGTGAGGTGTTACTATGCACTAAGGGACATCCCCAAGATAAAAAAGGCTAGCAATAAATGCTGAATTGTTTCAAAACATTTGGAGGAGGATTTTACAATTAAAAATAAAATTACAAATCCAAAAAAAAGAAACCATAGAAATCATAATATTATGCCTGATAAAAAACAACAACTCAATGAATTATTTTATATCAAAACCCACTAATGTCTAATAGAACAGAAGCCAAAAACACATCAATGAAATCATAGGATGATGAATAATAAAAATTCAAGATGACACAAGACTTTATACTCTTCAAGATCAATTCATCAACATCTCAAAAAATCTCAAGTATCACAATGTAGGGATAAATACATGTCAAATTTTACATTTTACAATGTCTCAGTATATGACATTTGAAAAACTAGCAATGTTAAAAATCATGGGTGAGTACTAAAACTCAGTAGGTTTTCTATTGTGGCATCCCAAATCCTCACACAAGGATAAAAGTGTTAGAAATAATTATGTATAATTTTTTATATAAATAATTTTTTAAAAAGTTTATTACTAATTATGAAAAACATAAAAAACATTGTTTATAACTAAATAAAAAAAAGTTCTATCCCAACATTTTTCTACAAAATTCATATTTTCATGAAAAATACCAATTATTTAAATAAATTTCTTACGTTCCATTATAAATAACAATTCCATTTAACATATCCCAACATGCATTCTTCATTATGACAATAACCTACTCATGAGCAGTCTCTTGTCGATTTACCATGTCGTCACATGATAATTATTTTCAATGTGATATTACTATATTTCCACCAACCACATGGACACATTTCATCCAAACCACTAAATGGAAATACGAATACACACACATGTTATCAAAAAAACCACATCTAAAGTCAACATGGAAAAATAAAATCAATAAAACACGCTATTTATTGAAAATCCATTTATTTGACCAAAAAAATAAAAAATCTAGTGAAGACTTATTTTGCTAAAATGACCATATTTAATATCAGGAAAATAAATCAATTTACACTAAAAATTACCAAAATATCCCAATTTCAAAAAAAATGCATAAATCATCACTAAATAGGATTTATACCAAAATTTTCATAATAATTTATTAATCAATTTCATTAAAATACAATATTTTTAAACAAAGAATATTAATTATATTAAGAGGAGTTATGATTGAAGCCTCCTACCATAAGAGTTGTGGAATAAATGATAAAAGGACAATTAACGCCAATGAAACCGAGTTAAATATTCACTAACCCAACATATATATGTTCCACTCTCAAAATGAAGTCCAGATATAAATATATTATGAAAAAAAACCTAATATCTACCCAAAACAGGAATATATATGAGAAACAATGTTGTGGGGTAATATAGATGAAAGAAAAACATTTGAAACGATGATGAATGAAGACATACAACAAAAAATGTGCTGCAATGCACTAATTGATGGCTCCAGCTCACTTCTGATTTTCATCAGAGAGGTTATCCAAACATGGAAAATCCCTAATCCTGATTTAGGGCTAAATATGAGGTAAAAAGAGGCACTTAATGGAAATGAAATGTTAGATCCCATTTTTAGGATCTAACTATGAACAAATGCATGGTTGGATAACCATGTGCTAAGCATGCATTAGGCACTTCCATAAAGATTAACCTCGGATGGTCACCTCGCATGGTATCCATTAATATGCACCAACTCTGCTGAAGCCTTGTCTCAAAAATAATAAAGCAATTATCCATTTGCATGATTTATTTTAGGTTGTCACACATTATAGGAAAAACATGGGTAGCCCTTCCACCTTTCCTTTATCCCCAAAACACATTTAATGTTCTCTAATCATCACAAATATACATTATATAAATTAAAGCATAAATAAAGGGTTACATATAAAAAAACATGGGTGAATCATTCACCCCACCATTTCTCTTTCAATCTCAAGAAACTAAAAACCATTGGTTTATTGAAATAGTTCTGACCATTAATCTTTCATATCTTTCTCATGTTCACATGTTTCTTACTAATCCTAAAACTGTTGTGACAAAACCCATACTAGACATACATTTTTTTCTTGAAAGGAATTCTCTAATCCCAAATCTACACTGATATATGTGACAAAGAAGCATTTGAAACCATGTCAATGTGATCACATATGATAACATTTTATGGATCATGATGATTACTTTTAAGCTGAGATACATAAAAACAATGTGGACCATGATAAAGTGTGGTGGTAATTAATATCGATATTCCACTTCACTAACATGTTTTGATATCAACAAAATACCAATGTATTAATGATATAGCGTTCCCTACATCCCAAAATATAACAACCCATACTCTATATACATTGTGATTACTTCAAAATTGTTGCATTCTTATAACAACATATAACAAAACCATGAAAGGGCCGTATAGGTATAGTGTCTTTAGAAAATGGGAAACATAAACAACTGGTTCATAAATCATCTATGTAGTCTTCCATTTATTTCATCATATCTAGAGACCCTTTTGGAATATTCTACTTAATACCCTTCATCCAGACCTGGGGAAAAGAAAACATACAAAAGGGTAAGCTCAAATGCTCAGTAAGGGTAAACAAAAGAAATATCAATCATATCATATTCATAAGAACATAACATTTTGAATATCATAACCAGCAAAAGAGATTATTATATAATAACATGGGATAAATCATAGTGGTGAAAAGTAATCCCAAATAATCATAACATAAAACATGATAATTTTTGTCATACACACATAATCATATAAAATCATGTCATATTAGTCAAGACTCAATGCCAAGACTATCATAGTGTACATAGTCCATTACTGAACCGAGTTCACTACTCGTTCCTGTGCAGTATCACTGAACCGGATTAACTTGTCGTTCCAGCCATGTCTATATCATGAGATATAAATCTTTACACAATTAATTGGAAAGAGATATAGTTCCCAACAATCTCATAACGAAACCATTCTTATGTGTGCCACAAAATCATAATTAATACATCATAGCATAACCCATGTAATAAAAATGGGATTCTTAAACCTCGTGACATCATAAAACAATTCATATAATATAAAGGAATTCATAAAAATAATTCTATCAAAACATAATCAAATCAATGTAATAATTGGGATATTAATAGAACCCTATATTATCTTATATGGATAATAATTTTGAATAAACACATGAACTCCATTCTTGAGGAAAATATCCTTTCTACATAAAAAAACATTTTTCCTTTCTTAACATGTCATACAATTTTAAACTAAAAGAAGTTGATTAAAAATAAATTTGAAAACATGTAAATAAAGCTTCATGTAAATAATGTTCTATGAAATTATAAAAATCCATTCATTCCCTATAAGTTAAAAAAACATTCTTCTCTTACTTTGGCTGGAAATGTCAAAAAGTACATTATACGAAAAACGACAAATGATTCCTTTCATTTCTTTTACCAAAACACAACAATGAGTAATACTGGATTTAGTCAATTGTAGGAGGGTAGAAATAATATTACATATTGAGTAAACATGGATGTGTATGATAAATATTCTCCAATAAATTCTGAAGTATAAATAATTTCGGATAAAAAGGAGATTGCGAGATTTTCCCTTACCATAGGTCTGATATGATTTTTACATGTCCAAAACTCATGTATAATGATTTAAATATTTTCATTGACTTATTCCTAAATCATAAACATTGTTATTATATCATATATGGTCATATCCTTAGCTTCTTATTGGTAATATTACATTGCTACTTGTTATTCGGGTGTTTATTGCTTTATGTTCTTATGCGTGTTTTGTCAAATAAAATATTATTCTTATTTTTAGGTTATAGATAAATAATATATAGAATGGTATTAGTGTAATATATATCATATTTACTAATTCAATTCATTTATATAATCATTAATCAATGAAGATCATGTAGAACGAGTCGCATCACATCGTGGAGACGGTAGGCCGTACGTACGCACACGGGATGATATCGTTCCCCTGATCGTGGAATTGGATTGAGGTGTATGTATACTTTTTCAGAATCATTATCACTTTAATATAATCATTTATCGTCATTATTTACATAATTATACCCATCCATGTAATTTGGTGTTGGAAAACAGATTACACCACTGTGTGGAGACCATATTCCGTACGTACGCACGCGTAGTGATTTCATTTTATGTAGGATGGATAGAAGGTGAAATAAGGTTGTTTCATATTTATAATAACATATCAGTATATGAGTGATATTTATGTTATTAAATCATAATGTAAAAACTAAAGATGAAGAAGTAGAAGATTTTTTTTTAAAGAATTGGTAATGGATATTACCTCTTCCTCGACACGCCTCTTCGAAACCTCTTCTTAGAGCACTAAAATTAGCCTTTAAAGGAGACCAGGACCTCTAGGATGTTTATAAGAAAGTGGATAAGAGAAATTTGTAGGGTTTGGCCAAGATTTAAGGCTCAATGTGGTCTGAGGAGGAGAGGGAGGAGGTGCACTGTTATAAGGGAGGAGATGGGCACCTTTGGAATTATAAGAAATATTAATTTATAATAAATTCCAAACCCACTCAAAAACCACCAAAAATGACTCAAATCAAAATATTAGATGATATAGGGTTGTAATCTCGTGAAACAATAAAATTTATACATTTTGGTAATTTATTTTAATCATTATCAACATGATTTATCCATATATAATCTATTTAATTTAATTTGTAGTAATAATATTCAAAATTTTATATAATTTTAAATAATTACTTATATGTTGTTAATTATCCATAATTTTATACATTATTACATTTTTGACTATTTAAATTTGTATTTATAATTTTTAAAATTTTATGATTTTTAATCGATTTTATAATGTGTAATTTTTATAAAATAACAATAGTGTATATTTTGACACTATTCATTTATTTGAATTTAAATACAATATACACATAAGATATATTCAAAATAAAAGATTTAATTGATTCATAATATATCATATTTATCTATAAAATTAGTGGAGAACATTAAATAGTTCATATAATATTTATTTTAATACTTTTAAAATAATTTATTTGATATTTCAATCAATAAAATAATTTCAACATCATTATTGTCTCATAATTAATGATGATTATTTAATCCCTAGAAATAATAAATAAATTAATATGATGTAGATAATTTTATTAGATTTCTATGGACTATTTATATCTGATTTTTATGATGTTTATCAATAAATTAAAATAATTACACTTATAAGATTTAAGAGAGTGACCTGTTGTCACTTTCTTTGGTTTTAATAATAATTATTTTATTTCAAGGTCAAAAGCCCAATTAATGAATCTATTCTGACACTTTGGTGATATGGGTATACTTTTATTCATCCAATAGGATTTAAGAAAGTGTTAGGGTAATTTTGATAATCTTATTTTTACACTTAATTACCAGATTTGCTATTAACTCTAGTAAATAAAAATTACCGTAGATACTATTCATAACAAAAAAAATATAAAAGTAACCTATTAACATAGTTTGGACCTACTGAATCCAAATATGGAATCTATTTTTCATAATTCAAAACATAGAAGTTTTATTAATTAACTTAAAATTAATCCCATTTTTAAGAAAACGTGTTTTAAATGGTAAAACATTGCCAAAGATTGTAATGTCTTTACCTATGTATTCATTGTAAAATTAATGCTAAATAAATAAATTATTTTAGATGTTAAAAATTTATTCTATTTATACTTTAAAACCATACAATATTATAATTTAACCATATAAATGATTGCGATGAAAAAAGTTGTTTTTAATTAAAATATAACATGTTTTTACTATTCATTAAAATATTAAAGTTATCAGAATAAGATGAAAAATTTAACCAAAGTAAATTTGTATATCTTTATTCCAAAGAAGAATTTTATTTTGTCAAATTGAACTTAAAAACTTGTCAAAAACAATATTTATAGTGGGTGGGCTATCAAAAGGCGGAAAAACTGTATTTTTTTAAAAAAATACTTATTTTACCCGAAAAAATTATTTTCTTCACATACCATGTTTTAGAAAATATGTATGATGAATAATAATGTTATAAAATTTAAAATTTAGTTAATACTATTCATAACAGATAGTTTATAATATTATAATAATATATTGTTGTTTAGTGAAACTCGGTATTGCGTACTATACACGCTATCGTGGAAGGTCGTGATTGCGAGTAACGCAAACCATGCTAGTGTTGTGTGCAGTGAAAGGTTCCTTTTATGTTTTGTATAACATAAGAAAAAAAATTATACTTCTCATTAAATATATTGGGTGTTACAAAAAACATTGATTTCTAATACTTGGAGAGAATCTTAAGGAAACATGATGACTCACTGTGAATGAAAACGATCATCGATGATAATCGACATATGATTTCAGATTACTTTGAGAAATATTCGTCATTTTTCTAATCAACAGAATATTAACATTTTTTTCTTGTATAGGTATCATATATAATGGTTATGTATCACTTATTTCGACCCAACATAATGTATAATGACAAGGATACTGATAAAATGCTTCAAATTGAGCCATATGTATTGGGGCCTGAATGATTCTATTATAAAAGTACTCTAATAAGCGTATGTTGTCTTCCAATTTTTCACCAACCCCCTTTAAATTGGCCCAAAATATGTATTCCAATGTTTTTATCATCTTTTCATATTTCCCATCTATCTGAGGATGTTTCTTTGTACCCATAGATGATTGGGTCCCAAGGGATTTCTATAATGATTTCCAAAAATGAGATGTGAACCTCAAATATCTATTTGAGACAACCAAAACTTCTATGAAATTACTCATTACCACTTCTTTAATATAGATTTTTTACATATCCATCAGCATATCAATGTCATTAATATGCATGAAATGAGATGACTTTTCATGCTGGTCCACAGTTACCCATATGGATTCATGTTTCTGAACCATTTTTGGGAGAAAAACAAGAAAATACCTCACTATTTTTTCCCAATTAATCTCTAGTATAGGTAAATACTAAATAATATTGTCTAGTAGATGATGATCCATGTTGACAAGTTAATAACATTAAAAAAACAACTCCACATTGAATTTCCTATCGAATCCCCAATACTGGCAATCAACGCCACATACTTCTTCTGTATTCTAGGATAAATAACACATCTATAATAGATCTAATCATGAATTATTTTCTCCTAAAAACCCAATAGTTCAACAATAGGATTCTTAAATCACTACATTGAAATCACATCTAGTTTCCATCACATAATGGTCTCCCCACCATTGTGTATTTGATCACATTACCATACATTCTACATTGGATGTTTGTGCCTCTTTGATTAAGATTACAAAATAAATATCCATAGAAACAGGAAGTAAAATAGAAATACCCCCTCAGTCATCACATTCCACATGTAGTTATTCTATGACCCCCATCGACTACCACTACACTAATGATTCCTTTTCCAACTGAGCATATGTCTTCCTAACTACTGAATCGACCACAAAAATTTCTATTTCCTAGTGTATACCTCATGAAAAATTCAATGATATGGAGATAATCCATATATATCAATTGAATCTCATTGGTATATAGTTGTGATAAAAATGGTACATGATCTTATGATCCAAGAACACAATAAATTTCTCACCAAGGTGGAAATTAAACAAAGTATTCACGTCATGGAATAGTATATCTAATTCTAAATCGTGTGTTGGGAAAATATTTTCATGAAATCTCATCTAACCTGATCCCTAAAAAAACAATTTGGTATTTTTCATGGGAACTCATCCCAACCCCATTACCGAAGCACCAAAATAAACCACATACTTCTATCCTGAATTCAAAAAAAATAAATGCTGATTTAAGGTGAACATTCAACTTTTAGAAAAAATTATTTCCTCACTCAGACTACTGGATTGGAACGATCTTCTTTTTCAGGGTTTTCATAAGCAATGATAATCACGAGACGTCAAAAAAGAAGAATTAATAATAACCATTGAGGACTTGAAAATTTTTATTCCATAGACACATTATTTGTGAATTTTAATGTGATATTATCCCAAATCATCAATAGATCCACTAGAAAACCTCTATCAGAAATCACATTTCCATGAAATAGTAAATATAGTTTCCAAAATTCTCACTTGAATTTTTTCTATAGAAACAATGGTCTATCCTGATTCCCAGCACTATCACCATGTGTCACTAATGATCAACCCTTGTCCTCAAATACACCAATATTTCTATATTGAACACAAAAAATGATTCTTGATATCTCTCAATTATCCAATTCATGAATTTCATAAATACTTCTGGTGAATTCCTCTAACAAGAGGCCCTATATACAAATCCATAATGGCCATATCTTCTTCTGAAAGCCATTTTTAGAATATCATCCTTGTGAACATGAAACTATTTATATTATAATGACATATACGGTTTACATAACCAATTGGATATATTAAATTTATCGAACATGTAATAAATTAATGGATATGGATACATGTTCATTATCATAACAGGTATAATAATACAAAAATCCACACATATATTTAGAGATCCCCAATCTCTTTTCACAATCAAGACAGGTGTTGCCTAAGTATAGGTGCATGGCCAAATGAAACCATTTATTTATATCTTTTAAAAGTGAACATTCATCTCCATTTATTATACTAGTGACATCAAATAATATAGAATGGAAATAGGAATGGTATGTGGAAGGTGATCAATCGTAAACTTCACTTCCCTTATAAGTGGTATCCAAAAGATGTTTTTTTTTTGGAAAAAATATTTAACTTTGATCCCTGAGTGCTGGAAAACAATGACCCTAAATATCTTCCATCAATGATGGAGTTAAAACTGCCAACATATAATATTGCATTCCCACTACTAGTGCCAATAAGGTCGTTTCACCTATCTTCAAAACCCTTTCTCCTCTAAAGAGATGCTTGACAGGATTCACAGTTGCAAAAATAAATAGTATACTATTATAGTTGATAATATTATTGAACATTTTCAACCATTCCTTACACATAATTTAATCATAAGCATCCATACCCAACACTAATTAGTACACCTTCACCTCTGCCCCATCAAATATTATAGAACATAATCAACACACAAAGACTTGACATTCTCATTGACCAAGAAAAGATTGTTGTTTTAACACAGAATTTATAACACCCTGATATTTTATGAGAAGTATATATTTTTTTGTCTTATTTTATACGCAACATCAAAGGAATCTTTCACTGCACACAACACTATCTTGGCTTGTGTTACATGCAATCGCGACCTTCCTCAATAGCGTGTGTAGTACGCAATACCGAGTTTCACTAGACAATGATATATTATTATAATATTATAAACTACCCGTTATGAATTGTATGAACATAATATTGAATTTTATAACATTATTAGTCATCTTAAATATTTTATAAAACATTTTATGTGACCAAAATAAATTTTTCGGGTAAAATAAGTTTTTTTAAAAAAATGCAGTTTTGACGCCTTTTGATGGCGCACCCACATTAAATATATTTTTTTAGAGGTTTATAAGTTCAATTTGACAAAATTAAATTATTCACTGGAATTAGGATATAAAAATTTACTTTGGATAAAATTTTCATATTATTCTGATAACTTTCATATTTTAATGAATAGTAAAAACACGCTATATTTTAATTAAAAACATTTTTTTCATCGAAATAATTTATATGGTTAAATTATAATATTTAATTGTTTTAAAGTATAAATAGAATAAATTTTTAACATATAATATTATGTATGTAATTAGCATTTACTTTACCTTGAATTCATAGGTAAAAACATTTCAATCTTTCGTAAAGTATTAACTTTTAAAACTCATTTGTTTAACAACATGATTAATTTTTAATTTATTAATGAAACTTCTGAGTTATGAAATATGAAAAATTGATTCTATATTTTGATTCAGTGGGTCCAAATTATGTTAATAGGTTACTTTTATTTGTTTTGATATTATTAATACTAACTATGGTAATTTTTATTTACTAGAGTTAAAGATAAATCTGGTAATTAATGGTTTAAAATTAGATTATAAAAATACCCTAAAACGTTCCATGATCCTATTGGATGAATAAAAGTCGACCCATATCACCTAAGGGTCGGACTAGATTCGTTTCATGGGATTTTAACTAGGAAATAATATAATTATTTTTAAAATCAATGAAAGTGACAACATGTCACTCTCTTAAATAGTATAAGTGTAATAATTTTAATTTTGTTATAAACATCATAATACTTAGAATATAAATAGTACCTAGAAATATAATAGTATTATCAACATCATATTAATTCATTTATAATATTTAGGTATTAAATAATTATCATTAATTTTGACACAATAGTGATGTTGAAATTATTTTATTGATTTAAATATCAAATAAATGATTTTAAAAGTACTAAAATAAATACTATATTAACTATTTAATGTGCTCCAATAATTGTCTAGATAAATATGAAATGTTATTAATAAATTAAATCTTTTAGTTCAAACATATTTTCTGTTTATATATTATTTAAATTCAAATAAATGGATAGTGTCAAAATTGACAGTATTGTTATTTTATAAAAATTACATATTATAAAATCGTTTAAAAATCACAAAAATATTTAAAAATTATTAATTAAAATTTAAATTGTCTATAATTTTATAATGTATACAATTATGGATAATTTACAACATATAAGTAATTATTTATAATGATTTAAAATTTATAATATTATTACCACAACTAAAATTAAATAGATTATATAAGGATAAATCATGTTGATAATTTTTTAAGTAAATTCCCAACTTATCTAAATTTTATTGGTTGATGAGATTACTACCCTATATCATCTATGATTCATATTTGATTCATTATTGGAGGTTTTTATGTTGGGTTGTAATTTATTATAAATTATTATTTCTTATAATTCCAAAGGTGCCCCTCTCCTCCCTTATAAAAGGGCACCTCCTCCCTCTCCTCCTCACACAACATTGAAAATTCAAGCTTGGAAAACCCCTAACAATTTCTATTCTACACTTACCTATAAACATCCTAGAGGTCTAGGTCTTCTTCAAAGTCCAATTTTAGTTCCCTAATAAGAGGTTTCAAAGAGGCATGTCGAAGAAGAGGTAATATCCATTACCGATTCATTCAAATTCATTTCTTCTTCTAAATCTTCTTCTTTAGTTGTTTCATTATGAAATAATAACATATGTATCACTCATATACTCATACGTTATTATAAATATGAAACAACCATATTTCTCCTTCTATCCATCCTACGGAAAATGAAATCTACGTGCGTGCGTACGTACGCAATACCGTCTCCACGTCGTGGTGTAATATGTTTTCCACCACCACCTTAGTTGGATGGGTACAATTGTGTAAATAATAACTATATATGATTATTTTAAAGTGATACTTATTCTGAAATAGTATACATACACTTAAATACAATTCCACAATCATGGGAATGATATCATCGCTCATGCGTACATACGGCCTACCGTCTCTACAATGTGATGCGACTCATTCCACATGATCATAATTGAATAATGATTATATAAATGAATTTAATGAGTAAATATGATATATATTAAACTAATACCATTCTGTAAATGAGGTATATATAACCTAAAAATAAGAATAAGATTCTATTTGACAAAACACGCATAAAAACATAAAGCAATAAACACCCGAATAACAAGTAGCAATGAAATATTACCAATACGAAGCTAAGAATATGACCATATATGATATCATAACATTGAGTATGATTATATAATAAGTTAATGACATTATTTAAATCATTACACAGGAGTTTCGGACACGTATAAATCATATCAGACATAAGGTAAGGGAAAATCTCGCAATCTCATTTTTTTCCGAGATTGTTTATACTTCAGAATTTACTGGGGAATATTTATCATCCACATCCATGTTTCCATAATATGTAATATTATTTCTATCCCCCTAAAATTTATTAAATTCAATATTACTCATTGGCGAGTTTTAGAAAAAGATATGAAAGCAATGTTTTATCATTTTTCATACAAGGTACTATTTGACTTTTCCGGCCAAAGTACGAGAAGAGTGTTTTTTTACTTATACGGAGTGAATGAATTTTTATGATTTCATAGAATATTATTTCAATGAAGCTTAGATTAAATGTTTTCATGTTTATTTTTAAACAAATTATTTTAGTTTAAAATTTTATGACATGTTAAGAAAGGTAAAATGTTTTTTTGACGTAGAAAGGATAATTTTCTCAGAGAATGGAGTTCAAGTGTTTTATCAAAATTATTTTACATATAAGATAACATAGGGTTCTGTTTCTATCCCTATTATTACATTTATTTGATTGTTTTGTGATAGAATTATTTTTATGAAGTCCTTTATCTTATATGAATTGTTTTATGATGTCTCGGGGTTTAAGAATCCCATTTTTATTACATGGGTTATGCTATGATGTATGAATTATGATTTTGTGGCACACATAAGAATTGTTTCATTATGATATGGGTGGTACCTCTATCTCCCTCCAATTCATTGGGTAGATATTTATATCTCATGAGATAGACAGGGATGGAACTGAAAGTTAATTCGGTTTAGTGATATAGGTCTGGCACAAGGAGTGAACACGGTTCAGTAATGGACATTTTCCACTATGATAGTCTTGACAATGAGTCTTAACTAATATAAAATGATTTTCCATGATTATGTGTGTATGAAACAAAGTATCATGTTTTATGTTATGATTATTTGGGATTACATTTCACCACTATGATTTATCCCATGTTATGATATTATGATCTCTTTTGCAAGTTAAGATATTCAAAATGTTATGTTCTTATGAATATGATATGATTGATATTTCTTTTGTTTATCCTAATTGAGAATTTGAGCTCACCCTTTTGTATGTTTTCTTTTCCCCATTTCTGGATGAAGGGTATTAAGTATAATATTCCAAAAGGGACTCTAGATATGATGAATAAATGGAAGATAAAGTCGATGATTTATGAACAAGTTGTTTATATTTCCCAGTTTCTACAGACACTATACCTATATGGTCCTTTAATGGTTTTGTTATTTGTTGTAGTAAGTATTCTTCAATTTTGAAGTAATATAAATTTATGTAGAGTATGGGTCGTTATAGTTGGTATTAGAGGAAAGGTATAGTCATCCTTTGGAATCTAGGATGTGAAAACCCATGTAAGAACCCTAATGATATGTCTAAGAATAAACACAATCTTAGTGTTTTAGAAATGGCCATGAATAATCTATGATAATACCTAAAGTTTGAAATTTTATTATTGATTATTTTTTTCCCTATTATAATTAGTGTGTCTAAAACTATGATTATTGGTATTAGTCAATGGCTGGAACCCAAAGGAACATTGTTAATGTTGAATGTGATGGAAAATGAAATGATTGTCTACCTGAGCAACCAAACGTTATGGGAGCCGGAATACAAAATCAAGTAGCCATGATCACACAACTTTCTCAAGATATAGATCATGCAGGACTTCCTAACGAGAAAAGGAAGGAGCACCATTCTGTTGAACCCTTCATGAGGCAGCGTCCAACATCATTCATCGGGTGTTCTGATCCATTAGTGGCTAAACAATGGATTACTACCACTAAAATGATATTTTCAGTCCTTCAATGTTCTGAACATGATAAAGTCATCTTAGCACTATATCGTTTGGAAGGTGTAGCTAATCAATGGTGGAATCTTATCTAGAATAAGAGGAAAGGGATGAAATTGAGTCCAAGGAATGGGACGAGTTCAAGAATTTATTTTTCAATAAATACTTCCCTCGTATTCTTCAAAAAAAGATGGAGAAGATGTTTCTTGAACTGAAGAAAAAGGATGATGAATCTGTTGGTACCTACAATGAAAACTTTACAAGACATTCAAGGAACGCTTCAGGAATTATTATCTAACCTGAGAGTAAAATCTATCTATTTTTTGTGGCTTAAAACCAAGTCTTAGATGGGTGTTAGACATAAGAGACATCAATTGCTATGAGGAAATTGTTCAATGTTCTCTCATGGTTGAGATGGAGATTGGAGTAACCCATCAGTCATATGGGTTTGATAAGAAGAGGAAAATGGAATTCAAAGGAAAATCTAAAGACCACACTGAAAAGAAGATGAGTTTTCCTTTATGCTCAAATTGTGGAATGAAACACGGAGGTAATTTTCTTAAAGGTACAAGCAATTGTATTATGTGTGGAAAAGAAGGTCATCCGACAATTAAATGTTGAAATAATGGGAAGAATATGTCTAATGATACGAACAAGGAAAGGGATACAAAAAATGCACCTCCAACAAATCAATGTTTCAAGTGCAAGGAGATGGGGAATTATGCCAATAAATGCCCTAATCCAAGGGTTGTTGATGATGATCGATGTCAAATAACTATTAAGTCCAAAGACAAAGGAAAGTCACTTGAAATTACTATCGGTGATGTGGAGTATGATAATGAAGTGGTCAAAGTTACACATACCATACACTCTGTAGTATCAAATGTTTTATTTGATTCTGGATCCACCCACTATTTTATTTCTGAAGAATTTTCTAATGGTATCACCGTAATACCTCAACAATTTAATTTTGAGTTAGTTGTGACAACTTCTAATGGCACAACGTTTGCATCAAATGTTTATAATTCATCTCCAATTGAAATTTGTGGGAAAGTGTGTCCTGAAAATCTTGTGATCCTTCCGATAGTGGAATATGATGTTATTCTTGGAATGGATAGGATTTCTTTATACGGAGCTTATATCAATTTCCAAAGAAGGTAAATCACATTTAATATTCCCGATCAATCTACTATCATCTATTGATTCATGTATGAATATAACATTCCGGTGGAAATTTCTTCCATCTTATGGGTCTTGATTCTAATTAATGAATGTAATTTATCTCAAATGGTTGTAGAGAAATTCATGATTTAGAATACACCCATTATATGTGAGTTTGATGATGTCTTTCCGGAGGAATTCCCAGGTCTTCCGCCAAATTGTGAATTTGAGTTTTTAATAGAACTCATACCGAGTTCTATGCCCATTTCAAAGACACCTTATAGAATATCCCCAATTGAGTTGCAGGAATTGAAGAAGAAACTCCAAGAGAATATTGATAAAGGATTCATACGCCCTAATGAGTCACCTTGGGGATCACCTATTATATTTTTTAAGAAGAAAGATGGATCGATGAGACTCTGCATTGATTATCATGAACATAACAAGATCACTATCAAGAACAAATATCATCTCCCATGCATTGATGACTTATTTGACCAACTAAGTGGAGCCCAATACTTTTCCAATATTGATCTTCGTTCATGGTCTCATCAATTAAGGGTCAAAAAAAGGATATATCAAAGACGACATTCCGTACAAGGTATGGACAATATAAATTTATAGTGATGCCATTTGGTCTTACTAATGCCCCTTCTATATTCATGGATCTAATGAATAGAGTCTTTAGAGACTATCTTGATCAGTTTGTGGTAGTATTTATAGTCTATATTCTTTTCTATTTAAATTGAAATTATGAACATGAAGATCACTTGAGAATTGTATTAATGACCCTAATAAAGAAAAATCTTTACGCCAAATTTACAAAGTGTGAATTTTGGCTTCAAAATGTTTCATTGTTGGGTCACATAATCTCAAAAGAGGGGATATTTGTGGATCCAGTGAAAAGAGAGGTTATCAAAAGATGGTAAAGACCAACAACAGTAACTTTGATCCGATATTTTATTGGTTTGGCTAGATATTTTCGACGTTTTGTGAAATATTTTTCATGATTATTTAATCCACTCACCTGGTTGACTCGAAAAGGAGTTATGTACGTGTGGAAAGAAGAGTGTGAAGTGAATTTCAAGGAGTTCAAAAAAGGTTATCTAGTGCACCTGTGCTCACACTACCTTGTAGTGGATAAAGGTTTGTGATCTATAGCGATGCATACAATAAGTGATTGGGGTTTGTTCTCATGAAAAATGATATGGTGATAGCTTATGCCTCACGAAATTTGAAAATCAATGAGAAAAATTACCCAACCCAGGATTTGGGGTTAGATGTAGTAATCATTTCATTAAAGATTTGGATGAATTATCTTTATGGTGAACAGTGTGATATTTATACTGATCATAAAATTTTAAAGTATATTTTCATGCAAAAGGAGATGAATATGCACCGAAGAAGATGGTTGGAGCTTCTTAATGATTACGACTTCTCAATTCATTACCAACTTGGGATAGAAAACAAGGTGGCAGGCACATTATGTTGACAAGACCATGCTAGCTTATCCATGATGAGGATCTCAAGAGATCCACTATTTATGGATTTACAAAGGATGGATCATGGAATTATAATGGAAGGGGAAAATCTTATCTTTCTCAAAATGAATGTTCAACCATCTTTGCATGTGAAGATTAAAGAGGCACAAAAAGAAGATGTAGAGTTACAAAAGAAGGTGAGAAATGTTCTTAAATTAAACCTTGATTGTGATGGGATAATAAGGTTAAAGAATTGGGGTTGTGTTCCTCCCATCCTAGAATTAAAGAAAGAGCTACTGGATGAGGCTCACAGTTCATCATTCTCTATTCATCCTGGAATCACGAAGATGTTTAGGGACCTGAAAGAGTATTTTCGGTGGGATGGTATGAATAGAAATGTTTCTGAATATGTCCCTAGATTCTTGGTTTGTCAGCATGTTAAAGCTGAGAGACTGAAGTCTAAGGGGATGTTACAACCAATACACATACCTGAATGGAAATGGGAAAACATCACTAGGGACTTTGTCACTGGACTTCCTAAAACATACGAAGGAAATAATTCTATCAGGTTCATTGTTGATCGTCTTATGAAGTCGGCATAGTTCATTGTTATTAGAGAAGATTTCTCTCTAGATCAGCTTTCTGGGATATATGTAAAGGAAGTGGTAAGATTTCATGGAGTACAAATTTCCATTATATCTGATCGGTATCCGAGGTTTACCTCGATGTTCTAGCGAAGTCTTCACCATACTCTAGATACATTGTTGAGTTTTTTCACTGCTTATCATCCTTAGACAAATGGTCAGTCTAAGAGAACAATTAAAACTCTAGAAGGCATTTTTAGAGCTTGCTCTATGGATTTCAAGGTGGTTGGGATCAACACCTACCTTTGGTGGAATTTTCATATAATAATAGCTTTCACTCCAGTATTCAAATGGCTCCTTATGAAGCTCTCTATGGAATGAAATTCTGAACTCCATCTTGCTGGAATGAATTTGGGGAAAGAAATATATTACGACCTGCTCTTGTTGATGAGATGGTAGAAAAGGTCTGATCTATTCAACAACACATAATAGAAACTCAAAGTCAACAAAAATGTTATGATGATAACCGAAGAAAAGACCTAGAGTTTGAAATGGGTGATAAAGTGTTCTTATGAATATCTCCTTAGAAGAGAGTAGTGAGATTTGGAAGTAAGGGAATGTTGAGCCCTAGGTATATAGGTCCTTCAAAAATATCGGATCATTTTGGGAAGGTAGCTTACCGATTGGTAATTCCACCGAATCTCCCTCAAGTTCACGATGTGTTCCATGTATCTCTCCTGAGAAAGTACATACATGATCCCACACATGTACTGTGCTCAGATGTTGTACCACTGGAGCAAGATCATTCTTATTAATAACAACCGATAGAGATTCTGGATCATAGTGAAAAAGATATATGGAACAAGACCACTCGCTTGGCGAATGTTTTATGGAGGAACCACCAATTAGAAGAAGCTACATGGGAGCTTGAGGATTTGATGAGGGAGAGGTATCCTCATCTGTTTGTTACAAAGTGATGAATTTAGAGGGAGAAATTCATTTTAAGGGGGGTAAGAATGTAACGCCCTGATATTTTATGATAAGTATATATTTTTTTGTCTTATTTTATACGCAGCATCAAAGGATTCTTTCACTGCATACAATACTAGCTTGGCTTGTGTTACACGCAATCACGACCTTCCTCGATAGCGTGTGTAGTACGCAATACCGAGTTTCACTAAACAACGATATATTATTATAATATTATAAACTAGCAGTTATAAATAGTATTAACTGAATTTTGAATTTTATAACACTATTATTCATCTTACATATTTTCTAAAACATGGTATGTGAAAAAAATAATTTTTTCGGGTAAAATAAGTATTTTTCAAAAAATGTAGTTTTTCTGACTTTTGATGGAGCACCCACATTATATATAGTTTTTGACATGTTTATAAGTTAAATTTAACAAAATAAATTTTTTTTTGGAATCAGGATTTTAAAATTTAGTTTGGATAAATTTTTCATATTATCCTCATAACTTAAAAAATGTAATGATTAGTAAAAACACGCTATATTTTAATTAAAAACAACTTTTTTCATTAAAATAATTTATATGGTAATTTTTTAATATTTAATGGTTTTAAAATACAAATAGAATAATTTTTTACCATCTAATATAATTTATGTCAGTAGCATTAATTTTACATTGAATTCATATGCAAAAACATTTCAATCTTTGGCAATGTTTTAACATTTAAAACATGTTTCCTTAACAACGGTATTAATTTTAAATTAATTAATTTAACTTATGTGTTTTGAATAATTTAAAAATGGATTCCATATTTGGATTCAGTTGGTCCAAATTATGTTAATAGTTGACTTTTTTTTGATATTATGAATAGTAACTATGGTAATTTTTATTTACTAAAGTTAAAGGTAAATCTGGTAATTAATGGTAAAAATAAGATTATAAAATTACCCTAACACTTTCAAAAATACTAATGGATGAATAAAATTAGACCCATATCACCTAAGGGTCAGACTAGATTCATTTCAGGGGATTTTTTCCATGAAATAATATTATTATTATTAAAACCAAATAAGGTGACAACATGTCACTCTCTTAAATCTTATAAGTGCAATAATTTTAATTTAGTGATAAACATCATAAATCATCAGATATAAATAGTCCCTAGAAAGATAATAAAATTATCTACTTAATATGAATTTATTTATAATTTTTAGGTATTATATAATTATCATTAATTTTACACAATAGTGATGTTGAAATTATTTTATTGATTGAAATATCAAATAAAATATTTTAAAAGTATTAAAATAAATATTATATGAAATATTTAATTTTCTCCACTTATTTTGTAGATAAATATGATATTTTATGAATCAATTAATGATTTTATCTTGAACATATCTTCTGTGTATATTTTATTTAAATTCACATAAATGAATAGTGTCAAAATTGGCACTATTGTTATTTTATAAAAATTAAATATTATAAAATCGTTTAAAAATAACAAAAGTATTTAAAAATTATATATTAAAATTTATATGGTCTAAAATTTAATAATATATACAATTATGGATAATTCACAACATATAAGTAATTATTTATAATGATTTAAAATTTAGAATATTATTACCACAAATAAAATTAAATTGATTATATAAGGATAAATCATGTTGATAATGTTTAAAATAAATGTCCAGCTTGTCTAAATTTTATTGGCTGATGAGATTACAACCCTATATCATCTAATATTAGGATTTGAGTTCTTTTTGGAGTTTTTTAAGTGGGTTTGGAATTTATTATAAATTAATATTTCTTATAATTCCAAAGGTGCCCCTTTCCTCCCTTATAAAAGGGCACCTCCTCCCCCTCTCCTCACACCACATTGATCCTTCAAGCTCGGGCAAACACTTACAATTTCTCTTCTCCACATCCTTATAGGAGTCCAAGAGGCCCTAGTCTTCTTCAAATACCAATTTTAGTGCCATATGAGGAGGTTTCAATGAGGCGTGTCGAAGAAGAGATAATATCCGTTATCGATTCATTCAAATTTATTTCTTATTATACTTATTTTTCTTTAATTGTTTCATTATTAAGTAATAACATCAGTATCAATAATATACTGATATATTATTATAAATATGAAACAAACCTATTTCACCTTCTATCCATCCTACGGAAAACAAAATCACCGCGCGTGCGTACGTACGAAATACCGTCTCCAAGCCGTGGTGTAATATGTTTTCCACCACCACCTTACTTGGATGGGTATAATTGTGTAATTAATAACTATATATGATTATTGTAAATTGAAACTGATTCTGAAATAGTATACATATGCTTCAATACAATTCCACGATCATGGGAACGATATCATCTCTCGTGCGTACGTACGACCTACCGTCTCCACAATGTGATGCGACTCGTTCTATACGATTAATATTGAAAAATTATTATACAAATGAATTGAATGAGTAAATATGATACATATTACACTAATACCTTTATATAAATGAGTTATATATAACCTAAAAATAAGAATAAGAATTTATTTGACAAAACACGCATAAGAACATAAATCAATAAACTCTCGAATAACAAGTAGCGATGAAATATTACCAATAAGAATGTAATAATAATACCATATATGATATCATAACAATGATTATGATTCTAGAACAAGTCAATGAAATTATTTAAATCATTATACAGGAGGTTCATACATGTACAAAGCAAATCGAACCTAAGGTAAGGGAAAATCTCGCAATCTCATTTTTATCCGAGATTGTTGATACTTCAAAATTGAATGGAGAATATTTATCATCCACCAACAAGTTTCATCAATATGTAATACTATTTCTATGATCTTACAATTGATTAAATCCAATATTAATCATTAGTGAGTTTTAGTAAATGATATGAAAGGAATCTTTTGTCATTTTTCATACAATGTTCTTTTTGATTTTTCCGGCCAAAGAACGAGAAGAATGTTTTTAACTTATACAGCATGAATGGATTTTTTTTATTTCATAAAACATTATTTCCATGGATCTTCCTTTAAAATTTTTCAAGTTTATTTATAATCAACTTCTTTTAGTTTAAAATTGAATGACATGTTAGGAAAGGAAAAATGTTTTTCGATGTAGAAAGGTTATTTTCCTCAAGAATGGAGTTTAAGTGTTTTATCAAAAATATTTTCCATATAAGATAATATAGGGTTCTTTTTCAATCCCTATTATTAAATTGATTTGATTATGTTGTGATGGAATTATTTTTATGAAGTCATTTATCTTATATGAATTGTTTTATGATGTCATGAGGATTATGATCGCATTTTTATTACATGGGTTTTGCTATGATGTATGAATTCTGTTTTTGTGGCACACATAAGAATGGTTTCATTGTGAGATGGGTGGGACCTATATCTCCCTCAAATGCATTGGGTAATGATTTATATCTCATGAGATAGACATGGCTGGAACAACAAGTTAATCTGGTTCAGTGATACATGACTGGAACGAGGAGTGAACTCGGTTCAGTAATGGACTTTGTCCACTATGATAGTATGGGCAATGAGTCTAGACAAATATGAAATGATTTTCTATGATTATGTGTGTATGCCACAAAGTATCCTGTTTTATGTTATGATTATTTGGGATTACATTTCACCACTATGATTTATCCCATCTTATGATATTATGATCTCTTTTGTATGTTAATATATTAAAAATGTTATGTTCTTATCAATATGATATGATTTATATTTCTTATGTTTACCCTTACTGAGTATTTGAGATCACCCTATTGTATGTTTTATTTTCCCCATGTCTGGAAGAGGGTATTAAGTAGAATATTCCAATAGGGGCTCTAGATATGATTAAATAAATATGAACAACGTAGATGATTTATGAACCAGTTGTTTATGTTTCCCAGTTTCTAAAGACACTATACCTATACGGTCCATTCATGGTTTAGTTATATGTTGTAATAAGTATGCTTCAATTTTTAAGTAATAAAAATGTATTTTGAGTATGGGTCGTTATAGAATTCATCATCTAAAATTTTTATGATGAAAAATCAATAGAAATGGAATCAATGAAGGAATTTGATTCCCATGTATTGAACAATGCATTCATAAGGATATAATTTAAAATAATAGTACATCTGACCATTAATGGTCAGACCAAATCATCTACAATCATCTTCTCCTCTATATAAAATTTCTTCATGGAAACACTATGCTCCTTGCTACTTTGGTGAGATTTCCATTATTGAGGAGTCATTGTATCATATAATTTACATGGCTACCTGAATTTGATATATGATTTTGATTCTTCTATCCTTTACTAGTCTAAATATAATCTTCTTGTGACCCATGAGATGTTTCAGTAGAACTTGGCCTCATAACACTACAACAGTAGTGCAGAATATGTCAAATATTATTGTAATTATGAAATTCTATTGGTTGTAGGGTAAACTCTCTATTTATGTGGTCAAAGGAAACACATTGGAAAAAACCCTCTCACCTCTTTAGTTATAGAAGTAGGTTTACTAATATTGCTATTTGATGTTGATTCTTGCTCCCAACTTCGAAGTGTCCCCATTTTTTTCTCCTAGGATTAGTGTTCCCACCAGTTCCCATAGGTTTCTTCATACCTCATCCTCTGATATATATCATTATCTTGACATTCAGCTATGATGGTGTGTCGATGAAATTAATTATTTTATTCGACTTATTTAGCCACACCACTTCCTTTTCTAGTTGTGATTCACCCTATAATATGGTTGGATTCCGTTTCAAGAATGGGAAGGAATGAACCACTTGTCTTGGCACAACGCACGAGTTTCGTGTAAAGGTCCATTGTTTTATTGGTTAAATTTACTTATTATATTTATTTTTTATGATATAATAACAAAATATTACATATAGAACACTATACATACTATAAGAATTAAGAAAAATTAAAATAAAAGTTATCTCTAGATGTTAGGGAATGTATACTAATGAAATAGTAATGTTGCCTTTGAAATAGTAATGTTACCCTTATAAATTGTAAACCAACCTATTAAATAATAAAATCACTAATGAATTTATAAATAAAATCTATCCATATTATAAATGACAATATGATATGAAATATATAATAGTATAAGAAAGTAAATAAATTAATCTTTATTAATTATGTGTTGTTATTTGTGTATGTCATGTATATTTAATTACACTTTTTTGTTTTATTTAATGATTTTCAAAAAAATATCCATATAATGTATTGAAAAATATTTATTTTTATGACTAATTATTATAAAACCATTTTAAGAGAACTGAATAATTTTATAACACTGTTAGAAGAGCAATTTTAATTTTAAAATATTTATTTATCATTTAAATTGTGATTTTAATTAAAAATTTAATTTCTCATTTTTAGAAAAATACTGTCATAAATTTCGTTTAATTTTTGTATTCTACATTTAGAAAAATGGTTTGGGTGAATATTTGTAATGTTTCTATAATATTTGAATTATTAGTGAAAAGTAAAATATGATAAATTATGATAAATGGTAAATAAATAAATTCATAAATCATTCTTCAGTCACGAATGATGTAAATTGACATTGGGTCGAACTCACATTCACTATTTTCTATTTTTTGTCACAAAAATCATGAAATTTCATATTATTGAACAGAAAATATAAAACTAATGATTAAAATAATGGAAAACCATTCTTCCTTCAACTATAAATACCACCCCTCTTTACATCTCCCCACACACCACTTAAGACTTTTTTAGTCTCAACAATGGTCAAATATTTCTTTAATCCCATATCCCATGTTCATATTCCCTTGGTATTTTGAAATGTCCAAATCCCCTCCCCTAAAGTGGTACGTAAGGATGATATATTTAAGAGGTAAATAACTATCTTCAATTATTTTATTTTCTTTCATGTTCATTTAATTCTATTACTTTCCACAACTAATTTCATCCAAATGTAATGATAACTCCAGTACGATAAATTTAATTTAATTATGTTATGATAATAGAATATCCATCAACATATCTATTTTCATCTCCGTTTAAACATGAAATGAAAACCACATATGAGATGTCTTAATTTATTGCATTCATGGATGACAAGTTTTCAATTTATTAAACCCTGTTCAATTATGGTCATGAAAACATTTTTGTGGTTGAGAAATACTATAATATATTTATTATAACTTATTTAAGGTTCTATAATCTTTTTTAATCAAGTTATTTATTTATAATAAAAAATGTGTTGATATGATTAAAAACCACCAATTATCCAAAATGGTTATCATTAATGTTTTATATAATGATTTATCTTCACTCCAAATAAATAAATTTACATCATAACCATGTAATATTATTAATGTTCACCAATAAAATACCAGATAAATTTTATGTTAAAATTCTTATCTTACATGTTTATCATTACTTGTATATTAGTTAACAATTCACAAAAAACAAGGAATCAAATGCTCTAAACAGTGAAATGGAATCACTTAACCCATAAAAAATGTTCATGGATGAAAGTAATAAGGTTATAATAATTAAATTACATGAATAAGGGGTTATATTAATATTAATTAATTGAGTTTAATTTAGTTATTTAGGACATTTGTATCAGGTGAAGTACACCATCATACTTATAGTAAGGGATTCTACCCGAACATCCGTTATTAATTCTGATAGATCTATAAGTACTTTTACCCAAATTAAGTTATATTATATTGTTATTTACATATTATAAATGGTTTTTGTATCATAAAAAATAATTTATCAATATCAATTCATTATTATGATTTAGTGATATTAATTTTTTATGTGGTTCCCTCCTTAACACATCCTAGTAAGCAAACCCAATTAAGAGAACATCTGTTATTTTAACCCATTTTAAAGTACACAATATAATATATTTTAAGCCTCCATAATTTTTATATATCCACTTATTTTATTTTAAATATTTTTTAGTTCAATTCTAGTTTTATATAAAATATTATTCCATTTTATTTTTTAAATGACTAGTGATATTTTATAGTGACCGTAATATATTTTTTTAATTCTGTAGAATCATAAGTAATATTTTTACATTTTAATAATTCAACTAGAAAAAAGTAATAATGATATTTTATTATTATAATATATTATTTTCCATCCTTGTTCTAATTCCTTTCCTTCATGGTATTTTTATGTTAATCCCATTTGATATACATTATGATATGATTTTGATACACAATTATTAATATGGTAACCCTTATGTATATTTATGATTGATTATGTATGATTATATATGTGGAAATCACATTCACGAACATTTTATGATGGGTGTTCCAAGATATCACTCTAATTAATTGGTTAATGTTGAGTTTCATGTGATATTATGGGCAACATTGTTATCTGTTTGCCTTGACTCATGATACCATTTGAAACAGTCTTAGTGGTTAACTCTGACATGTGATCCTCTTTGTTAAACAAGCCTTGAATCCTAATAAAATTATGGTTTGTGTTGCTATCACATTATTCTGACTCAATATTTAAATGATGGGATTTTTATATGTTACGATTCCATATGTTCCATTACTTTTTATATCATTATTTCATGACTTCTAACCCATTTTATAATGAATTATTCATGTTTTTAATACATTACATTGGTTTTTTCTCATCCATTTGTTCGTGTTATCCGCAGGTTATCCTATAATGATGTATGAGCAGAATGTAATTAAGGATCTGTTTATGAAGACTAGCTAAATAAATGTTTTAGTTTGTCTCCTGTTTTATGTTTTTTGTACACTTTATTGAATGTCATAAAACATTACAATCCATGTCTTGTAATTTGATGTTTTGTTATGCAAAAAATCAGGTAATGATATGTTTAAATGGTTAGAGTAACTACAGTTCGTAGAAGTGGATGGTCAAGTAATTGTTTGAGATTATGAATAAAGGACATTAGTAATACCCTTAAAGAAGATACTATATATAATAAAACTCCCCTGAATTTTGGTATGTATAGATTAAGTGGTTTATAAAGGAAATAAATCCATGTCTGTATACTAAAAAGTGGATGTATATATAGAGAAGATTTATCTAGAGGTAATACTGGAAAACATTGCATTGAGCTAGAAATTAACGAGTACTACGAATCAACAACTGGCCATGTTTAATTTATGGTTTGACACTCATGGAGGATATGCATTTGGGGATTCAAAATCTCGGTACGAACCATTATTAAGGAACACAAAATTACATAGGCATAAATGTGACGAAACAAATCATTAATATCCTAGATTTAATCATTGGGAATAAAAATTTCGTGTATAATGTGGCATAAAAAATTTATCATTTTACGATTAATTTATTCCTTTTATGCTTATTAGATAATTATTTATGCCCTCTAATTGTACATTATTTTTCATATATAATGGACGGGAAATTGGATAACACGTGCCAAAATCAATGTGATAGGCTTTGTGAAGATTTCAATAATGGTTTACATAATATGATGTTAACAGGTGCTCAAACATAATGAATGTACTTTATCAACTGGCTCAAGATATGATAATAACCCAAATAATGTGGGAAACACTAATACTCAATGGAAATAGTTTTTTCCCATTGAATCCATCATTTATCAAAGTATTCCCATGGGTAGTGGATATTCTGATCTCATCCCAATAGAATAGTGGATTAACTCTATTACAAATATATTTTATGTCTTCTAGTGCCCATGAGAAGGTAAATTTGTATTTTCGGTCCTTTTTTTGGATGGGGATGTTAATCACTGGTGGATAAAGATAATGAAAATGTTGTCCCAAGAAGAAATTGACTCCATGGTTTTGGAGGAATTCCTTAAAATGTTTTTCGATAAATATTTTTCCCAAACCCTTCATCAAATAATGGAATGATAGTTACTTAGACTTATAAAGATGGAAGATGATTCTACAAGGGCGTATGAAGAAAACATCACATGTGTGGAAAGCTAAGCCTCTGGATTTTTCATGAACACCATTAGAATGTTTTTTGCCTTATTTAGAATATTAAAGAAAACACTAAAAAAAGAATTTTAGATTCTTGACATTAATAGTTATAAAGTAATTTCCTGTTGGGATATCATGGTTGAAATAGAGATTAGAGACCTTCAAGGGTCATGTGGTTCCGGTGAACCAAAGTTTAGAAAGGTGTCTAATATGGTAGTTTTAAAAAACCATGATGGAAAGATGATCGAATATCCAATGTCTCAAAACTATGGGAAGAAGCATCTTAAGAATTGTATAAAGGGAACTAATATTTACATACAATATGGAAGAATGGCCCATCTGGATAACAATTTTAGGAGGGATATAATGCATCCCACTAACTTGGAGGAAGAAAAGAAGGCTCAGATCTACAAAAAACATGTAGTTTACCCATAAAAATGAAAGGAACATTGAGATGATGGGAATTATTTCCCAAATACAGGGCTTTTTGGGGGCCATTAAAAAAACATCCAAAGAAAAAAACGAAAGTCTAATTCTATCACTACATCTAAGGTGGATCTGGAAAACAATGTGGTGATAGGTACACTTGTTATTAATTTATAAATAGTGAACATCCTATTTTATTCTCGTTCCTCACATTCATTAATATCACTAATGGTTATTATAAATATTTAAAAAGACGCTCCAATTGAGGAAGTAGATTTATCTATGAGAATACTGAATGGATAAATTATTAAATCCATGTTTTATAATTTCTACCCTATAATTTGTTTTTGAAATTAACCTCCCAAAAAATCATGTTATACTTTTTCTGGTAGAGTTCTATTATATTTTTGGAATTGATTGTCTGTCTTTATACAAAATTAATATTTACTGTGGGGATTGGTAGATAAATATTGACAACCCATAATAACATCAAATCCTATAAAACTGTAAGGAGAAAGAAAAATATCATTCTAAATCACCATCTCATGTGTGAATAATGATTCCATTTATAATGCATATCTTTCTAAAATTATTGATTTAATTTTGATGATACTTGTTGATGATATTCCCATAATGAGGTATTACACTATTGTATTACCTGATAAATTTTATGGCCTTCTTCTTGATCGAGAGTTTGAGTTATTAATTGAATTTATTCATGGATCCAGAAAAATATAAATGAAACAGTATAGAAAGGACGCTATTGATATAGAAGAGCTGAAGAAGTAGTTACATGTGAATTTGGAGTTGGGTATTCTATGATGGAGTGTTTCTCCATGGGCTGCACTATTCCTATTTTTTAAGAATAATGATGGATCAATGGCCCTCTACATTGATTACAATGAGATCAATAAAATCATGATAAAGAAAAAGTATCCCCTTTCTCAAATAGATTTATTTTTTTTAATCAGTAATGTCGGACTAGTTATTTCTCTATTTTGGAACTTTTCTCGGGATATAACCAATTAAAGGTAAGGAAGTAATATATTCCCAAAACATTCCTTTGAATGATGTATGAACACTATAAGTTCACAAGGATTCCCTTTATTCTAAATAATACTAATGAAATATTCATGGATTTATTGAATATATTCCTTATGGATTACCTTAATTTTTCTGAGTATTTATCAATGATATTCTAATATACTCTATGATCATGGAGGAACATGAGTTGAATTTAAAGACTATGATGATGACCTTGAAAAGGGAGAAACATTATGAAATATTATATTGACTGATATTTTTTATAGTGGATGTATAAATCTTGGAGATATTATCACTTGAAATTGAATAACATTGGACCCTTCCCAGAAAAAGGCAATTAAAGAGTTTCCTAAGACAACATATGTAATGGTGGTCCATAGCGTTCTGGGTCTAGGCAGGTATTATAGATGATTTGTGAATATCATATCTTGATTTTATAACCCAATGGCCAATATAACATTTACAATAGTGATGTATTTCTAGACTCACGAATGTGAGGAAAGCATTTAGGGGCTCAAAAAAGGCCTATCACTACACCAACCCTCATGCTCTTGATAAGTGGAGAACTTTTTAGCTATATAGTGACACTCAAATGAATGTATTATGATATGTGATGATAAAAAATGATATGTTTATGGACTACTCGTCTTGCTTGTTGGAAATCCATGAGCAAAACTATTCCATGAATGATCTGGATTTTGCATTTATGATCTTTTCCATTAAAATCTAGTGGCTTCGTCTCTATAAGGAGTTGTGAGAGATAAATAACGATCAAAAGTGTCTCAAATATATAATTACATATACTGATTTTTATATCAGATAGTGAGTACGGTTAAAGGTCATCGTGCATTATGAATACTTGATCCACTAATATCATGGTATCTCATATAAGGAGGTAGATACTCTATGTAGAAAGGATACAGAATAATTTACAATTATCAGAACTGCAAATGATACAATATTAATATATTTATAGATGATGGACATGTGAATCATTAAATTAGGGACATCATCAATTCTCTCAAAAATAAAATTCTTAACCATCCCTCATGGATAAAATGAATTATTCTCGATAAAATGATGTTGAAAATATGAAATGGGTAGATAATATTAGAAATGGTAATTCATTCGAGTTCAAAATTGGGGAGGAAGGAGTTGTAATATTTGGGTAATGACTATTTGTGGAATCCAATACATAGATAGGTAAGGATCTTCTAAATTATGTACATAGGTAAACCATATATATTCACCTTTGGAGAAAAATGATATATTGTGATCTCTATGATAACTATTGGTGGGACAATATAAATAAGTGTATTGTTTAATATATAAAAAGTCCCTTGTATTTAAACAAGGGAATTATAAAAGAAAAAATTATGTGGGGGTGATGAAACCACTACACATACTAATATGGAAGTGAGATAACATTACCATGGACGTTGTCACTAGACGTCCAAGGAAATCTAGAGGAAACAATTATATATGGTCATTGTGTATCATCTTATAAAGAAATTTCACTATATCATAATTTGAAAGGACTTCTAATTGGATCAAATTCAATATATATATATATCAAATAGGTGGTTAGGATAAAAATAGTACCACTATCTATTATATTTATTAGAGATTTGAGATTCACCTATATGTTCCTGAAAAGTCTATATCCTGCTCTTAGCACTGAGTTGAAATTTATCATGACCTAACATCCTCAAACTAATGTCCATGAATGGGAAAACATTTTGAAATTAGAAGATATGTTGAGTTTTTTCATGTGGCCATCAAAATTGGGTTGGACAAACATATTTCACTGGTCCAATTACCCTATAATATTAGTTTCCAATGAAGAAAACAAATTGCACCATAAAAATACCTCTATGGGAAAAGGGGTTAATCAATGACATGTTGGAATGCTGTCAGTGATCTTAAGCAGCTTGGACCTGAAATGGTCGAAGAAATGGTTGTTATGGGAAAAAACATTCAATAGAAAATCAAGGCATCCTAGAGTCAATAAAAGGGATATGCATTCAATCGTGAAAAATTCCTTGAGTGTAATTTTGGATACATTGTATTCCTCTACATATATCCATGTATGAAGGTTATGAGATTGGGGAGGAAAAAAAAGATACTTCCTAGTTACATCATTCCCGTCGAATTTCATGATCATGTTATAGTTTTGTCCTATAGACTATCTCTTCCTACTAACATGACTAACATACAATATTTATTTCATAAATCCCTCCTATGGATATACATACCAGATCATTCACATGTATTGTTATCAGAGGTGGTAATATCATATAATGATCCTTCTTTAGGAAGAGTATCCAGTAAAGATAAAGGATCATAGAGAGAAGGTTCAACGTATCCTAAAAACTAACCTGGTAAATGTAATATTGCAAAACCATATGTACGAAGAGGAATCATGTGAACTAGAGGATGAAATGAAGGAAATGTACCCACACCAGTTTACGACATAAAATGTAAAATGAAATTTTGTGGGAGAAATTTCATTTGGGGGGAATAATTTAATGACGCGATGTTTTGTACATGAAATTACATTATTATAATTAGGTATTTTGATATAATAACATTATATTTCTTATAAAACACAATACAATCCTAATAAATAATGTGTAAAATAAAGGGTAGCTCAAGAAGTTAAGGAACGTACACCGAGGAAATAGTAACTTGACCATTAAAATAGTAAGGTGATATTAATGAAATGAAAATGGACAATTTAATAGTAACCTCACTAATTAAATAATAAATATAATTTTTCCATCTAATATTTGACAATATGATATGAATATATCATGGTATATGTGTGTGAATATTTTTAATATTAATATTTATCTGTAGTTATTTTTGTTAGTCATGTATATTTATTTACAATGTTATGATTAATTTATATTTTTAAATGAGTTTTTTCCTAAAATTTATTCGTAAATAATCACTTTGATGGAATATTATTATAATATAACTTTATAATACCTTTTTTAATCTTTCAAAGTGTTAGAAAATCAGTTTTAATTTTCAAGTATGTATTTTTCATGAAAATTGTGATTTTAATTAAAAATTAAATTGTACATATTTAGAAAAATATTTTTATAAAATGGAGTCATTTTTGAATTCTAATCATCTTCAAATGGATATAGTGAAATTTTAGGATTTGTCTAAAATACCTGGAATTTTGGTGAATTCTAAAATATGATAATTTTAGATAAATTCTTAATTAATTAATTTTTGAGTCATGATTGAGTCATGGATAATATAAATGGCCATTGGATTGAACTGAAAAGCCCACATTACTATTTGTGGTCACAAGAATCAAGACTATTAATATTATTGAATATAAACCTTAAACCAATGATTAAAATAATGGAAAATCCCTCCTCTCCCCTGCTCTAAATACCATCACTCTTTACCTCCTCTCCTCGAACATCTCAAGGGTTTTTTCATAGTCTATATTTTTCTCCAATATATCCCTAAACTCATATCCCACTTCAAAAATCCCCTGGTCTATCAAATATATTTTATCCTCGCCTTTATCGAGGTTCTCAAGTAAGATATATTCAACCGGTAAATTCCCCATTTCATTTTTCATTCATGTTCCTTTTTAATTCATCTTTCCCCACCTACTATCATCCAAATGTTATAAAAGATCAAGTACCATAAATATACTATGATTCTGTTATGATAATGGAATAATTCATCATCATCTTTTCCCTTCATTTTATACAAGAAATGAAATTGCCAATCGAGATGTTGTTAATTTGTTACATTCAAGGAGGATGTGTTTTCAATTTCTAATATCAACATCAATTATAGTAATGAAACCATTTTTATGTTTGAAAAATAAAATAAAATATAAATTATTACCTATTAAATGTTATGGAATCTTTAGTACACATCATATTAATTTATAAATCAAAATATTTTCGATGTGATCAAAAACCTCCAATTTACCAAAAGGTTGTCATTAAAATTTTTAATAGTTATTAATCATCACACAAAAATAACAAAATGAATTTTAGGACCATGTAATCTATTTTATGTTGTATAATAATATACATCTTTCTTTCAGGTCAATTATTCTCTTCTTATATGTTTATCTTTCCATGTATATAAGTAAACCAATCAGGTAATCCAAGGAAACACATTCTCCCAAACAAAAAAATTGATCCTATTAACCATTCAAAAAGGTAACTATTGAACATAATAGGGTTATAAAAATTAAATCATTTTATCAATAGGTTATGGAATTGTTATTTAATGAATGTAAATTGGTTATCTAGGATATTTATATCAATTGAAGTACACCATTGGACCGACAATAAGGGATTTTCCCCAAACCTACATTATTCATTCGTGTTTCTCTATCAATATTTTTACCAAAATGAAATTATATGTCATTTTTGTTTATTTTTTTAATTCTATGAATATGATTCAATCTCAAGTATCAAGAACAACTCATTATTCTTTTTCAGGGATATACATATTTTTATGTGGTCCCCCATAATACTTCCCAATAAGAAATCCGGTTTATGTGAACATCCCAAATCCTTAACCATTTTTAAGTACACTCTATAATCTATTTTTAAGACACCATAATTTTTATAAATGATACAATTTATTATAAAAACATTCTTGGTTTACTTCTCGTTTTATATCAAATATTATTCCATTTCATATTTGAAAGGAACTTTTATATATTTTATTAACCGTACCGAAATGTTTTAATTATATAGTGCATGAACCACTCTTTTTACATGTTAATAAATCATGTAGACATAAATTATCAGGATATTTTCTAATAATAACAAATTATTTTTCATGAATTTAAAATTTATTTCCATCATGTACATTTTATGAGACTCCGATTATTTATGCTTAAGGACAGGAATATGATACCAAATTCATACTATGGGTAGACCTTCTTTTTATGAATGATTGATTAAGTATGTTTATATATTTGGAATGTACATTCATGAAAATGATATGTTGGGTGTTCCAATATAGCATTCCAATTCATTGAAAAAAGTTGAGTCTTATGAGACATTGTGTGCAATGGTCTTAGCAGTTATCCATTACAACACCTACGATGCCCGAAAATCATGGTGGTTATCCTTGACTTATGATCCTCCTTGTGCAATGAATCATTAAACATGATAAATACTTATTTTATGTTTTATTTAAATTATTATGACTCAACTTTTATAATATCTCATGCGTATATGTTATGATTCCACTTGTTCAATGCCTTTTTATATCAATAGAGCATGCCTTCTAAACCATGTTCTAAAGAGTTATTCTTATGTTTATTCCCTAACTGTGATTTTTATCTCATCCCTTTATTCATGTTATCCTTATGTTATTTCATGATGATAAATGATCACAATGTATGTTCGATGAACTTTATGAGGATATACTATTGAACTATTTTATTTTGTCCCATGTTTAATATTTATGTACCTAATCTCCCAAGAATCTCAACTTTATGACCCTTGCCTAGTAATTTGATGGTTTATTATGAATAAAATCAACCAATGATATGTGAAAAATTATAGGGTCATTATATTCTCTATTCCCATAGCCATAATTTCTTGGATGATACACTAAACTAGTTATTTGTACACCAAGAGCTCTGGTGCATCAATATTCTCTATTGATTTAAGATGTTGGTTTCAATTGATGCTATCAGATTCCATATTCTATATAGAAAACCAATTCTACAAGTATCACTCTATCTAGCTATTGAAGGATTATTTTTTAAAATTTAATCTCAAGAACCATCACAACATTTCTTCCCAAATTAACATATTTCATGTTCAATTATCTTTCAAATAATATTATTCATTCAATTGAAAATGAGACCATTTTGAAAAAAACGCACCTATTCTCTTTTTAAAATCATTTATTTGAAAAAATTGAATAATTTTTCAAAAGTAAACATAGTTTATCCAATCATATGTCATTAAAAAATGAAATATTCCATCATTGTCAGAATTCAATCCTAAAATGCATGTATTCCTCATACCATTGGTTAAAACAATGAAAATTATTTTTCAGAATACTATAAATGTATCTAAAACAATTATGTACCCAACTCCATGGTATCCTAAATTTATTAATATAAAGGATAGATACTTATTTTTATACTCCACATTTCATGTTTTAACAATCCTACTACTCTCTAATATTACAATCCATTAAATAATGAAAAATGAAGTCAACTATAAGACCATGAAAATTGATGACCAGTTGTTCCAAAATGAAAGATCAAGTTGTTACTAGTTGTATCGAAGTGAATTTTGATTTAACAAAATAGATACCATTTGTATCATGCCACCCCTTTTCATTGGATTGAGAAGGAAGTGAGGAATTACTAGTCATTAATAAACCTCTATAAGACACCAAAGGCAAGAAATAAATGTCGAAGGGTGTCATAAAATTTGGGGGATGATTAATAATTTTAGAATAAAATAACTAATCCATGAAAAGAAAGAAAAAACACCTGTATATCATTTTGATAAAATGATCTACAATTTAACCATTTCACTAATATCAAATCCCAACAAATTCAAATTCAATGGGAGCCAAATTAACAAAAAATTAAATAGTGGATGACGACTAATAACACTTAAAAAAGACCACAAGACTCCATTCTCTACAAGATCCATCCTCTAATATCATCTAATATCCCATGAATCAATACTTAGTGCTAAATATGTACAAAACATTACTTCATCCCATGTACAGGTAGTGGAAATCTGAAAAAGTACCAAAGTGTCAATGTAGGGGTGACTAATAAAACTCAGTAGGATTTCCCATAATGACTTTCATTCCAATTAAAATAATAGAGAAGAGTTATTAAAAATAATATAAAATATTTTATATTAACAATTTCAAAAAAATTTATATGTAAATACAATCAATTTAAAAAAATATCAAAATATAAATAATTGATATCTCATCAATTTTCTGAAAAATATTATTTTATCTAGAAAAGATCCAAAAAATTAATTGAACCCATTTCTCACTTTTCCATTGGCATATCAATTTCATTACACATATCTAACCATGAATTATTCATTATGATAGATACATGCTCATGTGTGTTATCTTTTTGATAAAACATGTCATCACATGTTATTTATTTCTCATGAAACATTACAATTTTGGTACTGAGAAAAAGTTCATATTTCTAACATGACTTTTAAATGAAATATCAAAACATACCAATGTATATGAAAAAAGATACCCAAAATCATCATACCAAAATTATTTTAATCCATAAAACATTTTATTGAAAACTGAATTTTCTAAAAAACCATATCAAAAGTCAATCCATGGAATATAATTTAAATTAACCATTTTAAAACATGAATGTAAATCAATTTACCAAACAATTTACAACATTATGACAATATACCAAAAAAACCATAAATCAATAATAAGATGATTTATACAATGATTTTTACACCTCATACAAAATAAATATTATGCAACATGATTAATTTGAAACAATAAAAATCAATTCATGTAAGAGGAGTCAGGAGTGCAACCACCTGCCTCGAGAGCTTTAGACAAAATGATAAACTAACTATAAAAACCAACCATACTGGGTTAAATCTCAAGGAACACTCATTATATCTATTCCCATTTATTAACTAAGGCCAAATATAAACTCTCTTAGAAAACATAAACTTTTATATTCCCATAGAGGGTGTAGATCTACCAAACCAAAAAGATGGTAAATTAGATCTAGGAAGAAGATCAAGAACAATGAAGATAGGATACTTGCCTCAAGAATCAGGCTTCAAATATCCAATGGATGGCACATAAATACTTCCTGATCACATGGATGAGGTTTTAAAATATTTGAGATATTAAAGTATCATGTTAATGAAAAATAGGATATAAAATAATCACATAGAAAAACACATTGGATACCATTTTATAAGAACAAACATTGACCCTATGCATGGTTTAGTCGCACGATTATGTAAATTATGCACTAACTATTTGTAAGCCACTACCTTAGGTAAACCATTACACTATCACCTCACACAATCTCCATAACTATTCTCCAATGGTGCGGAAGCTACTGTCTCAAAAATACCCAATCCATTTTAAAAGAGAATTGTTTTTTCTAGGTTGTGTCACAGTTTAGAGAAAATATGTGCATCCTATGAGGCTTGCCATTACCTCTAAAAACACATTTAATGCTATTAAATCATCAAACACATACATTATATACATTAAATATAAAATAAATGGTTTCTCACTAGAAACTAGAGGTGCTACAGCTTCGTATGAATCTATTTTTGGGAAAATATGCAAAACAACTACATATTTGGTTTATGTTGGTGAATGTATGGTTTTGGGACATGTAATGGTCAATAAAATGATAGAAAATTTGAAATAAAAAATTTTTAATAGTAGGAAAATAAAGATACCCTTATCCCATAAGAATTTATGCACAAAAGAAATATGTTTTTTAAATAAAAATAATATTAATAAGTATTTTTTATAATGATAAAAGTATATATATACCATTGGGGAAAATCAAATTTACTGATTAATTGCATAAGATTTACTAATTTTAAGAATTAAACAATTATGCCCATTATAAATCTGAATGTTTGAATAGTTAACTGATTACTGGAATAGTGAAGTGATGGATATTAATAGTAATATATCTGTTAGAACAGTAACCTCACATATTAAGTTATAAATTAAAATTTGTAAATCATATAAATGAAAATATGAAGAACTAATTTCATTACATAAGTAAATAAATGTTTCACAAATGATAAATGATGTGTTGGTATTTTCCTAGAATTTAAATGATTGTGACATATTTTATAATTATTATAATGTTTTAAAATAAAATATATTTTCAATAAATGAATCAAAAAATTAATATTTTTTTACTTTTAATTATAAGGTAATTCTATGAGGACATAAACAATTATTTCAACATTCCCATAATCAGTTATAATAAAAAAGCATTATTTTTTTAATAAATGATAATTATTAAAAAAATAAATTACTCATATATATAAAATTATTTTCAAAAAATGGTGGTTATATTTGAAATATAACGATTGATAAATTTTCATGTCTAATTTATTTAATTTTTCTAGGAAACATGTTTTTAGTGAATATAGAAATATCATAATTTATGGTATTTAAAAAATACATGAATTATTGAGTCATAGATGATATATGGATAGGGTAATCACCAAATTATTTACTCTGTTGAAAAATTTAATAAAATTTTTATTATAAATCAAAACTATTGATAGTATTGATAAAAATAATAATTGAATGAATTAAATATTCCAAACTCCCCTATCCTCCAATAATAAATAACTACCCTCCCAAATCCTTAAACAAACATATTTTGATCCTCTAATCATGTTTAAATTATTCCCAATTACCATCACAAGATTCTTCCCCACATCATGGTGTATTGTTTATCATCAAAATTCCTATTCTATGTGACTTATGGATTACTCAAGGAGATGATATTAAAGAGGTAAAATCCTCCACCTTTAAATTTTATATTTGTTATTTCATCTACCTAATCTATTCCAACACTATTAATAGTGTAATGATAACTCTAGTATCATACATATACTTTTCCTATATTTTTTTAATTTAATATACACCATCAATTTTCTTCTATTATCCAGTTATCATAAAAATTAAAACACTATCTTTGATATATTGATCCACTACCTTTGTGGACACTGATTTTTTATCTTCTATTACCACCTTAGAGGCTGGACATAAAACCATTATTGTAGATAACTTTTATTTTAATATGTACATCATATTTCTTCATGTTTTGTAACAAATATATATACATAATATGATATTATAAATGATAAATATTCTGTGATGATCAAAAAATGACAAAAATAAATTATATGTTAATCATTACCATTTTATCAATAGAATAATCCTCATATAATAATAAATGATACATGGGATCATTCCAACATATAAAAATATATTAATAATAAATAATTACTCCTCTTGAGTTTTTTTCCATTTTACATGAAATCATTTACATAAAATCAATGGAACAGATCGTTAAATCTTGTAATGGATGCTCCTTGAAAGATAAAATTCATAAAAAATTATCCCATTGAAATACCCAAACATGAACATAATAAAAATATTATATTAAAAAATTATTTTGGTATGGTTACTAAATAGTTAATTAATCGATCTAATTTTATTATCTAGGAAATAACATAGATATGCATAGAACATTCAGAAAAATATATGGGATCTCTACCAAATCTATATTTCTATTGAGATACTCCTTATCACTCATTATAACTATGAATTTATTAATTATTAATATATATTTCTTATAAATTCAATTTATTTGTTCCAAAAATAGATACCTAGTATAATTAATCCTCCTTTAATGGATAAAAACATGTTTTAAAAGGACAAATTCTCAATTGATATCTATAAACAATTACAATGGAAGGGATTTTCTCAATTTATTACACATTTTCATGTCAATGCCCTAAACTATTTTATATCAAAAAACGTTCAAAAATCCCTTATTTGATGTATAAAAAATATCATAGAAAATTGTATATGAAAAAACTATTTCATTGCACAATTTTAGGTCCCTTTAATATTTCCCATAAAATGCACTAATGTGTATAACATATAAAGCCTTTTAAAAATTTATTTTAAAAGTTTTATCTCCTATAGGACATCATTCATTATTATATATGCCAATATGCTATTATGAATTTCTATTCATGATTTAAATACATTATTTTATGGAATTTATTATTATGCACCTTTTAGATATTCATTATTAACTAGTTAGGATTTCATTTTTATTCAAAGGGTTTAAAGACCCAACCTAAAACATTACATAATCTATAGTTAATTTAATAATTTTACTTCTTATCATATTGATTATTTTCATATGTTTATAGTTTTGGAGAATTATTCCATAAGTCATTCAAAAAAATCAAAATTGAAACTTGATACTTCTAATCAATATACATTTTTCTACCATATGAAAATTTTAAAAATGTTTTTTGATCTCTTTTTTGAAATCTCGTCAAGAAATAAATACATACCAATCGAAAACCCATAATCAACATTAAATCGCATGAAATACATTTTAATATATTGGATTAGTATAATTATCAATGTAAGGGATATAAAATATGGAAACCATTTGCCCATTGATAAATATTAAAACTCATGAAAACCCCTTTCTTGAAAACATAAAATTTAACACGAAAAGGAAAATATCATTATTTATTTAATATCATTAATTAAATCTATTGAAAATAATATTTCCATATAAACACCATTGAAACTTATAATATTCTTGTAGTTACCTAAGGATTCATCATGTAAAACCCATAAAAACCCTCATAGAATCGTTATTGATTGGAATAACCGTACTAAAACAACCAATGTAATTCTCAAAAAAAATATAATCAATACACAATTCAATGGAGAAAAGTCTTAGTGTATCCATTTTTAATGCTATAATGGGATCACCCTATTCTATCTATGCGAACACATCATTTATAATGTCTATGAAACACAACATGAATTAAAACATTATATAACTTGTATGTATATTTTAAACTCATATGAAAATCACATTCAGATATGAAAATACTATGTTAATTAAAAAAGGCCATTTTGAAAACAAAATACACCATTCTATTGGAAAACCAATTTAAATTCCAAAAATCTCAAAAAAGGAAAGTGATTTTTTTATTTAATATGATATGAAATATTTTAATGGAAGGATAAATTAAAATAATTTCCATTGCGGTGAAAATTAATTGAATCCATGGTCATTGAAAATATAACATTCCTATTTTGGTTTTTGAAAACATTATGTATAAAACACATACAAAAGTTTTATTAAAAAAATACATGAATGGAATTATAAATCAAAATAATATTTCTTTAATATAATTTTTATTTCCATATAAATAAATATGTAAAATAATATCAAGAATATTTACATATTGAAAATATTTTGATGTTAAATAATTAAACATTTAATATGCACTATACCACATTGAACATTTATTTTAAAACTATTAATGAAATATGGTTATGAAAAATTAACCAGTGTTACCATCATGGGGATGGTAGGCCATTTGTACGAATAAGTAACATTCCAATTTTTCAACAGTCATTATATAAAAAGGTAAGAACATTTATATTTATTTAATGTCAATTATATAATAAATACCATTTATATTTTTAATATATAATTATTTATATAATTCTTGTTATGTAAATGTAATCACATTGTGTTGAAGAGGCATTAGTCTACATGTTCACAAACGATGTTATCACTTTTTCAGTACATGAAAGGTGTAAAAAAATATTTTTTTTCTAGAATGGTAATTATGTCATGAATACCCAATGAATTTTATATATGTAACATATGTTTAAATAACCCAATCCTTAAAAAATTCCATATAATGTGTAACTATATGGAATAATTTTGAAAATGTGTTTGTCCACACATCCACAATTAATGTTATCATATATACAAATAGAAGGAATGATGGTATGTTTGTATAAAATTTCTAGAATTATGAATAAATCATTAATAATATAAATATATATATATAAATTAAAAATAAATTCCCACAAAAATTACTAACCATTAGAGTTGGTAAATGAAAAATGACAGATTTCGTTACATGATAAGGCAGTGAACTATAGATGAATGGAAATTTCATTTCCCAATAGATGGAAATGTGTGTAAGTGTACGTTAAAACCATAAAATAAAAACCACTATGTATATTTATTAGACTCTATTCATATATATCAATTTAATATTAATTAATAAAGGGAGTAGAGAAGAGAACAATTTAAAAAATGTGGGTTGATGAAAGTTACCACTCATTTAGATTACAGCTATTGGATTACGGCAATGGAATTTTGAGATGGGTTTATAACCTAGGTGATGCCTATATGATTTTATGAAGAAGGATATACAATTATTTTTCTTCAGTTTTGATGATTCAATAGTTCTTTATATTGTTTAATAAATGATAAGTGTGAGTAACATTTTTAGTGGAGGGTTAGTGAAATTCCTGTAAATTTTTTAAAAGGTAAATACACCAATGTTTTTTCAATGTCATATAGCTCCAATAATAGTTTATTTTTTCTAAAATCGTGTATTGGGTTGAAATATGATCATAAAATGGATTTCAGATATAATTATGAATCATTTTGGATCTAATGTTTATGTTTGAGTCACTTGTTATGTTAATTTTCATCTTTATCATTTACAATAATTTTAATTAATTTCAAAAAAAAAATTTAATCTAATTTTATCATATTATACATTAAATATTTTTATTATTCCAAGTATTGATTCCATTTCTCCAAATACCTATCATACATGTGGAAACAATTAACTCAATTTTCATTTTAGAGACATGACGATGAAGTGTGTTAATCATGTAAAAAATATTCAAATGTTTTCTATGATTTTATATCAAAATAAATTGTGGTTTTTTTAATATGACATAGTTTAGTTCAATTTCTATATAATTTATCCAATTATATATTATAAAAATATAAAAATTTTAATTTTAATAAATAAATAAACTATAAAAGAAATAAATTTTAACTAAAATCAAGTATTATTCCCTATTCAATAAATTTTGAAGGTTCTCAGAAAAGTATAAAAATATAAAAAAAGTGAATTTTTATATCATGATATAAAAAAATAATTTCATTTTTTCTTATTAATAGTTTAAATCCATCAAAATTATATTTAACAGGGGTAAGACAATAAAAACTGGTTGAAAAACCATTCATAAATCATAGATCATGTAATGGTCGAGTCCTCTCTTTTCCATTACTTTGAAAAATCAGGTGTATGAGGTGATTTAAAAGGCCAAGGTGACTTATCCCCAAAACATTTCCAAAGTTCCATTTCTGTGAACACATCCATCGATGAACAGTTCCAACGGTAGACCGTTGTGAATAGTGCATTGGTAACTTTTTATGAATAGTGTCAAAGTGTGAACTTCAATGGACAGTTTCATTGGTAACCTTATCTATACAGTGTAATGGTGAACTTATGTGAATAGTGAAATCGATGACCTTATGTGAGAAGTGTCATCGGTGACGTTCTATGAACAGTGTCATTGGTGAACTTCTATGAATAGTTTCATCAGTAACCTTATGTGAACAGTGAAACGGTGACCTTATGTGAGCAATGACATCGATGACCTAATGTGAATAGTATCATCAGTGAGCTTTTGTGAATAGTTTCATCATTAACATTATGTGAATAGTGAAATGGTGAGGTTCTAATGGTGGCCTTTTTCCCTTGCCAAATTTTGAGTTCAAGAACTGTGTTTCCAAAACGGTTAGGATCCAACGGTGACCTCATTGGTTTGACAAATTTTCTGTTCCTGAATTGTGATTCTAGAAGGATGTGGTTCCAATGGTGAGGTTCACGAACAATGTTTCCAGAATAGTGAGGTTCCAATGGTGACCTCTTTCCTTTTCCAAACTTTGTGTTCATGAATAGTGTTTCCAGAATGGAAAGGCTACAATGGTGAGATTCATGAACAATGTTTTCAGAATGGTGAGGTTCCTACAATAAGGATCAAATTGTGAGGTTCATGAATAGTGTTTCCAGAACAGTGAGGTTTTAATGGTGACATATTTACATTTCCAAATTCTGAGTTCATGAACAGTGTTTCCATATGGTGAGGTTCTAACAGTGAGGTTCATGAACATTGTTTCTAGAACAGTGAGGTTCCAACACTGAGGTTCCTGAACAGTGTTTTCCTTTTTCCAAGTTTTGAGTTTGTGAACAGTGTATCTTGCTTCCTATAGTTTCACCCCATTAACATTTCCTTTGACGTAAAATAAATTTAAATCATTGTTTTGAGGACTCTATGGTTAATTCAAAGGATGTAACTCCTATATTAATTTCTCCAATGGATTGTGATGTTTTTAAATAGTCAAACCACATAGTTTAATACGATATGATTTTAATGGAAAAACCAGTGTATCTTAAACCACTACTCTGTTAAATATTCTAAAGATACTAAATATAGACCGCCCTAGTTCTTTCTCCTTGTTATCAAGTGTGAGATGCTTGAACATTACATTCCTCCCCGTAAGAGTTTTTCATTCAAACAATCCTCCTGGGATTTTTTCCACTCTGTTTTGATGCAACTAAACAATATCGATCTGTCTTTGATATATGGTGTGATCTATATTCATTATTTCGGATTCATCTCTATCTTTCTCCTTGCCCTTTTTATGGAATTATTACCACCAGGATTCGAATCATATTTTCTTGTGTGATGGCCGATGTGGTGGGGGTGGAAACAGTTGTAAAAGGGGAGGTCATTGAAACCTATTATGTGGATCGTTCTCGAATAAAGAATGTCAATAACTATTTACGATAAGAGATTATTTTCTTGTCATTTCCTCTACATGCAACTGTATAGTTAGAATGTTTTATCCCACTAATTTACAATGGAATTTTATTATAAAATATTTGAACCAGATAAATAAATTTATCTCGATCATATGTTTTAGTTGATATTTTGTTATCTATTCGTGTTTTTGATGGATATTGGTAAAGAATGTAAAGCTAGAATTAATGGAGAATTGTTTGGAAAAAGATAAAGAGGCATGTTATTGAATCTATTTTTCTTATTGTAATATAATGTTAATCATATTGGTTTTGTAATCATGTTTTGTTATTTGAAATAGCTTATTGGTTAGGATTCCAAAATATGGAACATATGAATAATAAATTGGTTAATCTAAGATGGATTAATGAATTGGAAGTTTGATAAAAGATATTTCCATGTATGGATTTATGTTAAACTATTCTTTGTTTAAAGGCCAAGAGACCCTTTGATATAATGTTTGTTTTCCTGATGCTTGTGTTGTGGTTTCAGCATTGATGGTTGTTGTGATGTGTGGGGGAAGGGATGCATATTGGTTGTGGTAGTAGTTTACGGATGGAGTGGCAATATGCATCAATTTATGCCTATAGATGTCGGGGAGGGCACGAAGATGATGGAACAAGTTGGATGTGGATGTTTGGATGCTTTTTGACTTCTTGATTGGTTATCAGCTCAACATTCATCACTTCTCATGGTAGCTGGTCTTGCTTACCCTTCTTCTGAAAGGGGAGAAGACCCGCAGGGTATGCCACATGCTTTCCATGTCAAGCTTCTCAAGAAAGGATGCAGCTACACTCATGATATTGGCGGAAATGACTCGAAGGGTAGTTCATCTACTCAACGGGTTAAGCCCCCTTGTGTTTAGTAGCATAGAATGATTTTATAGAATGCCTGGGAATATGGGAAGGTAATTCTATAATAAATAAATTAATAAACGATGTTAACACATGTGGTGGGAGCTTGCTGGGATGAAATGTTGAGGTTACAATTTTAAAGGGAATGTGGACTTTGGGTGTGATGCTAATGAAATATAATGTGGAAATTGTTAACTATTAATTAATTTCTAATGAATTAATGAACATATAGTGGAAAAAAATGGAATAATGGAATGTAATAAATCTCTTTGAATGGTTGTGTGCTTATAGGATACCTAATCATAGATGTGGTATCTAGGAGTCTGAGAGACGTTACTGATAATTGAGTCAAATAATAGTTTTTTCTCATAGTTTGGTTGTGAGATATAGTATATTATTTAATTTTTGGGATTCTATACTCTACTCCACCCCATCAGTTAGGGAAACTGACACCCTGGGGATTATGAGACCTAGGGGGTGCTTTACCAAAAATTTTGGTGGGAGGATGGATAGATGTCTACCCCCTTTGACCCCAATCTATTTTCATTGTAGTTACTTGTTCTTGTAGGAACAGAGGTTAGTTTTCCCTATATGTTTGTAGAGAGATTTAATGTCTTCTGTTTATTCAAACAAATATATTCTAGATATATTATCCTATGGACTACTATAGGTGTAACGAGTATAGGTTGTGATGGAATGGATATCCTCACTCGGTGTATGAGAGGTAATGGATTGTGGATTAATAAATGACGTATGATACACATTATATGATCTATGGTAGCTCCCAAAAACAAAATGTTTACTTTATTGTGTGGACATGGTGGTTTTGTTGCACGAGGTGCATGTTTTGGTGTTTCACCCAAGTGTCTTCGGGCAAGCCTCTTTTGAGAGAGATTCTTAAGACATGAGACATTGGGGAAAAGTGGAAAACTAGTGGGGAAGTAGTAATGGGGTACCATTGATATTCTTTATTACATTAAATAATCTTGTATACATTACATGTTGATATTATCCATGATGAGGCTGGGAACATAGTATTCTTTTATTGGAGATGAGTTAATTTCAATTGTAGTTCAATTTTATTTAGCATCCTTTCTTTATTCTATTATACTTACCCAACGTATATATAAAATGTTTTTTAGGTCCCTTGGATGTGGTTAGAGATCACACTGGTTTTTACTAGATTGGGGTTGCAGGAGCTGTAGGGCTTGTGGTGGCTGATGTTTTTACTTTTTTGGGGTACTTTCATTCTTTACCATTGATTTGTAGTAGTTTTCACTACATTACATATTTGAACAAGGGATTTCATTTATATTTTAGTCTGTGTTGGAGTTTGTTGGTGCCTATCTTATCTAACTATTCTACATGTGTTCTCTTAGAGGGTAATGTATCTCATTTGTGTGTTTACTATACCCGTGGTGCTAGTTGTCTACCCGAGGCCTATTGGAGGTGAGACTCAGGGGGTCATTATCTCTCATATGCCATTACGTACCTAGTAGGGTTACACCATGTGGTGGGGGGAGTCATGACAGAGTGGTATTAGAGGTCGGGTTTAGAGATAGGATGGAGTATGGTGTTTGGAACAGGTGAGGTTTCCTGGGTTGGTATGGAAAAAGTGTCACTAAAATTCAGAAAATGATGTAAACACTGGAGACCATCTAAGACATTGGAGTTTAGGGCCCCCTATGATCTGATGTACAAACCATTATGTTTATAATGTCTACTAAACGAGGTGATACTAGTTGCAAGGTAGAGTCCTAGGAAAGGATCATGCATCATTCTTCTTTATCCCTGTGTTTGAATGTGTAGACCTTGGGGTAGGCTAACCAAAAATGAATAAATGAAAAAAGTTAATTATTTAATGTTGAGTCTTCCATATTCTAGGTAAAGGAGCTCAAACTATTTTGTATTTTACAGGAATGGCTCAATGTCAATGTCCTCATCATGATCGCATAGATGATGTCCAACAGGCTATTCCACCAGATCGATGCATGGTAGAGGTTGATGATGACAAAACATGGAGGAGGACAATATGAGAGTTTTAGCACCAGAGTATGCAAAAGTATGAGGGATCCATTTTAGACACAGTCATGGAAGCCTGGTTGGAGGAGGTCGAGATATGCTTCTCTTCGATCTGTGCTCAGAAAGAACATTGGGTGTCCTTAGTTAAGATGATGATGTGAGGAACCGAGAGGTAGTGGTGGCTCTTGTTCCTCAAGGATCATGGCGAGTAAGCAATCTCATGGGAGGAGTTCCGAGACAAGTTAAGAGTCGAGTTTATTTCTTCGACCAGAAAAGAGTCTAGTCGCGAAGACCTTTATACCCTTCGACAGGGGATATCCATTGAGCAAGAGTTTGGAATCTATTTCAGGAATAGTTTAAGATATACATCAGACCTGTTTCCGGATGAGGAGGCAAGGACGAGGCATTTCGATGATGCATTACATCCAGAGATCAAGATCCAGGTCACCCGTTTTATGCTGAAGTCATATCTTGAGGTGCTGGAAATGGAAGAGGACATCGAGATGACTTTGTCAAGAACCATATCATCACTAGAGGGGATTCTTCACGATTCCTCATGATGCCAATATATGGTCTGGGGTTCCCGGTTTTATGGGAAAAAGAGTTTTTGTTTAGCCAGGGGTAGGTCGCAGCCTTCAACATCTCGTTTCTCTAGGGGCAGTAGTTCTTAGGCATATACCAAGTAATATGGCACATTTTTTTATTGTGGTGATCGAGATCCTCAATAGTGAGAGTGAACAACTTTTCAGAGCAGTCATCTTGCACCCGGTTTTCTCCTCCAGGTTCCTCTGTTGAGGCAGTTCAAGCAGAGGTAGCAGTAGTAGGTCGCACCAGCTTTAGATCAACATAGGGTAGATGGGGAGGGTAGTGGATAGCCCTGTGACACTTCTAATCATTAGAGAGCAGAGTGCGGCCTTGGTGGTGGTCGTCATCAGGGTTAGAGAGGTCGTGGAAAGCTTCATGCTTTAACATTTCTAGTGCCAGGTGAGCCAAATGTCATTCGAGGTACCCTTTTCCTATTGTCTACCTTGGTGTATGCCTTGTTTTATTTAGTAGAGGCACACTACTTCAAATCACCTAACCCTGTCCATGCTTTGGAACTTGAGGTAGAGAGGCTTACAGTGCCTTGGCGTTGACTATAACAGATGAATGTCTAGCTGACTGGTCTGATGTATGTAGAGACTGTGAGATAGTGTTGGGGAAACATCGCACATGGGGATATTTCATATGTTTACAAATAAAACCATATGATGTCATCCTCAACATGTATTGGTTCTATTGGGTGCAATCCATCGTGGATTTATAAATTAAGAAGGTCATTTTCTTCGATGTAGATGGAGATCCGGTGGTGTTTGTTGGATACCGAGATCCTCGGATGGGACATGGGTGTGTTTCATATTTTTCATACATGATGTCTGAGATGATGTTGATATCCTCATAGGTTCAACAACTGGCATTTACTATGGTGATAGAAGAGTACTCTGATGTCTTTCTAGAAGAGTTTGTAGCATTACCCCCTCGACGAGAGATCGTGTTTGGGATTGAGCTACAAGCAGGAGTGTCACCTATCTCTATATCTCTATATTGGATGGCCCCTTCTATGTTATAAGAGCTATGTATACAGCTTGATGGTCTGTTACTGTAAAAAAATTTCGGTTGAGTTTGTCACCGTGAGGTGCACCATATTCGTTCGTGAAGATGGTTGATAACAGTTTTCGGTTGTGTGTCGATTATCATCACTTGAACAAAGTGACAATAAATAATAAGTATCCTCTTCCACTAATTGACGATTTATTCGATCAACTGTAGGTTTCACGTTCATTCTAAATGATCTACTTGTGGTTAGGATATCATCAAATGCATGTGAATGATGAGGATTTCTTGACGACTGCTTTCCATTGTCGTCATGGGCATTATGAGTTCGTTGTAATGTCGTTCAGCATGATGAATGCATCAAAAGTGTTCATAGGATTGATGAATTCTTTTTTATATCAGTTCTAAGACTAGATCATGGCAGTTTTCATCGACGATATCCATGTGTACTCCATGATTGAAGAGGAGAATGTAGAGAATCTACATGCCATTTTGTGGGTTCTTCTTCTACATCAGATGTTTGGGAAGCTATCAAAGTGTGAGTTTTGGTATCGAGAAGTCCATTTCATGGGGCATGTGGTCTCCTAACAAGGAGTTCTGTTTGTTTTTTTAGATGCTTCACATATAGAGTTGGCCTTTGTGATGATGTAGCAATGAGCAGTTGTTTCTTATGGGTCTCAAAAATTATGTCCTCATGAATGTAAATATTCCACCCATGATCATGAATAGGTAGTCATGGTGTTTTCTCTAACATTGTGGATACATTACTTAGTCGGTGAACGCTTTGTAATTTTCACTGATCATAAGAACCTTTGGTGTGTTTTCTCTCAGCGTGACTTGATTTTATGACAACATAGGTGGATGGAGTTCTTACATGAATACAAATTCTAAATATCGTATACACCTGGTATGGGGAATTCCGTAGCTGATACACTATGTCAGAAGCCACGAAGTGATGCACTGCATGAATCTAGTGACTCTTGGAGAGTAATGAATGAAATGTCAACATTACATCTTGATATGGGAGAAGTTGGGGTAGTGGATGTCTTTATTAGATGACTGTATAGTCATCTCTGGTGTAGAAGGTGAAGAGTCCCAGTTGGGGGATCTAGATGTGGATGTCTGGAGAGACTGAGTTGTTTGTATTGAGGCACCTGATGTTTGTTCTGAGGATGAACAACAACGAGTGTTGTATCAGGGAATCTTTTTTTCCTTTTATGATGTGAAAGATGGTTCTTAGGGAGTTCCATAGTTCTCCTTTAGCGGTGCATCCTTTTGTGACAAAGATGTATCAAGATTTGATGAGCCTGTTTTGGTCACCTGGGAGGAAGCGTGTTGTTTTAGAGTTTGTGTCTCAATGTTAGGTCTGCCAGAATATGAAGGTCGAACAATGTGTTCCAGGTGGTCTACTCCAACTTTTAGATGTTCATATGTGGATGTTGGAGGAAATTTCAATAGACATTTTTACTGGTTTACCTCGAGTTTTGGGAGGACATGATGCTACTTGGGTGGCATTGGACCATTTAACGAAATCATCCCACTTTATTGCAATAAATCTATCAAGATAAATGGAAGTTTGGTCGAGGATGTATCTGGAGGAGGTGAGAATTCATGGAGTCCCAAGGATGATCATTTCTAATCTAGATACTCGTTTTACCTCTAGGGTGTGGAGAGGTATCTTGCAATTATTCGGTTCATAGCTATGCATTAGCACTAATTTTCATCCTCAAATGGATGGTCACACAGAGTGAACCATCCAGACTCTTGAAGATATGTTAAGCTCCAGTGTCATGGATTTTGTATGATGGTGGATGAGGCAATTACCTTTTGTTTATTTTTCATACAACAATATTTTTCACTCCACCATTGATATGGCACTATTTGAAGTCTTGTATGGATGACCTTTTTAATCACCGTTGTGCTGGATTGTGGTCAGAGGGCTAGAACATCTCAGACAAGAACTACTATAGAATACAATATATAGGGTTCTGGTGATTGACGAGGGGATGAATACAGTTCAAGATCATCAGAAATCATTTTCCGATCAGAGGAGTACACACATAGAGTTTGATGTTGTGGATCAAATGTTTCTGAAGGCGAATTCCTGTTGTGGGCAACGATGGGTTGGTTATGGTAGTATGCATTATCCTTGATTTTTGGGGCCTTTCGAGGCATTAACTCATGTGGGAGCTATGGTTTATTGAGTAGAACTTCCCCCACAGATGAGTCAGATACATGTTGTTTTCCCAATATCACATCATCATCACAATCTTCATGATGACTCTCATTTTATTGATTAAGTAGTGATAAATTATGATGATGATGATGTGAAATTTTAGGAGAGACCATTAGAGATCCATGACTATAGAGATAAGGTATTTCATGGGCATTATACCCCCTTGGTTCGTGTCTTGTGGCGACATGGTGGCATGGAGGAGAGTACGATGGAATGTGAGTCGCAGATACGTTCTTAGTACCCAACGTTGTTTGATGTTTAACTCTATTCATGTATGAATGTATTCATTCTGGTTATTGACCATTCATGTTTATAATATGGATTTATTTTTTTGCTTCATGTGTGTTTCTTTATTTTGAGACGTGTCTCAATGTCTAGTTGTTTTGACCCCGTTTTGTTTTCCCTTTAGGTGGGTTTTGTATTCTCAAGGATGATAATGTTTTGAGACATATCTAATGTAATGTCCCAGACCTCTCTAGTCTATTACAATGTAGAAATCAGTTTTATGGGGGTGTTTTGGGAGGTCAAGGTCTCTTATCCCCAACACATTTCCAAATTTCCATTTCTATGAATAGTTCCATCGGTGAACAGTTCCAACTGTAGACCGGTAGGAACAGTGCATCAGTAAATTTCTATGAATAGTGTTATTAGTTACCTTCTATGAATAGTGGCATCTGTTACCTTATGTGAATAGTTCAAGAGTTTCCTTATATGAACAGTAACATCATTAACCTTATTTGAATAGTGTCATCGATGGCCTTCTGTGAACAATGTCATCAGTTTCCTTTTGTGAACAGTGACATCCGTAACCTTATGTGAACATTGCAATGGTGATCTTATCTGAGCAGTGACATCAGTGACCTTATGTGAATAGTATCACCACTGAGCTTCTATGAACAGTGTCATCGGTAACCTTAAGTGAATTGTTCAATGGTGAGGTACCAATGGTGAGGTTCTAACGATGTCCTTTTTCCTTTTCCAAATTTTGAGTTCGTGAAATGTGTTTCTAGAATGTCATGGTTCTAATGGTGACCTCTTTTCTTTGCCAAAATTTTGATTTTTGAAAAGTGTTTCCAGAACGGCGTGGTTCCCATGGTGACCTCATTCCATTTCCAAATTATGATTTCATGGATAGTGTTTCGAGAATAGTGAGATCCAACGATGAGGTTCATGAACAGTGTTCCCAGAACGGTGAGGTTCCAACATTGAGGTTCATGAACACTATTTCTAGAATGGTGAGGTTCCAACGGTGACCTTTTCGATTTTCCAAATTTTTAGTTCATGAACAATGTTTCCAGAATGGCGAGGTTCCAATGGTGACGATCATGAATAGTGTTTATTCTTTGACAACATTTCGGTTTGAGGATGTATGGCTAACTACCCCATTTTTCCCTGCCCTCTTCTCTTGGAATTTTCTTGTGCTTGTGGGTACAACGATGAACTATCACATATAGGAGGATCACATGTCATTAGTGGGGTTTGCGTACAACAACAACTATAACTAAACTATAGGGATGGTACCTTTTGAGGCCTTGTACGTGCAACCTTGCATATCACCCTTGTGCTGGACTATCCCTGGGGAGTCTGCACTAGTGGGACCATAGATGGTATGGGATACCATAGAGATGGTTCATACCATCCAGGAGAGGGTGAAGACTACACATAGAAGGAAGAATTCGTATGCTAACAGGAGACGAAGACCTCTGGAGTTCAAGGATGGCAACCATGTCTTTCTACGTGTCTCACCTCGAAGAGTTATATGGAGATTTGGCAGAGGTGTAAGGTTATCTTCGAGATTCATTGACAATTTCTAGGTCCTCATTAGAGTAGGTGAGGTGGCATACTACATAGCTCTTCCACCTTAGTTGATCTAGGTGCACGACGTCTTCCACGTGTCCCAACTGAGTATATACGTGCATCACCCTTCTCACATCATCGACCATGGTGAGTTGGACATCGATAATGGGTATACATTCATGAAGGTTCCATTATATATTGAGGATCCACATGATCGGGTCTTTCATGGACGTTTGATACCTCTGGTGCATGTTTGTTGGAAGCACGAGAACATCCAAGAGAGAATATGGGATCAAGAGGCTCAGATGCATGCTCAATACCCCCATTTGTTCTCTTATTTCGAGTTGTAGTATACCTGGAAGTAAAGCCCTGAGATGGGGAGAATGTAATGTCCCAGAAATTCAGTGGATGTTTTTTTAATACATGGTATTTTTTTTAGTCCGTGAAAGTTTACAGTGATTGATTCTGAGGCCCGGTGTTCCCGTAATCAATTTTTTGAGATTTGTTCAGTTACATTCAGTAAACGTACGAGAGGGTTTTTATAACATTTGAAACAGTGCTCAGAATTAAAATCTAAGAGCATTGTTGAACTCGTAGCACCGATATTCGCATAAGAAGACTTTCATTTCGATGGTAGTGAGTCAAGGATAAAATTTAGTTTTTGGGTATTCGTGTGAAGTAATAAAATAACGTAAGCTCACATTATTTTATTTTTAAACATGTGGAGGTTAGGTGGTTAAAAAATCCTCATGGGAGTTGGAGGTTGGTCCACCACACCTTAACCACCCTTGGGAGGATATGGTGGTGGGGCCCACCCAGGCATAACCTCCCTTGAGAGGTTAGAACGTGGGGACCACATGAGGCTTAACCCCTAATAATGGAGGAGGGTAAAACCTCATCAACTCCTCATTAAATGAGTAGAAACCCCTAGACCTTCACCACCTTAATGGATCCAACTCCCCTTTAATTTAATTAATGCAATATCTCAATCATTAATTATGGGAGTTGTGTAAATAAATTAATTCTCTCTTTTGAATTGTTATGCCAACTCCACCCCACTAATTAAATGAGTCAACTCATCCAATTAAATGAATAAATTGTAATTTATGATGACCAAAATAATAGATACTAATCTATTATTTGGTTACAATTTCATTTTGGGTGGGGTGGAGAGAATGGAAAAACATGGGAGAAATATTGGGGAAAGGTTCTCAACGAAGAATGCTTCCAACGTCGAATGATCTTACACGACTTTATTCCTCGGAACCCCATCGAACCGGGAAGTCTTCGACTGATCTTCCATTCTCATCATCGTCAATGAACAGATGCACAATCTTGGATTATAATTATTTGGTGGACGCGGCGAACGACGACAACATCGTCTTCTTCCCTCGACTTCATCATCGAGAAATGATCAAAGGTAGGGGGCTTATTACATGATGATGTTATAACTTTTCTTATCATCTTCGTCTGATAGAAAGGGTTTGCTGCGGAATGTTAATGATCAACTGCTTTTTTTTATGATCCAATTGATACCTCCCTAAATGCGAAGGGTGCGGGCCAACCTAACATGGCACGACAACCTCCATCATGTTTCCTTCATGTGGCGTTCTTCGGCATGGCGACGTAGAACCAATGAGGCGACGAAGACAGCAACAACTAAGGTCATGCTACCAGCGGCCTCCATGAATTGCATCACCCATGCGGTGTCTCTAACCGCCTCCAGCTGAGCCCCCATGCTGCATGCATCGCACGGTCTACCCGTCGCTGCACGCGCGCCCCACAGCCTGCCTGTACGCCCTGCTGACCACCCCGCGTGAAGCACGTGCCCCGAGTGGCATATCTGAACCCTTCCCGGTGCCCCACACACCATCCCCCGTCCGAACAATCCGAGCCTCACCGGCCGCCCTCGCCAGCCTGTGGTGTCCTCTGTGGCGTCACTGGACAAACTGGACCAACTTTCTGGTCTGAGCCGCCTGAGTAGTCCCCATGTGGTTCTGGATGAACCGGCCCGTGCCTTCTTGGTGAGTTGCCCACACGACGACCTTCGAGATGATCCGCCAATACAGTCAACTTGGCTAAGCCAAACGGATCATGAAAAACATAGCAGGCTGACTGGGTCGACCCAGACCAGGTCGGACTCGGTTCGGGCCCATTACTAACCATTACATTCTTTTGGCCATATCTATGGCACTGAACGTCTATGTGATAAACCGTCAGCGGCGCTGGTTTTCTTTGAACATGAAGGTCCCTTTGGGGATACCCCACTGGATTTCGGGCTATATTTGAGATATGTTCAGGTTTGTTCATACATGAATCCAACAAGGCCCCCAGAAATAAAAGGCTAATAACTCACAGACTGAGAGTATGTTCGATGCACCGTCTGTTGCGTTGAGACCCCTATGTCGAGGCAGAACATTGAGATACTTATACATGGAACATCATGGAAGTTGATGTATCGAAACTTGTCATGGGTAGAGGATTCTCTCATAATCAAGCGTGCTTTGTGAAAGCCCTATGGAGGGTTTTTCACTATTGACTTTTCCTGGATAATGTGTTGGTCCGATAGTTTTGATGACTTCTCACGGATTATTTGTTGGTCCGACAGTTCTGACATCTATTCCTTGATCATGTGTTGGTCTGACAGAAAACGTTGTCCTAGATCATGCGTTGATCTGAGAGAATAGGTGGTCCTGAATCACGTGTTAGTCCGATTGCTATGACTACTATTACTAGATCATGCGTGGGTCCGACCGTTCTGAATTCTATTCCTGGATCATGTGTTGGTCCAACAGAATAGTTGGTCCTAGATCTTATGCATGTTCTAAACCTCCAACTACTGTTCCTAGATGTTGTGTGGGCGTTCGACGGTTCTAACTATTGGTCCTAGATCCTGTGTGGGTCTGAAAACATAGATAATTCAGTGGCTATATCTGAACATCTCTATCTCTCTACATAAGTTGCATACCTATGTGAGAAGAGTCAATGACTTAGGTGTTTTCCTCATGATTGAGATGGGTTACATGATAACATTGGTATATATATGGCCATATACCTAAGTAATTTATATACATTGATTTCACGCTCTGTGGTTTATCCATGGTGGATTTTGAGAGATCTATGTGGTATCGGGGTCCCTACTGAGTATCATTATAGTCACCCTTGAAGAGGTTATGCCCTCACCTTGTTGTGATGGATGCAGACGATGGACAGCGCTGACCGAGGCTGACTGCATGAGGACTGAACAGTACCCAGAGGTGGACCTCATGACGAGTCAGTACCCATAGGAGAGTGATAGATGATGACTACTCAGGATGATATTTTTACCTACCCTTCAGGTAGGATCCGTGGTGGACGATCCAGGATATTCTCTTCACATTTCAGTTGTTTTTTACTGTATTTTTCCTTGTACTGTATAGTCAGTCTTGTATTTTCATCCCCTTTACATTTCAGCACTTCATTTGGTATACAATTTTACTTAGTGCTTTTCTTAAAACATACTTTGTTGTGTGTGTTTCTTTTTTGTAAAATCAATGCATTCCCAGTTTTAGGGATTTACGCATTTGGTGCTAGTCACCAGCCCCTGGCCTATGGAAGGCAGGTTTTGGGTAAATACAGCACGGGCCCTTGGGGGAGGGGTCGTGACACATATATTATGGATGTAGCATCCTATGGACTACTATAGGTGTAACATGTATAGGTTTTGATGGATTGAATATCCTTACTCGGTGTATGGGCTGTAATGGCTTGAGGTATAATAGACGATGTATGATACCCGTTATACGAGTTGTGGTGGCTCCAGGAAACTACCTAGTTACTATCTTGTGTGGACTTGGTGGTTTTGTTACATGAGGTTCTTGTTGTGGTGCTTCATCCATGTGCTTTCTAGAAAGTCTTTATGGAGAGATTTTCTCCGGACGTGTGACATTGGGGAAAAGTAGCAAACAAGTGGAAAAGTAGTAACGAGGTACTCTTGATATTCATTATTACATTATATACTCTTATATGCCTTACTTGCTGAGAGTATCCATGGTGAGCCTGTGAACATAGAATACCTATTTAGGTGATGAGTTAGTTTCACTTGTTGATCAATATGATTTATTATTCATTCTTTGCATTTGACGAGAGGCTTTTGGAGGATCCTATCTAGTATACTATTATACTCACCCTATGTATATATAAACTATTTTTAGGTCACGTGGAGAAGGTTTGAGATCATGCTGGTTTTTTCTAGCTTGGGGTTGTAGGGGCTGTTCGGGGTTGGGGTTGCAGCTGTTTTTACTTTCATTTTTTTATGAGTAGTTTTTTTCCTTTCAGTTGTAGAAGTTTTCATGACAATACATATTTGTACATGGGATTTTTTTATATTTTAGTCTGAGTGGGAGTTGGTTGGAAACTATTTTATTTCTCTCTTCCACATGTGTTCTCTTATATGGTAATTCCTTCCATTTGTGTGTTTACTATACTCTTCATGTTAGTCACAAACCTGAGGCCTACTGGACAAAGAATGGGGGGTCATTATCTACCTTCTCACATTTCAGGCCTCAAAGGGGTACACATTGTGGGGAGGGGGTTGTGAGATATCATTTTATGGGTAAATGTGGATTCAATACTATTTTTACCAGATAAAATTTATTGTAATAAAATCGAAACATTTAATAAACATGTTTTAAATTACTATAGTAACTCATATTCATTCAAACTGAAAATAAATCTAATCAATAAATACAACTAAGAATTAAAATATTAATAATATATTATTTTTATGTATAACTCAATATTTCATAAAATATAATATTTTTTCAAAAATCATTATGGATTGTTAGTTATGATATTACAAATTGAGTCCCTTTTAAGGTAAAATTACTATTTAATTTATAATTATTAATAAATGTTAAAATGATAAATTGTATCATTAACTGGGATGTTACATATTTTTTCCCTTTTGTAAATTACATATCTACAATTTTATTGAATTTTTAAATAAGTGTTATTTTTTTCCAGCATATAAATTTTAGATTCCCATGTTTCCACATGAACCATATAGGTTTTCAATAAATCCTTAAAATGATGAATCACCTTACTCTAGAACAATTTCTCTCAGGGGTCATGAACTGTAATAGGTTATCCATAATAAGAATGATTCACTTCAAGATGAAAAAATTTAGTAGTCAAAATTTGACAAAAATCTAGTACATAAATCTATAATATTAAAATTTGAAATACATTGTGTACCATGTATAAAATCAAGGATAAATACAATTGGTACACAACTATTCAATCAATCACTAATAATTTATATAGTATAGTGAATTGTTGACTCAACATCCCCTTCTAACCGAAACACATCTCATTTTTCCATGGAGATAGTTCTAAAAACTCATGATCACCTACATTGAACAAAGGATATTTATTATGGTTATCTGCATAACTCATCAGCATAATCTTAGATACAATCAACTATCATTGAATAAACTAGAATTTATAAATTCTTTTATTTACCAAATATTGTTCGATTAACATCATATATAATAAATCATCCAAAAATGTTGGTGTCCGATACCACTTCCATATAGTAGCTCAAAGGGTACCACAGATATACTGGAATGAAAACAATTATTATAAAAAAATTAAACTAAAAAAACATATCAATCCCAATATTATAGTTATTTTATAGAGAATGAATGATCAATTTCTCCGATTTTTCAAGTCATACAGTTATATTTTCGCACATAATGACAATGAAAAGGTGTAATAACATTTAATTCGGTACCCAATGACATCTTTAGTTATTTAGAAATATTATATGTGAACCTGGGATCATGGTCTAATACACTTGAGAGTGGGACTCCTTGTAAAATTTTAATTTATATATATATATATTTCTTATATATTCTCTAGATATATCTTTTCTAGAATGGAAAAATATATATATGATTTTGTTAAAAAATCAACAATAAAAACATCACAATATTATCTATGAAAAACCTCTAGAATACAACCATAAAATATAATGATATATTTTCCCACATCGACTAATTCATTGGAAAAATTTAAAGAAAACCCTTTACTAACTGTCACTCTTATTTAATACGTTGAAAAGTAAAATAATTTAGGAAAAATTTAGAAAAATATCATTCCATTCCATCCCTGCAGTAATACACCCGACGGTTTAGGTACATCTTAGTTCATAACTAATGAATGAAAAAAAGATTACTATTATCTTCATCCAATAACTCATTCCTTCCTCAACTATGAATCCCAAGGAACACATAATATTTTTCCAAATCATAAAACTCCTTATTAATTTTTCTTAAACCCATGTAACATAAGTATCCTAAAAATTTATACATTTTCATTAAAATTTTGACCCACCTTCTGATCTCTCTCAATTATATCTAACAATTTTTACTTCACTAAAACCTAAAACACAAGAGAGGACTTCCATGCATCCAATTCATCTAGGAAAAAAATAATTTAATCATCGAACAAAGGATCATGTTCCAAATTTAACATGGTAAACATAGAATTAATTTTTTTAACTGAAAAAATAATCCAATTTGATTTATTTTCAAGGATGATAATGAATCATTACATAATAATTTTTTATTATATTTTCCATATTATATATCTCATGTTCAGGTAATTCTATGTGAATATTTTTTTCAAAATTTTTTAATCAGTATATATTTCACACATTACTCCATATATATCATGATTCCAAAATATTAACTTAAAAATAACAAAATCTATTTATAAATATTTTGTAATGTAATTTAGTTCAGTATGTTCTAATTTATTTCAAGCATAATCCATTAAGTGGTAATTACACATTATGATAAAATAAAATAAATTCAATGAAAAATAAATGTAGATATAGAATTATCCATTTTCTAGAAGACACGTCCAAAATAGGTATTTGACAAATCATTTATTCAGTTCTTTAAAACAATCAGCACATTGTTTTTTCCAACTAAACTTACCTCCTTTTGAGTAAACATAGGCAATGGTCTTGAAATCGTTGAATTTTTTTCTAAAAACCACTATTATTAACCATATAATCCAAGAAAACAAAAAGATATCAGTTAATTTTTTTATTCTAGGACATTATTCACCAACTTTTGGTTTAGCAAGATCAAAATTATTCAAACTATAGAATAGTGTGACCAAAGAATGAAATTTTATTAATCCTAAATTTACACTTACTAAACAATCCTTATATTTTCTTTTTTAGACGGTCTTCAGAAAAATAATTCATTTGATTTCATGTTCCATATATATTTTAGAAGATACAAAAATATTATCTCTAAACATGGTTATATGGTTATCCATGAACTAGTTTATCATTACTATATTGATCTTCATTAAGAATATATTCATAAATTTACCCAATTAAAAAATGAGAAATATCAATAATTAACATTTGATTATATGAACAACCCATGTTATCAAATATAATTTCTAGATCACTGATACATCCTTATGCTACCACTAGGTATGATCATATATTAAAAAATGATCGATTTTTCTTCATGAAATGATCCATAAAAATATTTTTCATTTGTGGTAGATCATATTCCATCTAGAAAAGACAAAAAACAGTTATCACCTAAAACAACTAATAAATTAGTGTATCCAACCATTATATTTAAATTCCATGCATATTTGGGTTTTGATTCAGAATGATATTTTCCTCTTAGTGTCATCTCAATAAAGTTTCTTTGTTTCAACTATGGAAATTAATTTTTAACTACCACAAATTAGATGAAGATACATGGTCATCTTCATGTTCAAAAATATTTAAGCATGGAAAAACGTTTATATATTCAACGATAAGGTTATTAATATCACCCTAACCTATATATTTATCTAATATAATAGTTCATACCATCTATGTGGACCCAGCATTATATATTACATAATCTTATGTAATTTTTACAATATTAAATTCTATAATTTTGAGGATCTTTTAATGTTTATAGAATTTAAAAATTATTCCCAAACTCATAAATAATAAAAACATAATGTGGAAACCTCTGATTGGTATCAACTATTTCCACCATATAAAATATTTATAAAATAATTCATTATCTCTTTTATAAAATCTTTTACTGAATTAAAATAGTCCTCTTGTAATAAATTATTCATAATTATATCATGTTAAAAAATTGTTTAAAACAGGGTTTGAGAATAATAATCCCTATAAGGTATATAAAAGAATTTAATTTCTAGTCCGTTGATTAATAGTAAAACTAAACAAAACCCATTTCTCGAAAACATAAAATTTTACCCAAAAGGGATATATCATTATACAGTAAATAAAGTTTATTTAAAATTTTTATAAAAAAGTATCTCCATCATAACACATTGTTAAAAATTGAAAAATCATGTTGGGACATTTGGATAATATCAAGGTGATCGTTTAATTTTTGTCTATAGAGTGGAATGACCATAAGGCCAAATTACTATATAATGCTTTGGAGAATATAATCGTTACCCAATTCATTAGAGTGATATTTGAGGGAACATATTATTTAATCTATAACGAACTAAAATTGAGATATTTGGGAACACCGATCATTTATAATTTTTTATAATAAAGACATGAAATAAAATATATCATCAAATGAGAAAATATTTTTAAATTGTATGAAAATAAATATTAGACATTAAAGTAATATTTTAATTCAAATTATAAAAATATTAAAAAATATTATCTTTTTATTAAAAACCCATTTTCAATATCATAATTATAAAAATGAATTTTTCACATTTAAAATAACCTGATATCTTCAAATGGAAGAGAAAATATAAATAATTTACACAATAGTGGAATATTTATTTCTAACATTTACATACATAATTGAAGATATATTATTTTATTCATCAAAATGTTCATTAAAAACATGTAGGGCGATTATATTATTAAATTAAATGAATATAATAAAAATTAATCATTATAGATATTTTATTTACATTTCAAATTCATATAAATAAATATATTAAACAAAATAAAGAATATTAACATATGAAAAATATTTTTGAATTAAATCATTATGCATTAAATGTGTCCCATACCACATTAAATATTTAAATATTATGATACATGAAACAAAAATAATTTACAAAACAATATATAACATGAGAAAACATAAATTAAGGAGATATGATGTGAATGGTTTTAAATATATTTCATATTAATGAATAATGTTTCATAACATAATTAAAAACACCAATGAATGGTGATTGAGACCAAATCCCTTACCTTATCTCTGAAATGTCATGTTTTTCATTTTATTCTTAAATAATAATAATATTGTTTGTATTAACATGATTCATATACATTTTCAGGTCTTTAATTTTTTTATTTTTTTATTAAATTATTTAATACAACTATATTTACAATTATGTTTACATAGGTCATTTTAACTATATTCAGGTTATGTGTCAAAAATATCTTTAATTGGTTAAAAAAATAGTCAAATGTGTCATTATAAAAACATATACACAATATATAAAACTTATTTATCTTATTTTTATAAAATTTTTAAATTTAAGTAAAATCATTAATGATGTTTATGAAAAAAAATTAATTCTACAATAAACGATCTGGTATGTGGTTTGTATGCCTTTGTAATGTTCCCATTTTCCACAATCATTATGAAATGAAGGAAAAAATAGATATATCTACATAATGACCATAATATCATTTAAAACAAGTTATTTAATCATATATACTTATATATATATATTTCAATTTTATGTAAATGTAATTGCATCGTGTCAAGTAGGTTGTAGTCCACACATTCATGAACGACATAATCAATTTTTATGTTTCTGAATACATGGTAGATAAAGTGATATAATGTACTTCCATAAATTTTTTTATTTCATAAAAATAATATAGAAGATATTTATGTAAAAAATATTTAATTGGATATATCTTTAATTCCTTCTCTAAAGGGTGTGAACTGATTACATTTGTATTGAGTAAACCATAGTCCACATACCCCCAAATCACCTTATCATATTTACATAAATTGGAATGATTAGGTATGAGTTTTAAAAAAATTATAGAATTAGGAATATGTCATATATATCCAATATATATATATATATCATTTTAAAATATCATTTCCTTCATATTTCCAAACAATGAGAGGTGGTAAAGGAAAAAAATGGCATCATTACCTAAGGCAGTAGTTCTCCAAACACAAAAAGTAATTTCATTACCATATGACAGAATCCTCTGTAGTTGTATGAAAAAACATTTAGATACAAAACACTTAGTATATTTTGTCTACATATGTTTTTATATAATAATTTTATAATAATTGTTTAAGTATGTGGAGACTGGAACAATGTAAAAAAATCATGTTCGTGAATGTTATATCTTCTTCAGGTAACTCCTCTGGGATTTCACCAATGGAATTATTATATATATTTATGCACATGTTGACGACTATAGGGTGAGTGAATTTATTTTTTAATATTAATTGGGTGGGGTCTTGGTGAGCCAATAGAGCATGATATTTTCTAATAAATGGGAATAATGAGTTCATTTTTCTAGTGAATGGGGAGTGGTATTTTTATAAATTTTTTAAAATGGCATTCCAATAATATTTTACCAATTTCATGTTCCTCCAATAATGTTTAAAATTTTATAAAATGATATATTTGGTAGAAAAACGAATATTAAATTTCTTTTGGAAAATTTTCTTGGTAAATTCAACTTTTATTTTTATGGTTTAGACCCATGTTAAGATAATTGTCCTTTTAACGGTTGTAATTAGTTTTCAATTTATTCACAAATCATTTTGGTAAAAAAATAATTTGAACATATTATACATTATAATTTATTCTAATTCAAAATATGGAATTCATGTGGCAAATATAAATATAAAAATTGGAATAAATTAATTTAAATTTATTCTTAGAGACATGATGACAAAGCATGTTTTAAGTGTAATAATTTTCAAAATATTAATACGTTTTTATATCTAAATACAATGTAATATTTATTCCACTGACCTAAATTATTTTAAATCATATAAATTTTATGTAAATATATCTTAAATCTATATAAAAATATAATTTAACAATATAAATATTGTTTCGGAAAATAATATTTTAACTAAAATACATTATTATTCACTATACATAAAAATATGAAATTTATCAGAAATATAAAAATAACACCCACAGTAAATTTTGTATCCCTCTTTTGGAAATGAATTTTATTTTCATATTTAAATTAAAAATTTATCAATAATTAGATTTAAAATTGGTTCCACAATATAAGGATGTAAAACTACCCTTTATAAAATATAGACATTTTAATACGAAAACCATTATTTACTCTTATTTTAATTTTATAAAATATCATTAATTAGTGTAAAAAAATAAAAAATTTGTGTAATAACAGTATATTTCTTCTTATTTATTCACACTGATATAACAACTATGAAAATTCTACACCATAAAAAAATAAAATTAACGGGATAATTTTTTGTAGAACCCAGTATTTCTTGTTACAAATGAATTTAGTGAAATTCATTGTTTCATGTTGCGTATTGTATCACACAGAGATTCAATTTTATGTTAAAAATATAATATAATTCATAAATAACAACTAATATGAAAATATATTATTCTATAAATACCTTGGTTGTTTCTATTGGTAACCCTTATGTTAATCCCTTATGTTTTGACTATTCACATGGAACACATATACATGAAAATATTATCTTGGGTGAACCCATAAAGGACTTTAATGCCTTAGGTTATGATTATTTTCATAAGTTATCATGTATGTGAATAGTAAGTAAACCTTCTATTTTATGGAATTTTTTCCAAGAATGTGATACAGTCTTGGTATTTATCCTTGACACAAGTTTCTTTCATGTTTTAAGTTTCTACCACATTCCATTGATTCCATGGTCATATGATTCCTTGATCAATTTTTTATTCTTCCATATGATTTTTCTTGATTCATTCCTCTTATTTTTTCGTGATCTTCAATATAAATCCTGTGTTATTCTCTATTCCAATATTTATTCCCTTACTCTACTTTTTCTCTCATTCCATTAGTATATGTATGCCCTAGGATATCCCACGTTGTTGTAGGATATCAAATGGCATTTGAACCTCATTATTGAAATTATTTTATATTTTGGTTTTAGGTTTTCATATATGGTATCTAGTCATCATAATACACTAGAATTTGTGACCCTTTTTATTTGTTGTACAATTATGTTTATATTAGGTAATAATATGTGTAATAGTATTGGGTTTCTATAATAAAAATTCATGGGTCAACATTGAATGTGTGGGTTCAAGTGTAATCAAACACTAGAATCATGGATGTTTTGTGAATGATGGAAATAGTTGTGGGTTTTTAGTGGATTGACAGTTTTATAGGATATGATTATATTCGTCATGGATTCTATATTCGGTGCTGTCAAACACATGTTATTAAATCCAATTTAAAAAAATTATACTTATGATTTCGGGCTAACTTGGACAATGAATCGATGGTTGATAGCAGTTTCTTCAATTTTGTTGGATTCAGGAATTCAAATAGGTATGACCAGTGGTGGAAATGATGAATCTTGGATTAATACAGTGAATCATTATTTATACTAAAATACCTGATTATATGCCACATATCTCAAAGAAACACACTCCTTCATGTACTCTAACTATGAAATATCGGTTTCTAGGTTGAGATAAAAGACACATGAATTTTATGGCTTGTACAGACCTTATGACTCAATGTTAGTAGATTTACATGTACACTGAGAGTAAAAAAGAACATGTCAATCCATGATGATGTTGATCGCCAAAGTACATTGGAATGGTCATGTAATTGGGCATGACTAGATTTTATGTCAATGGATGGTATACATAGGCATGGGTAGAGAGGATAAAAGAAGTCATAGGGTGGTGGATACATGATGTGCACCGCCTATAGAACATTCTGATGTGTTGATATTAAGTCACATGCCATGTTACACCATATACATGTTTCATGAATTTCCCAGATACATCTACCTTATATATGTCCATCTCTAGGATATTTTTTTAGGATTATCTTATCATGTCCTTTTTTCCATATAGACGATGATGGTATAATTTTTTTTTGTGAAATAAGAGAAATGATATGGGGTTTTCCTTGTTTTATTATTTATATAGATATTCTTTTGTTATGGAAGTGATTTGGTTGGATTTTAACAGATATTTTGGGGACATAACAATAATTTCTCACTGTGCTGATGGTTCCCCATAATTTTTATATAGGTAGAATTGATACTGACCCCACACTACAACATGTTGTGTGTCCACACTCTACGGAGAGGTAATAACACATAACTAGATCTCTGATGGGGGGGTACTCTATAGGTCTTATGGTAACATTAGCTATGGATTTCAATAGAGAGGTTCAGGCCCCTCCACCTGTATATTATTTCATTTATACACATGATATTGGTGTTCAAATATACACTACTTGATCCAAATATGGAAAAATTATATATACTTATAATATTAAAATGGGGATCCCACTTCTATCACATGTAGGTTTATGTATAATGAATATATGTTTTTAGTTTCGTTTACATCTTGTTATGAGTTCATATGAATGTTATTTAATTATTTTATTTCCCCCTATTATTGTGTTTTTGGAATCTTATCAAGTATGTACATAATCACTAGTAAATTTTATTTTGCAGTATGTATCATGTATTATGTTTATAATAGAAAAATCAATGGAGACATTAATAGAGATCAGTGATACATTAGTCCATCGACATTTTATGATGGTTGGATATTGAGATAAAGAGTTAGAAATAACCATGTATCCTTTTTTGGATGTATTCATGTTGGGAAATTATTTCAATATGGGAATTTTTATTTATGAGAAATTAATATTTTTATTTTTTCTAACTATAATGAATTCTTTAGATAAATTTGATGAAATTGTAATACTCGAGAAATTGCAAAATTAATTTCGTTATTGGTATTTATTCAGGGATATTGATGAATTTATATCTACATGTAGAATATAATAAATCCTATAATATTATTTTATTCCTTCAAGCCTCATTTTTCTATTATTAAGTCGATAATATGTGATCATGGGGATGTCTTGTTATGTTTTCCTCTTATAATGTTGGCCCTACTGGGTCAGGTCATGAGAGAGTGTTATTAGATAATTTCATCCTTGGGAAACATTCATAATGAAACTCTATTGAGGATGGGTTAAGGAACATAGTTAAATATATTTGATGTTTCATGGGTGTGGATTTATAGCTAGTGAACCTAGTGATGGTGTGACCTATGACATATACCTTTATGATGACTCAAACATCCTTATTTTAAACTCTCCATAATGAGACATCAGATGTTGTTTAAAAAATGTACATGAATAATATATTATAGATTATTTTATCTATAGTTTGTGAGTTGTCTCCCCTTATATTATAACATATATCATTTGTATATATTTTACAATTTCTGTTTCCCCCCTTGAAGAAATACATATAAGAGATATATATATAAGAACATGATGACCAGCCCCTAAGGAAGGAGGGATTAGTTCGTGGGGAATATCATAATGATTTTACAATAAAATGAATGGAGTATTCCACTACCTATTTATTAGGGTATACAGTATGTTTTTTAGGCTACATATTCCTATTGGTGTAGAACTCTACATGAGTCCCTGCAATAGAGATTGCTATGTTTTTTAGCCTAGATTGATCCTCAAGCTATATATGAATTGACTGAATCAATGATTACAGACAATTGGATTATTAGTAATGAAATTTAAAACATAGATTTATATGTGGCCATCCATTTTCATTTGGATTCATAGTGATGGAGGATTCCAATTATGCGTACTAAAGATGAGATTATTTTTCTTGGTTAGAATTTCATTATCTATATTTCATTGTGATTTAAAGTTTTTATATTCACTGTATTATGATATAGATTCTTCTTGAGCACTAGTAGGATGATATGAAGGGTTTTGAGTATTATATGTGCTTGACAATCCTAAATATTTACTCAATAAAGATTGGAAGATATGGATTATTTAGAGCTAGGATGATTGATTAGGGCCTTCATTTGGACATGCTTGTTAGAATATTATACTTTTCCCTTCAAAATTATGTAAGAGTATAGGAGAGGGATCTGGTTACTGATCAATTTATACTAGATATGTTCTATGTATTATTAAAAAGTTGTTGATTTCATATGAATATGTTTTATATATCCTCTAGCACAGATTATACATTGAGTTATCATTATATGGGGCTTACACAAGCTCAGTCCCATACACATACATCATTGGCTGTGGGATCGTGGAAATAATCCAATCAGCTAGGAGAGGAACAATGTTATTATTTTGACATGTGGGTCACATGTCTTATGATTTACCAGTATGATGTGCTTATAAGTATATGAATACATTTGATGATCCACCAAGTAAGAGGCAACACATTGATAAGGGATCTCTTGGGCATGGTGAGAGTTGTCCCCATGAGATTTGGTGCTAATATAGGATCATGTTGAGGCATACATGGTAGATATATTAGTATAATATTATTCTACGAGCTAAATCCTCCACCTCCAATAGGGATCCTATACTAGACTTATTGAGTTGGTATTCGGGGCCACATTTAGAAACATTTTATGGAGAGATATAATGATGAAGCTCATGATATGAACTTAGGTAATATATGGTTCCTTTTTTCACATGATCTTGTATTTGTAGACAAATTCAAGAGTCATTGAAACATCTCATTTTACCTCACGTGATATATGGAACTTCCCATCTAGACATTTGACTATTAGGTGTAGCTAGAGGTTCATATAGGGGGAGAATCTTCTACAACTAATATCTTCATATAAGGTGATATGGAACATAATAAATTGAGTTTATAAAGGTGAAATTTGGTCTATCTATGTTTCCCTTATGATTTAATTTTGTCAATTAATTTTTTTCAATGTTTCAGGCCCCGATCAAACTTCATCAAATATGATTTTGATACCGTCGAATATATGGGATGATATGCTTCTTTATAAGTGATAGGGATATCCACTTCATGTTATTAGGACATGCAAGAATTACGATTCAACCAATCACCCATAATATTTCAATTTTATCCATTATTATCCCCTATAGGGTCCCTAATTCATCTTATAATATTGATCACAGGTCCCACTATCACCAGTTTAGGGTTCTCCATGACGATATTTTTTAGTAAGGATTTTTGTGTTTCTACATACACTATTAGATCATAATGATTCCATTTAACAAGAATAATTATTAAATAGTTTTAATATATCTTAGAAACTATATTTTTTTCATACATAGAATTGTTTTAGGTTTTCCCCTTTAATTGCATATACATTTACTATCTATAATATGATGAACATGAAGAACATATGAGGATGGTTTTAGACTGAATCTAAGAGTACCATCGTTATTGTAATCTATTGATGTAAATTTTTTAGAAATATGTGGATCAAATATTATGTAATGTTATGATTGATAAGGGTTTATCTAAGGATCTATTAAATATATATATATATATATATGGCCTTATTGGGATCCATCCACCGATGTGTGGGAGATGAACATAGTGTATGGGATTGGGGGTACTACAATAGGTTTATTAATGTGTTTTCATCGGTTAAATCCCCTTTGATCACATTTAAATTTTATGGAATGTTTCTTCAAAGAATTATTAGTGTTAGGGATCCATTTAGTTTTTAGGGTAAAGTTTTACCAATATACCCTTGTGGAGACAACTAAAAAATGTTGTCAAGTATATGGTTTTCGGGATTCTACTATGGAAGCACTCAGTGGTGTATTGTTACAGAGGAAAATAATGATTACATATGGTTCATGGAAGCTTTTATCCCATGAGAAGAAAAATGTAACTCACAATATAGTGATTTAATTGGTTTCATTAACATTGAAATTTTTAGGCACTATCTTCATGGAGATTGTTTTTTTTTACTCAGACCACTAGAGTCTCAAGTACATATTCAGTCCAAGATATCTAAACATCAGATAGATCATTTTGATGTAATACCCATAAGACTATGACATTGAGATAGTATACACTCCTCTGAAGGGAATTTTTTTTTATATTCCCTTAGTATGAGGCACTGTTCACAAATGTTATAGAATCCATATAAGAATTCAATTCTATTTTTGATGACCCTATTAGAGGAGAGGGCTATGGTTTTTTCATTATATGGTGGTAAGCCCATCGATTCTTCTCTATATGAGATAATCCTAGTTGAGAAACATTATCTAAAGGAGTTTTCTAACCATATATCCTCATGAGAGACAAAAAATTAATTTTCTGATAGAGGGGAGCATTTTTTCCCTTAATAGGGGTGGATGGTGGTTCGTATAATGTCTTAATACTAGGTGATGAGTGTGTTTCAAAGATACCGATTCAATATACATCAAACATTAGATATTATATACAAACACCTTCAATGTTCATATTGGTGGGATTGAATTAGGGGGAGTGACCCTAAGTTTATATCTCATCTAATGACATGCCAATTGTTAAATCATTGTCATCATGGTATAGAATGATTGAAATATCCTCACGAGATCTCATTATAGAAATTGGTTCCATATCGATGGAATTTGTGATAGTGATTATATGGGTAAAAATGATTACATGAAAATATATGGGAAATTTTTAACCAATATGAAAAGTCAAAAAACATTCCATTCCACATATAGTAGAACTCATTTGAAATTATTTGGAAGATTTAATTGTCAGGGATCATGTTGTATAATTGGTACCTTAAATGATTGTCCCTTATAGAGAATCCCAATTCAGATCAGAACTATGTAGGGGCTTGTAAGATGAATTAGGGACCCTATAGGGGATAAAGTCTATGTTTCATAAATACCTAGACTAGCATACCAAGTGGAATATAATTTTATTAGTGTATATGTTGAGGGACTATTTTCTGGATTTTATTTTTGAATCGAGGACTTTCACCTTCCATTGGTTCATTTTTCATAAAATAACACATTTTATTATACTATCATCATGGATCATTTTGAAGCCCATAATGGGTGATCCTATAGGCCAACCTTATATTGCACTGATATTGGCAAGACATCTATTTTTGGTCCATATATAGTGCATAAAAATGATGGGGAATGAAAATGTAATGATTGAGGTTATGAGGATGTCATATACAATAAAAAATTCACACACAGAATGTTGTTGTAAGACCATGGAGTTCTATTAGGGAGGCCCTATTTTCCAAAGTGTCACTCCATCAAAACCAATATTGTGGATTCCCTAGGTAGGAAATGTATTCGTATGTTCATTGATCTATTCAATATATATTGGATGTTTGGTTGCGTTATAAATTTCATTACCGTTTCCCCAATATTTTACTGCGTACGTGACTTCAAAGATGTGTCACGGGTCAGGAGATACATGAATGATTGTATAAAAATTATTTATAGAATTTATATATACATCAATGATAGAGAATCTAATATAGTGTACCCAATAGAGATTGTTGATTATAAATAGAGTATCTTGTTTGAATTGATCAACCCATCAGTTTGCATTCTTTGATCGCATAAGTGCTTGTAGGAGAGCTCCTAGTATTGTGAGATCTAGATTTGATCTACGTACTAACAAATTATTTTTTATAATTTTATTATTAATAGTTTTAAGTGGGGATAATAAAATGGAAGATGATTTTTCAGATTAGTCCTTTGAATATTTCAATGGATATAGTTGGTTTTTTTCCTTGTGTTAGTTTTTTGTTTTGGTGTCCCGATAACCCATATTTTAATATATTAATATTATAAATATATTAATAAATTTTGTGTTTGATTTTTTTGTAATAAATCATTTTTCAGTTATTTGGGGCCTCATATAATAAATATGAGTTCGTGTTTGATTTTGAATCCCAATTTTTACTATAGGTTCTTCATATGGTTGGTTGGCATTAGATGTTTCTTCAATGGAACCCAATATTGGGAATGTTATATAAAATATATAATTTATTTATTTATTTTTAAAATATTATGTAACATAATATTCCATATATAAATAAAAAATGATTTGAAATATCTAATGTAATCCATATAACCCTAGGAGACTATATAAAAGGGTGTGTTTATCATTGATAGATCAAGACTAAAGAATGATTATGAATAGTTACTAGAGAATCAAGTAGTGAGTGGTGAACATATCAAACCTTCTTCATATCTGGAGATTGTGAACCCCATCAATACCTCATTCATAATCATCATAGTTATCTATATTAGTTGTGATCTATAATGTTTTTTTACATATTATGAATATATTTGTAAGCATCATTGTTTATTTGGAAATTTCTATCCATCACCTAATATAAATAAAAAAATATCATTATTGAAAATGATTTATCATTTATAATAACATTTCATCATCCTTGTTAATATTTATGTGATCATTGGCAGAGTCTAAATCAGTTAACAATGGTTTCCCATTGACATTTTCCTATTAACACACAATAAATTATATTAATCACCATTGTCATGTAAGGATATTGTTCTACAATATAGGGGTACGTTTGATGATGATTAGACACCATGATTAATTTAAATTGAATGAATTATTTATGGATCATTGTTTTTGGGATGGATCAGGCAATGATTTTTGAAACAAGTGATTTCATTGTTTATTTTAGATATGTGGTTGTGTAATACACATGAAATATCTTTTATTTTCAATAATACATCTTAATTATGACCATGTGTGGTCAGTAATTCTAGATTGGGGTGCTTCATATGATTTAGGAATATGTGTGAGTTCAATGAGGGGGGGATAGTGGCAGTAATGGAGGATCATAGATTAACATAGAGAAACATGTTTTAAAAAAACAATCAAAATGTTTTGTATCTCAATGAAATATAGACAATATTGTCCCATGGATATGGTCCCTTTGGTTTGTGGTATATTTAATTATCACATACCATGTAAGGTTCATACACGAAATTTGACCTAGTCTTGGAGGCTGTTTATCTAATTTCATAATATGTGGGAACATTAATGGAAATCATTAGGGCACAACCATTGTACATAAGCATGAAATTGTACTCAAAGGTTTATAGGGTGAACATAAAAAACTAGTGTACTTGGGAAAGGTTATAGAAGACATGGGCCATCGCTATGAATCCTAGAAAATAATGTTAACACATGAACTTATTGTTTAGCCTGAATGGGCTTCCCAATTATCATATATAGTAGAAAATCCGGAGAGAATTTAAAAATTCACATGTTGTGTAACCTCGTATACACATCACATGCTTCTACTTATAGATTATATCTTAAATATACCAATCATTGGACCTTGGATATAGTCCCAAAAAATTCATAACCAATTTTTTCCACACGTAATGTAATTGTTTCCTTCATTGTGGAATACATGATATGATTTTTTTGTTCTATTCATAACAATTCCATATGAGTTCTTAAGAATTATTCATGATCCAGAAGGATCACCAGAGAGATTACAGGTTAAACACCCCCTATCACACTAGTTAATCGATCCCCCATACTATTATCATAGGCAAATTCCTTACTGACCCAAAATAAAGAATTTTATTATTCTTATATCTATCTAGGATAACACACCCATCGGTAATATAGGATTGATAGAGGGTCCACCACTTGATTTTTGGATATCTCAATTGTAGAGAGATGCAGTGAGGTGTAAGACACAATATAAACAAAATATTACAAGGATCCATGTGATGTTTTTCATCTAATATATAATATTGTACATAAATGAAGAATTAGTGTAATAAGATAGGATGTGGTGATATAGATGCCCATTATCTCTAATTTGGGTTTCTTTATGAGAAAATATGTTTGTTCTGTTTTGTTTCCACTAGTTATGGGATGTTCAAACTATTTTTGTTTCATTATATTACTCCATTGGAGGTTTGTTGGGTATCATCCTAGTTATGTACATACCGGTGCATAAATGTGTTTTTTGATTCACATGTCAGGAATATTTCATGTGATGAGAAATTAAGAAGTGTGTTCGGTAGAGAATAATGATACATGGGTGAATGGACCTTGTTCTGTAGTCAGACATGGATATTAAGGGACAATCTGTCTTTATATTTAATTTTCCATTTTTAGTTTAGCTGGAAAATTATTTTCTATTGGGCATGAATTTTCCCCCAGTAGAAATAGTTTTATAATTTCACTCTCTGATTTATTCCATAGAGTTATTTTCATGACTGGTTATAATATAGATGTTGAAATATTTATTTATTATTATAATAATATTATAGGAGACTCGTGATTATGTGTAGAATGGTACATTATGATAAGGAATAACATGTCAACTTATTTATTCTATATTCTGGTCACCGACGTAGAGAATGTTGGAGGCAAAATTGGTATTCATTCAGTAAAATTTCTACATGATAGGTGGTCATTGGTTGGTCCAGTCATGAACCATATTCGAGATACCATATTCGTTACATGATGTAAAATAATCTAATTTTGTATCTTTAGTACAAATTTTCTCTCTGCATTTTTTATAATATTATTTATTTTATGATGTGACAATATTGTGAATGATTAATAGTTAAATACATTTTATGATATTATATTTCTACTAATGTATTGTATAATAGGAAGTTATATTTTATATATGGTATATACCAAATTATATTGTAGAACAACTTTATACTTATATCTAGTTCATCAACCCTACTATACATTGATTTTTTCTTATGTATAATAATAAATATAACAAATATCCATTATATTCTACAAATTGTATATAGATTCATTGATATATTTTTTTATAGAGAGTATAGTATGATGTATATGAACTAGATTTAAAAAATTATGTCATGAGAATAATTTTTATGATGATTTTAACAAAATTTTATGTCATCATGTAGATCATGATAAAAAGTAAATATAGAATTCTGATAAATATATATATATATTATGTATATAATTTTTTTTAAAATGTATCATATTTTCAATATTTAAAAATAAAATATCTTAGTCATTTTATTTAAAAAATGATGAAATTATAGTGGATTTTGATGGATATTTAATTTATATTATTGGATTGATTAATATGATATTGATGTATATATATTTGTGGTTGAACAGATCTATTTATCATAAACTAATGTATTTTTTCTCTAGATTATGAATTTTAATACATTAGCAGAAATATATATATATAATTTACTATAATAAATGCATATTAATTTAGAGAATAATATGATAAATAATTGTTATTAAATTGAAATACTAATTTATTATAATATATATCAAATATGCAGCGGTATACATATGAATAAACGCTACATGAAATGTATTTTACTTATGAAAAATGACTTCAATTGGAATGATAATAAATTATTTTTTATAGATGGATGAATAGGGAGTGATTTAGTATGAGTTTAAAAATTCAATTTTAAATATATTTTTAGAATACATACAATACCCAAAGTATTATGTTGATTTATATTTGATTCTTTAATTCTGTACCAATAAATGGAATTCTGTATTTTTTTATAGAACCTGTTATTTTTATTTATTTTATGGGTTATATCTTTATATCATATAATGAATTATTATTCTATAGAGTTTTTCCACATTATCCATCCATATATTTTCATTTTAAATTATAAATTTTTTCACTTATTTGAGGGTTTAGTCATGTTTTTTCATCCATTATTTCCCATAGAGGTGCATAATTTTATAATTATATTATTGGTGTTTCATCATTTTCTCTACAAATTTGTAATAGAATTGAATTCCCCATAATCCTCTCATGGATTCAGTTATATCCCTATAGATTCATTATAATATAGTACCAAGTACATCATTATTTATTTGGTTTTATATTTACCTATTCTATCCTCCCCATATTTTGGGTATTTAACTTCTTTATGATGTTCATTATTTTGTTCCATATATTTGATAGGAATACCATATAATATATATTCTTCAATGGAAATAGGTAATTTAACACTATGCCTAATAAAATGATACACATATCTTGTACCAATAATTAGTGTCATGGAACCCATAATATATAATATTTAATAGTGTTCCCAAAAACTATTACATTTTATTTTTCTTAATAATAAAAATACATATAATTATCTCCAATAATCCATGTACGGTGGTCCCTGGTAAACAATAATGTCATAGATATTTTTTGAGATGATTAAATTATCTTATAGTGGTATCTCAAATAATATTTTGTCTATATTTACACACATCCAATTATTTTTATATGTCACTCCCATGGTGGTTATAATTTACCCCCTTCTAGTATGACAAATCAACCAGGTGGTTGTGTATTTTTTTAATTTTTCCCCATTATATTAATTTATTGTTTTTATATATTTTATGATGTGATATGAAATCATTGAGTCTCTCTAATTATTTATTTTACCAATAGATTTCAAATAAAAATATCATTAGAACTACCTCTTTAATGATACATGTTTTCCAAATACTTTTACATGTATAATATTGTTATGATTAGTCCCATAATTCTAGTGTTCTGGTTTTCCAAAATCATATATTCTTAAGGCCATGGTGGAGAAAAAGTTATGCATACACTATTAGTTGCGGAATGGATGCATGTATTTTAATCCTTGAAACGATCATGATAGTGCCCACTTCTTGGGATTTAAATATTTTCACTATGTGGATATAGAGGTTAGGATAACCATGCTCCAACCATGGATAAGAATGTAAATAAAAATAGTTAATTCATTTTCTTGAAAAAACTCGTGATTAACTATAAACACTGCATAAAAATTGTAGGGTCTAGGAGTATCAGAATATATGTAACATGATGTAACATATATGTTATACATGGAAGAATATATGACATACATGAATTCAATATTGAAAAATCAGGAGCACAAGATGATCATATTTTTTCCATGACTATTATTATAAATAATATGTAATGTGGGGTCATTTAAATTGTAAATATATATATATATGGGTATATATAATTATCCCACATAACATATTATGGGATGTAAACATAGAAAAAAAGAGATTAATGACTATTTTTATTATATAAAATTATTATTTTGGGCCATTTAAATGGTTTTACCTGAACTGGTAGAATGTTTGTTGGGAAATAGTAAACCAAGACTTTTTGGGACCCAATTGTAGAAGGGTACATAATAATGGTGGGGAAATAGGTATATATTATGGTTGACCATATAAAATTTTAATAATACATGGTATTAATGTGTATTCTATGTCATGCACATGAAAATATAGATATATCGAACCATAGTGACCATTACCTGGCTATTTTGAGGTTGTGGATGGGAATTAACCACCGTATTTTGATCTAAAAGAACCATTTTTTCGTGATAGTCATATTTAAATATATCCTAGAAATATTATAAAAAATAAATTATAGTCTCTGTTTCAAGTGGTTTTGATAGGCGGGACATCCATTTCTAATCTGACTTATTAGTTCAACCTACAACATCGTCCACTTTTTGTATTTTTGATTGAAGTGAAGGATTCATAGTTTAGAATAGGTCTTATGAAGTTGAAATTTTATAATATTTATACACTCCCTAAATTTTTTTAATAACATTATAAATTATATATTTTAGGACAAGAGAAATTTTAATGTGTATTATTGGTCCGGGAAGTCCATTATGTATGTATAACATTGAATGAATATAAAAAAATGTTTTCGTAATTAATTTTTATTCGGACCCTAATAGTTGAAGAGTTATGTACATCATAATGATATTAATGACTATTTTTATTATATAATCTATTCTTTATGAAATGATAATTATTAAAATATAGAGGGTGTCTAAATCTTAATCGAATCCTGATCCATATTTTGGTTTAGATAGTGGTGATTGGGTAGTAGAATAAATGGGTTGGAATAGTCTATCAATGTGAAAAATATGATGAGATTCAAGGGAATTGGGTTTTCAAGTCAAATAAGACAACAAGAATTTGTATGATACTATAATTTTAGATAGATAGAGAATTATTTCTAACAATTTTTATCGATAATTTATTAAATTAAACCACTTCATAGATTGGATGATTTTATAGAGTTACTGTATGTTGATACCCTTATTGACTTATTGGAATGTTTTAGTAAAAAAAGTGGATCAGAAGTAGGTCCAGAAGAAATATATTAATAATGTAGTTAGGGATAAAAATGTATTATAGATCATTTAAGAGTATGAGGTGACATTAGTAAGGGGTTTGATTGCTAGTTGCGTGATGAATCTTAGGGGACCCAGTCTTCATTATATCAAAGCTAGAGATTCTGGAATCTCCAAAATATTTAGAACCTTCCTTATAATTGGGGATGATATTTATTAGTACAAATGGATCAATATATATATAATCATCCATAAAATTTTTATTCTTCGATATAAATTATTTTATATAATCTATATATACTCAAATATTTGAGGGCCTTGTAATTTCATGGAATTATCTCTATGGGATATAATCTATTTTGATTTTTATTGTAGTGTGATTAAATGTTATTTAGTTATTTATATTGACTAATTTCATGACCTATTCATTTACTGTTACGTGGAAAATCAAAGAGATTGAGATGAAATATATTTATGTGATCAATGGTATTAATTTTGGGCATATTTATTTAGTACACATTGACCATTTTCACAAATTAGATTCATTTGATTTTTAATAGAGAAATCATTTTACCTATGATAGAACATGTATTATGTTGGAAGGATACGTAGGAAAAATCCATCACTATATTGTTTTAAAAATATCTTAGTTATTTATTATTTCGTTATGATATGAGGAAATAGATCATGATTCATGTATTCCAATATAATATAAATTCTAAAATATGATCCATGATGATGTATCATTGCATTTTCTCGGTAATGAGATAGATTTTATGATCTAAAATGTCCATGGTATAAAGGACACATAATATTTACCATCTTATATTTTTCCAATAAATTGTTTTGTAATAAATAAACAATTTTTTTATTTGAGGTGAAATTAAGTTATTAAACTCATAATTCTTTATTAGGATTATCATATATTGGGTTTAAATAAATATGATAAATTTTTTAATTATTGTGTGTAATAGAAAAGTATATCAGAAGATTAAATTAAAGACCCTATCCTGTTTCTCATGACAATGCCCCATTTGACATGTTAGGAAGATCTATATGGTTTAATTAACAAGATTCTTGAATAGAATATCATTAGAAAATTTTGATTCATATTGATTTCCTTTATAATAAGTTTTGGAGACCTTAAATATTAATAGAATTTATTGTTATGTCATATGGTTTATGAACATACCATCTGTATATATGTATAATATTAATTTTTTAATATTTAATTGGTTTTATTCACGATAATGTTATCGACAATATATTGTGCTACATCACATTAATCTAGCATAATTATTTTCATTTTGAATTTAATTTTATTTAGTTTAGTGACCATTGTAAATATTTAATTCTCTAAAAGTGTGATTATTTGATTACAAAAGTTCTCTTTATGAGGCATGTGATATATTATATAGAATTATCAATAGAAAAATAGAACATCGAGGATATTGTTTTGTAGTGGTGACCCTATAATATCCTTATGATTAATTATTTTATTACCATGGGAGGTTAATAAAGATAATTTATTATAAAAATTCCCTTATTAGTAATTATAGTGACACCTCAGGCTATTATATTGGTGTAGATTCCTTTGTTTGACCCTTTATATTTTTACAATAATGAGATAAATTTTAATTTGATGATAAAAAATACATTATATGTCACTTATGACATTGTTGTAATACTATATGGAAGATTTTTCATTTATTCGTATATGTAGTTGAGGCCACAATATCATAAATACTGAAATCATATTCTAGTCTTGATAGTGGTAGATCACTTGATAATTTGATGGAACCACTATCTTCTATTGGAGGGGAAACATGTGTGTATTGAAAAAATCATCAGGCATATCTTTTCATAGATGGATATGATCATTCATCAATAGAGGTGGGATGAGTATTGAAATTTTTTAATGAGATAACATACATCCAATGAAAATGGAATATTATGGTAAATTCATTGATAAGGGAAACTCAATAATTAGTGGTATACGTTCCCTATAGTTTTTGGAAGATAAAGAAGGAAATTAATAAGATTAAAATTGATTTTTAAGGTTATATGGGGAAATTTGATAAACAATACTTGTCTTTTTTAATAGTAACTCATTATGAGGGTGATTTCATGTCATCTGTTTTGCTCATATGGAGTTGTGATTAGAAGAAATATAAATAATGGGGATCTACTATAACACACTTACATTGTATAACCCCATTCACATTAAATAAATATAATTTTGAGTATCTTATATCATTCACAACACTAATATAAAAATAATCAATGTATACATATTATTTCAACACAAACACAAATACAATTTGAAAATATTGTTTAGAATACCAAAAATAATTTAAAAATAGATAAAAAATAAATTAAATAAAAATTTAGTTTAAATACATTATTTTAAATCATATAATATTATAAAAATTATGTAAAAGAATAATTTTATTATTGATAATTATTTTTTGAAATTTAATGAATATTTGTAAATATGTAATGTGAAAAAATACATTTTTTTATAAATTATATATAATTTTTATTAATTAGTAATTATATTGAATGTAATTAAAGGTTTTTTATAATAATATTTATTAATTTCAAAAACTAATAAATTAAAACCAATTTAATTATAAATTTTTATTTATTAACATTCATAATATATGATGTTTTATATTACATTTTCTAAAATAAAAAAATGTTTCATAATATTATATTATTTCATTTCAATGATTTTTCTTGTAATTATTATAATTATAATTTCTGTAAATGACAACACATCTAGAATTATTATATTGGTGGTAATATAGAGGTAATATTTAGATTTTTTGTTAAAGAATTTGTTTTTAATATTAAATATATATGTTCTTATGAATAAACAATTTTTTTTTTCAATTTATCATTATTTAATTATTTCATAACTAAATTTATGAATTTATTTTTTAAATATGTACTAAATGCGTAAAGTTATGAATGATTAATACTTTTTTTAAAAAAATTGTGTTATATTTTAAATATTTTAATCGAAATTATATTTCATCCGAATAATGTTTTTTTGATTATATGAATTTTATAGAGTATTACAATGGTGATATTCAGTTATTGATCGATTTAAATGGAATAAAACCCATCATTGTTTAATATCAATCCATATAATTGTGTGTGAGGGGGGGGGGGAGGTTTAAATGAGCCCAAATGGTAGATGGACTATATATAAAAGTAATATATATATATATATATATATATATTAGCCCAAAACCCCCCTTCATCTATTAAACAATTTATCCCTTTCTCCCATTCCACTCCACTCCATATCCATTGACCAGACATTTCACTAATTTTCCCTCTAATGATTATGTGTAATGAATTTTTTGGGTTCTAAGTTGTTTGTAATATTCATTATTTATAAATATTTCTTAAAAATTGTTCTGAACCCAATCCATACATATAATTATAAATAAATGCATTATATTTTATTTTAAATTACAAATGATATTATGGTTTATTTTAATAGATTCATTATTATATTTTATGTGATTAATCATCATTATGTGTCATTATACATCCTTAAAAAGTCATTATATTGCTTAATCATTGGCACATTAAAAAATTACATTAAAATTTGTTAATATATATAGAGATTGTCTTCTTAGAATTGAAAGCCATAATTATTTAAAAATATGTCAATATAGGAACTAAATACCATGAACCCATTTTTTATTAACCTAAAACTATTATGTTGGGTAATAACCATACCATCATTTAATTCATAAATATAATTCATAACTACACTTATAGTTTTACACTCCACACTGTAAAGCATTAAATAATTTACAAGCTTATATATAATAACAATGTGGGTTTATTTCTTATTTACACCACTACACCTTGAATGTACCCAACAATTCAATCATTTACTATGTCATTTTATAGTAATAATTTATAAATAATCATATTCATGAAATCAAATACAATGATGTTAGATTTTATTAAAAAATAATTAAATATTTGATCTATTTAATGGAAAATATAGAAAATAAATTCAAGTGATTATAACTGACCAAAAATTACAAAATGAAATATAATGAAAAAATATTTTATTTTTTTAATAAATTTTTTTTGGAGGATGCATAATAAAATAAAAAACGACATGATGTAAGGGTTCATGGTCTGTATTTTAATTCCATTAGAAAATATTATTGTCATTCACCAATTAAAATTTATATAGTGTAAAATATACTATATTTACATATAATATTATAAATCATTTATTAGTCATGATTTTATTACATTCAATTATACTCATATTTATCTTTGTTATTTAATTATTATAATACCAAAGTCACAAGGATAATATTTGTTAGATGAATTTATACACACTAATATTACACATATATTTATTAAAAATAGACCGTAAAATATTGGTGTAATTTGTTAAATTATTTTATTATATTTTATTTCATTTTTATTTATTGAGTTATATAATTATTATTGGATCCTCTCCTCTCAATATATCACAATTCATTAAATTTATTTCTTATATGTGGACAATTATTTATCTAAATTTTTACCAATTTTTTTACATAAATGTCGATATTATATTAATTTTATCAATAATTTTAATTAATTATAATTTAATGAATGATTAATGTAACTTTATAAAATATTTTACAAAATAAAAAATTTTAAAAAATAAATATTTTTATTACATTCTATTTGATAACATTTTGACTTCATTCAGTGAAATGTGAAATTTCTATGTTTTGACATCCTTTATGTGGATTATTAATTTTTACTAGAGGAAATTTATTCGTAATTAGACCACTTATTATCATTTTTTTGGGTACACATTAAAAATATAATTCTCATTATTTTAAAATTTTTTAATCTAAAAAAATAAATATTATATACATGAATAATAAATAATCATATTTCATTACCCTTATAAGTATTTTTTACTATAATAATTTATTACATATTAATATAAATATTTTTATGCAAGGATTAAATATTTGGAATTATTTTAATGAAAAGGTTTTCAACACCCTCATTTTATTAACATGAATATGGATTGTTTTTGTCATAAATGTTTTTTGAAACCCTATTATGGAGATATAATATTTTTTTAAAATATTAACATCCATTATCACCTTAAAATATTAATGATATACCCTTATTTGGGTCATGAATCAGTTATTACCATCTTAATTACCTACGAATTTATAATTCAAATCACCCTCTGTTTGTACATGTAACATTATCCATAACACATCATCACACTCTTGAATTAAATTTCTACCTCATTTTTATATTCATTAATTGGATGTATGTATTAAAAATAACATCACGTATTTCTATATTTTGATTTATATATATACATAAACATATAAATATTACTCTATATAATATTAGTATTATGTGTTCCATTAATTTTTTTAATTTTTATGTATTAATGTATTGAAAATAACTACACATTTTATTTCAATATGAATGATTTTTATTATTAATTAATGTTAGGTACTTGCTGTATCAATTATCTATTACATTGTAAAACGAATAATGTAAAATTACTTAATAAAAGTGGTTATTTTTTTGTAATACCTCAATTAAATATTAGTAATAATTACATAAATTTGCATGGATAATTTATTGATCATTTTACAAGTTCATTTATGTTTTATTAGAATATCCCCTTGATGGTATGTGTGATATCCTAGAATCGGAATATGTTGGTACGAAAAATATATCATAAATTATAAATTCCATAACATGAAATCAATTATTATTTAAAATATAAAAAAATTATGTTTGTTAATTTATAATTGTATTCCACTCAATAACATAAGCAATGTATTTGGAATTATTTTTGTATAATTTATTTCCTCCACATTTTTCATGGATTTTCTTATTTTATATATTTTATTATATAATAACACTTAAAGAGCATGTGACCTATCCTTTATTATTTTTTCTAGTTCCCATGTTTATATAAAAGTGTACCATATATGATATTTTATGATGGGTTTGATGTGTCAAAATTTTTTTGTGATTAGTTTATGACATAATAGGAAATTAGGAAGCCCTTGTTTGTTTGTTGAAAATCAAATTTGATATTAAGGAAAAGTGCTTTTTCAATTAAATTTTTTCACTAAGAGATTAATGATATAAAATTAATAGTCCATTACTATTGAAGTGAATAAATATTTTTATTGATATTGTAAAAATTTTATGATTTGTTTGGGATCCTTAATTCATCTTGAATTCGAGTTGTTAATGAATATTTTAATATCATGAGATCCATGAATGTGGGTATAGGATTTTCAAACAACAACATAATGGGTCCATGAATTTCCATGAGGCTCTTAACAAAGAGGAATATGTGTTGGTCTCTATGATAATTAAAGGGATGATGTTGGATTCACGTATCATGATATTTTTTGTTCACGTAAGGTCCATTAATATGTTCCATGACATTCATAGGTTGTACTAGTGTCCTATAATAATGAATGAAATATAAATAATCAGCTCATGATTATTTATGTGTGTATATGTGAATATCAAGAATTAGTGACTCATATGAAATAAATAGCCATTAACTATAAATGAGAGTGTATTGGGTGATTTGACAACAATATAATAATGGGATTCATTGGGATTATCTATAGTTATGTTGTATCAGTTTTTATAGAACATTTGATGATGTTTTCCAATTTACAATAATTTCTTGAGACGTGTTCTATTAAAAATATTGGAATGATATGTGTTCGATATATAGTGAATTTCAATTAGGTGGAATGAAAAAACATACCACATAGGTATTCCAATTATACATTATTTTTCTATTGAGGTATATATATGGTTTTATATATATAAGTTTATTTGATAATTATATATCATAATCAAACTAACAGGTAGTCAACGTGTATTATCATTGTGTTAGAGGAAGATATATGAGTATGAGAACATTATTTAGGGGTTATTGGGAGATAAAACTTACAGAAGATTAATTTTACAATAAAAATATACAAGAAACATTGATTGTGATATTATATTTGATTAATTTTTAATAGGTTGTGCACATCACCTATATTTTTTATATTCAAATGGGTGTTGGTGGTTATTTCCATGAGTCATGTATATGAGATATTGTAATATATTCATCTAATCATGATTTATTTTTAGAAAATTCAATGTAATAATATAGTTATATCAACTTATGTGGTTTTCATTCAGTGTTTTGGATTTGCGACTAGGTATTTTTTTCAAGGCTTGACATAATTGGGATATTATTATAATACAATATATGAAAATTTTTCCCCTATGTTCATGGGTAAATTTTAGTTAATTGTGAGGAGATACATCATTGAGTATCATTTGACTATTCCATTGGGATATAGTTCTATTAATTAGGTGTTTTATATTATTTATCTCTAATTATACTTTCATTATTTTTTGCATTTTATTTATTTTCATGATTTATGGATAGATCTAGATGCACTATTCATATAGGATATAGTTCATATAGTGGATTAAAGTGTGTAACTGTACAAGGGATGAAAATTCTAATGGAACATGTGTTCTGTTAGTAATTTTGTATCCATGAGAATGAAGGGGATAAGGTTTCTAATGAGTGTTCATTGGGGCATGATCATTTTTTTGATGAGGCTCAACGTCAATCGATAGTTAAGGTCTAGAATGAGCTACTATATAGGGAGGGATGGTTTTATTCCCAGATCAATTAGAGGTTGAAAATTGATTTATATTATACTAAAACTCATTATAATATAAAAATTTTATATTTTTGAGAATTTTACAGCAATGCATGGAATAAAAATGACATGTGGGTTTTGGTTTTGGGATAGATTCTATGAAAGGAAATAGGAATTAGTTACACATTTAGATTCTACCAAGAACCTTGTGGGCTTTCCAAGGGTGGAATTGTTCCTCCAGGTCCCTCAGGTTGTTGAGGTCCTGGAGATGAATTCATGGTTTAGGAATGAGTACAAAGTTATTATATTGATGGTATATGTTTCCTAGAGGATTGTGTTTAATAAAATTATTTCGTTATTTTAATATCTTAGTTAATTTCCCCCTATAATTTTGGTTCCCCATCCATCTTAACAAACATATAATATCCCACTTTTTATTTTATTCTATAAAGATATGATCCCTAATATATCATTTTTTTGAATTTATTTCTACTCTATATGGAATTAAATTGGTCCAGCATGACTTTTTATCAATATGTTCTTTACATTTGATGTTTTTTCAAACATATCATATGAGCAGAACTATTATTGATATCATTCGTAGGTTTCATGATTTATTTGTAATGATAAAAAAGAGACCATGTATCTGTAATTAGTAAGACAAAATTAGTCCCATGTAAGAGGTATATTTATTTTAAAATAGTTTATACTTATTTAGATTTATTCATAAAATTTACTAAATATTTCATTTTTCTATATGCCATGAATATATTTTCAATTTTGATTCTTGTTTTTAAATGATATTATTGAGACCTAATTACGCATGTGTATCCCATGTGTGTTTTATAAAGATAACATTGATTATAGGTGGACAATTTATACAACAAATTGAACAATAAAGTATGTTTTGAGACCTTGGATGGTTTAATATGGGTGAGAACTAACCCTATAAGCATATTTTACTACAATTTCGTAATCGATGGAAATTCAGTCTTCATCATTATCAGGGATTGATGGTTGTTGTATCATTATGGTAAAATTGATCGGGTTGATTCACTAATCTCCACAACCATTTCTAAATTGTTTTCTCCTTTGAAAAAATTTATTATATGAATTGTGATATATCAGTCACTTTTATTATTTGGTTAAAATTGTATTGTATTATTACATTATATTATTTAAATTTTGATATATTTACAAAAGGACAAATTATGTTGATATTCATTGTTACCATGAAATAGAAAACTGTTATTGAATTATAAATTTGATATTTCAATCGATGTTTTATGGATTTATTGTTTGTTGAAATTCAATGATTCATAATAAACCCATAATATATCTGAGGTATATAATCAACTCGGACATCTCGAGGATGTGACACATCATTCACCATGTAAAATATGCTTTATTTGTACATCAACTACATTATAATTCATAATAGTGGATCCTCTTCAACTTATTTTGTGATCTTTTAGTGGTTGATCTTCCACTCATGAATTTTTCTAGTGGCATATAAATATCCTATTACCTAGAACTAGTTCTGTCTATACTAGTATAGATGTATTATATGTTCTTTATAATCTATATAGAGGATATTATTTTTGTTACATCATCCTCTTATGATGGTTTTATCAATAGTACATCAAACCCATAGTTTATTAAGATTGTTTTATGATTTTAACCTTCATAATGAAATATTGGTTTTTTTGTGGTTCAACATCCACATGATAAATGAAATAGTTCTATATGTTGTACATAATCATATAAATATTATTATGTCATGTATAAGTAATTTTTGATTCTTCACTCATATATGATGTGATTTCCGTTCTTATATTATATAGTAGAAATATTTTTCTTATATAGGGCATGTGATTTAGATTTATGATTGTACTATATTTTATATGGATGATATTTCTCTCACCCCATTTGTTAAATAAGGAATGATGTATTAATCAAGAATGTGGTGGGTGTTCATACTATAATTATATCATCCCATTTTGGTACTTGATAATGTAGGTATGGTAACATGTGATTTAATGGGATAGATCCACTTAGTGATTGGTTAATTACCTGTTTTTAACAATAATGAAATTACATATCATGAATAATCCATTATTTACTAGACATGTCACATAAATATTTTTTATGTGGCCAAATGAGTTGTCCTGAAACCATTATAGAGAACCTTGGTACCAAACAATAAAACATATTTCATTTACATGTTTAAGTAAATTGATCCACTTTATTTAATTTCATGGAATATAGATTTTTTTGAGTTGGGAAGAGTGACCAATCAATGTATCATGAATTGTTGGTGTATTATCCTTTACTATTTTCTATTTTTTTTTTCAAAAAATAGAATATTATCTCCCCCTAGGAGTACAAATTCTATTTATTTTAAATTTTCTAAAATTGAAACATCCCATCTCTATATTTTTTATATTAAAATTTAATATTAACAATTTTTTATCTGTGATAAAATTTTTAAACTATTAATATCAATTCTATTATTTCTATTATTATCTCTTTTGTGTATGATGATTATATATATTAGTGGGATAGAGTCAGACTACCAATAATATGTCTACTATCACTACCAGACTATATCCATTAGAGTACTGATTAAATTTTTTGATTTAAATGGGACTCTAGTTTAGTAACAATATATGTGAACATAATAAAGGATGTTACCTCACTGAAATTTATCATTACCAGTCACCTTGATGCCGAAGGCTTATCTCCTTAAAATAAATTATAATTTTTTATCATATGATATTAATATATGAAAAGTGGTAAAAAAAATTAAAGATCATCATCTAAATGATGTTCTCCTAATTAGAATACCCTTTAAACGATTTAACAGAACATTCTTCTCAAATAATGTTTCATTATATTCCATTATTTCATATTTTTTTCAATTCGTGGATAAATGTTTTTAGAATATTTTTTCCAATATAGGTTATTTACATTTTCATAATGATTTACATTAGAAACCCAAACATTGAATCTCTTCATTAATATAAATAATGATATATATATAAAATCATCATAATCTGAAATCTGAATAACATAGAACAAACTAACTCTTTGTAACCCAAATTTATTTGAGGAGGAAGGGAACTTTTTAATAACATTCACATACATTATTTGGAATATAATTCAATTTAGTAATTATTTAATACTAGAGGATCATAAAATATTGTATAACCAACAGCTTTTTAGGACAATAATATAATCCAAAATAATTATATCAACATGGGAAATTCCAAATTGGATCTTCTATAAACTCCAATCTATTGGTGATGATCCAATGAATTTCTGGGGAATAACTCGTGATCTATGATTCCATTAATGTTTTTTGAACAATCCCAATACTCCTTACACAATTCATGGCGTAAAATTGATATGTAAATATTAATACCTACTAGAAAATATGTAATAAAAATCATAAATTTAACACCATCATTTATATATTTAAACTATGATGATGAACTCCAAGCCTTCATATATATATTTGAAATTTTTTATATCGTATAATTTATTTATATATATATTTAAACATTATGGTGTCTTTTTTCCTTTATAAATGATGCCAAAGTCCAAAAATTATTCCAATACTACATTAAATAATATTGTTATTACTTCTCATATTGATCCTAACAGTACTTATTCTATGAAAATTTGATTATTTTGTTTAATAAATAATCCCTTTAAAATACATCAGTTTCAAATTTTCCCATTAACAAAATATAAATATAAATATTACTAGAATGAATTTCAGTCTAATTTTGTTTTTTCTAAGAATATACATCACAAAAATATATTATTACCCACCACCTATATGACAATTAATGAGATTATTAGCTGACTTTTATAATAATAAAAAAATTGAAATGGTTATCCAAATATGAAATAATTTTTAATGGAAATTGTCTAACTGCATTTTATGTCGATTCCCTATGTGGTATGTCTCCATTTCATGGTAGTATCTCATGTATATTTAATTAATTAATTTTTTAACATGACATATATATATATACTGAAATAATTCCATGGTGGTACCATATATAGAATCTTACCATATAAGGGATCATATCAATCTGAATTTTCATCCTAGTTATTCTAACATAAACCCAAAATGAGGACATTCTTTTGTTTGTAAATAAATGCAATGAGGAGGTTCTCATCATTATTAAACAAGAAATCTCTGTGGATGTCTTTTTCATTAAGAATATATCAACTAAAATGAATTTCATCTCCTGGACAATGAATACGTGAACCATAGAGTTACTCTTATTGGTTTCACTAGAATCAATTATGGACTTCCAAAAAACGAAATTGAGATCAATTCCACTGGTTGTCAAACTCATCAGGATGAATAAATGAACCACAAAATCACTCAATTGATGGAGGATTATCAAATATAAAGGTCATGAGAATTATATTGACACCAACAAACACTGAAGTTACAATTTCTACAACAAACTCTTTCTTTATAAATAACATACCATTATAAAAATATGTATATATAATGTATTTCCTCTCTATAGTGATGCGGATGATCCCCAAGATGATTACTAATTATGAAATAGGTGTTGAATCCATAGTTTATGAGATTATTCATACAACATTAAGAATTATGGGTAATGAGAGAGTCCCATAAAATGTAATTTTTCTTGGTCCCTATGTTTTAAATATACGTTGTATGCTTCAATGGAAAAAATAGTAAAACCCATAACACATTATCACTATGTGAAATTTTATTTTATAAAAAATATTAGTGATAAAAAACACAATATTGGAATTAATAAACTAAAAACCACAAATAATTCTATTGAATATTTTTATAAATGGCATATGAAAAAATAGAATAGATTGAAGACACACCATGTACATATTTATCATATATTTTTTATAAGAGTTTTCAAATTAGTGGAAGTATTTACATTATCCATGATCCTCAGCCTCAGTTCTCAGTGAATTCATATAAATTCTTTTGTGGTTAGAATAATAATTTGAAGCATCTATCATTGAAGAGCATAACCAGATTGATATATTGAGATAATTCATTGAAAAAAGAAACTATATTTATATTATACTCATTAAAATCATGAATATTACATTACATATATCATTTAGGATGAATATATATAATTCTTAAATATAAACATGTGTGAAAAATTAAATTATTATAATTTTAGGTATATTTAATTTTACCATTATATCCAAAACCTAATGATGATTGTTGAATAGATCATATAGGTCGACTAAATTACCCTTCAAAATTTTCATCACCCTAAATTCAATATACGACATAATTTCTACCGATGAAATTTTTTAGAATGAAACCGGTATATGTAATGAATCATAAAATAGAATCTCGAGTGTATTTATCGAATGTTTTTAGATATACGATATACTAAAACTCAAAATTATAGATTAATATTTTAATACATACTCCTTCCTAATAATAATCATATGAGGAATAATATTTAATTAATATTTGTTGTATATCCATGTGGATGGTGAATAATAACTACCCGTATTCTCAATAAAACCACCTTGTCATAATGTTGAAAAAGTTGTACACCAAAATATTTCAATCAATTTATTGACTAATTAATGAAATTTTAAATGAAATTTGTTTCTTAAATAGTTTAATGTTGGTGGGGTGGTTTGAGACTTGGTCTTACTAGATATGAAAGGAACCATGCTAGTTTTACATAACATGGCACCCGATCAGGCTCTCCAAAATTCATCACAAAGACCACCATGAATAAAAACGGTTTCTAATTAGTGGTAAAGGTTTAAAATATATATTTGGTGGATTTTTATATCTATATTGAGTAAAATAATATTTTTAAATTAATAGGGTCATACAAATAGAATAATTTATTTTATATATAATATGTAACTAAAACCAAAGAATTGTATAATAAATAATATGAATCGTAGAATCATAGAGAAAAATTATTGAAAAACATACAATAGATGGAATACCAATTATGAATTATATATATATGGAATAAAAAATATATAAGTAAATTAAATATACTCCACATCCGACATTGATCCAACCCACATTCCTAGGATCAATGAGACATGACTGGAACCAGCCTGATCATGTGGCTACACACGACTGGTTTTGGTTGATCATGAAACATTTAGTTTGAACCCCATTTATCGTGAAACACGTTCTTTATAATAATATAAGACATCAGGTCTACACACACACTCACATAGTGTCATGAACATATTAAGGGTGAGAAAACAATTATCAGTATTACACGTCAATAGTTAAAGTATAAATATTATATCATATCATTTACATAAACACATGACCTACCAATCCTAGCTAAAAAATATATGCATATGGAATAAAAAACTACTATATAAAATTGAAAAAGTGAAATATTCTAAATGTTGATTCGTGTTTCATAGCTTGGGTTTATATACCACAACTCTAGACTATTCCACACAACATAGAAATCATGTATCACCCTAAAACATGAGGAATCACTTGTCTTTAATATCTAAACAGTGGATCTAAGTCAACTATGAAATGATCCTTGAATACTTTACCACAAAATATCTATTTTTCCATGAAAAATTTTATCTATAATGAAATATGACTTAGATTGAATGAACCAAATTGGAATAAAATTACCCCTCAATAGATTAAGGATATTTCATGTCCTGGATATATTGATTAATAAATAAGACTGCCCCATAGTCATGTTATATACACTTCCCAATAGGATAAATCATCACAGACAAAACAGATGTGGTAAAAAAGGTCCATATACATGGTTGGGAATGAGACAACATATAAAGAAGGTAAATCCACCACGTAACTGGACCGAACACTCAAAATAAAAGTTGTATACTCATAAAAAGAGTGCCTTATAATAAAAATCCTATAAAAATGATATTTAAAAAGTTGAAGATAGAACTATATAAAAACATTTGGACAATTACCAACCCATGATATCCAAATGAAATACACCTCAAATAATTATTCTGAGTAGAAAATACCTCAATCTTCATGAAAAATGCTAACCAGATGTTGGATTATCCATCATCAAACCCCCCATATAAATAGTTAAATAAGAGGTTACAATAAACTCTTGGGATTAAAAATATGTGGTCTCTCCCAGATTCCATGTTACCACCATCCACAACAAATTAACCACCATTGGATATCCACAACCCCCATTGAGTGAAAACAGTCCCGAGGCTCACTTGGTCCCCAAGGTAAAATAATATTGTGATTCACACCATGTGACTAACATAATGCACCTATTCAATATGGAAACACCCATAAAAACGACCAAAGACATTCTAAAGGCTATATAATAGATATTTAAACATTATTAGGGGTGCCAAATTATAAAAAAAATCATAGAACAAACCCAGTGAAGAAGAATTCTAAAAGACCCTATGTATCCATCTATCATACTTCGAAAAAAAATTCACCAAAAGTGGAATAAAAAAACAATCCCAGGAATTGGGACATACAAAATAATGTTAATAATCATATAAAAATAATTACCCCATAAAAGTTATTTTTTTGAGAAGAGAATCATCATGGAAAGGTCTCCACTATAAAACATTGGCTAGATTTCTCAGATCAAAATTCACCAATGAGTACCAACTCAACCACAGGGTAGACCGATGTGTTACCATACCACATTTTTATCATCAATAGTAAACTACTAAATACAATTATCACATGATTATAAAAAACTGATCAATTGAATACTCAATAGTATCTTAGACTTTTCAAAATAGAACCAACACACCAAGATATACCTAAACCCTAATGCAGCACCCCATCTCAAAGGTTCAAATATCTATGATCCTCAATCAAGGGTGTTAAACCTCAAATAATTTAACCTCATGCTAAAAATCTAGACATGCAATGAAAAAAATTATCCCCTCAATTTTAATAATAAATTAATTATTATGGATAATATCTAAAGAACGTAAAACAACACCAGACATCATAAACATGATAGAACACTAATGAACTGTCAAACCTCAATCATTCCTCACATCACACACACAACACACTAGAGGATTATGAATCAAAACATCAAGGAACTAATCCTTCTATACTCTTATAGTACAAATCACCATCTTGGTGTCCTCTATAGACCCATAGGATTATACAATAATGATTTTATTTGGAAAATTGTCATAATTGAAAACTAAAAATATAATTGAAATAAAGTGAACGAATAAAAAACCTCATGAGTTTGAAATGTACACATTGTATTCTTATCATTAGATGGTGTGTAAAACCATTGCTAATAATATATATATATATATATAAATACATAAGTATAGTTGGACTTTGGTCATATTGTGTACATCTACATGGGCATAGAATACATGGGGTCTTGTCGTGTACTACTACACAACCTAGAACCCATCAGGTGGGGTGTTATCCCAAGTACATGGCTACATGGTATTCTCCAACTAGACACTATGTATTAGGAGTACAAGTCATATATTTCCCAAAACACCATCTTTCCATGTACTCTTCTACATCACAGGTATATGGACCTGTTCTACATAAATTAGGTAAAATAAATTAAATGATGTGTACTTATAAAAATATCATCTTACCTATATATGATGAAAAAAAGTTTGTTCATAAAACTAGATTTCTTTTACATGGGTTTAACAAATTAAATCCATTTAATCATCCTAAAAAATATGATTTCATAAAAAATTGTATATATAAACAACAACCGAATCCCTAACATCCCAAAAGGGTTTAAAAATCGAAAAATAACTATTATACATGGATATTTAGAAAAAAATAAGAGAAAGTAAAATCCTCAGGGAAAAATCATGTATGATTTGGTCTGATTTGTAATCCAATGAAATCACACAACGATCTAGAATGTATCGATGTATGTGGATGTTTATCCACTTATCCATATCCATATATTATCTTCATATCCATCTCTAAGATGATGACCCCATGGGGGTAGTGGGAGCCCCAAAAGCATACGTAATAATCTGTAATTGTAATCAATTAAAAAAAATTACAAATCAAGGGGAAAATGAAAAATAAAATAAAAGGTGACTAGGCCCCACTTAATTTCTGACAAAGGGTTATAACTCACAATAAAACCTGCCATTAAATTCTATATAATTATGAAAAAATATCAATATGATGATCTATTTAAAATTTTTGTCCAATAAAATATCTATTAATAAATTAATACTTAAATAATTAAATATTTAATATTTTTCAATAATTTTAATGTATTGTAATCAAACCAAACCCATGTCTTAGTGTAAAACCCCTATTATATGACTACTAGAATGATCAGATAGATTATTTTATACCATTATTAGAGATAAATTATTGATTTACCCCTTAATCACAGTCAAGGAAAAAATAAATATTTTTTTTCAAATTTTCCTATCCTTTGTTGATGCAAGTCATCACAAAATTCTCAACTGGAATGCTTCTTACATGTGATAAGACATGGTGAACATCTAGTAGGCATTACATTCCTGATGAAATAGAATATCTAATTCTATAAAAACCATCAAATTATCAGTCATATAGGATTCCCAACTCTCTCCCTATACAGGTGATGTTCATCCACGACTGATTTGATGCTCCCCACTATATGAGTATCCATGTTATCACCCTAACACACAAATGGAATAAATCATGGGCCATGGAATATTCTCCACTGAATAAAATATATAATCACAGAGAAACTACTCATAGAAATGGAACATTAGAAAACTGAAAACATACAAGCTCAAGAAACCACTTGAAATATGTTTGGTATCCTCAAACATACTAGTGTAAAATCCCCACTACCAAAAATTTAATAAAACAATATCAAATATCAACATGAATTGTACTAACATGTGGAAATTCTTAATGATACATTATTATTGTGAGAAAAATAATTGATTATTCTCCTCACACAGGTGAGTCCCAAATGTACAGAGTATACCCATTACCCCTATTCAAAATCATGACATATCACTCATGAAATGAATAACCACATGAAAAACCTACACATGGGAATTTATCCAACAAAATAACCTTCCAAACATTCCACCATAATGATACACGTGGATAGAAAAAATTAATTGGTCTAATAATCAAGTAAAACAAGCCATCTCGAGACAACCATCAAATGGTGATAACCCACACTATGCCACTTAGAAAACAGATGAACACAAAATTCCTAAATATACATGATGTTATAAGACCACAACTGATCCTCCAGGAATAAATGAATATCCAACCAAATTCATCAATGATCAATGGATCACATTCCCCACTATAAGACATAGCTCATAAAATATAGTAAGAACGGTTCCCTCACAAGAAATACTGACCCGAGAAAATATGAAGGAAAAATAATTCTAAGTAACTCGATTCAAATTTGATGATCCTTATATAATTAATTACCTCATGAAGACACTAAAAAGGTATGAAAAGTAAATTTCTAACCCACACGGGTCTCCATGAATCTATTATCTAAAGGACTTCATTTGACAAACTAGTAAAAATAACACCACATGATACATATGCCTTTTAATTTAAAGATTGAATATATATATTATAATACACCCCATATTTGAATCCCACCTATATATAATGAAGCATGAATACTAGACTATTTCTATTATTTCATGTTATAAAAATCTAAATAAATATTAAATCATAAATTATTATTATCAGAAAATTAGGTGAAATTATATATTTATAGAAATAAAATCCCAGGAAAACAGTCCCATTCCAAGGAAACATGGAATACATATAGGCAATTGTGTTCTTCATGCATTGATATGATATGTATCTCATGATTCGAAAAATTATTAGATATCATGTATTATATCTCCCTAATCAATAAAAAACCTATTATTCCATTTTGTACTGAACCAATACAGATCAACATAACATGTCACTCTATTTGGCCAACTATAAGGCCTCATTTTCATCTTCCAGAAATATAGAGTCTATTAAGTACAGGTAATGTTCTAAAAGATATTATGGAGAGACTATACCCAATTATCAATGTGCTATGAAAGATGGAAATAAAAAACATAGACATGGATTAAAATCATATTACACATAATATGTAACTAATATAGATATATATAATAATAAATTAGTTTCATAATAATGTCTTATAGACTCAATGAAATAGAAAATACTATAGATTATCACCAAATATGTTTGTAATCATATTAAAAATAATCCAAATTAAAATAAATAATATATTATCTTTGTGCAGTAGTGATCGATCCCATATACCTTGTATTAACAAAACTCAAGATACTCTCACCAGATATAGGGACTCTACTAGTACAATATAGATTGATAATGAAACAATGTGCCTTAACCCCATAAATCATGCACCCTATAATCCATTCAAAACAAGACATGAGGCTAACATTCTCAACATGTCGCACATATATGGCGTGAGAAGTAAAACATAGTAGGTCACACCCAATGACTAAAATATAAATCACATATTATAAAAAGTTATATAATGTGTGATATGACCACACATGCTAAAAAATAATATAATTTTTCACAAAAAATATTCATATAAGGGGAAAATAAAAACAAGATAACATACAACCTCTTATTATAGTCTATAAGATGTGGTAAATATAAAACATTTTTGGCCCTTGATAGAGGATTTAAATCCCTTGGATTTCAATTTCACATGAAATTTGATATGTCTTCTAGATCTAAATGGGATATACATGATTTATAAAATAATTGACCACAGATTCCATTCCATAGGTCATAAACATAATCATCTACAAAACAATGTGCATGTTTTGAGCTATATATCATTGAACAATGACCTGAACTGGTCAATACATCACCCCAACACAAGTAATAGAGCTTTCATGTCTAGAATGATTGGAATAATGACTTCGGATCTAGCATGGGCCTTTCAGATATACCACCCTATGATCTCTTACTACATGGACATGAAATAAACTCTACATAAGGGATCGATCTACAAGTTTGGGAGTGTAATAATATCCTTGATAAATAAATCCACAATTATCCCTAGAGAACAATAAATATATTGGAAATTTATCATCATGATCATCCATTTAATCTCTAATATCTTGTATCAATAGTCACCCAATTAATTAGAGATGCAAATACCAACTCTTGGACAACAACTAATCAATGATATCCCTTGAGTCTGCTCATTAAACCATAATATTGAGCATAAATTTCGACAAAAATCGATGCCAATGACTGACCTAATGAGGGATGCTCTAGCCTTAAATCAAATAATCAAACTAATGAACTAGAATAGATGTTCCTATCTCTACCAATGAAACATGGACTCACACATCATTCTAGATATCATCATCGAAATTAAATATCCACAATGTTGAAATTGTGAACAACCCTATGATAAAGTCACTCATGGGGTCCTATAGTCCATGGGTTCCCATCTAAATGTCATATCCCTAAAAATCCTCTCTAAAGACAACCAAAGTCTTAGCCCACACCCATATAAATAACCATAAATGATCCAAATGAAATATAAAAAATAACACACCCTACTATAGGTTATCTGAGCTGGTCTAAAAGAACCAGACTCAAACAATGTTGAAACAACTAAAATGGAACCACGTAACTTCCATATAATTATTCAACAACAATGATCCCATAGGGATATAGAAAAACACATGTCTGCGAAAATGGACATTCAAAACAGTCCTCATGACCCCCTAAAAATAAAGACCTTATACTAGGAAATATTTGGACAAACCTATATATATAGAAATTCCCATTCCAGAAAAAAAATAACTGGCCTTCCTCTCTTAAAACCTATCCATAGGTACCAGCTCATTGAAAAGATCTACCCCTAAATCTTCGTGCCACTATAGAATTCTCTATAGCTGAATACGACTAACCATTATCACATGATCAGAAACAACCCCACAACGGATTCTATAACAGTCTCGTAGTCTTACCTTAATAACATAATGACACTTAGGTATAACCACTATAAATAGAGTCCACCAATCCCAAATACTCGAGTAGATCATGTCCTCCGACAAGGTAGTTAAACCATAACATCTACAACCTCATGACACTAGTCAAGAGACACATGAACAAACCATCACATCAATAATGAGAACAACTAATTAAATCATTTGGAATTTATCAATAGAATCCCAAACATGAATGGTTAACATCTAGATACCATTGACAATAAGGAGCTCAAAACCCTCTCTCAGACCACAATCCCAACAAAATATACATTGTACAATTTTATATAAAAGCACAATGAAATCTTCCTCGTGAAATCTAAAAATCTAAAACAAATATTAATGGGCTCAAAACATTGAAATTATTTTTCAACCATAATCTACATGAAATATATTAGAATGTAATAATCTAAATTGGAATTAAGAGTGTTGGTAAAATAACTGAAAACCCCAAAAAATTGTAATAAGTGTGTACATATTAGTATACATCATGTGCTACCAATTATGAACCTAGAGGTGTAAATATTCTCATCAAGAGAAGACATGGTGTATGTATGTATACCTTTTTAGAATAATAAATACATTTGGTATATCAATATATAACTATATTGACATTAAACCATCATATTCGATGTCTTCCCAAGTACATGGATAAAATGCTATGTCCCAATACACAACGTGTAACAAGAATATAATGTTCATAATTCTTGAAATTCCATATTCCCACATAAACATCCACGTGGATAGGTACATAGACCAGTATAACTAAATTCTGTGTCTGTAAATTACCAATAATTTACATCTAAAAACTCTTTTTCCCAAAGTCAGAATACTACATTTTGTTTTTGTAATACCATAAAATATTAGAATGAGTTATTCAGAACAGCAATCCCCTGAATCATCCTAAAACAATAAAATCATAGAAAAACATACATATTGACTCACACTATGTCCCAAAAAATAAAAAAACTATTTAAAATTTAAAAAATATTAGAATGGTATTTCCAAAATAAGACATATATTTTATCATTAACCAGGAGGAACATTTCAGTGTTTTGGTTCGATTGGTGATACACAACATCTGAATGATAACATGTCCTGGCCCAAATTCCATATTCACACCTATTAATATCCCTATACATATAATCTCTGAATCTCCCAATATTAGTTGGATAATATAATGGGGGGATTCCCACTATCACAAACGAAATGAAATGGTTAAAAAATGAATAAAAGTTGAAAAATGATGCAAAATGAAAAAAATAAAGGGGGCTAGATACCACCCGTGACATCTTACATATTGTTAAGGAAAACTTAATAAAAACCTCCCATTGTAGAATTATTATTTATTCTAGAATTTCAACTGAATTTTTAATAGATAAGACAAAATGATTGTACAAGAATAAATTTATTTTTAATTACTTATATATTATATATTTGTTGAAAATTAAAATGACCCATATTCAATCCAATCCCAAATGATTGGATAAATTCCATAGTTCAACCCATATTGAGTGGTTTTAAAAACAATGTGAGACTATATTATAGAAGATATTTCTATCTTATATGAAACACATCTAAGATCATAAATTCAAATATCCAATGATTTTTATAACCTTTGATGATTTAGGTCTTCATAAATGAGATTTTTCTATAATTCTAAATTGATTAAATATGGGGAAAATAAATCAATAAATACCTTATATAGAGTAAATATCATAATATGGTTTTTATAGGGTCAAAATATATAACCCTTATAAAAATTTCATATTTACAGGAACAATCCATAATGTAGGGGAATTTTAATCCCCACCATTATAGCATCTCCCTTTGACTATGGTGATATTATACACTAATTGTTGCTTATTTTTCATTGATATTTGAATTTTAAATGATGGGGGTACTTATATACAGTCATGAAGAAACTTCCATCTCTATATATGTGTTTGATAGCATCTTAAGGTAACTCCCAAGTAATTTTCTTATTCATGAAATAAATCACCTCATCTCATTGTGTTTTTTAAAATGATAATGTTAAATGAAATAAGGAACACAATTATGTGTTAATCTCTAAAGTATACAATATATGAAAAATCATGATAGTCTTATTGATAGTTATTTCAACATCAAATAAGAAACATTTCTCATCTAGTCAAATTATTATTTATGGACCATAGTGATCGGTGTGGAAAATGTGATGGAAGAAAAACTCATTCAACCTCAGTTCTCATGGTTGAGATCAATTTATATTGGTGTGAAAAATTATTATAAAATTTCCAAAGAACAAAATTACATGATGAGTGTTTATAAATATAGTGGAAGAGGGAAGACCAATAATTTCTAACACATCCAAATTTATAATTTCTGCTGTATTTATGATTATTAGTCATATAAATGGACACATTAATTTCGTGGTCCTCAACTCATTATCTAGAACATTTATTTGGGAAAATATTTTAGAATTATAAATTTCATAATCAATTGGCTTCCTCGATAGTGGTTTTCCAAAATTAACTCCAAAAATTCAAAATAAATAACTAGATAATAAAATATGACTCTAAGATGTCCTAAAAATGGAGAATAATAATTAGTCTAGAAAACACATAGAATCACATTTCAGTTGGAAGTCTTAAAGGTGAGAAATACAAATTTACAACCTGATAATGTTCTAAATCCTGGGTTGATTGATTCAAATCCTACATTGTATGATTTTTATTTTTTTAGTTTCATATATTTATAGGGAATGGGTGACAACAATATGATCCAAACCACTTTGAATTATAGTGTATTGGAATAATATAGATTTGTTGGATTTTTGAGAAAAAATATATTAAATCATTATTGAATCAATAATAATCTGAATAAAAATGAAATTTATTTTCATTATATTGTATGATTTATGCTTATAGTTTCACTGCCAATGATTGTTATCATTGAAAAATGAAATAAATAACTACATCTCTTGTTGATTATTATATTAATATGAGATATTAAAATAAATTGTTCCTCAATAAAAGGTATCAATTGTTTATTATGGGATATTACTTCCTCAAGAGAATTATTTTAAAATTTTGAAGGAAAAAATTCATTCAAAGTATTATATAATAAATTTTAGATCGAGAAACCTTGGTGGATTATATTAATTTTGATATATTTGAAAACACACATACTTTTCTATTCAACAAACCGAGATATATATATTTCAAGAATGACCTTAAAATCAAAGAAAAAATCGATAGTTTTTAATAACTAACATGAATCCTAATCTATAATTGACATTATCCCTAGTCCTAAATAATAATCAGGATATATGAAAATAAATTTCATGTAATTAATCAACTATAATAGAATGACATCCCAAATTAAATAATTTAGGGTTTTTAAAGAAGAATTATTTAAATAGATTTGATAAAAAAAGGGGATGTAAATTAAACCTCCTATCCTATAAAATATGTAAGGTACATTATACGTACCTTTTATCATAATCTAAAAGAGTTTATAGTGATCAATAAAATTGAGGAAGTAGATAACAATGATCATTCAAAATATTTCCCATAACATAAAAAGCTATTAGATATTATCAAAACCTATTTAAAAATTTTCTATTTTCTAGAAATAAAAGTCAGTGATGGTTCTCTTGTACTACATAATCCCTATAGGATGAGTTTATTTGAAACTAATACATATCTAAATTAATAATTGGAATGTAAATATGTTCAATATATATTTTCATAACAAATTTATGTTGCTGTTTCGTAAATATTTGTAAAAACATTTCACACGACAATTTGGGCAAAACTGAGTCGGCAAGGCATAATGAAAACTCCAAATATACCCACAATTATGAATCCATATTCTCTTAAATCATAAAAAAAGGAATAACTGATACTATGATAGGTGATCATGGTAAATTAACTGTCTTATTTTGTCATCTATTTAATTCAGTTATAATATTCACTGTTCAAATGTTTGGGGGTCCGAAAATATTTCCAAATAAAACAATACACTACAACGAAATTATAGTTTACATAGTCAATATAATATACATAGTAAAATAATATTATAGTTTTGTGTATTTTAATTAATATATTACTTCTAACAACTCTATTTATACTATCCATGGAATGTGAAGACATAGACATTGTGTGACATATATCCTTGGATTCATCCATAACAATATCATTCATTTTTTCAAAATTAATATTAACATGATCTAATAAGATTAATAGAATAGAAAATAACATTTAAAACTCTTATATAATCTGCATTATAAGAGTAGTCAATTGGATCTGAATGATAGGGAATTATAATTTCGAGAAAACTAATGTATTTGGATTCCTTAATTACTTAGAAAAAAATCCGTCACATTGAAACAAACCACATGTTTATATTCTTGTAGGAACCTTTGTATTATAAGTTTAAAATAATTGTCATGTCAATTAATAAGAACCTTATAACATAATGATAAATTTATGATTCGTAAAATAATCATTTTTTTGTTCTTATGTGTCAGTTAATATATCACACTATTCATATGTCAATGGGTCATAGAGTATCCCCCAACAATATCATGAAAATTGATAATATATTATGACTAAGGTGTAAATTTTGAGGATTATCTTGGATATATTGAATCTATATATCCAAAGAACCGAATAGAGATCCACTAAAATGGTACTCTAAGTAGGTCTGTTACCTTGCCTCAAGAACGCCTTCCCAAATGCCAACGGCTTTTGACTAGAAGTTTGAGAATAGAGCTGATATAGTTGGGATGCAATACCTTATATATCATAAAATACATACAAAATATTAATAAGTAATCAAAAATATGAAATTATAAGTTATAAATCATAACCAATCAATAATATACCATCCATGATCATGATATAGTGAACACCAATAGATATAGTAAAGGAAATAAATAAACAGGAATAACAAAATAAAAAATACAAAAATGGTGTCTCTATGATAATACTATGAACCAGATCAGTTTATGATCCTATGTTCCCATGTAAATGATAAAAAATAGACATAATATTCCATGATCATCAAACTATAACCATAAGGTTTGTATGTGTACCCAATTATTGACTAAATAGGGTGTTAGATGCACCCTATATTCTACCCATGATAGTGTGTATTGAAATATATTCCATAAATATAAAAAAATATATGTGAAGTTATTACCACTAAACTGTATGTAAATTCCAAAATCATAAACCATAATGATATCATGTTCCTCATGGACACCTGGCTGATCTTAATTTCTTCATCATGATTCGGGATATCTTCAAATACAGGTCACCATATATATATATATATATTTATATATATAAGTATATATTTGAACCATATATTTATTAAAATATATATCCATACATATAGATATGTATTGCTATCGAAGAATTGAAGAGTAACTAAAGCATCCATGCATCGCCAAAAGAGTCTCATTGAATAATAATAAGGAACACCATGCTTATGTATCACTATAAGGTATTCCATTCAAGAGTGTATAATAAAAGATTTCATGTTCATATCTCAGAAAAAGGGATTCCCAACTTGAGTATCATAATAAGGGACTCGATGCATGAGAACCAAAAATAATGGATTCCAAGACCAGTTATTAAAATATGTGATCCTTACCCACATATAACAATAAGGGACCCCATGTCTAAATATCACACTAATGAATGTTATTATATAGTATCACAATAACGGACACTATAACCTCGAATCACAACAAGGTATTTCATTCCATTATATTCAATAATTCCCAATTATCACAATAAGGGATTTCTTTCCCATGTATCACAATATAGGAAAACATTCATTAGTATCATAACAAACGATTCCATACCCAAGTATCATAATAACAGACACCATTCCTGGGTATCAGAATAAGGGAAACCATGACCTGGTATCACAATAAGGTATCTCATGACCAAGAATTTTCATAGATATTTGTCCACTATTTATCATTAATGTCAAAAATAAAAAAAAATTTGGAGTGGGAGTGAATTATAATGACATATAACCTTTTGAATCCCATGAAAATGAAACAATCGACTACATGTACAATATAATGGAATGTAAAGAGAATAAAAAATAACTGAGAAATATATTCTATAGTAAAAATAACTAGGAAAACCCAATACAATCAATATAGAATGATTTTATGGATAATTTTCTACTCTAAATATTCCACTTTGATGGTATGAAATAAAAAATTGTGGGGTCATAAAATACATATATCCATCTATAATAAACCCCAAAAATATTTATTATTATAATATTGGAATCCTGAAAATATTATAACATTAAATATCAAATTGTGAATAAAAGGATAACCACAAGAAACAAATACCCATTTGATTTTGCATAGTGTTAATTTATTTAATTATGGGTTTCTCTAATTCTATGATATATAGATGATGGTAATTAATTTTAAGAATATGATATCAATAAAAAATTTAGTGATTGGTTACCTATAATACCATCAACAAATCATATGTAATACATCAAGAACCTCCATCTTTCCCATAATATCATGAATCCGTTAAAAATGATGAATAAAATACAAAGTATTTTGAGGGAAAATATGTTGATGAATCATTGAAATAACACAATCCAAATAATGAGAAACTATGTTATTCTTGTTATATATTTAATAATTGAGATATATAATAATTATATTAAATCAATTAAGTGGGATATATATAATATAAATGAACAAATATAATATCTATTACATACTAATCCCTATAAATATGATCTATAATTCCGGATACTCATGATCCACTAATTAGTTCTTGGTTAGAAATATATGTTGTGTAATTGTATTGATAACCATATATCTAGTCACCATATTGGAATTTTTACAAATCACTATGGTTTTTAGTATACCACAAGGTTGATGAATCAATCATATGCCACTATTGGGGATCTAATTTTTATATAATAATCCGTGATCATATCATTTGGTATGTTTTTTACACTAAATGACTATCTGATATTTTTTATATGATGAAGATGAATAATTAAAACACAATTTTTAAAATCATTATAAATATAAAAACATACAATTTTATGGATTATTTTAAATCACTAAACACAAATCTATTGAGTAATGTTGTACTGGAATATCAAGGCCACCACTTCATGGATAATAGTTTTGTATAAAATCATACTTTTATAAAACAAATCTCGAGGAAAAAACTTTTCATTGGTAATCTAAATAGTTATATTATACCACATGATATAGTATGAAATTAAAATATTAGATTCGAATTTTAATGTTTAATGATGAACATATTAGACCCATCATTACTAATTCTATTAAATTTGGTCAAGATGAAAAACTATTTAATTAATTCATTTATGACAACCACTTCATCCATATCACAGTTATATTTATTAGGTTACAACACCACAACATTATAATGAATATATTGAATTACAAAATAAATGTAACATTTGATAAAGTAATTTTTTCATGTTTCTTCAATGAATCATTTTAGAATATAATACGAACAAGGTTACTCTATGAATTAACCTTATGAAAATAATTTTATATCTTATGGGAAATTTTGGATTACTAACCAATAGAAGACAGTTCATCACAAACCTATCAATATTTTGTATTAATTTTTTAATATTGACAAAAAATTGATGAAATTAATGAAATATTAGTATTACTATTAAACATGTACAACTATAAATTAATACATTTCATACCCTCTATACATTATAACAATAATATAATAAACAATCTTAATCCTATATCTCCCCCCATATAATGCTCCCAAATTTCCATCCATGATATTAAGAATGAAAACTGTAAGAATTACTATTTTCATATCAATGTCTGAAGATAATACATGTAAAGAAAAAATATTTTATTGTTGAGTATATGTTTTGTGGTTTTATAATTTTTGTGATTTCTTTTAATTTCATCATCATTTTATATTATAGTATATTTAAAAATTTATTTATCTAAATTACATATTCAAGATACGAAAAATTAGTATGTATATTAGAATATTTAGTTTAATAATTTGGTAGTTATAATTTCAAATTTTCCCTCAAAACTAAATAATGGTTATATAAGTACATATTTCATATAAATGGAACTATATGGTGAACAATTACCCTAGAATTGTAATCCTTCTAATGAGGTGGTTTTCCCTTCAATGAATGATGTCAAATATTGGGTATATATTTTTATAAAATGTCCAAAAGTCCAACTATGAAGGAAATAGATGTCTGAATATTTTCTAGGGATTCCATAAGATTTATCTACTCATTATTTTAATAATTATCTTATTATAATATGTCATCCAATATGCGGGTTTCCATAATAATATGGAAAAGATTATTCTCATAAAACTATCCTACAATTAGACCTCTAAATATTGGTAACATATACCAAAAAAATGGTTAATAATTGTTGTTAGTAACATAAATAAACTGGGTGGATGAAATCATGAATGTTTAATTGATTCCCATATATAAAAATACTCAAATGTTAAAGGAATATATTATAAGAGATCCACTACATTTGTAACAAATTTTTTTTTTCTTTTTTGGTAATCCATTATTTATAATTTTTAATCATACTTCTTTTTTCTATGCATTTTGGATTATCAAATATTTAAATCATTTCCTCTGGATAATAATCTAATTTTAATAATGGAATGTTCATTTTAAAAAATTTATAGTAGTTATAATTGTGTCAACGAATTGAATGGGTTCATCCAAACCTATAAAAACTCTCAATGTTCAATCTTTCGGTATTTATGAATAAAATAGTGGTCTATATAGTATTATATGCAATTAAACCCTATGTAAATGTATTACATGTATTTTAATATTCTCCAAGAATATTCAGTGATTTATGTTCAGGGAAAGATGGTTTTTTATTCCACATAAAAGGTTCACATCATGTGCCAAAAAAATATAGATTTTAATAAAAAATTGGTGTTTTCTCGGTTTAATTGGGAATTAGGAAATACATGATATGTAATGGGATTAAAAAATATGTAATCATATGTATTTGGGATTTTATGGATTTCCATTGGTGATTTATTATTCATTTTTTTCATAACATATCCCTCTCATCCTAAGAGCTCTAAGGGGTGACTTGGGATACATCTAACACTTCTAGATAATTTCATTTAGAGATTGATCATTCATTAGTTTTTCAGTGTACCATTAGTAAATAATTCCTTATTTTTCTTACAAGTCCTTTTTTGGCTTCATTTTTGCAATGATTTTTTATCATATATTGTCTTCTATCGATCTATTTCAGTTTCATTGTATGCCTACTATTTTGGAGGTTGTTCATGTAGTTTCCAATCACCATTGTTGATGGAAACATGGTTTATACTATTCTAATATTGGTTTTTTATATATTAGAATAATGTAATGGATTTTATTTCTATATTGGTAATTTCTTTTGGGTTTGTCATTTAATATAATTTAAATTTTTTAATGTATTTGATGGAAAGGAAAATTTTTTGTAATGGTTTTTTTACTTGAATCATTATTTGGTAGATTTGGAATAGGGTATTTTCAAAATGAATGAGATTTTACTAGATTTGATTGTACTTTTTATATGTATACTATGTTTTTTTAATGAAAGTTTTAAATTTTAACTTTGGTAAGCTTGGGTGAATCTGGAAAAAGGCATGGGTGACCTTTTTTTTGGTAACACCGTCAGGAGGATTCTTTTATAGGTATCGATGTATTATTCTAGGAAATGATATTGGTTGGATACAACATTATTCGTATTTGTGATTTTGAGTTTTTCGTATGTTTTTTTTCATATTATTGAATCTATTATGAGGTTATATGGCATTTATTATTATATATCACCTAGTTGTTCATATAATGGATAGTTTCCCATTTGTTTTGTAAGTGGTTGTATCATATAGCTTCTTATAATATGTTTATTCATGGATATGTGTAAATATTCTTATCTCTTAATTATTGGATATAATTACTATTTATATCACCTATACTTTTAATATTTATATTTTTATAATATGAATGGTTTTTAAGAAAATAAAAGTGAAATTTAATTATAAATGAATTTGATTTGTAATTTTTTTTGGTAAAAATATTTTTTTAAATTCGATTACTTTTAATTCATATTATTATACAGTATATAGACATTGTGGGGGTATCCCATTTGTATTTTTGTCACAGACTAATTTATCCCTTGATCCATTGCTAGATGACATATATAGACATACATGTAATGGATAAGGAACCAAATAGTGTGATGGATTATCCTATATACATTTATATTAGAGATGGGTTGTTTAGATGTGCATTTTGGTTATAAGGTGACTTGTTTGTCTTTATATATTTTTAAATTTGGGATTACATTAATTTTACTGTATTGTATATTTTTTTTGATATTTTTTTCCACTATTACTCTATTTTTATGTATAGATTTATTATATAAAATAAAAATTCTATATTATTTCTTCTCCTCCCCAAATCACAATCGAAAATGGTGTATGTTTTTGTAAAATTATGTTTGTTTGTTTCAAATAAGCGTCCTGGGTAATTATTAGCCAGGAATGTTTTTACATTTATTGGTTTTTTATTTTTTTATTGTGTGGATAGTATTTGGGACCTTTGTAATTTGGATACTAGGTTTGAAATAATGGAAAAAGCCTATCACATTGGTGAATAGAATCTAGTTACCAAGGCATGGTTGGGGATTTTACCTGGATTGATAAATTAGGTTTTATGTTATTTTAATTAAATATATGGGAATATTTTTTTAAAATTTCAATATCCAATTTGCGAATGTATTTTGTGGATATAATTATTTATATTTTTTAATATTATTGTTTCATTAAAAAATTAATATAAATACAAAAACTGGCTCTATTATTTATTGAATGTGAACAGAATCTAATTGGTCATTGTATTTTGATTATTAGATAGTTTATATGAGAATATCTATTGAAAATATGATAATGGAAGATGCCAGATTAGTTCCACTATGGAACCATTATTGGAATAATATGTTATCTATACTATTGAGTATCTATGTCTTATCTGTTTTAGGAACACATGATTTGTGGTGGATAATAAATCTATCATTTTTTATAAAATTAACTCATATTATATGGTGAAAAAGGCCCCCATACATTTACTAAGATCGTTCAGTACATTAGTGGACCTTTCATTTGGGAAAGACCAATAAAAGAATTAAATAATGGATTTCACATGTACATGATTGAGGGAATGGGAAACAGATGGATGGAATCTATTTTTCAAGCTATGTTTCATAGATACCATAACATGGATTCTCAGAAAAAAAATATTTAATTATTATTTTTACCTTGAGACGATTCATGTCAAATGAACTAGTAGTTTCTGACCTTATTGTAGGGGAGTATATAATATAGATTATTATAACTATTTTGGGGAGTCGGTGTTTTTGAGTAAAATATTTTAACAAATTAGTACCTTATAGAACAAAGGATTTAGTTAAGATTAAGGCATGGTATTAGGTCAATGTTGATTCTCATGATCATTCCAAACCTTGTGAAGGTATTTCACAAGGTATCTTGGGATGAAGAATACATATCTGGGAAAAGAAGTTCAAGAAGATATTTAATTCATCCATTATATAACTAAGGAGTATCTTCTATTAATATTGATAAAAAAGGATGATCAGCACTCCTTGTGACAAGTTCAATGGGGTTTAATGTGCCATCAACATATTTTTGTCTATCTATTTTAATGATCTGGTCATCCCAAAACAATTTATTTGGAGGCTCCTATGACTTATCATAAATATGGATTATCAATGAATTTGAACTTTTTTTTCTAAAATATGTCAAAGGGGTGTAGTCGATGATTAACTCTCACCATGGGACTATGGAATTATACAAATTAATCCCATTATTTTGCGTCATATCCTCATGAAATGGGCGATTTTACTAGGGCTAATATCAAACAACATTATGAGACTGAGTATGTGCAATGAGAATAACATGCATGTCTATCTACGATTATTGGTAAAATTATTATATCATCATCTATGTGTCCATATTTGTGGGATACATGTGATAATAATTCATTTATATGTCTAAATATTGTTAACATGTTGGGAAAGTATTCAGAAGTAATTTCATTCAGATTGGATATTTCCATGACATTTGGAAAGAGGTCCTAACAAGGAATCTTGATTCCCATGTATTATCTTAATAAAGAGAAGTTGTAGGTACAATGTGACTCCATGGTTTTGGTTTATGAAATATTTGACATGAATTTAGGTATATTTATATTGGATAGTCATGTTTTTCATTATTATGTGTTAATATTGTGTTAGTTTTTAGATATTTGTGTTGTTTTATATGACCATTTTTTAGGTGGACAACTTCTTATTGTGTAATTTTTTACCCCCTGGTATTTCAAGATGATTTTTTTTACCTCCATAGATATATATTGAGTTTACATTTTACCATCTCTCTAATATGATTCCCATTTCAGTAACATATTACCAAATTACACAAATTTATTTCATGTAACATCAGTTATAGAATGAGAACCTTGAGGATAAAAGATTCATCATTAATATAGTGCATCTTTGGAATTCCAATATCAAATATTATAATAGTAATGAAGGAATTAACATACAATTTTTGAGTATCAAATGTTAAATTGGTTGACTGAAATGTGAAATATCATTTTCCCGGGAGTTATTATATTTCTTGACTATATTTGATGAGCATGTTGGTTTTCAACAATTAATGAGTGATCAAGGTACCACCAGTTGACAGTCCATGAGGTGGATATACCTAAGTCATCATTTATGACTAGATAATGAAAATTTGAGTTTATGGTAATGGATTTCAATTTTACTCATTATCATTCGGTTTTTAAGAAATTTCTGGAAATGTTTTTTCACCAGTTCATGGAAACGTTTTTCATTTATTTAATTTACGATATATTGGTCTACTCCATTTCAATGGAGGATCATATTTACCATTTGTATATTATTAATTATAAATTGAATGAAATTAATCTATATATATTCTCTTCATTTGTGAATTATGGTTCCAAAAATTAAAATTTTGTGGGAATGTGGTATCTAAGAGGGGTGACTATGTAGACCCTAAAAAGATAACTATCCTACAAGTTTCCCAGAAATGTTTTTGATGTTCGAAGAATCCTTGTTGTTGATAGTTATAATATATTTTTTATAGGATTCTCAAAGATCTGATATTTGATGAATGATATAAACTATCAGGGTGTAAATATTGAGTGGAAGTAATACAATATTAGTACTTTTTAGTGGATGAATATGTGGTTTAATTCGAAAATAGATTTTATTCTTCTAGAACAAGGTTCTAGTTTTGAAATTTTCTATGATGCTTATTATATGGTTTTGGGATTTTTCATGATGCAACTTAAACATATGGTAGCATAATCCTAATTCATGTTAGTACCTATTGAGAAGAACTACAACACCCATGATAATTAGTATTATTTCTTCATTTATTCCCACAAAATATAGCATCACTATCACTTTGTGGAGTGATTTATAGTGATTCTGGATAATAAGATATTGAAAAAAATTTACTCAAAGGGATATTAAAATGAGATATAAAATCTATGTGGTGAATATTAAGACTCGTCATTTTGATATTTCATATGGCCATGTAATGGAAATTGTTGATGTTGTGAAATATATATGAAAAATAACTACACAAGCCTTAATGGAATCGTTTGAGAAATAATATCAGATGTATTTTTTTAGGATTTGGTCAAAGGATTGGAAGAGGATGTTGAACATGTGTTGTCAGTTTTGATGAAAGATGAATCATCCTTTGATGAGGGAGTCTATCTCATGTAGGTGTCAGATAATATGTGATAGTGATAAATTGAAAACCATTATGGTGTGGTGACCATAGGTGAGTGGAATCAGCCTCTCATCGATTCCTTGTTTTTATGTGGAAAAAGTATTCATCCATTATCAACGGGGAATAAGTTCAATTATAGTGAAAATTAGTATTTTTGGTCAATTAACCATGGGGACACCATGTTGTATCATTATGTGAGACATCTTTATTTCTGGTTGTGGATGAGGTGTTATGTTGGTTATTTTATTATCCCAATGTTTTTCATGTCTAAAAATTAATTTAGAACACTATAGAAGTGTTGGTTTTTTCCAATACAAATTTTTCTATGGATGTGGGATGATAATTACATGGATTTCATTATTGGTACTCCATATAATCCTAGTGGAAATGATGTTATTTGGGTATTATTTGGTTTAATCACAATTTAATTTTATTTCATCCTAATCAAGTAGAAAATGATGTTATAATGGATTTGGGCCATGTATGTTTTAGAGATTGTAAAACATAATGGGGTTCCCTTTTTGGTTATATCTCTTTGGTACTGAAGGTTCACATAACAGATTTGGAAAGGTTTATAAGAGGTGATGGGTTACCAGATTACATTGAGCATGGTTTTTCATCTGGCAATCGATAAATATACAGAGTGGGAGATCTAGGTTCTGTGGGATGTTCTAATGGATTATGTCAATGAATTTAGTGGACCATCAGAATATTATTTTCATATATTCTAGTTTCCTATAACAATATTTTTCATGAATCCATTAGGTTTTTCCCCTACATGATTTTTAAGAAATGATACGCAGATATTCCATTTTTATGGAAGGTTTTTGATAGTGGTTCATGGTTGGTTTGAGTCTCATTCAAGAGAAAATAGATATGGTTCTACTAATATAAAATAGATTTATTAGGGATAAAAGTTGTCATAAATATAATGTGAATGTTATTCATCTACTATTGGAGTTTGAGGAAGGTGATTTTTTTTACATAGAGTTTCACCTCACATGGGTCACTATCAGTTGGACAAGAAGTGTTAATTGTAACCAAGGTTTGTGGGTTCCGTAGAGATCATTGGATGACTTGGGATGGTGGCCTATCAGATGGACATAGAATCTATAATATATTTCCTCCATAAAATGTATAATGATTACAAGATGGTTTGGAATATATTGCATCCCTCCCATGTGATGGGATGAGAGGTTGGTGATCTTGAGACTGAAAAATGGTGGTTCACCAAACATCTATGATTATAGATCTCTAAAATATGTTAATACATGGTTAAAATATTCCTATTATCTATGTATTATCGTAGTATTAATAGGATAAACATAATACATGGGAGACATATTTTTGGATGAGGAAACATCGACCTTCACAGTTTATTAAACTAGTAATCTAAGAGATTTAATGTGATAGAATACATTTATGTTGCGGAGAATGGTACACCATATTTCAATTTTTTGGTAATAAATTTTTTTTATCATCGATCTTTAGAAATTTTTTGATTTTTCTGGGAGATAGAGAGCCATTTAAGGGGAATTTACCTAATTTTTAGGATTTTTTTTGAATTATTTGAGTATATTTATAATATTTTCAAAAACCTAGGGGGTTCTTCTTATATTTATATAGTGATCGAAGTGGGGTCTTTGGAGTTTATGAAGAAAATGGTTTTTTAATTTTAATTTTTGATAACATACTGTTTACTTTTTTTAGATGTCAAGAAATTACCTACAAGAATATTTCATGAAACATTTTAATCGTGTGAAGTTTTTAAAAGCCATGTAATATGTTCATGTTGTGTAATATCAAAAAACATGACTATAATAAAATGAAATCCCGTTTTTCAGAATATAATAGATTTATGTATTTCATGACATGTAATGGGATTAAACACAAATTATTATTCATTTGTTGGAATTTTATTATACTACAAAGATGATCTCCCATTAAATTGTTTACAACCCTTCACACTCATGGTCTAGAAGCTCTAAGAGGTGATTTTGGAGACCTATGTCCCTTCTAAAGAATTTTTTATAGACTGGTCATTGTTATGTATGTGTATCATTTCAATGGTTATTAGTTATTTCAGGTTCATCCTTCCATTTTGTTTTTATAGTAGTTCTATTTATATTTGTCATGTGATAGATTTTTTTGAACCCTTTCAGTTTCATATTATTTCATTTATTTTAAATGCCTTTCTCATTATTTTTATTAACCATTTTCAATGGAAGCTAGGTTTATAAAATTATGATTTTTGTCTTTCTAAACAATGGGTATGAGAAATGAACTTGTTTTTATTCTTGTTAAATTTATTAATGATGTTCCGTAATTTGATGTGATATGTTTTAGAAAAGGATTTATTAGAATGGAAAATGATTTAAATGTGTTTTTATTAAAAAACAGATTCATTTGTTTTGAAATGTGGTTTGAAATAGTATAAATCATTTTATTTTGTTTGAAAATGTTTTATAAAATTAAGAGGATGGTTTTTGAAATGAAATTTGAAAATTATTACTTTGGGAACTATTTTTCCACTGAGAATGAGATTATAGTATCCTAATAGTGTGTGGAACCACTATCAGGTTACATTTTTTGTTATCAATGGTCTATGTAAGGTATTTATATGGGTTATATCCAATGTAATTCATGTTTAGGATCACGATTTTTTAGTTTTTATTGTCCAATAATCTGGCTCCTATGATTATGGTTTTGTGTCATTTGTGGTTATTTATTGCATAATTTTTTTAATTATGGATTGTTTCTCAACAGTTTTATATAAGGTTTTATCACGTGACATAGAATGGTAGGTTGATTCGTGGATATTTTTTTACACCATTGATATAGATGTGTGGATAAGTTTAATAATTATTTAATAAAATTTATATTTCTTATCTAAGAATGTGAATGGATTTTTTGAATACCATGGTGAAAAATATTTATATATGAATTGTATTTATGTGAATGTTTTGTAAAAATGTTTTTGTTTTAATGTATATAACCAATGTATTTTTGTTCTTAGACCATATATAGACTATATGGTTGTATGATATAGGGATTTATTCCTACACCCTATTTCCCCATGGGTATTAGAATATGTTTTTATCGTAGGCTACATTTATTATAATTAACATATTATATTATGAAAGCATATCATTTGGTCTTTCACTTTATTGTGTGGAAGTTTGTAGGTGACTATTTGTCTCATTGGAGATTGTGGGTCTTAAATTAAACATATTATCAGTATAATCTAGTTTTTAGTTGATATTACTGATATAGTTGAATCATTATATTCCACCTATACTCTACATGTATGTCATTTATTGTTATATATAATAACTATTATGTTTTATTTCTTCACCTCACTATGTGATCGTCAGATCAAGTGTATGGTTTGGTTGACTAGGGTTGGGTTATTACATAATTCTCATATTTAATGTATATATATAAAAAAAATAACACGTGGAATGATATCTCAGTATCTGAAATTTAGATGAAATAATTTTCATGATATTTCATAGAGTATGTTAGAACAATGAATGAATACAGGGAAATTTGAAATCGATTATGCTGATTTCATCATACCCAAGGATGAGTCCATATTCCCTAAAGATGAAAAAACTATCAATTGATAACTAAATAATTTGGTGTAGAAAATAAATAATATTTCAAGGGGTATAGTTGATAGGGAACAAATCCAAATATAGGAAACCAATATTCAATAGTGTTATAATCAATTCCACGGTAATTGACTTATTAATTAAAAAGGAACAGAAAACTAAATTTTATGAAAAAGTATTATAGAAGTGAATATGGAACCCATCGTAAATGTTCTAAATTTTTTAGTAGATTATGAGTCATCATTACATTACAAACATGATATTTCATGAGAAAATATTGATTTTTTTCATTCATACTCTTTGTATACAATATCACCATTCAGAATCTTATAGAGAATTAATATTCTAACTATGTATTTATTTTTATTTTCATATTATTAATGGTTTCATATAACCCCACTACATCTATGTAGTCTTAGTTTAGAAACATAATATATAATTGTTCAAATTCCCAGATGATACATAGTGACTATCAAGTACCGATCTTACATAACTTTTCTATTTCATTCATAATCTAATATATTTATTCAAGATATTGTTGATTCGAATAATGTATTCCATTATATTATTCAACGATTCAATTAGTTGGTTCAATTTATTTTTGGGCACTAATAATTCAAATTTGATTTTCTCTAGGAATCGTACATTATAATAGCTCCCCAATTTTAAAACAGTATATTTATTGATTACTATTGAAAAAGGATACATAGTAACACCAATATTTAATGTTGTGAAGCAATCTGAAATTCAAATTTTTCCTTAAAATTTTATTTTAATTCTGGAATTATTATTTATAGTAATTTTATTTGGTTTTAGTATCACCCATTATTCAAATTGGATAATATTGATCAACCATAAGGTGAATCATGTTCAAATAAGTGATTAAACTATGCCATAAATGTAAAAGCTAAATCCAATTTTATGTGAAATTATATGACTATAAATATTCTATAATAATTTGTTCTATGTGGGATGAATATAATATATATTACACCCCATGTACATTTCCCCAATTATTGGGTGATTCAATACATTTAATGATTATGGAAATGAAAATCCCTTATAGTATAATTTTGATAAATTCATTCAATTTAACACTAATACGATGATCATTGGGGACCATGAATTTAATATAGAAAAAATAGGGAATTTTTGGTCGTGTGCACAAATAGATGATTCCATAAACTTATATACTACACTATGTTGTTTCACAGTTCATGTAAATCATTTTATAAAACCCCGACTACCATCACTAATCAGTATATTTATACATTTTGTATACCATAATATAACAAATAGATAATTCCATCTAAATTAAATGAAAATAAATAAATCCTCTTATATAACATATATATTTACAATGGATCTGCATTCCAGAGAATGAATACCCATTTTATATTAAGACTCATATTATCTGAAAACAAGTTTTACCTAACCATTTTATACGGAGCATAAATTATTGAACTATATATGGATTATTTCCTCCTCACACATGATAAAATGTTATTATTTTATCTCATTTAATTATCATATACCAATTTAAATATATTTTTATCACCTATCACTAATGATTCATATATCTACTCATTTATTTTTTTAGAAACATTTAATCAATACATGAATGTTGGTTTACATGTGTCCCAATTACCTATATTAAATTTTTTTGTTAATTAATTTTTGGGTTTACCTAGTTAGTATGATGTCCCCATATATTATCCAATGAATAAATATTTCATATTATGCCTTTTAACCCATTCCTATGATGGGTCCCATATCATATTCATGAATTATTTTCTTTCCACATCATATATGAATGTATTTTCCCACTACAAGGATCTTGGGAAATAATCATAAAAATTATAATTTTTTGGGATATATGGATAAATATAATGTCATAAAAATGGTTGAAATTATATATTGTAAATATAGTATATACCAATGGTTTAAGACAGAAAATATTTATCTCTTTATTTATGGTATCCAATTATTTTTTACATTAATATATGGTTTACCATTAATATTATACCTACAACCATATATTATGATATGGCCGAATCCTATCATCATAACACATAAATTTTGTGTCATATATTTTGGTCCACCCTATATCCCCCTTAAAAAATAAGAATACCCCATCCAATTTCATTAAATATTTATGTTTTATCATAAATTATATTCCTTATTCATATTATGTCAATTACTACCATCATATATGAATGAACCTTCTGTTGGAGTTGGTGGACTAGAACCAGCTACTTTGTACATTCTTCATTAAATAAAAGCCTTATCACATCTTGATTGTTCTTCTGCGTGACATTTCATGTGATAATGTCCAAAGGAAAGTTGTTGCATTAATGGGTCGTAGCGGATCCTTGCAATGATGAGAACCCGAAAGTGCCATAACACTGCTCTTGATTGTATGTTCTATGTCTGGATGATATTATTTGAGGGACACAAATAATATAGTTCATTGGGGGTGTGGACTCAAAAAACATTGAGGCACCTTCTCATGGTGTGCGCCCTTGGTAATATCTAGGAGGATATTACGAGAACGAGACCCGCCAGTAGGAAATTCACATTTCATAGGGTCATTGGATGTTCCTATCTGTGGATGTGTGTATTGGTCCTTAGACATTAAGATTATTATTAATGGGTATTAAAACTCGTGCACTTAGATGTATTGATGAAAACTATGATGACACACTGTTCACAGCAAGGTAGGATACGTTGGGTGTGTCACAAGTAATACCGCATTAATAGATAATGCGAGAAAGGATTTGTCCCTTCCGTTCTATAACGGAAGTAGATATATCAAGCCCTTTGATGGAATTGATATAGCCTAAATAAATCCATGGCCATGGTAAGGTATGGGAAAGTTCAATTCTGGGAAGTCAAAGAAAGAATAATCAAGCACATGGGTTAATGGCACTAGCATGCAACCCGCTTGATTGGAGATATTGAGAAAAAGGGATTATATTCCACGGTAAGAGTTCATAGGAGGTGACACGTCATTGCGGTGTTAACATCTTTGTCTATGGGTGCCTTGGCGTGTTGCTATATGCTAACCTTGGACTTTAGGCAGGCTCATCCTAATGCCACTGAGAAAGAGGCCTAGAGGGTCACACACTAAGTGTGTCCATGTATCTCAGTTAAATATTAATTTAACAAGTTGAATAAAGATTATTCCCGATTGTGGTTTAATAATTATTCACGGATGTATGGTCGCATTTATTTCGACACTAGTTATTTGAGAGAATATATTGTGGGCGAAATAATATATATTTATTAGCGAGTAATGCAGTTACATTTATTTAAGACATAAATTTCCCTTACTCAAGGTCTAATAAATATGGTGGAGGAAAATAAATAAAACTGAAAAATAAAAGTACACGCCGTGTATATTTATATACATGTCGTGTATTTTATTTTTCGGGATTCGTGAGAAAAATATTGTTTACTTAATTAAATGATATTAAATTTAATACGTTGGACGCATGTCAAGTTATAATGATGATCAACTGTCATTATTAAGACATGGGGTATTACTAAGAATAAAATGAAATGACTAAATGCTTATGAGCAATTAATTTATTGTATTATTCTAGGTATTATAAATCCTAATTACATTATTCTCAAAAAGGTTAGCCATTTTGGTTGTGCACAACGGATTGGAAATACTCTCAAGTCAAGAGAGAATTCCCTTTCCATCAAGAACACTTTCACGTTACGAAAGCAGGATCCTCCACCGGATCAAGGCGATTGAAGACGGACATCGCAAGCGAAGGATCTTCTGCGCTAGCACTCAGAGTTACCTTCAGTGACATCCAGAGATACGTAGCACACGTGTGGATCACCGCTAGAGGAATCCTACACCTGGATTCTCCGACGCAAAGACGGATCACAAGATCATGATCGGAGACAGCAACTAAGAAAGAATTAATTCGGGGTAATTCTTATGAATTAATTAAATTAATTATAACAAACATATAAAGATCCTATCTCAAGGGTTTTGTGACCCTTCTTTTCTTTTTTGTTCTTCGTTCTATTCCAACGATCCGGCGTTTTATATCGTGATGGATCTCGGATTGAACGTTGTTTAACGCTAAAATTATTGTTCGGAAAACCCTCCAACACGCTTCCGCTATGCCCGGAACCTACAAGAGGTATCAGAGCGGTCATATCATTGATTATAATTATTTATTTTTTCTTTGGTAATTTACGAATTTAATAATTTAGTTATTTAAATTCAAGTTTAATCATTATGGAAATCTGAATATCGGGATCTATTCCTCCTCCCTCGTTTCTCGTTCACCTCACAAAAATGAATTTTTCTTTTAATTTTGATTAAAATAAAATAGAGGAACTCGTCCGGAGGAGCCAAACGTTTCGGGCCGTTTAACACCAGAATACAGGACATGTATTTGAGAGTACATGCTGTGTAGTCTAGGTTCAATGCATTGACTGATCTACCAAATCAGGTCGTGTATTGGATTATTTCTAAGAATTTAAGACACCGTGTGTTGTCCAGAAACAGGTGGCACACGGTTTCTGGAATACACGTCGTGTGGTCCAATGAACATGGCATGTATTTCCTTCGGGTTAGGGTTGGGTCATGTACTCTGTACACGGCCTGCCCTGCAGGAAACCGTGTAACGCAGAAACTACACGGCGTGTGTCCCACTAGACACGTCGTGTACTCCGAAAATTTCCGAAGTACATTAACACGCCCTTTCCTCAGGCGTGTACTTCGGATGGATGTTGGAGAAAAGTAAATGCCATGTAGTCGGAACTAAACATCGTGTACTCACACAAATTACGCAGATTTGTTAAAATTTATTATTATATTATACGAACCCTTGAGACGTGTACCATGGTGTAGGCGTAAAGCTGAGTCACAACACGTGATAGGTGTTATATATATATGTGTTTAATTTAACATCTGTGTAATAAATGGGAATTCACCAGGTTTCCTCCAAGGTACAAGTTACGTACAAGGATAATTTTAAATGAATTTATTTGTTTAAAATTATGATGGATGAGAATCTCATGGAAATTCAGAAAAGGGATTTAAGATAAAATGATTGATTAATTAGAGAAAATTAATTGATTCGAGCGTGATTTATCTTAAACAAGAACGATTAAAGAATTTAATACTAATTTTATTTATGCGTAAATATTGTTTCATGTATGGATGATCATGAGCTAGACCAAGACCTTTATATTTGAAAGGTTTCTTTTAATTTATTTATTTAAATTAAATTTGTTGGCCTGCGAGCCATCTCCTCATTAATTTGTAGGGCATGCGCACCCAAGGATTATTTTATGTAAAAACCCCTTTTACCCCTCACCTGAGTGTGAGATAAATGCATATGTAATGTATGGAGCTCCCAAGCTAGTGGAGGCGGCTCAAGTCAGGAGCCATAGTGAAACCAATCCAAGGATATACAATGGTGGACAGGTGTAAAGCTGTAAACACGAACCTGAAAGGTTCAAGGTATTTCTCGCCTAGGTGTTGGGTTAGTTTATCAACCGCTAGATAAACTAACCAATAGAAAATCTCATGATCATACCATTTATTTTTTTTTCTGTCAGTTGCATGGTTTATTTATTGTGGGTGTTATGTCACGATCACACAATTAATGAATTAAACGATCATGCAATATGGAACTAAAATAAAATCGGCTTATATGTAAATATTATCATAGACATGGTTAATCACTTAAGTATATCCCACTTAATATTAACAAGCATGTAATCAAAGATAATAAAATGGATGTTTACGTATAAGGATAAAATCTTTCAAAATAAATATTAATTCGTCATAGCCTTCCATAATCTTGGTTAGAATCGAACAATAGTTCAAAGTGCTTAATCAACCCTAGTTGGGGTTCTTTCAATTATCGGGGAATTCTAATTCAACGTTTTGGGTTTACTTGACATGGTTCGCATCAAGGTTTGACTGCCACAGCAGGACTTGGTGTGACCAAGAGGCAAAGGTTGAGGAAATCCAAAAAATGGATTTCAGGATTGGCGAGTCCACTCAGCGGATCAAGGAGCTACGAGTTAATGCAGTTGGCATTTGGAATGCCTACCTAAAACACTTCAAGATTCTTTACCAACCCTAGTTGGGCTAATGCGAAGGGAAATATGGATCCTTTCCACTAGAATATTTACGCAACAAAATATTCCGAAGTCAATGGTGAGGGCTATTGGATTTCGATAATATACTGAGAGACTAATAAGTATTAATTTATTTATTTGTCTCAATTTTTGTAATAAAGTACTAAACCATTGCTCATCTTAATTTGTATAAATGGAAAGAAAATGACTTCAAACGTATCATTGTGCACCATACCCGAGAAGGAAAACCTTCTCACTGACACCAATTTCCAATAGTGGCAGAGGCGTTTACACGTCGTCCTTCGCCACGAAAGGAAATTATATGTGCTGGAATAGCCTATTCCCGTTGCGCCAAGGAAAGAGGATAGTGATGAGGAATTATCTCTATACATGAAACAGTTGGATTATGCCCAAGATTTTCAGCGTTTCATGCTATCGGCTATGTCTAATGAGCTCTTGAAGCAACTTGAAAACACGGACGCATATAACATGATGTCCCACCTTAATGATCTCTACCAAGAGAAGGCGAGACAGGAGAGGTATGAGATCTCCAATGCTTTGTTTACCATGAAGCTTGGAGAGTCTGCGCCATCTGGGCCTCATGTAGTCAAGGTTATTGGCTACATTGAACGCCTGAACATTATAGGGATTAAATTCCCGGATGAGTTGCGTACAGATCTCATCCTATCATCACTTCCCAAGACCTTATCTAGATTTATTGTCAACTATAACATGAGCGGCAATGAGAAGAGTCTATCAGTGCTTCTGAACATGATTCTCCAGGTAGATAAGGACATGGGGAGTGACAAACCTTTGTTCCTTATTGTGAAAAATAAAAGTAAGGACAAGGAAAAGGGTCCAAAGACTTATAAATGTGTTGGGCGGAGAGTGATGGCAAGAGGGGGGTGAATTGCCTTTTAAAAAATAATTAACAATTTAAAATCAAAGTTAAAAGTGCAGCGTAAATAAAAGAGGCAAGACACAAAACTTGATAACGGAGTTCGGCTTAAACCAAAGCCTACGTCTCCGCTCCCAACTCAACCGTTGAGAGATTTACTACCGCTTTCTTTTTAATGGTTTTAGCAAGAAACCCACTAGACTTCAAGGTAGTCTAGAACCTATTACAGCTTTCTTTTAATGGTTGAGCAAGAACCCACTAGCCTTCTTACAGGTGAAGGACTAGCTCACCTATGACTCAAGCCTTTTAAAGGGAAGGCTTGACTAACCTCTTCACACCTTGAAGGTGGTGTGAAAACCCAAATAGAAGGAAGATGAGAGAAAGAGGGGTTTGTAGGAACAAACCCAAATTGATGCTCAAAATAAATAAAACAATAAAAACCGTAATGTGGAGAAGTCTTGGGCGCGAATGGATTGATTGGAGTTGATGAAGAGCGCTCCCAAGCTTCTATGGTGGTGCTCCTTGGATGTGGAAGTGGGTTGGAGCAATTGAGGTTCCTTGGAGGAATCTGCCGGAGGTTTGCCAAAATGATGAAAAATGTTCTTGTGGGCTTCCGTACATTTCCGGGGCTTCCTAGTCCTTTATTTATAGAGGGGGAACCCTCAAATGGCCTTTGGGGGTCTTCGGAGCCGTTGGAGAGGCCTTCGGAGCCGTTGGGAGTCAAGTGGACAAGCCTGGTCAAAGCCCAACGGCTAGTTTGACTGGCTCCACCGGCTGACCGGTGCTTGGCCACCAGTTGGCCGGTGCTTTGAAAAAGGGAGAGGGCTCGGGCTCAGGCACCACCGGCTGGCCGGTGAGGAGGCCACCGGTTGGCCGATGCTGAGACAGTAGGTGTCACTATTTGTCTGGGTTCCACCGGCGAGCCGGTGCTGGGACACCGGTTGGCCGGTGGTCTGGACAGAGGGGATGCCTTCTGTCCAGGCACCATCGGCTGGCCGGTGGTCATCCACCGGTTGGCCGGTAGGACTGATATCAGTCCACTTTGGCTTTCTTGCCTTCTTGGCCCTAATTCCATGGCAACCTGAAATCATGCCTATCATCCAAAAATACTTAAAACAAGATTAGATAAATAAGAGAGTGATTTTGATCATGAAAATTAAACCACGAGGGGTATGAGAGGTACAACAATCTCCCCCTATTTTAATGATCACAATCACCAAAACAAGCAATGTAAAAGACTGAAATGAAGGACATGCTTTAAAGGATAAATTGAAAAGTAAAGCATGAGAGAAAGATTTTTCCCCCAATCAACCATGAATTTCTCCCCCTTTGTGTTTATCAAAATAGCACGGGGCAGAAAACTTGATTGAGGGAAAGAATTGAAAAACAAGATAGGACTGAAATCAGTCCACTTTGGCTTTCTTGCCTTCTTGGACCTAATTCCTTGGCAACCTGAAATCATGCCTATCATCCAAAAATACTTAATACAAGATTAGATAAATAAGAGAGTGATTGTGATCATGAAAATTAAACCACGAGGGGTACGAGAGGTACAACAATCTCCCCCTATTTTGATGATCACAATCACCAAAACAAGCAATGTAAAAGACTGAAATGAAAGGCATGCTTTAAAGGATAAATTGAAAAGTAAAGCATGAGAGAAAGATTTTTCCCCCAATCAACCAAGAATTTCTCCCCCTTTGTGATTATCAAAATAACACAGGGCATAAAACTTGATTGAGGGAAAGAATTGAAAAACAAGATAGAGATTTGAAAACCAATTGAAATTTTTGAAATTTGAATTGAAAGTTTTGAATTGAATGTTTTGAAATGAAAGTTTTGAATTGAAAGTTTTGAATTGAAATTTTTGAAAAGACTTAAACAATCCTAACTCCCCCTAAATAAAAACAACAAATCACCGGGGAGTGGTTTTTGGAACCGAGACAAATTTTGGTCTGGTGAGACTCGCTAAAAGGGATTTTTCAATCCATACTTGTCTAGTGGCGGGTCTACTCCTATGAAATTCATCGTTAAAGAATATATTTTGGGGCCTTCCATACCGGGCATTTTTGCAATTTCACTCATAAATTAAGTGCCCGGGTTTTTTACAATAGTTGCAAAATTTATATTGGGAGCTCCCCCTTACAAAAATAGTTGGAGCATGGGAAGAGGAAGCTTTCTTGGAATAGCCAAGCCCTTGGGTGGTTCTAGATATGCTTTGGGAACCAAGGAGTTTCAAAAGGTTATGTTCACCTTCGGTGAACTTAGCTAGGGATTCCCTTAAATCCTTGATAGTTGATTCCATAGAATCAACATCAGGAAGGTTTTGGACCTTGAGGGACAACTCCTCCTTTTCTTTGAGAAGTTGTTCCTTTTCGGAAGAAAGTTTTTTGAAATTCTTTTTTAAAGCAACAAATTTGGAAGAAATTTCGTGAAAACCTTCCTCCAATTGATCTCTAGCATGTTGTAGATCCTCATAAGATAAATGATTAAAAGAATTGGAAGAACTAGAGGATGAGGAGTCGGAAGAGGTTACCTCATGAAATGCCATTAGACATTTGTTACCATTGTCACTTGAGGAGGAGGAGGAGGATGTGGAGCTATCACTCCATGTGGCCTTGAATGCCTGCTTCTTTTCCTTTTTCTTGGCCTTTTTCTTGTTGAGTGGACAATCGGGCATGTAATGGCCATTCTTGCCACACTTGTAGCATGTTACCTCGGGCTCGGATTTTTCGTTGGGTTGAGCCTTGCGGGATTTATTCTTCTTGTGCTTCTTCATGAATTTGTGCATCTTGCGGGCAAGATTCTCCATTTATGAATCGCTGCTTGAAGAGGAAGAAGATGAGGAGGAGGAGTTTTCTTCTTTTTGAACTTTGAAGGCGATGTTCTTTGGAACTTTGATCGGTTTGCCTTCCTTTTAAGCTTGCCTCCTCATGGTGATCTCATAGGTCATGAAGGATCCAATGAGCTCTTCGACCGGCATGTTCTTGATGTCTTTTGCTTCTTGGATTGTCGTGACTTTCAGTGCCCATGAGCTTGGTAGGATCCAAAGGATCTTCTTGACCATCGTCTCTGCACACACATCATCACCAAGGGACTTTCTCCCATTGCAAACATCAGTAAAATGAGTAAACATTTCAGTAATATTTTCAGATGGATGCATGGTAAAAGACTCAAAATCTTGACGGTACATATCCAATCGAGTATCCTTAACTTTGTTGGTCCCCTCATGGGTAAACTCCAATAGTTTCCATATTTCATGAGATGAAGTTCATGTGGAAACTCGATTGAATTCATTACGATCAAGGCCGCAATGAAGAGTGTTCATGGATTTTCCATCAAGCTCGAAATTTTTAAAATTGGCTTGAGTCCATTTGGATTAATCTGGAGAAGAAAGAGAATAACCATTCATGACAATTTTATAAATAGGATATCCAATGATCCTAAGAAAAGTGGTCATGCGGGTTTTCCAATAAGTGTAGTCGGTTCCATCAAAGAATGGAGCACGACCCAAAGAATAGCCTTCGGGGGCGAAAGAAGTTGAAGCCATCACAAAGGATCTTGAATTTGAAACCGGTTAGGGTATTACTCAAATTTTCCCTCTGATACCAAATGTTGGGTGGAGAGTGATGGCAAGAGGGGGGGTGAATTGCCTTTTAAAAAATAATCAAAAATTTAAAATCAAAGTTAAAAGTGCAGCGGAAATAAAAGAGGCAAGACACAAAACTTTATAACGGAGTTCGGCTTAAACCAAAGCCTACGTCTCCGCTCCCAACTCAATCGTTGAGAGATTTACTACCGCTTTCTTTTTAATGGTTTTAGCAAGAAACCCACTAGACTTCAAGGTAGTCTAGAACCTATTACAGCTTGCTTTTAATGGTTGAGCAAGAACCCACTATCCTTCTTACAGGTGAAGGACTAGATCACCTATGACTCAAGCCTTTTAAAGGGAAGGCTTGACTAACCTCTTCACACCTTGAAGGTGGTGTGAAAACACAAATAGAAGGAAGATGAGAGAAAGAGGGGTTTGTAGGCACAAACCCAAATTGATGCTCAAAATAAATAAAACAATAAAAATCGTAATGTGGAGAAGTCTTGGGTGCCAATGGATTGATTGGAGTTGATGAAGAGCGCTCCCAAACTTCTATGGTGGTGCTCCTTGGATGTGGAAGTGGGTTGGTGCAATTGAGGTTCCTTGGAGGAATCTGCCGGAGGTTTTCCAAAATGATGAAAAATGTTCCCGTGGACTTACGTACATTTCCGGGGCTTCCTAGTCCTTTATTTATAGAGGGGGAACCCTCAAATGTCCTTTGGGGGTCTTCGGAGCTGTTGGAGAGGCCTTCGGAGCCGTTGGGAGTCAAGTGGACAAGCCTGGTCAAAGCCCAACGGCTAGTTTGACTGGCTCCACCGGCTGACCGGTGCTTGGCCACCAGTTGGCCGGTGCCTTGAAAAAGGGAGAGGGCTCGGGCTCAGGCACCACCGGCTGGGCAGTGAGGAGGCCACCGGTTGGTCGGTGCTGAGACAGTAGGTGTCACTATTTGTCTGGGTAAAAATATTTTCTATTGTAAAAAGATAAAAGGGTAAATTTAATAACTTAATCAAAATAGAATAAAAATTGATAAAAATAGTTATATAATTTATTGTATATGGTTTTAATCAATTTTAACTATTCACAAAAAATTATTTCTCAATTTTTATGCAAAATTACTGGTTTACCATAATCTCCATTTTTATTAAGTTGAAATATTTACAAAATATCCATTCTAATATTATAAAAAACTGACCTCTCATCACCCCTCCTTGAATAACCTAAAAAATTAGTTTTATCCGAAATACATATATATTTACCCTCTCAGTAATACTCTTCCTCTCCCTTAAGATATTCAATGACATCTCGGACCCGGGTGCCACATAACAGGTGCCCCGTGCATGGTGAGCCACATGGCCTCAAGAAAATCACCCAAAATTCCAAAGGTTTCCGACTACCAGTGAGGGCCATGGTTGTGTCTATGTGGAGACTGTTGCCTTATTAGAAAATTGTATCACATTGGAAGGAATATAAATGAATACTGGTCAATGGAAACATTATAAATAAATAATAATAACATTGACTGAATCAACAGGAGCAATGCTGATGTAATTCATGTTACTATAAAAAAAAGAGAACATAGATACATGGAAATACAAATAAAATGTTCCATAATTTTAATGAAAATAGTGACTTCACAAAGCATCCCAAGTTCCAACTCAGTCATCTTCTATCAAGCTTTATCCTATCAGTAAGAAATCAATTGATCAAAGTTTTATGATTTCCTTTATCAGGACACATAATCATGTAATTTACTCTGTGTACCAAATGACACATGGGGAGGGGGGAGATAACACTCAGTGGGACACCACCAAAGGAGTCAATAACATATTTCATGGGTAATGGAATATATAAGTTTTCAAGAATGCATATATAAAGTAAATAAAGCAATTAAATACAACTAAATTCCAATGAACCTGATTTAGCCCTTGAGTGATATCTTATCATGTAACCAGTTCATTAATTGAGTAGTTGGATTTTATTTTTAATAGGTCACGTGGGGCATAGCTGACACCGAAATAAACTCATGATAGCATAAGTAGTGATGGTCCAAATAAGTAACAAGGCATCCTAACCATTATATCTAGTGAGAGAGTTCTAGGGTAGTAACCAAGGTAACACAGATCTCACAGAATGCTAACTCAGTAGTATAAGAGTCTAACTAAGGGATAATGGTTTAATACAATGAGAATAATCCTAGGACTTCCACAATAAGACTCATAATATGTCCAATGTGATGGACCAAGATAAAATGGGGCTAAGCAAGGACATATCTCTATAGGCTTTCACCATGTTACATATTAGTCAATGCGAGATCAAAGGATTTTATCTGAGGTATCATGTAATAATGTAATGGACCATATGGTAATATACAAGGAATCTGAGGAATAGATAAGAACCAAAGTCATGGTTGGTATGAACCTAAGAAAACTGATTACTTGAATCAGAATGGTTTTCCCAATACCCAATGTACTTTCCTCTCATAATCGAAGGCGATATCGATTCAATCCATTCGTATTTGAAATTTAAATCCTACAATCATTCCTCATATTACAACGTAGTCTTCCAATAATTTTGATATTCCATGTAGCATTGCAATCATTTAATAAATTTATAATTAACCATTATGTAATATTGATTTATATAGGTCAACTCCGCTACCTTCCTTAAATATGGATAGTGGTGATATAGACATGCAACCTTTATTCAATATCATTTTATAAGGTCAAGTTATATACTTAGTATACATGGAATTTTACAATTCTCATTTAGTAATCAATTTTAAGAACAATGCTTCGGTAGGAAAAGTGGTGAGAAACTGTAGTACGTGAAATTATGAAATTTCTATTAATAATAATATGTCTATTGTTGGAGGGATATATTTTAAATTATTCTATAAATGGTACTCCTGATCAGTGGCTCTAACATGCTGAAAACACTAAAACCCAAATAAGACATAACCATCGACATCGGTGTGAACTGAGCTGGGGGTGTAAGAGCTAAAAACTATTAACGTATTTATAATGAATATATGCATATGATTCTAACAAGTAAAATGATGGCATGAAAATTTTAGAAATGGTTTCCGATGAAATTTGTGGGACCTACATGAATGTTCCAAAATCAACGAGCATTAGGGATGAGTAATAGTCTACCAAACATATGGTTATATTACTATACTCCTCTAATATTGGAACTTGATTTGGATCAGATAAGAGTATATCTTTGAAAAGGATAAAAACACTCACAAGATGATATCTATGTTAATAGAAAGAGAGAGAGGAATAATGGATAAGGAGGACTCGAGTACTTACCGTTACACATATAACATGACAAAGAGAATCTCAATCGGATGTCGAGTGATGGAGATTTGTTGATCCCTATCATTGGCCTATAAAAAGAATCAAAATGAGAGGAAGAGGGATTAATCTGAATGGTTCACGAATTAGGGAAGAAGAGTAGTGTGAATGGATAATTAGAGCAATTTTGTACATTTTACCCAAAACATTAGCATGATCATGTTTTTTATGCATGGTTTGTCTAACAGTGTAAAAACTGTGATAGACGGTTCTACCCGAAATAACATCCTCTACAATGTTTGATCAAAAATTTTGAGCAAGCAATGCCTATATATCTTGAAATTTTTTTTTTCACCGTTATGTCGCACAGACATGTTCCAATCATTTAATGTGGCTCTATAAAAAAAATCACAATCCTCATGGTTAGGAAAATTATGCGGAATTCATACTTTGTTTACTCTAACCTGTGCACTAATCCAGTTTTCCCTAAAAATATCGGTTCTGGGATCCGAACAATCCCCGGGCACCCCCGAAACCTTTACTAGTTCATTAAGCATGTATATTAGGTCCAATGTAATGATTTTGACAAAATATTTACAGATCAATTCATGAGCAGTAAACTGGATTCTTACAGTCCCCCCCCATAAACGAACTCGCACCAGAGTTCACCTTCCATTGGTAAAGGAACACTATCTAAGAACATCTATAGCTATTGGGAACTTGTATTGAATTCCCTAACTCAAGTCTTTCCTTGTACTTGGATTTGTTTCTATAGAACCCATTCATGCGGCATAAAATTTCTTCATGGAGCCTTCTAGCTTCGGTCAATAATGGGAATTGGATATTTCCCAAAGGAACCAGAGACATCTAACTCAACATCCTCAATATGAATGGTATGAGAAGGGTCAGCATGATATTGGTGAAGCTATGAGACATGAACAACATCATGACTAGAATGATATGTCTATTGCAGTAGTAACTTATAGCTACATTCCCAACTCTCCCTAGGATCTCGAAAAACCATATGTAATGTGTAGAATGATTTCCTTTCTTCCTTAACCGTTTATGCCATTTCTTGGGTGATGCACGAAGGGAAACCCAATCCACAACATCTAACTCTAGATGTCTTCAACATTGATTTGAATAAGACGAGGACCATGTAGGCCAACCTCAACTACCATTAGGAAGCACAAGGGTGTATTTCAGGGAATACCATATAAGGTCCCAAAAGGAGACATTAGAATAATCACCTGAAAAATGTTATTATAAGATAACTAGACAAGAGGGATATTTTTCTCCCATAATCCTCTGAAACCTTAGACACATGCTCAGATCATAAGCTCATGAAAATGTATTTTTAGTTCCTATTGTCCACCGATCTGAGGGTGAGAAGATGTGATTTAAAACTCCTAAATCACCCAAGATTTTAGGAAATAATTCATGAACAATGAAGTGAAATGATCATCCCTATCTTAAATAATGTATGTGGAACCCGGTTTAGTCATACGATCTCATGGAAATATAGTCTTCCCAGCTAATCAACTACGAATATCTATTTAATAGGAATTAAGTGGGATGAGTTCATTAGTCGTTCAATGGCTTCTCGGTTAGCATATCTACTCCTCAGTAACCTTAGTAATCCAACTACGGAATCCATAGAAACTTCTTCCCATTTCCATTACAGAACTGGAGGTGTCTATAAAAATTCTACAGGTCTTTTTTCAAACACCACCTGCTAATCTGTGTAAAACCTAGTGATAAAGCCTTCAACTAGACATTAAATTCTTGGACGCCAATAGTATCGTCACATAACTCAATATATCTTTGAGAAGCCTAAATGAACATCAAACTAAGAAGTGAGAGACACCTTCATAAAAAACACTCTCATATCTGTAGGAATAAAAATATATCCATGTAGTAGAAAATCATTGTCTCTATCCACATACAAATATAGAGGTCGGTTATCTCCTTATATTATCTCATAGATAACCAAACCTTCTAGATTTCAAAACTACATACACCTCAGCATCACAAGGAGGGTAGAGGTAACTGTTAAGGACGAGAGTTAATACTTCTAGTGACTATCATTAAACTTCAGATGATTTTCAGAAAAGAGCTCCATTATCTACCATTCATCATTGTTTTCCTATATGGAATGCAATTTATTTTTATGACTTAGTGCATCAGCGACCACATTTCCCATTCCATGCGAATATGAAAGCTCAAAATCAATAGATCGTAGATATTTGACCCATAACCTCAATTTAATGTTTACGTAATTCTAATAAAAGATATATTTTAATCTCAGGAGATCCATGTACACCACAAAGCACTCACCCAAGGGATTGTTCCTCCATCAATGTATGGCACAGAAAAATGCTTCTAGATCAAGATCATGCATCGGGTAATTTCTATAGTGAGTCCTCAGCAGTCCAGATTCATATGCAAATAATTTTTCATCCTACATTAACACTACTCCTAGGACAATTAATGATGAGTGACACAATAAAATATAACCTTTACCTAGTTCTAGAAGAATAAGAATCGGTGCTGAGACAAGCCTCCCTTTATGTTTCTGAAAGACATTTGGTCGTGCTTCTGACCACATGAACATAAAGGCATTTCTTATTAAGAGCACTAATTAGTTATGTAATATTTGAAATTTCCTATATGAAATGTATGTGTTATCCAGATATCCATAACAAACTCCTGATATCATACACGTCCATTGTTTGATCTTAGGAAACTATAGAACAAATAATTTTGTGGTCAAACAGAGACACCTGATTCTTGAAACAATATGACCCAATAAGTGGACCGTGTTGATCCAGAAGTCTCACTTAGGAACTGTAGAATATATTTGATTCTCTCTCATAGTACACTTAACGATATCATGATGTTAGGAATGGTCATTACGAGTGCGTGAAAAAACCATGATTTCATACACAAATACCATGAAAAAAGACTCCAAATAGGGCTATAAAGACTTGTTCATCATAGCCATGAAAATGGAAAGCGTGTTCGTAAGACCAAATGGAATAACAAGACACTCATATAGAACATACCATCTACAGAATGATTTATATGGTATGTAATATGGACTATCTCACAGCTGATGATAACTTGATATCAATTCTATCTAAGAGAACACTGTTTCTCTTCAAATCTGTTCAAATTGATCATATATTTGAAGAGGTGTATTACAATTATTGTTCGTAAGTAGGTTCAACCACTATTATTACATTATTATACTTAAGGATTCAGCCAACTTCATGGATAAAATAATAACAGAACATCAAATATGATGTACTATGCTGTTTAAAGCCTCTGGAATCTAGGTCATCTATCTACCACTTGTGCTCCAGAAGATCAATAGGTGACATCCTATATAATGGAATGTAAACTGGGGCTACTCCTAGAAAATGATCTATTGTAAACTATACCTATCTCTATGGAGGTAATCTAGATAATTTATCAGGATATACTTCCATAAAATGATGAACTACGCGAAGGAAATATGATTTAAGGAGAACCATATCCTCTTTGACGTGATTTTCAATTTGGAAGTGACATCACCTAGTTGATGATGCCTTGGTCCAACTCTCCCATCATAGACTTATATCAGACATTTTAAAAGATACATGATGCTATCTAGTGATGTAAAAGAGACCCTATAGTTATTGCACACTACAATGGCATGCTAACGATCCAAGTAGTCCATATTGTGAATGACTTTGAACCCTTCTTCTCACATATAAAAATGTTCTATATGAAATAATAACTACCTATCATGGAGGATAGTCCCTACACTGGCGTATGACCTCTTTTTGTAAACCCAACAACATATATAGGGTCATTACATCATAGTGATACATTATCTCTAGTATGAGAATTTCAATTATAGATACAGAAATGAATGATTTTGAAGAACATGTATCAAAAAAAAGAAGAGAAAATTGTAGAGACTACTATAATAGTACCTCTTATTGTATACGGCCCTTTATCCTAATCCTCGAGTACCAGATGTAATGCATTCAACTAAAATGATCAACAGCCCCATGAAACAGATGGAATACCACGTTCATGACTTCTCTACTAATGATACTACTTATTAGTGTCATTCTACCATAGCCACAAATTCCTCCTTGTCCAAACCTAACCGTGCTATTCCAACTACACTCCTGACATGGCCCAAAAGAACACACTCCTATTTGTGGAGCAGATTTTGATTTTTTTTTCACGTGATTCAAGTGGAAATATCCTATAGAAACTCTAAATATGAACCATACTACAACAATAATGAAACTTTATAGGGTATATGTCATAATGGAGCTTTTTATTTCATAGTAATCTATAATGATGACACACCACACACATATAAATTTTTTTACTCTAGCTACATCTACCCTGAAGAGAAACTTTAGGAGAACATTTCGTGCCACCGAAAGAACTAATGGCCTGATGTGGCACTAATCCTTTAGTCCCAAAACGCATGTATTCCCTTGGTTTACACTTACTGATATGGGTATGATCAAATACTGAAAATAAAATCTAGGATGGAGAAATACATTCACCTGAGTTCGGATGGCGTACTGTATCCCATCCTTAAAACAACTATCACACAACTGCTCATCAATGGCTATAAGTTGTGAAAAGAATTGAAAATAAGTGGAAGATGATAAATTTTCCATAACAGACATATAATCCTACTCAAAATGCATAAAATCTCTGGATCTGTTACCTCTTAGTAATGATTAATAAACTGATCATAAAAGGAAGTCTGGAAATCAACCCATAACATGCCCAAATGATGACCAGCCTGGGTATCCACATCCAAACAGTGATTGGCCAAATCCTGAAGCATTTTTGTAGTAATCATGACTTTTCTCTTTAGAGGCATTTCCATATGACCAAATACTATTATCATGGCCTCTAGACAATACTCAGATTCATGACAATATCCACCACTTGAAAAAGTAAGAAGATGATGCTGCTTTAACGTGTGGGTCAAATCATCCATCATTGGTGCACCCTATGGAGCACCAAGAATGTAGTGCATCAGATGTAGAAAAATATCAATCACTTGGGAATCAGTTACCAGATCTGGTACAACATATTTTCCCTCAACTGTCTCTCTAGGAGGAATGAATAGATTCTTGGGAACCTACATGTATAGATCATGATCGTCACCACCTTCTGGGTGAACAAAACAAGGAAATCATATAACCAATGATCTAGAAATGTTAAGCACATGACATAGAACATGTTTAGAAGCATGGAGGTGGCATCAAAAGCAGACATTAAACACATATAATCTCACTACCCAAGTAATACTACCAATACTACCCACAATGATTTCTAGGTATCAATAACTACCCAAATCATAGTTTCTTTTCATTTTGTTATCAATTTCAAGGTTCAATACTTTATCATTCATATACATGACATGGTGGGATAAGGATGTGAAATAATTAATTTTTTATTTCATGGTTATCTTTATAATGGATATTCATTTTTGATAAATCATTTCCCATAAACCAATCATCAAAAATTACACCCATTTATTTATTGTATAATGGCTCGACTCGGTAAATTCCTCATCCCAAACCATGAGGGACCATACACCTCATGAATTTAGAAATCCAATCACTCTATCAAATCAAATACTAATATAATCATATGAGGACTATCACAACATAAATCAATAAACATGGGCATATCGAGTAATGAAAAGAAGTAAAATTCACCTATATGGCATGGAAATATTCATGACATGTGAATTTTAGGTGCCTATAATGATGCAAGTAAAAAATATCACTGACCTCATATCATCGGGCCAAGGATGATATAAAATTCTGAAATAGTGAAATAATCAACCACACCACATAGCATGTAAATCACCCAATGGTAAAATAATATCAACTAAAATAGGAAAAAGTATAAGAACAACTATAATTTAGTTAACATGGTTTTTACCATGAACATGGGTTCCCGACTCCCATGCGCGACTTATGACCATTTCCCATGAATCCTTATTATCAAATATATTATTTCAAAATAGTATCACAAGAAACAAAACCACCTATTAAATCACATTGTGACTTCCCAGAACCCGGTTCCGCTAAACGGGTTCCTCGAGCCCATTGAACCACATGGCCTCATGCGCATCGCCCCAATGCCAGAAGCTGCCGACTTGCAGCGAGGGCCTAGGGTGTGTCTGTTGTGATACAATTCCATTATTTGTAGAGTGTAGCACAATGGAAGGAATATAAATGAATATTTAATAGAGGAATAAATCTAAATAACCAATAATAACAATTGATAAATCAAATGGATCATTGATTATGTATGTAATGTTACTAGAAAATTGGGGAACATGGTTACATGAAAATCAACATAACGTGTTCCACAATATAAAAAAACAAAGGCTACTCCTTGCGTCATGAGATATAACTCAGTCAACTATTATCATGATCCATCCAATCAGAATCCAATTATGTTTAAGAAGTTGTATGCTTCCCTTTGACATCACCTACAATCCTGTAATCTATTATGGGTACCCAAAAATGCACAATGTGGGTGTAAAATAAATCTTAGTGGTCCACACCACCTACAATGTCTATAACATCCATCCTATGAAACGAAATATATAATTTTCTTTGCATGCATACATAATGTAAAGCAAGTAGTGAAATATAACTAAATACCCATGAACCTCCTTCGTCCCTCATCTCGTATCTTAATATTTAACTAATTAATTAATTGAGTAATTACCATTTAATGTTAATAGGCCACGTGAGGCATATCAAACACCAACATCACCACATGATAGTATAAATTCTGAAGATCCCAAGGCATTACATGAAAACCTGGAATAGATATCTGAGAAGGAGTTCCATGTTAATAACCAAGGAAATGTAGAACTCAGGTAACACTAACTCAGTTTTATATGAGTCTAGATAAGGGGTAAGAGTGTAATCAAAGGTGCATAATACATGGCATTCCTCAATAAGGATCCTAACATTTCCAAGCATATTGACAAAGGTAAAAGTTGGATAAGAAAGGACAGGGACCTATGGGATTTCACTATGGAACCTACTAGTCGATACTATATCTCAGAAGTGTATCCAAGGTATCATGTAATAATATAAATGACCTTGTAGAAAAATTTTAGGCATTTGAGGAATAGACCCAAAATAGATTCTTGATGGGTGTCAACTTATGTAACCCTGCCCTTGAATCGAAATTGGGTTCCCAATACCCAAGGGAATATTATCTCATAACCCATGGCGATGTCGAGTCAGTCCATTATTATTTGATATCTAATCATTTAATCATTCCTTAGGTTCAATCCTTGTCGTCCATTAATTTGGATTGGCCATGAATAGTTGAAATGATTTAGTAATTTATTAATTAACCACTAAGTAGTATGTAATAATAGATGTATGTTCCTATTCCATCCATTAATTAAGAAAGGGGTGATACAAAAATGAAACCATTATTGAATCACATTTTTTAATGCCAAGTTATATACTCAGTATACTTTTCCTTTCACATTTCCCTTTTAATAATAAATTTTAAGCATATACCTTAGGTGAGCCTAGTGTTGAAAATTCATCATATATACCATTATGAAATTAGAAATAATAATAAGACACTTATTATAGGAAGGCATGTATTTAAGATGTTAAGTTGAAGTCAAACCTGAATGGTGGTTCAAATGTTCCAGAAACACTAAAACACTAATAGTTCATAACCATCGACCGGGGGCAGATTGAGTTGTGGGAATAACAGCAAATAACTAATAACATATTCTGAATTAGAAAAACCATACAACTGTAAACAGTTTAAAAATAGCATGTACATTTAAGAAACAAATAATAATGAATTTAGCGGGGCCCACATAGATTTTCCAAAATCAATGAATCTTAGGGATGAGCTAAAGACTATCAATCATAGGGTTGTACAACTCTCCTCCTTCGAAACGGGCCCCTGATTTGGATCGGTGGGGATTAGATCTACGAAAAGGTGAGAAATGATCACAAGAGGATATCATGATCGAGATAAAGAGATAAGAACAACTAGAGGACTTCTGTACTTATCAGTGTGCATCCAATGTGACAAATGGAAGATTGATCGGATGTCGTTCAATGGAGATCACTTGGTCCCTATCATTTTCGTTTAAATATCTCTACAATTAAAGGAAAATTCATTAATTATATCAGTTATATAATTTGGGAAGAAGAGGTGGGTAAATATATCATTAAGGGAATTTTCAACATTTTAACCAAAATTTTAGTGTACACAAAACCATTATGAATAGTTTTTCAAATTGTGCGACAAATGCGTGAGAGTTTTATACCTGAAATAACATCATCTCTAAGGTTTGTACAAACCATGCAGAATCCATGATTGGGTACCTAAGAAAAAGATTTATTTTCAAAATTAGGCCAAATGTTGATGCACCAACATTGCGAGGTGGCTCTGTCCAAAAAAATACAATCCAGGTGCTTATGAAAATAGTGCAGAACTCCCATATGATTTAGTCTAAATCATGCGCTAAGCATGTAATCCCAAAATAAGATGGGTTTCGGGCAACAAACAATTCTTGTACACCCTCAAAACCATTACTAGGAAATTAGGCATCCTTATTAGGTCCAAACTAATGATTTATACTAAAAATTTAATGATCCATACCTAAGAGAAAAACAAGGTTTTTTCATTGTGATCTGAATCTATCAAAATTATTAGTCAATATCTATGGAATCTTCCAAAAAATCTCAATGTTATAAACATGTGTTATTATTTTTACTTGAAATCATTTTATTTCAAGTTATTTAAGATATAATTATAAAATACCAATGTAATTAAAATTTAGTAGTGTTTAGAATACATTTTATTATGTTGTGGGAAAATTCATTATTCCTCTATTTCATTTTCTATTAATAATAATTTGACTGTAATTCATGTATCATATATACTACCACCACAATGAAAGAACATGTATCATTTTACATCACAATAATAAAATGATGGTATAAAGTGAAATTTTATAAATAATTATAATATGATTATCAGCTTTTTGATTATGAAATAGTAATCCATATTACTATCTTACCTTGTCTTATGGAAAATGAATTTTTCTTTTATCTATATATATTGACTATGAAATTTATAGATGTACTGATTTTCAAAGTTCATCTCATCACCACATTATATAACATGCAATGAGGATGATATTAAATGATAAATATTTTTTTTATTTTGCCAATGATCTTGTAGGATGAAGAATTAAAAAACAGATCAATGATATGATCCCCAAATGGTTATTGTAAATTCCATGGATTTAAATGTGAAATCTAATATGAAAATGAAATCTTTTTTCTATGTAATGAAATAATATAAATTTTATTATAATTATAAAAAATAAAAAATATATTTATCACATGAATGGGATAAATATATATCTATAATGGTTTTCATATAATTATATTAAGAATAAACAACCTCATTCGGATCTATTAATCATGATAGGTTCATGTTATGGGCGTTTCAACAAACTAATTGATAAAAAAATGAATTAAAATTATAAATGAATATGTGCAATTATTTAATTGAATTATTCTATATTAATATGTAAATAATTATTTTTTTGGGTATATTATTATTTAAAACATCAATTAATAAAAGATATTTCATTTATATAGAAACATCGAAACATAATCATCGCTAATTTCAACATAAAGTATTATAACAAAAAATAAAATAAAATGACATTATAGATTATGTTATTCTACATGATCATATATTTGAATAATTTTAATTTTAATTTATTGATTACATTTGTAACCATAAATTTGTAGTAACGCCTATTTTTTTAACTGGTTCAGGGCAAAAATGACCACAAAGACTAAGTGATGAAATTATTTTAAAACCAATTAATATATATATATATAATGAAAATAAATAAGTATATAAAATATTTATATAAATATATATATGAATTATTTCATTTTTTTATTAATTTAATGAACTTATTTTAATTATTCATAAAATCAAATTCAGGATCGAAAATAATCCATACAGTAGTAAGTATTATTGTCTTAAATTCACATCTTTTATGATGGTTTTGAATTATGATTTTATTTTATTATTTTATTATTTTATTATTATTATTAAAATTGTCCAAATTATATCATGAAATATCATTTAATCATATTATATTTTTTTCAATTACATTCCCTTATTTTCAATGATTATTTATTAAAATATGATGAAGGTTAAAAGTGTTTTCCTATTATTAATTTATATTCATTGAGACGTGTTAGATGTAATAAACAATATTTATATTTTATGGTGTTATATTTAAATACTACACTAGAAATGTTATATACTTTATTTTGTTATAATTAATTTGATTTAACATTCCAAATCAGTTAAATTCTTTAAATTCCTTTTGAATGAATTTTTACTATATTCATAAGTGATTTTGAAAACTAAATTTTTATTTTTTGTGTTTTGATTTTTCACTATATCATATATCATATAAACTAGGTGAATTATATGATTCATTTTTATTATGTTTTATTCTATCAAGGATTATATTTTACAACGTTATACGCTTTATGAATGATTCATGGATCATAGATTCTGTCTCCCATAAAGGATATTGATTAATAAATTATTCATTAGATAGGTTACAATGATTAATTATTAACTTCTACATTACATACATGGGTCCTCCCAAAATAATATTTTATTATATAGTATTTTATTTACATCATTGCTAAAATTATTTTTTAATTTTCAGAAATATTTTTTTACTCTTCATATAGTGTGACATTAAAATAAAGGTCATATTTAATATAATGAAATTAGTTTTTTTCTTTCACCTTGAAATGTATTGTATTCCACTAAAATGTTACAAATGATTAATATAGTTTCCTCTTAAAATACTTATGGGATACCAATATTGTGGATTATATAGCACATTGGTGGTTTGATTAATCTATTCATTATAAATTATTTCATGGAATAGGTTGTATGGATTTTAAACAACATTTCAACAAAAAAAATTTATCCACATATTTTATTGATTTCTTGACTGATGGAATTTTTCATAATGAAGTTGGAGACTCTCTTACTGATAGTTTCTGAAGCTAAATATATCAATCTAGTAACCCTATTACCCAATGTTGTTTCACGTGCATCCTTGAGGGAATGCATTTTTAAATCTTAAAAGAGGCATATAATTTACTGAAGTATATCCATGATTAATAAAATAAATTGAATTGAGATTGTCTATAGAGAAATGATTGAAGGGATAGACATATCATGAACTATTGGGGGATAAAGAAATTTGATACCTATGTGAATGGGTGGGATCATTATTGATGGGAATAAATGGATGAGGGAACCTTATTTCCTTGGTATTATAATGACATACGATCTTATATAAGAATAATTAAATCATCATCCATGACACAAGAGCAAGTTTGAATGTTTTCAATGTTTATATTTTGACAACATGAAGATACATTGTACAGAACTACTTAGATCATGATATTATTTCTATAAGATGGAAAATATTCATTTTTATTCCCTCATATCTCTATGGTCAGGTTAATGGGATACATATCATATTTTATAGACATTGTCTATTTTGAGTGGATAAGGGTACCAGAATACCTCTTATCATCACAATCGAGCTAGCCATGGTGATTCTGGAAATGCCATGACTCCTCAACAAGGGAAATGACAAATTGGTAAAAAAAATAGCAATTTTCAACGATTATGAAATTATATGGAGAAAATAATGTTATTGTGGATGATTATTCTGGCCCACCAAGGGTAAGTGGTATGAATATATTTAATTCTAACCTTATTTAAGATTTATTTGATATGGGATCATCCCATTAATTAATTTCTTCTTGTATTGTTGATATTATGGTTGTTCATGTACATATTATCCCATGTATCATTATATATCAATCTACTCTTGTAAAAAATTAATATTGAGTCTCTATATGAAAATCACGTTCTACAAAGATTGATGTATATCAGTTGATAGGATATTTATCATTTATTGATACGGATGTCTATGACATAATCCTAGGAATGGATTGGTTGGAAATGTTCAAATTTCACATTAAAAATTATTACTGAAAGGATTATTTTAAAACTGGTGATGGTGTCTGATATATCATATGAGGAGATCATTATGTAATAGAATGTGAAAGAGTCATTTTTTGACTAGTTGTTGGAGCGGTTGCATACATGTTGGCATCATCAACTTTGGAAACGGTGCATGAGATCATGTAAATTATTTTCGTGTAATATTTGATGATATTTTTGAAATAGTTGACAATAATTTCTCATGGTTTACTCTGTAAGGATAGATGGATTTTTCAATTTATCTCTTATTAGGGGACAATCCTATCTCACATCTATCCTACCGGATGAAACTGATAGAATTAATGGAATCAAAAGTTCAATTCGAGTAGCTGGAAATGAAATGGATCATTAGGACTAGAACATATATGTGAGTGGAACCTATCTTGTTTGTGAAATAGGAGGGTATATATCTAAGGATATTTCTAGATTATTGTTTTTCAATGTAGATATAAAAATGAATCAGTATCCACCTTCATCAATTTATTATCTATTTATCCACTTGGGGTGGGGGTCATTGTGGTTCTATAAAATTGTCATTTGATAGAAAGATCACTAATTTCGGGTTTAGAATGAGGATATTCCATAAAAATATTTTAAATGTATATATAAACATTAAGAGTACGTTTTCATGCTATTTTGTATAATGAATTCACCTGATATATTTATGGTTTTGATGAATATGATATTTCCCAAATATTTATGTCTTTTCTGGTGGTGTTAGTGCTTGGAAAACAAATATATCCATGCTTATGGTCTATGCTTGAGAATAACATACTAATATTGTTGGGAATCATTATGTATCATTTTTTAGGACAAATTATCCAAGTGTAATTTTTTGAAATAATAATTACATTTCCATGGTTATTTAATCCACGAAATATGTGACTATATTAATCGATAATAGTTAAACAAAATGATATTTTGGAAACCAACCACGCATTTCTTTGAGGTATGCATTTTAATTGGATTGGATGGTTCATAGTGAAATTTAATTCAGGAATTTTCCTTATTGCATTCTCAAATGAAATCATTTACAAGGAAAAATATTAAATTCAAATTGAACGATGAATGTGATAATTCTATTGAGTAGCAAAAACAATTCCTTACATTAACACCAAAATTGAAATTGTAGGAATCTAAAAATTGGATTGTGGTGTGATGTGTTTTTTTTTATTTAAGTTGGGAATTATTTTAATTTTTGTGATATCATTTTGTTTCTTGTGGCTCAAGATAGTTACAGTTTCATGAGATGAACAAATGAAAACATGATATGAATTCATATATTATATTGCATGATTTAAAGACTTTACATAATTACTTATTTGATGAGAAATTTATGTTTTTTAGAGATCATAAGAGCATTAATCATATTTTATCAAAAATATATTTGAATATGAGACAAATAATATGGATGGAGTATCTCCATTTTTTCTTCTATCGATTCATGTATTCAATGGGGAAATGATATTCAGTGAATGATACATAAAGCATAATGTCTTATATTTAATTTTCAAAAGATTCCTCAAATATGTGGGTGTCAATGTCAGGCATATCGGACACGTAGATAGATTTTGAGCATTGAAGAAGTGAAACTATTTTATTTAATGATTCATTTATTCATTATTTGGATAAATATTTTGAGGAAGAACATTCATCATATTCTTAATTTCTATACGTGAGATCAAAATTTAACCGTTTGTAGACCATTGAAGGATGAAAAGTGGAAGAGATTTTAGTATGGAGTTGTTTAGGCCGAATGGCTGTAACTTTGGAATGTCATAAAAAACATCTCCACTCATACCACCATTCAGGATGGGTTGTTAATCATTGAATATATAATATGAATAAGTTAATAAACAAAAGTTGTTAGTAGGAATGAAAAAACATGTTGTTGGATCTATATCATTATGCCTCACCTTTTATCAGGGTAACATAGATCACTAGTGGCTAGCGAGTATGTTTTAGTATTTACCAATTCCTATGTGTAAATGAAAGAATATAGCTAGGAAATTTGTGACAGGCCTCCCCTGAATGGATCTAAAATATGATGCCATATGGGTGATAGTGGATCATATAAACAATAAATCACCTTTCATCCAAAAATTTTATTATAATATGGTTTAGATATTTTATAATATCATTATCTATGAAGATGTAAAGTGGCATGAAATACTTGTTTTGATAGGATCAGAGAGGGTTATCAAGTTTACATCTAGTTTTTATGAAATAAATAATAAATCTCTTGGGACTCTGTTCAATAATGTTATGAAATATCTTTTTTAGATAGATAAAAAATATTAAAGTTTTATACAAACATTGGAAGTTATGAAATTTGATAGTGTAATGGGTTTTGGTGTCTCATTAGAAGAGCACATTTTGTTAGTGGATGTAATGTCAATGCCTGAGTTCCATACAATGTATCTCCAAGCCAGTGTTTCACATGACCTCGAGTGAACCTCCCTATATGCTAGAGGATTTAGATTATTAATTTTGACCAATATCAATCAATACTATACTATACACTCTTTATTAGTGTATCACAATTGTGGAAATAAAAAATAATATTAATAAACATTGATATAACCATTGAAAAATCTAGAATCACATGATAACCATAATAGGACATACAATATCTAAAAAAATGTTGTAGATATATCATGAAAATATTTGTCAGGTGTCGATAAAAAACCCAACAAAATTAGATACAATGATAACTAAAAAGAGGGACCAAACTCCATGTTGTGTTCACTCACCCTATCTCAAATCTGTCTCATCCATCCATCATCAAGCCATTGACATTAACATATATTACAAACATGCTATTTTTTCAGGTACTGATCAAGAAGCCCATATAACATATTAGTAAAACATAGTAGACCCCTTCCAATAGTATCTAAAATAATAACCAGTCAATAAAAATTTCTGTAGTTGTATATATTATAAAAAAAATAACATTCTAAAAAATTTTTACTTATTCAATCACTCTTTATTTAACAACATAAACCCTCAGGATCTGGAGGATACCGAATTATTCAATACCTGCTTCATCCAATGTTGAGGTATAGAACATTCCTCATATTTAACCAATAGGTCATTATATAAAAATGGGTATCATTATGCGTTTAAATTTAATTTATAATATGGAAAATTGTAATCATGTTCCAATGCTAAAATTTTTGATCTAGGTCTCCAATCGTAGGACCCATAGGGATTTGGATGCAATAGACCATGTCCCGCTCATGGATATCAATTTATAACTATATTATTTTGAAAAAAAAACTATTTTTTTCCACACATGAATATAAATTTATTACAATGGAAAATTGATGATATAGTCCTTGTCCCACCTATTAAAATAACATAATCACATATATCACAATATCACAAAAAACATAGTTAACAACTATTAACCCTCACATCATATTTTACAATCTCACATTTAATACAACATACCATTAAATAATTTAAAATAATTTAATTACACTAAATTCATTACTTAATTTAACAATAAATCAAATCACATTAATTAAATTAATTAATTTAACAATTAATAAATCTCATATATTACATTAATAAAAGTAATAGTTAATTAATCACAATAATAATTTTATTTTCAAAATAATATAAATTAATTAATTCAACAATTAATTATTCCTCTATAAAAATCACAGTATCCCAATAATTAATTCAACAATTAATTATTCATTTTCAATCAATTCATTATCCCCGATATCACAATCTATTAATTAATTAATTCCCAAAACTAATTAATTCAATTTATAAAAATCTATTGCAAAAAAATGATAGAAATTTTACAATTACATAAATTTAATTGAAATTAATGCATTGGTATTTGATAAATAGTACACATACCATGAAATTGGTTATGAATGCCCACAAATGGATATCCTTAATTGTATCACATAACCATTATCCTGATGAATAAATATATCTTTAGTAAAATCTGAAATTGGTCATCACATGAATCAAGATATACCAAATATAGATCTATTTTTTGAAAAAGATAAATGATAAACAACCCTATCATATCTATAAAGATGAACAATAATGAAAAAGATAATTAAATTAGGATTAAACCTCACAACCAGAGTGGTGTTGATTATCAATCAGGACATTGAATCATGAAGAAAAGAGTTGTACAACATTATGAATTACTTTATTAGCATCTAAAAACAATATGATCCATTATTTGATCAGTGGGGGTTCATTTTGGGGTTAATGTTGCGATTCATGTATTTTAAAAACTAAATATCTAAACACATTAAAATTTGTGAAAAAGTTTCTATGTGGGGGCACAAAAAATGAAAAATACATCTCCATTACTTTTATGATATTTATTGGTAGGGTGAATGGATTATTTTTTTTGGAGAAAAAATTTAAAAACTATGAAAATACCAAGTTCCTTCCAAAAATTATATATTTTTACCCAATCACACTACACGGTACGACTCAAAAAAATACACAAAACTAGTTGAAGGTGTACCATTAAACAAGCTCTAAATGTCTCCATAAATGTTTTATATATTACAGTATTAAATTATTAATAAAAAATATCCTTGGGTTTTAATATCATGGATATATAATATTCTGACCCAAATGATCATGTAACTAGGTCCAAATATTTTCATCACTCCACCATGTCACCTCCTTCACACACTCATGTTTCAATAATATCTAAACCATGAACAAAATAATTACGTGAAACACTTTCACACTACGATCAAACATACATATTATATAATCAACAATGGATGAATCTATCTGAATTTCAACTCCATCCACATCAATCACAAGATAGGTTTCGAGTTTATAACTCCAAAGTTGTGACTCATGAAACATGTGATGCATAATAACATATCTGTATGGAAGAACCAATCAGTATCACCCCAGCACAATTCTCTCTAAAACATCAATTGGTCCAATAATCCTATGATTGAAATTTCCATTAAATTGTATCCTTAAGTGACCTAGCATTTGAGAAATTGGAATGAATACATGATCATCATCTTCAAATTCTTGTGTTCCTCGATGTCTATCGGCATACAAAATATGTCTTCTGTGAGCCATAACCTTATAATTCTGAATTAGAAATAGCTTATATAAAATCACCTGCACAAGGATCAATCCCAATAAATCATACTCTCCAAAATCATTCTAGTTTTGAGGCGATTTTCATGACCAAAAATAAAGTTCCTTGTATTGTTTAATCTTTATAGTTTCTTAATAACTGTTATTATAGTAAAATTCCACAAGTAATATATGTTTCTATCAAGAACCATTGATTTATAGAACACAGTGTCACTATATTTCCTTGAGCACTTGTAAAATATTTCTCTGAATACAAATATATCTATTGGTTGAATGTCTATAATAAAACATGTATACCATGTTTCTTTTTCAATTCCTTAAAGAAGTGTGAAGTAAAATACATGTGATGGTATGAAATAATAATTTGTGTAACCCCATGAAGATGAAATATCTCCTTAACATATAAATCTCCCATATGATTTATTGATAATGTATCCCATACCTAAAATAATTTTCTACCTTTTTTAAATGGTCCATAGTAACCCAAATAACAACATTTTTCAGAGATATCATTGGGAGACCCACAAAAAAATCCATGCTAAATCATTACCCTATTTATTCTATAATGGGAAATGAATATAGTAAAAAACAAGTTCTTTAATTCATGTCCTTCACCTGCTAACAATATTTAAATCATGTCATAAACCATGGTATTTCCATCTTCATGAATGGATGCAGAAATCATCGATGTATGTCATGGTACATTATAGACACACATGGATGTAACTCCCACTTTGAGACATGAAAATCAAGTACAAAATCCCCCAATATACATATAGTAATAGAAACCTGATTTATAACATAGATTTTCTCATCCTAATCAATGGTGCAATTAGAATGTGACTCCCCAACATGATGGTTTTCTATTAATGGAATGAACTACCTATCCTCATAAATACTATACCAGATCCATCTTAGATGCTTATACCACATTAATTATGATACCAGATTCATCTTCACATAACCTTCCAAAACCAATACACGTATCACCTCCCAAATATTCATAATCATTCACTCTAAACTCAATTAATAAACCAGCTGAGATAATGTTTTCATGTTAAATGACTCGTCCACATTTTTCCCTTTCCCGAGTGTATATAATAGTTAAAAATTGAATGAATTCATATTCACAACCCATTTCTACTGCTGATAATTAAAATATCACATTGAAAACATATAATTTTTCATGCTATGATATTTATACACAATAAACACTTTTCCCAACCAATAGTGTCTCCAACACTATAAAGCATAGACTATTATATTTAGTTCGAGTTTTCTCGTAGGGTAATTCAATTCATGTGGCCTCATCTACTGAGACCCATACACCACTACATGATATCTCATCATAAACAAAAATAAAATTCAATTATCATACACATCACATAACACCATATACTCTTCACTTGGAGCATACAGGATATATATTGTTGACTATGTAAACTTACTCTTCAACTCTAATAAGGAATTCTCACATTATTTTTATCATTCTATACTTTTCCCATTAATTTTCAATCCTAAATGTGGTGATGCTATTAGGAAAAAAATTGGATGAACTTCTATTAATATCCCACTAATCAATGAATCATAGAGATATAAAAAACATTCTTGGGGTTCTCCCTAAAAAACATCCTTAACCATATCTATGATCCCTGATTCACCCTCCAATGAGGTGACGTGACATAAAAAGTTTCCCTAGTTAATCCTAAAATGACAGATAGATAGAATCATGAATAACAAATGGCCTCTTAATGTAATCAGGATATTTTCAACAAGTCAGGAATGGTAATCGTGAGTCTTTGAGTACATCAGTATGTCATCCAAAAAACTACCAAATACTAATCTTGGTATAGTTGGAATATTATGTTCATCAAGGAAAAAAATAGTAATAGTATTGTTCAAACAAAATGGAATTAAGAGGAACTCATATATGCCATAAATTCTTGTAAAATAGTCATTGGTATATCAGATGGTCAAACAATCAAATGATGACACCCTGATCTCAATTTAATAAGAGAATATACACAAGATCTATTAAATAGGTCAAAAAGATATTCAATTCAATGATCAGGATATCAGTTCATCACTGTAATCGAATTCAAAATTTGGTAATAAAATGATATAAAAATAGTCTAATCATCCCCCTTTGAAAAAAACGACTGAATCCAAATTCACATACTATGACGGATAAATCCTATAAAGTCGACTCATCAAATTGAGTCATAATATCATTATTCTCAGTTAGTGTGAATCTGTATTGTTGAATATACATTGGGGAAGTCTGAGGTGTGACCTCAATATTTAATTCACTATCTATTTAAAATGGATTCTCTAATAAAACATCATGAAATATATCATGAAACCTATCCACTATTATTTGAATGAAATTAAACCCTTCACCCATATAATCAATCAAAAAACTATAAATATAGGCAGTAAGCCCCCCTAGTTACTGGTTACCTATCCCTACATTGCCCAACGGGATATCCCACACTCCAAAGTGAATGTATTTGTTAACCACATGAGACATACACATCACACTCTTTTGGTAAAAATGAATGAGGGCTCAGACTGATATTGACCATTTAATTCAAAAACATTGTTCAAATCCATAATTTTCAAAAATGTAATTATCTCCAAGAAATTATACTCATCAAACACAAAAGAAAACTCCTTTAGAAAATAGATATATATTTACCATACTCCCAATGATTTATCTATAATTATAAAACCTCACAAAAACTACCCCATCCGGATCACACCAGTGAAAATTTTTGTATAAATAAAATAAGGAGAGGTAGAGAAAAAGATAATGTAATATATTGCATAGAATATGTACGAATCAAATAAGTAACTATTGACAGTCCAACATTACTATCTAGAAGAATAGGATGAACTGCAAGAAACCATTATACCAATCTTTTTTAGGATGTAGTGTGAGGCCCCTGAGCTACTCGACATTGATGGTATGGGTGAAAATTCCCAAAATATCACCATTCACTACTTAGACAAAGATGACCATTAAAACTCTACCGGACATACTAATAGGGTTTGGAAGATCCAATTTCCATACACAACTTCCACCAAACTACTTTTTAACTACCCATCTATCAGATTTTCCTACAAAACATCTGTAGATGGACCATCATGTTGCAGGTTTGACACACCACTAGTGTTTGTGGAAACTATCTCCCAATGTGTTCCAACCAACCACGTTGTATATATATTACTTGAATAAGGGCATGTGTGATTGAACCCATTTTCTCGCAACATTTCATTCAAATAATCTTGCTGACATTATCATAATGATTCTTTTTAATCCCAGAATCATGCCTCATGATAGTTTACTAGAATACACCATTCCTCTACTAGAAACCACATTAATAGTATCCTATGATATTATATCTTGACTTACCAACTCAATAAACTTCATCTTTTTAATGATATTTACATAAGATTTAATTTGTATCTAAATCCCATCCTGAAATTGTTTCACCGTAGTCACCAGATCTCCAGCTAATGATATAATGAGGCACTTAAATTCCATAAGTCATCAATCATAGTCCATAAAAACATAATACCATATGTTATACAAATAAACATAGCTTCACTATCCGGGCAGGGAATATTAAGGAAAACGTTCTCCAAGAATTTATCCCAATATTCCTTCCATTACATAATCACCATCTATCTTTCCAGAATTTTAAGGCCCCAACATTGCTTCATTTACCCTGAAACATGCAAGTAGCTATTTTGACATTCTCTCCAGATGTAATATATATGTGGTCAAGTATTATTTGGGTAGATTCAATGGATAAATTAACTACCTCAGGTCTACACTCGCCATTAAATTTTAGAGGTATCTTCAACTAAAAATCCCATGTATTGTTATGCATACTCTTCACCACCATCTCTATGTCTCTCTCTATAAACTGCATGACGTGAAAAAAGTTCCCAGACACATATCTCTTGCTTCTTGACCTGGCACTATCGGTCCCTTAGTTTCCACTATTAGTGGAGCATCACCAACCATGTCCTCTTATTTTCCATTCAATAAAAATCATCTTAAAGGGCTATTTTTTCAAATACATATAAATTTCTGGTTATACATTATAAAACATTAACTCATATATAGGAATTGACATATAGGAAAGAACATCATTTCCCACAAACAACACCACATGGTCAAAAGCAAGGAACTACATGTACCCTTTTATTTCCTACATCTAGGTAATTTTTTATAAAGGTTATACTCATCCACATTTCGTAGATTCAATAGATAACATTTTTTAAAATCCTTTAAGAATTTTTTAAAAATTTCAAATTTCACAATAGGATCCTTTGTTCAATTTTATTAACATGAAAAGAAAAACACTTTCGATTTTAACCAATTAAAAAATAAACAATTTCCCAATGAATTCCTAAAAATAAGAATGTCAAAATATAATCTTGAGTTCCTAGAATAATGAACTCTTCCTCAATTCACATTTTATTCCATGTAGTAACTCAAATCTAAAAATATCTCATGATCAAAAATCATGACACACAAAAAGTGCATCAATGAATGGGAAATAACATTTAGTTGTAGAAAAAAATCAAAACAAAAACATTTCAACTATGGGTAATTGATAATTACTCTATAAACGGTATAGTTACTCCCATTAATAGGTTCGTAACCACATCCCTAATATTCATAGAGTCTTCTACACCTTTCCATAAATAGTTTGATGAAAAAAAATACTTAATACTAGATTGCGACTTCCTTGACTAGGTTCCACACAATAGTTCCCTATGAATAACTTCAATGTAACATTAAGCATGAATCCATATACTGAAGAGGCTACTGAAAAGAAGCGAGGGTCAACATCATTCAAGAGGAGACCATAACCACTTTTTTAAAGTAGAAGAAAAGTTTGAATAAATAAGAATAACCATAGATATAACTAATATGAAACCAAATCAGAATATCATGATGACCATAACATGAAATATAATATACAAAACAAATTACTAGCCATGTGATGAAAATACATTTCATGTGTAAATTTTAAAAATAAAATTTAATTAAAGACAATGAAGACTCAAAAGAAGGTCCTGAAACCATGTACGGTTCCCTCATCCAAGATCCATCCTAACTCATCCATCCAATATAAATAATTTCCCCGGAACTAATCCAACAACCATGAAATCTATTCAGTTCCTGATTTGGCAACCTGAGTAAAGTGTTACTACATCTATGTATGACACTGCCAATGGTACCTATCATAATATACAGTCGTTAATAGTGTCTTTATATGTATAAGAAATAAATATAAGTAATAATGTAAATAGTTTACATTTATTCAGTTACAGTTTTTCTGCACATAAACCCTTGGGAACCCAAGGAAATCGATACTATTTATTCCTACTTCATCTCATGCCAAATTCTGAATAAAACCTCCTTATCATCCCAAAATCAATTATCTTAAATTGTATATCATTATCTTTTTCATTTTAATTTATAATACAAACAATTGTAGCCATGTTCTAATGCAAATAGTTAGGGTCATAGTCTCCATTCCATAGACCATGTTGGATATTGATGCAACATACAATTTCCCACTCCCAATTATCATTTATTGCAATGGTATTTTGATTTATCAAGCCATTTTAAACACATTAATATCAGTTATTTAAAATGAGATATTGGAATAATAGGACTTCTCCCACAAACAAATATCACATATTTATATATATTAATGAATCACATAAATATTGGTTAATCAAAATTAACCCTTACATCAAATTTCACAATTTAACATGTAATAAAACATCCCACTAATTAATTTAATTATTAAATAATCTCATCAATTACATTAATTAATTAACAAATTTATTAATCACAAAAATTTTATTGAATAACTTAGTAATTAATTATTCATTTCATTTCATATAATCAATTCAATATGTAAATAAGCACATGAATAATAGTAGAATCCCAACTACTTAAATTAATTAATTCACAAATTAATTAATCCAATATCATAATATAAATATCCTTCTAATCAATTAAATAATTAATAATTATAATTCAATCAATTCACTATCCCCAAATTATTAATCCCTTAATTAATTATTTCACCAGAATAAATAATTCATTTTTGGGAACTCAATTTAAAACTAATCAATAAAAATTCTCTAATTACATACAATTAATTAAAATCTTTTCTTTTTGATTTGAATAATAGAACACCAACCAAAAAATAGATGATTAATGATCACCAACATATATCCCCAATTTTAGCGAAATAATTATAATCATGATGGTGAAAATGATATTGAATAAATTCCTTAACAAAAGATCAAGAAAATAAATAAATATAATAAATAGATCCAGATCTATACAAAATTACAGACAAATAACCTATTCTTTCCAAGAGGATGATTAGGAGTTGGAGAAATCAATCAGGAAGAAACCACGTACCATGATTGGGGTCAAACAACAATTTAGTATTATAATTATAAATAATATTTTTTTAAATACTTATGAAATCATTCTTCATCCTCAAAATATAGAGGAATAATTATGGGATTATTGGGGTTTAAGTTTCTTTTAATGATGATTTTTTTGTATTCGAAAAACAAAATTTCATTCTAAATGAAATGTGGCTCACGGTTTTTTGCGTAGAGAAACTTGATTTTCCAAAATGTGGACCATAACAATGCTCCTCTTCTAAGTGGGGTGCGGTGAATGGTTTTGATTATTTGAAAACATGGTTTAAAAAATTGTTCCATGTCCATGTGATTCTCTATATTTAGATTCACATAGTTTTTTTAGATATAAAGCATGGTTTCTGCAGACTGTGTGCCGACCATGCACTTACCCTCTTCTTTCAAATTTCATTTTTCTCATCCAAAAAAGCACCACATAACAAAAATAAATTACTCAAAACAAAAATAATTCATATAAAAAATCCTAATAAATATCTTGAAATAATCAATACCATTCAATTATTTTTTTCATATAATATATTTTATCAGGCCTTAATACATATGGATCATTTTTAAGAATTTTATTGGAATCCCATTCATTATCTAATATTTTTATGGACAGAGGTGTGAATTCACTAGTTGGTCTACACCATACCAAAGAGAAAATATAAATGATTCAATTCCCATGGAAAATTAATGATATTTTTCTGATACATTAGAATTCATATGTGTATCTTCAACGATTAGTGATGTCATTCGGCGAGTGAAATATTATGTTTTTTATAATCTATTCCATGCTTGGTAATTTATTTTTTCAGGCAGAGAACATTTTATTTTCTGTTCAGATTCACCTTTTACATACATGTTTTGGTTGTTGAGGTGGAATATCAGTTGAATTTTCCACAAAATATTATTTAGTGCATAATCCATTTCTGATATCTCAGTTGATGAAGTATTAATATGATCTTGACCATGTTAATCAACGATTTCACATTTACCTAATTATTAATGATTCATTGAAATATGATACCATGTAAATTTGAAATAGGTATTTAAAATACTTTCATGTGAAATAGAATGATATCTTCCAGGAAAATGGTTGTTTCTATGTCCTGTGGATGGAATTCCAAACGGTAGTGAGAATTTAGCACACCAATTTTCATGAGAGTATCCATTTTTTATGTTTTTATGTATGAAATGTAATTTATTTTTTATTATTTTTCGATTTTTTTAATGTATTTATGGATTTTATGGTGGTTCATTCATTTATCACGGTTAGTAGAAACCATGAAACACCTTCTTAAACCATGAATGTAGAAATTGTGGGATCCAGGTAAGTGCAGAGTAAGCCTACAGTTTGTCCAAACCCATAAACCACCTCAGAGAAGTCAATTTTTTTTAAAAAGGCATTATGCGTGGTTGAAAGGTAGTTTATCTAATTATGTATGCCAATAGTGTAAGATTGTAACACACCAACATTTTATGAAAAATATTCTTTTTAATTTCATTAATGTCTTGTGTTGTATGCTACACCAAAAGGAGCTTGCACAAAACGCATCCTTGACTTTCCTTTCATTACACTCAATCGTGACGTTCCTCGATAGCGTGTGTAGTACGCAATACCGAGTTTCACTAAACGAGATATTATTATAATATTATTATGAACTAGCCATTATGAATAGTAATACCCACCTATTGAAATTTTATAAATATTATCTTTCGAAATGGACTTCATTTTTGGATTTGGAATATCGAAATTAGCTTAGAGAGAAATTTTGGTACTTTTCGGATAACTTTCATATTCTGATGAATAGTGAAAATTACTAAATTTTAATTAAAAACAAATTTTTAATAGAAATAATTAATAGAGATAAATTATTAATTTGAGTGGTTTTAAAGTACATTTAGAATATATTTTTACAATTTAATACAATGTTGGTCATTGGTTTCAATTTCACATTTAAACCAGACATAATCAATTGTCAATCTTTTGATAATTATTATCTTTTAAAAACACGCTATTAGTTTTGACGACGGGAATTAATTTATAAATTAGTTAATGTAACTGATATGTTTTGAATTTGGTAAAATAGACATCATTTTTGAATTCATAATATCAAATATATCTTACGCCTAATTTTTGGTATATTTCCAGAAACTTTCATTTTTGATGAATACTCAAACCACTAAGTGGTAGTTAAAAAACTGAATTTTTCCTAAAACATAATTTTTCCGCTTCTGTGAGTGGAATTTCAAAAATCTGAGAGAAACGATTAATATCAAGGACTAAAATGTGGTTCAATGATATGAAAATAATTTTTGGTGAATAGTAACTTTTTACTTTTTTACCACGGTTAAAAGTAAATAGGGTCATTAAGGGTAAAAGTATTATTATTATTACCCTAACACATGTCCTAATTCTATTGGATAAGTGTACTTCGACCAATAACAAACTTAGGAATAAAATATGACCATTTAGGCCCACTTGGATTAGATTAGGACATTTATTATTAATTTATTTAAAGAAGGGTTAAAATAGTTAAAATCAATGTTTAATAATTAAAAAATTTTAATATAGGGTTATACATACGATAAATTCAACTATAAATATTCATTATAAAGTTTAAAATATTTCATAAATAATGATATTTTATTTTTAATTTTTAGACTTAAAATAATTCAATTTATTTGTGACACAGTGATGATGTAGTAATTATCTTATTAATGAAATATTGACATAATTGATGTTATAAATACACAACTAAATGTAATTTGAGACTTTTTATGAATTCCAATAATTTTATATGTTAACATGACATGTTAGTATTGATTTAATTAACATTTTTCGACTAATAATTCTGTTATGATTTTCCAAAAAATCAATTACCAAATAGTGTCAAAATTGACATAAAATAGTTTTTAAAACAAATATTATATTATTAATTGTTACTATCTTCCTAAAAATCTATGTTTCGGCCAAGATACATATATCATGAAAGGGGTATCATTAATGGACAAATTGGGGGTCTCTTGGATGTATATGGTATGTTTATTGATTATATAATATAAAAATACAATGTGACATGGTAAATGTCAATCTAATTAACTACGAGTTAAAACTAAAGGATAAGGTTAATATAATGACATAAACTTGTCTAAATTATATTGGATGAGAGGCTTTAGACCCATCCCCACCTTAGATTCTAAATATATAAATTTGGAGCTGTTAAAAACCGAATATGACTTTATAATTAAATAATAGTTTTAGTTATTCCAAAGGTGCCCCTCTCCTCCCTTATAAAAGGGCACCTCCTCCCTCTCTTCCTCACAACACTTTGAGCCTTCATGCCCAACCAACCATTCCAAATTCACTTCTCCACTTAGCTATAAACATCCTAGAGGTCCTTTTCTTCTTCAAATACCAATTTTAGTGCCCTAAGAGGAGGTCTCAAAGAGGCTCTTCAAAGAAGAGGTAATGTCTGTTACCGATTCTTTCAACTTTATTTCTTCTTCCACTTCCACTTCTTACATTGTCTCATTATGAAGTAAAAACATCTATATCACTCATATACTGATATGTTATGATAAGTATGAAACTGCCCTATTTCACCATCTATCCATCCTATAGAAAACGAAATCACCGCGCGTGCGTACGTACGGAATACCGTCTCCACGCCGTGGTGTAATCTATTTCCCACCACCACCATACTTGGATGGGTATAATGGTTTAAATAATGACTATATATGATTATTTTAAATTGATATTTATCCTGTAATACTATACATACACTCCAATAAAATTCCACGATCATGGAAATGATATCATCGCTCGTGCGTACGTACGGAATACCGTCTCCATGACGCGATGAGATTCATTCTCAATGATTAACCATTCATAAGTGATTATAATGTATATATAATGAGTAATCATGAAATATATGACATAATAATGATACTGGATTTATGTATATATATATTTATGTCATCCAATTAATTCCATTTAATTCAATGAAGAAACGAAAACAACGTTCATGCGTACGTACGACCTACCGTCTCCATGAACATCGTATTTCATTCCATTTATCGATCTATTATATATATGTATATTCTGTATATATATTATATATAAATCTTGTTTTTTATTCTGGAATTAAGTAATCATGATCAAAGTAATCATATAAATAATTACAAGTCAAATCACTGACGACAAATGAAATGATTTTACCCAAAACGCTCTTTAACATGGAATTTACAAAATAACGGGTAATATAAAGTCATAAGTGAACCATATATGATATCATAACAATGTCTATGATTATATAATAAGTCAATGAAACTATTTAAATCATTATACAGGATGTTCGGATACGTACGAAGCATATTGAACCTAAGGTAAGGGATAATTTTGCAAATCTCATTTTTATCTGAGATTGCTTATTCATAAGTATTAAATGATTTTATTTCTATCATCCATGTACATGTTTTAGAAAAGTGTATTCATGTATTTTTAAAGTCCTTTTTACCCATTATTACTTTTACCCCATGGTATGGAAGGAATCTTTCTTTTATTTACCCTACAAGGTACTTTTGGACTTTTCCGGAAAAAGTACGAGAAGAATGTTTTTTTAACTTATACGGCATGAACGGATTTTTACGGTTTTATAAAGCCTTATTTTCATGAATCATCCTCCAAAAGATCTCATAAATATTTTCAACAAAATCCTTTTTTTTAATTTCATGACATTTTGAGAAAAGAAAATGATTTTGAAGAAGAAATGATATTTTCCTCAAGAATTCATTTCAAGTGTTTTATCAAAACCATTTTTCATCTAAGATGACATTATTTCAAATGTGTATGTTTCAAGTATAATTTCTATATGATTTACATGGTTTCAATATTCTTATTATGAAATGATATCCATTTATTTTATACGGATTATGTGATGATGGGATGATGATTATGAAACCCATTTTATTCTTTGGGTTATGATGAATGTTTTAAGTTTATTTTGTGGCACAAGTAATAATGATTTCATTATGAGATGGGTGGGACCTATATCTCCCACCAATGCATTGCGTAAAGATTTATATCTCATGAGATAGACATGTCTGGAACGGTAAGTTAATCTGGTTCAGTATTACAGGACTGGAACGAGGAGTGAACTCGATTCAGAAAGGGACTTTATCCACTAAGATGCTCTTGGCAGCAATGCCTTGGCTACTATGGAAATCATTACATGTGCTTAATGGATGACACAATTACAAGTTTTATTCCCCTGCTATGTTATCATGATTTATGTTCCATTATGATATATTCCTTATGTACTTCCATGTTTTAATTTTTTGCTTATGATTTTGATGTTTAAACATTATGTTCATGTTTTTATGTTCAAATTTATATGGTATGTTTTACCCAAACTGAGAATTTGAGATCACCCTTTTTATGTTTTATTTTCCCCCAGGATGAAAAGAAATGTTTTAGGTAAGGAAACAAAAAGTGGAAGATCTTTATTGGAGATGTTGAAGATCATTCACCACGATTAGAATATTACGTTCCAAGTTTCTAAAGACACTAAACTATTATGGTCATTCTGTGTCTGTTTTTGTTATGTATTATGTATTCCAAAAAAGTAATGTAATATCTATGTACATCAAGATTCAGGTCACTACAAAGATACTTCATGAGTTAATGAAATATACATGGTTGGACAACAATATTACTAACTGCCCCTATCCATGATTAGTGAATAGTAAGATTCGAAAATTGTGGATATAACCATATTTATAAGCATAAAACCTTGTTTTTTACTTCTTCCAACCCTTTCATGAATTTATTTCCTCCCAATGGATGTGGATAACCTACCTTTCAATCAAGGGGAAATAAGTTTAAAATTATTGATGCATTGAAACCCATATACCTTTGTATGTCCTTCTAATTATTTCCATAGATATATACTTTTTTTACTCATTGTTTCAAATATAAAATCCATTGGGTATCTATGTATGTAGTTTAATGATATTAATGATGAAATATGGGTATATGTTTTATAGGGAACTATATCAAAGTATGATTTTAATAATTTCCAACTTTTTTTTGGAAGAATTCGTGTCATTATTTAATTTCACTTATGTTTTCAAGGTAGGTAGTTTAAATCTCAACAACTATTACTAGAACATATATTTTTCGTATCAATTTGGTCAAAGTACATGAAATTTTTTATGAAATTGTTGTCAAACATTTATTTAAAACCTCTTCTGTGATGGTTTTGGAAATTTTAGAAATTTTTTATTGTGAAATGTTCATTGTTTAATTTTTTTTAATGATTTTTTAAAATATTTATTATTATTATTTCATTGATATATTTTGATAGGAATGTTTTCAATTAAAGGTTGATTTTTATTAAATTGATTAGAATCGTTGGATTATAATTGTTTTGGAATACACAGGTTGGTGTGAGTTAATGCTTTTCATGTAACCCTGAATAAGTGAAATGTATCCTATCATTACTAGGTACCTGACCATAGATAAGTATAATTTTCCATTTTTTAAATTTTTTTATGATAATTAGTGATTACATTGTACGTGATGGAAAACCTATCATGAGTATTGAATTTGAACTAGAGCATTCATGTGTGTGTTGATGTGTGTGAATCATGGAAAAGTATACCAAAAGGAATGTTAATCGGTTTAATGCATGGTTTATTATTCTATTTCTATAGAAACAATTTTGAATAAGAAAAATGTTTTTGTAGGTAATTTATTGGGATTATAGATAAACTGTTTTAATAATATTTAATTATTTTATATAAATTATCTATCGTGTTCTATACTAGTGTCGTCGGTTGGAATGTCATTTTGGAAAAACCAACTATGTTTCATTACCCAGAATGGATTTTGGTCTTTAGTGTATTTTTATAAATCATTCACTTAGAAAAAACATTATAGTGTTATCATATTTCTTTATTGATGCATCTTGATTCCTAGGGTATGGGTTTTGGATTTGGAGCATGGGTCATGTTGGGAGGTGTAATGGTATATCATTGTAGTCATTGAGATTTTTTGTTCTTGTATTATTATTTTTATTATAATTTGATTCTTTGTTTTTTGTTGTATTTTTTTTAGTCTGGAATTACATTTTTTTTGAGTCGCATTTTTTTCAAGCATAAAATAATGGATGCTTGTAAGGGGTATCATAGTTTTTTTATTTTATGTTAAAGGGTTAAACCATCCCCCAAATTTTAATTATGACCTTGGTATTTATTTCAAACTTTGGAAATATAAGTATTTCATCCAAGGCCATGTATTTTCCTAACTCATTATCAAGCTAATGGAATGTGTTGCGATATGAAATATTCTATCATCCAAATAATGTTCTTCAACTCAACTTCAATATTTTGATCAATTTTTATAATAGTAAAAATATTTATAGAATTTTGTTTTGGTTTTGGGATTCATTATTTTATAAATACATTTCACTTTAACATAATCATTTCTATATATAATGATATTGGATTGGTTATGTGGTGAGGATTTTGGTGAATGTATTCACGTTAATTGATGTTTGTGATCTTTTATTATAATAAATAGGATAAGATTTACTAAATGAGGATCATCTATTGTTATTAAAGATATAATTATTGATGAGTTATTATGGGAATTATGTAATATCCTCCCATGCGCACAATAATAAGGATTACAATGTTATGATTAGTATAATGGGATACTCATATATCATTGTAGTTTAAGGTCATAGGGTGATGTTTCTAGACTATCTCATTGGATAATTTATATACTATAGAATGGATTATAGAAATGTTATTGAAGAAAATTTGGTGAACCTATACATGGTTCAATCACTGATCATTATCCTAGTCATTTATCCATCATCCATAATATATGATTTTATATTTTCAATTTAATCATAAAAACCCACTTAAATATAATAATTCATATATATATAGATAAAAAATAAATAAGACATAATCAATATAACACTCATGAATATGAAAATATATTTATAGTATATAATAGGTCTTCTATTCCAAAATTATAACCATATAATAAATTATAATTACAAATCCCAAATAAATGTTATTGTCTAAATAAATATTTATTTAATATAGAGTTGAATTTATATTCATAAAATAACAACCATCCAAGAAGATCATGGCCAGATGATATTGTGATGATATATTCACGTTTTTACCTCATTGAGTGTAAATTCTTTTTCCATCAATATGAAATGTAGTTAGTTTTTAAAATAAATGATAATAATTTAAAAAAAATTTATTAATATATTAGATTTTAATGGATTATATTCTCTTTTATTAAACATTTTAAAATGTATTAAAATCAAAACCTAATGTTGAATGAAAATATTTCTCCTAAAGTCACAACTAGTAATGATTTTGTTATCAATCATAAATATTATGATGAAATTTAAATCCAAACATGACATATGAATTTTTATTTATGTTTATTTGTATTATAGGTAAGGATTTTAACTACAATTTCTATTAATTATCCATGTATATTTCACTTTGGTATATAATAATTATAGATTAAGAACCTGTCAGACAGAGAGATTTTCCATTCGATCTTTATGGCATACTTATGTGGTGATTTTATTCCCAATTAACTATAGATGTCACTATATTGGATGAACATAAAATAATAATTTTCAATATCATTATCCAAATATAAATAAACACAACATTATATATAGAGATATAAAGGGGACGTCTTGTTTCTCTATAAATATACAATGTTTACATGGAAATACCCATTAATATGTGACAATGACATCTACACAAAGACGTTGAGGAATATAAAATTGAAAATTCATTATATCAATGATTTAAATATTGTTATAGAAATATATTTAACATGTGATATAGATTATCCTTCATTATGAAATAAATAATTTAATACAATGGAGTCATTTGAAATATTTTAGGGAAATCATTATAATTTTTATCAAGTGGAATGATTAGTAAAGGTGAAGGTTTTGTAATGTCAAATGACTCCCCAATATCATATTTGAAGAAATATGAATTTGACAACATAGTATGGAATATGGATCCTAATAAATTATAATATCTTTACTTGACATTGATGGTATTTATTATTTATTTTGATGTAGGTAATTTTTCTAAATAATATTGATACGTATTGGATATTAAATGTTTTTCAAAAAAATTTCAACACAGATAATTACAACATGTGGTGACTAATAATGGTAATAGGGTGAGATCTCGAATATTATATAGACGTAGAAAAATGAAAATTATTCCACTATACTATTTTAATAAACAATTAAAATATTCAAAAATAATTAAAATAAAATCATTTAATGACATGACCATGCATTCTAACCATTAACCCACTTAGAAAAGGGAATTCGAACAACATCCTCTCATATATACCAAACCCAAAATTGATAAAAAACAGAAAACAAAAATTTATGAGCTAAAATATAAAATCTATGATTCAATAATGAAATTTTATGTCATCAATAAAAAAATAATATATTAAATAATAATATTAAACATAACGAGATCATCGAATTATATATCCCTAATGTAATTATTTTTTTGTAATAATGAGGAGTGACTATGAATTTAATCCTAGAATAATATCTAATTTCTAATTTTCTATACCATACAATGAAAATATTTGTGTTGGAAATTATAAAAATAATGATAGTGAATGTTAAATAAAACTATAAAAATGTTATATAAAAATGAAAAAATTCAATATAACATCAATAAATATTATACAAAGAATTAAAATATCATACATAAAATTCCATAAATAAATTCATGATAAATTAAAATTAGTGTAGGAAAACATACTTCAATTGTAAGATCTATAAAAAAATACCATATATGTGAAATTCCATGTGTAAATATACCCAATTAAAAGAAAACATCGAATGAATAAGAGATAATATAATAAAAAAATTCCATTTCCCGCACAAAAACATCCATCCATATTAAATGGTATTTATATATATTAAATTCCATGAACCATTGGGGAAATTTCATCTTATATTTCCTTATGTGATCATCAAGTGTCATTACTAGTATCAGACACTATGTTTATTATCATTTTTAATAAGAGAATTATGAAAATAAGAGTATTTACATAAATAAAAAATATATGAAATTTCATTCCTATATTGTTCATCCATGCCATCTCAATATGTGATTATATTTTTATTTTCAATGTGGTAATATTTTTGTTCATTGTGGTGGAAGAATGATGTACACCACCATCACCAATCATCCATGTTATAGATTTCAATAAGAAAATATTAACCATAAATTTTTTAAGAAATGTACATTTTGAAATGAAATTATTGAATAAAAATATACATTATAATATTATAAATTCAATGAAACACCCATATGTAGATAACTGTATCACTGGTACATTTTATGGAATGTCTATTTTAAAATAATAATTGCCTTTTCGATAACATTTATTGCCCACAATATTAAGTTCAATCGAAACATAGTCTATTATTATGTGGAAATTATATGTAAAATGTTAATAATATTAGTTATTAATAATAATTAATAAATTTTTTAAATAATATTTTTTTACATATTTTTAAATTAATATCATTGGTTATCAATAAAAACCTAATAATATGAAAGTATGTGAAATGTTTTTATGAGAAATTATTTTCTTTATGTGGAATATTGGAATCTTATAATAAATTGAATTAGGAATTATTGGTGAATTATTTTAATTAATTGTACATATTATATATAATATCAATTCTATTAAAACTAATTTGTATTATATTTTATAATATTAGAATAAATACATTTTTATTAGCGAAAATTTATTTTTTAAAAATTGATTTTAATCCCATTTTGTGAATGTATTATAAATTAATTTCACCAATTAATAGAAATTTAATATTGAAACATGTATTAAGTATTTATATTAATTAGTTTCAAAAAAATTAGGTATGTCCATTTTATATTTGATCTTCATCAATAGTAACAATGGGAAAATTTTTCATCATTGTTAAGGGTGAATCAGGTTAATAATAGTTAAATTTATGCGATAAAGACATAATAATTAATTTAATTTCTTATTTAATTGGTTTAATTAAACCTTTATCATCATAAGATAGAAATTTTTATGTTTAATGGAAACTATTCCATTAATATTATGAATTTAATTTTAAAATTCATAATGTAAAAAATGTCACTCTTTTTGTTTTGAAATAACTAATTTGAAAAAAAAACTGATGAATGAATTTAAATTTAAATTTGGGGAAAAATTAATTTTTTTTAAAATTTAATAGTAATTTATAATTTTTTATAATTATAAAATTACATTCAATTCTTATGAAATTAAAATACCTTATTTATTAAATGAATTGAAAACTAAAATAACTATTATTAAAAAAAATAATACTGAAATAATTTGAGGTTTTTATATTTTGTAAAACAAATATAATTATTATGAAATATTAGAGATTCTTGAAAAAATAATATCATAAATATAAATTTTTATTGATGTATTTGATGTAAATGTAAATAAATAGTGTAAAAAATATCATTAATGATAAATTATAAAAATAATAATTTATTATATAATTTTGAATTAATTAAAATATTAAAAAGGCTTAAAGGGATAATATGTTATTAGAAATTTCAATACTTTTCCATTTATGAGACAGTATTTACCATATATGAACCATTATAACTATTTCTGTGAGAAAAATATGTTTCAACAACTAATGCTAATATATATATATACTAAATGGTTAAACCAAAATATAATTTCTAAAAAATCACACAATCCTTTATTGATTTTATTTGTTGATGATATTTGAATCATATCTTAAAAAAGGTTTGAACCAATACATTTGGCTATATTTGGGAAATTTAATAAATTTTTTAGAATTATTCATTTATGAAATCCCAGAAATTCACCTCACCTCAATTTTAAAAGAACACCCATTCCATCAAATAGATACACCACATTGGAAACACTATATTGTCTACGACCATACCATTCAACATATAAATTTCCTTAGATATGTTATGAATATTTTTTATCCCTAAAATATCAAACATATGCTCTATATGAAAGGATCTAAATGAGGCCTATCCAAGACGTGGTAATGGACTTACCCAACCACTTCTAATGTATTTCATCTAATATCTCTTTTAAATATATTAAATATTTAAAAATTAATAAATTTAGTATACCTAATATACATATATTATATTATTAATACTAATTGATTATTATCAACCATCTATACCATCAAATGTGATGTGAAATAACCCCTTATTCATACAAATGATATATCGTCTCCCCATATCTGTACAATTTATATTTCATCGTAATATTTTATGGATGGGTAATATTTTAAGTATAATGTTTATATAAGATAATTATTATATTATTATTTCTCTATAATGATAAATTAAAATCTATATACATACCTTCTAATGTTTTGGAAAGCGATGACGCCATTTGAGCATACTTGGGGACTACCTCCCTGATGAATGAATGTGATTTTTTTTGCATTTTAATTTAATAAGGATGGAAATGATGATATAGTTGATTAATATATAAAATTTATATTATATAAAAGTGATTCCAAAAATATTAATTATTATTTACATTTATTACGTTCAATATTTTAAATAGTGAAACATAATTCATTCACACATACGACCAATCATCTTCATGAAGGGTGTACTTTATTATATATATATATATAACATTTATGGATTACTATAAATTAATATAATATATATATCTCTGTGTGTGTGTTCTCATTTAATTATTATGTTCATGTATATTATGTAATATTAATAAATTTGAATGTAAAAAAATTGCTAAATGAGAGTATATATGAGAAATGGAACAGTTATTTCCTGAATCAATGATTTCATCAAAAAATAATAATATAGTTGTGATAATATATTTTATTTAACACATAAATTTTATGAAATATATTATTATGGTAATATAATAGAAATGAAATTAATCTATATTGGTTAAATATATTGTTTCAATATCTATAAGGGAACTCACACATAAGGCAATGTTTCAATCCACAGTTTAATAGATTTTTGAGATTGTTTATGATTATTTACCCGATGGGAGAATATTTATCTTCCATATCAATATTAACATAATAAAATTATAGAATATTTCTAATAATAGTTAATATCGTTTCCACTATTTTAATTTTTTTAAAAGGTTATAGAAGTAATTATTTTGAATTTTCTTAATCATGTTAAATTTTATAATTAATATAACAATGTTAGAGTATTGAATATTAACTTATAAAGAAATATCATGTTTTCCTACCATCTAGAATAATTTATTCCTGAATGTTTCCATTAAAATATTATAACATATATGGCGTGAGATTCTTTTTACACCATAATGACTAATATTTTCATCTATATATCAATTATAACAATACAATGGTCTATCAAAGAAATAATTTCATCATATTTGTGATGTTTTAAAAATAATTGACTTCTTGGTTAAAATTGTTATTATCCATAAAAATATTCCACTAATATTTATATTGTATTTTAAAATATGTGAACACACTTAGTTTAAATTTATTATTTTCTGTCCTTTAGACCCAACCTATCTCATCCCTTACTCTTTGAAAATATAGTGTTTGAAGACTATTTATTGGTCAATGAATCTAATTTCCGAAAATTTCCAAAATTTCAAGTTTTGGGAACTTTTTTCCAGAACAATGACTTGGTGAATGGTAGTTCACTAAATCGTGACTCACTAATTAATGACTTGAAAACTAGTATCTTCTTGAATGGTTAGACTTCCAATGGTAAATCATTTAATGGAGACTCATTAAATAGCGATTAGTCCAATTTCAACATGATTAAGGAAGTCTCTTCAAACAGTGACTCATAAAACGGTGATTAGTCCAACAGTGACTCTTGAATAGTGTTTCTAGCTTCCTATAGTTTCACCCCTATGATGTTACCCTGAACACAAAATGCATCTGAATCCATTTTTGGGGACATTAGGTGGATTCAAATATCATAATTCCTATATAAATTTTTTAAAGGTCTTGATGCCTTTAGGCGATCAAAATATGAAATCTTCCTCATATCTGCATTTAATGGAAATTCTAAACTATATCAAAACTATAACACCATTTATATTTTCAAAAAATCCAACATAAAATATTCCCATGTTCTTCCTTCATGAAATTATTTGGTATGGGAATCCGGATGTTTTTTATCCCATAAGGTTCAAACAATCGAACTGCAATCATTATATCATGTTCCCCATAGAGTTTTTCTACTTCATCTGCACCCCCTATTTTTGTGAAACCAGGATGTTTCGATCCATCATCGATATATGTTATGTTGTACCACAATTATTCTAGTTTCCTTGATTGGTTTCCTCCAGAATCTCCTTTCCATGAGATGCCATGTGATCTCTATGTTTTTAATTGATCTTTCTCGGTTTTCAGTTGGCATAGTGGTGTCAAAACATCCTCAGGTGGATGAATTCATTGCTGGAGTGGTGATAGTGACATGTGGTGTTGTTCATTCTTGTGCAATGAAAATTGGACTATTTTTTTGGTAGGGTGTTCGCTGCTGCTCTATATATTTACATGTCATCATAGAGTAATACTTATTTATCCCATTGGATGAAAATGAAATTGATATAATAAATATTTGAACTAGATTGAAAATTTTCTATCAATTTTATTTGTTGTTATTTCTTCTTTATTTTCTTGATAGTTTGATATCTATTGTTTACTTGTTTAGAATTTCATTTTTTATTGAAATTAGAAATGAATTAAATGTCAATATTAATGGTATATTGATTTTATTTATAAATAAATTGTCATGTAAATTAATATAGTTGTTTTTATTTTATGGTAGTAAAGTATATGCTTTTAATCATGTTTAATTTAATTAGTTAATTCATGGTGGAATATAAACATGTTTTGTTATAAAAATTATTTCCTTATGGGTTCAGACTCTCATGAGTGGTTTTAATGCGCGTGTCACTAATTTCATTGAGTCTTGAGAGACTGTCATGTGTGATGGTTATATGATTTGTTTTAGTCCCAAGAGACCATTTTATATGTTTTTTTTCTAATACATTTGTTGTTTTTTGATCCATGGTTAGATGATCATCAAGGGTTATTGAGATATGTGGGGAAGGGTGACTGAATTTTTTGGAAGTATTTGATTCATAGAGTGATGTGACACATCAGTTTATGTAATTTGATGTCATAGAGGGCACATAAGATGATGGAAAACTGTGTAGTTAGGTTTAACCATTGATATGAATGTTGGATTCAAATTGAAGCTTTTGTTTTTTTATCTACATTACATTCCATACTACTTGAGGAAATGATCTTTATTAACCTCCTTTCAAATGAGATGATGAATCATGGGGAATTACATGTGCATTCCTTGTTTTGCTTCTCGAAGATGGATGAGATGATGCTCTGGATATAGGTGGAAAAGACTCAATAGGTAGTTAATCTACTCACAATTATGAGCCTATTGTGTTTGGATAGCATAGGTTGTTTTCATAATTTACATGGAAATATGAAAATCTGATATTTACTTAATAATTGAATAATTGTTGAACCCATGGGGTTGGTGAATTCTATAAAAAAATTGTTAAGGTTGTGAATCTGAGAAGTCATAGACTCGTTTTCGCTATGCAAGGATGTGATGGGTCTTGCTTACAATGATAATTAAATTTAAGTTGTATTTTATAATAGTTTATAGAAAAATAAATAATTAATGTAATGTAATGTTAAATTGATGAAAAGAGATAAATTAACATAATAAATCTCTTTAAATGGTTGTCCTTATAAGATATATAGTATTAAAAAGGGGAGTTGGGAGCCCACAAAACGTGAGGTTATGTTGTGTATATGAATTGGTTATTCCCATAGTGTGGTTTTTATCTACATTATACCATTTTATTTTTGGGTTTCATTATGCTACTCTACAATTTCAGTTAGGGAAACTGACACCTCGAGGTTTTTAAGCCATGGGGGATGTTTTCCCATTGTCCTAGTGGTAGGATGGATGTATTACTACCACCTTTGTCCCCACTCTAATCTCATTGAAGTTACTGTCCCCATATTAATGGTAGTTAGTTTTCCCAAAATATTTGTTTAGAGGGATGTAATGGATTATGGTCATTCTACAAAACTATATTCTGGATATATTTTATTATGGGATACCATAAGTTTAATGTCTATATGTTGTGATGTCTTGAGGATTCTTAATCAGTGTATGGGGTGTAATAGATTGAGGAATAATAACTGATGTATGATACATGATATGCGAGTTGTGATGGCTTTTAAGAACATCCTAGTAAATTTTGGCTCTGTGGACATGGTGTTGTGTTTCATGTGGTGCATCTTCTTTTCTTTTCCTAGGTGACTATGGGGTAGTATTTTTGGATAAAGAGGCTTAGGATGTGAATCATTGGGTAATATTGCAAACATAGAGGGGAGTTTGTAGTGGGATGCACTTTACATTAATTATTATATTATATACTCTTATATGTGATGCATGGTGAGAGTATCCATGGTGTGGATGAGAACATAGTATACCTATTTAGCGGATGAGCTAGTTTAACATGTTGTTCATTGTCCTTTAACATGATTTCATTACTTTTTTCACAAGAGGATCCGTGGAGGTTCTTAATGAGTATACTACGATAATCACCCTATATGTATATAGTCTATTTTAATGATAGTTAGAGTAGTTTGGAGATCAATCTGGTTTCTACTAGTCTTTGGTTTTCAAGAGTTATATGAGATTTGTGGTCATTTTCATTTTACTTCCTTTTGGTACTTCTAGTTTTTATTTTCTGTTGTACTCGTCTATATATTGAATTATATAATTTTACAATGTTTTCCTATTAAATTGTAGTATGTGCTGGAGTTAGATGGATTCTATCATATCTCCCCATTTCGAATGTGTTTTCATAGTGGGTAACGCCTGTAATAATTTTGTGTAACACACCCTCTGTTCTATTCGCAATCACGTGGCATACTAGAGGCAGGGTTTTGTGAGTCAATATCTATCTTCATCTATTACTATCCTAGGAGGGGTAATCATTATGGTGATCTATTCATGACTGGGTGGAATCAGATCTCTAGTTTTTTTATGTGATAAAATTTTATGTTACACATAGATGAAATTTTCATGAGAGGGTGGGTAAATGGATTAATCTTATCATAAAATGTGCAGTAAACATATAAAACTAGATGATACCTATTTATATATATACCCCCAATGATTAGAGGCATATAACCTTAATATTATAGAGAATTAAAAATTATTTGATTTTGGTTTCTGGTTAGAGGCCTATGAAAGTATCATGAATCATTATTATTTGTGCCTGTTATTGAATGCGTAGACCTTGGGAAAGGTAAATCTAAAATTAATAAATGAATAAAAATAAATTAATGTTAAACACTTAAATATTCAAGGCTTAGGATCTCTAAATATTTTTTCATTATCATGTATGGAACCAGGTAGACATCCTCATCAGGTTCACATGGAATTGGTTCAGCTTGTTGTGTAATTAGATCGCCATAGAGTATAGGTCGATGACAATTACACTTAGAGGAGGACACTCTATGTCTTTCAGCACTGTATTTTTTTGAATAAAGATGGATCCATTCCAAATGTAGTCATTAAATATTGCGTAGAGTATTTTGAGATAGAATTCATTTTGATCTATGCTCAGAAAAAGCATATTATATAATTATTTATGACGATGAAATGTGGGAAAAAGAGGTAGTGGTGGTTCTTGTTTCTTAGGGATCGACGAGGAGTCAAAAATCTTTTGGGAGGAGTTCCAAAAGCCTTTCAAATACATGATTATTTATTTGACAATGAAGGTGGCTAGTCTCCTAGATATTCTTACCATTCGACACGGGAAATTCATTGATCACGTGTTCGGGATCAGTTTCATGAAACATATGTGTCATTCGTTAGATAGGTTTATAGATGGGTATGCTAGGGAGATTCATTATTATGACTCTATGCATCCAGAGATCTATTTCATGGTCACCCCGTTTATGTTGAAGATTTATCTCAAGGTGCTGGAATGGGAATAGGTTATAGAGAGGGTGTTATCTTGGACCAAATCAGCATGACATGGTAGTTTTCAGGATTCCTCATGATGAAGAGATGTGGTCCGGGGATCTATGGTTTTGGTGTAGAAGATTTTACAATCATCCGTGGTTAGGTAATGGATCTCTATATCCCATTTTCATAGGAGATGCATCCTTAAGACCCATTCCAAGGTATATGGCCTTTATTTCATTGTGGAGTTTTTGTTCATTTGTGGAATGACTTCTAGTTCGTTTTGGGTTATCAGTGTGCAATAGGCATTCTATAATATGATCCTACATAGTTCCTTATGAGGTTGTCATCGGGTTTCCTCTAATTTGGATAAGTAGAGAGAAGATTGGGCAGGTGGGTGCCACCACAGGATACTCTTCATCCTCCAAGATAATAGAGAGATAATTGAGGTGGACGTCAGTAGGGCCAGAAAGGATGTGTAGTTGGTTGTTCCAATCTTCAAGTGTTAGTGTTTCCAGCACCATGAAATCCTGATGTCGTTCGAGGTACCCTTTTCTTTTTCCCTACATGGGTGAATGACTTATTTTACTTTTTAGTTACACATTCTTTCATATATCCTTCCCATATCTACTACATATGTCTTTAAGTACTTAGGCATATATTTATTTTGATATTGACTATGCTTGTTAGAGGTCGAGCTGACTTGTATGTCATTTGTATAGATTGTGAGATTGTACTCAGGAATCACTGATCTAAAAAATATTTCCAATGTTTAATAATAAACCAATATGGTATCTTCCTCATCATGGGTTAAATAAATTTGGTGCATACTATAATATATTTCATTAAAAGATAGGTGGTGATCTTCAATGCTAATGGAGATCAAAATGTGTTTTGTGTTAAGAGAGACTATCGAATGGGTTTGGGGTGTGTTTTATCATTTTTATCATTTATAGAAAAGCTAATGTTGATTTCATCTAAGTTCTAATTAACATCATTTTCTTGGATCATGGAAGTGTACCTTGATGTCCTTCCATACAAGAATGTAGTATTACCTTATTCAATGGGAGATTGAGTACGAAATTAAGATATATCTAGGTGTGTCTCTTATATTTTTTTTCTCCATATAGGATGGATCCTTCTATGTTGTTAGAGTTTCATATAAAACTTGATGGTTTGTTGTGTTATGGTATAATTTGGCCAGGCAGGTTATCGTGTGGTGCACCATTTTGGTTTGTGATGAATGCTGATGGCAGTTTGTCATTGTGTTTCGATTATCATCTTGTGAACCAAGTGACAGTGAATAGAAACAATCCTTTTCCGTGAATTTATGATTTATTTCCTCAATTTAATGGTGAAAGTTTGTTCTCTATGATTTATTTGAGGTTTGTATATCATCATATTCTTGTGAAGGATGATGATATCATGAAGATTATATATTTTTTGTCTTGATGAGAATTATGACTTCAATGTGATGTCATCCAGTGTGATAAATTCTCTAGTTTTGTTCATGTGTTTTATGAAAATTGGGTTCTATGAGTTCCTAGATTTGTTTTGGGGGTCTTAGTCAATGATATATTATTTTAATCTACATCTAAGGAGGAGTATATAGGGTATCTATGTGTTATACTAGGGTTTATTTTCTATGAGAATCTATATGGGATATTTTTAGGGTATGAGTTTTTAGATCCATACATACATTAGTTGGCGAATTCTGTATCATAGTAGGGATTAGATGTAGATCTATGGAATATAGAAGAATATGTTTCTTGGGTATCTCCCACGATAGTAGTGGAGGTGGAATGTTTCCATGGTATCGTATACTATTATAGGAGTTCTGTTTCCAATATCTCATGGGTTGATAATCCTCTGGAAATGATGAATAAACAAGATCTAGTGATCATGTTGAATTCTTGGTTGAAGGAATCATTCAATTACCTGATGTTGAAGTTGGTTAGTGCACTATTTATTTACTTGATAGTAGATGTATTTCAATATGAGGTTTTCTAAGATGCTTTTCATATCGGGTTAGGATGTGTTCTAATGCTTCATAGTTCAGTCAATAATTCTATGTGTCATATGTTGCAAACCCATGAATGTAACTATTCCACCCATGATCTTGAGTTGGAGGTAGATGTGTTTACCCATATATAGAGAAGACATTTACTCGTTAGTGAGAATTTTGTGGTCTTCACCAATTATAAGAGCTTGAGGTATGTTATCTCCAATAATGATGTGAATGTGAGGAAATGTTGGTGGATTGAGTTTTTATAGGATTACAACATTAAAATTTTTTATACACCTGGAATGGGGAATGTTGTTTTCGATGCGTTGAGCAGGCTTTCACCCAGTGATGCATTGCTTGAATAGGGCGATTCCCATAGAGTAAAGGAAGAATTCTCAAAATTACATCTCAATATGGGAGAAGATAAGGGTAGAGTATTTCCTTTTCTAATGATGGTGGAGTAATCTCAGTTCTACTATATAAAAGAGTCCCAGGTATGGGATCTTGGGTGGAGGTTTGGAGAAACATAGTTGTTTGTCGCAAGGCCCATGATAGTTTGTTGGATGATGAAAATTAGTAGGTGTTATTTCAAGGAAGTGGTATCATACCTTTGGTATCACATGATAGGTTATATATATAATTCCATATTTCACACTTGTCATTATATCTAGGTGTGAAAAAGATGTACTATTCTTATCGATGTCATTTTTGGTGGCCAAGATTGATTTCTGCATTTGTCGAGTTTGTGCCTCGATGTTTGGTCTTCCAAATAGTAAAGGTGATGAACCGAATTCCCAGTGGATTTCTCCAACCCGTAAAATTTTACTTGGTGTATGTGGGAGGTCATCTCCATGTACATTGATACAACTTTACCTAGATTTTACAGAGTTTATTACACTATATATGTAGTATTGGATCGTTTAAAGAAATAAGTCGACATCAAGTCAATCAAAGTGTCAAGATAAGTTGGGGTTCTATCAATTAAATATATGGAGGAGTTGGTGAGACTCCACATGGATATGAGAATAATCATTTTGGATCAATATACTCATTTTAAATCCATGGTTTACAGAGTTATCCATAGTTTTTTTGGTTTTTATCTATTCTGTGGCACAACATTTCATTTTCAAATGGGTTGTAAGACACATCTAAACATCCACACTATTGAAATTTTTTTCCTATTGTGTTCTATATTTTGGAGGATCATGGATGAGTAACATTCCCCTGTTATATTTCTCATAAAATAATAATTTATAATCCACCATCGGTATGGCATCCTTGGAATCCTTGTATGAAGACTGTAGAGACCCGAAGCTTGACGTACATAGATATTACATTAATTTTTCGGAATACATAATAAATAAAAAAATATACACACAAGGACCTTAATAGTTTAGTGTCTTTGAAAACGTGGAACGTAATCTTCTAATCGTGGTGAAAGATCTTCAACATCTCCCATAATGATCTTCCACTTTTTGTTTCCTTACCAAAAACCTTTCTTTTAATCCTGGGGGAAAATAAAATATAAAAAGGGTGAGCTCAAATACTCAGTATGGGTAATCATGGATAAAATAAAACATACCATATACAATTGAACTTAAAAACATGAACATAATGTTTAAACATCAAAATCTTGAACAACGACTTAAAACATGGAAGTACATAAGGCATAGATTATAATGGAATATAAATCATTATAACATAGTATGGGAATAAAACATGTAATTGTGGAATCCATTAAGCACATGTAATGATTTCCATAGTAGCCAAGGCATTGCTGCCAAGACCATCTTAGTGGACAAAGTCCCTTTCTAAATCGAGTTCACTCCTCATTCCAGTCCTGTAATACTGAACTAGATTAACATACCATTTCGGGCATGTATATCTCATGAGATATAAATCTTTACCCAATGAATTGGAGGGATATATAGGTCCCACCCATCTCATAATGAAATAATTCTTACTTTTTCCACAATAGAAAAATAAATCATTCATCATAACCCTAAGAATAAAAATGGGTTTCATAAACATCATCCCATTATAACATAATAAATATAAAAAAATGGATATCATTTCATCATAAGAAAAGTGAAACCATGTTAATCGTAGTGACATGATACTTGATACATACACATGTGAAATAATGTCATCATAGATGAAAATTGTTTTGATAAAACACTTGAAATGAATTCTTGAGGAAAATATCCTTTTTTCTTCAAAATAATTTTCTTTTCACAAAATGTCATGCAATTTTAAAATAAATGGATTTTTTCGAAAATAGTCATGAAATATTTTGGAGGAAGCTTCATGAAAATAAGGCTTTATAAAACCATAAAAATCCTTTCATGTAGTATACGTTAAAAAACATTCTTCTCGTACTATTGTCCGAAAAGTAAAAAAGTACCTTGTAGGGTAAATAAAAGAAATATTCCTTCCATATGATGGGGTAAAAGTAAAAATGGGTAAAAAGGAAATTAAAAATACATGAATACACTTTTATAAAACATGGACATGGATGATAGTAATAACCCCAGTAAATACTTACGAATAAGCAATCTCAGATAAAAATGAGATTAGCACAATTATCCCATACCTTAGGTCCAATATGATTTGTACGTATCCGAAACACCTGTATAATGATTTAAATAATGTCATTGAATAATTACTGAATCATATTAATTGTCATGATATCAAATATGGTTAACTTATGATATTATATTACCCTTTCTTTTGTAAATTCCATATTAAAAAGTGTTTTGGGTAAAATTGTTTCATTTTTCGTCCGTGTTTTGACTTGTAATTATTCATATGATTACTTAAATCATGATTAGTTAATTCCAGAATATAAAACATGATTTATATATCATATATATTTAGAATATACATATATATAATAGATCGATAAATGGAAATAAATACACCGTTCAAGGAGACGGTAGGCCATACGTACGCATGAACGTTATTTTCATTTCCTCATTGAATTGAATGGAATTTATTGGGTGACAAACATATATATATACATAAATCCAGTATCATTATTATGTCATATATTTAATGATTAATTATTATATATACTTTATAATCATTCATGAATGGTTAATCATTCAGAATGAATCTCATCGCGTCATGGAGATGGTATTCCATACGTACGCACGAGCGATGATATCATTCCCATGATTGTGGAATGTTATTGGAGTGTATGTATACTATTACAGAATCCATATCACTTTACAATAATCATATATAGTTATTATTTAAGCCATTATACCCATCCATGTAAGGTGGTGGTGGAAAATAGATTAAACCACGGCGTGGAGACGGTATTCCGTACGTACACACGCTTGATGATTTCGTTTTACATAGGATGGATAGATGGTGAAATAGGTTTGTTTCATACCTATAATAAAATATCATTATATGATTGATAATGATTTTATTACTTCATAATGAAACAACCTAAGAAGAAGAAGTGGAAAAAGACATAAAGTTGAAATAATCGGTAACGTACATTACTTCTTCTTTGAAGCGCCTCTTTGAGACCTCCTCTTAGGGCACTAAAATTGGTCTTTGAAAACTACCAGGGCCTCTAAAATGTTTATGGGAAGTCGAGAAGTGAACATGGAAGGGGTTGGCCGAGCTTGAATTCTAAAAGTGGTCTGAGAAAGAGAGGGAGGAGGTGCCCTTTTATAAGAGAGGAGAGGGGCATCTTTGGAATAACTAAAAATATTATTTTATTATAAAGTCATATTCGATTTTTAATAGCTCCAAATTGATATATATAGAAGCTAATGTGGGGATGGGTCGATATACTCTCATCTAATAGAATTTATACAAATTTAGGTCATTATATTAACCTTATCTTTTAGTTTTAACTCTTAGTTAATTAGATTGACATTTACCATGTCACTTTGTATTTTTATATTATATAGTTTATAAACTAACTATATACATCCAAGAGACCCCCAAGTGGTCCATTAATTATACACCTATCATGATATAAGTATCTAGGCCAAAACATAGATTTTTAGTAATATAATAACAATTAATAATATAATATTTGTTTTAAAAACTAATTTATGTCAATTTTGACATTATTTGGTAACTTATTTTTTTGAAAATCATAATAGAATGATTTGTTCAAAAAATGTCAATTAAATCAATACTAACATGAAATATTAACATATAAAATTATTTTAATTTATTAAAAGTCTCAAATAAAATTTATTTGGGTATTTATAACATCAATTATGTCAATATTTCATTAATAAGATAATTACTCCATCATCATTATGTCATATATAAATTAATTTATTTTAAGTCTAAAAATTACAAATAAAATACCATTATGTAGAAAATATTTTTATATTTCTAATGAATATTTATAGTCAAATTTATCTTATGTATAACCCTATATTAAAAATGATTTAGTTATTAAACATTGATTTTACCTATTTTAACCCTTCTTTAAAGAAATTAATAATAAATGTCCAAATCTCATCCAAGTGGGCATAAATGGTCATATTTTGTTCCTATGGTTTTATTGGGTCTAATTACACTTGTCCAATAGAATTAGGATATGTTTTCGGGTAATAATGATATCATTTTAACCCTTAATTACCCTATTTACTTTTACTGTACTAAAAAAAAGTAAAAAGTTACTATTCACCAAAAAATTATTTTCATCTCATTGAACCATATTTTAGTCCTTGATATTAACTGTGTCCCTTGGATTTTCACAATTCCACCAACAGAAGTGGTAAAATTACGTTTTATGAAAAATCTAGTTTTTTAACTACCACTTAGTGGTTTCACTATGAATCAAAAAATGAAAGTTTCTAGAAAAATACCAAAAATTAGGCCTAAGCTATATTTAATATTATAAATTCAAAAATAATTTCTATTTTACCAAATTCAAAACATATCAGTTACATTAACTAATTTAAAAATCAATTCCCATCATCAAAAAAAATAGCGTGTTTTTAAGAGATAATAACTATCAAAAGATTGACACTTGTTTCTGTCTGGTTTAAATTTGAAATTACATCCAATGACCGACATTGTTTTAAATTGTAAAAAAATATTCTATATATACTTTAAAGCCATTCAAATTAATAATTTATCACTGTTAAGTATTTCGATTAAAAAAGTTGTTTTTAATTAAAATTTATTAATTTTCACTATTCATCAGAATATGAAAGTTATCCGAAAAGTACCAAAATTTCACCCTAAGATAATTTCAGTATTCCGAATCCAAAAATGAAGTCCAGTTTGAAAGATAAAATTTAAAAAATTTCAAAAAGTGGGTATTACTATTCATAATGGCTAGTTCATAATAATATTATAATAATATCTCGTTTAGTGAAACTCGGTATTGCGTACTACACATGGTATCGAGGAAGGTCGCGATTGCATTTTATGCAAGGCAAGTCAGTGATGCATGTTGTGAAAGATCCTTTTGGTGTAGCATACAACACAACACATTAATGAAATTAAAGAGAATATTTTTCATAAAATCTCGGGTTGTTACATTCTACCCCCCTTAAAATGAATTTCGCCCTCAAAATTCGTCAGGGTTATAAATGGTATTCTAATCGAAAGTTTCATTAATAGAAACCCACATCATAAAAAGGAATACCAAAACATGGCTTTAAAAACTAATGTATGAACCATAACGGTTACCCAAATTAACTCATCACTGGGTTTCCACGTAGCAGAACATAGGTGAAAATATGGATTTGGAAGAAAAATCTAACCATCTAGTTATGATGGAGAGTGGTAGAGAACATGGCTATGAAAAATCCAATAATCACAAAGCCATAAATTTGTGATGATCTAAGGTACCATCTGATTCCTCGGATATAAGAGCACTAAAACAACATTTTTGGTTTTGAATATCATTTCCTAAGGTTGATGAAATTGGAATTATAAGAAATAATTTTGTGATTTTGGTACAGTCTCACCGTTGGCCATTCTTTAGAAAATTTCTACTTCATCTCTAATAGAAATTAAGTTGAATTTGTCATTCGTGAACTGTTAGCAGATCATGTGATAGAATGATAGTTCATTCCATCTGTCTCAAACAAAAGGTTTGAAAAGATATCAAAAAATACTTAAGTCCATCTATAGTGAGATTAATCATATATGGTTCCTAAAATGGACTTATACTTCATATATCATACTGCTTAAAATAATAAAACAAGTTTCTTCTAAATAGGGACTTCCTGTAGGTCAGTGGTAGGCGATAAATGTCAGTCGCACTTCGTTTGTGGGTTCGATTCCCACAGCCTTGTCCGACACGATGGGTTGTCGCCCATCCTGCAGGTTGTCGTTTTTCTAATACTAAATTACTATAACATCCCATCAATAATATCAAAAAAAACTTATATCCTTAAACTATACTAACTTATGTCCAACATAATCCATTCCAATCTTTAGGCTTATCCAAAATGCTGATGTCCAGTCTCATATTATAGTGAAAACGATTACCAAAGAGTTCATATAACAAGCATGTTAATACCATCGTTGAACCCCATATATCATGAGATATGTTTTGTTGGTCACATTCCAAAAATTTTAAGGCCTTAATCATGTATTCTCTTTAAAAATGAATACCCATTGAATCTTAGTGAAAACATGAGTGCTGTCAAAAGTTAACTTTTTCCACATACCAAAACCCCAAAATTCTATATACTTAAACCATGATATAACTATATCTTTATATTAGTCATGAGCTCATGAATACTGTCAAACATTTAATTTTCTCCTTATCACTTCATTATGCACATATCATCTTTTTTCAAATAATATCTCAATCACATTCCATGGTTACCTGTACCATAAAATTATTGAAAACCACAACAGACCAATACATAAATATTCCAATATTCCACAATACTATATACAACATTATTTTTGAATCTAATTACATAAAAACTTAATCATTCCACCACAACGTTGTCATATTCAACATCGCCAATAGTGATCAAATGTGACTTCCCTTTGTCCTTTGCCTTAACTGGATGCTCATGTCGATCATCACTAACCCTTGGATTAGGGAATTTATTATCATAATGCCCCATTTCCTTGCACTTGAAGCATTGAAGTGTTGGTGGTGCGTTCTCTGCAGTATTTTCATTATTCACATCATTAGAAACCCTTTTTCCATTACTTCGACACTCAATTGCTCGATGACCTTCTTTTCCACACTTAAAACATTTTCTAGTCCCTTTAAGACAGTCTCCACCATTCTTATTTCCACACTTTGAGCATAACGAAAAATTCATTTTTTTCACCATTATTATGAGATTTCTCCTTGAACTCCATCTTTCGTTTCTTTTCAAAACTATGAGATGGATAAGTAACACCAACTTCTATATCTACTTTGATATCACAACGCACAATTTCTTCATAGCTACTGAAGTCTCTTATAGCTAATTCCCTTCGAAGATTTGGTTTTAATCCACTGAAGAATCGATCAACTTTACTTTCAGGTTGGATGATAAAGCCAGATGCATACCTTGCAAGCCTTGTAAAATTCACTTCGTATACACCAAAAGATTCATCAACAATTTTCTTTAGTTCAAGAAACTCCTTCTCCGTCTTTGTTCGAAGAATACGAGGGAAGTACTTATTGAAAAATTTGTTCTTAAACTCATCTAATTCCATGGACTAAATTTCATCTCCTGGCCTCGTATTATTGATAAGATTCCACCATTGATCAGATTCACCTTCCAAATGATATACTACTAAGATGAAATTATCATGTTCAGAACAGTGAAGAACTGAAAATATCTTTTCATTGGTACTGATCCATTGTTCAGCAACAAGTGGATCAGAAGACCCACTGAAAGAAGGTGGGCGTTCCCTCATGAAGGACTCAATAGAATATTTTTACCTTCTCTTCTCATTTGGAAGTCCAGAATGATTCATAGATTGTGCAAGAATAGCAATAAGATTTTGCACTCCATCTCCAATAATTTTTTTTTTCAAGAGGAAAATCATTGCATTGTCCATTGCATTGATCAACACAGTTCCATTGGTTTCTAGCCATCGTCTAAAACCCAAAAAGGATAGTGTGAGAGGTAAAAATCATGCTAGGGAAAACAACATTGTAAAGGGGGAGTACCCTCAATATCTATCATCTTAGGTTATATTATAAGATCGTTAGCGCAATTCTAGGAAAATAACCTATACATATATTTAACCTTAGAGACATCCCTATACATACCTTAGAAATATCTCTAGGGATCTCACTAATGTTTTCACATCCTAGTTTCCAAAGGTTAACTAAACCTTTCCTCTGATACCAATTATAGAGAACTGCATCTTGACGTACATAGATATTACATTACTTTTGTGAAATACATAATACATAACCAAAACAGACACACAAGGACCGTAATAGTTTAGTGTCTTTGGAAACATGTAACATAATCTTTTAATCATGGTGAAAGATCTTCAACATATCCCATAAAGATCTTCCACTTTTTGTTTCCTTACCTAAAACCTTTATTTTAATCCTGGAGGAAAATAAAACATAAAAATTGTGAGCTCAAATGCTCAGTAAGGGTAAGCATGGATAAAATAAAACACACCATATAAATTTGAACTTTAAAAGAATGAACATAATGTTTAAACATGAAAATATTGAGAAATGACTTAAAACATGGAAGTACATAAGGCATAGATCATAATGGAACATAAATCATGATAACATAGTATGGGAATAAAACATGTAATTGTGGAATAAATTAAGCACATGTAATGATTTCCATAGAAGCCAAGGCATTACTGCCAGGACCATCTTAGTGGACAAACTCTCTTTCTGAATCGAGTTCACTCCTCATTCCTGTCCTATAATACTGATCCAGATTAACATACCATTCCAGCCATGTATATATCATGAGATATAAATCTTTACCCAATGCATTGGAGGGAGATATAGGTCCCACCCATCTCATAATGAAATCATTCTTAGTTGTGCCACAACATAAACATAAACCATTCATCATAACCCAAAGAATAAAAATGGGTTTCATAAACATCATCCCATCATAACATAATCCATAAAAAAATAAATATCATTTCATCATAAGAAAAGTGAAACCATGTAAATCATAGAGACATGATACTTGAAAGAAACACATTTGGAATAATGTCATCATATATGTAAATGGTTTTTATAAAACACTTGAAATGAATTCTTGAGAAAAATATCCTTTTTTCTTCAAAATAATTTTATTTTCAAAAAATTCCATGCAATTTTAAAATAAAAGGATTTTTTTGAAAATAGTCATGAAATATTTTGGAGGAAGCTTCATGAATATAAGGCTTTATAAAACCTTAAAAATACTTTCATGCCGTATACGTTAAAAAAACATTCTTCTCGTACTTTTTTCAGAAAAGTCAAAAAGTACCTTGTAGGTTAAATAAAACAAATATTTCTTCCATACCATGGGGTAAAAGTCAAAATGGGTAAAATGGACTTTAAACATACATGAATACACTTTTATAAAACATGGACATGGATGATAGAAATAACCCCAGTAAATACTTACGAATAAGCAATCACGGATAAAAATGATATTTGCACAATTATCCATTACCTTAGGTCTGATATGCTTCGTACGTATCTGAAACGCCTCTATAATGATTTAAATAATGTCCTTTACTTATTAGAGAATCATATTCATTGTTATGATATCATATATGGTTCACTTATGACTTTATATTACCCGTTGTTTTGTAAATTCCATGTTAAAAAGTGTTTTGGGTAAAATCGTTTCATTTGTCGTCCGTGTTTTGAATTGTAATTATTCATATGATTACTTAGATCATGATTACATAATTCCGGAATATAAAACATTATTTATATAAAATATATATTCAGAATATACATATATATAATAGATCGATAAATGGAAATAAATACACCATTCATGGAGACGGTAGGGTGTACGTATGCATGAACGTTGTTTTCGTTTCCTCATTGAATTGAATGGAATTAATTGGATGACATACATATATGTATACATAAATCTAGTATCATTATTATGTCATATATTTCATGATTACTTATTATATATACTTTATAATCATTCATTAATGGTTAATCATTGAGAATAAATATCATCGTGTCGTGGAGACGGTATTCCGTATGTACGCACGAGCAATGATATCGTTCCCATGATCATGGAATTTTTTTGGAGTTTATGTATACTATTACAGAATAAATATCACTTTAAAATAATCATATATAGTTATTATTTACACCATTATACCCATCCAAGTAAGGTGGTGGTGGAAAATAGATTACACCACGGCATGGAGACAGTATTCCGTACGTACACACGCTTGGTGATTTCATTTTCCATAGGATGGATAGATGGTCAAATAGGGTTGTTTCATACTTATAATAACATATCATTATATGAGTTATACTTATGTTATTACTTCATAATGAAACAACTTAATAAGAAGAAGTGGAAGAATAAATAATGTTGAAAGAATCGGTAACAGACATTACCTCTTCTTTGAAGCACCTCTTTGAGACATCCTCTTAAGGCACTAAAATTGGTCTTTGAAGAATACAAATACCTCTAGGATTAATCTAGGGAAGTGGAGAATAGAATTTGGCAGGGGTTGGCCGAGCATGAAGTCTCAAAGTTGTGTGAGGAAGAGAGGGAGGAGGTGCCCTTTTATAATGGAGGAGAGGGGCACCTTTGTAATAACTAAAAATATTATTTTATTATAAAGTCATATTCGGTTTTTAATAGCTAAAAATTGATATATTTATAAGATAATGTGGGGATGGGTAGAAATACTCTCATCCAATAGAATTTAGACAAGTTTATGTCATTATATTAACCTTCTCATTTAGTTTTAACTCTTAGTTAATTAGATTGACATTTACCATGTCACTTTGTATTCTTATATTATATAGTTAATAAACATACCATATACATCCAAGAGACCCCCAAGTGGTCCATTAATGACACACCTATCATGATATAAGTATCTTGGCCGAACCTTAGATTTTTAGGAATATAATAACAATTAATAATATAATATTGGTTTTAAAAACTATTTTATGTCAATTTTGACACTATTTGGTAATTGTTTTTTGTGAAAATCATAACAGAATGATTAGTTATAACTAAGTTAATTAAATGAATAAAAATATGTCATATTAACATAGAAAATTATTTTAATTCATAAAAATCCTCAGATTACCTTTATTTGGGTATTTATGACATCAATTATGTCAATATTTAATTATTACGATAATTACTGCATCATCATTGTGACATATATAAATTAAATTATATTAAGTCTAAAAATTACAAATAAAATACCATTATGTAGGAAATATTTTTATATTTCTAATTAATATTTATAGTCAAATTTATCTTATGTATAACCCTATATTAAAAATTATTTATTTATTAAACATTGATTTTAACTATTTTAACCCTTCTTTAAATAAATTATTAATAAATGTCCTAATCTAATCCAAGTGGGCCTAAATGGTCATATTTTATACGTAATGTTTTTTTGGGCTAATTACACTTGTCCAATAGAATTAGGACATGTTTTAGGGTAATAATAATATCATTTTTACCCTTAATTACCCTATTTACTTTCAACCGTGGTAAATAAAGTAAGAAGTTACTATTCACAAAAAAATTATTTTCATCTCATTGAACAATATTTTAGTCCTTCATATTAACCGTGTCTCTTGGATTTTTGAAATTTCACTCACAGAAGCCGTAAAATTATGTTTTATGAAAAATTCAGTTTTTTAACTACCACTTTGTGGTTTCACTATTAATAAAAAAATGAAAGTTTCCAGAAAATTACCAAAAATTAGGCCTAAACTATATTTGATATTATTAATTAAAAAATTATGTCTATTTTACCAAATTAAAAACATATCAGTTACATTAACTAATTTAAAAATTAATTCTCGTCGTCAAAACAAATAGCGTGTTTTTAAGAGATAATAACTATCAAAAGATTGACACTTGTTTTTGTCAAGTTTAAATGTGAAATTACATCCGATGACCAACATTGTATTAAATTGTAAAAATATATTCTATATATATATTAAAACCACTCAAATTAATAATTTATCACTATTAATTATTTCAATTAAAAAAGTTGTTTTTAATTAAAATTTAGTAATTTTAACTATTCATCAGAATATGAATGTTGTCCGAAAAGTACCAAAATATCACCCTAATCTAATTTAGATATTCCGTATCCAAAAATGAAGTCCATTTTGAAAGATAATATTTATAAAATTTCAAAAAATGGTTATTAGTATTCATAACGGCTAGTTCATAATAATATTATAATAATATCTCGTTTAGTGAAACTCGGTATTGCATACTACACACGCTATCGAGGAAGGTCGTGATTGCGTGTAATGCAAGACAAGTCAGGGATTCATGTTGTACAAGCTCATTTTGGTGTACTATACAACACAAGACATTAATGAAATTAAAAAGAATATTTTTCATAAAATCTCAGGGTGTTACAAAGACAATACAAATCTCTATTGACTTGTATTAGGGTTAGAGAGTCATTAATTATCAGGCTAGAAGTTGTACATAATACAATAGAGATGGTTCAATATATTCATGATCTCATTAAGGAAGGGAGGCCTGGTTTTGATATAGTGGGTCTGTGAGGCTGGGTTGTTATGGAAGTAGTTGATACCTTGAGCGGTGAGATGCATCAATTTATTCATGTGGGAGTCAGGGACCAAACCAGAGATGATGGAAAAAGATTAAAATGGGATTACCCGTTAATATAAAATTTGTATGCATGTTGAATCTATTGATTTTTTTTCTAATTTACATTCCCAAAATCATGAGGTAGATGGTCTTGATTACCCTACAACAAAAAGAAGAAAAGACATGTGTGGTATACCACATGCTTTCAATATTTCGCATTTCAAGGATATATTGGTGTAGACTCGTACTATTGGTGGAAATGACTCTATGGGTTGTTCATCAACAAATTGTGTTTATCCACTTGTGATTGGTAGCATATGATGTTTTCTTAAATTACCATGAATGATTAAAATTGGAAATTTATTAATAAATTAATCATTCCAATGCCCATGGGGTTGGAGCTTTCTAGGATGAAATGCTGAGGTTGCGACTCTGAGAAGCCTTGGACTCATTTTATTTACCATTGGGGGCTCGGATCATGGTTTGGATGATAATAAAATGTAATGTGTTATTTAAAATGGTTAATTAATGATTACAGAATTAATTAGTGTAATGGAATATTGATGGAAAATGGATAATGTAACTTAATTAAGCTCTTAAAATGGGGTTTTCCTATGGGATATATAGTCATAGCAGTTTCAGCTGAAATATTGATAGATATCAGATATAATTGTGTATAATAATAGGTTTTTACAATATTATGGTTTTTATCTATGTTATATCCAATAAGTTTTCTTTTTTTATATGCTACAATACTCTTTAGGTTAGCGTAACATACACAATAGGGATTCTAATCCCTGGGATTGTTTTCCCCAACATTCTACTGGGAGGATGGAGGGTTGACTACCCCCTCTAGTCCCACTCCCTTATATTGGTAGTATCTTGTGTTAGATTACATGGTAGGTAGTTTTTCTCATATAATTGTAGAGGATTTCAATGGATTTTGGATATTTTACACACATATATAATGTATACATATTACAATGGACAACTATAGGTATAATGGGTATAGGTTTAGTTGGTTTGAGAATCTTTACTCGATGTATGGGTTGTTGTGGCTTGAGATATAATAGCTGATTTATGATACATGTTATGTGAGCTACAGTGGATTATAGAAACTACCTAATTACATTTGGCTATGTGGAAATGTTTTTTGTGCTTCCAGAGTTTTATATTTTAATGAATCTACCTAATGACATCGGGCTATAAATTTTTTGAGAGCGATACCCATGATGTGTGACATTATGGAAAATCGGAAATCTATGGCAATGTTGTAGCTTGGTACCCTTAACATTGTTAATTATATTATATAATATTACATTAAATAAATGATGAGAGTATCCATTGTGAGTATGGGAAAATATTATATCTGATTAGGTGATGAGTTAGATTAATTTTATGTTGACCATGTTTAATCATTATTTAATTACTGTTTCATGAGTGGATTTTGGGACGATCCTACTGAGTATACTATTATACTCACACTACATTTATTTATACATTTTTAGGAATAATGGCTTGTAGTAGAGATTAGGATGGTTACTACTAGCGTAGGGCTTCTGGGAGGTGTTTTGACTTCATGGTCATTGCTTTTTTACTTTTTTTGGTACAATAATTTTTTCATTTTCTGTTTTAGTAGTCATTACATTTCATTGAATAAGTGTAATAGTGTATTCTAGTAAATATTTGTCTATGAAGGAGTTCTCTAGTGTCTAAAATATCTCTCCAAATTTTATGATTTATTTTAGTGAATAATACCTCCCATCTGTGTGTTTATCATTCCCTCAATGCATGTTTCTAACCCAGCCCCACTGGAGGCGAGATATGGGGGTCTGTTGTAAGAACTCGTGTTTTTCCGGACAGTCATTTTGAGCCTAAATTTAATTTTTTTTTGTTGTTGGATGCTCTTCAGGAGTAAAATAGTCATTTTCCTCTACGAGATGATCTCAAATAATTTTTCTAACATCTCCATTGGTCCTCGAATAGGGAGTTTACCCTAGTAGAGGAGTTTGGAGGAAATCAAAGCTGTTTGAATTTTAGCGGAATATATAATATTTTATATTATTAAATTAAATATTAAATTATTTGTGTAGGTCCATATGGATGAAAATTTTAAACGGAGCATCTGATTGAGATTATGTCTGCACAGTTGAGTTCATAATGGGGAGTTTAGCCTAGGGAAGGCATAAACTCATGATGGGCGCTAGGGCCGGCCCGAACCCCATTTTCTTCCTTTTCTTTTCTTCTTCCCTTTTTCTTTTCCTCTATCTTATTTCATCCTCCTCATTGCGAACATATCCAATGACACTCCTCATTGTCCGTCACCTATGGGATATTTTGGAGATCGATAAAACGGGAGAGAATGAAGGAGAGAGTGGTACTGATTCGAAGCCCTCGACGCGCTGAGTCGGCGTGCGGCATCTGGGAGCCGCGAGATCAACTGAAGCTTCGGCGGTTTCCGCCCAAAGGTAGGGCCGTTTATGTTTTTGCCATAGATCCCCGTAAACATGTTGTTTTAAGTCTTTTATTCCTTATATTTCTTGCTTGTATGCCCATGGGGATGGATCTATTGTTTCAGGGGCGACAAAGGGCAAATCAGGTGTTTTTAGGGTTTTCCCGTAGGAAAACCCAGTAGACACGGCGTGTATTCCAGGGGTAAATGCCATGTGTTCTTCCAGTTCGAGGAAGAAAAAGTTTTCTTAAGTACAGGCCATGTACTTTGAGTACACGCCGTGTAGTTGGTGGCCATGTGGCTGGCCGTGTGGATTATAACACGGTTTTGGTGGTTTTGAAGGACTACACGCCGTGTACTTTAAGTACACGCCGTGTAGTGGAACATGGGCATGTGTTCGGGTGAAAACGGACACGACTTAACTTTTTATGATTAGTAAATTCTGTGTACAGTAATGTACATGCCGTGTACTATTACACAGGCAAGCTTTGTGCTCTGGCCATGTACTCTGGCCATGTACTCCAACCATGTACTGCTTCAGTTTAGTAATTTTGAGATATCTTGGGCTATGGAAGACAGAAATGGACATGGGAGTAGTTGATTCTGACAATGTTTCCTCTTAGATCTCAATGGGGGAATCCTTTTGAGTTGTAGAGGTCATATAAAGGAGGTTTTTGGGGTTTCTATCTAAATTGATGGGTTCTTCCTCCACTTATTGAGTTCAGTTGTCACGTGAGAGTGAGACATGGTGTAGATGATAGGTTGGGTGTTCGGACCAACTTAGTTGAGACCTTTTGTAGAATATGAGCCATGATCTATCTCTTTTAACCCATGCTTTATAGAAAATTACCCTTGTGAGACGTTTTTTTCTGGCCTATGAGGCTTTGAGACCATGTACTTCTAAAGATCCCCTGATGGATGCCTTTGCTTGTGTGCTAACCTAGGGAGTACCTTGTATGATCTCTCTCTCGTTCATCCTTTGATAGGAACGATGTTACGGTATTCCAATGATAACCTTCCTTTGATGATCCCATGTAGGATTCCTACCTTACTCTTTGTTATAGATCCTGCGTAGGATGCCTTCACTCGTGTTTACCTGGAAGATCTTGAGTATGATGCCTCCTCTATATTTGACCTGAGGGACCCAGTGGGTTCCCATTGTTTGACCGACTCTGAGTTGTTATATCGGGTTTGGGTAGAGATGGTGATCGGGTGTCACCTAGAACCCGTTCCAAACTGGTAATCCCATTGGGCATGGGATGTATTGTTGGGTTGGGCGTTCAGGCCACCCGCATAGTTTTTTTATATCTGACTTGGTTTGATGATGTTGTAGTGTTTACCAGGGGTGCATCTGGGTTCATGGATGCTGAGCCTAATGCGATGTGTCATTCTTGTTTTTTCGGATGCTTACTTTTCCTTGTGTGCCTGAGTAGGTGGTTTGTTACCTTACGTTGAATGTCTTTGAGTTTTGGGCAGAAGTGTTAGATGACCATGCATCAGGTATCTCGGGTTAGGGTTTTGATCCTGCTTTATTATCTGCCTTAGACTCATTGTATGCTTATGGCTGTTAGATTAATAATGATTGCTTGATTATCTTGTTGAGGATCGCCCCATGGGTGTTTCCCTTATTTTGGTTGTTTATTGTCGTTTGGATTAGGTTGCCTATGAGGAAAACCATGTTACATTGCTTTCTATCCTTGATATAGTTGATTGCATGTATTTCCTGTTTTAATATGCTTTTTAGGGTTTTTAGCTATAAGCCAAGTAGTTTGTTGAACTTACCTAGGGCTGCTGACAGTTGATTACGCATGACTGGACTGCTCAGGGCTGTGTGATCCTGGTGTAGTAGACTAAAGAGGGAATTGGCCATTAAGGGCTCTCCTAGAGAGCCTGTTATAAATTATTATCGTTCGTAGGACCTACGGGAATGGGATTTGTGCTTCCCAAGAGTGTCCTTAGTTTACACATGTATCGAGACCATAGGAGGAATTAGATGTAAGTGCTTTCTCAGAGAGTCTTTAGCTATTGCTTAAAGACCACAGGGGAATTGAAGGTGAGAGCTTCTCAGAGTGTCTGTGCCTTGTATGTTTACTTGAATATAGGGGTATGCTAGTTTGAGCCACCCAGAGAGTCTATGCTTTAGCTAAACTAGAGGGGTGAGACTATGTGTACTGCCCGGAGGGTTTCTTGTGTTTCTAGGTAGGACCAGGTGGGATAGGCTGTGAGTACTTCCAAGAGGATTACCTGTTGTGTTATCTACTTGATTTTGTTTGTTCGGTTGGACCAGAGGGGGTATGCTGTGAGTAATTCCATAGGGTTACTTGTTTTTGTTTATCTTGTTCAGAGACATATTTTTCCGGTGTTGGATGAAGTAGGTACATGTAGATTGGATTACAGACCCAGAGATCGACTTAATGATACACAGCTTGAGTGGAACGACGTCCAGCTCAATGTCCTTGCATAGGATGTCCAGGAGATCAGGCTTATGGTCCTATGGATCGACTGCTGATGTTGTTTATTATTATTTGAATCACTTAATCATGAATATTCATATTTATGTATATGTATATAGTTATGGGACTATACATGTGTAAGTATCAAGATATGGACATCCAAGGTGGCACTTTCCCAGTTGACAGGGATTACACACCCTTAGTTCAACTGTGGTTGCACATTTGGTTTACTTACTTTTGTTGTGTTTCAGCTACGCTGAGCACATTGTTGTTGCAAACACTTTTAATAGCACAGTGATAGGTTTATTGTCAGGGTTCCCTACTGAGATTATTTCCTACCCCTACACGTGCACCTCGGAGCATGTGTAGACCATATGTCTTCCTTTCAGGGTGAGCGTGAGTTGCAGGGTGGATAGGGATGTGGCCTAGTGTAACATGATCAAGCGGAGTAGCTCGAGTGGTTCTACTAATCGGGCTACTGCAGTTCGATATTGCCTAGAGATCAGGTATTTGGATTGGCTCGGAGTTAGTAGCAGTGCCCTGTAATTTTAATTTCAGTTTATTTGTACTTGTATATGTATGGTCGGCCTAGTGGGTGACCAGTGTTGTATTGTATTGCATTGTTGTTCAGGCTTTTATAACATTTTACTATTACATCTTGTTCTATTTCAGTTGTTTACTGCTTCTGCACTATGTTTACTTTCCGCTGTGTATGATACTTAGTTATTTCCACTGTTTGGTTACTCTGGTATGAGGGAATAGTCTCCCAACTATCACATCCTAGGACCTCACTGCTAGTTGGCAGCCTCTGGCATACGGGGAGGCACACTTGAGGCCTTGTGGCGAACTAGCTCGGAGCACCAGTTTAGTGGCTTCTGAGTTGAGTCGTTACAAAGTGGTATCAGAGGAGTTTTCTTTCCTGGTTATTACTATTTGGGATATGGTAGAAATGAGTATTAGGAATGTGTTGGAACCTATGATGGATATCGGGCTGGTGCATCGCGAACACTTGTTCCGGTAAGAAGTCCTGGTTTCCAGGGTTTGGGATTGTTGTTCTGATTTTGCAATGTTAGAGTTGTATATGATTTTCTCCTTGATCGACTAACCTATTGTTTGGTGTTTTGATTTACTATGGATATTTGGCTCTTGGCCATTGGTAAGATGCCAGGGATAGATTTTGACTCTTGGCTGGCAAAGGCAAGAGGTGTCTCATACATCATACTAGGCACATAGGATTCACAGTATATAGGTCTGCTAGTGTGTTCTTTTACTGACGACAGAGACCTTTGGGTCTTCTTACACATACTATTACCCTGATGGCAGGTTATGTGGATCTACATTGAGGTGTTGGTGTGAGGATGATGACTCCATCCTCATGCACAGGTGGTGCAGTGACCCTTGTTGGTCGATGTGGCACATGATACCTTCCTGTTTAACCCCTTTATTGGGTGTTGTTTATCGGGTCTATGTTTACCTTGTTGGATCTTCAAGAACGATGTCGATAGATACCATGGAATTTCTTGTGAACATGACCTCCTTGGGGTATTCTCATATACGAATGCCTGATGGTTGTCAGTTCAGTTTCTCTTCTGCTTGGGTTGTAAACTCCAGGGAGTAGTTCCTTCTGAGGATGCTCAAAGAGGATACAGGCCCTTATAGGCTGTGTTTCAGTTATGATATTCTTTGTTTTTTGTGATCTTTACCATCTTCTGAGTGGATTTGGATCTTTTGGGCTAGGTGGTTAGACCTTGTGACCCAGTTTTGAGGATTTTTCTGTAGGGCTAGGTGGAAGACCTAGATACCCTTGGTTTTGACTCAACCCGTTGTAGGTCGATGATTGTTCGGTTCTAGGGGAACCTATGTGGAAATGGTTGACCCATGCTTGAATCCTGGTCGGGTTTTTGCAGGATGTTAGTGTGGCTCAGAGGCAGCTAGACACGCCTTCGGTGAAATCATAGTGTACTCCTCTAAGAAACGATCATGCGCTATCTTGATTCATCTTGAGTATGCTGAGAGAGCTTCGACCCTACATCGAGATCGTTTTTCTTTCTTAATGTTCTTCCCTGTTGAGGGTGAAACCTATTCTGGTTATGCTCTTGAAGGAGTGTAAGGAAATTCATATGGTGGGGAGTGCACCATTGGCCATTTTGAGTGTGGTTTTCCTTGTTTAGGTTAAATATCGATGTTTTCCAATGGGATTTTTATCTCGTAGTTTCATTTTAAGATGACGACATGGGTGTTCCTATGGTGGGGAGTAACAGTTTGGTCGTAGTTGAATATCTTCTCTGTAGAAGGTGGTTGTTAATGCTAAGGTTAGTCGTTGGGCTGTCTAGGTAGCTTGGTTGTGCAGATTCTCGGGTTGGGGGCATGACTGCTGGTCCTACGGCTGGTCCATTTCTGGGCTTCTCGGGGATGAGAAGGTTTATGGTGGGGAGTTTGTAAGAATCCATGTTTTTCCGGACAGTCATTTTGAGCAAAAAATTGATTTTTTTGGTGGATGCTCGTGAGGGGTAAAAAGGTCATTTTCCCATAAGAGATGATCTTGGATAATTTTTTTTGACAGCTTTGTTGGTCCTGGAATAGGGTGTTTACCCTAGGACAGGAGTTTGGAGGAAATCTGAGCTGTTCGAATTTTGGTGGAATATTTAATTTTTAATAATATTAAATTAAATATTAAATTATTCGTGTAGGTTCGTTTGGAAATAAAATTTCAACGGCTCATCGGTTTAGATTCCGTCTACGCCGTTGAGTCCGGAATGGGGAGTTTATCTTAGGGAAGGCATAAACTCATGTTGGGCGTTGGGGCCATCCCAGGGCCCTTTTTCTTCAATTTATTTTCTTCTTCCCTTTTCTTTTTCTCTATCTTATTTCCTCCTCCTCCTTGTGCACATCTCCAATGCCGCTCCTCCTTGGCCGTGACCTATGGGATAATTTGGAGATCAAGAAAATGGGAGAGAAGGAAGGCGAGAGTGGTCCTGATTCGAAGCCCTCGACGCGTTGAGTCGGCGTGCGGCATCCGGGAGCCGCGAGATCAACCGAAGCATCGGCGGTTTCTGCCCGAATGTAGGGCCGTTTATGTTTTCTCCATAGATCCCCATTAAAAATGTTTTTTACGTCTTTTATGCCTTATATTTCTTGCTTGTATTCCCATGGTTCTTGATCTATTGTTTCAGGGGAGAAAACTGGCAAATCAAGTGTTTTTAGGGTTTTCCCGTCGGAAAACCCAGTATACACGACGTGTATTCCAGGGGTACACACCGTGTGTTCTTCCCGTTTGGGGAAGAAGAAGTTTTTGTAAGTACATGAAGTGTACTTTGTGTACACACCGTGTAGTTGGTGGCCGTGTGGCTGGCAGTGTGGAGTAGAACACGGTTTTAGCGGCTTTTAAGGACTACACGCCATGTACTTTAAGTACACGTTGTGTAGTGGTACATGGGCATGTGTTCGGGTGAAAATGGGCATGGCGTAACTTTTTGTGAACAGTACACTCCGTTTACAGAAATGTACATGCCATGTACTATTACACAGGCATGCCTTCTGCTCTGGCCATGTACTGCTTCAGTTTAGTAATTTTGAGATATCTTGGGCTCTGGAAGTCAGAATTGGGCGTGTGAGTAGTCGATTATAGGTGTTTATCTACGTAGATCGCAATGGTGGAATCCTTTTGACATGTAGAGGTCATTTAAACGAGGTTTTTGGGGTTTATATCTAAATGTAGGGGTTCTTCCTCCACTTATCGAGTTCAATTGTCACCTGAGAGTGAGACATGGTGTGAATGATAGGTTGGGTGTTCGGACCAATTTAGTTGAGACCATTAGTAGGAGATGAGCTATGATCTATCTCTTGTATCCCAGGCTTTATAGAACATTACCCTTGTGAGACGTTCCTTTCTGGCCAATGAGGCTTTGAGACCATGTACTCCTAAGGATCTCCTGATGGATGCCTTTGCTTGTGTGCTGACCTTGGGAGTCCCTTGTAGGATCTGTCTCTCGTTCTTCCTTTGACAGGAACCATGTTACGGTATTCCAATGTTGTCCTTCCTTTGAGGATCCCATATAGGATTCCTCCCTTACTCATTGCTACAGATCCCATGTAGGATGCCTTCACTCGTGTTTACCTAGAAGATCCTGAGTATGATGCCTCCTCTGTGTTTGACCTGAGAGACCCAGTGGGTGCTTGTTGTTTGAATGACTCTGGGTTGTTATGTTGGGTTTGGGAAGAGATGGTAATCGGGTGTCATCTAGAACCCGTGCCAAAATGGTAACCCCTCTGGGATTTGGATGTATTGTTGGGTTGGGCGTTCGGGCCATCCACATATTTTGTTTATATCTAACTTGGTTTGCTGATGTTGTAGTGTTTACCAGAGGTGCTTCCAGGTTGGTGGCTGCTAAGCCTGACGCGATGTGTCTTTCTTGTTTGTTCGGATGCATAATTTTTTTTGTGTGCCTGATAATGTGGTTTGTTGCCTTACATTGAATGTCTTTGAGTTTTGTGCAGAAGTGTTGGATGCCCATGCATCGTGGATCTCGGGTTAGGGTTTTGATCCTACTTTATTATCTTCCTTAGACTGATTGTATGCTTGTGGCTGTTAGATGAATAGTTATTGCTTGATTATCATGTTGAGGATCACCCCATGGGTGTTTCCCTTATTTTGGTTGTTTATCACCGTTTGGATTTGGTTGAATGTGAGGCATACCTTGTTTCATTAATTTATTGCCTAGATATTGTTGATTGCATGTATTGCATGTAGTTTGTAGGCTTTTGAAGATTTGTAGATATTATCCAAGTAGTTTGTTGAACGTACTTAGGGCTACTGACAGTCGATTATGCATGACTGGACTGCTCAGGGCTATGTGATCCTGGTGTAGTAGACAAAAGAGGGAATTGAAGATTAAGGACTTCCCTAGAGAGTCTGTTATAAATTAGTAACGTTTGCGGGACCAACGGGAATAAGACTTTGTGCTTCCCAAGAGTGTCCTTAGTTTACGCACGTATCAAGACAACATTAGTAATTAGACCTAAGTGCTTCCTCAGAGAGTCTGTAGCTATCGATTCAAGACCACATGGGAATTGACGGTGAGAGATTCCCAGAGTGTCTATGCCTTGTATATTTACTAGACTATAGGGGTCTGCTAGTTTGAGCCACCCAGAGAGTCTATGCTTTCGCTAAACCAGAGGGGTGAGATTGTGTGTGTTGCCCAGAGGGTTGCTTGGGTTGCTAGGGAGGACCAGGGGGAGAGGTTGTGAGTACTTCCCAGAGGATTACCTGTTGTGTTATCTACATTTTTCTGTTTGTTCGATTGAACCAGAGGGGATAGGTTGTGAGTAATTCCATAGGGTTACTTGTTTTTGTTTATCTTGTTCAGAGACATATTTTTCCAGCATTGGCCGAAGTAGTTACATGTCGACGAGATTATGGACCCAGAGATCGACATAATGATACACAGTTTGAGTGGCACGATGTCCAGCTCAATGTCCTTGCACAAGATTTCCATGAGATCGGGCTTATGGTCCCCAGGATCGACTGCTGATGTTGTTTCTTGTTATTTGAGTCACTTCATCATGAATATTAATATTTATGTATATGTGTATAGGTATGGGACTATACATGTGTACGTATGTAGATATGGAAATCCATGGTGGCACTTTCCCAGTTGACAGGGATTACAAACCCAGAGTTCAACTGTGGTTGCACATTTTGTTTACTTACTTTTGTTGTGTCCCAGCTAGGCCGAGCACATTGTTGTTGCATACACATTTAGCAGCATTGTTAAAGGTGGCATGTCTGGGTTCCCTACTGAGATTATTTCTCAACCCTACACATGCACCTCGGAGTACATGTGTACTTTATGTCTTCTTTTTAGGTTGAGCATGAGTTGCATGGTGGATAGGGCTGATGCCCAGTGTTACATGATCGAGCGGAGTTGCTCGAGTGGTTCTACTTATCGGGCTACTGCAGTTCGATATTGTCTGGAGATCGGGTAAGCGGATTGGCTCAGAGTTATTAACAGAGCATTTTACTTTTAATTTCAGTTTCTCTGTACTTTTATATGTATGGTTGTCCCAGTGGGTGACCAGTTTTGTATTTTATTGCATAGATGTTTGGGATTTTACAGCATTTTACTATTACAGCTTGTTCTATTTCAGTTGTTTACTGCTTCCTCACAATATTTACTTTCTGCTTTGTATTATACTTATTTATTTCTGTATTATTCTTACTCTCGTATGAGGTAATAGTCTCCCCACTATCACATCCTAGGCCCTCGCTGCTAGTCGGCAGCCACTGACGTACGGGGAGGTGCACTTGGGGCATTGTGGCGAACCAGCTCGGAGCACCGGGTTAGTGGCTTCCAGGTCGGGTCGTTACATCAGTATCTCTCTTATTCAATTATAGTCATAGGAGGGGTATGATTTGAATAGAGGGGTCATTAAATTAAATGATTATTCTCTCATGATACTAGATAACATAATTTATATGATGGTTTATTTTCAGTTTTACAATGAATGTACTATTTTGATACCATTATCCAAATCACACTAGATGATTTTTGATTATGTTTATTATTGAGATAATTAATAACACATAATATGATGGTATTAATAAATACATTTATATTTATTTAATTTCACCCCATTCATAATATTAATGCATTGTACATAGTATGTGATGGATAGAGCCCACTATAGCCACTTGATGCATTTTTAGGCATCGTGAGGAAAACTATTTTGGGAACAAGAATTTCCCTCACCCATTAATATATGGTGTAATGATAGGATACCTTTATGGTGCGTTAAAGATGTATGAATGTATATATTTTGTCATCATGAGATTTGTTATTTTATTTCTAGGTCATTATTTTAATTGTTATAATATTCACTGATTTATTTTAAGATCATGTTATTATTTATATATCCATAAATTCTTATTATTTATTACATCCATATTATTAATCATGATTAATTTATTCATTAAATATAATGATTCTTCATATTTTTACCATTCCAAATTTTTTATTTTTCTGTTATCTTCTGATGTATATATACCATTAATGTTAATCAGAGTGCACCCCTTTGGTTTTTCACTATGCTTACAGGAAGTATATTATAATTGATATTAATTTATATTATAATTATAATAATGTAGTTCTTATATAAAATATTTTTTGTACTATGTCTTCAAATGTAATTTAATATTAATCTTTGTGTCTAGTTTTCCATAGACCACCCAAATATTTTTTCATTTGGTATGTGATTGATTGTATGGAGTGCCGATGTAATAATGTATCCACTGAAATTAGGTATCTAATGTCATAATATTTATGAGAACATAGTTTTCCACCATTAATATGGATATAAACATAAACCACGATGTAACAACAAGAAATTATAATGTAATATCATTATATTTTACAGAATGTATGAAACACACCACTAATCATTAAAAAGAATATAATATACCCATAAGTTAAAATATAATTAATATAGTAATTTAATTGAACATATTATATTTCATGAAATGAATAAAACATTTAATTATCTTCAATTTCACACAAAAATAATATTCATTGATGACTTTTGTAACACACATGGTTTGATTTTAACGAATAATAATAAAATAACAAAATAATAATATTTAACATAATAAGATATTACCGAGAAATTTAATTTTTACTTATTAATAGTATTAAATAACATATAAAAATATATGCTCTATAAAAATATAATATTAATTAAAAGGATACAATTATTGGAAATTAATATAAAATCTAATTGGATAAAAGGAAAATGTATTTATGATCACAATTGTTTTTTGATATAATATATTAAATTAGTTTCAATTAGTTAGTGATTTTAATTTATTTTATATATAAAATACTCAATAGAATATTCTTTACATTAATCCAAACATATTTGATAGGCATATGATGAGAATAATCACAATTTTTTAATAAAAATTACATATATTTATAAAGTCACTATTAATTAAATTTAATGGAAACCCAAATTGAAACTGTATTTTTTGTCATTTAATATATTTAATATGTGAAAATAGAAAATAATTTTTGATAGAGGGACATAATAATTAGTCTATGATTATTTTATGATATTATTATGTGAGGTTTCATTTTGTTATGACCGGTGAAAATAATTAATTTTAAATTAAAACTACTTTTTAATCTAATTTCATTATAAGGATATATATAATTGTTGATTATTTTTTATATTTTATTAGATATATTGTAGATAAATTAATCCAAGTTAGTTAATTTAAATCAATTTCACATTTAAATTCTATATAAAGACACGTCTATATTTTGAACAATATTTTACAAAAAATATCTATGTCAACCAATTTGTAGGATTAAATAAAAATTAATTATTGCCACATATCTGATTGGAAAATTAGAAAATATATACAATACATTAAATTGGAATAATTTATGATTTTATATTATTTAAAAATGTTATTTTTTTTAAAATAAAAAAAGTGAAAGTAATTAAAAATAATTATAATGATTAATATAAAAAATAACATAACAAGGGAATAATCATTAAACTTAATGGAAAATTTTACATAAAAAATTGTTCAATGTACATTTTATTTCCACATATAATCTCTTTTTCCCCATTATGATAATTTGGTTTATTTTTTGTTCCACCTAATATGTGGGAAAAAATTTGAATTCCCTTATGAAAACTAACAAGAATGTCACTACACCTCAACTTTAGAAAGGCTTATCCCCCACGAAATATTAACAAATATCAAACACTTTTTCAAGCACAAAATATGAATAATTAATCTCACATAAACCCGAAAATATTCCTAAAAGCCACACCTTGGGTATAAATTCATACAATAAATCCCTTGGGTGAAAACCAAAAGAAGTGACCTAAAGAAAAGGCAGTATATATCCTTAAGCCCTTTATTTTTATATTCATTATCCACCCCATAAACTCTATTAATTAAAATATTATATAATAGAACAATAATTTTCAATAAACATATATTTTTTAATTTTATGTTATATATCTAAAATTTCATAAAAATCAATTTAAGGGTTGCGGACATTCTGATTATGTGTATAAAAAAGTTCTACCTCACAAAATGACATTGTTTGTTTCATCGTTAAAACCTCTAATGATTGAGAACTATGAAGTAAACCACATTTATATATGATATATATTATATGTATAATTTATTTATTCTAAATTAATTCTTATATAACCCATAAATTCATCTCTTTAAATATTATGGTAATACGATAACATTGTTTCTAGAAGTGTTGACAAATGCCTTCTAAAAGTGACGGTATTCATTGACATAGTACATAGAATGTATAATGGATGGTTTTAGTAATTATAACTAACATATATAACATATATATGATAGTATATAAATAATATACATATATATCATTTACTTTTCATAACTTAATATGTCATATAAATGAATGTAGTGTTCATTCAAATGTACATCCTACCATCTCCATTGTAACGCGCATACCCCATTTACCCAGAGTTGGTGCATTATTACAAAACATTGGCATGATCATAAGAGATAATGTACCCAAATTAAGATTAGTTTAACTGCCTTCAAAGTACTTGATACATACATATGTTTTACATTACATTATGAAATTAAAAAGAAAAATTGTGTTTCCTTTGAACACACAAATATCACTTAGTCTATCCTTGAAGGATAGTCATAATATAATTCTTTGCATCATGGGAATAATTAAACATATGAATGGGGAGAGAACATATGCACCGTAAGGATAATAATATAGATGATACTATAATAATTTATCAAATACATTTAAGGCAATGTATAAAACTAAAACACAATCCTTTTTAACTTAAACATTAGTATAATATGGAAAAGATAAATCAAATAATACCATTTACTTATTATCATGGATATTCTACTAGTCTAATAATAACATGTAAAATCAATAGAAAATTTCATAAAGATGGAATGCATATGCTGGACATCCTAACCACATAGTTAAGGCATCATTCTAAGACTACAATTAAAAATATCATTGAGGCCTTATGCAATGACACTATTAGGTCTCATGAGACCTACCAATGCATCAAGGGGCTATAACGGTCCCCACCCATCACTTACTTTTTCCAATGAATTCCTCATATGAATATTTTTAAACATATCATTAAAATTATTATTAAATATAACTTACTTTTTTTTAATACTTTATCTGTAAACCATTATTGGTATAAAAATATCACGCCACATCAATCATATCACAAAAAATCCAATAAAATATGGTGTATTTTATACTAAAAATCAACTTCAAAAAATCATAAAATCTAACAATAGACGTTTTCCTAGATGAAATCGTTCTAAAAAATATTTAAGTGAAATATATCTTTCTAAATTAAAATAATTTAACAGTAAAGGAAGAGTTTATTTTGAAAATTCTTTTATAATATTTTATGGGAAGATTTGAAGGTGTTATAATGGTGTAAAATAGCCGCACCCACCATATATGTTAAAAAAAATTCATTTCATAATTTGTCAAAAATATGATAAAGTACCTTATTTGGAAAAAAACAAAAATATTTCTTACAAAATATTTTATAAAAAGAAAAAAATGTATAAATGACTTTAAAATATAGTCTAGGAATTAGTAATAAGGTTTTTAAATACATTTTTAAGGAACATGAAGTAGGATGATAAAGAAGTCCTAGTAGATACTTACTTAGAAAAACATACAATAATAAAGAGATTTCAAAATTAAACATACCATGAAATTTTCAATAATAGACGGTACTTATACATCATCGAAAAATGTTAAATAATTTTCAATAATTTATAAAATAACCTCATACATAAATATGATAACACCTATGATCCTCTTATTTTTATTGTTAATAATATATCATTAGTATCATTGTTTTAGGTGTTACTGATTTGTTTTACTTCATAAGTTTCATTGTGTCAGTCATGTACATTATGGTTATAATGTATTTAATTAATATCAAGAATAATATTTTTTCGTTAAGAATAATTTTTTTATTCATTAAATGAAAATTATTCTTGAACGGTAATGATGGGGAACAAAATCTCATCGCGTTGTAGAAACGGTAAGTCGTACATACACACATGCGACAATATCATTATATTGATATTGAAATATTATGTAATTGGATGTTATATTATATATATAGAATCATTTACATTTTATACTTCTTATTTAAATAAATTATACTCCTTATTATACCCATCCAAATAGAGTTGAATAACAAAATACACCATGAAATGGAGACAGTGAGCCATATGTACGCACATATTGTGACTTTTTAATTCATATGATGGATATAGTAATGAATATTGTAGTAAAATAATACTAAATATATATCAGTATCTAGAATGAACTAGTGATATTTTTTTATTATTAAAACAACAAATAAATTATAAGAGGTAGATGAAATGATCCTTGAATGTGGTTATAAAATAATTCCCTCTTATTTGAATGTTTCCTTTTGATTTTATCAAAAGGTCTCTGTAGTATGGTTCTATGATAAAATTAATGCCTCTATGATTAATTTATGGTTGTTGGGAGAATATTTTATTAGGGTTTTTCTGATCCAAAAGCGTTGGGATGTTTGAATTTAATAGAATGGGAAGTAACCTTTTATAAGAGTGGTGCCAAGAACTTTAGAAAAAACATGAAATTTTAATTTATTAACAAACTATTATGAGTTTAGAATATCTCAATATGGATTTATTTCGATGATAAGGTGGGGATTAGTCGAAATACTCTCAATAACGTATTTGTAGGCCTGTTTAGGTCACCATATTAACCTTATCTTTCATAATTATCCCTTTGTTAAAATTTCTAACTCTTACCATGTTTTCTTGTATTATTACACAATATGGTTAATAAACCAACTATAAAATTATAAGCGAACCTATAGTGGTACATTACTGACATATGTAACATTATCTACGTAATTTTTCTATGGCTTAGATTTTTTTGTACTATTATATATTTTAATTAAATTGTATTACTTTTAAAAATAAATTTATGGTTATTTTGACACTTTTTAGTATTTGGTTTTTATGAAAGTCAAAAAAAACTGATTACATCAAAGAAAATACATTAAATCAACCCTAACAAGTTATATATACCTATAAAATTCATGTATGGAATAAAATGTTTCAATTTACATTTATTTTAATATTTATAATATTAATTTTTTTAATGACTGCTTCATCACTGTGTCATAAATAAATTTAATTATATAATTTCTAAACATTATAAATAAAATAAGATGATTTAGGAAATAATTTTGTATTTATAATGAATATTTATTGTCAAATTTATGTTATTTATAACCCTATATTAAATAAATGATTTATATATTAAAATTTGAATTTAACACGTTTAACTCTTTTATAAATAAAACATAATAAATATCTGAATCTAATCCACATGAAAAAAATATCATAATTTCTTTCCTAAAGTAGATTTTGGTCTAAAAACACTTATCCAATAGAATTTGGACATGTGTTAGTGTAATTATAATATCATTTTTACCTTTAATTACACTATTTACTTTTTAATGTGGTAAATAATATTCATCAGTTAATATTCACAAAAAAGTATTGTAATCCAATTAGGACACATTTCACTTATTGATGATAACTCTTTATATCAGATTTTTTATATTTTATTTTCAAAATCAGTAAAATTATGTTTTATGCAAATTTCCGAATGTGTCTAGAAGGTGGGTAAATGAAGTTATAATGTTCAATAAAATTTTATATATTTAATCTAATTATAAAATGAATCCAATGAATTATATTACACTAATATAGCTATTATTTATCTTTTTTGAATTTAATATAAATTTAAATAAAAATAATAATTATTAAAATTAAAATTCGGTTATAAATAATAACACATTGTTTTTCACTATTCATCAAAAATTGAATGTTTTATGAAATATTCCAAAAATTCACCTTATGATAATTTTGATATTTTCATTCAAAAATTCATGTCTATTTTGAATGATATATTTATAAAATTTTAAAAAGTGTATATTACAATTCATAAATTTTATTTAAATGACTATTTTGATTGGTTATGGTGTGCTAGAATAAGAAGATGCAAACAACACAAGCAATTGTGTTATTTAAAGAGAAACATATCATGTAATCTTGGGGAGTTACTTTCTTCCCTACGTCAAATAATTTTTTCATCGAAATATCTATAATATTACTGCATAAGAAGATTCGGGTGGTTCTTCATCATAAGTTCCTCTGGTTCCCACATTCTCTCTTCAATTTTATGTTTTCCCCTATGAACATTTACCATACGAGTCATCTAATTTCTCAAACATTTATACCTAGTATCAAGAATAATTACATTCTCTTCATAATTAAATAAATCAGGTTCTAGTTATATTTCATCATAAGATAGTACATGTGTTGGGTTTGGCATGTATTTTCTCAACAGTGATATGTGGAACCCTTCATGAACATTGGAGGGACTTCGCTGCATTGCCAAAAAGTAATCCATAACTCCAATTTCATCATGAATTTTGATGTTTTTGATGTACATTGGACTTAATTTACCCTTATTACCAAATCGAATAACACACTTCCATGGATATATCTTTATGAACATAAAATCTACTACATGAAATTACAAATCCTTCCTTCTATTATCGGCATAGATCTTCTTCCTACAATTAGATTCATTGATGTTGATATGGATAATCTTCGCATATTCCATTGTTTCATCAACATGTTCTGGACCTATGAGTTTTCTTTCACAGACATCATCCCAACAACATTGTGTGCAAAATCTCTTTATTTATAACCTTTCACATAGTTCCATATGAATACATGAATAGAAGATATTGTTATAGGAAAATTCTACCATAGGTAAATAATGATCCCACATACCTTGAATGTCTTTTGAGAAAGATATCAGATTCTCTTATAAGGTTTGAATAGTCTGTTCTGATTGTCCATCAGTTTGAGGGTGGTCAGTAGTGCTCACACAATGTTCAACCTCCAAGGATTTCTAAAGAATTTTCCATAATTATGATGTAAAATGGGGATCACAATCATAAAAAATCGATAATGGTAATACATGAAGTCTTAAAAATTCATTTATACAACATGAAACATAACAAAAAATATCCCTCATCATGTTTTCCCACAAAAAAATGATCCTTACAATCACTATATATCATAATGATACTAGGGTTTATAGTGAAATTAGACCAATGAGCATCATCCAACAATTCCCTTTTTAGATCAGGTATGTCAGGAACACAAAGCCTCCACTGAAATTTCAAAATTCCATCTTCATATATGAAGTCAAAAAAACTAATCTCATTAAAAAATTTTATTTTATTTTAAAACTATTCATCATCAGTATGTGAATTTTTTATCCATTCTAATTATAGTGGTTTGAAAACCTCTTGAAAATGTATTGAGGATTTACCTTCCACAATTATTCCCATATACATCTTCACTAGATCCATGAACATATGATACCTTTCAACTCTCTTTTTGTTCAGAACACCATGATCCTTTCGACTCATTGCATATTCCACCTTATTTTCCTTCTCCAGGTGGTAGTGTCTTTTGAAATCATTATACATGATTAGTTAAAGTTATCGCCTTTGACTCATGTTGAGTTTTTTCTAGGAGAAAATATATTACAATCACTTTTGATCTGTATATATCTCACATTTTTAACCACAAAGATAGTTTATCCATATCTTCATAGCAATGATTACAACTCCTAACTCAAGATCATGAGTATCACAGTCTTGTTCATGAATTATTATCTTCCATGAGGCATAAGAATTAACTCTATCATTCTGCATAAGGACACAACCAAGTCCATTCAAAGATGCATCATTATAAATAAAAAACCCATCATTCCCTGATGGTAGAGTTTATATAGGATCATTGACTAATCCTCTACAAAATTATTCAAAACATTCATCACACTCATTTTTCCAAACAAATTAAAAACCATTTCGTGTGACCATGATTAATTATTTATCCAATCATGAAAAATGATAGGTGAAATGCCAATAGTAACCTAATAAACAAATTAAACTTCATGCATCAGTTATACTTATTCGTTATGGCTATTTTTGTATTTCCATTTTCATTAATGGATCAATAGATATTCTATCCATAAAGGTAATATGGATAGGAAAATAAATCTCTTGATTATAGAATTCACAATTTCTAAAAATCTCATATAGTTCATTTCTTCTAATAATATTTTGAATTGTGAACACGTGATTTTAAAGATATTTTTATCTTTTAGAGTATACCAAGATATAACCAATAACTAACTATACGAATGAATCAAGATAATACGTGAAAACATTATTCATTAGATTTATGAAAACAAGGGGTGCATTAGTTAGTAAAAAAGCCATTACTGAATTCTCATAATTCCCATACCTGGTTTGAAATGATGTCCCTGGAATATCATCTTTCTTCATGCACAACAGATGATATCAAGGACATATTTCAATCATTGAATAATATTTTAGCCATATTATGTTGGTCAAAAAAATCATCAATGAGAGGTAGTGGATACATTTTATTTATTATTATATAATTGTTTTATTTATAGTCAATACACAACCTCATAGATCTATCTTTCTTATTAACAAATTGAACAAGGGCTCCCTATAGAAATACACTAGGGAGAATAAATACTTCAATAATCATTTCCTCTATTTTTTTATTTAGTTACACTAATTACACAGTGGAAATTCAATATAGGCTCTTTGATATGGGTCATAAACCATTAATTAAGTCAATTGAAAACTCAATTTCACATTCTCGAGGATTTCCAAATAAATCCTCCGGATACACTTCAACATTTTATGGAACAATATGTATATCCACTATTTGAAAATTCATTTCCTCACCAATAGTTATTTAACACCCTTCCTCCCTAATAATTATATTTAGTAGAGATACATAGGGAGTATGTATATGATGATCATATGGTAATGTTTCTGCTTTAATGATAATGGATTCGTTATCAATATTAAAAATTGTGAGCTCCTAATTCTAAAAATAATTTTTTTCATTCTGGTCAGAATGATAATCCATAATGAGAATTATATCAAATTCAATAATGGGTATGGTAATAAGATTATATGATAAATCATGTTTATATGCCGTAATAGTAATTGATTTTCAAAAAATTGTTTATATAATAATTCCCTAAGGAGTTTTGACTGAAAACATTTTTAACAAGTAAAATAGGCATTATCTAATTTTCATGGAAAATTGGGTAGATATGAAAGAATGTGTTAATCCGGAATCAAATAAATCATTGGATTATTTCGAGGAAACAATTAAATTACCCGCCCCCATACTATTTGGAACTTAAACATTAATATTTGTGATTTCATAAGCTTGGCCTTGCTCCCTTGGCATTTTCTGAGGTAATTTTCCTTCATGCTTTGTACATTCATTTGATTAATTATAAATTTATTTAAAACTGTAGTATTGAACATTTATAGCCTCTTTCTTCCCCTTGAAATCATGATCTTGATGGCCCTTTTCTCCAAATATATAACAAAATACCATTCACTTATTGTGTATAAATTTATGTTTCTCCCCACAATTACTATAGTATAGAAATTCAATTTATGCCTTCTTCCCCTTATTTTCTTTTCCAAAGTGTTTAGTAGATCTCTTATTCACTTGTATCACATTAATGTCGTAAGACACAAAGAATTCCTTTTCTGTCTTGGTAGCACATAAGACAATATCCTGGAATGATGATAATGATTGTGAGCCTAATTACTTATGTAGAAATGGTTTAAACCTAGAAAATCATAATTCAATCTTATTCCATGGGTTATGTATATAATCTGCAGCATGACATTCTAACCTTGTAAAGTTAGCCTCATACATTGTGACATTCTCATCATGCTTTTGACTCAAAATCATAATCTTTCCTTCTATATCCAATCGATGTTCACGAGGAAATTATTTTTCCAACAAAATATCTTTAAACTACTTCCATTCCATATTTGATATATATTCATCCTTCTTCTATTTTTATGTAATGACCACTATTCATCTATACCTCCTAAGATGAGATAAACTTCTATGACAACTTTTTCCCTTTCACTACTCCACAAGGCATGAAATATTTTCTCTGAGAAACTTATCCATTTCTCTGATACAAATGGATTTGTAGTCCAATTTATTATCATTAATTTTTTGTTCAGGAAGAGATCTGAAATTGATCGACTGCATTGTGTATCAAGAAAATTTATATGGTTGAAGCTATTATTCTTAACATGAGTGAGTTGTCCTTGTATGGTTATAACCTATTGAGAACCAGTTGCCTTACCAGATCCACTATAATTTTCATGAATTATATGGAAATACCTGCATGGATTATGTGATATGATAAAGTTTCCATTCATTCCATTATGATCCATTTCTAAATAATGGCATACACTATATTAGTTCATGAATTTAAATGAATAATTCCAAACATTAAAAACATTTAACAAAAATTGATTTTTTTTGCATATAATACATAATCATAAAAAAATCATTGAGGAATTATTTACTCATAAATACTTCATAATGGTTTGTAGAGAAGATGTGAATTATCCTAAGCATATCCACATGTAGTGTCAAACTAGGTGAGTACTAAGGCCTGGTTTTGTGTATAAGGATTCCCCGGGTCTAGACCGAAGCTCCTTGTTGGTGTTTTCAATCCTAGATACATTTGTTATAGAACCAAACCCACATGTATTATCCATATATTAATGTATTTCTTGGAAAACCCACATAATATCTACATTATAAAAAAATATTGGATGTTCTTATATAATAATCCACAAAGTCTATAATAGGGTAATGTTCAAAAACCAATGTTTTTCGGAATCTAGTTCCCAAGGTTTATACTAATCATTCCCTAATACCAACTATAATGCCTCCACCCAAGTTACCTCGATTCTATGAATTATTACATAACATTTTCATGATCATAATAGATCATGTCCCGAAAGACTAATCAGTTTAGTCTTCTTTGAAGTTCTAGCTACATACATAAGTTTTACATAACATTATGAAAAGTAAAAAACACGGTGGCCCCTTTGAACACACTCATATACCATCACTTATCAATGGAGGTCAGTAATAATATACTTTTTTGCATCCTAGGAAAAACAAATCATATGAAATGGGTGAGCTCATATTCTCTGTAAGGAAAAAGATATAAGAAAAAATATCATAAATAAATATAAAAATTTAAGGAAATTTATAAGACTATAACAAAACCATTTTAAACAAATAAAAATCGACATAATATTGAAAATATAAATCAAATAATGAAATTTAGTCATTCTCATTGATATTCTATGACTCAAATAATCACATGAAATATCAATAGAAAATTTCATAATTATGGAAGGCAAGATATTGAACATCATAACCATGTAGTCAAGGCCTTATACCCGGACTACAAATAAAAATATTATCAAGGCCTTGTGGCAAGACAATAGGTTGATTCATGAGACATACTGATGTATAGAGGGCTATATTGGGCCCCTCCCACCACATACTATGTCCAATTCATTTCTCATATAAAAATGTAGTATCATAACAAAACGATCCGTATATAAACTAGTATATGAAATGTTAATACTTAACCATAAAAAATGAATGGTTAGAAAAATTGGGATCCACAATCAAGCATATCCCTAAACAATCAATACATTGTGGAAGATTGTATGATAATATATCAACGTCAAATAAGCATAAAATCCAACAAAGGATGCTGGCATAGAGGAAATCGATCTAAAAACTATTAGAGTGAAGTATCTTATTCTAAATTGAAATAATTAAAAAATACAAAACAAATTAGTAAAAAAATATTCTTATAAGATTGTAAGGGAAGCTTTGAATGTGTTATAACATCAGAAAATATTTGCACACACCTTATAAGTTAAAAGACATTAGTTCATTAATTTAACAAAAAGGTTATAAATTACCATTATTAAGAATACAATAGAATGATTCCATTCAAAAAAAAATTATAAAAAATTAAACAAGGGTATAAATAACATTAAAATATATTCTAGGAAATAGTAATACAGTTTTGATATACATTTTTTAGGATCATAAATGTGGATGATAAGGATGTCCCATTAGATAATTACATATAAACAAAATAAAATATTAATCAGATTGTAAAATTAAATTGTACCTTATACATTTCCAAAATAGATGTTTGATTAAACCATTATATAATTGTTAAATAATTGTTATTAAATTATACAAGAACCACATACAAAAATATGATATCATATATGATCCTATAATATTTAATGGTTAACAATACTTTAGTATTATCATTGTTTCGAGTGTTACTGCTTCGTTTTCCATTATATTATTCCTTATATAAGTCATATTTTTTATAGATAGAATGTATTCGATCATATATAGAATAATATTAAATTAATAAACATGATTTTTATAATCATCAAATAATAATTATTCTTGAATGGTTATAATGAGGAATGAGATCTTATCGCGTCATGGAGACAGTAAGTCATATGTACAAACGAGCGCCGATATGATTTTATTGATGGTGAAATATTTTTTAATGGGATTGTATATTATATATACAGAATCATTAACTTGTTATATTTATTATCTACATCAGTTAAACTCCTTATTATACCAATCCAAATAGTGATGTTTTGAATAACATACTACACCACGACGTTGAGACAGTAAGTCGAAGGTACACAAATATAGTGACTATGTCATTAATAGGATAAAAAGAATAATTAATATGGTTGTACAGTATTTATAATAACATATCAGTATGTATAAGTTACATGAGTTAATACTTTATTATGAAAAAATAAATAAATAGGATGTTGAAGATGAAAAGAACTTTGAATGATGTGATAAAATAATTACATCTACTCTATGTGCTTACTACTGATTTGAATAAAATCACTATCTAGGATAGCTTTCTGATCAAATTAAGTTATATTAGATGAGGTGAGGGAAGTTGGGAGGAGATTTGTTCAAGTATGGGACTAGATAAAAGGACATGGATGTGTGATTTTAATACAAGTGGAATACCCTTTTATAAGTGAGGTGAGAGACACTTTAGGAAAATCTTGAAATATTAATTTATTATAAATTTATTTTCATTTTATATAATCTATGAATAGAATTATTTTGAATATAATGTGGTAAGGTTATAAATAATATCACAAAATAGTTTTTAGACATGTTTAGGTCACCATATTAACCTGATCTTTTATATTTTACCCTCAGATAAATATTTTAACTATTTCCATGTCTTCCTATATTCACACAAACTATAGTTAATAAATATAATATGAAATTCCAAGAGACCATAGAGTGGTTCATAGAGGAAATATGTTACATTATCTATTTCATTTGAAAGAAACTTCGATTTTTCAGACTATATTATAATTTAAAAAATAGTATTTGGTTTTAAAATGAATTTATGTCAATATTGACAGTATTTAGTATTTGGTTTTTTGAATGTCATAAAAACAATATTAATTAGAAAAAATACACCAAATTAAACCTATCATGTCATATTCAAGTAGAAAATTTGTGTATGGAATAAAAAGTATCAATTTATATTGATTTTAATATTTAAATTTTTAATTATTTTAATCATTTATTAACAAGGTAATTATTGCATCATCATTGTTTCATAACTAAAATAAATTATATAATTTATAAAAATTATAATAAAATACCATGATGTAAGAAATAATTTCATATTTCTAGTTTATATTTATAGAATAATTTATCTTTTGTATAACTCTATATTAAAAAAAATTTAGTTATGAAAACGAAATATTTATCACCATTAAATCTTCTTTAAATAAAATAAAATAAACGTCATAATACAACCAATGTGGATAAAAAATGTTTATATTAGTATCCAATGGTAAATTTTGGATGAAAAAAAATTATCCAATAGGATTATAACAAGTTTTATGGAAATTATATTATAATTTTTACCTTTAATTACCCTATGTACTTTTAATGATTCTAAAAAAAATTTAAAATTTACTATACACCAAAATTTATTTTCACGTTATTAAACCAAATATTGTGTATTGATGACAACCGTATCTGTCTAATTTTTGAAATTCAATTCACAGATGCATTAATATTAATTTTTATGAAAATTTGTAAATATACCTAGAAGGTGGGTAAAAAACAATAAAATTTTTGGTAAATTTGTATATATCCTATCATATTAAAAAATGACACAAATGAATTACATAGGAAAAATATTGGTATGATGTATCAATATTCATATAAAAAATATTAAAATGGAAAATAAATATTTTAATAAAAATATGATTTTAAAAAATAATGAAACTTTTTTCACTATTTATCAAAAATTGAAAGATTTTAGAAAAATATATTAACAAATTCACTCTCAGCTAATTTTGATATTCCAAATCTAAAAAATTCCATTTTGAAAGATAAAATTATAAAACATCCAAAATTAGTTATTAAAATTCATGGATACTTTCTTCATGGATTTTTTCATTGGTCTTGGTGTGCTATAACTTGAAGATGCGTACAGTGGAAACTATTGCATATTTCAAATAGAAACATGTTTTGGAAGCTTGGGATGATTAATCTAGAAGTGGTGGACCTCACATCCTATATCCAAATAATATGGATTTTTTTAAATATATATAAAATAAATCTAAATTATATTTATTTTGTTGTTTAAATTTTTGGTATTTTTATATTATGGTTTACGTAAGAAGAACAAAAATAACAAGTCAAGACATACTCAAATAACTAGCCAATTAACACACAAAATTATTAAAATAATGAATTATTATTAACAAACTGGTCATAATATATAATAATAAGGTCATATATAATAGTATAAATAATTTTTTTTTTCTTTTATCAGTTATTACATGTTTAAATCCTTTATATATGAAGTTAATGGATTCTCACCTGTAATGAGAAATATATAATTGATTTTCATCTCCATTTTTATATTGGTGAGTTGAAATTCATATTCGCCACAAAAATATTCATTGTTATGTATATTCTTTTCATTTTAATATATTATATCATAAATTTCATAATCATATTTTTTTTGAGTTTTAGTATGAAATATATCTTCAAGGTGGATTTGAGTGAAAATTTACCACGTGGTAATGAATTTCAAAACCCGATTCCTTTTCATTAGGTTAGATTAGTTCTACATAGATGATAATATTCTATGAAAATTTGGGTAATAAAATTTAATATATATATATTTGTTTTGAAAATTGATTTATATGTATTTAAATTTTTCACACATAATTTATTAACTAATTGATTCTCACATCAATGTCATGGTATTTTCAAGGGTTTACTTCACAATATCTTTTTTTTCAGGATTTTTTGGACATGAATTTATATTAGAAGTTATTTTTGGGGTAATTTTATAATAAACCCATAAATTTAATTTTCATCCACTAATTAAAATCATTTTCTAGTAATAGTTCCTTTTTCCACTCTATGGTACTAAAAATGTTTTAGAAAATGTTTTTTTGGTAATTTAGATTTCATTTCTCCTATTATTAAGATATGTTGTCTTCATCTAAAAATAATTTTTTCTAAAAATCATTTCAAAATTGTTGTTAACCTATACTAAATCATGGATTAGTAAATTTTATTCTTTTTTCATTTAAAAATTATTTTAATGTTACATTATACGTGTCTTTAATTGGATGTATCTTTTAGACCCTTTTACTATCCCAAGATAATGTTTTTACCTTGTATAGAATATATGGATTTACCCACTGCCTTTTAATTGAAATTAACATTTCATTTTTAAAAGGATGAACATTAAAGAAATAGGTTTTCAATGTGATTTTTGATGATGAGGAGATTTTAAAATGTTTTCCAAAATAAAAAGGATATATTGATCAAGAATTAATTCAAAATAGTTATTTATTGTATTTCCATTAATTAATTAAAATAACAATTTATATTTACTTTCCATGGGATTTGATTATTTCAATCCATCCTCAGACTTTCTATAGATTTTTTTGATTTCTTTATCCAGGGATAATATTGAAATTCAATTCCTTGATTTCCATTAGTCGCATTAAAATATGCAATTTTATATGATCAATGAAGATTAAATTTACAATATTTTTCCATATCATTCATCATGTATATATCTAATGCCTAAAATATATAAATAATTTACATATGGTGTATATTTTAATTTTTTTTGACTTACTAAAGAAAATTGATAAATACATATCCCTTAATATATGAATATTTTATCAGGCACATTGTTCATCCAATATATGCAGAATGTTTTGGACATTCTAAAAAATGCTTAGGGAATGGTTGATAAAATATATACAGTTTGGTGAAAATTTATTCTAATCCCCATGATGGAGAGGTGGTATCAAGAGATTAAATTATTTTGAGAAAACCACTTTGAGTTTTCTTCCTAGAAGAACTGATGATTTCTAACCCACCGATTTAAACTATCTTTAGTTATGGTCTTGATGGTAAAAAAATAATCAAAATGAAACACATAAAATATGATAATTAATAACTCAATTAAATTTAGTTATTATTATCAATGAGATTACATCATTATCTTTTTCTATAGATGCACTTTCATTGTCATTAAATTGAATAAAAGTCATGTGTTTTTTGTTTCTTTTCTTTCAATATCAATTATTCCATATCCTGTATTTAAAAAGAATGAGTTTATAGTAATTTATATTACGATATTTCATATTCACTTCCTTTATAGTTTATTTATTAAATGATATTTTTCATTTGTTGGTTATAATTCCACATTGAGTATTCCCATTGATTCATTATTTCATCTACAATACATAACCTTTACTATGAATTCGACGTCACCCTTTTATTTCCTTTACTAGAAATTCACGAAGTGTTTTATGAATGAAATGGAAGTATATATAATATGGTAGAATTGTATTATCCATGCAAGAAAAAAATAATCTTATAATTTTATTATTCAATTAAAATAAAAGACTGATTTATATATCTAGTTTACTAAAACTATTAATCCAATCAATACTTCAATAATTTATTGATTATAATTATTCTTATGTAATAGTAGTAGACACTGGATCCAAGCATAGTTGGGTCACACCACTACAGTTCGAAGCTAAAGAGTTATATTAGGAACATTGGGAAATTGATTTAGGAAAAAATGGATTTGAATACAAAAACATGAGGTAGACATTGAAGATATGTATTGAAGAGCATCATCGAATTTTATTAAGGTAAATGTTGTGTATATATTTATAGAAATACATTCCTATATAGATACTACACGGTAGCGTGATTCTGACGTAGATGTACTTAAATGTAACAACTCCCAAATAGTGTGTCCGACCTGACTGATGAATAACATAGTAAATGAAAATGAGCATTTCTATGCATCTATTATCACATATTAGGGGGGGGTATTCATAGGATAAATCCCAAAATCATTATGAACAATTTTAAATTATTTGAATAATAATGAATATGATATACCGAGGTTAATCTAGGCGTGTCATTAATTTTATATAATGTGTCATTATTTTTAAAAAGAGAAAATGATTATATTGTTTTTAGCAGAAGATAATTGATAATTACATAATGGTGTTTTGTTTTTAGGAAATTACAACATATAATAGATAAAACCTATACCATGGATGGACCCATGTGGAAAAACGTTTGTGGACTTCAAATTTAAAAAAAAATAATGAGGAACTAAAATGTAAACATAATGGCCAATGTGGCCAATATATTTTTCCAAAATCCATTTTATGGATATATTTAGATGATATATTACTATGAATATAATATAGTTCATTATTGTAGAAGCTTTAAAAGTTAAAAACATGGGTGGAAATTCCATTTCATATTTTTTCAATAATGCTACTCATCCACTACAATAAAAATGCACTAAACTAACCAACATATCAACAGCTATAATGCCATTTTCTATAGATAAATCTGATCAAATATGTTCCAAAAATTCCTCACATTTTCCTATAAGACTCTCTATGGATTTAAATTCAGCCATGTTTTCAATTTGGTGTTATCAAAAAATGTGTTTCCCAAATAAGAGGTAAAAACCTACTCAAGATATTTTGTTTTCTATTCATTATCCAACCATAAAATCTTATTATTATATTATTATATAATGTAAAAATAATCCTATTTGGTCTGAGATGTTTTTAAAATATGGTTTATAATAACAAATAAACAAAAATACATCTAACGGGTAATAAACATACCGTTTCTGTTTACTTGGAACTACCTCCTCTTTAAATGATGTCCATCATTTTTCTTTTACAACCTCTCATTGTTTGTAATTAAAATGGTTACCCTATTTATATATGTCTTATTTGATATTTAAAATTTTATTTTTGATTATGTAATTTTTTATAACATATAACTTCATTATTTCAATTTTATTTCAATATTATAATTATGTTTGTGGATTCATAGACTAACAACTCAAAGTAATGTGATTTGATCACAATATACATGAAACATATACATGATAGATTTACTAAAAATATGTTAAATATAAAATTTATAAATGACAATGTAATTATAATATAAATTTATATCATTTACTTTTCATTCGTTTAATATGAAAACTAATTTAATGTGGTGTGAATGCGTAGGTATGACCAACAAACTCTGTGAAAGATTAATTTCACATATGATCTACAAATATTATAAATTATTGAAAATACATATATACTGAATTTATATGAAAATGAAATTTTTTTAATTTTTTTATATTATTAAGTCATTATCCATATAAGTGTAATGAAAAATAACACGTCAAAACATATTTAAAAGTGTAGAAAATTAAACCACAAAATAGTGAAAATAATGAATGATTATTAACAAAATGGAAATGAGATACTATAAAAAGATCATATATGATATTTTAAATATGATTATGATTATGGAATAATTTATTAAAATGTTCAAACCCAATATAATTTATGTTAAATGATTCTTAGATGTATGGAAACACATGGAAAGGGATTTTAATATCACATTATCATCTGTGATATTTATTACATATTCACCACATACTAATATTATATGGTACTTCTACTACCCCTTTTGATATATTATGTAAATAATTATTTAATATTCATGGAATTTTTTGGTTTTAATATGAATAATTTCTTCTATGTTTATTTTTTTTAAATGATACCATTTCGTAATTAACAACATAACCTTATTCCATTTCCTTGAGGTATTCTATTTCTATAAAATCCTAAATATTTGTTGATTATTTGCGTAATTTGTGTATAATATATCATTTTATTTCCACTTTTTCTTATTTACATTTGACGCATATAATATGTTCATTTATTGATTCTATCATCCTTGTTACTGCCTTTTCATAGTTTTACTTAATAGTTTAATTTTATTAAGGATTGTTTATTCATGAATTTTTTTAAAAGAAAATTATTGTATAATTTTTTAACAAAACGTTATATTTTCTTATACTTTTCTTTTTAATGTCCTTTTTCATGCATCGGTTTAAATTTTTGGCTCTTTTTAAATCAAAATGTTTTAGAAATTTTATCAATTAAAACATGAATTCAGTTCTATGATTAGTTAGAGAAAATATTATCTTTTCTGTGGATTTACATTTGACACTCATAATGTATTCATTGATTGATTCTCACATAATTTTTGTGCTCATTTAATTGATTTTCTTCAGAGTCAGATTTAATATTCAATTTTTATGATTGAATTGTCATTAGAGGAAATTAGGGGAAAAGTATTTAATAAAATGTTACATTTTCTTGTATTGTGGTTATTAATAACCCTTTTCAAATAATATTACCAATTTCCCACACATTGGTACTCCAATTGTTTAGAAAATGATTCTATGTAAAGCATGTTTTGTTTCCCTATTTATTCAGAGAAATGATTAAACTATGAAAACCATGTTTTGCAAATATATTTAAAAAATTTATTTTACATTTCAAAAAGTAAAAATAAATAAATTTTTACCCTTTTATATTTAATTTTTTTTCAAAGGAATATTATAATCACTTTCCAAACTACAATATTTTATTTCCTTTTACATTACAAATTTATGGTACTTTTCTCTTTTAATAAAATGTATGGATTTATATGAAATCATTTTTTTGAATATTCCTTCAAAATTTTAAATGTAGTTTTAAAAAAATTAATGCGAGTTTAACATAAAACTATTTTCAAAATGTTTTTTAAAATAGAAAAAACAATTACTTAGGAATAAATTAAAAATATGTTTAAATAATATTTCAACTCCTCAATAAATAATTAAATTATATTTACTCCACATAGGATATTTTTTATTTAATCCAACCTTATTGTTTAACTAAATTTTTTTATTTATTTTAAAATTGATAGTGTTGATATTATTATGCTCGAATCCCTTTGTAGTTTTTCAAAATATTTAATATCCAAAAATCTTTTAATGATTAATTTCTTTTAATTATCTATATAATTTATCATGGATATGTTAATTTCCAATATTGTATATCATTTTTATATAAGGTGTTTATTTGGAAAATTATTTGACTGACTGGGGAACTATTAATAAATATGTATCCTTTGATGGGTAATGATATTTTATAAATAAAATTATTATAAATATTAGGATTGTATTGGGAATTCACTATACTTATTTTGGATGGTTTAATACATTCCCTACTGTAATGGTCCCATTTAATGTAACCACAATGTGCATTGGTAGTCTCATGAGATTAACTTAATTTCTTGAAAACCCTTCGATTTTGTTTCCAATAAGAATAGATGGGTTTCTACCCATATATTTAAAGTATTTTGAGATTATTTCATGATGGTAAATATTTAATGTTCCTAGGAAACATGATGTAAATTAATTAAAACTATTCATCATTTTAGTTATTATTATACATGGGATTATTACATTGAAATTTTCTACAGACATACTATCCTTATTTTTTTATTGATTAAATTAAATTTTTTTTTCAGGTTCCAACATTTGGAGATTGATTTTTTCTAATCCAGTATTTAATATGATTTTTTGTAGTTAATTACCTTCAGATATACACTTCCTTATCTATTTTTTGGTAACATTGCTTGTGTGGTTAGTTATTTTCCATTTCAAATTGATTATTATCATTTAAAAATTACTTCTTCCCCAATACTCAACCCATATGTATCATATCTGATCACACTTATTATTTTTCTTCCATCAAAGTTGAAGAAGATTTCTAGGAAGGATAATCATAGATACACAACATGGAATAAAACTATTATATGAGGAAGAAAAAAATTATGTTGAAATTATTTTACTCATTTTTAATAAAAGGATAATGTATTTATCAAGTTTACTAAGACTATTAAACTCTTCGATCTTTCAAGATTTGATTACATGTATCCTTCCAAGGTAATGATTCTAGGCCCTCACTATAGGATTTCTATGGTGGGGTCACCACATAAAATTAAAAAAGAATCGTCAAATATATTTTTTATTTGTAATTAATTTATATTTCAATATTTTTGACCAATTTTGAGTAATGTGGTTATGATAGAAAATTAAGAATTAAAAATTTAAGTAATAAATTATATAAGAAATTTTGTTGATTTTTTCAAATAAATAGGAATATAATAACATTAAATCAATGATGTAATAACAATAAATGGATATTATTAAAGCACATTATATATATATTAATTTAATCACATGTTTTGGAATCGAATCCCTTTCCACTGATCAGTAGATATGAATTTTTAATTAATAATTAAAAACATAACAAATTCTATTCATGTTAAGAAAAAATGACATCCAACTAATCTGTATTTGGAGTTAAAATGAGTGAATATGTGATTTAATTGTATAGTGTAGTAAAATCAAATGGCATGGAATTCTAAAAGAAAAATACTAGCTTGATCGATATAAAGGAGACTAAATATAACCATGAACGTGGAATTCTAAAATGTGTTATAGAAATTTGTATTGGTTGATGTAATTTTCCAAATTTTAGACTCGTAGTGGGTCAGTATAATTCACATTTTTCAAAAATGGAGTTATTTAAAAATCATTCAAAATGATAAAATTAAATATTAATTATATAAAATAAATAGAATTTGAATGTATGAATTAATTATATTAGAATGAACCATGGAAAGTGGGAAAAATAACACCCATATTTCTTTCATTGATTAAAAATAATAAAACATACAATGGAAGTTATAAAATTGATTACATAATGGATTAATATTATAAATCCTATTGTGGATATCTTCTAATGACCATGAGAAAAAAAAATCAATTTAATTAAAAAAACATTATCTTTAATAAGATAAAATTATGATTATGAAATTATTATGAAATATTTTTTGATAATGTGGATTATTTTAATTTGTTTTTTTGAATTGTTATTTGAAACATGTCATTACTACTTCACTATTTTGTAATATATTATAATCAATTCAAATAAAGAAATTACAATGTTTTGATACCATATTTTAAAACTATTTTATTTTGTATTTTTTAATATTTCACCGAAAATTTGAAACAAAGAATTTTTAAGAGACATGTGATATAAAAACCTCTATTTATGTTACTATGTAAAAATTTGAAATTATTAATAAATTAACATATTCACTAATTATTTTTACAAATTTTACTTCACAATATTCCATGTTTAATTATAATGGTTCTTTTTTAATTTTTTACGACTCATTGGGACTGTCATGTGGTGTGTTGAAAGGCAATGTAATTAGTCACCCTATAAATCAACCACTATGAGAGATCCACAAATTTATTCCCCTATTTAGTGCCTCTATTTTTGATATATGATTATTATTTTGGGAAATAATTTAAAAAAACAACACTTAAATTTCTAGGGCCTAAAATACCCTAGAAACTCCTTATATAAATTAAAACTTCTCAAGTATCAATTTATTAACAATTATGTTTTTAGATAAATTCATATCATCTTTCCATGAGTCATATGTCATTAATTTACTTTTTAATTAGAAAAATTAATTCATAAGGATGAATAAATAAGGAAACCCATGATAGGTTGGATTGGTGATTGAAAAATAAGTGATTTATGTAAAAACAAAGACATGAATGGTATAAAAAAATATAGTGGCTATTCACATGATCATAATAGCTCAAACTAACTATGTTTGAATTTAAGACAATGTACCATTGAACTATGTTATAAAAATATATAAAATAACATAACCAATCTTAGAGAGCTATAATTTCATTAAAAAATAATATATAATATACCCAATCTAGAGAAATTATATTTTTACAAACATTATATAATTAGAATTAATTCTTAATCTAAATAAATTATTAGGATGGTCAATATCAATTATAAACTAATAGTTGTTTAATTATTAGTAATTTTTTTCGTTGAAATAAGAAACTTTATATATTATAGTTTTTTCATATTTTGGTATATTGGATTCATTTAACCTTAATGAAATATTAATATTTCGTAAAATAATTAGTTTTATTTGAAAAAATTAAATAAATATCATGAGTTATGTAAATAATTTCATCAATTTAATTGAATGAAAATTTTACAAAATTACAATGCATTATCAATGGATGATAGTTCATTTTTAGGAAATTTATATGAGAATTTTATATTTAATAATTCACTTTAAAATGTAATTATGATATAAAAAATCAAAATATCTATTTATTATGATTTAAATTGTGTATATTCCTATGTTACAAAGCATTCTGATTCATCCATTCTATGTGTATTTTTTATAAAAGTCATATTTTGAGGTTCGATATTCAATGAAGAACTAAAGGTTTTGAGTGACTATTTTTAAAAAAAAAAATTGCGATGTAATGATGTGAATGAGTTAGTGTGCATTGAATAATATACTCATTTTATCTAAAAAATCTAGGATCATTATGATGTTTATAATAAAATCATAAAATATATTTTTCAAGATAATGATAATCCTATCAAATATTATTCCAGAAAAAGGATGGAAGTGTAATAAAATTTTTGTTATATTTATTAAAAGAACATTAATTTAGTTATTTTTAAATTTTCAATCAATTTCAATAGTTGTATAATTGATATTGAACTAGATTATATAAAAAAAGGTTGTTGGAAGGATAAATATGGATTTAGGGATGTTTATGAAAATAAATGTCATTACCTGACCCAACGGTGGACAAAGAATGACTCCCCAATCCCACATCCATAGGACATGGGATGGTTTCTGATATGTAGTAGGATATCACACACATTGGAGGCCTCCAACTAAGGTACATATAAACACAAACCCACATGAAACATCATGAAATAGTGCATATACATATAAACTAAACATAAAATGAAAACATAAAACTACACCAAAACTAATTACATTATATGTAAAAAATGAAAAAAAAATTATTTTCCACTACAAGAAAAATGTAAAATAATTCATCCTACTCAGACATAGATGATCTCTGTCAAATGTACCTATTGGAAATATCCTACTTAAATCATTGAAAACACCTTGGTTGGTCTAGTTCTCTAAGCTCAACTAACTTTGAATCCTTTTAAGACTCTATATAAAGTCTTATGGTCCTCACAAGACACACCAATTTCAGGAAAATCCCTTACAAGTGTGGATATAATGATAATTATTATTCTCTTTAAAAACCAAAAAGAAAATGGAAAAACTGAAATGAAATAGTCTAGTAGAACTATCTAGAGAAAACCCTATTGAGAGATAAAACCCATATCAAGACCATCCTTAGAAAAAAATTACTATTCATCTCATTCAACATATTGTTTCAACCCATGGATGTGAAAAAACACATGTAACCATGGATATACAAGTATCATACTTCAAGCATCATGAGTCTTTGACCACATTGCGAATGATGTTTTTCTACTCAAGGATTTAAAGAAACACTTGACTAAGAGCCCACACTCCCTGATCCCTGTTATAATAGATGATATTTATCCATGAGAACTCCATAACATAAAATGGTTCCATAACTAATGTAAAATATGAGAGGTAATAATCAATTTGATAAAAAAACATTATTCCAGAACACTTTCATCCCATAGACATACATCAGATAGAATACGTAAATCTAATATCTCATACAAGCATGTAACATTGGAACTCTACAGATCATAGTACATTGCTTGGTTATTTAACTGATCCTAAATAAGATAAACTAAAAAACCTACTTGAAACACTCATTTTATCAAACATAAGATAGAGGATCCCTCCCCAGATCCATTTAGATATACCAAAACCAATTCTAGAGTGTCATAAAAAACCACATTGGATATGGGATCTTTTCATGGATCATATAGGGGATATATAAACCCATTCCGATAACCCTAGGATCTCACTCAGTTAAGGGATCACTCATAGGATCATATTAGAGATACCACAACCCATTCTTCTGTATGTGTTATCATATCACACATATAGAATATCAAGACCCATTTAGTGTTGGACTTGAATATTTCACAATCAAAATATGGTATAACTCAATAAATATGGGTTTGTATAAAAAATTATTCAACAACCCTACCAAGAACCTAAATTGAAGTAGGGTATCATAATTATGATGATTCCACAACCCAATGGAATTTGATCTCAATGCATGTGATCATACTACAGACGGTACCCCAAAACCTACAGGGCTTCCCTGATAGATAAGGGAAGACTCCATGTGTTGTGTTTTTAAATGAGATTCAAACAAACCTGATCTAGGGAAATGAGACACTAGAGGAACCCACACCGACCACTATGAAGGGATACAAAAGTTTATATGATAGAGGATCCCATCATGTCCTTCTCAATGTTATACTACAACACTATCAAATGACATCATATCATGGAGATAAAAACTCTATAATGAATATGTAATTCCACAGAATCCCATATAGGGACAAACAAAGGGATATCACTAAATGCTGTCTGGACTAATAATCACTCACCCTTATGATCAATAAAATCACCTAAACACATATATCCTAGTCCAAAACTATGGCTGCCATATTGTTTTATAAATAAAACTACTCATGATAGAACAAGCACAAGCATGAATCCAATCCTGAAAGAGGAGATACAAAAGGTGGAAAATCCTCAAAAATAATAATATATAGTATCATAGGGGATAACATGGCATGCGAACCAGTTTAAACACTCATATGTGTCCCCTTCCCCCCAAATCATGGTTGGGAATATTGTCTTACACGGTATGTTATGAGGGTACACATCATGTCTCGCTTCACCCGATGCCCAATGTGTACTTCTATCACACATCATATCCAACTTGTGTTAAGCATAATATTTGAACTGCATCGTACACCATGTGTCCCAACTACATGGCCCTCTTTTTTTCTCTCTTTCTAGTATCATCAACTTGGCTTCCCTCGCTATGACCTCGATCCACATGACATAGGGTCACAACACATTGTGTTACTTTGTTACACACCACATATTCCACAAAAAACGTCTTCTAAAAATGGGAAGAACACATGACATGTATCATGGGTCTAAACTCTATGTATATGGGAAAATAAGTCGGTTATCCCATTCTATATGTCTAGATCACACTCGTTCACCTTGAAAGTCATAGATCAAAACATAAGAGGTCATTAAAAAGTATATAGAGGATATAAAAAATTAAAAAATTAAAAAACAAGTGTATTAGGACATAAAACAAAAAATAAATACCTCATAGTAAAAAAAACTAATGATTTGGGGTCGAATTGGCACTCAGATGCTACTGTTTCATGATCTTAAGCGATCATCGACGTCATTCAGAATAGAAGACACCAAGATTCTAGCATTAAATGCTTTGGTAGTCCATCCCTAATAGGGTAATAATGGAGGTGTATTAATATGTTCACACAGAATGGGGATGTGGGGGAATGTAAATAATTTTTTTTAAATCCATCCTCCAATTTGACTCCTTGATCCCACATGCCCAATGTAATTCCTTCCATCGAACACCCTGTGAAAACAATTTAGTTGTATCATATTTGTTAAAAAATTTATTCAAAACTCAACCTTTGTAACTTAATTATTATTAAAAAAACATCTTGTGATATAATACATGCTTCCATATAAACTAAGAATTGCTGTTATAATACCATTAATTTTTATAAGAACACCTCGTCAAGACACTCCGGGGCTAAGTAGACCATGACAACTTTTCTCCTCTGTCCTGAAATATCTATCAGAATATTTCAAGGTATTTAACGAAAAAAATGAGTCACTACATCCTCACCACATTAATTATTTTCTTAACATGAAATATAAATCACAAAAACAAGTAAGGATACATGGAACACAACATGGAATCCCACACCGACGATATCACCAAGACAACCACAGAGGCCAGTAGGGTTTCATGTGCATCTAACAAGCACATGCAAAGGGAAATCACATGGGATACCACAAATAAGTAAAACAGAACCATTTCAACATTATCGTACAAGCTGCACATGTAACCTCAGCTGCAAAGGGTGGAAAACACCAAACAACTCGTCCAACTAATGACAAAGGGACTAGCATAATTCCCCTCACTAACATAATTAAGAGACCACAAAACTACACTCCAAACACCTTGTCAATGGAACTCATCCACCAAAAGTTGATACCATAATATTTTGGGTGAATAGTCCCACCCATGATGTTTTGGATCATGTATTAGGAGAAATTATTAAAAAAGAAACTATCCCTCATCTTTGAGAGTCTAAAGCCACGATAATCTGAACCAAATTATCTTCAGATGTCTTGAATATTAAGATAAGGCAGAACAATTGAGGGTACCAAAGAAAAAAGGCCTACCCAAGAACTCATTTTAGACATACCAATCCCTCATTGGAAAACGCTAACACAAAACCCCACCCTGATCAAATGAGTAAGAGGGACTTATCCACCACACCCCAACACTATTCACATTGTGCAACATTGAATCACCCTCATAGTTTTCTCACATAAAAAAACACATCTCAGTGGTGGATGTATAAATTTTATTTGTGTATTTGAATCTGTTTGAAAAAAATACTCCCACAAGGTCTTACCAATGCAAAATGTCACCTTGATCAATCCTGAATCACGAATAAGAGTAAAAAGAGTACCTCAAATTGGAATCTATTAATACTAATTCATAAACTTGAAATGACACTAATTGTGCCTATATCCCTCATAGCCTCTTGTTCAATGGACTCTGTGGACTTAAAATGCCTTCTCCCATGTCATCATGTTCCTAAGCCTAGCGATGAAAGCCTGGGGGGTGGAAACTCATATCATCAGTCATCTCCAAATGAAATCTTAACTCCTCCACCACATCCTCCAACCTAAATACTTCCATGATCAAAATGATGCATCTTCCAAGGATGTCTATCAAAAACGTCCCTCTCAGCTACATGATAGGTAATAAAATATCTTTCATGATATCCCATGTCATCAGAATCATAACATCATGTGTCATGCATATGAAATAAACTGGACTAGATTATTTATGATTCAGAACCTCCATACTGGGATAACCTATAGAAGTGTTGTGAATGCCCCTATCCATGAGCCTATCGTTTGACACCATATTCAAAATCAGGTAAATAGGTATCAAATCCCATTTTTCCATCCCAAATGGTTGATGTATGATCATCTATAAGTCTCTCCACCACCAGCTCCTTATTTAACACTCCAGCAATGGTGGGGATGCACAAAAGCACAACCGATGCATTTATTTCTTATCACAAGCCTTGATCAATTTCATATTCATTAATAAATTGATCTTTAACAATATATGGAGAGTAACATGACATGTACATAAACCTCACTGAGTACCCCTCCCTGGTCATGTTATGCTACTAATGTTGTAGAAGCTCTCAAATACACACTGATCTCAGCGGTACTGGATATAACTCCTCCTTAAAGATCCTTTGAAGATCAACCCATCACATGATTGGTCGTTACCTTTAAAACAACTAAAAAACACCCACAATACATTAATCCTAAAAAATTATATCCAACACTAGATTTTCTCAATATATGTTTACTCCACTACCATACCACCTAGGTGTCTAGCATTAGAAGTATTTCCCTACATAGAATTCTCAACTCGGGGTTATTCTTCACCACAAACACACCATAGAACCTTTTTTGGTTTTCTTCCTAGAGGAAATCTTAAATATAATTATAATTCCCCACAATCAAAACATATTTCTATTGAACTATCTAAAGGACATGAAAAACAAATACCCAATCCTATATAATGCATGTATGATTATTTTCATTGTATCTAGTGTCTGAAATTGTCTTATTTGAGTAGATCAAAATAGATACACCAGCCTCTAGAAAAACTATACAGTCCCTAGACTGAGACAATAAATAAAATCATCCTAAAAATGACTCTATAAAACCAAAACAATGATAATAGAACTATAGTGCCAATTTGGATCATCCCTCTGCTATCACGTAGTCACAACATAACCCAATGGTGTTTGAGGCTGGACTCAAAAAAATCTCCTCCATAATCCAAGAACTATAGTACATTGATGAGTTAGAAATCACACAAATGTGTGGCCTTGGAATAAGGTTATTTTATGCTCAGACCCCATTCACATCCCCAAGATAGTGCAATGTTATATAAACTCAAATTAAAATTCGTGCACAAATCATTCCAAAACTAGAGTAAAAAATAAATATAAAAAAGAAAAAATACATGTCCAATAGATGAATAATGAAAAACAATCCACCATAGATAGATGGATGGGGTCATTGTAAATTGAATCCATGAGGAATCTCCTTGGATAATCATTTGTAAACACATTGTTCATTTTTTATCACTAATCTCCTCGTGTTATGGGTCATCCAAGGAATATATTTAAAATCATGTGTTTCTCACAAGGAACAACACATGTTAGACAATACAATGTATTGGTGACTATGAAGATTCACAATAGGTTCCACAGAAAAAAAAATATAAAGGGACCAACTAAAAAAAAGACGTCTCCTTGACCCAGCAAGAGGGATACCAAATGGAGAAGAAACTCAATATAATTATAATCCAATGTAAATGATTAATTTTCAGATCATATGACATGGTGTGTCATCCCGAGGGTGTGAAAAAAAATATCATGTAAAACTATAAATACACATCCAGGACTCTACATCTCAGGATGTTCCATCACCACCGCCGATGACCTGTTTCTGCTCAGGGATTTAAGGCAATAATTGACAAGGTTCACACACACAATAACTATATAATCCTAGAAGAAAATCATCTATGAAACACTCCATTAATGAAAATTATTACATCCCAAATTGAATGTCCAAGATATACTACTCAATTTGATAACAAAAGATAGTGTAGAAACATAACCATCCAAAGGGAATACATCTGAGAGAGTATTCTCTTCAGATTTAACCTCCACAAAAGTCATGATAGATCTCAAAAACTGACACTACACGTCAAGGTTATCTCACTATTCTAGCTAAGGGATTCAAAAAATCCTACAAGAACTATACAAGGAGTCGATCATCATAAAGGGGGTCTCTCATAGGATCTACTAGGGTTTACTATAAACCCAATCTTGAAATTCTTTAAACACGTCTTGATTGATAGGGTATCACTACTAGGATATTCAAGGGGAGACCACAAAATAATATTTTAATGAAATGATCTCTTTTAGATAGGTGATCGCACTCAGGATCTACTGGGTGATATCAAAACCCAATATTCTATCATGGATATCACATCATTCAGATATATGATCTTTTCACATTTAGTGTTTGTCATGAAGATTCCAAAAACTCCATCTCATATAAATTGATATGTAGGGGAAAATATTATTGAATATGAAACATAATAACAATTCCTTAGTGCTCAGTATAGGATCCTACTCTTGTTAATGCGGAGACACATCAATAACTACTCGCTGCATAGGGGATCTTACTCCAGATGACACATGAATCCCTAATGGTATATCTAGCTATATAGGGGTTTGTCTCCAATGCAGTGTTGGTCAAAAATAAATAAATAACAATGTATATGGAGATTATATAGTAGAAGATCCATAATCTACCTCTCTGAAATGATACACTAACATTATTGATACAATAGTGGATATGGTACAAGCCTCTCCATAGCGATATTACAACTCTATCTAATCTCATCATATAAAGTGGATAAAAATCCTATATGTTGGATGTACTTCCACAAAAAAAATTATATGGACGAACCAAGGGTGATCACTAAATCACATATAGTGCAATAATCATTGACTCAATCGATCAAAAAAATTGACTCACCATGCATCTCCTAGGCCCAAAGCATTTCAATCATAACATTATATGTAAAAACATACTCAATATAGGCTATTCGTAATCCTACATCTGAGCCCAAAGGGGGTGATATAAATGTCATAACTCATCCAATGGGATAGTAAATGGTGTGTATGGTGGTCTACATGGCATGTGATCCCTCCTAATGTCTTGACCATGTCCTATTCGTACAACGATTCACTTGGAATATAGGCACGCACGGTGTGTACCAATAGTATAAGGTGTTTCTCGCCAACCCTGAGCCTCAACATGTAATTCCTTCATAAGGATCATCCATCCATTTTCACCACATGTAAGGTCCATGAAACACTCCCCACAGGCCAAACCTCTTTTTAATCTAACCCCAATGGATTTTCTATCCATGTATGTAGGGCACACGATACGGGGTCACTACATTGTGTGTTGCTCCGGTAAAAGGTGTGTAGTCCCCACACCTTGTCCTCCCAAATTGGGAATAATACAAAGTGTGTTCCATTGGGATATGCACCTAATAGATGGGATAATCCATTGTAAATATAATTTTATCAACCTAGATCAACCACATTCACACAAAAATACGTAGATCATTGCTCAAGTGGTACTTATCAATCATCTATGGTCCCTACAACCATAACAAAAAACAAAACAAATTCATCATGACATAAAAATAAAAATGACTACCTTGTGATGAAACATTCGAAAATTTGGGATCATAGCATCACTATGATGATGTTTTTGAAGGATTAGGGAGCTACCTTCATCAATATTGGAGATCGACGCAACCACGTTTCAACAATTTTTTCCTTGGGGAATAAATCTCTAGAAATGGAAGTGGTGAGTGTCCTATTATAGTATGCACCAAAGGGTGAGTTATAGGGGATAGATTTAATTTTTATTAAATCAGTCCTGCTGTTTATCTCCCAGCATGCACATTCCCCACTAACTCGCCATCGACTAAATAGCTGATGCTAACATTGTTTATGTTGTAACTCATGTAAAAATAAAATTCATAACCAATACATGGTCCTTTATTTCTAATTGGTGACTATACTCCGTAGTTTTATATAATTTATAGAGAAATAACAAATGATATTCAAAATACATTTAATATTTTTAAGAACATCTCACTGAGCCACTTTGGCCTCCAAAACTCTAAACTAACTTACTGCATCGCTCAAGAAATATGCAGTGGAATATTTTAAAAAATTATATATCAATCCCGAGACACAACTAAATATATATTTTGAATAATATATAATTAAGAAGTTGTATGTTTATAAATAGACAATAACATAAATTACAAAAAAATTAAAATTACATGAAAAAAATAATCATGTAAAGATCATTTTTCTATGGATACATGGATTTTCTAATATTATAAACTAAAATATATTATTGTCCATTTTTTTATATATGATTATCTATTTGAAATTACATTTTATTTAAATAAATTATATGTTGATAAAACCTGATGTAAATAAGAGAACTAATTCCCTATAAATGGGAAAATACTGATGATGTACGATGCACTTTATTAAATAGAACCATATGAGGATATCACACAACATTGATGCCATGAATGGACAAATTCTAAATTTTATGTTTATTTTTGGACAATCCCATTTTTATACTATGTTGAGAGATAATCCTTAACTCAAAACTCTAATCATTTTTCATATCATCCAATATTTTGTGACATTCAATTACATTTTTGATGATTGTATCAAATTTTATTTTTCAGTTTATATTGATCAATATTTAAAAATAACATCAGAAATCTTTGTGAATAACCAATTGGGGTAAAAAAATATGTATTTATAAATTTTTCTATTTTTTATTTTACACTATTTTATTCATGTGTTTTTGTTAATTTTTGGTTTCAATGGAATTGTATTTTCAGTATGATTACAATTCTATTTGGGGTTAATTTAATTAATTCTATATGTAAAAATGAATAAATGATGAGATATTCAAAATTCTTTAATAAAAATTTTAAATATTTAGGAACATCTCATAAATTATTGAATATTATTCTGTGAATTAAAATATAGTGTTAATATCAAATTTCTATGAGGCGTCAAAACAAACTATTTTTTTTAAAATATCCACAATACATTGAAATTTCCATTCAATATTTCCTAAGAAATGTACTATGTCGGCCAAGAGTTTTGTTAGCCAGAGTGGCTCAGTGCGGTTTTGTTATAAATATTAGATGTATTTTAAATATCATTTTTTGCCTCTCTACCACCAGAATGTCATTCTTCCTACAAATTATCATTATAGAAATAATGGATTTCACATATGAACATAAGGAGGTTTTTAGTCCATATAAAGTGTTGTACCCCATGAGAATCGAACCATGTGAGTCACGAAGCACCCCACCACCTCTCAGTATCCCCAAAGAAAATGATCCATCCACATTCACCATCAACACTCCAAGGGGATCCATCCACATGATCACCTTTTCCTTCATCCTACCAACCATACAGGGTTTATTGTGAAAATTAACAACCATAACTGATATCTGAATCCACATTAAAAGGAAGTATAGCTCAAAAATTAGGGACATCATCATTATTTTCATAACAAAAATGATCTCATGTAACCCAGTTGGACATTGTTTCATGATTCACAAATGAAACATCACATCAAATAGAGAATTACCGCATGGACCTTTCTATGCATGGCACATCTCTATGTAACATGGAACCAGAAATCCAAGAATCCATGTAATGATGGTTGTTATCTAATTGTGTATGGACGTGGGGAAAATCGGGACCAGAGTTATTGTTCCAAATTAAACTGAATGAATAGTTTAATGGTATGTTCAACCTATGTATTCTCATAAGAGAAATACTGGCACACACACATGATCCCATTCATTTGAATGTTATCATCCATAGAGAGTGCCTTGTTTCTAATACATCATGTGATAAATTTGATATTTTATTGAATAAAATTAATAAAAAAAATCATGGAATAATTTTAAAAAATAAAATTTTATAATTAAATTTGAACTCCAATCATTGGGATCACCGCATCATTGATAGAAAAATGTTTTCTATATGTCATGTCAAAATCCCCATTTTCACAATAATGCAGACTAGTATAAAGTGTAAACAATGAAAATATGAAAATATCGTACCCTTTGTTTGACAATTGCAATAAAACACTATGGATAGAAAATAATTGAGATGTTCAACCTTAAATAATTATTAAAAATGTATCAAATCATAGTGAAATAAAAAAAATTGTATATAAACATAATTTTATATCATAATAACAATATATAATTTTTTAGATATCCTAGAAGAAAAAATGAAATCAAGATGGAATAACAATAACAACTTACAACAAGATATAAAAATAATAATGACTTACTCAAAAAAATTGTTGTTATAGAGAGTTCCCATATTCATACTACTGGATATATACACCACCTTAAACATCAATTTTTTATGTTAAATATCCCCTTAATGGGTCAAAATTATGAGAGTCTGTTTGACGAAAAGAATATCCCTCTATGTTGTGATAAAAACTCAATATTCCACCACCAATGTTTTCAGTAACATGTATAGTAAATACAAGTCTATTCATTATAATAATTCCTTAAATTGGTTTACATTAAAAAAATTTATCAACATGGAGGCATCCATTTTAATGACGGGTGACCATACATACAGAAGAATGTACTATAAAGGAACTATATATAAATGGTAATAAAACACCTTGTTGACAAAAAATGAATCACTATATATACAAAAGTGAGGGTGAATGAACTGCCACAATTGAATATCACTATATCAACTATGTATTACATTAATGATCCAACTATATGATTTTTGTATAACCCATCAAAATGGAACGGTGAATATGGAATAAATAATACCATGATGATCATTCACCACCATTATCCATTAATATGTTGATGGAATATGACCATTCCCTTATATTGATGGATATGTAGTATAGAAAAAGTAAAAATATGCAATTGATACATTTGTTATATAACATTAAATGTGGATAAAATAGCACTATCTCATATCCCCATGTGAATTGTTTACAACATGGACCGATACATAGGTGGATGATTCACAACATTAACAATCATGTTGGTCTACTATTTAGTGGGAGTATCATATCTCAATTTGTAAATACACAAATAATATGAAATAATAAGTTGATGGTATACCATGTAATATTGTCCTAAAATTGATAATGTTTCAACATAAAGACACTCATATGCATAGGATGATTCCCCAACTGAATAAAATGTGGATAATATTTCACTAACATGATATATTATGGATAATGAGGCTCCCAATTGCATTTTCATCAAGGGAACTGATGTTCCACAATCCTTATTCATGTGTTTAAGATACCAATTTATTTTAAGGATTCAGTTTTTTTCAACGATAAAAATCATGATGTTGAAGTTTCCCAAACACAATGGATACATGGATGGATGAGTTACCACCACCACATAAAATAGTTAAAGGATACATAAATTTTAATATAAAAAATAAATGATATTGGAATCACTAGTTCAACATGATAGGGGAACACATTATCACATATGCAAGTGTTAGAACTCCCACATAGATTTAACATGATCTAAATTCTAAAAATGTGAGATGTCTCTCTATGGATCTCAAATACATTAGATATCCCATATTATATCACATAAAATTACTCTTCCATAAAATTACATGGTAGACGATACCGGACATAGTTCATATTTTCTTTATTATGAAATCTACACAAATTAATGGATGAAGAAATACCATTAATTCCCCACAAGTGTTTTAATCACTAAATAGCCATTATAGAAAATAGTTTGTCACATATAATTATTTTTTATCAGAAAAATACACATAAAGAAATGTTATTTATTGTCTCAAAAAATAATGAAACTATATAAATCATACCCTGATAGGATCACACATAGCCTATCTTTTTTGAAGAAAATCACCTCTATTGAAATTATTATATCACCGTATTGGTAAATCCAGTCCATTCTAAACAAAAATAACTCATCCAAGGTCAAATAGAATGAGTTTAAAAACTATTTATTGAGGGATGTCTCATAAATAAGGGATTTAAAAATAACAAAACTATAGTATTAAATCTACAATCATGGTTATGTTAGTTATCCTAGTAAAATACGAAACCACACTTCTTCTACATATTGAACGGTCCTAGGGACATCTCATGTTCATAAAAAATATCAATTAAAAAAAGTCCTTCAATTGATTACCAATTTCACATTTCACTTACAAAATACATAAATTATTTGAAATTGATGAAAAATGATGGATTCTTGCCTTATTAGGAAACATGCATGCTACTATGAAATTCTATCATACACCATAAGGATGGATGGAAATAATTGAAGTAACATATTTGGATTCTACAATAAGGTGATAGATATTGAAATTACTATAATGAATTTAATAAAGTGAAAAGATAATTTGAATTCTATAGATAAAATATATATGAAAAGAATGGTAAATATGTTTTTTGAATCAACTAGTTTATTCGAACCAAATTTGTTGAATCATAAAAACTGATAAAACAACCATTTTTTTTCAATCCATTGAAGCACGATTAAATATGAACATAAAAACTAGTGGTGTTGGAAAGAGGGTTAGAATAACTAATTTTACTCCTATTAAGTAAATGAAACTAAATTAAAATATTGAATTTTATAGAACCAATCTTGAAAGGAAATTTACCAAGTGAGTTAGAAGAGTGAGGGCATGAAACACCACACTCGTCATGTAAGGGTAAAAAGGCTCATCAATTTTATTTAATAAGAATAATATATATAAATAAAATTTTCAATAATAGAACTATATATCCCATTGAATCTCATATGTTTACACGATGTGACTCTATATGAAACCAACCATCAATCTAGTGGGTTGTTAAGTGATATTGGCCCTAGTTAGATGTTCCCCATGAAATAAAGTTGCCTCACACTATGGTTATATTGGGTGATTTACTCATTGTAATATGTCACACAACCATCCCAATTTTCTCAAAAGTAGTTCCTAGACACCCATTTTGAACACCTTCTATAAAAATAGTGATAAAAAAATGGAAGGTTGAAAATATTTTAAAATAAATATATAACTTATTTATTTACATGTTATTTTAACCTACCAACTATTTCACCAATCATACCCAAAAATTATATACATTAATCCTTTATGACCATCTTCACTCAGATAATTCATGTGTAAACCTCAATACATGATTACACTATATGTAAATATCATATTTATATCATTAGTAGAAAAATATAATTGGTTGACATTCTGGTTTCATGTTTCTTATACTCAACACACAAACTATTCATGTTATTATTGAGGTGATATAATCGTAGATTATCAATTTTGATTGACTACATGTAAGATAATGGTATCTAAGTCCCAATTACTATAGGATAACTGTGCTCATATAGACAAAATTTTGAACTCTTTTTTCACCAATATAGAACATCCTTATATGGTTTATTTATGCTAAACCAAACAATTTCATGCTCAAAATCACACTATAGTGTTTCTAATCCATATGTAATTTGATTTTTAGTCTCGTCCATGAGAAATTAATAATTAGAAAAATCATGGATTTTAATGAGACATGTTGTGATTTTTTCCAAAAGAAATACCATTTTAAGATCCTAAATTCCATATATGTCTATTTCCGACAATATATTTTACACCACAACAATTTTCATTAACTTGAATATTCATTTCATTAGATTCCACTAATAATAACTATACATAATCTAAACCATTAATCACCCATATATGTGTACTTTCAATTTTAAAACATTGCATTTACTCTTGTATCAATGTACTAATATAAAAAATAACCTCTTATAGGTTAGGAGTACCAACACACCACCCACAAAGGAATAAAAAATCCATCGATACAACCATATTGTTTGTATACAACCTATGATTTCCCTAAATAATATAATTCAATTTATAAATAAATTTTAAGGGGATACTAATAAAATCCTTCGCTTATCAGAAAAAATTGAGGTTTCCTGAACATTATCCACAATATGAGACACTGACCTTGAATCTTTTTTCTAATTATGAATAAATTATAAAAATGATTATCATACTCAGCAGCACCCATATCAAATTAGTTTATACATTTTATAAAACATCAATGATCATTCATATTAAAAAAAACATATCAGATTCATACAAAAACTAATAGAAATATCACAATATTTCACAATAAATAACTATTTATACATTGGTAATCTCATGATATAACCATTATGTTTCCACTATATTCCCCTTAAACTGTTATAATTCCATTATTAAAACATAGAGAACCATTTTACTATATAACATAATCCAATATTTTATGATTTTATATTATAAAATAATTAATATAAAATTTATCCTTTCCATTATTGTAGATTATGTAATTAGGGATTAAAACATTCCCAAAACCATTCATAATGAATTCATTTACCATATCACATCTTATATAAGATAACTCATTAAACTTCATCATCCACCACAGACATATATCCATACAATCGGGGATCTTTAGATTCATGGACCACCCATATTGATAAATGGAAAACTCTTTGGGTCTTTATCCCATTATAACAACAATGTAATGATCCAGTCACCTGATAAGTTCATTTCCCACAAAAAATGTTATATATGACCCAAAATAAACATGGATTTAAATTATAATTTCCACTACTATCTAGATGGAACATCATATCCAAAAACACTTCCATAATCTTTATATAATCCCAAAAACCAATCAATGAATAGAACCACATGACATTCATGGATTATCATGCCTAACCACTTGTAATCTCAATGACCCATGGTTGAGATTTGGTCATAAAATTTCATACACAACATTTGTAATGAAATTTTCACCCTAATACTTATGAGGGAAGATATGATCTAGAAAAATTTATAAATGTTTCACCAAGACCTCCATTTATAATATAAAAACATAATTATGTTGAGATAAATCCATGTTTTACATCGATATATTAATCCACTCAAGATAAATTGAGTAAAAACATTTGGAATCTAGGCTCACCTAAAAACTAAATAACTATATGTACATATGAGTTTTCAAAATCAAACTCTACATTAATATATATATATATATATGTATTTAATATAGTTCCAAATAAAAGGCAAAATTCATATTCTAGATTAAATAGATAAGAAATGTACCATAATTAATAAAATATATTTATTCATTTTCTAATTATCCTATCTCTATGGAAGCTGATATCCTTGGATAACCACTCTCTCTTGAGGAAAATCCTCAAATAACATATCTCAGTTGATTAATTATTGGATATATCCACATAAATATATAAAATTACATGATTAATTTTTCCATTACATTAATATCATCACCACTAGTCTTTCAAACCAAAACTATGAATCAAATCAATTGGGGAATATGAATTGAACAAAATTTTATCTATAATTAATATTATAGGAATACCCATTAATATACCCCTGTGATTGGGTTCCAATAAAAATTTTATATCTCATTCAAAATAGATACTTCCAATCCTATGGTTGGAACCCAAACTAGTTATTTGGAAACTATAAAACCTTTCATAGATATTGAATCCAGTAATGTTGGATCACCATTTCAAATAGAAATTGATAGGAAATATTATCTAATACCCTTTATTCACACTATATTATTTGAGGGAATAAATAGAAGAGATCCAATAAAGCCTATTATACTAACCTTATAATTGCATATTATCAAAAATAATATATAAAACAATCATATATAATTATCTATAAATTTAAATCAAATAATTAGACATAGATAATTTCTCTAGGAAATCATTTTTGTAGGACATAAATTCAAATTATTATATAGACAATATTTTATGGTGAAAAAATATTTTAAAAAGTTATAATTCCTAATATGGACATATCACTTGTTGGTATTTACCCATGCATATTTTATACCTCTTAAAAAAATATCGTTATAATGATTCACATGTGCACCTTGCCTCCTTGAACATTACACTTCACGTTATGTCATTCATGAACCATTCCAACTAGATTAATTAGATTGATATTATGTGTTCTTTCACTCCTCACCTACATTCAAGACTCACGTCCATCTAGATATTAATATAGATAGATGGGTGGTTTCATTATTAACTATACTCTCAGGTCTCCCCAATCATATAAATATAAATGTATATTTTCATTAAATGGGAGGAATAAACATAAAAAATAAAATTTATTTTTGAGGATAACAATATTGGGTATGTTCATAATCATGATTTATTCATTTTGGTGACCTAACAAGGAATAATGAAATGATTATAAGGGAAATACAGTGTAATTTAATCCAAAAATGATTCCACTTCAAAATATCATGGGAGATTTCATCCATTGTGTTTTTCAAAAAATAATATGAATTAATATATCATGAAAGTATTTTCTTATGGAAAAATTAAATTCCAAAATCATTGGAGTAGAGAAAAAAGTTTTCACATAACCAAACCGCTACTACAATGCAATAAAATTTATCCTTGTAATGAAATATTTCTCAGAGATACGTATCATAGGCCCATAAATCGGTTCTAACACTCCTAAGAATTTCACATGAGCTCTAATTATCCTACAAGTCAAATGTGTGAATATATCATCCCCGACATCATATAATGGAACCACTTTTCCTAGGACTTATATATGGTATCCACAATGCCATTTTAATATACATTAGTTCCACATCCCTTTTTTTAATAAAAGTGTATAATATTAATTTGTCACATTTATTGAATATATTTATCCATAAAACCATACATAGAAACAATATCTCCTAGTTCGCAATTATAGGCTACACATATGCCAATATATTCCAAGGATATGCATGCATAGACAATATTATTCCCTATCCTCTGACGAGAAATTATTATTTTGTACATTCTAATGTTTTCCCAAATAGTAATGTTTTCTATTATAAATAAATATTTCAATTTTTATAATAAATTATATAAGGATCCCAAGGAAATCTCTATAATTTATTCCCATTAAAAAGTCAATTACAATACTTAGGTGACTTATAAAAACACCATAATCTCAATATTATCATTCCCATATCATGAATTTTGAATGAATGGATTCTTAATTGTCCACATATAACCATACAATGATCCAAGGAGATATATTTGGGTCTCAAATTTGGCATTATAACTTACTCACATTAACATGAGTAGACATACATATTTAATTAAGTGGGTATCCTAGGTATAATCCTCCATTCATTATAATTCATTCATATTACTTATTAATATTGTAATCCTTCCATGTTTAGTAGTCCATATACATATGGTGGACACATATATGTGGCTAAAATATTGGTTAATACCCCAAAAATATACTTATTTATGATATCGTCCTCATTTTAACCAATAATTAGTCATATATATAATGGCCACCTATACAGTGTAATCCATATCTACAACAACTCCTATGTAGTTACTCACCAATGAGATAAAAAATCAAGGGAACCCCCTGATTTATAATTCATAGTACTCTATTATCACCCTTTTAAGGAATTGTCTTCCTTACCACATGTTGTTAATTATGATAGGCATGTCTGAAGATATGACGGTAAACTACGAAACCCAATCTTTGTGTTATTTTAATAATTTTAATCAAGATTTGTAAGATTAGTCATTAAGGTTATATATAAAAATAATAGGTAGTGGTTGGAATCCCATAGGAAGATATTAAATATATATAGCATTAACTACAACAAAAAATTTAATTGGTCAGAGATACATGTCCATAAATAGTGAGAAATTATTCTAGGCCACCTAACCCTAAATTTTATTATATTTTTTATTAATCCATAAAAAAACCACATGATTCCAAAAAAATCATCATGAATCATATGATTTCATTATAATGAAATTGATCTGATCAAAAATTCAACAATGCCTCTTCATGGAGATATATTTTAAGGAAACAAATTGTGAAGCTTTTACCAATATTGAACTATATTTTAAAATAAAAACATATAACATTTTCTACATATACATTTTCTATATATTATATTTATTTAATTGATACATTTCATATAAGAATACATTGACATAATTATTAACATAGATGATTAATGAATGGTTTTCTAATCATTTATAGAGTCCAAATTAAATCATCAAAAACCCTTCGTGGATGATAAAATATCACATTATCTCAAAGAATACACAACCCATGGATATTATTTTATATATTAGAGACCACCTTAAATCTAAAATGTGGCGTGAACTAATATGAAACATATGATTGTGGGGTCATTTCAGAAATTTATTGGTGAATTCATCATGTTTGCTTTACGTTAGAACAAAATTGATTAACTGTTATTTTACTTCTGATGTTCAAATTACTGTGTTTTTTCTCCATCATGATATATGTTTCATCTATATACCATAATCAAAAACACTATAAAATGATTAGTACATTTTATAAATTAATTTGTTATGTAGGGAACATTTGGATGCTATATATGCCATCAAATGTGTTGGACATATTCTATATTAGAAATAATTTTTTTCACTCGAAATATCCTTTTAGAGATGAATACCTACCAATAGTAAAATTAGAGTTGGTATATATTAAAACATGTAAACCCTAGGGTAATTTACCACAACATATATATATTATCTAAAATGAACTATAATATTTAGCATCTATTCCTTAAGGATGAGGAAGTGTCCAATTATTTTATACTAAAAAAAATTTATAAGTAAACTAAGAGATCTACCACCATCAACCACATCGTTATCTTTTTTTTGATGTAGCATAAATTAAATAGATTTAATAATAACCCCAAATCATACATGATTGGTCATCCAAAAAAGGATTTTGAGAATGCGGGCCCATTTATGGATGTGAGAAATTGTTGTTCCTATATTTGTACATATTAATTTTTATGTAAAAAAATTTTTCATAATAAAATAGAAATTATTGAAGGTCTACAATGGAATCATATTATTGGTGTTTTTAATATATAAATGTCCTTACAACAAATTCTTTTAGAAAATATTGAAAATCTTCACAACAACTCTCTCATATAAGAGGATAATAAATATATTCTAATAGTATCAAATTAGTCGTGTGTTATACATACTCAAATACATTTGATTCATGGGTATATTCTGGTTGAAACACAATAGTATAGTCATATGAAATCTATTATAAATTAATAAATTCAATATTTTTCGGATGAAAACCTTGAATAAATATCATATTTTTACCATTGAAAATGATTCTAACAATTATATTTGTATGTAATTGTTGATACATGGTCATATTCCAGTAGAAACCCAAGTTCATTCTTATTGTGAGGAAGACCAAATTGAAATATTATTCGATAAATAAAAAAAATAATTTGGAAAAACACTATGTCCATAGATGTAATAATGCCCTATTGAGTCTTTCATACAATAATTTCCTCCCTCATTTAGTTATTATTCTAATACATTTATTTTTTACCAATTAATTTATACAATTGAAATGATTTTATAAATTTTCCAATGATCAAAAAATTAATTTAGGTCATACCTGTTTATAATTTTGGAGGTGAATTTTTTTTATTATAGACTCTTTTTATGAATTAATGTCATAAAGAAAAAATTAATTCCATTGAGTTAAAATGTTTTTGTGAATACTTTTCAATATTTCATTTCATTTAACTAAATAATATAAAAGTATGTATCAATTCTGAGAACAAAAAATAGGTATAATTATTTCATTAGATATTAAATAAAAACCATAACAATAAATCAATGATATTAATTTACTATTATCATTGATTAAAAAATGAAATTCCAATATTTTTTTGGAGGCATAAGACAATATATTTAAAATGTGTTATCTATAAGAGACATTAATATCTTTGAATATATTTCATTATTTTAACTTGTTAAGGAAATGAAAATTGGTATATCACATTTTTCTCATTGATTCTTGTAGATTATTATTAAAAATTAATTTTATAGAATCTAAAATTAATAAATATATTTAAGAATGAATATTAATCATCCTATATAATTCTAATATGTTATGAATAAATAGGTATTGACTTATAAGATTTTGTAAATGAAATATTATTTCAAGGAAAATATCTCATGAACAAGAATGAATAATGTATAAAAACATAGAAATGAATGATCAACATAATGAACTATCAAAATCTCAATTCTAAATTTGTACGAAGTATGAAAATTATATAATTAAGTGATTTGAAAATTGGGTAAAAAAGTCATTGAAAACTAGTATACTATTAATCCAAGGGAATAAATAAAAATAATATAAATTCAAAACTATTGAGGAAGGTAAAAAAATTAAATTATGAAATGTATACTCATTATTCAACCTATAATTAAAAATTTATTATTAATGTTTTGATCTACCAACTCCAATATATTTTGAATGTTTTATAAGGAGGTCAATGTACAACCAAAAAACAATATATTATATTTTAATTATAAAAACACAGTAGTCATGATTAAATCCCATGTCACCAACTCCTCTAGGGAATATGTTTCTCTGAATGTGGTATTTATTAGTATAATCAATATCTATTTTGTAGAATTTTATTTTATTTGATCATATAATATAAATATCTAAATGCATCCCATATAAATTTCTAGTATTAGGTAGTAACATTTCACATCCCAATTAATTATGTGTTTATATATTTATGGATGGATTATAATAAACATTAAAATAAATTTAAATAACCTATATGGAGATTAATAATAAAACATTAGTGTGTTAATGTCAAATGATGTGGGAAACATGATATTGAAGATATTCTTATTTTGTTCGAATATATTAATGTTTTATAGAATTTTTTCATGGTGACCACAAAGAATTTGATACGAAATTTCATTACAACTCATATTTGGTACAATACCCCAATTAAATAATTATTATAGAATGGAATAAAAATAATTATAGGAATTGAATACGTAATCCCAAGAGAATATATAAAATGGTCATGTATCCCCATGTTCTTAACAATTAGGAAAACAATACCCTTTTATGCATAATGATTGATCAATTCATATCATTAGTGATTTTCAAGAACATAAGAAGATCAGGTTAAATAAAAATAATATAATTCCTCTTATTTATGTCTCAACTGATCAAATAAAAGGGCCTAATACATTTTTATCAAGGACAATCGATATATATTTCTTCAATTAGGGGTCATTTGGGATGATATAGTTGATATATCCTATAAATAATATATATTAATTGTGAATTCATTTTGATCACATTAGAAAATATTAATTACCATGAAATCTTCATGAACCTGATTAACAAAGAATTTGGAGATCAACTTTATTTTTAATTTATTTTTATTTTGTTGAATTATTAAATATTAAAAATCATGGAAGATAATAAAAAAAATTGGAGTATTTAGATACATGTATTAATAAAGAATATATTTCATGATATGTTTAGTAACTATGAGGTTTGGAAACAGAGTATGTCATTCATGTGTCTCATATTCACATGAAATTGAAAATTTATGGTTTCATAATAAATATATTTCATTGTATATTTTGTAATTTAAATCATTATAAAAAATATCATTTTTTCTTTGAATCTAACTGATACTATCAATGAATTTTGAGAATCTCCTCATCACTATCAAGTATTCCACACAATCATTATTAATTTATTTTTAGACCACACCAAAACAATTATTTCTAGGATATTATAATAACACAAGTAATTTTAAAATTATTTAATTTATTTATACTAATATAATATCCATGTCATTCCATCCTCAATACTAATTTTGAAAAAAGAATGTATCATCATGCATGTGTAATAACTAACCTGCCCTAGAAGTTAGGTATTGTTAAAAAGGTTATATAATAAAAAAATCATTTAAATATGTTAATGATTCCGAAAATATAACATATTTTTTATACCATATTTCTGTTCATAAAAATTGAGACTATTACCTCTTGGTACATGTGGACTACTGACACCACATGATGGTGTTCACATTTTGGTTTCCATAATGACCAACATTAATGGGTTAAAAATGTATGAAATGATAATAAAGGTAACATATTAAATCATCAACATTATATAAAATTCATTATGTGATATTAGTAGTAAAATAATATAGTAAATTTTAGGATTAAAATTTACATTTTAATTTACATATTATAAATTGAGTTTATTTATATTAAATAATTTAACATTTATAAATAATTTTTTAATAGTACAATATAGTACATAAAACAATATAGTTTTTAAATAAGGAATCAATTTTAGAGAACATTGATCATTGTTAGAAGAGAATTAATGTTTCAATGAAATTGATTGAAATACTACATGTTACTGATATAAGAAGTAACGATATAATAAATTTGTGACACATGATAATGAATAGTAATTACAAAAATAAATATCAACATATAATGTTACTTAAAATTTATTTAATAAACATAATTTTATTACCTAAGAAAACAAGTGGAAGGGAATTTCAGTTTTGGACATGATTTATGTGTTTCGACCAAATTCCTTGAGGAATTCATGGATATTATTCACCAATATTCATTCTAATTGTTTAGCTACATTCCAATTTATTTTTAATATCTAATTTTTTTAACATATATAATTTTACTCAATTCAATGTATTCCATACTAAGGGATATAATTTATACCCTATATAAAATATTAATGTTGTTCATAACTCAATATTATTTTTTGAGATATAATGTATCACCTCATTTTTAATATTTCATTTCATATGGTATACCGTATTTCAATATTTAGAGAATAATGTTTATTCAATTCATATTTCTTTAGGATTTATTTTAATTTTTTAAAATGAAACTATGTAATGAATTACACCTATCATCATAAACGATGACTTCTCATCCATGTATATTTTTTCCCATAAAACTATTGATATCAGTTTTTATTGGAATGAATGATATGTGTTACCAATTATATACATCATATGCACCTTATTATAATTCAAATATATTTTTTTGTGTGTTATTTTCATCAATTGAATTTTAGAACATAGTTATGAAACATCTATATATCCATCATGAATTTTCTTTTACCTGTTCTTTTTCTATTTCTCTTTCTTATTAACAATTACTATCATTAATATATTATACATTTTAACGCATATCACATAAAAATATAAAGGTTATATATTTATTTCACTATTTGGGTAAAAAAATTATTTATTTCCCTTGAAAAAACCACTTTATGTAATACCAATTTATGTATTTTTCTTATTTCTAGACTCATGTAAACAAAAACCCAAATAAAATATTAATAATTCATGACTATATCCTGAGTAAATTATTAGATTCATGGAAAACAATATTGGTCAAAAAATGGATTTATCACAAAAATAATGCATTTATTTCTTTTATAAATAATTTACATGTCTTATAAAACATCACCCTTGTTCTCTATTCTCCATTAAATTTCAATTAAAATCACTATATTGGTAGTAAATGATCAATATAAACGTTTTATTTTTTAAAAAATCCACATATATAAAGAATATGTAATATTTTAAATTATTTTACTTTATTTATTAGTATTATATTACCCTATGTTTTATTTGGAAATTTCTTATTATCAAGAGATATAATCTAGTGGATTACTGAGAAATAAAAATCCAAAAATGGGATGAATTCCACATTATGATTATATTTATAAGAGATACCATTTATTTATTTTATGAGATAATTGTTAATTTTATTTTCTCAATGTTATGTTCCCATAATAACTTTTCATTTTGAGATGTATTCAAGATTAATATCATCCCCTTTATGATAACATGTTATGCGTCTTGATGATCATGTTATGCATTATTTGTATGTATATTACAACAAAATGATTTCAATTTCAAAATTTCATTATATATTTTCCAAACAAATATCGTTTGTAGTATTATAATATCATAGGGAGTTAGGATAATAATGTGGGTTTTTTAATAATTATATAATTTTTTTAAATATTTTAAATGTTTTATTTAAGCATCTATTCATTTAATGAAACTAAAACTCTCACTAATCATTGTGCATTGGGTAAATGTTAATTTTAATAATGATTAAATAATATATGAGTAAGTATTCAATAAATATAGTTTGAAGCAAATTAAGGAATCTTTATTTGGAATATTATAATGAAAAAAGACATTGTGAAACTATAAAGAGAGTTATAACGAAATAATCATATGAATTGTAAGTCATTATAAATATTTATAATGTAGATATTTTTTGGTTTTCCATTCTATTCAATCCCTATCTAGATAGTAGTATATGGATGTAGAATATGGAACTATTGTACAAAGAGATAATAACCATGATGAGGGAAACTTTTTTGAACTCAATGGTTGAATGGCCCACAACGAAGAGTCCTAATTTCCAACAATTATAAACACTCATAAAGCATATGATTTAGTTAATCACATTATATTTATCAAGCATTATGAATTATTATCATAGTATTTAACATGAAGGACTTTCATGAGATGTATAATATAACACCACATAATGTAATTTAGTTTAAACAATGATTAATATTGATTGAATTAAATTAATAAAGATATAACAAGATAATGTGAGAGAGTAAATGTTTATATAGTTGATTCCATTTTATATTATTGAATTTGTTAGTCCACCAATGTTTTAATATATTCAAAAGTCATGTTAAAAATTATTAATCGAATGAATATCATGAAAAATAAAAAACCAATATAAACATGGGTGTGAAGGAAAATTGGATGATTATCTCCATGATCAACATTTTTTAATGAGACACAGACTAATAAATATAGTTATTATTCCAAAATAATGATTAATAAATATTGAACAAAATATTATAATAACTGAAACATCGATATCAACAATGAATAGAAAAATAGAGACTCATGGAAATCAATGATGTTTATATGATGGAATAAGATACCTTCAAACACATATTTTACAAAAAATGGGAGATGATGAACCATATAAATTGTATAAAATTGAATACAGAATGAATTACTTAAGCAAGTTATTTAATCAAGCATCAAAGAGTAATATGAATATGAATACATAAGATATCATTATGGGAGATGAGATTAAGAATCCAAAATCACATATAATACCCCAATTCAATATATGTGGGAAACATAGAAAATAATCAATCAATTTAATATATTCAAAGATAATATGAATGATATAAATGAACCAACACCACAAATTTGAGAAAAAGGGGAGCGTGTTAAATGACTTAAAATTTGGTATATTTTTTTCTATGTAAATCCTACCAAATATTTTATTAATATGGTACCTTTATTCTAGCCAAACTATGTATACATGCATATTTCCTGATTACCAAATGAAAATTAATGACAATTCAAATAATATATCTTGTTTTACGATAGTATCATTTAAAAAATTATTTTTATGTTAATATAAATCTATTAATGTCTATTTTATATGCATTTATAATGATTCTAGAGAAAGGACTAACTATTTTAATTTAGACGCCATTTTCGCCATCATTGTTACATTATAGAAAAATAACCATTTTTGTTAAAATGTGTGGGGATGGAGACAATAATAAAAAACCATGGTGGGGAGATCGTCTATAAAGACACTATAAAGACACTATAATCATGTGCAATTCCTAATGTTTATTGAGAAGTTGAATTCATATTCAAAATGGTGGACATTGAATAAAACCATCAACCTCCATTGCGAGTGTAACAAAAAATGTCAGTCATGAGAAAATATTAGAGGACACCTAGTTACCATTAGTTTGGTAGAAATATAAATAACATGATTGATATACCAAAAAAATACATCCAATCATGTGTGTGTAATAAATAGTTTTGGGAATGTAATAGTATATTTTGAAACATGTATAGCCACCCAAATAAGATATTTTTTGGAAACCATCCCCACCAATCCATCTATGGAAGGGATTTAAATAGTGGGCTTCATAGGGAAGAGTGGGACATGAGTGATTAGATATTTATATATATCTATAGAGGATGAAAACATTGGTACGAGATAAGGTAGAGAGGGGTCAGGGGGTGATCTATATAAACATATTATATAAAGGGTTTGGTAGGGTGTAAATGTAGTTTTAAATTATGTTATAAGGATAAGGTTAATTCCGCACCAACTAATTTCTTCAACCAAAACATTACACCTATTATAAATACTAAATAAACCACAAGGGATGAGAGATTGGTCTGTTTTTTGTATATATTATAAAAATAGGGAATCACATATTATACCATAGACTAATTTATGATTATATATAATAGATATAATTTTCATGAATTCTTGAATAAATTAATGTTCCCATAATACCAAACCCCCAGATCTATTTAATTAATATGGATTGATGAAAACAAAATAATGATACAGTTCATATTATAATTGAATCTATGTTACATAGAACTTTGTAAAAAAAGTAAATATAAATTAAAAATAACAGATTCTCATATATAAATTCATTTTTAAGTTAAAATTTAATTTATAATTGAGAAATATATCTATGTTGGGATAATTTTACACCATATATTTTATAGGCCATTATTGTTCCTATTTTTCTTCTTGATTTTTTGTTGTTGTTGTCATTACAATTATTTTCATTTTAAATTTTAATGAAATCTTATCAATTATTTTAAATTGAATAAAACATAATAAGAGAATGTTCCTTATAAATTATGAAATATAATAAATCAAAATAATTCAATAATAACTTGGAAATTGAGAAATAAGATTTTAAAACAATGCACTAAACAACATGGATTAAAACTCACGAAGGATGATATATTTCTATTAATAGTATAGAAACATATTTTGGATAATAGATTAAAAATATTAAGTTTTTACGAGCTAAGAACTATAAGGGATTATTTTCGTCCTTGTGGATCTATAATTACCAAAAAAACTATAATCTGAAACAGATCTGTATTTAAAGAAAAAACGTGGAAAAATTAAATAAAATAATAATGGTTACTTATATAGTGAGTGTGTAACTAATGGTTGATTTATTATTTATATATATAGGAATGTAATTTATCTCATAAAATGTGGTTGATGAAATTATGATCATTGGATGTATAGTAATTGAAAATATGGTTATTGGCCATATATCAAATAAGTATACAAAAATATTTTATTGATATGATGATCATTTAAAATAATATAACTCAAATTGAAATGAAAATATGATATTAAAATAATATATAAATATATATATCCTACAAATATTATTAATAGTTTAATTTGAATAATATATGATGTGAATATTATATTTTAAAAATTAATTTAGCAATAATGGTGCAAGAATATTAATAATTTAGGACATGTATATATAATTTCAATTCCATTTTTCAAAATATATTCATTATAAATGTCATTTTTTATAGAACCATATTTATGTAATTAATATTTTATCAAAATAGATTATATATGTCATGGTTAAAATATATTCCATGAACAAAAAAATTAGCATATTTTGAAATAGATTATGATTTTAAAAAATACTTATATAATGTATTGTATAAAAAAATATTTAGTCAAAATATTTTTATTATTTATACATTGCATTTTATTATAAAAATTTAATTTTAATATCATTATGTATTAATTGTTTTAAATAAATATCATTTCATATCCCAGAATTCCAAAATTAGCAAAACATAACTTTTCTTATATTTTTCTAAAGTAATAAATTATTAGGTGAATATTGAAAGAAATGATTTTACTAATACAATTTAAAATGTATAATTATATATTTTAATTTGAATTATTGATTTATAAAACAAATGCTTAAAATCTAAAAAAATTATTTTATGTGTTTATGAATTTTCTTTAAAGAATGTATTTTGTAAGGTTTTTAAAGGAATTAATTACAATTTTGGACACGGTTAACCAGAACTGAATAATCTATGATTAATATATTAAATTTTAATATCAATATAATTAATAATATTGATATTTATATCATAATTAGTAAACAAATGTTTAAAAATACATTTTCTAAAATATATGGTTTTTGTTTGTTTCATATTCTATTGTAATAATTAAAATATTTTAAAAAATAAAAATTTATTTGATTAATATGATTTCATTTCAAGAATTAATATTTGAAAATTATCTTTTAATTCTCGTTAAATTTTTATGTACAAAAAAAGTTAAATAATAAATTTTTTTTATCTCATTAAAATTAAAGAAAATATAAAATTAAACATTTAAAAGGGAATTAATTATAAAAATGTGTATAAAATTGTGGTTGTGGTTATATTTACAATATCTTGTCAGAAATATTATTTTTAAAAATGGTTTCACATTACATTTGAATAATATTCACTCTTTTATTTAATAGCTATATGTGAAAAATATTACAATACCATTAAATAATAAAATAAACACCACCCCTCGACATCATTAAACATAAAAGTACACTTTGGACCATAAAAAACACTATCATATAATCTAATGAAATCCCTCTACGTGTCTCATATTATTTTATATTTTTAATAGTCTATTAAAATGATCGTTACGAGGGTTATCAATGTAGAACATCCATATTGGGAGCTAATAATTTCCACAACTATATCTTAATTATTACAATAATCTATAACAAAAACCACTTATATAAATAATATAGTGATAGAACAAGTATTATTAATATTTTGGTATGTTAATATACTAATGATACATCAATATTACACATTTCTCTAAATTGATAGAGAAAATTGACAATGTTATCAAAATTGTGTATGCCCTATCACCTCCATGAATGAAAAATTAAATTTAACATCACCCTATTTGAAGGAAAAATAATAATATTTATATAATAATATACAATTATTTTTATTATAATGTAATGATTATTAAATAATGATATATTTTTATGTTATAAAGTCTCTTAATTATGCATAAATGATATAATCGTATGTGTGTATGTGATGACTATTACCTCATTGTTATGATGTTTCTATTTAATCATTTATAAAAACTAAAATTGGTGAAATAATATAATATTTTTATTAAATGTTGATCTAAAAACAAATTAAAATTATAGAATTATAACATTCTACACTCCATAAGTGATGTTAACAATACAATTTTATCCAAAATTTAGTTGTTAAAAATGTCATATCAATGTAAATTTTAGAATTTGTGTCTTATAATGAAAATAATATTTACCAATATAATTTATTTTGTATTTTAATAAAAAATTAAATAATAATATATAGTTATATATATTATGAAACAAAAATTAAACACATAGATCTTGTTTAATATACCTTGAATTATTTTGAAAAATCGACCATAGAACAACAAGATACCAATATAACTGTAAATATAGTAAGATATTAATGAAAAATGATGATAAATAGACCTAATAAAAATAATAATTTATGAGTAAAATTATTAGGAATATTTTTAATAAAAATATTTTTATTATATAGTATATTTAGTGCATGTGCAAATTATTTTCACATACTGAATGGGGTTGTCAGTCGTAATCACTGTTCATTAAGGCATTCATTAATATTATAAAAAAAAATTATTTTTATTGGTTAAAAACTATTCCATCAATATATAATAATATTTTGGAAAAAATATTAATATTGAATTAATTTCATGGTCACAGATTATTTCTGTAATAAATAATTTCATTACAATTATATTATGGCCATTTATAACTCAATATTATTTGTTATGTTATACATTTTGTCATTTAGTTTTGTCATAATAAGGATATTGTATGATTTATTTTTATACTGGGAGATAAATTTTTATTTAAATATTATTTTTATGAGCTCTATTTGTTTTTGAAATCGAATCTTTGTTTAATATAATTTTTATCCTGTCAAAGTAAAATTTCCCATCATTGTACATATTTTTCCTTCCTACCACTGTTCTCTATTTTAATTTGAAACTTACTCAATTTTTATCTCATGATAACATCATATTTAGATCCTCAAATTTGAAATATAAAAATTCATTATTAAACTATGATATTGGATTTTAAATCAAGGTGTTTTAAAATAAATTATGAAATATTACATACCTCGATCATAACTTTTCATTTTAGTGTTATATTTATTTTTCTACATCATATAGATTATTATTATCTTAAAATTGTTCATGGATTTAATTTATATTAACTATATAATTGTTTAAATTTGATTATCTATATTTTTTATATATGTTTTTAGCTCTCCTCAAAATTCACACATTTATTAAATCCTTATTTAAGAGAATATTCCAATTTCTAGTATCAAGTAAAGAGTAACCCACAAATAATGTTTCTAAATTTTGAATATATTTGAAAAATGTAATACAATTTATGGATAACCCTCCAAGTATTATATATGTTTTATGGATAATAATAATAATTTTTATTAGTTAATAAAGATCCATTACTTATTTTTTAAAAAATATATAATGTTGTATATTTTTTTATTATTTTATCCCCTTTATCCTTCTCATGAAATAACAATATTAGAACATAATGATCATGTAAAATGATTCATTTTAAAAAAATGAACATTTAAGTGATTTAATTCCTCATTCACCTTAGATTTCTCTTTATTGTTAGATCAATTATTCCATGATTCAAACAATGGAACCCACATATATATCATATAATTGATCGGATTTTTGATTTATGTATTGTTAAATTTTGTCATGTGGAAAACATATATATAGATTTTATTATATGATATGTGGGAATATAATTATATATCACATCAATTAATTTGTAAATTAATTACATCAAATGATGTGTTATGTAAAGTATTAGGGAGTGAAAATAATCTACTATTGAACCTATTCTATATTATGATAACGATCATGTTATTGCAACTATACTATGTTTATGATATAATTTCTTATTTTTTTTGAAATTTTTATGATCTTATGATATAATTCCATATTATTTGACATCTTTCAAATTATCACCCACTTTATTGTATCACGTTATTCCTATTATCACCCATTTATTAAATTATATCCTTGTTTATTCATATATAGTTACTTCCAGCTCACCCTTTCCCTTATTTATTTTAATCTGCATAAAATAAATTGTTTTTCAATATCAATGAGACTTATGACTATTCATTGGAGTCTAAATATATTAATATATATATATCATATAATAAGGTTTATTTATGTTCCTATTCATCTATTAACATTAAACCTCTAAATCGAAACTAAGTATTTATTGGAATTTATGTTACCAATGATGAAATATAATTTATGTTTGGCATCCGTAACTGTATGGTCTGCATTTTTCTATAGTACTAATTCATACTATATAACCCTGGTTTATAGTGACTCACAACTACACTATTCTCCCATGGTTTCCTAAAACATGAAACAACACCATTTTCTACATTGAAAATAGTTTAAATTATATGGTAAGATGGATTTACTGCCTAAACATCACGTTTATTCTCTATTTAGTATAGAGCATGGACAATACATCTTTATTTATACATTTTAGTGATTCTAATCATATCTAATCATCCTCTATTTTCTAATATAGCATCAAGCCTTGGATTTTAATATAAGACTTCATATCTCTCATGGAATCATTTTTTCAAATTTTTCAGGTCATTAAACACCGTATAATTTTTTAAATCTAATATATAATTATTTTTTATTTTTTGAATGTGTTTTTGTGATACATTATTGGAAATTTTTAATAAAATTACATTGTATGTGTGTTATGGGGTCTCATCTTGCTTACTATATGTATGATATGAGTGTTCTCCTAACTCTATTTATTCTAGGAAACCAAATTATTGTTGTTTAAAATAATAATTAATACATTCAGTGTGCTAATTATAGAATATAAACCATTTATTTTTGTTCTATTGGAATAAAAATTTTATTTCATTTAAAGGGTTTGTGTGATTAATATATTTATTTTGAAAAAAAGCATAATTTTTATTATTATTTGAAAAATAATATTTTAGGAATGTGACATGCATGAATCACTGTGGTTTTTTTGATTATTTGTTCTCAATAATTATGTGGAATAAATTGGTATATAGTAAAAATAATTGGTAACTGTGATGGGGTAATATGTTGTTTTAATAAGTTGAGTATGTCAATGTTCACAATGAATGACCATGGGGCCCAATTTCTATTTTTCTTTTATATTTTATATAAAATTAGGTCACATGGTTTGTATAGCCATCTGATATTTTGGGGATTGGGGGATGAGTATCCACATAAAACATTAGGTGTATCAATTGTTTGTCTATTTATTGTTGATAGATTAAGATAGTTGTATGTCTCAATGAGGTGAAGGGTTGGATAATTTCATTGGTAGGTGTGCTTGTGTCATTATTGCATGAGTTATGTTGTTAGTTATGTAGGGAAATAATTTGTAAATAGTTGTGAATTTTTTAAAAAATTAAATATTAGTATTACATTAGTAATGATTATATTTATTAATCCTATTAATTTTATTTAATAATTACTATAATTATTTAATCATAAAGAGTTAGGTGTGTGATGTTTTAGGGGTTTTCCATTCTTATTTCCCATTTATATTCATATTAATGAATACGATGATAATATTATGTATTTACATAGGATAGACGAATACATATTGTATTCTACTCAACACAGATATTCCTTCTCCCACGTTATTTATATTACTATTATTATGTGCATGATGTTCATAATATTTTTTTCTCAGTTATTTATTTATTGAATAATAAAATAATCATAAATTCTAACATAAAAATGTAATCAGTACTAATGAAGATAAATGATTAAATAATAATTAGAATTTATAGTGTTCTGTAAATAATAATTATTTCATTTTGAGTACATTATTTGATAATTATATGCTTGCATTTTGTCCTTTATTGAGTATTTTATTCATATCAAATTTTATAAGTACAACTACCCTTACCAAGTAATTTTGTTCATGATAAAATTTTATGATATTGATAAAAATTTATTGGTTAACCCAAATTTATTTCTAAATTTTTTTGTTTATTATACAATATGATTATTAAATCTAAATTTTTAATTAGAGTTGATTTTATATAGCATAATATCAGGGTTTGATAAATAATATCTTATTTCTGATTCCTAATTTTACAAAAACAAGATTAATAAAATGAGTATGATAGAGAGTGTGATTATATTATGTTAAATATTATAGATTTTTATAATTTCAATTATTTTTTAATATTAAATTAATGATGAAAATATTGGTTTTGAATGGTTGAGAAAATATATAAAATAATAACATTGTATATAAAAATATATTAGTGATAAAGTTTTATGTATAAAAAATTATCTTCTTCAAATTTACCAATAATTTTGGATACTGACAATGATTTTTTTAAATTGATTATTTTCATAGAATAATGAATTGACATATAGATTTAAATGTATCTAATCAAGAGTTTTGTTTCACAGTCAAGATAAACTAATTGAATTTGTCTTGTATATTATGTTAATGCTATAACATAATTGTTTATTAAAAAAAATTTATTGATCTTTTAAATATTCTACTAAATATTAAAATGTCTATGAGATATTGAATTTAGATATTAGGGTAATAATATAAAATTATATTTACATATTGTTCAATTTTTATATGTGGGTTATTAATTTATTTAATAATTGGGATATACTTTGATTTAAATTAGTTTTACTAATTAATGAATAATAACAGAATGTTTATTTTCATTAATAATTTTATATATATTATAGATGATTTGCGTGGTGTGGTTTTTTATAGAATTTCCCATGGTTCCCAAATAGAATATATTTAATAATTTTTTAAAAAAATAGTTATTACAATGATAATAAGGGAATTTAAATCATTGGGTATATCTTAACTAAATGATATTGAATATGGGTGTTGTAAAAGAATTTATTGTTCTAAATTAATTCATATAGTCCTAGTAATTATAGTCCAAAATATATTGTGTAATAATTACTATTCCTATGAATACTAATTCTAAGGGATATTAATAATATTAATTTTTGTAAAATATATATAATATAATTGATAACATGATGGAGAAATAGGGGTTGTATTTTAAAATGATCCATCAAGTGATTCGAAACATCACATCACTCATGAAATAATATATCATGGGATTACTATGTCAATCATGTTCAATTTCCATTACAATATTGATTAATTTATATTAGTTCATAGTATTGGTTATAAACATATTTAATATAATATAGTTTATGGATTTATTAGTATAATTCAATGCTATAATTGGTGGTATCACATTGAGATCCACTTTTGTGTCTTATTATGGGTTGATTATAATTTTAAATAGACTTTTTATATGACTATTAGAAAAAATATAATTCTATTATAATATTTTTTACCTAACAAATAATAGTGTAGAATCATAATTATTTTTATTAATTATGTAACATATATTTAATACCCTAGTAAAAAAGTATATCAATAAAAACGGATCCCCCATATATAGTTTACTTATTATCACATGAAAGAGAATTGATTCATTCTATCCACATAATCTTATGAAAAAATCATATATTATTGATTATATATAGTAAAAAATGTTTTGAGGGTTATATTGATGTACTTGGAGGGAAATATATTTATAATATTGACTAAAACATCTAAACTTTAAAATTTTAAATTTATATAAATAGTATATATTAAAATTAATTCATTTAAAAATTTATATATCCAATATGATAGTTTTTAAAATTAAAATTATAAAACAATGATTCTATATAGTGATTTGAATTTAGATAAAAAAGAACACGTCGATGTTAATATATTTTTATAGTAACTGAATTATAATAATTGGTTGATCAATTCTGGGTGTCCTGGATGTTTGTGAATGATTTCTTCACTATTGTATCAATCCATATAGATTGGTAGACATTTAATATATGGAAGTTGATATAAAAAATGTGTATTTATTAAAAAAAATAACTCCTTTATTATATATGTAATTCCATATCCATAATTATCACCACATAAAGTGTGCTTAAGAATATGGTATTTGGGAAATTTAATAGACAATTGATAGAAATATTGTTGTGTGGTTATCTTGTGTAAGGTAATTAACAATTTGGATTTGTATATCCACAATTATGAAGTAATAGATTCACAGTGAAACCAACTAGTATATTATAAATATTACATACACATTAATTGAAATGGTAGAAAATATCAATATGATTTTTATATAACACTTGATGATTCCATAGCTAAATGATTTTATTCTAAATAATTTTTGAGAAATTCAATATTTTTGAACATTTTATTCCATCTATTATTAATTTTCTTTTCCAAAAACAATACAAATAAGTTCATAATCCATATGTCACTATTTTAGGATATTAATTGAAATCCATTTTGATATACAGTTTTTCTGTGTTGTTTGGTGAATTTTACCTTATTATAAATATTCTTATGATATAGACAATCTAAATTTATTTATTTATAAGGAATGAGTGTAAATAAACAAAATAATTTTAAAATATTTTGTAGATCATCATCACCATGATCAACATACATTTATGAAAGGAGGTCAACAATTCATATAGTTATCTATAATTTTGTGACACCATTGAATTATTGATAATGGAAGGTTATCACATTCATAAGTGAGACCCATTTTAAATGTTGACTATATCAAAACAAATCATGATAACATTTTCTAAAATAATGATTCATCACAATGTATGATTTTTTCTATTTAACATTTCTAATGTTGTATAGTCTAGAACCCAAAATCATTATTAGGTGATAAAACACCACAATCAATAATAATAAATCATTGATTAGTACCCCAACTCATATAATTCATAATGAGGAAATGATCATGAGATATAAGAAAATATTTCGGGTGCATGAATTATGGAAACATTGTCAAATATATGAGAAGGAATTCAAACTAAAAGGGAAATTTAGGGATTCATTATCAACTCATTAGGACACTACCAATGCATATATTATGTGATTAAACATATACATGTAATTGAAGGATATTATATATGGTAAAATAAACTTGTAGTACACAATCAAACATAACTCGAGTAATCATGTTCTCATAGATAGACCACAAACCATAGTCACACATTACATTTACTCCACGATAAAAGGATAACATAATAGTACTGAAATTAATTTTTTTACTATATGATCATACCATTAACCCTTATTTAGACTTATGTATATTGAGTCTCAGGTCAGCACACTAGGCTATCATGGCCAACCACGATCATGGTTCAAGATACACATACATAATTTCACTCTATCTCATGTTTGGAAATAAGGTTGTCATAACCCTTCTCCTTCCCAGGTCATGACATAAGATCAGCATTCCCTTAATTTGTGTCTTTATCTGTCATCATCACCCTAAAATGTCACAAATTTTCCCCCTCAGTGTGCCAACCATGAACGACAGTACATATGTCATAATATTCTAGATAAAACCCTCAAAATGAATAATAAATTAACAATACATGGAAGATGAAATGTGGGATGACTGTTAGAAAATTTTATTTCAGTTTCACTCTGACTAAACAATTAAAATTGGAATACAAAATGTATTCAAAAAATTCAAATTTAATGGATCAGAATGGTAAAAAGTACCAATATTTAAATCATCAATGATAAATCGATCGATACTATAAGAGAATAACCTTGATCACACATAGGAAAAAAACACTAGAACCAGATTGAATTCATTAAAACATGACATTGAGGAATAATTCAAGAATAAAACAAAGTCAGTAGATTGTGTGTCCATTTTCTTAAAAGATTAGATAAAATTTTAACAGTAGATATGTGATTGATCAAGAATAATAATACAAAAAATAAATATCCACCATAGTTATATAATTATATCATGAATTATTCATTTTATTTAGAAAAAACATGCATCCATCTAACCAATACATTAATTACTATGTCTGTATGAACATATGAATTTTTGTGGAGGATCTTGGAATCTATATCAGTAGAGGTGTTAGAATTTATGTATATTCTTATACATGTGCTATGAGGTTGATAAAATTTAAAATAATTGATTTTTGAAGTATAATTATGATATGGTCGATGGTAGAGGATTTGGGAGAGGTATACAGGTTGGTCAGAATAGTGCAATGACAACACCATATAGTCAGATTTCATTCTAGTAGTCTGGTGGCAATACATGATGAACTAGATAGTCACTACAAATTTACTAACTAGCTGATGATTAGTTGATTTTATTGTGTAAATGGTTTTATATTTGTAGTTTTATAAATTCCTTAATTAATATTTGGCCCTGATCTTGGTCATTAATCCACGAAACATTCCCAAATTATGTCTATTTTTAAATTTTTTATTGATGTTAGAAAAATTGATTGTTTATAAATGATGAGTGGTACTACCTAAGATAATTTAGGTTGTAACATAATTTAAAATGAAATATTTATTGTTATTGAGAACATGAAAATTTTTGAATCTCTAGTTTTCCATATGATGATAATTTTATTAATTATATTGTTTTAATTTGAGCTTTACATGGTTAGTATATTAGTAATAGAGATATTTGTTTATTTTTATCAACATTATCTAGGAAATGAATCCATTATTAAATTATTCCAATGTGAAGTTGTATATTCAAACCAATGGATGAGAAATGAAATTTCACATTCATTTATTATATTGAAAGTATTATTATTTCAAAAAAATGATTCTTGAATAGGTTATGAGTATTAAAAATGATTTCATTTGGTTTGTTTTTTATAAATCATAAAATGAATTTGTAGAAGAATGGTTTCAGAAATGATTAATTATTTATCCATGCATAATTAGAGACTATGTTTTATAAGGGTTGTCTAATAAATATTTATTCACCTTATTATAAACTATTTTATAAATCAATCGATGGGGGTTATACTTTTAATACTTAATTTTTGTGATCTATGATGAACTAAAAGTGGATTGTTAAATAAAAATTTAACATTTAAAAATGATTTTAAAAAAATCACCCCTTGGGGAATGGATTTTATTTTCATTTGGATATGTAATAGAGACATTATGACTTGTGCTTGTTTATTTTTGTAATTTATTTAACCAATAAAATGTATAAATTTTAGTTTTATCCATTTGTGAACACTGCATCATTAGGATTCATGTATATTTAATTTTTTAATGAGGGAGAACATTTCCCTTGGGGTGATAGTTGTTGTTATGTTTTGGCGAATACGGATCCTATGGGAAACAATAAATTAGTGTTCACCTCATGTGAAAACATACATTGGGTAATACTATGTCTCACGATAAGGGTATATTTCCATTTTATGGCCATTGTATGGACCTATGATGGGTACATATCCTTTACTCCTGAGTGAGATGGTTGGTGTGGAATTTTAAACATGCTTAGTGACAACCTGACACAAGAGAAAGATAGTATTTTACCACACCTAAACATAATCTAGTCCTCATATTTAAAAAATTTATTCTCTTTTTAATTGTTTAACGGTTTTTAAAATAATTTCTACTGTGATAACTGCAAAATAAACCTTAATCAAAGGCTGCTATATCTATCGAAACCATTATTGGGGAATCAGTATTTTTTAATGAAACATTACCCTAGATTTTATTTATCTATTTTACCTATGAAAAAGATTATCTAGTAGAATATTTTAGTTTTTGGTAATGGTACAATACATTATATTTTGACTATGCGAGGTAAGAAATAATACCTTCTCTTATGATGAGATTAGAAATTACTTAGAATGAGTTTGTGTTTTTTTATCATTTAATATTATTTTGTGTATTCAATTTATTGTATGTGATAAATCCATGGTGGAATAATAGACATTTAATATCTTGAACAACTCCCCGGGGCCTGTGTCGTGACTACCCCAAGACACCTTTTATAGGCCAGGGGATGGTGACTAGCACCAAAGGCCTAATTCCATAATACTGGGAAGGAATTGACATTATTTCCTGTAAACACACACACAAGCAGGAATATGGCTAGATATGAAACACCATGTAAAAAGTATAACAAAAGAGTGTTGAATGTAAAAGGTTCCAAAAATTAAGCCCAACTAGAAAGTTCAATTTGAACTGTGATACAATACAACTAAAGAAAAGGGGAAGTCAGCTGCTGGGTCTTCCATTTAGGTTCCTACCGAAAGGGTAATTAAAATTCACCTCATCACCAATCCTCATTCGTCCATCTCCTCCATGTACCGACTCAACGTAAGGTCCACCTCTGGGTATCGTTCAGTCCTAGTAATCTTGACCTCAGTCAGCGTTGTCCATCATCTACACCAAACACAATGATGTGTAGGCGTATCTCATGCAGGGGTGAGTATTATGATACTCAGTAGGGACCCCAAGACCCTCAAGGCCTCAAAAAATCATCCAAAGATAATCCAAAAAGAATGAAATCAACAGATAACCCTACATAGGTATATGCCCATACATTTACCTATGTTATAAAGTAATCCATCTCAATTAGGAGGAAAACATAGATATACCGACTAAACCCACACCAAGATTTATTCTAGGGGTTGTATCAAGTAACATTCCCAATCACAAAGTAGAACACCTCAGCAGCTGGAGAACTCCTCCTCTATCAAGTACAGTGGGACATCCGCGTCACACAGAGGCACTTTCCACTATCATTGGACTGCTGAGGTACTCCTCATTTCAAGTATCATTGTTCTTCTGTGTCACCAAGGTGCTCCCCACTGTGGGTCTTCCAAATCATTAAGGTGCTCCCCACTAGGCCTATCTAATCACTCTGAGTCGAAAAGATCACCAGGCATCCACTCTCATCCAGCCAGTAGGTTCTCGCACTATGCTAGCATGTCTCAGAGAGGATCAGCACCACAATCTATGGGTCTATAATCCAACTCCCTCAAATTCCCAAGAATAAGTATCTCAATGGTCCTCCACGTCATAGGGGTCTCAACACAACATACTATGCATCAATCGGATGTCGAGTTTGTGAGTTATTTGCTTTTAGTCTCAGGCACCCGGTAGGATTCGTGTTTGATCCAACCTAAGAGTTCCCCATATTAATCCGAAACTCTAGTGAGTTATACTCAAAAGAACTGTCACACACAATGATTTCAATCACTGCTGAAGGTTTCTTAAATGAATGTCCTGTGCCAAAGTTATGTCCAAAAGATGTAAATGGGTCATAGTGGGCCCATGTCCAGTCTGTCCGGGTCGAATAGACACGACCCGTAGTGTATCGTGATGGCACAGACCAGATGTGATGGCGCAGACTGGCCGTGAGGGCGGAGGACCTACTGTGATGGCGCAGACTGGCCGTGTGGGTACGGACTGGCCGCGAGGGCAGTGGACCGGCCATGTGTCAGCGGCTCCGCCGGCCACTGGGTGGCTGTCCGGCCGTGGGGCTGTGCTGAATTGTGGATGACGGTAGTGGCTGCGGTCGACGCGGATGCCACAGGGCGGCAGTGGTGACCACGAAGCGGCGTCATTACGCCGTCGCCTTCGTCATGGTCGGCGGCGGTGCCGACCACCGTTCTCGTGCTTCAACATTGGATGGTTGTTGTCCTCCACTATTGTGAAGAACACCACAAGATTTTGCGGAAGGGTCAGACCATTTTTTCTTTGCCCGTACCCTCCTCATTAGGGTGGCAGAAAATGTCTCAAAAAGAAAGAAGATCGTCAAGGTTACAACTTCCTATAACTTTTCATTCCCAAACTGCAAAAGAAACCAAGGTATGAATATGTGATACGTATTATCACACAAATAAATACCCTAACTTATTATCTTGATGATGTTGGCACAAGAAGGAAGTACGATCGTAGATTTGCCTTAGATGTGGACCTCCCATGTTGGAAGAAGTCCTGAGGTAGAAGGTCGAAGGAGGCCGAAATTCTTTGTTCCCAGATAACTCTTTGTTGGAGATATTTCTCCCAAATTCTCGCAATCTTCCATTGCAATTACATTGCCAAAAAATGAATATCCAATGAAATAAAATATGTTTATCTATTTAATTCATTGGAAATCAATGTTGGATTAATTAATTGGAAACAATAAATCTGTTTTGTTGGCATAAAAAATCAAATTGGAGGATACCATCAGTTGGCACAATTTAATTAAAAAGGTTGGAACCATTAATGTAGAGGAATCTCAAGAGGATCATCTGCATTAATAAGGGAGTTGAAGAGGTTTAGACCTCAGGTGGCCCCTACCACCATAACCTCTCGTGGGAGGTTAAGGTCTGGTGGTCCCCACATCTCATCTTCCACATGGAGGGTGGTTACAACAAAATAAAATAAAACATGTGTTTATTTTATTTTATTATCTCCAAAAAAACCCAAAATTTATCATCCACCCTTGACCAACAGCCGTTGAGGTGACAGAATTCTTAAGAGAATATCAGCGATGTGAGTTCAATGGTGCCCTCAGATTTCAATTGCGACCACTGGTTAAAATTTTAGAAAAACAGGCTCGCACGTTTACTGAACGTACACGAACAAAAGATCCGAAATTTATTCTGGGCACTCCGGGCCTTAGAGTCACACGCCGTCAATTTTTGCAGACTCATAAAATTCCCATTTATTTAAAAAAAATACATGGAATTTTTATGTTGTTACATTCTTTTCACTATAAGGCTCTACTTGTCCATACACCACAACTCAAACTAGGTAAACAAGTGGGGGTACTGGGCATGCATTTGAGCCTCCTTGTCCCATGTGCTCTCTTAGAGGTTCCCTTGTAGCCAGTGAATGTGCACCGGAGGTATCGACCATCCACAAAGAACCCTCTCATTTCAATCCTAAATCTCTACTCGAACCTCCATAAAAGTCACTCCATCATCGACTTCCAGCTCATCATGGTCGATGATGTGAGAAGGGTCATGAACATATCTCCTCAGCTGGGATACGTCGAAGACGTCATGAAATCAATGAAACTAAGGTGGAAGAGCTAAGAAGTAAGCCACCTCTCCATCTCTGATGAGGACCTGAAAGGGTCCAATGGACCTCAGAGTTAACGTGCCGCCTCAGAAAAATCTATGTTATCCTTGTTGAGGTGAGGCCTGTAGAAAGATGTGGTCGCCATCCTCGAACTCAAGAAGTCTTTGTCTCCTATCATCATAACACTTATGCATGCTCTATGCAGTCTCTATCTGCTCATGTATGACCAGGACCTTTTCTATGGTAGCATGTACCATCTCTGGTCCCACTAATTCTAACTCCCCCAGGTCAGTCCAACATAAAGGTGATCTGCAAGGTCGCCCATAAAATGACTCGAAAGGTGACATCTCAATGGTGGAGTGAAAGCTGTTGTTGTATGAAAACTCTACAATAGGTAAGTGATCCTCCCAAATGTGACCAATGTTGAGGACACAAGGGAGTAGCTTGTCCTCGAGGGTCTAAATATTCTGCTCAGTCTGACCATCCATTTGCGGATGGAAGGCAGTGCTCAAATGAAGCTGCATTCCGAATGCCTCCTGCAACCCCTTCCATAGCTAAGAAGTAAATCATGTGTGACGATAGGAAACAATCATCGATGGTAAACCATGTAGCCACAAAATCTCCTTCACATATAGTCATCCCAAATAATCTACTGAATCCTGATGTCTGTGTGATAGGATGTGGGATGACATGATGAGTCGGTCAATGATCACCCAAATAGAGTCGTGTCCCCAAGATGTACGTGGAAGTCCTATCACATAGTCCCTAAATATCTCATCCCACTTCCTCTCTAGGACCTCTAAATGTTGAATCAAGCCAGCTGGTACATGATGCTCCACCTTCACTTGTTGATAAGGGAAGCATTGAGAACCAAAACTGGAAACTTCTTTTTCATTCCTGGCCTCTGGTGCTGTTTTTTGAGATCCTGGTACATATTCCCCACTCTTGGATGTACCGCTAGAGGAGATGTGTGGAACTACCTCAACACATCCTCCTGAAGTGACACTGGTATGATGGTACATCATCTGAAATGGATGGCATGCCCCTCACCTTCTAAAAAACCTTCAACTGCCTTTCCTGTGGATATCTGAGCACATCGTGCCTTGCAGTCAGCATCCCCAGATTGCACCTCCCTAACTCGTTGATGAATTAGGGAGTGATTGTAAGAGACTGTATAAAGGCTACTCTGTCTCTATCCTTAAAGGATATCTGTAAAGTGGCCAGATTCTTCGTCGCCTCACCTATCAGCTGTATACAAGACCTCCTACTGAGTGCATCTGCTACAAGTTTCCCCATCCATAGAGTATAGACTATCTTGAAGTCATCATTCTGGAGGAACTCAAGCCAACATCGATGTCTCAGGTTCAAGTCCTTCTGAGAGATGATATACCTGAGACTCTTGTGATCAGAGTACACTATAAAACGTTATCCCATTAGTTAGTGCCACCACATCTTCATGGATAAGACTAATGTTTCTTACTCCATGTTAGGGGTAGGGTAGTTCTTCACATGTTGTGTTAGCTGCTGAGAACCATATGTGATCACTGCTCGCTCCAGCATCACGACACATCCGGGCCTGGTCCCTAATGCATCGCAGTAAACTACGTACCCTACGCCCTCCTCTAGTAGCCTCAATATGATGGCACTAGTCAACCTCTACCTTAGCTCCTGAAAACTCTGCTGGAATCTCTCTGACCACATGATGGGTTTCCCCTTCTTCTTCAAAGCTGATAGTGGTGCTGCAACTCTGGATAAGTCAGGAAAAAACCTCTGTAAATATACATCCAAACCCATGAAACTACATTCCTCTATCACACTCTTAGGTGGCTCCCAAGAAAGTACCACCTCAATAATTTCTAGATCTACTAACACTCTAGCTTCTGATATGACATATCCCAGAAAGTGAACCTCTCGGATCCAAAACTGGCACATTGATGGCTTAGCATAATGTTATTTATCTTGGAGAGTGTCCAGTACTGCCTGTAAATGATAGGCATGCACCTCTTCAGTAGTCGAGTAGATCAGAATGTCGTCGATGAAGACCACTACAAAGAAATCATGTAATGACTGAATGATCATGTTCATGAGTCCCATGAACAAAAATGGATCATTGGTTACATAAATTGCATAACCAAGAACTCATAATGGCCATACTGATATCTGACAGTTTTCTTCTATACATCTTTGTCTTGTACTGTGAGCTGGAGGTAGCCTTATATGAGTTTAATATTTGAGAACCACCATGCAACATTCAGCGGATCAGAGTGTTCATAAATCCTTGAGAGTGGGTATTGTTCTTCACTGTCACATGGTTTGGGCGCCGATAGTCGACAAAAAGTCTCAATATCCTATCCCCCTTCTTGGAAAACAAAATCGGGGCTTCCCAAAGAGAAACAATTGGCTGGATGAATCCCTTCCCCTCCAGGTCCTCTAGTTGTACCTGCAGCTCCCGAAGCTCTGCGATATCCATCCAATACGCTGTTGTAGATATCGGTGTCATCCAGGGGTACATGTCAATGAAAAATAAAACATCCAATGAGGAGGTATAACCATAATATCTTCAGGAATGAAATCCACTTACTGGTCCACCACTACAGGATATCTCATATTAGCCACATCAACAGCTCCATGGTTAAGGCTAGCCAACTTATTAGTGATCGGCTGCACACTCCCCCGGGTAAATCCATCTTGCACTGTAAAGGCTCCCTTATCACCGGTGAAGGTAAAACCGGTCCCATATGTGTGGAAACAGTGCACATTGTGCCTAATACAGTCAATCTATGCATGGACTGTAGGTATCAAGTCCATACCCATGATAACATCTTAAGGCCTCGACAACGCTACTAGGAGATCCCATACAAATCTCTCACGCCCTATATTAAGCTCCCACTGCCGGCACCAGTGCGTAATAATTGAATACGCTCTTGTAGGAGTCTATATCCGTAAGGTTGGAACCAACGGCTCTGTCAAAATCTACGATCTCTGAAAAAGGTCAGTGGAAATGAAAAAATTACTGGCACCTGTGTCTATATGTACTACACCTATGGTGGAGTAGACATAGATTGTAACTCAAATCATCTCCCGAGCACCATGATCGTAAGCCTCAGCTATCTGGAGCTGAGCTCTCCTATGTCCACCTGCTCTCGATGGTTGGGTTGGACCTCCTGGTGGTGGTGCTGGTATTATCTCGAATCTTCACCCACTACCAGGTGCACAACCAAATCCTCTACCATGTCCTCCCGCTCCCTGTGTAACTCCTTGATCAAACCTCTGCTTCTTCCTGGGTGGTCCCTCGACCATCTTCTGATCATCCATATAATGGGTCATACAGTCATGAGCCATCTGAACCTGCCAACCGCATAAGAAGCACAGCTCGTTCCTGGCATAACCAGTTCCGCCTCGATTGCCCTGCACAACTGATCATGGGTAATGTCATCATCCACCTATATGTCTAGTTATCTTGGTCCTCTATTACGAATTTCTACATCCATCTGTAGAAGACTCTGCTACATAATGACTGGTAGTGGGTCTTTCGGCTGAATACTAATCAGTAAGGAAACACTCCACCAAGAGCTCTCTCAAACACCCACGCCTGTGTTTGGATGTAGAGTGAGATCATCGATGCCCTAATCTCCCACCTGAGCCCCTACTCGATGGTCTGGACCCTGAAGAATAGGTCTTTCACCATATCGGCAGAGTGACGTGAGAGTTTAGTGGACCTCACTGAGTGCTAACCTATAGTCATGCTTACCTAAATCAGATGAGGAAGCTCCTATATGTGTACTGCACGAAGAGTCACTCGAACAAACTCTGCCCGAAAAGTGAAATTGATGTATTCCCATTAAAGCATCTCCTCGTTGTGAACCTGGAGCATCAAGCTCCACTATCTATCTACTGCTTCCTGTAGACGGCTAGCAGCATGGATAGCCATGAAATCAGATGGTGGCCCTACCAGTCTGAAGACTCTCACTACAACCTCCAGCCAATCATCAGCTGCTTCTGGGTCCATATGTCCCCTGAACCTGGGTGGCCTCTGGTGCCAGAACTCATGCAACTTTCTCCAGAAACGTGCATCGTTTGCTGATGGGGCTGGTGGCATTGGTGGCCCTACTGGGAGTGGTACTGCTGGTGCCTTTGCTGGTCCCTCTACTTGAAAAGGGCCCTGTGCTGAGGCCTCCTCACTCGGTGGGCTATCAGTGCGTACAACAGTTAGATCTCTAGATGGTTGTCTTCATGGGGGCATCATAAAAAAATAGGTGCACCACGGTTATTATGCTATACCAAGTGAGTTGACTCAACAGATAACAATGAAATTTTTTTAAAACAAACACGCAATCATTTTTTTATTGCACTGGGTCGGAAATCAGAAGTCAAGGTCCTGGTGTATGGATACATCAGTGATCCCACCAAAACTAGACTCCCTGAACGGAAAACCGTACGCATTTATGTTAAAAATATTTCTTAATAGAAAAGAAAGATCAAAGTCCTATGTTATGATGTAAAACCGACTCCTCTTATACCAATTTGTCATGACTAGTCCCCCAGGGCCCATGTCGTGACTACCCCGAGACCGCCTTCTATTAGCCGGGGGCTGGAAACTAACACTAAAGGCATAATTACCAAAAACTGGGAAGGAATTGGATTTATAACCTGTAAATACACACACTAGAAAGCACATGTCTGGATAAAAAACACAAAGTAAACTATATAAAAAAATATTGATGAATGTAAAAGTGGCCTGAATACATGCCCAACTAAAATGTAAAAGTACAACTATGATAAACTATATCTGAACAAAAAGGAATGTATCCTACTGGGTCATCCTCTAAGGTAACTACCTAAAGGGTACGTACAAATCGCCTCCTCATCACTCCTCATCCGTCCATCTCCTCTGTGTACCGACTCGTTGTAAGGTCCACCTCTGAGTACCGCCCAATCCTGGTACTCTCGTCCATAATCAGCATTGTCTTTCATCTGCACCAAACTCAAGGAAGTGCTAGCATAGCCCATACATGGGAGGGAATTATGATACCTAGTAGGGACCGTTAGACCCTCAGGGTCTCAAAAAATACACCTAGGATAAACAAAAATGAATGAAATCAGCAAATAACCCTACCTAGGTATATGCCCATACATATACCTATGTTTTCATGTAATCCAACTAAATCATGAAGAAAACATAGAACCACATACTCATCGCATACATGGATTTATTCTAGGGGTAGTATCAGGTAACATTCCTAGTCACAACATCGTAAAACTCGGTTGCTGGAGAACTCCTCCTCTATCCAGTACATTGGGCATGCCATGTCACACTGTGGTGTTTCCCACTAACCGTGGACTGTTAAGGAACTCCTTTTGTTGAGTACCATGGGTCTACTGTGTCACCAAGGTGCTCCCCACCATGGGTCTTCTGCTTCACCAATGCAATCCCCTCTAGGACTATCGAGTCACTCCGAGTCGAAATGATCAACAGTCACCAAGTCTCACCCAACCACTAGGTTCCCACACTATGCCTGCTTGTCTCTGAGAGGATCCACTCCATAAACAACTGGTCGATACTCCAACTAACAAAAATTCCATGAAAAAGAAATATTCATCCACATCATAGGGGTCTCAATGAAATAGGTGGTGCGTTAATCTGACACCCGGTCTGTGATTTATTATCATTTTAGTCACGTGGCCTAGTTGGATTCGGGCTCGATCCAACCAGACTGTTTGCCATCGTAATCCAAAATTCTATTGGGGTATACTCAAAGGTAACTTCACGCTCCAATATTTATAGTGTCATTGATGGTTCATCAAATGGACATCTGGTGCCAAATTTATGGACAAAAGAATTTTATAGGTCTATGTGGGCCCAGGACTGGTCCGACCCAGCTTGTCCTGGTTTGTGAGTACTACGAGGGTCATGCCCGGACTGTAGTGTGGCTTGGTCTGTAGTGTATCGTGAGGGCACAGACCAGCCATGAGAACCATGAGGGTGCAGACTGGTCGCAAGTACCGCGAGGTCACAAACTGGCCGTGGGGGTGGGGGATAGCCGCGGGGGCGGGGACCGGTCGCGAGGGTGGCAGACCGTCTGCGGTCTGCGGACTAGCCATCGGGTGGTGGTCCAGCTGTGGGGGGTCAGCTCAGCTAGCCGTGGGGCGGCACCTTGGTCTCAGGCTGGAGGCTCGGCCGACCGTGGGGAGGCTCCTCGGCCGTTGGGTGTTGCAGAGCCGTAGAAAATGGTGGGAGCCACGGTAAATATGGTGGTCGCGGGGCGGTGACAGTGACCATAGGGCGGCCGTTGCGCCGTCAACTTCGTCGCGGCTGGATGTGGTGTCAACCGCCGTTCTCATGACCCATCCATGGATGTTTGTTGTCCTCCTCCATCGCGAAGAACAACACAATATTTTTCGGAATGGTCGGGCCATGCGGGTTAGGCCTATACCCTCCGCATTAGGGTGGTAGCATATGGCTCAACAAGAAAGAAGAATGTCAATCCTATAACTTCCCCCAACATTTCATTCCCAAAACAAAAAACAAACAAAGTTATGAATATGGGAAAAGTATTATCAAGAAAATAAACCCCTACTTCATTCTCTTGATGACGTTGGTGAAAAAAGGTAGTAAGTTCATCGAATCGCCGTAGATGAGGGCATCCCACGTTGGAAGATGTTATGAGGAAGAAGGTTGAAGGAGGTCATTATTCATCATTGGTGGAGCATTCTTGGTTGGAGATAATTCTCCCATGTTCTCCCAATCCTCCTATGCCAATACATTTCCAACAAATGAATATCCAACCAAATTAAATAATTTTATCTTTTTAATTTTTTGGAAATAAAAGTTATATAAATTAATTAGAAACAATAAATGGGTTGCATTGGAAAAAAACTTCAAATTGGAGGATAGAAATGGTTGGCATAATTAATTAAGGATGATTAGCATAATTAATGTGGTGGAAGATCAAGAGGATCCTCCACATTTATGAGGGAGTTGAAGAGTTTTAGACCTCGGGTGGCCCCACCACCATAAACTCTCATGGTATGTTAAGGTCTGGTGGTCCCCACTTCTCAAAATCTACAAGGAGGGTGGTTACAAAAATATAAAATAGAACATGTGTTTATTTTATAATATTATTACCATGAAAACCCCACAATTTATCTTTCACCCTCGACTAACTGTTCTCGAGGTGAAAGTCTTATTAAGCGAATACCAGTGTTGTGAGTTAAATGGTGCCCTCTGATATTAATTTTGAACACCGGTTCAAAATTTAGAAAAACCCACTCACACATTTACTAAAAATACCCAAAAAAAGTTTATAAATTTAATCCAGGCACTCTGGGCCTTGGAATCATGCACTGCCAATTTTGGCGGAATCATAAAATTCACAATTATATAAAAAAATTACATGGAATTTCTGGGTCGTTACATGTATGACATACCAATTTAATATGGGATATTATAGTTTATTTTTGGTCATACATTACCTTTATAAATTTTTTATTATTGTGTAACATAGTATAACATTTAATTTTTTACCCAAATATTGTTACTCTCATAAAAACGTATAATAACCAAGCTATTCCACTTAATACTCGACAACTATTAGTATACTCAAGAATATTTTTTTGTGTGCCTACGGTATTGTAATGAATGTCAGTATGGCACTGGTCCATCGATCTGGGTGGTGAGATGTTTCAACGTGGAATCAATGATGTTTTATTTTATTCATAGATTTTATAATTTAAGATATGAGACTATAAAATAGTTATGTCTTGTTAAGGATATTATTCATATGAGTGATCTACCTAGTCTAAATATAAACCCAATTTTGCAGGCATGTTCATGTTTTTAATTGTATTTCATTGGTTACAATTTTATATGATTTTTAATTTTGTGAATAATGTGAATTTTAATTTTTTAAATTATGATATTTTTACTTTTTCCATGTTTGGATATTTTGTGTCTCTTTATTCATGTATAATTTTAGTAACATTGGGACTCAAATGAAATGAATCATTCTATGGACATTGGTTTAGATATCCATCATATAATGACAGAATCATATTTGGTATTCAAATTATATTTTATTTTTAATATCCATAGGATTTATTTTTTATTATAGTATATTTTTGACAATATTAATCATTTTGATATTTTAAATATACACGGTGGTGTATTTGTTTTTTTAATATATGGTTATGTTCAAATCTTGCATGACTTGTAGATATGATGACACCTTAATAGACAGTTTTTAATAAATTTATTTCTAATGTTCATGGTTTGATATTATTATATTAAAAATCTCATAGATTGTTTTCATTGATATCATGTTAATTGTATTTTCTTTATCCTTGACAGAGTAAAATTACTTAATTTGATAATTTATATATTATTCAAAAATATAATGATTTCATAAAGTGGTTTCTTGTTATATTTTTTTTTAATTTATAATTTTTTAAAATGTCGGGATTCAAATGAATTGATATTAAAATATATATTTCAAAAAAATGAAATGGAATTATAATAATGACAAAACCATGAATGATAATGGGAAGTTATGATTAATTTTTTGGAACTCTTGTGTAAAAGATGTAACCATGTATGTATTTGTGTGATTTTTTTGGTCATATAAAATTAAACCTAACGAGAATAGTATAACATTAGTATGTATGGGATAAAATCTATAATTCATATTGATAACATGTCACTGTGTTAGGTTTATAGTTAACCTAGGCATGAGTATAATTTTTTAGATACATTATTATGTTTATAAAACTATAAAATATAATTTTTTGTATCTTCAGAATACATTTGATATTATGATGGAAGAAAGAGTAATCCTATGAGGTTTGTACATGAAATACATGCATTGGGGTAATTGATTTTACTCATGAGAATGATAAAATAACCTTGTGACCGAATTTGTAAATATAATATAGCTTGATGTTTTAGATTTGATGATTGTTGAATGTTTGGTCCTATATTATTTTTTGTGGCTGAGTATGAGTGGTAATATTTTTAGAGCATTTTTCTTCATCCAATTTTAATGGGTATTACCATTCAGATGCCTAAACTAGGTATTTTGGACATTTTCATGGTTATTAGTGTCATGTAGGAAAGTGGTTTGGGTTTATGAAGTGAAAAATGAGATAATGAGTTGTCATGGTATTTTAATTTATAGATGTGGAATGTGAATCCAATTGTAAAATAGTATTTGGAGTATCTCTATTTAGTATTTCAAGGTACATAGAGAATAGTCTATAACTTGGTTTAGTTCATAAGCCTAAGAAATGGGATTCTTGATACAAGGAATGATATGTTGGTTTTAGTATTTATTTTTTGTAAAGATGTTAGAAATGTTGATCATGGTGAGGTTAGATAGTGCAGGAGTGAGAAACAAATAGATAAAAGTAATTAATGTGGTTATAATGATATAGATCATTTCCAATGAGATACACTATTTTTTAAAAAATAATTGATATAATTTCTTACTTGGAGTAAAATGAGAATAAATTTAGTGTCAATTCATGTTATAAATGGTGGGAAAAATTTATAATAGTTCGTCAGTTATTATCATGGTTAGGATCTGAGTATTATTTTGGTGTCTTAGTATGATAGAGAATGGACTCTTAAATTTTTAGAGATGATACTAGGTGTCAAGCAATTATAGTTGGACCGTGCAAAATTGTCGGTGTTTTATTATTGGGATTTAATCATTTACTCTTAGGGACTATGTTTCACCTATATATTTCCATCATTGGTAGTTTTTTAATGAAATGAAATATTTGTGTGACACAACTAATGGTGCCCTATGTGGAGATGTGATATCTGAAATTATGGGACAATTCATCTATATATGTAAAATGATAATGTCTGTCTATTATATTATGAATGTTGTCTAACATATTATTTTTCAGAAGACATCCATTTGTATGGAGAGGGACTATGTCCTTTTAGAGATTTTTTGGGAATATATATCTGAAAATTTGTTGTAGTATGATAATTATTATTGTTAAAGTGAGTGAATTTGTATGTATTAGCGTGGTGTGACTTGTCTGATTCAAAAAAATTTAATATGGTTGGGTTTTCAATAGATGGGGAACATGGATCCTTATAAAAGAGGAATGAATCAAATGTAATGTTATAGGTCCCATTGGGTTTAGTTCTAATGATGTAGTGTAAGGAATGGAAAATAGTGGGTGACTATCATATGATATAGATGGTGTGAATCTCACATTGGATGAAATATAGTGGATTTTAGTAATCATGATCAAATATCCTGTAATAGGTTGGGTTTGATATTTGATATAAAGATTAGTTATGGGAAGGTTTCTCCATGTCTGACATGTATGTAAAATGATTGGGATAATGATGGGTGTTAAGTTCAAGTTTTACACAAAGTGTAATATGTATAATGAAATTCTTGTGGGGGCATCATGAAAGTTATGGGTCCATATATATTTAAAAATAACTGTTATAGTGGAAAGAGATTGATCCTTTTATGGTCATGAATGAATCCAAGGACAAATCATTGGTATATATATATACTATTTATTACATTGGGAATGACAAATGATATATATTTTGTAGTGCATGAATATTTTAATTTGATGATTCAGGCCCAGGATGTGAGGTCAACCAATATATTGATTATGTTCGGCTCGATTATAGTGTTTATGATAGAGAAAATTTAATAGTGATATTAATTGGTAGTTTATCATGGAATTCAAAAAAATTATAATGGTTAGTCATTATTGTTCTTTTGAAATACATGGGATGCATATGGAGATATATAAATCATGGTCAAGTATCCAAAATGATGTTGTAGAGGGTAACATAGCTATCATGTGGTGTACTAATTGTAGGAGGTCTGATAGAATATTTACACGTAAATGGACATGGTGGGTTTGGAAAACCCTCGATCTGGGAACAGGTGTGATAGAAAACCATGTTTTGGAGTTTTCTAAGTAATTTCAAAGAATAGATATTGTTTTCAACATGTTATAAGATGAAAGTGGTTTATCAATTATGGCATGGAAAATAAAAAAAATTATTCACACAAGTGTTTGAAGAACTCTGTAGATTTTTGAGATGTTGTTTGGTTTATAACTTAGTTAGTGGGAAACTAGGATATAGATAATGGTGTTTGGAGGGAAAAGATTGACGGAAGGAGTTACTGATATTTAGAATCTTCTTAATAAGATATTCCATATTGTGGGAATCACCATAGACTATGTTAATAAATAAAATAATTATAATTTGTGTCTCAAGTATGATGATGTCATGGGCAATTGCATAAGTGGTTTAGTAGTACATTCTAGAATTTTTATGGGATCTGATTGACCTATGTCTTTGTTTAAAATTGGTAACATAGTAATGCCAGTGGTGTTATGTAGTTTCTAATGATCATTGAATGGGAATCAGTAATCATGGAAAAATGTTTTAGTATTTTTTCTAGAACAAGTTTTTAATAAGGATGATAATTGAAATTGTATAGAGTTTTTGATTTCTTTTTTCTTGAGGATGTATGAATTTTTGAGGAGTATAAAATCTAAAATTATGGTGGAGTTTTATTTTTCAAAAGAAATCAAGAATAAATTATAATATTTATAACTCATCAAAACCCTTTTCTTGGATGATGAATAATGGTAAAGTATAATACAAGTGGTTTGGGGGGGGATCTAGAGGGATTCCAAGGATGGGTGGAATACTAAAACATCCATATTCTATCTGGAGTCCTTTCAAGTGGGTTGGAATTACTACCATGCTCATTGGAAATCCATTGTAATTATACTGAGCAATTTGTATTCTGTGGGATTTGTTTCTAATTTATGTAAAAATATAATTTTCACTAGATTTATCTTATTTACCCCACTTAGTATTTAGCCTATATATTTTCATGTAGCCCACCAAACATTCCCACCCATTCATTTTTTCTTCCCATGGTGGGATCTCCTTCAACCTAAATCTAAATCGAGTGTAGTCTCATGTGATGTGATGTTATTGGTAAGAATTCGGATCGTCATCTATATATATTTTTTGTCATCTACTATCAACATGGAATCCACTTGTTGGGTTTGTGTTGACATACATTCAGTTTATATTTCTAGTTTTCCATTTTTATCTCGCTTTTGTTTGAAATGGTTGTCAACACTCAAAAATTGGGATTCTATATGAATATGGAAAGTTGTACATTAGCATAAAATAGAGAAAATAAATGTTTTTGAATCATGTTTAATGATATATAAAATTATTACCTTGGAACATCATTTTAATTAAATAGATTTTTTAAAATTTGATTCACCTTTGTTGGTAGATTACTGTTGAAGATATGTATCCATGTTTTATCTGATATTTTTAAATGGATAATTCATGTTTAAATTGTTCTATCATTGGATTGTGTTTAGAAACCTATGGATGTATAATTAAATTTCACATTCATCCATTATTGTGGATGTGTTTTCTTTGAATTTTTTTATTTGATGTATAATGGGTTCTAAAAATAGTGACCTCAACATTTGGTTCAAAACATATAAAAAATAAAATTAGAAAAAATATAGTTATACACATAATTAACTATCTATCCTTTTTTAAATTCATTATTATTCCTGGAAAATTCATATCTTAATAATAGAAAAAAATCAGGATACTTTTTATTATAAAATATAATGAAATGAAGAATTTTAAAAAATATATTTTTTTTTACATTCTTTCTATAATATTATTAATTCCAGTTCTTGAGGTTACATATTTTTATACGATGTTGTAAATATCATTTTTAACCTCGCTTATTTAAAGTGGTCTTAAGTGTTTATTTTTTATGCATTTTCCTTGGGTTTTTATAATCCAATGGGAAAACCCATCTTAAAATCAATTTTGATACCAATAGAGACATCAAATATTTATTTTTTAAAATGATTTTTTGAAAACCATTGTGAATGATCATCTTTACCAGATGATTAAAAAAACATGTCACAAATAGGTTTTTCACATCATATTTATAAAAAATAATTTGAAAAATTTATTTTTCAAACATTATTCATCCCATCAGTTTAATTTATACATAGAAAATAGAAGATCAGTAAAAAATCAATAACAAAAACAATACAAAATCTAGAAAAAAAAATGTTGGACATAATTTTCAAGGTTTATAAAGTAGTAGTTGATATTTTTTTTAAGGAATGATATTAAGATGCACTGAATGGATCATGATATATAGAGTTTTATATAAAATAAATCATTTTATTTTTTCCATGATCAGACAAAATAAATAATCAACTAATATATCAATTAAGAATACTAATAACAATAACAAATCAAGGAAAAATTATTAAAAAATACTATGATGAGATTATATAATGAAAAAATAGTTTAATGATGATTAATTTCGAATGAATTTAGTTGGTGGAATAAAGTGGATCAAAATAATTGATCACGAAATGAATATATATAGAGAATGAGAATATATAAATTACGCGGTAAAATAAAACACGCCATTATAAATTATCGATGGTAATTAATAATTATGAAATCTCACTATAAAAAAACTAATTCCAAAATAAAGATATATTTAATTTTTAATTTAAATTCAGTTTTTTGATAACCATCATGAAACAGTATTAAAATTTTCATTTTTCATGTCATTTTTATGATAACTGATGTGAAAAAATAGAATTTAATGTCATTTTTTTCTATCAAATTGAAATTATAATTATTTTCTTATTTCAGTTACTCAAACAACCAATGCTAATAATATCAGTAAAATTATATTTCATTTCTCAATAATTGATTTTATTATTCAGGTATCTCAAATGGAATTACAGAAAAATTTTACGGTTATTGGATTTTTGACTTCTCGAACACCTAATTTAGAGATTATCAACTTCTATCATCCATCACTATTGGTAAATATGACTTTTTTAGTTCCAAAACTTCAAGAATTTATGATTTAGAAATGAGATAAAAAAATTCGCCTTGTTATCACCTATTTTTTAAAAAACCATTGTTGAAAAATACCTTTTATCAGCAATTATTAAGAAAACGATGTTAAAAGTCTTATATGAGGAATCCTAATGTTAGATTTTCAAAACCCTTAATTAAAAGATAATTTCAATGAATGTTGTTAAAAAAAATGATATTCATATTGTTGAAAGAGTTATGTATAATTTCCTTATTTTTTATTTTATAGGAAATGAAGATCAAATGAAGTTAAATGTCAAAAGGTACAGTGGTTCAATGTCAGGCATCTATATAAATTTACATAAAGATAATAAACTTCCGAAGTCCATGTCATTTTTTTCATAAGTCTCTATTATATCGTATGTATAGTGAAATAAAATATAGGGAAATTACCTAAATCACAAAATCATTATTTCCAATGGTCTTCTAAAAATCCCATGTGAAACATTACTTTTAACATTGCATCATAAAAAATCATGTTTAAAATCCTTCCCCAAGGTGTTTTAACAACTGGTATTCTAAAACCAATGTTAAAAGTGGTTTTGAAACATCAATTTCTATATTACTGACATTAAACGAAGTCATTGAATAATTTTTTCTTTTTTTGAATAATTGACATAAAAATGACATTACCTAGGGTCTTTTAACATTATTTTTCTAGAAATAACATTTAAAGCGTGCCTTTAACATTAGTTACTATAACACAGATGTTAAAAATCCTCAAAAAATAATTTTAACATTAGTCATGAAGAAAAAATTTTAAATTGTAAATGTTAAAAAATGTGTCTTTTGTTAAATAGATAGTTTTTAAAATGTAAATATCATGAATTTAGAAGATAAAAAAGTGTACTGTTTGATAAAAAATTAATTTTCTCAAATAAAATTTAATTGAAACCAAATATCCATTGGAGATCGCTATATAAATTTGATCATAAATTTTGGAAAACAATTATATATTTTATTTTTTTAATATTGTTATATATATTCCATGAAAAATGTTTCTATTTTTTTATCCCATGGTGAACGATAAAATATGGGTAGGTAGGTATATTTTCATAACCATGGGTGAATACCACCCCCATGATACACTTGTTATTACTAAAATGGGTTTAAAATTTTCTAAATGAATGTTTTAAACTTTGGTAATATTTGGTGTAATATGACCCATGGATGACTCTAGTGATTTGGGATGTGTATATTTCACTTGGATTCCCCTTGTTTAATAACTATATGGTTATATATCCACTATATAAGAGTGGTAAAATAAAATAGTCATTGTAAAATGAAAAAAGATTTCATTATCATGGATGAAGAAGGTATTGTACCTTTCTTGGGGATGGCCATCCATATGGGTTCAATGTTTTTTTATGCATTAATCATTAAATGATTATTGAATCATTAGTAATATTTTTAACTTGAGAATTAATGAATGTGTCTTTATCAATTTATAATTAATTGAGGGACTCTATTAGTGGTGGAATCCCATGATATAATCACACTCTACTTAGGAAACATGGATATTGGTCACACAACTATAAGACTATCTTGTTAGAGCTTACATTTCATGTCATTTGGCTAGTTTGTGGTATTATCATATGGAATGAAAGGATGGATCCTGAGCATAGATTATATGACCGAGTGGGACACTAAACTGGTTTGGGAGTAGTTCTATTTTACATTTATTATTCATTTACATCTCTTCATATATAATATATATTCTACGGTGAACCATATACATGTATGGAATACCATATAATTATGAAATTCTATGAATTCATAATTTTTATATCATTCCAAACAAAATTATCATTGGTTGTATGAAACATATTATCTATTTAGCTGTAAATTGTTTGCTACTCTAGATCTTATCGATTGTTATTGACTCCTCGTTATTCCACATAATCCCTACAATACATGTTAAATACCATTGGTGTATGGGAAGGTAATAATGACATAAAGTAGTATCAAAATGTTTGTTATAGTTTTGAGGAATAAATAATTAGGTTATTAGAACCATGAAATAGGTCAATAATGTAAATGAATGAAATAAGGTGAATTAATAAATGATGGGTCATATCCATCATCAAATGATTATGTATATAAATCTTGGATTCCTTATTCCATATGTAGAATAATGAGATAGATTTTCCACATTGAGAGTTTTGTTATATTTGTTATATTAACATTAGGGAAAAATTGAGTAGGTATATTCGAAATATTCAGATTAGCCAAAAATATGAAAACACTTACACTGATGTGAATTCTAGGATGCACTAACAAAAAGGTGTCCATAACCTACAAGCGTGTGTGTGGGGTAAACTAATGAGAATTTTATCACAAAAATATGTGGGATAGAGGTTATTCAAATTAATATACCCATTTTCAATACCACAAGTTAGTTAGTGGCAAACAGATGATGAGATATAGTCCATGTATCAAACACCATGATATTGGAAAATAGCAATCCAATAGAAATACATCATAGGAATTTTTTAATCGCATAATACACCAAAAAATTGAAATTTATCAAAAAATGAATATACTATGAGATCAATGATTTCACAATTCTCCCCTCTATATTTACAATAGTCTGATAGACCTTATTATAAAAGTTCAGATCAAGAAACATTATCCATCATTCTACAAAATCAATCCTACCCTCCCATATCCTGTTTGGAATCCAAATGATCAGGGATACCGTCATTCTACGAAAATATTTCTCACTATGTTCAATAATCCACATTTAGTTCTCCATAACAAATATATGAGTCTCTAGCTTCATAGGCTGTCAATCTATCATGAACGATGAATGTGGCATGATCACATGATGTTTTAAGGAATGACAAACATCATATATTCCTCGGTATCATTAATGATGATTAAAATTGTATGACACATAAATTGTATGTTCAATTTTCTCAAATGGTCCAATAAATATAAAATTTGGATTCATCATTATTTTAAATCAATTGATATTAATGCTAAGGAGTTACCCATATGATAACAATATCCCTCGTAGAAACCCCCAATATTCAACTCATCCATTTGAAAATATGATTATTTCAATTTTAGAATTGTGTCTAATGACCTGTAGATCAATTTAACCCACTCTCAATCCTCTTGAGCCCTTATCTAGAAAACAATTTCATACTCGCATGCCTTGTTCATACACAATTTTTATCAACAAGGTTATACATTGTGAGTAATCGAAGATTGAAACAAAATTAATTCCTAATAAATTTTTCCCATAAAATTAAATCTTGGTTTTGTGATCATCATGTTATGTTTAAATACAATCGATGCATTCGTGTGGAATATCTTCTAATGTCCAAATTTTCCACTATGACTATGCATCTATATCTTGATGAAAGGTTGTACATCGCTTAGTCCAAGTACATAAATCCTTCTACAAGAACATTCAAAACCAAAATTTGAAATGTTAATATTATGATGTAACAATTATTAATTTTGATCTACATGGGGATATTATATCCCACAAAAAATGTTTCTCTGGATTTTCTAGAGAATGTTTCCCTAAAATTTGTAAAAAGTATCCACATTAGTACATAGATAAACTATCACAACACTATATCATTACTCATTGAGTTCCATGATATACATATATTAATTTCTATTATTATTTCATCCCACATCCATATGTTTACATTATTTAAGTAAATTAAACCTCAAGGGTGAATGTTCATAGAATTTACCATATGGCGTATAGGGAATCCCAAGATGAAACTGGTCACATATCTCATTATTCATGTCCACCAAAACAAATGATAGATATAAAATTAAATCTAAATTGTAACATGATTCACTAACAATTTACAAGTATGATAGTGTCTTATAGAATCTCATAATGAGTCCATTATAACAACATTTACCTCTACATAATTCACAACCTTAGTATCCATAGACTATCATAATATATTATTATTTCCCAATAATAATTTAAACACCATCATAGACATGATATCTATCTATTGAACAATATTTTCTCAGTTCTCAAAGGAATTCCAGATGAATACTATTAAACATGTTTCCACACTATGATACTCTAAATAAAATAATAAATACATATCCAAAAAACAACATCAAATTCCAGTCCTCCAATTACATCCTCTCTTAAAACTAAAATGTCTCCAGAATCTTCCAATAGTGAGAATTTGACATGAAATTAAATTTCCATATATAATGTGAATAATAAAAACATATTTTCAAAATATTCTCCACCAAATTATTCATTATAAAATTGAGATCATATAAATTGATAAAAAGATTATTTCTTCATTAGATATTATACGAAATAAATATAACAATTAATAGATATTGTCACCAAAAAGTTTTGGATTAAAACACAAATTTAAAATATATATCATATTTTTGGTAGATTCTCTAATGGTGTCCTTGATGAGGCGACCTATATGAAACCACATTAACCCACTATGATTGAATAACTCCAAAACAAAATATTATGTAATTATAGTACAAAGAGTATCTAGTTCCATGATTTAGATGGGAAAAACAACGCTTATCATCAGTAGCCTCAACAACTCAAGAAAAACATAATAAAACTATTAAACCACTTAAAACAATACATGTGATGTTCCCAAGACTTCACAACTTCTACCTTCTCCAGGACAACAAAAATATATAACTCAGAAATGGAATTCCAAATGAAACAGACTTTCATATTATAGAGGTGAAACATTACAATCATACTATATATATATATATATATATATGAATTGATCAATTTAATATCAACCAAAATACACTGTTATATAGAATTTATATATGATTTATTTGAATATATCCTTATTTCATCCATCGATAAATTAATACATGAGTTAATATATGGGTGGAAATAATGTGCATGATGGATATAATCACAAATAATGTATATTTCATTACATAATACATGTATATATACTCATATAGTCTATACCTAAACCTAAATTTTCCTATCGGAATAACATATTCTTTTACCCATAGAAGATGGTATATGGAATGATGATTAATCATGGGGAACCACTCTAATCCCCACTAATGATCAAATAGATTGTAAATACTGATCTAAAAAGTACATATTCTATACATTGAACTGACTCACCATATTATAATCCATTAAAATCCATAGAATACTATCTCCATTATTAGAAAACAATATTGGAGTACCCCAATATGATTTTCTTGGTCCTATGAAGCCTTCATCCTCCATGCCCTATATTTGCACCTTCTTGTTTCAGAAACCAGTAGTTTCCATCAGAAAAGGTCAAATCAATATTTTTGGTATCATGAGTATAAGATTATTCTCGAACTCATTTACCTAATCTATAAGATTACCTGAAAATTAATTTTATAAAATATTCTAATAATGATCTATTACTGGAGGAAATGTAGATGAAGATTCATCATCATTTCTAAAAGTTATTATATAAGTATAAATTGATATATCACTATAATGTAACTCATTTATATAGTATGATTAATTCCCTAAGATCCCTTATAATAAGAAACAAAAGCCTCTCTCATCAAACATAGTAAAATATACACATCTATATTAGTAGTCATTATAATCGTAATTGCTAGTCAACTAGTCTATCCTAAAGATCACATAAAATCTATCCATTTCATGTATAAAGAATTCCCATAAATTTTTATATCTCGAAATAATAATAGGCCTTTTAATTTATTTATAATGAAGGTTTACTTTATTCCAAAAGGGATTGAAAATATATATAAACTCTAATAATAACATGAAAATTATGTCATAGACAAAAAACATCTGTATATATAATGGAATGGAAGACACCTATATCAAACAATGATATATATAATGTAGAGATAATCAATTCCATATATCTTATAGTTGAGTGTCTTTCCTTATTGGTTGATGTAACCTCATCAATCACATAAATCCATGTACTATCTCGTGTATATCATCTTAATGTCAAGATCATCTTTACTGCATAGATATACTATTGTGAAGAACCTCAAATATGTATCTAGGTCTATTTATATTTTCTCTGTAATGCTTTGAGAGGATTACCATTTCTCCGTCAAACTAATCATATTCGGGTGTGTTAACATTCCATACCGAAGAAACCTAAATAAAATCTTTTGACATAATTTTTGATAATTATAAACATGTCTAAAATATAGTCACTAAGGACCCACTCATCCAGAATATTATGAAGAAATTTATATACACTTTTCTAGTTACGATCCCCCATTCAACAATAAATTTACAATCCACTTCATGCAACTATGTGGGGAACTAATACTTGTATTAGAAGGTTCCCCATATAATGTAATAAAAAATGAAGTTGGAATGAAACTCTATCATTCTATAACATGTTATTAAATTATAGGAAATAGTATGAATCATGTAATATTTCATTAATTAAATAAACCTATTTTGACATTTAATCTCATCATAAGTCCCGATCATAAACTACATCGAATGTTATTCTCTATTACCATATAAAAGTAGAGTGAAATAGAGTAACAATTTGATGTGATATGTGTAACTAGAATCCTTAATGTTTTTTAATTAAAATAAATACACTCTATAGATCAATTCATATTTACTATATCTAGAAATAATTCCACAGTGAAAAGATAAATAGAATATTCGCGAGAGAGACCCTCACACATACCTCCCTGTCCCATGACACCCCAACACCTCATGGAAGGTCTTAATGAAAAAATATTTCAGGATTCGTCATTAAATATTCAGGTTTAACCATTATGTCCAAATTATTTTAGTTATTGTAATCATGTTATCTACATTTCGAGGTCCAATAGTGACTTGGAATGCAAGAGGATTCTAATGCAGAAATTATTACACATAGTTAACCATCTTCTTATAAATTCTTACATCATGATAATGTGAAGTATATGAGACTCCATTCCAGGTTTATATAGTTTCCTAAACGACTAGAGTTGGTGTGGGTGTATTCGTAGGATAAACCTCTTCTGACATCAATAGTGGTATGCTAATGGGATCCAAATGAATATAAAAGTGTTTTCATTGAGGTGACATTTGTTTAAAATGCTTTGATTTTTTTATAATTCATATATAATGTTTCATAAATGAGATTAACTAAGTAGTTAAAAGGTATATAATGGGAGTTATTATCATAATTCATATCCTAGAATATTTACACACACAAGGGATTGCCCACCATGTTTCACCTATGGTTCATTAATAGTTATAAATGTAATGTACTGGTGTTAAACATTACATAATATAGAGTTATGTTAATAATTGTCATTGAGGATATTTTAATGTTTATAGTTCTTGATAATTAGGCCATAACTATTACAAAATAACTAAAAAATTTCAAATTAGTCTGTAGCTTCCCTGGTTTCTAGTATGTGACCCTCACATAATTCTTTTTATGCTTATAAAGATATGGGTGATGAATGGGAGATTCGGGAGAACATGGAAAGATGTTTTAAGGAAAAGGGGAAGTCGCACGGGCAACACATGGTTTAATTAACTATTGGGCCAAACCATGCTTATTGTTACTTTTGGGGTAGTGGCTCCCACACAGTTAGAGCACAGTTCGGGAGACCGAGTGATGAGGTCCTACGATAGTCTATTAAGGCATTGGCTAATGCACTATTAGTGCGTGGTTATTATAACCGTGTGAACTAATTGTGTGGGCACATTAATGAGATCCTAAAAAAGTGGATCTCACACATTTTTACCTCTTAGTGGCTCGTTTTTTCCATTTAAGCGGCCATAAATCAGTATTTTAATCATCCATAGGCCAAAAAAGGTTCTCCAATAATTCTAGAGGCGATCTGAATTCTTCCCTAGGTGAATCGAAGACGGATTCTTATGGTATGTCATTGTTCTTCTTCGTTTTTGTTTGTTTCCTTAGATCTACAAAGATCTAATTATCCTATTCTTTCGGTTTCTTGTATCTACACCCGTTATGGGTAGATATAGGTATGTGGATGAAATATATGATGATATTTGATAATTTTCATGTTATTATAAGTGATCTAAAGTGTCTTTCTAGAGAATCATCCTGGTTTTCTTGAGCATTCATCATTCGTTGTGGTTTTCGTTAAAACCTTTAAGGTGGGAGGCTTCTCTCTCGACTCCTCTTTCTAGAATTTATTAGAGTAGATTCAAATTGGTTTATTTATTGTGAAATTCATTGAAAAATATTCATTTTTTATGATTTAGGGTTTTTATGTAATTGCATGATCTTTGTGAATAGTTGTGCAAAAGGGGGTTTATATTTTCATGAATTTAAAAGGATGATTTTAGATTATGGATTTTCTATAATTGATAAATGGTTGATGGAAATGATTTATTTAATAGAAATGGTTTCCAATAAAAATGTTTTTTATTGAAATTGTTTGGAATTGAAATTATTTATCATTGAAATGGTTTTGATGGATATCGTTTTCAATAAAAAGGTTTTTTATTTAATTGGTTGTTTTAGAAAATGTAGTTTCTATTCACATTACATATACAGGGCTTGGATGAAATATTACATTGTGCTGGGTGTCGAAGGTTTAATGGCACATTGTAATTTCTTATACGTGGATTGGTAGAAATATGACCTTGTTCTCGGTGCCAAAGGGTTAATGTCACATGGGAAACAATTACCCTATGATGACATGGTAGATCGAGGAGAAACCACTCATGAGTATTGAACAATCATAACATAGCATGCATGTTTGGTTTCATGGGTTTGAGGAATGGTTGGGTATACTAATAAAGGGATATTGTGAAATGGTTCTAACGATTGTTTAGTTATTTTTCTAAAAAAAATATCTTGATGGGAAAAATTGGTTTAAATTCCACTTGTATGAATTTGTAATGAATGGTCTTGTTAACTTGTTTATATTTAGTTATAGAATGTTTTTGAGAAAAACTTTTATATGAACAGTTTTATATAATTGTTTCCAACTCTTCTATCTGAGTGGCATGTGTATAGAAGTAAATGGGGAAATCCTACTAATTTTTATACTTAAACCTATTTTGGGACATTGGTTCTTTTTCAGATTATATCTTCTAGGAAAATGGCATTGGTGTTGTTTAAAATGTGTTTAGCACAACCTCTTGTTGTTTAGGCTGTTCCGAGATTTTGGAGCTTGGAGCTTGTGTAACATGGAGTATTGAGAGTGTTTTTATTAGTTTTTCCATTGTGTACTTTGATACTTGGTTATTATTCTATTGTTTCCTATTAAGAAAAGGATCTGAGATACATGAAGATGTTGGGTTGTAATTCATTCATTCATTCATCATTAAATGCATTTTTTGTTACGGTTGGTTGGTTTGTTGATTTATACCGTAAAGGGTAAATCATCCCGCACTTGAATTTGAAACCCTTTGTAATTTATTTCCAGCCATTAGAATCACAAGGGTGTAGCTTAAGGCCATGTAAGGAATCGTTGTACTCTCAAGACAATGAGAATATGAGGGTCATTACATAGTCACATCTACTCACTATTCTTTTTTTAAAAATGAATCTTTTGTTAGAGCATTATTTATTTTTAATAGAAATTGTTATAACATTCATCTTTATTTCTTATTTCATATAAACCATCCATATACCCTATATCAGTCATTTAAAAACATGGGATAAGACCAGAAATCTCATTAAGATATATAAAATAAGGAAAGAAAACATTTTCCTATGAATATTTTAAACCCCTACAAAAAATTTCAAAAAACATTTTTTCACCCTTATAAAATGATTTCTTGAAAACAAAAATTAAAATCATAATATCCCTATAAAACTATATAGTAATCAGAAATTAAAAAATCGTAATGATAACTTGTTTCATCTATATCATACTTATATTTTACATTTTATAGCTACATAGGTAGTAACTTTCATTACTACATTTGGAGTACCAATCACATTTTATTCCCTAACTCTCTTAGGAGAAACATTAATGTTTACCACATTCATGTTATCCAATGCATTGGAGAACTATCAAGGGACATCCCACCCCTAATTTATCACAGAAACACAAGTATACATAATTAATTAGAACAAACCATAATATAATCATTACACAAAAAACACGAATAATGGGAAAATAAATGTTTCATATTTTCATTTATCAGAATACATTTCCTGATATTGGTATATGTAATCTATTTTAAATCCCATTTAATACATATAATAATGAGACTATTGAATCAATGGGTTAACAACACATTGAATATTTTTAAATATATTGACATTTAAAAATTTAATTTCCAGATAAATAAATCGTTATAAGCATTATTTATACATGAAAATTAAGTCGAATTATTTTGATGAATAAATATTTATAACATTAAAAATAATATTTTAGTTCAAAATCCTTTAATACATGAGAAATAGATGAATAAATATAATTATATAATTACATTAAATAATCATATCATGAGAATAATTTGATTCATGATATTATATGTCAAAAGGGCGTTATATACCCCATATAAAGGTGAATTGGTTCAAAAAATGAAATTAGTCTAAATGGAATACAAACTGAAAAAAAATCCCTTAAAATGTTCATTTCCTTAGAATAAGGATAAATCAATGAAATAATTATGTGTGAAAAATATAAATACACCTAATACAAGTCAATATTTAGTGTAAAAAATTGAGTAGATTCACACTTATTCTTGGGAAAAACCCAATTACATGGATATTTAACGCATTAAATGGAGATTTAGTTATGATTTCGATTACAATACTTTTATAATATAGGTAAGAATTTATCAAAGGGGTTATTATATATAGAGAATATATCAATACAATGTGATGATAAAATCAATACATAAACAATTAATCCTTTATTCAACGCATATTTTTTGAAAAATATAATCAATGAAGTATGCATAAAATCCAATGAGTGGGAATTCACTTTATATATTACCTTACATTGAGTCTAACATGTATCATTTATTCTTAAATTTCATGAATAGGCTAAATTCTACTTTCATTAGAAATTTTTTAATTTTTATTATTCATTTAATATCACTTATTAAAATATTATGATAGTTAGTCAATTATTGGATTTCTTATCAGATGTCTTGTCGATAGAAGGTACATGAGTCAAACATGAACTTGTTTCTATGTAACCTTTTCATGTTGTCAAATATACATAATCTAAATAATATTATTCATGGTATAAATTTAATATATATCTCATATATATAGGTATATATAGTATATTACATGACATATTGAGATACGAAATAAAAATTGCACCATTAATGGATACGGTATGCCGTACGTATGCAGGTAAGATACTTTCATTTATTTATCATATTAAAGGAATTTAAAATAAATGATATGTATATGATATTTTTATTATATTATCTATGTCATATATGTTAAATATGTTCATTAAATCAATACATTATAAGTTTTTTTATGGATTGAACGAGTCATATCACTTTGTGTGGGCGGTAGTCCACCCATCCACAAATTAAATTATTGTATTTAAACATTATGGAATGAATAAAGGTATGTTTTTAATAAATATTAAAATAGAATATAAAAAATATATATATAATATATATCTTATATTAACATTGTTCCCACATAATTTCCCTCATGAGAGTGGTAGGAGAAAATTGAACTTTCATAGTTTTGTGAGGCAGTTGTTCACTAAAAAGATAAACAATTTGTTCTATATCCATTAGATTGATGTGTGTATGTTTAGGTCGAACCCTCATTAAAAAAATACTATCATATTAATTATAACAGTTATTTTATAAAATAATGGATAAAGGATATGATGGGGTGTTGGATAATGAAAATAAATAAATACAACTTGAGAGAAGATTTAACCTCTAAATCGGGTAACTCATATTGATTTGAGCCAAAAGGATCAGTTTAATTTCATTATACTCAGGATATGTCTTTATGGAGAATGTTATGGATATTTTATGCATATATGAGAAAATTTTGATGTGAAAAATTGGCATTATAGGTTTGAGTAAGTTGGTAGAGGGGTGTCCTTATATAAGAAGGAAGAGGGGCACATTAGGAATGTCTTGAAATATTATTTAATTAAAAATTAATTTTCGATTTATAATAGATCCAATGTGATATAATTCTAGGATAAGGTGATTATGGGTAAAAATGCACTCAAACTATATGTTTTATGCTCTTTTAGATTACAAATTTTACCATATCATTTAGCTTTAACCCTTAGTTAAATAATTTACCTCTTTTCATGGCTTCTTGTATTTTCAAAATATATGGTTACTACAGCTGTGATAAAATTCATAGAGAACCAAATTCTGATAATTAATGTAATTTTTAACATTATATTAGTAATATGGACTAAAATTATTTTCTTATGACCATTATATCATTTAATAAATTAGTATTTGTTTTAAAAACTAATTTTTGTAAATTTTGGACACTACTTAGAAATTAATTTATCATAAAGTCATAACACATGATTAATTGAAAACAGAATTCATTAACACCAATATAATATTTCATAGTAATTAAAAAAAATTAATGGCATAAAAATTTTCAAATTACATTCTTTTAATATTTATAATATCTTTTATTTGAATATTTCTGTAATAAGGTAATCACTACATCATTATTGTGTCATAAATGAATTTATTTATTAAATTTATAAAAATTTTAAATAAAATACAATATTTTAGAGAATATTTTTATATTTTTAATTTATATTTTTTGCTGTATATATCATTTATATATAAGAAATTAAATTCTTTTAGTTTATAAATTCATGTTTATGTTATATTTCCCATTTCCTCAAATTAAATATTTTAAATGGTATTATAACAACCAGTTGGCTCCATAGGGTCCTAAATATGACCATAAGATTATCATGTTCCTCCATATAACATATAATATTATTAGGAAACGTTTCAGGGTTGCCTTATATTATTATAATATTCATACTTTCCTTATTTACTAAATTTACTCTTTATCCACGGTAAATAAAAATAACTACTGATGTTTTTATTCGTAATTTACAAAAAATAAAAGATGCCTATTTAAAAAATATGTACCATTTGATTCAAAACATGAAATAAATTTTTCAGAATTTTCAATACATAATTGGATGAAATTAATTTAAATTTATTTCCCTTTCTTAAAAAAAGAAATCATGGTTTTAAGAAGTGAAAACAATCACAATATTTACTTGTGTTTATATCCAATTTCTTTTCAAAATTTATTCCAATGAAAAACATAGTATTAATTAATAAAAACATAATACAAATATCGTTTAAAATATATTATAATGAAAATTTAACATTATAAATATATTATATTAATTTTAAGCTTTGAATTAAAATGCATTATTTTTTAATATTCCTTTAAATATGGATTTTATCACAAAAATACCTAAATTTCATTCTATGTAAATATTTATGTCTCTATTATAATAAAAGAAGTTTATATTTTCATATAAAATATAGAAATTTGTAAAAAAGAATATTTAATAATGGTTTTCCATAAAATGGCGGTAGATGGCCTTTTATAAAATATTAAAGTATTTTAGGCATAAAAATTGATTTATTCTCATTTTAGGCCTAAATAATCTATTGTATATATATATAAACATTTAAAAAACATGTATTCTTATATTTTTGTTATCTCTGTTCAATACCTCTAATAAAATGAATAAGTATTAATTACCATTTATAATAATAATAATATAGTTTTTTTAGTAAAACTCATTGTTGTGTGCAACATATGATTTCAGTGAAAGCCAATGTTGTGTGTCAAGTACTCTATCCAAAAAAGTAATCCTATATAACATGAAATTAATATATTATTCAGAAATTTTAATAGATATGAAAATTTATTATTCTATAAATACGTGTTATGTTGCATCCTTCACCCTTTTGGAAATTATAACCTGGCAATTTTAAAAATCGGATCATAAACTTAATTGAAAATCCCCTATCAGAAATAAGGTCAACAAAACAAACACATAAAAAGAATGTAATATAATGAAAAAGGTCACTAGAGATATCACGTACTGGTATTAAATGTAAGATAACATGTGTATGGAAGAAAAAAACATATGTTTCTTATAGAGATATATATAAATAATGATCAGGATAATGTTTGCAATAAGAAATCATCAAACTAGTTATGGGTGAAATAGATTTTGATTTCTAGTAGGAAAAGTAAACGCACAATATTTTTTAAGGTCCTTTTCAAAATGAAGATGAATTTATTTATTGCATTGACTATGCAAAAAGTAATCATATTAACTAGACAAGTAAAATTTCATCCTTTATTAATTTTCTACCACAAACTCATCTTTTCTCTAAATGAAATTATTCAAGGTGACATGGTCTCATGTGAAGCACTATAATAAAATTATTAAAAATCAAAAAAATCAAAAAATATTAACTATATATTCATCCTATCTTGAATCCTTAACCAGAAAAAAATGGTTTGGATAAGATATGATAATTCTCCAAAAAGAATAATCAATTATCTGAAAAAAAACTTTTAATCTCCAAAATTAAATAGTAATACCCAAAATCAAACATAGACCCTTTATCAAATAATTTTCCATATAATTAAACAAAAATAATCTAAACTAATATCAAGACAAAAAATTATGAAGGATTTGATCACATTGTCTTCCACGACAAATATTAACATTTATCTCTAATTAATATTGACAACTCTTAATGTCTCTTATTAAATTGTAAATTATCTAATCACATATTCTCCATGATAAGTTAATCATTTCCATAAGTAAACCAAATCACTATATAAAAATAATAAATACAAATATTCTTGAAAAATAAAATTCAACAATTACCCCTCAAATGAAATCACATAGTATTATTTTTTCTATCGGTATATATCGTTCCCGAAAGAGTGAATGACATCCAAAATAACATTTATTAATTAATTAACAAATAAATTTTCTATACAAAGGATATTAATTTGATAAAAAGGGTTTTAAAAATAAACATATTAATAATAAATGTACGCATTTAACTAAAAAAATAGGTCATACAAAAAAGTGAAATCATATAAGCTAGTGGTAGGTGATGCAACTCTGTATCCCTTAAATTGTGGGATTTATTCTTGCAACCTTTCCAGATGTGATAGGTTGTCAACCATCCTATGTTTTATCCCTTTTATAAAACTATATAATTTTTCTATCATTCCAAACATTAGATAAAATCAAAAAAATAAACATAACATATTTAAATCTCACATTTCTCTCAGGCCTTTCATTATGCATCTCAAATATTAATAACTCGTAATTATATAAAATTCAAGGACCATATATACCCTAAATATTCATCATAAATATAACAAAAAAATAAAATAAAACTCACCTAAAATTTAATTTTTTTCAAAAAAAACGTTAGGGATACACATAATATATGTATTCCAATGTAATCCCATCATTAATACATTTATATATATTATCATCCACAGATCCAATTTAACTCTTTCATTCCTAAAATGTGGCCATCTTAATCAATAAATAACATTCATAAACCTTTATCAAATTTTCTCATAATATTCTTTAATATTTATTTCCTAAAAAACAAATTACGCATAATTCAATATGATTCAATAATGACAAAACATGAGCTTAGAAATATTCTATTCCTTTCATAGGTTATTTTCAATTTCTTCATCATTAATTGCAATGGAATTAGGTATTGGTAAACATATATTTTTACAGTCCTTCTGATCCCGTTCCCAAACCTTCTTTATAGGAAATAATATTTTTGTAAAAACCATTCACACCACATTTAGTACATTCAATTGATCCCATGGAAAGAAAATCATTCCATTTCATGGAGTCAACAAAAATATTTCATTTTTTATGGTAGGTTAATGCATTATGAACATCATTACAACATCTTTAACATCTTCACATCCCTTTGAAAAAAATTTAGAGGTGTTTCATTAAAACATAATGACACACAGGCTGTTTAAAATACATACTTTTATTATTATTACAAGAACATACATATGTATTCGTTTGTCACATATATGATACCTTATAAAATTCACCAACGTTCATGTGGTCAATCATGACTTCAGATAGTTTGTTTAAATTAACCAAAAGTGTTTTCATTGTATATCCATTTTTTTCTTCTTATTTTGAAAACCACCATATATTCCATAACATATATTTTTTACATTGGTTCCTACTAGACCTATCAATATACTAAAACCAAAAAGGCCATGTGATTATATAAGTAAAATTATCATATACTATTATATGAGGAGGGTAAACACTATGATATACTAATTCATGATATTTTAACTCGGTCAATTTATCTAAAATTACTTTGAAAATTTATAATATGATAACCATTATGGTTATATAAAACATGTATATTCAACTTATATAACATCCAAACCTCTAATGTTATGTAAACCGTCCACTTATACAAATTTTAAGTCCCCAACCATTAATATTAATTAATAATGAGTTATGTTAAGAATTCGCATTAAGGATCTCTTTGAGTTTAGAGTTTTAGAAAATTAGGCAAGAACTATTAAACAATAAATTAATAATTAAAAAGTAGTCACTTCTAATAAATGTACATTTAATAAAAATATACTATATATAATAAAAATGATTTATTTTATTGATAAAATGTTCATAACATTAATTTTGATTTATTTTTCCTTCTCACCCATCCTCATACCATGTGGAAAACTTTTAAAATTATTCGATTAAGCAGAATAGGCTCTGTCAGGGAAATGAAATAAGGAAAGAAAATGTTATCCCATAAATATCTTAAACACCATGAAAAAAATTCTGAAAAATATACATATCACCCTTAGAACATGAACACATAAAAAACCTCATGAAATCATATGATTACTAAAAAGGTATTAGTAATCATAAATCAAAAGACATAAATTAAAATGTTATCATGTGGGAACAATATCATACAGACATTTTATCTCTCACAGATACATGGGGATTAACCTTTATGGTTATATTTTAAATACCCATCATAGTATATTTCCTAAATCTTTTAGAATAAACCTTAACATTTAACTCTATCACATTACCCAGTTCATTGGGGAGCTATCATCAGCTCAACATCCATTAGTTTATCGTGAACCGCCAATATACATAAGAAATTTCCAAGAACCATAATATAATCATAACTCTTAAAATATCATTACAGTAAAAAGATATCATTTTGACATTACCATTCACATTAAATAATTTTATTATATAAAAATATTCAATCTATTTCCAAAATCCATATATAACATTTAATAATGATAACTTTGTATAAATATTCCCAAACCACATTGAAACATTTGAAATAAAATGATAATTAAAAATATTAATGTCCCTATAAATAAATCCTTAAATCCATTTTTAAAACACATCCATTTATAATATTCTTTTAGAAGAATAAATCTTTAAAACCTACTAAATGATCTTTTATACAAACATTCTCTTACATATTTAAAAATACAAGAATGAAAATAATTATATAATTACAATTAAACTTAAAATATCATGATAAGAATGAGATTCATTATTTAATATGTCAAAAGGGTAGAATCTACACCATATAATGTTGAAATGATTAATAACAACATATAAGTCTTAATGGAATAAAAATTAAGACGAAATTACTTACAAAGATCATATCATTAAATTAAATAAAAATCAATGAAATAATTACGTGTGAAATATATAAATACAGACAAAATAATTGTATATTGAATTTAAAAAATTAATTTATCATTAAAACATATTAATGGAAATACAAAACCAATGACATGGATATTTATCTCTATGAAAAGAGATTGAGTTTTGTTTTCCCTTACAATTTTCTAATAAATGTTTTAAGAATATTTCAATGGGGAGATTATGTTTAGAAATATAATATCGACATAATGATAATTGAAAATTAATACATAATTAAATATAAAATTATTCAATAGATTATCTTGGCATAATATAATCAACAAAGTAAGCACAAAACTTAATTAGTGGAAATCGAGTACAGAAATTTCCTTACCTTGAGTCTGACTTCTCTAGTTCGCTCTTTAATTTCATGTATAATAATATAATATAGTTATTTATACTAGATTTAGAACAGTTTTAATGTTTATTATTCATTTAATATCACTTATTACCATATTATAATAGTTGGTAAATTACTTGACATCAAATCGGATATTTTTTTGATGTTGGGTACTAGAGTAAAAAATGAACTTGTTTCGATGTAAATTGCCCATATTTTATAAATTCCACCATCTCAAAAACATTATTCATGATATAAATATCATATGTATCTAGTATCTATATATTTATCATAATCCATGATAATTAGAAAAATAAATGAAATGAACCGTCCATGGAGATGGTAGGACGTACATGCAGATGAATGCTATATTCATTTCATTGTAATAATAATTGAAAGAAAACAAATTGATAAATAGGTATATTATAATTTCATTATAAAATATATTTTATATATGTTACCTATTTTAATAAACACAATACTTTTATCTTCCATGTATTTCATGAACTACTGAAATAACATTGAGGGGTGGTTGTCAACACACCCTCAAATGAAATTACCGTATTTCCAAACTATTGAAAGAATAAGGGTATTTTTTAAAGAAAAATTACCTAATAATAAAATAAATTCTTATATATAATATAATATATAACTAATGTTCCATCATAATTTCCACCTTGATAGGTGGTAGGATGATATTGAACAATCGTCATTTCTTGAGGTGAAAGTTCACTGCACACAGAAACAATATGTTCTATATCCATTTGATAGAGTTTTGTGTATGTATAGATTGAAACCATATCATAAAAACATACTAGTATATTTATTATACTATTTATTTTATAAAATAATGTAAAAATAGAGTATACGGGGTTAGATAAAAAAATAAATAAAAGGATCCTGAAAGAAGACGTCATCTCTTAATCGAGAATATCTTTCTGATTTGATCAAAAATTCATTATTGAATTTCCTTATGCCAATGAAAAGGATTCATGGAAGAAGGTAGGTATTTTTGAATCATATTTTTTATGAATTTGTATGACAAAAGGGGTTGTAGAGGTGTGAGTAAATGGTAAGAGATGGTGTTCATTTATAAGAGGGAGGAGGGGAACATTAGAAAAGTATTGAAATATTATTTCATTAAAAATTTATTTTAGAATTATAATATCTAAAAATATATATAATTATATTATAATATTATTATGGGTCTAAATAAATTAAACCAATAGGTTTTAGGACATTTTAGGTTACAAATTAACCTTATCATTTATATTTTACCCTAAGGTTAATAACTTAACTCTAACCATGTCTTCTTGTATTTTCATAATATATGGTTAGTAAAGTTACTATTAAATTCCAAGAGAACCAAAAGTTGATAAATAATTTTATTGTTTACATTACATATGATAGTATTTTAAATATTAGATTTTCATGAAAATGTTTTCATTTAAATTTTTTTTTTAAACTCATTTATGTAAATTTTTTACACTATTTAGAAATTCATTTCTCTTAAAGTCATAACAACGTGATTCCATCAAACAAAATACATTAACTCAATTCTAATATGTCATAAGCAACCAAAAAAATCGTTTATTTCATAATAATTTTCAAATGAAATTTATTTTAACATTTATAATATCATTTATTTGAATTTTTCATTAATAAGGAAATCAATACATTATCATGGTGTTATAAATTAGTTAATTAATTTAACTTTTAAAAATTATAAATAAAATACTAAAATATTGGAAATATTTTTAGTTTTTTAATTACTATTTATTAGAAATGATATCATTTATATTGAAAAATTTATAAATAATATTTTGGAGATACATGTTTATGTTATATTTTTTTCATTAAATTAAATATTATAAAAGGCCATTATAAAACCCATTTTGATCCATGGGGTCCCAAATTTGACCAATGGATTCCCATTTTTGGTCATATAATATCCAATAGAAATAGTACATGTGTTGGGTAGCTTTATATTATTATATTATTACTCTTTACCAATATTTACCTAATTTTCCCTTTAACAACAAAAAATAAAAAATATTTTCTGATGTTACTATTCATAATGTCCAAAACTAAAAGGTACCTATTTCCACAGTTTTTAACATATTATTCCAAATATATAATCTCTTTTTTAAAATATAATACATAAATTTTGATGAAATTAATTTAAAATTATTTCTCATGGTCAAAACCAGAAAGTCAGTTTTTAAGAAGTAAAAAGTATTAATAGATTGATATATTGTTATATCCAATTTTAATGTGAAATTACATCCATTGAACAATATTGGATTAAATTATAAAAATATAACCCAATTTAACATTAAAACCAATTAGTTGGATACTCTAACAATTTTAATTTAAAAATATGAAAAATTATTTTTTGAATTAATTTGTAGTATTTTTCATTATTCATTAACAAATGGATTTTAGCAAGAAAATACAAAAATTTAAAACAAAGAATATATTTATGCCCCTATTTTAAAGAATAATTTTTTTTTCAAATAGAACATATAAATTGTGACAAAACAAGATTTAAAAATATTTCACCATAAAGGGTGGTAAAATAACCATTTAAAAAATGATAGTTTATTTTATGTTTGAAAATTGAATAATTGTCATTTTAAGAATTATTATATTTATAAATGTAAAAAAATTTAACAAAAAAATATTATCTTAAAGAATTTTATTCTATTCATTAAATTTAATACAACGTCTTGGTGTTAATTACCATTTTAAATAATAATAAAATTATTGTATTATTTATAGGTAAAAATCAATGTGGGGTGCAACGTATGATTTTGGAGAAACCTGCTGTTGCGTGTCGATTTTGATATCAGACTAATAATTCCCATTAATTTAAAATTAATATCATATTAATAAATATTAATAGATGTGAAGACTTATTATTATATAAATATCTTTAATGTTACAATCCATATCCTCACATTAGTCATCATCATATATATTTATATAACATAAATGAATGATCATGTGTTACTAATAAATTAAAAACCTATTTATAAAACAAGTGGTTGACACAAAAATGTCATCCAATAATGAATATGACAAATATTGTAAATATTAGAAAAATTTAATGTTTTGAATTATAAACTGTAATGTAAAAAATAATACGAATATATATATATATATATATATATATATATATGTCATTTGATCATATGACTGTAATCATGACACGTTAATTCCAAAAAATTGAATAAATATACAATTGAAATCCCATTACGGGTAACATAGTGGTCCATTTCAAATGTTTTGGACAAGAACATTGCAACTCCCTTAAATGGAATTTATAGAACCAATCACCATTATAAAAAAATCATAAATGAAAATTATTTAATGTCGCCCATTATTATTATACCAATTTTTATATACTCATCAACAAAAACCATGTCTTATGAAAATTGAATCATGAATACATGCACATCTACCCATATGCTTATGGAAACTGATTAGCTTCGAGGGTCTAAAATTCAATTTTGATACAATAACCTTGGTAAAAATAGATATAGTATTATAAATGATATAATCATAAACCAAAAATGATAGTAGAATAATGAATAAACATATGTAATAATGTTTGTTATTCCATTTGAAATAATAATAAAAAAAACCCTATGTTGGTAGGTTATCAATGAAAAATGTAATTGTAAATAATGAAATAATATAATATATTTATGAAAACTGTCCAGTGTATGTCCCGATACCATGGCCATCTCCCAAATAAAATCTCCATATATACCTTCTTTTGAAACCTCTAACATCACTATATCCTTATTATTGAAATATCTATAGAGGACCGCATTCCCAGACTAGCTGATAGTATGAACATAGTAAGACATCACCAATTAATTCATAATGTTTGTGAAAAAGTAAATGGAATTTTACGACATGATATAAAGTAAAAAACATTTCCAAATATAATAAAAAACTTATGAGGAATTATGTTCTTACAATTTTCTATTATCCAAGACTATACATTTTTTTACTCCATACAAAAAGGATATGATTACATTATTAATAATAATGGGTTGACCATAATATTTCCCCAAAATTCCATGTATAACCTAAAATATAATGATTATTAATCCATGAAACATGTTCTTCATGACCTAAATCAAACATATGTCTAGGTATAAGGACATTATATCCCTCTATCTCATGTTAGGTCACATGGACATCATTTGTATACTCTTTTATGGGTCAGGAAATCATGGGCATTTCTTATATCATGGAACATTTTCATCATCATGGTTTCCCACCCATTCTCACCCATAAATGGGAATATGTATTATGAAGGCCTAGATGTGATGTAAATTTAAAGGTAATGATACGATAAAATTTTTTCAAATCCAATTAATATTCATTAATTTCATTTTTATATATTTTTATTCATTATATGAATATTATGGAATATTTCTACAAACAAAATATTTCTATAAAATTTGGTGTTTCATGGTATATAAATTGTCATTGAAGAAATTTTTATCCCACAAATATAATAATAATTAGAAGAAAATAACATCATTTTTGAATTTTTCATGTGAATATTTTATTTTGATGAATTTTTCAACATTTAATGAAAATAATAATTTATCATTGAAATGTGAAAAATACAAGTTTTTATTGTGAATAATGTTTTATTTTATAGTTTTAAAATTTTGGATTCCATGTTTTAATATATTTAATGTTATTCATTTAATTTTTATTATAAATTATGCAATTGAAGTTATCATAGTCAACATTTTACTTTAATATGTTTTAATAAAAATTTACATAGGATGTAAATTTTCTAAAAGAATGACAATTATTGCATTTCATGTGTTTAATTTTAAAATATATTAATCAATTTATATGAATTTAATATGATAAAATTATATCATATATGGAATCAGTAGGTTCAAGGTATTTTAAAATATATCTTTAATTTCTTTTATAATTAAATGTTAACTTTTTAAATATTTTCCACATTGACATGGATAAATCGTGTAATTGATTTCAAAAAAATGAAATAATGAATACAAATAATCCAAAGAATTATATTTAATCAATTGGATGTGTGGGGTTCAACCACATTCATCATATAATCAATTTTATGTTATTTGTTTAAAAATAACAATTATATTATTGTAAGTAAATTGAAATAAAAAAATGTATCTCTATTTCAGTTAAATGTCTATTATATGTCTAAATATGGATAATAGTTATTTATGAATAAATATTAAACTATATATTAGAAATAATTAAATAAATTTTATGATGATGATTATTTTTTAAATTTTATTTATTGAAGTATTTATTTATATTCTTAAGCAATTGAAATGTAGTACATTTGTAATAATTATAAAATTTAATTATATGATATTTTCAAACATGAAAAATAATATTTACTATATTGGATATATTGTCTCATGATTGTAATGGTAAATAATATTATATTTGTTTCATAACTGTATATTATTTTAATTCCATTATTTTCATGTTAAAAAGAATGTTAAAATATTTGACCACTTTTCAAATGAAATTAATAGTATTTTTTTGGTAAATATATTTCATTAATTTTTTTGAAAATACTAAAAAACATAAAAAAAGAAATTTTTTATGAAAATTCTATGCAATTTAATTAATTTTTAATTTAATATCAAAATTTTAATTCATTAATACATTAATAACACTTTATATTGATATTTTTTTACAACTATTAATGGTAAAAATATTTTACTGAAGTGTAAAAAGAAATGATAATATTTAAATCGATAGTTAAACTATAAATTTTTTATTTTATTCTTATTTTAACAGAAAATATTCTTTATCTTAAATTAAATTTAATTTTGAACATTAATATTGATGTTAAACCAAAATATTATAATAGTCTATCACATATTCTAAATAGATCTGCACCCATTACATATAAGTTAAACCAAACATCTTTTCTTACTCAAACATTATAAGAACTAAATATTAGACATTCCCTATACAAATACCTTCCAATAATACATCCCAATTTCATATATGACAATATTTTAATTTAAATACATCATTATAGGGATTAATTTGTATGAAAAAATGGGTTATAGATACTAAGGTATAACTTTTATCTGAATGTTTTACGATTATTTATTTATGGATATCTAAAAAATATTTTTTAATAATACTGCATAATAACATCAAAATATACCATACAATAATGTGATATTCTATAAATGACATAACTATCATCCATATACCCATCTATATAATATTACATGAAACTATAATTATGGTGTACGGGGAATATCCGCCAGATTAATCGATGTAATTCCTTTTAATTTTACACCCTATAAAGACTAGTAATAATGATATATTTCACATATATATATATATTGGATATTGATTAAATATTTACAACCATTTTAATATTATAAATCATCTTATTTTTTACATTTCTATCCATTGAAAACTTACAGTTTCCTTTGTGTTTATGTGTTGGTAATCACCTTCACAAGGTGATGTGGTTATTTTTTCCTCATAGTGTCACCTTGATTGAATATATGTGTTTATTTAAAGATAAGACATTATATATATGATATAAATTTATTAATTTAACGATAAAATTATACTTACCTTCTTTACAAACATTTTATACAAAAATCAAAAACATTATACATGCCTAATTACATATTACCCTCTGAATGATTGTAATGTAAATCATTTTTCATAACAATATTTATTTTTAAGTTATGAAAATATAAATAATGTATGAATGTTATAATAATAAACTAATTATTATTTAATATATGATTTTAGAAAATAATATTTTTGGTTCGTAGTCTATTTATCAATGTCATTTTTCTATTAATAAACAATCATCCTCAAAACATATGTTGTAGAATTAAAAAATTAATTAATTAATTATAATATTGATATAAATGAAAAATTGTTTTATTGATAAATTTATGAACATATAATTGTTTCTTAAATATTTAAATAATATTAATAAGTTTTTTATACATTAGTTTAAGGAAATACATTGAATGTATGTAATAATGGTGAGAAATTTTACCTCAATTTCATTTCAGGGATTCATATTCTCTTATTATGCTAATAAATTACTTGATATTGTGTATATTCTACCACATTTTAATATTTGATAATTATTCAATAACATATCATGGTATATTATCTTTTAATTAATTTTTCTAATCTAATTGGATTTCACGTGAATGTTATATAGTAGTAATGGGTATGTTAGCTAAATGTAAAATAATTGGTTTCTATATATACATATTTCACTATGATATATAGAGATTATGTGCAAAATTTATCTAATAGTAGGGTTTAATATACTTACATTATTTTATTTTGATTTTAATACTATTACACATAACTACATCATTGATTAAGTCTATTATCAATTACTCAATCGTGTTATGTATTATTCTTCTCAATATTTTTTATTTGAGAGATGAATGGAATGTTATATTATTAAAATTAATTTATTATATAAATATTGACCCAATTTTATTGATTTTTATTTTTAATTTTATATTATATATATCATTTAATGTTGATTAAAATGTTATAAAATTTGAGACAAGTTTCATGGTCAAAATTTCAATTCACTATGTCAATAATTATGACTTGAACCATTAAATATTACATATGGTGTACTTATATTTCAATGATTGTGATTTAATAGATTAATTTTTATATATTTTATGATTTGTAGAATAATTTAATTTTCTTAAATCAATTAATTTTTTATTCAAGCCTAACCTGAGTTGCAAGGGTTTCTAATTACAAAATACACTATTTATGAAATATTTTGATTGATACACCTAAATTAATTAATATATTGTCTATAATGACAATTTCAATTTAATATCATGAATATTTTTTTATTTAGTGAATTTTATATTCCTTCATATGTTATTTCCTTTAAAGGGTTATTGGTTTTCCACTTATCAAAAAAGGGATTTCTTTAAAAACATTGGTTTAATGTTATTAATGATGTTTAACCATCCATATCATCTGTAATATATATCATGATTAACTATTAGTTTAAATAAAAAATAAATTATTTTATAATGATACATTCTAGGACCTTTAGCCTATTATTAAAATTTTTAATGTAAAATTTCATATGGTTTTCCGCAATCTGTAGTTTTAAAAATCTTTTTAAATGTTTAAAATTAATGTTTTCCAATTTTTAAGACACAGACCAATTTTTACACCATAATGACCATTATTTTAATTGAATATTCAATTATGTGATTTCCTATATATTTTAAGAAATAGATTTCCATGTATTATATACATTTTCAAAAGATATTTCCAAATGAAAATATAATTTTCCACTGTTTTAAAAGAAATTATTTGAATGATTAAAAATGTAAATTCCTCTATATCAAGAAGAAATAATTGGAAATTTTTTTATTGGGAATATGATATTATGATACCATCCATATACTTTATATAAATTTATTACAATGACTATTTTAAAGATATTTTCAAAATCCAATTTTATTTCTATGGTTAAATCATGTTATAGTAATGAATGATATTAACAAATGGTTGAGGTTGACAATGAAATATTAATTTTGTTATATTTATGTATAGTAATTGTATATTTATAATGATTATGGTGTTATAAATAAAAATTATATTGAAGGTCTCACAAATAAATCTTCAATAAATTGGTGAGGGTGATATTTTAATGCAATGAATTTGTTAATGTAAACTGTGTTCACTAAATATAAGAAATACCTGAGAGAGGAAAAAATTAATCAATTAAATGCTAAAAATTATGAGAATAATTTTTTTATGTAGTTATTATTATCCAATAAATAATGGGGTTTTACATATTATTGGAAGAAAATATTCCAACAATATAACAAAATAGATATATTCATTGAATGTGTTTTTAATGATTACTATAATCATGATTGACATAACATGGATGATAATTATTTATTATTATAAACATATATTTTTTTTATGATTTGTATCATTTCACATTTTTAATGATATCAATTTTTTTGGTATTAATTATCTTATGATATGATTATTCCATTTGATAACAATACAAAAACCTTATTCCCATATTATGCACAATGATGATATTTTATTATTAATAAATATGTATAACATTATTGTGTATTTGAATCTGACCATATGATGTTTTTATATTCCACGTGTTATAAAGAATTATGTTAAATGATTTATGACAAGAAATTTGTAATGATTGATAAAATTTATAACATATTTTAAAGACTAAATATGGAATATGTGATACTCATTATATATGAAAAAATTATTCTATCAATGTCGTGGGTACTTTTTTATAATATTTTTTCACATATATTTAAAATTATTACACAACATTGAATAGTCTTAAGTGACTGATAAAAATTTTATGTTACATAATATATGTTATGTATGGAAAAACGTCCATTTTTATTAATATCTGTGATAGTAAACTACATATCATATTTTATGGCAACATATATGATAATTCATTTTCATGGTTATTAAAGTTGGTACTAGATATAATATTGTGATATAAATAGAGAATATGATGTTATAATATGTAGTTATCTTACGAAATATGTATAAAATAATAGAATTATATTTGTATGGATGATCATAATTTTAATGGTATATACAGATTTTTTAATATTTTATGTAATTATATTCTAAATCGATTAGTGATATATTGGGAAGAAATTTATTGAGGTGAGATCTTATTAACCCTTAGTGTTAACAATATGCGTTATTTATAAAAATTTCCAATATACTTTTTTAATAAAATATGAAAAATTTGAGGTAACTATTAAGGTTAAAACATGAATTTTTTAGGTTATTAAGGTTATTTAGGGTATAATTTTTTTAGTTTTTATAATGAATTACCATGAATCGTTGGTGTTATAATTTAATTTTGTATATTGTTGTATTATTTAATGTATAATGTTATGTACAATTTAATTATTATCTTACCATTTTTCAAAAAACAATGCTTGTTAATTACTGATAAAATAAGGAATTTATTACTCTCCATTCTTGGAATATGTTATCAATTTTCAGTTGGTTTTATTTTATCAGGAATGAAAAAATCATTTTCATTAAAAAAATGTTTTATAAAAACATTGGATTATGAAGGAAATTTATTAAATAATGAAATTCAACATTTGATGTAAGTATATTCCCTTATGTTATAGTCTATATGGTTAATAAATTCATCATATCTTAGAAATCAATCATGAAATAAATATAATATAATATTAAATCATTTCAGAGGAAATAATTATCATTTTAAAAAATTGTTTTTTTTTTATTTTGTATTCATTTACATTCTAGTTATTATTAGGTTACATTCTATCATATTTCCATATCACACTACATGATTACATGGAAATTATATTTTCCCGACTTTTCATTTTTATCAATTCATCTAATTTTTTGTTATGTTGAAATATAGTAATGTATTACTCATGATGATAATCATATTTACCATTACCTCACTTTGAAATGGAGATTTACTATCCACTGTTAGGATGTTTTTTATCAAAAAAAGTATTTTTAAATATTTAATTTTTTTCAGGTACATATGTTTATCATAAACTCCTTTTAAATGAATTTGAATTTTTTTTAATTCATTTGAATTAGGAAAAGATAAAATTAGAGTGGAAAAATATCAAAATGGAATAATAATTTAATAATTAATTTAATGTTAAGATAATTTTCTTAATATTAATTAGATATATATTACAATGTTATATTAAATATAATAATATTGGTTTTTTATTATGTTAAATTAAATGGGAATTATTTTTAAATAAATTGGGGTTTCATGCAATATATTGTTTATTTAAAATATTAATTAAATAATTATCAAAATTTAATTTTAAAAAATTTGTTCAATATTGGATTTATCATGTATAAAAATTCATAGGATAAATTTTTGAATGTTTTCTGAAATATTTAATTTTCTAGTGAATAGTGATCAATACATATTTTAATTGATAATAATCATTTATCTTTGAGTATTTACATTGTAAAATTATATATATTATTAGTTTTAAAACATTATGGGTGAATTTTATTAAATATAATCTAGTAAATTTTATTTCATTAAATATTTTAGTAGAATTTTTAAAAAGAAATTATAATTCTAACAACATCATTCTGAAAAATCAGTTTCATCATGTTTTCATAGATTGATTGTAAAATAAAATCATTCACATATATAAATTGAAATTAAAAAAATTTATTATTTATTTTAAATTATTATGTTGTAATTTTCTATGTGATTCATTTTTATTTGTTTTCATTATGAATAGAAACCACAATAATTACATTTCACATCAGTTAGGGGAAATATGGTTATTAATGCACAAAATAATTTTGTCAAAACTAATAGTTACCCTAAAAATTTATATTCATCGTTTTAATGAGTAGTCATAGACTACTAGCATCAAATATTTTATGTAGTGGAAATTGATTCTCATTTTTCATAAAAAGTGACATATATAAATATAAGGTAAGAAAAATACAAACTATTTGTCTCATACTTTTATATTTCAATTATATGTTTACATAGAGATAAAAATATATTATTAAATAATATTATAGACTATAATTATTATGATGTATTATTATTAATGATGTTAAATTATTTTTGTTTTTTATATTTAATGTAAATAACCCTAAATTTTAACTTAACGTCGATATAATTGTTGTGAACGTAGTGGAATATTAATATAAAAGATTTAAATAAACATTGAATGTTATATTTTTTTGGATGAAATATGATTTTTTCAAAAAAAAACTATAGTTAATAACAATTTATTTTTTATTTTTTGTTGGATTTTTTACTAATTTAAATAATTTCGTGTGGTTTCATAGCTAAAATTATCTGAATTGATCTTAAAATAACGTTAATATTATTTTATACAAAATATATTTAATTAAATTATTTGAAATAAACTGAATATTGAATGAGTTTATGCATGATTAAAAATAGGCTTAAATTTTATACATGGTGGATCTGTTATTTAAAAAACCCAGAAATTTCAAGGAAATTTTTATAAAAAATTGTTTGGAATTTTATGAGTCCGTAGTTTCTGACAGTGCCTGATTCTGAGTCCCGGTGTGCCCGGAATCAATTTCTGAAGTTTAGTTCAGGTACGTTCAGTAAACGTATGTGTGGGTATTTCTATATTTTGAGTGGGAGCATGGAATTGAAATATGAGGGCACCGTTGTACTCGCAGCACCATTTTTCTCTTAAGAATAATTTTACCTTGACGAAATATGATCAGGTATGAGAGTTGGTTTTTGGGTATCACGTGGATTAATAAAATAAAATAAGTAACAACATATTTTATTTTTGTTTAACCCACACCATGTGGATAAGGTTGGTTTAAAGCTCCACATAGGAGTTGGTGGTGGGACCAAGACGCCACAACCTCCCATTGGAGGATAATTGGGGTGGGTACCACCCGAGCAGGATTACCTCCCGCGAGAGTTTATGATGAGGGGTCGACATAGGGCTTAACCCCCCATTTAATCAAAGAGGAGGAAACATCCCAAAAATACCCCATTAATGAGGGAGAGCCTCTTGGTCTCTAACTCCTCTCTTAATTAAGGAGAATAAAACCTCGCCAAAATCCCATATTTGTTTGATTAAGCCAACCACTCGTGTAATTATTTTGGTGGAGCCACTTAACTTTTTTTGTAAATTTCGAGTTTGTGCCAACGTGAACTTAATTAAGTGGGGCCTACTTAATTAACTCATTCCATCAAACATAATAGATTAAAATCTATTATTTTGGCATGTTTGTTCTCTCTTTAGTGGAGCTCATGGGAGAATAAAATCCTTCAATGAAGAACGTGAACACTCCAGCGACGAAAAGTTATTTCTTGGCTTCATCTTCAGAACCTCTACCGAAATGGGATCTATTCGATGGCCCTTACTCCTTCCTCTTCGCCGTCAACAGACAAACACATGATCCCAGAAGTGGAAGCGTACAGCGAGCGACAACAACATCGTCTTCCCCCGCGAGGAATTAAGGCCCAACGATTAAAAAGATAGGGTTGTGTTTTAAGTTGTTTAACAATAATATTCCCTCGTTAAATATTCATCTTGAACTGCATGCTATCATTCTAACATGGAGGGTTCTGGCCAAACGAACATGGCCCGACCCCTCGAAAACCATTATGTTTACGGAACCTTGGATCGACATCGATGTATCAGTGGCATGGAAACATGGTGATGTCGACGATGGTGAATAGAGGTCGTGCTACCCGCAACCTTCGCGAACTGTGTCGCCGGCCGGGAGCTCGATCAGCCTACCCGCAGGCTTCCCGGCCTACGACCCGGCCGAAAAATCATCTAGTTCGGCCTCCAGAACCCTTCACGCGTGCCCCGCACATTGCTGGCACCCAGGCCACCTGCCCGGCGCCCCCTGACGCCCAGGCCGCCCTCCCGGCTCCTGCCCGGTGCCCTAGCCGCAGGCCCGATACCCCAACAGGCTGCCCAGCGCACCTCATTCCCTTTCCAGCACACCTGTGGCCTGCCCGCACCCTTTGTAGCGTATCGTTGGCCTCTAGGTCCGAGCCTCCCAAGCCGCACCCCTCGCGGTGCCAGCCGAACCTACCACTGGCCTTCGGGACGAGTCTCCCACGTGGCGACTTTGGCCCGAACTGTCCACACCGTTCGCTGGGTCGGGCCCAGCGGTCTAGGCCAAATTTTGCGGGCTGACCCACCCAATGGGTCGAGTCAGACCCGACAAGTATGACCAGGTTGACCTAGGTGGGGTTGGGCCGAGGCGGTTCGACCGGGTCTGACCGGACCCGGGCCCACTAATGACCAATCACTAACTTTGGCGATATCTTTGGCACCAGACACCTATTTGACGAACCGTTAGCAGTGCTGGTATTCTCATTGAGAAACTGTATCTTAAAAAACCCCATGGGAGTTTGGGGTATAGTTGAGATACATTCGGCTTGGTTCTTACATGAAACCAGCTGGTCCCCATGGAAAAATAGACTAATAACTCACAGACCGGGCGTCCGATTGACGCACTGTATATTACGTTGAGACCTTTTTGACGTGGAAGACCTTTGAGATACGTCTTCGTGGGACTTCGTGACACTTAGAGTATTATATTGTAGCTCATGGAGCGGACCCCCCCCCCCCAAATATGAGTAGGAAGAGTATGGAGACCTGTAAGATGGATTACACCTGATGACTTCTTGTCTGATTCGTTTCGGAGTTACTTGACTGTCCCAGTGGGGAGCACTAATGTGAGAGGCAGCAGACCCATGGCGGAGGAGCACTACTATATGAGGCGGCAGACCTGTGGTACTCGATAGGAAGAGTACCTCTGTAGGTTATTAGGGGGGGAACTACTGTGTGAGGTGGAAGACTCTTGACGGGAAGCGCTACAGTGTGAGGCGGAAGACCTGTAGTACTCGATAGGAGGAGTACCTCAGCAGTCTAAGGTTAGTGAGTAGAACCTCGGAGTCATGATATGACCACTGTACACGTCAGAGGAGGAGTTGTCCAGCAGTTGTGGTTTCGTTAATGAAAATCTTGGTTTGAGCTGAGTCAATGACCTTTGTGTTTTCCTCATGATTGAGATAGGTTGCTTGATAACTATGGTATATGTATGGGAATATACCTATGTAATGTATATTTTTAGAAATCATACATTTTGGTTTATCCTTGTTGGATTTTGTGAGACTTTGAGGGTCTCAGGGTCCCAACTGAGTATCTTTATACTCACCCTTGCACGGGAAATGCCCGCACCTCGTTGTGTTGTATGCAGATGACAGACAGTACTGACAGAGGCCAAGAGCACCAAGATGGGATGGTACCCGGACGTGGATATTATGATGTTTAAGTACATGGTGGAGTCTGACGGACATGGAGTGTTGAGGAGGCCATATGTACATATCCTTCAGGTAGGAACCTCGAAGGATGGTCCAGGATCTGTTTCCACCTTCCTGTTGTTTTTCAATTTTTAGATTCAATTACTTTGAGTTGTATTTGTACTTTACAGTTGGGATTGTATTCTGTCTCCTTTTACTTTCTAGCACTTCTTCTGTATACAGTTTTTCTTATTGTTTGCTTCCTCTTGCATTATGATTGTGTGTTCACGTTTTATAAAGGCACTGACTTCCCAGTTTTAGGGAAATATACCTTTGGTTCTAGTCACAATCCCCTGGACTATGGAAGGCTGGTTTGGGGAAGTCACGATACGGGCCCTGGGGGATGGTTTGTGACAAATTGGTATCAGAAGAGTCAGTTCTACCACAAAAAATAGGACTCTGATATTTTATTTTTGTGAAGAAAAAGTTTTAAGTGTACTGAGTGTGGTTTTCAGTTCAAGGAGTCCAATGTTGGTACGACGACCGACGTATCCATACACCAGGACCCTGACTACTGATTTCCGACTTATGTAGACAAAAAACCTAATTGTGTGTGTGTGTTTTCAAATGTTTTCATTATATCAACACGAACTAGTTCATCTCACCAGGTATAATATTTTGATCGTGTCGCATCTAATCCAGATGCCTCCATTCAGACAACCACTTGGAGTATCGAGAGAGTACCCGATGACGGCCCACCGAGCGATGATGCTCTGGTGCAGGGCCCTCTAACGTTTTTGGCACCTTCGGGTGGTGTACCAGCAGCACCACCAACCATTGGGTAGCAGATGCCACCAACAACACTAGCGGACGATGCACGCCGACTGAGCACGTTGTAAGAGTTCCTACCGCAAAGGCCTCCGAGGTTTCGAGGCAAGAAAAATTCTCATGTAGCAAAGGAATGGATGTAGGCTATTACTAGAGTTTTATACCATGTTGAGACACTAGTAGAGAAGATTTTGATCTTAGATACTAATCATTTTCAGTGAGTGACCATGAGGATAGTAGACACTACTGGTGGTACCAGTAGAGGACACTTGTAGGCATAGTTCCGTACATGTGTTTCAGCACCAAATATCCCTCATGTTCCGAGGTGATCCCGACCCTCATGCAGTTGAGGACTGGCTTGAGGAGGTGGCAGAGAGATTTTTAGAGCTTATATAGCTTTGGATGGATGACGTGTCTGTAGCTGAGTACTCATCGAGGCATACTGATAATTCATGGTACTCGATGAATATGATTCGATCAGTTATTTAGAGCTCAGACCTCTAAGCGAGGTGTGTTTAAAGATATCTGAGCCAGCAATGTTTCGGCTATGCATTCCTACTTATGTTAGGGTTCTAGAGACAACCATTTTGGTTGAATGTTCATTGGATGAGCAGGTACAGCCAGTGAATGTTAACTATTGTAAATCCTGAAGCTTGCGTCAGTCTTAGAGACTTGAGTGTGTAAAATGTTTCGAGAAGAGGAAGTATTAAGGAGAGATGAATTTTCAGGGTAGCAGACGTGGAAGCAGAGCTAGGAGTGCAACATGAGGTGGTGAACATTTCGACATGTTACAACCACCTGACTTTGTAGTCCCTACTAGGCTCATGGAGCTGTAGGGAAGGGGAAGAGATTAGATGCATGTGGTCAAGGAGTGTGACCCAATGGCTCTAAGAATGATTTGGGGTATGATATGGGTCTACTACTAGCTGCAGTATCAATTGACATAGGTAGCAATCATTCCTTCCTTCCAGGAATCTTGTCCCAGAATTGGAGTTTCCGATTAAGCTGTTGACTTGACCCTCATGTCTGGAGTTACCTTTGGGAGGATACTCTATAATCACACTTATATGTATGGTGTGATCTGACCCTTGAGGGGAATGTTTCAGTTGGAACCTCTTGGTGGTAGCGTCGAGGCCTTACGACGTTAATTTGTGTAGGGACTGGGCAACCACAGTTTATACACAGATTGACTGTATTAAGCAAAGAGGTTGTATTTTATCTACAACTTTGAGATGAGGTTTTCCTTAGTTGGTGAAAAAATAAAACCTAGGAAACACAGGTTAAAATCAAGCACATTAGGGTGCAGCCGATCACTCTTGAGTCAGCCATCCTTACCCTCGTTGCAGTAGGCGTTTTGAGTATTTTTTTGGTTCCTGTAAGCATATGGCTTCGAGTAAGTATATACTCCTGTGAAAGGGAACATTGTTGTAGATACTTTCAATAAGAGATCAGGAATCCAACTGCTTAGAGAGGTGACAGAGAATCTTGCCGCATTCCAGATATTCATTCTGGATAGGGATGGATCAGCATATCTACAGTCTCTTACAGTCACGCCCCCACTTCTTCAGCAAGTCTGGGAGGCGCAACTTGGGGACACTGACTATGAGACGCGACGTGTTGAGATATTCACTAGGCATGCACCTGAAGGATTTTATAAATATGTGGACCACATCAACCTCTTCAGAGGACGTATCATGGTACCAGTTTCACTACAGGAGGAGGTGTTGAGAGAGTTTCACACATCCCCACTAGTGGTACAACCAGGAGTGGAGAAGATGTATCATGACCTCAGACGACAGCACTGGTGGCCAAGTATGAAGAAAGAAGTAACTAAGTTTGTCTCTCGATGCCTCACTTGTCAGCAAGTGAAGGCGGAGCATCAAGTACCAGTAGGCTTGGTTCAGACTTTAGAGGTCCCAATGTGGAAGAGGGATGAGATATCTATGGACTTTGTGACGGGTCATCCACGTAAGTTTAGTGGACATTATTCAATTTGGGTGATCGTTGACCGAGTCACCATGTCAGCCCACTCCCTACTGACCAGAGATTGTACGAGCTACCACAGAGAAGGTGCAGGTCATCCAAGAGCGGATAAAGACTGCACATAGCATATAGAAGTCTTTGGATGATAGGATATGGAGACCTATGGAGATCGAGGATGGAGACCATGTATTTCTACGGGTCTCACCTCGACGAGGTCTATAGAGATTTTTCCGAGGAGGCAAGTTATCTCTATGATTAAATTGACCTTTTTAGGTCCTCGACAGTGTTGGCGAGGTGGCATACTACTTATCTCTTCAACCTCTATTGCACTGGGTCCACGACGTATTCCACATATCTTAGCTGAGGAGATACCTGCACAACCCTTCCCACATCAGCGATCACGGGGATCTGGACATCGGTGATGGGTAGACTTTCACTGAGGTCTTAGTGGAGATTGAGGATCAACAGTATCATGTCCTACGTGGATGGTCAATTCCTTTGCTGCGCGTTCGCTGGCAGCACCAGAATCTCCAGGAGAGCACATGGGAGCGGGAGGCTCAGATGCATGCTCAGAACCTCGTTTTATTTCCCTAGTATGTGTTGTAGCATTACGGGGATGTAAATCCCTGAGGTGGAGGTAATGTAAAGACTCGAAAATTTCAAGGAATTTTTTTTCATAAATTCATTTGAATTTTAAGAGTCTGAAATTTCTGACAGCTCTTGATTCAGAGGCCCGATGTTCCTAGATTCAATTTCTAATGTTTTTTTTGGTATATTCAGTAAACATACATGCAGGTTTTTCAATCTTTTGAACGGGTGCTCCGAATTGAAATTTGAGGGCACCGTTGAACACATAGAACCCATTTTCTCTTAAGAAGACTTTCACCTCGATCAGGTATGAGAGTTGGTTTTTGGGTTTCACGTGGATTAATAAAATAATAAATGTAACAACTTATTTTATTTTTGTTGATCCCCAGCCATATGGAAAAGGCGGGTTAGAAGTTCCACATAGGAGTTGGTGGTGGGACCGCCACACCCCAACCTCTAATGGGAGGATAATTGGGGTTGGGACCACCCGAGCACCATAGCCTCTTGTGAGAGGTTATGATGAGGGGTCAACATAGGGCTTAACCCCCCATTATTGGAAGAGGATGAAACCCCCCAAATCTCCCTCATTAATGTAAGAGAGCCTCTTTGCCTCTAATTCCTCTCTTAATGAAGGAGATTAAAACCTCCTCCAAACACCCAATTGTTTTTATTATGCCAACTACTCGGGTAATTATATTTGTGGAGCCACTTCTCTTTTTTTTTAATTTCAAATATGCGCCAACATTAACTTAATTAAGTGGGGCCCACATAATTAATTCAATCCATTGGTCATAATAGTTTAAAATGTATTATTTTGGACCGTTTTTCACTCTTTAGTGGAGATATTGGGGGAATATAATCCTCCAACGAGGAACGTGAAGACCCTGGAGATGGCGAATTGTTTCTCAGCTTCTTCCTAGAAACCCCTACCGATGTGGGATCTTTTCGATGACCCTTCTTCCTTACTCTTCACCATCAATGGACCGATGCACAAGCTCGGATGTTGAAGCGTATGGAGAATGTCAAAAAATCGTCTTCCACCGTGATGAACAAACGCCCGATGATTAAAAAGGTAATGGGTTTTTAAGTTGTTTAACTCTTAATCTTCTCTCATTAAATCAACATCATGAACTTCTTTCTATCGTTCTAGCATGGATGGTTTAGGCCCAACGAACACGGCCCGAACCCTCTCCAACCTTTATGGTTACGGAACCATGGATCGATGACGATGTAGACGTGGCATGGACACGTGGTGATGGTGATGAAGATGGAGAATAGGGGTCGCGCTACCCGCGTCCTTCGTGAATGCACCGCCAGCCGAGCAGTGCCTAACCATCCTACCCGTGCGCTGCCCTGCGCGAGCCCCGACCGAAACCGCAGGTAGCCCTACTGTCGGCCCCCTGTTTTTGTGCCCCACATGGTGTCGGCACCCTCCCGGCACCTGCCCAGTGCCCGGGCCGCCTGCCTTGCGCCCCCTGGCGCACTGGATGCATGTCTGGCGCCCTCCCAGCGCCCACCCCCTGGCACCCAAACAGCCTGCCTGGCCCCTCCTGGCACCTTCCAGGCGCCCAGACGGACCTCCCGGCACCTGCCCAGCACCCCGGACGCCTGCCAGGTGCCCCTCCGGTGCCAAGGAAGCATGGACGACACCCTCCCAGTGCCTTCCCGACACCCAGGCCGCCCTCTTGGCGCCTGTCCGGTGCCTGGGTCGGCTTCCCAGCGCGCACTTCGCCCAATCCAGCACACCAGTGGCCTGCCCATGCCCCACGCGGCCCGCCGATGGCCTCTCGGGCCAAGCCGTCCATGCTGCGCCCCTCACAGTGCTAGCCAAACCTTCCACTACAATTCAGGCCAAGTCACTCAGGTGGGGACTTCAACCTGAACTGTCCACACAGTCCGTTGGGTCGGGCCCAGCGGTCTGGGCCAAATTTAGCTGGCTGACCCGCCCAACAGGCCGAGTCAGACCCATCAGGTCTGACCGGGTTGACCCATGTAGGGTTGGCCCTAGTCGGTTCGACCGGGTCGGGCTAGACCAGAGCCCAATAATGACCCATCACTTACTTTGGCCATATCTTTGGCACCGGACGTCCGTTTGACGAATAGTAAGTGGCGCTGGTAATCTCATTAAGAAATTGTCCCTTAAAAAAAATACCCCATCAATGTTTGGGGTATAGTTGAGATACAGTCAGGTTGGTTCATACACGAAACCAACTGTGCCCCCGAGACAAAAATGCTAATAACTATCAGACCGGGTGTCCGATTGACGCGCCTTCTGTTTCATTGAGACCCCGTTGATGTGGAATACCATTGAGATACTTCTTCCTGGGAATTCATGACACTTGGAGTATCAAATTGTAGCTCATGGAGAAGACCCTCCCAGAGACGAGCAAGAAGAGTATGGAGACCTTGAAGCTGGATGAGACCTGATGACTACTTTTCTGATTCGTTTCGGAGTGACTTGACTATCCCAGTGGAGAGCTCTACTATGTGAGGCGGTAAACCCATGGTGGTGGAACGCTACTGTGTGAGGCGGCAGACCTACATTCTTCGACAGGAGGAGTACCTATGTAGGCTATTAGGGCGAGCACTACTGTGTGAGGCAGCAGACCCATTGCAGGCAGCGCTACTGTGTGAAGTAAAAGACCTACGGTACTCGACAGGAGAAGTACCTCAGCAATCTAAGGTTAGTGAGTAGCAACTCGAAGTCGCGACATGACCACTAAACTCAAGAAAGGAGGAGTTCTGTAATAGTTGTGGTTTCGTTAATGAAAATCCTGGTTTGAGCTGATTCAATGACCTTTGGGTTTTCCTCATGATTTAGATGGGTTACTTGATAACATAGGTATATGTATGGGCATATACCTAAGTAATGGTTATCTACTGAAATAATACATTGTGGTTTATCCTTGTTTGATTTAGTGAGACCTTGAGGGTCTGAGGGTCCCTACTGAGTATCGTTATAGTCACCCCTACATGGGCTATGACCGCACCTCATTGTGTTGGATGCAGACGATGGACAGTGCTGACTGAGGCCGAGAGTGCCAGGATGAGATGGTACTAGGATATGGATCTTATCATGTTTCGGTACATGGTGGAGTCTGAATGATGTGGAGTGTTGAGGAGGCCATCTGTACCTACCCTTTAGGTTGGAACCCCGGAGGACGGTCCATGAGCTGCTTCCACCTTCCAGTTGTTTGTCCCTTTTTAGTTGTATTTTATTTCAGTTGAATTTGTACTTTACAGTTGGGCTAGTATTCTGGCCCCTTTTACTTTCCAGCACTTCTTCTATATACAGTTTTTCTTAGTGTTTTCTTCCACTTGTTCTATGGTTGTGTGTTCACATTTTATAAAGGCAATGCATTCCCAGTTTTAGGGAAATACGCCTTTGATGCTAGTCACCATCCCCTAGCCTATGGAAGGCGGGCTTGGGGTACTCACTATACGGTCCCTGGGGGATGGGTCATGACATGTTATATAATTTTTTACATATATTTAAATTTTTTAACCCATTACCATTAAAATATTTTATATCATAGTTAAAGATAAAAATAGTTAATAGAAGTTCCAGTCTAAAAGATAATATTTAATGTCATATATAAATCTATAAATTTTAATTGGATGACTATATTAAGAACATTACCACCTTATATTCTAATAAATTCCATTTTCCACAATTTGACATGAGTTATAAATAAAATATATTATAATATTTCTTGTATTTTAAAATTTTTCCCTTCATTAAATTATTCAACATCACCTACTCAAATTTGATCCAAATAGATTTTATAAAATATATATCAGCCAATTACTACTTAAATACCGTCTTAGAGTGCCTAGAAAAGTCCCAAAATTATTATTTTATTCATTACTCTATCCATATAGAGAATTGTGTGTGGGGAAAAGGAGGTTGTTAAATGAATATATATAACTTTTAATGAAATTTTATAGTTTTAATTCTTATTCTACACCTATCAAATCATCATCAATTATTATTCAATCAAAATTATGTATCATAAATATAATGATATGTTACAATATTATTTTCATCCCCTATATCCATCTCCATAAATAGTAAATTGGTAATGAATCTGTCATTCATTTTTACATTGGGCTACCACATTAGGATTAAATGTAGTTCATTTTCTGTCACTTCCATCCATGGATTGTAATAACGAATCCTATCATGACCCGTCCTCGAGGCCCGTGTCGTGAATACCCCAAGCCCGCCTTCCATAGGCTAGGGGCTGGCGACTATCACCATGCCGTAAATCCCGGAAAGAAAAGGGAAGGAATTTCCTTTGTAATGTAAAAAACACCACAGAGAAAGCATGTAGTAGAAGTAAACACTAAGTAAAAACTGAGTACATCAGTAAATGCGGAAAATTAAGTGGGCCAGTATACATACCCAAACTGAAAGTAAAGTAAAACTGGAAAGGGAAAATAGCAACTGGAAAGTAAAGCCGCAGCGTCGAGCCGTCCACTGGAAGTCCCACCTGAAGGGTGGGTACAAATAGCCTCCACTGCTCCTTGGGTCCATCCGACCGCTCTGAGTACGTCCCGCCTAGTGGTCCACCTCTAGGTACCTTCCTGCTCCGCAAGCCTCAACCACGATCAGCGATGTCTGTCGTATGCAACCAACACAACGTAGTGCGGGCATAGCCCATGTAGGGGTGAGTATAAGCTACTCAGTAGGGACTCCGAGACCCCTAAAGGCCTCCAAGAATCCAAAAAGGATAACCAACAAAGGAAAGATACAATCACGAAGTAACATTCGACACTACATATGTATATGACCATACATATACCTAATTCATCAATTCTAGCTCTCTCCTACCTCCGAGCCCAAGTACAACCCAGTCCACACAGGAAAGTAAAATGTAAATCCACATAGGATAGCACAACACAGTCCACATAGTAATGAAAAACAGAATTCAGCTCACATAGGTATACTACTTCGTAAGAAAATAGAGATGATCATATGTAGCCACTGATTCATCTAAGTCGTCGAACCCATAAAGGATCGGTAGGTACTAGCCCCCACAATGACCCAGACATGATCGATCATGAAGTTGAAACCATAGCTATTAGGAAACTCCTTCTCTATCAAGTACAGTTGTCATGCCGCTACAACCAAGCGCTTCCCTCTAACCTTATACTTTTGTAGTACTCCACCTATTGAGTACTGTGGCCCTGTTGCTACAACCAAGTGCTTCCCACCATGGGTTTGCCACTACAACCAAGCGCTCCCCCTCATAGCCTTTAGAGGTACTCCTTCTGTTGAGTACCACGGATCTGCCGCTACAACCAAGCGCTCCTCTACCGTGGGCCTGCTGCTACAACCAATCACTCCCCCGTGCTGCTACAACCAAGCGCTCCTCCATCGTAGGTCTGCCGCTACAACCAAGCACTCCTCCGTCGTGGGTCTGCCGCTACAACCAAGTGCTCCCCCTCATAGCCTCCAGAGGTACTCCTTCTGTTGAGTACCGTGGTTCTGCCGCTACAACCAAGCTCTCCTCCGTCGTGGGTCTGCTGCTACAACCAAGAGCTTCCCACTGGGATATCCGTAACACACTGAGTCGTTCGATCAGTAGTTGTCAAGTCTCAACGGCTCTAGGGTTTCCGCACATAGCATGCTCATTCAGGGAGGGTCCAATCCACGAGCCAAGAGGTCGATGCATCAACTGACATGTATTCCGGAGTTTATGTATCCCAAAAAGTACCATAGTGGGCACTACCGAACCCACAGAGGATTCCCGTATTGTCTTCATTTTCGTCGCAGACGCAGCCAGCTCTAGGGTTCCCGCACACAACAAGCTCGTTTGGGAGGGTCCGCTACACGAGCTGAGGGGCTGATACATCAACTGACACATAGTCCGGAGTTGATGTATCCAAAAGTTCTGTATCGTCAATAGGAACTCAACGTCACAGACGGTGCGTCAATCGGACGCCCGATCTGAGAGTTATTGGCTTTTTTGTCCCTGGGGCCCGGTTAGTTTTTTTAAGTCAAAACCAACCCGACCGTACTCCACCTGCATCCAATCCTCATGTGTAGTAAGCCAAAATATCCTTCTCAGTAAGAGGAATCCAGAAAAGTCGACGGTACGTCAATCGGACGTCCGGAGATCAAGCTATGAGCGTTTCTGCTCCGAGGGCCCGGTTGGTTTCGTGTACAAACCAACCCGGATGAACCTAAAGTACTCCGAAACCATGAGTGCGATATACCGAAACAACCGTCTCAATCCAAGGATGACATCGCCGCTGACGGTGCGTCGATCTGAGGTCCTTAGCCCATGATATGGGCAAAAGACCGAAAGAGGTCCGGAAACAGGGGGTCTGGGCCCGGACCGACCCTGCCCAACCCCCCATGGGTCCGCCCGAACCAGGTCGACCCGACCCGGGTCCGGGTCCGAACCGGCCGGCACGGCCCGGCACGGCCCGGCACGGCTTGGGAAGCCCGGCCCGGCCTGGGCGCGACCCGGCCCGGCCGGCGCCGGCGCAGCCCGGTCGCCAGGCGGCTCGACTATAACGGCCAAGCAGTGCGCAAGGGGGGCGTCGCCGCCTTGAATGATCCGCGACCCCACATGGGGGGCCGCCTCTTACCAACGGATGCGGCCGGGTTACCGCGTCCCGCCTTCACCAATCCCGCGCGGTCACGGGACTGTCGGCCTGCCGCCGTGGCTTCAGCCACGGTGGTTCTTCCCGACGGCGTGCCGGGCGCCGCCGCCTCCCGCCGCCGGCGCCGCCGTGCCGGCGGGGCGTGCCGATGGGTTGCTCCGTGGACCACCAAACGAGTTCTGGTGGTCGGAATTGTGCGTCGTCTTCGCCAAAGGCCCTCCTGGGGTCCGTCCTTCACTACGAGGACCTCACATCGCCCGTGCGGCTTGTTTTTAATCATCCACCCTTTCACACACCAAGAACGAAAGGGCGGTGGGTTCGGACTTGTTCGTTGGTCTGCACACACCGCATTTGCGGTTTTAAAAGTCTCACAACAATCATTTTAAAAATATGCAGATATAATCACATGGATTAAAATGAACCAAAAGCCCTACCTCAACGTTTTCATCGAACGTGAGTTCATCGCAGAATTGACCATCGCCGAAGAAGAGGATCGTCACGTCGTGGAAGGGGCGTTGTTTTCATCGCGGTACACGGCGTCACGTAGTCAAACTTCGAGGATTAAAATCGCACAGATTTAATTGCACCAATTAAACCCATGTTGAGGATATAATTCACAAAGGAATTAAAAGAACCACAATCCCCTACCACAATCGGTTGTTGATCGAAGATTGTCGCGGGGAAGGAATGTCACGGAAGAAACGCCGCGGAAGGACGATTGTCGGCGTCGCGGTACACGGCGTCGCGTTGTCGATCTCTGAGGGTTCGACGTTCTTCATCGCCCTTTGTCGAAGGCCGGCGTTCTTCGTCAGTGACGATGCATTCTTCGCGTTTTTCTTGTTCTTCAACGAAGGAGGGTGAAGATATTCAAGATTTAGAGTTTCTCAAAATCCACTCAACAAGAAACCCCTCATCAAACCTAGTGCTGATCTTATTTTATTCCCATGCCAACAATTTGAAATTCAAAGCTAAGAAACGACCAATTAATTCGATGAGTTAATTGTAACGACTTAACTGCCCAATTAAATGGGGTTTTTCTTAACCAGGAAAACGCACGGTTGACTTTCATTAAAGAGGGGGTTTGCGGGCACATTACTTAGGAGGGAAGAAATGGCGGGGCTCGTGTCAGCCCCATGTCACAAATATCCTACCAAGTGGGTAGGATATCTTGGGTCCCACCATATCCGCTTAAATTGGCTTAAGTGGATTTAAGTGGCTTTAAGTGAAATAAAATAAAGTGTCGCACCACTTTTATTTTATTTCATAACATAACCCAAAAACTTAAAAACCACACCCGAGCAAATGCAACTCTGGAAAAGGCATTTCTAAGCAAATAACGGCCTTGCGATTCCATCGGTGCCCTCAGAATTCGATTCCGAGCACCGGTTCAAATGTTAGAAAAACCCGCTCGTTCGTTCACTGAACGAACCCAAGCCAAACTTCGGAAAATGATCCTGGGCACACCGGGCCTCGGAATCAGGTGCCGTCATGAACTGCGTTCTTGTAAAATTCCAAAGAAAATTAAGAAAAAACATTCCTTTAATTTTACGGGTCTTTACATCACTCCCACCTTAGGGATTTACGTCCCCATAAAGATACATCATAAACTAGGGAAAAAATGTGGGTACTGAGCACACATCTGAGCCTCCCACTCCAAAGTGCTCTCCTGGAGATTCTCGTGCTGCCATCTGATGCGCACTAGAGAAATAGATCGTCCCTGTAGGACCCGCTCCTGTCGATCCTCGATCTCCATCGGGACCTCCACAAATGTCGCCCCATCATCAACGTCCAGCTACCCATGGTCAATGATATGCGTCGGGTCGAGTTTGTATCTCCCCAATTTAGATACATGGAAGTTGTCGTGCACCTGGTGCAACTAAGGTGGGTGAGTCATGCGGTAAAACACCTCGCCTACCCTGCCGAGGTCCTAGAAAGGTCCGTTGAACCTCAGTGATAACTTGTCGCCTCGGCCACATCCCCGTAACTCACGTCGAGGTGTGACCCGTAAGGAACCGTGGTCACCATCCTCGAACTATAGTGGTCTCCACCTCCTGTCAGCACAAGACTTATTCCGGCTCTGAGCTGTCCTCATCAGCTCTTGGATGACATGGACCTTTCTGGTCCTACAAGAGCTTCTGAGATTTCTTCTTTTCCGAGAAGAGAAATCTGGTCTCATCCCCTGGATGAACCATGTTCTTCGCCTAATACAGTCAATCCCGTCATTGATGATACTAACCCATACCAAGGATGACGTCGTAATCCCTCGACGCTACTACCAAGATATCCAACCGTTACTCTTGCCTCCACGGGTTGAGTCACACTGTCGGCATCAGTGTGTGGTCACTGGGTCTCCTCCAGTAGGTATCTCAAAGTGAGGGTCAGGTCAACCGTTTTTAAACCAGAACCTCTTAGTAACAACATAAAGAGAGGACAGGAAGGTAAACACCAAAATAAATGAGTCTTTTATTACTATAGCTCAATGTACAAAGACACAAATCATCTACAAACAAACATCTACAACGCTAGAAGCAACATAAACAAAAGTCTCCAGGTCTGGAGCTAGTCCAGCTCCTATCCATCTGATCCCGAAGCTCAATGATCGTAGGCCTCGACCGCCTGAAGCTGAGCTCTCCCATGTCCACCAGCTCCCTACGGTCGGGGTGGACCTCCTGGTAGTGGTGGTGGAAACACCTCGAAGCGTCATCCAACTCCAGTTGCATGGCCAGCTCCCCTACCATGGTCTCCTGATCCATGCGGTCCTCCTCGATCGAACCTCTACCTCTGTCTGGGAGGTCCTTCATTCATCTGTTGGTCATCCGTATGGCGGGTCGGACAGTTACGAGCCATGTGACCAACCCCCCTGCATGAGGAACATTGTCTGCTCATGGTAAGTCATTGTCCACCCCGGGAGCCTCACACAAATGATCTGGTGTCACGCGGTCGACCACCTATAGGTCTAGTCCTCTTGGACCCCTGCGTCATCTGTCTACTGCCCGCTGCAGAAGACTCTGCTGCATGTCGGCAAGTGGTGGGTCATGCTGCATGAGACTGCTCCTCAAGGAAACTCTCCACTAAGAGGTCTCGTTCCAACACCCCTGTCTGTGTCGGAATGCTGTGAGAAACAACTGAAGCTCTGATCTCTCACCTGAGCCCCTTCTCGAATGTTTGGGCCCTGAAGAATGGGTCTCATACCATGTCTGTGGAATAGCGTGAGAGATCGGTAAACCTCACCGCATACTAGGCAACTGTCATGCTGCCCTACTGCAGCTGTAGAATATCCTGGATGCGCACCACACAGAGGGTGGCTGGGACGAATTCCGAGCAGAAGAGGCTCTCAAAGTCCGTCCATAGAAGAGATGCCTCATCATGCACCTGGAGAATCAAGCTCCACCATCTGCCTTCTGTCCCATGCAGTAGGCTCGCTGCGAGGATCACCATGAGGTCTGTTGGTGTCCTCACTAACCTGAAAACCCGTACAACTGCCTCCAGCCAGCCCTTGGCTGCCTGGGGGTCCATCTCCCCGCGGAACCTCAATGGTCGCTGGTGCTGAAACTCATGTAGTGCACTATGGCGACGTGCATCGTCAGCGGCTGGGGCTGGTAGCATCGGTGGCTCGGTGGGTAGAGGTACCGCCAGTGCCTCTACTGTCAAAGGGCCCCGTACCGAGGCCTCATTGCTCGGTGGGCTGTCGTCACGTAAAACTCTCGTAACCCTAGCTGGCTGCCGTCGTGGGGCCATCTTGAAAAGAGACAGGTGCGCCACGATCAGAATGGTACACCTGGTGAGCTGACACAATGTAATCACAAAGAAAACATGAAACACACATTCAATCAATGTTTTCGTGTATTAAGTCAGGAATCAGAAGTCAGGGCCCTGGTGTACGGATACGTCAGACACCGCACCAACACTGGACTCCCTGGACTGATAACCACTCCCAATACTCTTAACACTATTGCTTCAAATAGAAAAAAATCAGAGTCCAAAGTTCTGCGGTAGAACCGAACTCCTCTGATACCAATTTTTCATGACCTGTCCTTGGGGCCCGTGTCGTGACTACCCCAAGACCGCCTTCCATATGCCAGGGTCTGGAGACTAGCACCATGGTATAAATCCCAATAAAAAAGGGAAGGCATTTCCATTGTAAATTAAACAAACACCACAGAGAAAGCAAGCAGTAGAAGTAAACACTATGTAAAAATTGAGTACATCAGTAAGTGCGGAAAAGTAAGTGGGCCAGTATACAAACCCAAACTGAAAGTAAAGTACAACTTGAAAGGGAAAACAACAAATGGAAAGTAAAGCCACAACATCGAGTTGTCCACAGTACGTCCCACCTGAAGGGTGTGTAGAGATAGCCTCCACTACTCCTCGGGTCCAGCCAACCGCTCTGAGTATGTCCCTCCCAGTGGTCCACCTCCAGGTACCGTCCTGCTCCGCAAGCCTCAACCACGATCAGTGTCGTCCGTCGTCTGCAACCAACATAACGTATTGCGGGCATAGCCCATGCAGGGGTGAGTATAAGATACTCAGTAGGGACCCCGAGACCCCCGAAGGCCTCCCAGAATCCACAAAGGATAACCCACAAAGGAATGATACAATCACGAAGTAACATCCGACACTTCTTAGGTATATTCCAATACATATACCTAAGTCATCAATTCCAGCTCGCTCCTACTTCCGAGCCAAAGTACAACCCAGTCCATAGAGGAAAGCAAAATGTAAATCCACACAGGATAGCACAACACAATCAACATAGGAAAGGAAAAAAGGATTCAACTCACATAGGTATACTATTTCGTAACACGATAGAGATGATCAGATGTAGCCACTGATTCATCTAAGCTGTTGAATCCACAAATGATCGGTAGGTACTAACCCCCGTAATCACCCACATAGGATAGATCATGAATTTGATACCATAGATATTGGGAAACCTCTTCTCTATCAAGTACAGTGGGTATGCCGCTACATCCAAGTGATTCCCTCTAACCTTGGACTGCTGTAGTACTCCACCTATCGAGTACTGTGGCCCTGTTGCTACAAACAAGCGCTTCCCACCAGGTGTCTGCCGCTACAACCAAGCGCTCCCCCTCATAGCCTATAGAGTTACTCCTTCTGTTGAGTAGCACGGGTCTGCCGCCACAACCAAGCACTCGTCTGCCGTGGTTCTGCTGCTACAACCAAGAACTCACCCGTGCTGCTACAACCAGGCGCTCCTCCGTCGTAGGTCTGCCGCTACAACCAAGCGCTTCTCCGTCGTGGGTCTGCCGCTACAACCAAGCGCTCCCCCTCATAGCCTCTAGAGTTACTCCTTCTATTGAGTACCGCGAGTCTGCCGCTATAACCAAGCGCTCCTCCACCGTGGGTCTACTGCTCCAACCAAGCGCTTCCCATTAGGCTATCCATAACACACCGAGTCGTTCGATCAGCAGTCGTCAAGTATCAACCAGCTCTAGGGATTCTGCACACAGCATGCTCGTTCCGGGAGGGTCCACTCCACGAGCCAAGAGGTCTATGCATCAACTGACATGTAGTCTAGAGTTGATGTATCCCAAAAAGTACCGTAGTGTTCACTACCGAACCCACAGAGGATTCCCGTACTGTCTTCATTATCGTCGCAGACGCAGCCAGCTCTAGGGTTCCCGCACACAGCAAGCTCGTTCGGGAGGGTCCTCTCCACGAGCTGAGGGTCTGATAAATCAACTGACCCATATTCCGGAGTTGATGTATCCAAAAGTTCCGTTTTGTCAATAGGAACTCAACGTCACAAATGGCGCGTCAATCGGACGCCCGTTCTAAGAGTTATTGGCTTTTTCGTCCCAGGGCTCCGGTTGGTTTTTTTATGTCAAAACCAACCCGACCATACTCCACTTGAGTCCAAACCTCGGGAGAAGTAAGACAAAAGATCTTTCGCACTAATAGGAATCCAGCAAAGTCGGTGGTATGTCAATCGGACGTCCAGAGCTCATGTTATGAGTGTTTCCGCTCCGAGGGCCCGGTTGCTTTCGTGTACGAACCAACCCAGTGAAACCAAAGTACTCCGAAACCTTGAGTGCGATATACCAAAACGATCATCTCGATCCAATGATCACATCGCCACTAACGGTGCGTCAATCAGAGGTCCGTAGCCCATGATATGGGAAAAAGACCGAAAGAGGTCCGAAAACGGGGGGTCTGGGCCCGGACCGACCCAGTCCAACCCCCCCTGGGTCGGCCCGAACCGGGTCAACCCGACTCGGGTCCATGTCTGACCCAGACGGCGTGCCCCGGCTTGGCTTGGGTGGCCCGACCCGGCCTGGGCGCGAACCCGGCCTGGCCGGCGCGGCCACGACCCAGTCGCCAGGCGGCTCGGCCGTAACGGCCGAGCGGTGCGCAAGGGGGGGCGCCAACACCTTGAATGATCTGCGGCCCCACGTGGGGGGCCAACTCTCACCAACGAACGCGGCCAGGTTGCCGCGTCCCACCTTCTCCGGTCCCGCGTGGTCGCGGAACTGCCGGCCCACCGCCGCGGCTTCAGCCGCGGTGGTTCTTTCAGGAGGCGCGCCGGCGGGTTGCTCTGCGCACCACCAGACGAGTTCTGGTGGTCGGAATTGCATGACGTCTACGCCAAAGGCCCTCCCGGGGTCCGTCCTTCACTGCGAGGACCTCACATTTCCCGTGCGGCTTGTTTTGTCGTCGTCCACCGTTTCGCACACCAAGAACAAAAGGGCAGTGGGTTCGGACTTGTTCGTTGGTCCGCACCCACCACGTTAGCGGTTTTAAAAGTCTCACAACAGTCATTTTAACAAACCGCGGATATAATCACATGGATTAAAATGAACAAAAACCCCTACCTCAACGTTGTCGTCGAACGTGAGTTTATCGTGGAATTGACCATCATGGAAGAAGAGGATCTTCGCGTCGCAGAAGGGGTGTCGCTGTCGACGCGGTACACGGCGTCGCGTAGTCAAACTCTGATATTTAAAATCACACAGATTTAAGTGCACCAATTAAACCCATGTTGAGGATATAATTCACAAAGTAATTAAAAGAACCGCAATCCTCTAACTCAATCGGTTGTTGATTGAAGATTTTCACAGGGAAGGAACGTCGCGGAAGAAACATCACGGAAGGAGGATCGCCGGCGTCGCGGTACACGGTGTCGCGTCGTCGATCTCCAGGGGTTCGGTGTTCTTCGCCGCCCTTCGTTGAAGGCCGGCGTTCATCGTTGGCGACGATGCGTTCTTCACGATCGTCAATTAAGGAGGATGAAGATCTTCAAGATTTAGAGTTTCCCCAAATCCTCTCAACAAGAAACCCCTCAACAAACCTAGTGTTGGCCTTATTTTATTCCCATGCCATCAATTTGAAATTCAAAGTTATGAAACGAACAATTAATTTGATGAATTAATTGTAATGACTTAACTTCCAAATTAAATGGGGTGTTTCTTAACCAGAAAAACGCACGTCTGACTTTCATTAAAGAGGGGGTTTATGGGTGCATTACTTAGGAGGGAAGAAATGGTTGGGCTCGTGCGGGCCCCACCTCACAAATATCCTACCAAGTGGGTAGGATATCGTGGGTGCCACCTTATCCGCTTAAACTGGCTTATGTGGCTTTATGTGGAATTAAGTGAAATAAAATAAAGTGTCTCACCACTTTTATTTTATTTCATAACCTAACCCAAAAAATTAAAAACCACACCCGAGCAAACGCAACTCCGGAAAAGGCATTTCTAAGAAAATACCGACGTTGCGATTCAATCGGTGCCCTCAGAATTCGATTCCGAGCAACGGTTCAAAAGTTAGAAAAACCAGCTCATTCGTTCATTGAATGTACCCAAGCCAAACTTCAGAAAATGATTCTGGGCACACTGGGCCTTGGAATCAGGTGCCGTCTGAAACTGCGTTCTTGTAAAATTCTAAATAAAATTAAGAAAAAAATTTCCTTGAATTTTACGGGTATTTACAAATCCATTAATTTATATATTTTATATTCAACATATAAATAGAATTTTTTTTAAGATTATATATAATATTTTTTACTTACCAATAAATACAGTGAAAAATTATAACTTCATTATTGCATACATGACGATTACCACATGTAGGAAGTAATGTGATTCATTTGTCATCACCACATCTCTTGGATTGTGTATTAATCAACAAATCTCAAATAAGGACATAATATTTGATTCAGTTTATGACATGAAATCCCAATAAAGAAAGGGGATACAATATCTCCATAATTAATAGTATATTTACTATTTTAAATAGATTCAATTTATTCTTTATATTGCAATGAACACAAATGAATTTTGCTTTTGTTTCAAGAAATGCATTTCTTCGATGCCTTGTATTACAAACAAAACTGAATCATGCTGAATAAGATTAATATTATTAATATAAATTAATTTGTTTGAATTTATTTTGAATTTATGTGTATGAAAATGATTTATTATCTTAGAAAAATATATTGTTGAATTAATTGGTTACTAATTAATAATAAATGAAAATACAAACTAATTGAATATGAAGGAGATTATTTTCTAAATAACCTATTTTGATGTACATATGGAATTTAATATTAAATATTTTTTATTATTTGATGATATAAATGATTTATATATGTATATATTATCTTTAATATAATAGTGTTTACAATTTTTGAATAGATTTTATAGGAATTATATATGAACCAATCCATTTTAAGGAAAACATTTATATTTGTGTAAATGTTGTTTTATGCCTTTTAAAGGAATACCGTATTCCAACATAATTTTATAAATATTATGAATATTATTTTTTAATATAAAATTCAATTATGAATTATTAATTTAAAAATTATAATATTTTAATTTTTGGGTATTTTTTAGAAGTTTCATATTTTGATGAATAGTGTAACATTCTAAATTTTAGTTGAAAATAATAATTTTAATTAAATTATTATTAATGATAAAATATATTTTAAATTTGTTTTATATTTTAATTAGATCAATTATAGCTATATTATTTATATTAATAGCACTTTTTTCATTTTTATTTTTAATTTAGTTGTAAAAACATAATAAACTTCTCAACATTTTCACTATAAAAACCATCTTTCTCTTTACGTCTTCTGGATTATCATTAAATTTAAATTTCCCACTTTTGTGGATTTAAATTTTTTTTAAAAAATATAAATAATTGGATTATATATAATATTAATATTATAAAATTATTATCATAGTTTTTTATGAAAAATAATAGTGAATGTAATGATTATTTTATTGTAGTGATTAAGGTATTTATCAGTTTACATAGTGGATAAATTGTAATACTTAAAAGGAAAATTAACTATAAAATTTCCAATAATTTTGTTTCCAATTATTTAGAAAAATAGACAAATAAATTCCTTAATTACCATTATAATTTATAATCCCTTAAGATTTAGTGATTTTGTGTTATTTGAGATACTATTCATCAAAATTGACATATATAATTTTGTAAGTCTGAAAAAATACAAAATAACCTTCCTTAACATTAACATTTATAAATTCCTGAGATTAAAAAAAATATTTTCAATTATACACATCATTTCCAATGATAAATGAGTAATATTACTCAAAATTGTTATTATTAACATCAAAATATTAATGATTTACTTACCATTATATGGAAATGAAAATTTAGTTATTTTTTAGTTAATAATTAATAAAATATTTGATAATTAAAAATATAAATGTGAGAAAAATTGAATGAATTATTTTTATTCTATTATTATTACATTAATATTTCATTTAAAAGAACGATGACATTAATATATGTTTATTCCATCATTTTCAAAAAAAATTAATATTTAAATTATTTAAATAATTTCAAAATTATCATTATTGTTATTTTTTATGAAGGATATTTTATTTAATGATTTAAAAATATTTAAAATAATATCTTCTGAAAATTTATTTATAAATGATAATACATATATAATATGGTGTATTTATGGAAAAAGTATTCTTTTATAATGAAAATATGAACCCCTAAATAAGAAAACCATTATTAGTATGGTTCATGTTCATGCTTTGTTTTTTCACAGTACAAACGCTTGATATTAAATTAATCTCCACCACACGTGGAATTGTTTTGAAAATTATAAATCACATTTATAATTAAAAAGGTGTATGATAAATAAAAATTCTCATATTATTTTAGTATTAATGTCAAAATTATACTGGTTATAAGATGAGTACCCTAATAAAAAACAAAATGGAAAAAGTGGAGAAACATTGAGGTTATGAAAATATATTATTAAAATGAACATTTTTTATATGTTTTGGATATTTTATTATACCAAAAATTTAATTTAATAAATTATTTTTTAATTTTTGATGACCATGAGGTAAGGTATACCTCCCATATTTTTTACCTTTTTATATATAAAAGAATCCCATTCCCCAACTATAAAAATGTATTAACTCCCCCTACTTCTTCAGAACTATCAAGCCATTTTTATAATCCATTAAATGAAACCATAATCCCCCAAAATATATACCCTTATAAAATAACCCTCAATTTTTTAATAAATAATATAAATAATTCCATTTATATAAACCAAATGTAGTTACCCAAATAAATTTAATTTTATTCAAAGAAAACAATAGTTCTATTTTTATATCCAATAATATAATTATGATTATATTTTTATTATATAAATATATTATTATAAAAAATTAATATTATGTATTTATGTTATAGTTAGTAGATTCAAATAAAAAAAAATTTCCTCAAATGGGATACACAATCATCATCGATGTGTACAATGAACTACCAGCTCGCGAACTGGTGTGGTTAATTCTACCACACCCTCTATTAATTGTTGCTAAAAATGATTGAATTATAAATTATATATTATATAAATGATAAATATAATTTCATTATGATTCTATAATTTTTTTATATTACACAAACTATTATGATTTCCATTTTTTTAATACAAAAAAATTGATTTTGGATGTGTGGACTATTGCATACTCAATGCTATGTCATTCATTCAGGATATAAATGTAATTTATTAAGGATGGTTTTCATTAAAATATGTTATAAATATAAAAATAATAATGTTTTTTAATTATAATTTAATTATTTATCATTTAATTTTCTTTTATTCAACGCGACAAGAACATGAAAGCAGCGTTCATGCATATGTATGACCCTCTAAATGCATAAACGATGTATTTTATTTCATATCACCAAAACATTATAGAATAAAATAAAAACATATATAATGAATACCTATAAAATTTATATCATTTTTTAAATTATCAATTTTATTAAATCATGATCTATTTAATATAAAAAAATTTACAAGTCATAACATACTTAAAAAACAATGTAATTAACACGCAAAGTGATGAAAGTGGTTAAATATTATTAATGAATCGGTTATAATATTTTATAAAAGGACTACATATGAAATCATATATATTAATATGTTTATTTAATAATTTAATAACATGATTAAAACCATTTTTAATAACATTAAATTGCACTCAATACAACGAGATCGAAGGTAAAATATTTTCATATCACATTTAAATCTTTTAGATAAATGTCATATTCAATAAATAATTATTTTACGTGGTGTGTCAACTTATAATATAGATATGTAACATAATTTATGAATTTATATTCATGTTATATATGGGTTTAAATGTATTTACCACTTCCAAGGGGTTTTAACATGAATATCAGAAACTAATAATTGTTGTCATTCCATCTAACATTATTTTGTGATTGTGAACATTCTATTAAAACATTAATTTTTTAATAAAATATCTTTTTATATTTCATTCATTGTGATATACATATAGTCTTACAATGTATATAATTATTATATTAATTGGATTCCATTTTTATACATGGTTTTGACATTGAATATAATTTTATTTAAAGGTGAAATATTTATAAATATGTATCCCTTACTCACTATAAAAATTTGATAAGGAAAATTTAATAAATATTTAAATATAATATTTGATATATGAAGAATTATTTGTACATGTATGACATGATTTTGGGACCTATTATTTAAATCCATAATGTTCGAGGAATTTTTAATGAATGCTCTATGGGATAGGGGACGGTGAATGAAAACCCCACGATGAATTAATATTCTCGTGATATGAATATGTTTTCCAAATAATATGGGTTCTACCCTATAATAAATAGATAATCTTTTGAATGGTCATGATAGTAAGGTTTTTATGTTCATGTGAAACATGGTGTGCAATATCTAATTATTCCTTACGTGGATTAATCTGTTCTTATTTTTATCCATGTGGTTATTTCAATGAAATTATAAATGGATTCATTTATTTATCAGTTCCTTGATTAAATGCCTTGTGATTTAGTTATATTTCATAAAATATTTTTTATTCTCTGTAACTCATTAATACATCTTCATTATATAACCTTTATTTAGATTATTAGTTCACCGTTCTTTTATTTCTTTCCCTCAAGGTATGAAGATTAATTCATTAATTGGTTTTAAGGTGGATGATATTGAGTTTTGTTATGTCTCAATTTACATCCCAAATGTAAAGTGGGTTTTATTTAAGTGATTTTCTTTTCCAATATTTAACTAATATGTCCTTATTAATTTGTTTCATTATTAAAATATCTATATAATATAATAAGTAACTAGCTCATGGATTTTTGAGTAGAGGTGTTACACATGGTATAAGTGGATATTTAGAAGAATCATTGGAACATGGATTTAGAAAACCATAATTTATAGAACATAATCATGTGATAGAATTTTAGGATAAGTATAGTAGAACAACCCAATGAAATAATGTTTATGATTATGAAACTAGGTACACAACAAATATACAGTTAATTTTATTTTTCATCACCATTTTTTGAATTATACATGATATGGTCTAAAAATGTCTATGTGTTAATTTAAACATTAACACTATTTTATTGAATAATTTCATCACCAATGTACATTATCCTAAGAATGTGATTATTAATTTCTTCTATGGTCATATTAATATATTTTTATGGGGAATAGTCATCTAAATATTAGAATCAAATGAGGATATAGTATCATGTTATATTGAGATAGAGAACTAATTATCTTTCTACTATGGATTTGGAGGAAGCACAAGAGGATGTGGAAGAATAAGAAAAATATGGATAATGGGAAGTTGTTAATTCTGTATTTTCCCACTTTTATTATATATGTAAACAATCACCATTTTACATTATTAAAAGGAATATGTGTTTTCAACAAGTGTAGAGAGAATATTTATTGATCTTATGATTGAAATGATATGATTTTATTTACAATGTATAATGATTCAACTAAAAGTAGATGGAATAGTACAAAAGAAAGTGTCTCAAGTGTCAATGTAGCATAACCTAAAAGAGGTTAATGGATAATGATTAATATTTTCTACTACCATAGTCCAATTGAAATGATTAATATTCTTGTTTTTTTATTAAATAATTTTGTCTTTTGAATAAGGTACCGGTCAATTTAATTTTAAAATATATAAAGATTGTACTGTATTAATTTTAATTAAGCATTTTAATGTGTGTGATAAATTGTAATATGTAATTTGACAATGTATAAAGTTATACTATTTGGAAAAAATTGGTTAAGGGTATGATTATCCTAAATAGGTTCAATATGTTTGAAAAACATTAGGCTAAGTGAAGATAAATATAGATATATTATAATATATATTACATAATAACATTTAAAAGAATAATTATTTGGTGAAAATGTGGTTTATCATATTATTGAGGGAGTTTACATCACTTTTGGTTTTAAGGAATATATCCAATAACATGTGTTTTACATAAAAAATAAATATTAAATCGTGTTTCAATAAGTTTTTATTATAATTATAGCTATTAGAATATTTAATGATAATATCTCCAGAAGGTATTGATATGTTTGGAATGTGATTATTTAGACAAACATCTTTTTGATTGGATTAATAGTAAGTTCATTTTGTAGATTCAAAAACAATATCTATAAATGTATTGGATCGTAATTTTTTTGGTAATGTTTGGCTTTTCATGAAATGGATTATGTTGATATTTAAATAAATAATATGATATTAATGTAAAACTTCACCATAAGGTCAATCCAATGTTAATAAATGATGTAAAAAATAGTTGACTCCATAACCAAATGTAAATTTTGGGTTTCTAAAATTGGAATATATATTTAATTATATTCCGAGACTGTGAAATAATTAGTCAACACTTGAGAAATAATCATGGAAGTTAATTATTGTTTTTTTAAAATAAATTTCATTTTATCGATGACCTATTTCCCAAAATTTAGTTTATGCATTTGTGTTCATCATCTATAAAAACAACATGTTATCTATAAACCTCCATCAGAACATTATTGTTATTTTTCTCTTCTATGTCCATTTTTTCACTAATGTTATCATATTTGAAAGCCTTGTTTTGAGGGTGACCATCACATATTTTATTTTCATTTATTAATAATATATGTTACTAGCCATATTTTTTATTTGGATTATTGATAACAGAATATGAAACCCTTGATTTCCATGGTCATGTTTATATTATATTGATGTAATTTATTTATGATGGGGAGAATGTAACTCAGAAAAATTATAAAATATAGAAATTTTATTTGACATCATGAATGTCATGAAACACCAAGTGTGAAAAGAAATATAATATCTTGACACATAAAAATATATTAACAATTTGAAATATATTCAATCTATAGTATATATTTCATAGAACACGACATTGATTTTGTCTTGTGTTGCATGTAATGATTTACTTTGATGGATTGTGTTAAACACAAGACCAAATCATACTGATTATTATTGTTATTATTTTCATATAATGAGAGTTACATTCAAGAAATTAAATTTAATGTTATGAATATGATAATATAATTAATGTAAATATAAAGTGTTATTAATTATTTTCAAATGAATAATAAATGATTACAGATGCCAAATTATTATAAAGGGAATGACTTAATAAAAATCTATTTTTCTCTATCCGATGGATTCTTATCTTAATTAATTAATATATTTAGATCAAATTAATAAATTCTATTTAATATTTATTTAATAAAATATTTTGTAAACACATTCAATATATTTTATAAGAATGAGATAAGAACAAATAAATCTTTACGCATAAAAAGATATATTTTAAATAAAAGTAGTTTTACCACATTTTACTAGTTCAACTATTTTACAACTAGATTTTGAAAAATTTATAAATATAATTTTTCTAAATAAAATTCATTTATGAATAATGAATATCTTAGTTACATAGGTTTATAATTTTTTTTATTTTCTATGATGTTTCATTTTTTAATAAAAATTGAATAATATTACATTTTAGTTAAACAATACCTTTTTGATTTAATATTTATTAATGAAAAATTATATTTTCAATTTGTTTTAAAGATAGAATAAATTGATTATACATCTATTAATACAATTTATCTAGTTGGATTAATTTTTATAGTTAATATAAATATAAAAACTTACCTAATATTTTAAAATTTTCAGTTTAGAAAACCACATTATCAAGATATCTACTTGATTTTCATTAAAATTAATATTTCCACTCTAGTTAATTGAATTTGAAAATAAAACAACATAAATAGTTTCATTGATAATAATAATTATAGTTTAATTATTTCTATTTTTTTACCAAAAATCTTTTTGATAATAGGTAAAATTAAATACAATGATCTAGGATAAGATTCGTTAACAAAGTTGTCGAACATAAATCTTAATGGGAAAATTACCTAAATAATTGTCCAAAACCCATTTTCTTCCCATATTTCAACCATATCCCATTGTAGATCAAATTATTCTAGATAGAGGAATATTATTCCATGATTTTTACCTATATAATAATAATAGAAGGGAATTTGACAAAAGGGAACCTACAATACCTTAAAAATTTATAAATCCATTAGTTATGGAAAACATTATACATTCTATCATAAATTTAAATTAATTGGAAATGAGTTTTTTCATTCATAAATTTTTCTCATTAAATTTTAAAGATTAATCAGTCACATAAAATACTTATGAAATTCCATCAAAGTGAATTTTTAGATAATAATTATACAAAACATATGATACAAAAAATATTAAATGCATTGAAAATTGAATGATTTAGTTTTTTTTATATTTGTACACGAATATGTGATGTTACATATTTAATAACTTAATAAATTTTAATTTCATAATATTATTGATATTATTAAATTAAATTTTATAAATAATGTAAAAAAATAAATTAATGTAATTTTATAATAAATGATATTATATTTAGAGATTTGAAATTTTTAATGAAACCCTACAATATTTAAATTAATTTTAAAAGAAAATAAATATTAGATATGGATGGTTGATGCACCAATTGATATTTAATAATGAAAAAATATGTAGAACACCTGAACTTTGTAGCTAGGACCTAGTCCATTACATTATTAATTATAACAGTATTAAGGAATAGAATCACCAAGGACTGAATAGATTAGTAATATTGGTATGATAATAAAATAAATTAAACCAATTGTAAATTGGTAATAAAAAACACGAAAATTGAATCTAATATTAATTATTAATCCTCATAAATTGTATGTTTGTAAAAACCTGGATCTTTATTTCAAGTATGGATCAGGATTTCAGGTTGTTTTTTAGAAAAATTGATGAAATATGAAATTTTCTAAGTACATGTCATGTGATTATGAGTACATGTTTTGTACCCTAAAACAACATACAACCGCTTACTAGCTATTTGACAGCTGAGTACATTGTTGTGTGGTGACATCGCATACAATCTAATGTGGGGCTATTTAAGGCTAATACAAGATGTGTACATTTAATGAACATGTTTTTTAATTTTATTTATATTTGATAATTAATATTTGGGTTTCATATAATCTTCAGAAACACTTTCTTTTAACCTTGGTTCGTAGAGGACTGTCATCGAACGACCACCATATACCGAACCCCTCCCGATTCTCTGTCTTTGTTCCAATCGAGACACCGTAAACTGAACTGGAATCCCACCTATGAGTTCTCAATTATCATAGATATTTGCTTCCTGATTCATCCTCTATCATGAGTTATTCATAGATTATAGTTTTCTATCTTTTTGTATATATTCCCTATTTTAGTTTGATTCAAGGGATGACGTTCATGTATGTTGATCATACGATATCGGGGTAGGGGGTTTGTTTCATTCATTGTTTGTATTTGGATTATATATTCTAAAAGTACCGTAGTAATATGTTTGGTTGTATTGATTTATATAGACATTTACCGTATTATTTACCTACTATGTATTAATTAATTTAAAATTGGTTGTGGAGTATGTGTAAGATTATATTCCTTGTTTATAGGACCACCAGGGGTGTGTTTACCTAGATTGAATGTTTCTGTCCATTTAGTCTAGGAATCCTAACATGCATAAATTGTTCCCAATTAATGAATGATTTAGTAAGTAGTTTGATTGTTTATGTGAATTTCATGTGAAGTTATTGTGAATTTTATCCTTGTAGTTGTCATAAATTATATGTCATTCGATGTTATGATATTATCATTGTTTTTGCAATTGACCATGAGAACCTTTGATCAGGAAAATTTTGGTAGTTCCATGTTTATTTTCACACTACTATGAGAGCCATGTTGTAGATATTTACACAAGGGTATTGAATATGATATCAACCCAGGAGGTCATTTGTGATTTGTTTATGCTACGCTGACCAAGGGGTATTGACTGTGACGGCTACCTTGGAGGTTTTTTTATAAGTTATTGATGTAATTTTGACCCATGGGTATTGAACAAAAGAAATTTCCATGTGTTTTTTATTTAATGAATTGTTGAGGTGTTGAACCAATGTGGCTAGACTGTGAGACCATTATTAGATGGTAGTTTATGAATGATTGAATTATTGTGATGAGTCTAGCAGGACAATGTACAAGCTTGGTCTTAGTTTTACTCGATGGTTTAGATTGTCTTATGAGACATCTTTTTTCTTACTATTACATAGGGTGATACCAAAATTAGGTTATATCATGATATTAAATTATCCAATGTATTGAATAATTGAAATAGTATAAATGAATTCAGTTGAAATTTGTATGTTTTTTTACTTTTGAGTAATTCATACTTTTTTCTTCCTTTTAAATATTGCCTGCTATATAAATTCACTGACAGTTATGAAACGAACCATTGTTGGATAACTATAAGGATTATCCTCACACCTTATTCGGTTTATTGATTTAGATGCAAACTAATTATATGGTTGTAGATATAGATAAGGTGATGTGCCCCTATTCATCAAGTAAAGTATTGTTGTTTGAGCATGAGAGCTTGGCTCCATACTGAGGCTTGCGATAATGTTGGAGTTTACTATTTTTATATACACTGTTTTCAGTATTGTATTATTATAATTGTGATATTTTTGGATTTTTTCCAAGGATCATGTGACATGAATCATTTATATGTACGCTCCAGTTGTTATATTACCACAACTATTCTAAGGTTTATTTTTTGAATGGTATAACTACTTTTGTTATTTTTTACAATTTTCTCCACAATGTATTATCTGTCAATGAGGTAATAGTTTCCCCATTATCACACCATGGCCCTCACTGCTAGTCATCTGTCTCTTGAATTTGGGGAAATGAGCTTGAGTTCATCTGACCAACTGAGTTTGGGGAACCTCTATGCGGAACCCGAAACGAGGATGTCACAATGTGGTATCATAGGACATTATATTTTATTTATTTACTTAAAATTTATATCCTATAGACTAGGATATGACGGAATTTGTAGTTGGTGATTAGTTGTCCATATGTGTAGATATACTCTGTACATGGAAAATCCATGTTACCTAAAAAATTGAAATTATTCATGTTTATCAATTATTAGAGTTGATATTGATTTCACATTTGGCTGATTCAATTGTTTTATGATGTTATTATTGATATAATTATGGTTATATTTCTATTGAATCTTAATGAGATTAGGTAATTCTATCTCAAGCCTCATATAGGAACTTCCTAGAGATCGCATGCCTTGCATTCTTGTCATGCCATTTAGGATGCATTATTAATTTTATGTCATTGTGATAAATGATATGAATGATTGGAAAGATGTTATGATATATTCTATGAATTAATAGGTACTATTTTTGATTGGGTATGGGTTTATGTAATGTTTCATTAGAATGGACACCATGATTTGTTCCTTGTGTTGTTATAGGCCATCATGGATTGGAATTTAGTGGATCATGTTAGAAATTTATTTGAATTATGTAATGTTATAATATCAGAAAGGATGAAATACATTGGTTCATGGGGATTATGGCATCTCACGGGTCTGAATTTTCCATTCATTGGAATTTTTTTTAAATTTTTATGTATTTTAAAGATTTTTGAGAGGATTGCATTCTATAAACCCAGACAAATTTTAATATGATTTTATGAACACATTCCATATCTACTTCTATTCTGGAGGAACTGAATTTTATTATGTACATGCTATGTTCTAGGGGTACATGTCGTGTAGTTATTGATCATGTGATTAACTATTTTTGCAGAGACACGGGGTATGTAAATTTTTTTTAGAACATGTTTTTTATAGATTTTACATGTCATGTTGTGAGATACCATGTATATGGATGTGTAACTAATTACATATGTGGATGAAACATACATTATACACGGTGTTTTATGATTTTACATGTTGTGTAAGTATCTACTATCTATCCGGCCGTATGACCGATGACATGTGTGGATGAGATTAATGTGGTACATTTCATCTATATAGTGTGCATTTCGTGTAGTGTTGCACCATAAGAGAACCATGTAGTTCTAGCCATGAAGAAGATCTTCATAAGGAGAGATTGTACAAGTACATGTTGTATCTCAGGAGAAACATGACATGCATAATGGTGTTACACAACCATGATTGGTAGAGGTACACGCTTATGGTATGGATAAAGGAGAACCCACCATGTAGTTGTTCTATATGCCATGTAACCCTGTTTTTTAAATCATGAATGCATTCCTTATCATGTTATGTTATATCATATTAATGTCGATATCATTGATAATATTTAACTTGGTTGTGCTCTTGACCATTCAGTGCCTTACCACCAAGATGTCCTCTGGTTGTACTACATGTATTTCAATATGACCAGAAACCGAAAATGATAGATCACAGACTACCAATAGATCCTCCCATAATGCTTGAATTGGAACTAGCTATTATACTGTATGTATGTGAAGATTCATATTTCTATGAGTGATTTTTTGGATGATGCATTCATATCTGGGAGCACCACATCCTGCCCCGACTATGGAAGAGTTGACGAGGTTGTTCCAGCAGCATCATCCACCAATTTTATTATGGTTTGGAGGACCATAGGCTGCAGAGGCATCTTTTGAGGCCTTGATTACTATATTCATGTATCTAGATATGCCTCCTAATAAGAGGGTGAAGCTTGCAATGTAGATGTTATGTGATTCTTCAAAGAGATGGTTGCATGTTGTCTCATAGGGAATATGTCATCAAGATATGTGTTCAGAAGAGTATCATAAGAACATCTACGATTACATCTATCCTGAGACATTGGGGGATGATCAATACTGAGTGTTCATGAACACAAAATAGGAAACAAGTTCAATGATGGATTAATCATCATGCTTCATAGAGCTTCATCCCTTCACACCTATTTTGGGAAGTTATATGTTATCACTAGATAGGCGGTTTGAGGATGGTCTCAGGTACAAAATTTGATCACTATTTATTGTTTTCAAGATGAATTTGTTTACTTATATAATAAACTAAGGGATAATTACTGAGCACAATATGAGGGAGTTGGGGGATGCGATCCAAGGAACATCAGCATCCAGGGCTAGTACGCCATTGTTTGATAGAGGAATGGGCTATTGGTATCCTTCAAATGGTGATTCCAGTAGTAGGGATGTTTCTTCAGGTAGCTAGGTGTGGTCCCAACATTGTTAAAAGGGTGGGAACACCATACATCATGTCCCATGAGACCCAGTTGAGTGTTGATCAAGTGAAAATATGGGTAAGATTCTGTTTTTTCCTAGTTTCCCTCACCGACATCAAGTGAGAGGGGATCTTTTATGACTCCAAATTCAGTATTAGGAAAACCATTTTATCCAAAAATATGGAACTGGATTTCATTAGTATATTCACGTCATGGTCTTTGTTAGGGTTGTGGTATCCAGACAAAAAATTTTCAACAACCACTGTGTAGACTAACTCAAGGGAGCCCGACCGGGTCCGAGAACAACAGTACAGGTTAGACTATTGTGAGGTATTAGACCTCAGAGGAGAAGGATCCCATACCATCTATAATGAGTGGTTTGATTATAGTTTCCTATGTTTTAGATTCTGATATTTTTTAAAGAGGGGATTCCCATATTTTCATATCCATTTCCATTATGGAGAGCCTTAGGCTCGGAAACTTTATGTATAATTATTTTATGATGATAGAAACTTTGTTGGGGATTTGGTAAATAAGTGTATATCAGTGAAAGGAGCTCCCTTTTGATTTTGGAGGGTGCCAATTCTTATGGGAACTCTATTTCTTATATATTATAGCCTTCGTTCTCATTCATAGAATGGACATGTTGGACTCCGTTCACGACTTTTTTTACTCCTATCTCTACAATTTGAGTTTCAAGTCACTAAAGGGTGGTTACTTTCTAGACAATGGAGAATGGAATTTCTAGGAATACAGAGATAGACCATGCAATCATGGGTAATAATTAATTTGAGCCCATATAGGTATTTTTTATCTGGATGATCGTTGGACATCACTGATGGTCTTTCCTCTAATGGTGGATGTTATTAGAGATGTCTTTTGAGAGGCCTTTTCAGGTATTCTTCCAGAGTGAGAGGACAACTTTTCTATTGTGAATGTATCATGATATACACCAGCGTCCCTTTCTCCGTGTAGAATGGTTACACATGAGTTAGAGGAAATGAAGAAGTATTTAGAAGAGTTTTAATTAAAGGTTTTTCATCTGACCCAATACATCTCCTTGAGGATCAAATGTCCTTTTTTGAAGAATGCGTACAATACACTCAAACAATGTGTGGATTATATAAAGATAATCCATTTCACTATTAGGAACTGATATACTTTATCGAGGATTGATGATCTCGTTGATCATCTTTAAGGAGCCTGGGTGTTCTGGAAGAATTACTTGAGATCCAGTAATCATCAGTTGCATGTTATATAATCATATATACCTCTTATAGCCTTACAAATCAGGTATGGTCTATACGATTATTTGGTTAAGGAATTCAGTCTCATGAATGTGGCAGTAGTTTTCATGGCACTGATGAATGAAGTGCTCCAACCATACATGGATGTTCTGTGTTAGTCTTTTTAGATGATATTTTTGTGTACTCTCACACTTTACATGACCAATAAAACAACCATGATATAGTATTGAAAACACTAATATAGAATTAGTTATATGATAAACTATCACAATGATTCTTTTTGATGGACCAGATTAACATTTTGGGTCATTTCTTATTAGAGAACATAGTATCAGTAGATCCAGAGAATGTGAGAGCAGTAGTTTCCTAGGAGAAGCTAAAGAACATCATTAAGGTATAATGTTTTATGAGGAAATATGATTACTACAAGTGATTTATTCAAGACTTTTCACACTTTTCAGCACCACTAATAGTCCTGAAATAGAAGGGTTCAAAGTACGTGTGGACAAATCCTACGATTCATCCTTTCCAACGCTAAAAGAAAGATTGACATCAGCACTGATACTGATTTTTCAAGATCTGGGTAATAGTTTCACTATTTACTTTGATGCATCGGGTATCAGGTATGGGTAAATTCATATGGAAGGGGAAGGGGTCATTGTGTACATGTCTCATCACTTGACGACATATATAATGAATTACCTGGGGCACGATCTCCAATTGTCTATATTTTAACATTCTTTGCACTGTTAAAGAAATTATCTTTTGGGAGAGCATTTTTTGTTTACGCTGACCAAAAACTTTCATGGGTATTCTACTATTCGAATAACAACATGAACCATCAATATTTTTTTTATAATGAGGTAATGTATAATTCCAGACATTCTGAAACATTTTGTTAGGGCCTCAGCCAAGACGTATAAAAATGATCAAATCCTTGGCCAAAACCATATATCAAATTGTGGAAGGCCTCAACCATTTCAATGTCTAATAGTCTCAAGAGACCTACTGATGCATTGAGGAGCTATAGAGGGCTCCTCCTGTCACAAACTATGATTAATTAATTCTACATATAAAATTGTGGAAACATAAAATAAACATTCATATTAAAACTAGACTACGAAATGTCAATACATTATCCATAAACCATGAATTGTTTAAAAATAACACCTACATAGTATAAAATATCACAAAACCGTAAATATAATATAAATTCTTTGTATCATAATAAATCAACTTCAAACAAGTTTAAAATCTATCATAGGATGTTGACATAGATGAAAATTATTTTTAAAACTCTTTGGGAGAAATATACCTTTTTCATGAAAACATTTAAATGACACACAATTTAGAAAGGAATACATTTAAAGAAATTTTTGAATCAAAGTGTTCCATTCCACTTTGAAAATTTTTAATGTAATTAAAATTTTTAAAAAATTCATTTCTATATTAATAAATCCTTAAAACCCCATTTTGAAAACATGGACATTAATGAGAATTGTTTAAAAGTATAAATATTCAAAATATTTAAAATTGTTTTTTAATAAAAGCTAATCTTATAAAGAATCCCTTTGAAAACTAAATTGTGAACCATGGACAAGGATAATAAATATGTCCCAGTAAAAACATACACAAACTATCTCGAATAATAATGGTATTGAGGAATTAACCCTTACTATGAACATTCCTTTGGTCGAGTTTACATTTAACCAACTATATAATGACCATAGAATTTTATTAAATTAAACTATAAACATATTCATATTAATTAAATCATAAATGATTCACTTTCGACTTTATACTACCCATTTAATAATGATTTCCTTGTTAAATTTACATTTTGGGCAATAATCACTTTCTCTATCGTACATGTTGTAACTTGTTATTCATGATAATATTTTTTAGATCATGATTTAAATATTTCTATAATATAATACTTGCTTTATATATAATATATATTTAGAATATAAATATTAATAAAAGAATTAATAAATATACGATGATATGTGGACTCTGTGAAGGAAATAAACGAAACCGAACAACTCGAATAAACCCGGAATGAACCTTCACAGTTATGAAACAAAAAAGATAACTCGCCCTTCTGTAAAATCCATCATGAATGTTTCTAAATGAATATTATAATATTTTTTATTAAGGAACAAATTTGATATCCATTTGAATCAACATTTCCCACATAAGCATCCACTTTTAGGGAATAATCTTCCCCAACAGAGTAAGATCCTCCACCACCTCCCAAGAAAATTCTTTATGCATGCTGTGAATGGAATTATTAAGGCTTCTCACTCCAATCCCACCTTCCTGAATAGATCCTTCAATCCAACCCCATGAATCCAAATTGTGTTTCCCCTAAGATAAGGTGTCCCTTATTAACATTGCATGAAAAATTTCAATGGATGAAAAGACTACTATTAGAATTACTACTGGAAAAGAGATAATCTATAGGGATGGAAGTTGAAAAATAGTTTATTAGAGTTATCTAGACTCTCAAGGATAAAAAAATATCTCCAGTTCAGGAAAAAATTCACAGTCTAGTTTAGAATATAATAAAATTCCATAATTGGAAAACATTTATCAGTAGTAGGAGATCAAATATTCTCCATTGTGAAACGGCCCCTCTAAACATCCATTCTATTACACAAGAAAGATAATTTCATTTCACCACACGTATTTGAGATAAAAATTCTGATCATAGACCAATTAATCATATAAACACTCCAAAAACAATACTATTCAATGACCCTAGATAACTGACCAACCAATATTCAACTGGGATTACCAAAAAATCAATTTATCATCTGCAAACATCATGTGAGATATTGAGGGTTGATTCATTTCCTTATGATACAAATGGATGATTCTTGTGGTAATATTTTTATTAACACAGTGAATTAATGACTCTCGGATTAGACTAAAAAAATATGGAGATAGTAGATCTCCTTGTCCATATCCACTATAATACATGATGATACCATAGGTTCTCCCCATTCCAGAAATATCAGTCCAAGATGAGCGAAAACATGTAAACATAATATCCTATTTCCAAGAGGAAAGGCCCATACCATCGAGTACCCTATTGATAAAGCTCGATTTCATTCTGTCATATTCTTTGTTCATATCAAGATTCAGTGCCATATTTGAACCCTAAATATTGAAGTTATTATCCCGAATCATTTCTTGGGAAAATTCTACTAAACCCTGAATTGATCGGCGTTTTAGAAAACCATGTTGTTATAAAGATACACACTGAGGAACATACATAGAAAATATCGAGTTGAAAATAGTTGATAGTTGATTATATTGAAAATTACACATACTTACCAGCCTAGAGTCATGTATGGAAACCAGCTTTTTAATTTTAGTAATCATAAACAAATTTTAATCCCAAACAACTCTAGGTAAAGAGTCACCCCAAAATAAATCTTGAATGGAAATGATAATATATGTTTTTATAATATATTATGACCCCCTATAAATTGATATTGGAAAACTATCCTGACCTGGAGTGCTTTCCAGTTTAATACCCATCATAACATCATAAATCGCCCTTTCTTCTGGTATAAATTCTAACAAGGCATTATAATTATCAGATATCATGTTGGGAATCACCTCAAATAGATCATAATTCCCTCTATGATTACCATTTGACATATTCAGATTGGGACCTACAAATAAGTAAATAAAAATGAAAAATCCATATTTCTAATCATCTCTCTATCATCTGTAGACTTCCCATATTGAATCATAATTTTCAGTTTAAACAACCTTCATTTATGTAATACATGCATGATAGTAGGCTGAGTTTTTATCACCTTCACGAAGCCATTCACTCTCAATCCTTCCTTGGATACATGATATTTTTTTAAAACAAGTTAATCCAAAATGGTTTTCTAAATATAAAACTCATCATAATTTTTCACATCTTATATATATTTGAGGCCTCTTTCCCATCTGTCAACTTTTTGTTTTAAATTTTCCACATCCTAGTCCAAAGGAGGAATGTATTTTCCCTAGACATAATGTTTTATTTTTATTCATCTCAGCTTGTAGTGTAATTTGGCCCAAGAATATCCTTTAATATCTTCTCCCCAACTATCATTATCCAACTGCTGATACCACTGCACACCATCCTAAAGATTACAGAATCTAAACATCTCATTACCATATTGCCTATGAGGAAAATATATAAGTAGCGGCGACTGGCCCAAAATACCGTGAACATTATGTTCCACATTTTCATTGGGAATCCTTTCAATATCATGTATATTATTAAAACACCTATTCAGAAGACTCCAGAATCTTCGACCACCATTCTTGTTGTTGCTCCATGCAAAAATTCACCAGAATAACCCATATCCATAAGACCTATTCCATCCATAAACTAAAAACACCCATACTAGCCACATGAGGAATGGTATCCCAACATTTCTTCTCATCTGGATTTGAAACAATAAAAACAATTCCACCAACCAAACATGGGTAATCCTCTAGATCAAAGCTAAAAAATCCTACAACAATTTCTCCATTCTTTTTTATCACAAATCCTATACAATGAAGTAAATATATTGAAACTCCACACCTATATTTAATTTTACCATAATATACGGATCACCATAATTAATCAGTTCTACCATCATTTGCTTCTTCCAAAATATATATATAAGGTGATTATCTGGTATGGAATGTAATATTGTATAAATATTGATTTTATATGGAAACACTTTCACTTTAGACCAGCTCTGATTGTCCTCTAGAATAACATAAATACATAACTTCTGCTTTTTGACTTCCATGACCATAAAATTTTTCTTCACCCGAGCGCCAATGCCTCAGGTTTTAAATATTAATAATGGAATCATTGGAATATATCAAGGCTATATTTATTTCCAGGTGACATGGTCAGATTAGAATGGGAAGATAAATATTCCTACATAGACTATAGTTTTTATCATGGGAACACTCCATTTTCTTGGGGAAAAAAGATTTCTTAGGTGAAGCTGAAAGAGACTTTCCACGTTGAGAACTACCTCCCACCTTGCTCAGAGGAGAACTATTTCTATATAATTTGAATATAGAGACAAAAATTACTCTTTTCCTACCATTATTTTGTTCTTCTTTTGATGAACACCATGCTTCATTGTCCTTCAACAGTAATTTACTTGACGCTATGCATCCACATGTCAATGATCCAACTTCCTCTTTAAATAGGATAGCCACTATTCTGGACATGGTCAACATCAGAAGAAAATGAGACAATAATGTACCCACCATAGAATGATTTTCCAAACATGCCAATGAAAAATTCAAACCATGTGCGTTTATAAACAAAATCATTAAACCATTCACCATGGTTGTCCATAGATAACACTACTCAAATAGAATACTGAGAGTCTAAGAGTGGTAATTCACTTCTAGTATATTATATTTTAGTTTTTGATCAAAAGTTACTAGATTGACCATTTCAATTTTTGTAGGTGCTTTATCAAATATCCCTGCTAAATTTGTTGTAGAAGGACCAGTATGGTAGATGTTACCTTGATGACACTTCCTAAAAACATGTATCGAATGGCCCTGTAAAGAAAAATAATGACAAAATATTAGAAACATCGGATGAAAAATATCTTAATTCCATGAAAATGATTCTTTCACATTAAATGATATAATATTTAAATGAGGTGAAGACAGGTCTATTTCAACACATATGCTTTCCAATGAGACAACCACATAACATCGGGTATTGGTATCCTCACAAAGACCCCCCCCCCAAGGGAATCCAAAGTGGCTCTACGAATAGATTACTTATACATCAATATAGGAAAACCTGTTAAAGATATCCACAATGCCACCTAAAGACATTAGATCCCATTATGTACATAAATCGACCGTCAGGGCATATTAAATCCCCGACGACCAATGATCCAGGGAGCATTGCACCATGCATAAATGAAATCCAAATCCTAATTAAATATTAAGAAAAAAGAAACCTGATAAACTAGAGAAATATTTACCATAGAAGAAATCCCCCAAGAATCCACAAACATCTTGAAAAGAGATAAAGAGAAGTTTTTTGATCAAAATTGTGTAACCAAAGTAAATTTAAGACAATCAATCACCTATTCAATGAATCTGATGTGATCACCACTTTTAGGCCTGAATCATCCCTACATATCAAATGAAAAAATGATTGGATATTAGTGAATCCAAAATCTCTTAGACCTAGGGATGAATGACAAAGCGCTTCCTTGAATGATGGTTGGAAAATTCCAATCTCCATAGAAAAATCCAAAGGCAATTGCATATATAGGGCCTAGATTAATGGAAAACTATTTGGGAATCCTAGTCGGAGATATACTTGAAGCATGAACAGAAAGAGGGTTTTGGAAAACAATGGGCATGTGAGGCACATTCATCAGAAGCATATCACCTTAAGTGATTTTTCAGAAACACAATTTTTTATAGACCTTACCTTCACATTAATACATTATTTTATAATGTTGGGTGATAATCAGGTAAGAGAGACCTCTAAATGCTGTATACTAATTTATATTTACAAGAATACCATTCCTCATCCAATATATAAAGAAATTCAGTCACCCTACTTCATCACACATCAATTTTTTTTTGGAATGTTCCACCCTAGACCATATAATCTTCATAAATCCTTACCCTTATCCTAGATGCATCACTTTGAGAATAATTAAATCCTATGAGTTATTCTTTTTTAAAAAATTGAGTTACTTGAAAATTGGAAACGTTCTTCCACTTTCACATTATTTTATTTCATTCCCAAATCATTAAATTCTATTTATATAATTATTACATAATAATATCAGTATCCTCAATAATCATAGATTTTTTAACATATATTTATGACCTACACTTATATACAATTTCATCAAATTAGATATGTAATAATCATTCCTATGTACTGCTGAGTACTGCCTCACAAGTCTATGTCATTCATTATTGAATTTCCTACATTAATGGATAGTAATAATAATGGAATTATATTTCATATATGATAAATATGACATTTATAATTTATATATTCTTTTTATTTATATTAAAACATATACGTTCATTCTTTTCATTATATTGGAATACAATAGAATCATTTTTAAACATGATTACTACTATCTTCTCAATGGGAAAATGGAATGTACTGATGATTATTTTAAATAGAACATTATAAAACTATGATATTAATATTATTATGTAATTATAATATATAAATATATCAATCCCATTTCTATATTTTAATATGACAACAAAATTTATTCTATGTTCTTTCATTTATATTCTATATTGTCTTTATAAACAGTTTATTTCATTTTCTATCTCCATGAATTATGGAATACAGTAAATACATGTATACAAAATATATAATACTTGAATCATGGTATATATTCAAGATATGATAAAATTATTATGTATGTAATTTGAATACAAAATTTATATTGAAAACATGCTTGAAAAAAAGACCATTAACACCCCAAACACTGAAAATGATGAAATATTATTAATGAAAATATCAGAGTATGTGAGAAAAGAACAATATATGTTATCAGAAATAATAATATGCGGCTTTAATATGTTAGTATAATTATTAAAACCATTATACAATATGTTAAATATTGATCAAAAAAAATAGAGCATAATGAAATTATTTATCATCTCATTTTTTACATTTGTGGGTAAAATGTCATATTCACCACCTACATTCTATGTGTGGTGTTTATGATAAATTTTTTATATAAAATATCATTAATAATTTTATATTAATTTTATTTAATTTTTTCCTTGATTTTTCTTAACCATGTTTTTTTGAATTCAAAATTACAATCTTGTAAAAACTATCTTACAATCTCCCTTTTTTTTGTGATTGTAAACATTCTCATAAATAAATAACTTTTTCATATTAATATTTCATTTGAAATTTTAATTCATAGTGATAACCATATTCTTGTATTATGTATAATATTATTTCCTCAATTTTTTAAATTTTTTACATTCAATTTTTAATTTTAAATATATTTGATTATTGGGGATATATTGATAAATGATAATCAATTACATAAAAATGATATTTGAATAGGAATATTGTTATGGGATTTAAATCAAATATTAGATATATTTTGATTAATTTGGACATGACTAGAATTTATTGGGGACCTTTTAATGAATTCCATACGACATGGTGATCTATTAAGGAATGATCTATGGGTTGGGGACCAATTAATGCGAACCCCATAATGAATCGGTTGTCTCATGAAATGATTTAGTTTTCCCAATCTGATACATTTTATACATATTATTTTTTGTACTATCTTGTGAATTTTCTTCATATTAATTTATTCATGTTCCTAGAAATCATCGAATATAACATTTATGCATTTCATATATAGAAAATTTAATAATCATTTATATTTTATTGATTATTTTGACAAAATTTTTGATGAGTACATATCATTATAATACTACTGAATACAGGGAAGGTTTTTTAGTTATTTACCAGTCCTTATTGGTTATTATTAGTTATTTATTTTTAATAATGATGTAATTAAACCTTACTTAGAATTAGACTATTCCCTTATTTTGATTCATCTCCTCGGGGTATGAAGATAAGTTCATATAATTAGTTTCAAGAATCATCAGATTTTCAATTCTCCAATTTATTTTTATATCCTCACTATAAAATGGACTTCTGGTATTTGATATATTTTTCAAATACATTTATATTTTATAATCCATTAGGATTTTAATTCTTTTAATCAATCCAATTTAATAATCTATGGAAATGACACTGAGTATCTTGGGTCAGGGTGTACCAATATATATATATATAAGTATATACTTAAAGACTACCCCTTTTGGTATTATAGACATAATATTATTAATTATTGAGGGATTAGAAAAATAATATAATTATACTAAAAAGATGGAAACCCCATTAAATATAGTAAATTATGAGAAACATCAGCTTTCTAATGTCCCTCATCAGCTCACTAGTGGCTGGAAATCAACGATATAGTCATCTAAGAAGAATTTTGGACATTATTTATTGACAATTGAATGTTCTATTTGTTGTACGATTCTATAGATCAACCTCCATGACCACTAGTTGGCTTGTGGATCATGATAGGTGGGCGAGTGGTCATTCTTATTTCAACATGCTCCAAAAAAATGTGTGTTCAGTTATGTATTCTTCCAATAAATCTTTTTATTAACATGTAACTCCAAAAATAATAAATAATAAAATAATGTTTTCCCAGATTAATATGATGTAATAGTAATTATTTCAAATATTTAAAAAAATATTCCTAAAAACATGTATTCGTGACCTGAATGATTGTTGATATTAAACTACATGTATTCAATGGCTGAAATTTGATTTCCCATATATTCTGTAATATCAATACATATAAATTTTGAGTATTTAGTGACATTGTCAATGATAAAAATTCTATCTCCCCCAATCAACTAGTTTTTTCTTGTTATAATTCATAAGAAATAACAGTCATTGTCTATTATAATTATAAATCTTATTTATGTTGTGTTCAAATGAAAACATTATTATAAACCATCATATGAAGGTTATATGATCCATGGTCTATGAGTGTGATGTGGGTTTCACTATAATTATCCTTGTTCACTATAAGTGAATTCTCATCACATACAAATTTTAAGAATTCAAAGTATTTATTTTTTAACGATCAATTTTTCATGTTTAATGTGTTAAAAAATTCTAAATCATTTTTAATAGATTTTTATTGGAATAAAAGAAGCACAATTTTTTAAATTTTTTCAATGCATTACATTACATGTTGGATATAATTAACAATTAGTGGTTTTGTTTTAAAAAGACTTATAATAACTTTAGTTAATCATGTAATTTTGTATGTTTTTTTACCTTCTAATGGTGAATAATTTTGTATTTGATAAATTTTATTGGATGTAATATATTCAGAATTTTTTTTAATTACAATGATAGTGTTTGTTTCAGATTTCATATATATATATATTCCATTATTTTTAAATATTTGTTACTGTTTATGATACTATATAACATTTATTTAACTAAATTTTAAAAACTATTATATGGGGGAAGAGAGTATTATTATTTATTTGGGTTTTCTAATATGTCTTGAGTTTCTTTTGAATGAATTTTGTTTTCTGTAGATCCTAGTGAATTTCATGATTGGGTGAGTTCATGGTATAATTTTTTGAGTTCTATTATGGGTCTCATTTTTAAATAATTTGTAAAAGTGGTGGATATTAAATAAGGGTTATTATATGGTTTATATTTTTATTTTATTAGAGATATTATCTTTAAATATAAATTTAAATGAAATATGTGACAATATGGTTTTATTAAAGTGTAAATAATGGGTTCTGTGAGGTTTTATTTACACGGTCTTCCTCGTCACTCCATTATCATTCATCAATGTTCATTTCATGATGTTACTAAATGTATTTTTGGTATTGGTAATAACACTAACCAAACTAGTTGTCTACCAAGATGAATTGTAATGTAATTAAAGAGGTTTTTCCCAATCAACGTAGTCATTTAAAAATTTGTTGTCTTCCATGTTTGGCTGTTTTTATTTTATTTTTATATTATTGACATCATTTATTTTCAAGATATGTTGTTGATTAATGGGGTTCTTGTATACTATAATTGTTGTATTTTATTTATTTTTTATATACATTAATCATATATATATTGTATATGTTTTTATTTTGTTGTACTCTATCTCAAAAAGGGTGAATTTTCCTTGTATTATTTTTTCAACCATATATATTAATAAATAATCACTAGTGTGTGGGGGATTTTCATAATTCACAGCCATTATTATCTTATCCAATGTGGAAAATTTCATTGAGTTGTTTTGATTAATGTCATTGTGCGTCTATACGTGGTGAAATTTAATTTCTTATATTAGGTTTTATTACTATTTTTCATCAAAGGGGTTATAGAAAAAATTATACAACACATTATACAATGGTATTTATATATTATACATCATTTAGGGTTATTAAATACGTGATATTGAGGTCACTGCCACCCAATTTTCATCAAAATATGATTAAACAATGGTAGTATAAATTCATAATTTTTTGATTTTATTATCATAGGAAATATGAATGACATGAATCATAATATTGAAAATGATGATAAAAACATGGGAATAAAATAATATTTTGCCACATATTTAAATGTGTTCAAGATTCATGAAATCATGCAAGACATTCTAATGAGTTTTTTTCTCAATCTTAGTGAACCATGAAAGTATGTTTACCATTTTCATAATTTATATAAATGTTTTATATAATAATTGAACATAATATTTATTAATAATAACAAATTTTGAGAATATTTAAGGTAATATAAAAATTACTAATTATAAAATATATATTATAATATTGTGGTTTGTACACTTCCCTAGATTATTGTTGGATTGGGTATTTAATCATCATGGAAAAATTTAAAATAATCTTTTTATCATATTGATATGGTTTTATAACTACAATGAATATGGTATTAATGTTTAAGTCTTTAAAACATTGTTAATTATAGGTTCAAAATTAACCATATCTTATAATGATTTTGAAAATTTGGAAATTGTTACATAAGATACTTCTTCAAATTAACCCTATTTTATACCTATTTAAATGGAATCTATGATAATTCCCTCAAAATCCTATGGATATCCTATAAAGTTTTTTGGACTAATCCATTTTTATAGTGGATGATACATATGTCATGTGAGTCGAATGATTATTAACCCTTTAGAGATAAATCATATTTTCATTCACAGTCATAGACCAGCATGAAATTTTTTTGGTCATATTGACATCGTAAGATCATTCTGTGTCTATGATACTTAATAGATATTGATTTCACTAAATAAATATAATTCATAAAATCATTATGTATTGACGAACTAAGTATAAATCATTGAATATTATATATAGTATCATTTTTACTATTGGGGTTATAGACACATAGTAAACCAAAAAACATATATTTAGTAACGTAACATTCATTTGAATATTTCTTATTTAATCCATTACTTATTCTATCCTTTATGATAATCTATTTACAAATTTTTGGGTTATGTATCAAATACTGTTATTTGTATTTATTATTTTAAAATTGTATCTTTCATCTTGTATGTTCAGTATTAAATTTTCTACAATTAGGAGAAACTGTAATGAAATATTATGAAAATATGCAGTTGACTGAATTGAGATAATCATAAATTTTGTGATACTAATTGTTAATTTTTTTATTGGTATTTACAAATTGATTCGTGAAATATTATGTTGTAGAATTTGATATTCACATTTTCAAAATTTATATAATAAAATGAATATTATCAGAAAATGGAATATATGATAACGAACACAATAAGAGATAGAAAATTTTGTGATATTAAAATGATACAATGATTTTATTGAGATAATTTTGAATCCCTTTGTGGCTATGATGAATTTGATGTTTTAATAATTACACTCTTTACATATGGGTATGAATTATTAATTAATAAGAATTTTCATATCTATAAGGACCCAAATGACTATAAAAATGGTTAAATGGGTTTTTTCTTTATTTTTTTATGAATATAAGATTTGTTTTAATGAATATCCAAAACATGATTTATAGTATTTCCAGAAGAGATTTTTGAATGAATCTTCACATTTCCAGATATGATGTTATAGAGAGTTAAATGTTAATAATTATGTGTTATATGTATTCCATATGTTTGATTCATCGATAGTTTATAAAATAAATAATACTATAAAATGGTATTATATAGTCTTATTATAATATGTGATATAATTTGGATGTATGAATTTTAAATATACTACTTAATGTCATATAACAATGTTGTACCTTTCCCTAATAGGGATATACAAATATCAGAATGACTGATATATGAATATTATATAATTTGAAAAATTAATATTGATAGGATCTATTTTAATATATATATATATATATATGGTCGTGGTATAATAATATCACTATGAATATAAAACTATATCATTATGAGTGATCTAATCATATCTCATTGTATTATATTTATGAGAAAAATCATATGAAAACAAATTCATGTTATATTTTAACATAACTAAACTGAATGATTTGTAATATTTAAGAGTTTATTTATATGTTTTAAATTAAATTAAACATAATATTATATGTTTAACATTCATGGGTGTTCTTTTAAATTGATAAAGAAAATGCCACATGATTTTAAACACATTTTAAAATTGTGAAATGAATGAGAATTTACTTAATACCTTGGATTATTCAATCTATTTCAATATAAAAATGATAATACTTTTAATGGTGTTTTATATTTGAGGTCTCAATAATTAAAATTTAAATAATTTATAATTTTTTATTGATACATAATTTATAAATGATAATTTATTGACTTATAAATATGATGAAGATATTTTCTGCTTACAGAATATATTTATAGATATGAAGATATGAAAATGGAGATCACTAATAGGGGAACAGTAACCCATATTATACAAATGACACCACTATGTTATATATTATATGTAATTGATATTTTTTATTTAATATAATTATATATTATGAGATTATTGAGAATGAGATCATCACTTTCTTGTATCATATTTGTACATGGTAATATTAATTCAAACATATCCAGTATTATTCTTAAGAAAACTTTTGGTATAGATTATATAATTTATAGCTGTTGTGATGTAAAATATCAACTCAGTAGACATATAGACCACAAAAAATATGAAATACACATTTTAAATCATATATTTTTTTATTATGATGGCATTTTAGTTATAATATTAGATTTTTATGGGTACATCACCAATATCATTTCATGTAAAATGAAAATAGTAGCTAATGATTAGTGTCACATAAGGAAATATTGAAAATCATATTTCATGAGGGAAGATATAAAAATATATCATAATAGAAGTGAAAATGATGACACTTAATGAAATATATGAAATTAATCATATAGAGTTTCTTAAAAATATATATAATTGGAATACAGAATCAAAATAAATAATTAAAAATAATATGGGAATATAATAAAGGGACATTTGGAAATATAATTTAAACTGATAAATTATTTTAATATTTTATGTTATGAAGAATGTCATCAATGTAACGACCCAAAATTTTGAATAAATGTTTTTTCTTAACTTTGTGTGTTATTGTATTTTAGACTCAACAAAAATATTTTATTTGATAAAATGATTATAATTAATATAATAAAATTGGAAACTAAATTTTTTGATTATTTTCTATAAATACAAGTGATCTTGATTATTTAATATTGAAATAAGATTTGATGGCCCCATCCTGTAGTCTCTGGCCGATCGAAGCCCATCTGACAAAACTCGTGAAGGAGGTAGCACTTTTGGGCTTTGCTCTGGACCATACCCATGCTGAACTTAAGCTAGAACATAATCTCCTTCGTGAGAAGTTCAAGCTGATAGAAATCACTCCTCAAGAAATGTTGGCCAAGCCACCCCATGAATCTATCACCATAGCCCACCTTACTCTTAGGTCCTATGGTGGTGTTATAAGGGTTTATGTAACGAGATCGTAACTGCCATGTTTAATCCTTTGATTTAAATAAAAATTGTGATTTCTTCTTATGATGATGTTTTTGAATCTTAAAATGTTTGGATAAATATAGAAAGCATATTATTTATGTATTTTAGAAAAAGGATATTTTAAAAATATTATTTAATCATTTAATAATTAAGAATATGTAATGATTTCCAAAAAATCATCTTCTACAGTTGTGTTTAGTATGAAATTTAGAGTCCAATAAGATCAATATAATTTTTGATGAAGAGTAAATAATAAATAGTAATTTTATGCTTAGTATTAGTAATGTGACCAAATGGATTAGTAATCTCACTTAGAGAAAGTTTTAATATAATTTTGGCACCTTGATTAAGTAATGTGATTCAATAAAATAGGTAAATAACTATTTCTGAAATTATGGGATAAGTATTAGTTTTCTCGGATGAATAATTTATTTTATTTAAAAATTGAATTAAAAATATTTAGAAAATTATTTTCTTAAAGTGGAGTTCATTTTTGAAATCTGAGCATCGTTATATGGTTAAGGTGAATTTTTGGGATTTTTTTGAAAAAATTGAATTTTTAGTGAATTGTGTTGTTATTTAAAAATTAAATTAAAAATATTTAGAAAACTATTTCCATAAAATTGAGTTTATTTTTGAAATCAGAGCATCGATATTTGGTTAAGGTGAAAGTTTGGTTATTTTTTGAGAATGTTGAATTTTCAGTGAATATTGAAAATACAGTTTTTGAGTTTCGGCTGTTTAATGATATTATTAAGGATATATTAATTGTCAATAAATATGGTCGACTTATTAATAGTAAGATAATGTATTAGGTGTCCCAGGAGGCCAATAACAAGGGAAAATAACATGGTAAATCCCATGGTTTTTCCAATACCACCAATGAGGTGTCCCTTGGCAATTAACAATTTGTCCCCTCACTTCTCCTATTAATACCAAGCCTTTATTTCATTATTTTCTTTTAAAAATCCTCCCCAACGATGTTATGGTCTCTTTACCTCCAAAGTAGTCCTACCATAGTGTCATAAATCCTCAAAAGGTCCCGACCTTCATGCTTTTGAAGTTACTTTTCAAGGTAAGGGATCCTTCCACTCTCTTTCTTTTCAAGTACCCTTTTGTATGTCATTTCATTTAAGCCCCATGTTCTTATGTTGGGGATTTTATTTTATATTCCTATTAATTCCCTTTTTATTATCATATGATGAGAGATCCCCTATTATTCTTATCATTTTGTTTTATTAATGTTTAAGTGGCGTTGTTAGGCTGCCGAATTTTTGTAAGGCATTATTCCACCCTTCTCATTTTTCATGTTCTATTTTTATATCATTTCATTGATGTTCTTTTTCATATTTTTGGGTATAATATTATATATCTATCATAATTTCCTTTTTATTTTAATATGACGAAAGACCATATTTTATCTCATCAATTCATTTTTTGATGTTTTAAGTAACACAGTTAGGCTGCTGAATTTTCATAAGAGAAATCTTATTTTTTTCTTCCTGTCAAGTTCTTCATTTCATATGTTATATCTTTCAAATTTCATTACCATGTTATTAAATACTTTATATTCTATCCCCCAACTATTTTATGGATCTTTTATGAGTGGGTGACCATGTCCCTTCTTTTTTCAATGTTTTCTAAAACCGTGTAACATAGTCATTATGCTGCAGAATTTTCATCTCAAAATGTCTTTCCATTTTTCTAATATTCTTTTATTTTATTAAGTGAATACTAAGAGATCATTCTTCTACATGGGTATTCACATATATATCAAAATGTTCAATTTTAGTTCTTGTATTTACATATATGAAACCCACTTTCTTTTTTTGTGGGTTTAAAGTGACATAAAGATCATGTCTTTAAAGAAGTTTTAAAAACGTTATGATTATGAAATGAAACCCATTTATTTTATGCTATACGGGTTATTTATGAAATTTTTGATGATGATATATGTGGATCACATGATAATAAATACAAATTTAAGGTTGCAACCTACTAGCACTCTAATGCATTGGGTAAAGACTTAATCTCTTAATATGACCATTTTAACAATACCTTGGTAAATAACCTTGTTAATTTTTTAATGAGACATTGGGGATGGACCATGGGGATACAAAAATTATTGAATATGTTAAATGTTGAAGCCACATCTTCATGTTATGAAAAATGTTATTTTTATTATCATATAACACTTGATAACTTTCTCATGCCTAAAAGGTATTTATCATAACTGTATTGATGTATCTCAAGTTCACATGTAAAATGTTTCTCTTGTTTCCCTTACTGGTCCTTCTTCTCACCCTTTCCATTGATGTATGCTCCCAGGTTATGAAATTTTGTAATGAACATAGGATGAATAATGAAGAATCCTTACAAGTGTTTTGGAAGAATTTTTTATGTTGTTCTCAGGTTTTATGTTCCTGATTTTCAAGACACTAGACTTCAAAGTTCCTCTATTTGTAAAATTTAATGAAATGTTATGTAATAAAAAGGAAGGATGATATTTTTGGTATCAAAGGATAGTTTAGTTATTTATGGAAATTAGGATATGAAAAATTTAGAAATAAACCTATAGAAAATCTTAAATATAGGAAATCTTCATGGTATTTTGTTGAGTATTGAGTAAGTGGTTTATGAAGAAAATACATCCCTGTTTGGATACGAGCAGGTAGAGGCAGATCTGGAATAGATGTACATAGGGGTAAAACCCGAAAATACTGCTTTGAACTAGACTCGAATGGGAATTCGTACACGACAACGGCCCTAGCTTCACTCTTGGTTACGACATAGTCAGGGGATATGTTTGGTTAATCACAAGCTTTTTATGATTCCTTATGAAGGAATTTTAGAAAAATGTAATTTTTATAAGCATGATGTTTTAAGACAAAAATTCATTTTTAGTTAAAATATTCATAAATGAAATATGTTTCTCACAACAGAGTTATTCAATTATTAAATTTCCTCATCATCTAAAAATATGTCGACATATTTCCTGAGGTGTTACTCGGACCTTCCCCAGAAAAAGAGGTAGAGTTCTCCATTGAACTCATTATTAGATCTCATTCAATGTTAAAGACCCCCTATAGGATAGAAAATGTGGAGCTAGAGGAATTAAAGAGCACCATTTCTCTTTATGAACAAGAAGTATGGATTGATGCAGCTATGATTTGATTATATAGAAATGAATGGGATCATAGTGAAGAAAAAATACTCTCTTACAAGAATTGATGACTTATTTGACCAACTTTGTGGGACTCAATTATTCTCTAAGATTGATCTTCGTTCTGGATATCATCAATTGAGGGTGAAGAATGATGTAATTCTAAAAACTACATTTTGATCAAGATATGATCATTATGAGTTTTTTGTTATTCCCTTCAGACTAATGCACCTGCTATTTTTATGTATCAAGAATAAGTGGATTTTGGAAACATATAACAATTGGATATCCATTGTATAAGAAAATGATTTGGTGATTAAATGATAAAGGTTATTTGGGATGATGTCTTCCTTATTGGAGTACTATATGCCTAAGATACTATAGGATTTATCTTGGCGAGGAATGGTTGAATATTTTTTGTAAGAATTTATGTATTTATTGTGGACATATGGTGATTTGGGTTATTTCTAGAAAATGATTAAACTAGCATTGACAATATATGAATAGGTTAATTACACATTAGTATTAGACGTAAACAGTAATTGATGTTATTTGGAGATAAATTTTATGATTTTTTGTGGGAAAACAATGTGATTAAATCCTTATGAGTTTTGGGTTCCAATCTTAGTTTGGATTATTCCGAAGAATTTTAAGGATGGTTGTGAATTGAATGGTCTTTCTGGAACTTTGGTAACTTTTTTTGAATTTTAGAGATTAATAGTCATATTTATTTTTATAAAGGATTATCCTTTTTAGTGATTATATGATCTCGTACAAACCTTTTTAGTTTTTGTTGATGACTACATACAAAAGAAAAATATATTTATTTATTTGTGGATTATGTGATTTTCTAGAAGATGATTCTTGTGCTTATGATGAGACCAAGTATTTATGAATGCTCATTTTTTAGAGAAAAGATTAGTCTTGGTGGATAATTATTAAGGGATGAGACCCTATTTGAAGGTAAATATATTTCCTCATGTTTTTATTCTATGTAGTTAATTAATTCCTCAAAATTATGAAAAGGAATGTTAAAAAAACATTGTTGGTTTACATTTCCTTATAGGAAATCGACGACCGTTTAACACATCTTATGTTTGTGATCTTCTTGTGGTTAATTTTCTCATAATCATGTTTTCCATCACTCTCCATCAGAACTTGACCCTTTGTTTTCTCTTACATATCCATGTTTTCCTACATGGAATCCTAGTATGGGTTAACTCGGGCGACCTTTGTACTTCCATTTCTTTCTTTTAAAGTAATAGTTTTACTGAGTCTTTTTCGATGCGGGAATTTCAACAAAATTTCCAAGCCCAATTCTAAAATTGCAAGGACGCAATTTATTAAGGGGGGAAGATTTTAACGACCTGAAATATTGAATAAATTTTGTTTCCTAACATTGTGTGTTATTGTATTTTATACTCAACAAAACTATTTCATTTAATAAAATGAGTTAAATTAAAATAAGACTGTTGGAAACTAAATTTTGCAATTATTTTCTATAAATACAAGTGATATTGATTAATTAATATAGAAAAACGATTCCATGGCCCCATCTAGTAGTCTCGGGCCAATCGATGCCCATCTGAAAAAACTTGGGTAGGAGGTAGCACCTTTGGGCTTTGCTCTGGACCAAACCCAAGCCAAACATAAGCTGGAACGGAATCACCTTCTTGAGAAGTTCAAGCTGATAGAAATCACTACTCAAGAAATATTGGCCAAGCTGCCCCAAGATTCTATCACCCAAGAACATTTTACTCTTAAGTCCTAGGATGGTGTTATAAGGGGGTATGTATCGATATCTTAATTTCCTTGTGTAATATTTTTATTTAAATAAAAATTTTGATTTCTTCTTATGATGATTTTTTTTAATTTTCAAATGTCTGGATAAATATTTTATTCATATTATTGATGAATTTTACAAAAAGGATATTTTAAAAATATTTATGTAAACCATAAAAAAAATGTTTAATGATTTTAAAAAAATTGTCTTCTACAGTTGTGTTCAGTATGAAATTTAGTGTCTAATAAGATCAACATAATTTTTAATGAATAGTAAATTGTGAATAGTGATTTTATGCTCAGGATTAGTAATATGACCAAATTTATTAGTTATCTCACTTAAAGAAAGTATTAATATAATTTAGGGACCTTGATTATGTAGTTTGATTCAATAAAATAGGTAAATAACTATTTCTAAAATTATATTTTAAGTATTTATTTTTTCGAGTGAATAGTGTTTTTTATTTAAAAGTTAAATTAAAAATATTTGGAAAATTATTTTCATAAAATAGAGATCATTTTTGAAATCATAACATCGATATATGGTTAAGGTGACTTTTTTGGATTTTTCTAAAACATTTGAATTTTCAGTGAATAGAGTTTTTATTTACAAAAAAAATTAAAAATATTTAGATAATTATTTTCATAAAAGGTAGTTAATTTTTGAAATCAGATCATTGATATTTTGTTAATGTGAAATTTTGGGTCTTTTTTGAGAATGTTGTATTTTCTCTGAATAGTGAAAATAGTGTTTTTGAGTTTCGGGTGTTTAATGACATCATTAAGGATTTTTTAATTGTAAAATAATTCTGACAGACTAATTAATAGTAATATAAGGTATTAGGTGTCACAAGTGGCCAATACCATGTGAAAATACCCTGGTAATGACCATGGTTTTTCCAATACAACCTATGAGGTGTCCCTCGGCAATTAATGCTTTGTCCCCTCACTTCTCTTATAAATACCAAGACTTTTGCTCTTTAATTTCATTTCCAAATCCTCCCCAACGAAGTTATGGTCTCTTTACCTCCAAATGTGTCCTCCCAAGGTTCCCTCAAGCCTCCCAAGGTCCCGAACATTAAGTATTTGAAGTTACTATTCAATGTAAGGGATCCTACCTCTCTCTTTCTTTTCAAGTACCCTTTTGTATGTCATTTCATTTAAGCCCCATGTTACTATGTTGGGGATGTTCTATTATATTACTATTACTTCCCTTTTTAAAATCATAATATGAGACATCCCCTCTTACTCTCATCATTTCATTTTATGAATGTTTAAGTGGCGCTGTTAGGCTGTCGAATATTTGTAAGGGATTCCTCCACCCTTCTCATTTTTCAAGTTCTATATTTATGTCATTTCGTTCAAGTTCCTTTTCATATGTTGGGAAATGATATTTTATATCTATCATAATTTCCTTTTTATTTTCATATGATTAAAGACCCTATTTTATCTCATCAATTCATTTTTGTAAATTTTACATAACACCATTAGGATACCGAATTTTCATATGTGAAATCTTATTTTTGTCTTCCTTTCAAGTTCTTCATTTCATATGGTATCTCTTTAAAATTTCATTACCATGTTCTTAAATCCATTATATTCTATCCCCTACTATTTTATGGATCATTTATGAGTGGGTGACCCATGTCCCCTCTCTCTTCAATGTTTTCTAAACCCCTATAACATAGTCCTTGTGCTGCAGAATTTTTGTCTCAAATTGTCATTCTTTTTTTTGAAATTCTTTAATTTTATTAAGTGAATACTCAAAGATAATTCTTCTACACAGTTATTCACATATATAAAAAAATGTTCTATTTTAATTATGGGATTTACATACATGAAAACCACTTTCATTTTTTCATGGGTTTAAAGTGACATTAAGATAATGTCTTTAAAGAAGTTTTTAAAACATTATGATTATGAAAAAAAACCCATTTATTTTATTCTATATGGGTTATTTATGAAATTTTTGATTATGATATATGTGGATCACATTATAATAAAGGAAAATTTATGGTTTCTCCCTGATAGCGCTCCAATGCATTGGGTAAAGACTTAATCTCTAGAGATGACCATTTTAATGATACCTTGGTGAGTAACATTGGTAATTATTCAATGACACCTTGGGGATTAACCTTGGTGATAGAGAAATGATTGTCTATTTTAAATGATTTAGACACACCTCCACTACGCATATCACCCGACACATAGGACCCATCAGTATTAGGCATGAGGCCAAAAACAGGAGGGTGCCACCTCACCCATGACCCCTGCTACCAGAGACCTATCTCCTGGGAAGGATCACGATGCACGTTTAGTCTGCACAGAGAAGGAGCGTCTGACCAGAGACCCTCAACCCCACACTAGTTGTGCAGGAGGCAATGTGTGTTGGTGATGATACTACATGCTGAGGCCGGTAAGCCCTCGAACCTGGACCAGTTCCGCGTGTTCCAAAGACACCAGCACCTCACACTAAAGATACATGACTGCGCCGAGATCTCCTTCACATTCCTGGCTACCCCTGAAACTAACTCTCCAGAAAGGCACCACTGCTTTCCTCCACGAGGGCACATCCAGAAAATATCTCGAAGAAACTCGAGACCTGCTTGGCCCGCTCCCCTTCGAAGAACAGATGATCGATGCTCTCCTATCTCATATTCTCATAGAAATAGTAGCTAGAAACCATACTGATCGCAAGACGTTTAACATTTTCATAAGTTTGAAGGGACCGGTGCTGAATGTGCCTTTTTAGGAAGTTATACTTAGTCAGAATCTTCTTTCACCAAACCTGACCAATCCATCCCCCGTGATGACCTTGGGTAGGGTCGAGCCTGTGAAATTCATTCACATTAAAATAGCCTAAGGAGGAAGGGGTGAAAAAACATCGATCTAGGACTTTTCTCAATATGATGGAGTCGAATAGATCTTGCTGGTTCGCATCTAGAAATCCCCTGAAGAAAATAGGGAATTAACTCACCTCCCTAAAAGAGATCATCTGGACTGGACAACGTGGATAGCCAAGGACTCTTCCCGACCAATTGTGATGCCAGAAGAGGACATTACACTGCCCAATAATCCACTTTGATGAATTATTTAAGCTCGGGATCAAGCGACCCACTGAAAACCAATGCGGGGACTCCCCCCCCCCCCCCCCGAAGAAAAATCAGCAATGGACACTTACCGAAGAGCCATCATCTTTCCCCACATGGTATGCTCTTCAATCACCTCCCAAGCCAGCTTGGCGTGCATTTAAACTATGGTGTTCTTAGGACTTTTGACATTGACCCCTCCCTCCGCAATGGGACAAGCCATCTTTCCCAAGGATACTCAATTCCTCTTCCCCTCCAAATATGCATCCCAAATGAACCGGGACAAGAGTTTATCAATGGCTCTAAGGACCCCCATTGGCACATTCGAGGCTGAGAGAGCATGAATAGTAATGGCTTAGAGGTCACTATTCACAAGTTTGATCTAACCACCAAAGGAAAAAATGAGATTCTTCCAATTAAGAATTCGACTTGAAATCTGGCTCACCACTCGATCAATGTCTCTGATGAAAATATGGCCCGAAGACACAAGGGTGACCAGATATTCCATCAGAAATAGGCCACGACTTATTCCCAAGCTATAACCCAAATCATCCACCCTTCTTGGAGTGCATGTGTCTGTTACGTAGAAGCCACACTTTTCTTTGTTAATTTTTTGACCACTCCAGTGGCAGTAGTCCTCAATAATCCAGATCATGCCCTGCACGGATTGCTTACCCGTGTTAATGTAAATAATGGCATCATCCGCAAACATCAAATGGGAAATGGGAGGAGGCCTTAGTCTCCTCCGGTAAGGAAGAACATCCCCTCTTGCAAGACCACTGCCGATCAACCTGCTCAAGGTGTCCTGCATAAGGATGAAAATGCTCTGGGATAACAGATCACCTTGCCTACGACCTCTCACCATCTTGAAGAAACCATGAGTAAGACCCTTAAAGGAAACTTCTATCCAAACCGAACTAAAACACCTAGACATGATGTCACAAGACCAGCTGGAGATGCCCATCATTTGCAGAACCCTGTTGATGAAGCCCCATTAAATTCTATCATATTCCATGTTCATATCACGCTTTATGGCCAAATTGGAATACCGACACATGAAGGAGATGTCTCTTAACATCTCATGTGCTATCTCTATGGAACCCTAAATGGAGCGATCTCTCACAAAACTGTGTTGCTTCTTGGATATCCATCGATCCAAATTACCGGCCAACCTTCTGTTGATGATACTAGCCAAAAAAATTTAAGTGAAATTACACATACTTACAGGCCTATAATGTAGAAGGGATGAAGGAGCCTTGATCTATGGTATCATAACTAGGGTCATGATTGAGGCAGTCCTCAGGAGAATACCCCCTCTGAGGTATTCTGGAATGGAGTTGATGATATCCCACTTAACCACGACCCAGGATTGAGTATAGAAAGATCCAGGGAAGCCATTGGGCCCTGCTGCACTCTCATGGTTAAGGTTTTGCATTGCCGCCTTGATCTCCTCCTCCTCTGGTACGCTCTCCAACAATTCATTATCATGGGGAGAAACCTGAGACGAAACCCTCTCTCAAAAATCATCACCCCCACGGGGTACCCTTGAGCCCTATCCAGATTACGACCCACAATAAGGTCCTTAAGATGCGATAAATCCATTCCCCCAACCACATCCCCGTCCTCAGAGATGGAACCATCCTCAAGGCCCATATTTGGTCTGACTGTACGCTGCCTCTCCCAAATGAAGGCATGAAAAAAATCCGTATTCTTGTCCCCATCCTTAATACATTTAACCCTCTCTTATTACCTTTCTTTACTCTCTTGTGAGAGTAACAATGCCTCTAAATATTTCTTCTTCACCGAGAGCTCACTGAAGACATCATCATCCCAAACCTCCTCAATACATGTCTCAAGCTGCTAAACTTCATTTTTATCCCATCTATGTCCTGGTAAATGGGAGGGATACCTCTGTCCTAAGTATGGAGAGCCTGGTTGAGTCTCCTCAACTTCCCATACATACCCACCAAGCATCATTTCTAGATCAGAGCCTCCCTGCTTTCTCTAACTACCAAGTGATAACCTGGAACACCAGACCAGTGCCTCATGTAACAGAATACCAACTGTGGATCCCCACCCCTTTAGAGAGACAACAGGATGGGGGAGTTATTAGAGATACTCTGAGTCAAGTGGACAACCCTCACATCCGGGAACATAGACACTACATGAACGTTGTCCATACATCGGTTGAGCCTGCTCCATCAACGACCATTTCCCCTTCTGTTGTTACACCAGGTGAATGGATCCCCTGAATACCCCATGTCCAACAGCCCCGTCCCTGCCAGAAATTGCTAGAAGGCCCTGCTAGCCCACCTAGGGAATTCCCCTCTCCCCTTCCTCTCCACATGGTCTGCTACCACATTGAAGTCGCCACCCAAAATCCATGGTTGATCCCCCAGATCAAACCCATTCAGTTCATTCTGATGGGACTCCATCCTCTGAGCATCACAACTACCATAGATAAAAGAGACAAAAAGGGATGATCCGTCATAGGACACCCTCGTCGTGATATGCTGATCTCCAACTTGAATCAAATCCACTAAAACCTCTTTGTGCCATAGGATCCATATATACCTATTGACCTGATCCACCTGCATTGAAGCATGCATCTTCACCTTACGATAAAATTCATTGAACGTGGTAGAAATTTGATTGTGATCGATAATCGAAACCACTTTGACATTGTTCTTCATAACATCCGAGGCAATGAAATCAGATTTTAACCTCTCCCTAACCCCTCATGTATTATACCGGGAATCCCAGTAATTTACAAGAACTAAAGTCTAGGTGTGTATCGACCTAAGAAAACTGTATCCTTGAATTGGAATGGGGTTCCCAAGAGGCAAGGTATTCTCCTCTCAAAACACAAGGATAAATCAGGTCAGTCAATTCTAATTTGATAAATATGTCATGTAATAATTAATTTGGTTCATGTATTCCATTCCAATAGTGTAGATAAGTCAAGTACGGTTGAAACCATTATTTATTGGTTCATGCCTTTCCTTCAATTAGTGTGGAAAGGTCATGTAGCCTTGCAACCATTTATTTATTTGTTTTGGCTGTGCCTTAAATTAGTGTGGAAAGAACTAGTAGCATGTAAACCATTAATTGATTAGTTCAAGCCTTGACTACCATTAGTGGGGAAAGGTCAGGTAGGATTTCAACCATTTAGTAATAACCATTAACATATTTCCCAAGGGAAAGGTCCGCACTGATACCTTCCCTTAGCATGGTATGGGTTACCATGGATGTGGAACCAATATTAGTCTCATGAACTCTTGTACATCCATAGAATTACTACATGGGAATCTATGTATCACCCAAGGTATGATCAGTCCAACCCTTTGACTCTATCTTGGTATTCCTACATGGGAACCCACATGTCACCCAAGGATTTATTATCAGTCCAAACATTTGAAAAAAAATTCAAAAATCATATTATTGTCAATCATTAAGCAATAACCATCCATTTATCTCAACTCATTCCATTTATCAAAACTTTTCAGTTACATTTAAAGGGATCCATGTATCAATACACAAAGGAATTATGTTCATGGGTAATTACAAACCAAAACTGGACCAAACACTTAGATGGTGCTTTTTTCCATTAATCATTTTAAAAATTTAAAATCATTGTTTCTAATGTCATTAGTTCCATGTGCTAAGCATGGCGTATCTCAACATAACATCTTGTGTAATGATTAAAAAAATTAAAATTTGAGCAAGGATGCTATAACCTATAATTTTTAGCTTGAAGGCAGCGCACCTCCGTAGGAGGGGTTTTACTATGAAAACTTGATATTGATAATCAACAAATCATTTAATAAATTTCAAATTAAAATCATGAACATGATAAAATTAAAATTTCACAATAATTGGACAAAATACTTCATTTCAAAAATTTATTTACAACAATTTATTTGTAATAAACTTAATTAATGTATTTATAATGATTGAGTACTTGAAAAGGGACACTACCTCATGGTAGAACCAACTCGTGTAATTTGGTGACAAACCAAAACATTTTGAAACCACCCGGAAAAACTCAAAACCCATTAAGAAACATGTTGGGGACTCAAAAATTCAAACACCCCAAAAATTATCATATTGATAGAGTGAAATTACCTTGAAGAAATGCCTGCAAACTGAAACTACGCGAACTACATCTCCTTTGGCAGATGTTGTTGGAACATAAACCCTAGTGTCCCAATAGACATTTCGCTCGGCCCCTAGAATAATGGAAAACCAAACATGATATTAAAACTAAAAATACAGGATTCGGCCGATCCCAATGGGGTTTTAATTAGGCCAAATTCAATGTCGGGAAAATGGAGGATATGGGAGAAGAAGACTCATCATGATGGATTGTCTAGGAAACATTGTAGGAAATGATGGACGAAAGGGGAGCTAGGAGGGAGTCCGAGCACCAGGCGAAGGGGAGCACCCCATGGTGCATCGTGATTTGATGATGATAGGGGAGTTCTTAAGTTTTATTTATTTTAATTTAATTTAATTTAATTTAAACCATTTAAATTTTAAAAATTATGCCTCACACATAGTTTGTCCCGCATGATTTTCAAAATCGTGCGCATATTGTGTAGAGTATTCTTCCTCCAAGAATAACCCTGCATGAGCTAGATACATGGTTTAGGAAACTCTGTGTAGGTCGTGCCCAAACTACTCCCCCTTTCAAAATAGGGTCCCACGATTAACTAATGTGGGCCTCATAGTGCACCCTCTATTGTCTTTAAAAAATGATTTTTTTGTGTCCAAACTCCCAAAACATCTCTAGCGACTCCAGATACTTCTTGTGCCTTCTCCCATGCCCAAAAACATCACATAAGAGTGATAAAACTCTAATAATTATGTTTTGAGGGTCCGTTTAAAAAAAGACCAGTTTAGTAAATGAAGAAGTTCAAAAACATCGATATTCAGTCAGGTTCTGAACACAAGATTCTTCTACATACCCACATTAAAAAAAATTCATCCCAAGTAATCTTTTTGGGAACATGATAAACACCACCCTACCTATAAGGTTTGTGATGTTTCATTCAAATAGTTTCATTGCGGTCCCACTGTCTGATACACCGTTAAGCATGTCTTAAATATTCTACACTTCTGACTTCACAACTGAAGTTCCCAGATAGGATCCAAGTATCACTAAGAGGGGGAGGGGGTGAATCAGTGATATCGTTTTCTTTTTATGTTTCCCCTTTTTGAAACATCCTTCACCACTTGTTAAAGAGTTTCTTCCCTGCTGAACACACACAACCACAGGAACACAAGATTAACAAGTTTCAGTACCCAACAAGAGTGGCTACGTCCTTGGTATGCTACGGAAACAATCCAGTACCACACAATCCACTAGAAAACAATCCTTTGACGTGGAATACAATGAGTAGGATATACCATTACACTCGTGAGGCACTTTGAAAACAATCCAAAAGTGTGTATGCTTCCTCTTAGCACAAATAGGGTAACACAATGTTTCAGTGCTTCTTTATAATTGAACAGATGTATTCTCTGAAGTACAAATCATCACTTTCTTACCCAGAATCCGGGAAGAACTATCTTATGCACTACCGAATACATGCGAAGACCCCAAATCTTTCACATGGCATTTAGGGTGCCCTGCGCCCAATTCAAATGGCTTGCGCCTAAAAATCCCTTTTGGCCCGAAATTTTTTTTTCGCGTAACACCACTTTTTCCGCACAACGTTTCACTTTTCGCACAGCTTCCCAATTTTTCGCGCAACATTCTTTATTTCGCGAAAACCTCTTTCATTTCACGCAACATACTTATCGTAAGATTTTATGCGCACCAAAGCTCGGAATTTCTTCTAAGTGTCGAGCATTAACGAATGAGAAGGGTTAGCCTCATATTAATATGTATTTTTGACCCTACGCGAAAAACTCTAATTCTCTCTTAAAGCCTCCTTCATGCGTGTAAAAACACTTTTATGTAACATCATATTTCGTGCCATGATTCAATATTTCTCGCACATCATGCCTTTTCCATTTTTTATCCTTCTATGCCTGAAGCACCAATTGCACACAAAACTCGACACCGCATTCCATATTGCGCGCACACCCATTCTTTCACGTGACATCGTATTTCGCGCAATGATCCAATTTTGTAAGGAGATCATGCCATTGCAAATTTTTGAGCTTCTGATCTAGAAACACCTTTTGTGCGAAAAACATTATTTCTCTATTTATTGCATCCTGCAGATTTTTCGCGCAACCCTCTACTATTTCACGCACCACGTTATTTTTTCGCGCAACCTGCCTAAATTTTCGCGCACTCAATTCCTTTTTCATTTTTTAATGTTTTGACTTTGAATAACTCCTTGCACGTGAAAATATAAACCATATTCAATCTTACACGCAACATCCATTCATCATAATTCATCATGAACTCTACTATCATGATATATATCCTTTGATAGATCAGCTTTAGCATCGTTAGAGTTGCAATGGGAAGTACTGAAACATCACATCTTCCCACAACATCATTCCTTCTAATCAGAACTGTATATGATTGGAATCATCATATCTCCCCCTTTCCATCATATGGCTTGCATCACAAGTTCTCCCGACTTATGATATTTGAGAAATACATATAAGCAAAGCATCTTCTGGTTGTAAGTCCTTTACAAAGTGAATTTATTTGTCTTCTTTGACAACAAAATACAACACTCTGCAAACTAGAACTCTTCAAACTTCTTTCTGCATACAACTTGGTCCCAACAACAACTAGAGCCAACACTCAAAGTTCAACTAAAATACAGAAACAGAGCTTACATGAGAACATTTAAATAGAGACAAGATCACATAAAAGTCTCAGTAATACTCACCGATTTTGGTTCCTACCATGTGTCTTAAAATTAAAAGGGGAAAATTATAAGCCACGGTAGCTCAAACATTGGAATTGTTGTTTAAGGCATAACATTATGTGTTCTTACGACACTGCTGGCATAATTTCATAAAAAGGAAACAATCAAGTTATGGTCAACCTAATATAACTAGTAAAGAAATATTCCTCAGAAGTGATTTCTGACCTTCAGACCACCCTTTCCATCACTGGGAAACGTGATTAAAAACGACCTCATATAAGCTTAAACATCAACTAAAAAGAAGAGAAAGAGTAGTGCCACATGGATGACGTATGTTAAAGATGTATGGCATAGACGAACACCACAAAATAATTAAAACGACTAGATTCAATGAGTCTGAACAAGACAATCCTACATGGAAACCCATGAATCACTCAGTACATACAAATCCTCGATGAGAACAACTCTAATCATGCAACAAGGGCAAAAAACATGCAACTGGCTCAATCACATTTAATATTTAGCACTGTGTAAGACCAATGCATTCATATTATATTGAGGACAATGTCATCATAAGGGAAATGCTCATCTATTATGAAGAGTACACTAAGACTATTTCGGATATGGTTTCCAGTCAAACAGACCCATAAATTGGGATGTAAAATAGTCAAACCAAAACCAAGTCTTGTTGTCAAGAAAGAACTGACATAAAACCACACCAGAAAGCCTCAAGTACATTCAAGCAATAAACTAACATTTCCCAATGCTCCACATAGGATATGATCCTTCTACATGGGCGGACACGGTTACCAGGTTCAATATGACACTACCCAACCTATGATTTTCCACGACATAAATAGAAATAAATATAACATCTCATAAGCATGCTAGATTATAACAATGAGACTGGCATGTCAAAACCATTAAGACTTTCGAAAACCAATCCTTGTATTGTAATGGAACTAATTATTTAACTCTCAAACATCTCAACATGGATATGATCCAAGACGGTATGCAACAGTAAATGATGTTTTATTTTTAATACGCATTGTCTCAAATTACCATTCTTCTGGACAACGCCACTCAAAGTCGTCCATTTCTAATAAGAAGAGATGGTAAAATGACATTTGAAATGGTAGACCATGTTCGGGGAATATCTAATCAGCTGAAAAATATAACGAATCGATGCTCAATCCCACAAAAAGGTCAAAGAAAACATGACCACCCATCTTCAAAATGGTGTCACTTTAGAACTGAATGTCCTAAAACAGACAACGACACCCAAACAACACGAATAGTGAGAAAACTTACTAAACTAGAAAGGCATTAATGTTCTAAGGGTGCTACCTACCATGGGTTATCCCCTTACGAAGAACTTGATACAAACATGACACCGGTTCCCATCAAAGAAAATGGTCAATAGGCACAAAAGATGATTATAACACCACTGATACGGAAAACAATGCCTACCAAATTTACTCATGCTTCTATTACAAGGAATCTAAAAGTGAAGTCTGAACCAATCATACATGAGGGTTTTAAATCATGGACACCACTTTAGCTTTGATTTCTAAGACTCTTATATTTCATAATATTTCATCTTTAGTCGTAAAAAGTTTTAATCAAAAAGACAAACTACCAATTTAACAAAACTCACAAGGTAGTTGATTTTATCCAATGCCCAGAGGGAAAAAACGTAATTTTTTTATAAAAATCCCTTTTTAAAATCATTTTAAATTTGCTGAAATTTTATCATTTTCAGTAATCATAACAAAATAAAATCCTTTTAAGTAGATAAAGTGACATAAAATGGTTTTATTTTAACTAACATGGTTTCTCTTGAAATAAACCCAATAGAAAACACATAAATTATTAAAAATTAAATTAAGCACCCGAATGGGCCATATCATAAAAACATTACCCAACTGTCCTACCTGGGTCAAGATTCATATTAAAATCTATCCATTTTATTTCAGAGAAAATCCCACCATATTTTACATTTATAAGAATTTTACAATGCATCATGTCATCACATTTAATATGGGTTGTCATTTCCCAATACAAGAAGCACCCAAAAACTCCATTGATTTAAAATTATCTCCAATTAATCGATACTAATATCAATTAAGAATTTAAAATTGTCAAACAGAATGAACCAAATTATATTGGAGGACATATAGCAACCTGTAAAGCATCCATACACTTTTCAGTTTGGAATTTGTATCCCTTGAGTCAAATCCAACTTCACTTAACAATTGACATCAACAAAATTTTGAAAATGGTTCAATTACACATGTTACCATTTACCTGCTATAAGGTTTACATACCCCTTACAACTTGAAACTTTATCCTATAATAACCACAACCAATAACATAACTCATGCATCCATTTATTTATATCGAATAAAGAGAGCATGGCACTACAAGTGGCTAGCATGGAGAAACAAGATAAAATCACAAAGGCGTGACTATTTTATCACATGATAACTCTATAAATAGTAGTAATCATAGATGTCATGATAATTTATTACATAAATGGGTATAAATATATGAATTTCATAATGATAAAGTGCTGAATCATACATATCAGGAAACCTACTGAAGAAACTACATGGAATGTCATATATACACATAATGTGAATTTCTAACTCCCTAATATGATGCATGTAATGAAATTTCCTTTCATATTAGGCAGTGAAATGTTTCCAAAGTTAAAAAAATCATATAAAGTGGAAGGTACACCAATCAGTCTAGGTGAAATCATATCAATGATAACAGGAAACTACATAAACAACTATCCTAGTCCTGGTCACATGGTCATTTCCCATGCTTTGGGTGATCTGTTCCAATAACGAATTTTAACCAAGCACCGCCACTTTCCCAGTATCCTCTCTACCAAACCAAAATAGTAAGAAAAAATGGAAACTAACTCTAATATCACTTTGTAATTTCCCGAACTAGCTCACCACCATGACAGGAGACAAAATGGTCGCCACATGACTACAAGCGCACCTCCCCATACGCCAGAGGCTACCGACCTACTGTGAGGGTGTAAGGATAGTTAGTGGGCATACTATACCATCTTATCACATTTGCACAATAGTATAAAATAATGACTTCCAATTAGTATCTGAAGTAGTAATTAACAATAATAAAGTACCAAAAGACAAATTTCATATAATTGAACAAAATCGGCAAATGTCGGTTTATATAATTGATGAATACATAACATGGTATTGATACATTACAGAAAGCATTAAATTTTACAAAATTATTTTTAATAAAATAATATATATGATCAACTAAAAAATGATCTTAAATCCCAAAGTAAATCTCCACGAGAATCATGATCTCCACCATAGTACTTTGCACATAACTCCCAGGTACAAGAAAAAAACAATAAACATGGTCTAAGTTTGAGCGAACATGAAAGGACTACTCGTTTATCCCAGTGCAATGGAATCCTAAGTAAAGTGTGATATATAAATCACAGTAGTCCTGCACCAGCAGTTTCTAATCCAATAATGATAGTGTAATATAAATTAAACATGTTGAAATCATCGATAACTAAAGTAAGCTGTACAATATAACTAAATACCCAAATACCTTTTCTATCCTTAATCATGTGTATGATCATGTAACCTATTCATTAATTGATTATCAAAATTTATTTATAAGTCACATGTGTGTATGTATCCTACTGAGTCCATGGAGTTTCCTACAAGGTAAAAAAGGTCTATGTAATGACCAGGTGCAATGGGCATTAACCATGCCACTTATAGTTAAATGCTGGACCCATGGAGTGTATCCAAGGAAACCTATGATAGTATAAGTAGTGAAGGTTCCAAAATGTAACAAGGAAACTTGGAAATGATATCCAGTGAGGGATTTCTAGGGTAAAGACCAAGGTAACATAAACTCAGGGAATGCTAACTCAGTAGTATCTAAGTCTAGCTTTGGTGTAATAGTGTAATCCAAGGATTGTAATCTAAGGCATTCCATAAAAATTCACCTACTGATAACAAGGTGATCGAATAAGTTAAATCAGGGCATTGTAAAGGCAAAGTCTGATGGTCTTTAACCAAGACTCCTACTAGTCAATGATGGATCCAAAGAGTGTATATAAGGTTTCCTGTAAAAAGAAGGGACCCAACATTAGTATACCGAGAATCCATGTAATAGAAAATAACTGGAGTCTAGCTGGGTACCAACTTAAGATAATTATATCCATGAATTGATATGGGGTTCCCAAGACCCAAGGTATTACCCTCTCACAATCCAAGGTGATATCGAGTTAGTCCATTCCAATTTGATAAAGATGTCAGGTAATATTTCATCATGTTCATGTATTTCCTTACATTTGTGTGGATATGTCAAGTAGAGATGAAACCATTATTTATTGGTTCAATCATTTCCCTCCATTAGTGTGGAAAGGTCAAGTATCATTGCAACAATTTATTTATTTGTTCAAGTCTTTCCTTCCATTAGTGTAGAATTGTCAAGTAGCATTGCAACCATATATTGACTAGTTCACGACTTTCCTTTCATTATTTTAAAATGTTCAGGTAGAATTGAAACAATTTTTCAAAAACCATTAAGTCATTTTAAGGGAAAGGTCGGCATACCTACCTTCCCTTAGCATGGTAGGGTTGTTATGGATGTGGAACCAATCCTTGTCTCTTAATCCCGAATCTATCCAAGGAATTCCTAGATGGGAATCTATGTATCCCCCCTTGATATGTTCTTGAATAACCATTGATTCCAACATGGTATTATTACTTGGGATACCACATGCCACAAAATGTTTTATAAGTATTAAAAATATTTTAAAACAATTTTGGAAATTGATTCAACGGTCAATCATTAAAAATTAACCATTCAAAAAGCTCAACTCCTTCCATTCATTAGGAAATTCCAATTAAATTTTAAGGGTTCCAATTATCCATACAATGATAAATTACCAACATGGGTAATTCCAATCCCAAACTGGACCAAAAACATAGATGGTGCTTTTGTCCATTAATCATTTTAAAAATAAAAACTCAGTGTTTCTAATTTCATCAGGGTCAGGTGATAAGTATTTTGTATCTCAACATGACATCAAGAGTAATGATTATAAACATGAAAATTCATGCAAGCATGGTATAACCATTACTTTTCATCTTGAAGGCAATGCACCTCCTTTGGATGGGTTTTGTTATAAAAACATCATATTGTTAATCAATAAATCATTTAATAGATTTAACATTCCAATCTTGATCATGCTAATATTCACATTTCATGACCAATGAACATATTAATTCATTTCTTGAATTTATTTAGAACAAATGTGCATTAATAACCTTAATTAATGTATTTAGAAATATTGATGTCTTAGAAAGAGACCATAACTAAATGTGGAACCAAACTGCGTACTTCGCTGACGAACCAAAAAGTAGTGAAAACACCCACAAGAACTCCACGCCCTATAAGAAACAAGTATGCGACTCATAAATAACAAAATCACAAAATATTAACTAGGTGATAGAGAAAACATACCCTGAATCAAATCCGGGGAACCGAAACAACCCAAACTATATCGCCTTTGATTGCAGTTGCCAAAACCCGAACCCAAGGGTGCCCAGAGACCTTTCGCTGAACCCTAAAAATAGGGAAAACAGAAAAATAGAATAAACCAAAAATGATAGTGTTCGACAAAACCCCATGGGGTGATATTTAGGAAGATTTTAATCTAGGAAATGGGAGGAGAAGGGAGAAAAGGACTCACAATTATGGATCAATGAAGAAAAATTGAGGGAAATAGAAGACGATGGAAAAGCCGAGAGGGGGTCAGAGCATGGGGAGAAGGGGATCACCCCCTAGTGATTCGTGATGTGAGAGAGATTGGGGATTGTTTAGGTTTTATTTATTTTATTTTGATTTAATTTAATTAAAAAATTAAATTTTAGAAACTAGGCATCGCGCACGGTTTTACCCAAATGGTTTTCCAAATCATACGCTAACCGTGCAGAGACTTCTGCCTCCAAGATGCACCCTACAGAGGCTAGACACAGTTTTTAGGAAACAGTGTGTAGGACATGAGAAAACCACTATCCATTTAAAATAGGGTCACATGGTTAACTGCTATGGGCCACACAGTTTGGAAGGTTGTGCGCAAACCGTGTGCCCTGTGATTTATTTAAAAACATGATTTTTTTCATGTCTGAATCTCCCAAAACTTCTCGACGCACTCAGGGTACATCTTAGGACTTCTCCCATGCCCAAAATCATCCCATAGGTTTGATACTAATCTCATATTTTCTTATAAACTCACTTTTAAAAACAGTCGATTTAAAAATTGAAGAAGTTCAAAAACATCAGTATTTCAGTCTGGTTCAAAATACAAGATTCTACAACTTCATAGAAGATACTTGTATTGTTTCAAGGAATCACATTCCATGTGATATCATTTTCATGATAAAATTATTTTGAATGAATAAGATTAGTCCTTTATAAAAAATTCCATCCTTGATATTACATAACAAAATTCCAATGGATTCTCAAGTGATATTTTTTCTCATTTATTGTCCATTTTACAGTCAACATTAATTATAAAATGAACATGAATTGTTTGTACCCATCCAATACATTATTTAAATTTATTTCCTTTAAATACATATAATTTTTATCATTAAATTGATTAGTAAATTTGTTTTATTGAGAATGTAGTCCTTGAGGACATATTCAACAAAAAAATAAAATAATCTTATTCATGGAATCTATTGATTCATGGATCCAATCCAAAATCAATTAATGGGTTTCCCATAGTGAAATAATAATGTAATATCGTGAATAAAAATAGAATATTATTAAGGAAACGAATATATTTTCATGACACAATCATTTAGTCATTATACTATTATCACAAAACAATCATTGATGATGAATGTTGATATAAATCCTTTTTAATTAAATTCATGAGGAAGAATTCAAAAACCCAAGTACATAAAAATATGAATTTAGATTCTCGAATTGAATACATAAATTCATTATAAATTTATAATGAAATTTTTCCAAATTATAAAATAAATAAATCTAAAAAATGTGTTTACTACCTTATCCTATGAATGTATAAATTATATTTATGTAACCAATAAGTGGAAATATTATATATTTATAATTCTAAATTTGGTATTTTCATAATAAATCATGACATTAAGTTAAAATTAAAATTATTGTACTTTGAAAAATATTTTCATAATATATAGTACATTTTTGAATTCAAAAATTCAAAAAATGGTTTGTTATTATTTTATTGATTTATCTATAAAAGATTAATTTTTAATGAAAAGTGAAATACAATAATTTATGATATATATACATTATAAGATTAATAAACTATTAATTGAATCATTTCAGATGTAATAAACATAATATTGATCTCCCCTTCAGTATTTTAAAATATTTTATATAATTGTAAGAAATTTTATATTCATGTGTAAAAATAATAATCCACTGAATATAATAATGAGAAAACACCCATATCCCCCACTATAAATACCACCCCACACCACCGCTTTTCCTCGCACCTCAAAACCTTTTACCTTATTTAATTTTGGAAAAATTAAATTGCAATCCATCTTAACAATGTATTATACCTTCAGGACCCACAAAAAGACCAAAATCCATTCTTTATGGAGGTTCTCAATGAGAATAAATCATGAGGTTAATTATTCCTTTATTTTCTTTTATTTTCCAATTAATTTCTTTAATGTTATTATTTTCTCTTCAACTCTACTTATACATGTTGCATTAAAACATTAATCTCATATTTATACTATAATTTTATCTTGTTTCTCGAACAAATCATCTTTAAAATCATTCTCCTCTCCATTTCATTGTGAAAATGGGAACATTGTTCGTGATGTTTCGATTTACGGCCATCATGGATAATAAAATTTATTCTTCCATTACAAACTTCAATAATAGTTATAAAAGTATTATAATGTTTAAATAATATTATATGATATATATTATAAGTTATATATGATTTTTGGATCTAATATATAGTCATTATATTAAATAAAATGATATAAGTTCGTTGTTGTGGGAAAAATCACCAAAATAAATTAAATCATTTTCATTAATGATTTATGTATTGAATAATACTCATATGAGAATAAAACTTTATATTCTATTATATAAAATTCATTAAATATAAAAACAATTTCATTCCAATTCTTTAGTTTTTCATTCATTACCATGAAAATACAAATTGATCCAACCATGGAAATCGTGAAATAAATGCTCCAAAAACAATGAAAATAACAAAATATTTCCAATAAACGGATGGAATGATATAAATAAAATTTAATATATGGTATTATTAATATGAATAAAGTTCATTAATATATTAATAAAATTCATTAAACCATTATAAATTCACTTTTAACATGTTTTATAAAAGATGAACGAGAGTTAAGGTAGTTTTATTTAATAATATTCGTTAATATTTTTATTTTTACTAAAATAAAAAAAGAATGTATTCATTTTATAAGTATTCATTGTCATTATAATTTTATTTTTCGTATTACTTTTTTATTATTAAACGTGTGACCTATATCTCACTCCAATTCATTCATTTCTTCAATGGTTGAAGCTGAACATAATGGTTATTCCAAGTGTAACACAGATGATAACACTATAAGGTAACCATGATGGTTACATAAATAGGTATATCTGATGGTTATATTGTAATGTTGTCATGTGGGTTAAAACTCATATAAATTTTTTGAGGGTTAAAATCTAATACAATTAATTACCCAATTTACCTTTATTGGTTTATTTATTTTTCTATGTTTCCAAGAAATCTATTGTTTTTAAAATGTAATTTGATGATACATTATGGAAGATAATAATGTCTTTGTAAAAATGATTTCATATGATTATAAGAATTAATAAACTAATGTCTTATTTCATTCTTTTTATGATCCTTATTGATATTTTTTTATCATCCAAATTTTTAAAAAAAATCATATGTTTTTAGAATGTGCATGTGAAATGAAGAATCAGAGATTAATGTTTTGAAGATTATTAATTATAAGAATTCATCTATAATTAAAAAAAATTATTAAAGAACAAATTTATACTATTTTATAAGTACCCACAAGGTATTATTGTGGGTTGATATGTATGAATTATTTTATAATTATCTAAAACTATAAAATAAAAGGTGCTATGGGAATGTAAGAACCTGAATTAAAAAAATAATTTTCTAGATATGTGATACTTAAGACTATGACTTTGTAATTGATAATATAAAATATCTTAAATAACCTTAAGGGTTAGTATGTTGTTAATAGAATACCAAAAATTTATTTTTCCATATTTAGATGTTGAAATGATAAATATTTTAATGATTACCATGTTTTTTCATCTATGATATGCCTGTTCAGAATGGTTTCCCACAAAAGAGAAATGGAAGATGAATTTGGGAGGCACCAATATGATTATATCATTCTGAATCTGAATCCTTGAAGGCAGGTAATTTGATCTGAGTATTTTGTGAATGTTGTGGCCTTATTGAGACATTATATAAATTTTTGTGACATATATGAAATAAAATTTGAGTACATACTATATTGGAACATGATGATAGGAGAAAATGTTATGTGGAAACACCAACTTGATGTTATTGGATCATCTAACCTAGTGTCGACATATGAAAAAATTAAATTTCATGAAAAGATATTTTTCTCATGGGTTGTTCACATAATAAAATGGTATGTTTTTTATTTCATCATTTTGAAGGAGAAGTTATAAAATGGTTGTCAGTGATCATGAATATCATTGATAGATAAGAAATTTATTCCTTGAAATGGGTTAAAAATGAGAATCTTTTCCTATAAAAATATTTTCCAATGGTAAATAGACTTTGGATGGGTATGAAATTCCATTAATTGAATCTAATGGAGGAAGAACCAATGGCTGTATATTAATCTAAATTCACCAAATTGAACATTTATGCTACACATATTATTTGAGAACATGATTATAAATTCAATTTTTTTATTCAGTATTGATGCTAGGATATTTAATGACATTGGCCTCTCATGAATTCAATATTTATAAAACAAATTGTGCTGAGATGGTGGAAATGTATTTTTCATATGATCACATGTAACTTGACAATGATAGAAAAGAAGAGTTCATGAAAAATTATGGTTTGGGAATCAATAAAATAAATCTAAATGTAATATATTGCAGTTTCCATTTTGTGAGAAGTGAGGAGAAAAGAACCTTGGATAATGAATTAACAAAGATAAGAAGTTTTTACAATGTTGAATTTTTGGAAATATTTCCTATGATTTGAATGAAAAATTTCATATTGATGATATTTCTAATTGTGATTAGAAAACTAGAAGGTGTTTTAAAAGTTTTGAGATGGTTCATTATGAAATTACTGGCCCATAGAATGATATGAATGATAGTAATAATTTAGAACATAATAAGAAATGTGTAGTGAAATCATTTATAACTATGTTTAATGATGTTAGGAAATACAATTAAGTGGTAACATTTATTTTATTTGATTACTCAAATTTTATAAATGAATATTTTGATATGGGGTCTTCACATTAATTTATTTATGAAAAATTTATAGTAAATTGAAAATTTCACCTAAAAAAATGAAACCTAAGCTTCTTGTTAATACAAAAAGATGAAATATTAATGAAAAATAGAATAATAAAAATCATATTATTATTTTATGTAGATATAAATTACGTTCATGTCACTTTATTCTTACCTCTTTAGTTTTTATATTATTCTCCATTTTTAATTAATTTATTTTATTATGTTATAATTTATTTCAGACATAAACATATTTTTCTCAGATTGTGTGTCAGTTTTTATACAAGAATAACCCCATATAGTTGATAAAATATATAGATGTTGATAAACTATTAAATATGGAAATGAATGTTATTTTGAACTTATTTTTGAATATAAGGGAAATGTTTAAATTAATGAGTTTCTAATCGTATATGGATATTTTGATTTTTTCCCTAATTCATTACTTGGTGTTATACTAGATCACGAAGTTGAATTTTCTATTTACATATTTCTCGATGATCGTCAAATTTAGGAAAACCTCTTATTGAACTATCCAAGTGGAAATTCTAGAATTGAAAAATAACATACATGATTTTTTTATATATTTAATTTATCATATCACATCACCCATGGGTGATCCTAATTTTTTTAAATGAATAATTATTCTATGAGGATTTATATTGATTATATACATTTGATTAACATTTCTATTAATATTACATATATTATTCCTCAAATTTATGACTTTTTTTATCATCTCAATTTACCTTTGTACATGTATGATATTGAATTGAAATCCTGGAACCTTCAATTAATGACTATAGATGATAAAATCCTGAAAATGTAATTTTATTCTTGATAATGGCATTATGAGTTTCTTATTACCTTTAGTTTGAAAAAATACCTACCATTATTATTTGATATTTTGAATAGTTTATTCCCTGAATATTTGGAAATTATATCAAATTTACATTTATGATATTTTGGTTTATTCAAAAATTTATTAGGACCACAAAAATATTTAAGGTTTGTCCTATATACTCTAAAATAAAAGAAGTTATATAAGAAATTTTAAAAAAATTATTTTTTGGATGGACAAATTTCTTTTCATGGGATAATTAAAAATATGTATTGAATAACTATTGATCCCACAAAAAAAGTCATTGGTGATCTTTAAATACCTAAAAATATTTCTGAGATTCGTAATTTTTTGAATTTAGAGGCTACTATGTAGAATTTTCTAAAAATGATACTGTTTTAGCTAGACCAAAAAAATATTAAAAGGGGTAAATTTATTTGGACAGGAGACTATGATGGGTTTTTAATGAACAAAAGACAATATTTCTTAATGATGTATTTTTCTATCGGCCATCCAGAAATATATATTTTCTCCTCTATAATGATGATTTATTTAAATGTGTTTGTGGTGTTATGATGTTGAATGGTCAGGTAGTTTCTAATTCTGGAAGAAAACTGAAACCTCCTCAATTAAATTATCCCAAATATGATTTGGAATTAGCATCTGTAGTTTTCAATTTGAAAATTTGGAAGCATTAGTTATGTGGTGGGAAATGAGAAATATATTATGAACATAAAACTTTGAAGTATAAAATCAATGAGATGGAATTGATCATTATGTAGAGAAGTTATATTATACTAATAATGTGTTCTGATTTTAGGATCAATTATTATAATGGATATAAAAACTATGTAGAAGATACCTTGATTCAAAAATATCATGATTTAATAACTATGCTTTTATGGAATGTAAAGACCCGGAAATTTAATTAATTTTTTTCTTAAATAATTAGGAATCTTACGAGTCTTTTTCATCTAATGGAACTTGATTCCAAGGCCCTGTTTTCCCAGAATCAATTTCCGAAGTTTTGCTCAGGTATGTTCAGTAAATGAATGAGTGGTTTTTTTATCTTTTGAACTGGTTCTCGAAATTGAAATCTGAGGGCACAGATGAACTCGCAACACTGGTAATTTCTTAAGGGGACCTTTACCGTAGTTGTGATTTAAGTGGGTTGAGAATTATTAATTGGGGTTTTAGTTTAGAATAAATAAAATTGTTGAAACGATTTTATTTTGTATCTTTGGAAGTTAAACCCTCCCCTGGGAAGTTGTTGGTGGGGAATACAACCACGCCACTTCCCATGTGTAGATAAATTATAGGTGGGGCCCACACAAGCCCCAAACTTTCATCTCCCTTAACCTCTTTAAACTCCCATGTTAATGTTGACAACTCTCCCAATTTGTGTAACTCTTCACCTTTTCCTTCCACCATTAATTATTTCCGACCTGCCTTAATTAATGAGATGAGTCACTTCATTTAATTAATTAAGTTGTTTGATTTTGATTTTTAAAATCGTTGTGGTGTGAAAAAAATTATATCATGAGATATTATTTTGAGTGAGATCTTTTGGTGTGTGGACAAATTTTGGTGAAGTTCTTGGGTTTTGAGAGAACTCTTCTGTGAAGAAGAAGAGAACTTTTCTCTCGAAGAAGAACGATGCCTCTTCAACAAAGGACACCGATTCCACATAGATCGACGACGGTTCATTCCCGATGTTGACTGAGTAGGAACACTTTCCACATCTACGAAGAACGAACCATATTCGAGGTAGGGGAATATTCTATATTTCTCATTTATTTGGTTTATACCCTTGATCTTGAGTGTTTATTTGTAGGATTTATCTTTGTGAATTCCTTACCATGGTTTAAAATTCTCATGATGAATGTGAATTAAATAAATTAATTCCCTGATCGATAAACAATTGATTGAATTAATTTTCTTCTTGTTTATCTTGAATTTGAAATTCTTGAATCATGATAAATATTTAATTTCAAATTCCCCATGTTCTTGATTCTCAAAAATGATGGAAAAACTAACATGGCTATCGATACTCACTTTGACCGGGATCTTTCCTTATTCATTGTCCACAAATTCATTGTGTGTCCTTAATCCCCAAATAATTAAGCACGCTAGAAACTCAGTGTTTCCCTGAGATCGACATATGGAAATGAAGATCTCGACCCGAGGATCATGGATATGTGATCATATATTTTTTCTGAGTTAAATCAATGTAGTAATGGAGTGAATAAGGATCTCGTGGCATGAGTAGGGCGGTTTGGCGGAGCAAGGTTGGCTGGCCAAGGCAGAATCCGTTAGTCCAGCATGTTGGAGTCGCGATTGTCGTGGGAGAATATGCTAATTGGAGAGAGGATGAGATATTAAAAGTTGATAAATAATAAAAGAAATAAAAAAGGGGGTAATCAAAGAGGGGGGCGTGGTAGGCTTGGAGTCAAAGCAAGGGAGGAAAATATATTTTGGTGGTGGATGGATTTCGGGTGTGATATTTTAAAGAATTAAATTAAATTAAAAATAATAATAATATAATAATGTTATTATTATTTTCGTTGGGAAAACCGTATTTTGATGGTATCTTCTTCATGCGACCTCGGTTTCACGATCCGTCAGTGGCAGTGCAACCCAGATTCTGAGACGGACATTCTGAGTTCAATATTGGATGTCTTTTTTGGGGTTTTGGATCGGGTACCCGAAGTGCTCGGAAAATAATAGATTTAATATTTTTATTAAATCTTCGACCTGCCATAACTAATGCACGCGACGTCCGATTGTCTTACCGTCAGTGGAGATGTAATCCCGTCATTAATAAGCTCTATTAAAATCTAATGTTGGATGCTAAATTCTGGTTCATGCATCAGGTCCATGAAACACCAAATTATAATAATAATATTATTATAATGGGATCTTGTATCTGATATATCTCTTTCATACGGTGGCAAAATGAAAAACCGTCTGCGACATTGCGACCCTGAAATTAAGATGAATGTTTCAAGACATGTTTTTAATATTTAAGTCTAGGTTGAGGTGCATGCCCCATGAGGCTCGGTTCGTGCATGGTTCGGTGAAATTCAAATTCATCACCGGCTATACATTTTGGACCAATGGGTAGTCTATCTTGTGTGTTCTTCGGTATGGATTGTAATGGGTTTACTGTTTTTGTTAATCGGTTTCATTTTAAGTACGTCCGGGTTGGTTCGAACTCGAAACCAACCGGGCCCATATAGTGGAAAGGCTTATGACTTGAGGACCGGATGTCCGATTGACGTGTTGTAGACTATGTTGGATTTCCCTTGATGAGACGGTTATTTTGGCATACTTCACCTGAGGTTTGGACACAGTTGGAGTATGGACGGGTTGGATTGTACCTGAAATCCAACTGGGCCCCTGGAACGGAATTGCTAATAACTCAAAGACCGGGCGTCTAATTGACGTGCCATCTGTTGCGTTGAGACCCCTAGTATGAGGCGGTCCTTTGAGATACTTCCACATGAGATTACGTGACACTATGAGGTATTGAGCAGTAGCTCGTGGAGCAGATCCACCCAGAGATAAACATATGGAGTACAATGACCTTGTAGCTGGCTAAGACCTGATGACTGGTTGTCTGATTCGACTCGGAGTGACTTGTATAGCCTAGTGGGGAGTAATACTTTGTGAGGTGGAAGATCCATAGTGGATGAGCACTACTTTTTGTGGTGGCAGACCCGTGGTACTCAACAGGAGGAGTACCTATGTAGGCTATGAGGGGGAGCACTACTTTGTGAGGTGGCAGACCCATGGTGGAGGAGCACTACTGTTGGAGGTAGAAGAACCACGGTACGTGACAGGAGGAGTACCTCAGTAGTCTAAAGTTAGTGAGTGGCACCTCAGATTCATGGCAGGATTACTACGCTCGACAGAGGAGGAGTTCTCCAGCAGCCATGTTTTCGTCATCGTGAATAAAAATCCTGGTTTGAGCTAATTCAATGACATTTGTGTTTACCTCATAATTTAGATGGGTTGCTTGATAACTTAGGTATATGTAAGGGCATATACCTATGTGAAGGTTATCTGTTGAGTTATTTCTTTCTGACATATCATTGTTGGATTTAGTGAGACCTTGAGGGTCTCTGGGTCCCTACTGAGTATCGTTATACTCACCCGTGCATGGACTATTCCCACACCTTGTTGTGTTGGATGCAGACGACGGACATCAATGATCGTGGTTGAGGATTGTAGAGTTGAACTGTACCCAGAGGTGGGCTTCATGACGTGACGGTAACCAGAGGTGGACTTCACGACGAGACGGTACCCAGAGGTGAGAGATGGAACTAGAGAGTTAAAGTGTCCATCTGTACCTACCGTTCAGGTAGGAACTCTAGAGGACGATCCAAGAGAATCTTGACACCTTCCTGTTGTTTTTTCTTTTCATTGTAATTTACTGTTGGGATTGTATTTCCGGCCACCCTTTGTACATTCAGCACACCTATTACTGCTTTACATAGTGTTTCTTCCGCTTGTACACTATTTTTGTGTGTTTTTGTGTTTTATAAAGGCAATGCCTTACAAGTTATAGAGATTTACACCTTTGTTTCTAGTTGGCAGCCCCTGGCCTATGGAATGTGGGATTGGGGTAGTTATGAAACAGGCCCTGGGGGACGGGTCATGACAAATAGGAATGAAAGGACATCAGTTCTACCACATAACTCAGGACTCTAATCATTTTTTTGTGATGCAATAGTGTTAGGGGTACTTAGTGTGGTCTTCATTTCAGGGAGTGCAGTGTTGGTGCGGCGACTGACGTATCCATACACCAGGACCTTGAATTATGATTTCTGACTCAGTGCATGAAAACACTGATTGTGTGTGTGCTTCCAAAAGTTTTCTTTCATTCAGCTCAAACCATGTTAGCTCACAAGATTAAAATCATTTGACCATGTCGCATCTGTTCAGGATGCCTCCACGCAGACAGTCAGTTGGAGTTCTGGGAGAGTACCCGATGACGTCCCCCCCTAGCGACGTGGTCCGGTGCAGAGCCCTCTTGTTATGTTGGAACCTTCATGTGGTGTACCAGCAGCACCACCACCCATTGGGCACCAGATTCCACCAGCTATACTAGCAGACGGTGCATGCTGACCGAGCATGTTGCACGAGTTCATGCAGTAGAGGCCTCCGAGGATACGATGTGAGACAGATTCCCAGGCAGCATTGGATAGGCTGGAGGTGATTTCTAGAGTTGTACACCTTGTTTAGACACTATTAGAGTAGATGGTGATCTTAGATACAAGTTTTTTCCAATGAGTGTCCATGAGGTTGGTCCGCATAGTGATGAGGCTTCGGTACGTGGAATGATGCCTGAGATAGTACCTTCGTGTAGTGTTCCAGCTATATTACTACCTGTTGGTCAGCAGTTTCAACCGACGGTACTGGTAGATGACCCATGTAGGCTTAGTGCCTTACACATGATTCAGCATTAGATTCCCCTCAGGTTCTGAGGCGAGCCCGACTCATAGGTGGCTGAGGACTGGCTTGAAGAGGTGGATGAGAGTTCTTTGTAGCTTCTCTAGCTTTGGAAGGATGACATGACGGTATCAAAGTATTCATCAAGGTGTACCGACCATTCCTGGTACTCAATGAATACGATACGATCAGTGCTTCAGAGCTCAGATCTCTGAGAAAGGTCTGTTTAAGGACGTCTGAGCCATCACTATTCCTCTTTGCATTCATACTTATGTTAGGATTATAGAGAGAACCTTTGTGGTTGAATGTTCTTTGGCTGAGCAGATACAGCCTGTAAACATTAGTAGTGGGAAAGTAGGAAACAAGTGCCAGTCTCCGAGATTTTGGTGTGTAAAATTTTTCAGTAGAAGAAGATGTGATAGGGATAGATGAATCTTCAGAGCAGCAGACGTGGAATCCGAGCTAGGAGAGCAGCATGAGGTGGTCTACTTTTCAACATGTTACCACCACCCGCCATTATAATTACCGCTAGGCTCAGGGAGATTGAGGGCAGTGGATGAATGTAGCGGCATTCGGTCAAGGAGTGTGACCCAAGGGCTCTAGGAATGATTCGTGGTACGGTCTGTGTCTATTACCAGCTGCCGTAACAATAGACATTGATACAAATCATCCCTTACTTCCACGAATCTTTTCCCAAACCTAGAGTTTCCGGTTAGTCCATTGAATTGACCCTCGCGTTTGGAGATACCTTTTGGAGGAGACTCGAAAATCATCCTTACGCCGATGGTGTGATCTGACCCTTAAGGTGAGTGTTTCGGTTGGACGCTCTTGGTGGCAGCGTTTAGGCCTTACGACGTTAGTTTGGGTATGGAATGGGAAAATAAAGTTCATACATAGATTGACTGTATTAGGAAAAAAAGTTTTGGTTTACCTACAACGTTGGGATGGGTTTTACTTGGTCGGCGAAAAGGAATCTCCAGGTAGCACAGGATGGAACCATGCAAAGGTGGGTGTAGTCAATCACTCATGAGTCAGCCATACATAGATTAGTGCTAGAGTTACCCAGAGTTACTGCACTGCTTTTAGCATTGACGAAGAATGGGAAACCCTTCATGTGGTCAGAGAGAAGCCAGAAGTGCTTTTCAGGAGCTGAGGTAGAGGTTGACCAGTACTCCATTTTTAGGCTACCGGATAAGGTGCAGATCATCCAGGAGCGGATGAAGACTGCACTGAGAAGACGGAAGATCGATAATGATAGGAGACATAGATCACTGGAGTTTGAGGATGGTTATCACGTTTTCATTCGGGTCTCACCTCGACGAGGTCTACAGAGATTTGGCCGGTGTAGCTAGTTATCTCCATGATTATTCAGACCATACCAGGTCCTCAGCGGAGTAGGCGAGGTGGCTTGCCGCCTGGCATTTCCACCTCAGTTGCACCGGGTGCACGACGTCTTCCACGTATCTCAGCTGCACATATACGTACATGACCCGAATCACATCATTGATCAGGGGGAGATTGACATCGATGATGAGGAGACATTTTCTGAGGTCCCGATGGAGATTTAGGATCAACAGGATCGAGTCCTACATGGATGGTGGATTCCTCTTATGTGCATTCGTTGGAAGCACGGGAACCTCCAAGAGAGCACATGGGAGTGGGATGCTCAGATTCATGCATAATATCCTCATTTGTTTCCCTAGTTTATGTTGTATCTTTACAGAGACATAAAGCCCTGAGGTGGGAGTAATGTAAAGACCCGGAAATTTCAAGAATTTATTTTAAATACTTTGGAATTTTTGGGATCTGTGGCTTTTGACGACACTTGATTCCAAGGCCTGGTGTGCCCAGAATCAATTTCTGATGTTTAGATCGGGAACGTTTAGTAAACGAACGAGAGGTTTTATCTATCTTTTGAACCGGTGCTCAGAATTGAAATCTGATGGCACCGATGAACTCACAGCACTGGTAATTTCTTAAGGGGACCTTTACCGCAGTTGTGTTTCAAGCGGGTTGAGAATTATTAATTAGGGTTTTAGTTTAAAATAATTAAAATTTGTGAAATGATTTTATTTGGTATCTTTGGAAGTTAAACCCTCCCATGGAAAGTAGTTTGTGGGGCCCACAAACACTCAACTTCCCATGTGTGGATAAATAAGAGGTGGGGCCAACAAGAGCCCCAACCTTTCATCTCCCTTATCCTCTATAAACTCCCATGTTAATGTTGACAACTCTCCCAATTTGTGTAACTCTTCACCTTTCCCTTCCACCATTAATTCTTCCCAACATGACTTAATTAAAAAGGTGATTCACTTCATTTAATTATTTAATAGGTTTTATTTTGAATTTTAAAATCTTCGTTGTGTGAATAAAAATAATATCATGAGATATTATTTTGAGTGGGAGATTTTTGTGTGTGTAGAAACTTTTGTGCAGTTCTTGTGTTTTGAGAGAACTCTTGTGTGAAGAAGAAGAGAACTTATCTCTCAACGAAGAATGATGCCTCTTCAACGAAGAATGTCGGTTCCACGAAGATTGACGAAGTTTCTTTCCTGATGTTGACAGAGCGGCAACGCTTTCTGCATCTACGATGAATGAACCATATTCGAGGTAGGGAGATACTATATATTTCTCATTTATGTGGTTTATACCCTCAAGATTGAGAGTTTATTTGTATGATTTATCTTTGTGAATTCCTTACCTTGGTTAAAATTTCTCATGATGAATGTGAATTGAATAAATTAATCGTTGGATCGATAACCAATTGATTGAATTAATTTTATTCCTGTTTATCTTGAATTGGAAATTTTTTAAGCAAGATAAATATTTAATTTCCAATTCCCCATGTTCTTGATTCTCAAAAATGATGGAAAAACTAACACGGCTATCGATATGAACATTGACCGTGATGTTTCCTTATTCATTGTCCGCACATTCTTTACTTGTTCTTTATCCCCAAATAATTAATCTCACTAGAAACTCAATGTTTCCTTGAGCAAGACATACGGACGCGAAGATCTCGACCCGAGGATCATGGATATGTGTTCATATCTTTTTTATGAGTTAAACCGAAGTTGGAATAGAGTGCAGAAGGATCTCGTGGCGCGAGTAGGGTGGTCTGGCAGATCAAGGTTGGCAGGCCGAGAAGGAATCCGTCGGTGCAACATGTTGGAGTTGCTATTTTCATGGGATAGGATGCTAATTGGAGAGAGAATGAGATATTAAATGTTGATAAATAATAACAGAAATAAAAAAAGGGATAGTCATATAGGGGAGGGGGTGTGGCAGTCTTGGAGTCAAAGCAAGGGAGGAAAATATATTTTGGTGTTGCATGGATTTGGGGTGTGAGAATTTAAAGAATTAAATTAAATTAAAAATAATAATAATATAATAATGTTTTTATTATTTTCGTTGTGAAGACCATATTTTGATGGTATCTTCTTCGTGCGACCTCAGTTTCATGAACCACCAGTGGCAGTGCGACCCAAATTCCGAGATGGAAATTACGATTCTAATATTGGATGTCTTTTTGGGTTTTTGGATCAGGTTTCAAAACCACTCGGAAAATAATAGATTTAATATTATTATTAAATCTTCGACCCACCATAACTCATGCGTGCGACGTTCGATTGGCATGTTGTCAGTGGAGATGTAATCCCATCATTAAAATGTTCAATTCAAGTATAACGGTGGAAAATAAATTCTGGTTCTTGGCTTGGGTCCATGAAACACAGAATAATAATATTATAATTATTATTACGGGATCCTGTATATGACATATCCCTCTCATTCAGTGTCAGAATGACAAACCGTCTGCGACGTTGCGACCCTGAAATTAAGACAAATGTTTCAAGACATGTTTTGGATATTTATGTTGAGGTCGAGGTGTGGTCCCCATGGGGCTTGGTTTGTTCCTGTTGTAGTGAAAAGAAACTTTTTCATAGGCTATCCATTTTGGACCAATGGGTAGCCCATCTCGTGTGTTTTTCTGTATGGATCGCAATGGTGTGACCAGTTAGGTTAACCGGTGTCATTTGAAGTACGACCGGGATGGTTCAAACTCGAAACCAACCGGGCCCTTAGAGAGGAAATGCTTATAACATGAGGACCAGACATTTGATTGATGTTCAATCGACTATGTTGGATTCCTCTTGATGAGATGGTTCTTTTGGAATAATTCACCTGTGGTTTGGACGCGGTTGGAGTATGACCGGGTTGGATTGTACCCGAAATCCAACTGGGCCCCTAGAACGGAATTGCTAATAACTCACAGACCGGGCGTCCAATTGATGCGTCGTCTATTGCGTTGGGACCCCAATGACAAAGTGGTCCTTTGAGATACTTACACATGAGATTTCGAGACACATGTATGTAACGACCAGTATCTCATGGAGCGGATCCTCCTAGAGACAAGAATACGGAGTATGATGACCTTATAGCTAGCTGAGACAAGATGAATTCTTGGCTGATTCTATTCAGAGTAACTTGTATAGCCCAGTGGGGTGAACTACTTTGTTCGGTGGCAGACCCATAGCGGAGGAGCACTACTTTGTGCGGTGGAAGACCCACGGTACTCGACAGGATGAGTACCTCTTTAGGCTATGAGGGGGTGCACTACTTTGTGAGGTGGAAAACCCATGGTGGAGGTGGACTACTTTTTGAGGTGGAAGACCCACGGTACTCGATAGGAGGAGTACCTCAGCAGTCTAAGGATAGTGAGTTTCACCTTGGTGTCATGGAAAGACTACTATACTTGATAGTGGAGGAGTTCTCTAACAGCTGTGTTTTCGTTATCGTGAATAAAAATCATTGTTGGAGCTGAGTGAATGACCTTTGTATTTACCTCAAGATTGAGATGGGTAAGCTGATAAATTAAGTATATGTATGAGCATATACCTATGTAAAGGTTATCTGTTGAGATCTTTCTTTATGGTTTATCCTTATTGGTTTTAGTTAAATGTTGAGGGTCTCGGGGTCCCTACTGAGTATCGTTATAATCCCCGCCACTTGAGCTATGCTTGCACCTCGTTGTGTTAGATGCAGACGAAGTACATCACTGATCGTGGTTGAGGCTTGTAGAGCTGGACGGTACCCGGAGGTGGGATTCACGATGAGACGGTACCCGGAGGTTGACATCACGACGAGATGGTACCTGGACATGACAGACGGATGTGGAGAGCTGAGGAGGTCATCTATACATACCCTTCAGGTAGGAACTCTGGAGGAAGATCCAGAAGCAGCTTGACACTTTCCTATTTTTTTTATTTTCCTTTTACTTTACTATTGGGCTTGTATTTCCGCCCCCCTTTGTACATTTAGCACACTTGTTAATGCTTTACTTAGTGTTTGCATCTTCTTGTACTCTGGTTGTGTGTGTGTTTACGTTTTATAAAGGCAATGCCTTCCTAGTTATATGGATTTATGCCTTTGGTGCTAGTTGCCAGCCCCTGGCTTATGGAAGGTGGGCTTGGGGTAGTTACGACACGGGCCCCGGGGTACGGTTCATGACAAATTGGTATCAAAGGACATCGGTTCTACCGTAGAACTCATGACTCTGATCATTATTTTTGGTGAAGCAATACTGTTAAGGGTAACGAGTGTGGTCTTCAGTTTAGGGAATCCAGTGTTGGTGCGGCAGCCGACGTATCCATACACCAGGACCTTGGCTTCTGATTTCTGACTCAGTGCACAAAAACACTAATTGATTGTGTGTTTCCAAATGTTTTCTTTAATTCAGCTCAAACTAGGTCATCTCACCAGGTTAAATTTTTTTGAGCATGTCACATCTATTTAGGATTCCTCCACATAGATAGTCAGTTGTAGTTCCGAGAGAGTACACGATGACGGAACACCGAGCGATGAGGTCTGGTGTAGAGCCCTCTTGCTATGTTGTCACCTTCATGTGGTGTACCAGCAGCACCACCACCCGTTGGGCAGCAGATACCACCAACTGTACTAGCGGACAATGCATGCTAAGAGAGCGCATTGCACGAGTTCCAGTAGCAGAGGCCTCCGAGGTTACGAGGTGAGACATATTCCCAGGTATTAGTGGACTCGCTGGAGGCGATTGCTAGAGTTCTACACCTAATTTATACACTAGAAGAGCAGATGGTGGTTTTAGCTACTAGTGTTTCCAAATGAGTGACCATGAGGTTGGTCAACATAGTGATGAAGCTTTGGTACGTGGACTGATTCCTGAGATAGTACCTTCGGGTAGTGTGCCAGCTATATCACTACTTGATGGTCAGTAGTTTCAAACGGTGGTACCGGTAGATGACACATGTAGGCTTAGTGCCTTACACTTGTTTCATCATCAGATACCCCTCAGGTTCCGAGATGAGCCCGACTCACAGGTGGCTGAGGAGTGGCTTTAGTGTAATTAATCAGTATCAGGGAAAATTGAAGTTTTCTCTTATGGTGGGGAGCACATTTGTGTATCCCCATTCTAGAATCTCTAAATGGTCTGTGGTCTTGAGCTGGTGGGAGGTAGTTTCATTTGGATCCATCGAACTAAAAATATATTTCTAGGGTAAATGTTGGGATTGGAGAGTGCCCAATATTTTTGTTAAATAAAAGTATGTGAAACCTTGTTCGTTGTTGTTGTTGGTCTAGGTAAATTAATTAAGACTTGTTCATATAGTGTTTCAAGAATTTCCTTTTATTGATAATTTCGGAATGTTCTTGACAATTTTAGGAAATTGATGTTCATTTTGGTTTGTGAGAGTATTCGTTTCTTTAATAGATCACTGGATGTGTTTTGGCATTTCAGGGGTGGACCGAACTTGGCAAAGGAGTACATTTCTAGTCTATCAGTTGGGCTTGGTTTTTTTCTTTTTACCTTGTTTTCAATTTCTGGTGGAGGAAAGATTTAGGATGGAGAGAATTATCTTATCCATGAATTATTTAGAATCCATTTTTTATTTAATTTCTATAATTTTTCTTAGGGGGGTTTTCTATGAATTTTGGGGGAAATGGTGGGTTTTCTAAATTTGGGCCAAACCAGGATCCCATTCCCATATTTAAATATAATTTTTCATTCTTTTATAACTCCTTAATTTTTCAAAATTTAACACACATTCTACTTCTATATTGGCATAAACTATAATTTTAAAATCACCATATCCATATGGACCACATATAAATCAAAAATCATGATGGATTTGGGTATTTTATTAAGTTATTAGGTCTACCCGTATGTCCATTTCCTGCTTTAAATTAGTTATTATTTTTTTGAATATCACATTCTCATTTTACTTTTTTGTAGTGATTTATCCTCTTAATAAATGAAATAAACTTGACTCTCACCCCATTAGCGATTTTTCATCTTTGGAGGTAATCTCACATGCAAATTAGGGAGATCTATGTTAATCATTCTCAAATCAACCATATTTGAAGAGTTAATATCATTATTTCATAACTCCTTCAATTTTGTCTCTTTTTCTACCATTTCATTCCCCACATGACCTACTATGACTCCTTAGAGACTTTATACAAGTTTTGGTTACTTGGATATTCTTATTTTTATGGAATTAGGGTAATTTTTTATTATTTCTGCAATCATGTTGTTCTCACATTGATTTATTCTCTTTCTTTAGTGTTTCCTTCAACCATTCTTTAGTGAAAAAATGTCCAGAAGACTGGTATCGTTCCTAGAGTTTAACTTCATGTCTATGGAGTGAAATATTTTTGTTTTAGGTTTCTTTTCACTTTTTTTAGATGCAGTAGTGGTGTGGCTTATGTTTCACAGCAAAATTTTACGGTTTCAACACTTTATGTAGGTGATTCAATGTGCAATCATTTATATAAGACTAATTTTGATTTATTTAATTATTTTTCATGTTCCTGGTATTATATGTGTGGTGTGAAAACTGTTTATGATGGATTTGGTTAAGCATTTAATTTTATAGTTACATTTTAGTTTGCAATTTGGTGTTTCTCATGTGTAACCAGTTGGGTATTGATTGGGTGTGTTTTATAACATCTGTAATTGGTGTAATAAATATTTTTGCTCTGCCTATTTTTCTTTTTTAGGGTCTTCATGTGACATTTTGTTTAAAAGAGGGTCATTTAATAAGTTTTATGTGTGAAACAATGTAATCCATCTTGAAAATGTTTTATTAAAATTTGTGTTTTTCATGTGTTTCATCTATGGTATAATTTCAGATGATTTTATAATACTTGAGAGTTGATAAATAAATATAGATTGGGATTCCAATAGTAATTTGGATTTGTATTAGTGTGATTTTGGCTTTGAAAGACGATTTGGAATTGGTTTTTGTGGGCAAAAAATAGTTATTGTAACGACCCAAAGTTTCATGAATGGAAATCCCTATTGATCTAATTAAATGTTTCTTTATGTTTATATAAAATGTAAAATTCATTGGTTTTATGTTAATTATTACGACCGTTGCTAATATAGACGTTGAGCAGTGATCACATGATTGGTATAAATATAGGACATTAACAAATCCAACTTACTCAGACAAAAGAAGTGATGGCCTCATCCAGTAGAATTTCCCCATACGAAGCCCATTTGTCAGAGCTGAGAAATGAGGTGGCATCTTTGGGCTTCTCTCTTGACCAAAACCATGTTGAGCTTCATCATGTGAAGCTCGAACGTGACTGTCTACGGGAAAATTGGATGTTGATTGAAATTACCACTCGAGCGATGTTATCTGAGCCACCCCAAGAGTCTGTCACCATCGCACACCTTACCATTAGGTCTAATGCCACTATTTTAAGGGGTTATGTAACAAATATGTTGTACTATGTTCATGTACATTATTTTTTTATATAATAATTAATATAATTTCTATTCATTTTTGATACATTGTAAATAGTTTTTAAAGAACAAATGGTGTTTTTAGTTATTATTTAATTAAGAAATATATTTTATTAAATTAAGGGATTTTTGAATTAAATAATATTTTAATAAAATAATAATATTATTATTAAATTAATTTTTATTAAATATAAATGATCTTATAATATTATGAATGCAATTAAAATTATTATTAAGATTTGAAAGCCATTTCTGTCAAAACACATGAAGTTTTGATAAATGTCAGTTTTTATTTTAAAAGTGAAAATTAACATGTTTAGATAATTTTTTATATCAAATAAATGTTATTTTTGGAATCAGGACATCAAAATTTATCCAACAGTGATTTTTTCATAATTTTCTGAGACAGTCAAATTTTTGGGTAAAAATTAAATACCGTTAAAATATATAATGTGTTTTCTGACATCATATTGACCCAATAGTGATGTATCAAAATACTATAATCCTTATGTTCGGCCAAAATATGTTTTACCATTAAAATAATGTGATTTTGGATTTGTTTTACTTACTTTCCAAATAATTAATGGACCCCTCAAGACTTATTCAACACCTTGCCTTTTTAAATTAATTTCCATGGGAGTGTGACTCACCTCCACATAAGCAACCATAATATTTTAAGAAGTTCGGACTTTGTCCTTATAAAATATTTTTTCCCTCTTCCCTTTTCCAAAAAACCATGGTAAAAAACCATTGGATGGTTTGTGGTATGGATTAATTTAATGTAAGGGGACCCAAACCTAAATAATAAAGAATTCCCTCACGTTTCCTATATAAACCCACCCATGCTCCCACTTCATCATCAGTCAATGCCTCTGGATTTCGTCCAACCTCTTCCCAACTCTCTATAGAATCCTCCCAAGGATCCCCAAGATCCCAAGAAGCCTCTCACAAGCCTCTCTCTAGCCTTTGGAATCACAGTTCCAAGTAAGGGGTTTTTCTTCATTTCTCATTTTTGTCAATTTTCTTTAAGATGTATTGCCCTTTTAATTTCAATTATTAATGTTGGGGTATGGTTTCACAACTCCCCCATACATCCCTCTTATTGTTTGAATGATGGGAGACACCTTTATCCCTCATTAAATACCTCCCATATACACCCGTTACTATGACAAAATTCCTAAAGGAACTTCTCTCTCTTCTTTTACATTCAAGCAATAATTTTGTATCATGAATATAAATTCCATTACAATTGTTGGTAAATGTATCTATATGACCTCCTGACTTTCCATTACATGTAAATATGATGATTAACACCTTTCTCTCTCATCAACCGTTTTATGAAATCTTATGTCACGTCATTACGCTGCCGAAATCGCACCGATTTTCTAAGCCAATGTCATTGTGTAGTAATTACCATGCCCATTTATCCATCAAGGGTATTCACCTTAATGAACATTTACTTATTGATAATAAAGTTTCATGTATTAATTCCACATTATTTTATCATGGAATAAATGATTCTGTTTTATGAATCCATGTTTTATGACCAATGTGGCACACTTATGCATGAAATGAAATGTTTAAGAAGGGCGTGCCCTTATAGTTCTCCAATGCATTGGGTAAATTATAGTATCATGATACGTCATGTGAAAAGAGTGTTGAGTCATTATAATTCATGTTCAACGAGGTTTTACTCATTCTTTATGTGCAATGAGGATTTACTCATGCTCCGTGTGCAATGAGCCTTGGCTCATGCTAATTACATGTTAAGTGTTGTTGCCACATTTCCATGTTATGATTATCATGCTTTATCATGCCTTTATGTTCATGTTTTTCTTATGCTTTATTGATATGCCTATTGTATAACATGTATTGTACTCCTCATGTTATTCCATGTGTACTCCCTTACTAGGCTTTATAGCTCACCCTTTTCTTATGCATGTCCTCAGGTTATCCCATGAAATGCTAAGTACGAAGGAATGTAGTGGTCATGTAAAGGAAGTTTTCAATAAAGATGTTTTATTTCATGTTTTAAGTTTTTATGTAATGATCCTAATCCCCAAATACACTAAACCTCTCGATATTCTTTGTTGTATGAAGTGATGTTTTATGTAATAAATCATGTTTAAGTTTGTAATAAAAGCAGGGTTGGCATAGTTGGTATCAGAGGATAGGATTAGTTATTTTTGGGATTAGGAAACCCTAGTAAAGCCTTAGATACAAGACTAAGTATAATAAAAACACCCCTAAGTGTTTGTGAGTACTGTGTAGAGAACCGAAGCTTGACGTACATGGACATTACATTACTTTTGTGGAATACTTTGTACATATCAAAAACACACACACAAGGACCGCAATAGTTTAGTGTCTTTAGAAACTCAGAATATAATCTTCTAATCGTGGTGAATGATCTTCAACATCTCCCATAAAGATCTTCTTTTTTTTAAAACCTAAATCCTTTCTTTATGTCCGGGGTAAAAGAAAACATAAAAGGGTGAGCTCAAATTCTCAGTAAGGGTAAACAAAAGAAATATCAATCACATCATATTCATAAGAAAATAACATTTTTGGAAATCTTAACCTGCAAAAAAGAGCATAATTTCATAACATGGGATAAATCATAGTAGTGAAATGAAATCCCAATAATCAAAACAAAAAACATGAAACTTTGTGGCATACACACATAATCATAGAGAATCATTTCTTGTTAGTCAAGACTCTTTTCCAAGACTATCTTAGTGGACAAAGTCCCTTTCTGAACCGAGTCACCCTCGTTTTAGTCCTGTTTCACTGAACCGGTATAACCTACCTTTCCAGCCATGTCTATCTCATGAGATATAAAATCTTAACCAATGCATTTTAGGGAGATATAGGTCCCACCCATCTCATAATGATATCATTCTTATATGTGCCACAAATTCATAAATCATACATCATTGCATAACCCATGTAATAAAAATGGGAATCTTAAACATCGTGACATCATAAATCAATTCTTATAAGATAAAGGAATTCATAAAAATATTTCCATCACAACATAATCAAATCAATGTAATAATAGAGATAAAAACAGAACCCTTTATTATCTTAGATGGAAAATAATTTTGATAAAACACTTGAACTTCATTCTTGAGGAAAATATCATTTCTACTTCAAAAACACTTTTCATTTCTTAACATGTCATAAAATTATAACTAAAACAAGTTGATTAAAAATAAACTTGAAAACATGTAAAGTAAGCTTCTTGGAAATAATGTTTTAAAAATTCATTCATGCCGTATAAGTTAAAAAAACATTCTTCTCGTACTTTTGTCAGAAATGTTAAAAAGTACCTCGTACGAAAAACGACAAAATATTCCTTTCATATCCTTTAATAAAAACTCACCTAAGGGTAAAATAGGATTTAAACAATTGTAGGTGAATGGAAATAATATTACATATTGAGGAAACATGGATGTGGATGATAAAATACACCCTAGTAAATACTTACGAATAAACAATCATGGATAAAAATGAGATTGTGATATTTCCCTTACCTTAGGACTGATATGCTTTGTAAGTGTATGAACCTCCTGTATAATGATATAAATAATGTCATTGACTTATTCCAGAATCATACTCATTGTTATGATATCATATATGGTTCACTTATGACTTTATATTACCCTTTCGTTTGTAAATTCTATGTTAAAGAGCATTTTGGGTAAAATTGTTTCATTTGTCGTCCGTGTTTTGACTTGTAATTATTCATATGATTTCATAGATCATAATTACTTAATTACAGAATATAAAACATGATTTATATATAATATATATTCAGAATATACATATATATAATAAGTTAGTAAATGGAAATAAATACATCGTTCATGGAGACGGTAGGCCGTACGTACGCATGAACGCTGTTTTCGTTTCCTTATTGAGTTGAATGGAATTAATTAGATGACATACATATATAAATAAATCCAGTATCTTTATAATGTAATATATTTTATTATTATTTCTTATATATACTTTATAATCATTCTTAAATGGTTAACATGGATAATGAATCTCATCACGTCGTGGAGACAGTAGTCCGTACGTACGCATGAGCGATGATATCATTTCCATAATTATTTAATTGAATTGGAGTGGATGATACAATATATCAGAATAAATATGATGTTCTAATAACTATGTATAGTTATTCTTTACACCATTATACCCATCCATGTAAGGTTGTGGTGGAAAATAGATTACAGCACGGCGTGGAGACGGTATTTCGTACGTACGCACGCGCGGTGATTTCTTTTTTCCGTAGGATGGATAAATGGTAAAATAGGGTTGTTTCATACTTATAATAACATATCAGTATATGAGTGATACTGATGTTATTACTTCATAATGAAACAACATAAGAAGAAGAAGTTGAAGAAGAAATAAAGATGAAATAATCGGTAACAGACATTACCTCTTCTTTGAAGTGCTTCTTTGAGACCTCCTTTTAGGGCACTAAAATGGGTCTTTGAAGAGGACCAAAACCCGTAGGATGTTTCTAGGGAAGTGGAGAAGAGAATTTGGCAGGGTTTGGCCGAGCATGAAGGCTCAAAGATGGGTGAGGAAGAGAGGGATGAGGTGCCCTTTTATAAGGGAGGAGAGGGGCTCCTTTGGAAAAACTAAAAATATTATTTTATTATAAAGTCATGTTCGGTTTTAAATAGCTCCAAATTAATTTATTTCGAGGCTAAGGTGGGGATGGGTCGAAATCCTATCATCAAATAGAATTTAGACAAGTTTAGGTTCCTATTTTAACCTTATCATTTAGATTTAACATTAAGTTAAATAATTTTACTTTTACCGTGTCTTCTTGTGTTCTTACACTATAAGGTTAATCAACATACTATAAGAAGCCAAAAGAATCCCAAGTTGTTTATTATTAATATATATAACCTTATCTAAGTCATTTGGCTGATACTTATATTTTTAGGAATAAAATAACAATTAATAATATAATATTTTTTAAAAAAACTATTTTATGTCAATTTTGACACTATTTAGTAATTGATTTTTGTGAAAATCATAACAGAATGATAAGTTCGAAAAAAGTTAATTAAATCAATACTAACATGTCATAGTAACCTAGAAAATTAGTATAATTCATAATAAGTATCAAATTATATTTATTTGGTTATTTATAACATCAATTATGTCAATATTTCATTAATAAGATAATTACTGCATCATCGTTGTGTCATTAAATAAATTAAATTATATAACGTCTAAAAATTACAAATAAAATACCATTATATAGGAAACGTTTTAGCTTTCTAATGAATATTTATAGTCAAATTTATCTTATGTATAACCCCATATTAAAAATGTTTTAGTAAATAGACATTGATTTTAACTCTTTTAACCCTTCTTTAAATAAATTAATAATAAATGTCCTAATCTAATCCAAGTGGGCCTAAATGGTCATATTTTATTCCTAAGTTTGTTTTTGGTAGAATTACACTTGTCCAATAGAATTAGGACATTTGTTAGGGTAATAATAATATCATTTCTACCCTTAATTACCCTATTTACTTTTAACCGTGGTAAAAAAAAGTAAAAAGTTACTATTCACCAAAAAAATTTATTCATCTCATTGAACCACATTTTACTTACTGAAATCAACCGTGTCTCTCGGATTTTTGAAATTTCACTCACAGAAGCAGTAAAATTATGTTTTATGAACAATTCAGTTTTTTTAACTACCACTTAGTGGTTTCACTATTCATCAAAAATTGAAAGTTTTCAGAAAAATACCAAAAATTAGGCCTAAGCTATATTTGATATTATGAACTCAAAAATGATTTCTATTTTACCAAATTCAAAACATATCAGTTCCATTAACTAATTTAAAAATTAATTCCCGTCATCAAAACAAATAGCGTGTTTTTAAGAGATAATAACTATCAAAAGATTGAAACTTGTTTATAACTGGTTTAAATGTGAAATTACATCCAATGACCATCATTGAATTAAATTGTAAAAATATATTATAAATATAATTTAAAACAACTAAAATTAATAATTTATCACTATTAATTATTTTGATTGAAAAAGTTTTTTTTAATTAAAATTTAGTAATTTCCACTATTCATCAAAATATGAAAGTTATCTGAAAATTACCAAAATTTCACCCAAAGCTAATTTCGATATTACGAATCCAAAAATAAAGTCCATTTTTAAAAATAAAATTTACAAAATTTCAAAAAGTGGTTATTACTATTCATAACGGCTAGTTTTAATAATATTTTAATAGCATATCGTTGATTAGTGAAACTCGGTATTGCGTACTACACACGCTATCAAGGAAGGTCCTGATTGCGTGTAATTAAAGGCAAGTCAAGGATACGTGTTGTGCAAGCTCCTTTTGGTGTAGCGTACAACACAAGACATTAATGAAATTAAAAAGAATATTTTTCATAAAATCTCAGGGTGTTACATTCTACCCCCCTTAAAATGAATTTCGCCCTCGAAATTTGTCGGGGTTATAAATGGTTTACTATTCGAATGTTTCTTTACTCGAAACCCACATCGTAAAAAGGAATACCAAAACCAATCTTTAAAATCAAAAGTATGAAACATAACGTTTACCCAAATAAACTAATCACTAGGTTTCCACATAGGTGAAAATATGGATATGGAAGAGAAATCTAACCATCATGTTCTGATGGAGAGTGGTAGAGAACATGGCTATGGAAAATATAGCAATCACAAAGCCATAAATTTATTACGATCTAAGGTACCATCTGATTCATCAGATATAAGAGCACTAAGACAACGTTTTTGGTTTTCAATATCATTTCCCTAAATTTGATGAAATTGGAATTAGAAGAAATACTTTCGTGATTTTGGTATAGTCTCACCGTTTGTCGTTCTTTGGACAATTTCCACTTCATCTCTTAAAGAAAACAAGTTGAATTTGTCATTCGTGATGTGTTAGCAGATCATGTGATATAATGATGGGTCATTCCATCTCTTTCAAACAAAAGGTTAGCAAAAGTTATAAGTCCATATTATGGTTTATCGTATATGGTTCCAAAAATGAACTTATATTTCATATATCATACCGCTTAATAAAATAAAACTAGTTTCTACTAACCAGGGGCTTTCTGTAGGCCAGTGGTAGGCGATAAAGGCCGGTCGCACTTCGGTTGTGGGTTCGATTCCCACAGCCTTGTCCGACACGATGGGTTGTCGCCCATCCTGCAGGTTGTCCTTTTTCTAAATCTATATTACTATAACATCCCATCAATAATATCGAAAAAACATCTATCCTTAAACAATACTAACTTATGTCCAACATAATCCATTCCAATCTGTAGGCTTATCCATAATACTGCAGTCCACTCTCATAACATTGTGAAAATGATTACTAGAGATTTAATACAATCGTTGATCCCCATATATCATAAGATATGTTTTGTTGGTCACATTCCAAACATTCAAAGTCCTTAATCATGTATTCTCTTGAATAACCATTGAACCATTGTGAAAACATGAATGCAGTTAAAAGTTAACACCTTCCACATACCAAAATCCTCAAAAATCTATATACTCAAACCATGATATCACATACTCCTTATATCAATAATGAGCTCATGAATACTGTCAAATATTTCATTTTCTCGTTTTCCCTTCATTATGCGCATATCATTCTTTTTCCAAAAATATCTCAATCACTTTCCATGGTTACTGGTACCATAAAATTATTGAAAACCACAACAGACCAATACATAAATATTCCAATATTCCACGATACTATATACAACACTATTTTGGAATCCCATTATATAAACACTTAATCATTCCACCACATCGTTGTCATATTCAACATCGCCAATAGTGATCACATGTGACTTCCCTTTGTCCTTTGCCTTAAGTGGTTTCTCATGTTGATCATCACTAACCCTTCAATTAGGGCATTTATTATCATAATTCCCCATTTCCTTGCACTTGAAGCATTGAAGTGTTGGTGGTGTGTTCTCTGCAGTCTTTGCTTTATTCACATCATTAGAAACCCTTTTTCCATTACTTCGACACTCAGCTGCTCGATGACCTTCTTTTCCACACTTAAAACATTTTCTAGTCCCTTTAAGACAATCTCCACCATGCTTCTTTCCACACTTTGAGCATAAGGAAACATTCATATTCTTTTCACCATTATTCTGAGATTTCTCCTTGAACTCTATCTTTCGTTTCTTGTCAAAACCATGAGATGGATATGTAACATCAACTTCCATTTATACCATGATAGCACAACACACAATTTCTTCATAGCTATTGAAGTCTCTTATAGCTAATTCCCTTCGAAGACTTGGTTTTAAGCCACTGAAAAATCGATCAACTTTACTTTCAGGTTGGATGATAATGCCAGATGCATACCTTGAAAGTCTTGTAAAATTCGCTTCGTATATACCAACAGATTCATCATCCTTTTGCTTTAGTTCAAGAAACTCCTTCTCCATATTTGTTCGAAGAATACGAGCGAAGTAGTTATTGAAAAATAATTTCTTGAACTCATCCCATTCCATGGACTCAATTTCATCTCTTTGCCTCGTATTCTTGATAAGATTCCACCATTGATCAGCTTCACCTTCCAAATGATATACTGCTAAGATGACTTTATCATGTTCAGAACATTGAAGAACTAAAAATGTCTTTTTAGTGGTACTGATCCATTGTTCGGAAACAAGTGGATCAGAAGACCCACTGGAAGAAGGTGGATGTTGCCTCATGAAGGACTCAATAGAATATTGTTCCCTTCTCTGCTCATTTGGAAGTCCAGAATGATTCATAGCATGTGTAAGTATAGAAATAAGATTTTTCACTCCATCTCCCATAACATTTGTTTTTTCAGAGGAAAATCATTGCATTGTCCATTGCATTGATCAACACGGTTCCTTCGGGTTCCAGCCATCATCTAAAACCCAAAAAGAATAGTGTGAGAGGCAAAAATCATGATAGGGAAAACAACATAATAAAGGGATAGTACCCTCAATATCTAACATTTAATATTAAATTCTAAGATCTTTAGCACAATTCTAGGACTATAACCTATACGTATACTTAACCTTAGAGACATCCCTATACATACCTTAGAAATATCTCTAGGGATCTCACTAAAGTTCTCTCATCCTAGTTTACAAAGGTTGACTAAACCTTTCCTCTGATACCAACTGTAGAGACCCGAATCTTGACGTACATGGACATTACATTACTTTTGCGGAATACTTTTTACATATCAAAAACACACACACAAGGACCGTAATAGTTTAGTGTCTTTAGAAACTCAGAATATAATCTTCTAATCGTGGTGAATGATCTTCAAAATATCCCATAAAGATCTTTTTTTTAAACCTAAATCCTTTCTCTATGTCCTGGGGAAAAGAAAACATAAAAGGGTGAGCTCAAATGCTCAGTAAGGGTAAACAAAAGAAATATCAATCACATCATATTCATAAGAACATAACATTTTGGAAATCTTAACCTGCAAAAAAGAGCATAATTTCATAACATGGGATAAATCATAGTAGTGAAATGAAATCCCAATAATCATAACATAATACATGAAACTTTGTGGCATACACACATAATCATAGAGAATCATTTCTTTTTAGTCAAGACTCTTTGCCAAGACTATCTTAGTGGACAAAGTACCTTTCTGAATAGAGTCACCCTCGTTTCAGTCCTGTTTCACTGGACCGGTATAACCTACCATTCCAGCCATGGCTATCTCATGAGATATAAAATCTTTACCCAATGCATTGGAGGGAGATATAGGTCCCATCCATCTCATAATGATACCATTCTTATGTGTGCCACAAATTCATAAATCATACCTCATTGCATAACCCATGTAATAAAAATGGGAATCTTAAACATCGTGACATCATAAAACAATTCTTATACGATAAAGGAATTTATAAAAATATTTCCATCACAACATTATCAAATCAATGTAATAATAGGGATAAAAACAGAACCCTTTATTATGTTAGATGGAAAATAATTTTGATAAAACACTTGAACTTCATTCTTGAGGAAAATATCCTTTCTACTTCAAAGACACTTTTCATTTCTTAACATGTCATAAAATTATAACTAAAATAAGTTGATTAAAAATAAACTTTAAAACATGTAAAGGAAGCTTCTTGGAAATAATGTTTTAAAAATCCATTCATGCCGTATAAGTTAAAAAAAACATTCTTCTCGTACTTTTGTCAGAAAAGTCAAAAAGTACCTCGTACGAAAAACGACAAAAGATTACTTTAATATCCTTTACTAAAAACTCACCTAAGGGTAAAATAAGATTTAAACAATTTTAGGTGAATGGAAATAATATTAGATATTGAGGAAACATGGATGTGGATGATAAAATACACCCCAGTAAATACTTATGAATAAATAATCTCTGATAAAAATGAGATTTTGATATTTCCCTTACCTTAGGTCCGATATGCTTCGTAAGTGTCCGAACCTCCTGTATAATGATATAAATAATGTCATTGAATTATTCCAGAATCATACTCATTATTATGATATCATATATGGTTCACTTATGAATTTATATTACCCTTTCCTTTGTAAATTCTATGTTAAAGAGCATTTTTGGTAAAATTGTTTCATTTGTCATCCGTGTTTTCACTTTTAATTATACATATGATTTATTAGATCATAATTACTTAATTCCAGAATATAAAACATGATTTACATATAATATATATTCAGAATATACATATATATAATAAATTAGTAAATGGAAAGAAATACACCGTTCATGGAGACGGTAGGCCGTACATACGCATGAACGCTGTTTTCGTTTCCTTATTGAGTAGAATGGAATTAAGTAGATGACATACATGTATACATAAATCCAGTAGCTTTATAATGTCATATATTTCATTATTATTTCTTATATATACTTTATAATCATTCTTAAATGGTTAACATGGAGAATGAATCTCATCATGTCGTGGAGAAGGTAGTCCGTACGTACGCACGAGCGATGATATCATTTCCATAATTATTGAATTGAATTGGAGTGGATGATACAATATATAAGAATCAGTATGATGTTCTAATAACTATGTATATTTATTCATTACACCATTATACCCATCCATGTAAGGTGGTGGTGGAAAATAGATTACACCACGGCGTGGAGACGGTATTCCGTACGTACGCACGCGCAGTGATTTCTTTTTCTGTAGGATGGATAGATGGTGAAATAGGGTTGTTTCATACTTATAATAACATATCAGTATATTAGTGATAATGATTTTGTTACTTCAAAATGAAACAACCTAAGACGAAGAAGAGGAAGAAGAAATAAAGATGAAAGAATAGGTAACAGACATTACCTCTTCTTTGAAGTGCTTCTTTGAGAACTCCTTTTAGGGCACTAAAATGGGTCTCTGAAGAAGACCAGAACCTCTAGGATGTTTCTAGGGAAGTTAAAAAGATAATTTGGCAGGGGTTGGCCGAGCTTGAAGGCTCAATGTTGTGTGAGGAAGAGAGGGAGGAGGTTCCCTTTTATAAGGGAGGAGAGGGGCTCCTTTGGAAAAACTAAAAATATTATTTTATTATAAAGTCAAGTTCGGTTTTAAATAGCTCCAAATTGATTTATTTCTAGGATAAGGTGGGTATGGGTCAAAATCCTCTCATAAAATAGAATTTAGACAAGTTTAGGTTCCTATTTTGACCTTATCATTTAGATTTAACATTAAGTTAAATAATTTTACTTTTACCGTGTCTTCTTGTGTTCTTACACTATAAGGTTAATAAACTTACTATAAGAAGCCAAGAGAACCCCAAGTTGTTTATTATAAATATATATGACCTTATCTATGTCATTTGGCTGAACCTTATATTTTTAGGAATAAAATAACAATTAATAATATAATATTTGTTTTAAAAACTATTTTATGTCAATTTTGACACTATTTAGTAATTGATTTTTGTGAAAATCATAACAGAATGATAAGTTCAAAAAAAGTTAATTAAATCAATACTAACATGTCCTATTAACCTAGAAAATTAGTGGAATTCATAAAAAGTCTCAAATTATATTTATTTGGGTATTTATAACATCAATTATGTCAATATTTCATCAATAAGATAATTACTGCATCATCGCTGTGTCATAAATAAATTAAATTATATAATATTTAAAAATTACAAATAATATACCATTATGTAGGAAATCTTTTTAGATTTCTAATGAATATTTATAGTCGAATTTATCTTATGTATAACCCCATATTAAAAATGTTTTAGTAAATAAACATTGATTTTAACTCTTTTAACCCTTCTTTAAATAAATTAATAATAAATGTCCTAATCTAATCCAAGTGGGCCTAAATGGTCATATTTTATTCCTAAGTTTGTTTTTGGTCGAATTACACTTGTCCAATAGAATTAAGACATGTGTTAGAGTAATAATAATATCATTTCTACCCTTAATTACCCTATTTACTTTTAACCGTGGTAAAAAAAGTAAATAGTTACTATTCACCAAAAAATTATTTTCATCTCATTGAACCACATTTTACTTACTGACATCAACTGTGTCTCTCGGATTTTTGAAATTTCACTCACAAAAGCGGTAAAATTAAGTTTTATGAACAATTCAGTTTTTTTAACTACCACTTAGTGGTTTCACTATTCATCAAAAATTGAAAGTTTTCAGAAAAATACCAAAAATTAGGCCTAAGCTATATTTGATATTATGAACTCAAAAATGATGTCTATTTTACCAAATTCAAAATATATCAGTTGCATTAACTAATTTAAAAATTAATTCCCGTCATCAAAACAAATAGTGTGTTTTGAAGAGATAATAACTATCAAAAGATTGAAACTTGTTTATAACTGTTTTAAATGTGAAATTACATCCAATGACCATAATTGTATTAAATAGTAAAAATATATTCTAAATATACTTTAAAACCACTAAAATTAATAATTTATCACTATTAATTATTTCGATTGAAAAATTTGTTTTTAATTAAAATTTAGTAATTTTCACTATTCATCAAAATATGAAAGTTATACGAAAATTACCAAAATTTCACCCTAAGCTAATTTCGATATTCCGAATCCAAAAATGAAGTCCATTTTGAAAAATAAAATTTACAAACTTTCAAAAAGTGGTAATTACTATTCATAACGGCTATTTTTAATAATATTTTAATAGCATATCGTTGTTTAGTGAAACGCGGTATTGCGTACTACACACGCTATCAAGGAAGGTCGCGATTGCGTGTAATGAAAGGCAAGTCAAGGATATGTGTTGTGCAAGCTCCTTTTGGTGTAGCGTACAACACAAGACATTAATGAAATTAAAAAGAATATTTTTCATAAAATCTCGGGGTGTTACATATGAGTAAGTGGTTTATCAAACAAATACATCCCTGTCTGGATACGGGCCTATAGAGGCGGCTTTGGAAAAGATTTATCCTAGAGGTAAAACGAGAAAACACCGCTCTGAGCTGGACTCGAACGGGAACTGCTGCACGACAACGGGCCTTGCTGCCCTCTTGGATACGAAACTCCCATTGGATATGTTTTGATAAATTCACAAGCTTAGTATGAAACCTTATTAAGGGAATTAAAAAAAATCCCCTACAATTATATGTTAGAAAGTAGATCACGAAAAGCCTAGATTGAAGCCTATAGACTCATGATTAATGAAATAAATGTTTATTTATATGTCATAAACTTTTGTCTTTGGATTACCCTTTATGTGTTACCCCTAAATTTCTTTTTATTCTAGCCAATGGCTGGTAACAGGATGACTCAGGCTAACAACCATTGTGAAGATTAGTGTGATGACTGTACTAATGAGATGCCCAATCCAATGGGAGCCAGAATCACGAACATTGTCACGCTTCTCTCTCAGCTAACTCACGTTTTGAATAGAATAACTGGTCAAGAGGAATGTTCAACCCCACCTAAGAAAGAACATGTCGCTATCGAGAGCTTAATGAGACAAAGGCCTCATACTTTTAGTGGATTATCTTATCCCACGATTGCTGAACAATGGATGAAATCCATTGAAAAGATATTCTCCATCCTCCAATGTTCTGAACAAGAGAAGGTTCTCCTGGCTGCTTATCGTATGGAGGGTGAAGCTGATCAATGGTGGACGTTGATGAAAAATACGAAGCCCAAGGAGGATATCGAGGCATTGGAATGGAAGGATTTCCGTAAGATTTTTTTCGATAAATATTTTCCGCGCACCCTCCATCTTATGTTGGAAAAGGACATCCTTTCCCTCAAGAAAAAAGATGAAGAATCTATTTGACCTTACGAGGAAAACTTCACAAGGCTTGCATGTTACGCTTCCGGCTTTCTCGTTACCCCCGAATGTAAGGTTGACCGCTTCTTTGGTGGGCTGAAGCCTAGTTTGCAGAAATCATTAGTGATCCGTGACTTCGACAGCTATGAGGAAATTGTCTGATGTTCCCTCAAGGTCGAAATGGATATCGGGGAATCACAGGGGTATCATGGGGAGAAGAAGCGTAAGGTCGACTTCAATGCTGGTGGTCCAATGGATAAATCCAACAGTGCTAAGAAGATCCAGCACCCCACTTGCCAAAAGTGCAGAAAGAAGCACCCTAGAAATTGCCTTAAAGGGATGAGAAAATGCTTCAGGTGTGGAAGAGAAGGACACCTAGCTGTTAACTATCGGCAAGAAAGACCCACCGCTGTGATAGAGGAGAGGAACACTCTGTTTGAACCTCAACGCGTTGTTCAATGCTACAAATGCAAAGAACCAGGTCATTTTTCAAATCAATGCCCTAATCCAAGGGTTTTCGGAGATAGCCAACAACCTCCAAGGCAGCATGGAAGAGCTTTTTCCATCACTTCTGCCAAATTGAACCCTGAAAACGAAGTGGTGAAAGGTACGCTAGTTATTCATTCAATAATAGAGAACTTACTTTTTGATTCAGGTTCTACACATTCTTTTATATCTCGAATGTTTAGTAGAACAATCCCAGCACCACCACAAATCATGGAAGTAAAGATGTCAGTGAGTACGGAAAATGGGGTAATCATTGCATCCCATGAGTATAAGTCCCCCCATGTTATAATCTGTGGATTGAATTTCTCGGCGAACCTCATCATACTCCCTCTGGTGGAATTTGACGCAATTATTGGCATGAATTGGATTTCCTTATATAGAGCCAACATAAATTGTCGGGAGAGAGAAATCACACTCCATATAGAGAATTGACCCCCAATTATTTACAAGTGTCAGGAGGAAGATGAATCTCTTTTAGATTTATCATCTCAAGAATGGATATTACTGCCCTATGAGAACACGTATCTGGCTCAGATTATTGAGTATAAGGAAGAAACCGTCCTTGAAGTAATGCCTATTGTGAGGGAATTTGCGGAAGTGTTTCCCGAGGAACTGTCTGGTCTTCCTCCTAGAAGAGATGTTGAGTTCTCAATTGTACTTATACCCGGGGCATTACCAATATCCAAGCCTCTATATAGAATGGCTGTTGTTGAGCTTGAAGAGCTGATGAATCAACTACAGAAGAATCTGGATAAAGGGTTTATACACCCAAGTGCTTCACCATGGGGTGCACCAGTTCGCTTCATCAAGAATAAGGATGGGTCAATGCGGCTTTTCATCGACTATTGTGAACTTAACAAAATCACGATAAAGAACAAGTATCCTCTCCCAAGAATTGATGACTTGTTCGGTCAGCTGTGTGGAGCACAATACTCCTCCAAGGTGGATTTCTGGTCAGGATATTATCATGTAAGGGTGAAAGAAGGAATATGTCCCCAAGACTGCTTTTCGTACAAGGTACGGGCACTATGAATTCATATTAATTCCTTTTGGACTCACCAATGCTCCAGCAATATTCATGGACTTGATGAATAGAGTCTTTAGAGAATACCTTGACAAATTTGTGGTAGTCTTTATAGATGATATTCTAATATACTCCAAAACCAAGGAGGATCATGAGGAGCATTTAAAAACTGTACTAGACACTTTACGCAAGGAGAAGCTCTATGAAAAGTACAGCAAGTGTGAGTTCTGGTAGAAGGAGGTCTCGTTCTGGGGCCATATCATCAAAATCAATGGGATATCTGGGTACCCCTCCAAAACAAATGCAATTGACGTATGGCTGAGGCCAACATCGGTAACGGATATCCGTAGCTTCTTGGGGTTAGCTGGTTATTATCGGTGATTTATGAGAAATTTCTCACAATTGTCCAACCCACTTACCAATATAACTATAAAGGGAGTAAAGATTTCTTGGAGTGATGAATGCGAAGAAAGCTTCAAGGAGTTGAAAATGAGGCTTATTACTACACCCGTTCTCACTTTACCCACAAGTGGGGAGCTTTGGTGGTATTTAGTGATGCTTCGAAGAAGGGCTTAGGATGTGTGCTGATGTAGAATGATAAATTGATATCCTATGCCTCAAGGAAGTTGAAAATACATGAGCGAAACTATCCAACGCATGATCTGGAGTTGGTGGCGGTGATCTTTGCCTTGCAAATATGGCGGCATTATCTCTATGGAGAGAAATGTGAGATATATACTAACTACAAGAGTCTTAAATAAATATTCACATAGAAAGAGATTAATATGCGCCAGAGAAGATGGATAGAGCTCATCAAGGATAATGACTTTTCAATAAATTACCACCCTGGTAAAGCGAACAAGGTGGGAGATTCCCTAAGTAGAAAGGATCCAACGATTCTATCAATAATGAGAATTGAGAAGGATCAAATATTCTTAGACATGATGAAGATGGATGTGGAAATCATAAAGAAGGGAACATCATCAGTCCTTTCACAAATTATTCCTTAACCATCTCTTTTGGAAAGGTTAAAGGATGCGCAAAAGGATGATGTGGGAATTCAAGAAAAAATGGAAGCTATTAAAATGTGGAAATCCTCAGAGTTTAATGTTAATGAAGAAGTAATTGTGCAGTTTGGGATAAGACTATGTGTTCCATCAAGTCCGGAGCTGAAGAAGGAACTTTTGGATGATGCACATAGTTCAAATTTCTCTATTCACCCAGAGAGCACAAAGATGTATCGAGATATCCGAGAAAACTTTTGGTGGGATAATATGAAGAAGGAGATCTCTGAATATACATCAAAGTGCCTGGTGTGTCAGCAAGTGAAGGCAGAGAGGCAGAAGTCTAAGGGGATGATGCAACCACTGCCCATACCAGAATGGAAATGGGAGAACATCACCATGGACTTTGTCACCGAACTTCCAAGGACATCCAAAGGAAACAATGCAATCTGGGTTATTGTGGATCGTCTTACAAAGACTGCACACTTCATTGCTATTCAGGAGGATTTCTCTTTGGATCAACTGGCATAGATATATATCAGGGAAGTTGTAAGGTTTCATGGAGTACCACTATCTATTGTTTCTGACTGAGACCCATGATTCACCTCTATGTTTTGGAAGAGTCTTCAACATGCTCTGAATACTGAACTAAACTTCAGTACGACATATCATCCTCAAACTGATGGACAATCCGAGCAGACTATCCAAACACTTGAGGATAAGTTGAGAGCGTGCTCAGTGGACTTTAATGGAGTATGGGATCAACATCTTCCTCTGGTTGAGTTCTCTTATAATAATAGTTTCCACTCAAGCATCCAAATGGCACCATATGAAGCCATGTATGGGAAAAGGTGCAGAACACTGGCATGTTGGGATGAGGTCGGTGAACGTAAGCTACTTGGACCGAAAATGGTCGAGGAAATTGTGGAGAAGGTGAAAACCATTCAGCATCATAACAAGACAGCCCCGAGTCGACAGAAGAGTTATGCAGATAATCGTCAATGAGACCTTGAGTTTAAAGTTGGAGACTTGGTGTTTCTCTGCATATCTCCATGGAAGAAGGTCATGAGGTTTGTAAGGAAAGGGAAGTTAATTCCAAGGTACATCTACCCCATCGAGATTCTTGATCGTGTTGGGGTTGTGGCCTATCGACTAGCACTTCCACCTGCCATGGCCAAAGTACATGATGTCTTTCATGTAACCCTATTATGTAAGTACATACGGGACCCTTCACATGTACTCTCTTATGAGGTGGCACAATTGTAAGATGATCTTTCTTATGAGGAGGAACCAGTGAAGATCCTAGATCGTAGAGAAAAAGTTCTACAAAATAAGACAATACCCCTCGTCATGGTGTTGTAGAGAAACCACATGTTTGAAGAAGCAACTTGGGAATCAGAGGGAATGATGAAGCTGAGTTACCCACATCTGTTTTAGTGTGTGAAAAGGACAATTTCGAGGGCGAAATTTCTTAAGGGGGGAATATTATAATGACCCAAATATTCATTAATGGAAATCCCTCTTGATCTAATTAAATTTCTCTTTATGTTTATATAAAACGTCAAATTCATTGGTTTTATTTAAGAATTTTTACTGTTGCTAATATAGTCATTGAACAGTGATCACATGATTAGTATAAATATAGGACTTTAACAAATCCAATTTACTCAGACAAAGGAAGTGATGGCCTCATCCAGTAGAATTTCCCCATACGAAGCCCATTTTTCGGAGCTCAGAAAAGAGGTGTTGTCTTTGGTCTTCACTGTTGACCAAGGCCAAGCTGAGCTTCATCATGTCAAGCTCAAACATGACTGTCTACGGGAAAAGTGGAAGTTGATTGAAATTACCACTTGAGCGATGTTATCTGAGCCGCCCCAAGAGTCTGTCACCATCGCACACCTAACCCTTAGGTCTTATGCGGCTATTTTAAGGGGTTATGTAACATATAAGTAGTACTATGTTCATTTACATTATTTTTTTATATAATAATCAATATAATTTCAAATCATTTTTTATACATTGTAAATAGTTTTTAAAGTACAAATGGTGTTTTTAGTTATTATTTAATTAAGAAATCAATTTTATTAAATGAAGGGATTTTTGAATTAAATAATATTTTAATAAAATAATTATATTATTATTAAATTAATTTTTATTAAATATAAATGATCTTATAATTTTATGAATGCAATTAAAATTTTTATTAAGGTTTGAAAGCCATTTCTATCAAAACCCGTGATGTTTTGATAAATGTCGGTTTTTATTTTAAAAGTAAAAATTAACATATTTATAAAATTATTTAGATAAAATAAATGTTATTTTTGGAATCATAACATCGAAATTATCCAACGGTGATTTTTTCATAATTTTTCGAGACAGTCAAATTTTTGGTTTAAAATTAAATACCGTTTAAATATATAATGTGTTTTATGACATCATAATGACCCAATAGTGATGTAATAACATACTATAATCCTTATGTTCGGCCAATATATGTTTTAACATTAAAATAATGTGATTTTGGGTTTGTTTGACTAATTTTCAATGCATTAATGGACCTGTCAAGACTTATTCAACACCTTGCTTTTTTAAATTAATTTCCATGGGAGTGTGACTCACCTCCACATAAGCAACCCTAATATTTTAAGATTTTCGGACTTTGGCCTTATAAAATATTTTTTTCCTATTCCCTTTTCCAAATACCATGCGCAAAAACCATGAGATGGTTAGTGGTTTGGATTAATTTAATCTTAGGGGACCCAAACCTAAATAATAATGAATTCCCTCACCTTTCATATATAAACCCACCCAAGCTCCCACTTCCTCCTCACTCAAAGCCTTTGGAGTTCGTCCAACCTCTTCCCAACTCTCTCTAGAATCCTCTCAAGGTTCCCCAAGCTCCCAAGAATCCTCTCACAAGTGTCTCTCTAGCCTTTGGAAGCACACTTCCAAGTAAGGGTTTTTTCTTCCTTTCTCATTTTTGTCAATTTTTTTTAAGTTGTATTGCCCTTTCAATTTCAATTACGAATGTTTGGGTATGGTTTATCTCCTCCCCCATACTTCCCTCTTATTGTTTTAATGATGGGAGACCCCTTTCTCTCTCATTAAATTCCTCCCATATACACCCGTTACTATGCCGAAATTCTGAAAGGAGCTTCTCTCTCTTCTTTTACATTCAAGCAATAATTTTGTATCATGAATCTAAATTACATTAAAATTGTTGATACATGTATCTATATTACCTCCTTACTGTACATTAAATGTAAATATTATGATGAACCCCTTTCTCTCTCATCAAATGTTTTTATGAAATCTTATTTCACGTCGTTATGCTGCCGGAATCGCACCGATTCTCTAAGCCAATGTCATTGTGTAGTGAATACCATGCCCATTTCTCCGTCAAGGGTATTCAACTTTATGCACATTTACATATTGATTATAAAGTTTCATGTATGAATTCCACATTCCTTTATCGTGACATAAATGATTATGTTTTATGAATCCATGTTTTATGATCCATGTGGAAACCTTATGCATGAAATGAAATGGTTAAGAAGGGTACGCCCTTATAGCACTCCAATGCATTGGGTAAAGTATAGTATCATGATATGTCATGTGAAATGAGTGTTGACTCATTCTAATTCAAGTGAAAAGAGGATTTACTCGTGCATTATTTGCAATGAGGATTTACTCATGCTCCATGTGCAATGAGACTTGGCTCATGCTAATTCCAAGTTAAGTGTTGTTGCCACATTTCCATGTTATGATTATCATGCTTTATTATGCCTTTATGTTCATGTTTCTATTATGCTCTATTGATATGCCTATTTTCTAACATTTATTGTACTCTTCATTTTATTCCATGTGTACTCCCTTACGGGGCTTTATAGCACACCCTTTTCTTATGCATGTCCTCAGGTTATCCCATGCAATGCTAAGTACGAAGGAATGTAGTGGTCATGTAAAGGAAGTTTTCAATAAAGATGTTGTATTTAATTTTTTATGTTTTTATGTAATGATCCTCAGCCCCAAAGACACTAAACCTCTCCATCTTCTTTTTTGTATCAAGTGATGTTTTATGTAATAAATCATGTTTAAGTTTGTAATAAAAGGAGGGTTGTCATAGTTATACACCTTGGGTTATTTTTATAAAAATTTTAAATGATTTATTGAGTTACACAAATTTTGAAATGGTTGCGTATGTACTGTTTTGGTAGTAGTATGTTCTTAAAATGTGTTTTTAATTATAATGTTTTCAGTTTTTATGTCAAACATTCTGGTAATGTTTTTCAGTTTGTAAAGTTGATTTATAAAATTGGGATGTTGGTATGAAACATGTTTTTGGGCTGTTTTGTGTAAGAGTGAAATGAAAAATGGACATTGTTTATGAAAAGAATATTAAGTGACATGTAAATGGGTAGTTATGAGATTTTTATCATCTTTGGAATGATTATGTAAAATTTTTAATGGATTTTTTGAATTGTGAATGATCTAAAAAATGTGGTGTGGGCTATGTTGGGGTGTGTTTGATTTCAACATCAATTTGAATGAAAATGTGGATTTTGTGGCTTGTGTGATGTACATGGGGGATATTTGATGATGTTTGATGTGAAAGGGTTATTATCATGTGTAAATTTTATTTCTTGTCTTTTTGAACTAGTTTGATAATAAGAGAGAAAACTGGGTATCTACGTGGGTGGACATGTACTAGTATACTAGTGAATATGGCCATTTGGCCTCAGTTTTGCATAGCATGAATAATGATTACAATACTAATTGAACTATGATGTTGATTATTGCGGACCACATGGTTATAGGTATGTTTCAAACTAAAGGATCGTGAATGAGAATGAATTATGTGATGGTTACTCTCACCGAGATACGAGGGTCTTGGGACCCACATCGAGCTATTGCCTAGGGGTTATTTCCGATTGCTTGTGCTCATTAGACACTTTGTGCTTACCATTAACATATGGTACGGTTGGCTGAAAATTCATTACTATTGACATTATTTTTAACAGTGTTTTATCTTAATGATATCCTATTTGAAAATTGTTATAATTTTTAAGTTTCATCTTTTAGAAATTGTAACTAGCATTTCCTGTATATGAAAACAAGAAAGCTTCTCGTCTTCAAATGTATTTCACATGGAATATCTTAGTTGTGGAATCCTACTAGGAATTTTATCACACCTTAATTACACCATTGGGTGTATTTAGTAATTGTTATTTTTGTTTTCTCTGGCTGGGTACAATTTTTAGTCCTAGTGGTTTGGGTTTCTAACAAGTCCTTTGTGGTGAACTCCTGCAGAGATGGCTTGGGTGTGGTTCCCCTTTCCATGAGGGTTCTTAGACTATTTATTTTAAGTTTTTTACCAACTTTATAGTCTTGGTGATTTGTTCTATACTATTTAATTCAGTTATGATGTTCTGTAAAAGTTAGTTTGGTTTTGAAAGATCTAGATTCATTTTATTGGATTCACATGTTTTTTTCAGTTTATAAACTTGGGTAAATGATTCACAATTATTATTTTGTGATTCCTGGGCACTTATTCTAGGCCTTGGGAATTAGGAACGCCCTTCAGGCCATGTCACGGGGTGGGTTTTGATATGGTTTCAGTGGTGACCCGATTTGGTTCATGACATTACCATATATATAAATTATAAGTTAAATACAATACTCCATGAGTCATTGCTGATTGAAGAACAATAATTTATAATTTTTATTAATTATTTGATTATATTTGGAGATAATTTAAATATATTCATTAACATGATCCAAAATATTAAAAAAATTAAAAATATTATAAAAATATTCCCCTCCCTTCAACTATAAATTCCAACACTTTTCTGCACTCCTTCCATGCTTTGAAAATTATAAAATATCTACACATTTATATAACTTTGTCCCCCCCACACATAAATGAGATAATGGTCTCAAAATTGGACCAAAATAATGTTTTTTATGTAGGTATTCTAGGAGAATAATTGAAGAAGTAAATCCTCATTATTTTCTATTTATTTCCCATTCAATTGTCATTTTCATTACTTATCTAATACTCAACACTTATATCCATATGAGAATGATTACTCCATTATCATCGTCATGCATGAATTATATAATTTTAATGTAATATTCATATAAAAAATCCTTCATATCTCTATTTTATTTTAAAAAAAAATCATCGTCTATGAGGCGCTGATTTTCAGCCTCCGTGGACAACAGTTTTTCATTCATCAATTTCATCGATAGGGATGGTAATGAAACAATTTATATTATTAAATAATTCTATATAATATTTTTTAAATCAACTTTTCTATTATGGATATAAATTTTTTTACATAATACTAAATTATAAAACCAAATGAGTTCCTTATGATCTAAATCCGTTAAAATAAATTTAAAAATTTATCATTATGATGGTATATAATTATTTATCCTCATATATGCGAATAAAACAATATATAAAATCAATTAAATTTTTTTATGTTAATTAGTTTAATATAATTTCAATTCTGGTTAAATATAATTACTTTACATGGACATTAGTACATATAATTAGGCGAACTGATCATAAAAACAGTGAAAACGAATGCTCTTGGATGACGAAATTAAACACTATAACACATCAATAAGGCTGTAAATTAACTTAAAAAAAATAATGATTCAAATAATTCCATATATGGTTTGTAATTAAGAAATTAATTAATGTATTTAATATTATTATATAATATATTTAGGTCAACTGTAAAACATATTCAAAAATAAAGTAAGAGAATCTACTCGAACTGTCATTTTTCTTTCAGGTTATTCATTCAAAATCATTAACCCAGTGTAATGATTATTTATATTATTTACTTAATATATATTCCCATTAATGGTTCCTAACACATATATCTATATCAATTTATCTTTATATTATTTGAAGTACATGTTTTTCATATTTCCATTCTCAGTTCATCCAAATATGTAAGTTCAATTAAAAGAAATGTATCGAATTCCTACCCATTTTCCAATATCATGTATAATCTATTTTGAAACACTATTATTTTTTTAATGTCAAAAATTTCATCATAAATAAAATTATTTATTATTTTATTGTTTTATATAATAAGATTATGTCAAATATTTTTTTTTTAAAGAACTCTTATTTTTCAAGTAAAAAGGGGGTAATTTTCTCAAGAAATTCTTGATGATTTATTATAGAATTTTATTTATTAAAACAAATATATTTAATTTTATATTTTATTTACATTGATCGATTATTTTTATCATTTATCAGAATTTATTAAATGGTTTGTGACCATTTTGACTGTGGATTTTCAATCATGATACCATTCACCATAGTATTAAAAATGGTTAGTGATTTGTTTTACAGATTGGGGAATGTTATTTACATTTTAAATGTATATGTTGTTTATGATTATCCCCATTAATATAAAGGCTAAAATAGACTTATTATGTGATGGGAGGATACCAATATATCCCCTCAATGCATCGGTAGGTCTTATGTGACAAAGTAGACGTGGTTTTTACCCATTCTATATGGAGTCTTTGCTAAGGCCTTAATGATATGTTTACAATTTTTTGCATTATGGATTCCATCATTATTAATGTATTAATTGATATTCCATGTGATTATAGTACAAGTATAATATCCATGGTTTTGTTTTAATATGGCAATAATTAATCATGTTTTATTCCTGGCATATTATGCTCTAGATTATGTTTTAATGGTATGTGTACTTTTTGTTTTTATCAATGACTAATTATTTATGTTTCTAATATATTACATACCCTTAAAGAGAATCCAATATAATCATTTATAATATTTTATTTTTCCCCAACATTCATATTTGTAAATTATGATTGACTTGAAAGGATAATATATAATTTTATGTGGGTTTCCAATATAGTTACTATGTTATATATTATTATTTTTTGTAACGAAACTATTATTTATGTTTCACATTTCCCAATTCAGCTAAACAATTAGTTCCTTCGGGACGTGACATAATTTTCTATTATATCAAGGTAAAAAATTAAGGAAATACATTTAGTCATATAGGGATTGTGTATTTAAAACCCCTAGATTGTAGTTGATAGTTAATGACACAAGTGAGTAGAGAATTATTTTATTCCATTTTCTAGGTGATGTGACAAATTATGGTGTGGCGTATAAAATACACATAATAATTACATAAAAAGTTGATTTTTATGTGACAATCCTTATTTGGACATACACCTAACTAAAATTATCCACACAAACTAGATAATTTTTTCCAAATTACCCTTCCCATCCAAGTGGCCAGAACTATACCCTTCCATTTACAATTTTATTCAGCCTTACCCACAACTAAAATTAATGTCATATGGTATAAAACCACATATATATGTATTATCGGAACCCCTAAGATGATTATTTATCCTTCTTAGAACATATTCCACATCATAATTAGATATTTCGTCAGAAAAAAATTGATCACCTATCCACTAACACATAGAAGGAACCTGTCTCATATGGTATAGGTTTTAATTCCCCATCTACTATTACGTTATCACTGTACCTCTATCATAATATAAAATTGAGTTGTTTTATGAGTGCCACTAATTTTACGAACATATAAATATAATGGAATAAAAAAATGAAATCAAAATGAATATGGTTTAGCAAAAATAATAAAGTCGTAAATAAAATTCATCATTAAAAAATATACAATAAATCATAATGATTATTATATTTATATAAAATCATATATTAAAATAATACGATTTTTGATAAATTTATTAAAAAAAATCTGTTGAATTTAAAATATTTGTACGAATAATAATTCATGTTAGGTCAAAATGTATATGTATTCTTGTAACCAACTCCTTCTTTTTAATTTATATTCACCACTTCTATCATATCCCCAAAAATCAGCTTCAATCCATTTTAACAGTATTTTATAAATCATTCCCTATTTACCTTATAAGGATATTCATGTTCCATATTTTTTTATTTTCAGTCTTTGCAAATATTCCAGATTATTTATAATGGGTTTATTATGGATTTGTCTCTTAAATTCGTATTATGTGTTTTCATCTATTCTTCTTGAAATATATTTTTTTGTAAAATATTAAATTGAGTTGTTAAATTTATTTTTCCCATTATTATTTTAGGATACATATTGTTTATTGGGTAATAATATCCATGTGGAATGATTCTGGATCTCATACATTTAACGTTAGATTATATTATATTAATGATTTATATATCTTCCCTTGCTATATAATTTGTATTATTAAGATCATATTATGATCTTATGGGTATTATTAAAAATATATAAATATCCAATGCATTGGGTAGTGCAATATTTCTCATGATATAATGTATGTTATGCATGAATGTGTTCTTTTATTGGATAAAATTCAATTAATTATGTATCAGACACCAATTTAAAGTATTAACATGATGCTAACATTATATAAATATTTTTAATATCCAATATCAACAATTATTACTAAAATATAATATTATACATTTTTTCACATTACATGTAGCCCTAATATAATCCAAATACATATGATAATTAAAATAATATTATTATATGAGGACTATGATTATTCTCAAGAACATACTATATTTATTTTTGTATAATATTTTAATGAAACCATTTTGGTCCGGTTTGAAAATTCAATGTGACTTTTGAACATTTAATTTGGTGGAATGGGTGTATCATAATGATAACCTCCTGATATAAATACAATAATTGGATAATGTAAATGTGTTGTTTTGGTACATTGTTCGAGGCCAAATAATTTCCTCAAAGCATTGGAAGAGTTTTAGGAGAACTATTCTATGAAATAAATATTTCTTGTGGAGGAGGAGAAGCCACATGATATTTTCCAATCGTTTGTCACTTTAGGATAAAAATTGTGGCCTACTCAAGAGGAGAAATATGTTTTTAATTTTATGATTAAAATTTCTGATTTGAGAAACATTCCCATGTGGGGTGACTTTTTTTATTTTAGTGGCCGTACATGGGATGCAGATGGTTTTTCTATACGATGTACCTAAATAACACAATGTGTTCTGATTAACTAGTATATACAAATAGTTTAAACACACATTTTGTCACAAAATCATCATAACCATGTGGGTGTGTGACTTTAGACATGGAATCCCAGACAGTCTGTGAATGGTTATCCAAATCATGTTGCCAAACCACAAAGATCATTATTTGGTCGTAAAAGGATTTCTTCCCTCCACCATGTCTCTTTCTTTGACCACTTTGTATTTTTCATTCATGGGAACATGGGGTTGCCATTGAAAATCCACTTTCCATACTCTATTATGATTACACATATATCCTTCATTTGGCTTCAAGATATTTTTTTGTTGGTCTCCTCATATTTTTATTGGTAATCTATTTCTACCTTTTAAGCCTCTTGTGGTTTATCCCTCTCCCGATGGCCTCATTTTGGGTGAGATCATAATCTCTCTATTTCCACGGTGTTTGTAAAATATTTTAATTTATTATGTTATGGCATGGATAATGGTTCAATAATTTATGGACATATCATCTTAATCATGAGTTATGTGGTATACATTATTTTTCATTAAATTCATGTCGTCTATATGATATATAAATTATGTCGGGTGTTAAAAGTTCAACATTTCACCTCACAATTAATAAATGAAATACATTAACTTCTTATGCAACATTTTCATTTCTTTTAGACCCCATATTTATTTGGTTGGAGGATTTTAACTCAAACCCACCTAACCCTTACGGTGTGTTCACTAAATCACATAATAATCATGGATCACCTTATTCCTAAACAACACATAGAATGTGGGAATTAAAAAATATATGCCTATATTCATCTGATAATTTATGGATTTTATTTTAGATCACTGTATTTAGATGGATTAAATTTTAAAAACATAGTTGGGTTTATAAATTAAGTTAAATGATTTTTTTGATTAAAATAAAAGGTTACATAGTTATAATAATTTTTGTGGGATACTGTATTATAAATCAAAAAGTGATATGCATGATGACACATGGTGATTTTAATAATGGAAAATAAGTTTTCCCATAGCCTTCTTGTGATTATATTTATGAAAAGGACTAGTTTTATAAATTGTTTTATTTATGGAATATTTATTAACATGGTATCTTTTCTATTTTAACATAATTGATTAAATGAGTTTTTTTACATCTAGATATATATGGTTTCCGCCATATGGAACACTATGGATGGATCATTGGATGCCCCCATTTAATTTATCCTACACAGAAATATGGATTAGCGTACAATGATTCGTTAGAAGGAATCTTGGGGAATTTTTTTAATATTTTTCCTGAATAATAATTTTATTCCAATGTATCAATAGATGTTCTCATAGTCTTATTGAGTTTAATTTATTCATCATGGAAATGGGTATCCATGATGAGATACCTTGGACATGATCAGTTTCAATATGGTTGAAACATACCATGAGAGATACATTATCCCCTATGTGATATACCCAGGATTGGTTTAGTTGGTAATGACATATTCAATTATGATAGTGATAATTAGTATTCAGTTTATGGAATTACATTAATGAAATATGACAGTGTTGGGTATTTGTCAAGATCATGGATAAATTCATCATATTTATTTTATGGATTTACTTATACAGGCTCGATATTCCTTGTATTAAATTATCAACTGTTATTTATATAAAAATTTTACAATTCGTTATTGTTATATAGGGGATCCATATTCTAATACATATAACATGCTTCAATTTATAACTTTCATTATTATTATTTTATGATGGACATTGATACCCCAATGTCATATATGTATATGATGAAATTAGTTATTATGTATCTAGAAATAGGATAAATCCAGTATAGTGATCTTGGCATCTTCCTGGATGCTGAACCCATCATGCTAACCATTATTATTTTAGAACATCATTATATTTCAAATTCCATCCCACTATATTATTTTATTTGTATAGTATGAATTATTCATTATAAACTTTTTTTTGAGGCCTAAGGAGTGTATCACACAACATGTTTGTGAATCCAATTCACTAGTGTACCCAAAAATATCTCATGTTTGCAGGACTTGGTTCATAAATTATTATTTTTTTATATTATCTGTCTTGGGTGGATAGTGTATGTGAGTAGAAGATCTAGCTTGTTCTCATGATTCTACTAGATATATTTTATGACTTTTTATTGATTTATTTTCAATATCAATCATGATATGTAATTTGAATACTTTCCATATATTTTTTTCTAAGAATGTTCATGCTTAATCATTTATTCATTAATTATTGATTTCAAATTTTTATTAAATTCCATTGACATTATTAATAATGATTATACTATATTTATAATTCATTTAACAAATATATATTTTTCATCATACCACATTTACACCATCAATTTTAGTCATAAAACTATATTGTATGGGAGGTGCACTTAAGTCCCATTGACCTACCATCTCGGGGAATTGTTTAAGTGAAATTTAGTTTTGGACAACACAGATTGTATTGGAATCATTTTTTCCCATGAAAAATTTACATTTTTGGGATGATAGATAATATAATAGGATTTTTTCATCACATGAGAAATAGGTTGTGTTTGGGTATTTAAAAAATAGGAATGGGGGAACGATAGTGATTCTATTGGATGAGAATGTTTTTCATGATATATTTATTACAGGGGATCATTATATCACAATGTGTGACTAAAATAAATCCACTCATAATTTATTTATATATATTGATTTTTAAATCATGGAGTTGTATGAAAAAAACAATTGTTCCTTAGTTATTCATTATTGGAATGTGTAGATTTTAATTAAATTCATATTTCATGACATGTTGGTTGTCACGCCCCGTGACTTTGGGTAGAGTCGAGTTTGGGTCTGGGTTTGAATTTTTGATTCATTCATGTTTTTGGTGGGTCGTTGGCCAGTGCGCAATCACCACACTACTACGATCACTATGCATTCGGTCCAGGTGGGTACGTGGTCACTGCACCACTAGTAGCCACCGTGCGTTAAGTCTTGGAGACTACATAGTTGACTGATTATTATTATTGTTGTTATTATTATTATTACTATTGTAATTATTATTATTATTATTATTGGATTATTATTATTATTATTATAAATAGTATTAATAATTATAATAGTATAAGAATTATTTTTATTTATTTACCTTTTTATTTTATTTTTCTTCTTATTTATTTATCTTATTTTCTCCTTTATTCATCTCTTCTTTTTTTCCTCCATGCGGTGCTGCCCCCCTATCCTCACTATTTCGGCGTGCGTGCCCTGGGTCTTCCCTAGGTCTCCTCTTCACCGCCATCCCTATTCTGCCTCTTCCAGCAGCCCCCCGTCCACCCTCGTCTGCCCCTGTGAGTCCTGACTTTTCCCTAGCCACACGCTTGCCACCCACTAGCTCTCCACCAGGCTCCTGCACCCTTCTCCGCGCCGCCCTCTTGCAGATCCCCTAGCGTCGTACGATCCCACCTTCAGTAGTTCATGTGATTCCACTGCCCGCTAGCTCTAGCTTGACCCCCAAATCTGCTTCCGTAGCAGCCCACACGTGCATCACTCCGCTATCACCTCCATGTCCTTCTATTCAGTGCCTCCTACAGCAGCGCCTCCACCTGCATCTACCACCTGATCCACTTCCCACTGCCCCGACCGGCCTTGCCCAAGCCCTCCGCCTGCCTCGCTACCCCGCTCACCCGCTAGTTGTTAGGCTCCCACCTCCTGGGCGCCTACAGCGCCGCCCTCCATAGTCCCCTACAGCATCCCACAACACCTCCTCTCCTCCGGCCAACGCAACAACCCGATCCCATCTCCTCTGCTGTCCGTTGTCGCACAATATCTCCTCTAGCCGCCTCATGCACCTAGTTACCCGGCGCACACCTTCAGCGTCGCACCCCAGTCAACGCACACTGCCCAGCTCCCATGCACCCTCTCATGCTCCCAAACACAGCAACGGCCACACCTACCTCTTATTCTCATTCCCCCATGACCCATACTCGGCCCCAGCTCCCGCCGCTGTGTGTTGCTACCCGGCTCATTCGCACTATACCCATAAAATTCCTTGCATCGCCATTTTCCGGCAGCCCTCGCCGCACCCCCCAGTCGGATCGCGTCTAGCCACATGGACGCCTTCCGCTGTTCCAGCGCGACGCCTTCCCACGATCAGTTTCCAGTCACGACCCCCCAGTTGGAATACCATTTTTGTTTATGGTCTATTTGATATTTATGTTTGATATATAAAAATATATTCCTTGGTTTGAGAAGAAATTTTTTAATTAATTAATTTTTTTGGGTTGATATGACTTTTTAGGACTCACGTGGGGCTTTGCCGAGTGAGCGCCATCGCTGCACCTTGTTTTCGAGCTTGTGTTGTCATCGCACATTAGTCTTGAGGTAGGTCCCCCACTACATTTACCTTTAAATTCATATCCTATTAATTTCATGATGTTTTTATTAATTTTAATAAATTATATATAATATAAGATAATTAATTTTTAAATGATTTTTTAGTGTAAAAAGAGTTGTTTATTTTATACATAACACTTGTCATATTTTCTTGACGAGCGGAAGAACAATATTGAATGAATTCCCGTTCGGCTTTTGACCAAAATTCACAGAATGTCAAATATAGTATTGGTTTAATTGATAAATTATTTCTTTTGAAGCATGAACGAGTGTTTTTAGTTTTCTTGATAAATTGGGTTTCTCATTAAAATTGTTGAAGGCCCATTTGAAACATTAATAAAAATAAATTATTGTGAAAAAAAATCTTTGGGGTGACTCAGCGATGATCTTTGGTGTACGTTGATTACTTGAGTTTTGTGTGATATATGTGCTACTTGATTGACTTTGCTGACTCAACACATTATCTTTTATTATTCATGGTGACCTAGGAACATGGCATAGTGAGTGAATCTTCTGAGAATGATTGCTGCACTAGTTTATATTATGCACAGGCTAGTGGCCCTATATTAAGGGAATACTGAGTAATTGCTGGTATGGGGATTGGGCCCCTTGGTTAAGCCATAAAAATCTATACCGAGCGTTAGGGCATTATGGCCTCATTGAGTTAGGGCATGCCTTCACGATGAGTCACATGTATAATACGTTCTGTATTTTTCACAATATCCTAGGTTTGACCCATGTTTTCATTAGTAATTATTTGTATTTGGTGGACTATTGAGAGTTCTATTTCAGTTGTTGCCCCTGTGTGCCACTTTTCCCATTTCCCTAGGTGTGTGTGGTGTGTTAAGTGTTGTTTTCCTTATGGATAATAACCGAAGATTGGATTTCCAAATGGTTCACAAAAAATTTTTATAACGCAAATTCACCTATACATTTTTAATATTAATCTTATTTTTAAATCAAAAAAGGAAATGGACTGATACTTGTTATAGAAATGGAATTATGCGTGTGGAATCCCCTATTTTTAATAATTTTGTTCAAACCTAGAATTAGTAAATCTCTTTATTTAATGGTAGTTAATTGGGAATAGTTTATTGGGAACCCCTAATGAGTTTTAATACTCAAGCCTATAGTGTTTTCAAATTTTTATTTTTTTTGCAGGTTTGACTTGAGCTTTCTTGCTATGGGCGAGAGTTGGTTGTGGACTGGTGAGCTACTCTCGGAGTCGTAAGGAGTTTTCCTTGTGGTCTGGTTAGTTTTCTGTTGTTGGTTGTTCCTCCTTTTTCATGTCTTTTATATTCATTGTGTCATTCTACTTTTTCCACTGCTTTATTTATTTTCATGGGCCAAATCGTTCCCACTTGTCCTATATTGATGACCTGGCACTTGTCGCCAGACCGGTAGGATCGGGAATGCCTCTCAGGTCATGTCACAGACTGGCACGAGAGATCGGTTGAGGGTCGACACGGTTTGGTTCGTGAAACAATTTTATCAAAGGGGGACCTTGTTATTTGGGATGTCTGGTTGAAATAGATTAGGATTGTCAGGGCTCAGAAGGTTGGATACGGTTCGTTTCCTGATCACCACAGCTCGTGACGAGACTTAAGTTACCAGGGTTAGTCCATGATTTTCGTCTCTTATCTATGGTTGCTTTGGATTGAGGGATGAAAATGTATTTGTTCACATTGCGGCCTCACATGGAGTGGTGACCCTTGTGGATTCCATGTGTCTGGTTTACGGTCCTCTTAGTGTTATGCGTTACATGGGGCAAGGATCCCCACTATGTTGCTTGGTCAGACATATGCACTAGTTTCTCATTCCAATGGATTATCATTGCTTGTGTTTTGTTTTAGTCTTGGTTGATTTGAGAGCGTGTTAAAAGTAAAATTGGTTTTGATAGGAAAAAGTGTTTCTTCCTAATTGTTTTTTGAAATTACTAAATTGGTTTTTTTATAGAAGGTGTATTAGTTTGGAAAATCATCGTATGTTTTTGGATTTTGTAAGGAAAAGAATTGTTTGAACATTGGCACTCCTTACGAATGGTCACACGTGCGTGGGTATGTGTGGAGAGTGTGGGGGGGGGTACTTGTTCACAGATAATGTGAGTGGGATTGAATATACACATATGTGACTTTTCATAAGGATCCATACAGAGTTTTTAAAATTGTAATGAAATAACAGTTTTGGAAATGTGATTTATGCTTGTTTTATATATGATTGGCATATGGGTCTGTTGCCCTTGGCATGTGTTGTTTCTTTGATAGATTTTTGGCTTGATTCCGATTTCGATGGGTTTTTTCTTGCTGTTATGAGTATGCCACCCAGAAATCCTCAAAAAGTTGTTAATGAGTTATGCCCAGTTCCTAGTTCTTTTTGTGTGTTTCCTTCTTATCGAGGTAATCGATGTCTATTAAAGGTCGTTGTATGGTTCAAAAAGATAGTGTGTGTTCAGGTTGTTGGGAACTCCCATGTTAGTTAAGTTTCGTACCATCCTAGAGTTATTTGATGGTTCAGTTCTGGACTAGTAAAGCTGAGATGTCCCATAGTCATTAGAGTTATAGATGTGATTAATGGTGGTTGAATTCCGTGAAGGTTCCCCCTTTGGAAGGGAGTGTGGGCCGGTGGAACCAGTCTTCACGAAACCATCCCCGTCAGTACCAGATCCTAGTTCGTCGGACCGATCTCTTGTGTGCCACTGGAATGGCTTCTCCGGACATTCTAAGTCATCATGTATCATTCCATTGACAATATATGACCATCGTGATTGTTTGAATCATTGAATAGAAGAAGGTGTATGTGAACATAAGATAAAAATGCCTGACTGTGAGGCAAGGGATGCTTCCACCATCAAGGCCCCAGCCACAAGTCTCGAGGTGAAGCTAGCGCACAGTCAGGTGTTCCCAAGGGTGTGTGGGACCTTGCTCTAGATAAAGTTTACAGCTTTTGGATGGAAATATCTGAAATTTCCTTGTTCTATTCTCATCGATGTTGCATGTTCATCCTTGTTTTGGTGGCGTGATGAGCTCATTCCCCCACAATCCATGATGTCTTTTCTGCTCTCAGTGTAGTTAATAAGTTGTTTGGTCTCTTTGAATGGTGTGGGCCTGTGAATAAAGGGACTTGTTCTTATTTTGAGTTTGTCTCAGGTGTGTTCGTTCGGTGGTGTTGAGTTAATTTCACATCCTCAAGTTGCTGGATTGTTCCATATCATGCTTTATGTCAAAGTTTAGGGTTTGTTGTTCAGTCTATGTGGGAAAAAATAATGAGTTTGGTTCAGGAGTTTCCGTGTCCCCCCCCCCAGGGGTGGTTTATTCGGGTTTCAACGGTTTCAGTATTAGTGAATTCTTGTGGTGGGTAGAACCCTATCATGTTCTCCCCTTAATCCTGGGAGTGGTTTTTTTTTTGAATTGGTTGGGTGTGACATTTTTTGAAAATGGTCAGCCCGACACTGACGGTTCTCTATGATTTTTCTTGGAAATGAACACAAGTTGTGTCAACAGTTGTCTTGGTGACATTCTAGGGGTAGAAAGTGTCTGTGGTGGGGAGAATTGTCACACCCCGACCACAGACGCATATGGTTTTATTCTTATCTTGGTCCCACAACTTTGGGTAGAGTTGTGTTTGGCTTCGGGTTTGAATTTTTGAAGCTTTGATGTTTTCAGTGGGTTTTGGGCCAGTGCACAGTCACAGCACTGCGAGCGATCACTGCGCATTTGGTCCGGGTGGGTACACAGTCATCACACCGCTAGTAGGGACCGTGCATTCGGTCCCGAAGACTATGTGGTTGTCTGATTATTATTATTGTTATTATTGTTATTATTTTATTATTATTATTATTATTATTACTGGTATTATTTTTATTTTTTATTTAATTACTATTTTTTATTTTATTTTTCTTCTTCTTTCATTATCTTTTTTTCCTCTTCTTTCTTCTCTTCTGTTTTCCTCCACACGGTGATGCCCCCTGTCCCCCCTTATTTTGGCGTGTGCTGCTGGATCTTCCACAATTCTACCCCTCACAGCCCTCCCTATCCGGCCTCTTGCAGCCGCGCCCATCTGCCCCTGTCCACGAATGTGAGTCCCGACCTCACCCCAACCGTGTGCTGGTCGCCCGCCAGCTCTCTGCCAGGCTCTTGAAACCTTCTCCACACCACCCTCTTATAGATCGCCCAGTGCCGCACGATCTATCCTTCTGCAGCGCCTGTTTTTGCACTGTCCACCAGGTTCACGTCGACCCCCGCATCTGCTTCCGTAGTAGCTCATGCGTGCAGCACTCCGCCAACACCTCCATGTTCTTCTATCCAACGCCACCTGCAGTAGTTCCTCCACCAGTGTCTCCCAGCAACTACACAACCCCATGCCTCGGCCAGCCTTTCCCAAGCACTATTATAGCCCCGTTGCCTCGCTCACCCACCATCCATTCGACTCCCACCTCCTGCGCGCCTACAACACCACCCTCCATAGTCCCCGGCAGCGACCCACAACTCATCCTCTCCTTTGGCCTGTGCATCAACCCATTCATAGATCCTCTATTGTGTACCGCCACACAGTAGCCCCTCTGGCTGCCTCCTGCACCTAGCTTCCCAGCGCACATCTTCACCCCCACACCCCAGTAAGCCTACATTGCATAGCGCCCCTATACCCCCTCCTGATCCCGTACACAGCAACAGCCACACCAACCACCTGTTCATCATGCCGCAGGACCCCTTCTCGGACCTAGAACCCTATGATTCTCGTCGCTGCATAGAACACTCGCACCCAGCCCATCGGCTACCTCACATCGCTGATGTCTGGTATCCCTCGCCGCACCCCCTGGTCAGACTGCATCCAGCCGCGCAGACGCCTCATGTTGTTCCGGTGCGACGTCTTCACGCGATCCGCTTCCAATCGCGACCCCCCCACTGTTATACCATTTTTGATTTTTCTCAGTTTGATATTTATTTTTAATATACATGTTTATATATTTATATATTTATGCCTTTGTTTGATCAGATTTTTTTAATAATTAATTTTTTTGGGTCGGTTTGAATTTTTACGACCTCCGTAGGGCTTTACCGAGTGAGCACCATCGTCGTGCCTTGTTTCCGAGCAAGCCCCGTCATCGCGCCTTATTCTTGAGGTAGGTCCCCCACTGCATTCACCTTTAAATATAGATTTTACTAATTACTTGATGTTTTTATTAATTATAATAAATAGGAAATAATATAAGATAAATAATTTTCAAATGATTATTTGGTGAAAAAAGAGATCTTTATTTTATACATAACACTTGACATACTTTCCTGACAAGTGGACACACAATAGTGGAAGAATTCCTGTTTGGATTTTGAACCTAATTCACGGATCTTCAAATGTAGTTTTCGTTTAAAGGATAAATGATTTCTTCTGAAGTGTGGACGAGTGTTTTTTGGATTTCTTACGGAATGAGGTTTTTCAATAAAATTAGTGAAGGCCCGTTTGGTACTTTAATAAAAATTAAATATTTTGGAAAACTTTCTTTGGGGTGATTAGGGGTGATCTTTGTTGTACGTTGATTGTGTGAGTTGTGTGTGATATTGGTGCTCCATGACTGTCTTTTCTAACTCACACCTTTCCCAGTACTTATGTCTGTTGACATGAATCTTGGCATAGTGGGTGAATCTTTTGAGAATGATTACTGCACTATTTTAAATTACGCACTGGCTAGTGGCCCCATAGAAAGGGAATTCTGAGTTATTGCTGCTATGGGGATTGGGCCCCTTGGTTAGGCCATGAAGGGTTATACCGAGCATTAAAGAATTTTGACCTCATCGAGTTAGGAAATTCCTTGAATGATGAGTCACTTGTATAGTACGTTATGGATTTTTCACGAGCTCCTAGGTTCGACCCATGTTATTCAGTGTTTATTTGTATGTGGTGGTCAATTTAGAAGACTAGTTTGGTTGTTGGCCCCTATGTGCCACCTTTTCTATTTCCCTTGGTGTGTGTAGTGTGTTATGTGTTGTTTTCCTTTTGGATAATAACTAATATTTTGATTTCGAAATGGTTCGCAAAAATTTTTTAAAATGAAAATGCACCTATTCCTTTTTAATATTAAACTTATTTTTAAATTAAAAAGGGGAATGGACGGATACTTATTTTAGAAATGTAAGTGTGTGTGTGGAAACCCATATTTTGTATAATTTAGTTCAAACATATAATTAGTAAATCGGTTTATTTAAAGGTAGTGCATTGGGAATAGTTTGTTGGGAATTCCTACTGAGATTTAATACTCACGCCTATAGTGTCATTCTATTTTTAGTTTTCATGCAGGTTTGACTTGATATTTCTCGCCGTGGGTGAGAGTTGGTTGTGGGCTGGTGAGCGACTCTCGGAGTCAGGAGGAGTCTTGGTTGTATTCAGGCTAGTTTTCTTTTGTTGGTTGTTCCTCCTTTTTTGTGTCTTTTATTTACCATGTATCATTATATTTTTTCCGCGGCTTTATTTATTTTCATGGGCCAAATCATTCCCACTTGTCCTCTATTGATGACCTGGCGCTTTTCGCCAGCCCAGGAGATCGGAAACGCCTCTTGGGTCATCTGGTAGGCCGGCTTGGGTGATTGGTTGAGGGTCGACCTATGTTGGTTTTTGACATTGGTTGGATTTAATGTTATTAGTTTGTTTCTATACAATGCTTTTATTTGATTGGAATTCATCCATGTTCCCTATAAATTAATTGAAATTTCATGTTTTATTCAAGCATTTATTAATCATAATTCTTTCTTATAGAATGCTTAGATATAATTATTATAAATGGTATATTATATAAAATGTCCTCCATATCCTAAATGGTGTTTTCCCACATATATTTATGGTTTCATTCTATCTAATAAACCACTAAATTTTTGTTTGATCCCTAAACACTTTGTTGTATGGTCTAAATAATTAACGGTTTAGAATAAATGGGATCTAGAATGGAACATTAATGTGAATTTAAAATTTATAAAATGTGAAATGGTGACCCATATAATGAAAAAATATCATTTATATTTTCAATAGTTTGAAATAAAACTAGTTAATCAGGTTGAAATTAAATAAACACCAACAGTCTCATAACGTGTCTGTGCATTTATAAATTAGACAATGGTAACCCATATAATTAAAAAAATTATATATAGACATGATTTTTCTAAAATAAATTTGAATAAATAGTGAAAGCTAATTAAATTGTATTTTTATCTTATAAAATAATGTACCTATATTACTTGGGAATGATAGTTATACTTACTGAACAATGATTCTTACACATGTATCTCTTGAATAAGAAATTTTATAAAAATAAATAAAATTATATATGATTCTACATCTATAATTTATACATGAAATATCTTATGGAGAAATCCATATGTAGAACTAGAACAATGTAGGTTAGTTGTGGCATGTTTCCATGGAGATAATTGACCCGAACCATGTAGAATATTAACTATATGACATGCTTATGAGTTATATCCATTATTGGTTCTTTATAAATATAATCAATACTGACTATTTTGGGATTCACTATAATGTACACAAATTGATGTTATGGGACCCATTAGGGAATTTCCATCTTTATATGAATCGATTTCTAACCCCATGGGGGTATGGTTATGTTAATGGATGGGTTATTTAAAGCCTCTACAAATGCTTATATGCTGATATATATAAATATTTTATTGAAGTATTACCAAAATGTCCAATTAATTAAAAAACATTTTTTATTTCCATTTAATATTGATTATTATGAAATTTTAGTTAATTAAAATTATAATTACAATCTAAGGGGTGTTTTTGATAGATTATTTGAAATTTTAATTCTTTTAACAGACCAGGTTAAGTAAATTATTTATTAAAATAAATAATTAAAAATTATATTATAATATAAATTACCTATAATGATTCATGATATAATCTACTAAAATTTCATAGTAATATTTTTCAATAACATTAAATTGAAATCTCTTGAATTTTATTTACTTATATTATAAATAAATCTGTGCACTAAAAAAATTTTAAATGTGAAACATGGTATAGGTTTTTGCAGTGGTAACCCTCATGTAAGGGTTAATATATGATATTTCCTTAGAGGGGGAGGTAGTTTTTTCTAGTATATCCTAGTGGAATTCATACCAGGCTTTATGGACCTAGACGTATGTTTGAAAGGCATATTGATCCTTTTAATGATGAACTTAATTTAGAACAGATAATATATGCTTTAGTAAGGGGATGTAAATGCAAAGGTGTAGACCTAAAACCCATTAATCATTTCTATGTTTAAACCACCTATCTTTTATGAGTGGTTATATATGGGTGATTTTATCTTCATGTATAACTCCTAAATAATGAAGGGGCTCACCCAAGTAGACATTTGGTTTTTTGTTGAGTTTAAATTAAAGTTGGGATATTGTATATTGTTATCGATGAGTATCATCACCATATCCCTTTTGTTGGTGTTGTGACCATTCAACGAGAAATACCATGTAGAGATATTCAGTGATGAATTGGTATTTGGTAGCTAATGACGAATGTTGTTTTTATTAGACTGTTTATGATGGTATCAACCCATTGTAAGACAATCCATCCTTAGTTGTTTCATCTCAACATCATTACATATTTTATTTCATGTGTACTGGAACAATTTTTTGATAGTGTGAGTGAATTATGTCTCTCATGATATAATTATCATGGATTTGTAGGAGAAATTGGTGGACGTATCTGTGAAACGGACCATATAGGTCACTGTTAGTTTTTCTATCGAAAACACCATTAGAGGTTATTGTAATGTTTTATAATTACATAGATTAAGAAAGCATCATTTTATGCTAATTGTGGCACTGAAGCATTGGAGGATTTAATTTTTTCAATTACAAAATTTTGATGAATTTACTTTGGGGAATAAATTTGGATGATTAATATTGATATAGTCTTGGATAAATATAATTGTTTTAGGATACAAGACAATATGAAATGTAGTTCCATGTTTTCCCTTTATTCTTTGAGACAATAGATTGACCTTAAATTCTAATTGATTTTTCAAATATTTTATTTAAATTATGATAATAATATTGATATTTTTCATTACATGAAACAACATGTTTATCGTTATTTATAATGTATAATGAATTTTACTATCATTACATGCAACACTGTGTTATTCATGAGCAACATGCAACACATATATTTCACATGTTACAAACAACATTATCTTTTATTATAACAATGATATATTACTAGTATATTTATTTAAAATAAATAATTATTTCTATATGTGAGACATAGTTATATGAACACTTATAACTAAATATTTAATATTAATTTTATTTTTCTATAAAATGAAAATATATTGATGTTAAAATACATATGTCTCTTTTAAGTCATTATATGTATGAAAAAACCATTATGTCATTTTTGTTTAATTTTGTAGAAGAAAACAAATTAATTTTTTAATATGTTTAAAAAAAATTAAAAAAAAATCATTTTTCAAATCATAATATCAAAATTACCAAAACATTAATATTTTTTATTGTTATGAAATTTTTTGGTTCATCAACGAATATTGATAATACTAAATTTTAATTGAGAAATTCAATTTCCTTGGAATAATTTATTAATAAAATTATATATTAAAATTATTTTAATGTAAAATCAGTTCAATTTTATATAAATTAATATATTATTGGTCATTTTATTCAAATTAATGTAGATTTTGTAGACAAAAAATTATAATCTTTTATACCATTTCACTTTAATAACCATCTTTCTGATCAGGTATGAATGATTAATTTCAAATTAATAGTTTACCCTTTTTGTAGTTGAATTTGGTAAAATATAATCATTATCATTAATATTAATATTGTATAATCTATAATATGGATAACATAATTTTTTACCTAAATGAAAATTGAGGGGGGTAAAATAATTAACTATCATGGTAATGGAATTTTTTTTACCAAGGGTTAAACTAGAATAATAATATTGAAAATTACAAAAAATATTATATTTGTTTTATTTTGTGAGTTTATATCTACCATTAATATCATATCCTAAAAAATATGGAAATGAAATGACACATTCCTTTAAATATGACCCATATAATAAGTTATGTAATGAATGTGACAAAAAAATATTTTCTACATTTAATATCTCTAATGATTTGGGATTGTTAAAAAGATCCATAGTTCTATTATAATCATAAATATGTTATATTAATGAGTTAAAATTATAATTAATATTTATCATTACTAATTATTTTTTTTTTACATAAATCTCTTATGAAATTTCTGCACTATAAATGTATAATTACTAATAAATAAAAGAACCCACACTAAAAATAATAAAAGTTAAGTAAATTGATTTAATTACTATATTACATTATTTTTTAGATAAATATATCATTTTATATGAGATTTAATATAATATATTCTATTTCCAAAATTTTATTTATATTTTTTTCATTTAAATTTAATAAATAATTTCATAATTGACATTAATAAAATATTATAATAAATTATATTATATTAATCAATTTAATATTTTAAAATAAAATATACATTAAATTTAATTTTTAATTTAATAAATATCATTTCTGGTTCATTAATGATTTATTTTTAGATTATAATTACTCTATTGACCATTAAATAGAAAAAAATCTGTTAACATGATTATGATTAATGTCTTGTTTTTCAATGTTAATAGCGTTTGTATTTATATTAATTTAAAAAAAATGAATTTATATTTTATAATATAGATATCTTCATTATAAACATCATAATAAAATAATCTAAAAATTTCAACTATAATGTGTTCAAAATTTTTAAACTACCAAGGATAGAAAAATATTTATGGTATTAGATATCCAAAATGGTCCAAATTGGGAAACATATAAGATAAGGAATTAAATTTTTAAAATTGTGTTTAAATGTATAGAGGAGGTTTTTAATGAAAATATAATCCCTTGAAACATTTTTTATTACTTTTTTATCCATACTAAGTAATATTAAAATCTTAATAGTTAATAATTTTGAGTATTTACAATAATTCCATGCCTCTTCAACTGAAAAATGGCACTAACTCTCCACACATATTAACACCACTAAATTTTTTTATCAAAAAATAACTACAAAAAACATCCCATATTTCCTCATCTCATAATTGAAGTCTCCCTTTTGTGAACAAACCAAACAAAAGAGAGTCGTTATTGCAAACCAACAATAGATACACGAATAAGGGGTAACGTTCATCAAATAATACACATTTATTTTATCCAAATATCCCATGAAATATTTTTATAACATAAAAATATAGTAGCCTAAAATATATGAAATATATTTTTATTATATTATTTTTTTGAGTAGAACCACACTCCATTACATCAAACGGGTTACCAAAGTATAGTTCATGGGTATAGTGGACTACCGCCTCATTAAAATATGCCATTCAAATTTACATTAGCACCGTTCAAGGATGGGAATAATGACTGATATAATAATTATATATATAATATATTATTATATTAATTATATTATTATGAATCAATAATTTTAATATCACTAGTTCCTTAGTGACTTCCATTTAGTGTTTTACGATATCGTCACACGTTTGTACATCAGACTACCACCTCATGAAGTGATGTAATCCACTCATGATTTATAGGGAATGTATTAAGCATGTGATTAATAAAAATGTGTGATAAATAGTACATAATAATTAATATATATATATATAATATATTTATCATTTTATTTTATATCTATTAATATTATTAGAAAAAGGAAACATCGTTCATGTGTACGTATATCAAACTATCTCCATTATTTCTATATTCCATTTCCTATAAATAAATTATTGGGGTTACTCTAAATATATATTGTAAATATTTATGATATTTATATATGAAGAAATGATGTTGGTGGGGGAGGTATTAAAAATGTATAGGTGGGAGACATTAAAGTTTTCCCATTATAAGAAAGTAATGACGTTATATATGGTCATATTTTTATAGAAGAATTTTAATTAATAAATAATATATTTATATTTAAATATTTATATATAGAAACGTTAAATTAATCATAAAAACCAAATATAGTCAGTGGAGATGAAAAATGATATAGATTGACTCGTGAGGTGGAAGTCTTGACATAAACTTGAATTCTGTTTTTTAATTCTTTATAGATTTAGAATAGATAAATAATGGATTATACATTGATATAATAACATATAAATATATTTAATTTTCATATTTTATTATATCATCATGTTTAGGATATAACAATATTTGGTTCAATGATAAATAAAAAGGAATCAATTGGTTAAGAGCTATATCTCTTTACTGTAAAATATCAATTTTCATACACCTTGATACTACAAATGTTGCAATTTCAATAAAAACAGAGACTTTTGGTTATTCAGTTGTTTGTTCATAATTTATTTTTTTATATTTTCCAATATATGGGATTTATAATGTACTAGGAGGAGAGGGCATGTGGTTTTCATTTATAAGGGATGGAGAGGACCCAATTGAATTTTTCAAATGATTAAAATATTTTAAATAATAAATCAAGACATGACATTAAAAATTATAATTTTTAAAATATAAAACATTGAGAATTGAAATTAAATGATCCGATATGACATATAAAAATTTTATATAATGATTACCATTATCTGTATTATTTTATACCCCTATTAATTAATTATGGACATTATCATGGTATTGATTTTTTACATTGGTTATTGTTAATTATGAAATAAATGAAAAAAAGTTATTAAACATGGAAATATGGATAATAATTATGGAATGTTTCATTATGTTATATTTATATATGTTCTGGAATTAATCATAAAAATAATCATGGAGAAAACTTTGAAGAGTATTTTTTAGCAAAAATGAGTTTTTAGGCAAAAAATTGATATAAAATAAAAATATGTGTAATAGTGATTCATTTTTAATTATTGATAATAAATATAATGGAATTTTTATTCTATTACATTATGGTAAAATTTAAACCCCTCTTACGATTTTAAATAACATAGATTAATTAGAAAAATTGTTTTATAATAATATGTTTTTTTCATTATGAATTAAATAATAATAATTTTCAAAACACTCCAATAATTTCACTAAAAAATAACATTAACATTATAATTAATAAATTCAATTGTTTTAATCATAAAAGTATCTTTATATTATATAGATTAGTTATAATTTTCTTCCACTTAATTTAATAAAAATCATTCTTAATGAAAATAATTTTTTTCTCAAAAAATGTCTTTATATAATATTGTTTACTTATTTGAAAGAATAATTCACTATACATATTCTTCAATATTTGGTAATTTATATTAATACCATCCATTCTAATGGATTCTTTAATAAGGTATACAATGTCATAGTTCAGTTAGAAATAGGGTATTTTTTAAATCATGCAATCATATATTATGCATTGTCACTATGGGAATATATATATTTATAAAATCAATGTGTTACATTATACCACACATAAACTGAATTATTTATTTTATAGTACATCAAATTAATATGTATGAATGATTTCAAAAATTATTCATCACATATTATTGTTTCAATGATGTTTCCATGAATTTATCATTCATTCAAATAAAATTAACCATTTTAGTAGTTTTTTTTTCTGTAGAACATTATCTCAAAAATCCATGAATTCTTGTTGTCACCCTTCATGGGATAGATACGTTTCTTGTTTTATGGTTTTCAAGTTTATTACAGGTTATGTTTCATTTATATCCTCCCTTAAATCATATAGCTGTAAGAAATCATTCATATAAGATATGTTTGATATTATATCCAAGTGATAATAAACTGTTATGATCAAATCAATAATCATGATTGTATTGACATATCTATGCCTTATAATTTCCATAATTAAAAATAATATTAAACTATTCAATTGAGAAATTCATTGGAATACTTTTTCACCAACTCTGAATTCTATATCTCATAAATTACTGACATCATAACACATCTATGGTATTTATGATTCAGGGATGTGATTTAGAAAAGTTGTAAACCTATATATGATTTTTTTAGAGGGCCTATGTACCAAAAGCCTCTATTATATTAATTAATTCAAAAAAGATATATTTTTACGCATTATAAAATATATATATTATGAATGATCAAAATTAATTATCTATTATACCTTTTTATATTAGGAAAAAATTTTAAATTCAGGCTGTTGATCCCAAACATATTTTAAATATATAAAATAAGTAATAATATTAACCTATAGTGTTTTAATGTTCATCCCAGACATGTCACATGTCTTTGGATGATATTCAGAATTAAAGATCAAATCCATTTTTAAAAAATGGATAAGGATTTTCAACAATACCATTTTAATCCTCATATCATATTTAATTATAGAAAATTATAGTATTTCATGACACATCAATTATACTTAATGTATACTATAATGTGTTGATCATGATATAATTCTACTATGATCTCATTATAGTTTTATGATTCCATTTTATCTTCATCTAAAATGAAAATAACAATATTCCATTTTAGAATTTCTCGAATGAATAATGAAACACATGTTAATGTTTTCTTATAACAATTCCAAGGTGGGTAATAATTATGACATCCCATTAGAATTTGGTCTCTAAAAATTACATTTTGACATATTATCCAACATGTTACATGCTCTAAGAAAACTGTTTTCATTTTATTCGACCATAAATAATCTTATAATCTCTATAATTTTTTCACATCTAAGGTGAATAAAATTTTTTATATATGATATTTATTAATTATATATTTATCTAGGTCTGGTATTTCCATTGGATCATACTTAGTTCTTATTACATATCATTCCATCTCATAATTGATTCACTCAATAATATTTCTCACCATCTATTGCATTTCCAAAATCCACTCTTATTCTTCTTTAATATCCATATGGATGGATTGCTGAACATTCATATATACAAGATATAATCTTTCTACCTTCCTTTGTAACTTTATTTCCATCTTCTATAACTGCGTAAATATATTGTCTTTTTCAATCCCAATCATGGACAATGTTGAATGACCTTTATAACACATTTTATTTGCAAAAATGTATACCTTCCATGTGTGGTATTGTATTGGGATGTTGTAGTAAATTTTCAATTTCAACCATATCATTTTAAATATTAAAAACAATTTTATTATGAATATATGAATAAATATTTAATGATTTTTATATATATCACATCATTATATATTATGATAATACCACTATTTTATATGCACAAAAAATATTATTCCAAAATCAAAACCATTATTTTGGTAATACTTTTAATGAATTTTATATATTCATGAAGGATAATACATCATGATATCACATATCATGAGGATGCATCCTAATTAATTTTTATATTCATAATGGGGTATCACAATACATTCTCCACTATAGGGTTGTGTAAAAATTGGTGCACATATGGACATTATTTTTAATCCTTTAAATTATCCTAACATTCATTTCTCAAATCGTATTGGGACAAAATATGAATCAAATTTATTATTAGATTAAATTGATATTATAAATCAAGAACACAACGCTAACAGTATATATCAAATCAAATATAACTATAGATATCATTTACTAAGGATAGTCTAGGACATTAATCAATAACATTTTTCTATTAATGATTAACCAATATGCTATATCCAATGAATATATAACAAAAAAATAAAATATTTTCTTGAATATAATAATTATTTAATATTTTACAATTAAAATATCTTTTAATCAATGTATTCTATATAAATATTTAATATAATTCCATCCCCAAATGAAGATATGGTGTATAAGAATATTTTATTTAAATACTAACACATAATAATATTATTATTCCATAATGTAACAATTCACCAAATAACTGATGATTTTCAAAACATTAGTACATCCTTGTGGAATTAGTATAAATTTGGTTTCCATAACTTATATATAAGGATGATAATTTATATATCATCATTTTTGACCGTCAATTGACTAAATTTAAAATAATGAATAATCCAGGAAAATTATTGAGATATATATTGCTAATAAAAAAAGTCAACAAGGATTGTATTTAATAAATATATATATATAATGTTGAAAAATATTCATACCATCAATGATGACTTTTTTCCCTCATATTTGATATAATTATACATCTTCTATTGGTTGTAAGACCTAGAATATGGATGCACATTTTAGTAGAAGATAATTTTCCACCTCACATAGAAATAATATCATATGTTATTTAAAAATATAAATAATTAATTCCTATCATTTGAAACTGATATGGAGTTATAGAGTGAAAGTCTACCCATGAAAAAAATCCGATAAAATTCATCTAGATCATGAATATAATGAATTTTAGGAATCATAATGATATAAATTTGTTTTGGAGAGGAACAATCGGATTGATATGTGATCATAATAAATGTATGTACTTTCACTCTAAATCAATATCTAATAATTCTACATATGAATGAATATACGTGGAGTATTTTTATGAAAAAAAATATTATAACTAAACTCCAATAATATAATATATTAATTTATTATTCTTATTCCCACCTTAACGTTGTCTTTATATTTGTGTTCCGATAGTAAATCATATTTGGTTATATTGATAATAAACAATTTGTAATTAGATTATAAAATACTATGAGTCTTAAAATTCTTCATTATGATGTCCAAAATTATTACATAATAATTTATCACATGACACATTAGGATTAACCAAGAATAAACCTAGTTTCTAATTAATAAAATCCTTTATAATGATTATTAAGGAAAATTTAAATGAATACAATAAAATCAAATGAGAGTTTTTTCTATGTGATTTTTCATTAACCATTCTCATCATGAAATTGTAATGATTGAGAGAAAACCAAATCATTTTGTTTCATAGTTTTTTACACCTATGTGAACTAGTGAAATAGTTATATTCATTTTACATTATCAAAACATGGATGTATTTCGAAGGGAAACCACATTATATTTTCCTTAACAATGCTTCAAGATGTCATCATAAACATAAACATAACCCAATTTTATTAAAAAATTGAATTAATTTTAAATCAGAAAGAATATCTAAACCTTTATTCAATAACAACTATCATAACTCCACTATTTATTAGATCTATATTACATTATGTTAGATTAATATTCAATACATCACATAATAATAAATTAATGAGGGTTATAATGTTTTATAATTTTCCGGGATTATAGTATAATGTTCTTATATAATGAATGATCTTCTACATATCCAAAAAAGTTCATCTCACAATGGTATATTCTTAAAAATTCGATAAATATAATTGTTCTCCATGACCTATGAAAATAAAGAATAACTAATGAAAATATTGGATAATTTGTAATGGTAAAACGAAGACATATCAATATGTGATCATAAGTTATAATAAGACAGGAAAATGATAAGATACCATGACCATAACTTACATACATTATTTACATACAGTAAAATATCATGAATGGTAAATCTTAAAATAAGGGATTTTCTCAATAAAAAATGAAGTAAATCATTTGTTTGAAGAATTATAACGAATAAACTATACCCCATCCAAACATATCATAAAAATAATTTATAAGTTTTTAATATTAAAAAAGCAGTAGAAAATAATTTCCTTGGTCAAGGATCATTTCTGTGAATATCATAAGGGATTTTATTAACTACATATTATATCATTTCAATTGTTATGGTACACTCCCAAAACTATCATATTAAAAAATGACACTTACAGCTTCTATATCACTCCCCATTCATATATTTATAATCTATTGATATTTTTATCATTATTAATTTAATTATAAGTCTATTAAATCATTAGACCACCTAAATCACAAGGGAAAGAAAATATTTATCCTACCACATAATATAAAATTCATAATATTATCATATAATAAACAATATAAAGTTAATATGTTTCATAAAAATAAAACATTTTGTTTCAAACCATAATTTGTGGGAAACAATTGATTATAATTTTGGTCATAGAATATAATGTGTAAAATAATTTATTATTGTATCCCTTAAAAGATGGAATTCATTAAAAAAATTTAAAAAATAGAATTTGTTCAGAGAAATATATATGAAAAATAAAATATATAATCAACTAAAAATAAAATTATTGCTATTAAAAAATATCATGTTAAAAAAATATCATATAAAAATAAAAAATACCATGTTTTTTTTGAATAGCCTCGATACTAAAGAAAATATTGATGAAAAAAGAGGAAATAATTATGAATTTTCTATAAAAACTATTTATCTATAATTTTGAGTTCCTAAGTGATAAAAATGACACAAATAAATAATCATTATAGTATGAAATATAGTATAAGAAAATATATGGGGTTTAATGAATACAATCTATATAATTTACATCCGTGATAATTTATCATAGATAACCACAAAATTAACGATGAATGTAACATAAAACCATACCACCTAAAAAATTATTTAAACTAAAAAAATTAAATTAAATAACAAAAAATTTGATTTTAATTACTTTTATAATTAATCAATTCCCGATATACAATTTCGGAGGGTATTTATGTATACCACATGAATGAAACTGGTGGTGAAGATTGTATATTCTTGATAGATTTGAATGTGAAAATAGAAACCCTTGCCTCATTTAATATTTTTTATTCCTGTAAATTAATATAGCCACTATAATAAATATATATTTATTATATATACTTTAGAGATCTATATTAGAATATTAATTACTATTTATCATTCCATTAAAATTTCAAATTATAAATTTTTTTAAAATTTTCATCATTAACATGGTCATCATTGTATAAACTGGTATATTTTTCGTTCATGTTTTATTTTTGATGATTCTGGTACAATCAAATTATACATTTCTTTATCATCTGTAGAAAATTAATCATTAAATAAATATCTTACATATTAATAATATAAACTATTATAATTATTTATATAATTGAGAAGGGAAAAAAGAATCTTGTCACATCAAGGGGGAGTTCATCCAAACATACACACATTTGATGCTATAATTTTCAAATGGATGTACATGCATGAATTTAAATTTGATCACATATATAAAAATATTAATTATGTTCTAATTATCATATATAATGATTAATTAAATAATTATAATAATCCATTAATGGTGGTGATGAAAAAATTATATCACTTCTCGGAGTAAAGAAACAATAAAATAAAAACCCACCTTTTAGTGTTGTACCACATCTATGGATAACCTCAAATGGTATACACATTATGAATTCATGACTTGTATAAACATAAAACTAGTATCTCTTAAACATGGGTTGACCTTTTTGAAATGGATATTTTTAGGTACTTTTTTATATGTAAATTTTATGATGTGTGTCAAGGAGAGGATAAGTTTTGTTCATTTATAGGGGAGATGACACAGATGTTATTTTTTGAATGACTCAAATATATCAATTCAATAAAAAATCCATGTTTCTATAAATTAAAATATTTTAGAAATGAGTAAAATATATGATCTAAATATAGTGATCGTATAGGGTTTTGACATGTTTTTATGTAATTGAATCTCATTTATTTTTTAATTAACCCAGTCTCATTAATTCATTTTAATGAATAGTGTAGTATTTAATTTATATACCGGATAATATTTATAATGACCAATATTTAGAGTAGAATCATTATTAAATTTTGATATTATTATTCCATTTATAGAGAAAAGTATAATAAATTTATTTTATATAAGTGCACATTTTAATTTAAAATAACAAGTAAACAGAATAAATTTGGATTTTTAAATTTACAACTTTGATCAAAAAATGGATATATAAATTAATTATTATGAAAATAATTAATATGAAATAAATTAGATAATTTAAAAATAATTTTATCATAAGTTAATTTTTTATAAAAAGCATTTCATGTCTTTAATAGAATTTTATTTTATAAAATAATAATAATATTAAAGAAATGGTAATTTATAAATATTCACATAAATATAAATAAATTTATAAAAATCCCTAAAAATCCCTTAGATAATAAAGAAATTATTATTTAAAAAATTAAATTTATTTTCTCAAATAAAACATATAAAAATTGTAAATTTTTATGATTTTTTTGTTCAAAAAATTCACGAATAATAATTTTTAATGAATGAATATTTTTGAAACATAATATGACATTAATAAACATTGATAAATTAATTACATTAGATTAAAATTTTCACATAATTTTTATAATGTGGTAATTCATATGCATACCATCCATTGAAAGGGATAGGATATGATAGTTTAATATACCACTGTAAAGTTGGACCAATGGGTGTATGTAAAAAACTAAATCGAATAAATCAGTTTTATTTGAAAATGATATATATATATATATATATATCTATGATATTAATGTTTTATCAAGGTGTTTATTCTTTTTTTTGTCCCCATATAAGATGAAACCATAACTTTTATGATATTTTTTACAAAAAATGGAACATTTTTTGAGAAATTTATTGATTTATCCAATTGGGCCTCAATGGGGTGGTCTAGTGTTGTTTAAAAATATACTTAATGGAGGTAGTTACATTTATACAAATTACAAGAAATTTATCTAGGTTATTGTGGAGAAAATTATCTACATCAATGTACTAGTATGTTATTTTAAAAATTTATGGGCTATAACTAGTTCATAGAAAATAATTTCCATTGATGGTAACATACTACGACAAAAAAGAGGCATATATTTACATAATCACATTCATATAATTATATAATTTTTATTTTATCATGATTATCATTAGAGTAACAACAATATTTTTGGTATTCATTAGATTTATTAATTTTTTGTTCAATAGTATCAACATTGTTATGGTGATTATTAAATAAACAAATGGTAATTAAAAAAATAAAGATGATAATGGTCCGTGTTTGAGTAGTTTCCTTAAGATAGTTATAGGATACCAATAATATGATTATATATAAGATCATATATAATATATTTTTATAGAAGATCATATTTTTGGAATTTTGGTAAAATTTTTTATATTTTTATTCTTAATACTAAATTCCAATTTATACATGGATGATAAAGATAGTATTTTAATGGGAGGAAAGAAAGAATAGGGAATATGGGTGTCAAATGTTTATTTGGAATGGTAATTACATTAGATTCATGCCTATTTTCCCTTTCCATAAGTTACCTTTTAATACATTGAATAATAAGAGTTTGTATTTGGTCTAGTTTGAATAGTTTCAAGTATCATTAGTGTATCAAAACACAATTTAATAAGCGGTAAAATATTTCATCAATTACATTGATTATTCTTGTATTAGTTTTATTGTATTATTTCATGTCATGTTTTGTTTATTATATTGTTGAATGATCTTGTGGTGAAAAAATATAATATTTGGTATGATTTTCTCATGATCATATCCATGCCACCAAAAATCTTAATGTTAATTTTGAATTATTTTATCATATTCTTTTTTGGGGAATTTCATAATCCTAGAGTGATTTTTGGACTTCATTGATCATAAAATATTATATTTCATTACTATCAAGATTATTTAATGTTCTATTAGTGGATAATCGTTGTGTTTGAATTAGATAATTATTTCGAGATAATGATATATCATTTGAGAATTACAATAAGTGGAGGATGACACAGAATCAGATGACATTATATTTGGAAAAAGGGAAGTAAATTGGTTGAGATGTTTTATATAATTTGACAGATAACATTCCAATATTACCCAAAATAGAGTATTCTCAATTATGAAATTTTGAGTAGGTGGTGTCTGTATATAATATTTTAAGTAATCATGCAATTAATAGGTGGACAGTATATAATAAAATTCATGATTGGTATTTAATTAGGGAAGTAATATTTTGAGATATTTTATGAGTTTCCTATGTATGTCTCAGAGGATAAATCTATTCATCCATCCTAGTGTTTAAAAGATATATTATTTAGTGTCCCAAACCTAGTGACCTACGATATATCCAATGACTAGTCACATCATGACAAATACCACACTTTTATATCCCCCCTACGATGTCGACAATTGGTTAGGGTTAAATAAGATAATGTTGGGAAACTATACCCGTTATATTATATTTGGATGTAATAAAATACATAAAAATCCAAAAAAAATAAAGAGAGTGGAACAATTAAAACCTTTATATTAGGAATACAATTATATAGAAACATTCACAATCTTATTATTAAATTAATCTCATTTAGATCATGTATGAATACATCCCAATAAAGATCTTCTGTGGGATGATCAGAAATAATATATTAAAATACTATAGTATAAAAAATTAGATACTGAACTTCCTGAAACAACCTATGTGTGGACATTTACACTCATCCCAACTGAGATAATTTTTGAAACTGTATACTTATATAGTAAATAAATATAACAATATTACAATAATGAGATATTCACATCTATCAAGGTTTATCATCAGTGTGATTTCAAAAAATATCTTATCCACAACAATTAGCGACCATAAAAATTACATTTAAATATTCTCACTAACATATTGTAAGAAATAAATTTTATAAAAATATAAATTCAAAACACATGTTCAACCATTTTATACTCATGAAAATACAGTTTTGGTAATCTAAAAAATTCTACTGTAAATGTAAGGGTCGGAAATGGTGTCACAATGTTGAGTACATAATATTCATGAACTAAATTTTTTTTCTCCTAATGGGGTTGGAAAAAATTACATGTAATAACTGTTAAACTATAAAGAAACAAGTAGTTCCATGTATAATTCTCTATTCCAAATTAAAATTTATATGTGATTACTTTCACCTAATGGAAGTATTATAGTGGGCCATCATATTTAGTGTCTAATAATATATATGTACCTCTAAATAATGTTAATATCAAGAGGTATTTTGTATCCCATAGTAGATAATATATGTGAGACCCCCATTAATTGGTAAAATTTAAATGTAATTGGTTTTATTATATTTGATAAAGAGATTTTGGACCACCATAAAAGGATTGGATCCCTCTGATTTGAGGAGTTAAATATCTGAAAATATTGGTAGGACATGTATGAAATTGAAGTATTGTATTATTATGGGGTTTAATACACTAAAAATTTATTTCAAAACAATATGAAATTATTTCAATTAATTAGGATGGGATTTCCTCCTACAGTAATATATGCTGGACCCCACAACAATAGATGGATATTAATAAGGTATAGTCATCCTATAATAATTATATATTTGGTACCAATACATATTTATTAGATTATATTATGAATGGATTACCAAAATTAGGTCCTAATGTTTCCTAGGATATTACTCCATCATCATGCAAGATAATCTTCTTACATTTCACTAAATATGAATCTCTATCTAAATATAGTTAATGTCGTATGACATCATCAATATATAATCTACTATACCATGTTCGTAATTAAGGGAACAATATATATGAGTCCCAGGACATTGTTGTACCCCTTCCACAACATGTATAATGACTTAATATGTAACCCACCCCAATATATCATCAAATATCACTAAAAAAGTCACATGTGTAACTAAAATTGATAATCTCTAAGGAATATTCTATGTCAGGACTGAATGATCCCACTAAACACATACCTTTTAAGAGTGAATCAAACTATTATATTATAAAAAAATTCATATCTTTATAGGGTTACAAAAAATAACTATAATATATTAGTTTCTTAATATTCTAATAGAATAATGTCATCAAATATAATTTATTGAAACTACCATAGTCCGATTATGGTAAAACAAGTAATCAATCACTTGTTTATTGTGAAAAAAATATCCTTCAACAATAAAAAATATAAACCTAAAAGGCAAAATAAATGAAATATTGAAACCTCATTAGTGTACCGTTGGAAGTACATCATTCAAATTCTTAATAAATATCTCAAGGAATCCCCTAAAAATTATATTTCTATACTAAAGGATATCCCTATATATAATATAAATAAAAAAATGTTACCAAATTATAAAACAAAAATCCAAACCACAAAAACCTCAAAAAATTGAAAATATATTAAACTATAATATTAAATACAAGGAAATAAACAAAAACCAATTTCAATGATGGATTCACTTTTGGTTTCAATATAACAATAAGTGATAATTTATAATGGAGAAAATAATTTGATGATTCATAATCATGAAAAAGAACACATATGTTCTATTAAGTTCCTAACATACCTTAGTTGACTCATATAAAAAATAGAAATCCCCATTTATTATATTAAATGTCAATAAAAAAGTATAATGAATCATTAATAACACAAACATTGGTAAATCTATATTATGTAGATAAATTATGGATTATATACCATAACTATGAAGTTAAAAACATTATAATTTTTGTTACCATCAACCCATGACAACCATAATAATCATCAAGCACTTAGATCATCAATATAATTATTATATTATTTATAAAAAATTATATATAATTCCCAAAAATTACTTATATATCATTAATTAGAAATATTTGGTGTAAGCACAAAATGTGAAGTCTCTGAATCATAGACTAAAAAAAATTGGTAATCAAATCAAACTATAACCTTTAAACAATGTTGATAAAAAGTAATAACAAAGAAACCTAACACAAAAAATAATTCAATACAACGTTTTTTAAATTTAAATTTAAAATAAATAAGGCATTTTCTTCAAAAGAAACAACATCAAATATTATGTAATAATCAGTAATCACTATCCTCTATCTTCTATACATGAATTACAAATGAAATTGAAAATTACTATGCCTAGAACTAGTTGGGTAGTCAAAAAATTTAATGATCACATTCCATTGAAATATAGGAAGACTAACATGAATAAGTGGAGTTAAGTAATGATTTTATAAATAAGAAATTCAATAAATAAAAACCTTTCAGTACACTACGAATCTGTGGTGGATGAACAATGTGAGATTGATGGAAATAGTGGAGTCTATTTTTTTCGTTTGGAATGGGCCCCCAATCCATGAACTGTTAAGAAATAATAGAAACTAAAATAAACAGTCTTTTAACATGAAATAATATTTCAAACTAAGCTAAATAGAAATTTCATAGACCATTAGAATATTTATGTTTCCCCATCCATGGTCTGTGGGAGTATATACAACCATTTATAGTGGCCATGATATTGCTACACCACCACTTTTATTCTTAATACTACATCTTCATCACCTGAATGAAATGAATTATAAAAATTTAAAATATCATTCCTTTATCATACATGGGATCATTTTTGGAGTTATTTTTCATAACATATGTATGATTATTATGGATAATGTCAGTCTGAATATTAATTTTTTTGGAGTGTAATTGTAAATATCAATTTTATGAAAATATTATGAGAAATATATATTAGTAGTGTTTAAGAATAATCAGTTAAATGAATTGTTAAGAGTTACAATTAAAATAATTTTTCAAATTATATACATCATTGAATAATGAATTATTACTTTTATATAATTACTATATATATAGTTATATAGTGGGATGATATCATCCATCTTGAATGTTACAAAAACATCATAAATTCAATTGTATATGATTTAAAAGAATTTTTTTATGCTATCATGAATTGGAATGATAAATAAAACAGTAAAAATAATACATTATATCACAATATACCATAGTATAACCATAGTATTACTTTTTAAAATCAATTTATTAATGGAAATTTATTATTCATTTAATTAATTTAAAAACAATATTTACATTCATAAAATATTTAACATCTGTTTTTACAGAAATCCTTCATTGTGTATAGAATATTAAAATATTAGTAAGATATGGATGTAAAATATATAATAATGTACAACCTTTTTCTGTTATATAACCCTTACATAATGGTTATCATGGTTATATTGTTTAAGGGTGATGGTTGGGAGAGTTTTGATAACATTTGAGGTGTTTTGGGGAAAAATGTAAGTCAAACTGGAGGCACATGGTTTGCCTAACCATGCAACCAAACTATGCATAGTAAGAGATTTTGAGGCAGTGAAGAATTATACATTTGGAGACCTTTAAGGAGGTTATGTGATGGTCTTCTAAGGTAATGTCTAATTCATGGTTAGTGCACTATTTGTCTAACCGTGTGAATTGATCGTGTAAGTACTTAAGTACGATCCTAGGAAAGTGGATCATACATGTTTTTTTCCTCAAAATTTCTCATTTTTATACTAAATGGCTAGAAAATGGGATTTCTCTCCCTTGAAGGTAGGACAACCACTCCCAAGAATTCTGAAGGTTATCTGAATGCATTCCATGGATAATCAATGTCATATTATTGATGCATGTGACCGTTCTTCGTCGTTCTTGATCAGTTTCTTAGACCAAAATATATATACTTATCTTCATCTATATGTTTTTATTTTTACACCATATAGGGTTCGATATAAGTATGTGGATAACAAATTTTATGATATTTTCATGTGTTCTTTCTAAGAGAAGAGATCTAAGGCGGGTTTTTTAAGAATCAACCCTATTTTCTTGATCGTTCTTCGTTTGGAGTGTTTTTAATAAAAAACATTGAGGTAGGAGGCTTCTCTCTTAACTTGTATTTCTAGAATTAATTTGATTAGCTTAAATTTTTTTTATTTGAATGATATTTATTTTGAATATAATGGATGAAATCTTTTTTATTGATGATTTATGGTTTTACTTTAATTGTAAACTCTTGATGAATTGTTGTGCAAAGTGAATGGCCCTCTTGAATTTAAAATTATGATTTTAAATTATCGATTTGATGGAGTAGTTAAATGGATTGATGAAATTTAATATATCAATAAAAAGGTTGTTTTATTCAAATGGATTTGTATTGAAATGAATTTTTTGGTATTCATTTCTAATAAAAACGATTTATTTTATTAAAAATGAGTTCTATCATGAACCCTTAGAATATTGTTGTTAGATCATATTTTATTTCTAAGGAATGGTTGAAATATGACCTTATGATCAGGTCCAAAGGTTAAATAGCACATAGATATAATTTTCATATTTCATATACATGGCTTGGTTGATATATAACATTATGCTCGGTGCCAAAGTGTTGATGGCACATGGGAATCAATTACCTAGTGGAGACTTGGTAGATTGACGAGAAACTGCTCATGGTTATGGAATTGTCAAAATGTAGGATTCATGGATATTTTCATGGGTTTGTGGGATGGTTAGGTATGATAAAAATGGGATACTGTGAAAAGTTATTAATGTTTGTTTAGATATTTTTTTGGAAAAATAACTTCCTAGAAAATTGGTTTCGATAGCACTTGTATGCTTTTGGTTATAAATGTTTTTGGTATGTTTTCTTATATCTGGTTATAAATTATTTTTAGAAAATATTTTACATAAAATTTTCATTATAAATGTTTCTAACTCTTCTATACTATTGTCATGATTTGGGAAGGCTTTTGGGAAAACCTACTGAGTTTTATACTCACCACACCTTTGGAACTCTGGTGAATTTGTGATTACATCATCTAGGATAGTGGAAAGGGTAATGTTTCCCATGTTTTTAGCACCACCTCGTGATGTTTGGGTTGTTTAGAGATTATGGATCCTTGATCTTTTAGTGCATGGGGTCATATGATCTTTTGAGATTCTTATGTCGTCTATCCCTTATGTACATTGATACTTGGTTATTGTTTTGCTATTACATACTATGATATTGTTTTGAGATACATGAAGATGTTGTGTTGTCATTATTTTGCTCATTAATCATATAGTAAATGTTTTTTGTTTTTGGTTCGGTTATTGGTTCATCTATTAAAGAGTAAATGGGTCCCCACTTATATTTGAAACACATTGGCAGTTATTTCCAGCCTTGGGCGTCTTGGGTATGTCGCATAAATAATAGTAATGACTCATTTTACTCTCAAGAAAATGAGAATTAGAAGGTCATTGCAAATGGTATTAGTCTGGTCATTACCTTGTGGTACAAATTGTTACCGTTCATGGTCATTGAGATGGAATTATTTTTCATATATTCCTTAGGTTGGATTCATAGAAAGGGGTTGGATTGTCATAACATGAAATGTAATGCATAAAAGGACATATCTTACCTATTTATGTTGAACATCAAGTAACCAGGGTGTTGGGTACATAATTATATTGGATATATTTCTAGAATGTCGGAAATCACATTGTCAACGTTTTTGCTAATGAAATGGGAATAAAATGCATTGTCGAGGAATGACATCCAACTATGCTTGCATGTATCATGGTGAGAAATAATTTTTTTTTCCATAGATGTACTTTTTTAGATAATACTAAAATTGTTTTCAAATGAATGATTTTGCAAACACGATATTCGGTCTATTTTGAAAATGATTTGATTTTCAAAAAGCATGTTTAGTCTTTTAAAAAATGTTTGAACATGGAAAAGGGTCATTTTAAAATCAATTTTGTTATAATTTATGTGATATAATTAGAAATTATTAGCCATCAGTTGCTAGAGTGTGAGATTGAATGAGTTTTTTGGTAGTTTAGAAAAGGGCACCCTGTGGTTGTCAAAGAAACCAACCCAAATATGCTATGAATATTCTAGTTTCACCTAAACCATGGGGGAAAATAAGAGTTTGTTCATTTTATTATTCATGATTTTTAAGTTGTGGATATGGGGCACTAGAGGAATGAACCATGACATGAAGATCATACCATCTAGTTCAGGAATAAGAATCCACTAAACGTATAGGGTTATGTTGTACCTGAGAAGGAGGAGTTGTGGAAAATTATGATAAATCATATATTCGATTTCATCGGCACACCATTAGAGATCAAGGTCAAGCTGTAGATGTATATGCTCATGGATCTTGCACAACATTGGTGGGAATTAGTGGTGCAGGAAAAATTGGATGAAGGCCATACTTTGGAGGATTTTGACGAATTGTTCAAAAAATAATTATATCCTCATACGTTCCAGATCTAGAAAATGATGGAATTAACTAGCCTAAAATAAGAGAGTCTCTCTATCACAAAGTACGCAGCTATATTAATGAATTTAGTTCGTCTTGCACTAGAGGTTGCTTTAAGTGAGTCTTTCAAGGTACGCGTCTTTGAATCTAGGCATATGAAATTGAATCGATTGAAAATTGTGGTGCTCAGTGTTATAGATTATATAGAGATGGTTAAAATAGTGATTGCGGATAAATGTGATATATCATTATTGATTGGAGGAGGAATGATGATACCTATAGGGAATCGTGGGAACTCAACAATTTGGATCAATCAGAAAAGGAAAACCAATTTACAAGGTGGAAGGGGAAATCGGAATCTGATGGTGTGATCAGTGAAACTTCCTCCATGACCCCCTTGCAAATTAGGTTGCTTATAATTTTGTTCCCAAGACCACATATTGTGAGATTTTATAGAAAAACCTAGAGAATTCCATAACTACAAGAAGATGAGGAACCTTCAGTGCTATTGTCATAGTGCTCCAAGTTCAGTTTATGGAGACACTTCTTATGCATCTCAATCATCACAATCATCAATAAGATGATGAAAATAGAATTAGTCACTTCAACATAGTATAGCTATCCATATAGATTCTAGAAATTCAATGACTCTTCAAGATGGGCAATCTGTGAAAGGCAACAAGGAGAATAGTGCTGCAATGATGAACTTGTATGTAGATGACAAAATGATAATTGATGATCGGGATGGACCATCTATGGTGAGAGATAAAATTCATTTAAATTATACTCTACTCTATGTGCTCTTCAATACTGGTTAATCACATTCTTTCTTTTCATATAGTGATATTTAATTGTTGTGTTTAAAGATACAAATGATGCAATTTATCTTCAAACTACAAACTCATCATTGTGTTAGAGAATTTAAAGCTTTTGCGTTTAAATAATGTGCTATAAAAATTGATGGAGATGAACTAAAATGGGACTAATTTATGTTGTACATTGATGTTTATTATGTAATAATGTGAATGGATTGGTTGAAAATTTTCAATGCTCACATTGAATGTTATAGGAGAACAATTAGTTCCACAACTGAGGAAGACATCGAGAATCTATTCAAAAAATAGTGGATGGTAAATAAAGGGGAAAAGATCTTTTTATAACCAATTGAAGGGATGACATTTTATTAGTTGGTACAGTTGAATTTATCATTAATTGAGGAGATAGAGGAAAATAGTTTTCCAATATTTGTGGATAAATTACAGATCTCTTCCCCAAGAATGTCTCACGGTTACCACCTCTATGAGAAGTGGAGTTTACAATTGATCTCCTTCTAGGGAACAATCCAATTTTCTATCCGTCTTATAGTATGTCACTAAAAAAGATAATGGAATTGAAAGTGATATTGTTGAAATGGGAATGAAAGGGTTTCATTAGGCCAAGAACTTCTCTATGGGCATCATCAGTTTTTTTCATGAAGAAAGGTTATGAAACTCTCTGTCTTTGTTATGATTATCCTAAGCATAACCAAGATACAATAAAAATATATCCACTTCCATGAATTGATTATCGGTTCGATCAATTCATGAGAGCTCAGTGGTTCTCAAAAATTGACCTGTGTTCGGGATAACACCAGTTGCGAGTTTAGAAAGATGATATTTTGAAGACTGCTTTGATAAGTAGATATGGACACTATGAATATGTAGTCATGCCTTTAGGTCTAACGAATGCATGTATGGTTTTCATAGCATTGATAATTTGTCTATTTTAGTGATATCTTTACTCTTTTCATGTGGTGTTTGTGGACTACATCTTGGTGTATTCAAAGACATGGGATGAATAAGAGGAGAACTTTGAAATAGTCTTATAAATCATTACAGATCACCATTTTTATGAAAAGTTATCAATGTGTTATTTTTGTATACCGTAAGTAAGTTTTCTTGGCCATTCCATTTCGGAAAAATGTGTTTCTATTGATCCTGAAAATATAGAAGTTTCCATCCAGTGGAAACCGCTGAATAATGTATTCATGAAATCAAGATTTTTTTTTCTAACTAGTTACTACCAACATTTTTTGTGTGGTTTCACATTACTATATTCGCCAATGACAGCTCTACGAAATAATAATGATCCATTACAATGGATATAGGAATGCCATATGTCTTTCCAAGTGTTGAAATATCATTTTACATCAGCACCTATCTTGATTTTTTTCAGAATCAGGACATTGGTATGTGGTGTATTATGATGCTTCGGGATCAGGGTTGGGCTATATTCTCAACCATGGAGACCATGTGGATGAATACAGTTCGAGGCTGTTAATACATCATTTGAAGAACTACCCAACACACGATTTGGAGTTAGCTACAGTCATACATGTTTTGATGACATGGAGACACTATATCATTGGAAAGATATTCCCTATGTTTATGGACCATAAATAATTTAAACACATTTTCTCACAGCATGATATGAACTAGAGACAAAGGAGGTCGATGGAGTATCTCCATATATGTGAATTTGACTTGATGTATACACTAGAAAAAGGGAATTCAATGGCGGATGCATTGAGTAGAAATACACATACTCAGTTTGAAAAATATGCTTTAGATGAATGGATGTTGATGTCAATCCTAGACGACATGAACATGGAATGTGAAGACTGAGGTGATGTTGTAGTTTTCTATTGAGCTACACTTGTTCATGATTTGATAAAAATGGTCAAAGACGCATAAAAATCTGATGCGAGATGTCTAGTTTTGAGTTCCATAATCAATGGTGGGGAGACCATTGAGGGATGTAAAATTTATGGTATCTCATTTTGGGTTTTAGATATATGATAGTTGTAACTATGCCTTTTCAAGAATAAATCCTTCATTGGTACCACCATTCGAGATGGTTTGTACATCTACGTACCCTGAGGATGTATTAGGTGTTAAAGGACCAGTTTTGGAGGAGTGACATGAAAAGAAAAGTGGTCGAGTTCATCTCATGGTGCTTATCCTGTTAGTAGATTAAAGTAGAGAAACAATGTATTGGATGAATATTTCAGTCTTTACCTATCCCAATGTGGAATTGGGAGAAGATAGCGATTGATTTTGTTTTAGGTAATCCATGAATGGTTGAGAAATATGATTCCCTAAGGGTGATAGTTGATCGACTTACCAAGTCGGCCCATTTCATCCATATTTGTGAAACTCACACTGTGGATGATTGGTAAAAAACTACATCCGAGAAGTGGTAAAGAGGAATGAAATACCATTTTAAATAGTCTCATAATAATATATAAGGTTCACATATCGTTTCTAGAAATCTATACAATATTCTCTTGGGACTCGGTTGACTATGTGCATGACGTATCATTCCCAAATGAATGGGAGATCCGAGTGGATGATAAATTTTTTGGAGACATGTTGTGGGCTTCTGTAATTGATTTTTGTGGATCATGTGAGGATCATATACTACTGGTGTAGATCACATACAATAACAACAATCGGGCCTCGATACACATGGATATGTTTGAAGCATTGTATGGGCATCCTTTTTGTTCTCCATTATGCTGGGTGGAAACAGGTGAAACATCACTAGTTGGTCTCTTCCTTGTCCAACAAAAAATAGAGAAGATTCAGTTGATCAACAAGAGGATGGAGACGACTTAGAGTTTTCATAAGTCTTATATAGATCACCATAGAGGAATGTTTTCGTTCGATGTGGTTGACCATGTATTCTTGATTATATCTCCACGACTTGGACATCCTCATTTCGAGAAGTATAGAATGTAATCTCTTAGATAAAATGGCCCTTTTGAGAAATTGGAATGGTTTAGGGGATGGAGTATCAGTTGTCATTACTACCATGGTTCAGGTCAGTGCATAATGTATTCCATGTATCTCAGTTGAAAATTTATACGCTTTACCCTGACCATGTTATCTGATGGGATCATGTTGACCATGATTCAGATTCTTCATTGATAAATATCCTCAAACGGATTGTGGATAGGCAAGTGAATTTATTACGGGGAAAAGAATATGTCTAGATTTGGTTTTCTGGAATAATGGATAAATTTATGAATAGACATGGGAATATGAGAAGGAAATGAAAGAGCAGTCTCCATAACTCATTCAGTTGTGTAAGGTTTTTCTACATTCTAGAGACGGAAAGACCAATGGTTGGGAGAATGTAGTACCTGTAGTTTCTGGTATGTAACCCTTAAATAATTATTTTCAGAGTTATAATGTTTTAGGGTGATGGTTGTGAGTGTTTTGAGAACATTAGAGTATGTTTTGGGGAAAATTGGAAATTGAAAGGGAAGTACACGTTTTGTCTAACATTGTGGCCAAACCATGCGTAGTAGGCACATTTGATGCATTTTCTCTGGAATAGTTAAAAAATTGTTTGGGAGACTGTGTGAGGAGGTTGTATGAGGTTCTTCTAAGGTGGTTTCTAATGCACATTTATCATACAGTTAGTATAACCATGTGAGATAAAGGTGCGAGAACTTTAGTATTATCCCAAAAAGTGCATCTCACACGTTTTTTATACCAAATGGCTCATTTTTTCCCCTAAGAGGCTTTGACATGGGATTAACCTCCCTTGAAGGTAATATACCCTGTTCCATGCAATTTCATGGGTGATATGATTGTTTTCATTGGCTAATAAAAGGTTGATTCTTGAGGTATAAGATCATCTGTTATCGTTATTAATTGGTTTCTTAGATCTACATAGATCTACTTCTCCTATTATCTCTGTTTCTTAGATCTACACCTGTAATCGGTAGATTAATGTTTTTGGATTCCAAATATGATGATATTTGGCATTGGTCTTTCTAGGAGACGAGATCTAAAGTGGTTTGTTAATTAATCAAAATGATTTTATTGAGCGTTCTTTTGTCATTTTAGTTTTCGTCAAAACCTTTGAAGTTGGAGGCTTCTATCTCGAATCATATTGATTGAATCAATTTTATTAGTTTGAAATTGGATTATTTGAATGCGATTGATTGATAAAATCATGGAATAAATCTTATTTAGCAATGATTTTTGGTTTTTGTGATATTGTGAAATCTTGGTGGATTGATGTGATAAGTGATTCAACCTCTTCAATATAAAACGATGATTTAAAATAATTGATTCACTGGTGTTGTTAAATGGATTGGTGAAATTTTTGGTTTCAATAAAAGGATAGTTTTATTGAAATGGTTATGTATTGAAATTACATTGATGGAATTGGTTTTCAATAAAAATGGTATTTTTATTGAAAAGTTGTTTTGGAATGATCCTTTGGCATATTAGTGTCTGTTCATATTGAATTTATGAGGCTTGTTTGAAAAAAGACCTTGTGCTCAGTGCCAGTGGTAAAATTTCACATGGGATATAAATTTCATATTTCATATATAGGTCTTGGTTGAAATATTACATTGTTCTCGATGACAATGGTTTAATGTTGCAGGGGAAACAATTACCTTGTGTGGACATGATTCATCGACGAGAAACCGCTCATGCATATTGAATTGTCATAATTAAGCATGCATGGTTGGTTGCATGGGTTTTTGGGATGGATGGGTATGACAAAAAATGAATATTGTGAAATGTTTTTAAATCTTTTTCAGTTATTTTTCATTAAAAATATATTGCTGGAAAATTGGTTTCGATTGCACGTGTATGATTTTGGTTATAAATAGCTTTGGGAATTTTTTTAAATCTTGTTATAAGTTATTTTTAGAATATTTTCTTATAAACAATTCATTCTATATGTTTATAACTATTCCATCCTTGTTGTGTGAGAAGGGAACTCATTGGGGAATACCAACTGAGTTTTATACTCACCCCTTCTTTCGCACATTAGGGTTTCTGCAGATGTTATCATCCCGGACGGGGGAAAATGTAACGTTTCCCATGTTTTTAGAACCACCCAGTGTTTTTTGCGATATTTGGATATTGTGGAGCATGGAGCATGTGGAGAATATATTCTTATGAAATTTTTAGAGTCTTGATCCATCTATCTAATGTGTACATTCATACATGGTTATTCATCATTTATTACATAATTTGATATGGTTCTAAGATACATGAATTTGTTGAGTTGAATTTCTTTTGCGCATGAATCATATAGTGAACATTGGTTTATGTTTTTATGGGTTATTGGTATATTTTTTAAAGGTTAAATCATACCCCACATGTATTTGAAACACATCCGCATTTATAGCCAGCCTTTGGCGTCTTGGGGATGTCGCTTAAGGCCTAGTAATTACTCGTTTTGCACTCAATCGAATGTCAATTTGAGGGTCATAACATTTAATACCCATCAGTAAATTTTTAATAACTAATTATTTGATCATTAATGTATTACTACACCCATAATCTATTTATCCCTTAATTCAAATTCCGTATATCTAATTTACAAAAATAAAATAATAATGTATGTTTTTTTTATTTTAAGTCTTTTTCTATGCAGTTTAGAAAATATCTCACAACATAATTTCATATCAGATGAAGAATATAAAAATGTTTTGTCTTATAATTTCATATGATAGATTATTAAGGTATTCTTAGTATGTGAATAAATACATGGGCCCCATGTTGCATTTTACTTTTTTTTGTTATTTTATTAAATTTAATGGGTCAGGTTGTAAACCATAACTTTTCTATGTTACATAATTCTATTGTGAATCACGTTTACAAATCACTCCTAAAATTATTATTTTAGTAAATATAATTAACAAAAAAACAAACACTCAAATGATTTTATAATAATTGAAAATGATATATATAGATATATAAAAAATAAATAATTATATTCACATCACATGTTGGCTGTCTAGTGAAACCATGCTCTAAAATCAATTTTCATTTAATTTATGAACAATTATGAAATTCACAAAGATATTTTTAGAATATATTTCAAACTCAACAATCATTATTTCCACATTAAATGAAATATATCCCTAGTATTTAAAAAAATAACACACCCATATATAATTTCATTAGATTCATTCTTATCCTCAATTAGTGCAATACCATATGGTGAAAGTCACTAACTACTCCCTATCATGTAGTTTCACTTTATTGAGAAGTATCCTAGTAATTATCGTATTGAGTCTATCAGTAACTAATATCCAATTACATTTCATTGTCTCCAAAATCATTGTAGTTAAGGTTTTTTTATTATGATTCAAAATCCAATGAAATTGTACAATATTTATATGTCTCTATCAATCAAATTTTATATAAAACATTTACACTAAAAAACATGGGTCTGATTCATTTTCTATATCCTATTATTTATTCCCTTATGAAAATAACTATATAACGTCCTAAAAGGTCAATGGACTAAAAAATAATTAAATCATATATATTGTTAGGATAATACAATAATCATTCCATGATCATTGTGAAAATTATTTCTTTCCCATTCAATAACTTTGATATGGATAATTGATGTCATTGATTTATACATTAAATGTTATCACAAAGATCTACACCTTCAGATCCCAAGAGTAATGATATCTAAATTCATAGTTTAACACTCTTGGATCAACTAATAAAATAATACATTCTAAATTATATATCACACTTTTCAATGTGCACAAACTTTATACAATAAAATTTAATATAATTATAAATATCTTATGTGACATACCATTTCATATAAAAAAATGTATCCATAATGAAATGTGGTCACATGTTTATAACCAAATTATGTGTTAATCAGATATCTTTATATATCAATGTTTAATTCATCCTATTTCTAACACATAGCTTTAATATTAACAGTCTATGGGTTTCAAATAATTCAATATAAATTCTTTACAACAATTCACCCAAAATAAACGTAATAACATAAAACTATTGACAGTGTGATAACCACTATTGGATATAACTTATAACCACTTTATAATAAATAATTCACCTCATATTGGTAATAAATAAAATTTAATAACTCATGATCCAATTTTGGTAGATCTCAGTAAACCCATTCTAATAGGTTATCAATTTGGTCAATGTCACTATAAACTAAATCTATAATTAATTCATTTCCATAATACTTCACTAATTAAATATACACTACTAAAAAAACGATGTCAATTAATATTAGAGGACTCGAATGTGTCATCACGCTATATAATGTACAATAAATACCTAGTATTTTATTTTATTTTTACAAATTAACCACTAACCAAAGCTGAAAAACAATCCAAATTACTTAATAATGCATTCAAAATACTCAACCACAATATTCATTGTATGACCTTGAGGTAATATCATAAAATTTATTGATTATAATGTAATTATAAAAAATAAATAACATGATATGGATATATAAATTTATTGATGAACCTTAATATGCCTCAAATATTATTCCAGTAGTCAATATAAATAACATTATGAATACTAATCATTATATTGAAAATAATTTAGTACTGGCCAATTTTTAATCAATCCATTTTAGAGAAAACTAGGATTATACTAACATTTAGAATAGAAATGATTAGCATACATTGTTACCAAATCCTAGTTAGGAAAATAAAATCTCCCTTATCCACTAAAATTAAATACCAATGTCACAATATAAGATGAAAAGTCCTTGAAATTATCTAGATCTATTAGTGTTTGAACCAATAATGTAATTATCAATTGATTATTTGATTGTAGGACAATAGAAAAAATTCATTATAATAATCATTATCTGGAAATATTCATGTATTATATTAATCCAAAGTCTAGACACATCAGATAAATCACGAATGTCACTTTACCGTGGTTTATCCTTGATTTTTTCATTAGAAATACACCATGAAGATTGTGAAATAAAACACCCATATAACAATGTAAAAAGTAAATATGAAAAACACACTTAATGGTACATACCTTCAACTAGTATAAAGTTTATTCTTTCCATATATTGTAATATAATATTATACTATAATTTTGTAAAAGAAAACTCATTAGTAAATGATTTTTCCTAAAATTAATTATTCTACACAATAAATCACATAGAATATTATACAGATTGAAATTTTCTCACATCCCTACAAATACACAATGTTTTGTCACACGTATGCATAATCTAAAATTATAACCATTTTTTCTGTACTAGAGAATGGATAAAAATAAAATATTTTTCATTATTAGCTAATAATGAATCATGAAATTATTCGCATATTTGATATGATGTACGTATAAGGGATAATACCTTTTCATATAGCTACCCCACATCACAAACCACTATTAATAGAAATAAGAAGTGCACCATACAAATATTTAAACAAGCCCAATTCAAACCAATCTGTGTTTTGCCTCATCATCCCTGAGATCCTTTGATATGTCTTTGAATAATATACACCATAAATATCATTACCCAAATATAAATCACTTCATATTTGGAATGACATAAATATAAGTAATTTATATAATGTTCATTATCTCATAATCCTTCTTAAATAATGGGTATCCATATAAAAACCATTTCAAGTATAAAAATCACCAAATTTCTATGAATTTCAACATAAATTATATTTATTGATTGTATCACGTAAAACATTGTAGTTTATTGTTAGTTATATATCAAAATTCTAATTTTAAAATTTGGAAAATAAACAGAATTGTGTTTTTTTTATTTTATGTAGTAAAATATAATTTTCTTCTAATGAACCATTTATTTAAAAACACATAAGAATTAAATTATCATAAGACCGTAGTATTAAATTATTATTCAAGACTTCATATATCATTCTACATCAATAAAAATATGAATCAAATAAAACCTCAGATTCACATCAGGTATAATATTAAATCAACTATAATATAGAACATAGATATGTGGAATTAAAAATCCCTAGATACTTTTATTATCACATATAAATGTGCTAGTATTGAATAAATATGTCATCTATCTTGAGTTTATACATGTACAAGATTTATTTTATAATACGTATTTCTTAATACCATAAAATAAATATTTTAGTATAGTATTAATTCCTCCTTGAAATCTTTTACTCTTGTAAAATCCAAAATAAATAACTATATGACATCCTTTGTGAATCCTCATTTTTCAGAGGTTACATACTATAGAGGTTGGTATGATAATAATAAATTTAGATACTATGACTTCAATATCATATAAAATTATATTTTAATTAATACAAATAACCATATTGAATACTAGAATACTATAAAAATGTATTCAATTATTACACATAATAAATTATTAAATATACCAACTATATTATAATTAAATAATTCCCATTTAGGTCATATATTTTTATATATTAATAGATAATTCTAGGTTTCAATATTGTTTACAACAAATGATGTAATCCAATAATATATCTAAATTTCATATATAAAAAATTGTATTTAACCATACCATATAACTATCCCCACTTAAAAATAAATCTATTCTTCCAATAACACATGATTTAGGGTACCCACTACATACAATATAAAAATTATGTGAATTAGATAACTAATGAGATTCGCCGACATTGTGTCATAATAATAATAATATTCCACTGATAATGGGCCCTATAAAAATTAACAATATATATTTTCATTAATGAATTTTATTGAAAATGAATATAAAAAATAAAATTTATAACAATTATAAACCCATTTGGTACTAAATTACATAAATGAATGTCAACTCATACATCATCTAATAATGAACTGGATTAATGATCCCTTGTGTCCAATTAGATCGTATGAGTGTAATTTTACAAATTAAAATAACTCTAAATTTGATGGGATTCATATATATATAAATTAATATGGGTTAATAATGAAATGGGATTAAATTAATAGTGTAATTTTTCCATCATTTAGAAATATTATTGGGTCCACCACCTATTGACTAGATCTCTGAGGGAATTGATTTCGACCATCTGGTAATATGATTGGTATTACCATTGAATAGTTATATTATAGTGGTATATTGTTTCAAAAATATAAACTAATTTGTTTTCCCACCACATAATTGGTCTCTTGTAGTGAATAGGATAAATCACATTTAATATAATAACATAGACCATTATACAATTGGCATCTCTTAATGGGATGGGGTTACTCAAATCAGATACTATAAATGGGTCTACAATAATATTACTATCTTAAAATGGGTTTAAATTTCAAATTATATATATATATATATATATATATTTATATTATGTTCATATAAAAATGGGATCCACATTGGGAGGGGTTTACAATAAATGATAATATAATTATGATCTATATTTGATAGTTAATTCTAAGTACGATTTCATTACCAAAAACAAATAATATGATTATAATCATTATACATTGGTTGTCTCTACATGTGTTGTGTTATTAAATAACTAATAAAATGATTTGGTTGGGTATATCCATATATGGTATCCTATATATACACTCAAATGTGAATAAGATGTTTCAAAATCTCTATGTAGTGATTGGATTATCTCATAATAAATATTAACAATGACTAAATATTTTTTTAATGAAAATGGTTCTCTAATCCAATCACCTAATGATAACACATTATACATCACCAATAATTCATCATTATGTATCCAACCCCTTTCAATAAATGAATATCATTGACTAGAAAACAAGAATCACTAAAATATATATAATCAGTGTGGTTGATGGTCTCATTTATATCCCTAGAAACTCATTTTTAATCCTATAGTGATGATTCCCATCATGTTTAAGGTCATATAAAATACCTAAAATAAATAAATCATGTTATAAACTATGCTCGGTAGCTTATCAGATGAAATCATAGAGTAGATGATTTCATATATGTTATTAGTCCATTACCAAAACAAATGTTAAATGTAACATGCTGGCATAACCTGAGGATCCTCACCAAACCATTCAAAAATGTAACACCTAAGGAAAACCAAAATAAATATGTATTTCTTCCAATTCTAGAATTAAAATATGTATAATCGCTATCATATTATACCTTTGAAGACATGCCAAAAATGTTCTAGTTAGTACCCAAATATTAAAAATTCTGACAAACAAAGTCATATGGAATTTCCAATTAAAAATACAGATGACTAATCCACATAACATTAATCTATATACATATAATAAAACATAAATTTAGACATTCATTAATCAATATATCCACCATTAAATATTATAAACCAATCATAATTAAAACATCACTAAAAATAGTACATTCCAAGGTTATTCCAAGAACTCGATAGTTATATAATAATAATAAAAATTATAGAGGACCCACATTGAATCAATTGAATACTTAATTTTATTTCACTGAAATTTTATATCCACGTTGTAAATATTAAACTTCATTCCCCGAGGATTACATTTACTCATATATCACAAAAAACATGTAATTAAATCAAAATTATTAAATTTATAGACTATGTACCTCTAATAGAGTGTGAAACCCATTTCATGATTCCCAACCATCATCCCCCAATAATAATGAGCATAATAAAGCTATAGAATTACTACAAATAAAAAAATTCAATAATATAAATAACTATTACTTACAGCGTAAATAATAAATTATTAATTCTTGTGTTCAACCAATTGATATGGCATGTCGTCATTCCAAAATTTTCAAATGTGGTATAAACTACTCCAACCATTATTCAGAGTTAAAGACCCATATATTTTGAAATTTATTAAACCATCAAAATATAGAATAACTTCTATTTCAATAGAAAATACATGTTAAATCATGTAGTCAATAACATGAAATGGATTAATGTTTTTTGTTTTTTGTTTATCACTTCTTGATATCCTCTAACCATAAAACACTAAATACTCTAGATAATTTCATTTTTCTAGTATTTTATTTTTTAATACTGATAAAATATAATGATTATATTCCATAAATATTTGAATAATATGATTCATATGAAGTGTTCAAGTAGAAAGAGAAATTACTTAGATAAAATTCTGAATTTAAATACCATTAACTTGACATGGATTTGTAGTGGAATAATAATTGGATAATAAGAGAATATGGAGTTACTCGACATGCACAATATATAGATAGACCCCCACATAATCAAATTTTAATAAAATGATGGCCCCTTAAATAATCATTATTCCTCATCTAAAAATATATTTGGTTATGCTGCTACTAGGTATAACATTATCAAAAACCTTGTCACCCTTTGAAATTATTTATAGTCCCACAATCCTTTGAATGGATGTGCTAGTTTCATAGTATTATTTTTCATCTAAATTAGTATTAAATGGAATATTATTGGGGAACTAAAGGCACTTTAATCAAACATAAATATATTTTTTATTTTACAGAATGCTCAAAAATATTTACTGTGTCTTTTAAAAACCAATTCCACAATCACAAAATATATTTCCTTTTTTGAAAAATTACAAAAAATGAATACTCCATTTAAAAATAAAAAATTCAGAACCCATTCCATCTATAATTTCACTAAACTCTATCATTTAATATATTCTACTAACACTAATCAAAATGTGTTTATATAAATTCTTTTTTTTTAAATTATCTCCATTGTTAGTTTTGAATAAGTTTGTGGAAATATTTTTTTCAAAATTTTTTATATATGAATATGATTAAGATAAGAATAAATTTTCGTCATGTTTTTTATTTCATATATATGATTCAAATCAGAAATAAAATTTTTTAATATATTTTTTTATTGAAATGATTACTCATGAATTGTGAATATATGAAACCATATTGGATGTTTTTGAAAAAATTAGTCCAGATATAATATTTCACGTGGAATAATTCAACAACTACTATTGATTTTTGGGGAAAGCCATTACATGGAAGATAATGTTCAAAATTATAATGATTTAGTTAACATCATCACAAATCATCAATTATAATCTATTACAGATTATTATAAGGGAATAATTAATTCATTTTCAAATTAATAATAATGTAGAATTGTTTCTTATTCACATTTATCTGATATAATGGTGAAACAATACACTTATTATAGAATATAATTTATATATATGTCTTTGGTTTATTTTTTTTTGGTGAAAAATAAGATTATGGGTGAGTATTATATTAATAATAATTATAAATGAACCATTACAATGAAACTATTTTATTTGATGTACTATTTTCCATGATGAAATTATTTTTTCTTGGATGTTTTCAGAATGTTGGTGAACAATTAAATGGATTTATCATTGAGTTTGTTTGAGAATGTGAAAGTGAAATAATATAGGTTAATGTATGCATAATCTCACTAGTCATCTAATATATATTTGTAGAGGATAAATATTGAGTTACTTATTTGTGATTATGTTCTCAAAAAATATTATTCATTATAGGGAAATATTTGTTTTATAGATGTATGAATCATTTTTCTTGATATTTGTTGATATTTATAGAGATTCATTAGATTGGAAATATATTGTTATAATTTAGAAATTTCACAATGAATATATTGTATTATTAAAATAATTTACACATAACATCATCAAATATAACATTTTGGTGATTCCTTTTCATAGGTTGAAGTGATTTTGAAACTATGGATAAAGGGAAAATTGATGAATTTACCATAGATAACCACTACATATAATATAATGAAATTAATAGACAATTATTTCAATTGGTGTGTGTCATGATAAGGGATAATAGTTCAGTGTAATATAAATGATAATAAGAAAAAAATATAACTACTGATATTTAACCTATATATTATAGTTCGATGAGGTTTGAGGGAATATTAAAATGGTTCAATATTGTTTTCAATGTGTAGTTATATACTATTTTGTTATATCTGTGTTTTGAATTATGTTTTTATTTTCTTGTGTGGATAAAATTGGACTATAAAAAGACATTTGTGGCTAGTTTTTTAGCTAATAATCATTGGAAATAATTTTCTGTATTTTTTTCAATTCACTATTGTATTTTTAATAGTCTCAAAGTTATATTTGGTTAATTATGATCTTATAATGTATTCCTGTATTGATTTAAGAATGGATATATTTTATTTTCAATATAAAATGATTCCTTAGACTGAGTTAATTATAGTTGAAATATAAATATTTTATTAAATTATGAATTGATATCAAATAAATTGAGTATTTTTTATACAAAATGATAGGAAATATATGGGGTGTTTTATTATAGATCTTATATTTCAATTAGATCAAATCATTGGATTGCAATGAAATTCGTTATGAAGTTATTTTATATTATGAATTTTATTAGTTCATACCTTTAACATTTTTAGCCTTTCTTATTCATGATTTTTAGTGTTCATATAGAGTTTATTACCACCATGACATGAGTGCTTCAATATCTTATTCTTGTTTTTATTCATGAGAGATATTTTATTAACATATATTAAGGTATTCTTTATTTTAATCATTGTACATTTATATATCCCTTTTCTTCTCCAGGGTCAAACATGAATTTACTACTAACCAATTATTTATTGTAGTATATTTTTGTTGTTATCTAAATACATGAAAATTAATAGAAATATAATATGTCTATAAGAATAAATAATGGGTGAGATTGTAATAAAAATTTTAATAAAGATTTTGTGGGTTCTAATTGATTAAAAATACAAAAAAAATTTAAATGAATAAAATGGATACAAATAAATTTATCTAATATTTTTCACATATTATTGAATCGTTCAATTATTTTTTGGGTTAGTGAATAGAAAACTAATTATACAAATGAGCCAGAATTATATAGTGATCCTTATAGTTTGAGATAAATAGTTATTAAATCTTGTGTGGTGTAAATGATTGTTTTTTTGTAACTAGTTTTTAAAAATAATGAAAACAATTCAAGATGTACGTAATGGTTTGAGGAGCCTTAGAAAAAACGATTCTTAGTTAATTGATAAATAACAATAATGTGGTGTTTCTAAGAATACATTGATGATATTATCAAATGAGGGACATTAAAGTTAAATTTTTAAGGGTATTTTAATAGAAATTTTTTTTTAAAATTATTATTTTAGTTATGATAAAAAAACAAATGATTTAGTTGATTTAGCTAGTAATTTTATTTGTAGAAAAGAAATATTTGATTATAAGGTGACTACATCATTTTCGAGAATATATGGTAAATTAAAATTATGTTAATATGTAAACATTTCTACATTATAATTATAATTATGGAATAATTCTACAAAGATTCTATGTTTGAATAAATAAATCTATAGTGAACAATATCATGTAGTGGAATTTATGATATAATTAAAAATATGTATTGTATTTCCAAATATATGGGGGATATATTTATAAATTTACTATATGAGTATAAAAAAATATTATGTATGATTTGCATATAATTATATACTAATAATTCCATGATTAAAGATATGAAATATTGGAATGAATTCTATGATTTCTTCATCAGGTAATTATAATTAAAAAAAAATTAATGGAAAAAATTTTATGATAATTAATAATGTAGATAAATTATATTTAATATAGTTAATAGATTTTATTTTAATATTAATTGTTCATTAAATTCACCCCAAATAAATTTATTGTGTTTTTTTACAATGTTGGCTTTTACTAAGTCAACTATTAATTAAAGGTATTTTTTAGTGGTTTTCATATAGAACTATCATTCATCTTTTATTGGGAGTTCTATTTAATATACAAATATCATGAATTTGGTGAATTATAATGACATATTATTTCAAAATATAATTTTATTTATAGCTTCCATCAAATATTTTTTTAAGATGTTATATTTTTATATATATTTTTTTAAAAATATTATGAAAATATTACCAGAGTAAATTAAATATCATTTTTATATCTATAGATTTTAGTGTTTCAAAAATATATAGTCAATATTAATAAATTTTTTATTTTATTAAACATAATCTAAATAGTAAAAAAATTAAATTCTAAATATGAAGAATTTGAATTCCTTTTTAAATGTTATTTAAAATAAAAATGTATCCATAAGGAACAAAATTAACTACATTCATAAGTCAAAGAGTCAAAAAATAATTATAAACATTATATAACATAATTTATTATACATTGAAACAAATTTTCCAATACAAATACTGAAAATGTTGAATATATATTCTTTGGTGACATATGATACACATCATGATGGGTACCCAAAATAATTGATACTCACCTATGTAAAGATGAATTATCTATGAGGATGAAATATCATTATTTATAGTCTTCCACCACCATCAAGTTAATTTTATTTTTCCATTAAATGTAATATATAAAATAAATTATTTTAAATATGTTATCAAATTCATTCCCTATTTTTATACATTTCTTTTCATGGGTAATCCATCACGAAAATGTCTCTTATATTATTTTTTCCATGTTGAAATATTCCTGTTTAAATCTAATTTATTTAAAATATTTATATTACTCTATCAAGAAGATGTTTGTCTTAATGAGGAAAATAATGTTCTCCTTTAGATGAATCATTAGGGAGTGATTCAATTACTCGTCCATCAAACAACATTAGTATGTGTCTTACCCAAAAAAAGAAGATAACATAAATTTCAAAAACTAATTATGATTGTGATGGATTTATCACCCATGAATTTTTAGTTTTTATTAAAAACTAAATACAATTTAATAAAAAATATTCCTCTAAAAAATAAATTTCATTTTTATTTTTACACCAATAATTATAAGATATTAATTTAAAAAATATCTTATGTAATTAGTGCTTAATATAAAATCTTAATTGGTTAAAAAGACTAGATGAATAAATAATTGCCCTATATAACCAAAAAATTGAAACTATAAACATTTATTTAAATAGGATGAAAGATATATTAAAAACTATTAAATTTTATTTTTTGACATTCTTTTAGAATTATTCCATGAACTGTATTTCGGTGTGATGACTTGTTTGAGAATTTTTTACATATTAAATATATCATATTTATGAAAAAAAAATAGTATAAAAATGGGTTCATTTTTAATATATTCAAAATAACATAATAATATAACATAAAATAAATATTTTGAAAAAAATTATTCATATGTACATTGAGCTCATGCTTATCTGGTTGAGTCAATTGAGGTACCTTTGCATATATTCGATAAAAGAATCAAGGAGGTGTCATTAAATTATCACTATATCTTGAATATATTTTATTCTACTTCTTCCCCAAAATATTCATACATTGATTATTCACAAACACATTATACAGAAATTAAAGTAAAATAATATATATTTTTTAGAAATGGAAAAATAATTATACTTATATATAATAAAAATAAAAAATATTAGAAAATATAGATATTTATTTTGACATATATTCAATTGTTTATAAAGTAACATTATTCTAATATAGTTGAATATTTATCAAATCATGATACATTAAGGCATACAAAATAAAATAAAAATATATTCTCCCCAAAATTGAACCATAAATGCATCATGTATCTTGGTAGGCACCACATTCATGTAAAATATAAAATATATTATTAATTTTTTTAGCCTCTAAATATGTAATTTAATCTTGTAAATTTATTCAAATTATTTTAACTCCCCAACCCTAGTTATCCAGAGTCAGTGAATTATTACATAACATTGGCATGATATAAGTAATAATGTCATGAAAGATCGATCAGTTTAGTAGCCATAGATGTTCTAGAGACAATCATATGTCTTACATTACATCATGAAATTAAAAAAAACATTGTGTCCCCATTGAACACTCCTATATCCCATAGCCTACTCCTAAACGTTAATAGAAATATACATTTTCACATCCTGAAATAAATAAAACATAAAAAAGAGGTGAGCTCAGATGCTATGTAAGGATACCAATATAGAAGAAAATTTTATAAATAAAAAAACATTTAACGCATTGTATAAGGTTTAAACCCAATCCTTTTAAATATAAAATTGATCAGAATATGGAAAAGATAAATCAAATAATTCCATATTCTAATTCACATAGACATTCTACTAGTAGAATAATAACATGTAATATCAATTGCCAATTTCATAATAATGGACTACATAATGTCAGACATCATAACCACATAGTCAAGGACTCGTTACAAGACAAAAAATATGAATTTTTTTAAGCATTGTACCAAGGAAATAGATTGTCTCTTGATACCTACCAATCCATCAGGATGTTATAGCAGGATCCACTAGTCACTTACTATATACAATGCAATCCTCATAAGAAATGGTTGAAACATAACATAAAAATTCGTATTAAAACTAGTATATGAAATGTTATTACTTTAACCTTAAACCATGAATGGTTTAAAAATAACTCATACACTATCAATCATATCCCAAAACCAAAAATAAAATATGGAATATTGTATCATAATAAATCAACTTCAAACAAGTGTAAAATACATCAAATTGATGTTGGTATAGATGAAATAAAAACAATTTGAGAGAAATGTCTATTTTGATTTTGAAATGAATAAAAAGTCACATAATTTTAGTATAAAACATTTATTTTGCAAATATTCTATTAATATTTTAAGGTAATCTCCAAAGGTGTTATTATGGCAGAAAATAGCCACTCACGACGTATAAGTTAAAAAAATTTCCTTAATTTGGATTAAAATGTCGTAATTGAACTTGTTTGGGAAACAAAAAAAATATTCCTTTATAAAAATATAATAAAAATTCAGAAAAGGGTATAAATTACATTATCCCATAGTCTTTGAAATAGTTAGAAAATTTTGAAATACACTTCTATGAAACAAGAATGTGGATGATAAAGACCTCCTAGTAGATAGTCACATATAAACAATCTCGAATAATGACATGATGGTAGAATTAACCCTTAAATTGAAATTTTCCATGATTCATGGTATGTTAATTTCATGTATAATAGTTAAATAATTGTTACTAAATTATAAATTAACCAAATACATATATATGATATCATATATGAACTTTTAATATTTCATTGTTAATAATTTTGCAATAGTAACATTGTATTGGGTGATAACTAATTCATTTTCCTTTATTTGTTTTGTTTCATAAGTCGTATTTTTTAGGGATAAGATTTATTTTATACATATTAAGAATAATATTATGTTCCTAAATTTTATGTTTAATAAAAATATGAAAATTATTCTTGAATGATTATGATTTGGAATGAATCTCATCGTGTTTATGGAGATGGTAATTTGTATGTAGGGACGAGCAACAATGTCATTATATTGATGGTAAATTTGTATGTAATTGAATGGTATATTATTTATACAGAATCCTAAACATGTTATATATATTATTTACATTTTATATAGATTTTATTATACCCATCCAAATAATTAAGTGTTTGAATAAAAAACCGCACCACGACGTGGAGACAGTAAGTCGTATATATGCACATATGGTGGAATTTCATTCAAAGTGTGGATTTAATAATGAATATGATTGTACCATATTTATAATAACATTATAGTATTTATGTGTTAGTAGATTTTTTATTTTGGTTTGGAAATAACAATGAAAGAGGATGTGGAAGAAGAAAAAACATTGAAATAGGTGGGGAAATTATTACATCTTCTTCATGTGTTTCCTTTTGAGTTGATAAACATGGTTCATAGGTTGGATTTATGATTACATTAAGGCCCCTAGGTAAATTTGATGGTATATGGGAGGGTATTTTATCATGTTTTTTCTAATCCAAATGCATTTGGAGGTGTGATTTTTCGATAAGGTGAAGTACCCTTTTATAAGAGTGGTGAGGGTCACTTTAGGAAAGGCATGAAATAATATATTATTATACAACAATAATTAGTTTATAATGGATTTAAAATGACTTATTATCAGGATAATGTTGGGATGGGTCTAAAAAATCTCAACAAATTGGTTTTTTACAGGTTTAGGTCACCATAGTTACCTTATATTATAGATTTAGCTCTTAGTTAAATCGTTTAACTTTTACCATGTATTCATGAATTATTATTATACATGTTTAATAAGCATACTATAAAATTTCAAGTAAACCCCAAGTGGTTCATAATTGATATTTATAACTTTATATATATTTGTGGACTATCCTTGTATTTTTTGGAATATTATATCAATTAATAAAATATTATTTGTTTTCAAAAGTCATTTATGTTAATTTTGGCATTATTTGGTATTTTGTTTCTGTGAAATTCATAAAAAACATATCACTTTGAATTTTTTTAATCAACAATAACATGTCAGATAACATATAGAATTATTTTAACTCATCCAATGTTTCAATTTACATTTTTTTGGATATTTATAATATCAATTATTATAATCACTCGTTCATAACGTAATTTATGCATCATCATTATCTCATAGATAAATTTATTTATATAATATCTAAAATTATAAATAAAATAAAATTATGTAGGAATTTTTTTTTATTTCTAATGAATATTTATAGTTGAATATATGTTATGTATGTCTAAATATTAAAAATGGTTTAGTTATTTTACATTGAATTTAACACTTTTAACTCTTCATTAAATAAAATACTAATAAATGTCATAATCAAATATATGTGAACTAAAGGGATCATATAATTTTTCTAAGGTTGGATTTGGTTGAAATAAACATATCTAATAAAATTAGGACATTTTTTAGAGTAACTATAATATCATTTTTACCTTTAATTAACATATTTACATTTAACCATGGTAAATAAAACTGAAAAGTTACTATTCCAAAAAAATAAATTTCATCCCATTGAACCAATTTTACATTATTATTTAAACCATGTCTCAAATATTTTTGAAATTCAATTTACAGATGTAGTAAATGTATGTTTTATGAAAATTAGGAAATGCGCCTAGAATGTGGGTAAAAGACTGTAAATAGTTTAATAAAATTATATATGTTTAATATTATTATAAAATGACACTAATGAATTATGTTGAACATAAATAAGTACTATATATCTATTTTTACATAATATACTTTTCCATAAAATAACTAATTATTTTAATTAGATGTATATTTTATATAATAATGCATTGTTTTTCGTTATTCATAAAGAATTGAATGTTTTAAGAAAAATACCAAAAATTCACCCTAAGATGATATTTATATTCTGAATCCAAAAATAAAGTCCATTTCAAAAATTAATATTTACAAAATTTCAAAATGTGGTTATTACTATTCATAACGGCATGTTTGATTGGTCGGGGTGTCTTAAAATTCCAAGTTGCTTATAGCGCAAGCTATTGCGTTAGTCAAAGATAAATGTTCTGTGGAATCATGGGGTGTTAATGACTTCCCTCCTTCAAATATATTCTTTTTAAAAATTTATAGAATATTATAACATAAAAATATTTGGTTGGTTCTTCATCATATGTTCCTGAGGTTCCCATGTTTCATCTTCCATCTTATGGTTTCTTCAAAGAACTATTACCAGATGGTTCATCCATTTTCTCAGCACTTGTTCTCTAGTATAGAGAAACAAGATAGGATCTTCACAATAAGAAAGATCATGTTCCAGTTCTATTTCTTCATAGGTGATTACATGTTTTAGGTCAGGCATGTAATTTCTCAATAGTGATATGTAGAAAACATCATCAAATTTGGAAGGACACGTTGACATTGCCAACACATAAGCTACAACTCTAATTCATTCTATAATTTTGAAAGGTCTGGTATATCTAGGACTTAATTTACCCTTCATACCAAATATTATAACACCCTTACATGGGGAGACCTTCATTAAAACATGATTTCTTACGTGAAATTCCAGATACATCCTTCTGTTATTGACATAGCTCTTTTTCCTACGTTGAGTTCCTTTGATGTGGGTTTGTATAATCATCACCTTTTCCATTTTGTCATCAACATGTTATGGGAAAACAAGTTTTCATTCAGAAACATCATCCCAAAAATTATCTATGCAACATCTCTTTCCATATAATGCTTCATATGGTGCCATCTAAATAATTGAATGGAAGCTATTATTATCATAAAATTCTAGCAGAGGTAAATATTGATCCCACATACCTTAAAAGTCAATTGACCCTGATCTCAACATGTCTTCTATGGTTTGAATAGTTCGTTCTGATTTTCCATCAGTTTGGGGGTTAGAGTCAGAGCTCAAATGAAGTTCAGTATCCAAGGCCTTCTGATGACTTTTCTAGAATCCTGGTGTAAAAAGGGGATCACAATAAAAAACAATCAAGAGGGGTACTCCATGAAGTCTTAAAAATTCATTAATATATATTCTTGAAAATATTCAAGTGTAAATATTCTCTAACATCATGAAAATGTGTAGACTTGGTAAGAAGATCAATAATGACACATATTATATCATTCCATCTTGGAGTATTTGGTATCCCCATTACAAATTCCATTGTAATTTCAAGGCCTTTCTACTCTGGTATGGGAAGAGGTTACATGACACCTTAGTGATATTGTCTTTCAGCTTTCACTGGTGGACAAACCATACATCTGGAGACATAATCAGTAATCTCTATCTTCATGTTTTCCCACAAAAAGATGTTCCTTCCAATATCTATACATCTTTTTGCTACTAGGGTGTATAGGGAAATCGGATCTATGATCATCATCCAATAATTCCAATTTTAGATCAGGTATATCGATAATACAATGCCTTTTCCCACATTTCAAAATTCCATCTTCACATAAAAAGTAAATCAATCTCCCATCATTACCAACTATAATTTTCTTTTGAAACTCCTCGTCATCAATGTGAGAACATTTTATCTATTCACGTAAAGATGGGTTGGCAACCATTTGAAAAAGTATTGATGGTTCACCTTCCATGATTATTCTCACATCCATTATTATTAGATCCATGAACGTAGATCACTTTCAACTCTCATCTTATTAAAAACTGAATGATCATTTATGATCAAAATATCTTCCACCGTATTTCCCTTCCTTGAGAGGTAGTGTATAGTGAAATCATAATCCATTAGTAGTTTGAGCAATATACTTTTCTACAGGTTGTGTTCCTTTTGGGAGAAAATATACATCAAACTCTTGTGATCTGTATATATATCTATCATTTTTTCCCATATGGATAGTGTCTCTATATCAACAAAGCTTATATTATAGATACTAACTCAATATCATGAGTGGGATAGTATTTTTCTTGAATTTTTAGCCGTCGTGATGGATAGGCAATAACCATATCAATCTGCATAAGTAATCTATCAAGTCCGTTCATTGATGCATCACTAAAAATAATAGACCCATAATTCCATGATGACAGAGTCAAGATTGGTGCGTTGAAAAATCTTATCTTCATTTCTTTAAAACATTATTCACACTCTTTTTTTCCAATCAAATTTAATCCCTTTATAAGTGAGCTTTTGTAATGAGTTTTCCAACTCTGCAAATTTATGAACAAAACACCAATAATAACCGGCTATACCAAAAAAACTTTGTACCTTAGTTATACTCTTCGGTTCTGGCCATTCATGGATTTACATGTACTTGTAAGGATTGACAAAGATTCCATCCATATAGAAAATATGGCCATGAAAAAAAAAATCATTAAACTAGAATTCACCATTGCTAAACTTCCCATATAATTCATTTCTTCTGAGGGTTTTCTGATTACTGCGCAATTGATTTTAATGATCTTCGTATCTTTTTTAGTATACCAAGATATAATCAATAAATACCACTAAAAATTCATCAAGATATTACTTTAAAACTGTATTCATTAAATCTATAAAAATGGAGGGTGAATTAGTCAGTCCAAAAGGCATTATTGTAAACTCGAAATGCTCGTACCTGGTTCAAAATGTTTTTTTATCATTATTTTCCTACTTCACACACAACAGATTATTTCTAGATTGATGTTAAATATTTGAATAATATTAAGCTCCTTGAACTTGTTTGAATAAATCATCAATGAAATTTACGGGATACTTGTTCTATATTTTTATAGCATTGATCTCCCTATAGTCAATGCACAACCTCATAGATCCAGCATTCTCCATAACAAAAAGAACATGTGCTCCCCATGGATAAACAGTTGGGAGAATAAATCCTTTATTACTAAATTTCTCTAGTTTATTCTTTATTTCCATGAATTCCACAGTGGTCATTCTATAAGGAGTCTTCTATATGGTCCTTAAACTATTAATTAAGACAATAAGAAAATTCATTTTCACATTATGGAGGATGTACAGTTAAATCCTTTGGAAACACATAAAGATATTCTTGAACAACAAGTACTTCCCCTATTTTAACATTATTTTCCTCAAAGCTATTTATTTCATTATATTCCAACCAAATAATATAATTTAGTCTAGTTACTGGTGGTGGATCTATATAAGAACTGGGTGGTGATGTTTTTGATATAATGATAAGTTACTCCTTATCATCATCGAAAATTGAAACATCCTTCTAATTACATTAAATTTTCACATCATGGTATGATGTCTAATCCATACTGCGGATTATATAAAATTCATTCATGGGTATGATGAGGAGATCAGCAGATAAAGAACATTTATATTCCATAATGGAGGCTTATTCACAAAAAATTGACTCAATGATAATTTCTTTAGTAGTTTAGACAGAAAAATCCTTTGTTAAATCAAATTGCAAATATTTAATTCCTTTGTCCGGCCCTTAGATTTTTATATATATTATATCAATTAATAATTTGGTATTTCTTTAAAAAACTCATTTATGTCAATTTTGACATTATTTGGTATTTTGTTTTTGTGAAATTCATATAAACGTTGAAACATTGAAAAAATTATTTTAATCAATCTTAAAATTTCATATTAACCTATAAAATTTGTGAAATCTATCGAAAGACTCAATATAAAATTATTTGGATATTTATAATATCAATTATTTAAATGATTGATTAATAAAGTAATTAAAACATCATCATTGTCTCCTAAATAAACATAATAATTTAATGACTATAAATTATAAGTAAATTACAATTAGGTAGGAAATCTTCATATCTTTCAATTGAATATTTATAGTTGATTTTATCTTATGTATAACCCTGTATTAAATATGGATTAGTTATTAAACATTGAATTTAACACTTTTAACTATTCTTTAAATAAAATAATAATAAATGTCATAATCTAATACAATAGACTAAAATGATTATATATTATTCATAAATATTATTTTGGTCGAAATAAAGTTATCCAATATAATTTGGACTTGTGTTTGGGTAATTATAATATCATTTTTTACCATAAATTTCCCTTTTTAATTTCAAAAATGGTAAATTAAAGTCAATTGTTTATTAAAAAAACATATTTTTATCTTATTCAACTATATTTTACATAATTATTAAACCACTTCTCTTGGATTTTTGAAATTCAATTTACAGAAGTAGAAAATTATATTTTATGAATATTTTAAAATTCCCCTAAAAGGTGGGTAAAAGATGGAAAAATGTTCAATAAAAATTAATATCTCTAATATTATAATAATATTACCTCAATTAATTAAATTGAACATATATTGGTATTATTTATCATTTTTTACCTAATATAAATTTAAATAAAATAACTAATTATTTATAAAAATTTTCTTTTCTAAACAATAACGTAGTGTATTTCAATATTCATCAAAAATTGAATGTTTTCTAAAAAAATTAAAAATTAACCCTAGGATAATTTTGATATTCCAAATCCAAAAATGAAGTCCATTTCAAATAATAAATTTAAAAATTTTCAAAAAGTGTGTACTATTATTCATAACCGCTAGTTTGATTGGATGTAGTGTGCTACAACTCCATGTTGCATACAATGCAATATATAATGTTATTAAAAGAGAAACGTATTGTAGAAGCTCTATGTGATACAATTATTATATTAATTGTATTAATTTATATATTATGAAATTAGTGTAAAATGGTTTGACATCAATTTTTTATATTAATACATAAAAACATATAATTATCTGTATCAAATTTCCTGGTGATGGTATATTTGAATTCATATGATTAGTCAATGATATATCCTCAAAATATCCATTCGATCGGTTGAAATTTATATAATAGACGTTGATTGGCTATATGTGCATTGTTTACACAGTGAATATGGATGAGTATAAAATTTAATCGAATAATGTAAGGTGTCATGACCCGCCCTCGGGGCCCGTGCCGCGACTACCCCAAGCCCGCCTTCCATAGGCCAGGGGCTGGCGACTAGTACAGAGGCGTAAATCCCAGTAAGAAGGGAAGGCATTGCCTTTGAAAAGTAAACAAACACCATAGAGTAAGCTAGCGGAAAGGTAAACACTAAGTAAGAACAGAGTACAACTGAAAGTGCAGAAAAGTAAATGGGCCAGTATACAAACCCAAACTGAAAGTAAAGTACAACTCGAAAGGAAAAACAAAAACTGTAAAGTAAAAGCCGCTACACCGAGCTGTCCACTGGAAATCCCACCTGAAGGGTGGGTACAGATAGCTCCACTGCTCCACGAGTCCCACCGTCCGCTCCGAGTACGTCCCGCCCAGTGGTCCACCTCCAGATACCGTCCTGCTCTGCAAGCCTCAACCACGATCAACGCTATCCGTCGTCTGTAACCAACACAACGTAGTGCGGGCATAACCCATGCAGGGGTGAGTATAAGCTACTCAGTAGGGACCCCGAGACCCCTGAAGGACTCCCAAAATCCACAAAGGATAAACCACAAAGGAAGATACAATCACGAAGTAACAACCGACACTGCTTAGGTATATGCCCATACATATACCTAAGTCATCAATTCCAATACGCTCCAACCTCCGATCCCAAGTACAACTTAGTCCACATAGGAAAGTAAACGTATTCCACACAGGAAAGCAAAACGAAATCCACACAGGATAGCACAACTCAATCCACACAGAAAAGCAACAGGATTCAGCTCACACATGTATTCTTCTTCGAAAGACGATAAAGATGATCTCTGATCCATCTAAGTCGTCGGACCCATGAAGAATCGATAGGTAACTAACTCCCGCAATGACCCACACAGGACTGGGCCCACACAGGACCTGTAGGCGCTGGTTCACACAGGACCACTGAGCGCAAAGACCCAAACAGGATCGGACCCACACAGGATCGGGCCCACACAGGACTTGTAGCACTGATCCACGTAGGATCGCTGAGTGCTGTAGTCGTCGTCATTGAATCCACTAAGGATCTCTGTACTGTCGTCGTCGCAGTCACAGTAGCAGTAGCAGTAACAGTCGCAGCCAGCACTAGGGTTACCGCACACAGCAAGCTCGTTCGGGGGGGGGGGGGGGGGGGGTCTGCTCCATGAGCCGAGAGGCTGATACATCAACTGTCAATAAGTCCAGAGTTGATGTATCCAAAAGTTCTGTATCGCCAACAGGAACTCAACGCAACAGACGGCGCGTCGATCGAACGCCCGGTCTGAGAGTTATTGGCTTTTTCGTCCTAGTGGCCCGGTTGGTTTTTAATTAAAAACCAACCCGACCGTACTCCACCTGCATCCACACCTCGGGTATAGTATGCCAAAAGATCCATCTCACTAAGTGGAACACAAAAAAGCTGATGGCACGTCAATCAGACGTCCGTAGCTCAAGATATGAGCGTTTCCGCTCTGAGGGCCCGGTTAGTTTCGGGTACGAACCAACTCGGCCGAACTCAAGGTAATCCGAAACCTTGAGTGCGATATACCAAATCGACCGTCTCGATCCAAGGATCGTATCTCCGCTGACGGTTCGTCGATCGGAGGTCCGTAGCTCATGTTATGGGCAAAAGACCGAAATTGATTTGAAAACGGGGGGTCCGAGTCCGGGGCGACCCGGCCCGGCCGGCGGCGCGGCGGCGCGGTCCGGCACGGCGGCGCGGCCCGACCGGTGGCGGTGCGGCCTGGGCACCCCTCGGTTTCCATGCGTGGGGGGCAGCGCCCCCGCCTCTTTCCTACTGGCGGCGCGGCTTGAAGCCGTGCCTTGGTTCCACGCCCCCCCCCCTCGTGGGGGCCCGCCTTTGAGAAAAACGAGGGGGTGCTGCCCCCCCATGGTGTAACCGCGGCCCCCCCTTTATGGGGGGCCGGTTTGTGGCCAGCCAGGGAAATTAATTCAACCGGCACTTCTCCCTTCAGGCCGGCTCAACATGGCCGGCCGGTCCTTCCTCAACGGGACCGGCAAGGCCGGTCCCTTTTTCCGGCTTCCGACGCCAGCGGCCCGGCTAGCCGCCGGTCTTCCCGTTTCGCTGAGGCCCGGAACCGGAAGGGGTGTTCGTCGTCCGGCGCAGTGCGACAGCACCACACCCCTCTGCCGTGGCCCTGCTCCGGCAGCGGTGCCATCAGTTCCCTTCGAGGCGGCGCGACCGTGTCGCATTCATGATAATCCTTCCACGGTGTGGCACAATGGTGCCACGCAATATAGCCGTGCGATTCCCGCGTGGTGCGACGGCACCACGCCTTCTCGTTCATCCATAAGAATATAAAAATAATCAATAAAAAAGGAGGGGAAATTCGGCCATGTTTTTGCGGTCCAACCCCCCTCTCGTTAGATGATAACACTTAAATATTTATCCACCAGATTATCATGCTAGAACCAAGAACGAAATTAAATAATTAATCAGCAACAAACCCCTAACTCGGTTTCAAGTACGATGATTGTCAACGACCAGTGGAAGACGCGTCGCGGTGGTCAGCGTCACGGAAGAAGGACGTCGATGTCGTGAAGCGAGGATTCGAAGTTCTTTGACGACGATTTCGTCGCGAGAAATCGTCGCGGAAGAGAGGACGCGGAAGAAGACATCATCGGTGTCGCGGGAGATGATTCCCGAGAACGTGGCGTTCTTCGTCGATGCTCGAAGGTTCTTCGCGTTCTTCGTCAAAGCTTGAAGAAGAAGAAGAAGAAGAATAATAACTCCAATTTCTCTCAAGGCGGCTAGAGAATTCTAACCCAAATAAAATATGCTAAGGGCTTATTTTATTTACTCAACCAAACCATTTGAAATTCAAAGGTTTGAATTAAGAAAACTCAACCCATTAAATAACCCAACTTTCCACGTTAATTAAAAGAGAAGGTTAAGGGAGTTTTAAAAGAGAACAAGAAGAGTTATGCTTTGGGTGGGCCCCACCACACTTAATCCTCCCAAGGGAGGTTAAGTGGATGTGGGTCCCACCACTAACTCCCTTTGGGAGAAGTTAACCAATAAGTTAAAATAAAAAATTGTATTCCACAATTTTTATTTAACTTATTCTAAACTCCCAAAAACTAACTCTCAACCCGAAATAAATGCAACCTCGGAGAAGGTCTCCTTAAGTGAATATCGGCGTTGTGAGTTCATCGGTGTCCTCAGAATTTGATTCCGAGCACCGGTTCAAAAGTTGGAAATTCCCGCTCGTTCGTTCACTGAACGTACCCGAGCCAAACTTCGGAAAATGATTTCGGGCACTCCGGGCCTCGGAATCAGGTGCTGTCAGAAACCGCGCTCTTGTAAAATTCCAAAGAAAATTAAGAAAAAAATTCCCTTGAATTTTACGGGTCTTTACATAAGGGGTATACCAATTTAAGATGTGCATAATAAAACTGGCGTACTATATTAGTTGGGTTATCTGAAGTAATGTAAGTTAAAATGATGGTATCATATCTTTAAATAAACTTTTTACTTTAATTACAGTATCTCACATGCACCTAAAAGAAAAATTAAATTTGATATTAGATATATAAAATGAAGACATTTCAATATTAATGTATATATATTATTTGATTTGAATTTTTATAATTAAAATATAATAAATATGTTAGAAGAGGATTGGACACATAATAAATTAATTTTTCACCGATAATATTGTTTTAATTATAAACCATTAACAATATCTCACCATGTTCTCCCTCCATTATATGAATTTCTATTTTAATATCCCTAAGTATGTAATGATCAATCTATTATTTTAAAATGGTGCCATTATCAAAACACAGTTCATCAACTACATTAACTAATTTATAGATGTATCTTTATCTGATAGGAAATACAATGATCATACCCTTATAGATAACTCAGCTAATTTAACGTACCATTTTATATTTTGAATCAATAATATATGTATGATATTATTAATACATAATAGAATAAATTATATTTGACAAGATAAAAAGGTAAATTTTATTGAATCAATCCATAAACCCATGTACATATCCATCCACAAATATTTTAAAGAGAAAATAGACACATTTCAATCAATACAATATATCATAAAGTCAATATACTTTTCATAGACTCTAAACTATAAAAAAATATAACTATTAACTACATTTTGGAATCTTTATCATGATATAGTGTATAAAATTTAATATATTTATATTAAAAGTACATATCCAAAACCATTTTACAACAAAATAAAACATAACATTAGTGGAGTAATCATTACATATCTATACTATAAATTTGAAGATTGAAATTTTTTATCATGTTTGGAATCGTGGATACTATCAACCTATAAAATATATTATTAGAAACATTTCCCACAAATTTATTCACAATAATCACTCATATTAGTCATTCAATACCTAAAAAAATTCATTATAATAATTAGAAAAAGAATCATATAAAAGAATGAGCTCTGACACCCAATAAGGGTGAATAGTGAGAAATAAAATGATGATCATAATATGAATAATATAAAAAATCTGTCTGAGAATATGACATAAAATTATTAAAATTACCCAAATTTTCATAGTTTATAATAAGTACTCATTCCAAATGGTTTTTCAATAAAAACGCATAGTATATAAGTGTTCAGTATCATGAAACATAAATCAATATCCATGAGAGAATACAATTATCATCATACATAATTATTTGGAATTCACTAATGAATATGAAATCACTATTTTAGAAAATGATCACTACAAAGACTATCATAGTTGATTGGGATCTACCTACATTATATGATTCATGAGTCATGGATCAATCCCATGTTTAACATTGTGGAAAATGTTCCATACTGAAATTGGTCTACTCACTATTATAATCCTTTTTCTATAATGAGATACCATTAATTAAAAAATTCATTATATGTATATATAATTATTATTCCACCAATTACATACTAAAACTCGTACAGATGTGTTCCAAAAGTTAATAATACATTCTTCATATTATTAAAACATAATCCAAATAATTAATATTTTTTTCATAAAATATTAATATTCATAATAATAAATATTCCATGGAAACCTATTAAATAATTATAAATAATAATAATTATTCTTTATTTTGTGGAAATCCATTCTTGTTGAGAAATATAATGAAATTCCAATTACATTTTCTGTAAAAAATTAAAACAAAATCTTTCAGAAAACTACAAGGGGGTTCATTACAATTTTTTCACAACCCCCACCCCTAAATGTGTACCCCTCCTGGGCGACAATGTGATAAGGGAGATTATGACCACTGAGTCCTACCTATAGTAGGCCTCGGGAAGGCGACTAGAACTGAGGGTATAGTAAAAACACAAATGGGAGGCATTTCACTCTAAGAGAACACATGCAGAAGAGAGAGATAAGATAGACACCAACCTACTCCAACTCAAGAACTGAAAAATAAAAGAAAACAAAAGTGCACATATGTAATATCTTGAAAAACTACTAAAACTGGAAGGATAAAACTGATAGTAGCCAAAATAAAGAAAAAACAGCAGAAACCATAACCCCAAATGCTCCTACAACCCCAATCTAGTAGAAACCAGCATGATCTACAACCTCCTCCAAGTGACCTGAAAAATATTTTATATATACATAGGGTGAGTATAACAGTATACTCAGAAGGATCCTCCCTAGAGACCCTCAGGAAAAAGTATAGAAAGCATAATAATTCACTATGAACAACAAGTGAATCTAACTCACCATCCGAACTAGTATACTATGTTCTAAACCTCAACATGGATACTCTCACCAGGTAACACATACAAGAGTATAAAATATAATACAAAATATCAACGGTACCCCATTAATAATTCCGCAATGGTTTGTTGCTTTTCCCCAATGTATTACATCCTAGGATTATCTCTCCAAAAAGGATTGCCCATAGACACCTGGGTGAAGCACCTCAATATGATCCTCGTGCAAAAAACCACCAAGTCCATGCAAGAAAGTAATTAGGTAGTTTCTAGGAGACACTATAGATCACATAATGTATATCATATGTCGGGAATTATACATCTATCCATTAAGTCCCATACACCGAGTAAGGATCCTCAAGCCATCACATCTTATACAAGTTAAACATATAGTAGTCCATAGGATAATATATCCAAAATATATGTGTATGAATAACCACAAACCATTACATCCCTATACACACATATATGGGAAAAAATGATTGATCTGCCTATCGTCACATGTAACTACCAATAAAAGAGAGCGGGACCACAATGGGTTGTCATCCACCCATCCTCCTAGAAGAATGTGGGGGGAAACACCCCATGGGGCTCAAAATTCCCAGGGTGTCAGTTTCACTTACTGACAGGGTGCAGTATTATATAGAATCACAAAAAAGTAAATATTATATTATATCTTACAACAACACTATGGTCATAACCTAGTCTTAGACTCAACTACAACTAATGTCTCTTGGACTCCGGGCCGCTACTTCTAATATGAGGTATCTTATAAGAACGCAACAATTATGTATCATTAATACATTATTTCATTACCATTTTACTAGTTTTAAATTATGTTTATTAATTATTTAAACATTAATTCACCAATGACAATTCAACATTAAATTTCATTAGTATCACACCCAATGTCAGTTGTCCCTTTAAAATTATATCCTCCTCAATATGTTATAGAAAACTCCAACCACATGGGTTAATACCATTTATTCAATTATTCATTAAAAAATTACATTCCCACTTTCCAATGAATTCTATAATAACATTCTATGATACTAAAAACAAGGGGGTTCAACGCGGTGATTAGATGTACTACCCATCGAGTCATTTCTGTCTATAGAAAGAGGGTAGACCAATCCTCCACTGAGAAGATAAACACAGAAAGCACGTGGCGTACTCCACACTTCTTTTTCTCTTTCAAGAGAAGGGTTAGCAAGACCAGCAGCCTTAGGCAGTGGGGAAAAGTAAAGAAGCTAATAAACCAAAAAAATAGCAAGAATCCAACAATCACACCAATCCCATTCCATCATCCATGGTGTCCTCCCCAATACCCACATGCATAAATCGATGCATGTCGCCACCTTAGGTGTCATTTTCTTCCACAACCAAAAGGCCTCCATGACCCCACATATCACAATAGAAATATAGTATATATTCCAAAACATGAAGCTGGAAAAAAACATCTGAATTTTTTTTTCTTGGCCCTTTGACAATCAAGAGGGTAACTCTGAACCCTAAAAGGTATTATCTTTTGTTAAACAATCGGTCCTTTAATCCATCTTGGGTTAACCGATTATTATTCACAGCTTCTAAATTTGGGAAACCTAATCAATATGTTATCAAAAATAATTAAAAATTATTAATGCTCCAATTGGATTAACATAAAATCAAAACCAAAAGAACCAGATTCATTTACATACCCCTTTATCTATAGGAAACAGTTATCAATTAATTCTAATTTACGTTCTTTACCAATTTTCATCATGAAAGAAAAGATAAATGAATTAAGCATGAATATCACACTATCTAGCAAACAAGAGGCAATAATAAATGATCGATATCAATTAATTTATCTAGTTTAAATATTTATTCTGTCAATTCCATTGTGATCCAGTGGTATAAAATATGATAACAATACAATCTCTCTTAAAAAAATAAGAAGTAATGAATACCCTACCTCAAATAGTTATTGAAGTTCTTTATATGATAATGGGCCACAAAAAAGGTTATGATCTCCTCCCCCCATGAAAACTGTATTAACTCGAGGATGTAGAGACACCACCACATCGGTCAACAGACAAGAAAATCCCATTTGGAACATAGGGGTAAAATTCCATAAATGGGCGAGGAGAAACAGAAGGATATGAACCAAAATGAATGATTATATATTAAACCTTATATCGTAGATTGATCGATACTGCTTGGTTGCATCAAAAACAGAGCGGAAACAGTCAAAGGAGGATGTTTGATTATGCAACTCCTACGGAATATAATGAATTGATTTAGAATCACATATCTGAGGACAAAGGGGAATAATTAGGGAGGAATATATTCTATCCCTTTAGATGATTTAACCGAGCGAAAATTAAAGAGGATCACATTAAACCACACGGTTTGACCAAGTAAAATCATCATGAGCCTTAGGATAAATTAATATAAGAGTTATGGCCTTTGAATCGGCCTTACAGTCCCCAAAATAATTCTTTAAATGCATTTTACATCAATGGAATCGTTGAAGGGGCGAACTGTAGGAAGCTGGAAACACTGTTCACGAACTCAAAATTTGGCAAATGAAATAGAGTTTACCGATAGACCTCACCATTAGAAAAACATTGTACACCTACCATTTTAAAAACATTGTACACCTACCATTCTAGAATCACTATACACATAACTCGAAATTTGTCAAATGAAATAGAGTCTACCGATAGAGGTTACTGATTGGATTGTTCACCGATGGAACTGTTCATAGAATTGGAAATTTGGAAAAGGAAAGAGATATTTCCATTAGAGGTTACAGATATAACTGTTAACTGATAGAACTGTTCATAGAATTGTGGATTTGTCAAAGGAAATAGAGGTTACCATTAGAGGCTACCAATAGAACTGTTCACCTATGGAACTGTTCATAGAATTGGAAATTTGGAAAAGTAAAGAGAGGTTACTGTTGGACCTCACCATTGGCACTGTTCAAAGAAGGATATCGATGAACGGTTCAGAACTGTCTACTAATGGAACTATTCACAGAGGGTCACTGATTCCACTATTCATAGAAGGTTACCAATGCACTGATCCTAAGTAATTGTGGTTGGAACTATTCACCGATAGAACTATTCCGAAAAAAGAAAAATTGGCGATGTGTTGAGGATAAGTGACCTTAACATCCCGGAATAGATCAAACACCATATTTTCACAATGTAATGGGCTGGGGATGTCCAAGCCATTACATCAGATTCCTCTCAAAACATTCTTATCACCCAGCATTCAAAATCCACCTAAAATCAAAAACAAAACAGGGACCGAACAACCACCCATCGAGATACCTCTCAAAAGAGTGCAACCCACATAAGAAACAAAAGAAATCCATCTCATAATCATGATAGGTTTATAACCACAAAATATACATTGATACATGTAAAGAGTTAAACATAAAATGACTCTGTGTACTGAGCACGTATCTGTGACTCACGTTCCCAGGTACACTCCTCCATGCCACCATGTCGCCACAAGACACGATCCAAGGGGATTGAATGCCCGCGTATCACCTTATACTTGAAGTCTTGGAGATCCATAGGTCTCTCCACAATGGTTGGATCATCATCAACATCGATCACTCCCAAATTGATGATGTGTGAGTCATCATTAATATAATGACGATGATGTGATACATATAAAATATCATGTGTCTGAATCATCTGTGGGGGATGTTCTACTCGATATGCCACAGCTGCAACATGAGCTAACACCTTGAAAGGTCCAAAAAACCAGGAATAATGATTACTCCATCAACCAAACCTTCACTTCCCATGATGGGGATTCACCTTCAGAAATGCATGATCCCCTACATCAATGTCTACAGGCCTCCACCTTTGAACGACATTTGATTTCTGATGATCTGGAACTATCTTCATTCTCTCACGAATCACCTGAACTGTCTTTGTTTTATTCTACACCAGTTCCGGACCAAGAATTGCTGACTCTCTGACCCCAGTCCAGAAAAATGTAGAATGGAATGGTCGACCATACAAGGCTTCAAAAGTCTCCATATCGATGGTGGAGTGAAAAATATTGTTGTAAGAAAACACCACCAAGTGTAATTGCATCATCCATGAAACTCCCAAATCTAGGACTCAATAGGAAAACTTGTCTTCAAGAGTCTAGATGGTTCACTCTGTCTGACCATCCATTTAAGGATAAAAAGAAGTGCTAAGGCATAACTAGTAACCAAAAGCATGATGGAGACCTCTCCACGTCCTAGAAGTAAATAGATTATATCGATCAGAAATGATCATCCATGGGACTCCATGAAGTCTCACCACATCCTCCAGATACTTCCTTAACAAAACATCCACTGAGATCGACTCCTTGATTACAATAAAGTGGATGATTCTATTATGCAATCCACTACCACCCAAATGACATCATGTCCTCATGATTCTCAAGGTAAGCCAGTAACAAATTCCATTGATATTTCCTCCCACTTCCACTACGAAATCTTTAATGGCTAGAGCATACCACAAAGATTGCGGTGTTCGGCCGTCACCTTCTGGAAGACCAAACATCGAGACACAAACTCCGTAACTACACACTTTAGCCTAGGCCACCACAATTGGATCTTCAAGGCTCAATACATCTTTGAAATTCCATAATGTACCACTAAAGTTGAACTATAAAGCACTCTGAGAACCATCTCACATATCATTAAAGGAAAAATTGCCTTCTATGATACAAAACGTGGTGTTGTTCATCCTCCAACCAACTATTAGGGGCCTCATTATAATCAACCTGGTCTCCCCACACCTCTACCTCAAGATCACCCAACTTGGAATCTTCCACTTTCTTCACGAGAGATGACTACACCATCATCTGAAAAATACATCCTCTCCCCCGTATTCTCCCATATCAAGATGTAATGCTGACTGTTCATCCACTACTCTCTAGTAGTCACCAGATTCACGCACTGCACCACTACATGACTTCATACTCATCACATCAGCTAAAAAATTACCCATTCTATGTGTATAGTATATTTATAAGTCATATTCCTTTAAGAACACTATCCACCAACATTGTTGTAAGTTCAAGTCACACAAAGAGAAATCAAACTTCAAACTCTTATGATCAGTGAAAGCCACAAGGTGCTAACCAATGAGGTAATGTATCCACAACATCAGAACAACCACCACATATCCAACTCAATATCATGAGAGGCATACATATGTTCATGGGGACGTAACTAATGATACCCATAATATAAAACTGATTTTTTCTGCATCATAACTTATCCCAACACCAGATGCGAAGTATCACATAAAACCTCAAATTGAACTCCCTCAGATGGAAGACAAGGAACTAGATCACTACCAATCTTCTCCTCTAGATACTGAAAATCAGCCTGTCACTGATCCGTCTATATGAATGCATGGCCCTTCTAGGTCAAAGATGTTAGAGGAGTCGCAGATCGTGAGAAATCAGCTATGAACCTCCTGTAGTAGCCTGTGAGACCAAGGAAACATCAAACCTACTAAAATATCTTGGAGTCCTCCTAAGACAAACCTCCTTCTATATTCGATGGATCCACATGTACTCCCTATTGGGACACAACATGCCCCAACAAATAGACTTCTCGAACCAAAAAATCACACTTCGGAAACTTCCCAAACAGCATATGTTGATGAAGAACTCCCAAAATAACGTGTAGATGTTCTGCATGTTCCTCTTTAAATGTGGTGTACACTGGGATGTCATTGATGAAAACTACCAAGAACATATCCATGAACTCACAAAACACAGCAATCATCAATCCCATGAACACAGTTAGAGAATTCTTCATTCCAAACGACATTACAACAAACTCATAATGCCAATGACGACAACAGATAGCAGTCTTCAGGATATCCTCATCCATCACACGCATCTGATGATATCCTGACTTCATGTCGATCTTTGAGAACAAACATGAACCCTTCTATTGATTGAATAAATCAGCAATCCGTGGAAGAGGATAACGATTATTTATTGTCACTTTGTTTAAGGGATAATAATCGACACACAACCGCAAACTATCATCAGCCTTTTTCACAAACAAAACTGTTGCACCCCACAGTGACTCACTTGGCCGAAAAAAACTGCACTGTAATAGATAATCAAGATGTATATGTAGCTCTCGTAACTCAGAAGGGGCCATCATATATGGAGACATTGTGATAATATACTCTCCTATTTATATCTCAATACCATTGTTGATATCTCATCAAGGGGTAATGCTTCAACATCTTATGGAAATATATTCGGGTACTCTTCTAAGACACTAGGAATTGCTAATTGGTGAACCTCTGAAGATCTAATAATCATCTCAGCCACCCTGGATGATATGTATGTAACACGCTTAGGACACAACCAAGGATCCCACTCGCCAACAAACACCATCTACTCTCCATCCACACCAATGAAAACGACCTTCTTCATGATGAAATCTACAATAGGCTGCACTGAATACAACTAATCCATCCCGACAATGTCATCATATGGTTGTATTATAAAACATAGGAAATGTCCACAAGAGCTATGCTTCCCCTATAGTAGCACAGAGTTTCTACATACTTCAAAAAAGTTAGTGCGACCTCCAACTGGCACAGTCAACACCAAGGGTACTGGAAGCCTCTCTACATCAAGTAACAAAGCTTGGACTAGGTTAGGTGCTATGGATGAATGTGTCTCTCCTGAATCAAAAAAGGAATACACAAATGTAGATAACATGAAAAGGGTACCTCGAACGACATCTGGATCGCCTAGAGCTGGCAAAGCTAGAGCATGAAGCTGACCACGACCTCCTCCAAAACCTCTCTTACCCTGACAAGGACCGCCACCATGGCCACACTCTGCTCTCCGAGGTCTATAAGAATCATGGGGAAGTCCTCTTCCTGCCCCATCTACCGTATACTGATCTGAAGCTGGTAAAACCTACTACTATTGCCTCGGCTGGAACTGCATCAACAGAGGAACCTTGAGTGGAGCACCTGGTGCATGATGACTGCTCTGAAAATTCTGGAACTCCCGCAACTAATGACCTCGACCACCATAAGAAAAACAAGCACCTGATTTCTTGTCATAGTCTTGAGATTTGTTTCCCCGGGAGAAAAAAAGATGTGAAGGGTTTGTACCTACCACCGGCAGAACCAAAACTCTTCTTCTCTGAAACCATGAACCCCAGACCACAACTCTAAATCTTGAGGAATCATGAGGATCCAGTTCTGGAAAAAGTCCTCTTGAAATCATCTGCCCTCGCAAGCACATCCAGATATGTCTTCTGCATAAATGGGGTTACCCAGTGATGGATATCCGGATGTAAAGACTCCTCAAAATGCCTCGCCCTGGCCTCCACATCTGGAAGTATATCATAAAAGGTTCTTGAAATGGATTCATAACTCTCGCACACTTTTGCCCCACTTTCAATCGGTAAGATGCTCCTGGCGACTGGAATACATCACGTTTGAAGAAATAAACTCGACTCAAAACATGTCTTGGAATTCCTCCCATGAGATAATTGGCTCCTCGCAATACCTGGGGAATAGTAACCACCACTGCCTCGCTACTCCACGCAGAATCATCATATCAAAGGACACCCAGTGATCCTTTAGAGAAAGGATCAAACTGACGGCATTATTGTCATCCTCTAACCAATTTTCTATTACTGCATATGAAACAGATCCCTCATACTTCTGTAGACTCTGGTGCAGAAACTCTTAGAGTGTCTTCCCCCAAGTTTCATCACTGTCAACCTCTACCCAGCGACAATTTGCAGCAATAGATTACTTAACATCTTTTATGTGATCCTGACTAGGACGTCGGCCTGGAGCCATACTTATAAAATAAAAAATAGTTAGGGATCCTATACCTAGAATATGCAAGACACAACCTTAATTTTTTTTCTTTTATTCAGTTTAGATTAACCTATCCCATGGTCTACACATTTAAACACATGCACAAAGAAGAATGATTCATGATTATTTCATAGGTCTATACCCAGCAATTAGTATCACCTCATTTAGTAGCCTTTGTAAACATAAAGGTCCATAATTCAGATCATAGGGGGCCCTAAATGCCTATGTCTCAGCAAGTATCCATTGTTTACATAACTTGATAAACATGAATGACACTGTTTCCCTTCCAACCCAAGCACCCTCACCTTTGCCTAACTCCAAACCCCATCATTTCCTTCTACCATAGCTTTGATACCCCTCTGTCATGACCCCCTCTCTACAAAGTATACCCCTCCTAGGCTGATAATTTTAGAGGGTAGATAATGACCCCTCGAGTCCTACCTCTAGTTGGACCCGAGTTGGAAACTAGCAGCGAGGGTATAATAAACCCACAAATTGGAGCATTAACCTCTAAGAGAACACATACAGAAAAGATAGTTAAGATAGACACGAAACAACTCCAACTCAAAACTGAAATATAAAATAAAACACAAGTTCACATATGTAATTTCACGAAAAACTATTACAACAGGAGGGGGAAAGCTGAATCTACCCAAAAGAAAATAAAAATAACAACAACCATAACCCGAATAGCTCCTGCAACCACAAGATTTTAGAAACCATCTTGATATATGAAATTCTCCATGTGACCTCGAACATTTTATATATACATAGGGTGAGTATAACCATATACTCATTAGGATCCTCCATGTATCCTCTCAAGAAAATGTAAAGAAAGAATGCTAATACAAAGGGAACAAAAATTGAAACTAACACGTCACCTAAACATTTATACTAAATTCCCAACCACACCATGGCTACAGTCACCAAGTATCGCATACAAGAGTATACAATATAATACAGAATATCAAGGGTACTCTACTACTACTTCGCCACTGGTTTTCCACTTTTCCCCATCATCGTACGTCAAAAGCATCTCTCTCCAAAATGGCTTGCCTGCAGAAACCTGGGTGAAGCACCAAAATATGAACCTCCTGCAATAAAACCACCATGTCCATGAAAGACAGTAGCTAGATAGTTTCCGTGAGCCACCACAACTCGCATAACGTGTATCATACATCGGGCATTTTACCTCAATCCATTAATGCCCATACACCAAGTAAGGATTGTCAAAACATCATTGCATATACATGTTACACCTATTGTATTCCATAGGATACTATATCTAGAATATATGTGTGTGAATAACCACAAGCCATTACAGCCCTCTACACACATATATGGGGAAACTAACCATTTTTCCTACCAGCACAAGTAACTACCAAGAGAAGAGTATTAGGCCAAAGGGGGTAGTTACCTATACATATTACCACCCAAATGACGGGGAAAACACCCCCCAGAACTCAGAATCCATAGGGTGTCTGTTTCCCTTATTGATAGGGTGGAGTAGCTTATAGAAACTCAAAAAGTACAGAATATATTATAGCTTAAAACCACACTAGGGGCATAACATTGTCATATACTCAACTACAGCTAATGTCTCTCGGATTATGGGATGATACTTCTAAGACTAAGTATCCTATAAGCACACAACCATTTAAATTGCATTAATACATTATTTAATTACCTTTTTCTTAGTTCCACTTTATGTTAATTAATTAATTAAACATTAAATTAACCAATGAAAATTCCACATTAAATTTCATTAGCATCGTACCAAAAGTTCTTTGTCCCTTTAAAATAACAACCTCATCATTTTGTTCTAGAAAAATACAACCCCATTGGATATCACCATTTATTCAATAATTCATTACAAAATTACTTTCCCACATTCCAAGGAATTCTAGAAAAAAATTATATACTAATAAACCCACGGGGCCTCAATACGGTGAGTAGATGTACTACCCGTTGATTCTTTTCCGCCTATATCAATAGCGTAGACCCATCCACCCTTCATAAGCTAAACACGGAAAGTATATGTCATACCTCGTGCATCTTCGCTGCTTTCAGAAGAAGGGTAAGAATGACCAGATGCATTAGGAAGTGTGGAAACGTAAAAAAGATAATCAACTAAAAAGAAATAGTAAGCATCCAACAATCACATTCATCACATTCCACTATCTCGTGTGTCCTCCCTGACACCCACATACATAAACTGATGCATCTCTCCACCTTATGAGACATTTTTTGCCACAACCAAATGGCCTACATGCCACACATATCACAATAACCATCCAGGCTCACATTACAACACAATAAGAAGGAAAACAAACAACATCACAATTTGTCTATTAGCCCTTTAATAATCAAAAGGGTAAGTCAGAACCCTACAAGGAATTATTTTTTATACAATTACAGGTTCTTTAATCCATCTTGGTTTAACTAATTATTATTCATAGGTTCCGAATTTGGGATACCTAATCAGTAAGTTATCACAAACAATTAAACATTCTTTCTGCGCTAATTTGATTAAAATCAAATTCAAACACGAAGAACCATATTCATTTACATTCCTCTTTATCTATAGACAACAACAATCAATTAATTCTAGTTTTCGTTCTTTAAAAATTACCATCATGAACGAACATCTAAACGAAGAAAACAAGGATATCACACTATCTAGTAAACAGGAGGCAACAACATACGATCGATATCAATTTATTTATCTGGTTCAAATATTTATTATGTCAATTACATTGTGATCAAGTGGGATAAAACATGCTAACAATTCAGTTTCACGTAAATGAAAAGAGAATCAATGAATACCCTTCGTCAAAACATTCTTTAAGTTAATAATATGAGAATGAGCCACACAACTGGTTATGATATCCTCCCCCCATGACACCTGTATCCACCCAAGGATGTAGAGACACCACCACACCGGTGAACACATATGAAAATCCCATTAGGAACATGGGGGTAAAATTCCATAAGAGAGAGAGGAGAAATAGAAGGAGATGAACCAAGAAGAATAATGATAGATCCTTCCTTATATCAATGATTTATCAATACTGCATGGTTGTATCAAAAATGGAGTGGAACCAATCCTAGGATAAAGATTGATTATAAAACTCCTACCAAATAGAATGAAAGGTTATTTTGTCTCTTAGCCATCAAAAAGAGGATGAATTACGGATGAAGATATCATATCCCTTTGGAAGATTTAACAGAGCGACAGTTTACGATATGCAAGATTTCCCATTAAATTCAGATCACATTAAACCGCACAGTTTGACAAAGTAAAAACAACTTGAGCCTTAGGATAAATTATTATAGGAGTTATGGCCACTGAATCGACCTTAGTGTAATTAAAATAATGCTATAAATGTATTTTACGTTAATGGAAATGTTAATGGGGAGAAATTGTAGGAAGCTGGAAACGCTGTTCACGAACTCCAAATTTGGAAAAGAAAATAGAAGTTACGATCGAGGTTACCAATAGAGGTTATCGATAGACCTCACCATTATAGAACAACTATACACCTACCATTATGGAAACACTACACACCTACAATTCTGGAAACACTGTACCCCTACCATTCTGGAAACATTGTACACCTACCATTCTAGAAACCTAGTACACCTACCATTTGGGAAACTATGTACACCTACCATTCTGGAAACATTGTACACCAACCGTTATATAACACTGTAAACCAACCGTTCTGGAAACACAATTCACAAAACTCAAAATTTGGCAAAGGAAATAAGGTGTATCGATAGAACTGTTCACATATGGAACTGTTCATAGAATTGGAAATTTTTCAAAGGAATGAGATGTTACCATTAGAGGATATGGATAGAAATTTTCACCGATGGAACTGTTCGTAGAATTGGAAATTTGGAAAAGTAAAGAGAGTATACCGTTAAATGATACCAATAGAACTGTTCACCAATAGAACTATTCATAGAATTGGAAATTTGGAAAATGTAAGAGAGGTTACCGTTAGAGGTTTCAGATAGAACTGTTCACTGATGGAACTATTCATAGAATTGGAAATTTGGAAAAGGAATGAGAGGTTACCGTTGGACCACACCGTTTGCACTGTTCACAAAAGGTTACCGATGCATTGCTCACAACTGCCTACTGTTGGAACTGTTCACTAAGGGTCACCAATTCCACTATTCACAGAAGGTTACTAATGCAATGTTCACAACTATCTACTATTGCAACTGTTCACCGATGAACCAGTTCACAAAAAGGGAAAATTGGAAAAGTGTTGGGGATAAGTCACCTCAACCTCCCGGAACACCTCAGAGACCATATTTTCACAATGGAATAGAACGGAAAGGTTCGAGCCCTTACAAAATATTTTTGTATAATTTCGATTAGGGGAACAAATGAATATATTAAATCTTTTGATAATATGATAATAATTCATAAAAATATAATAATTAAAATATGGACCAAAAAGATAACATTCAAAACCAAATGGAGAAATACAATATATTTTCTTTAAAAATATTCCTTGAATATATTGAGTACATAATTAGGATAAAATGTACTGAAATAATTTTATTTCAATAATTAAATATATGTTAATTAAATTCATTATTTATTTGGAATTGATAGATCATATATTTTATTCATCAGAAATTTATGCACAGGAAATTCTAATAAAAATGATATTTAATAATAAACCCCTTACTTCATTGGAAACATTATAATTACAATAATCATGATCTGAAATCCATAAAATAAACATTAAATTCCAAAAATATAAATATATTCATGATATATCATATAAAGAAGGAAATATATCAACCACACTAATGAAACATGTGGTGAATATGGCAATTTTATCGCAGAAATAAAAGAAATATTAACATGATATACATCATTGATAACCCTTATATCAGACCCCATTAGATAATTTAAATAGAATAAAAATATTACATAAAAATATATATTATAATTTTTAAAATCAATTATAATTTTTATTCATCATCATCATGAAAATGAAAAAATGGAGTAAAATATAAATATGAATCAATGATTTAAGAATAGAATTTTTTTAACATTATATCTGACATTATTTCTATGAAATATATTATCCAATATAACAAATTAATTTTATTATATATCTATACCCAAATAATATTAATACATATAATATAATTAATGGACCATTTATATCTTTTTTACACAAATTTATTTATATTTATCTATTAATGTTTTCATTTTGGTCGTTAACAATTTTGTCTATCAAGTGTGTTTTAGTTTGGTAGATGTTATCTTGGTATTTGATCATGGTTCCACAATATATATAATATTATAATTTATATAAATATCATATATATTCATTATATATGTATAAACATTTATATAACTCATTACAAAGAATTATTTTCATCATTTAGTCGACAAGGTACTGTATACGTACAAATGTGTGAACTTTCACCTTTTTTATGTACACATATAAATAATGTTAAATAATAATTGACATATATGTCATAATTATTATATCATAAATATAATATCTTTTCCATTAATAATATATCAAAATGTAAAAAGTTAGAAGTGATATTATTATTAAATAACAATAATTATGATATCAATATAGTATCTAAACAACAAATTCATCCTTAAATACACTAATGAATGATGTTGATGGGATATAAATTGTAACACTTTTTTGATGTAGTAGTCCAAATGTATGCCCGAAAGATAGTTTTATTTCCAATTTGATGGATAAGGGGTGAAAAATGGTTATGTAATAATAATAACAATAATAACATATGACAATATTAATGATTTTCTATTAACACATATTTTATGGATAAATTTTTTTACAGGGGATATGATGAAAAAAATTAATGATAATAGTCATGTTTTATAAATATTTTTTGAGATATCTAACTTTTTATACACCATAACATAAAAAATATTGGTCATAGAAAATGATATATATATATATCTATATCTATATCTATATATAAAGAATGAGTATGTGATGGTATATAGTAGTTATTTAACTATATATTAGTATTAAATTGTGTTATCCAAGGGAGAGAAGAGATTAACTATTATAAGTGTGATGAGGAACATATATAAAAAACATTAAAATTTTAAATGATACATGTTCACATTCATTAAAAATTTATCCAAATGATAATTCATTTTATGGTATAATAATATAAGGTTCAAATATCACAAAATAATAATATTCTTAAGGGAATGGAAGAAAATATTAAACTATTCTCTAAATTTAGACATGAAATTTAAACATGTTTTAACTAGAACCATGGTATCATAATTTTTTTATTTCTACTAATAATTTTGAAAAAAAATTAAAATAAAATTAATAAATTATTTTAAATACTATAATTAAAAACATTATATAAATTTTACTATTTTAATTCTAATATATGGAATAATTTATTTTTCAATAACATGGAAAACACCAACAAAATCCAGTTATATAAATATGCATTTTCAAATAGAAAAAATAATTATTTTCAATTCCATTTCTTATAAAAAACAATACATCATTTTAAAAGATCTTATTAAATATATAATATTTAAATTTAAATACAAAAATTAATAAATTCATAGTAATTAGTTACATTCATAAAAAAAAATTATGGTTTGCACAGAAATATTTTTTTTTGAAAAATACTTTCAAATCCCAAAAATTAAATTACAAAAAATTGGGTAGATTTATTATTACTTAAAAGTTACTAAAATAATTTATAGTCAAACTATATTATTTTAACAATATGATAAATTTAAAAACATAATGGTAGCATTAAATGAATTAAAATTAATATTTTAATAATTTTTATACATATTAAAAAAAATTAATCATTTTGATGAAATAAAATATTCAAAATAATGTAATTATAAATTTAAAATTTTTAATATAATATATATTCACACATATTTTTTTTTAAATAATAGAAACTAAAATAATATAACCATGAAAATTCCAAAAAATCATTGTTTTATTATGGTTTTGAGGAATAAGATTTTTTTTATTAAAATGTTAATATATATTTTTTATAAATTGAAAAATAAAGTTGAATTAGTAAAAACATTATAAATATCTCAATCATAATTTTCATATTCTGAATAATAAAAAAATTTACTGAATAGGTTTTAATGTATCATCGCTCCTTTTTTCCTATGGTTTGTTTGTTAGTAAATCTATCAACCACCTAAAATGTATTTTTAAAAAATAATTTTATAAAATGTAAATGTGTTACAATTTTACCCAATAAAAAATTTATTTTAAAAAACTTAATCATTGATATCATTTTTATATAGGTATAAATATATTTTTTGAAAACACATATATGAGAAAGGTATACTGAATTTTCTATTTAAAAATGGAATTAAGAAACATAATTGTTACCTTAAATAAAAAATATTATTAGGTTTTTGGATAGTAATAAAATTAGTATGGAGTGAAAAAAATATAGGGGATAAATATAATTGCCAAAAATAATTTATCGTGTTATTGAACATAATAATTTGAATAATACTGACAAAAAATCATATGTAGATGAGTGTAGAAAATGATCATTAATCCATCAAAAATGTTTCTAAAATTGTATACGATTAAATTTTAAATGTCTTTTCCCTAGGTATAGGGACTATTTTTATGATGGAATATGAGAAAATCAAATTTCATTATATATTTAAATTTATTATAAATAATTTCACCTTTTTATGTGGTTTAAATATTATTTTCACATATATATATTCGGATAATTTATGAAATAAACATTCCTATAGTTTTTTTCATACTTGATGCACTAAAATAAACATCTTAACATATCATGAAATATATAAAAGGGTTGTAACATATTCCACGATTTTTTATATAATTATCAATATTTTAAAACATTTTTAAATTATAATATGACCAATATGAGTAATGCTTCTTTTGAAAATTAACATGAATTATTTAAATATGAATTGATCTATATAATTCCTTCCAAATGTTATTATATAATATATCTTCTCATTTAATTCAATACAACATTCAGAAAAGAATTTTTTTAAAAAAAATTGTCACAAAATTTATAAAATCCAATACATGTCAATAAAAAAATTCATAATATATCTCTAAACATCACATTTAAAGCATGTGAATAGAGTGATCATATGTTCCCCTAAAACATGATAAAACTCTGATTCAATGTGATCCCATAATGATAAAATATATACATACAATATATAAATGTTTCCATTTTCAAGGGATTATAATTAAAAACAATAAAATATATTCTATAAATAAAAAATGTAATAAAGTTAATCAATTATAAAATAAATCAATTTTACAAAAATTAAACAATCATTTTAATGGTCACCAATGCTATACAATTTTAAATATCAATATCGATCAACTCTTTGTCCCACATAATCATTGTCTAATCCTCATTACATTTATGTGAAATTTATATGTTTTATATATCATCCTATATATTCTACAAAATTCCCATAGTGAAACTATTACTAAATATCCCATAGATATTTCTTGATTATTAAAACAAGAATATTATTGAAAAAAAATTCAACAAAATAATAAACAAAATAAAAATACAAGGACACAAAAATTATTATACTATTGTTTTTGACATATGCTATGCACTTCCTTGGAATAGTATCTCACCCTTTGATTAAGGCATTGGATATGATAATACCCAAGTAAACAACATAAATTACATTGAATTATTTGTTGTTTCTGATAATGAAATTAATTTCCCTCTATTTAAATCATTATTTTTAAAATATTAATTTTTCTATCTTATAATTTTCACCACATATAACATCTATAAGATGAATAGTGGCATTATCATAGTCTATTTAGTCCCTAAGACTTTACCATATTTACCTTTAGATATCTATAAAATACAAACAACAACTAATTTAAAAGAAATATTATGTAGTCACATTTTTTGTATAAATTTATATGATAACACTATAAGAGAGTATATATATATTATATATCCAAATAAATAATGTTACACTCATCTAATTGGCATATGATAAGAACAAGTCCAATATTACACATGAAATACTATATTATTATATATTCCTTTATTATGCCTTTTGATAGAGTGACCTATTTATAAGCAATATTAGACCATTTGATAAATTTATTATTTGAAAAGAAGAATAATATTGATAATAAAAGGATAAAAATAGTTTAGTAGGATGTTTTTTTATTTTTTGGGGAATATATATTTTTTGGATGAATATGTAAAAAAATTGAATTTTAGTTGACTTTTTTAATATAATTTTTTATAATGATAAGATATAATTATAATTTATCTTAATTTTTATTTATATTAATTTTTTTTCAATTAATCCAATTTACATAATTTGAATCTCTTCCAAATTTAAAATTACTATAAAAACATTGCAAACATTCAGATCGTTTTACTTTAAAAACATTCAATGCCTTCCCCTTTGAAAGATTAATTGTAATTTAATTACATCCAATTAATTGATAATAATAATAGGAAATACGGATTCAATATTTGGAATCAGCATAATATATAATGTCTAATAATACAAAATTAGTTTTTGATAAAACATTTCAGTGAAAGCAATTAATATTAATTATAATTATGATGGTAATACTATGTGTAATAAAAGATTGAACATTTATCATATGGAAAAATGACCTAGTCACTTTTCCAAAACCCATTGTTTAGACATAATTGGTCCATAAACCTTTATTTATTAAGTTATTTTTTACTTTATGATTTTTTTGGGGTTTATAACACATGAAAACCTGACTTGTTTCTTAAAATTCTTAGTGAATCATTTTCCTTCCCTAAAAAATGACACCACCTATCCTAGATCCCCACACTTCTCAACCCCCTTATAATAGGCCAATATCAACCCAAATATCTTTTAAACAATCATCCCATATATATTGAATCCAATTTTATGGAATAAGTCCTCCCAATGAAGTCTTTTGGTAAACACAAAAATATGTTACTTGATTTAGAGGTAATACAACGTCTTAAGCTCTCTAGTTTAATCACCATTCTCTACTCCCTATACTCGTCTAATTGAATTATTAAATTTCTTTAAAAAAGTTATACCCAATATACTATTATGATGTTATTCTATGGTTTCCATTGACACTTACACACACCTCCATCTATTGGATAACGAACATATTGTTTATTTGAACAATTAATTGAAGCCTCGCGAAACAATGATTGTCCAATTCTCCATTATTAATTCTCATGGTGTCCACTATGTTAGAAACTCTATTTATAAACTATATATATGTTATTAAAAATTTCATCTATTTTTAATAATTTTTTTATAACATACCCTTATTATTTCCCAATTTAGTATATATGATAAGCTTGTTTTAGGAAGTGGGAACTACTTCCCCTCAATGTAATACGATTCTGCCATTCCATTAAGAGAATATATAATGGACGGTTCCAATAAACCTATGTAAAAATATAACATATATATTGTACTAGAATTATAATATACATATGTATCATTTTTCTTTAATTATTTTAATAAAAAAATGACATGAATTTAGTGTTCATGTGTACGTACAACCTACAATCTTCATGAACGGTGAACCTCATTTATAATATCAAAGTATTATGTGATATTATAAATACATTAATATTGAATATATATGATAATTTAGTCATGTATTACAATATATATGGTTAAATATTGATATATTTAATAAGAACAACAAATAAAAATTCAACACATTAGAGAAAAATCTAGGCATTTAATAATCAAAATAGTCAAAATAATGAAAGATTGTTATAAAATGGGTAATAATTCATTACAATAAATTAATATAAAGTATGATAAAAAAATTTATGGATATATTATATGTTAGTATCAAATATTAAACCACTATACATGAAGATAAATAACTTATGCAAAATTTATGGTTAATATATGGATTTTCATCACACTTTTTAATCCTGTGAGATTAATATATTATTCACTACTTACTTATTTAGTGAGTTGAAACTATGGGACATTTTTATATATAATATCATAAATCCTATTATTTTAAAAATAATATAATATTCATTAAATTTCATATGTTTTTACGTATTATGAGTTAAATGATTTAATGTGTTAGGGGACACTTTGGGATTTTCAGTGATTATTCTCTTAATGAATGATATTAATAAAACTTCCTTTTTTGATTGTTAACTTTATCTTGAAACTATCACATTATTTTAGTCTTTTTTATTGGAGAATTAATTGAATATAAATAATATCAAACAATGGATATCAGTATTTTCTTAACCTTATATTATTATTAATACGATGGTTAAATTGGGAATTAATTGATAAATTGATAAATTATTGATAAATCCATATTTATCAATCCATATGGTTGATTGATATGAAATATTAGTTATTTTGAAGAATTAATATCAATATTTCATTGAACTAAAAATTTTGGGAGGATCCTAAACAATATATAGCTCATCGATGCATCGATAAGTTCTCATGAGATGAATAAGTGTGTGAGATGGGTTTCTACACATAGATTTAAATATTGTTATGAAATGTCATAATGGAAATAGACTTTTTCTTGCCTAAAAAATTTCATACATTTAGAAATTATTTTAATCATTAATTTTAGTTATTATTTATACATGAGATTTTTATTTGACATATCTATGGATGTATTTTATTCTCAATTAAATGATTAATGGTATGTGTTTCAGTTTCATACCTATGTATATTTGATTGTCCATATCATCTTGTTTAATGGAAATAATGTTATGTTGTTTCCCTTTCCATGTATATTGGTTCATTATTGATTCTATTTTACATACCCATACAATGAATTTTAGGTCACCATTATCATGTTTCCTTCCCCATGTTATGAATATGATATAATTGAATTGGATTCTCAATTTTGATTTTATATCAATTTATTGTGTAGCATGTTTTATTCTATCTTAAAAAGGTGTAATAGGTATTATATATATAATATGGATTTCTAAGACTAACAAACTTAATAGTCCTTCAAATATTTTATTCCATTTTATAATTCCAATGTAATGAAATAATGCACTGACTCCGGGCTTCTAGAGATAGGGTCGTAAAGTTTGTATCATATAATTTTAGCAGTAACATTGGGAATTAGATTTAAGAAAACTTTTTTTAAAAAGAAAAACCCTAATATAGACATTTAGGATATGAATACAATGAGATACTATAATTCTTTTAATGTATATATTTTATTTGTTTCCTAGAAATACATCATTGTCTGGATACTACAAGTTGATGTGGTTCGGTCAAAGACATACATTGGAGTGACAACTGATACATTGTGTTTTAGGCCTGACTCGGGGTAACATAGAACACAAAAATGGGCCTTACTCTATACTTGGATTGATACTCTTGGGGAAAACATATATCTAATTCACATTCTCATTGCCTATTATTATGATGGATTTATATATAAAAATTTCATATATGTAGTCAAATTTATTATTTTAGATGAATTTGTGTTTAGTGTTACTACATGTTTTAAATAAATAATAATATGAACTAAGTCATTATATGCCAATTTTTAGAAAATGTGCTTTCATGGATGAATAGAATCATTTCTTGTAATAAATGTAAAGATTTTCCCACTAGGAAAACCAATAATGATGGTATACGAATTGGTATAATCATGGAAATATTATTGAAACTTAATCAGGTTATGAAATATAACCATGTCTAAATAGAGCATGATATTCAATGGAGAGAATAACCTATATTGTATCATTTTATGTAGCTGAATCCCCCATCATTTATTATGACTACTAATCCAATTGTAACATTGAAGTGGATTATGTCTCTTGAGAATATATTTACATCCATAGAATATAGTGAAAATGATAATGTTACACATTAGTCTATTGTCTATATGGTGATTATTAACTATACTAGTCTACACTATAAAATACAAGGAAAGGTGAAGAAATTGAACTCATTTAATGAATGAATTTTAAAGAGGAATTCTTTGATAAATACATCCCTCATCTTCAACAAATTTAAATGGAGAGGAAGTTCCTTAGAGTAATGTATATGGAAGAATTAATTGTTTTTTAATATATAGCTATGTTTACAACGTTATCCAAGTATTCTTTGGATTATATACATAGAACATAGTGCAATATTGACCACTTCTATCAAGGTCTAACACTACATCTTCGAAGGGTGCTTATTTGTCATAATTTTTCATTATATGAAGATATAATTTTACATTCTATCCATACATAGAATTAATTTTCTAGAATAAATATATTAAAAGGCATCTTTGACAATAAGTGTTCCACAAAGAACCATGAGAAATGTAATGAAAATAATAATAATCTTTTTTGGAGATTTTCACCTTGTTTAAACTGTTGGAGAAGAAACCTTGTAAATTGTGGAAGGGGCTGGTAGTTTTCAATAAATATTTAGGTATGGTTCACCAATTTTTTTAATTAAAGGAGACTATGAAAAAAAATTATTTATAGTTCAATAATTGAATCGAGAAGGGAAATTGTGAATATTTTTAACGAAAGGGTTAGGGGAATCTATCACATATGATGCAAATGGTTAATGGCCATGCTAATGGGAAATTTCCATGCTTATGCAACCACTACAATAGAGGTGGAAGTACAATATGTTGTGGTGAAATGTACATTAATTCTATTTTAATATTTATCCAATAATTTATTTTCCTATAGATCATCACACAATTTTATATCTATGATTTTCCATGAAAATTATCCATTTCCCTTCTTATTTTGTAAAAGAGTTTTAATGAAAAACAACTAATGGAAGTATCATTGCAACAAAGATGTGTCGTTCAATCCCAATTATGAAACAAAATGTACCATATGTGCTAACCTTATAATCATTCCTATGGTTGACATTGACATTATTCTTGGTATATACTGGCTCCCAAAATATGGTTCAACAATTTTTTTAAAAATTATGGAAGTTACGATTTTTGGGGAAAATTTTGAATCCCTCATCATTAGATCAGAATCTCCCTTACCTAATTCAAATCTATAACCACCCTTAGATGATATACTGAATGCAATTATTAGAGAGGAAAATAAAACATGATTTTGTGATTAATTATGTAATACCCAAGTTGATTATGTACGTATTGTGCATGAATATTTTGATGTATTTCCTGAGGATTTATAGGAACACCATCCAGAACGTATGGCTGAATTATCAATAGATTTAACTCCATATGAAAGGACAATACCAAAGACTCACTATTGAATATCGACTATAGAATTGGTATATTTGAAGAAAAAACAATAGTATTGGGGTAAAAAATGATTTTCTCCCTATTGTTTCACCTTGGGGAGCATATATCCTTTTCATCAGGAAGAAAGATGGATCCATGAGGTTGTGCATTGATTATAGGGAAATCAATTACATTACAATAATCAACAAGTATCATATACCTCAAATTGATGACTTGTTTGATCTAAATTAAAAAGACAAACATTTTTCAATGATTTATGTTTATTTTGAATATCACTTCATGCAAATGAACTATGTGGACAATCAATAGACATATTTTGTTATGAGTTATGAACAATACATAATAATTGTAATTCCATTGTATTTACTAATGCACACTGATTTTTTATGGACCTAATAAAAAGCGTAATCAAGTAATATCTAGAACATTTTTTTTATTATTCATTAATTATATTTTGGCGTATTCTGAAATCTATTTTTGTCATGAGGATCACATACAGATCATCTTTAATAATCATAGAAGGGAAACGTTAAATGGGAAATTTAGTTAATTTGATTTATGGATTTATTATTATGTTTTCATGGTCATATTTTCTCCAAATATTGAATATCAATTATTCGTTCAAATACAGTGGAATTAATGGAATGGCTTATGCCAACAAACATAACTGAGGTACATAGATTAATATGTTTGGAAGTTTATTATCGGTGATTCATTTAGAATTTTCCAAATTATCTAAACCCTAACCATGCATACATGTTATGGTTTTATTCTTGTTTGGATGAATTAATGTGAAGAATTATTAGATGTGATGATGTAAATATTGGTTAATGATCTAGTTTTGACTCTACCATCTTGTAGTGATAGGTTTGTCATATATAAGGAATCGTCAAAGAAGGGACTTGGTTTTTTCATAATGTATAATGATGATGTAATTACATATGCAATAAGAAAATTGAAGACTCACGAATAGAACCACCCAACCCATGATCTAGAGATAGAACAAATAATATTTTCTTTGAAAATTTGGAGACATTAACTGTATAGGGAATGATGTGAGATATACATGGATCGATAATCATGACATACATATTTTCATAGAAAGAGCTCCATATGATAAAAAAGTGATGGCTTGAACTACACAACAACTATGAATTTTAAATACAATAACACATGGGGAAATAAATTTCTGGCTAATGCATGTAATATGAAGGATCAAAGAGTTCTAAATAAATTAAGGATGGAGATAGAACCTATATATATGGATCTATTGAAGATTTATAAGTGAATTTCTATGGAAGGGGAAAAATAAATCGTTTATCAAATAATTTAAAATCCAATTTTAATAGAGATGATAAATAATTCCCAATCTGATGATGATGACATTCAAATGAAAATTAACAGCGTGAATGATAGAAAATTAGCATTCATTGTTTGATAAAAAGGTGTATTAAAATTTGGAAAGAGGTTATGTGGTCCATATCTACCAGAGCTAAAAAGCTAATTGTAAGATGTCACTCATAGCTCAAATTTCCTTATAACGCCAAATGTGTAAAGATGTATAAGGACATTAAAGAAAATTTTTGTGGGATAACATGAATTCTGAAATTATATATTATGTTTCCCAATGTTTTGTTTTTAAAAAGTGAAAGTTGTAAGGTAGAATCCTAAAGGATTTAGGAAAACTCATTATATTTATGATTGGAAATGAAATGAAATTACTATGGTCTTTTCTATATGACTTCAGAATAATCCTAGATAGAATGATGAAATATGGGTTATTATTGATTTCTTAACCAAATCTGCACATTTCCTTGTAATAATATAATATCTTCATCTTGAGCACCTCTCACGACTCTACACTAATGAAGTTGTGAGAAATCATGGTTCCCCTCTATCCATAGTTTTATATCAATAACCCCTCTTTATATGAATTTTATCTAAGAGTATGAAAATATTTATTGACAATGAATATAATTTGAGAATTTCATAACCTGAAAAACTGATGGGAAGTGTAAAATATCAATTCAAATAATTGAACACATGAATATATCATGTTTATTCAATTTTCACGGTACATGGGATCAATATTTACCATTGGTGGGGTTTTCCTATAATAATTGTTTACATTAATGTATTAAAATGGAACAATATAAAGTATTATTTCAAATGTGGTTTGATACTAAAAATTGATGTGATGAATTTTAAAATGGAAACTCATTGGCCATAGCATTTTTAAGAGATGATGATAAAGGTGATTTCTATTCATGTTCACTTCAAAGCATTACAATGTAGGAAAAAAATTTATAACTATTATCAGAAAAAGGATTCCTAATTACAAATTTGATATCATGTTTTCCTGAAGGTATCTCTATGAACTTGTTATATTTGGTTTTCTAATAATGTTAAAATGATTCCCAGGTATATCAGACCCTTTTTTATTTTTGAAAGGGTTTAATTTTTTGCTAATAGATTAGAATTCTTACCTAATCTTTCAAATGATAATGATCTTCTCCATATGTCCCTATTAAAGATTTAAATTACCAATCCAACACATGTTTCCACATCTAATGAAATATATTTTCAACATAAAATTTATTATTTCGAATAACATATCCAAATTCTTGATATCAGAGAAGAATAAAGGAGGAACTAGACTACTAATCTGGTATAATTTCTTTGGAGAAATAAAAAATAGAGGAAGGAACATGGGGAACATAGGATTATATGATGGTGAACTAAAAAAATATTTTTTAAGATAACAACCCTAAAATATTGAGGTATAAATTATTTTCCGAGGGACTAATGTATCACCCCATGAAATAATGAATTTTAGTTGAAAACTACATTTTAAACAAATTAATTTATATGTATTAATTTTAATTTTAATTTGTTTATAATGTTTAATTATATATTAATTCTATCAATTAATACAATTTATTTTATTTGAATCAATTTTACATTGATATTGAAAATAAGAACACAACCAACTTTGAGACATTTTAACATCAATACTCTGCATTGTCATCACATCTACATGAGTGATTTTAATTTAGCAGCTTAAAATTATATAATTAGAATTGGAAAAAATGGATTTTTTAATTTATATAATTATAATTTATATTATTCAAAAATAACATATTTTTTAACAAAAATATTACTAAATTTAATTAAAATTAATTATAATAATTAAGGTGAATATAAAATTAATAAAGGACATGGCCTTTCCCTTAAGGTCCCAAATGACACAACCACTTTTCCAATACCCATTGAATGGACATAAATCATATATTAAACTTACATTATTGAGTTTTTTGATTTTTTATTCCTTTTTATGTATGAACATGTGCACATCTAACATGTTTCAAAATATACCATCCGATTCATTTTACATCCTATTAAAAGGCCACAACCATTCCCATTTCCTCACAAATATAAAAGTTATTATTTTCAGAAAATATCATCCAAAATAGATTCCTAAAAATCCTCCGCTCAATATTGGAACCATCTTTATAGATTAAATCCATCCAATGACGTGTTTTGGTATACACTAAAATAGGTTACCATATTAAGAGGTAAGGACTTCTCTCAAGGTCTCAAGATTCATTTACATTATACACTCCCTATACACATGTTATTTATTTATTACATAAAAACAAAAATATCTTTAAAATACTATAATGTTTCTATTATATGGGTTTGAACTGCACATACACAAACCTCCTTCTAATGGGTGATGAACTTATTGTTTATGTGTATGATGAATTGTTTCCTCACGACCTGATGATTGTTCAATTATCCATTTCCACATTTCATGGTGGCCATTTTAATGGAAAATATATTTATTTATGATATATATTTTATTTAAAATGTATTATTCCTCTATAATTTTTATTTATAACTACCTTTATGCTATCAATGTAGTGGTAATATGATAATTTATTTTTGAAGTGAGGACTACCACCAACGCTAAGTGATATTACTCGTCCATTCCATATATGGAATGTATAATAGATTTTTTTATTAAACCTATGTAACATATGTAAATAGATAATATACATTAATAATAATTTAAATGTTTGTCATTTTGTTTTTATTATATAAATTCATATATTAAATGTATTTAGTTTCCATGTGTATATACGACTTACCATCTCCATGAACGGTGCATTTCATTTATAATCTAGGAAAAATATTATGAATTTTGAATAATCATGTACTGAATATATATTATTATTTATTCCCAGTTCACATTCTGTAGATGATTAAACCATGAAATATTGAAAATGATCAACAAATAACTTGTCAAAATGTACTCGAGAAAACTAGTCAATTAACATCTGGAATTGTCAAAAGAATTAATGATTATCAACAAACGGGTAATATAGAATTAATTGAAATTAATATATGGAATTATAAACATGATTATTATTCTCATATAAGTTATTAAAATATTCTAAAACAAAATGCATGATGTTAAAGATCACAAAACAAAAGTAAGGTTAAGGTAATGGATTTCATCTCAATTTTTAAATCTCAGAGATTGTTGTCAAATTCACTTCTTATATCTTTTCTATGACAAACCTAATACCCATTTTGATATAATATATCATTATTCCTCTATTTATCATTATTTTTTAAGGCTCATTTAATTTCATACCTTTATATTGAATATAAGATAAATATTTTGATGTTGTATGAGACACTTTCGATTGTTTAATGATTAATCTTCTCAAGAATGTTCTTAATATCACATAAATTTTTGGATTGTTATCATTCACATAAAATCATCACATTATTGTAATAATTTTTCATTATACATATATCATAATATCCATACAATCATACAATTTGTATCGATATTTCTTAAATGATATACAATTAATCATATGATGGTTACTTTGAAAATTAATAGATTAATTGGGAAATTATAAATAAATCTATATTATTCATTTAATATGGTTATTTTATATGTAATGTTAGTGATTTTAATTATTCAATATGTGGAATAAATTGGATTGAAAATTATGGATGGATCCCATAAAAAATATTTCACTTCGATGCATGGACAGATTCTTAGGAAATGAATTAGTTTCCAAATTGGTTTCTACCCTTTGTTAAAAACTATCTTATGAATGTCTCGCCATTAATAGGTTTTAATGTGCCTCATACATGACATTAATTAATAATTTATTTACCATATTTAATTTTAGTTATTTTATATCAATGAGATTTTGGGATCAAATATTTATGGGAGTAGTTGGTTCTAAATTATTTGAACTAAGTCATATGTTTGATTTTCATACCTTTCCATTTTTGATTACGTATTATCATGTTGTTTAAATGGAAATAGAATTTATTTATTTAAATTTCCATATAGATTGATTCGTTATTGTTTCCATTTTATTTTCTCTAACTGAGAATTTGAGATCACCCATATTATGATTATTTCCCCATATTATGAGGATCATAACTTTGAAAAGGCATTCAAGGATGGATTTTAATTTAGTTTATTATATAGCATGTTTTATTAAATTTAAAAAATTTATTATGATTATTATTTATGTAATCTGGCATCAAAAAACTCTTAAACTAAATATTACTTCTTGCTTTTTTCCAATTAATAATGAAAATTTAATATAATAATGCATTTTCTTCGGGCTTCTGGTGTCAGGGAGTTACAATATATCAATCCCACTTTAAAAATATATAATATTATGTAGCATCCTCACTACATGATCATCCTAAAAGTCAAATATTATTTTATATAACATGTTTTAAGACTTAAATATGTTTAATATGTAAATAAAATGTTTTGATACATTGTTTTTGATAATCATAAACTTTCACATTCAGTTTATGATTTCATTTTTTTCTTATTAATAATTATTTCATCATCCCTCATAATCTATATTAAATTTATTACTCATATTTCCATAAATTTTCTATAAACATTTCATATCATAAAAAGTAATTATGATACATCTCATTGTGAAGAATAATTCATAGCATGTCTAAAAAATGAGACTTATTATCTACCTATTATATATATATATTTTACCCAATATATTTATGTCATTATATATCCTTGTCGTCTTAATTTTATAAAAATATGCTTTTTATTAACACTATAATATCCCCCATGACAGTTGAACAGTGATTATAGTGAGGGACCATTCACAGTGCATGAAAAAGATGGATTTATACACCTAACATTCTTATGTGATTGTTATTAGACATAAATGAATCTATACGAATACCACAACAAATTATAGTATCACTAGAAGTGTGTGTTTTTTTTGTAATAGAAAACACCATTGTTCTAGAAATCAATAGATAATAAAATATACTTATGCATATCCATATGTCTCTCAATACATTTTTCACATCCTTTTTTCACAAAAAGGATAAACCAAGCTTTGATGAAAACTATAGAGTCCCATTAATTACTTATATAAATACTATATTTCATATTTTTGATGATCATTAAATATAAATATCATTCATTCAAGCACCATGATGGTTTTTTATCTTTGGAATCATTGTTACATGAACTGTAAAAATATAAAATATATAAGTAATCTCTTATATATTTATTCTTAACTATAACATTTATTACATATACACAATATAAAAATATTATTCATAACATAGGGAGAATGAATCATAGGAAATGGTGAAATTAGATTACCAGTAATGAAACACTGTTGAGATTTGTATAAATGGTCATTATTGAGAATAATATATGAATATTGGTATGGTAACATGTTAATTAAATTATAAAACATTACTGAATAATTCATATATCATAATTGGAAATCATGGAAAAAATTACAACAATTCTAAATAAGTAGTAAACCTGAGTATGGAATTATCAATATTACATCATTATCCAGGATAAAAGTCATAAAGATAATAAATATGTTTCTTATAAAAATATAAGCATATAGAATCATTTTACTAGTCAAGGATCATCACAGAGACAATAAAAATGGATTTTTATCACTCCCATTTACATCATTTCCTTCATAAAAGGTCAAACTCATGAAAATCCTATTAGAAAAATTCAATTATAGAACATGGTTACCTCTACATTCAATTCCTTATTATTTCATGAGATATCATTAATTACCCAATTCATTATTGGGGAATATGATTTTGGTACCACCCATCATGTAATGGAACCTATATATATTTGTTCAACATATCATAAAATATTTATTATATCATTATATTAAATGACGTGGATAAGATATGGGATTCATAAATTTTACATTGCCATAATAATAATACATTAAAAGAAATAATATATATGGTAAAAATGTATAAAATACAAAGTATATATTATTAATCATTTATTTATTTTTTAATATATTTTAATACCCTCATTAGATCATTAGAACATTTCTTGAGAAAATATTAATTTGACAAGAAATGACTTATTTGGAATAAAAAAATTACAAAATAATAAGGAATAATATTTCAGTGGAATGACCTAATAAAATCTATAAGCTAATCATTGATCAATTTAGTACTTGTGATTATTGGGAAATTTATTCATGAGGTATATCTTAAAAACAACATTTATTTCACATTTTCCGAAATATCTAAATATTACATCATTCAGGAAATTAATATATTATTCCATTAATTGTTTAAAAAAACAATAACATGTACAAAATGAAATTAATAAACATTTTTAGGCTATATAAAAATAATGGGATACATTTTAAATAATATATGGATATTAAAGTAATTAATCTCACCAAAAGTGATAATAATGTCTTGTTTTCCTTTAAAATAGTCATAGGTCTCATGTCTATATAAAGTGAAGAAACTTTTTCAGAATACAAGAAATATAAAAAAAACTATCAGAGGATAAGATAAGACATAATATGTATAAATGATATTACATTTAATTATTTTCTCAAAAATATAATCTTAAATTTTTTTGGTAAAAATGAATATGAAACAAGGAAAATTATAATTTTGGAAAGTATTAAAATTATAACACTAAAAAAGCAATAACAATACTTGAAATATTTAACACACTAATTATTGAGATATTATTGATATTAACTTTAAATGTGTTTTTATATATGCCACAAGAATGTAATAAGTTGTGATGGTGTCATATGTCTCACCAAATAAAACATAGATGGGATACCCTAATAACTATTGAAATTATTGTGTCAAATGACCGTCAAAGAGTGAAAAATGATCAAAAAATTAATATTATGAATCATTTGGTAATTATGATAAAAAATGATATTAAGGATTTATTTTAACCATTAAAAACAATAAAAATATTAATATATAAACATGTCTCATAGATATACCATCTAAGACATATAATCCCATGGCTTATATCTGACCTGATTGCGGAGGAAGAAAAAATCATGTATAATAAATTTATATTTATTTTAATTATATTAGATAATAATATTAGTACACAAAATATCATATATGACCCTTTATATCATTGATACAACCATTGAATAGCAATTCCATTTGATAGTCATCAATTTAGGTGTTAACTAGTTTCTTTTTAATGTTTTTAGTAGTTTTGTAGTTACCGTCCATTGAAATTAATCATTGTTCAACCATATCCATAATGTTACATATGATATTAATAACATATATTTTCACTAAAATTTTATTTATGACCATTAATATTTTCTATTTATGAAAAAAAAAATTATATCACTTCATGGAGAAGGTAATCACTTTGAATTCAATATGGATGTGTCCATTTTTTGATGGATGAAATTAAAAAATGATTAATCAAAATTAACATAACAAAAATCAATAATATATTATAAAAATTATATTTTAAATAAATTTATTTCTATTAAAATCATTGTGAAAATATTATATCCAAATCACATTGCATGGGGGAGTTGGTTGTCCACGTGTATATATGAGATTAATTATAAAGTATTGATAGATAAAAAGTCAAAAAGGTAGATAATATACTGTAATTATAGGAGAATAATTATTTTCTAAATATAATATATAAAATTAAATCCATCATGACATCTAACCATAAAATATGGGGATGTAAAATGAATCGTATAACCATGTGAAGTTGTTAATCCACATAAACACAATGAGTGATTAATTTATTTCTCATATGATATATAGTGGGTTGAAAATTGTTCTTAAATTATCATAATATGATATTAATTTATTTTTAATTATTTATTTTTATTTTTTATACATAAAATAGTTTATTAAGTTGTGGAATAAGAAATAAAATTGAAATATTATGGTTTATATTTACTTATATTTATTGAGAGACCTTACAAAGTGTATACATGAAAGCATGAAAGGATTGAATAATGATAATAATAGAAACTATAAGAAAAAATAATTTATTCTATGAATCATTTAATTTTTTTTTTCTATTTTATAAGAAAAAAATTATGTTAATCTGAAGGGATTGGATGTTTCCTTTTATAAGTGTTGGATGGGACATAAACATTATTTCATAATCGATTTCAATAAGATATGGTATATTTAATTATAAATTGGATGTAATTGGACTTAGATGAAATTAAATCATTAAATTAGGTTTAAATTACATTAAAAAACATCTATTTTACACGTTTCTATAGAAATCAAACAATTATATCTTGGTTTAAACCCCGGTAGACCCAGTTTAACCTTAACTATATTAATAAATGTTTACTCTATTAATTTTTAATTACAAATAAAACATTATTTTACCAAAATAAAATATATTAATTATTATAATACAAAAATTGAAATCCATTTTAAAACTTTGAACTTTTAGTTGATTTCAAATATTATTTTAACTATTTCAACAAACCACAACAAATACCAATTCCATGTAAATTTATTTTCAAGCATAAAACAGAATTTACATTCACACAATTCTTAGTTAACAAAATAAAATTAAATATAAAAAATATTAGATTATCATTAGAAGGATAATTTTTTTCATTTATTTTAAATGATTAGTGATTCCTATGAGAGATATATGTTGTTTCTAAGATAGTGGGATCTGAGGTCTAGTCTCACATGGCCTTCGCAAATAGAGAATAGAATTATGTTGACAAATATTTCTCTTTTTCATGATGTGTTTTCTTCTATTTTTTATATTCTTGTGATTCATTAGGAATTTCTAAACATCTTCTAAGAAGTCATATCTCATATTTCTCTATAAAAGAAGTTATATATAATTATTAACCTGACACTGAGTGTGAAGTTGATCTCCATATCCTCCTACAGCATGTCACTAAAAGATATTTAACAGGTCAATATTTTTTAGATATTATAATAGAGAAAGTTATTGTCAAACTAGTATTTCATTATTCCATGCCCCAGTTCTACCTTCTGAGAAGTCCAACTATTCATATCGATTGTACTTGGACTATTAGAATAATAACCTGTAAATTATTAAGAATAAATATAATTTTCCTAGTGTGGATTGATTTTTGACCAGTTAAAGTGGTAATTTTTTTAATATCGCTATTTTGTAAGATTATAATCAGCTAAGTGTACAGAAGTGTGATATACTGATGACATATTTAAAGGATTGGTATAAAAAATCTGAATATATTATTATTCAATTTGGTCTGAATATTGAATAAGTGGGATCTGTGTGTTTTTATTTATAGTGGATGCGGAGTGGAATTCTTATATATTTTTGAAAATAGAATTCCACAAAACATTTTCATATAAAAAGTGGATATAATAATGTTCATAATTTTATAAATGCGAGTATTGGGTCGAAATATGTACATACACTATATTTGGGACATGTTTCTTGTTCATTTCGGCCTTACATTTATGGTGTTGTCCTGTGTTAATCAATTTTTTCATCTTAATAGATGTAGTTAATTTTAATCACATTCACTTTTTTTTAAAAATTATTTGGACTTATTACAAATTAGATATTATAACCACTAAAAACCACCATCTATTTTCCCTAATGTAATGTGAAACTATCATCCATGCATACATATGGACTAGTTCCTCAACACGGTGATACAATACAGTTACAATCACTATCATTCATGGATGGTTATTAATATAGTTTTAGTGTTTGTATATTATATATATATATATATATATTATATGTTTAGTCTTATATTATTATAATATAATATCTATCTACTTACCTTATCATATATTTCAAAATGATAATGTTGATCATGTGTATCTGTGGACTACCACCTCCACAAATCCTTGTGTTTCAATATTTATTTCATATTTATAAGGATTATAAAAATGATATATTTAAGAAGTATATATAATTACCAAAATATAATGATTCCTTAAATTTGAACAATTATTTACATTTCATTCATTCCATATATCAAAATGTGTTATCAATTTTGATGCATACATACAACCAATAATCTCTATTAAAGGTGGATTTATTTTTCTATATATAAATTTTACGTGTCATAATAAATAAATTAATATATTTATAAGTAATGAATATATTTTATATTTATATCCTTAATGTCCTTCAACAAATTTTTAAACCATGATCACAATATAAAAACAAATGTTTTTATTACAAAACAGAAATTAATAATGATGCAATCATCATCCAGAATGTTAATTCACCAGAGAAACATATGTATTGGTAGTTGTTTCATAGCATCATTTAGTGTTTTGGAACTATTGAGTTAGGAATGCAAATAGATTCTTTCTTTATGATATCTGTATAGATAGAAATACTAGTGGAGGAGGGATAGTTCCAGTCGTGAGGGGATGTGTGAACACTAACACTATGAAAAAGTGTATGAATTATACATATTTTCAAGGAGGTGGAAGACATTAAAATTTTACAACATGATGATTTAACCTTACTCCAACACCCATGTGAAATCATGGTTGTTTTTAGTGTTTTTTTATACCATATCATGATAGATTGTGTGGAAACACATATAACATGCCACTACTTCAACAAGATAGGACATCATCAGTACTATTTAATCAGTTCTAAGGGATCGGGTGTCCGGTACACATATTAGGATTAATAGGTGTCATATGATTCGATGGGATAAAGGATGCAAAATCAATATCATTATCACAATAGAGGTATCCATTATCACTCCATGAATTCCTTGAACCCTCAGAAATGGTAATTTCAATTGATATGAAATAAACAAATGTTGGGAGAAATAAATTATATAGAGAGTAGAAGGTTGTTTTCGATGATTAGAATGAACCATTGACATTGATAGGTACAATTCATTTGAATTATATCATTATTAAAGAACTATTTGATTTGGTTTCATCCCACAGCTATATTACATATCATGTTATTAATATTATTCATTTAAAAGTTGGGAATAAGGAATCAATGAAAAAACAAGAAACTATTCATGGTCAATGACAATGTAATGTCATTATATGTAGGGAATTTTATATAATTGTTTGTGGATCTGAGTAGAAATGGGATTTATCAATGCATTATAAGGATTTTTATTAAATAATCTAGGGTATGTAGTATTTTAAAACATCAAGATCTCACACTAACTGTTAACCAGAAATGAAAATTTGACAATGATTGTTGGTGTAAATCATATATTTTTAGGGGAAAATAATGTAGAGGTAGGGTAAATATGAATTTCGGAACCAAAATATGGAATGATCTGATACTAGATGCTGGATTTGACATTGGAATCGATGCAAGAGATATATATTACTACTTTTCCAATAGTTGGGGATCAATTTACATTTTCCTTTTTAGAAAATTTCACATGGTTACTAACTATATGGGATGAGTATTTTACCATCGGTATTCTTATGGGGACTAGTTATATTTACCATATATCTTATCAGATTGAATAAATATAATTAATATAATAAGAAGTTCACTTTTATGTGTAAGAATGTAAAGGGTTCATTCGGCCTAGCTTGTCACATTGGGTAGTATCGATCTACATTTTCAAAAATATAGATGAAAACACTTCTGCTGTGGGTAAATTTTTACAAGATTAATCAAATTAAAATAATTAAAAGGTTTTGACATCCGTGAATTAATGATAAATTTGATCAATTGAGGGGATTTCAATTCTTCTCCTTAATTTAATTGTGACGAGGATATCGCCAATTGTTGGTTCAAAAGAAGGATATTTTGAAAACAGAATTTAATCATATATATAGCCATTATAAATACTTGTTAATTCCATTTTGTCTTATGAATTCATTAATGATAATTATTTCATTGCGGAAATGGATATTTCAAAGATGACAATAATTTTTTTTCATGTTTTTTTGGAATAAATATTACTGTATTCATGGAAAATAGATAAGAATGATCATCATTTGGAAACAATATTGGGAATCATGGGGGGTTATTTTCTATATTTGAAAATAAAAATATGTGATTTTTCGGATTCAATAGTTATGTTTTATTGGCCAAAAAATATCTAAAAATGATGTTTATGTAGATTGAATGATGATATAATTTATTTAACCTCGGAGAGCACCAAATAATGTCTTTGGGATAAATTGTATCCTCGATCAGGCTACATACTACCAATGATTCTTTCGTGATTTTCCATACTTTTCTCTCATATAAATTCATTTAAATGGAATAATATTCCATTCAAATGGACTAGAGAATATTAAGAGAATGTGAAAGAGTTAATAATTATCCTTTCATGAACATTAATCATGATATTTCAAGAATTAGGACACGGATACGTTTTGAATTGTAATGTTTCAAGATCTGGGGGGTTTGAGTATTCATTAAATGATATAATGACTATTATTATGGAATAAGTTAGTTAATGATACATGATAAGAACTCCGAAAAAAATATTTTTAATTAGCTTCCATAGCCTATGATTTGAATACATGGCGTCATTACCTCTTTGGTATAAATTTTAATGTGTCCTCAGATAGTAAAATAATGAAACACATTTTCTCAAATAGGTATATTAAACTATGAAAAAAAAGTTGGATGATGTATATATATTTTTTGACATTGATGTGACGCATACAACGGAAAGGGTGACTATTGATGGGTAGAAGCTAACTGAGATTTTAGTACTATGGTTTTGAAATTAATGGTTAAACAAATGTCTTGTTAGGAAAAAGTACTTCATGATTACATCCATTCCAAATGGGATGATAATCCATAGTTACAAACGATGAAAAATTTGTTGAAATTGTGATAGTTTTAGTTGGAATATATATGAGTTTGTTTTGATATTCTTGATATTTCAGCAATTTAATGAAAAGCATCAAAAACTACAATATATTTTTCATTAAATACCTATACTTCTTCGGAAATGGGGGAATATTTCTTTGGATTATGTAAAATTACTCCCAATAATTGTTTAGAAACATGATGCTATGTGGATGAGAGTGGATCGAAACCCATTGTCTGCTCATTTCATCCCTACCCATTAATATCACGAGGTGGAGGACTTGTCAAAAATTTATATTTAATAAGTGGTAAAGAGAAATGGATTAAAATTATAAATAGTGATTGAATGTGATCCATGTATTAAAAATATTTTATAGAAATCCTTATATAAATAAATAGGGAATTAGTTGACTATAAGTACAATGTATCATCCTCAGACAGGCGGTGAAACTGAAAGGAGGATTAAAAAATGAAGGACATGTTGTGGGATTCTATAATAGATTTTGGAGGATTATGGGAACATAAAATTATGTTTATGGGTTTTTCTTATAAAAAAATCAACAATGAATAGATACAAATGGATACTTTTGAATCATTAAATGGGAATCCATTTTCTTCTCAATTTATTTTGGTGGAAGGAGGGGTTTTGTGTGCAAAACAACACGAGATTTTGAGAAATTTATTTATTCAAATTCAAAGAGTTTGTTGTGTGTTTTAAGTGGTATGAAATGCGATAGCTACTGTAATTGGTGTATGTGACTAGTAGTGTTGTTTTAAATTAAATGGATATGTGTTAAATCCTGAAATTGTTTGAGCACAAAGGGGGAAGCCCGAGTACCTAGGAGGGGCGGATTTGTACTAGTATGGCTAGTGGACCGGATGGGTTTTGTCCCTGTTTCACATAGCATTTGGATAACGACAACTATAACTAAACTATGTGGATGATTATTGGGGACCACTAGGTTATGGGTATGTTCCCTACTAGTGGCTCATGCACGAGAAATGATTTTACTATGGTTACATTACACCAAGGTATGAGGTATATGGGGCCCGAGACTATCTAGTGCCTAGGGGTGTTACCGGTTTTGTTGCTCATTGGATTTGTGGTATTTTCCCTTGTATTTGGGTGGCTATGGAATTATATTGTAGTCTCTAACATGCCTATTTAAATGTGTTAACATTCTGAAAGTTTTATCTTGAAAAATGTATTCAATTTAAAGTTGCATTTCTTGGAATTTGTTACCGCTTCTCATTGCATATTAAAACTTCTTGCTTTTTCACCTTGTATTGCATGCACATTGGAATGTCTCCATTGGTAGAATTATTTTATCATTTTATATTAAACACAATATCATTTCTTATCTTATATATATTCATGAAATTTAAAAATTTCCCATAAAATTTTCCTGTCATTATGTACTGATGAGACAAAAAGTGTAGTTTTAAGTAAAAGTTTCTTTTTTTCAATTTAGTGGGAAATATATTTCTTCCATGTCAATATTTGTTTATATTATTACTTCATTTTTATTGATATGGTATTCTTATAAATGATATGAACATGATATTTATTTATCAATTACAACAAAAACATAATTACCCTCGATCATCACAACTCATTGATTTTTTTATTTCATTAAATGATTCAATGGTCCTTTAAAAATAATATAATCTTTATTACATTCGTGAAATGTTCATTTTTAAAAGAGATTGTTGAAGGGAAATTTCTATATCACCCAAGAATTATTTTAAAGATATTTTTTGAGGTGATTATAATCATCATAAATAAAAAACATATTTTTCATTCTGGTCTGTTGGGGATATGCTATATTGATAACATAATTATCCATTATCTACATAGTTTATGATTAGATTTACAGGGGAATTTTTTGAAAATTGAATATTATAGTTCTACATATACAGATAGTTTTAGATTATTATGGGATGATGACTAGGTAGTAATGTTATTTAATAGGTCGAATGAATTATTCTTATTATGTGATTGGTGGAACCTCATTATATGATTACCATCAAAGAATCAATCGTTCTCATCAGACAAAACTTGTTGTGATATTATAAAAGCCTGTACAAATTTATATAATATTTATATGCATTAGTTAATTTTGTTATTTTAAAGATGTATTGGAATGAGTCCTTGATTATAATTTTATAATGTTAGTTATTATTAATTACTTTATTATGAAATAAGTTATTGGTTTCCATTTTTTTATTTGAATAGTCTCGATATCCATGGATATGTTTCAAAATCGTAAGATTATTTATATTCAATTATTTTACCATTATTTATTATAGTAATAGTATTGTTCTAGACTATGTAATTTAGTTAATATAATGTTTTTTCAGTTATTTAATATTCAGTTTTGAAAATAACATACATATTTATATTTTATTGTACAAAACACTTACTTAACATCAGATACCAGCCTCTATTTGTCTTCATTCCCTCAGATATAATGAATCTTATTTTGAAAGATATCAAGGATTAATGAATGTTTCCAAAAAAAATGGATTTATATTTCCAATAAAAAATACCAATCATGTATTTTTCAATATTAAAATGAGTAAAAAACTATTCTTTCAATTAGGATGTGACCAGTTGTGCCTAATACTAGTACAATAATATTACCACTGACGTTGGGTGTAACATCAATGGTAAATAAAGAACATGAAATTTTTCATATTTATTAATATTTTTGAATTAAATATTTATTTTACTCTATAGGTGACACTATGTTCGATGGAGTAACCGATATGAAACAACGGTTTTCTTTGAAATCTTATTGTTCACACTAATAATATAATATTATTATTTTAAATGGTAGTTAACGCCTAGTGATTATAATGGTGAGAATCAATAGAAATAATAAAATATGACTATAAATGTATGTTAAATGATTTTTTATTTATCCAATAAAAGTTAGAGACTTAAAACATGAATGAATATAAACATAAATACTCTAATATTCTTTAAAAGGTCGATTTACAACCTTTTGACTGAAAAAAATCATTAAATATAGTTTTGAACATCTTTATATGTTATATTTGACAAAATAAAATTATTATTTACATTCAAGACATCATTATTTACTTTGGATTAATTTTTGGCAATTGTTTTGCTAAAGTTCATTTTTTTAATGAATTGTGAAAATACTGTATTTTAATTCAAAACTGCCTTTTAGTATAAATTATTTATATGGTTATATTATTTTTTTTAATTGGTTATAAAATGTAATTAAAATATGAATTTTTACCAGTTAATCCAATGATGGACATTGGAATTAATTTAACTTTGAAATTGTACATAAACAATTGTTAATATTTTGATAGTTATTATTTCTTCAAATCACGCTTTTTGTTCTGACAGCGGGAATTAATTTTAAATTAATTTCAACCACTTCTATGATTTGAATTGAGAAAAATGGATTCCATATTTTGAATTATTATGTCCAAATTTTTTAATTAGGTAGCTTTTAGTTTTAGTCATTTTAAATATTTACATCAGTAAATATTTTATTTACCATGGTTAAAGGGTAAATATAGTAAATAAGGGTAAAATATAATATTGTAATAAAAATAAATTATCCTAAAATGTGTCCTAATTCTTTTTTATGATACATATCCGACCATGGGAATCCTTGTGTCGAATTCGGGACCCCATAGAACCACATGGGAGTAATAATGACACTTTATATTAATTAATTTATAGTAAAGACAAAAATGACATAAACAAATCTATTTTAGTAAATAAACATTAACATGGGTTTATATAAGTTACCTTTTCGACAATTATTATTCATTGGAAATCCAAAATAATTTCCTACATCATTTTCTTTATAATTATGGGAAATCATATAAATTAAATTATTTATGACACAATAATTATTCAATATTTACCTTATTAATAAATGATTTAAATAAATAAGATTATAAATATTAAAAAAATATCAAAAACTTGTCCAATTATTATTGGATAATAATATATCAACCGTGTGTCCTTTTAACTTAGAAATTAATGATTATTTTACCATTTTATTCAGATCATGTGTTTATAATAAAATAATTTGTTTCAAACATTACTAAAGAGCCCATCTTCTCCCTTATAAAAAGTACTCACATCTTACCCATTTCTCACTCTTATCAATACTTTTTATTGTAAAAACTCTACTCTAATAAGCTCCAAAAAATCCCCCTCTATTCATATAAGCCTTACCTTAGGCATAATAAACTTCAAGAAACCCTTTTGGTTCAAACCAAAGGGAGTTACCCGATTTAAAGGTAACGTCTTCTCTTAAGTTAAATGGTTTTATTTTACTTCTCCAACCTACAAAAATTTATTATTCCTTTATTTTATAACAACACTAGTATCATAAATATACTAGGATGTTGTTATGATAATAATTTTAACAACACATACACACACCTCAATCTATTGGATGAATAACATATTGTTTCTGTGAATGGAAAACTAATGCCTCATGAAGCGATGATTGATAAAATATCTCTACCGCCTCTCGTGGTGGCCATTATGATGGAACTATATTTATATATTATATATATTAAGTTTTTTTCCTTATTATCCATTAAATTTAATTTACAAACATACATTTAGGCTTTCCAATATGTGTAAACACTATAACTTCATTTGAGGAAGTGCGGCTACCTCACCCTCATGGTGATATGATTCATTCATCACATACATGAAACATATGAAGATGTAGATAATGAAATTATGTAACATATATATCATATTATATTATACTAGAATTATAATATACCTATGTATCCTTATGATTTCATTTCATTAAATATTATATAGAAATTATAAGAGCGTTCATGCGTACGTACGACATATCGTCACCATTAAAGGGGAATTTCACTTCTTATCTCCAAATGTTATTTAATATTATATATATATATACCATATATATATAATATATATGATATATAAATCATTAATATCATTTTTCAGATAATTTACTTATTACCGCATTGACAAATTGTAATTATAACATGTTCATTTTTAACTGAAATTCTAAAAACTGAAAAAATGTCTAATACAAACTCAAATATTTATATAACTATTATTCCAAGGTAATAAGTGATATAAAAGCAATAAAATCATTAAAAAGGTAAATAAGAAAGTATAAATTAACTTAAGTTTATTATTCAGGAAGAACAAGTAACATATGAGTCAAGTTGGACATGAGGAAGTGATTTCTTTTCTCACTTTTAATTCTGTGTAATTTCCATTGTTCACCACTTATTTATTTTCATGTGGTGTATTTTTTTACTGCCATATGATATATATTATCATGAATCTATTTATATTCATTTTATTCTAGAATTTATTTTGTGGTTATTAACCTTTTCTCAAACTACTCGATTGTTATAATGTGGTATAGATTTTTCATCTCACTTTTTATTACAGTGAAACTCATGCTATATTATCCACTATTTCCTTTTGTGTGGTGGATTTAATGCCCATTATTGTATTCTTTAGGTAATATAATTTAATTTATTGGTGTTTACATATGTAAAGACCCGCAAATTTCAAGGAAATTTTTTTCTTAATTTTCTTTGGAATTTTACAAGAGCGCAGCTTCAGACGGCACCTGATTCCGAGGCCCGGTGTGCCCGGAATCAATTTCCGAAGTTTGGCTCGGGTACGTTCAGTGAACGGACGAGCGGGTTTTTCTATCTTTTGAACCGGTGCCCGGAATCAAATTCTGAGGGCACCGATGAAATCGCAGCGCCGGTATTTGCTTAGAAACGCCTCTTCCGGAGTTGCGTTTGCTCAGGCGTGGTTTTTAAATTTTGCGGCTTTAAGTCAGAAATAAAATAAAGTTTGTGCGACAACTTTATTTTATTTCACTTAAACTGCTTGGAAGCCACTTAAAGTCACTTAAAGGCGGCTTGAACTGAGTTGAACTGGATAGGATGCTATCCAGAAATATCCTACCCTTTGGTAGGATATTTGTGCGGTGGGACCCGCACGAGCCCCGCCGTTTCTTTCGCTAAGTAACGCACCCACGAAAACCCGTCAAAGTAACTGAAAAGTCAACCGACGCGTTTTCTTTAATTCTTAACAGACCATTTAATTGGGCGGTTTATTTCGTGAATAAAATGGACTGTTTCTTCGTGAATTAATTGGGTCGTTACTTATGCGTTTTACGTTTGTTGGCAAAATAATAAAATAGACAAACTTGTCTATTTTGGAGGATTGCTATCGTTGTGCAATTCCTCTGAGCCTCCACCCTCTCCGCGAAGAACGCGAAGAACGCGAAGAACGCGAAGAACGCGAAGAACGCCGGAATCGGAATTCGACGACGCACGATCCGCGACGTCGACAACTTTTCCGCGACCTTCTTCTTCTTCTTCTTCTTCGGTGCCTCTTCTTCCGCGGCGAACGTGCGATCGACAACAAAGGTGAGAATCGAATCTTTTATTTCTCCCTTTTTTAAATTTCAATAACAACGGATTTAATTAATTAAATCCGTTTGTTCTTGATCCGGAGATTGGCGACGCGACGCCGGATACCGCGACGACGCGACGATCTCCTTCTTCCGCGACGACCCCTCGTCCGACGACGACGACAAGGTAAGGGTTGATTGGAATATTTTATTTCTTTTCCCGTGTTTATTCTTTTCAAATAAAGAACCCGATCGGAACAATTTTAATCTATTTAAAATTGTTGATTTGGTTAATCCTTTTCCTCCCGATGGTTTTGTGACTAACGCGGAGGGTGCGGGTCTAACGAACAAGACCCGGCAACCCTCCGCCGATCTTCCTTTTTTTTGCGGATTTGGCGGGCGACGGCAAAAGCACGACGCAAGGGCCATTCGTGGTTTCCGCAGTGAAGATCACCCCCCGGGAGGAGCAACGGCGCAGACGGGAAAGGAATCGGGCCACCGGAGCATCTCCGGCGGCCCGCGGAAGGCGGCGGCGGCACGGGTCGCCGGCGCGGCGGCGCCGGCGACCGGAGGCGGCGGCGCCCGGCGCGCCGCCGTGGAGGAAGACCGCCGCGGCTGAAGCCGCGGCGGCGGCGGCAGCCGGTTCCGCGGCCGCGCGGAACCGGGAACGGACGCGGCGGCCCGGCCGCGTCCGCGTGACAGGCGGCCCCCCGCGGGGCCGCGTTCCGTTTGAGCCGCGGGTTTGACCCGCGGCGGCGGCTCCCTCGGCCGCGCGGCCGAAGCCGAGCCGGCCGGTCCGGTCGGCCAGGCCGCGCCCAGGCCGGACCGGACCCGGCCTAGCCGGGTCGGGCCGGGTCGGGCCGACCCGGTTCGGCCGACCCAGGGGGGGTTCGGGCCGGGTCGCCCCGGGCCCAGAACCCCCGTTTTGGGCCCCCTTCAGTCTTTCGCACATATCTTGGGCCTGGGACCTCCGATTGACGAACCGTCAGCGGCTACGCGATCCTTGGATCGAGTCAGTCGTTTCGGTATATTATACTCAAGGTTTCGGAAGACTTTGGGTTCGGTCGGGTTGGTTCGTACACGAAACCAACCGGGCCCTCGGAGCGGAAACGCTCATAACCTGAGCTACGGACGTCCGAACGACGTACCGTCAGCTGTGGTAGTTTCCTCTAAGTGAGACGGAACTTTTGGCATACTCCACCCGAGGATCGGATACAGGCGGAGTACGGTCGGGTTGGTTTTGCCCTAAAAACCAACCGGGCCCCTGGGACGAAAATGCCAATAACTCTCAGACCGGGCGTCCGATTGACGCGCCGTCTGCTGCGTTGAGATCCTGTTGTCGATACGGAACTTTTGGATACATCAACTTCGGACTACGTGTCAGTTGATGTATCAGCCTCTCGGCTCGTGGAGCGGACCCTCCTAAACGAGCTCGCTTTGTGCGGGAACCCTAGCGCTGGCTGTGACTTCGACGGCAGAGCAGAGATCCTTCGTGGACTGCGACGACGGCAGAGCAGAGATCCTCCGTGGACTGCGACGACGGCAGAGCAGAGATCCTTCGTGGACTGCGGCGACGACTGTGCAGAGATCCTCAGTGGACTGCGTCGACCACTGCACTCAGCGATCCCATGTGGATCAGTGCCTACAGGTTCTGTGTGAGCCCGATCCTACGTGGGTCCTTACTACCGGTTCTGTGTGAGCCACTGCCTACAGGTTCTGTGTGAGCCCGATCCTGTGTGGGTCTTCTGCGGGGGTTAGTACCTATCGATCCTTTGTGGGTCCGACGACTTAGATGGATCAGTGATCATCGTTGACGTCGTCTGAAAAAGTATACCTGGTTGAGCTGAATCTTATGTTACTCTCCTTTGTGGATTGTGTTGAACTATCCTATGTGGATTTTACTGTTTACTCTCCTTGTGGATTTGAGTCTTGCTTTCCTTTGTGGATTGAGTTGTTCTTGAGCTCGTGAGCAGAGCTAGAAGTGGGGACTTAGGTATATGTATGGGCATATACCTAAGTCAAGTCAGATGTTTCTTCGTGATTGCATCTTTCTTTTGTGCTATATCCTTTGTGGATTTCGGGAGACCTTCGGGGGTCTCGGGGTCCTTACTGAGTAGCTTGTACTCACCCCTGCACGGGCTATGCCCGCACCTTGTTGTGTTGGTTGCAGACGACGGACAGCGCTGATCACGGTTGGGGCGTGGAGCAGGACGGTACCTGGAGGTGGACCACTGGGCGAGACGTGCTCGGAGCGGACGTGGGACCCGAGGAGCCTGGAGGCTATCTGTACCCACCCTTCAGGTGGGATTGCCAGTGGACGACACGAGGCCGCCGTCTTTTCTTCAGTTGCTGTACTTTACTTTTCAGTTGTACTTTACAGTTGGGCTTGTATTTCCGGCCCCCTTTACCTTTCTGCACTTTACTTTCCGCTTGCTGACTCTGTGTGGTTGTTACTTATAAAGGCAATGCCTTCCCTGTTTACTGGGATTTTACGCCTTGGTGCTAGTCGCCAGCCCCTAGCCTATGGAAGGCGGGCTTGGGGTAGTCACGGCACGGGCCCCGAGGACGGGTCGTGACAAATTGGTATCAGAGGTGGTCGGTTCTACCGCAGACTCTGATCGTCCTTTCTTTCTATGTGAAGCAATATTGTTTAGTGTATTGAGTGTGGTTATCAGTTCAGGCAGCCCAGTGTTGGTGCGGCGGCCGACGTATCCGTACACCAGGACCCTGACTCCTGATTTCCGACTTAATGCATGAAAACATTGATTGCGTGTATGTTTCAAGTTTTTCTTTGGGATTACTTGTGTCAGCTCACCGGGTATACTGATCTGCTTTATGAAAGTCTCAAGTTTTCCTTGTGATTACTTGTGCCAGCTCACCAGGTATACTGTTCTGACTGTGGTGCTCTTGTTCTCCTTTTCAGGATGGCCCCGCGACGACTGCCAGCTAGGGTTCCGAGTGTAGGGCGCGACGGCAGCCCACCGAGCGACGAGGCCTCGGTGCAGGGCCCTTTTCCAGCTGTGGCACCGGCGGTAGCTTTACCCGCCGAGCCACCGATGCTACCAGTACCAGACGCTGACGATGCACGTCGCCTCAGGGCACTGCATGAGTTTCAGAGCCAGCGACCGCCCAGGTTTCGCGGTGAGGCGGACCCCCAGGCCGCCGAGGACTGGCTAGAGGCGGTGGTACGGATCTTTCGGCTAGTGAGGACACCAGCGGATCTCATGGTGATTCTCGCAGCGAGCCTCCTGCAGGCGGCGGCAGGACGATGGTGGAGCCTGATGCTCCAGGTTCACGATGAGGCATCCCTGCTCTGGACGGACTTCGAGAGCCTCTTCCGCTCTGAGTTCGTCCCGGCCACCCTCCGAGCGGTGCGCATCCAGGAGCTTCTCCAGCTGCGCCAGGGCAGCATGACGGTCGCTCAGTACGCGGCGAGGTTCACGGACCTATCTCGCTACTCGACCGACATGGTACGGGACCCCTTCTTCCGGGCCCGGACCTTCGAGCAGGGCTTGCGACAGGAGATTCGGGCGTCGCTGATCTCCCTCAGCATTCCGACCCAGGCGGGAGTGCTGGAGCGAGCCCTCCTGATCGAGAGCTTCCTGGCAGAGCCTTCTTCAGCGGCGAGACCTAGCGCAGGGCGGCAGGTAGCTGAGTCTTCGGCAGTAGGTAGCCGACGGATGACTCACGGGTCCAGGCAGACCAGACCCCCACGCAGACGGCCTCAGGACACCGGCTCAGCAGTACGAGGCACACAGCGGAGTGCCATCCTTTCGAGAGGCAGGCTGTGCTACTCTTGCGGCGGGCAGGGTCTCATGGCTCGTGACTGCCCGACTCGCCGATCAGAGGAGCAGCAGACGGTGGAGGGGCCACCCAGGCAGAGGCAGAGGGTCGACCGTGGCGGTCCGCAGGGAGGAGGCGGACGAGGCAGAGGAGCTGGCCGAGCAGCAGGTGGTGGGCGACGCTTCCAGGCTCTACCCCCACCACCACCAGGAGGGCCACCTCCACCACAGGGAGCTGGCGGGCAGGGACAGGCCCAGCTCCAGGCAGTGGAGGCCTACGACCCCGACATGCCAGAGATGATTCGAGATACGATCTGTGTCTATTCCACCCTTGCTGCAGTACTTATAGACACAGGAGCGAGTCACTCTTTCATAGCCTCTGCCCTTGTTCGGAGCTCGGAGATTCCGACTGAGCCGTTGGCTCGATCCTTATGGCTAGAGACTCCTACGGGAGCAGACTCGACGATTACGCACTGGTGCCGGCAGTGTGAGCTTACTCTAGGAGGCGAGAGCTTCGGCTGGGATCTCCTTGTAGCGGCGTCGAGGCCTTACGACGTCATCTTGGGCATGGATTGGCTATCCACGGTTCATGCCCAGATCGACTGTTTTAGGCGCAAGGTGCGATGTGTTCGCACCGACGGGAGCAGGTTTACCTTCACCGGCGAGAAGGGAACCTTTGCAGCACAGGATGGACTTCCGCGGAGGAGAGTGCAGCCCATCTCTCATCAGTTGGCTAGCCTCATCCTAGGAGCAGTGGACGTGCGGAGTCCGGCTTTTCCTGCAGTGGTGGACCAGTACGTGGACGTCTTTCCCGACGACGTTCCAGGGCTACCTCCTCGTAGAGAGGTAGACTTTTACATCGACTTGTACCCCGGGACAGCCCCGATATCTACTCCAGCATATCGGATGGCCCCCGCCGAGCTTCGAGAGCTGCGGGTACAGTTGGAGGACTTGCAGAGCAAGGGGTTTATCCGACCCAGTGTTTCACCCTGGGCTTCCCCGATTTTGTTCACCAAGAAGGCGGACGGGAGCTTGCGACTATGTGTCGACTATCGTCGCCTGAACCAGGTGACAGTGAGGAACAAGTATCCGCTGCCACGGATTGATGACCTCTTCGATCAGCTCAAGGGAGCGCGGTGGTTCTCGAAGATAGACCTCCGGTCAGGCTATCATCAGCTCAGAGTTCGAGACGAGGACGTGCAGAAGACGGCCTTCAGGTGTCGGTATGGCCATTATGAGTTCTTGGTTATGCCGTTCGGCGTAACCAATGCTCCAGCAGTGTTCATGAGCCTCATGAACAGGATCTTCCAGCCATACCTCGACCGTTTTGTCGTGGTCTTCATTGACGACATTTTGGTATACTCGACGACTGAGGAGGAGCATGCCTACCATCTGCGAGTTGTGCTAGACACACTCCGAGAGCACCAGCTTTATGGCAAGCTCTCAAAATGCCAGTTCTGGTTACGTGAGGTCCATTTCTTGGGACACGTCATCTCTGAGGCGGGAGTTGCAGTGGATCCCGTGAAGATCGAGGCAGTGCTAGCTTGGGAGCCACCCAGGAGCGTGACAGAGGTGCGGAGCTTCTTGGGCCTAGCAGGATACTATCGGAGATTTGTGCCGGACTTCTCCAGAGTTGCGGCACCACTCTCAGCTTTGACAAAGAAGGGGAAACCCTTCGTGTGGTCAGACAGATGTCAGCAGAGCTTCCAGGAGCTGAGGCAGAGATTGACCAGCGCACCTATCTTGAGGTTGCCTGAGGAGGGAGTTGGGTACGTAGTTTACTGCGATGCATCAGGGACTGGACTCGGGTGCGTCCTGATGCAGGAGCGGGCCGTGATCGCCTACGGATCACGTCAGTTGAGGCCGCATGAGCAGAACTACGCCACTCATGACCTGGAGTTAGCAGCAGTGGTCTTCGCTCTGAAGACGTGGCGGCACTATCTGATGGGCGAGCGCTTCACGGTCTTTTCTGACCACCAGAGTCTCAGGTATATCTTCTCTCAGAAGGACCTGAACCTGAGACAGCGGAGATGGCTTGAGTTCCTCCAGGACTATGACTTTGAGATAGTCTATACTCCTGGGAAGGGGAACGTGGTAGCTGATGCCCTCAGCAGGAGGACGGGCATTCAGCTGCTTGAGGAGGCGATGGAGCAGCTAGCCTCCTTGCAGATATCCTTCGTGGATAGAGACGGAGCAGCCTTTCTTCAGTCTCTCACAGTCTCTCCTCCACTTCTACAGCGGGTCAGAGAGGCTCAGCGTGGGGACGCTGACTGTGAGACCCGGCGTGCACTGATATCCTCAGGTCAGGCGCCTGATGGTTTCTCCCTTGGAGCAGAGCACGACATCCTTTTCAGAGGGCGTACCTTCGTACCAGTTGCTTTACTAGAGGAGGTGCTGAGAGAGTTTCACACTTCTCCCTTGGCGGTACATCCCGGAGTGGCGAAGATGTACCAGGATCTCAGACGACAGCACTGGTGGCCGGGCATGAAGAAAGCTGTGGCAGAGTTCGTTTCACGATGCCTCACCTTCCAGCAGGTGAAGGCAGAGCATCAGGTACCAGCAGGTTTGGTACAACCCTTGGAGGTCCCGGAGTGGAAGTGGGACGGCATATCTATGGACTTCGTGACTGGACTTCCACGCACTTCCAGAGGTCACGACTCCATTTGGGTGATTGTCGACCGACTCACCAAGTCGGCACACTTCTTACCCATCAGAGAGCAGGGCTCAGTGGAGAGCTTGGGACGTCTTTACGTCCAGGAGATCGTACGGCTTCACGGTGTGCCATCATCTATTGTCTCCGATCGAGATGCTCGTTTCACTTCCCGGCTCTGGAAGGGGTTGCAGGAGGCGTTCGGGACGCGGCTCCATCTGAGCACAGCCTTCCACCCTCAGACGGATGGTCAGACGGAGAGGACCATACAGACACTCGAGGACATGCTCCGTGCATGTGTCCTCGACTTTGGTCGCAGCTGGGAGGACCACCTACCCTTGCTGGAGTTCGCGTACAACAACAGCTACCACTCCACCATCGGGATGGCACCATACGAGGCGTTGTACGGCAGACCCTGCAGATCACCGTTGTGCTGGACAGACCCTGGGGAGTCAGCACTCGTGGGACCAGAGATGGTCCGAGCCACGACAGAGGAGGTCCAGATCATCCAGGAGAGGATGAGGACAGCTCAGAGTCGGCAGAAGTCATATGCTGACAGGAGGCGGAGGCCACTAGAGTTCGAGGATGGCGACCACGTCTTTTTGCGTGTCTCACCTCGACGTGGTTTACGGAGATTTGGCCGAGGCGGCAGGTTGTCTCCACGCTTCATCGGGCCTTTCCAGGTCCTCAGCAGGATAGGAGAGGTGGCTTATCGCCTGGCTCTACCACCTCAGTTGCACCGGGTGCACGACGTCTTCCACATGTCTCAGATGAGGAGATACGTGCACGACCCGACACACATCATCGACTTTGGGGAGCTGGACGTGGACGATGGGGCGACTTTTGCGGAGGTCCCAGTGGAGATCGAGGATCGACAGGAGCGGGTCCTACGTGGGCGGTCGATTCCTCTTGTGCGAATCAGATGGCAGCACGGGAACCTCCAGGAGAGCACTTGGGAGCGGGAGGCTCAGATGCGTGCTCAGTACCCCCATTTGTTCCCCTAGTTTTGATGTATCTTTACGGGGACGTAAAGCCCTGAGGTGGGAGTAATGTAAAGACCTGCAAATTTCAAGGAAATTTTTTTCTTAATTTTCTTTGGAATTTTACAAGAGCGCAGCTTCAGACGGCACCTGATTCCGAGGCCCGGTGTGCCCGGAATCAATTTCCGAAGTTTGGCTCGGGTACGTTCAGTGAACGGACGAGCGGGTTTTTCTATCTTTTGAACCGGTGCCAGGAATCAAATTCTGAGGGCACCGATGAAATCGCAGCGCCGGTATTTGCTTAGAAACGCCTCTTCCGGAGTTGCGTTTGCTCAGGCGTGGTTTTTAAATTTTGCGGCTTTAAGTCAGAAATAAAATAAAGTTTGTGCGACAACTTTATTTTATTTCACTTAAACTGCTTGGAAGCCACTTAAAGTCACTTAAAGGCGGCTTGAACTGAGTTGAACTGGATAGGATTCTATCCAGAAATATCCTACCCCTTGGTAGGATATTTGTGCGGTGGGACCCGCACGAGCCCCGCCGTTTCTTTCGCTAAGTAACGCACCCGCGAAAACCCGTCAAAGTAACTGAAAAGTCAACCGACGCGTTTTCTTTAATTCTTAACAGACCATTTAATTGGGCGGTTTATTTCGTGAATTAAATGGACTGTTTCTTCGTGAATTAATTGGGTCGTTACTTATGCGTTTTACGTTTGTTGGCAAAATAATAAAATAGACAAACTTGTCTATTTTGGAGGATTGCTATCGTTGTGCAATTCCTCTGAGCCTCCACCCTCTCCGCGAAGAACGCGAAGAACGCGAAGAACGCGAAGAACGCGAAGAACGCCGGAACCGGAATTCGACGACGCACGATCCGCGACGTCGACAACTTTTCCGCGACCTTCTTCTTCTTCTTCTTCTTCGGTGCCTCTTCTTCTGCGGCGAACGTGCGATCGGCAACAAAGGTGAGAATCGAATCTTTTATTTCTCCCTTTTTTAAATTTCAATAACAACGGATTTAATTAATTAAATCCGTTTGTTCTTGATCCGGAGATTGGCGACGCGACGCCGGATACCGCGATGACGCGACGATCTCCTTCTTCCGCGACGACCCCTCGTCCGACGACGACGACAAGGTAAGGGTTGATTGGAATATTTTATTTCTTTTCCCGTGTTTATTCTTTTCAAATAAAGAACCCGATCAGAACAATTTTAATCTATTTAAAATTGTTGATTTGGTTAATCCTTTTCCTCCCGATGGTTTTGTGACTAACGCGGAGGGTGCGGGTCTAACGAACAAGACCCGGCAACCCTCCGCCGATCTTCCTATTTTTTGCGGATTTGGCGGGCGACGGCAAAAGCACGACGCAAGGGCCATTCGTGGTTTCCGCAGTGAAGATCGCCCCCCGGGAGGAGCAACGGCGCAGACGGGAAAGGAATCGGGCCACCGGAGCATCTCCGGCGGCCCGCGGAAGGCGGCGGCGGCGCCCGGCGCGCCGCCGTGGAGGAAGACCGCCGCGGCTGAAGCCGCGGCGGCGGCGGCAGCCGGTTCCGCGGCCGCGCGGAACCGGGAACGGACGCGGCGGCCCGGCCGCATCCGCGTGACAGGCGGCCCCCCGCGGGGCCGCGTTCCGTTTGAGCCGCGGGTTTGACCCGCGGCGGCGGCTCCCTCGGCCGCTCGGCCGAAGCCGAGCCGGCCGGTCCGGTCGGCCGGGCCGCGCCCAGGCCGGACCGGACCCGGCCTAGCCGGGTCGGGCCGACCCGGTTCGGCCGACCCAGGGGGGGGTTCGGGCCGGGTCGCCCCGGGCCCAGAACCCCCGTTTTGGGCCCCCTTCAGTCTTTCGCCCATATCTTGGGCCTGGGACCTCCGATTGACGAACCGTCAGCGGCTACGCGATCCTTGGATCGAGACGGTCGTTTCGGTATATTATACTCAAGGTTTCGGAAGACTTTGGGTTCGGTCGGGTTGGTTCGTACACGAAACCAACCGGGCCCTCGGAGCGGAACCGCTCATAACCTGAGCTACGGACGTCCGAACGACGTACCGTCATCTGTGGTAGTTTCCTCTAAGTGAGACGGAACTTTTGGCATACTCCACCCGAGGATCGGATACAGGCGGAGTACGGTCGGGTTGGTTTTTCCCTAAAAACCAACCGGGCCCCTGGGACGAAAATGCCAATAACTCTCAGACCGGGCGTCCGATTGACGCGCCGTCTGCTGCGTTGAGATCCTGTTGTCGATACGGAACTTTTGGATACATCAACTTCGGACTACGTGTCAGTTGATGTATCAGCCTCTCGGCTCGTGGAGCGGACCCTCCTAAACTAGCTCGCTTTGTGCGGGAACCCTAGCGCTGGCTGTGACTTCGACGGCAGAGCAGAGATCCTTCGTGGACTGCGACGACGGCAGAGCAGAGATCCTCCGTGGACTGCGACGACGACAGAGCAGAGATCCTTCGTGGACTGCGGCGACGACTGTGCAGAGATCCTCAGTGGACTGCGTCGACCACTGCACTCAGCGATCCCATGTGGATCAGTGCCTACAGGTTTTGTGTGAGCCCGATTCTACGTGGGTCCTTACTACCGGTTCTGTGTGAGCCACTGCCTACAGGTTCTGTGTGAGCCCGATCCTGTGTGGGTCTTCTGCGGGGGTTAGTACCTATCGATCCTTTGTGGGTCCGACGACTTAGATGGATCAGTGATCATCTTTGACGTCATCTGAAAAAGTATACCTGGTTGAGCTGAATCTTATGTTACTCTCCTTTGTGGATTGTGTTGAACTATCCTATGTGGATTTTACTGTTTACTCTCCTTGTGGATTTGAGTCTTGCTTTCCTTTGTGGATTGAGTTGTTCTTGAGCTCGTGAGCAGAGCTAGAAGTGGGGACTTAGGTATATGTATGGGCATATACCTAAGTCAAGTCAGATGTTACTTCGTGATTGCATCTTTCTTTTGTGCTATATCCTTTGTGGATTTCGGGAGACCTTCGGGGGTCTCGGGGTCCTTACTGAGTAGCTTGTACTCACCCCTGCACGGGCTATGCCCGCACCTTGTTGTGTTGGTTGCAGACGACGGACAGCGCTGATCACGGTTGGGGCGTGGAGCAGGACGGTACCTGGAGGTGGACCACTGGGCGGGACGTGCTCGGAGCGGACGTGGGACCCGAGGAGCCTGGATGCTATCTGTACCCACCCTTCAGGTGGGATTGCCAGTGGACGACACGAGGCCGCCGTCTTTTCTTCAGTTGCTGTACTTTACTTTTCAGTTGTACTTTACAGTTGGGCTTGTATTTCCGGCCCCCTTTACCTTTCTGCACTTTACTTTCCACTTGCTGACTCTGTGTGGTTGTTACTTATAAAGGCAATGCCTTCCCTGTTTACTGGGATTTTACGCCTTGGTGCTAGTCGCCAGCCCCTGGCCTATGGAAGGCGGGCTTGGGGTAGTCACGGCACGGGCCCCGAGGACGGGTCGTGACAACATATTCATTGTGTTATCATTCTTTCCTGGGATATATGTGTCGTATGTTAAAAAACGGTAAGGAAACCATTCACCCTCCTCTTTTTAGAAGACTTCTTTTTTGATATGTCTTTTAATTTACATATTATTATGTTGGGATATGTTATTATATATCCATATTGATGTAAATTTTAGGTACAAGTAATGAGATATCATTTTCTCTCCCGTCAACTTATTTTCTGAATTTTAATGTGATGTCGTTAGGCTGTCGAATTTATTTAAGAATACTTCTTACCCCCATTATCAATTTTTGGGTTAAACATCTACATCTTGATTATTCTGTTCTCTTAATATGTGTGAATAAACTATGATTTTTCGGAACATAATATTCACTTATATTGGGTTTATTTATATATTCACATATAATTATGTAATTTATTTATACTGAATCTAAGCATTCCATCATTATAACAGATTTCATCTCAATTTACATTTCTATCAAGAATTCATTGTTGATATACCCCAATTCACTCTTATATGGTGTATATATTTTCCATTGGATTATTATATCATGAGTAACATTATTCTCATGATAATATTATGTTACGTCTAAATGTTATTCCTCAATCCGCTTTCATCGAGAAATATTTTGTTTTATTCTCAACGTTATTTGATATGGTGTATAAATACCTTTAAATTTTAATTTCTTTAAATAGGGTTCTTTTCCTACGAGGAATTTTACCGAAATTACAAAAAAAGAATGTATCTTTTTTACAAAAGCAGTGACAAAGTCATTTTCCTCCACTGCAAGTTTTATTTGATCTTTGGCTTCCTTATCAAACTGAATTGATTTTAAATGGAAAATAATTACCATATACACTTTTATGTATTTTCATATTGAATATGGTTTTCATAATGGATTTGTTATGTCAATTTATTTAAATGATATATTTTGATTAGAATGTGGAAATTTTTTATTTACTTTATGTTTATATTATGTGTTATGAATATGTTATGGTTCTTGGGAATTGTTTACATATATGGGTGGTTTCATGATAAACCTAGGGTGGGTGAGCCCGAGATAGATCTCCAATGAATTGGGTAACATGACGGAGGTAAACATGAATGTTTCTCCTAAGTTATTTATGGAATATTCTGTGATGGGTATTCTTAAAGTGACTCCCAATGTATCTATGATAGCTACAATGTATGATTGATATGGATTCCACAAGTTACCTTTATGATTTATGATTTCTATGTGTTATTCATAAATCATATGATTTCATGAGGTATATTATGTTTGAAAAGTATGGTTTCATTGTTTTGTATTTATTTATTGGATAATGTTTTCATTCCTTATTTTATATCCCTTGTTGAGCTTTTATTGTTGAACATATGTTTCTGAAATGTTTTCCACAAGACATAGAGATTAATAAGGGTCAATTATGGGATTAAGGAAAAGACATACTATCTAAAACATGGATCAAGACATGACTCTATTTTTTCATGTGTTTTTATTTTATGAAAAAATGGATACTGAGTATAATTGTCTACATGTAATATTAATGTTGTCATCTAAATGTTATGACCTAATTCTCTAAAACTCTAAACCTCAAAATATCCTGAATGTGAATTATTCATTTAATTCAAGAATGTGTAATTTTTATGGATGGGTCCTTATTGTTGGTATTAGGGGTTGGTTTACACATCTTTAGTGATTATGAGGTTTCATTTGACACATGGTTAGTCTCTATGTATACTCTTTAAGTTAAATCCTTTTTTTAATACTTTTTTAGATCAGGGAACGTATGTTACAAATTGAAGGATTAGGATCTCAAATGACATTCATATCTCTTCTTGATGACTTGCATGCAATAATTATTGAAAAGTTGTGTTCGAATTATTGTGAAACGTTATCTAACATACAACTCACTTGAATGCAATTGATTGAGATATTAAACAACTCCATTGTTCCCCCGATATCATCATTGGTCATGGGTTGTATTTAATCCAATACTATTTTCACAACATACTCACTTGTTCATTAAAGGTAAACATTTTCAAGGAATTTTCAAATATTTTACCATATCACAAGATTTCGAAGCACATTATTATTTTGAAAAAGGCGCCGAAGAAGGAGACCCTTGAACAACCTATTTATATTTTATTTTACAACATAGTCTCTCAGCACATACTTATGGTATTTTGAAAGAACTGTTAATTGAATGATTGCACTCAAATTCTCTCTGACTATTTTATAGAAATCATGTTTTATAAGATGTTTTGAAATTATATGTCCTACATGATTATTTTCCAAAAATATTTTTCTGTGAATATCTATATAACCCAAGTTGTAAAAGGTGTATTTGGATAGAGGAAGAAAATTATTTATAATGATCAATAATCATTGTTGAAATGAATGGACCTTCTACCTACAAGATGATGACGAGTCCATATGGAAACCATGATATAGGAATGATGTTCTTTCTTTTGGGAGTGGTTTTATTTTATAATATGGAGGTGAAAAAATGACAATATATAAGATGATGTGGTCTTAATATATTGTGATGAAAATGAATGTTATAATAAAACCTTTGAGGTTAAAACATTTTAGGGTTATTTTTGAGTTCTATAAAAATGACAACCAGTAAAATGTGTGACAAACAATCGCGTCTGGCATGGCTATAGGAATCGAACCCACAACAGAAGGGAGACAACGGTGCATCGCCTTCCACTACCCTATGAGATGTCCCTGTATAGTATGACTTATTAATTTTAGTTAAATAATTTTATGGATCAAGAATAAGTTGTTTTTTTGGGACTTATGTTGTTTCAAATGGATATCCTTAATATAGGATAATTATTTGGTGATTAAGTAACAACTGTTATTTTGGAAGATGTTCTCTCTTTTTGGGAACACTATATGCTTATGAAAAATAGAATACGAAGGGATTTCATCTATGAATTAATGATTGAAATTTTATTTTGAAAGAATGTATTTTTTTTGTCAACAAATAAATAATTGGGTTATTTATGGAAATGATTAACCTATCATAGAGAATATGTGATTTGGTTAATTATGGTTCAGTAAGATACATTAATATTAGTCTATGTTTATAAAGTTAAATGTTAAAATTTAATGTGAAAGACTATGTGATTAAATCCTTCTATGTTTTGTGTTTCAATTTTAGTTTGGATTATTTTGAGGAATTTTAAGGACAGTTTGGTATTAAATGGTCTTTCTTGAACATTGGGTAATTTTTTTTATAAAGGATTACCCTTTTGGGGGATTATAAGATCTCATACTAACCATTTTTGTTTTAGTTGATGTCTAAGGACATGGTGAATATATTGTTCATCTTTTTTGGAAATTTTTATTATCTAGAAGTTGATTCTTGTGCTTTTGATGGGACCATGTCTTTTTGAATAATCTTTGTTTGGAGAAAAGATTAGTTTTTGGTAGAAACTTATTGAAGGCTGAAAAACTACTGGATGCAAAGTATATTTTCTTATGTTTTTATGAAATGTAGTAAATGAATTCCTAAAATTATGAAAAGGTACATTAAACAATAAAGTTGTCAGTTTATGTTTCCTACTGGGTAATTAAATATACCTTAACACATCACAAGTATGTGATTTTCTGGTTGTTAACATTTTCCTCATCATGTTTTCTATCACTCTCCATTAGAACATTATGGCTTGTTCTATCTTCCAAATCCATGTTTTCCTACATAGAATTCATGTATAGGTTATCTTAGTAACGTTTGTGTTTATTTTTTTTATTTTAATGGGATAGTTTTATTAACTCTTTTTCCCATGTGGGACATTAAATAATGTTTCAAGCCCAATTTTAAAATTGCAAGGACGCAATTCCAAAAATGGGAGAAGGATGTAACATACTAGGAATATAAATAACATAGAATTTTTTATATTTATTAATATTTGTGAATTAAATATTAATTTTACTTTAAAGTGGACGCTATGTTCGATGGCATGCCAGATATGCAGCAATGGGTTTTTTTTGAAATCTTACGTTGCACACTAATAATATAATATTATTATTTTAAATGGTAGTTAACGCCTATCCGTTATAATGGTGAGAATAAATAGAACTAACAAAAATATGATTATACATGTTTTTAAATATTTTTACATTTATCCAAATGGATAAAATGATATTTCGATTATAGTAGATCACCTTATGAATTTTGTAAAATTCATTAGAATCATAAAATATTGTTCTTATTGTTCATATTTCTAGTATAAATATTAATGTAGTGTTTAGGATTTATAGAGTATCCAAATTATTGTATCATATTAGGATTTTTTGTTTACCTCGACAATCTAAAGATATCCTCACCATTATCTGAATTTAGTTCTAAACATCAGAGATATATATTAACATATTCAAGATGGTAAATTTAATAGGACCATTCAAATCACATATGATATATTGGGAGAAATCAATATTGGTTTCGATGTTAGTCATGATCAATACCTTTATCTGGTTGAGATTCAATTAAAAAATATGAATCAATAAATCCATCATATGGATCTTTTTTTATCCCTCTATTGATAAATGTGTATTACAAAAACGATATATGTATTAGTTATATAAACTATTCTATTGGTATGTAAAATATATGGGAAAATTTTAAAAAACTTTAGAGACATTATGTGGACCATTTGGGAATTATAGAGTCAATATAAGTGTTATATAGACATTAATTGGAGATAAATACTGATTGGTGTTTGTGATAAGGTATTACTATTAATACCTCATTGGAAGAAGTATATTATATATTCATGATCGTATTATAATGGATTATTATCAATTTGTGATTCTACCGAATCATTCTCATGTATAAAACATGATCCCTAGATCTCTTCAGAGAAAGTAAATACATAATCCACACATGTAAATAAATCATAGGTCATTCCACGATATCAAAATATCAACTATAAGGAATATCTAGTGGATACTTATTATGGAATAGATAATGTTCTACCAAAACAAACCAATCACCTGCTAAATGGTTTGTCGAAATAATTCATTTAAGGAAAGAATTTGTGTGCCAGATGATGTGATAAAGAAGAACTATCATCAACTATTTATATAATAGTAAATATATTTCAAGGTATTTTTTTATAATGGTGTATAATATATCTCTGAAATATTCTATGATCTATTCATATTCATATAAATTTTATTTATTGGATTGATTTATTTACACGGAACATTTAGTTTAAATAAACTCTTGTGAACTATTTAAATATTATTAGTAAATATGGTAGTTCAATATTAGTTTTGAGATTGAAGAGTATGAATATGAATAATTAATTAATTAAAAAATGTTTTAAAACTTTTAAAAAATCAAATTATTGGTTTATAACTTGTTGAAATTTAATATGATTGCTTTCCAATGTTAAAAAAATATGTTTTTAGAATACTATTTTATGTGAAAAATGATTTTATATAAATAAATATAATAATTTAAAATTAATAAATTATGTTAATAAAATTTCAAGATAATATATTCACCAAAATTATTTTAAAATCATATAAGGTATTATACAATGCATGGAATAAGAATATATTCAGTTGTGTGCTCAAAAATTATTTTTTTCTAAAAATGGATTTCATTGTGTTTTATATATTTATTTAGAATTGAATGTATACCAAATATATACATTTAATAGTATAAAGTGGATTATATATTTGAAATAAATATTTATAAAATTTCCAATGATTTCAATTTCTTATTTGGTCTTTATTAATAGTGATTGAGCTAAAGATTCATTACTATGATAAATGTTAAATGGGATAGTTGATGCATAAAATAAAATGATAATAGTTTAAATAAACTAAAATATTTTAAAAATAGTTCTAGTTATGTGTACTTACACCCAGGAAAATATTATCTTCATATTTTGGTTTCTTTGCGGCCACACACACAAAAATATTAATTTATTAAATGTAAAGGTTTTATGAATTTATATGAGTTCCACTACACTCACATTTAAATAAAACCATCAAATATTTTTATTACCACACTACGTTAGCCATTAATCACTTCAAAAATCATCATAAATTCTCTCTTATAATAATTATCCAATATGTTGAGGTTTTTTAATTTCTTAAGGACCCATCTAAGAATCCTTAATTTATGTTTTATAAGAGGTAGTTTCAATAAGACATATATGTTCCTATTGTTCAACTACATTAATATTTCTACTTAAACATCCTCAAAATACTATATATCAATCATATAAATACTGAATCTATATATTTACTATATTTATATGTTTTGATATAAATGTTATATTAATTTTATATTTCCTACCAATCTTTTGGAAAATTAAATTATTTCTCGGGACTATGTGTATACTAGAAGCTCCACAGAGAGATGTGGATCAATTTCCCTTTCATATTTTCATTAAAATGAATTATTTTATATTCATTTAATATATATGATTTTTATGAAATTATTATTATTAATTAATGTTGAATTATTATTTCCAAACTCAATAAAAACTACCATATATATGAACTGATGTTATTCTATTTTAATCACTACATTAAATGAATGGTTATAAACTTTTTTATAATGATTAGATATGATATAAATTATATGGCTATTATTTTGTATATGGAGAAAAAATAAGATATTGAATGGAATGGAAACATAAAAGCAAAACAATAATGGAAAATAATCTCTCTTTCACCTAAATATTCATATTAATAATGAAATTTCAATAAAAAAATATAATTGTATATTATTATGGAATTATAAATAATATATTATGTATTAATAAGGATCTATAATATATTTATAATGAATATTTATTTGTAATTTTAGTGGTTTAAATTAATATGAAGCAAAATAAGGCAAGGTGTAAGGGTTTATGTTACAATTTAATTTCTTTTTAGAATTATCTCTTTTATTTTTCCATTGTGGTAAATTAGACATTTATTATTCATTAAATGTAATATATTTTCTTATCTTTTTATTATTATTGTATTTTGTAATAATTAGTTTTATACTCCTCTATTTTATATTTCTGAAGGCTGATAAAGTGTTTTTATAAAGAAGGACCTTGTATTCTATTTCTTTGATTAAAATTTTATTCCATGATCGTATTCTAAAAAATGTTATCAAGAATATTCATTATAGGATAGTGATTATTTAATGTCACCCAATTTTTTTTATTTTCCTTTAAATCCTTTAAAGGTATTTTTTAATATCTTTTTGAATAGGTTATTAATGAATTCATATGAAAAGTGTGAAATTTATTATTATTTTAATGTGTACCCCTTGAAAAACATTTACCACCATCATAAATATTAATTTCATTGAATAATGTGTTACATGTTTCAATAATAATTTTGAATGAATAATTTTTCTCAAAATAATTTAAATTTATATTTTTTAAATATATAAAATGAAAAGTGTACATTTTTAATTTTCATAGAACTATTTAAATGAAATTATAAAGTTAATTTACATCTACATTAAAATCATTAATGTATTGTTATGATGAACGGATGAAATGTTCTTATGATATAATCCCTTTTCATTCATTGGATCATTTATGATAATGATTATTTAAGGACGATTCTATGAAAACAATATCATTACCATAAGTTAATTATGTTTTACTGAAATATTTTTAGAACATGTTCCTTTTTCAAATTTTATTTTGAGATTAAATAGTGTAATGATAATGAAACTAATTTCCTTTAATATGCTATTCTTTGATGAAATAATGAATGTTTATAAAATATGTTGGAATACATATGAATTGTATTTATTATGTGATGGGTAGGAATGTTATTATTTTTCATCAATTATATATTCTAAACATAGATATATCATGAGATAATATGGATTGAAATGAGGAATGAATCTGATTTAGTATGTAAATTCATTTATAATTATTTTCTCTAGAGTGAACATCAAATAAGGAAATGATAGAATTGGGAGTGAACCAAAACCACTACAATTGTCTATGAATTGAGTATTTATTAATGAAATGGTATTGTATTCCTATGTATTTGGAATAAACATATGTCTTATGATTATGATATGTTATCATGTCTCATGATCTATTATTGAAGAATCAACAATTCTATGATGTCTGTCTTTGGATATTGTAATTAATTATGAAATTATTAATTATTAATGATCATTGATTGACTAGGTATAAATTTGGTCTGTTATAATGATTTTATTATTCCCTTAGTCTTATATTATGATTTCCTGTAATCATTTAATGGTATATTATATGATAACCCTTACATAAAAATATAACACACCATTTTTTATTATTCATTTACAAAGGTTATTAAGAAAGGTTTTATGTATGGTATGTATAACTAGTTTACATTTGGAGAAGAATTTTTTTAATGATTTTAAATATATATTTCATATGATAATATGATTAGGAATCTTGTCAACAAATATAGAAACCATTATAAAATTGGGGAATGTATTATTATGGGATGCATTGAGTAATCAACTAAAATGATATAATATTTATTTATGTGACACTTGGTTTTGATCATGTGAATACAACTACATCAAGTAGTCTTACAAAAAAAGATTATTTACATAATTGGTAAATTATGCATGTTTGTTTTCTTCCCATCAATAATGTATTTAATATATAATATAGAATAGAAATTCGGTCCAAAATTTACCACTCATTTTTTCGCCTAATTTATATTGTTCACAAGTTACTAAAGATTAGTTATTCTATTTATAATAATTTACCCTGTTATTTATAAACAAAATACGTCTCTAATGGATGAAAATACTCATCATGGAAGCTCTATGATAATATTTAACAATATCATGAATTTGGTCTACTTCAATGCTTTTTATTATTGATCTATATATATATATTAGTAGGATTAAAATTCAGAATGAACTAACAAATATATTAGTCAAACTTCTCATTACGGTTACTAATCGGAAGGAGAAAATTCAAAAAAATCCTCCCACTAGTTGTAACCTCCAACCCCGTTCTTGTTTATCATATCATCATTGTGGAAATTAAATGACTATAAATACCAGCGTACTCTTACTAAGTGTAATAAATAGGTATAGTTTTTATTATATAATTAATAATACCATATAAGATACAAAATTAATGATCATACATATGTCCCCAAAAAACCATTGATTTATACCCTTCAGTATGTATCCCAATCCACATGAATTTAAGCTACATTGAAATGATCCTCATCATAAATCTATAAATAAAAAGATCCATAATCATCATTTCATTATTTGAATTGAATATTCCCTTGGAGTTAATGTAGACGCTTAAATGAAAATACCATTTTCATCAACATGATAATATAAAAGTTCATCTATGTTACACTAGATGAAAGTGATTGACTTGGGTCTGATTTACCTTATAGGGATATGTAGGTATACTATTTCAGGTTATGAATCCTAAAACAACAATATTTACAAACTCCCTAGATTGGGATGAATTCCATAGTTCCCAAATATTTGTATTTATACTATATTATATTCCATTAATTATAGAGGATGATAAATAACAATTCATATATACATATGGTGGAACTATTATACATAATGTTTATATCATTTTAATTTCATGATGATCGATCATTTTTATAATAAATGTGTATAATATCTTCATGATGAAGGATTATAATAATTATTAATAAATATATTAAAGGGTCCTTGACTAGAGAATAACAAAAAAAAATTATGAGGAAACCTCCAATTCTTTAGGATGCAACACACAATTTGATGTTTTTTGGTAATTATAATGTATTTTATCATCTTAAAAGTGGTTCCACATAATAACGAAAATGTATGAGTGAAAACATAGGGAAAATATATATGGTTAAATTGATTTGAAATATTTTACCTAGGAAATAGATCGAATTACGATCTACTATTAGTTGTGATGATTTACTGACATCTGTCTTTTTTCATCTTCCCCCAATATATCCCTTTAATACAAATGGAACCACTGTTTAATGGAACAAAAAAACTCACAATGAAGACTTAAAATAATGTGTAATCAACCAGGATTCCCATGATTCACTAAAATGTGGATCCTTGGATGTATACCTGAATTGTAACAATTTTCATAGACTTCCAATCCTAACACATGGTTTCCCCAATCGAACACCTTCAGAGCCAAGTATTGGATGGATTAGGGAAAATGTACATCATCAAAGGTTTTATCTAGAACATTGAGGTAACTCATGAAATAATTAAATGGTTAATATGATTTTTCTGTCCCACAAATGATGGGACAATCAATGATATATGACCCATGTCGCCACATCTCACCCCATCAAGAATCTCTCATCATAGTAATGAATAATATTTCTCAATTTTATTAGGGAGGTATTATATGATTTTAAATATGTCATAATGGATTCTCAGATGTCTCCTTTGAGTTCACCCAATAACTATGGTTTCCCAAATAATTACACAGCATAGATTACATAGGATTTTATAGAGGTACCTTATTACACTCCTTTAATTTATGAAATTCATTTTCTTAAAATAGATATATTAATTTATATATTTTATGTTGCACTAAAATCAATGTTCAGAATGATTTATATGAATCAGTATGTTCTTTTATAATTAAATGAAACACTATGTATTTATTCTATTTCCCACAGCCCTAAACTTATCATTCATTACAAGAAACATTGAGCTTAATCAAAATGTGAAGAATTATTATAATATTATGAATTAATATGATAATTATAACCTATCAGTTTTAATGAAGTATATTAATAGTAATAAATAAAGTATTAAAAAATATTTTTTATGATATTAATATATAATGAATTTTTTATATCTCTAAAATTATAAATGAAAATAAAATCATTTTTTAATAAAGGAAATCATTTCTAAAAATCTTTTTTTTGTAATGAGATATTTTTTCTATAAAAATTTAATAAATTACAATTAATAAATAATTTTAATAAAATTATTATATTATTTATTCAATAAAATGATTAATATTCATCATGTTTCCTTTCTACGCAATTTATATGTATGAATCCATTTTTACACATAAAACTGTATTATTCTAAAAATAATTTTTGATGTATTTAGAATCATTATATAATTATTTTTAAAAATCTTAAAAAAAACTAATAAAATAAATATAACATTTTAAATCGAAATAAAAAATAACAATAGGGTTAATTTTTTGGGATTTTTTTGAATATTCAATTTATGATGAATAATGAAAAAGTCTAAATTTTAATTGAAAATTGAGTTTTAATTTATTTAAAAAATAAATTATAATTATAATTTAAATTGGTTTTGAGGAATATTTTTTGAATATACATCCATTAAACAAATTAATTCAATTGTAATCAATTTCTTATTGATCATGGATATAAAAACATTATATTTTTTTTAAATTAATATTGAACAAAGTTAAAATTAATTTCTTCTTTGACAATAAAAATGTATTTACTATGGGTGAAATAAACATTTAAGTGGAAAATTGAACTATACAATCATGACCCATCCCCCAGGTCATGTTCTTTGACTATTGGATTCCCTCGTAAAATAGTCTAAGGAATAGTGACTAGCATCTAGTAGGCATGTCCCACTAATGGGATGCATTTTTTGAAGAACCTGTACACAAACTCCCAACTAAAAGCCACAGGGATGGTGAGTGAAAACACTAAGTAATAAAAATGAATCCATAACACTAAAACCCAAAAACGAAGTGTACAACATAAAGCAGTGTAGTAAATTATAATCATACATGAATATAGGGCCACTAAAGAATGACAACTACAAACCAAGAATCGCAAACAAGGGTACTGAAGCTACTGTTATAAGTTGTCAAAAACACCTCACCTCATATGATCTCTCAAGGCACTACCTGTTCCTGGTCATGGACAATCTCTATCTAAGACACCACCAAATAATCATTCAACTTCACAAGAACCATCACATGTGGGGAAATATCGTACATGGGTGAGTAAAATAATACTTATTAAGGGATCCCAAAAACCACAACAAAAACAACCACAAAGGAAAACACCACAAATAAGGTACAATAAGGTGAACATAATTTTATTTCATTAATAAATATAAGAAGAACATATTGGTAAATTGGTAATGGATTCCAGGATGCGACATCTCATCTGCAACCAACCATGTGTTTTCATCCATAGCCCAATCAAATTTCAGGAGATCCTACTCCTCAAGCTATCTAATAGTAGTTAGGTAGAAGAAATTCAACCAAACATATCTTAGAGAACATATGGTCTTGATACATCACGATGTTTCCCTAAGACATCTAGTTTGACTAAGATAAGAAGTCTTGATATCATAGCCAACACGTCATAACATGATTCTGCAAAAGGCACGCTAGTCCTAGGAGGATTTGAATGTTGAGCTGCCAAGTCATCATAGACCTATGCAATGAAATCCCACTTCGTTGGGCCCCACCCAATGAAAACACACTGAGAACTATCGAATTTACACTACATCAATTGAAACATTCTATATCAGGTACTTCTTAGGGATTCATCCCCATTGTGTTACTGAGGTCTTCTTATCTTCTAGGCAATTGAGGCCTACTCGGCAACTGGGCCACAGAGGTCTAATCAGCTTCTAGTCATCTATCGAGACACTAAGGACTTCCCTTCTACTAAATTACACTTGGAAAATTTATTTATACTCTTCTGCTCCTTGACTTTTTTTCCATTGATGTCCTCTCTACTATTGCACATATTCCGGTCCACTGAGGTCTTCTCAGCTGATGCTCCTCTTTTTTAGACACTTAGGAATTCTCACATACTACTCATCTTCTGAGCCACTGATTTTTACATGACTACCACTTGTTTTTCAGGCCATTGAGATCCACTCATCTACTCCTCAGCCGTCGGCCCACTGAGGTCCGCTCTGCTATAAGGCCACTGAGGTTTTCTCTTATATTACTTTTTATCACTTCTATACATAGTATTTCCCCTCATATAACTCAAGATTCTAAGAGAATCTATACCACAAGTCATCAGTCATAAATAAATATCAATGTAAAATCACTTGGTGTATTTCAAAGGACCACCTCATCACAAGGGTCTGAATGACAAAATAGATCATCAATCGAACATACAATTTACATGTTATGATAGTTTTACTGAAAAGGTGATGGTGGGGTCTAGGTCTGGTCTATCTTGGTCAGACCATCAATCCCCGAGTTCGCATTCCCCAGCTGGGTCTGACCCGACCTAGATCTGACCAATTACTAAATCCTTATCCCTAGCCTACTGGGTCACAGGTTCGGCCCCATGCGCTACTGCTGGGCCACCCGGAGCACCCCGCCTCTTCCTAAATGGCCCATGATGAGCGGGACGACCTACTCTGATAAACACAAAGCTGGAAGGCAATGTCACCCTCCACCCTATGGTTTAGGTGGACCACGACTCTTTGTTTCCTCTAATGCCTGCTTCTGGTCATTTTCGGTGGAATATATAACTGCTCGCGACCAATAACATCACCCACCTCGCTATTGTGGACCGCCAACGATCTCTTCTATTGGGAACTAGGTATTTTTCAGTGGTATATTCTCTGATTAACAAGTGTTTCTGAGATCCTTGGTTCATCATCATACCTGCTATGGGTTCAAAGTAGCCTTTTCTTGGATCTGGGTGTTTTGTCACAATAAACAAAAGAAATCTCACAAATGAGGGATCCATCCATGTTCATGTCGGACATATTTCTCCACGTTATACTAAAAAATGAGACGATTAACACTATATTTTTATCCCCTCAAGCTCGAGACCAACAAATCCCCCTTTTAAGACCAAATTACCCACCGATCAACCTGTTAGTGGTTTGATACCCATTCATTGTTTAGAAAGAAAAAATGGGGAAAAATTTAATCAAAAACAAACCCCTACCTAAGGTTGGATTTCATATAGATTTAGATTGATATTGTGTCTCCACATCGACCCTATTTCCTCCCATGTTCATTTATCATTCACTCCTTGATCAAACCCCGACCTTGGATCAATCGTCACCGGTGAGGGAGCCTCCACCCCTTTTCCTTAGAGAAACATTATAGTTCTTGAGGAATTCTCCATCATTATGAATCCTAATGTAATACCTTGACCCTCATTAATGTTATTATTTATCATGTTCTTATATTCCCATAATATTTATCTCTTATTAACTACCAATAATTATTCTACGATTCATGTGTATGTTCTATGATTTTTTGGGTATGAAATTCATAAGTTATGTTCATTATCATGTACCCTTCAGATACTATTATGGATTAATATGGTCATAAGTTCATATCTCTTGGGATTAACCTTGCTGATTATCTGATATAACATTATCTAAATTATTATTCACCATTTTATAATGTGTGGTTTTAAGTAGTGTATATATCAGATGATTACTAATGTGATGATCTTTTGAGAAACATTGATGGTCACTGACCAAATTATAATAAATTAATTCATGTTCCCAAGGAATGAAACTCTTACTATCCATAGGAATATGTTTGTGTAATTTAAGGAATATTTAGCCAATATGATTTAATATCCATGTATGATAATAATAGATTGATATAGTTGTTATTAAAAGAACGGTTTAATTATCCTTTGGAAACATGAATGAAAAAACTATAATGAGACTCTTAAGGATATTTCAAAGCATATGTCTAGTGACATATATAAGGATAAGTCTATGGATGAGTCAATTTGGAGAAAAATGATGTGGTGTTTTTATAAAAGATAGAGATTTTGGTTCCTAATAAATTGTATCCCAATCTGGATACTATAATTGGATGTGGATTTGTCATAGATGAACCTTGGGTAAATAACCCTATAAACACAATAATGATATATAATTTATTACAAACATGTTCACAATAATGGGATTTACTGCACATATGGTTTAAAACTATAGAGAGATATGCATTTGAAATTAAAATTATCTTTAAAATCACCCATGATGGATCAAAATAGATGATAACTAAAATTGACCCTGGAAAAAAATAGTGTGTCATCGATTCAAAAATAAGGTTTCATTATTTAGACATAAAATAAGTTGTTTTTTTGGATTATGTAGTAATACGATATAATAATATTTACTTGCATGATGAATTTTTGTCTATGTCAATTGAAAGAACATAATGCAACAATATTAACATTAAATGTGACAGAAACATTTAAGTTGAGTATCTAAATGGAATGATGATTGATGTAATGGAAAATGTTTTTTTCATAATAAAAGTTCAATGAAAATGATTAATATTGTTTACCTTAAATAACTAAAATACTTGACAATGTAGATATAGAAATATTTTAATGCGATTTTTAGTAGTGGAGACCATGGAGGAATGAAGATTCATTTTCTTACATGTCAAAAATGTAAGAAAAAATAATAAATTTAATATCTTATAAGAACATGATAATTTTTTACATTAAAAATGTATGAGACAACGATTGTAAATTGAATGAAAAAATGAAGAGTCGTGTAAACCCAATGGATGTGAATATTGGTATTTCTAATTTATATTCAATCCATGAATAAATTATATGTGGAATGTATATGTGTTATGAATATTTATGTCCTAATGGGAAATACTTTGAATAAAATCCTTATGGGGGTATGAGTAATTATTATATTGATAATGATGAAGATACTAAAAATTTAATATGAATGGAATTAATTTTTAATAATAAGATAATGAATCCATTTTAATTATCTGATAATAAGATTGAATTATTGAAGTATTTATGTATTGTAATTGATGCACAATTCCATTTTAATCATGATATATATATAAATAGTGATTGTTTAGTATATTTTATTTAGAAAAGACTTTCAAAAATATGTTTTAGGGAAATTATTTAATAGAAAAGTGATTTAATGGTAATTTTATTGAGAAAATATAAATCATCATATAATGTTCAGGTTGATAAAGTGGTTTTTAATTTGGATATGGAGATGATTCATACGGATAAAATAAATTAGATAATATTGTTGACATCTGAATTTATAAAAGGTTTGTTGAAAATGTTGATTATGTTATCATTATGGAGTTTACTAAAAAAAATTAATTTATATATTATGATTAGTGATATATGGTTTTATTCTATAATTGTGGAATCATGAATATTTTAATTGATTTTTATGGTAACTATGGTAATTAATATTATTCAAGGTTATATATGATGAAGTTATTCACACAAACGACAAGTGACTATTAAGAGTGTCTTATTAACAATTTTTACAATATTGTGAAGAAGATTTTGATAAATTTAGTTACATTATTTATAAATATTAATGATTTTATGGGTTATATGGTTTAACTTTATTAACTTGTTTATGTTTTATGTTCGATGAGTTTTTATTGATTAATTATTCTTTCCACCAAATGAATATTTATCGATATTGGATATCCAGTGTTAACCTTTTTATAGATTGAATGAATGAATTATCATTCTATTATGGATCTAGTTATCCATTAGTTATTTTTTCATAATATATTCATCTTCATTTATTGGAGTTAGAGATTATGGACTAATTGATCAAGAATATCTAAATGATGAATTTTATCTCATGATATAATTAAAATTTAATACCTAGATATTTTGAAACATTTGATGTCTATAATCATATTAGAATAGTAGTATAATGATTCATGATTCCAAAAAAACTATATCATGTACAAAATGTGTTCCTTTTGTAAATAATTAGTACGTAAATACCTATTCCTTATCATATACTATGCTCGGAGGTCGTACTATATTTGCATGATATTTCTTATAATGAATGACTAGTAGAGATTATAGATCATATAGAGAATTATATACAAAACAAGAACCCTCCTCTTAAAATGTTTTGTGGTAAAACCCCCATCCGAAATTGTTGTGTCAATAATTTTTCTTATGAAATTTCCATTCCTTTTTGTTATCGAGATTTCAAACACATTTTCTTAAGGAAAATTATCTTTCTCTTAGAAACAATCTCTTATGGAATATTTTCTTCTCTAAGAATTTTGGTGACCTTAACCATTGTTTCCAATGTCCCATATAATGGTTTTTAAAATAAACCTAACCATAAGTTTGTTAATGTCAAAAAATATAGATCCTTATCTATCTCATAAAATTATATTTCTTATGGATCTGTTTTCTTCTAAAATCAGACTCTGATTACATCTGAAATCATACATCGATTTCTTTTGAAATTTGAATCTAATTTCATGGGAAATCAGACTATGATTTATTCTGAAATTAGTCACTAATTTCTCTAGAAATTAGACATCAATTTCATCTGATATTAGAATCACATTTTGTCTAAAATTAGACTCTAGTTTCTTCTAAAATCAAACTCCAATTTCTTCTAAATGTAATTTTTTTTTGTTTAGAAATCAGAATCTTCTTTATTTATTAATCATATTCTGATTCTATATTATTTTAGAATCCGATTTTCAATTTTTCTATACTATTATTGTCATTACCATAAGAATCCAAATAGATAATTAACATAGGAAAATAATATATCGTTAATGTAACATTTCATTTTATCAGATCCAAAATGTCATAATCATTTATAATTATTGTAATGATTATAATAGTTTCTTTTGTAAAATTATGACTTCCAATCTTTTTTAACATAACATTTTCTTGATTTCCAGTGTATATGTCTCTAAAAAATTCAAGGTAATATATTATTGTTGAAGGAGGATGTCGACTGATGGAATATATGCCTATAAATTCATAGACATTTGATTGAGAAAAAACTAAAGATTTCATTGAGATTTTTTATCTCTAAAATGAATTGATACTCTTCTAGAGCTCTTCTCAATTCTGCCTTATGTTAATTCTTCAAACTACTTGTTCATGTTGAGATCAAATTATTCAACCCGCCTAATGTGAATTTAATTATTTTTATTATCAATTGTGAAATTTCTTGGATACGATGGAAGAGGTATCGATCATAATAGAGATCGTGGGATTGCAGGGATTGTATGGCATACACTGATATTCATATAGATGGCTTACCCAGGGGTGACTATGACTGGATTTTGTGAATATGTAAATCATGGAACCTTTATCTAAGGATGTTTAATTCCCTTCAATTTTGGATAAAACATTTCTTATGCTTTTCCTATTATGTTACATGTTTTAATTCCAGTTAACTATGTTAATGATAGAAGGTGTAAATTTTTTACACATTCTTATTATTATATACACTCATATAAACAAGATTCTATATGATTTATGCTAGAATATTTCAAAAAGTATATTTTCTTATGTTTATTTATCGAATACGTATTATCATATCCTAAGAATGATAGTTTCATTATGATGAAATAAATATGGTTTGAGAATCCATATTATATAAATATTTTAAACATATATTTTTATAAGGATAAAAAAGTAGGTTTTTAAACAATGAAATCACCCCCATATTGTAATTGAGCAATATACATCTACATTTAAATCATACATTTTGTATCTAAAGAGATCTCTAAAATACTTATATATGCTTATATGTTTTCTTGCTCAACATTTTGTATTTTACATTACATTTTCGTGTTTTTATTAATTATTTTATTTACGATATTTTTGTTTATAAATATTTTATACTAACACATTTTCTGTAAATGATATTTTTTATTTTCATATTGATTGAAAGGAGTGAACATTGGATAAATTAACAATAAAAATCCTAAAAGACCCCCATTTTTTTGGAAATGACTATGAATACTGTAGAGATAGGATAAAGGCTGTTATTTTCAAAAACTATTTAGGCTGATTTTTTGTGCTAACTAGAGACTATAAGAATCCTGAAAAGGAAAATAGACAATTCACCAAAAATAAAAAAATGAAAGTATCATCTTAACTTTAATATTAAAAATACATTATTACTTTTGTATGGATAAAAATATATATAGCCATATTTAATCATATGAAGCTGATAATATAATCGGGATGAAATTAGAAAAAAATTATTTTGGCACATCCAAGGGAATTTAAATAAGAAGATAAATTCACAGAGCTGAATATCGTTGTCTTATGTTTCTCTATAGTGAACATGTATGCAATGTACAATAATGGTTTATAATTATTGTCAATTTACTTGATTATATAGATGTGAAAGTGTCTTATGATGACCATCCTAATGATAAGATAATCGATATTATGCCTAATGAGTGGGAGTACCAAATATTAATGATGGATAAGAATATAAAATTTTCAAATGTCACCTATGATATGTTATTCCAGAAAATTCTACAGTATGGAAGTAGATGGAATGAAGATGTACATAATAATAAGAAGACTGGTGATGCAGTTTATATAGTAGATCATGTAGAGGCTATGGCCTTAATAATACAAGGACCTGATGTTTTTGATAAAAAATATAATGAGAAGCATTTGGAGGAAAAAAATTCAAAAGATGAGATTTTCTAATAATTACATAGAGACATCGATAATGATTCTGATCATGTTCAGGGACCATAATTTTCCTTCCATGATCCAGTTTCAATCAAGACTCCAATATCATATAATAGAAAAAAGGATATTTCAATTCTGAAACCAATTTTTGATGAATAATAAATCATGTTATAAGAGGGTGTGGAAATTTAGAGGAAAGTGATGACGTGATTAGAAGGTTTGATGAATTTGATGTGAATAAGACCCCTTCTGAGAAATTTTCTATAAGAAAATCCCTTGAATAATCCAGCTAGAAAATTTTATAAGGAGAATATGTTCAAAAAAATGGTGTTTCTAAAGATGACGTTAATAAACACCTTCATAAAATGAAATAAGTAATGATAATATTATTCATGAAATTGATGACAACATGGGTGGTAATGAAATTTTGATAAAGGGGATGATAACGAATTTTATCTTGACTATGATAAAATGGGTCATGTTTCTAATAGTGAGAATGACACTCATAATGTTGAAATGTTAATATCTATGCTTTAGAAAGGTAATCATGTTGTCGTCAATTCTCCCAATAAAATTTGTTGAAAAATTAGAGAAGGATGTTGTTGGAATTTAAAAATTGAAATGAAATGTGTAACATAATGTTCCCTCAAATGAAAAAGAATATATCTTGATGTGTTCAACTTTCTTAGGACATGATTTTGTGGTTTAGTCCTTGAATAGATCACATGAATTTTATTCCTCTCTTTCGGCGCATTGATTATAGATATCAACTCGTTTAAGAAATTGTTAATCAGAAATTAGATTCCACTAAAAATATTACGGAAAACAACATCAAACATAAATTATAGTTAAATAATATTAATATTAGTTATTATGCCCATAGATGATCATTCCATGAAATCAGAAAGTGGTTGAAGACAATTATAGATGTTCTTAAATTTTTTGATTATTCACTAAATCAGTCATGGATGATTTTTTAAGTCTGATGAATGGATCAAGAACTTCTTAACATGTTTTTTCAAAGAAACAAAATGAAGATCATTCTTTATGATATAAATAATATAGTGATATGAATGGGAAAATAAATTTTTTTACTCTAAATATGAAAAGGGAAAAGGGAAATCATGGAAGTGGGGGATGAAAAATTCAATGATCAGGAAGATGTAATAATTTCTCAATGAGAAATTCTTATTTCATTGGATGATAAAATAAAGGATATCAAAAAGAAAAAATAGGATTAGAATTAGTTGATAAATAATATTGAGCGTGATCATAATGAATTGAAGTTGTTGAATGATACATTAAAAAGGAAGATTCCAAAGGATAAAAATCTTGAAAACAAATATTTTCAAAGCAAATATTGTATTGAATGAAAAATTATATTAATAAATTTTGAGACCTTCCCATTGTTTTGGTTGTTTGTTTCCTATGTTTTTAGGTTATATTTTTCTCATCCCTCGATTCCTTTTGGAAAATCAAAAATGGGGAAAAACAAATTCAAAAATAATATTATGTTGATGTAAAAAAACTCCAATGTATGTGAGAGATTACATAAAGATGAAATTTTAATATAAGGAAGTGTTATTTCACTAAGAAAGACTAGAATATGATCTCTCAGGATTTTATGAATGAAGGGGGATTTTGTCATTTTCATCATGATCCTTAATCAAAAAATAATTTATATATTTTTTTAAATGAAAACATTAGGTCCTTATTTTCATTTATTGTTTTTTTTCACTTTCAAAAAATGGTGAGATTTTTGAGTCAATAGGATTCCTTATGATTTTCCATTCTTTTATGTGTCGAAAATATGAATCACTATTTCTAGAGGAATGTTATTATTCTATATTAAACATTCTCTTATGGAGAATTATCTGTTACTTAGAATGTTATTGACGTTACCTATTATTCCAAATGTGTTATCTATTATTTTCATATCTAAACCTAACCATCTATTTCCTTAAATTAAGAATAACATAACCATATTTTACTTAGAACCTTATAGATACCATGACTCTAATTTCAATTAAATCATAATTATATTTCTTCTAAAATCACACTTTGATTTGTAATGAAATAAAAATATGATTTGTTGTGAAATTAGACTCTGATTAATTATAAAATCAAACTCATGTTTCCATGGAAATTATAATCTGATTTCTCCTAAAATAAGACTCTAGTTTCTACTTATATCATACTCCAATTTATCTTAAAATTAGAATATAATTTATCCTGAAATTTGATTCCAATTTATCATGAATTTATACTCCTATTTCATCCAAAATCATACTCTAATTTCTTTTTAAATCTATTTATAATTTCTTTAGAAATCATACTATAATATCCCCTGAAATTAGACTCAAATTTCATCAAAAATAAAAATATTATTCTCTATTATTCTAGAATATGGTCATCATTTTTTCTAGACTTAGATTTTATTTACATTAAGAATTTAAATATATTCTTTCCTTAAATATATGATATTTTATTTAATTAAAGATTAATTTTATCGGATCCAAAATTTGATAATTTTTCTTTACAATGTAAATTTTCATCAATGTTTCTTATATAAAATGATGTCGTCCAATATAATTTAACATAATCATTTCCTATGTGACTTGTATACAGGTCCATCCAAAATTCATTAAAAAATATCACCATTTGAGGTGGATGTAGACTGTTGTTCTCCATCCAATAAATAACCACCCATTTGAACAATCTAAGAAATATTTTTTTCATTGATTGATATGGTTCACTTGAATGATGTGATAAAATGAGATAGATATTCTCAAATCTACCTTGTTCGAATGTCGTAAACAGAATTTTTAAGCTCAGACCATCTTGTTCGACCAGAGAAGTGTGAATAATATTGTTTGAATTACCAATCAAGGGTTTTTGGTGATAGTATGATAGAGGTAACAATCCCTATTGAGATCGAGGGATTGCAGGGATAAAATGATAGGCACTGATCATCATATCGAGGTTGTACCTGGGTGTGAGAAAAACATAATTTCATTAATGTATAAACCATGGGACCTTAATCTAAGGATGTTGGATACCCATCGCTTTTGGTTAGATTATTTCATATTGTTGTCCAATTTTTTTACAAGTTTTAATTATAATACAAATTTTTAATGTTAGATAGTATAACATTCATACACATTCTTATTCATGTATACTCCAATATAAATATGATCATATATACTTTAAGGAAGAATTTATCCATATGTAAAATTTTCTTCAGTTTCATTATTTGATCAATATTATTAGATCCTAAGAATTTTATTTCCTTTATTAAGAAATAAATATGGTTTATGAATTTAACTTGTTCAACTTTGTTAAACAAAATAATCTATTGATGATAAAAATTAATGTTTTTAAACCTACAATTCACACACCTCTTATAATTGAGAATATATAAATCTTAATTTAGATCCTACATAATGATGCTATATTGGATCCTAGGGATGTAATATGTAATTATTATCCTTATTAATTGGTAAATAATGACCCATTTCAGGTGATTAATTTATGTTAGGGGGGTTGAATATAATCCACAATATTTTTTTAAAATAAATTTAATTTTTATTTATTTCGTGTTTCTCAAAATATTGAGAATATATCATGATATTAAAATATTTATTTTATACACTGTTTCATGAACAAAAATATTAACATATGTTATTCAGGTCGTCGAGCCCAACATGGGTCATTTTCAACATTGAGTTCAAATAAAACATGACATATTATTTAACAATTTTTATTTAATATGATAGTTATCACCTAGTTGTTGGAATAGATGTTATTTATCAGATGAAGTAAATTATGAAATTATATGGCTTAAAATTTTATATATAATGAAATATTTTCTGAATAAATAATTCTAAATGAAGATATAATATTATAAAATAAATGATATATTATTTTGTAAAACTATTTTAATTGGAACAATATTATTTCCATAATAAATTAAAATAATAAATATTAATAAATTATTATAAAACAATTTATATACTATATATTCAATCATGAGTTTAACGTTCATGTTATGTGTTTTATATATAAGAGATAATAATAAATCCAATCATATGTTGAAAATAGGATTCTTTTACGATGTATTTTTGGTTCCTTAAACAAACATATTTTAAAATTTACATTTAACCATTTTATAAGATTTATTAAATATATATATATTTTTAAAATTTTTAATTCAAATTTTAATTTATGGTTAATTTTCTGGATTTTTCTAGAAAGATTCATTTTTTATGAATAATGAAAAATATTAAATTTTATTTGAAAACCGCCATTTCATTTCATTTATGTAAAAGGTATATTATATTTTAAAATTGTTTTATGGTAAAATAAGTTCAATTATACATCCATTAATAGAATTTCTTTTTTTATAATAAATTTAATATTTATTATTGATATGAAATCATGGTAATTATTTGAAAATGTTTTTTTTTTAAACCATCTTCTTGTCACGCCTGTGGGATTAATTTTATATTAAAATTTTCTACTTAGGTGAATTGAAATTTATAAATTATGTTCCATATTTCAAATTAGAATATTTCAAATTTTATTATAAGGTAAACCTAATTTTTTAAACACAATGTATATAAAACAATAATTATTATTATCTTTGTTAAAGAAATAATCGGTTTTCTAGGGATTAAACTAAAATGATATTATTAAAAATGACATTTAAAATGGTCTAGAGACTATTTTATTCCGATATTTATAACAATACACTTATAATGATTGAGATTCTTCTTTTTTTGGATGCTTGTGACAGGTGAAAAACATGGGGCCGCCCAATCCATTTCAAAAATAAAAAGTGTGTCCTTTCAACCACTTATAAAAGGATCCCCCATCTACGATATTATTTACACCTTTTGTAACATTTTGATTGTACAATACCTACCCAAATGACTTTCAAACTACCTCCACTCATCCTAAAATCCATTGTTGGGTACAAAGAAGAGGAGGATTGAATGAGTATGATGGAACATGATACATAAAATGTGGAATGAATGTTTTTTATGAACAATGGTATGAACATTGTTACCCAATATCATGATCTCTCAAAAGATTCAATATTAATTTACATTCATTAAATTTTGTTTAAAAAATGTTATTTAATCAACATTGGAGAAATAACATGTTTTTAAATAAATTATTTCATGGAGAGAAGTGTATTTTGTTGAATTAATGTATTAAATTGTTTCTAATTATTAAATTTTATAATTAAAATTTTATAATAAAAATATTTCATAATGTTTTATGTTTTAAAATTTCATTTTCAAATAAAATATATTTTCATCAAGAAATATCACATATAATCCGTGAAAATTGGGTGTCATATAAGATTGAATCACTTGATGTAACATTTTCTTTACTCATGATATAAACCATCTATACCATTATTAATAATTCGGTAAATGTGTTATGATAGAATTTTATAATGAAACATATTTTTCAACTGTGGATTACACCATGGTAAAATTATATTGAAACTCGCTTCTTTTCACACATTTTTCTATAATGAAATGATTAAAACATTATGAAACATATCACTTTTCCATAGTTTATGATACCAATTTCAGTTCGTGGGTTATGATAGGATGACTGAATTATAATCTTGTGGTACTCATATGTTGGATTTTAATTATATAATTATTATTATGTTATAACCACGGAAGGTAGTTAAATTTTAACCTAGGAAAGGAATGAAAAATATATCTAACAAATGTATACTATAAGGCCCCAGCCTTAAACCTTACTTAATCTTGAGTTATTACAAGATTACACATTGAGGATCTTTTCAGGTTTAGAGTTTTAGAGAATTAGATCATGAAACTTGCATTACATTCCACATTTAAACAAAGTGGTTACATAAAAGACAATATTAATTCTTCCCATCAATGGAAACATATTTAAAATAAAACACAGATTCTTTCTTAACACATCCTTGACACTATCATCACATCATGTACCTTTCCTTTGACCTGTGAAAAACATTTCATAAACTTGGGATGAGCATAAAAAGCTCAGTAAGGGTTATAAAAATATGGAAAGGAAACATGAGTTCAAATATACATAAGAATGATATCATACTTTACCCATAAAATATAGGCACTTTAACATACCTCATCAAACCATGAATAAATCATAGATATCATAAGACATAAAGGTAACTTGAGGCACTCATAACATTCTTACGTAGGGAGTAACCCTCTTGGTTATGTTTTGGAATACCCATCACAGTATATTCCCTAAATCTCTTTGGAGAAACCTTAACGTTTCACTCCTTCGCGTTACCCAATGCATTGGAGAACTATATCGGGCTCACCCACCCTTAGTCTATCACGGAACCACCCGTCTTCATAATAATGCCCAAGAACCTCAACATAATCGTATCACATAAAACATGTATAAAGGAAACATAACATTTCCACCTTTCAATCAAAAGATATCAATACAACACATTGATATAAAAACATTATGAAAACAATTTTCAATACCAAAATAAATGAAAAGTAAAACATGGTATTTATTTTTCTTTGAAAAAAAGTTATGGCTTGTAGAGGAAGTCGAAACTCAAATAATGGTCACTGCGGCGGAGAAGTCGTTGTCACCGCATACACACGACAAAAACATTCCCTTTTGTCGTTTAGTAAACGCTTCGTATAAAAAAAGATTCCTTTTGAATAAATTTAAAATTCAAAGGGTTTTATACACCATATAAAAGAAGGTTGTGTATAAAACAAAATATGCCTCAATGAAACGAGATTGAGACGAAGTCCCATACAAAGATGATATCCTTGGTTTAAGGATAAATCAATTACATAATTATGTGTGGAAAACTAATACACCAAATATAAGTGGATATTAAGTGTAAAATAATCAAAGGTCATTCACACATATTCAAAGGATGACATATTCAATAACTACATGTTGAACCCAAAGAAATTGAAATTGTGTTAAGAAGTTCCCTTGACAGCCTAACGACGTCTCATCAAAATGAGTTGATGAGAGATAAAAAAAGGGTATTTCATCACTTGGACATAGAATTTACATCAATAAGTATATATGAGAACATATCCCAACATAACAATATGTATATTAAAAAACCCAACAAAAGAAGTCTTTTAAAAAGAGGAGCGTGAATGGTTCCCTTACTGACATGGGTATCTTTCGAAACATACACCTCGTGAAAGAAGGACAATACAACATTGATGTAAATACTCATAAAAGAAAGTATATTACAAAATGAGTATAATAATGGGCAGTACATACACCACTCAAAGGAAATTGTGGAAAATGTTGCATAAATCTCACGGGAATAAAAGTGAGATGAAAAATCCCTTACGAAAATTCGGCAGCCTAACAGCGCCACTCAAAACTTCCAAAATGGATTGATGAGAGGAAATAGGGTCTCTCATCATAGGAACATAATAAGTATAGTGGGAGTAATATAAAATATCATCCCAATCATAAGAATGATGAGCATAAAAGGAATGATATAAAAGAGAGTACTTAAAAAAGAAAGAGAGGAGTATGATCCCTTACCTCGGGTCTGACATGACTCGATCGTTCTTTAATGTCCTGAATAATAAACATGAGTTAATTTCAACTTTATTAAGAACCTTTTTCTAGTTCATTATTCCTTTTATATCACTTATTACCATGTTATAAACATTAAGTAATTATTTATGTTAATAATATTTGTTTTTTCGATATTCGGTTCTTAAGTCGAAAGTGGACTTCTTACAATTACATGTTGTTCGTGTGGTCAAATGTTCATTATATCCAGAATTATATTCATGATTTGGATATCATATATATCATATATATCCAGAATATACATGTATTTATAATATTACATAATCATTTAGAGGTAAGAAATGAAATGCACTGTTCATGGAGATGGTAAGCCGTACGTATGCATGAACGCTACTTTCATTTATATTTCATATTAATGGAATTAAAACTAAATGAGAGGTATTTATATTTTAATTCCAGAATTATATTAATCATTTAGATGTATCATTAATCATATATATCCATTATATATAGATGTGGATGACTCTTCATTAGTACAAACATCTCTTTTATTTATTTTATTTTCCAATGAGAATGAATATCTACCAGAAATGGATGATTATAAGGAATGAATCATCCTTGATGACATTTCCATTGTGATTGAATACATTGATGTTTTTCTTAAGGAATTGAAAATCCTTCCTCCTAACTGAGAGGTTGAATGTCCAGTAGATCTCATACTGAGGGAGATGAAATTATCCATGAATCATTACATAATGTATTTTTTGGAACATTAGGATATTCAAAAACAACTACAGGACAATCTGGATAATGGTTTCTTACACTCAAGTGGTTCACTCTGGGGTGCACCATCCCTCTACATCCCGAAGAATAATGGTTAATTCACTATTTCATTGATGATAGTGACCAAATAGGGTCACAATAAATGAAAAAATATCCTCTTCCAAAGATTTATGAATATTTAGATCATCTATGTGGTGGAAATTAATTCTACATGGTGGATCTAGGGTAGGAATATTACCATGTTCGGGTGATAAAGGTAGTATACCAAAAACTGATTTTCATATAAGGTATGAGCACTATGAGTTCATAGTAAACCAATTTGGACTCACTAATTCTCAAAGAATTATTGGGAACATGATGAATACATTCCATAGATATTAAATCGATAAATTTATGGTATTTTTGATTGATGATATTTTAATTTACAGCAAAATAAAGGATGAGCATTTAGAGCATTTGAGCATAGTGCCAAAAACAAACGAAATGATGAAATTTATGTTATGTATATAAATTGTGATTTATACTATAAATAAGACTCATTATCAAGGAATAACACCATAATAAATCGGAAATATATATAAAATTAAATGATAGAAGAACTTTAAGGGTAACAGAAGCCTGTATTTGAGACATATATCTATATATTCCTAGGAAAAGATGGGTATTATCATCTAGTTTTGATAAATTTTCTTTTATTGTCCAACATCTAAGAAAGAAAACATGAATGAGGGTAAATATTTCATGGAATGATGAATTTTATTAGAGCTTTATGGAACTAAAAAATAGTCGTATCACTGAACTTGTACTCACACTGCTCCAAAGTGGAATAATATACAGTGTTTTCAATGATTCTTCAAATATGGGAATAGTATTTTTGTTAATATAGAATGGAAAAGTGATAGCCTTGTATTCAAGGCTATTTAATATTCACAAATAGAAGTACAGAAGGCATTATCTATATTTTTTTGTAGTAGTCATCACATTTAAATTATGGTGGAATTATTTGATTAGGTATAAGTGTGAAATATAGAATGATTACAAAAGACTGAAGTGTATATTCAAATCAAAAGAGATGAATATGAGCCCCCAAATATGGTTAGTTATTATCAAGGACTATGAAAACTAAATTCATTCCCACAAAATGAAATATTATAATAAGGAATATATTCTATTTATAAAGGATACAATAATTCTATCATAATTTAGAAATGAGATAGGTCAGATCTTATTGGATTTGGAAATGATGGACATTGGAATCATAGAGGAAGGAACATAATAAATCTCTTCATGAATTATATGTCAAACCTCCCATAAAGAAAAGACAATGGAATATAAGAGATTTGATGTTGGAATTAATAATATAGTAGAAACTATAAGAAATGGTGAATCCATAATGTTCTATATTAATGAATAATGAGTTGTAATATTTTGGTCAGCACTCTGTGTACCATCAAATCCCGAGAAAAAAAAGAGGTGTTTGATTATAGACATATATCAACATTATATATCCATCATGGATATAAAAACAATGTATTAAAGTATATGAGAGAACTATTATTGGGATGTTATGAAGAACTATATCATAGAATATACATCAATATGTCTTATGTCTTATCAAGTGATGGATAAACTGAAAATTCAATGGGGATGATAGTACCATTTTTCATACCTACATAGAAATTGAAAAAAAACCATGGATATTTACACTAGTCTTATAATGAAAGCTATATGAAATATTTCTATCGGTTTTGTGATAGAATTTCTTATAAAAACTACACATATCATTTAGATTATGTGGATTTATCACGTGGTCAATTTGAAATGATATACATTAGATAAGTTGGGAGGATTTATAAAAACCCAATATTGATTGTATTTGATAATGACCCCACATTTACCTCTATTTTTTAAAAGAGACTCCATCAGGATTTAAATTCTATGTTGAACATCTTCCGAGATAATCACCCTCAAACTAATTCCAAATCTGAGAAAACTATCTAGACACCTGAGGACTTGCTCCAAGAATGTTTAATCGTCCTCAATAGTGTATGTTATCAACCTCTTTGTATTGTGGAGATCTCATACAATAACAGTTTCCAATAAATCATCCAAATGGATCCATATGAAGGTCATTGTGGGAAGAGGGGAAGAAAACCTACATGATGGGTGAACATGGGGAAATAAAACAAATAGAAACTGAAATGGTCTATGATATATTAGAAAGATTAATACCATTAAACTAATCATCAAGGTTGTTTAGAGTTGATAGAAGATATGTGCTAAAAATTGTAAATATTAACATTATTTTTATGTTTGTGATATGTTATTATTCTATATATTTGTATTGAATAAATTCATTTGATTTATGATGAAATGGAAGCTTGGTCCAAGATAAATGTTCCTCCTTATGATCCGTCCTCAGGAGGACAGGTGGAATATCGACTATAACTCACACCTAACAAATTTCAAGAACAAAATGTATTATATGTATCCATAGTAAGGATGTTAATACCAAACCCCTAATATTCACTCAATACAGATGTGGTACCATTTGAGAATGATGTTTCCAATGAGTAGCTACTGGGGAAGATCATAGATCATATAGACATAATTTTACGAAATGTGATAATACACCTGCTCAAAGTAATGTAAAAATCCATAAGTATGGAGAAGATATATTGGAACCAGAGGAAGTGATGAAACAAAATGAATCCCATCAATGTTATTAACGGAAAATAAAATTTCAAGGATTAAATTTCATATGAGGGATGATTATAATGACCCAAACATTTCTGAATAAAACCCCCTTATGATTTTAATTAAATGTCTTATTATATATTGTGGATATAGAAAAACATGAACATATTTGGGTTTATTATATCCTATTTTATTTAAAAAAACTATTATGAATCATTAATGTTGATAATGTAGCCATTGAATTATTATTTCCCGGTTAGTATAAATATAGGGTTTAAAAAAATACAATTGGCACATTCAATGTAAGTGATGGCCTCAATAAGTAGGATTGTACCCTATGAATCCCATTTATTTGAGATAATAAGGGATATAGAATCTCTATGATTTGACATTAACCAGGGCCATGTTGAGATCACTCAAATTAAGCATGAGAAAAACATTTTATGAGAGATGTTCAAGCTCATCCTGATCACGACCAAAACCACTTATGTTGAACAACCACCATCAATGTCTCAATATCACACTGCTTACCCATAGGGAATTTAAAGGTGCATTAAAAAAGTTTTTTACAAGGACCTAATAATATTGTGTATGGGCATTATTTTCAATTCAATAATTGTTAAATTTTATTCATATTAATGTTTCATCGTAGATGACTTTTATTTTGATTCAATAAAATACAATTTGTATTATTGGGTCATATTCAAATTCAATAAAAAAAGTTATTTTAATGAATTGATTGATTTTTAGAAGAATTAATATTTTCATACAATAATTTTAGTAAATATTTTTTATTAAAAAAAATTATCGTATAATTTTTATGAAGTGAAATTTCATTTTTATAAGGGTTCTTAAACTATTACTCTAATAAAACCAAGCAATTATCAATAAATGTAAATTTTATTTTTTAAAAAATAAAATATTTTAAAATTTATTTGGATAAAATATGTATTCTTTTTGGAATCCTAACATAAAAATTATCCAATGGATATTTTTTGTGATTTTCTATAATAGTGGAATTTTTTGGAATAAAATAATTACCATATATATATAAGGTGTGTATTGAAACATTATAATTACCAATAAGTGATGTGTAATGGCCCGGACCTCTCTAGTCTATTACCTTGTGAAAAATCTTGTGATTGAGTGTTTCAAGAGTTAAAGGTGACTTATCCCCAACAGTTTTCCTATTTTCAAATTCTGTGAACAATTATAATAGTAGATCATTGTGAACAGTCCATCGTTAACCTTAGGTGAACAGTTTCAAAGATAGATCATTGTGAATAGTTCATTGGTGACCATATGTGAACAGTTCCAATGGTAGACCTTTGTGAACAGTTCATCGGTAACCTTAAGTTAACAGTTCCAATGATATACCATTGTGAACAGTGCAACGGTGACCTTCTGTGAACAGTGATTCCATAATGGTGACGTTCCAATGGTGAGGTTCATGAACAGTGCTTCCAGAATGGTGAGGTTCCAATGGGTGGGTTCATGACCATTGTTTCCAGAACAGTGAGGTTCATGAACAGCATTTCCAGAATGGTGAGGTTCCACCGGTGAGCTTCATGACTAGTGTTTCCAGAACGGTGAGGTTCCATTGGTGAGCTTCATGAATAGTGTTTCTTGAACAGCGAGGTTCCAACAGTGAGTTTCATGAATAGTGTTTCCAGAAAGGTGAGCTCCCAATGGTGGGGTTCCAATAGTGGCCTTTTTATTTTTCCAAATTTGGAGTTCATGAACTGTGTTTCAAGCTTCCTACAGTTTCGCCCCTTTGACGTTTCATTTGAAATTAAATGAAATTAAAGACTTGTTTTAAAGGACTCTAAGGCCTGTTAAAAGGCCATTACTTCTATATTAATTATTACTAAGGGTCAACATATTTTTAAATGGACAACTACGTGGTTTAATACGATCTTCTTTTAATGGGAAATCAATCATATCATAAACTATCGCTCCATTAAATCTTCAAAAGGGACAATATATCTTCCTCACATGTTATTAATCTTTCTCATTTTGTGTAAGACACTCGAACCTTTTTTTCCTTCCCATATGAATCGTGCGATCAAACTTTTCCCCATGAATTGGTTTCCCTCGATGTTCTTCTTGCTGCAAGTGCACCCCCTGTTTCGGTGCAATAAAGGTGTATGCATCGATCTTTGATAAAAGTTGTTGCGAAAGGAGGTGATCATGAACCATTTTTTAGACTATTCTAATATAAATACATCAATAACCATTTGAGTTAGGGTATTATTTGCTTCTATTTTCTTATATGTGCAACTGTATAGTTAGCATATTTTATCCCACTGTATGAAAATGGAATTGACATAATAAATATTTGAACTGGATAAATAAATTGATATTGATATTAGGTTTTTTTTCTTGATTATTTTCTAGATATTTTGATATCCATGCTTTCATCATTAAGTTGTTCGTTCTTGATGGAAATTGACAAAGAGAATAAATCCACGAATAAATTGTTTACTGTTTGGCTAAAGATAATGGGGCATGAAATGGATCTATTTATTCATGTTGTAATTTTATGTTAATCAAATGGATGCAGTAACCATATTTAATAAATTGATGATAGATTTTTTTAGGTTACCCATATTTGAAAACTACAAATAATATATCAGTCAATTCCAGATGGATTAAAGAACTGATTTTTTGATAAAAAGGCAATTACTTGTAGGGCTCTGAGTTACCCTCTTGATTGTTAAAGGGACAAGAACCCAATTGTTAAGAAATTATTTTCCTGCTGCTTATGTTGTGATGTGAGCCTGGATGGATTTTATGATATTTGGGGGCATAGAGTCCTTTGGTTGTTGTATCAGATGACACCTAGAGTGGCGAGATGCATAGATTGATGAAAGTGGGTGTCGGGGAGGACACCGGGAATGATAGAATGGGATGGATGTTATTTTTGGATTCTTGCTGATTCTTATTGGTTTATTATTTGCTTTGCTTTTCCCCACTTCTCAAGGAATTTAGTCTTGCTTACCTTTATTCTGAAAGAGGTGAAGATGCATGGGGTATCCCACATGGCTCCATGTTTAGCTTCTCAATAGAGGATGGGTGTATTCTCTTACCATAGGGGGAAAGAATCTATGGGATGTACATAAACTCACTGTGTTGACCCCCCTTGTGTTTAGTAGAATAGTTTTTTTTTCTAGAATAATAGGTAATAGGTAAAGTAATTCGATAATAAATAATTGAATAAATGATGTTAAACCATGGGGTTTGTATTTTCTAGAACATAATAACGAGTTTGTAATTTTGAAGGAATAGTATACATTGAGAGTGATGCTAATTAAGTTTAATGTGGAATTGTTATTGATTAATTAATGTTTAAAGAATTAATTAACGTAAAGTAGAACCGATAAAAAGGGAATGAAGTCTGGAAATAATGTTTTTTAAATGGTTGTGTGCATATTGGATACCTAGTCTTAGAAGTGGCATCCCAGAGTTTGAGAGGCGTCAGCTGCAGTTGAGTCTAAGACTAGGTTATTCCCATAGTGCTGTTGTGTCATATAGTATATTCTGTAATTTTTTTTCTATATGCTACTCCACCCTGTCAGTGAGGGAAACTGACACCTCGGGGACTCTGAGCCCTTGGCGGTGTTTTCCAAAACATTCTGGTGGGAGGACAGATGGCTGACCCCCTTTGGCCCAGCTCCCTTATCTTGGTAGATACTTGTACTGGTACACACAATGGTTAGTTTTCCCCATATATGTGTGTAGAGGGCTGTAATTGCTTGTGATTATTCACACACATATATTCTGGATATAGTTTCATATGGAATACTATAGGTGTACCTTGTATAGTTTATAATTTCTTGGGGATCATTACTCAGTTTATGGGATATAATGGATTGAGTTATAATACCTGACGTATGTTACACGTTTTTTAAGCTGTGTTGGCTCCTGGAAACTACTTGGTTGCTTTCTTGCATGGACATGGTGGTTCTATTGCATAATGTACATATTGTGGTGCTTCACCCAGGTTTCTGCGGGCATGCCTTTTGGATAGAGATGCTTATGACGTTTGGTATTGAGGAAAATAAATAAACCATTGGGGAAGAGGTAGTGGGTTACCATTGATATTATTTATTATACTGTATTTTCTTGTATGTGTTACTTGGGGAGAGTAGCCATGCTGTGGCTAGGAACGTAGTATACTTGTTTAGGTGATGAGTCAGTTTCACTTGTTGTTCACTGTTCTTTAGCATGCTTTCATTACATTTTCACAAGTGGCTTCAGGGACGAACCTACTGAGTAGACTGTTGTAGTCAAACCTTTTTTTATATAAATCGTTTTTCAGGTCACATGGAGAAGGTTGGAGATCAGGCAGGTGTTTAATAGATTGGGGTTGCAGGAGTTGTTCGGTCTTGTAGATGCTACTTTTTTACTTTTTTTTGGGTAGTTGTAGTTTTCCCCTTCTATTTGTAGTGGTTTTACATGATATTTCATATGTGAACATGGAATTTATTTCATCTTACTGGTTTAGTTGGATTTGGTTTGTGTCTATCTTATCTCTCTCTTTCGTATTTCTTCTCATAGATTGTAATGCCTCCCATAAATGTGTTTTTTATAACCCCAGTGCTAGTTGCCAACCCTGGGCCTACTAGAGGCGGGACTCGAGGGGTCTTCATCTCCCTTCTCACATTGCCGACCCAGGAGGGGTACACATTGTGGAGAGGGGGTCATGACAGAGAGGTATCATAGGTCTGGTTGAGGGATATGATGAAGATTGGTGTTAGGAACAAGTTATGTTGCATGGGTTGGTAGGGAAACAATGTCATTCATGATTATAAAGTGATATAAACACTAAATATTTGCTGAGACATAGGCGTTTAGGGTCCCGTATGATCTGATGTACAGACCTTTATGTTTTCAATGGATACAAAACGAGGTGATACTAGTTGCAGGGTAGAGACCAAGGAAATGATCATTCATATTTCTTCTTTGTTCTTGTGTTTGAATTGGTAGACCTTGGGATTAGATAACCTAATATGAATAGAGTAAAAAACTAATTAATTATTGTTGAGACTTCTATATTCCAGGTTTAAGTGCTCTAACTGTTAATTATTTTATAGGTATGGATCCAGGTCGACGTCCTCATCGGGTTTTCGTAGAATAAGTCCAGAAGGTTACGCCATCAAATCATCACCAGTTAGTGGTTTATGACGATGACACATAGAGGATGAATCTTCGAGAGTTTCAGCACCATAGTCTGTAGAAGTACAAGGGCTCCATTTCAGATGTAGTCACGGAATACTGGTTAGAGGAGGTCATGATTGACATCAGTTCGATCCATGATCAGAAGGAGCACTAGGTGTCCTTGGTTTTGATGATGTTGTGTGGAGTAGTAAGGCATTGTTGGTTCTTGTTCCTCGAGGATGACGAGGAGTCAGCAATCTCATTGGAGGAGTTCTGAGACAAGTTTAGGGTCGAGTTTCATTCTTCGGCCGTGAAGGCGTTTAGTCGCCAAGAGCGTCCTACCCTTCGATAAGGGATCTCTAGTGTTTGAGGGTTTGGAATCCATTTCAAGAACCTTTTACAATTTTCTTCGGACCCATTTCCAAATGAGGAGGCCAGTGTGAGGCATTTCGAGAAGGTTTTTCATCCAGAGATCCAGTGCCAGGTCACCCCATTTATGCTGAAGTCATATCATGGGGTGCTAGAAAGGGAAGAGGTCATCGAGAGGAAATTGGCTAGGATTTGATCATCACGAGAGGAGAATCATCGTGATTCCTCATGAAGCAGAGTTGTGGTCCATGGTTCCAGGTTTTGAGGGAAGAATAGTTTTCGTTCAGCCAGGGGTAGGTCCCAGCCCTTCACATCTCGTTTCTCTGGAGACAGAAACTTTCAAGCCTATGCCAAGGTATTAGGTGCCTGTTTTTATTATGGTGGTTGAGTTCATCAGCAGTGGGAGTGCCCAGCCTTTAAGAGCATTCATTGTGCACCAGGTGCCCCGCTCCAGGTTCCTCCATTGAGGCAGTTCCTGTAGAGGAAGCATGAGCAGGATGGACCAGCTTTAGATCAGTATAGGGTCAATGGGACATGAAGATGATAGCCACGTGACACTCCCCATCCTCATAGATTAGAGGACAACCATGGTGGTGGTTGTCATCAGGGTCAGAGATGTCATGGAGGTGGTCTTGGTCAGCTTCAAGCTTTAGCGTTGCCTGCACCAGGTGAGCCAGACGTTTTTCGAGGTACCCTTTGCATGTTTTATACCTTGGTGAATGCCTTGTTTGATTTAGGAGTGACACACTCCTTCATATCACATAAAATTTTCCATTCTTTGGGACTTCAGGTAGAGAGGATTCATGTGCCCTTGGGGTTGACTACTCCAGTAGGAGGTCGATCTGACTTGTTTGTATTATGTAGAGACTGTGAGCTAGTGTTTGGGTAGCACCACTCTTGGGGGGATTTCCAATGTCTACGAATAAAACCATATGATGTCATCTTCAGCATGGATTGGTTTCATTCGCTGAAGTCTATAGTGGATTTCTTCAGGAAGCATGTCATTTTCTTCGATGTGGATGGAGATCCGGTGGTGTTTGTGGGTGATCGAGATCCTTAGACAAGTCATAGGTGTGTTCTATCCTTATCATCCATAATGGCCGAGATGATGTTGATCTCTTTAGTGGTTCAGCAATTGGCATTTCTTATGGTTGTAGAATAGTACCCTGATGACTTTATAGAAGAGGTTGTAGAATTACCCCATTAACGAGGGATTGACCTTGGGATTACAATACAACCAGGAGAATCTTTTATCTCTATGTCTCCATATAGGATGGCCCCTTCTGAGTTATGAGAGTTACGTATACAGCTTGATGGTCTGTCACAGTGTCGTTTTGTTCGGCAATGTGTGTCACCGTGGGGTGCCCCAGTTTTTTTTGTGATGAAGGCTGAAAACTATTTGCGGTTGTGTGTTCATTATCGTCACTTGAACAAAGTGACAATAAATAATCACTATCCTCTTCCATGGATTGATGATTTATTAGATCAACTGAAGGGTTAAAGATGGTTCTCAATGATCTAATTATGGTCCAGATATCATCATATGCATGTGAAGTATGAGGATATCCCAATGACTGATTGTTGTTGTCATCATGGGAATTATGAGTTCTTTGTAATGCCATTCGGCATGAAAAATGATTCAGCTGTGTTCATGAAATTGATGAACGTTGAGTTTCATGAGTTCCTGGACAAGTTCATTGTAGTTTTCATGGACGAAATCCTTGTGAACTCCACATCTGAGTAAGAGCATGCATAACATCTATACACCATTTTGAGAGTTCTTCAACAACATCAAATATAAGGCCCCAGCCTTAAACCTTGCTTAATATTTTGTAATTACAAGATTACACATTAAGGATATTTTCAGGTTTAGAGTTTTAGAGAATTATATCATAATACATGCATTACATTCCACATTAAAACAAAGTGGTTATATTAAAGATAAAACTCATTTTTTCAATCAGCGGAAACATATTTGAAATAAAACATGGATTATATCTTGACACTTCCTTTATACTATCATCATATCATGTACCTTTCCATTGACCTGTAAAAAAAATTTCAAAAAAACTTGGCATGAGCATAAAAAGTTCAGTAAGGGATATAAAAATATGGAAAGGAAACATGAGTACATATATACATAAGAATTAAATCATTCTTTACCCATAAAACATAAGCACTTTACATACCTCATCAAATCATTAATAAATCATAGAAATCATAATACATAAAGGTAACCTGAGGAATTCATAACATTCTTATGTAGGGAGTAACCCTCTTGGTTACGTTCGGAATACCCATCATAGTATATTCCCTAAATCTCTTCGGAGAAACCTTAACGTTTAAGTCCTTTGCGTTACCCAATGCATTGGATAGCTATATCGGGCTCACCCGCCCTTATTTTATCATGGAACCACCCTTATTCATAACAATTACCAAGAACCATAACACAATCGTATCGCCTAAAACATACATAAAGGAAACATAACATTTCCACTATTCAATCACAAGATATCAATACAACACATTGATATAAAAACATTATGAAACCCATTTTCATTACCAAAATAAAAGAAAATTAAAACATGGTATTTATTTTTCATTTAAAAAAAAGGTATGGCTTGTAGAGGAAGACGAAACTCAAATAACGGTCATAGAGGCGGAGAAGTCATTGTCTCCTCATACATACAACGAAAACATTCACTTTTTCATTTAGTAAAATGATTCATATAAAAAAGAATCCTTTTGAATAAAAATAAAGTCAAAGGGGTTTATACACCGTATAAAAGAAGGTTGTGTATAAAACAAAATATACCTCAATGAAAGGAGATTGAGACGAAGACCCATAAAAGAACATTTTTAAATAAAATAGATTCACTATATGTACACATAAAGAGAGTATAAATACAAGATAGGACATAATAATATCATGACATAATTTGAAAATAGGGGATTAACCCAAAGAACGGAAATTGGGTTAAGAAGTTCCCTTACCTCGTGTCCGACTTGACTCGATCGTTCTTTGACCTCCTGAATAATAAACTTGATTTAATTTATACTTTCTTAAGAACATTTTTCAAGTTCATTATTGCTTTTATATCACTTATTACCACATCATGAACACTATGTAATTATTTAAGTTAATAACGGTCGCTTTAATTATCATTGGTACTTGAGTCAAAAATAAACTCTTTATAATTTCAATTTGTTCATCTATCAATTATATCCAGAGTTATACTCAGGATGTAGATATCACATATATCATATATATCCAGTATATACATTCATTTAAAATATTACATAACGTTTAGAGGTAAGATATGAAATGCACCGTTCATGGAGACGGTAAGACGTACGTACGCATGAACGCTACTTTCACTTCTATTTTGTATTTTATGTAATGGAATAATAATTATATAAAAGTATATTATAATTCCAGTATAATATAATAAATAATATCATTAATTAAATCCTTTATACATCCCACATATGGAATTAACGAATCAAATCACTTTGAGGGGGCGGTAGTCCGCACTTCCTAAAATGGAGATATCGCATTTACCCACAATGGAAACCGTAAAGTTATGCCAAAAATGATAAATACAGAATCTTAAGTAAAACATAAACATATTATATATCATATATAAATATAGTTTCATCTTAATGGCCACCATTGAAGGTGTTAAAAGAATATTGAACTATCATCGTTTCGTGAGGTAGAAATTCGCCATCCACGGAAACAGTCTGTTCCTTAACAATTAGATGTAGGTGTGTGTACGTTTAGCTCGAATCCTTCTTATAACAACATCCTAGTATAAGGAAGATACTTGTGTTGTTACAAAATAAATGAATAAATAGAGTTTATGGGGTTGGAGAAGCAAAATAAAACATAAGAACACAAGAGAAGACACTACCTTTAAAATGGGTAACTCTCTTTGATTTGTGCTCAAAGGCTTCCTTGGGAAGACTTCTACCCAAAGTGAGGCTTCTAGAAGTTATAGAGGGATGTGGAGAGACAAAATGGGCAGGTTTTGGCCGAGAAAAAGTCTTTGGAAGTGTGGGTAAGGTGGTAGAGGTGGGGGCCTTTTATAAGAGGAGAGGAGGGGCACTCTTGGAAAGGTATAAAATGATACTTTATTATAAAATAATTTTCAGATTTAAAAGGTCCCAAAATTATATATTTAGAGGATATGGTTATAATAGTTCTAAATAAACCCATCCAATAGGTTTTTTCCATGTTTAGGTCTTATATTTCATATTATCTTTTCATTTTATTTAAATCGTTAAATAATGAGGTAATCACTGAATCATCATGGTGTGATAAATAATTTAATTTATTTAATGTCTAAAAATTATAAAAAAACTACTATGATGTAGGAAATTTTTTTATCTTTCCAATGACTATTTATAGTCCAAAATATCATTTATGTAGACAAAATTAAAAATGTTTTACGCAGGTGATACATACATTGTAATATTTAACTTCCTTTAAAAAAATAAAAAGATAAAAGGTCACTTTCACACAAAAGTGATTCCATGGGGTCCCCATGTTTGGCACAAGGAATCCCATGGTCGTCCATGAGACAACCAGTAGCATTAGGATACATGTTGGTGTCATTCTTTATTATTATGATATTGTTTTATTATCCTTAACTACCTGATTACACATTAATCAAAATAGTTAAAGATAATTACCGTCGTTACTATTCATAATGTACAAAAACAAAAGAGTCTTGATTACATAATTTGGAACATCTTATTCCAAATATGTAATCCATTTTACCAAATTCCAAAAATAGAAATTTAAATAATTAATTGAAAAATAATTCCCGTTGTCAAAACAAATAGCGGGTTTTTTTGAAACAATATCTATGAAAAGTTTAGCACTTGTTTATGCCCAATTACAAAGTGAAATTAATCCCAATGACCACCATTGGATTACATGGTAAAACTATATTCTATTTACACTTTAAAAGGAATTAAAAAGGTAATCTAACCATATAATTAAATTAGATGAAAAAGCATTTTTGATGTAAATTGCAGTATTTTTCACTATTCATTATAAAATGAACATTGTCAGAAAAATACCAATAATTTATCCAATGTAAATTTCAAAGTCCCAATCATAAAGAATACGCTTATTATGAAAAATAGAGATTATAAAATTTTCAAAAGTTGGATTTAAAATTTTTTTGCCATCAAAAGGTTGTAAAACAATAATTTAAAAATACTAGTGTATTCAATGCTTAAGATTGGATTTATTCACATTTTAAGCCTCTAGAACACTATCTAATTCATAAATAGACATAGATAAGAATATCTATTATTCATTACTTACTTGGGATGTTACATCCTTCCCCCCTTTAGAAAATTTCATCCCCGCAATTTATATAATTATCGAATAAGTGGGGGTATTTAGCCCTCATTGCATTTTCAGATTCCCACGTTGCCTCTTCAATCATGTGGTTTTCCACAAAACCATTACATGATGAATCAACTTATTCCGTAACACTTTCTCCCTATGGTCAATAACTTTTACCGGTTTTTCTGCATATGATAGGTTCTCTTCCAGCTGAACTACCTCTGGACTGAAAACATGAGATGGATCTGGCATATACTTTCTCAACATCGAAACATTAAAAACATTGGGTACCTGAGATAAACTCGGAGGTAATGCCACTCGGTAAGCAACTGATCCAACTCTCTCTAGAATTTCATATGTTCCAATGAACCTTGGACTTAGCTTTCCTTTCTTACCAAATCACATCACACATTTCCATGGTGAGATTTTGAGAAAAACATGATCACCAACCTCAAAAGATAGATCCTTCCTCTAGTTATCCGTATAACTATTCTGCCTGCTCTGAGCTGTTCTCATGTGTTTCTGTATCAGCTGAACATCTTCTGCCATCTCTTCTACCAATTCTAGTCCCATCAACTTCCTTTCGCCCACTTCATCCCAAAAAGCTGGAGTTCGACACTGCTTCCCATATAACGCCGTAAATGGTGACATCTGTATACTGTAATGAAAACTGTTTATTATAAAAAAAAACCCATCCAAAGAAAGATGTTGGTCCCAAATTCCGTGATAATCCATTGAACAAGCACATAGAATATTTTCCAAAGTCTGATTTGTTCGTTCTAATTTCCCATCTGATTGAGGATGAAAAACTGTACTAAAATTTAATTCAGTACCCAATGACTTCTGAAGACCTTTCCAAAAGTTAGAAGTGAACCTGGGAACAAGGTTAGATACAATGGAGAGAGAAACTCCATGTAACCTGACTATCTCTTTAAGATACAAACGAGAAATTTGATCGATGGAAAAAGTCTCTCGTATAGCAAGGAAATGAGCAGATTTAGTCAAGCGGTCAACAATAACCCAGATTTCATTATTATCTCGAGGTATCTTCGGCAATCCCACAACAAAGTCCATGGATAAATTCTCCCATTTCCACTCTGGAACTGGTAAAGGCTGAAGCATCCCTTTTGGTAACTGCCGCTCTGCTTTTACCTGTTGACATTTCAAACACTTCACATTAAAATCAGCAATATCCCTTTTAATTCTGTCCCACCAGTAATACTCCCGAAGATCTCTATACATCTTAGTACTACCATGATGGACTGAAAACGGAGAACTATGAGCTTCACATAACAAATCTCTCTTAAACTATGAATCACACGACACACACAATCTCTTCCCAAATCTCAAAACAAAATCATTATCAATTTTGAATTCAGGAAACTTACCCTTCTAAACCAGCTCTACCTTTTTCTGCAACTCACTGTCTTGCTTCTGTGTTTGCTTAATTCTGTCTGATAGAGAAGATTTCACTAATACCTAATACAAAATAGAAGGACATCCTGCACCAAAAACTTATATTCCAATGTTCATCAAATCCTTATCCAAAGGATCATGTTCCAAACGCAACATTGTTAATGAAGCATTACATTTTCGACTCAAAGCATCAACCGCTTTATTTGCTTTTCCTGGATGGTAATGAATTGTACAATCATAATCCTTGATTAATTCTATCCATATCTTCGGTCTCTTTCTCAATTCTTTCTGAGTGAATATATACTTTAAACTTTTGTGATCAGTATATATTTCACACTTTACTCCATACAAATGATGCCTCTAAATTGTTAGAGCGAAAACAACAACAGCTAATTCGAAATCATGTGTAGGGTAATTTACCTCATGATTATTCCACTGATGTGAAGTATAAGAAATAACCTGATCATTCTGCATAATGACACAACCAAGTCACTTCAACGAAGCATCCCTGTATATAACAAACTCACCATTCCCGGAGGGAAGTTCCAAAACTGGAGCATTCACCAATCTTCTTTTCAATTCCTGAAAACAATCATCACATTCTTTTGTCCAGATAAACTTAACACCCTTCCGAGTTATCTTAGTCATTGGACTAGATAACCGTGAAAAATTTCTAACAAACCTATGGTAATAGCCTACCAAAACAAGGAAGCTACGAATCTCAGTTACATTTGTGGGTCTTGGTCATTCTTCAATAACTTTTATTTTTGCAGGATCAACAGTTATCACATCTTTAGAAACAATATGACCAAGGAAAGAAATCTGTTGCAACCAAAACTCACACTTTCTGAATTTCCCATACAATTTATTTTCATTTATGGTTTGCAATATAACCCTTAAATAATATTCATTCTCATCATTACTTTTAGAAAACACCAAAATATCATTAGTAAACACAACCACAATTTATCACCTGATTCAACTGATCCATCAGTGTAGTAAACTGCCCAATTCTGATTCTGACCATCTCTGGTTGCTGATTTGAAAGTTCCTTATACTCTGTATGCCTTCCTAGAAAAGCTGCTCTGTTTCCTCTATGGAAAACCATTATTATCACAGAAATATATTAGGCGAAGCAACATGGTAATCTTTAAATTCTATATCATTTCAATTTGACCATAAAAAATGTTTTTGGATAATCATTTAATATAATTCTAACTCCTGAAGTTATCTAAACCGACCTCTGATACCAACTATAAGGCCCCATCCTTAAACATTACTTAATCTGGAGTTATTATAAGATTACACATTGAATATCTTTTTAGGTTTAAGTTTTAGATAATTACATCATAAAACATTCATTACATTCCCCATTTAAACAAAGTGGTTATATTAAAGATAGCACTCATTTTTCCCATCAGCGGAAACATATTTGAAATAAAACATGGATTCTATCTTGAGACTTCCTTGATACTATCATCATATCATGTACATTTCCCTTGACCTATGAAAAAAATTTCAAAAAAACTTGGGATTAGCATAAAAAGCTCAGTAAGGGATATAAAAATATGGAAAGGAAACATGAGTACATATATATATACAATAATTAAATCATACATTACCCATAAAACATAAGCACTTTAACAAACCTCATCAAATCATGAAAAATCACAGAAATCATAATACATAAAGGTAACATGAGGCATTCATAACATTCTTACGTAGGGAGTAACCCTCTTGGTTACATTTGGAATACCCATCACAGTATATTCCCAAAATCTCTTCGGAGAAACCTTAACATTTAACTCCTTCATGTTACCCAATGCATTGGAGAGCTATATTGGGCTCACCCGCCCTTAGTTTATCACGGAACCACCCGTCTTCATAAAAATGCCCAAGAACCATAACATAATCGTATCACATAAAACATGCATAAAGGAAACATAACATTTCCACTTTTCAATCACAAGATATCAATACGACACATTTATATAAAAACATTATGAAAACCATTTTCAATACCAAAATAAAAGAAAAGTAAAACATGGTATTTATTTTTCATTTTAAAAAAACGGTATGGCTTGTAGAGGAAGCTGAAACTCAAATAATGGTCACGGCGGCGGAGAAGTTGTTGTTGCCGTATACGTATTAAAAAAACATTCCCTTTTTTCGTTTAGTAAAACGTTTCGTATAAAAAAGATTCCTTTTGATTAAAATTAAATTCAAAGGAGTTTATACACCGTATAAAAGAAAGTTGTGTATAAAACAATATTTTCCTCAATGAAAGGAGATTGAGATGAAGTCCCAAAAAAAGATCATTTTTAAATAAAATATATTCACTATATGTACACATAAAGAGAGTATAAATAAAAGATAGGACATAATAATATCATGACATAATTTGAAAATAGGAGATTAACCCAATGAACGAAAATTGGGTTAAGAAGTTCCCTTACCTCGTGTCCGAGTTGAATCGATCGTTCTTTAACCTCCTGAATAATAAACTTGAATTAATTTATACTTGATTAAGAAAAATTTTCAAGTTCATTATTCCTTTTATATCACTTATTACCATGTCATGAACACTATGTAATTATTTAAGTTAATAACGGTCGTTTTAACGATCATTGGTACTTGAGTCAAAAATAAACTCTATATATTGACAATTTGTTTATGTATCCATTATATCCAGAGTTATACTCATGATGTAGATATCATATATATCATATATATCCAGTATATAAATGCCGTTATAATATTACATAATGTTTAGAGATAAGAAATGAAATGCACCGTTCATGGAGACGATAAGCTGTACGTACGCATGAACGCTACATTCATTTCTATTTCATATTTTATGGAATGGAATCATAATGATATAAAGGTATATTATAATTCCAGTATAATATCATAAATAATATCATTAATTAAATCCTTTATACGTCCTATATATGGCATTAACGAATCAAATCACTTTGAGGGTGCGGTAGTGCACACTTCCTAAAATGAAGATATCGTGTTTACCCATAATGGAAACCATAAAGGTAAGACATAAATGAAAAATACAGGAGCTTAATTAAAAAATAAACATATTATATATCATATATAAATATAGTGTCATCTTAATGGCCACCTTTGAAGGTGTTAAAAGAGTATTGAACAATCATTGTTTCGTGTGGCAGAAATTTGCCATCCACGGAAACAGAATGTTCTTTAACCATTATATGTAGGTATGTGTAAGTGTAGATCGAATAAATATTATAACAACATCCTATTATATGGAATATACTGGTGTTGTTACAAAAGAAATGAATAAATAGAGTTTAGGGGGTTGGAGAAGCAAAATAAAACATAAGAACACAAGAGAAGACACTTCCTTTAAAATGGGTAACTCTCTTTGATTTGAGCTCAAAGGCTTCCTTGGGAAGACTTGTTCCCAATTTGAGGCTTCTAGGAGTTATAGAGGGATGTGGAGAGACAAAATGGGTAGGGTTTGGCCGAGAAAAAGGCTTTGGAAGTGTGGGCAAGGTGGTAGAGGTGGGGGCATTTTATAAGAGGAGAGGAGGGGCACTCTTGGAAAGGTATAAAAGGATACATTATTATAAAGTGATTTTCGAATTTAAAAGGTCCCAAAATTATATATTTCAAGTATAAGGTTATAATAGTTAGAAATCCACCCATCCAATAGGTTTTTGACATGTGTAGGTCTTATATTTCACATTATCTTGTCATTTTATTTGAATCGTTAAATAATGAGGTAATCGTTGCATCATCATGGTGTCATAAATAATGTAATGTATTTAATGTATAAAAATTATAAAAATAATACTATGATGTAGGAAATTTTTTTATCTTTAAAATGACTATTTATAGTAAAAAATATCATTTATGTAGACAGAATTAAAAATGTTTTACTCAGGTGATACAAACTTTGTTATATTATACTTCCTTTAAAAAAATAAAAAGATAAAAAGTCACTTCCACAAAAAAGTGATTCAATGGGGTCCCCAAGTTTGGCACAAAGAATCCAATGGTCGGCCATGAGACAACCAGTAGAATTAGGACACATGTTGGTGTCATTTTTTATTATTATGATATTATTTTATTATCATTAACTACCCGATTACACATTAATCAAGATAATTAAAGATAGTTACCGTCGTTGCTATTCATATTGTCCAAAATCCAAAGAGTCTTGATTACATAATTTGGACCATATGATTCCAAATATGTAATCCATATTAACAAATTCCAAACATGGAAATTGAAATAAATAATTTAAAAATAATTCTCGTTGTCAAAACAAATAGCGGGGTTTTTTGAAACAATATCTATGAAAAGTTTGGCACTTGTTTATGCCCAATTAAAAAGTCAAATTAATCCCAATGACCACAATTGGATTACATGGTATAAATATATTCTATTTACGCTTTAAAACCAATTATAAAGGTAATCTAACTATATAATTAAATTAGATGAAAAGGCAGTTTTGATTTAAAATGCAGTATTTTTCACTATTCATTAAAAAATGAACATTGTCAGAAAAATACCAAAAGTTTATCCAATGTAAATTTCTATGACACAATCATAAAGAATATGATTTTTTGACAAATAAATATTATAAAATTGTCAAAATTTTGATTTCAAAATGGTTTTCCATCAAAAGGAATTAAAACAATCTTTTAAAAATATTAGTGTATTCCATGCTTAAGATAGGATTTATTCACATTTTAAGACTCTAAAACACTATCTAATTAATAAATAGACATAGATAAAATTATATATTATTCATTACTTACTTGGGATGTTACATCCTTCCCCCCTTTAGAAAATTTTGTCCCCTCAATTAATTTACTTATCGAATAAGTGGGTGTATTTAGCCCTCATTGCATTTTAAGATTCCCATGTTGCCTCTTCAATCATGTGGTTTTTCCACAAAACCTTTACCTGATTAACCACCATATTCCGTAACACTTTCTCCCTATGGTCAAGAATATGTACTGTTTGTTCCTCATAAGATAGGCTCTCTTCCAGCTGAACTACCTCTGGACTCAAAACATGAGATGGATCTGGCATATACTTTCTCAACATCGAAACATGAAAAACATTGTGTACCTGAGATAAACTCAGAGGTATAGCCACTCTGTAAGCAACTGATCCAACTCTCTCTAGAATTTTATATGGTCCAATGAACCTTGGACTCAGCTTTCCTTTCTTAACAAATCGCATCACACTTTTCCATGGTGATATTTTGAGAAAAACATGATCACCTACCTCAAAAGATAGATCCTTCCTCCGATTATCCACATAACTATTCTGCCTACTCTGAGCTGTTCTCATGTGTTTCTGTATCATCTGAACTTTTTCTGCCATCTCTTCTACCAATTCTGGTCCCATCAACTTCCTTTCACCCACTTCATCCCAAAAAGCTACACTGCTTCCCATATAACCCCTCAAATGGTTCCATCTGTATACTGGAATGAAAACTATTTATTATAAGAAAACTCAACCAAAGAAAGATGTTGGTCCCAAATTCCCTGATAATCCATCAAAAAAGCACGTAGCATATCTTCCAAAGTCTGAATTGTTCGTTATGATTTCCCATCTGATTGAGGATGAAAATCTGTACTAAAATTTATTTCAGAACCCAACGACTTCTGAAGGCCTTTCCAAAAGTTAGAAGTGAACCTGGGATCACGGTCAGATACAATGGAGAGGGGAACTCCATGTAACTTGACTATCTATTTAAGATACAAATGGGAAAGTTGATCTAGGGAAAAAGTGTCTTGTATAGCAAGGAAGTGAGAAGATTTAGTCAAGCGATCAACAATAACGCAGATTGAATTATTTACTCAAGGTATCTTCGGCAATCCCACAACGAAGTCCATGGATATATTCTCCCATTTCCACTCTGGAACTGGTAAAGGCTGAAGCATCCCTTTCGATAACTGCCACTCTGCTTTGACCTGTTGACATGTCAAACTCTTCACAGTAAAATCATCAATATCCCTTTTCATTCCGTCCCACAAGTAATACTCCTGAAGATCTCTACACATCTTAGTACTGCCAAGATGGACTGAAAACAGAGAACTATGAGCTTCATATAACAAACCTCTCTTCAACTGTGAATCACACGACACACACAATCTCTTCCCAAATCTCAAAACAAAATCATTATCAATGTTGAATTCAGGAAACTTACCCTTATGAACCAGCTCTACCTTTTTCTGCAACTCACTGTCTTGCTTATGTGCTTGCTTAATTTGGTCTGATAGAGATTATTTCACTGTTACCTGAAACAAAACAGAAGGACATCCTACACCAACAACATCTATGCAAATGTTCATCAAATCCTCATGTTCCAAATTCAACATTGTTAATGAAGCATTACTTTTTCGACTCAAAGCATCAGCCACTTTATTTGATTTTCCTGGATGGTAATGAATTGTACAGTCATAATCATTGATTAATTCTAGCCATCTCCTCTGTCTCATGTTCAATTCTTTCCGAGTGAATATATACTTTATAATTTTTTGATTAGTATATATTTCACACTTTACTCCATACAAATGATGCCTCCAAATTTTTAGAGCAAAAACAACAGAAGATTATTCCAAATCATGTGTAGGGTAATTTACATCATGATTTTTCAACTGACATGAAGCATAATCAATTTCCTAATCATTCTGCATAAGGACACAACCTAGTCCCTTCAATGAATCATCCCTATTTATAACAAACTCACCATTCCTAGAGGGAATTTCCAAAACTAGATCATTCACCAATCTTCTTTTCAATTTCTGAAAACAATCATCACATTCTTTTGTCCAGATAAACTTAACACCCTTCCGAGTTAGCTTAGTCATTAGACTAGATAACCATGAAAAGTTTCTAACAAACCTTCAGTAACAGCCTGCCAAACCAAGGAAGCTACGAATCTCAGTTACATTTGTGGGTCTTGGCCATTCATCAACAACTTTTATTTTTGCAGGATCAATAGTTATCCCATCTTTAGAAACAATATCACCAAGGAAAGAAATTTGTTTCATCCAAAACTCACACTTGCTGAATTTCCCAAACAATTTATTTTCATTTATGGTTTGTAAGATAACCATTAAATGACTTTCATGCTCCTCTTTACTTTTAGAAAACACGAAAATATCATCAGTAAACACAACCACAATTTATCACTTGATTCAACTGATCCATCAGTGCAGTAAACTGCCCAATTCTGATTCTGACCATCTCTGGTTGATGATTCGAATGGTCCTTATACTCAGTATGCCTTTCTAGAAAAGATGCTCTGTTTCCTATATAGAAAACCATTATTATCACAGAAATATCATAGGCGAAGCACCATGGTAATCATTAAATGCTATATCATTTCAATTTGACCATTAAAAAATGTTTTTGGTTAATCATTTAATAGAATTCGAACTCCTAAAGTTATCTAAACCTACCTCTGATACCAACTATAAGGCCTCATCCTTAAACCTTACTTAATCTTGAGTTATTACAAGATTACACATTGAGGATCTTTTTAGGTTTAGGGATTTAGATAATTAGATCATAAAACATGCATTGAATTCCACAATTAAACAAAGTGGTTATATAAAAGATAACACTCATTTTTCCCATCAGTGGAAATATATTTGAAATAAAACATGGATTCTATCTTGACACTTGTTTGATACTATCATCATATCATGTACCTTTCCCTTGACCTATGAAAAAAATTTCAAAAAAACTTGGGATGAGCATAAAAAATTAGTAAGGGATATAAAAATATGGAAAGGAAATAGGAGTACATATATACATAATAATTAAATCATACATTACCCATAAAACATAAGCAGTTTAACATACCTCATCAAATCATGAATAAATCACAGAAATCATAATATATAAAGGTAACTTAAGGCATTCATAAAATTCTTACATAGGGAGTAACCCTCTTGGTTACGTTTGGAGTACCCATCATAGTATATTCCCTAAATCTCTTCGGAGAAACCTTAAGATTTAACTCCTTCGCATTACCCAATGCATTGGAGAGCTATATTTGGCTCACCCGCCCTTAGTTTATCATGGAACCACCCGTCTTCATAACAATGCCCATGAACTATAACATAATCGTATCACATAAAACATGCATAAAGGAAATATAACATTTCCACTTTTCAATCGCAAGATATCAATACAACACATTTATATAAAAACATTATGAGAACCATTTTCAATACCAAAATAAACGAAAAGTAAAACATGGTATTTATTTTTCATTTTAAAAAAACGGTATGGCATGTAGAGGAAGCCTAAACTCAAATAATGGTCACGGCAGCGAAGAAGTCGTTTTCGCCACATACATATGACAAAAACAGTCCCATTTTTCTTTTAGTAAAATGATTCGTATAAAAAGATTCCTTTTGAATAAACATAAAGTCAAAGGGGTTTATACACCGTATAAAAGAAGGTCTTGTATAAAAAAAATATGCCTCAATGAAAGGAGATTGAGACGAAGTCCCATAAAAAGATCATTTTTAAATAAAATAGATTCACTATATGTACACATAAAGAGAGTATAAATACAAGATAGGACACAATAATATCATGACATAATTTGAAAATAGGAGATTAACCCAAAGAACAGAAATTGGATTAAGAAGTTCCCTTACCTCGTGTCCGACTTAACTCGATCGTTCTGTAACCTCCGGAATAATAAACTTGAGTTAATTTATACTTTCTTAAGAACATTTTTAAAGTTCATTATTCCTTTTATATCACTTATTCCCATGTCATGAACACTATGTAATTATTTAAGTTAATAACGGACGTTTTAACGATCATTGGTATTTGAGTCAAAAATAAACTCTTTATAATTACAAGTTTTTCATGTATCCATTATATACGGAGTTATAATCAGGATGTAGATATCATATATATCATATATATCCAGTATATACATGCATTTATAATATTACATAACTTTTAGAGGTAAGAAATGAAATGCATAGTTCATGGAGACGGTAATCCATACGTATGCTTGAACGCTACTTTCATTTCTATTTCGTATTTTATGGAATGGAATCATAATGATATAAAGGTATATTATAATTCCAATATAATATCATAAATAATATCATTAATTAAATACTTTATACATCCCACATATGGCATTAACGAATCAAATCACTTTGAGGGGGGGGGGGTAGTCCGCACTTCCTAAAATTAAGAAATCACATTTACCCAAAATGGAAACAATAAAGGTATGCCATAAATGAAAAATATAGATGCTTAAGTAAAACATAAACATATTATATATCATATATAAATATATTGTCATATTAATGGCCACCTTTGAAGGTATTAAAAGATTATTGAACAATCATAATTTCGTGAGGCAGAAATTCGCCATCCACGGAAACAGTATGTTCTTTAACCATTAGATATAGGTGTGTGTAAGTGTAGCTAGAATTCTTCTTATAACAACATCCTAGTATTTGGAAGATACTTGTTTTGTTACAAAAGAAATTAATAAAGTTATTTTAGGGGGTTGTATAAGCAAAATAAAACATAAGAACACAAGAGAATACTGTAACACCCCGAGCTTCCACGATATGCTTCTCATTCAATAATGCAATAGGTTGCATTGTATGAAACTTCGAGTTCTAACACACCACGACTAATCAAAGTAGTCTCTATGAATAGTAATACCCTCTTTTTAAAATTATAGAAATTTTATATTTCAAAATGGACTTCATTTTTGGATTCGAAATATCGAAATTAGCCTATGTTGAATTTTTGGTATTTTTCTGAGAACTTCGAATTTTTTATGAATACTGTAAAATATTTAAAACAAGTTTTTAAATAAAAATAATTTGTAGTGATAAATTATACTATTTAGTGGTTTTAAAGTATAATTATGATATATTTTTACCATTTTATCCAATGGTGGTCATTAGAATTAATTTAACATTGAAATTGGACATAAACAATTGTCAATCTTTTGATATATATTGTTTATTAAATACACGCAATTTGTTATGACAGTGGGAATTAATTATGAAATTAAAAAATGAAACTTATATTTTTGGAATTTTTTAAAATAGACATCATTTTTGAATTCGGAATATCAATTATAGCTTAGGGTGAAATTTTGGCATTGTTCTGAAAAACATCAATTTTTGATGAATAGTGAAACCACTAAGTGGTAGTTAAAAAACTGGTTTTTCATTTAAATGAAACATTAGTACTTCTGTGATTTGATTTTCAAAAATCCGACATACATGGTTGTAATTAGGAAGTAAAATGTGGTTCAATGGGATGAAAATAATTTTTGGTGAATAGTAACATTTAAGTTTAATTAATCACGATTAAAGGTAATTAGTGATATTTAAGGTAAAAATGATATTATAAAAATATGAAAATACATTTACACTTGTCCTACCCCTATTGGATGTGTCATGTCCGACCAAGAAAATCCATGGGTCAACTTGGGGACCCCATATATCCACTTTGGTAAGAAAATGACATAAATAACTTTTATTTAAAGTTAAAATAAAAATGTCACAAACATAAGTTGTTTTACTAAACAAAATTTATGTGGGGTTATACAAGTCATATTTTTGACTATAAATATTCAATATAAATCTATGAAGATTTACTACATCATGATATTTTTTTATAATTTTTATAAATTAAATAAATTAAATTATTTTTGACACTATGATGATGCAGCGATTTCCTCATTAATTAACGATTTAAAGAAAATGAAAAGATAATGTAAAATCCAGGGCTTAAACATGTCAAAAACCTATTGTATGAGTATATTTGTAACCCTTATCACCTTAGCCTCTAATTATATAAGTTTGGAACCTTTAAAATCTGAAACTCATTATATAATAAAGTAACATTTCATTAATTTCCAAGAGTGCCCCTCCTCTCAACTTATAAAAGGCCCCCAACGCTACCACCTTACTCACACTTTCAAAGCCTTTTGGATCGGCCAAACTCTGACCAAATACTCTCCCAACTTCCCTATATTACTCCTAGAAGCCTCACTTTGGTCATATTTCTTCCCAAGGAAGCCTTTGGCTCAAATCAAAAAAGAGTTACCCGATTTTAAGGTAATGTGTTCTCCTATGTTATTTTGTTTTAATTTTTTCTCCAACCCCCAAAACTCTTTTTATTAATTTATTTTGTAAAAAAAAGTATCCTCAATATACTAGGATGTTGTTATAATAATTATTCGAGATAAATATACACACACCTACATCTAATGGTTAAAGAACATAGTGTTTCTGTGGATAGCGAATTTCTGCCTCACGAAACGATGATTGTTCAACACTCATATAACACCTTCAAAGGTGGCCATTAAGATGTCACTATATTTATATATGATATATAATATGTTTATGTTTTACTTAAGCTTCTGTATTATTCATTTATGGAATACCTTTATGGTTTCCATTATGGGTAAATGCGATATTTTCATTTATGGAAGTGCGGACTACCGCCCCCTCAAAGTGATTTGAATCGTTAATTCCATATGTGGGATGTATAAAGGATGGACTAAATGATATTATATATGATATTATACTGGAATTATAATAAACCTGTATACTATTATGATTTCATTCCATTAAATGCGAAATAGAAATCAAAGTAGCGTTCATGAGTACGTACGGCTTACCGTCTCCATGAACGGTGCATTTCATTTCTTACCTATAAATGATACGTAATAATATAAATGAATATATATACTGGATATATATATGATATATATGATATCTACATAATTAGTATAATTCTGGATATAATGGATATTTCACCACATGAACAACTTGTAATTATAAGAAGTTTATTTTTGACTCAAGTACCAATGATCGACAAAATGACCGTTATTAACTTAAATAATTACATAATGTTCATAACATGGTAATAAGTGATATAAAAGGAATAATGAAAATGAAAAAGGTTCTTATGTAAATATAAATTAACTCTAGTTTATTATTCAGGAGGTTAAAGAACGATCGAGTCAAGTCGGACACGAGGTAAGGGAATTTCTTAACCCAATTTCCATTCTTTTGGTTAATCTCCTACTTTCAAATTATGTCATGATATTATTATGTCCTATCTTGTATTTGTAATTTCTTTATGTGTAATTATAGTGAATACACATAATAGATCTATTTTATTTTAAAAATGATCTTTTTAAGGACTTCGTCTCAATCTCCTTTCATTGAGGCATATTTGGTTTTATACACAAATTTCTTTTATACGGTGTATAAACCCCTTTGACTTTTACGTTTATTCAAAAGGAATATTTTTATACTAAGTGTTTTACTAAACGACAAAATGGAATGTTTTTCTTGTCGTACGTATGCGGCGACAACGACTTCTCTGCCGTCGTAACCATTATTTGAGTTTCGTCTTCCTCTACAAGCCATACCTTTTTTTAAAAGAAAAATAAATACCATGGTTTACTTTTCTTTCATTTTGGTATTGAAAATGGTTTTGATAAAGTTTTTATTATATCAATGTGTTATATTGATATCTTGTGATTGAAATGTGGAAATGTTATGTTTCCTTTATGCATGTTTTATGTGATACGATTATGTTATATGATATGTTTAAACCTATTCATATGAGGAATGCATTGGACTTAATAAGTGACAGGTGGAGCCCGATATAGCTCCTCGATGCATCAGCAGGTCTCATGAGACAAACTAGTGTCTTGGCATGAGGCCTTAACAAAATCTTATTTGTGGTCTTGCCACGAGGCCTTGGCTACGTGGTTATGATAGTCTGGCATTATGCATTCCATCATTATGAAAATGGTTATTGATATTGCATGTGATTATTCGACCAGTAGAATATCCATGTGAATAAGTAAATGGAATTATTTCATTTTAATTTTGACATATTATGTTGAAGTTCAAGTTTAAAAGGCTTTTGTTTTAGTTATACATTTCCTTAAATGTTTATGTTTATTTATAAAATCTTCTTCTATATTTTTATCCTTACTGAGCATCTCAGCTCACCCCTTTCAATGTTTTATTTTTCCCAGGATGTGAATAAATATTTTATGACTGACCTACAAGGATAGTATGAAGGGGATAGAAGTCTGGACTATTGAGACTAGGTTATTTTGATTTTTCACTTTATGATGTAATGTAACATTTATGAATGTATCTAGTGTTTCCAAGGCTACTAAACTAATCGGTATTTCGAGACTTGATCATTGTGTTCATGACAATGTTACGCAATAATGCACCGACTCTGGATAACTGGGGTCAGGGCGTTACAGTTGGTATCAGAGGCAGTTTAGTACTAACCTTGGAAGCTAGATTTAGATAAACTCTGATTACAGCACATAGCCCAAAGATAGAATTTGAGGATTAGTAGAGAAGAACATCCTAGAATTTTGGTATTATAGAGATTTTGTGAGTTTTCCGAGCAATACATCCCTGTCTGGATACGAGCAGGTAGATGCAGCTCTGGCCCAGATGTACCTAGGGGTAAAACCCGAAAACACCGCTTTGAGCTAGACTCGAACGGGAACTGGTGCACAACAACGGGCCTTGCTGCACTCTTGGTTACGACACTGTCGGGGGATATGCTTAGGATAATTCTCATTTTCATTACAAACCACTATGAAGGAATATGAGTATATAATTCCTCAAAGAAAACATTTTTATGGATTATATCCATAAATAGTTCAATTTATGTTATATATCTTACAAGTATGGAATTATGTATTTTGATTCATAAACTAATATAGTTTATGCCATTGTTTAGAAATGGTTCCTAGTGGAAGGAATGGAAACCGTATCAATGCACGCACTCCGTGTATGGATTTCCCTCCTGCTCAAGATAATTATTGTGGATTTGGAGATACAACTGGTGATGATCAACTTATTACCATACTGGGAAAACTCACTCAGGTTATGAATAATAACCTTACTCGTATGGATCACCCTGATCCGTAACGTGGAGGATCAATGTTAGACCGCTTCATGAGGAAACAACCACCAACATTTAATGGTGGTACAAATCCATTAGTAGTTGAGCAATGGATAAACTCCTTAGAGAAAATATTCCACGCCTTGGGGAGTAGCGAAAGGGAGAAGGTTGTCATGGCAGTTTACCACCTCACAAGAGATGCTGACCAGGGGTGGTCGCTAATTCAAAACACAAAGGAAGATGATGAAGTATCGAATATGGAATGGAGGGAGTTCAAAGAGCTTTTCATAGAAAAAATATTTTCCACAAGACCATCGAGCAGATATGGAAAGGCAATTTTTGAGTCTGAGGCAGAAGGTGGATGAGAATGTCGCAAAGTATGAGGCTAACTTTACAAGGTTAGCGAGGCATGCTACAAATTATATATGTAACCCAAGAAGTAAGATTGATCGTTTCTTTGATGGGTTAAAACCATTTCTCTGTCGAGCTTTAGTATCAAAATCATTCTCAACATACGAAGAGATAGTCTTGTGTGCTATCAAGATAGAAAAGAAATTTTCTAAGTCTTATGACAATAAAGTAAAGAAAGAGAAGAAGAGAACGATTGAACAAGAGACGGATAAAGGGAAGAAGGGAAAGAATGATTTTCCATTATGTGATAATTGTGGGAGGAATCACCCTGGTACTTGCCTTAAAGGAATGGGAGTTTGTTATAAATGTGGAGAAAAAGGTCACCAGGCGCGTGATTGCAAGGAAAAGAAAAAGGCTATCAATGTTGAATGCTACAATTGTAAGGAAATGGGGCATTATGAAAATGAATGTCCTAAGATTCCGGAAAAAGTACCTCAGAAAAGGCCAAGGGATCAAGGCCAAGCTTATGCTGTCACTACAGATGAAGTTGAATAATTATTTTATTTGTGTTTTTTGGACTCAAGAACTAGATTATGATTATAAGAATAATGTGATATATATAAATATTGTACTGCAGTACATGTTTATTTCATTAAGGTTTTAATAAGATGAAGGTAATCATATTTTTTTATGTGATAATAAGAGAAACATTACTTTGTTTAGGGAAGCTAATGTTACAATTGATTTGGGAATTTAAGGACCCTATAGAGAAAGTCTGGATGGAGGTATTTTGGATAACTATAAAGGTTGGAATGGATTAAGTTGATCTTTGGATAGTATTTTTTAAGGTTAAAAAATTCCTGAAGATTATTTTTGGAATTTTATAATACAATAGTTTTAGGAAAAGGACAACCTGCAGGGTGGGGCATAACCCATCGCGTCGGACAAAGATGCAGGAATCGAACCCACAACCATAGTGCGACAAGCCTTTATTACCTACCACTAGCCTACAGGAAGTCCCTGGTTACAAAATATTTTTCCTAATCTAAATGGTATGTGGTAATATTTAGAACCATATACAATTAGGATAAATAGAATATTTTTGAGTTCTCTTACCATTTGAAGTAAAAGATGGTTTTGTGGTTAAAATTTATTAATGAATGAAAGTATACATAACAAATATTTATATTCCCTTACTTTCTTAGTAAATATCCTAAATAAATTCCTCAACTTAATAAAAGGTAACTTAAAACAAAAAATTTTCCGGTTAGCTTTTCCAACTGGGGATTCAATGACCGTTTAACCAATCACAAGTTTGTGATTTTCTTATGGTTAACTTTCTCCTAATTCAGTTTTCTACAACTCTCCATCAGACCTTGATGGTTTGTTTTCCTTCCATATCCATATTTTCATAGAATCCTAATATGGGCTATCTCGGGTGACCTTTGTACTTCTCTTTCTTTCTTTTAATGTTATATTTTTATTAACCTTATTTCCGATGTGGGTTTTCCAAAAAGGTATTTTCTATTTTCAACCTTTTATTTTCAAAGAAAAATTTCAAATTGCAAGGACGCAATTTATTGAAGGGGGGGAGAATGTAACACCCCGAGCTTCCACGATACGCTTCTCATTCAATAATGCAATAGCTTGCATTGTACGCAACATCGAGTTCTAACACACCGCGACTAATCAAAGTAGTCGTTATGAATAGTAATACCCACTTTTTAAAATTATAGAAATTGAATATTTCAAAATGGACTTCATTTTTGGATTAGAAATATTGAAATTTGCCTATGTTGAATTTTTGGTATTTTTCTGAGAACTTGCAATTTGTTATGAATAGTGAAAAATACTTAAAACAACTTTTTTAATATAAATAATTTATAGTGATAAATTATACTATATAGTGGTTTTAAAGTATAATTATGATATATTTTTACCATTTTATCCAATGGTGGTCATTAGAATTAATTTAACATTGAAATTGGACATAAACAATTGTCAATCTTTTGATATATATTGTTTATTAAAAACACGCTATTTGTTAAGACAGCGGGAATTAATTATGAAATTAATTAATGAAACATATATGTTTGTAATTTTGTAAAATATACATCATTTTTGAATTTGGAATATCAATTATAGCTTAGGGTGAAATTTTGGCATTGTTCTGAAAAACTTCAATTTTTTATGAATAGTGAAACCACTAAGTGGTAGTTAAAAAACTGTTTTTTTGTTTAAAAGAAACATTACCACTTCTATGATTTGATTTTCAAAAATCCATCATACATTTTTGTCATTAGGAAGTAAAATGTGGTTCAATGGGATAAAATAAATTTTGGTGAATAGTAACTTTTATGTTTAATTAATCACGATTAAAGGTAATTATTGATATTTAATGTAAAAATGATATTATAAAAATATTAAAATACCTTTACACTTGCCCTAACCCTATTTTATGTGTCATGGACGACCAAGAAAATCCATTGGTCAACTTGGGGACCCCATGGAGCCACTTTGGTTGAAAATGACATAAATAACTTTTATTTTAAGTTAAAATAAAAATATCACAAACATAAGTTTTTTTACTAAAACAATTTTTAAGTGGGGTTATAAAAGTCATATTTTTGACTAAAATATTAATTATAAAGATAAAATGATTTTACACATCATGATATTTTTTTTATAACTTTTAGAAATTAAATAAATTAAATTATTTATGACACCATGATGATGCAACGATTACCTCATTAATTAACGATTTAAATAAAATGAAAAGATAATGTAAAATACAAGGATTACACTTGTGAAAAACCTATTGGATGAGTATATTTAGAACCCTTATCACCTTATACTCGAATTATATATGTTTGGGACCTTTAAAATCTGAAACTCATTATATAATAAAGTAACATTTCATTACTTTCCAAGAGTGCCCCTCCTCTCCACTTATAAAAGGCCCCCACCACTACCAGCTTACATACACATTCAAATCCTTTTGGCTCGGAAAACCTCTTCCCAAATACTCTCCCAACATCCCTCTATTACTCCTAGAAGCCTCACATTGGTCATAATTCTTCCCAAGGAATCTGTTGGCTCAAATAAAAAAAGAGTTACCCGATTTTAAGGTAATGTGTTCTCCTATGTTATTTTGTTTTAATTTGCTTCTCCAACCCCCAAAACTCTTTTTATTAATTTATTTTGTAACAACACCAGTATACTCAATATACTAGGATGTTGTTATAAGAATTATTCTAGATACACTTACACACACCTACATCTAATGGTTAAAGAACATACTGTTTCTGTGGATGGCGAATTTCTGCCTCACGAAACGATGATTGTTCAACACTCATATAACACCTTAAAAGGTGGCCATTAAGATGTCACTATATTTATATATGATATATAATATGTTTATGTTTTACTTAAGCTTCTGTATTTTTCATTTATGGCATACCTTTATGGTTTCCATTATGGGTAAATGCGGTATTTTCATTTAAGGAAGTGCGGACTACCGCCCCCTCAAAGTGATTTGAATCGTTCATGCCAAATGTGTGATGTATAAAGGATGGAGTAAATGATATTATATATGATATTATACTGGAATTATAATACACCTTTATACTATTATGATTTCATTCCATTAAATGCGAAATAGAAATGAAAGTAGCGTTCATGCGTACGTACAGCTTACCGTCTCCATGAATGGTGCATTTCATTTCTTACCTCTAAATGTTATGTAATATTATAAATGAATGTATATACTGGATATATATGATATATATGATATCTATATAATGAATATAATTCTTGATATAATGGATATTTCACCACATGAACAACTTGTAATTATAAGAAGTTTATTTTTGACTCAAGTACCAAAGATCGACAAAATGACCGTTATTAACTTAAATAATTACATAATGTTCATAACATGGTAATAAGTGATATAAAAGGTATAATGAACATGAAAAAGGTTCTTAAGTAAATAGAAATTAACTCTAATTTATTATTCAGGGGGTTAAAGAACGATCGAGTCAAGTCGGACACGAGGTAAGGGAATTTTTAACCCAATTTCCATTCTTTGGGTTAATCTCTTACATTCAAATTATGTCATGATATTATAATGTCCTATATTGTATTTGTAGTTTATTTATGTGTACCTATAGTGAATACACATAATTGATCTATTTTATTTTAAAAATGATCTTTTTAAGGACTTCTTCTCAATCTCCTTTCATTGAGGCATATTTGGTTTTATACACAACTTTCTTTTATACGGTGTATAAACCCCTTTGACTTTTACGTTTATTCAAAAGGAATATTTTTACACGAAGCGTTTTACTAAATGACAAAAAGGAATGTTTTTCTTGTCGTACGTACGCGGCGACAACAACTTCTCCACTACCGTAACCATTATTTTAGTTTCAGCTTCCTCTACAAGCCATACCTTTTTTTTAAAGAAAAATAAATACCATGTTTTACTTTTCTTTCATTTTGGTATTGAATATGGTTTTGATAAAGTTTTTATTATATCAATGTGTTGTATTGATATCTTGGGATTGAAATGTGGAAAAGTTATGTTTCCTTTATACATGTTTTATGTGATACTATTATGTTATATGATATGTTTAAACCTATTAATATGAGGAATGCATTGAACTTAATAAGTGACAAGTGGAGCCCGCTATAGCTCCTCGATGAGTCGGCATGTCTCATGAGACAAACTAGTGTCTTGGCATGAGGCCTTGACAAAATCTTATTTGTGGTCTTGGCACGAGGCCTTGGCTATGTGGTTATGATAGTCTGGCATTATGCATTCCATCATTATGAAAGTGTTTATTGATATTGAATGTGATTATTCGACCAGTAGAATATCCATGTGAAGAAGTAAATGGAATTATTTCATTTTACTTTTTCCATATTATGTTGACGTTCAAGTTTAAAAGGCTTTTTTTTAGTTATACATTGCCTTAAATGTTTATTTTTATTTATGAAATCATCCTATGTATTTTTATCCTTACTGAGCATCTGACCTCACCCCTTTCAATGTTTTATTTTTCCCAGGATGTGAAGAAATATTTTATGACTGACCTACAGGGATAGTCTGAAGGGGATAGAAGTGTGGACTATGGAGACTATGTTATTGTGATTTTTAAATTTATGATGTAATGTAACATTTATGAATGTATCTAGTGTTTCCAAGGCTACTAAACTAATCAGTCTTTCAAGACTTGATATTTGTGATCATGCCAATGTTACACAATAATGCACCGACTCTGGGTAACTAGGGTCGGGGCATTACAAAGACACTACCTTTAATATGGGTAACTATCTTTGATTTGAGCTCAAAGGCTTCCTTGGGAAGACTTATACCCAATGTGAGGCTTCTAAGAGTTAGAGAGGGATGTGGAGAGACAAAATGGGAAGGGTTTGGACGAGAAAAAGGCTTTGGAAGTGTGGGTAAGGTGGTAGAGTTGGGGGCCTTTTATAAGAGGAGAGGAGAGGCACTCTTGGAACGATATAAAAGGATACTTTATTATAAAATTCTTTTCGGATTTAAAAGGTCCCAAAATTATATATTTCGAGGATATAGTTATAATAGTTCGAAATACACCCATCCAATAGGTTTTGGACATGTGTAGGTCTCCGATTTCACATTATCTTTTCATTTTATTCAAATCGTTAAATAATGAGGTAATCGTTGCATCCTCATGGTGTCATAAATAATTTAATTTATTTAATGTCTAAAAATTATAAAAAAATACTATGATGTAGGAATTTTTTTAGCATTACAAGGAACATTTATATTCTAAAAGATCATTTATGTATACAAAATTAAAAATGTTTTACTTAGTTGATACATACTTTGTTATATTTAACTACCTTTTAAAAAATAAAAACATAAAAAGTCACTTTCACACAAAACTGATTCCATGGTCTCCCCAAGATTGGCACAAGGCATCCCATGGTCGGCCATGAGACAACCAGTAGCATTAGGACACATGTTGGTGTCATTTTTTATTATTATGATATTATTTTATTATCCTTAACTACCCGATTACACATTAATCAAGATAATTAAAGATAATTACTGTCGTTACTATTCATAATGTCCAGAAACAAAAGAGTCTTGATTACATAATTTGGACCTTCTGATTACAAATATGTAATCCATTTTACCAAATTACAAACAATTAAATTCCAATAATTAATTTAAAAATAATTCATGTTGTCAAAACAAATAGTGGGTTTTTTTGAAACAATATCTATGAAAAGTTTGGGACTTGTTTATGCCCAATTACAAAGTGGAATTAATCCCAATGACCACCATTGGATTACATGGTAAAAATATATTCTATTTAAACATTAAAACCAATTAAAAAGTTAATCTATCCATATAATTGAATTAGATGAATAATCAGTTTTGATTTAAAATGCAGTACTTTTCACTATTCATTAAAAAATGAACATTGTAAGAAAAATAATAAAAATTTATCCAATGTAAATTTCAATGTCCCAATCATAAATAATATGCTTATTTTGACAAATAAAGATTATAAAATTGTCAAAATTTTGTTTTAAAAATTGTTTTCCATCAAAAGGCAGTAAAACAATCTGTTAAAAATATTAGTGTATTCCATGCTTAATATTGGATTTATTCACATTTTAAGCCTCTAAAACACTATCTAAATCATAAATAGACATAGATAACAATATATATTATTCATTAATTACATGGGATGTTTCATCATTCCCCCCTTTAGAAAATTGTGTCCCCTCAATTTATTTACTTATCGAATAAGTGGGGGTATTTAGCCATCATTGCATTTTCAGATTCCCATGTTGCCTCTTCAATCATGTTGTTTTTTCAAATAACCATTAACTGATGAATCACCTTATTCCGTAACACTTGCTCCCTATGGTCAAGAATCTGTACGAGTTGTTTCTCATAAGATAGGTTCTCTTCCAGCTGAACTACCTCTAGACTCAAAACATGAGATAGATATGGCATATACATTCTCAACATCAAAACATGAAAAACATTGTGTACCTGAGATAAACTCGGAGGTAAAGACACTCGGTAAGCAACTGATCCAACTCTCGATAGAATTTCATATGGTCCAATGAACCTTGGACTCAGATTTCCTTTCTTACCAAATCGCATCACACTTTTCCATGGTGAGATTTTGAGAAAAACATGATCACCTACCTCAAAAGATAGATCCTTCCTCCGATTATCCGCATAACTATTCTGCCTGCTTTGAGCTGTTCTCATGTGTTTTTGTATCAGCTGAACTTTTTCTACCATCTCTTCTACAAATTCTGGTCCCATCAACTTCCTTTCGCCCAATTCATCCCAAATAGCTGGAGTTCGACACCTCTTCACATACAACGCCTCAAATGGTTCCATCTGTATACTGGAATGAAAATATTTTATTATAAGAAAACTCAACCAAAGAAAGATGTTGGTCCCAACTTCCCTGATAATCCATCGAACAAGAACGTATCTTATCTTCCAAAGTCTGAATTGTTCGTTCTTATTGCCCATCTGATTGACGATGAAAATTTGAACTAAAATTTAATTCAGTACCCAACAACTTCTGAAGGCCTTTCCAAAAGTTAGAAGTGAACTTGGGATCACGGTCTGATACAATGGAGAGAGGAACTCCATGTAACCTGACAATCTCATTAAGATACAAACGAGAAAGTTGATCTAGGGAAAAGTATCTCGTATAGCAAGGAAATGAGAAGATTTAGTCAAGCGATCAACAATAACTCAGATTGCATTATTATCTCGAGGTATCTTCGGCAATCCCACAACGAAGCCCATGGATATATTCTCCCATTTCCACTCTCGCACTGGTAAAGGCTAAAGCATCCCTTTCGGTAACTGTCGCTCTGCTTTTACCTGTTGACATGTCAATCACTTCATAGTAAAATTAGCAATATCCCTTTTCATTCCATCCCACCAGTAGTACTCCTGAAGATCTCTATACATCTTAGTACTTCCAGGATGGACTGAAAACGGAGAAATATGAGCTTCACATAACAAATATCACTTCAACTGTGAATCACAGGACACACACAATCTCTTCCCAAATCTCAAAACAAAATCATTATCAATGTTGAATACAGGGAACATACCCTTCTGAACCATCTCTACCTTTCTCTGCAACTCACGGTCTTGCTTTTGTGCTTGCTTAATTCTGTCTGATAGAGAAGATTTCACTGATACCTGAAACAAAACAGAAGGACATCCTGCACCAACAACTTCTATGCCAATGTTCATCAAATCCTTAACCAAAGGATCATGTTCCAAACGCAACATCGTTAATGAAGCATTACTTTTTAGACTCAAAGCATCAGCCACTTTATTTGATTTTCCTGGATGGTAATGAATTGTACAGTCATAATCTTTTATTAATTCTAGCCATCTCTTCTGTCTCATGTTCAATTCTTTCTGAGTGAATATATACTTTCAACTTTTGTAATCAGTATATATTTTACACTTTACTCTATAAAAATGATGCCTCCAAAATTTTAGAGCAAAAACAATAGCAGCTTATTCCAAATCATGTGTAGGGTAATTTACCTCATGATTTTCCAACTGACGTGAAGCATAAGCAATTACCTGATCATTCTGCATAAGGACACAACCAAGTCCCTTCAATAAATCATCACTGTATAAAACAAACTCACCATTCCTGAAGGGAAGTGCCAAAACTGGAGCATTCACCAATCTTCTTTTCAATTCCTGAAAAAAATCATCACATCATTTTGTTTAGATAAACTTAACAATCTTAAGAGTTAGCTTAGTCATTGGTCTAGATAACTGTGAAAAATTTCTAACAAAACTTCGGTAATAGCCTCCCAAACCAAGGAAGCTACGAGTCTGAGTTACATTTGTGGGTCTTGGCCATTCTTCAACAACTTATTTTTTGCAGGATCAATAGTTATCCCATATTTAGAAACAATATGACCAAGGAAAGAAATTTGTTGCAACCAAAACTCACACTTGCTGAATTTACCATACAATTTATTTTCATTTAAGGTTTGCAAGATAACCCTTATATGACTTTCATGCTCCTCTTTACTTTTAGAAAACACGAAAATATCATCAGTAAACACAACCACAATTTATTACCTGATTCAACTGATCCATCAGTGTAGTAAACTGCCCAATTCTGACCGACCATCTCTGGTTGCAGATTTGAAAGGTCCTTATACTCTCTCTTCCTTCCTATAAAAGCTGCTCTGTTTCCTCTATGGAAAACCATTATTATCACAGAAATATCTTAGGTGAAGCAATATGGTAATCTTTAAATGCTATATCATTTCAATTTGAACATAAAAAAATGTTTTTGGATAATCATTTAATAGAATTCTAACTCCTAAAGTTATCTAAACTGACCTCTGATACCAACTATAAGGCCACAGCCTTAAACCTTACTTAATCTAGAGTTATTACAAGATTACACACTGAGGATCTTTTCAGGTTTAGATTTTTAGAGAATTAGATCATAAAACATGCATTACATTCCACATTTAAACAAATTTGTTATATAAACGATAGCACTCATTTTTCCCATCAGTGGAAACATATTTGAAATAAAACATGGATTCTATTTTGACACTTCCTAGATACTATCATTATATCATGTACCTTTCCATTTACCTATAGAAAAAATTTCAAAAAAACTTGGGATGAAAATAAAAATCTCACTAAGGGATATAAAAATATGGAAAGGAAACATGAGTAAATATATACATAAGAATTAAATCATACATTACCCATATAACATAAGCACTTTAACATACCTCATAAAATCATGAATAAATCATAGAAATCATAATACATAAAGGTAACTTGAGGCATTCATAACATTCTTATGTAGGGAGTAACCCTCTTGGTTACGTTTGGAATACCCATCACAGTATATTCCCTAAATCTCTTCGGAGAAACCTTAACATTTAACTCCTTCGCGTTACCCAATGAATTGGAGAGCTATATCGGGCTCAACCGCCCTTAGTTTATCACGGAACCACCCGTCATCATAACAATGTCCAAGAACCATAACATAATCGTATCACATAAAACATGCATAAAGGAAACATAACATTTCCACTTTTCAATCACAAGATATCAATACAACACATTTATATAAAGAAATTATGAAAAACATTTTCAATACCAAAATAAAAGAAATGTAAAACATGGTATTTATTTTTCATTTTAAAAAAAGGTATTGTAACGCCCCGACCCCAGCTGCCCAGAGTCGGTGCATTACTTCGTAACATTGGCATGATCACAAGAAAGATCAAATCTCGAAAGACCGATTGGTTTAGTAGCCTTGGAAACACTAGATATATTCATAAGTTTTACATTACATCATAAAATGAAAAACTACTAAAACAACATATTGTTTCCACAGTCCATACTATAATCCCCTCATAATATCCCTGCAGGTCATTCATAACTTACATCTTCACTTCCTGGGAAAAATAAAACATAGAAAAGGGGTGAGCTCAAATGCCCAGTAAGGATAACAATATAGCGGAAACTTTCATCAATAAGAATAAACATTTAAGGCAATGTATAACTAAAACAAAAGCCTTTTAAACATGAACTTTCAACATGGTATGGCATAAATAAAATGAAATAATGCCATTTACTTATTCACATGGATATTCTACTAATCGAATAATCACATGCAAAAATCAATAACCACTTTCATAATGTTGGAATGCATAATGCTAAACGTTAATTTCTTTGTCTAGGCCTCATCCCAAGACCTAGGGGTTACTTCTAACCGGAACCCAACCCGGAGTGCCTCTAATAACCAGACACCAACCCGGAGTGCCTCTAATAACCGGACACCAACCCGGAGTGCCTCTAATAACCGGACACCAACCCGGAGGGCATACTTTTACCAGTCCCTAACCTGGAGGGCTTACTTTAACCAGTCCCCAACCTGGAGGGCTTACTTTTACCAGTCCCCAACCTAGAGGGCTTACTTTTACCGGTCCCCAACCCAGAACATACTTGTTTAGCACATTCATCTGAAGAAAAGTTTGAAATATAACGTAATCATTCGGATTAAAACTAGCATACGAAATGTCAATAGTTTCACCATAAACTATGAATGGTATAAAATAGCACATCCACAGTCAAACATATCACAAAACCTTCAATACAATATAGAAGTTTTGTATTATAATAAATCAACTTCAAATAAGCGTAAAATCCATTAAAGGATGTTGACATAGATGAAATCAAAACACTTTTTAGAGAAATATCTATTTCTATTTTTGAAATCATTTAAGAGCCATATAAAATAAAACATTTTCTTGAAAATATTCTTGAAAGCTTTTAAGGAAAGCTTTGACGATTTTATAATGGTGGAAAATAACCGCACCCGCCGTATAAGTAAAAAAAACATTCTTATCTTAATTCTGTCGAAAAGGTCAAAAAGGACCTTGTTTTGAAAACGACGGAAATATTCCTTTATAAACCTCTTACAAAAAGTCAAACAAGGGTATAAATGAATTTAACCCATATTCTTGTAAATAATAAATATGATTTGAAATACATTTCAAAGAAACATGGATGTGGATGATAAAGAAATCCCAGTAGATTATTACGTATAAACAACCTCGGATAATGAAGAGATTGTGAAATAACCCTTACCTTGTACTTTTCCTTTGTTGGGGTCGGTTAACCTCCTGTATAATGGTTAAATAATTGTTATTAAATTATACAAGAATCATATACATTAATATGATATCATATATGATCTTTTAACATTGCTTTATTAATAGTATCTTAGTATTATCGTCGTTTCAGGTGATAATCGATTCGTTCTTCTTAAATGTTTGGTTACGTAAGACATGTTTGTAATGGATAGATTAAATCTTATTCATAATCAGAATGATATTAACATTATTTTTAACCCTAAAATGAGAATAAGACTTGAATGGATACGATGGAGGATGGATCTCACCGCGTTCGTGGAGACGGTAGTCCGTACGTACGCACGAACGCTACTTCCATTTAATTTTTATTTTAAAAGAATTGAATCCAAATGATACATAGGTATATTACTATTCCAGTATAATATAATATTTTATATATGTTACTTAAGTTCATTAACACCATCCTTTATACGTTCCATGTGTGGTATGAACGAGTCATATCATTTTAAGGGGGCGGTAGTCCGCACTTCCTCAAATGAAATTATCGTATGTATATACAACATGAAACGAATAATGGAATGGAATTACAGAAGCTTATATATAAAATATATATCATTAATATCATATTTAATTACAGTTCCATCATAATGGCCACCATGAGAGGTGGTAAGATGTATTTGAACAATCATCGTTTCGTGAGGCGTTAGTTTGCCATCCACAGAAACATTATGTTCATCATCCATTAGATGGAGTTGTGTGTATGTGTAGTTTGAATCCTTCTTATAACAACATCCTAGTATATTGAGGATACTGGTGTTGTTACAAAAGAAAGGAAATAAAAAGATTTTGGGGGTTGGAGAAGCAAAATAAATGAATATACTTTAAGAGAAATTGTTACCTTTAATTTAGGTAACTCACTTTGGTTGGAACCAAAGGACTTCTTGAAATGCTTTCTGCCTAAGGGGAAGCTTCAAGGAGGAGGAGAGGGATGTGGGGAGCTTAGTTGGGCAGAGTTTGGACGAGCCAAGTGGCTTGAGAGGTGTGAGGAAAAGAGAAGGAGGAGTGCCCTTTTATAAGAGGGGTGAGGGGCACCTTTGGAAAAGCTAGAAATATTAATTTATAATATATTCATATTCGATTTCTAATGGCTCCAAAGTTGACTATTCAAAGGTTGAGGTGGGGATGGGTCCAAAACAACTAATCCAATAGAATTTAGACAGGTTTGGGTACTTATATTAACCTTATCTTTAAGTATTAACTCTAAGTTAATTAGTTTCACTTTTACAATGTCTCTTTGTATTTTTATATAATATGGTCAATAAACATACTATATACATCCAAGAGACCCCTAAGTGATCCATTAATGATTAACCTATCATGATATAAGTCTCTTGGCCGAACCTTAGATTTTTAGGAATTTAATATCAATTAATAATATAATATTTGTTTTAAGAACTCTTTTATGTCAATTTTGACACTATTCATTAGTTGATTTTTGTGAAACTCATAACAGATTGATTACTTCAAACAAAGTCAATTAAATCAATCCTAATATACCATATTATCCTATAAAATTAGTTTAATTCATTAAAAGTTTCATATTATATTTATTTGGGTATTTATAATATCAATTATTTTAATTTTTCACTATTATAGTAATTACTGCATCATCATTGTGTCATAAATAAATTAAATTATTTAATGTCTAAAAATTATAAATAAAATATCATTATGTAGGAAATCTTTTTATCTTTCTAATGAATATTTATAATCTAAAATCCAACTTATATAACCCTATGTAACAATTGTTTTTCTAAAAGATATATGCTTGTGTCATTTTTGTATTCATTTTGACTTAATTAAAATAATGTGTCATTATCACTTACAAGTGGATCCATGGGGTCCCAAAATTGACACAAAGATGCCCATGGTCTACCATGTATCAAACAATAGGGTTAAGACACGTTTTAGGGTAATTTAGTATTATTATAATATTATTTTTTAACCCTTATTTACCGGATTTACCCTTAACCATGGTAAATAAAATATTTACCGCAGTAATTATTCAAAATGTCTAAAAATAAAAGTTACCTATTTACACAATTTGAACATCCTGATTCCAAATATGGAATCCATTTTCCTAAATTCAAAACACAGAAGTGGCAGAAATTAATTTAAAATTAATTCCCGCTGTCAAAACAAAAAGCGTGTTTTTAAGAGATAATAACTATCAAAAGATTGACACTTGTTTATGTTCGGTTTAATTGTAAAATTATGTCCAATGATAAACATTAAATTGAATGGTAAAAATATATTCTAAATATACTTTAAAACCACTCAAATTCATAATTTATCACTATTAATTATTTTGATTAAAAAAGTTGTTTGTAATTAAAATTTAGAAATTTTCACTATTCATCAAAATATGAAAGTTATCCGAAATGTACCAAAATTTCACCTTAGGCTAAATTCGATATTCCGAATCCAAAAATGAAGTCCATTTTGAAATATAAAATATATATAATTTCAAAAAGTAGGTATTACTATTCAAAACGGCTAGTCTGATCGGTTGTGGTGTGTGTTAAAACTCGAAGTTGCGTATAACACACGCTACTGTATTATTCAAAGGAAAGCGTACCGTGGAAGCATGAGATGTTTCATTTTAAATTTTTTTGATGTCCCCATTTAGTCAAAATGTTTAAAATATTGTATTTAAAAAGGTTTCACTATTAAATGTTGATAAAAGTGCAATACTGAAAATGAATCTGTTCTTGCATTATGACTAAGAAACTCATAATGTGGATTCTAAAATTATAAGGATTATATAAAGTTTAAAATTTAGTTAATACTATTCATGACCTCTTTTAATGGATTTTTTTTTTGGTAAGTCATGGTTCAATTGAACTCAGTGTTGCGTGTAGTGCAAGTTATTGAATTATTTTGAAGAAATAACACACTATGAAATCTTGGGGTGTTACATTCTCCCCTCCTTCAATAAATTGCGTCCTCGCAATTTGAAATTGTTCTTCAAAAATAAAAGGTTGAAAGTAGAAAATATATTTGTGGGAAAACCCACATCGGAAATTGGGTTACTAAAATTTAGTCTTAATATGAGGAAAAGAGAAATGAAAGGGTCACCACCAAATTATGATCTCGATTAGGAGAACATTGGTGGCAATTAGAGACATATAATTGGAGGAAAAACGTAAATATTTATAGGTAGTGATTGAGGTCATCAATCACAAACAAGTATAAAATTGAGGTCCTTAAACTCATCAATCTATGATGATTTGAAGTACCATCGGTTCAACAAAATATAGGGTATTGGGACAACACATTTTTGACATTTCAAAATATCTTAGTTGAAATCCCGCATCGAAAAATGAATTAATGAGGCCTCTATTTAAAATAAAGAGTGGAAAGTATGAAGATTACCAAAAATAACACATACTAGGGTTCCATGTTGGAAAATATGGATATGGAGGAGAAATCTAACCGTCAATTATCTGATGGAGAGTGGTAGAGAACATGGCTATGAAAAGGCCAACAATCCCAAAGCCATAAATTAGTGATGATTTAAGGTACCATCTAGGAAAACATTTTTGTTCTATGTTCCTTTTATTAATGTTGAGGAATTTATTTATGAGATTGGATAAGATCATAAGGAGATATACTTACTTTATAATTATAGTTTTATCCTTTAATAAATTTCTACCAAAAACTCATCTTTCACTCTAAAAGATAATAGAATGTAAAAAATTCTATTTACACTATTCGTATAGGGTTCCAAAATAAACGAATTTATAATTCATCTACCAGATCTTTTAAAAAAACTACATTATTTAATCCAGGACATCTCTTGGGCCAGTGGTAGGTGATACACCCTTGTCACCCTTCGGTTGCGGGTTCAAGTCTCGCAGCCTTGCCGGACGCGACGGGTTGCCGCCCGACCTCCGGGTTGTCCTTTTATGGCAATCCAAAATAATCCAAACTAGAACTATCCAAAATACTTCTGTCCAAACTCATAGTCCAACATTTATAAGGAAGGTAAGCATAATGTAGATTCTTTTTACCCCGTAATAGCATATGAATACCTTCATCATGTATTCTTTTAATACACTGAATCATCCTGAATTACCATATTCCTTATTGATTACATTCATGCTCCCTTATTCCATATAGAATGCTGGATATACTTCATTAATCCAAAAATGTTTTAAACCCCAACAATGATGGAATATACAAATCATTAATCAGTTCCAAGGTAGTCAAGAATATCCAATATAATTTATCCAAAACAATCATGTATTATTCCAAAATCACTACCTCGGTATCAGAACTATATTATGGTTTATCATTCTCTCAGCCATATATTTTCCAAAAATTTATCCTGCTATTGAGTCACTTTTCTTTGTTCCACAAAATCTCAAGTCCTTAATGAAATAGTACTGCAGTACAATCCTTACATACTCCATGATTATTGTAACAAGTACATTGTTGATACAACACTCAATTGACATAATCAACATAAGAACTCTAATCATTCCTCTTCATCTGTGGTAGTATCATAACTTGATTAATATCCGATAACATCATTTGAGGCATATTCTGATGACTGGGACATAGGTTCGCATAGTGTCCAAACTCCTTGAAAATGAAGCATTGTACATTTGAAACCATTTTCTTACCCTTGCAGTCACGTACTTTGTGCCCTTTTCCTCCACACTTATAAAAAACTCCCATTCCTTTCAGGCAAGTTCCAGGGTGTTTCTTTCCACAGTTACCACATATGGGAAAATTCTTCTTTTCCCTTTTCCCTTTATCCATATTTCTCTCTTCCATCCTTTTCTTCTCTTGATTCCCTTCAAAGCCATAGGACTCAGTAAACTCTTTACTTATCTTATCAACACATGATATTATTTCTTCATATGATGATAATACATGGGAGACTATTTCTCTTATAAATTCTAGCTTAAGACCATGAAAGATATGATCCTTCCTTCTCTTTGGATCATGTGCATTTCTGGAGTTCTCATTCCTTCTACTGGGCGCCATTTCTAAACAATGGCATAAACTAGATCAGTTTATGAATCAAAATACATAATCCCATACTTATAAAACACTTAACATAAATTGAACTATTTATGGATATAATCCATAATCATAAGAATGTTTTCTTTGAGGAAGTATATACTCATAATCCCTTCAAAATGATTTGTAAAGAAAATGAGAGTTATCCTAAGCATATCCCCCGGGAGTGTCGTAACCAAGAGTGCAGCAAGGCCCGTTGTCGTGCACCAGTTCCCGTTCGAGTCTAGCTCAAAGCGGTGTTTTCAGGTTTTACCCCTAGGTACATCTGTGCCAGAGCCGCCTCTACCTGCTCGTATCCAGACAGGGATGTATTGCTCGGAAAACTCAAAAAATCTCTACAATACGAAAATTCTAGGAAGTTATTCTATACTAATCCTCAAAGTTCATCTTAGGTCTACGTGCTCTAATCAGAGTTTATCTAAATCTAGATTCCAAGGTTTATACTAAACTTCCTCTGATACCAACTGTAACGCCCCGACCCCAGCTGCCCGGAGTCGGTGCATTACTTCGTAACATTGGCATGATCACAAGAAAGATCAAATCTCGAAAGACCGATTGGTTTAGTAGCCTTGGAAACACTAGATATATTCATAAGTTTTACATTACATCATAAAATGAAAAACTACTACAACAACATAATGTTTCCACAGTCCATACTATAATCCCCTCATAATATCCCTGCAGGTCATTCATAACTTACATCTTCACTTCCTGGGAAAAATAAAACATAGAAAAGGGGTGAGCTCAAATGCCCAGTAAGGATAACAATATAGCGGAAACTTTCATCAATAAGAATAAACATTTAAGGCAATGTATAACTAAAACAAAATCCTTTTAAACATGAACTTTCAACATGGTATGGATAAATAAAATGAAATAATGCCATTTACTTATTCACATGGATATTCTACTTATCGAATAATCACATGCAAAAATCAATAACCACTTTCATAATGTTGGAATGCATAATGCTAAACGTTAATTTCTTTGTCTAGGCCTCATCCCAAGACCTAGGGGTTACTTCTAACCGGAACCCAACCCGGAGTGCCTCTAATAACCGGACACCAACCCGGAGTGCCTCTAATAACCGGACACCAACCCGGAGTGCCTCTAATAACCGGACACCAACCCGGAGGGCATACTTTTACCAGTCCCTAACCTGGAGGGCTTACTTTAACCAGTCCCCAACCTGGAGGGATTACTTTTACCAGTCCCCAACCTGGAGGGCTTACTTTTACCGGTCCCCAACCCGGAACATACTTGTTTAGCACATTCATCTGAAGAAAAGTTTGAAATATAACATAATCATTCGGATTAAAACTAGCATACGAAATGTCAATAGTTTCACCATAAACTATGAATGGTATAAAATAGCACATCCACAGTCAAAAATATCACAAAACCTTCAATACAATATAGAAGTTTTGTATTATAATAAATCAACTTCAAATAAGCATAAAATCCATTAAAGGATGTTGACATAGATGAAATCAAAACACTTTTTAGAGAAATATCTATTTCTATTTTTGAAATCATTTAAGAGCCATATAAAATAAAACATTTTCTTGAAAATATTCTTGTAAGCTTGTAAGGAAAGCTTTGACGATTTTATAATGGTGGAAAATAACCGCACCCGCCGTATAAGTAAAAAAAACATTCTTATCTTAATTCTGTCGAAAAGGTCAAAAAGGACCTTGTTTTGAAAACGACGGAAATATTCCTTTATAAACCTCTTACAAAAAGTCAAACAAGGGTATAAATGAATTTAACCCATATTCTTGTAAATAATAAATATGATTTGAAATACATTTCAAAGAAACATGGATGTGGATGATAAAGAAATCCCAGTAGATTATTACGTATAAACAACCTCGGATAATGAAGAGATTGTGAAATAACCCTTACCTTGTACTTTTCCTTTGTTGGGGTCGGTTAACCTCCTGTATAATGGTTAAATAATTGTTATTAAATTATACAAGAATCATATACATTAATATGATATCATATATGATCTTTTAACATTGCTTTATTAATAGTATCTTAGTATTATCATCGTTTCAGGTGATAATCGATTCGTTCTTCTTAAATGTTTGGTTACGTAAGACATGTTTGTAATGGATAGATTAAATCTTATTCATAATCAGAATGATATTAACATTATTTTTAACCCTAAAATGAGAATAAGACTTGAATGGATACGATGGAGGATGGATCTCACCGCGTTCGTGGAGACGGTAGTCTGTACGTACGCACGAACGCTACTTCCATTTAATTTTTATTTTAAAATAATTGAATCCAAATGATACATAGGTATATTACTATTCCAGTATAATATAATATTTTATATATGTTACTTAAGTTCATTAACACCATCCTTTATACGTTCCATGTGTGGTATGAACGAGTCATATCATTTTATGGGGGCGGTAGTCCGCACTTCCTCAAATGAAATTATCGTATGTATATACAACATGAAACGAATAATGGAATGTAATTACAGAAGATTATATATAAAATATATATCATTAATATCATATTTAATTATAGTGCCATCATAATGGCCACCATGAGAGGTGGTAAGATGTATTTGAACAATCATCGTTTCGTGAGGCGTTAGTTTGCCATCCACAGAAACATTATGTTCATCATCCATTAGATGGAGTTGTGTGTATGTGTAGTTTGAATCCTTCTTATAACAACATCCTGGTATATTGAGGATACTGGTGTTGTTACAAAAGAAAGGAAATAAAAAGATTTTGGGGGTTGGAGAAGCAAAATAAATGAATATACTTTAAGAGAAATTGTTACCTTTAATTTAGGTAACTCACTTTGGTTGGAACCAAAGGACTTCTTGAAATGCATTCTGCCTAAGGGGAAGCTTCAAGGAGGAGGAGAGGGATGTGGGGAGCTTAGTTGGGCAGAGTTTGGACGAGCCAAGTGGCTTGAGAGGTGTGAGGAAAAGAGAAGGAGGAGTGCCCTTTTATAAGAGGGGTGAGGGGCACCTTTGGAAAAGCTAGAAATATTAATTTATAATATATTCATATTCGATTTCTAATGGCTCCAAAGATGACTATTAAAAGTTTGAGGTGGGGATGGGTCGAAAACAACTCATCCAATAGAATTTAGACAGGTTTGGGTACTTATATTAACCTTATCATTAAGTATTAACTCTAAGTTAATTAGTTTCACTTTTACAATGTCTCTTTGTATTTTTATATAATATGGTCAATAAACTTACTATATACATCCAAGAGACCCCTAAGTGATCCATTAATGATTAACCTATCATGATATAAGTCTCTTGGCCGAACCTTAGATTTTTAGGAATTTAATATCAATTAATAATATAATATTTGTTTTAAGAACTCTTTTATGTCAATTTTGACACTATTAATTAGTTGATTTTTGTGAAACTCATAACAGATTGATTACTTCGAACAAAGTCAATTAAATCAATCCTAATATACCATATTATCCTAGAAAATTAGTTTAATTCATTAAAAGGTTCATATTATATTTATTTGGGTATTTATAATATCAATTATTTTAATTTTTCACTATTATAGTAATTACTGCATCATCATTGTGTCATAAATCAAATAAATTATTTAATGTCTAAAAATTATAAATAAAATATCATTATGTAGTAAATATTTTTAGCTTTCTAATGAATATTTATAATCTAAAATCCAACTTATATAACCCTATGTAACAATTGTTTTTCTAAACGATATATGCTTGTGTCATTTTTGTATTCATTTTGACTTAATTAAAATAATGTGTCATTATCACTTACAAGTGGATCCATGGGGTCCCAAAATTGACACAAAGATTCCCATGGTCGACCATGTATCAACCAATAGGGTTAAGACACGTTTTAGGGTAATTTAGTATTATTATAATATTATTTTTTAACCCTTATTTACCGGATTTACCCTTAACCATGGTAAATAAAATATTTACCGCAGTAATTATTCAAAATGTATAAAACTAAAAGTTACATATTTACAAAATTTGAACATCCTGATTCCAAATATGGAATCCATTTTCCTAAATTCAAAACACAGAAGTGGCAGAAATTAATTTAAAATTAATTCCCGCTGTCAAAACAAAAAGCGTGTTTTTAAGAGATAATAACTATCAAAAGATTGACACTTGTTTATGTTCGGTTTAATTGTAAACTTATGTCCAATGATAAACATTAAATTGAATGGTAAAAATATATTCTAAATATACTTTAAAACCACTCAAATTCATAATTTATCACTATTAATTATTTTGATTAAAAAAGTTGTTTTTAATTAAAATTTAGAAATTTTCACTATTCATCAAAATATGAAAGTTATCCGAAATGTACCAAAATTTCACCTTAGGCTAAATTCGATATTCTGAATCCAAAAATGAAGTCCATTTTGAAATATAAAATATATATAATTTCAAAAAGTAGTTATTACTATTCAAAACGGCTAGTCTGATCGGTTGTTGTGTGTGTTAAAACTCGAAGTTGCGTATTACACACGCTACTGTATTATTCAAAGGAAAGCGTACCGTGGAAGCATGAGATGTTTCATTTTAAATTTTTCTGATGTCCCCATTTAGTCAAAATGTTTAAAATATTGTATTTAAAAAGGTTTCACTATTAAAAGTTGATAAAAGTGCAATACTGAAAATGAATCTGTTCTTGCATTATGACTAAGAAACTCATAATGTGGATTCTAAAACTATAAGGATTATATAAAGTTTAAAATTTAGTTAATACTATTCATGACCTCTTTTAATGGATTTTTTTTTGGTAAGTCATGGTTCAATTGAACTCAGTGTTGCGTGTAGTGCAAGTTATTGAATTATTTTGAAGAAATAACACACTATGAAATCTTGGGGTGTTACAGGTATGGCTTGTAGAGGAAGCTGAAACTCAAATAAAGGTCATGGCTGTGGAGAAGTCGTTGTCGCCGCATACGTACGACAAAAACATTCCATTTTTCGTTTAGTAAAATGCTTCGTATAAAAAAGATTCCTTTTGAATAAACGTAAAGTCAAAGGGGTTTATACAGCGTTTAAAAGAAGGTTGTGTATAAAACAAAATATGCCTCAATGAAAGGAGATTGAGAAGAAGTCCCATAAAAAGTCATTTTTAAATAAAATAGATTCACTATATGTACACATAAAGGTAGTATAAATAAATTATAGGACATAATAATATCATGACATAATTTGAAAATAGAAGATTAACCCATAGAACAGAAATTGGGTTAAGTAGTTCCCTTACCTCGTGTCCGACTTGACTCGATCGTTCTTTAACCTCCTGAATAATAAACTTGAGTTAATTTATACTAGCTTAAGAACATTTATCATGTTCATTATTCCATTTATATCACTTATTACCATGTCATGAACACTATTTAATTATTTAAGTTAACAACGGTCGTTTTAACGATCATTTGTACTTGAGTCAAAAATAAACTCTTTATAATTACAAGTTTTTCATGTATCCATAATATCCAGAGTTATATTCAGGATTTAGATATCATATATATCATATATATATAGTATATACATGAATTTATAATATTACATAACATTTAGAGGTAAGAAATGAAATGCACCGTTCATGGAGACGGTAAGTCGTACGTACTCATGAACGCTACTTTCGTTTCTATTTAGTATTCTATGGAATGGAATCATAATGATATAAAGTAATATTATAATTACATTATAATATCATAAATAATATCATTAATTAAATCCTTTATATGTCCCACATATGTCATTAATGAATCAAATCACTTTGAGGGGGCGGTAGCCCGCACATCCTAAAATGAAGATATCGCGTTTACCCATAATGGAAACCATAAAGGTATTCCATAAATGAAAAATACATAAGCATAAGTAAAACATAAACATATTATATATCATATATAAATATATTGTCATCTTAATGGCCACCTTTGAAGGTGTTAAAAGAATATTGAACAATCATCGTTTCGTGAGGCAGAAATTCACCATCCACGGAAATAGTATGTTCTTTAACCATTAGATGTAGGTGTGTGTAAGTGTAGCTAGAATCCATCTTATAACAACATCCTAGTATATGGAAGATACTGTTTTTGTTACAAAAGAAAGGAATAAATAGAGTTTAGGGGGTTGGAGAAAAAAAATAATACATAAGAACACAAGAGAATACACTACCTTTAAAATGGGTAACTCTCTTTGATTTGAGATCAAAGGATTCCTTGGGAAGACTTCTGCCCAATGTGAGGATTTTAGGAGTCATAGAGGGATGTGGAGAGACAAAATGAGCAGTGTTTGGCCGATAAAAATTCTTTGGAAGTGTGGGTAGAGTGGTAGAGGTGGGGGCCTTTTATAAGAGGAGAGGAGAGGCACTCTTGGAAAGGTATAAAAGGATACTTTATTATAAAATGCTTTTCGGATTTAAAAGGTCCCAAAATTATATATTTCGAGGATAAGGTTATAATATTTCTAAATACACCCATCCTATAGGTTTTTGACATGTGTAGTTCTTAAATTTCACATTATCTTTTAATTTTATTTAAATCGTTAAATAATGAGGTAATCGCTGCATCATCATGATGTCATAAATAATTTAATTTATTTAATGTCTAAAAATTATAAAAAAAATACTATGATGTATGAAAATTTTTTATTTTTAAAATTACTATTTAGGGTCCAAATGATCATTTAGGTAGACAAAATTAAAAATGTTTTACTCAAGTGATACATACTTTGTTATATTTAACTTCCTTTCAAAAAATAAAAAGATAAAAAGTCACTTTCACAAAAAAGTGATTCCATGGGGTCTCCAAGTTGGGAACATGGCATCCCATGGTCTTCCATAAGGCAACCAGTAGAATTAGGACACATGTCGGTGTCATTTTTTATTATTATGATATTATTTTATTATCCTTAACTACCCGATTACACATTGATCAAGATAATTAAAGATAATTACCGTCGTTACTATTCATAATGTCCAAAAAAAGAGTATTTATTGCATAATTTTTACTTTATTATTCCAAATATGTAATCCATTTTACCAAATTCCAAGCACAGAAATTGAAATAATTAATTTAAAAATAATTTCCGTTGTCAAAACAAATAGCGGGTTTTTTTGAAACAATATCTATGAATAGTTTGGCACTTGTTTATGGCCAATTACAACGTGTAATTAATCCCAATGACCACCATTGGATTACACGGTGAAAATATATTCTATTTACACTTTAAGACCAATTATAAATTTAATCTAACCATATAATTAAATTAGATGAAAAAGTACTTTTGATGTAAAATGCAGTATTTTTCACTATTCATTAAAAAAATGAACATTGTCAGAAAAATACCAAAAATTTATCGATTGTAAATTTCAATGTCCCAATAATAATGAATATTATTATTTTGACAAATATTGATTATAAAATTGTCAAAAGTTCGATTGAAAAATGGTTTTCCATCAAAAGGCAGTAAAAAAATCTTTTAAAAATATTAGTGTATTTCATGCTTAAGATTGGATTTATTGTCATTTTAAGACTCTAAAACACTATATAATTCATAAATAGACTTAGATAAGAATATATATTATTCATTAATTACTTGGGATGTTACATCAAATGTTTGGTAAGTTTTTGAAGTGTGAGTTTTGGGATCAAGAAGTAATTTTCTTGGGGCATGTTATGTCCCATCAATGATTAGTTGTGGATCCATCGAAGATCGAAGCATTTATATCTTGGGAATCCCCCAAGACAATGTCTAAGGTGCGAATATTCCTTGGTCTCGCAGGCTACTACCAGAGGTTTGTAGCCGATTTCTCAGGAGTTGCGACTCCTCTATCAAGTTTGACTAGGAAGGATCCGACATTAATATGGACCGATCAGTGTCATGCAGCATTTGAGTATCTGAAGGAGAAGATTGTATGTGCTCCATTTATTATTCATCCAGTATAGGGAGTTCAGTTTGATGTTTTCGGTGATGCTTAGTGTCTAGGGTTAGGCTATGTTCTAATGTATCAGAGATAAATTGTTTCTTATCAATCTCGGAAATTGTGCCCCCATGAACGTAACTACTCCACCCATGATCTTGATTTGGTAGTCTTGCTGATTTCTCGGAAGTTGTGGAGACATTATCTCATTGGTGAGCTGTTTGTGGTTTTCACCAATTATAAGAGTTTGAGGTATGTTTTTTCCCAGCGTGACTTGAACTTATGACAGTGTCGATGGATGGAGTCCTTATATGAATATGACTTTGAGATATAATATACACCTTTAAAGGGGAATGGTTTAGAAGATGCACTGAGTGGAAAGTCATGTAGTGATGTTGTTTGTGAATTCGTTGATTCTTGGAGAGTAATGGAAGAGCATTCAGCATTACATATTGATATGGGAGAAGTTTGTGGTAGAGGTTGACTTTTTCAGATGACGGTACAGTCAAACCTGTTGTAGAAGGTGGAAGAGTCCATGTTGGGGGATCTGGAGGTGGAGGTCTGGAGAGACCAAGTTGTTTGTGACGAGGACCCTGATGGGTGGTCTGAGGATGAACAACACTGAGTATTATATCAGAGAAGGATTTTTCTTCCTTTGACGATGTGATATATGGTTCTTAGATAGTTTCATAGTTCTCCTTTGGTGGTGCATCCTGGCCTAACAATGATGTACTGAGCCTTGAGGATCCAGTTTTGGTGTCCTGGGTTGAAGCGTGCGGTTGCAGAGTATGTGTCTCGATGTTTGGTCTTCCAAAATGTGAATGTCGAACACCGTGTTCCTGGTGGTCTTCTCCAACCATTATATATATTCTTCAAAGGAAGTGGTAGGATATCTCAATGGACTTTGTTACTGGTTTACCTCGAGCTCAGTGAGGACATGATGCTATTTGGGTGGTAGTGGATCGTTTAACAAAATATCCCCACATCATAGTGATCAAGGTGTCGAGATTAGTGGAAGTTTTTTTGATGAAGTATCTGGAGGAGGAGGTGAGACGTCATGGTGTCCCAAGGACGATAATTTCTGATTGAGTTCCTCATTTTACCTCTAGGATATAGAGAGGCCTCCAACATGATTTTGATTATCAACTATACCATTACACTGCATTTCATTGTCAAACAGATGGTCAAACAGAGCAAGCCATCTAGGCTCATAAAGACATGTTACGCTCTTGTGTTCTTTATTTTGGAGGTTCATGGATGAGGAACTTACCCTTAGTGGAGTTTTAATACAATAATATTTTTCACTCCACCATAATAATGGAGCCATTTGAAGCCTTGTATTGCTGACCTTGTCCTTATCTGTTGTGACGGACTGGGGTTGGAGAGTCAGCAATTATCGGGCCATAACTAGTGCAGAATACAACATTGATCGTTTACGTGATTCGTAAGAGAATGAAGACAGTGCAAGATCATCTGAAATCATATGATGATCAAAGGAGGAGACCCATATAGTTTAATTTTGGGAATAACGTGTCTCTAAAGGTGACTCCATGTCATGGGAAGTGAAGGTTTGGTTGTGGGAGTACAATTTCATCCCGATTTGTTGGACCTTTTGTGGTGTTCGCTCTTGTTGGAGTTGTAGCGTATCGAGTAGCTCTTCCCCCATAGATGAGTCAGCTACATGATGTTTCCCATGTATCACAGCTCTGTTGTGATCTTCATGATGATTCTCACGTCATCTATTGGGGATAGATTGATGTTGATGATTATGCCACCTTTGAAGAGCGACCTATAGAGATCAAAGACCACAAGAAGAAAGTGTTGCATGAGTATTCTATCCACTTAGTTCGTGTCTTGTGGCGACAAAATGGCATGGAGGAGAGTACTTGGGAACGTGATTCATAGATACATGCTCAGTACCTAGAATTGTTTGATGTTTAACTCTTTTCATGTAACAACTTTTGCTTTGTGGTTATAAACATTATAGGTTTATGAGATGGATTTTGTTTTTTTTTATGTCTTTCACTATTTGAGAGGTATCTTTATTGGTGGTTGTTCAGACCCATTTAGTTTTCCCTTTAGGTGGGTTTTTAATTCTCGAGGAATAGAATGTTTTGAGACGTATCTGATGTAATCGCCCGAACCTCTTTGGTTTATTCCTTTGTGATAAATCGGGTGTTTGAGTTTTCCAAGAGGTCAACATGACTTATCCCCAACACATTTCCAATTTTCCTTTTTTGTGAACAATTCCAACGGTAGACCATTGTGAACAGTGTATCAGAAACCTTAAGAGAACGATTTCAATTGTAGACCATTGTGAACAGTGCAACAATGACCTTCTGTGAACAGTTCCAATGGTAGGCTATTGTGAACAGGGCATCAGTAACCCTAGGTGAACAATTCCAATAGTATACCATTGGGAATAGTTCAATGGTGACCTTATGCGAATAGTTTCAGTGGTAGACTATTGTGAACAGTGCATCGGTAAGCTTAGGTGAATAGTTCCAACGGTAGAGCATTGTGAATAGTGCAACGATTACCTTCTGTGAACAGTGCTTCCAAAACGGCGAGGTTTTAATTGTGATGTTCAAGAATAGTGTTTCCAGAGTGGTGAGGATACAATGGTGAGGTTCATGAGCATTGTTCCCAGAACAATGAGGCTCCAACGGTGAGGTTTATGAACAGTGTGTCCAGAATGGTGAGGTTCCAATGGTGAGGTTCATGAACAGTGTTTCCAAAATGGTGAGGTTACAACGGTGCAGTTCATGAATAGTGTTTCTAGAATGGTGTGGTTCTAATGGTGAGTTTCATGAAATCTATTTCCAGAATGATGAGGTTTGAACGGTGAAGTTCATGAACATTGTTTCCAGAAGGGTGAGGTTCCAATTGTGTGGTTCATGATCAGTGTTTCCAGAATGGTGTGGTTCCAACAGTGAGGTTCATGAACAGTGTTCCCAGCTACCTATTGTTTCGGCCCTTGATGTTTCCTTTGACATAAAATGCATTTAATTCCTTGTTTTAAAGGACTATAAGGCTGATTCATAGTAAATAAATACTATATTAATTTTTACTATGCCTCGAGAAGGTTTTACGTTGTGAAACCGCGTGGTTTAATGTGATCCGATTTTAATGGGGAATCAAGCATATCTTAAACCATCGCATCATTAAATCTTCAAAAGGGACAATATATCTTCCTCCCTTGTTTTCCACTTTTTTATCTCGTGCAAGACACTCAAACCTATCCTTCCTTACAGTTGGAATCATGAGTTCAAACTTTTCCACATGGATTGGTTTCCCTTGATGTTCTTCTTGTTGTAAGGGAACCACCTCTTTCGGTGAAACCAATGAGTATCCATCGATCATTAATACAAGTTTTCGCGAGAGGAGGTGATCATGATGCTTTTTGTGGAATGTTCTAATATAAGGAACCTCATGAATCGTTTGAGGTAGGAGATTCGTTGCTTCTCTTTTCTTATAAGTGCAACCGTATAGTTTGATTGTTTTGTCCCACTGGATAACAATTGAATTGACATAATAAATATTTGAACCGAATAAATAAATTGATATTTATCGTATGTTATTGCCTCTTGATTTTTCTCTAGATAGTGTGATATATAATCTTGCTTCGTTAATTTATTAATTCTTGATGGAAATTGGTATAGAATGTAAAGCCGAGAATAAATTGTTAACTATTTCGCTAAATATTAAGAGGCATGAAATGGATCTGGTTCTTCTTGTTGCAATTTGATGTTAATAAAATTGATGTAGTAAGCATGTTTAATACATTTGTGATAGCTTTCTATTTAGGTTTCCTATATTCGAAACATAAAAATATTAGTTCATTAAATTCTATATGGATTAATGAAATGGTTGTTGGATAAAAAGATAATTCCCCATTCGGTTCTGAGTTACCCTCTTGATTGATAAAGGGCCAAGAACCCAATAGTTAAGATATTTGGTTTTCCAGCTACTTGTGTTGTGATGTGAGCCTGGATGGGGGTTTTGATATGTGGGGTCATGGATACCTTTGTTTGTGGCAACAAATGATGCATAGAGTGGAAAGATGCATTGGTTTATGCATCTTGTTGTCAGGGAGGACACTAAGGATGATGGAACGAGATGGATGTGATTGTTGGATGAATTCTTATTCTTAGTGGTTGATTATTTGATTTTCTTTTTACCACTGCTCAAGGCATCTGTTCTTGATTACCCTTCTTCCAAAAGAGGAGAAGACGTGTGGGGTAATCCACGTGCTTTCTGTGTTTGGATTCTCAATGCAATATGGGTCTACACTCTTTCTATAGGCGGCAAAGACTCGACGGGTAGTACATGTACTCACCATGTTGATATCTATTTTGTTTAGTAGCATAGGATATTTTTCTAGAATGCCTAGGAATAAGGGAATATAATTCCGTAATAAATAATTGAATATATTTTGTTATCCCATGGGGTTGGATTTTGCTAGAACATAATAACGAGGTTGTAATTTCGAAGGAATAGTGTACTTTGGGAGTGTTTCTAGTTATGTTTAATGTGGAATTCTTATTGGTTAATTAATTTTTAAAGAATTAATTAACGTAAAGCGGAACCGATAAAAATCGAATAAATTAAGGAAATAATGTTTTTTTTAATGTTTGTGTACATATAGGATACCTTGTCATAGAAGTGGAATATCAGAGATTGAGAGATGTTAGTTGTAGTTGAGTCCAAGACTTGGTTATGCCCATAGTGTGGTTTTGGGATATAGTATATTCTATACTTTCTGTGTTTCTATATGCCAATCCACCATGTCAGTGAGGGAAACTGACACCCCAGGGATTCTAATCCATGGGGGTGTTTTCCCCAACATTTCAGTGGGAGGATGGATGGTTGATTACCCCCTTTTCCCCACTCTATTATCTTGGTAGATACTTGTGCTAGTAGGAACAATGGATAGCTTTCCCCATATATGTTTGTAGAGGGCTCTAATATCTTGTGGTTATTCACACACATATATTCTAGATATAGTACCATATGGACTATTATAGGTGTAACGTGTATATGATGTGATGGATTGAGGACCCTTACTTGATGTATGGGCTGTAATGGCTTGAGGTATAATACCTGACGTATGATACACGTTATGTGAGATGTGGTGGCTCTTGGAAACTACATGGTAACTTTCACACATGGACGTGGTGGTTCTATTGCACGAGGTGCATATTGTGGTGCTTCTCCCAGGTGTTTGTAGGCAAGCCTTTTTGGAGATTTATTCTTAGGTCAAGCAACGTAGGAGCAAAGCAGAAAACCAATGGGGATGTAGTAGTGGGGTACCCTTGATTTTCTTTATCATATGATATATTCATGAATGTGTTAATTGATATGATTATCCATGGTGAGGCTGGGAACATAGTATACCCGTTTAGGTGACGAGTCAGTTCCAATTTTTGTTTATCGTGCTTTACCATGATTTCTTTACATTTGCACGATAGACTTTAGGGAGGATCCAACTGAGTATAATGTAATACTCACCACTTTTTTATGTAATCTGTTTGTTGTCACAAGGAGTAGGTTGGAGATCAAGCTTTTGTTCACTAGATTGTGGTTGCAGGTGCTGTTCGGGCTTGTGGTTGCTACTATTTTTCTTTCTTTTGGGTACATGCAGCTTTCCATTTCCATTTGTTGTGGTTCTGCATGACATTTCGCATATGTAATAGGGGTTTCATTCAGCTTACTGGTTGAGTTGGATTTGGTTGTTGTATATATTATCTCTCTCTTATATATGTGTTCTCTTAGAGGGTAATTCCTCCAATCTATGTGTTTGATATAACCTCAGTGATAGTCCCCTACCAGGGGCCTACTGGAGGAGGGACTCGGGGGGGGGGGGGGTCATCATCTCTCTTCTCACATTGCCGGACCAGGAGAGGTACACTTTGTGGGGAGGGGTCGTGACATGATGTATGTAATACTATAAAAGGTGTCCATGAAAAAATATATGTTTTCAATTTAGTATCATTTTATATTATTTCTTATTTATTAATTTTATAAAGCCATTATGAATCCCCCAAAACCTATATCATATATTATGTTTTTAAAATCATTTCTTTAATAGTATGACTAAATTAAAAATAATAATGGGTTTTATTTTATTATATTATACACTTGTAAATATAAAATAATTAAATCCTATAACATTAAATATAAACCATGGGTAAAACCATGGGAAGGGTTTTGTTTTTTTGGTTATTTTATTATATAGAGGTCAAAATCTATGGTTGAGAAATGATAACGAATTCCGAACTCATTTACTACATAAACCCACCAAATCCCCCATATAGCTTCACTAAAATTCATTGAAGATTTTCTTTACTCTAACCTTCATTCATTATTTTCCTTCCATGGATCACTCAATCATCTCAAGAATATTCTCACAATAATTTCTAGTCACACACATAATGTAAGGGATCTTCACCTTCTCTTCTTCATTAATTTTTCTTTATTATCTTATGGATTGTATTTCCAATTAATAATTATTTTATATGTATATAAATATACCTTTTAAATAAAATTATATTTCCAAATATTGATATACCCCTTTAACCCTCGTCAACCCCTTTTAATGAATTTTTAGATAACATGTTCATGCGGAAAATGTTCACTGTGATTTTCAATGAAAAATCAATTTTTAGTGTATGTTATACCCATTTTCAATCAAGCCTTATCACCATTACAAACATATATATCATTTATTTGGGACATACAAGAATTTATTGCACAATACAAAATAGTTTAATGAAATATGATGATTAATTAATCCATGTTGTATGACCAATGTTTCAAAAATAACCATGTGAATGAAATGAATGTGATGGTTGTGGCCTGAATTATATAGCACTTCAATGATTTTGGTAATGTTTTGTCTCATGAGACTTCATGTTTAGAAAGTGAATGAACCTAGTTCTATAATGGAAATTTTTTTACCGTTTTGACCATGTAGTAATACATTAACTATTTTTATGATGTACTATTTAATGTTGTTTCTAAATTTTTCATGTTTCTTTTATGGTTATCATTCTATATCATGAATCATTGTTCATTTTTTTAATTCACACTCCTTTTATAACCCACTGATATGAAAAATGATAAAAATGAATTATTCTCTTTGTGTTATGCCTTGAGTATTCCATTACTAGGCTTCATAGGTCACCCATTTCTTATCTATGCCCCTAGTTATCCCATGTTGTTTTAAGTGTGAGCTTGTTAGGGAATCTTTCAATACAGATAATGTTTTCCTCTGTTAATTTATTAGGTAATGTACATAATTCATATATGTACTAAACTTAACAATATTATGGGTTATTTTATGTGTGATATTATTTAATAAATAATGTATTGATGTGTAATAATGGATAGGGATTTCATAACTAATGTTCCTTGATTGGGTAGAGCAACTCGTATTGAGTCTCATGATGGGGATGGTGCAACTCGAGAGTCATAGAGACATTGTATGAGGTTCTACATGGAGTCTGAAGTAGATCCTGATGTATTTATTTTCAATTTTATTGTTTTTCATATGTTTCTTATGGCCAATCAGACTGTACAATTTTATTTTTTTCTCATTATTTGGGTCATTGTGACTATATACGACATTTCATTTATTAATGTTTGATCTTGTTTCAGTTTATTTTTTTATGTGTACTATAATTCATTTATGGTGGTTGTTTTTTCATCTATTATTATATTTTTCTCTAAAAATATTGTATATTCTACCAAATATATCAGTAAGAACCAAACCCTAGTAGACAACCTCTAGTGTACAGGCATGCATACATAAGGTGGTTCAGTGAGCCGTATCGATTATAGTGTTTGCTAGATCTAGGAAAGATCACAACATCTGTAATAATCTTCCTATGGATGGATGTATACTCTATTAATCCAAGTAGTCCATTTTTCAAATTTAAGTGAGTTAACATACATGTGTCTATATATATTGTAACACCCCGAGATTTTATGAAAAATATTCTTTTTAATTTCATTAATGTCTTGTATTGTATGATACACCAAAAGTATCTTGCACAACACGCATCCTTGACTTGCCTTTCATTACACGCAATCACGACCTTCCTCGATTGCGTGTGTAGTACGCAATAACGAGTTTCACTAAACAACAATATGCTATTAAAATATTATTAAAACTAGCCATTATGAATAGTAATAACCACTTTTTGAAATTTTGTAAATTTTATTTTTCAAAATGGACTTCAGTTTTGGATTTGGATTATCGAAATTAGTTTAGGATGAAATTTTGGTACTTTTCGGATAACTTTCATTTTCTGATGAATAGTGAAAATTACTAAATTTTAATTAAAAAAAACCTTTTTAATCGAAATAATAAATAGAGATAATTTATTAATTTGAGTGGTTTTAAAGTATATTTAGAATATATTTTTACAATTTAATACAATTTTGGTTATTGGATGTAATTTCACATTTAAACCAGACATAAACAAGTGTCAATCTTTTGATAGTTATTATCTCTTAAGAACACGCTATTTGTTTTGACGACGGGAATTATTTTTTCAATTAATTAATACAACTGATATGTTTTGAATTTGGTAAAATAGACATCATTTTTGAGTTCATAATATCAAATATAGCATAGGCCTAATTTTTTGAATTTTTCTGGGAACATTCATTTTTTTGATGAATAGTGAAACCACTAAGTGGTAGTTAAAAAAATGATTTTTTCATAAAACATAATTTTACCACTTCTGTGAGTGGAATTTCAAAAATCCGAAAGAGACGGTGGATGTCAGTAAGTAAAATGTGGTTCAATGAGATAAAAATAATTTTTGGTGAATAGTAACTTTTTACTTTTTTTTACCACGGTTAAAAGTAAATAGGGTAAATAAGGGTGAAAATGATATTATTATTACCCTAACACATGTACTAATTCGATTGGATAAGTGTAATTCGACCAAAAACAACCTTAGGAATAACATATGGCAATTTAGACCCACATGGATTAGATTAGGACATTTATTATTAATTTATTTAAAGAAGTGTTAAAATAGTTAAATTCAAAGTTTAATAAGTATATCATTTTTAATATAGGGTAATACATAAGATAAATTCGACTATAAATATTCATTAGAAAGCTAAAACGATTTCCTACATAATGATATTTTATTTGTAACATTTAGACTTTATATAAGTTAATTTATTTATGACACAATGATGATGTAGTAATTATCTTATTAATGAAATATTGACATATTTGATGTTATAAATACCCAAATAAATGTAATTTGAGACTTTTTATGAATTCCACTAATTTTCAAGGTTAATATGACATGTTATTATTTATTTAAATAACATTTTCCGAACTAATAATTCTGTTATTAGTTTCACAAAAATCAATTACTAAATACTATCAAAATTGACATAAAATAGTTTTTAAAAAAAATATTATATTATTAATTGTAATTTTATTCCAAAAAATCTTATATTCAGCAAAATTACTTAGATAAGGTTATATATATCAATAATAAACACCTTGGGGTTCGTTTGTCTTGTTATAGTATGTTTATTAACCTTATAGTGTAAGAACACAAAAAGACACAGTAAAAGTAAAATTATCTAACTTAAAGTTAAAACTAAATGATAAGGTTAAAATAGTAAACTAAACATGTCAAAATTCTATTGTATTAAATTCTTTCAACCCATACCCACCTTATCTTAGAAATAAATAAATTTGGAGCTATTTAAAACCGAATTTGGCTTTATAATATAATAATATTTTTAGTTATTCCAAAGGATCCCCTCTCCTCCCTTATAAAAGGGGACCTCCTCCCTCTCTTCCTCACACACTTTGAGCCTTCAAGCTCGACCAAACCCTGCCAAATTATCTTCTCCAATTCCCTAACAACATCATAGAGGTCCTGGTCTTCTTCAAAGACCAATTTTAGTACCCTAAGAGGAGGACTCAAAGTGGCGCTTCAAATAAGAGGTAATGTCTGTTACCGATTCTTTCAAATTTATTTCTTCTTCCACTTCTCCTTCTTAGGTTGTTTCATTATGAATTAATAACATCAGTATCACTAATATACTGATATGTTATTATAAGTATTAAACAACCCTATTTCACCATCTATCCATCCTACGAAAAACGAAATCACCGCGCGTGCGTACGTACGGAATACCGTCTCCATGCCGTAGTGTAATCTATTTTCCACCACCACCTTACATGGACGGGTAAAATGGTGTAAATAATAACTATATATGATTATTGTAAATTGATATTGATTATTAAATAGTATAAATACACTCTAATACAGTTCCACGATCATGAGAACGATATCATCGCTCGTGCGTACGTACGGACTACCGTCTCCATGACGCGATGAGATTCATTCTCCACGTTAACCATTCAGGAATGATTATAAAGTATATATAATAATTAATCATGAAATATATTACATAATAATGATACGGTATTTATATTTATATATATGTATGTCATCTACTTAATTTCATTCAACTCAATAAGGAAACAAAAACAGCATTCATGCGTACGTACGACCTACCCTCTCCATGAATGGTGTATTTCATTCCATTTACTAATCTATTATATATATGTATATAATGAATATATATTACATATAAATCATGTTTTATATTCTGTAATTAAGTAATCATGATCTAAGTAATCATATGAATAATTACAAGTCAAATCACGAATGAAAAATGAAATGATTTTACCCAAAACGCTCTTTAACAAGGAATTTACAAAAGAACGGGTAAAATAAAGTCATAAGTGAACCATATATTATATCATAACAATGAGTATGATTATGGAATAAGTAAATGACACTATTTAAATCATTATACAGGAGGTTCGGACACTTACGAAGAAAATCGGACCTAAGGTAAGGGAAATATCACAATCTCATTTTTATCCGAGATTGTTTATACATTGGAATTTACAGGGCTGTATTTTATCATCAGAATGCATGTTTCCTCAATATGTAATATTATTTCCATCCACATACAATTTTTTAAATCCAATTTTACCCTTCGGTGAGTTTTTAGTAAAAGATATGAAAGGAATCTTTTTTCGTTTTTCGTATGAGGTACGTTTTGACTTTTCCAACAAAAGTACGAGAATAATGTTTTTTTAACTTATACAACATGAATGGATTTTTAAAAAATTATTTCCAAGAATCTTCCTTTACAAGTTTTCATGTTTATTTTTAATCAACTTCTTTTAGTTTAAAATTGTTTGACAAGTTATGAATGGAAAAATGTTTTTGAATTAGAAAGGATATTTTCCTCAAGAATGGAGTTCAAGTGTTTTATCAAAATTATTTTCCATCTAAGATAATATAATGTTCTGTTTCTATACCTATTATTATATTGATTTGATTATGTTGTGATGGAAATATATTTATGAATTCCTTTATCTTATATGAATTGGTTTATGATGTCACGATGTTTAAGATTCCCATTTTTATTACATGGGTTATGTTATGATGTATGGTTTATGATTTTGTGGCACCCATAAGAATGTTATAATTATGAGATGGGTGGGACCTATATCTCCCTTAAATTCATTGGGTAATGATTTTATATCTCATGAGATAGACATGGCTGGAACGGCAGGTTAAACCGGTTCAGTGAAACAGGACTGAAACGAGGAGTGAACTCGGTTCAGAAATGGACTTTTTCCACTAAGATAGTCTTGGCAATGAGTCTTGACTAATAAGAAATGATTATATATGATTAAGTGTGTATGACACAAAGATTCATGTTTTATGTTATGATTATTGTGATTACATTTCACTACTATGATTTATACCGTTTTTTTAAATTATGATTTTTTTGCAGGTTAAGATTTACAAAAGTTATGTTCTTATGTATATGATGTGATTGATATTTCTTTTGTTTACCCTTACTGATCATTTGAGCTCACACTTTTATGTTTTCTTTTCCCTAGGATATAAAGAAAGGTTTTAGGTAAAAAAAGAAGATCTTTATGGGAGATGTTGAAGATCTTTCACCACGATTAGAAGATTATATTCCGAGTTTCCAAAGACACTAAAGGACTACGGTCCTTGTGTGTGTGTTTTTGTTATGTACTAAGTATTCCGAAAAAGTAATGTAATGTCCATGTACGTTAAGCTTCGGGTCTCTACAGTTGGTATCAGAGGAAAGGTTTAGTCATCCTTTGGAAACTAGGATGCGAAAACTTTAGTGAGATCCCTAGAGATATTTATAAGGTATGTCTAGGGATGTCTCTAAGGTTAAGTATACATATAGGTTATAGTCCTAGAATTACGCTAACGATCTTATAATTTAACTTAAGATGTTAGATGTTGAGGGTGATCCCCCTTTACTATGTTGTTTTCCCTAGCATGATTTTTTCCTCTCACAGAATTCTTTTTGTGTTTTAGTTAATTGAGGGAACCAGAAGGAATTCGGTTAACATTGAATCCAATGAAAAAATTAGTGACTATGAGCAACAAAATTGTGTAATGCCTAGTGAGAAAGATATTGTGATTATGTCAAATCAGTCATCGCGATATATGATTAACAAGGTGAAATTTAGTGGTATGCCTAATTCATCAAAGAAGAGGAAGATAGACTATTATGCATGTTCGCATGTTGAGGATCATAAAGAAAGGAAGATTGAGATTTATAAAGAAGGGAAGAAGAAACTTGAGGAATATCTCAAATGGAGTGATCGATGTTATCTGTGTAGAGAAAAGGGTCATAGAGTGACAGACTGTTATGGAGTTCAATGTATTATTTGTGGAGAACATGGGCATTACCCAACTCAATTCCCTGACCTAAAAAGTTACTTCTAAATCAAGGAAGGACATATTCTAGGACAATAATTTATGAGGATGGATTGAAGTGTTTATGTATTGGTATTCAAGAATAATGTTATTGAGGTACTTTTATTGTGTACTAGAATATTTTTGTATTATTCTATTGTGGTTTTCAAAAATCTTAAGGTACCGGTAACCATGAAAAGTGATTCAAATATTTTGGAAAGCAGATGATATGTGCATAATGAAGGGATAAGAAGATAATGAGATGTTTGATTGTATTCATGAGCTCATGATTGATATAAGGACTAAGTGATATCATGGTTTGAGTATATAGAATTTTGAATATTTTGGTATGTGGAAAGTGTTAACTTTTAACTGCATCCATGTTTTCACTATGGTTCAATTAATGGGTATTAATTCTTCAAGAGAATACATGATTAAGGTATTCACATGTTTGTAATTTGACTAAAAAGATATATCTTATGATATATGGGGGATAAATGATGGCATTCACGTGATTGTTATATGACATTTCAAGTAATCATTTTCTTTATACTATGAGCGTGTACCGAAGTATTTTAGATAAGCCTAAATATTGCAATGGATTATGATGGACATAAGTTAGGATATAACTTTTTTCGATATTATTGATGGGATGTTATAGTAATATACCTTTAGAAAATGGACAACCTGCAGGACGGGCGACAGCCCATCGCGTCGGACAAGGTTGTGGGAATCGAACCCACAACCGAAGTGCGACTGGCGTTTATTGCCTACCACTGGCCTACAGGAAGGCCCTGTTTAGTAGAAACTAGTTTTATTATATTAAGTAGTATAATATATGAATTATAAGTCCATTTTAGGAACCATATATGATTAATCTCACTATAGATGGACTTACGTATTTTTTTGATAACTTTTCAAACCTTTTGTTTGAGACAGATGGAATGACACCTCATTCTATCACATGATCTACTAACACATAACGAATGACAAATTCAACTTCATTTCTTTAAGAGATGAAGTGGAAATTGTCCAAAGAACGACTAACGGTGAGACTACACCAAAATCATGAAAGTATTTATTCTAATTACAATTTCATCAACTTTAGGGAAATGATCTTGAAAACCAAAAATGTTTTCCTAGTGCTATTATATCTGATGAATTAGATGGTACCTTATATCGTCACAAATTTATGGCTTTGTGATTGCAGGATTTTCCATAGATATGTTCTCTACCACTCTCCATCAGAACATGATGGTTAGATTTCTCTTCCATATCCATATTTTCACATATGTGGAAACCCAGTGATTAGTTTATTTGGGTAACCATTGCGTTTCATACTTTTGTTTTTTTAAAGATTGGTTTTGGTATTCCATTTTACGATGTGGGTTTCTATTAAAGAAACTTTTGAGTAGTAAACCATTTATAACCCCGACGAATTTTGAGGGAGAAATTCATTTTAAGGGGAGTAGAATGTAACACTGCGAGATTTTATGAAAAAAATTCTTTTTAATTTCATTAATTTATTGTGTTTTATGCTACACCAAAAGGAGCTTGTACAACACGCATCCTTGACTTGCCTTTCATTACACGCAATCGCGACCTTCCTCGATAGCCTGTGTAGTACGCAATAACGAGTTTCAGTAAACAACAATATGCTATTAAAATACTATTAAAATTAGCCGTTATGAATAGTAATAACCACTTTTTAAAATTTTGTAAATTTTATTTTTCAAAATGGACTTCATTTTTGGATTTGGAATATCGAAATTAGCTTAGGGTGAAATTTTGGTACTTTTCGGATAACATTCATTTGATGATGAATAATGAAAATTACTAAATTTTAATTAAAAACAACCCTTTTAATCGAAATAATTAATAGTGATAATTTATTAATTTGAGTGTTTTTAAAGTATATTTAGAATATATATTTACAGTTTAATACAATGTTTGTCATTTGATGTAATTTCACATTTAAACCGGACATAAACAAGTGTCATTCTTTTGATAATTATTATCTCTTAAGAACACGCTATTTGTTTTGACGACGGGAATTAATTTTTAAATTAATTAATGAAACTGATATGTTTTAAATTTGGTAAAATAGACATCATATTTGAGTTCATAATATCAAATATAGATTAGGCCTAATTTTTTGTATTTTTCTGGAAACTTTCATTTTTTGATGAATAGTAAAACCACTAAGTGGTAGTTAAAAAAATGAATTTTTCATAAAAATTAATTTTACAACTTCTGTGAGTGGAATTTCAAAAATCCGAGAGACACGGTTGATTTTAGAAAGTATAATGTGGTTCAATGAGATAAAAATAATTTTTGGTGAATAGTAACTTTTTACTTTTTTTACCACGGTTAAAAGTAAATAGGGTAATTAAGGGTAAAAATGATATTATTATTACCCTAACACATTTCCTAAATCTATTGGATAAGTTTAATTCGATCAAAAACAACCTTAGGAATAAAATATGACCATTTAGACCCACTTGGATTAGATTAGGACATTTATTATTAATTTAGTTAATGAAGGGTTAAAATAGTTAAAATCAATGTTTAATAAGTATATCATTTTTAATATAGGGTTATACATAAGCTAAATTAGACTATAAATATTCATTAGAAAGATAAAACGATTTCCTACATAATGATATTTTGTTTGTAATTTTAAGACTTTATATATGTTAATTAACTAATGACACAAAAATGATGCAGTAATTATATTATTAATGAAATATTGACATATTTGATGTTATAAATACCCAAATCAATGTAATTTGAGACTTTTTATGAATTCCACTAATTTTATAGGTTAATATGACATGTTATTATTGATTTAACTAACTTTTTTCTAAATAATAATTCTGTTATTATTTTCACAAAAATCAATTACTAAATAGTGTCAAAATTGACATAAAATAGTTTTTAAAAGAAATATAATATTTTTAATTGTTATATTATTCCTAAAAATCTAAGGATCGTCCAAATGACTTAGATAAGGTTATATATATCAATAATAAACAACTTGGGGTTCTTTTGGCTTGTTATAGTAAGTTTATTAACCTTATAGTGTAAGAACACAAAAAGACACAGTAAAAGTAAAATTATCTAACTTAAAGTTAAAACTAAATGATAAGGTTAAAATAGTAAACTGAACTTATACAAATTCTATTGGATTAAATTCTTTCGACCCATCCCCACCTTAGATTCTAAATAAATCAATTTGGATATATTTATAACCGAATTTGGCTTTATAATAAAATAAATGTTTTAGTTATTCCAAACGTGCCCCTCTCCTCCCTTATAAAAGGTCACCTCCTCCCTCTCTACCTCACACCACTTTGAGACTTCATGCTCAGAAAACCCCAGACAAATTCTCCAATCCACTTCCCTAACAACATCCTATAGGTCCTGGTCTTCTTCAAAGACTAATTTTAGTACCCTAAGAGGAGGACTCAAAGAGGCGCTTCAAAGAAGAGGTAATGTCCGTTATCGATTCTTTCAACTTAATTTCTTCTTCCACTTCTACTTCTTGGGTTGTTTCATTATGAAGTAATAAAATCAGTATCACTATTATATTTATATGTTATTATAAGTATGAAACAACCCTATTTCACCATCTATCCATACTACGGAAAATGAAATCACCGCGCGTGCGTACGTACGGAATACCGTCTCAACGCCGTGGTGTAATCTATTTTCCACCACCAACTTACATGGATGGGTATAATGGTGTAAATAATAACTATATATGATTATTTTAAAGTGATATTGATTCTGAAATATTATAAATACAATCTAATACAATTCCACGATCATGAGAACAATATCATCGCTCGTGCGTACGTACGGACTACCGTCTCCACGACGCGATGAGATTCATTCTCCACGTTAACCATTCATGAATGATTATAAAGTATATATAATAAGTAATCATGAAATATATTACATAATAATGATACTGGATTTATGTGTATATATGTTTATGTCATCTACTTAATTCCATTCAACTCAATAAGGAAACGAAAACAGCATTCACGCGCATGTACGACCTACCCTCTCCATGAATGGTGTATTTCTTTCCATTTACTAATCTATTATATATAAGTATATTCTGAATATATATTATATATAAATAATGTTTTATATTCTGTAATTAAGTAATCATGATCTAATTAATCATATGAATAATTAAAAGTCAAAACACAGATGACAAATGAAACGATTTTACCCAAAATGCTCTTTAACATGGAATACAAAAAAGAACGGGTAAAATAAAGTCATAAGTGAACCATATATGATATCATAACAATGAGTATGATTCTGGAATAAGTCAATGCCATTACTTAAATAATTATACAGGAGGTTCGGACACTTATGAAGCAAATCGGACCTAAGGTAAGGGAAATATCACAATCTCATTTTTATCTGAGATTGTTTATACATTGGAATTTACTGGGGTGTATTTTATCATCCAAATCCATGTTTCCTCAATATGTAATATTATTTCCATCCACCTAAAATTGTTTAAATCCAATTTTACCCTTCAGTGAGTTTTTAGTAAAATATATGAATGGAATCTTTTGTCGTTTTTTGTACGAGGTACTTTTTATCTTTTTTCAACAAAAGTATGAGAATAATGTTTTTTTAACTTATATGGAATGAATGGATTTTTAAAACATTATTTCCAAGAATCTTACTTTACAAGTTTTAATGTTTATTTTTAATAAACATTTTTTAGTTTAAAATTGTATGACATGTTAAGAAAGGAAAAATGTTTGTGAAGTAGAAAGGATATTTTCCTCAAGAATGGAGTTCAAGTGTTTTATCAAAATTATTTTCCATCTAAGATGATATAAAGTTATGTTTCTATCCCTATTATTATATTGATTTGATTATGTTGTGATGGAAATATATTTATGAATTCTTTTATCTTATATGAATTGGTTTATTATGTCACGATGTTTAAGATTCCCATTTTTATTACATGGGTTATGCTATGATATATGGTTTATGATTTTGTGGAACACATAAGAATGTTATCATTATGAGATGGGTGGGACCTATATATACCTCCAATGCATTGGGTAAAGATTTTATATCTCATGAGATAGACATGGCTGTAACGGCAGGTTAAACCGGTTCAGTGAAACAGGACTGAAACGAGGAGTAAACTCGGTTAAGAAATGGACTTTGTCCACTAAGATAGTCTTGGAAATGTGTCTTGACTAATAATAAATGATTATCTATGATTATGTGTGTAAGCCACAAAGTTTCATGTTTTATGTTTTGATTATTGTGATTACATTTCACTACTATGATTTATCCCATGTTATGAAATTATGATTTCTATTGCAGGTTAAGATTTCCAAAAGTTATGTTCTTATGTATATGATGTGATTGATATTTCTTTTGTTTACCATTACTGAGAATTTGAGCTCACCCTTTTATGTTCCATTTTCCCCAAGATATAAAGAAATGTTTTAGGTAAAAAAAAGGAAGAACTTTATGGGAGATGTTGAAGATCTATCACCACAATTAGAAGATTATATTCCGAGTTTCCAAAGACACTTAACTATTACTTTCCTTGTGTGTGTGTTTTGGTTATGTACTAAGTATTCAACAAAATTAAAGTAATTTCCATGTACGTTGAGCTTCGGGTATCTAAATATATCCTAACCTTGGAGGGTAAATATGATCAAATTCAGGTACACCCTTTTTATCCTCACATACTTGGGAAGAATAAAAATTTACTAAAATTCTTCATAATTTTCACAAATTAGGGAAAATGTTACTATACAACAGTATTCAAAGATAGACTCAATCAACATGACCCAACTAGATCCTTCAAATATGTTTCAAAATATTATTTTTCAATATAATGAATATATGGGCTATTAATATTCAACAGCATAAGGGGAAATTTCAATAAATTGGGATAATATCACTATAATATAGTAACAGTATAGAACAGTGTTTCCACATCATAGTAGAAACTATTCTTAATCGATATCATACCTTCATTATATACATAACAGACAACATAATATCAACAATATACTGAGTTTTTATCATTGATTGGCATTCTCTTTATTTACAATAATAATGCACCATAATTACCCAGTTATATGTTCAAAATGATCGTGTTTTCCATGTTCTAAATCAGGTATTAGACATTGTAAATATTATACGAAGTCTCACATGATATACATTAAAAACAATATCATTAACTAGATTTAGGTTAACAAATAGAGTAGGATATCATCTTAAATTAAACGGATATAAATAGAAAACCACATAAAGTAAAAAAAATCTATTCCATTATATAATTAATTATTTATATGGAAAAAATTAAAATACATTAAATATAATGTGATCCATGAAAACAAGAAATTGTGAAATTCCTAATAACTAATTTGGGTAGTCTATAACACAAAACCAAGAAATTATATATATAGCGTGACATCAATTAACACGAGCTAGAACATATAATTAAAATCCACTAGAGGAACGAAAATATTTAATTATCTTTATCATATTATGATATTAAGGGGATATTCAAGATTATATTTTTATATACAAATTACTATAATTAGTGTCACATGAATTTACCCAACCTCAAATTTATCTAATATATATTAATCAATGTAGCATACATAAATTCTTATCAACCATTATTAATAATAGCGGTTAATTTAATTACAAATTTATTCTACAAATAAAATGACATCAATATTTTAATAACCAATATTTACATGATCAATATTTTATAGGAAACTAGGTTTGTGTGCTTCTATTTTGTTTTCTTAGAAAACCATATATAACAATGAAAAAGACATAATTTTATACCTTGTTTATACCATTTAATGTAAAGGTCAACCAATATGAGTGTAATTTCATAAATGGTTAATCATTTATATTTTCATATTGTTTAAAAAATCATCCATACCCAATCATTAAAAATACATTTGATATAGTAGTGTGTTATATAAATTACCCTTAATATGGAGAGAGTAAATCAGTAATGGTTTGGTTTTAATAAAATAAGAAATCTCAAAATTGATAATTCTAGAAAGAATATCTTTTTTAGTACTGAGTTACTCCATGACCCAAATAAATATAAAATAACCATTATAGAAAAAATTACTCAATTTAGAGTGCATGAAAATATACCTGAATATGATAACAAAATATTTGTTAAAATTTCAATAATATCTCATTATCCAATCAACTAATCCATTATATTTTCACTAAATCCAATAACTATTCAGTGGTTATGTATAGTTCTTTGACTTTTAATTCTATTGGGTTGAGGTAGAGATTGGTGGATTTTCTTTTTTCTAATATACCATCCAACTCACTAGTATTTATATTATCAAAATTAAATCAAATTAATAAGGATGAACAAAATAATTTATAGTCACAAGTTATAATTTGGATGAGTTAGTACAAAAGAGAAAACTAATGATTCAATTTTATCCCCCCCCCCAAATTCCAAATGAATGTTCTTGAAATGTAGTTTCAGTTGAAAATTGTAGAATAACTCAACAAGTCTTCTGAATTTACATTATAATGTAATAAAATTATGAATTTAATTATTTAATGGAATTCAACCTATAAATTAGGTATAAAAATTCTACAATAGAACATTGGTAGGAAACTAACCCTATGATATGTGAAACATCATCACAATGTTTTTCATGTTATACAAACATAATCCTTTTAAATCCACTCATATATATATATAATATTTTATATTATGAAGGAATAATATTTTAAGGCTTATAGTAGACATGTATAAATAATAACATCGATGGTATAGACATCCATCCATTTTCATTGGATAGATTTACTAATTATCCACAATCACTAGGGAGGAACACAAAAATAAAAAATCAATATTATTTTTCAATGGAACCAAAACTATTTAATTTAAAATATTAAAATATTACTAAACTCTTGTGAAACTCTATAAAAATAATCCAAATTTCCCAAAAATATCATCATAACCGATTTAAATAGTTAAATCATATAAAAATTTCGTTAACTTCATATCTATAATATAAAATCACTAGAAAACCCCATTGTTAAATCTATATCGATCAAAATAAAAATGAACTATGTTTCGAATTCAGATAGATTCCCCCTTAAACCAAAAGCAGAAGAACTATAGGAAAAATGAATTGTTTTATAAGGATTTGGTGATATCATTTCCTAGAATACCTCTTTTGGTATGGGAATTGAATAATAATAATAAAAAATATATAAATATTAGGGATGAAGATCATTACCTTAGTTTAATATCGAAAATCAACCCCCTAAAAACATTCATTTATATGGGTAAAAGAAGATAGGGTAGTGATACAATGATATCACTAAGACAATCCCTCAAGCTTCTTGAGGAGGTATATCATAATAAATAAAAAGTGTGGTATATATGTCTAGGTAAAACGAATAAATAGACAATTGATTAAAGATATTACAGAATCGTATTACTTGGTTCCTGATAAGGTTCAATGTGGTAACCAGTTGCACCCCAATGTTCCCTCGTCCACTTTTAATCATATCTTTTACATGGTCAGATCCCACTTGGTACCCAGTGTCACCAACTATCCTTATACTATTGATACCAACACCTAGTTTCTCTCTTTCACCTCTGTCTTCAGTATCAAATCTAAAACCACAAAAACCCAATATATTTTCCACCAACATCATATTTTATAACTAAATTTTATAATATAAATTCTCCTACTCCACTTTGAATCAAAAATATCAGACATTTCCTTCATTCTAACACATTTGAATCCAAACATAAAGTAAAAATGTTTTGATACATTAAATTTTGAAATCATGTAATACACCATAGCCATGTGATATTATTCACTATAACTATTGAAAATTAATATTCGACCATGAAATGAAATGAAATTTATATTATTATTTTATTTTACATCCTCTAAGATTCATACATACCCTAATTATTTTATTTTATTTTGGGAGTAAAATTTCGAACACAATTATTATAATCATAATAATGTATCATATTTTAATCCTAGAAAATTTGGGGCCTAATTTTTTGTACAAGTAAATGAGATATGGAACTCTATTTAGATTCTGATACTTTAAAAACAATATCTAAAAATATATAAATTCATAGGTGATGGAATTATATTAATGAAATAACTATATTAATTTATTAGTTCATCCTTTATATGTATCATCAAGGGAAAAATTAAATTTCAAATTTCAACATTTTATAAAAAAAACTATATAATGTGAGATTTTGATTTATAATTATTGGTTTTAGCAAATTATTAATGGTACATATGTAATTCATTATGCGTCTTTCTATAAATCACATTTATGTATTTGCGCCATTTATGTACAATATTAATGCTTTATAATTAATTATTATAGTAATATCTTTCCCTTCTAATCGTAGAATGGATATAGAAATCTACTTATAACCACTAATAAACGAGTTTAAGGAGTTTGGGACTATGTGTGTGCAGGTATATGGTGCATCTATAAAGATGTTATTTTTCTTAACTGAAGTACTTTTATTAATGAGAAATTATTTTCCTATTAATAGAATTTGGTTTTTTTTAATAAAATGAAGAGATATTATTTTATTTTTTCATAAATTAGATATTCTAGGGGATTATAATTTAATAAATGTTTTAGAATTATAGGGAACAAAACATTCCTATTAATTAATAATTCATACAATTATAACCTTTTAAAAATTAATTATATTTTTTGAAAATTAAAACAAATTATTTGTATAATGTGGAATCATATCCCTAATGAACATAAGGGTTAACTATTATTCTCAAAAAGGGACAATATAGTTCAAGAAATGGAATTATTGTCTCTATGAAAAATCATAATTGTTGAAAAATTTATATTATTATTTTTTAATTTAATTTCTATATTATTCCTTAAACAGAGTTTGTAAACTATATAAAAATAATTAATAATTACAATAAAATATGTAAAATTATTAATTAATATATCCAAAAAATAAAGTGAAATATAAAATGTAATTTATGATCCTATATAAACTCCAACTCCTGCAACCCTAATCCAATGTTCAATTTATTACATGTTTTTAATATAAAAGTGATATTACCATAAAGGCCCGATCATTTTGGTACTATTGACGAACTCTATATATAAATTATTCAAATAATAAATTGGAAATATAAAATATATAACATAAAAAATAACACATCTTTGATAATATTCATATTACCCTTAGTCGTAATCTATAGAAAGGAAACCAAATACATTGTGAGGTCATATTCTTATAAAGGGTTATATACAACATATTCTATCATGAGTAAATCGAGAATATTCAATATTAAAATGTAAATAAATGAAAACACATTCCATTTCATCTATAACATGAGAACAAAATGTATCTGTATAAAAAAATAAATACTTGGACATCATGGATAATAATAATTAAATTATCAAAAAAGTAAATTCTTCAAATTTAACAGCATGAACTCACACATGATTATATATTCACCAAAAAATCATTCTACCATGATAGTTTAATTTATGGGTAAAAATATACCAATAAATCATTTAATAGTTTTGAAAAACATATTTTTCCCTTAAGACATGTCAATGTAATGAGAGGAAATATATAAAAAATTTACCCCCATCATTACAGGTCAATGGAATTACTCAATTAGTTAGTGATATATTTAATTCAAAAAAAAATATTCCTTATCTATAGATACAAGTATTGATTAAAAAAATCGAATACATTGATTTCCCCAGCCAATCATAAGATATTAATCCTAACATTCAGTATGTTGGAATGGTATATAGTTTAAGAAATAATCATATAAATATTAAATAGAATATGGATATTTATGGGATATGTAATTTAAAATAAATAATTAACATAAAAAGTGAATTTTTCATGGAAAATGTTAGGAACATAAAATTAATAGGTAACAAAAGATGACCATAAATTCATTAGAAATATTGGTTTTTTAATGAAATAATATACTATTAGAAAAAAGGAAATTGGAGATTAAAAATGTAAAATAAGAACTCATTTAATTGTATCCTTTGTAAAACCATTTAAATAATTTAAATGATCATGACACAACAAAAAATGGTTTTGTGGTGGAAAAAAATTCAGCTTCATATACATTAAACTACATCCTTTTGAATTTTGGTTAAGAAATTTGAAAAAAGAATTCCTAAAATATTATATTGATTGATTTAAATCCATTAAACAATTAATGGATAAAATAAAATTTCCTCTGTTTTTAATTATAGTAAAAACAATTTGTTGAATGATTTTAATGAATATGAACATGAATAAAAAGTATACCCGGTCAAAAGGGAATTCAGATAAGAATTTTTTTAAATATTACATTACATAATTAATGTTCCAAATAGAGGAAAATAATAATTTAATAAATTAAAATCCTTTAATATTCAAGGGAGAATAAAATATATTGTTTTTATGAATGATATATTATAAAATTTCATTAATTAAATTAAATTAAATTCCAAAATCGGACATTATATAATAAATCCTTGCAAATATGGTAACATTAAATCCATATCCCCTTGAAATAATTAAAATTAATTATACCATTATTCATCATTAATAAATATATATTCATTTAAAATTAATAAATTTTGATAATATATACCCCATAAAGGTAAATAAAAGTATAATAACAAATATGTCTCATTATTTTTGAAATTGAGACAAAATCCCATATGTCATGTTTTCCTCTCATTTGAATGGCTTATAACAAAAAATAATAAATTCTAATTTATTATAATTATATAAGTGATTCATTTAAATATATAAAATATTATAAATAATCAATTTATTACATCTTATCACGTGTTTGTCAATAATAATTTATTATTATCATCATTTCAGGTGTAAACTACTTCATCTTCCATGACAATTTTGTATGATAGTTCCATAAAATTTTTATTTATTATGATTAAATAATATCTTAAATTTTACTATTTATAAAAGTAAATTTTTTTTAATTATGTTATTATTTATCAATAAATATAAAATTTATAGATAAAAAAATTAAAGACACTATTCCTTTAAATAGTAGACCATATAAGCACAAGATGTTGTTTTCAATTTTTCATATAATAAAATACGTAAAAAATAATTAACATTTTATTATCATTATTATATCATTTATATCATATATATCCATTGAATCTATCCTTATTACCTTCCATGAAATGTGGAAATAAAAATTGGATTACAATGCTTCGTGGAGGTGTGAGTCTACACCTATGCACGCGAAATGATATTCTCATACAATGCATTGGAAATTAAGATTTTAAATATAATATTATAATTAAATAACAAATAATATTTCATTTTTATCATATATATTTATTCGTTTCATCATTGTGACAATCCAAGATTGACATTGATTGAAAAAAATTGCATAAGTTGGTGAGGTGGTAGTCTTTTGTACACACAATCAATTCATTGTCTCTATTTTAATAGAGAATGATATTGATAAATTTTATACCCTCATTATAATAAAATCTAATTATATTTTATATTCTATTGTTTTTAGATTTTAACTTTTAGGACCGAATTGAAGGTGGTTAAAGTAGAAGTCAAAACCAAGTGGTTCGTTATAATGGTTAATTTCACTTTGAGGAAACTCCCATGAATAACTTATTTGGAAAAATAGGGCTTCTCTTTTTGATGGACCAGAACATTTATAATGTGATTATTATGTCTAAAATGGAATTGGGTTGGGATTTGTTGTGATAGGTTAATTTTATTGGTGTGACTAAAATAGATAAGGTATATTGCTTTATAAGTGAGGGGAGGTGTATTGTTTGTAAATTTTTAAAGTATTAAATTGGTATAAAATATTTTTCATGATAAAATGGATCCAAATTGATATAATTTTATTCAAATAGGATTATATGTATAAAATTTTTAATCAATTATATATTGGATAATTTTAGTTTTTCCCTCCATTATTTCTTTATTTTAACCCTCATTAACCCTTTTGAAAAATAACATGATAACAATGTGATTTTACAATATTGGGTCAATTAAAACTATAATAAAATGGATACTGACCAATAAATATCACATGAATGGAATTTTAGAGAATATATTATTCACCATAACCTATTTAAATAGTTTTTTTAGTTTTTTAAATAATTTAATAATAAACTATATTCATAAAATATCATTACCTTAATTTTTCCCCAAATCATTTAATTTGACTTTAAAAACACTAGAAAAAATATTTAAACCAAAAATATTCATTTAAAAAATAAAATATGATATATTAATCTATTAAATTCATATAATACAATAACTCATCAAAATTTCCTTACATTAAATATTTCTATAATATTTTATTTTATTTTCCAAATAATTAAATAAATATTATGATGGGGTTGTGTAATAATTTAACATAAATATTAAATAAATAAATATTAATAAAAAATTACTATGACAAAATATAATTACTCATATTTTAGAATATTATTTAAAACTGAACATGACCTATATTTTCCCTTTTAAAAAAATATATGAGATATTAATATAAAGTGTGAAAAAATTTGTCTCTATTATTTTCATAATTTAATATAAATATCAATATAAAAGTTAAAACGAAGAGGGTGCCAATTTATTTGATACATGACGGTAAATTTTAAAAACAATTATCCACAAGTGTAAAGGAAATTTTTAGAGAAATTACAAATAATTATCCAAATGTATGAACCCTATTTTACCCTTACCAATGTGAAAGATATGATGAAAGGTTTCTATTCATAATGGAAAAAATAGATGGACCGAGTTACAATTTTTGGACCTCAATATTCCAAATATTTAATCAATTATATTAACTTTAACTCAAGAAAGAGGAAAAAAAATATGTTAAAACAAAATTCAATACTTCGGGAATTTTTTTTTAATTTCTTAATTTGAAAGATAATAATACCAAAAAATAAAGTATAATTATGAATAAAATGTAACTAATTATTTTTTAATAAAATAAAAAAGAGTATATTGTTAAAATAAGATTAAAATTAATATTATTTTTTATTTTTTACATTAATATAAATTACACTTTTATAAATATCATTATTTTTTACTATTCCCTAAAAAATCAATCATTTCATAAAAAAATAGATTTTTAAAATAATAATATAATATTAGGATATATTAAAAAATCATATAGTTTTCACATAAAATATTTTGAATGGGTCCTCATAATTAATTTAAAGTCTGTTTTTGGAGTAATGGAAGCTATCAATGAAATATATAAAATGTTAAATATATCTTAAATTATTGGGATGTAACATTCATCCCCCTTATAATAATATATGCCTCAAAATTATATCACACTGAAAAAAAAACAAAATAGGGTACTTATTCCTCATCACATCTTTATGTTCTCATACAGGTTTATCAATTATATTATTCCACCACAAATCATTCACCATGGGAGGGGTCTTTTTCTATCACACATTCTCTATAAGATATTTAATCTCTATAGATTGGTATTTATAAGTTAGGTATTTATATATTTATAATATAATTTATTTTAATATATGTGATTTATCATTTTTCTATGTCATTGTGATAGATAAATAGAACTTATTGAGAAAATGAATAATATTCGGTGGTAGTTCCAAACAAAAGCTACCATCACAATATGATCAAGAATTTTATAGGGACCAATATATTTAGGGATCAACATTACCTTATTTCCAAACCTTGTAACATTATTATAAGGTTATATTCATATTAATAACTTATCAAGCACCAATAACTCTAGATCTCAATATTTATTATTATAAAAACCTTTTTGTTGGATCTGAGTTGTCCCAATGTGTAGTTTAATAGAACTAACCTTATTTTCCATTTTCAAATCTATATCATGTCCCAATGGAAATCTATTTCAAACATAAATCCAACATATTAGATTTATTTAATTACATATATAAATAGCTTTATATTTATCCACTCGAATACTTGCATGAATGTTATTTTTGTAATAAAATTATTCCAATTTAATTTGTAAGTATCATCTAATGTTGAAATCCATGGACCAGGATCTCATCATGTCCTATGAAATTTTAATGGTCCTCTAAAATTTACCATCTATATTTGGATTATAAGAATAAGTAATACACAAATCAATATCTATATCCTACTAAAGTCACCTTCAGAACATCAAAGTACACCTTGGATACATATTAAATATCATTAACTGTGGTACTCCATTAAATATCATATCATCCTTATTTTGAAAATCAATTAACATGATCAAGAGATAATTATTCTCTAATATAGATTAAAATAATTATTTATGAAATTGGTTGACTACAACCCAATTTTTTTTAAATGTAATTTTTTGGTAGTATTATGATCAAATAAATTTTACTTCTTTTCCATTTGGATTAGTGTATCGGTAATGGTTATAACATTCACTTATATTTTTATTTCTCATCCTTAATATGATGAAACACTATATATATAAATACATATATTAAAATAACAATTTTCATGTAATCCCAACAAAAATAATCATTTAAATCTCTCTATGTGTCTTTACATCCATGATTAGTATTGAAGGATGATCTATGAACATTATCCATAGATCCTTCATCAACCTTGGTAAATAGTTAACACATACTTGGTTCCTAAATCCTATGATTCCATCAAGATCATATTAAAGCCATAAAAATAGTTTCACCTTATTTTGTAATTTCAAATCTTCTTATCGTGCATTATTAATTCAATTGGGCAAGAATGGTATAATTTTTTTTTGAGAAAGATAATATTAGGCTCAATTTACTCATGATTTCATGGTACATATTTGTAAAACCATAAATGTTTCACCCTTTTCAATCCTCATAATGGAGAAGCTAATATGGCCTTTTTGACTAAGAGCGTCATCTACCTTGTTAACATTCCCATGGTAGTAATGTATTTAAGAGTAATAATAATTTATTAACTCATACTCTATTTTCTATAGAATATTCAATTATTTGTAGGTAAATTTTTATTAAATATTTTACGATCAGTAAATATATCAACCCTTTAACCATATAGTTAATACCTACATGTCAAAAAATAAAAAATTACCGATTATAACTCCAAATCTGGAGTAAGATAATCTAGATCTTGAATTTTAAATTAGTTATAAGATAAATCTATCACTGCATAATTTTGTATGAGAATTCATTCTCTTTAATTATTTCAAACATAACTATATATCATATTCTCTTAGACACTATATGTTAGTATAAGATTATGTCTGATAACCAACCTTCTCTTCCATCCATTGAAATTGTCAACATATTCCTTTCCATGAAAATCGATATGGGATATATACTGAGAGAGTGAATAAAATACCAAATTAAATAAAATTCATCTATTGGAGGAATACTATGATTTTTAGGATCCAATTTCCCCCCAAAATCTATCAAAGTTGAGTTATATACTGGAGATGCAATCATCCTACCAATAAGTTTTTTACTGGGATATCAACATCTAATAATTCTGGTTGTGGTGTGATACAGTAAAAAATTTATTTATATATAATATTGTTTGTAAATCCTATATAAGAAAATAGGTACACATCTAGAGTAGATTATATGTGTATATTTTCCCATATCACATGGAACTCCCACGCCGATATTATTTATTCCATTTGTTATTCATTGTCACCATGGATACATATATGTTCAATTCCTAAGATTCTTGGGGTACTAGGTTTAATAATTCCCTATATATTTATAGTTGATTCACTTGATAGTAGTTGTTTCATTAATTTCATTATTCTTAATAGGAATATGACCCTTACATCTAAACATCAATCAAACTACCATTCGCTTTAACATTTTTTTAATATGTATCATTCAACATTTTTAACACGGTGTAAATTTTTTTCCATTATTATTATTTAATTTGATCAATTCTTTATTTATGCTCAACTAAACTCTTCATCAATTTATCTCCATAAAAGGAATACTATATAAAAAAATCAATATCTATTTTAATAAATCTTCATACTGAATAATGATATGATAAAAAATTCTATAATCTAATCCCCTTGAAGATTATGCTTAATTGCCTCAATGAAAAAAATATATTAATACAAATATTATGTATGTGGTCTGAATAATTCATTGATAATATTGAAAAGATGCATCATAATATATGAAACATTATTTATACTTTTACATTAGACAGAGAAACATATTCTCTATTTCATCTCGGAGATATCGAGGGATGTATTTCAAAAAGAAAAGAACATTAAAAGTTCTTCATTATATTATTTATACTTATTTATCCTCTTTAGTGTTTAGGATCAGTGACCACAATTAATTTTAATCTCTTTTGAAATAGTTCACTAATAGAAAAACCATTCCACCTTCATTGAAACCCAAATCCCAAAATATGTTTATGAGAGACTTAATACACTTCTCTTATAACAATGGTTTAGATATTCTGTTAAAATATGGATTCTTCTATAGAATAAAGTGGTTTAATGTTGGTAAATTATGATATTTAATAATAGATTTCTCTATAATAGAATGGTAATTCATTAGATATTTTGATAGTAACACAAATAAGGAAATGATATGCTCAGTTCCAAAAAAAATTTATTTTATTTTGTAGTATAGAAATCAATATATTGTCTATATGTAGTGATTCCCTTATTCTATTAGTATCCATCACTAAATAATGGAACATAATTAGTTAGCTAATAATCATCATTAATATTATTCCATAAACAATACCCCTTTAATGGTAATATTTTTCAAATAAAATAATATATTATCATAATTATCATGTTTATTATAATAAATTAAAATCACATTCCCATGATTTTTAATAATCTTTCTATGATTATAGCTTTATAACCCATCTCATTAGTAACCATGAGATAGTTCTTATATTATTTCATTGGTAAAATATAAAAGTTATCTCAATATGTTTGATCAATTTTTAGTGTATAATTGAAATTATATATACATAAATCATTTCAATATTACGTTTGAAATTTAAAATATTTAGAAAAGAAATCTCACATCCTTGATATTCATTATAACATCCTTCTTCATGTCCTTGGTAAAAGAAAAGAAAATAAAGGGACATATCTTATTCTTAATACGGGTTACATACAATAGATTCTATCTTCAATATATAAATAATAAATAATATTTCCTTGTGAATAACTATAAACACATGTCATCAAATTATAAAATTGAGAAAAAATTTTATAAATGAGTAATATCAACATAGTAATATCTTGGATAATAATAACTAGTTTATCAATTAAGAAAATTATTAATATTTTATTTCATGATTTCATCCAGCATAATATATTTTCCATAAAATCCTTGGTACAATATAATTTAATTGATGTGTAGGTATATACCAAAAACACATTTAATAATTTTGGACAAGTTATTTTTTCATAAGATTAATTGATAAATTAGGGTGATCTCTATAATCGAGGTCCATGTAATATTTCTCTTGTTTTTACTATTTTAGACTATGTAATATTTCTAAGAGTATTTCCAGAGTCATGCACAAAGGAATTGGGAGATTATGAGTCACATTTGATCCTGAAATAGTTATTTTAATGATATGAAAAATATTTATATTACACAGGAATAGTTTTCTTATAAAATTTAAATAAATCCCAATTTTAGTCTCATTTTAGAAATCAAATACCGAAATTGGGTAAATATTGTAGGGTTTACCCTATGAACAATATAATCTTTGTCAGAATTGAACGTTTGGTTAAAAACCATTGTGATAGAAAATAATGATATAACATAACTTTATTTATTTATTTATTATGTTTACATAGTGACACATTTTTCCTCCATAAATTTGTTGATACGACCAATTATTAAGGTTATATTCATAATGATATGAATTCAGATGATATTGTAGTGGAAAATGAAGCGGCATTGAGATCATGGATCAATGATTTGAGTCCCGTATGTGTAGCCAAATATAACACATCTTGTGGATCTCAAAAAATATAACAACGTGTAATAGTTCATATGCAGTGATTGATCCAAAATTGAGTGGGAATTTCCTTTTGTGTAGATTCATACTATTTTTATTTACCTATGACGAACAAAAATTATTCCACTAACAAATTAATTAACTGTTCTCTTACATACATCAATGAATTTCACTATTTTCGTATTATATAACAATTTAAATGGTGTTGGTTTATTCCAATATCTTAAATCGTCACCCTACAGCCACAGATAAAATCAAATATAAACAATGGATGAGTTTTGTTATTATTTTTCATTTTTCTAATTTTCCTCTCTGTATTATAATTTCACTCTTCGTTATCATTTCCTTGTAGTCTACAATTGTATGTATTCAATGTTAAAAATCATTTAAAATTCAGTGTTTGGGGGCAATATCATTATCTTAGGCTTGTGATGGATATATTAAAACATGGATAGGGTACATGATGCTGGTAGTAATCCCATGGATGGATGAGAAGATCATGAGCCTTTTTTTAAAGTGCAACACCGAAGAGGCAAGATGGAGTGTGTTTTCTGAGAAACAAATAAGTCCAAAATCATTGAATGTTAGACTATGTTTTTGGTCCACTCATGATTTGTGATGTGTGAAACAATTTATAGTTAAATCAACTTATGTGTAGGCTCATGTAAAAAACAAGTAAAATAGTATGGATATTCTATAAAATTCCCAACAAAATGGTTTGTTGTCCTATGAAAAACTGTTGTAATATCCGCTCAGTTAGGATCATAGAAATTACACACAATGATATGTATCACATTCCAGGTTACTCATGTCACATATCATGTGAGACTTTTCCAAAAATATTGGTCTATACATAGGGTATGAGACTTGGAATCATTGTAGTGTTACATGTTCTGTGTTCCAAGTCATGCACCATGTAACACATGGTGGAAGGCTCCGCGTGTATATGGGATATATGCCTCAGTTTCCACATGACCCCACATACCTTCTTCTTGGGAAATATATGGGCAATCCTGAGTACACAATTAGATATGTGTACTCATACATAGACAATTACATGGGAATGGACCAATGACCACAGGAAGAGGAAGATTTCATCCCAAGTGCAAGGGTGACATCTACACACCACATTCCATTGGGACACACCTTGTATTGTTGGAAGGTGAAATTCATGTGATCCTGAGAAACGGGAAGCTCCAAGAATTTTGAGACACATTGTGTACCTTAAGGGACACACCATGTATGACATTGAGGAAATGATGGAATCCAAATTATCCTCAGTTCATATTCACAGTGATATTCTCATAAATTCCTTGAACCAATGTCATATGATTGTGTTCCATTCGTTCTTTCTTATGAGGATTAATTGTATCACTATGTCATATTTGAATAATAGGGACACCTATACATATACATGCGGATTGGATAAATATGGGAGAGTCCCATTATTATTGAGTGAGTTTTCTTATTCTTCTTCTATGGTGGTTTGTATGGAATATGTTCCCAAGATTCCGACCATAGTTACCTCAGTTTCGTGGAGCATATACCCCTCTAAAAATCCAAGAGTGAACCCAGTTTCACTCTTGTTTACCTATGTAGGTTTTAGGGAATTAGATTATCCAAAAATCATAGGGGAATATATCCCTTATCAAGGAGAATACTTCAAATAGGATCTGGTGTCCCCAAAGTGATACAGAGGCATTTAACCCTATCTCTGTATTGAGATCTTATCCATATAAGACTCCCAAATCGATCCTTATTTCCTTCATATTTCCCAAAATTCATTTTTTGAATTGGAATGACTAAAACATAAATGGTTTCCAATGAACTATCATGCATAATGGTTCCAGTATGGTCTAATTTACTCCCAACACACCTTAGGAATTGACCCCTTCTATATTTTACTATATATCTAATCCATTAAATGTGCTATTAGTATAATGTAGTGTGTCTCACAGTTGAAACCACTCGGTTTTAAATATAATTCATCTTCAAACACCTAATTAGTGTTACCCCTATATTGAGTGTCATCATTTGAAGTATTCATCGGGGTAAGGTTCCCCCTTGATGATCATGTCATCTATGATGCTTGTCTTAAGTGTAATTATAGCTCAAGGAATTGTTCCTATAGATGGAAAATGAATTGAATCACCGATCAAATCTATTGATTGAAGTGGTTGAGGCATATTGAGACTGTTATACTTTTATGGATGTATCTAGGATATCCTAGGTTGAAATTATATATAATGTCTTATTTAAAATATATTCGTTTGATGAGATAGCCACTCTTAATTCATTATGTTTTTTATTTTTAGGGTGTTTTATTGGGTGTTATTAGACTCACCCATGCATATGATTTTCCTACATATGTCATGCATTATGTAGAAGAAGGCCCACTTTATATATTCATTATAGATAATGCAGTATGGTGAGTGCTTATTTTTATAAATAGAAAAATGTACATACCATTATTTTATTGATAGTAGTCCCCTCCTAATGAACAAGAAAATAATTATGTCAAATCTTAGATGGGATTGTATTTAGAAGATTTTTAAAATTTTTATTTATTTATTTCATAATATAATTGTAGGATTATATATGTATTTTAAATTAATATCATTGTTGTTATATTTTATTATTATATTTGTATATAGATGTGTGTGTGCATACTGGTACATTCAGAATGGAAAAACAGTTTATTATATTCCTTCTCGATGCTTTTATTCTAAACCTTAGCCAATAGAGGCAGTCTTCGGGTAGTTATGGATTGGGCTTCCACTATATATTTATTCTTCAGTGGTATGGGTTTTGATATTATTGTATTAGAGTATTAATAACCTCTTGGTGATGATTGGAGTTTTTTAGTAATGATGTTTGGCTTCAAATTTAGGGAAATGATGTAATTGTGTATTGAGTGTGGATTTCATGTTAAGAAAACTCATTCCAGTGTAGTGGCTGTTGCATACATTCACCAATAATTTGAATATCTTTTTTTCAACTAGAAATTCCAAGGCATTGGATGCTTAGAACCTCAGTACATGAATCATATTCAAATGGGATGTGTTTTCCATGTCCTTCATGAGTTATATAACGAAATATACTCATTAGACAAGGTACATATTTTCATATTTCATGATGAATTCATAATGAAAATCCAGATTTTTTATGTAAAAAAACTATAGATGATGAAATGATGACTGATGATTCTTCTATGAAGTGGCTTGGTCACAAAGAGATCAACCTTGAAGATGGTTATTATGTTCCACATTCACATATTGATAATTTCATCGATGTAGCTCCTATTTATAGTGTTGTTACTGTAGACCAGACTAAGTTGTTGAAGGATATTTTAGTTTTGGGTAATGGTTTCCATAGATCAAATGAATATAATGAGATTATGAAGTAAGGATCTCCTATCACGAATGTTCGCGATGACGAATTGATATTAGACATACAACAGGGGTCTCAATATAGGATGAATATTAATACAAATAGTCCTCAGGGAAAGCTCAGTCCATTAAGGCATGATTAATTCATTGATTATGGTGGGTATATTAATACCATAGATAATTTTGCTACCTTTTTTTCTAGGGTCATAGATATGTGCAATTAACCTCTATGGAATTGAAATTGGAATGATAATAGAGGCCCCCATAGTATAATACGTAATAGATGAGGTTGGGGGAAGTTGGAGGTTGTTAATGCATGGATTAATTATTCAACCCCCACACAAAGTTGGAAAACTCCAAAATTAGGAAGATAGTTGTCACAATTATCAATAGTCGCAGGAGTGGAGGATGACTAACTAGAGGCTAAATGAGTTTTTTCAAGCACAATATGTGTTCCTTATACATTTTTTGAAATTACTTACATATGCCGGTATGATCCACTCTTTTTTCTACATTGTTTGTGTCTTTTACTAGGAGATGGGGGTATTAGTAAATCCCTTTATTGGTGATGTTCAATGTGAATTTATACATTCATGTAAGAATTAAAATTCCCCAAAAGAGAATAATTCATCAGAAAAGATCTAAAAACTACGTGGGTGAGTGTGTTCTTCCCAATGAGGATAGTTTCATGGTTTTCTAGATGAGTTCCTTTGTCTTCTGTACGACATTTTTTTGTGATATGGAATCAGATAAATACTTTTTTGTGTTAAATATATATTAATGGGAATTATTGAGTACTAGTATGAAAAATATCATGGATTCATCATGTGTGATTCAATATATGACTGGTGCCTTATCTTCCTCCATTTCAATTGTCACTTAGAGACAGCAGCCTCTTACCCCTAATCATATAAATTTATCTTGACCTAGTGATTATAGTGGAGAATTTTTATTGCGATTGTTGTTTCTATGGATCCTACCAATAGGATCAGTGATTAAACTCTTCTAAATTCAATATGACATATCTCTATAAGGAGAGATATATCCTCATGTAAAATACATTCATTGTAATAATGAGACACTATGATGTTTTCCTCAATATGTAATATTTTCCTACCATCCATTATCATTTAATTCCACCAACGATTATTGTGGTGTTTTCAGCTTATGGATTGGAGTAATCTTATTTTAATAAGGATGGACCTATGTGGTGAAACAAGATCTCATGTATAGAAGTATATGAATGAATTCTTATTAGTTGGGTAGTGATAAATCTTGAGTCGGTGATGTAATGAGATTTATTTTCATGTATTAGTTGTGGAGTTTTGAGATGTATTTTCTAGAGGTGTTTCATGTTTATCATCACACAAAATGTTAGGATTATTCATCTACTAGAACTTGGGATTTCCCGTAATTGTTAAAATATCATTTTAGATGGAACCTGTTGATCCTCATTATCTAATGGTATATGCAAGATTTTATAGAGAATTAGGATTTTTAAGATCCAGTGTCTTCACTACATTATCCAATGTTTTTTTGTACTAGAATTTGAATGAGTTTTTAAGGATGGTATGGAATTTGTGTCACTTGAAAATGGAGAATAAAAATGATTATCAACTCTAAGGAATAATTATGATCTTCAACCAATTTTTTGGGGAGAAGTGTTTCTCAGATATTAACTTGATGATGGGATATCACTAGATTTTTTCTAATTAGTATGTACCAGAAGTGATTATCAAGTCTTTTGTGGATGTTTTTCATTCATATTGATACCATTGAAATATCGTATTTCTTCAAACAACTGTAAAACATTTTTACTAGATCCTTAACCCTTTATGGATCGCTTCACCACATTCTTCTTCAATTAAATACACGGGTGATCGATGCCTAATTTGAAGAAAACAAGTCACATGAATCTGGTTTATTTAATATCTAATCCTAAGTTGTTACCCCACTGGATCATTATAGATCCAGTGTAATACAACTTAGGGAAATAGATTAAAAGTTGTTATATAGAAAAGTATCTTCTAGATATATTCTTGATAGGTTTTCCAATTATGGGAATATCATCATAATTATTTTAGGATGGGCAGTGACACCATTAATGATATAGAATGAGGTTATGAGGAGGTTGTTTTCCCTTACTTGTACATTATGGGGAGTTGAGAATGTTTTAGGATCTCATGGCCACGATTGGGAAGCCATGGGAGTTGTAGAATATTTTGGAGATAAACTCTTGTTATCTCACCTCTCTAGGGGTGTTTACCAATATATAATTTAGAATAGTTCCAGACCCTTATGGGTGTAGAATGTAATATATATTCATGTAATTCCATTGAAAATTGTTGCACACTATTATTCTTAGTCCATGACAAGATTAGGGAGAGTATGCATAATTTTTTTGGGGAACTGATTTCTTGTTGAGAAAAATGTTTTATTTCAATCCTACGGCAAGGTAAATTGGTCCATTTAGGTTATGGTTAAAATACTTATAAATCACTTGTTGGTATTGGGACATATTTAATAGTATCTTCAACCATCATTGGAGTTTTTGTATCATCGTGATTATCCCACCACCACCAAAGTTGTTCATTTTTAAGGCCATGTATGACAGAACTTGCTGGTCAATTTAACATGGGCTAGAGTTAGTGGGTGAAAGTTATTGGACACTAGTTATTGTTATAATGTTGATTTTAAGGGTGAAATTTATCAAGGGGATGAGGATAACTACTTAGAAACATATTTAGTTTTTTTTGGGATAATAATGAATCCCTTTAGAGTTTGAGAGTTGTGGTTATTTATTAATGGTGTCAAATAATATCATCCATCCATAGGCACATTATTTACCTACAATTGTTTTAGGTTAGAAAGGTGGTGTTCCATATTTACTAATAAAGATATTATTTTATAGTTTTTTCTTATTATACACATATTTCCAGTGAGGAGTGTGTTAGTTTAGTTGAATAATATTTATCTATATAAGATGGGTCATGATAGTTGAGTTCCCATTTTCATGGAGCTGATGAAATTGAGGATTGGTATGAGAAATACCCGTCAGGGGAAAATATTTTCCTTAGGATCATGTTTTTTGAATTCTTATAAAAAGAAATTTTGATTTCATGTGATTGGGAGAACTAGTTGGGAGGCTCGGTATCCCCACCTTTTAGAACAGATTGCTCTTTTTAGGGATGAATGAATCTAAAGAGGGGAATTATGTAATATCATCATTTTTAGCAATGAGTGAATTTTAATAATTATAAGAATATTTTTGGAACTAGGAGTTGATGAAGAACAATATTTTTAAGCCCTAGTGAGCTTGTAATTCATATTTTATTTATTTAAAATATATTTTAATAACACACGCATAGTTTTATAGAAAAAGTGGAAGAACTCTCTAAAGGATTCTTTGACTTGAAATCTAAAACCATTATTATTTTCAGAATTTGTGGTTTAACATATAATGTAAATAATATTTTCTAGGATTTGGATTTTTTTTCAACATTATCACAAATATAAATAATGGAATAAATTAATTTATTATATTTATTTATTACATTGACCCATCAACATTGTTTTTCCACTATATATACACTTTTTTTGACTAATTTATATTTTTATCCTTGTAACCATATGTATCAAGAGGTGGTATTTGGTGAATTTTGGCGGGCGTTAGGAATATAGATGGAATAATACAGTGTTATAAGTACCGAAAATTTTAACACAGTTTTTGGATCCCATCAATAATGGTGATGGGTTGTCGTTATTCATTTTAGATTTATCCAAATTTCGAAAGAAATTTCTATCTATAAATAGTATAATTTAAATTTACCAAGAATTAACTTGATTAAATCATATAAAAATTAATTCCTGCTTCAATTATTTATTTCAAGTTCTTTTTATATGTTCCTGTGTTTTAAGAATTAGGATTATTTTGGATTATATTATACTATTAATTCAACTACATGAAATACGTAATCAAGTGTAGTATGAAACATAAATGAGGAACATTACTAATGTTTTTCTTTTGTGTATTTCCTCTCACTATTATTTGGGCATTCATCATTATCTTTTTCTTTTATCCAATCATTTCATGAATACTGGATAAAATAATTTTTCACATTCACTATTTCGAAAAAGGAATTGCTACCGACGGATTGGAATGGAGATCTAAGTTCATTTTTGTGGTACATAATTAAAGATCTAGACCCATGGATGGATCACATGTTCATGAATGATGTATTGGAAAGTGTCAAAGATGAGGTGTAAAAGTGGCTGTTTCTCAAGGAGAAGATAATTATTTTATCATGGAAACTATGACAATAGGGTTTGGTCCACCAAAGATTTTCAAATTTCTGCATGATTTCAAAAAACATTTTGTGTGAATTGTGGCTCAAGAAAAGACACTTAAAATATTATAAAATTTATGTGAAATTTTTAACTACATATTGTGTAGCCCAATAAACAACCTCAATGTTGGCCCCACTATATGGTTCTAGGTTTTCCACACAGTGATAAGTATGACATGTCTTGTGATAATATTCACATGTCGTGTGACACTTATCTATCAAAATTAGCATGTACTTGGGGTACATGACCAGGAGGACATGTAGTATTACACTCCATTTTTTAAAAGTCATGTGGTATGTAACACATGGAAGACAACTCATCATGTATATGGGGTATAATAATAGGTGGATATGTGGCCCTATAATCTGTGTACATATAAATTACACTAGTAGGCTAGACTACACAGGAAGATCTGAGTAAAATAACCCAACCAAGTATAGAGGCATGGACCTGTGTACCTGGGCAAGCCGAGATGGAACCCTGAGTTCCATGGTGACATCAAATTTTTGTTTAGCATTGGGAAACAATATGTATTTTGGAAAATTAAATATTGTGTTATTGAGAGAAAATGGTAGTGAACAGATTTTTGAAACACACTGTGTATCCTTAGGGGCATATCATGTACTCTAGTGAGAACATGTTATAGTCATATTTCCCATCAATTTAGCTTTGTGGTGACATTTTGTAAGATTCCTCAGACCACTATTACTTGAGTGTCTTCTCTAGGTATATTCCAATGACAATTTGGCGAATCGTCGCATCATCCTCATATGATGGTGACCATATTAATAATAATGCTCAAAGAAGTTTGGCCAGATTCCCTTATTATAGAGTTTATTGTCTCGGTCCTCTTATATTGGGTTTAGTATTTAATATTTTAATGGGAATAAGATATCAAATCCGTGAGTGATTTGAATCTTTTATCCCTTTTATAGTACAATATGAATCCTCTTCCACGATTTTTTATTAGGAAGGGATTTTGGAATTGGTGTGACCATAACATACATCGATATTGATCCCGTAACAAGATGGACAATTTCATTTTTCTATGGGGTCCATCCACCCTCATCAACCCTTGTAATTGACCCCCTATATATGAATCACGATATAATCCCTCCAAGAGGTCCATGTTTATCCTAATTTTATTATGTTTTACCTAGTTAGGGACTATGGAACACTAATGAAAAACACTTGCACATGCGTTGATTTCATATCAAGGAGTATGTTTCTTCTGAGGTCTAGTGTCCCCAATGTGACCCTTCGATGTCATCCCCTATCATTTTAATGATATCTACTAATTATTATGGGGTATTTATCTGATAGAGTGTGTATCTTAGATGAACTCACATAGTTTCCTATGTGCTTCCCCTTGAATAGATTTAATGAGTTTGAACTCTATAATGAGTTTTATTAGTTGATATATAGATTTTACAGTGATTCTTCCCAAAATATATTGAACTTTGGGATGAGTATCATTAGTAATTTTATATCTCAGGGAGTGGTTTCACTTGGAAAAGGGTTACATTGAATCCTCAATTAGATATTTTCATGGTAGTGGTTGAGACATTTTTTGAATCAGGGACTTTTAGGAGTATATCTTTGATATCCTTGGATGTCATTATGTCTCATCTATTGTTTTTTATAATATTGATTTATGTGATAAATACTCTTTATTAACTGTTTTTATTGTTTTCTAGGTGTCATATTAGGTTTTCTTATAATCACTCGTGCATATGATATAATCACTTGTGTATCGATCCATTGTAAAAATCCAAGGGTTATTGAATTTTGGAATTTAATGGATGTTCCATTATTTTAAATGATCTTCAGTACAAAATTCTTAGAGTTCGAAAAATTCAATGTGAGTTTGTTAGCCATGGGTGATGTCCAAAGTGGACCCTCGACTACTCTGATGTTTTTCATGTCCATCGAGCTCACAAATCTCATGTTATGGTTCACATAATAGGACACCTGGTTTTTCTAAAACCCTATTGCCCCAAGAATAAAAACATGTATCATACATAATTGAGAATATGTGAAGTGCACATGATGCACATTGATTTATGGAATTGTTCTCCTATATTTTATAGTTAGTGTAAAGAAGGAAGTACCCTCGCATTATTCATTACACAGTTGACACATGATAGGCTAACCTTGTGGCACAACCAAATGAGGTGTTTTTATTATGTAGTGGGAACCACTTGGTTAGTGCATGGTTTGTAGAAATTGTTCTGCCAAAACACACGACCAATTTTTGAGGGTGAAATTAAGAAACAACCCTTACTGAGGATAAATTTCACTTTTCCTTTTTCTCTTCTCCTTTTCAATAAATGTTATCTCTTCTCCTTTGATTGTTTCTTTTACTACAGAGACAATTATATTATTCATCTATCATAGGAATTGTTCACCAGTGGTCCCTATGGATTTCTCATGGTAATATCTTTATATATTTTTTTCCTTTCTTCATTTACCTTCCTCTCAACCCGTTTATCATGGGGTGAGATCATTTTCCTTATTTTCAGGGTGGATTTATATTTCATAAATTTCTTCTAAATCGAACTGAATTAGACCCTAATATTGGGTGATAAAATATAATATTCATAAGGTATGTGGACTATGGTATTTTTCTAAACATCTCTAGAATTTTTTAATAGTATTTTTCTTTGACGTCGTCCTTTTCCATGTGTGAGATTTTAGTTAACATATTTAGAACAAATTGATTTATTCCTCTATATAAAATCTTTCTGATCATTTATTAGAATATAGTGATTTTTAGGCTCAGTCAGAGACACCCTTTTGATGATAGGGCTTTAATTTCCCCTTTATAATTAATGGAATAAATTCCATTAATTCCTTCAAATCAGTCACCTTATATTAATAACGTGAGTTCCCCTTGTCCAATTTTAGTGGAACCTCATATGTTCCATTTTGATCAATTTAATTGCATTTACTATATCATGTATTTATAAAATGTATATTTATATTCATGTTAATATGAATCCCTAATGATATGCAAAGGTTTTTAAAAATAAATTATTTGATAAAAAATGTGATATCTTTCTAATAAAACACCATGAATAAGTTGTGATGTCTTCCAAATTAAAAATTTATTATTACTATTTTGCAATATGCTTGGAAATATTTCTTTCATTGTTTTATTTTTCCATTATAAGGGATTCATTCATGGAATTTTTAATTCATGGACATTATTATATTCTAAATGTAGATTCCCACTTTTTTATATAAATGTTTTTTTCAATCAAGTGTAACACCCTGAAATTTTCGAGTACAAATACTTTATTTGATAGCATTTATGACATGTGACATGAAGATTGTAATGGAATATAATACACTGATACATTAAAATATATATAATTTTTTAAATATATTAGATACAATATATATTTGGTAAAGCATGAAAACACAACATTAGCATCCCTTACATGCACAAACATCCTTGTTCGATATATTGTGTTACAGGCAAGATCAAGTTTCATCTATTTTTTTTAAAAATATTATTATTTAATAATATAAAAATTAACCTAGAAATTAAATTAGTTGTTATGAATCAAAATAAATATTTTATGAAAACATATATATTTATAAAATATAATATAAAATCATTAGTTACAAATTAATTAGAATTAAATATAATGGATGAATTAATATAATGAAAATATTATTAAATATGTGCTCACATATCTATTTTATAATAATAAATTAAATAAATTTATATTATTGGGAGATATTAATGTGATATAAATATTATATGTTCAATAAATTATTTGTTTACTCATTCAATGAATTTTATAGGCTTATGATAAAATCAAAACCAATTTTATTCATAAAATGCTATATTTTTATGAAAGGATTTTTATAGTATTTTAAAGGAGAACCCATTTTGAATACAATTTTTACGCATTTATAGTTTATATATGTCAAAATAATCATAATATTTCAAATATTAACACAAAAATTATTTAAGGATAAATTTGTGGAAATTTATTGTGATGTTTCATTTTTTAATGGATAGTGAAAACTACTGATTTGTTATTCAAATCTACATTTTCATCTCATTTATTTATAATGATAAATTATGTTTTATATTGGTTTTAATTTATAAATAGATCATAATTTTTTACAATTAATCCAATTTAGGCCGTTGTAATCAATTTTACTTTGTAATTGACTATAAAAACATAACAATCAATTGGAAATTTTTACTTTAAAAAATCACAGTGTCGTTCCAAACGTGGGATGGTTTTTTAATTAATTTCCACCAATTATGGAATAAGAAATTTCTAAAATTAGATTCAATCTTTGGTATCAAAATAATTTATAATTTATAATATTGTCAAGAAATTATTTTACAGATATTATTATAGAAATTGATTGAAACTACTTTGAATGATTAAGGAAAAATTATGCTTAATGGGGGACTACACTATAATACTAATGCCCAAAACGTCCTATAATATAGTCCAAAAAATTTTTTATTGACAATTTTGACCCTATACTCAATTTTATATAATTGGGTCAATTATTAAATTTTAATTAATCCTGAAAAAATGTGGAATGAATTCCATTTTTAAAATACTAAAATAGTGTCACTCATCCTCCACTGTAAATGGAAAAAACCTCTCCACATTACTAAAACCTATCAAGCCTCTTTTAATCGGCCAAGATCTACCCAATTAGCTTCCCAACACGCCTACCATCAAACATGAATCCTCTATTTGTTCAAAATGTCTTCTAATGATTCCCTTTAATATAAGACAAAAAAAGTTACCCAATTTTAAGGTAATGTTTTCCAATGATCTCTTTTCTATTATTTGATTCTACACTCCCTATAATAATTTTATTCAATGATTAAATAACAAAAAAATATCATAAATAATCTAGGAATGTTTTATGTTATTATTTCTTCCAACACTTCCACACACCTCCCTCTAATTGGAAATGAATATATTGTTTCTATGTATGGTGAAAGCCTACCTCACGAAATGACTATTGTTCATATTCTTCTACCATCTATCAAGATGACCATTATGATGGAAACTCTATTTATATATGATATATATAATATTTATATTGTCTTTATTCTTCTATAATTTTTATTTGGGGCATACCATTATTCTTTCCATATTGTGTAAATAGAATAATTTCAATCGAGGAAGTTTGGACTACCGTCCCTCTACGACGATGTGACTGATTCCTGAAATACATGGAATGCAAATTTTATGGTATTAATGAACCTTTGTAACATGTATAACATATATATAATACTAGAATTATAATATATATATATATATAATTTACTTTTAATTATTTTAATAAAATAAAATAAATGAAAATATCATTCAGGACAACGTATGACCTATCATCTTCATGAACGGTGCATTTCATTTCTTATATCTAAACTATATATATTGTTATAAATACTAATGTACTTAATATATAATATAATTTATGCATTATTAACATTTGTTATATTATGAGATATTTATTTTTTTAACTGGATATGCAAATAAAAATTAAAAACATACTTGAGAAAAATAGGCAATTAACACTTAAAATATTGAAATAAATGAAAGATTATTAACAAATTGGAAATGAGACATTATAATAAGATTATATAAAATTTTATAAACACGATTATGGTTCTGTTTTAAATTTTTAAACTATTTTAGGACACTTTATATGAGGATAAATACCACAAATCAAAAGGATGGTTATGGTAAGGGTTTTTATCTAAATATAAATTACATTGATACTTATTTATTATTATGCACCACATCACTTTTATATATTAAATATAATTCCCAATATCATGTGATATAATAAATACCCTTATTTTCATGATATTAGATTTTCCATTTAATTTTATTCCATCATAGATATTATGATATAAATTTTTCAATGTGGTATGAGACATTTGGAATGGTTAGGGATTATTATCTTCAAGAATCTATTCAATGATCTTCGTTGAAATCACATTTTCTTTTTATTGTTATGTTTCTCTTAAAGAAATAACATTATATACATTTATATATTTTTCGGTGATTCATATTATAATTTCTTATAATTTATTTAATTTTTATATATCATGTTCACTTTGAAATTCAATTGATTAACTGGGGAGTTGTTGATAAATATATGTCTTTCATTCAATATGGATAGTTGATAAATAAAATTAGTTATTGATTAAATTTATTTTATATATGATAAATTCATTGGATAGGTATGAAATTGGTGAGTCTTGTTTATTAATATCACTGGGATGCATTGGTAGTATCGTGAGACAAAATAGATGGAAATAGTATATGGGTTTTTACATGATAGCTACACTATCATGTGAAATTTCTTGAAAATAATAGTTTCATGTACCTAGAAAACATGATGTCAAATAATTAATAATTTACCTCATTTATCAATAGTTATATTTCATCTGTGATATTTTCTATTGAAATATTTATGGATACACTAAATTTTTAGTTCATTGATTAAATGGAATGTGTTTCAGTTTCTTATCTTTCCATATTGAATTTGACTGATCTAGTTAATTGAATGGACTATTTTATCAGTTATTTACCTTTCCATGTTTATTTAGTCACATTGATTCATTATTTTATCTCAATTAATTCTACATAATGAGAATTTGATCTCCCCTTTATTATGATTCCTTTCCCCAGGTTTTGCAAATTTAATATTTTAATAAGAAAAGAAGGATGTTGTTTATTTCGTTCTATTATGTATCATTTTTTTATATCATATTTCACAATGCATTATGGGTATCATGTATGTAATCTATATTTCCACGACATCTAAAAAGATCTTTCCATTGGGATTTAATTCCATGTAATCATGATAATGTAATAAAATAATGTGCCATATCATCGATTTTGGGGTCAAGGTATAATACATAGAATCGATTGATTTTTAAAAAAAATAAAAACAACATTTAGAAAACATAAATTATGGAGAACAATGCTACGTTGAACACAAGGGATATATATACAACAACATCCATAATTTTATGTAGTGTATTGATTTTGTGGGTATTACAAAAATACATCCTTGTATTGATACTACAATTGGATGTGGTTTCAAAAAATATTTACCTAGGGGTAACAACTCCGATAAGTTGTTCTAGTCCTGACATGTGGTAACTTGGTACATGAAAATGGGCCTTACTGCACAACTGGTTTGACACTCATGGGTATTACGCTTAGGATGCATCACATCTTCATTACCTAACGGTATGATGGATTTAAAATTATATATTTACCTACGGTAACAAATTTTTATGATTCTAGAATTTAATATGAATAAATATTTATTATGTTATATACCATTATTACAGATATACAATGTTCATAATTAAATGAAAATCCAATATATTCCCCTGTTTAGAAAAGGTTCTTGGAAGGAAGAGTGATATCAATACCCATGGATAATGTAGAGGTTACCTTGTTGAGAAAGTCAATGTAGCCGGTATGAGAACTAATATAGTTATGGATAAAATCCGTAATCATGGTATATATATGAAAAAAAAACCTTGAACAAATGGAGCATCCTATTCCATATAGAAAATATACTATGTTGGACCTCTTTATGAGGTAGAATCCCTCATAGTTTAGTTGGACTACTAATCCAATTGTAACTGAGAACTGGATTAAGTCTCTAGATAATATATTTAAGGCCTTGGAATGTAGAAATAAGAAAAGTATTACCGTTGCGTTATATTTTCACAAAGATTATTCCAATCAATGGTGGTCTTTGATACAAAATAGTAGAGAAGAAGAATAAATAGAATTATTTGGATGGGGAGAATTTAAGGATTTATTCATTGAAAATTTTTCCCCTGTGATAAGAAAATTTAGATGAAGAGAATGTTATAGAGCTTAATAAAAAATCAATAAGAGTGTGTTATAAATTATTTTGATACATTTGCGATGTTGTCCATGTATGATATGGATTAGATAAGCTACACTGTGTGAAATATTGACCAATTCATTGATGTTCATGTAGAAAAATCTCCAAATGGTAGTGGTTTCTCACAAATTCTCCTCATATGAAGAGATATTTCAATGTTCCACAAAACATATAATGAATTATCAAGAAACAATGTATTAATGGGAAAAAAAGATAATAATCGTTATTCATAATACCATTAATAAGGGAATGAGTAAATGATGATTAAAGGGTATATGGATTTTATAACCTACAAAAACTATGGATTGAATCCCCTAGGTAAAATATTTAATGGATTTGGAGTTTTTTATAAGTGCGTAGAAAAGGTTCACCTAGAAAAGTAATTCTAGGGGAAGATGGAAAATTCTACTATTCAATGATACAATTGTAAATAATTGGGGAAATATGAAATAGAATGCCCCAGGCATCCAGGGAATGTACCTCCAACTAAAATAATGGATTAATTTACATCATATATTATAAACACAATTTAAGTGTAATGATTAATTTCATTTTTTATTTGGATTTAACAAATATATTGTAAATGTATTTTATTAATTATATTCTTATCCTATGATTTATGAAATATATAAGGATTTTAATATAGTAAATTTTTATTGTGTAATTGATATTATATATTTACTGGTATCAAGAATCTTTATTCATTATAATGCTAATAATTTGGGTAAACACAATATTTAGGGAATGGTAACCCTTAATATATCTCTGATGATGAGATCCTGATGATGAAATTATTTATTTAGATATTTGAGGACTACGTTTTAATGTATTAATTTGTTATTGTAACATGTTCTTTCTATCACTGATGGTGTTTTCAACACTTTTGGATTCATGGAATATATCCAACAACATGTGTTTTACATAATGAATAATGAATACTGCCTGTTTCCAAAAAAGTTATTGTAATTTGAGTTATTAAAATATTTGAAGAGGATACATGATGAATTAATTCATATGTTTGGAATGTGAATCTTTTTTTCTTTTTCATGTTGATTAACGTCAAATATTAAGATCATTTTTAAAACCTCAGTGACATTTTTCTAAAGAGTTGAATAATAATCATTTTGAAATGTATACCATTTAAGAAATGGTTTATGTTTGACATTGGATCTTGTTTTAGAGATTGATAAATTACAGAACTATGTGATGAATCTGGTCTAATGAGATATTGTAGAAATAGTTCAACGAAATTCCAAAATATTATATTGGTCTTATATAAATATACAAAGTAAATATATTTACATATATTCTTATAGAGTTAATGAATTACTAAACTCTATAATAAATGATCTCAAAAAAATATCAACCTAGTACCTATATTTCTAATGACTCAAATGGACCACATATCATCAAGGAAGAAGGAATTTATAATTGGTAACATTATCCTAATAATGTTCTCTATAAATATCCATCATAACCTAAATGTTTTATTTTTATTATGTATCAATGTTTCCATTTACGACAAATTCTCCCCTACCGAGGAACATAGTTATGTGACCATTTTACATTTCATTCTCTCTTATTAAGAATAGGTGATATTAAACCATTTATGATGAGTGTCATTCAAAATTAGATCATTCTAAATCCTTTTACTACTATGATTTTGTTTAAATTGAGTGGTGGAAAATTAATTATTTTGGGGATAATTTAACACCACTATGTTCTATTTTATGAAGGTTATATTTGATATTATGTGTGACATGAGACACCAAATGTGTAAGGAAACAAAAAACCCTAATTTTTTAGAATATATTTAATTTTTTATAAATATTTTCTATATTATATATTATTTTTTCACGTATACACTAGGACATTTTTCTTTACATGCATGAATGTCCATGGCCGATAATTTATGTTTCATGCAAGACCATCTTTTAACCGAACAATAATATATTTTTAATATGTTATTATTTAATATAATAAGACATAACCTAGATATTAAATTAATCATTATGAATAATATTAACTATTTTATTAAAATATATTATTTTAAAATATATAAAACAAATACTTATGTTACAAATTAATTACAAATGAATATACAATCTAATTAAATATAATTTAAAATACTATTTTATTTACGCTGATATTGATGTTTTACCCTAATAAATTAAATTTATTAAAATTAGTTAGAGATATTAATGTGATATATATTATATATCTAATAAATTTTTTTTTGTATTCCTATAATATATTTGATAGTATTAACAAAAAAACAAACCCAATTATATGAAAAAATACTATATTTTTATCAAGGTATTTTTACCACCTTTAATTGTAGCTCCCAATTTAAATCCATTTATATATATATATTATATATTTCAAAATAAACATCATATTTTCAAGACAAAATTACTTTTTTTGTGTATTTTTGGAAATGTTTTTGTGAAGATTCATTTTAAAAATGAATACTGAAGAAAATAATGAATTCTAATTCAAAACATCTTTCACACCTAAATTATTTATATGGTAAAATTATGTTTCAGATTAGTCTTAAATTTTAATTATATCTTATTTTCAATAAATAAAACAATTAAATCAGTGGAATTAATTTAAAATTGAAACTTACTATAAAATATTTTCAATCTCTTGGAAGTGTTTACTTCTAAAAATTGGCATTGTTGTCTATCCCATGATATGATTTTAAAATTTCATTATGAAACTTATATGAATATAATTTGGAAAATTGATTAAATATTTTTAATCAAAAATAATTATTAATTTCTAATATGTTCAAATTAGGTTTTGACCAAAAATATTAATTAATGTGATTAATATTAAAAACAATGATTAAAGTTAAATTAAGCATAATGAGAGACAAAAAATTTACCAGAATGCCTAAATTGACCTATAAGGATTTAAAGAATCAATTATATGTCAATATATATACCCAATACACGTTTGGATTGATTTTTTTTATATTATTTTATTCTAATGAAACATGAATAACCAAAGAATGATTCCATTGTAAAAAGTTTAACTGAGTGACACTCCTTATCCACAATAAAAGGCACCACTTCTCTCCATTACTCACTCATCTAAAACACGATATATTTGTCCATTATCTGAAAAAATATCTTACCAAAAACCCTACCCTAGTCTAGTAATCTTTTCCATTTTAGTAATGTTTTCCATGGAAGCCCTTTGGTATATTCCAAATGGAGTTACCCAATTTTATGGCATCATTTTCCAACGATATCTTTTAATTCATTTCAATCTTCACTCCCTATACTCTTTTTATTCCATACATACATAAAAACACTAGTAACAAAAATATACTTATATTTGATTAGGTTTTTATTTCTACCATCAATTTCTCACACCTCCATCTAATGTGTAATGAAAATATTGTTTCAATGTATGGGGAACTACTGCCTCACGAAGGGATGATTGCACATTATTTCTTCAACGTCTATCATGGTGGCCAATGTGATGGAAAATATATTTATATGTGATATATTTTATTATTTAATGAATACATTCTTCTATAATTTTTATTTATAACCTACCATTATTCATTCAATCTTATGGAAATATCATAATTTCATTTGATGATGTATGGACTACCGACCCCTCAAACCGAAGTGACACGTTCATTCCATGCATTGAATTTAAAAATAATGGTATTAATAAAATTATATAAAATATATAATATAGATATGATACTGGAATTATAATATACAAACTTCATTTATTTTTATATATTTTCATACAACAAATAATTTTATGTAGCGTTCATTCATATGTACGACGTATCATCTCCCTTAACGGTGCATTTCATTTACTATCTCCAAACATTATAAATTATTATAAATATATATGTACTGAATATAAAAATAACTAAGCCCTATTATAAATTATATATATTATTAAATCAATATCTATGAAATTGGAGAAGAAAATAACAAGTCAAAACATACTTGAGAAACCTAGGAAATTAACAATAGAAATAGTTAAAATATTGAAGGATTGTCACAAAAAGGTTAATAACATGTCATAAGAAGATGATATATAATATTATAAAAATTATTATTTATTCAATATAATCTAGAAACATATTTTGAACCACTATATAATAGGATAATTAACACACACAAAAATTAAGTTTATGTTTAGGAAATTTGAATCAATTTAAATTCCACTGAGATTTATTTGTTGTTATCCACCACTTAACTTTTATATAGAGTATACAATTCCATTTTCCATGTTATATCATGAATAAAATTATTTTTAAGTATATTAAATGTTAAATTAAATTATATTACTTCTTAGATATTAGGATTTAAATGTTTCAATGTGGTTTGGTGCACTTTGAATTGTTTAAGGATTATTTTCCTCAATAATGTGTTTAATGTTATTCTTTTCAATCTTGCCATATTTTGTTTGTTATAATTATATTGAAACCATAAAATAATTTAAATATTAACATTATATGGTGATTGATATTATTAATTCCAAATCTATATATAATTTTTTTCTATGATGTTCACTTTGAAAATTATTTGATCATGTGGGAAATATTGATAAATCTATGTATTTTATTCAGTGTGGATAGTTGATAAGGAATATTTGTATTGATTAAATGCATTATTATATTTTATGAATGGTTTTTATAGGTATGAAATTATTGGTTCATGTTTATAGATATCCCATCAACACATCGGTAGTCTCAAGTGATGAAATAGTTGGCCAAAATTATTGGGTTTTTAACCGATAGATAAACCATATTTTTAAAGGTTTTGATGGTACTAGTTCCATGAACCTAGGAAACATGGTGACCAATAATTAATCCTTTGGATCTTTTATTTATAGATATTATTCATCCATTATAATTTCCATCAAAATAATTATTGATACATTTCATTTTAAGTTCATTGACTAAATGGCATGTGTTTCTGTTTCTTGCCTTGCCATATTGAATTTTCTTTTCCAATTATTTTAGTGGAATTTGTTATTAGTTATTTACCTTACTATGTCGATTTATTTTACTTGATTAAATATTTTCTCATTTAACATACCATTACAATGCATTTGAGATCACCGTTATTAATTTTCCTTTCCCTCATTACGAAGAAGAAAAATATGAATAAACTTTTAAGGATAATGTTTATTTTTTTTTAATATATCATTTATGTATTTCCTATTTCAAAAATTATTATGGGTATCATATATGTAATCTATATTTCCAAGACTGCTAAACCGATCAGTCATTCAGGGTTTGATTCATTTTAATCATTCCAATGTAATAAAATAATACTCCAGCACCAAGCTTTTGGATTCAAGGCATTACATCACGAAATATCATAAGTACCACGTCCATTTCATAAATTGATGGAATTTTTCCACTCCAATAAAAATTATCAAAGAAACAATAACATCAAAAGTTGTTTTCTTTCTTCTATAATGGATTTTCCCAAGTAGTTAAATGTCATTAGTTATTGTTTCTTTCTAAGTGACTTCATGACCCTCTTTAAATGAGCATACATTTTTTTTCGGATTCAATAAAATGTTCTTAATTGAGTATTTTTTCACAATGGATTGAATACCTTTGATTTATTATATAGTTTAATTGAAATTTAATTGAATTGGGTTGTTTGAAGACACCACTTGTTGTATTTATGTATGAACATCTTATGTTAATTAAATTAAATGTTATTAATGAAATAAAACATAAAGGGTGGTAAGGACACATCGATAAAATTCATGATTATATAATCATTAAATTTTAATTGTTTTAAATGAAATTCACCGAGTTATGAATGATATTATTAAAAGTTAATTATGAGAGGTAATGCATCATGGATAATATTATATATATGATAATTTCATGATATAGGTATTGGAATGATGGAAAGGGTGAAATTGAGCATAGAGGAATCATGATCTCATACATTGGGTGTTGTGTCTTGGAGTCTCACAAAAATTATAATTTTTGGATGGTGGGCATGATGCACCTTGTCCCCGATAGATTGTTGGCATCAGGGCACACTCACGAATTCAAGTGTCTAAATTATGGAACCCTTACCAACTCAAGGGACGACCATGGCGTCCCCCCCTCATTATGGGATGTATGGAATGTAACATTTTATTGGGGATTATAGGAACATTCATAATATTTATATATGACTAAGTTATTCCCTAGTCTAGCCGGAACCAATTATTCTTGGTATATTGCCACTTATGTCCACACATACATGGTTTATATATCTGGATGAAATATATTACTACATAATTTATATTTTTTACTATATACATATAGTTATAGATCAAAAATGAATTCTAACCATGATGTAAATAGGTATAGTTGATAGGTGTCCATTAAGAACCAGAGTGGGATTTTTTTGTTTATTTCAATAAAATTTATTATGCATATTACTAGAACACTTATATCTATAATAATCCGGAATAAAAAGTTGTTTTAGTCACTATGTGTGGTAATATTATAATATTCATATCTCACACCCTACTAGGGATTTCATTAGACCAGGGTACCTGATTATAACTTATTTTCACTAGACCACATACTATTTTTTGTTTTTTGTTGCTTGTATGTGTGAAATTGTAACATAGGATCGAGCTGGATCTTGGGATGATAATGTATAACTCCATGAATAATTTTTTTATTTACTTATTCTTATATTATAATGAATATTGTTTTCTTTATTTAGGACTTATATTTTTGATAATTTATCATCTTCATGACATGCATACATTTGTTATATATTGGCATTGTCAATATTTATATTCAGTTTATATTATTCTTAAACTACATTGTCTTTCCTTTATTACTTCTTCTACTATTGATTTTTATTTATTATACTACTGTTCTACTCTGATGTGATGTTTAATTATCCTTACTATAACCTCCATATACCCCCACTGGTAGTTGACATCCTAGGGTGTGTGGGGAGGCACACTTAAAGGCAAGTGACCCTTAGTTCGGGACATTTTCATAGTTTTTAGTTGAGATGGGATGTTATAAAGTGTTATCAATGGGTTTTTACCTTCACATTAATATTTTTAGAATTTTTTTATTGGAGATTAGGAATGTGTTGATGCTTCATAAATAGTTGGTTCTTGGAAAAATCACTATGCCCATGTAGAAAATTCCAAGTGCCTGAGAATGGGATTTATGTTTGTGTTATTTGATATTATAGTCGGCTTCGATTTCACAATAAGTAAATGTTTTAATTTCCACTTCATATTGATTTATGATACACTGGGTTTTTACCCTTTTTCTATTATGGTAAGGCACATAAAAAATCACAACCCATTTATATTCTATGGAAAGTAGTTTCATTTGTAGCTTTATAGCTGATTCTATTTTTGTGCCCTGAGTGATATGACATTCTATTGTTTTTATTTCATTTTTTATTATATAAAAAGGTTATGTCATTGAATGAAACACTCCCTATTCATCAATCATGTTTTTATATGTTTACTATTTTTGATAACATTCATAGTGTTATTTTTATATATTTAATATGTTTCATGGGATAAATAATTTGGTTGTGATTAAACTGGAGCCATTTTTCAGTTTTAAGGTATATGTGCACCTTAAAATTTTGAAAAGGTTACCATTGAACTCGGAAAATACTCCTTCCATAAATTTCTCTATAGACTATTGTTAAAATGAAAAATCTATTAATCTTCCAATGCAAATATACATTGATTTCAACTAATGGGATCCATATTTTAATTTGTAAGGTGTGTGGCTGCTATATAGGATTGTGGATTTCAATCTATGGAACTAAACCATTTTATCTGATCATGTATTATTTTAAAATGGTTATAAGTGTAAAATATATTTATTTATTTTTTGAATGAATTTTATTATTTATTAATGATTGATATATTATTAATGAGGCATGATGACCCGTATGGCTAATTTTTTCTAAATGAACAACTGGACCCAAGTATTTCAGTGGGGGATGTTTCATATTAGATAACCCACTACATGTTTTTTGAAACTATAATAATTAAAAAACTATTATTGGATTGAATTCTCATGAACCCAGTTTGGTTAAATTAGAATCTCATAGGTATCCTTATCTTTTATAACATAACAACGAATTTATAAAATAAATTTCCTACTTGTGAAGAGATGTCAAAATAATTTTTAATGATTAAAATGTGAGTTGATAATACATTCCAGTTATTCCATGGTGTTTTCTTAAATAATTTTAATCTATAAAAATATAATGTTAATCAATGTAATGGATTTTAAAATCGAACCTGTAGTGGTTTACTTTATTCAACCCCTCATGTAAGGGTATTTTAAATATCTATTTTTGTTTCATGGAATTAAAACATTATCATTTTTTGTTGGTCTTATTATTCCATGAAATGGATTTTGTGATAAGATATCGAGACTAGTGAAATTATTTTTTTCATAACCTAGTACTGTGGTTGATTATTTCTATACATATGGCGAAATCTCTAGGTAGGTAGAACTGTTAGAAAGTAAATTCATTTCAAATGTCATGATAACTCTTCTTTATGGTGTTGTTTGGGTGATGTATTCCCTAGTTATAAGTAAAGTTTCTAAATGAAAACCATGTTCATACTGGTGGTTATGGTATTATCGACCATTGTTATAGTTGTAGGAATCAAGAAATTATGATTTTTAGAAGGTTATACATTGCATGGGTGTGGTCAGATGCTTATTGGGCCTCGTGGTCTTATTGTTTTCCTCGGTACATGAAAACATGTAGTTTCATCATCCTGGTTAAATAGTCATATGAGGCAATACAATTATTGGTTATATATCTTATAAATCCTTCCAAATACATGAATTTAATGGAAGGTCATCCAAGGTGTTGTATCAAGGGTGTATCATCTGGATTTTATAATCCCATGATGTATGCGTTTATATATTTGGTACCCATAATGTTTCTAAATAATGTAACGAACCAGTTTTGTTTAGTGAAATCAATGATCCTTCTATTATTTAGTACATGATATGTTCATCTCCATAGTAGGATGACCAATGATTTTAAAGGAATCTAGTTCATCCAAATTCTCAGAATGAAATTCTAATAAGATCTGGTGTTTTTTACATATCAGTTTGAATGGTTTTGGCTTTCATGTCAAATTATCTAATGTTTTGATGAAGTGATTTTCACTCAGAGGATAGAAACATGTATGTTAAATGTTTTTTATGTAATTTGATGATGATAATATGGTTTATCGCTTATATTTGGAGACTAGGGAACTCTTATTCTAGGTATAATCTCATCAATTATGGTAAAATATTCCTTCCATGTAGAGGGGACACTATCGTAGTTTACCATTTTAAAAATGGTCAATTTTGTTTTCAAAATATAGTGATGCCTGTAACATGTCGATGGTTTCTCAACATCTTGATATTGATGTGGATGGATTTGTATGCAACCCTTATGAAACATTGTAGGTCTTGGATGGACTTCAATTGTTATGTTTAAGTGATCACAGAATGCCTTGGGTTGTAAAGGATTGTCATCTATTAATGGAGATGAATCATCATGTAAGGTCAATCATCATTTAGCGAGTATACCAGTAGTGGTCTGATTGGATTTCTTTAAATATTATCGATATCTTCATAGAGAAATATTTAGAAATAGCTTAGATTATCCCCTATCTTAATGTCATCATTGATTCACTAAGAGATTATTGGTCTTACGCCAAGAAAAAGTTTAGAAATATGCCATGTCAGGATGGGTTCTTAGGCATAGTGTATATAAGACACATGGTTTCTATCAAGGCTTGTTATGTATTAAGTGATAACTGAGTTCCCTTGTAGAAATTACTCAGATGAAATCTGGGATACCAATCATCTTCAATTGAATTATCTTCAAGTATAATTCCCCTCTATGATTATTTAATTACCAAAAGTAGATTTTTTACCCTCATTCCAATGTCTCTTATGTAATCATGTAGTATGAACTACCTTTGGTTAGATTCTTGGACTTGATTTCATTTATTTTAAAGAAAGACTAGACTTGTTTTTAGACTCAAATTTCATGTTTAAAATCTAAATATTCAAGAGGGATTGATCTGTAAGAAAACATTTTTCTTGAAGAGGCACAATTGATAAAATGGCTAGGTGAGGTTTCATCGTGGAACGTCACCGGAAATCAAGTATTGGATTCGATGAGTGAGATTTTTATAAAGGTGTGAGGCATTGAATAAAGGTGTTTTGATTCCGTTATCAGACACTCTAGCCATATATTCTATGAGTTTTCAAGGTAAATTTTTTAGGGTCGCTCTAATTTTTGTCCTTCTTATTAAATGAATACAGTTGGATGGAACCATTTTAAAAATGTCGTCAGGTTAAGGTAACATGGTTAAATGGTTGATTATTTCTTCCCTTCCAAACATGAATTACCAGTTCATTACAGTCGATTGAGATTTTATTGTTTCTTTAGAGAAAGGTTTATATTACGAACATAGATGTAATCATGTTTCCCATGTTAAATAAATCACTCTGAGAGAATTGTTAGACCAATTAGAGCATCCTTTATAGGAAATTTTGACAGGGGAAAACCATTCATTCTTAATTGTCCATTTATAATGTTAATCCCTAATGTGTGGAGGTCCATTAACCATATGTTCAATGAGATGACTTGTTGATCATTAATCTCGCTAAACGATCTTGGGTAATATTTATTTAAATGTTAAATTCAAAAAACAATCATTTATCATGTTTCGATGGCATAAGTCACATTTAAAAAAGTAATGTTTTAAGGTTTGTGGGATCTTCCGAAACCCAAAATAGAAATTTTAATAATAATTAGTTACCCATGTTGGTTGGGTGATGTATTTTTTATTCTTGAAGTTTTCATGGGGAAGAGGTGGTCTAAAGTGGAGAGGTGTAACGAACAACATTTTGATCCATGGTAAAATTCTAATGGAATTTTAATTTTGGAGTTTAGCTGATGATATGTTCTTCAAAAAGAGATTCTAAACATAATAATGATATTTGGAACAAATCAATGCGATTTTTTAGACATCAAAACGGGCCTGAGGCTTCTCTTAGGTGCTCTGATGAGTTTATGGAGCACCAGGCTCTGAAATCTCTTGCATTGGTGGTCTAAATAAGATGCATGATTTGTCTAAAACCTTGGTGTTTTAATAGGATTTTTTTTGTCTTATGAAGGTGACAATATGTGTTTCACATGGTCTAAATATGGTTTTCCCAAAGTTTTCACCAAACCCAAATGGTTATTTCCACATAGGCTTTACCCTCGCACTATTCATCGCATGGTTGGTGCACGGTTAGGCTAACCATGTGGCACGACCATGAATGATGGGTTTCATATGGTGTGGGAGCAGTATTGTTCTCATAGGGTTTTGCCAAATCATGCATCCAAATCATGAACCTAGTATTGGGGTAGAAACTACACATCATCCCTTAATGAAATTAAATTTCACATAAACTTTTTTCATCCCCACCTATATCCATGTGAGAACATCTTCTTCATGGGTTTCTCCTCCTCCATTCATATTATAGGTATCATGTTATATTATCTATTAATATTTAGAATTGTGTCCCATAAATCCCTATGTAATGATCTATGTATTCTCACCATTTATTTATAGTATATATTTATTCAGTTTCCTCTTGACCAAGTTATCATAGTATGATATCGTTTGACCTATTTTCAAGGTGGCTGACTGTTTTGTATATTTCATCCAAACAAGAATGAGTTAGACCATGATAATAGAATAGTATAATGTCATAAACATATGGTAGGTGGTCTTTGGATTGTTCCCACAATCCCATTAAATTGTAAATGGTGTCGTTGTGATTCACTTCAGCCCTTTCTAAGCCTCACCTATTAATTTATTTCATCATGCCAAATCGATAAACACACAAAGATACACTCTGTATGATCATATATGTGTATATAGAGGGTGTCGTCCCAAATAACATACACCCTTTAGGTGTTCTAGATTAAATTTCTCATTTAGAATTAAATGAATGAATTCCTAGATCACCTTCTATGAATTTATAATGGATTATTAATGGAATTTTCACTTTTAATATTTTTTATAAATAACAGTGGAACCTCCTATGTTTCATGTTGATCCATGTAATTGAATATCTATGTATGGTGCTTTCTGAAATGTTTTTAAGACTAATTTAACAATAAATCCTGAATTTAATACTTTATTCAGTTAAAAAAATTGTTTGATAAACAATATAGTGTTTTTATAATAAACCCCCTTAGATTGGGTGCTTTATATTTGAAATTATAATTTCACAATTAGTGTTTTAGAACATGGTTCATAATAATTTTTTTAGCGGTTTTCCTATTCTTTTATTAAGGATTTTTATGTGGCTTGTTGAGGAAATGACCTTTACTATTTTCTAAATGGAGTTTTTCTTATTTTTTATATAAATGATTTTTTAACCGAGGACCCTCCTATGTACTTGGATCTTTTAATTTATAAAAGTAGATCTCCTAATCCAATATAAATGGACAAAAAACCGAGAACCATCAATTTTCATGGCTTAATTCTTAATTGGATTATACTGAATTAGTAAATTCCATTAGATCAAGGTTCTTTAAATGTTACTTGGTGACCCTTCTCATATGAATTTTTATGTTTTATAGATTCAATAGAATTTTCTTAATTGAGTATTTCATTAATTATGTCCTAAATTCCATGGATGTATTATATGGTTTAATTGAAATAGAATTGAATTAGATTGTACTATCACTCCCCTTTTTGTATTTAAATAAGCACATTCTGCCTGAATGAAAATAAATGATATAAATGAAATGAAATGTAAAGGGTTGAAAGGCCACTAAAAACATTTCAGGATTATTTACATAATTAATTTAAATTATTATAAATTAAATTCCCATAGTTATAAATGGGATAATTTATAATGAATCATGAGAGGTTATTCCTTGTGAATAATGTTAAAAATAAGAAAATTCCATGATATAATATATTGAATGATAGAAAGGGAGGATTTGAGAATAGTTGAATCATGGACCCATGCATCAGATGTAGAGTCATGGTATCTCGCACTTGTGACACTATGTGGATGGTGGGAATAATGCACTGTGACCCTGGATGATTGTTGGCATGATAGAATACTCATGAATTCGAGTGTTGACATAGTGGCACACTAACCATCTCTAGTGACGAGCATGATTCCTTACACTCATTATGAGATGTATGGTATGTACCCATTTTTCTAGAGAATATATACTCATTCATACTTATCATGGATGATTGATTTACTCCCCAGCCTAGCCATCACCGTGTATTCCAGGTATATAGGCACTTACGTCCACACATACTTGGTTCATACCGGTGGATGAAATATATAACCATACTATGAAAATATTATTACTATATATATATACGGTTATAGATCCAAAACTATTTTAACCCATGATATTAAGGAGGTAGATATTCAATGTGTCCATTAGAAACATGAGAGGGCTGGTTTGATATTTATATCAATATTGTTTTTTATTCATATGACCATAAAAAAAACTTGACTTATTATTAACATACATTATTATGTTGTAGAAATCATGGGTGGTAATCTACTGAGATTTGTATATCACACACTAATAGGGTTACCATTGCACTAGGGTACCCACATTGGCCATATTTTCACATCACAAAGGACTTTTTCTTCTGTTGTGTTTCTTGTATCTAGGATATTAAAATATAGGATCGAGATGGATCTTGGAATTATTAGGTATATCTCCATGGAGAGTTTTTTCATTTAATATTAATATATTGTCTTATGTAATGTTTTAGGTAGTATTTCTGTTGTTTTAGTTATATATCAACATTAATACATGTATGAATTTGTTGTATATTTGTACAGGCCATATTTTATATTCATTGTATATTATTTTTCAACTTATATATATTTCTTTTCTAACTACTTCCATTGTGAATTTTTTGGAATTATATAAATGTGCTACTCTTATAGGTGGGTATAGTCTCATCACTATGAACTCCATAGATCCCTGTAGTTTTTCAATTGCCTCTATTGTATAGGGAGGCATTCTTGAGGTAATGTGACCCACTGGTCCGATGACCGTCTTAGTGTTCAATCGAGTCGGGATGTTACATAGACAATACATGAACATGTCAGGTCTTATATAGATGAAGACACTATTTACAATGTCATTTTAAGATGAATATTATGTGGATTATTCATCGATAAAGATAAACTGAGGTTTAAACCAATGTTTCATTGACATATTTTCCCTATTCCTATGTACATCAGAAATTATTTTCATGTTTGGGGCCATTTTTATTTGTCCCAATACTTCATATCATCATCTGATTTTGGGAATATAGATGTATTCATGTTTTCTTATTAGTTTTTTTTTATATTTCATTATTTTTTGGGCAGGATGAAGTGTGTGTGAATACAATTACATTATTAAAATTCATCCCATATTATATATTCCTTATGAGGGGTGTTTCCAGAAATTATCCTACGGTGGAGGTAATGGGGTAGTTTTTGTTATAATGGTGGCCAAATAAGTGAGCCCTGATAGGTGGGGTTGTGATAAACCTCCTATAAATAAATATCTATTACCTTCTTCATATATCAAATGATTAACATAATTCATAAACAATATTTTTAATCTATAAATATTTGTATTTATTATACACTATGGAATATAATGGTTTCACCACTCAATAAAATAACATTTAGAGTAATAAATAGTATTTAGAAATAGAATATATTATATAAAAATATATTATAAATATCAAAAATAATATGGATATTTGTGATAAATTTAAATTTCAATTAAAAATATCCATGATAAATTTAATGTTTCAAGATAAATACAATGACTAAAAATTTATTTATAAATAATGGATTGCATCAATTCATCAAAAGTATTTGTTTTTAAATAATATATTCCCCATTAGATAATAAATTAAAATAGAAAAAAAATTAACATAACATTTAATTAATTATTTTTATCTCTAAAACCATTGAAATAAATTTATGCAATATAAATGAGTATAAAATGTTTTTGGCAGCATGAAAATCGATTAATGTCATACAAATTTAAAAACAATCCTTTTGGCATTTCGTAATGAATTTAAATAATCATTTTGAAATATTTATAATGATACCTTTAATACTATTAAAAATGAAAATGGTAAAATAAAATATTCTTGATGAATTATTTGAGTTATTAAAAATTAATTTTGTAAAAAAAATCTGAAAAATATTTACATAAAATAAAAAAATAATCAATCAATATAGAAATAATATTTACATTTATTCTAAATATTATATTTCATGATTCAAGTTATAAATATAGGAATTTTTTTAAAACAATAAAACTCCTTAAATATTTAGAGAATTTGAAAATATATTTTTTATGGATATATTATAAGATTCATTTATGAAAATAATAGGAACCCCAATAACGATATTGTAAAATAAATTCACACCACATTGTTAACATTAAAGAAATATACGCTTGAAATAAAAACCATGAATTGAAATATAAATAATCATTAAAAAATATATTTTGGTTAAAATAATAATAATTGAATTATATTTGACACATAAAAATATATAGTTGAACAATACTAAATATACCTCAATTGAGTGGAAATTGTAACAAAATCATATACCTTGTGTTTATCCTACACCAAAAGAAATTATACTTCTTCAATATTAAATTTAAATTTATTATAATTCTAAACTATATTAATTTAAATATCTATAATATCATATATGGTCAGTTTTTGTAATATTTTCATCTTTAAAAAATTATATTTATAATTGTTTCAGGTGTTAACTACTTCATTTTTTCTAAAAAAATATGTTTTCATAGTTCAGGTCCAAAAACATAGATAATGGATCAATCATAAATAGATTTCTAATAATGTTATAAATATCATATAAATTCATTCTAAATTTATTTTGATTCATAAAAAATGTACAGACAAAAAATATTACTCAATTTATGGGTATGGTGGGCCATATGTAAACATGAATGATGTTTTCAATTTTTGACGAATGGAATGAAAGTAAATTAAAAAATAATACACAATTTAATTATAATTTTTATATCCAATATATATATATATATATTATTAAATAAATATATACTTATTAAAAACAATTTAAAGTGTAAATGAAGAATTGATCACATCGCTTCGAAGAGGTGGTAGTGCACACTTACACCCAAGAGAACATGTCATCTTCCAACCGATATGAAAGTAAAATTTATATATAATATCATTATTCCAGAATTATTTTTATGTCATTTATATCATATATATTCCTTAGTGACATCATTATGACTATCCATGTGAGTGATGATTGAAAATGTCCCAACCCGCCCCCCTGGGGCCCGTGCCTTGACTACCCCTAGAATGCCTTCCATAATATGGGGACTAGAATCTAAACGTGTATTACCTAAAACGGGAAGGTCATTACTTTATACCAGTACAAACGAACGGTGTGAGAACACAACAAGAAGCAACTGTGCAATGAAATTCTATAAAAAAATGAATGTTGAGAGTAAAATGTGTCGGAATACAAGCCCAACTGAAAGTACGAGTAAAACTGAAAGTACAAATATAACTGAAAGGAACAATACAGCTAAAAAATGGAAAACAACTTCTGGGTCATCCTCTGAGTATCCTACCTAGAGGGTAAGTATAGATCGCCTCCCCATAACCCCATGTTTTCCTGTCTCCTCTGCGTACCGCTTAGTCCTGCCTTCTCAAACCTCAGCCCAGCTGCTTGTCGTCTGCAAAAGACACAACAAGGTGTGGGCAAAGCCCATGAAGGAGTGAGTATAAAGATACACCGTATTGACCTAGAGACCCCCGAAGGTCTCTCATAATTACACAAGGAAAATAAAAAGTCTTGATCTCAATCATAAATCCCAAAGCAAATGTTATACCTCAATTAGAGACTCAACTCAAACCAGGTAAACAACTCATAGAAATAGGATATGATGATGAACCAAACATGATCTCTATGTATGCTAATAGCCAGCGACAGATTCTCTAGGCCTAGAAACAAGTAATATCCCTATCCATAACGCCGAGCACCTCAGCTGCTGGCAAACTACTCCCCTAACGAGTATAGTGGGCCTGCCACATCACACAGAGGCGCTTCCCACTAACCTTGAAATGCTGAGGTACTCCTCCCCATCGCGAATCGTGGGACTTCCATGTCACATAGAGCCACTCCCCCACCATGGCCTGCTGAGGTTATCCTCCCCATCACATACCGTGGATGATCCTTACTATGGTCTGCTGAGGTACTTCCCCTAATTCCGTATTGTGGCCATCGAGTCACTCTGAGTAAACAAGTCAATAGTCGTCAGGTATCAGCCTGTCACGGGGTTGTGTACGTAGCACATTTTGGAGAACCGCTCCCCAAGAAGCCGATCGTATATCAACTAGCACTATGTATCACAAATATTTAACTTGATGATCAGTCGTGTCACCAGGGTTCCAATGCAATACATGATGCGTCAACCAGACACACGGTCTGTGCGTTATTAGCATTTAAGTGCAAAGGTCCCAGTTGTAATTAGGTAATAACCAACCCTATAGTAATCCATGTTTCTCAAAAACTCTCATGGAGTAAGTAAAAAAGGACCCTATATCTCCAAGGATCCCAACATTGCAGATAGTTTATCAAACAGACGTCTGATTCTTGAGATAAGGCCCTTTAACTGTTTTTGGTCCTGTTTTCACCCTGGTCTGTGGAATGCAAGGCAAGTAGGGCCCAGGACCAGCCTGGGCAGCAAAAAGGGGTGGCCCGAAAGGGAGTCCCCTCTCGTTTATTGTGGGGACCGCAAAGTCGTGGCCCAGTCCGAGAAGGGTCACGGCCCGTCATGCAATGTTGTGGCCTGGTCCGCTACATAGTGGTCCTACAGTGAAGGGCGTGGTCCACAGTGCTTCCACCAGGTGGCTCGGGGGAGACGCTCCCCAAATATCTTGACCGACCAAAGGTTGTTCGGCCTTTGAAGCGGCGGTGCCACCTGGGTTCTTCCCGATCACTGAAGAACCCACTGGAGGTGTAGGTTCCACCTCCTCCTCCATGGATTTGACCATAGTCTCTTACTCACTGGAGGCACATGATGGTGCATCGATCATTCCTTCTGCAGTCAGCTGATGAGTCGACCTCCATCTCCATCTGCTTTAGTTGATGAGCCATGAACCCTTTGAACACCGAAAGCATGCGACGGCCCACCACACATTCTCCACAGTCGGCTAGTTCCAACTGCTCTGATGTCTACCGTGGCTTCCTGTCCCGTAATTCTTAGTGGCGTGCATTGGTGTGTCACCTCCTTCATAGAAGGTTGGTGTCGCTACGCCGGTGGTCTTCCATGGAAGGCGCAAGGGTAACCATGTTATGTAGGGTTCATGGAAAATTTGTTAGGACCGCGCCCTCGACATTAGCTCATGATCAATGGGAGGATAAAATGGGTTTATCAATTTTTGTAATAAACTACAAACAAAACCCCACCAGGATACCCCGTAACAAACTCTCGTGAAATAAATGATTCACGAATCATCCCGTTAGTCAGTTTAGCCATGTTCATCATATAATTTTGAATAATGGATAAGATGGAATCATTTAAGGAAGCGTAAATGAATTAACCCAGACCTCAAATCATCGGAGAAATGACCATGCTTGAAGGTGGGTCGGTGTTCTTCATTCCCACAATGGGCATATAATGACGCCCCTCACACGTCATCCTTCTGTTCTTGGTTTGAGGTCACCTGTCACCTCCAGCTGTGATTGGATCTGTCTTCCAAGGGCCTGGCGTTACAATGCACCTTCTGCACTTCATTCCGTGGTGAAGCTGTGCTGATACCCCTCCCCAACTCCATATATATAGGGTAGGGGGAGGGTATGTAATGATGTTATAATTTAATGGGGATCAACAATTAAGAAGCATTAAAATTCCCCAAAGATGTAGCTATATAGGGTTGGCAGGTTAATCCATTTATTGGCTTGACACGTCACTAGCCCCACATCTTTTCATGTACATTGGAGGATATAAAATAAAATAATAAAATTATGTTATTTATTTTCTTTTAAAATGTAACAATACATAACTTTTTCTCCAGACCTAATATGGTCATAGTAAATCCCCTCTTAATCAAATCTTGTTTCTAAGGATTCAACAGTGTCGTCAGATGTTTAATCCGAGCTACGGTTCAGAAGATAGAAAATGACGCTCATGCGTTTACTGAACGTACCCAAAAAAAAAGATCAATAAATTATTAGCGTTCTCCCTCAACATGTGTCGGTCAATTTTAAGCTCCTCCTAAAGAGAACACACCCCAAATAACCCAACGGTATAGTCATATTTTAAATCTGAGTTACCGTTTAGATGTAATGGATTTTACAATAAAATTATTTCCACTTAATTATTTTATTTACCGTAAAAAACTACCTTTCACTGGTGGCTTGCGCCGGACAATGTTAGTATCAGCCTAAGGAAAGAATACACTCACTAATTCAGTGGGGTTCGAATATTTTCAATCTTTTTTACCATTCATGAGTTATAATCATTTGAAAAATAAAATAATTTCATTCAATTATTTTCTTTACTGTTACGTCATTTTCGGGTTTTCTCATAGGAGGCCCATGCTGAGTAATCATAAGCCACGCCTAGGGAAAACCTGCTATCCTGAGCACAATGTTGTACTCATACTTCTAATATGGGAAACCGTTTAAGAGTTATTATAGTTTTTTCATGAAAACTTATTACGGTATCTATTTATTTTTTAACAAAACATCAATGTATAATTCTGGGTCCTTCGGGCCACAGTATCACCCGTCGTCAGATTTCGTGTTCTAGAAATAATTCCATATAATTAAAAGCAAATTCATGGAAAATTTGGGTCATTACATTCTCCCCACATTAGGGATTTTCATCCCTAAAATCCACAAACATATACTTAGAAAATAAATGTGGGTATTGAGCAAAAATATGAGCCTCTTGATCCCATGTGCTCTCCTTGACGTTCTCATGCTGCTAGAAAATGTGCACCCGAGATATCAACTACCCACAAAGGACCTATTCATGTTGATCCTAAATCTCTAATTGTCCCTCTGTAAATGTCGCTCAGTCATCAAAGTCCATCCCACAATGGTTGAAGACGTGAGATGGGTGGTCCATGTATCTCCTCAGTTGGGATACATGGAAGACGTCGTGCACATTCTCTAACTTCAGTGGAAGTGACAAGTGATATTCCAATTCTCTTATCCTCTGAAGTATTAGAAATGGCCCGATTAACCTTGGTGATAACTTGCCACCTCAGCAAAATCTATGTAGTCCCCATCGAGGAGAGACTCACAAGAAAATGTGGTCCCCCTCATGGAACTCTATAGGTCTCCATCTTCTGTCATCATATGACATCTATCTGGTCTGTGTAGTCTTCATCCGCTCCTGGATGGTCTGTACCTTCTCATTAGTTGGTCATACCATCTCTAGAAAAATAAATTCTAACTCCTATAGGTCTATCCAGCATAGAGGTGATCTGCAAGGTCGACCGTATAGGGCCTCTAATGGTGCCATGCCACTGGTGGATTGATAAATATTATTGTATTTCAACTCCCCCAAGGGCATGTGATCTTCACGAATGTGGCCAAAATCTAGGACACATGCACAAAGCATGTCCTCTAGCATCTGAATAGTTCGCTTTGTCTAACCATCCATCTGAGGATGAAAGGTGGTGCTCAAATATAGCAGTGTCCCGAACGCCTCCTGTAATCTATTCCACTACTGGGATATAAAATGTGCTTCATAGTCAGAGATGGTCATTGATGTCACCCCATGGTAGTCACACAATCTCTTGAATGTATAGGAATCCCAAGCCCTCTACATATCCCTGCTCTCAGAGAGGTTGGATGTGGTCTGACATTATGTGTTGGTCAACGATCACCCAAATTGAGTTAGGTCCCCTAAACATACATGGAAGTCATGTCTCAAAGTCCATGGAGATCTCATCTCAATTACACTCTAACACCTCTAGTGGATGAGATAAGCTAGCTTGAACCTGATGCTTAGCCTTCACTTACTGACAAGTGGGACATTAAGAAGGAAACTCTTCCACTAATTTCTTCATCCCTGGCCACCAGTGCTGATGCCGGAGGTCCTCATACATCATCGCCTCACTATGATATACCACTAGAGGGGAAGTATGGAATTACCTCAACACCTCCTCTCATAGCACCACATGTACCATGGATCATCCTTTTAAGAGGAAGATGGCTCCCCACCTTCAGAAAACCCATCAGGTGCTTGCCCTGAGGATATCTGAACATGATGAGACTCATAGTCAATGTCCCGAATATTTGCCTCCCTAAATCATTGAAGGAGTTGGGGAGTGGCTATCAATGACTGGATATATGCTTCTCCATAACTATCCATGAAGGATATCTACAATGCAGTAAGCTTCTCTCTCCCCTAACTCAGCAACTGCAGACCAGACTTCCTACTGAGTGCATCTAATGCCACATTCCCCTTCCTAGGAGTATTGACTATCTCAAAGTCATAGTCCAGGAGGAAATCTATCCATAACAACTATCTCTGGTTCAAGTCCATCTTAGAGAAGATATACCTGAAACTCTTGTGATCAAAGTAGACTGTACAATGTTCACCCATCATGTACTGACCCCATATCTTCATGTCAAAGATCGTTGCTGCTAACTCCAGTTCGAGGGTGGTGTAGTTTTGCTCATGTTGTTTTAGCTGTCAAGAGTCGTAAGCAATCACTACCCACTCCTACATCAGGAAACACCCAAGCACAGTCCCTAACACATCAAAGTAGACTATATACCCAACACAATCTTCTCGTATCCTCACGATGGGGGCACTCGTCAGTCTATGCCTCAAATCTTGGAAACTCTACTGGAATCCCTCTATCCAGACGAAGGGTTACCCCTACTTCGTCAATGATGAAAAAGGTACTAAAACTATAGAAAAGTCATGCACGAACCTCCTATAGTATCTATACAACCCTAAAAATCTTTGCACCTCTGTCATTCTCATGGGTGGCTCCCATGTAAGCACAACCTCTATCTTTTCTAGATCCACTACAACTCCAGCCTCTAAATTAACATGACCAATAAGGTGGACCTCTCGTATCCATAACTACTTCTTTGAGAATTTACCATAAAGATGGTTCTCTCAGAGTGTATCCAGAACTACATGTAGATGATAGGAATTCTTCTCCTTAATTGGTGAGTATACCAAAATATCATCATTGAACACCACCACAAAGTGATTGAGGAAAGGATGAATAATCCTATTCTTGAGTCCCATGAACACTACTGTGGCATTGGTCACACCAAAAGGCATAACTAAGAACTCATAATGGCCATACCGAAATTTGAAGTCCATATTCTGCACATCTACATCTAATATCAAGAGTTTATGATATCTTGATTAGATTTATATCTTTAAAAACCCATGATCTCCCTTTTTCTGATCAAAAAGATCTTTAATCCTTGGATGTGGATACTTAATCTTAATGGTCACCTAGTTTACGTGTCGGTAGTCAACACTAAGTCTCAAACGTGCATATACCTTTTTGTTGAATAGAATCGGGGATTCCCAAGGAGAATCAATGGATATTATGAACCCTTAACTTTCAAGTCCTCCCATAATACACATAACATACAATGATTTGTGGGAGTCATCAGATATGCTGGTGTAGATATCAGTTGAAATGCGCCAACCCCTCTATACCAATGCTGGTGACTTACTAAGTAAATTGGAATGGTTATAATGAATTAAAATCATGAAGGAACAATCATTTTAGTAGTCTTGAAGAAACTAGATACATATATTTGTCTTTAATTACATTGGAAAAGGATACATAATAATATATATAACAATAACAAAAAACTGCATCTATAAGAACTCAATAAATGATCTCCTCTTCATCAACTGTTGAAATTAAACAATGAAAGGGATGATGTCAAATGTTCCGTAAGGGATAAAAATGGAGGAATCATGAATCTATAATAACTTAATTGTAAACAATTTTACATAATCAATATGACATGGCCAACAAATGAAAAACTCACGTCATTAATAAACTGAGAACGAAAATAAATCCTTAGATTTTGATGTAGTGAAAACATCATGGATAGTAATAAGTGATAATGAATAAAGATATTGATTATTAATTGTATTTCATGTATCTAGAACATGATACCATAATACTGTAAAAATGATTTAGTTCTATGGGTAGAAACCCATCTGATTTTTGGAAAAAACTCGATGGGTTTTCACCAACTGATTTGTCTCATGAGATCTAATGATGGATAAAGGGGTTGTAGTAGGCCCCACCCACCTCTACATCCAAATACTTCTTTATAAATAGATTCAACCCAATATCAGCATTACTTTACATTACTTTTATATAATAGAGGATACAGATTCGTCAATATTTCCATAGTCAAAACAACATTCAAAATAATTACTATATGCAAAATGGTATACGACTTAGACAATAATCATATATATGATATGAGAATGTGGATATATAAATGGAATTTTATTTCAATTTAAAAGTGATATCAAATGTAAATTAGGTACACTATATAAGAAATATTAGGTTCACAATACTAAGCAAGTCACAATGAAGTGAAGTTTGAGACGATGCTCGTTAAGACGTTGTAATCAATTGAGTCGTATGCCCAAAAGTTAATAACCACAAAATGAATTATAAAATTACATTAATATAAATAGAATAGTGATAATATATATCAAATGGTAGTACAACTATACCACCTATAAGAAAGAAGAGGCAAAAAATTGAAATCCCACAGAATTGAAGGTGAGTTGAGAAAACCCCTTACAAACATTTCGATATGGTAATGAGTGTTCTTACGAGGGCTTAATGAGATGTAAAGTGGTATACCATTATTTATATGTCATAAGGCTAGTATGGGAGAGGTTCAAAAACATACCCCATCATTATTCATTAAAAATAATGGTGCACAACATATGGGATATTCTGGAACAAAAGTGAGAGAGAGGATCCCTTACCATATGCTTGATGGTGTTATTGATTATTCTTAATGACCTGAATAATCAAATTTAGCATCATAAATTAATAATTCCAGAACCTCATAAACATTTAATTGATATTTTATGACCATATTTGTTTCATTAAAATCTTTTTTTATGCTTTAAGAGATTCAATTTTATTGTTTTGGTAGCATTTTCTTCTTTGGTTTTCATGAACTGTTTACTTGTATTAATGAAATGATGTTTGTTTGAGATATGGATAAACATTCCAAATTGTTAATATAAATTATTAGTGAAATTTAAGAGATATAAATTATCGTATAATTATTCGTGTTATATACTATTAGGATGATTCATTTGATGAGTTATAAAATAAAAGCTTGGATTTGGATTGGTGGTTTTCTGCACAATAAACTTGTTGTGAATTATTATGTCATATTATGAATGTGTAAGGACTCCGGAAAATTAATCAAGATAAAATAAATATATTATGACCTGGTTCATCCATTTAAATGGTTTCATGACCATTATTAAAAATAGTAGTGGAAATTGAAAACCAGTCTGCCTTGAGTGTGATAAATTAACACATCTCGGACAGTGTTTGCATTTATTGTATAAATGGAGGGAAAAGATAGATTATGATGAAATATTACATTAGAAAAATTAAAATAAAATACATGTAAGGTACTGGAATTATCATGGAATTTCGATGAGGTGAAGTGAGAAGGGAGAACAAAAAAATGGAACATTGTAAAAGAAATTGAAAGAAAAGAGAAGAAAGGCTCACCTCTTGAGTACTCCTCCTAGAGAATCTATTTAAGGCCTTTGTTTTTAGCCTTTTCGTGAGACCATCAGGTCTTGGATGTGGGGAGAGGTCTTGGGAAGAGTATATTGCAGAATATTGGCAAGGCCTGAAGCTTGAGTGGTGAGGGAGGAAGAGGGGGTTGAGAGTGATTTGTATATTAGAGGGGAGAGGAGTTTTATTAATATTATAATCATTAATGTATCATTTCCTCTCAAGAAAAGAATTAGTGAGTATTCCATGAACAATACTAGTAATATATGAATTTTATTTCCATATTTGGGTGTTTACATCACTCATGGTGCTAGGAATAGATAATTTAAATTATAATTAATTTATAAGATAAATTAATGTATTTTACTATTCACCAAAAGTTCATGAATTTCAAAAAAATCAAAAAAATTAGCCTAATCATTTTTCAACATGAAGAAACCAATAATGAAGTCTATATTTTAAAAATAAATTTATATGTATGATCAATTAAATACTTAATTAAATAATTATATATTAGAAATATATAAAATCATAAAATATTCACCTTGTTTTAAAGGTGCTTAAATTTATTTATACATTCATCGGTATGGATACCATTAATAAGATTCATATTACTATTCATAAGGGTGTGTTACTATTCATATGGGTAGGTTACTATTCATAAAGGTATGTTACTATTCATTGGAAATTAAGTTAATTCTATGAAACTCAAAATAACATCTTGAACATAAACGTGTTTTTCTGATTTTAAAAATTCGAATCACGGAGCTAGAAGATTTGTGTTTAATGGATAGGTTTGGGCTATCTCCTATAAGTAACCATGTTTTTTCACAGAGGATTAGTGATTCCTAAAATATAAGATATCTAATGAATATAGTGTTTTTAAGAGAAACATACAATATATTGTTTTGGATGCTACATTATTCCCTCCTTCAGAAATTTAATCCTCGAGATTTTATTAATAAAGTCCCCTTAAAAGATGTGGGTGGTTCTTTTTCATAACATCCTCAGGTTCCCATGTTTCTTCCTTTATATTCTAGTTCCTCCAAAGATCCTTTTCTAGATGAGTTGTCTGATTTCTCAATACCTTCTCCCTTTCTTCATGAATCCCTATAGGTTTATCACAATATGACTAATCAGGTTCCTATTCTATTTCTTCATAGGTGAGTAAATGTGTTGGGTCTTCCATGTATTTCTTCAATAATGACACATGGAACACATCTATATCTTTGGAGAGACATGGAGGCATTGCTAAACAGTATGCTACAACTCTGATTCATTCCAAAATTTCAAATGGTCAGATGTACCTGAGGCTCAATTTCCCTTTCTTACCGAACCTTAAGACACCCTTCCATGAAGATACATTCAGAAAGAAATGATCTCCCACTTAGAATTCCAAATACTTTATCTGTTTTTTTAGCATAATTCTTCTGCCTACTTTGGGTTTCTTTAATGTGTGGTTGGATTGTCTTCACCTTTATCATGGTCTATTGGATAAGTTCTGGTCCTATAAGTTTCCTCTCACCAACTTCATCCCAACATGGTGGATTTTGACATCACTTTCCATATAATGCTTCATATAGAGAAATTTGAATACAATAATGGAAACTATTATTGTTGGAAAATTCCACCAAAGGCAATTATTGATCCCACATACCTTGGATGTCAAGAGAACATGATTGTAGCATGTCTTCTAGAGTACGAATAGTCCTTTCAGACAGTCCGTCAGTTTGGGGGTGATAAGAAGTACTCATACGAAGCTCAGTATTCAAAGACATCTAGTGAATTTTATAGAATTTTTATGTAAATTAAGAAGCTTGATCGGACACAATCGATATAGGTGTACCATGAATTCTTACAACTTCATTAATATATATTCTTTCCAGGAGCTCAAGTGGTAAATCCACCCTTATTGAAAGGATATGTGCAAATTTTGTGAGACAATCAACAACTACCCATTTTGCATCATTTCTTCTAGGTGTCTCTGGTAGTCCGGTGACAAATCCATCATAATATTTTCCCACTTCCACATATTTATATTTAGAGGTTGCATCACCCCTCTAGGATTTGGTCTATCTTCCTTCACTTGTTGAAAATTTAGACACCTTGACACAAAGTCAGCAATTTCACGCTTCATATTATCCCACCAAAAATATTCCTTCAGATCTCTATACATATTTGTGCTACTAGAGTGTATAGAAAAATATGAGCTATGACCATAATCTAGTTGTTCCATTTTTATCTCAGGTACTGATGGGACACATAACCTCATCCCATACTTTATAACCCCTTCCTCATACCTGAAGTCTTCCAATCTCCCATCCATAACTGCAATAATTGTCTTGTGGAGATTCTCATCATTAGATTGATAGATTTTTATCTTCACTAATAAAGATGGTTTACCAGTCATTTGAAAGAGGAAATATTTTCCCCTTCCTTAACAATTCACATATCCATCTTCAGTAGATTCAAGAATATATGATCTATTTCAATCCACATTTGGGCCAGGAGTCTGTGATCTTTTATGCTTAATGAATCTTCCACTTTATTTTCCTATCTTGGGTGGTATTTTATTGAACTATCATACTCGTTAAGTAACTCTATCCATCTACATTGCCTCATGTTGAGTTCTTTCTGTGTGGAAATGTATTTCAAACTCTTGTGGTCCGTATAAAACTCAAATCATTCTCTATAGAGATAATATAAAAATATATTTAGAGAAAAGATTATAGCTGCTAAATCAATATCATTAGTTTGATAATTTTTCTCATGAGTCTTCAACTATCTTGATGCATAAGCAAAAACATTATCATTTTTCACAAGGATACAACCCAGTCCATTCTTGGATACATCGTTGTATATCACAAATACCTCATTTCTATTTGGATGAGTCAAAATTAATGAATTGTCTGGTCTTCTTTTAAATTCCTCAAAGCATTCAGTACATTAATTTTTCCAACAAAAACTTAAATCCCTTACGGGTGAGCTTGGTTAGCTGTTTTTCCAGACGGGAAAAATTTTGAACGAAACACCGATAGTAACATGCTAAGACCATAAAACCATGACTTTGGTTATGTTTTTTGGTGTGTGTAATTCATTGATTTCCTTTGTCTTTTCAGGATCAACAATGATTCCATCGTTAGAGACAAAATGTCCTTGAAAAGAAACTGATTGAATCCAGAATTCACTATATCTAAACTTCCCATAGAATTCATTTCTTCTAATATTTCTTAGAATAATCCACAAGTTATTCTCATGGTCTTCATAGATTTTTCAGTATACTAAGATATCATCGATGAATACCACAACATTGATATCAAGATATTCATTGAAAACTCTATTCATTAAATCCATGAAAATAGAGGGTTCATTTTTCAGTCCAAAATGCATCACTATAAACTCGTAACGCACAAACCTATTTTTAAATGGTGTCTTAGGAATATGTTCCTTCCTCACACATAGCTAATGGTATTTGGATCGAATATCTATCTTAAAAAATTATTTATCTCCATGAATTTAATCAAATAAATCATCAATTCGGGGGAGATGATACTTATTCTTTATCATAATAGAATTTATTTCCATGTAATCAATACATTGCCTCATGGATCCATCATTCTTCTAGACAAAGATAAATAGGTCTCCCCATGGAGAAACACTTGGTCGAATAAATCCATTTTTACTCAATTCCACTAGCTGGTTTTCAGTTCCTCTAATTCCATAACATCCATTACATTGGGAGTCCATGATATAGATCTTGCACCAGAAAGTAAATCAATAAGGAACTCAATTTCCTACTCTAGAGGATGTCCGGGTAAATCCTCTAGAAATACATCAATGTATTCATTCACTATGTGTACATCTTCAATTGGATGATCTATTTTCTCACGCATATGTATTGAGTTATCTTCCTCTCTAAGAATTTAATTTAAAAGAGATAATGGGGGTGGGTCTAGATAATAATCAGATGGTGATGTCTTTGCTCTAAAGACAATTGATTCTTCACCATTTTCAAAAATTGTAACTTTCTTTTTCCTGAAATATATCTTTGAATCATAATTTGAAAGCCATTTCAAACTGAGAATTATATAAAATTCCTTCATTGGTGTGACGTTAAGGATAGAATCTAAAGAAAGATTATGTGTCAAGAGGGGGACTAGTTGACATGCCATTGTTTCACTGCTTCATCCAATATGTTTTTTGACTGATTACACCTTTATTAAATCAAATTGTACATGTCTACTTTTCTTGGAAAACTGGGATGATATAAAGGAATGTGATGATCAAGAATATAATAATGTGTTGGCTATTTTGGAGGAAACAATTAAAGTACCATCCATCACATTATTATAATATTCAACTTCTGTGGTTGTAATCTCATAAGATTTCCCGTGCTATCTTGGTTTTTTGAGTTATGTTTCGTTGGTGATTAGGAAACTCATTTTCATAGTGTCCCATCTATCTATAATTATAGCATTGAACATCATCAAATTGTTTCTTCCCCTTGCATTTATTAGATAGATGACCCTTTTCTCCACACATATAGCAGACTACCATGCCATTGAAGCATTTCCCGAGATGATTCTTTCCACAGCTCTTGAATAATTGTAATTTCATCATTCGTTTGTTCTTCTTTAGTGCGTCACCTTTCCCTTGGTTATCAGAGTACTGCTTTTTATCTTGAATTCACATGAACAAATTTGATCTAGATATTCCCTTCTCAGTTTTTATGGCACTTGATACTATTTCAACATATGATGAATATTTTTGAGAATACAGTGCCCTTCGAAGACTTTTATTAAGACCTTTAAAGAAGTGATCAATCATGTCTGCAGTGTCACGTACACAATCTTTGGAATACTTGGGTAGCCTTGTGAATGTATCCTCACACTCAGCAACACTGCCTTTTTCCCTTTTCTTTAAGCTAATGAATTTAATCTTCTTTTCAGATTGTTTCTCACGAGGGAAATATATTTTGATGAATACTTCCTTAAGAGTCCCCCATTCTATATCATCTATTTCTTCCTCCTCCATGGTATTCTGAATCAAGGACCACCACTGATCAGCTTCGTCCTTGTGAAAATATATTTCCAGTACTATATTTTCATTTTCATTTCATCTTAATGCCCTGAATATCTTTTCAAGGGATATGATCTATTTCCTAGAAACCACTAGATTATTAGTCCCTCTAAATGATGGGGGATTTTTTCACATGAAATAATCCAACACAGGTGTGGAATGGTTATTTGTTACAACTTGAGTATGTTTTCCAAATATGGTCCTGATCAGATCTTCTCCAACATTGACTATGTTGACTTACTCAGTGGGGAGATCCTTACATTGCCCACGAGTATTGATTCCCCTTATTCCAATAGACTCCATTTATAAATAAGGGTACATGCTTGATTAGGGTGTGAATCATAACTTATAATCTTAATTTAAAAAAATTCATAGCATAAATTGAGATCCTACACATGGCTAATCCCATAATCAGAAAAATGTTTTATTTGAGAAATAATTTACATTTCAATCCTTAAAAATTGTTTTTAATGAAAATATGAATTATCCTAAGAATGTTCCCCAAGAGTATCATAACTAGGAGTTCATCAAGGCCCGTTTTAAAGTACTAGGATACCCCAGTTCAAGCCCGAAACTCCTTGTCAGAGCTTTCACTCTTAGGTACACATCTGAGAGATCCACCTATACCTGGTCATATCCAGACAGAGATGTATTTTTAGAAATATTAAAATAATATATTGCTTATAAAAATACAAGGATGTTCTTGTATGTTTATACTAAAATACTACTATAGGAATTTTTTTCCTTCTGCACAGTTCCTACTATAATTTCCATGTTTTCTACTAACTGTAATGCCCCGAACCCTCTAGACTGGGGAAGGAGCATTAAAATGTACGTTGGCATGGTTATATGAAATGAAAATACTGAAGGAATGATAATTTTAGTAGTCTTTAAGAATCAAGATTCATATATATAACTAAAATTATATTAAAAAGGTTACAAAATAAATACATAATAAAAAGTAAAAACTGCATCCACAAGAACTCAATAAATGATCTACTCTTCATCACATGTTGAAATTAAACAATGAAATGGGTAAGCTCAAACAATTGGTAAAGGTAATGATTGGAAGAAGAATGAATCAATAATAACTAAATTGTAAAAAATTTGACATAATTTTTATGGCATGGAGAATAAATGAAAAACAAACGCCATTAATAAACTGAGAACAAAACTGCATCAATTGATTTTATCAAATTTAAAACCTCATGGATAGTAATAATATATAATGAATAAATATAATGATTATTAATTGGATGTCATGTATCTAGAACATGATACCACAATACCATAAAAACGGTTTAGTTCTGTGGTTAGAAACCCGTCTGATATTTGGAAACAAACTTGAAGGGTTTGTCGCCAACTGATTTGTCTCATGGGACCTACCGATGAATTGAGGGGATGTAGCGGGCCCTACCCACCTCTAAATCCAAATAATTATTTATCAATAGATTCAACATAAGATAAACACACCTTTACATTATCTTTATAGAATAAAGGATATGGATTCATCAATATTTACACAGTGAAAACATCATTCAAAATAAGTATCCTAAATAAAATTGTATACAACATAGGCAATAATCATACCCATGATATGAGAATATAAATATTTAAATGAAATATAATTTTAATTGAAAATTTATCTCAAATAGGAATTAGTTACACCACATAAGAATGAGTAGTTTCACAATACTAAGCAAGTCACAGTGAAGTGAAATTTGAGACAATGATCGTTACCACGTGGTAATCAATTGAGTCGGATGAACAAAATTTAATAACCACCAAATGAATCATATAATACCATGAATATAAATAGAATCCAGACTATATATATCAAATGGTAGTACAACTATACCACATATAATAAATAAGAGGTAAAAAATAGAAATCTCACAAAATTGAAAGTGAGATGAGAAATCCCCATACGAACATTTCAGCATGGTAACAAGTGTTATTGCAAGGGAATAATGAGAGGTAAAGGGGTATCCCATTATTTATATCTTATAATGAAATTATGGGGTATGTGAAAACACATAACTAATTTTTAGGTAGTAAAAATAAAATATCACAACATATGTGATATTTTTGAACAAAAGTCAGATAGGGGATCTCGTACAATATACTTAAAAGTATTCTTGACTTTTCTTAACAACCAGAATAATCAAATTTAGAATAATAAATAAATAATTCAAAAACCTCAAAAACAGTTAATTGATATGTTATGACTTTATTAGGTTCATTAATTGATTTTTATGGTTTAAGAGATTCAATTTTATTGTTTTGGTTGCATTTTCTATTTTGGATTTCACGATCTGTTTACTTGTATTCATGAATGAATGTTAGTTTGAAATATGGTTAAACATCCATAATTGTTAATATCAATTACTAGTGAAATTATATATATAAATGATCTTATAATGATTCTGGTAATATAACATGATGAGGACTAATTCAATGAGTTAAAAAATAATTGCTTGGATCTGGCTTGGTAGTTTTGTGCACAATAAACATGTTTTGTATTGTTATTCCATATTATGAATATGCAAGGATTTCAAAAAATTAATTAAGATAAAATAAATATATTGTGATATTTTTCAACCATTTAAAAGTTTAATGACCTTTATTGAAGATGTTAATGAAAAATGAATCCCCGTCTTCCTTGAGTGTGATAAATTAACACATCTCGGACAGTGTTTGCATTTATTGTATAAATGGAGGGGAAAAAGTGATTATGATGAAATATTACATTAGAAAAATGAAAATAGAGTAAATTTAAGGTACTGGTATTAGCCTGTAATTTTAATGAGGGGATTTGGGAAGGGTGAACAAAATAATGGAACTTTGTAAAAGAAATTGAAAGAAAATAGATGAATGGTTCACCTCTTAAGTACTCCTCCTTGAGAATCTATTTAAGGCATTTGTTTTTGGCCTTTGGGTGAGACCAGCATGTCTTGAACGTGGGGAGAGTGCATGGAAGAGTATTTGAAAGAATAGAGGCAAGTATTGAAGCTTCAGTGGTGAGGGAGGAAGAGGGGGTGAGGGGTGGTTTCTATAGTTGAGGGGATAGGAGTTTTCTTAATATAATAATCATTAATTTATTATTTCCTCTCAAGGCCATAAATTGTTAGTATTCCATGACTAAAAATTGTAATATATGCATGTGAGTTCGAGTATTGGGTGCGTAGATCACTCATGATTCTAGTAATAGTTAATTTAAATTATAATGTATTTATATGGTAAATTAATGTATTTTACTATTCACCAAAAATTCAAGTATTTTAGAAAAATCCCAAAAAATAATCCTAACAATTTTTTGATGTATAGAATCCAAAAATAAAGTCCAAATTTCAAAAATAATTTTCTAAATATGATTATTAAAATATTTATTTAAATCATTATTTAATAAAAATATATAAACACTTAAAATATTCATCTTTTTTTAAAGTTGCCTAAATTTATTTATACATTCATTGGTATGGATACCATTCATTAGAATCATATTACTATACATATGGTTAAGTTACTATTCATAATTATCAATTACTATTCATAAGGGTAGGTTACTATTCACAAAAAATTAAGTTGATACTACCAAACTCTAAATATCATCCTGAATACAACCGTGTATGTCCAATTTTTAAAATTCAAATCATAGAGCTGGAGGATTTAAGTTTAATGGCTAGGTTTTGGCTATCTCCTATAACTAACTATCTTTTGTTAAACATAACCTCAGTAATTTATTAAATATAAGCTATCTAATGAATACAATTTTTTAAGAGATACATACCATATAATGTTTGGTGTGCTACAGCAGTTCCATACCAGGGCATAGGTCGATTTAAAATTCTACCTCTCTGCGTGGAGGTTGTCTAGGAACGTCATCAAGAAAGACATCAACATACTTATCCACCACTACAGAATAACTCGGACTCTCAACATCAGCTTATCCATGGGTAAGGCTAGCCAACTAATTTTTAATTGTTTGCACACTATTATGGGTAAGTCTATCTTAAGCTGCAAAGGATCCATTCTTTCCAGTGAAAGAAAACATGGTCCCATCTGTACGGACACACCACATTTTGTGCCTAATACAGTTAGTCTGAACATGGACTATGGATAAATAGTTCATACCCAATATGACATCATAATACCTAGACACCACTACAAGGAGATCACATCTAAAGCTCTCACCTCCTAGAATAAGCTCACACTACCGGCACCAGTATGTAATTGTCAAATCTGCAGCTATATGAGTCTCTAGCTGTAAGGATCGATCTAACGGCACCACCGGTGTCTCAGAGCACCGTATGAGGGTTGTGGAAATAAAAGAGTGACTAGAACATGTGTCTATAATTACTAAAGATATGGTGGAGTAGACACAGATCATACCCATATTCACCTCTGAAATGTTGTGGTCGTAGGACTCAACTGCTTAGAGCTTCCTTCATCTCTGTCCTCCTGCTCCAAGTGCTCGGGGTTGACCACATGGTGGTGTTGGTGGAAGAACCTAAAAACACTTCCCACCACCTGTTGCACGACCACATCCTCTACCACGTCTTCCACCTTTCCTATCTCCTTGTTCGAACATCTTCCTCTGCCTCGGTGGTCCATCAACTATCTGATGGTCGTCCATACGGTGGGTCGAGCAGTGGTGAGCCATGTGACGCTGCCAGCCACACGTGTAACACTGCATGTCCCTCGCCAGTCTTCCTTTACCTCGTGAGCCTCTAACCTATGATCATGCATCCCGGTGTTGTCCACCAGAAGGTCTGGTCTTCTTGGACCTCTGTGCCATCTGCCTGCTACCTGCTGTAGACAACTCTACCACCTAACGTCTGGTAGAGGCTCTCAATGTGGGTGTCTGCTCAGCAAGGAAACTCTCCTCCAATAGTGATCACCCTATCACCCTAGCTTGAGTCTATATGCTAAGTGATACCATCTATTCAGTGCTCTCCCATCAGAGACCCTGATCAAATGTCTGGGCACTAAAGAAGGGGTCTCGTACCATTTCGGTGGAGTAGCATGAGAGATCAGTGAACCTCACCAAGTACTGGGCCCCTTTCATGCTACCCTGCTCTATGTGTAGTAGCTCCTGTATACGCATAGATCGTATGGTCACTAGGACGGAATCTGCACTGAAAAGGCCCTCTATGTCTACTAAGATAATGGTTGCCTCATCGTGTATTTAGAGAATCAGGCTCCACCATCTCCATGCTACTACCTAAAAAAGGCTTGCTGCTAGGATCTGTAACGACCCGAATCTGGAGCCACTCAACTGGTGCCCCATACACGATTCTCACCATGAACTCAAGCGCTTTTCCCCAAACTCCAGAGGCTACCGACTAGTAGCGAGGGCCTTGGTGAGTCATTGGGGAAACTATTCCCTCCTTTGGTATGGTATACAAAGATAAAGGAAATAACAATCTATACCAGAAGCACTAAACAACATACAATAACTGAAACTAAACAGCGGAAGCAATGTATAATAAAATAATTATGAAAATTATGCAGCAGGTACAAATTTCTGAGGAAAGAAGAAAACACAACAACATGTTGAAATACAACCGAGAACAATGCACTAGTAGTAAACAACAACTCCAACAACATCACAAGCCTAGGATCAGTCCTATTCTCCCCAGCTCCAACTAGAAATCATATACCTGAAGTAGAAGGGCCACAATTTCTATCGACTCCTACAACCATATAACTTGTTTGCGCCTAAAAGCAGGGCACAAACATGGTGTGAGACTAATCCCAGAAGGAAATAACCACATGATCTATGCCCTAATGTCAGTGATCAATATAGAATAAGTAAATGAATTAAATGCAGTAGAGAAATAGGAGTACACTAAGTAAAAAATCCTAAAATTCTCCATTCACATTTATTTAGTGATTAAATCCTGTCATTTAATTATCACCTAAGGAATCTAGAAATAAATCTATATTCCCAAAGCATAGCAAGTAACACAACAAGTGTCTCAGCAGACTACCTAACTACAAGTAGTACAAAACAAAAGCTTGTTCGTTGGCTTGGTGGACTCATCACAACCAACCCAAAATATTCACACTGACTCTTTGGGTGGATAATACTGGCTGACCCCTATAGTCAAGTTATCATACAAAGGCACAGACACTCTGGGAAGCACTCACCATCAATTCCCCAGTGGTCTTGCAATGATAGGAATAGACTATCTGAGGAAGCACTTATATCTAATTCCCCCTATAGTCTCGATATGTTACTAAGGACACTCTTAGGAAGCACAAAGTCCAATTCCAATAGGTCCTGCGAATGATACTAATTTATAATAGACTCTCTTGGGAAACACTTAATCATTAATTCCCTCTTTGGTATACCGTACCAGGTTCACACAGCCGTGAGCAGTCTAGTCATGTGTAACTGACTGTCAGCATCCCTAAGTATGTTCAACAACTACATGGCTAATTGCTACAAATGCATCAAATAATTTAAACCACAAGCAATACATGAAATCAATTATCTCAAGGCCGGAAATCAATGCAACATGGTATGCCTCACAGGCAACCTAAGCCAAACAATGTTAAACAGCCAAAAGAAGGGAAACACCCATGGGGTGATCCTCAAACATTTTAAAAAGAAATCATTAATCATATAATAACCTAAATCATACAAGAAATCTAATACAGAAAATAAATTTGGATCAAAACCCTATCCCGAGATTCCCGATACATGGGAATCCATCAATTTTTGCACAAAAACAAAAGGACATTCAGTGTAGGGAAACAAAACTCCTTACATGATCCTAGGAGATCGATATACTTGAACCTCGACCTATGAATCAGTGTAAAACAGAGAAGATCTGAAAAAACGCCTAAAACTCTCAACCTCAGATAACCCAGACAAGAGAAGGAATCAGGAAACGTGGAAAAAAGAAAACTAAGAACTCACCGATGTGATTCTATTACAGCCGACGATGTTCGATTCGGATAACAAGTGATGGATCGGTGGCTTAGAGAATAGCAGTAGTTGTACCCTCTCTCTCGGTCGAAGAAGCTGGAGAAAAAGACATTTTTGTGGTTAATATGCGACCTCGATTCGTTTAATAAAAAAAGTACTCGGTTTGTACTTCTTGAGAACATGGCGTGTACTCACCTTTTCTTTACACTGCATTAAGTGGCCTCCACATCACCCCTACACATCATGTGTGTGGCCCGTATATGGCCATCACACAGCCTCATGCGAGATCAAAGTACATGACATGTACTTATAAAGAACACATCAAGTACTTAGAAAATTTCCAGATTCTCTGCTTTTTCTCAAAAATGACCAGAAAAGGAAAAACATACCTGAAATGATGATCTGGGTTCTTACATACTTACCCCACTAAAAAAATTCATCCCTGAATTTCCGTAACAAGGTGGTGAAGAAGAAACCTCAAAAACCTCTGGCCACTCTGATCACATATCGGCCTCCCTCTCCCAAGCCTCATCCTTCACACAGTCGTACTGCCATAGCACCAGTACCAGAGGGACATATCATCCCTAGAGTACCGTTTTACTATGATAAAAAATCCTAATAGGATGCTCCTCTAACGATGCATCCAGCGCTAACTCAACCTTCTCGTGTTGAAAGACATGAGACGAGTTTGAGAAATACCGTCGAAACTGAGAAACACGGAAGACGTCGTGCGTATCCTGATACCGTTGAGGAAAATGCAACCTATTAGAAACCAGTTTGAATCTCTCCAGAACCTCAAACAGCCCAACATATCTCGGTGAAAGATTACCATTTCTCCTGATCCTCTTGTGTCCCAACCTAGGGGTAACACGTAGGAAAACCTGATCTCTGACCTTGAACTCCAAAGGTTGTCTCCGCTGATCAGCATAAGAATTTTGTTGAGAATGTATAGTTTCAATCCTTCTCTGATTAAACTCCACCTGTTCTGTGGTCTCCTGAACAAGATGAGGTCCCAGCATAGCTGCCTCTCCTACCTCTAGCCAACACAAGGGTGATCGGCACAGCCTACCATTCAAAGCCTCGTAAGGTTCCATCTGAATATTTTCTTGAAATATATTATTAAAGTGAAAATCCATTAGAGGTATATGTTTCTCCCCAGAGCCACCAAAATCAAGTACGCATTCTCGAAGCATGTCCTCTAGCAACTGTATAGTGTGCTCTGACTGGCCATCTGTCTGATGATGGTATGATGTACTCAGAAGTACCTATGTACCCAAATCCCTCTATAGCCCTTTTCAGAAATGCGACGTAAAGAGGGCATCCCTATCTGAAATGATAGTACTCGGAACCCCATGCAAGAGTACAATCTCATAGATGTACAACCGTCCAAGCTCATCAACATCGAAGGTCTCCTTAATCACCAAGAAGTGAGAAAACTTTGTGATCCTATTAATGACAACCCATACCACATCATTCCTTTGAGGCGATCTTGGTAACCCTGTCACAAAGTCCATCACAACATCAATCCACTTCCACAAGGGAATGGGTAGCTGCTGTAAAAGCCCTGCTGGTCGTTGGTGCATTGCCTTCACCTGCTGACGGGTGGAACATCTCATGAAAAAACCAGCAACATCTCTCCTCATACCTGGCCACCAATACTGGTGGTGTAGATCACAATACATCTTGGTGACACCAGGATGAACTACCCAAACTGAGGAATCGATGTCTCGCATCATCTCCTCATGTATATCTGTCGGTACCCTTATGCGTCAATGGAAATGCAAGATCTCATCCTCGCCTATGGTCCATTTGGGAAGATGGTCCTCTCCTGACACGCTTTCCCGTAGGACGAAACCTTGAGAGTCTTATAGCTTCCTCATTCTAAATCGGTCAAAAAGGGTAGAGGTAACAACTATAGAAGAAAGGAATGTCTGTCCATGTCTGTCGTGTACCTCCTAATGCATCTTAGAGAACAGAGCGATAAGCTTCCACTCGATGTTGGCCTCCTGAACTGCCTGTATCTGTGTCCTCCTTCTCAGTGCGTCTGCCACAGCGTTGCCTTTCCTAGGAGTATAAGCAGGCTCGAAATCAAAAGACTGTAGGTACTCAACCAACCTCCGCTACCTCAGATTCAAGTCACACTGCATGAAGATATACTTAAGGCTCTTCTGGTCAGTATATAGCACAAAATTCTCTCCCAAAATATAATGTCTCTATCAATGCAAAGCATGAACAACTGCAGCCAACTCCAGGTCATGCGTAGGATTGTTCCTCTCATGTGGCCTCAATTGTTGAGATCCATATACAACAACACAATCCTCCTGCATAATAACTCTCCCAAGCCCGATTCCAGATGGATCATTGAAAATTGTATAACTCTTGCCTGGCTCTGGAAAAACTAGAATTGTTGCTGAAGTCAATCTCCCCATCAGCTCCTGAAAGGCTGAGTCACAGGCTTCTGACCAAACATACTTCACCCTCTATTAGTCAAGTTCATCAGTAGCACTGCTAATCATAAGAAGTCTTCTATAATCCGCATGTAGTAACTAGCCATCCGTAAGAAACTTTTTACCTCGAAGACATTCTTCGGCTGCTCCCAGGTAACTACTGCTCTCACCTTCTCTCGGTATACTAATACTTCTGTCTATGAGATGGCATGACCCAGGAAGTGAATCTCATCCATCCAAAAGTGGCACTTTGAGAGCATATCATATAACTGATGGTCCCTCAGTGTACATAAAATGATATCATGATGGGTATAATGGTCGTGTTGAGTGTGAGAGTACACCAAGATATCTTCCACAAAAACCACCATGAAAGAATACATGTAAGGATGGAGAACGCTATTCATCAGTGCCATGAAAACTGGTGGCATGTTCTAGAGATCGAATGGCATAACCAAATACTCATACAGACCATACCTGCTCCAGAAGTCTATATAAGGTATATCAGATGGTCTGACATGCAACTGATGGTAGCCGGATCTCAATTCGATCTTCTAGATCACTCTAAATCCTCGAAGCTGATCAAAGAGATCATCTATCGGTGGTAATGGACATCAGTTCTTGACCTTCAACTGTTTTAGCTTCTGATAATCGACACAAAGTCATAAACTACCATCCGCCTTATTTGCAAATAGAATGGGCGAACCCCAAAGAGAAGTATTGGGTCTGATGAAACCCCTTTCTTGCAACTCCTCCAGCTACTTCTTGAGCTCCTGAAACTCAGGTGTAACCATCCTATAAGGAGGAATGGACAATAATGCCGCTCCAGGAACAAGCTGATAGAAAAGACTACCTCACTCTTTGAAGGAAAACCTGAAAAGTCTTCTGGAAAGTGATTAACCACAGGAGGAAAATCTATATGAAATGTCCAATGGTCATCCAGATATATGCTATCAATCTGGGCCATAACACCGCTCAAACCATGATGCTTGGTTCCCGTTCTGCTCACCTGGACATCCCATTTTCCCTTGTGATGAAAATATCTTCCCTCCAGTGATGTAAAACTCACCCTACGATGATAGAAATCGACAAAGGCCTGGAAGGGAACTAACCAGTCCATCATGAGAATGAAATCATAGACTGTCATTTCCAAAACATGGAGACTCCATGAAAAACTACACCCACCAATCTGAAGGGGGTCAGTCTAAGAACTGATGCACCCTAGCAATTCTAAATCCCAAGGGAGTGTCTAGCATCCTCATATCCTCAGAAATCTAAAACTAAGTCAATGCCTTTCCACAGTATGCACATAAATAAATCTATGAGAATATTCTGTATCAAAAAGTTCAGAGGATAAAACTAAGGCTACTAAAATCGTACCTCGAACTGTGGAAGGTCCAGGATCCTACTCCTGATGAATTTTCTCTACCGCAAAAGTCTGGCTTGCACCGCGGCCCTGTATAACAGCTTGAGATCGCTGAGCTGACCCTCCCTGAGTCTGACCACTGCGTCCATGGCCTCTACCAAGGCCTAAACAACCTAATGAACTCCAGCCCCCAGTCTACTGTAGAACTGGTAATTCTGCTACTGTATGCGGAGTGAAAACTAATCGTCCTTTAGTAGCCGCTGGAAGAAGAACCATGCTAAAATGCTGCAGATGACCCATCTTGCCACATGATCGTCACTCCACTAGGTCTCTTGGGAACTGAGTCTTCCTATGAACGTTTTTTCTACACTAATAGCACACTGCTTGGTTTCAATAAGATAGATATCATATACCAGAAGGAATGCCTCACTTCCTCGAGTCACCTTGTGTAGACTCTTAGTGGCACTTCTTGTCGTCTACCTGAAAGGATTCAGCCCTGGAAGCTGAACTGTGCTGGTCCACATCTCCAGTCTCCCTCACGTTTCTCTCTATGATAATATTCTAGTTGACTATCAGAGTAAAAGATGTCAACTGGAAGACGTTCACCTGTGATCTGATGTCCGGTCTGAGGCCTTACTCAATCTTCCTCGCTGAAATTACTCATCATTCCCTGGAATGGGAGTGAAACGCCGTAACTCTGTGAACTGAGAGGAAAAATCCATAACTGTTAGTGTTATATGCTGCAGGTTCATGAACTCTCTGGCTCTGTCAGCCCTCAACGTCGCTGGGTATAAGTAGTCGTAAAACGTACGCTGGAACTCATCCCAAGCCATATCCTATTGGCACCCTTCCTGCAAAACCACATCCCACCACCTCTTGGAAAAATCTAACAGCATATAAGTTGTGAGATTCACTCTCCTCTTCTGAGGCATCTCCAGGTGCTTGAAGATGGATAGCATGGCTTCTAGCCATGACTCCGCAGCCTACGGTTTTCCATCCCCAGTGAACGTGGGAGGATGCTGCTGCTAAAAATCTCGCGTCAGATCTTCCATAAACGGGGCATGATGTTGAGCTCCCTAGAAGGTCTGCATGAATCTCATGAAACCCTCTCTGAACTGAGAATCGGCACCAGTGTCTATAATCACTGCAAGTTCCATGTCTAGAATGATAGGTGGAACTACTGGTAGTCCATGGTCTGCCATATCAGGCGTAAGGTCACGTCCTGGTTCCTAACGTGCAACGGGAGGAAGTCTTGGTTCCATATCTCTGAAAATTCAAAAGCACACCTTCTTTAACGATTAACACAGTTGAAAAATAAGGTAGTAAAATGGAATAGGAGGGAAAAAACATTATAATTCTGGAGAAAACATTATTACACGGCGTGTTAGTCCCACTACACAACATGTTTTCCATAAATTTAACCATGGGAGTGTACCTTGGCCATACATGGCTGTGTAAACCACCCGGCTACACGGCGTGTTATCAAACTACATGTCGTATAATATCCATTTTCTCCCTACCCGATCACTCCTATACGGCTAGGAACACGGTCTATCCCAGTAGGAAACAACATGGCGTGTTCGTCCACTACCTGATGTGTCCTTAATATTTTTCCCCTATCCATGTCGTTAGTCACACGGACTGGTACACAGACCACTACTACACGGCATGTCAACATGGTACACGGCGTGTTTCCCTGCGGATTTACTAACCCATGTATTCAGCTACACTATGTGGTTACAGGGCTCCCCTATGACAAAAATACACGGCGTGTTCAAAGGAGACACGACATGTGATATACATGCCTTACCTAGCCCGTGTTGTTTGCGACAAGTCCTGTCACACTGCCTACCCTACATGGCGTGTTCTAGACGGACACGGTGTGTGCATGAAGGAAAACCACATCCCGTTCTTTTCGTGACACGACCAGATACCCAAGTCATAATACATGTCTTGTAAACAAGTACACTGCGTGTTCCTATAAGAACATTCACAACCCCGTGTCCCTGTCCACATAGTCAGTGACATGGCTAAAAACCACACGGCATGTATTCATGAAGTACATGTCATGTATTCTGTGTTTTTCCAGACAGTAGCCTCAGAACTGCACCGGATCCTAGAAAACACATAAAAACAAGTGTTAAGGTGCCAAATTGCTATTAGTGGGGGCCCATACTCCACGTTAATCAAGGTTTGGCATCATAACAATCCATATAACAAGTAAACAGTATAGCAAACTCTCGACCCACCAAATTCCGATCCTCGAGGGCCCATAACACCTCTAAGACCAAAGTTTTGAGTTCATGATAAAGTAGATCTAAAAAAATTATACCCTATCAACATGGCAGGTATTCTATCACAGCATCTATCACAACAGCAAGCATCATCTATCATAATTTCTATCACAACAACATGAAAATTCTAATGCAACATAGATGGAATGGAAAAATGCATGACATGTGATTTTTTAACATGTTGATATATGATTCTTGAGATGGAATACCCTCATCTCATTGGGTTGCAACACAACATAACAAAAATATTATAAATATTAACAGCACAAAATAAGTGCACCACCCATCGGTGAAATCATGTAAACGGTAACATTTTCAAAACTCGAAAATTTCAACAATCGAGCTAATCTAGATTTTTTCTTTTACACAGGTTCTTGAACTCTCGGGCACAGCTATTTACCATTTACCTATTTCATCTTATCCCTATCTAATGTGGATAAACAGTAAGTCAATAGAAAAGGAAAGAACTCCTTTGATACCACTTTGTAATGACCGGAATCCGGAGCCACTCAATTGGTGCCCCATACCCAGTTCACCACATGACGTCAAGTGAATTTCCCCAAAAGGCAGCGGGTGATGACTAGCAGTGAGGGCCTTGGTGAGTCATTGGGAAAACTATTACCTCCTTTGGTAAGGTATACAATGAAAAAGGAAATAACATTCAATATCAAAAGAAGAAAACAACATACAATAACTGAAACTAAACAACAGAAGCAATGTATAATAAAATAATGATGAAAATGATGAAGAAGGTACAAGTATCTGAGGAAAGCAGAAAATACAACAACGTGCTAAAATACATCTGAGAATAATGTACTAATAGTAAACAGCAACTCCAGTAGCATTGCAAGCCTAGGCTCGGTCCTATTCTCTCCAGCTCCAACCAGCGATCATCTTCCTGAGGTAGAAGGTCCACAATCCCTATCCACACCTGCAACCATATAACCTATTTGGGATGAAACGTAGGACTCCAACAGGGTGTGAGAAAAATCCCAGTAGGCAACCACCACAAGATCTATGCCCTACTGTCAGTGATCAAGATTGCAAAACTAAATGAAATAAATGCAGTAGAGAAACATCATTACACTAAGTTAACAATCCTACAAATCTCCATTCACATTTACACAGTAATTTAATCCATTAATTTAATTATCACCCAAGGAGTCAAGAAACAACTCTATATTCCTAAAGCATAGCAAGTAACACAACAAGTATCTCAGCAGACTACATATCTACAAGAAGTACAAAACACAAGCTTGTTCTTTGGCTTGGTGGACTCGTCACAACCAACCAACAATATTCCCACTGACTCTCTGGGTGTATCATACTTTCAGACCCGTATAGTCAAGTAATCATAAAAAGTCACATACACTCTGGGAAGCACTCACCGTCAATTCCCATTTGGTCTTACAATGATAGGTATAGTCTCTTTAAGGAATCACTTATGTCTAATCCCAACTATAGTCTCGATATGTAACTACAAAAACTCTGAGGAAGCACAATGTCCAATTCTTATAGGTCCTACGAACGATACTAATTTTTAACAAACTTTTTAGGGAATCCCTTAATCATCAATTCCCTCTTTAGTCTATCACACCAGGTTCACACATCCCTAAGCAGTCTAGTCATGCATAATCGACTATCAGCAGCCCTATGTAAGTTCAAAAACTACTTGGATAATAGCTACAATGAATCAAGGCATTTAAATAGTAGGAAATACATGCAATAATTTATCTCAAGGCAGGCAATCAATGAAACAAGGTATGTCTTCCAGGAAACCTAAGCTAACTGGCGGTAAATAGAAGAAACAAGGGAAACACCCGTGGGGTGAACGTCAAACATGCTAACAAGCAATCATTAATCGTCTAATAACCTTAATCATACAAGAAATATAAGGAAGACAATAATGTAGGATCAAAACCCTTACCCGACATACCCAATACATGGGAATCTGTAACTTTTTGAAAAAAAACTCAAGGACGTTCAACGTAGGGAAATAAACCACCTACCTCGATCCTAGGAGATATATATACATGAACCTAGGCCTGTGAATCGGCCAAAAATGGAGAATATATGAAAAAAAATCTAAAGCATTAAACCTCAGATAACATAAATGAAAGAAGGAATCATGAAACATGGCCAAAGGAGAGCCAAGAACTCACTACTGTGATTCTATTGCAACCTATGGTGTTTGATTCGGATAACCGGTGACAGGTCGGTGGCTCGGAGAAGATCTGTGGTCGTACCCTCACTCTTGGCCGAAGAAGATGGAGAAGAAGACATTTTTGGGGTTAAGATGCATCCCCATTCCATTTAATGATAAAAATACATGGTGTGTACTTCTTGAGTACATGGTGGGTACTCGCCTTTTTCGTACACCGCTTTAGGTGGCCTCCACATCACCCCTACACACCGTGTGTGTGGCCCGGACACAGCCAGCACACGGCATTGCATGGGATCAAAGTAAACGTCATGTGCTTATAAAGGACACGGAGTGTACTCAAGAAATTTCCCGAATCTCCTCTTTTCTAAGAAATGGCTATAAAAGAAAAAACATACCTGAAACAAAGATCCGGGTTCTTATGGGATCACCATTAAATCATATGGTTTCCCAACTAAATGGAAAACTCTAGCTATAGCCTCAAGATAGTCCTCAACCTCATATGGGTTTGTCTAACCCAGGATCCTTAGAGGCCTCTTCTGTTCGAACTCATACAATGAGCTCAGTCGGAATGCATCCTTTACTGGTGGAGCTGGTGTAAATTCCAACCCAATGGGTACCGGTGATGCTGGTACACCACCCGAAGGTGATAACGTTGTAAAAAGGGCCCCACACCGAGGCCTCATCGCTCGGTTGACCATCATCATGTAATCTCTCATGAATACTGGATGGTTGTCTATGTGTCAGCATCCTAAAAGAAGACAGGTATGACATAGTCAATATGTAATACCTGGGGAGAAGACAAAAAATATCAAAAAGGAAAATTTTCCAAACACATGCAATCATTGTTTTTGTGATCTAAGTTGGAAATCATAATTCAGGGTCTTGGTGCATGGATATGTCAGTCGTCGCACCAACACTAGAGACCAAAAATTAAAAACCACACTATTAACACATAACACTATTGTTTTACAGAAAAGATCAGAGTCTTAGTTCTTTGGTAGAACCGAACTCCTATGATACCACATTGTCCTGACCCGTCCTCGGGGCACATTCCATTACTACCCCAAGCCCGCCTTCCACAAGACAGGGGATGGAGACTATCACTGAAAGGCATATTCCTGAAAATGGTAAGATTTTTCCTTTAATCACGTACAAACACATAGTCCGAGAACACAATAAGAAGCAACTGTGAAGTAAACATTTTTATTAAAAATGGAGTTCTAAAAGTAGAAGGGGTCGGAATACAAGCCCAATTAAAAGAAAAAAAACAACTGAAAGTAGAAATACAACTGGAAGGAACAATACAACTAAAAAAGGAAATTACCTATTAGGTTTAACTCTGAGGATCATACCTAATGGGAAGGTACAAATCACCTCCTCAGCACCCCATTTCTGACTGTCTTCAACGCATACCACTTAATCTTAGCTCCCTCAATCCTTATCTCAGTTGCTCATTGTTGTCATGAGACACAACAAGGTGTGGGTGAAGCCTATGCTGGGGTGAGTATAAAAATACTCAATAGGGACCTTGAGACTCCCAAATGTCTCTCAGAATTCCAAAAGTAAAACAAAAGGGCATGATCTCAATCACAAAGCACAACGTAGTAGACACAGCTTAAATAGAGTCTTAGCTCAAACCAGGTATACAACTCAGAGAAACATGATATGATGTTGACCCACATAGGATCGATATGTACTTTGATAGCCATATGTGGACTTTCTAGTCCTAGAAACAAGTAACATCCCCAATCACAATGTCAAACACCTCGGTTACTGGAGAACTCCGTCTCTAACGAGTACATTAGGCCTACCGCATCTCATAGAGGCACTTCCCACTAATGTTTAACTACTGAGGTACTGCTTCTCCTCACGTATTGTGGGTCTTATGGGTCACATAGAGCTGCTCCCCAACAGTGTCCAGCTGAGGTACTCCCCCCCATTTTGTACAGTGGTCGCTCCCCACTGTGGACTGCTGATGTACTCCTCACCATCATGTATTGTGGTCGTCGAGTCACTCTGAGTCAAAAAGTCCGTAGTCTCCAGGTCCCAGCCAGTCATAGGGTACCGTACAAAGCGCGCTTGGGAGAAATGGTCCCCAAGCCATCAGTCATATTTCAACCATCATGAAGTCTCACAAATAAGTAACCTGATGTTCCATCGTGTCAAAAGGGTTCCAACGCAATAGAGGGTGCATCAACCGGACGCCAGCTATGTGCGTTATTGGCAGTTCAGTGCTGAGGGCGTAGTTGGATTCAGGTGCGATCTATCCAGGTTGTATTCCATGTTTCTCAAAAACTATCATGGTGTACTTCGAATAAAATTTCATGATCCAAGGATCCAAATTCTACAGACGGTTCGTCCAACGGACATCCGGTTCTCGAGATATGGCCCTTTATGTTTTTCTGGGCCCAGTTGGGCCCGATTCCAGTTCGACCCAATCAGAACAACCCAGCCCGACCCAGTCTGGGCTGGTCCGTGGTAGAAAAGGCCCACTGAGCCATGGTCTGGCCTGACCCTCAAAAAGGGGGTCCCGTAAGGGAGGCCCAACTTGTGTAGGGAGGTGCCCGCAAAGGGGTGGCCCGACACTTGGTGGGGCGCGGCCCGACCGGAAAATGGGCAGCCCAGCCCACTAGAGGGAGGTTCTTCCATGAAGGGCATGGCCCACGGTGCATCCACCGGGCAGCTTGGGGGAGCAGCTTTACCGAAATGCCAAACGACCAAACGTTGTTCGTGCTTTGAAGAGACGGTGCCACGTGGGTGCCGCCCAGTCGCTGCGGAACCTGCCAAAGGTGCAGGTTCGGCCTCTGATGTCGAGGCTTCAGCCACCGTCTCCTACTCACCGATGCCGCATGACCGCACACCACCATTCCCTTCCATGGCCAGCCGACGATTCGACCACCTTCTCTATCTGTCGCAGCTAACGAGTTGTGACCCCTTTGCACACCGGGGGCGTGCGACGGCGCGCCGCACCTCCTCCACGGCCAGACAGTGTCGGCCGGTCCAATTTCCTCTCTGGATTCATGCCATTTTCTCTTTTAGTGGCTTACATTGGTGTGTAGGCTTCTTCATAGCCAATTGTATTTGTCGCGCCGGAGGTCTTCCATGGAAGGCGCAATGGTAACAACGTTTTGGAGGGATAGGTTGGGGTTTGTTAGGCCCACGCCCTCTGCATTATCTTAAGATCAAATGAAGGATAAAATTGGTTTTACAACTTCGTGTATTAAACAACAAATAAAACCCCACAAGGATACCCAATAACAACCTACCATAAAACAAATGATTCAATTATCAACCCGTTAGTCCGTTGACATACTTTCTTCGTATAATTTTCATGAACATGGAAGAGGGAATCTTTTAAGGAAACATAAATGAATAAACCCCCTACTTTGAATCATTGGATAAATTCCTGCACTTGATGGTGAGTCGGTGTTCTTCATTCCCGCAATTGGCTTCTAACGATGTCACTTGAAAGTCATCCTATGGTTCATTATTCGGTGTAACCCGTCAGCTCCCTCTGGGATCAGCTGCGTCTTTTAAGGGTCTCGCATTGTAGTTCTCCTTATGTACTATGTTGCTTAGTGAAGCTGTTCCGATACCACTCCCCAAGCACAATATAAATAGAAGTGGGGGAGGGTATGTAACGACAATAGAATTTAATGGGGATCATCAATTAGGAAACATCATAATTCCCTAACAACGTTGTTACTTAGGGTTGATAGGTCAATCCATTTATTATCCGGGCAAATTGTTGGCCCCACCCCTTTAATTTTCCTTTGTATGATATCAAAAAAAATTATTTTATTTCATTTCATTTAATATTCCGCAAAATGTAACTTTTTCTCCGTACATACTAAAGTCAAATTAAAGCCTCAATAAAGTGAATCTCGATGTTTCAGATTCAACGGTGCCCTTAAATGTTTAATCTGATTAATGCTTCTATAGTTAGAAAACACTGATCGCGTGTTTACTGAACGTACCTGAGAAAAAGATCATTAAATTATTAGCGTTCACCCTCGACCCGCACCGGTCGATGATTGGCTCTGCCTAAAGAGAACACATCCCAACAAACCCAAAAGTAATATCATATTTTCAATCTTAGTAACTGTTTATAATTTATTGATTTTACAGTAAAATAATTTCCACTTAATTATTTTATTTACACCCAAAACTAACATTCAACGGTTTCTCGTGCAGACAAATGTTAGTATCCCCCTAAAAAAGAATACCCTCATGATTTCAGTGGTGGTCTCTGATTTTCAATCAGTTTTTCCATTCATGAGTTATATGAATTTGAAAAATAAAATAATTTTATTTATTTAATTTATTTACGATTATTCCATTTTCAGTTTTCCTCACAGAAGGGTCGTGCTGACTAAAAATAAGTCACACCAAGGGTAAACATGTCTTCCAGATCATAATAGTGCCATCATATTTCTGATATGGGCAACCGTTTTGGAGTTATTCAACTTTTTCATGAAAACTAATTACGCTAGCTATTTAATGTTTAAAAAAACTTTGACGGATCATTACGGGCACTATGTGCCTCAGAATCATAGGCCATCAGATTTTTCGATATCAAAATATGTCAATATAATTAAAAATAGTTACATAGAAAATCATCGTCTTTATAGAAAAAATTTAATCGATTCATGAGGCATTAGTCCTATCTGTACAATAGCAATGGCGTTGTTTTCCATTTGACGAATGAAGAGACTGATAATATAATAATATAAAATTATTAAATATCTATATTTATAATATAAATTTTTTATTATATTTTAAATTTTATGACATAATGAAAGGTTGATATAGGAGAGTTAAAGAATAAAAAGTTATTGGTTAAGTTGGTTACCTGCTCTTAGAGAAACCTCCTTTTCATCTCTTCTTGCTTACCCTATTATTGGTCTTTTAGGAAGTCCATAACCACTAAAATACTTTTATGAATTTTTGGTAAGATATTTTTTTAGGGTTTTTTCAAGATATGATGGTTAATGTTATAGAATGAATACTATTAAAAAGTTGACATTTTATTTGGGATGGGAGGAAAATTCCTCTAATTTTCTAAAGTATTAAATCACTGTATATTACCATTCAAGTGAAAATCATTAAAATTGTATATAATTAAAATATAATAGGAATATCAGTCTAAATATTCACATTAATAGACAATTATACATGTTTAAATTTTGTTTTAACCATTATCTCTTTGTTTTAACCCCTCTAAACCATTTTGAAAATTATTTTGATAATAATGTTTTTTATAATACAGGATCTATGAATGTTACCACAAAGGGATAATAATACCATAAATTCAAATAGAATTATATTTTTGACCATATATTATCTCGTTTTGTGCTACTTCAATGTTTTTATGATTTATAGAAAATGCATTATTATATTTTTCTAAAAACATCATTAATGTCATTTTTGGCACTATTTATTTTCATTGACATTATAAATAGGAGTACAAATATTTCATTAAGTAATAATATTAAAAAAAATTCAAATATTCCATATAAATCTTTACATTCTTTTAATAAGATATTTAATTATTGTCCATATTATCAAAATCATTTTTTTTCAAATAACTAAATAAATACTTTTTTACTATTGCGTAAAAATATAATGTATCTATTTAATGACTAAAAATAAAAAATTAATTAGAATAATAAAAAAAATAATTAATATTAATATGAAATTTTAGATCATAATATTATTAATTTTTTACATATGGAATAATATTATAAACATGGATTTAAATTGATTAAATTCAATCAAATAATAAGAAAAATAAATTTTCTATATAATTTATTAATCCCAAACCCAATGGTTTAACCATGTTTTATCTATATTTCCCTTTTAGAGGAGTGAAATATCCATTAAAGTCACTATTCATATAGAATAAAAAATAAAATAGAATTATTTTTCAAATTTGAATGGCCAATCAAAATATATATTATACATTTTTTAAAATCCAGTTAATATAAGTTCTGTTAATTAATTTAAGAGAAAAATTCAAAAAGAAATGACAAACACTTTTTTTATAAAATGAATTTTTTCCTAAATTGAACTTATACCATAATTAATTATAATGATAATTAGCATTTTATTACATATTTTATTTTTTTAAAAAATAATTATCCTATCATTATATTAAATTAAAACAATTAAGTGTATTTTTCAGAAAAAATAAATTATACTTTAATAAATATAATTATTTTTCATTATTCTTTGTAAAATAAACCTTTTCATAAATATAAAAAAATTTAAACATAAGATTTTATTGATATAATAAATTAATATAATGATATAATTTTCACATAATAATTTTTAAATAGTTTATCATGATTATTTTTAATATGTATTTTTTTATAAATAATGTTTTCAATGAAATTTATTATAAGAGAAAAATACCATAACCACATTTTTAATTACAGCTCCAATAACAACCAGATGGAGCAGGGAATAAATCATATACTTCATCCTATGTTAATTGATCAACATTAAGGGAATAATTCTTATTATTATTATTCAATGAAATATTTAATTAAAAAATAATTTTATATAGATGTTAATTTTATTATGTAACAATTTGAGTAATATATCATAATGCATATATAACAAAGGTGACAAAATAAAATCTCCTAAAACTCATTATTATACCATTTTGAAACGTTAGTAGACACATATAACCTTTTGTATAATAACTATCAAATAATTTGATGATCACTATTGTTTTTTTTTTGAAAATTATATTATAAAATAATTTTTTAAATAATTAGTAATAAAATTATTGAAAAATCAAAACCAAACACCAATAATTATTTTTTCTCATAAAAATTTGTTTCTCTTAAATAATTGTATAGTCAATATAACTAATAAATAGTAAATATTTGTGTCCAATTAGAAATATTATTAAAAATATTAAAATATGATGATATTTTGAAATTTTGTATCAATTTTTAAAATAAAAAAATGATAAACTTGTAACTGAGAAAAATTAGTAATATTAATTATAAATTAAATTATAAATAATAAGAAATTAACATTTCATAACATATAATTATATCAACTAGTAAAAATTAATATAATATTTATAATATTGTTGAAATTGTTTCATACATTACAAGAAAAGATAGAAAATAACAATTATATATACAAAATATTTCATATATATATATATGTATATATATTCATATTTAAAATAATTTATATTAATAATTTTTCTAAATTTTTCAATAGATATATTTAATATTAATGAAATATTAGAAATGACACCCTCATGTGTGATGTTACGAAACACCTAATGTTCACAAATTTTATGCCATGCCTTTGGTAAACCTCACAACAAGGAACTAAATGCGGCCTCTGGTTTTTTTACATAGCACAATTTGGGAGATACATTAACTATTTGTAATAAATCATAATAAAAATATAAAATGAAAATCCATAATGTGAAATGGAACACAAAACCTGACATACACTAATCTTTTTCATTCTTAGGTTAATACCGTCATCTCTAAGATAACAGTGGCCTCATATTTTCTATATGATACACTATTCAGGGGATACATTAGTTTTTTTAAAGAAGTGAAATAAAATTATAAATACCATAGTATTGTGTGTGATGTTATCAAACTCTTGACGCACATAAATATTATGTCACACTCATTGTAAACCCCAACCTAATGGTTCTCTTCAATATTTCATATGATACATAGTTACTGGGTGAAAATTTTAATAAAAAAATTAAAAAAATTAATTAATTACCCACTCATACATTTTAAACAACAACTATATGGACATAAATGTTTCGTTGTACCTTGGGTAAACACAGTATCCCCAAACTAATGGTGGTTTCATATTTATGTTATGGTAAACCATTACAGAGATACATCAATTTTTATATGAAAAATATAATAAAATTAGTAAATGAATAAACCTAACATGTAATTTAACCAAACACATGATGCACACAAATGTTATGTTTTTACATAGGGTAAACCCAACATCCCTGATCTAAATGTGGAATCACATTATTTATACAATATATTTTTACAGAGATACATCAATATTTTTAATAAAAAATATAGTTAAAAATAAAATGGATTTATCATCATGTGGGATGTTACAAAAGTCTTGGCACACACATTTTTTTTGTCACACATAGTGTAAACCTCACTCTCCAGACCAAATGGTGGTCTTAGATTTCTTATATGAGACATAATTCAACATATATTCAATAAATTTATAAAACATTTCTATGTGTGGAAACAAAAATTTAAAATTATTATTATACTCTATGGGCCAAATAATATAGCTTTATCATACAATCTGTTTTAAATCATCGTCCAAAAATTATTTACATGTGTTAAAATATAATAATAATTTTAAATTAGTCAAAATTTTAAGTAATAATTTTCCTTATTTATTTATTTTAGATAACATTAGACTCCATAAGTGGACACCAATTTCTATTATTTTCTTGTGATTGCAAAAATAATACTAAAAATCCGAAAAGGTCTGGTGTGAATACATTCTACCTCAATGGTGTTGAAACATTTATATCATTTCCATCACCAATTTCAGATTTTGTTTTGTCCTTCATCTTTGAGTTATTATATTTGTAATGATTATAATTTTCTATGTCAACATAGTGAACATAATTCAATTGAAAAAAAATTATTTTTTTAGATCCATTATTTCAAGATTTAGAATACAAGAATGTTGTTTCCTCAGTTCTAAAAACACAAATATAGAATTTTATTCCCGATCCTTATACATATACTTCTCCATTTTACAATTTTCTGAAATATACTATGGAGGTCTTATATCTATGATTCCTAATGAGAAAAAATTAAAATATTACAAAAATAATAAATATTAAATCGTATTTTACAATGTAAAAATGTTTTTTGATTAATTATTTTTTTAAATAATTTTTGCCTAATAGAAATACCTTACAGGTATGTTTCAATGAATGTAAGAGGTTGATCAATTATTTGGGACATAATTATCAGAAAATTCATGTGTGTTAAAATGACCTCTAATTGTATTATGATGATTATGTATCATTGGTTAATTGTCTAATGTGTAGAGGATATTTTTATAAAGATTCACAGTTAGGATTGTCTAAATTTTCAAGGAAACCACAGAGGTATTTTCCACTTATATATCATTTATAATGTTTATTTATGACCTGTAACACAACATCATTGATGATAGGGAAAAATAAATTATTTCCATTAGAAAAAGCATAAATCATTATTATTATGGGTATTTATTGAAACACATTAATCATATGTAACCTTATTTTTCTTCATAATCATGTACTAAATGGTTGTGTCTTTTTACTAATTGTTTCTATCAATTTAGTACATATTGCAGACAACATTCCTATTAAAATGTTTTCATGACTCAATTCAACATTCCTCCTTGGATGCTGATGAAGGAACCATATATATATGGATATATTATTTTTTGGACTTTTGAAGAAGAATATTTATGTTCATTTGAAAAAACTAATTAATGAGTTAAATTTTTTATGGAACAATGGTGTGACTATTTTTGAAATAGTTCAATATGAAAATGTTACAATGAATGTTTTATTAATATGGATGATCATTGACATTGTAATGTGTGGAATGTTATATAGATGGAGTACACATGTTCCAGACTTAGGTATTTGATACATGGTAGAGAATAATGAATTTAAGCAATGTAATAGGATAGATACAAGTTATTTTTACTACCACTAGATAATTTTCTTGTTGATATCCCTTTTCCAAGGAATATAAATACTTTTACAAAAGTTCTATTTTTATGAGATGAATCTCCAATGTTGTTCTCATCTATTCAATTAAAATATATAATCTCTACATTACCTCATCTAAATTTAGTTCCAACCATTAATGAAAAAAATAAATAGTTTTTGTAATGATCATAATTGGATAATGTGGAGAGTTTTTTGGTAATTCCATATTGGTAGTATTTTTTTTGTTCATCACATGTTATATTTGAGGAATTTTGAGAGAATGTGTTTTATAAAATATCTTATACCATGTGGGAAAAACCTAATAAGACCAATCATAACTTGAAGGCACAAATAGATCTTGTCCAGATTTGCAGATGTCCTTAATATGAATTATTGTAATGTGAAAGATCACAAAATTGTATAAATCCAAAAGTATCTTACACACTTTATACTTAATATAGTATATTATTTTTTTCAATTGATTACATATTTTAGGTTACAAGATTCTTATGATCTAATTTGTCCTGATGCGTCTGAAATGGTATTATTACTAGTTTAAAAAATCATGACTTTCATGAAAAAATGGAATTTTTACTACCTATTGGTATTAATGGGATACTAAATTCCACATTACGAGACATGTTGAATAAATTATCAAATTTATTCAGGTATATTTTTTCAAAAACATCATACTATGATGCATTGAGTTTTCTACAAAATTATTTAGTTTTAATTTTTATTTAATTGGATAAAATATCTCCACAAAACCTCCTTGAATGTGTGGAACATTTAATAATTCATTATTCCATATGATGTTAAAAGTGTGGGACATATATAATTTTTATGGATATAATAATTTGAGAGATATATTAATAATTTAAAGATGAAAATGTATAAAAAATAATTAGTTGAAGGTTCATTTATCAGAACACTATTGCAAGAGGGAATTTCAAATTTCTACACTTATTATTTTAAATTGGTATTCCATTCAAAACATAACTTGATGGTTAATTAATTTTAAATGATATTTACAATTTGGCCATTGATTTACATCATCAAATAGTGGATGAATTAATTTCAGTGGAGATATTTAATGACATCAATGACTTGATCTGTTCAATGGGGGATAGTGATTCTCTAATTGTGGATACCCCATGAACCTACTCAAATCTGGCAGATGCTCATACCACGGCCAATATCCTTTCCTCTGTAGGTCAGAATCATCCAATAGTAGTTTATGATTTTTTTGTTAAGATCTCATCAGGGATGAAGAACTATAAAGATCCTCTCATCACAGTAGTGACACAAGATCACAGTAATCTGGAACTTCTCACTGTGACAGAGGCAGTTCAGCAAGGGGAACATCGAGGTAGTTATATGTCCCATTATAATGAAACACAATGCTGCACTCGTTTTGAATGAGATCAATTCCGAACAAGTGGGTTACAAGGAAAATCTCAATACGTCCAGCAACAGCTCAGAGCAATCAATCCGGATAGACCAGGTGAATATGTAGCTTTCTAAAGGGAAGGGTTCTCCAAACAAAAATGTTGATATAAGTGGTCTTTTAGCTCCTAAATAGAAGGCTGGTAGGCCACCTAAAACGTATGGTGGCAAAAATAGGAGGGGTCCAAACCTCGAATCCTCCTCTAAATGAAGATTATGATTTGGAATTTCCAGGGTATGGGTAATTCGGAAACATGAAGATCTATAAGGTTATTCATTTAGCAGAATAAACCAGTTCTTATAGGTCTATCTGAGAAAAAAAATATTTTCTTCTGATATTTATATCTTAGAGAATTTTTGGTTCCATCTAATTGATACCAACATGTGTTCAATGGATGTGATGTTTATTTGGGTGATGGAGCATGACTCCATTGGCAACATCACTATGGTTTTATCAAGTGACCAGCATGTCACTGGCTCCTTTGGCTACATTGGTTCCCATATCACATGTTTCTTTGTTTATTCCAACATCAGATATCAGGATTGCAGAAATATGTGGATGGAAATTACATCTATCAAATCCACCATCACTAATCTTTGGTTAAATTTGGGAGATTTTAATGCAATATTGACTCTAGATGAGAAAATAGGGGTAATAAACAGCTCAATCTCCTCCAGGGAGATCATATTATGTATTTATAAGAATTATTTGATTGAAATTAACATGGTAGGTGCCAAATATACTTTGTTTAAGAATCACCTGAGTAGCTTCATGGCCAGAAAAATTGATAGAGCCTTTGTTAATGGGACCTCTTTGGACAAATGGGGTTCAATATCATGCTCAACCCTGTCCAGATTCAACTCTGATCATCATCCCATCCTGGTGGATCTTAGTGAAAAGGAATCCAAACCTCATATCCCTTTCGGGTTTAATAAGGCTTGGGTCTCTCATCCGGAATGCGAGGTCATGGTTCATAGCACCTAGAATTTAGTGCATTGTAGGGATGATGTTTTTGACTACATTACCAATTTCCAAATTCTAAAGAGGAATCATAGAATGTGGAAAAAAAAATTCATTAGTTCCCTTGATTCTGATATTTCTATATTAGAAAATTCTCTTCAATGGGATTAAGAGATTAATAGCAATAGTGAATTCTCTGATGGGATTTTATTCGAATCTGATTTGTCCCTAAATTTGAATAAACATCCTGACATGAAGGATGCTTTGAAATGGGACTCCTTTGGGGCCAAGTGGTTAACGTACATGGAAAAAAACTCCAAATTTTTCAACTCTATTCAAAGAATTAGGAAGGTTTCTATGACACTTTGTATAATTAAAAATGGGGTCAGTATCATTGATAATAGTGTGGATTTCTCAATGCATGTCACTTCTTAAATTAAGGATATCTTTAATAGTCCCTAATCCATAAATGTGAATATCGATGGGGTGATCTTGAGAATGGTAAATCAATAGGACAATTCTAATCTCCCGGTTATTCCCCTAGATCCAAAGAAAAAAGAGGCGGTCATTAGCCTCCAGCCTGAGAGTACACATGGTCCTGATGGCTTTGATAACTTCTTCTTCCAAACATTTTGAGATCTAATCTGTGTGGATGTTTTCAGGTTAGTCATTCATTTTTTCAAAGGTGGATCTCTCCCTAGAGGGTTAAATGCTCAGTTTCATGCCATTATTCATATGGGGGAGAATTATAATGATGTTCATATCTTCATACCAGTTTCTCTAGTTAATAATATTTATAAAGTTATCTTCAAGATTCTTTCCAAAAGTCTTTCCTCTGTTTCCTCCTAAATTGACTCTCCAAATTAGTTTTTCTTCACCAAGGGGAGATAAATACACGACTGGATTATCACAACATTATAGTCTATCAATCTTCTTATTAAACCTATCAGAGGTGGTAATATTTCTCCCAAATTAGATTTCAAGATGGATTTTGACATAATAGACTAGGGTTTTATTTGAAATATCTTTGTCATGTATGGGTTTGATGAGGTCTTCAAAAACTGGGTCAAAAACATTCTCAGTTCTACTCATATTTCATTCCTCATAAATGGTTCCCCTGAAGGATATGTTGGTTCCTCGATCGGAGTAAGATAGGCTGATCCACTATCATCCATCCTCTTTTCAATTGCTGAGTATTACCTTAGAAGGATTCTTTCTATCATGGCTGATAATGGAAAGATGAAGTCTATTCATGGTGGAAGGGGTATTATTTCTCCCTCTCATATCTTATATGCTGATGATATTATCCTCTTTACCCCAGGGGATAAGAGTAATATAAAGAATATAAAGAGATCTCTTTTGCATTATGAATTTGTTTTTGGGTAGGTCGTTAGCGAGAAAAAATCATTTTTTGGCAGGTGATTTTCTACCCCTAGAAAAAATGACATCATTAGAGAATTTGGTATTTGTGAGGGACATCATCCTTTCACTTATTTGGGTGTTCTTATGTTTTGGGGGAGACCAAAGGTTTGTCATTTGTTCAAGATTGTGAGCATGATTAAAAGAAAGCTCTCTACATGGATAGGAAAATATTTTTCAATGGTTGGTCAGGTTTTGTTGGTGAAATCAATTATCATCTCCAAATTTGTATATTCTTTTATGGCGTATAAGTGGATTATTGCTTTAATCAAGTATATTAATACTTCTATTAAGAATTTTATCTGGAGTGGAAGAATACTGGATAGAAGACTGGAAACGGTTCTATGGAATACGGTTTGCAAATCTCATGATAAGGGTGGCTTTGGAATTAAAAATTTAAGGGGTTTCAAAGATTCTTTGTAGGTCTGGTTTTTATGGAGACTTATAAACCTGCAATCTGCTGCTACCAATTTTCTTCGGGATAGGTTCTTTCACAGTCTTAAAACAAGAACTTTAAACTATGTTAATTCCTCAGTGTGGCTTGCTTTTATGAATTGTTTTTCAAAAATTGTTGTTGATTCTCATTGGCTTGTTTCCAAGGAATCCTCTCTCTATTTTTGGAAGTCTAATTGGACAGGGAATCAATTGATTGATATGGTCATAGAGGGGGATTCTAACCTGGATTATGATATATCAATCAAGCAATAGGATAGATGCATGGATAATCATCCATCTCACATTACCTTGATTGTGGATGATTATTCCTGGTCTTCCATGGGTGATTTTTGGGGTTGGGAACCTGCCGTCAGTGGTATTATCCCCTCAAAAGGGTATTATAATCATTTTATTGGAAGCTCAAATGATGAAAAATGAATTGGGAATTTGTAGAGGAACTTCTTAAGGCCTTCTAGGACTATTATGGATTGGAGGCTGGCTCACAAAAAAATTACCAACGAATGATTTCTTGCAGGTATGTGGTATCTCACTTTGTTCCATCTGTGTTTTGTGATTTTAGAATAGGGGAAATGTGGATCATCTATTACTCAGCTATTTTGTGGATTTGGTGATATGGAGTGAATTTTATGACATTTATTAAGTCCCACTGCATCACTTCAACATAGTTGAAGACCTCATTAAAAGATGGAACTCTTTGACATTGTCACTAGAGCTTCGTTGAATTTTTCTTGCTGCTGTTGTGGAAGCTGTTCATTTAATCTATTTGTCAAGAAACAAGATCAGACATGAGTTACAATGCTTCCAGTCTGGTGCCATGTTGGTAGGGATCCTCACCACTATCCATGAGGTGAATACTCTGAAAGTTGTGTTTTGTGTAAATTCAATTAATGACATACCAGTTCTCTATCGGATTGAGATGAAAGATAATTTTCGTCCTGCACATGGCGCATTGGAAGTTATATGGCAGGCTCCCTTTCATGGTTGGATCAAAATAAACTTTGATGGTGCTTGAAGGGGTAATCTAGGACCTTCTGTCTTTGGTGTTGTTTATAGAGATCATCAGGGGAATGTTATTGGGTGCATCTATGTCTCATGTGGTATTACCTCCGCCCTTGAAGCAGAAATTTATGGTGTCATCATAGCGGTGTAGAAAGCTGAGAGTATGGGTTGGAATAAGATTTGGATTGAATGTGATTACATGGTTATTGTCTCGTCCATTCATATTGGGGACCTACATCTTTCCTGGAAGCTCAACAATCTTTGGACAAAATGTCTAGAGTCTTTATAATCAAAAGATCACATCATCAGTCATGTGTATAGAGAGGAAAATGTGTCGGTAGATGGGCTTGCTAACAAGGGAGTCAATGGGAATGATTTTTATTGGGAGGAAAGTGTCCCTGATGATCTTCTTAATTTCTTTAGGATGGATTTTTGTTAATCATCTACTTTCAGACTTGTGGAATTTTTTTTTCTGCTAATATAGGGATCTTGTCTTTCCTGTAAAGATCGATGTCTGTTAAAAACATTCATATAAGAATTCTTATTATATTCCGGTATTTATTAGTATTTTATTTTTTTATTTTTATTAACAATATCTTATAGGTAATAACATTTGTTTAAATATGGATGTAGATACTCCTAACAATCTATTTAATTCTCTCAATGATGCAAGAAACTACCTGATGTGTCTGAATCATCTGACCCGCATGATGTTGTTCCTATTATGAGGGGGAGAGGTCATTCTCAATTAATGATTGTTGATATTGTTCTTGATATATGAACATATTTTTATAATTGTTTTGACAATTTCTAAAAAAATATGATATTTATTTTAAAATATCAATTTTTATTAATTTTGGAAATAATTTTTTTTAATTTTTTATTTCCAAAGTGTTTCAAATTTAACATTTTCATGGGTTGGTGTAATTAAATAAAATTATATGTCTATTACATGGGTGACATGGGACCTAGTTATCATTTCCATGAATCAATAAATGTTTTTCCACAAGATTGTATGTTATTAAATAATATATTATTTTTATATTTTCATTTAATTAAAAACTTATTGTTTTTAATTGCATTGTTGAATTCATTTTCATTGAATCCAGATAGACTTAGAGATATTATCTGACAGTCATGGTAGAATGGTTTAAATGACTGATTTCATAATTTATACACATCATCTTTAAATGATCTATGGAAAAAGAATCAGAAAATATATTGAACTGGTCTTCGGACTCCCCCAAACATGAATATATCTCAACTCATGTAATCTGATTGATTGTCCTCATATTAAAAATGAATGACTTTTAAGGTCAGAATCTTGAAATTAGAGATAGGGGGAGGCATAGAGTCTCTTACAGGGCCTGATTTCATACATTTAGCATACATCGACAACATATGGAAAGTGATATTATTTATTAATGCATATATACTTTAACTGTAATGTATTAGCTATATTATATAGTATAATAATAACCCATATATTATAGAGTTTTAATTTTATAATAAAATGTATATAGATCCTTGTATAGATGAATTTGTAGATGACAGAAAATTTAATATTGTCGTAAGCAATTTTTTAAAAAAATCACAAATATTAATGAATTTTTTTTTCTAATTTTTATAGTATTTGTAGAAAAATTTTGAGGCTACGAATTATCAATCACAGTAGATTCAACATAATATCAAACAATATGCCACTGCTGATTTAGGTTTAAATGAGGCGGTATGGATACATGTGATATTTCAGGGTCTCTAGAATGGTTGGGTGATTAATATTGGTTCTTGACTAACACCTATGAGTTATTATGGTCATTATTCGATGTCACTAGTGTTCTCGAAGTGAGATCATAGAGAGCATTAATATATCACATTGTCAACTGTATAGTATGAGGCAATATTGATAGAAAATGATTAGATGATATAGTATATGCATAGAGAGAGGGAGGAAGAGTGTGAGTATTATTTTCAGAGAGATTAGTAGATGTCAAAGGATATGTGATTTCTAGTTCGTGGTGTTGGTATAGAGTTTCCTCTCTCTAATACATTGAGTCATCTTCCTCCACCTAAAATTAGTTTATCACATGTGAATTATTATGATATTTTTCTATTTTGGGGTGACAAATATGTTATATTTAAATAGATTTATTAATTTCTGTTTTTTTAATTATTTTAATTATTTATCAATTATTTTCTATTTCATTTTAAATACATTTTATATTTTTAATTTATATAATTATTTTTAATTGATTAAAATATTTATAAGTTTTTTAATATTTTAGATTATTTTTAAATTTATAATATTTTTAATTATTTTCAATTTTTATATTGTTTTTAATTGTTTTTATTATTTTTAATATTTTTTATTTATTAATTATTTTGATATTTTTTAAATATTTATAATTTTTAAATATTTCTAAATACATCTTATTTTATCATTATTTTTTATTCATTATTTTTTAGTTTCTAAATTAATTATCAATTTTTGTAATTTTAAATATTTTTTAATTTTATTTAATTTTGTTATTTAGTTTTAACTATATCAAATTATTTATCATTATTTTAATTTTTTTATTTTTATAACAAATATATAGGCATTTGTAATGGATGAAATGTTTATCACAAATAATATCCAATGTGATGGATTGTTATATTTGACCTTGTGGAAAATGAATATCAATTTCAATGGTCGGCCGCAAATAACATCATTTGAGACGACATTTTTTGAATGGATGTATTATCAATGTACTCCCATTTCAAATATCCATTTGGCATGTGAATCTGTTAGAAAATTACTATCACAAAAAACATAATATATAGTAGTGTACATCTATGAATCAACTACCACATAACCCTTCACAGGGGTATATGTGATGTCATAATAATATCGATGGATAACGTTGAAGAACTATTCATATAATAAATTCATTATATTTTGATAAAATATATATATCAATATCATATGATTAGATTAAATAAAAATCTCAATCCTAAAAAATTAATTTTTCTAATTCATATAAAAAAACAACTACCACATGCTCAAAATCATGGGTAGGATATTTAAATTTATAGGGATGTAACTACCATGATCCATAATCAATGATAACCCTCTCCTAAATCATGGAACATATATAACCATTGTGAGATGGGTACCAACATACCTCATTTGGGACACCCTTTTATGGAAATAGAAGAATGCTAAAACATGAAGACTTCTCCTTTTATCACTCAAAAGAACCATCACATAATCTCTTATAAATAGAAGCATTCCTCATATTATTCAATGTTAATAATAGATTCACATTTTAGGAAAACTTGAACACAATACACTTATAATATTTTGTTAATCCTAGGAAAATTCTTACATTATAGACATTATTTGGTGGATTCCACTCAATAATGATGTAAATCATCACTAGATCTATTTCCGCAATCATCATTGATATAACTTGACATAAAAAATGAAATATCATGGAATAAAATTGAGATAGATAAATCATATAATAAAACTTATATTCTTAAGCAATCTCTATCACCAACCAGAGATGCTAAAAATGATCTTCAACAATCAGTTAATAAAACAAAATAATCAAGAAATAATACCTCAAAAAACATAAAATTAAGGTTGAATGAAATTTCTAATCATCCCCATAAATAAAAAGTTTCAATTCATAACTCAAAATTTATGTATTAAAAACATTACATATCTATATCAATATTAGAAATCAATCATATAAATTATGTTATATATCAAGTATATTAAACTAGATCAATCTCATAAACATGTCAAAAATATTACCATCCTATGAAAAATGATAATGGTTATTCATCATTATTTTATTTTACTATCATCAATCTATAGAGAACTTAATGTTATCATTCTTTTTTTTACCAGTACTGAAGCATCCAATTATGAAAAACGATATCAAATAAAAAACCACCTTCCAAAAATTCATCAATTTTGATTATCAACTATTTATGCTATGAAGGTTTTATCTGAAAAAACAATTGTAATTGTATAGAAAATAAGGTACATAACTTATTCAAAACTCAAATTCCTGTTAATGTGGCAATCCTGTAACCTCCTCTTGCAACACATAAACATAATACCTCATAACTAGATGGGACTCATGTGTCATTTCATTAGATGAAAAAATTGTAAAGCTCTCTAAATGAGATAAAATAAATTATGTATAAATATATATTTATTAAATTTTTAATTCCCTTTAATCATAAAATACCACTTGATATAAATCAAAATTTAATAACTTTATCACTCAAAAATAATAATTTATATAACATTTTAAAAAATAAAACTAGAAGAACATCATAGGATTTCATCCATGACAGGACTAGGTTCATTGTGAATTGATATCACTCCAAAACCATATTATAGATTCAAACTCACCCACCCAAATTAATCATACCAATTTAGTTATTATCAATAGTGTCCCATAAATCCTTTTTATCTAAATTTTAAACAAACAATATACGGATTATATGATAAAAACTTTTATTCCTTGAAAATTAATATATTTAAAATAAATAGTGTATTAAATGAATATTTTAACACAACCATTATTCTCCACACTGTATAATGGACATATATAACCTAGAATTTACCTATAGTAGCTCCACCTTCTCTCCATCATTATTTTTTACCTCTTCCTCTGCTTTTCCCGTCCCTCTATTGAGTTCCACCAGGATGAAATACTCTTGTATAATCATATGTCGGTGGTCCCAATGGTCATGTTACCTATTCCTAGTATTGAATCTAATACTAATAAGGATGAGGGTGTGGACCATCAATATTCATAATCCATTCGAAAATCCTCTACACATCATGAAATGTTATTAGTATGGACTTGTTATGACCCATACCATTGGATAAGAAACATTGAATGAAATAAGTACCATTATATCGATACACGCTACACAAAATATAGAAATGATATTTCAATTGTAGTAAACTGAATTAGCCTCAATTGAGTTATTATTTCTTAAAAAAATTAATAATATCAATTTATCTATGAGTTAGACAATGTCCTGATATTTTAATCCCTAGGAAAATTATATTCCTTTAAAAATTAAATATTATCTCTTTTTTCCAATATTAATATAAGGGAGCTAACAAAAATGACTCTATACTACCTCTTAATCTTGGGAATTAAATCATTCTATAAATTTTGAGTTTTAAAATTTATACCAACATAAAATAAAAATTATTTCAAATCAAATACATATACTATACAAACAAAACACATAAAAATATTTATTTTTTTATCTGAAATTACTTCTACTAACATTCAATTATATGTATATAAGAGAAGAAGTATTTACTTAATAAATTCAAAAGTCAATTATATATGATCATAGCCACATCATTGTCCCCCATTAAACGAACAATCCACAAATACATTTAACCACATCATAGACATATTACTAATAGAACATATTTTAATATCTAATATAATTCTACTAAAATTTTATATTAACCTCTTCTAATCACTTCACTGTCACATGACTAATCACTGAACCAACATACTTCAATAATATTACATAAATATCACACCCAAGACTATCTTTTATGCCTTCTCAGCATCTCGTTATACTTGTTGAAACACAACCCCATGTGCATCAATCACCTCCCCATGCAAAACATCACATTGGTGTCGTACACCTAATGTAACGATAGGAAGATAAAATGACCATATCCCAAGCTTTTAGATGAGTATCCTCTAATGAAAAGTCCAAATGAACAAATTGTTTAACAGATTTTTAAATTATTCAGCCTCATGTGGTTAATAACGCCAATCATAGCCCCAATAGAATCCTTATGACCATGATCTACATGATAATTGAATCCAATAAAATATAGATATGATATAGTCAACATACATACCGAAATATATTTATTTATATATTATAGATTCCTCTTATACATTAATGGGTCGCTTCTACATCAATATTGTTTCTCAAGACTACTATATATACAATGTTCACGTAATACTTCCATCTTACTATCAATTCAATCATTATGAGTTCTTACTCTAAACTCTACCATAAAATGAGTCTCCATCATAAAAAAAATTTCATTTAATTTCCTCATTAATAACCCATTATATTTATCAATGTGTAAGAGTGTCACACCCAAAATCTATCATTTTAAAGGTCATAGGATGGTGAGTTCCACCGTAAGAACAATCTAAAACACACACACACACACACACACACACATATATATATATATATATTACATTACCATTTATTTTAAAACACATTAATACCAATATAAATATAAATGAGACACATACTCAATATATTATTAAGGTATCACATTGAATGTCAACCCAAGTATGATAAACCAAAATTATAAAGTAACAAAATTCTTTTATCTCCATAATATTCTAGTCATATAATAATGAAATACACTCCCACACAAATTATCTTATGTCAATATCTAAGGTCTATAGGTACCATGATCATTCACTCTATCTATATAATTATAAAAATATATTTGGTATTATATGGGTCTAAAGACCCACATCATTCCAGATTATAGATAATCTGATGAAATTTTATTTTTTTCCATGAAGTGTTTTAGGGAAAAATATGTAATTCAACATAAGATATAATCTCATATAAATTATATCACATCGACTTTGGTCATAAAATGTGTTTTTAATTGTAGTATTGGAGTTTGGGGAAGATTTTATTTGTATAAATTTCATAGAATATTTAGTTTTTAGTTTTTAGTTTATATGTACATGTTCTTTTGGTTATATCATCTAAATGGAAAATAGGTTTGTGGTATTGTCAATTTGGTTGAGTCTAGAAATAGGGTTTTTTAATAGGTGATAAAACTCATCATAAGCATCAGGGATGGGCCTAACACCATATTTTATGTATTTTTGTTATTTATTCCTTGTTTTCCATTTTTCGTTTTTTCCATTTGGCTTCTATAATACATCCCCATATGCTTCTGTGTCGCATGGCTGAGAGAGGGTGATGGAGAGACTAATTAGAGTGAAGAGGAGGCACTACACTAGGTGATTATAGAGAGGTATATACACTATTGATGTGTGCATGGATTGTATCTGGTTTAATGCAATGTAATTCTATAGGTATCCCCTTTAGGTATTCGGTGAAAATAGTCATTGTTTTTTTGTTTCGATTTATTTTCATTTTCTGGTTTTTAGGTACCCCTTGAGAATAGATATGGGGTTTATTTTAGGAAAAAATATATAGTTATTTGATCTAATTAATTTTACGTTATAGAAATCTCAAAAACATGTGGTTTGGTTCATAATAAAATTCAATGATTTCTTTCATTTAGATAAATGTTAAAGATGAAGATTACCATAGCATGTATGTTTAGGACACGTTCAATGGGTGATATGTAGTATTTGTTCAGGGGGATAGAGGTAAACCATGTTATAGGGAACATGGTTGTGTAATTTCCCTGGAGGAAGACCAAGTATAGTGTATGGTTATTATCTATTTAGGGTACATAGATAGGCGCTATGTTTGGTACATTGCAAGGTACCCCATGTGCGAGATATGATGTGTGGGATCGGTGCACAACATGTACTCTGGAACTCTTCAAATTGAGTTGGGAAGTTGAAGAAAACAAGGTATGAATTATAGGGTTGGTACACCGAATAGTGGTGGATCAAATTGTGGATTAGTGCTCATCTATATACGTCATGGTAGTAGAAAAATTTCATTTTGATAACATGTCTAAAACCCAAGAGAGAGGTACATTTATTCACCAAATATTTTAGTATTCATTACCCTATATGGGGGACAAGTATAAGTACACTAAAAGGTACCCAATAACAGTGTACAGTCCAAATTCTAGAGGATCATACAATTTACATTAGGAAGGACACACCAGATAGGGAATATATATAATTCATGTGTACCATTCTGGTAAAAAACCATTGGTACTAGAGGTACATGTCTTATTCGTTCCCTTTTAAGGAATTTTTTCCTAGTTTTCAACCGTGTAATCATATTTTAGACCTATGATGGGTATATTCAGAATGTTATTCTACCTATATTATTTCATTTTATATATATATATTTGGATTTTCTTTCCATTTATGTGATCATTTTAGTTGGAATTACTCTTGGATTTGTTTCAGAATCGTCCAAATGATTGGGCTATGAGGTGTGAGACCTTAGTGAGGGATGTGGACCTTGTGGTCATCTTGTAATAAGTATACCAATGTTTTATATGTTGAGGTCCTTTGGATAGTTCATTAACATGAGATCCATAAATGTATTCGATTGAGTATTTTTACAAATATTTCATGATTTCTATTGGATTAAGATCTAGACAACTCACTCGATGTGTTAGATATTTTATTCGGGGATCATTTTTGACAGAGCCATTAGGATGGATTAACAATATGGGCAGCCAACTATAGATGGGATCCATAGTTGAGTTGTTGAAATGGGACTAAGGGACCCATTATGGATTCCATTATGGGTAAGATTGTAACCAAAGATAGTATATTTATTGGGGTGGCTAGATAAGGTACTCTTTCAATGAAAATTTTATTGGGGTTTCTCTTATGATATGTTTCAATTATTTGATTTCACAATATTTAGATCTTCAATATTGTCAGTTGATAATTCCCTTGTAATCATTCTCATACATTCAAATTCGATTGTAGGAATTTTTCTCTGTAAAGATCAGTTTAGGATACTAGGGATGCTCGGGCATGTTTCTCATGTGTGGCATGGCTCCTATTATTGGATGACATATTGTGCCAAAAAATAGGTTCCTACACTTTTTGTGTCCTTTTATATAAATGGGGATCATTTTAAGGGAATGGACCAAGAGATTTAGTGTAATATGGTTGTCCTAGAAGGATGTTTCATTATGTTCGGACATCTGGGATAATCAGATCCCATGGTTTTGGGATCCTAATTTTTATCCACACATCTAGATCAGATTTTTATATGTATTTCTTGAGAGTATGATTGAACTAAGACTAGGATGGACATTAGTTTATTGTTCATCAATAGTAATGTATATGTTTTTTTTATAATTTGTTTTAGGAGGATGACGATAAGATTTCTTTGACTAGGATTTGTCCTTAATTTTTGATTGGGTCTTATCCTCTATTATCTAGATATGGGTAGACATCTTTGGAGAGATAATGTGAGATATGGATGAGTTCACCCATATAGTTAGGAGTTCTGAACCATCTATATGTTACCTCACATGGATGTTGATAACTACAAACACCAATGATGGGACCCCTAATATAGTTTATCTTGTGATCCCTTTGATATAGAGACCCAAAGGGTGGTGAAAAATATCAGGCCCTCATTTTATTGTCTTATAAATTCTTTGTATCCTTAAGGACATGTTATTTTCTCTAGGGTCCAAAATAAAGTCACGTTATTGATCCAAATAAATCCATTGAAATAATAGATTCCAGTATTTTTCGATGTAGTTTGGATGCAAATGGTTATTCCCTAGGGTATGTAATTCATTCCATTTATATTAGATTCCATGGTGCTCTGTTATTGATTTGGAATATGAGCCTAATGTTGTTTGGTAGGGTCTTCCAACTACTATAAATCCACAGTTTCAAGAAAGAGTCAGGGTAGACTTTTCACATCTATCTAGAGATAACCCTCAATTGGTTTTTTATTTTTCCTTCATTCCCAATTTATTTCCATTTTTTTGTTTATATTATGCCATATTCTATTAGTTTTCAAATAGGATGGTTATATTACATGTTATGATGCATATATAAGGTAAAATATTAAAATTGAACCATTATATTTGGCCTAAAAATATTTTTTTCTTTAACTATACATTCCCCTTATGTGCATATAGATATTATGTGATCTTTTACATGGAGAAGAAGTGGTGAAATTGATTGTGAGAAGGCCTGGGGTTACATGATCTATTAGAACCATTTTTCTAAAGTCTCAAAATCAAGAATGTGAATCTTGAGATTCATGGAGACTTGGTATGTGGGTCAACATGGATTTTGTGAGATAGCCTTATAAATTTATTTTAAATTTATTTATTTTGTATATGTTGTAAAAAAAGTTTTTCATATGTATTTTATCTCAAATGATTTATACTCTTGTATTAAAAATTTCATTAATTAATATTTACTATTAGTTTATTTAATTTTCATTCATATTATGATGACTGTACATGTTTATGTTTTGGTTATTTATTGTTTAATTTTACAATAATCCTATGTTATAGTCTCCCCACTATATTTATTATACACTCACTACTAGTCAATATCCTCATGTGTATGGGGAGACATACCTGAGGCCTTGTGGTGGTCTATATTGTATAAACTGTTAGGAGGACCTTATACTGTTTAATACAAAATTCCATCATGTATATATGTTTTATGATTAGAACAGTCAATAAATATTTGTTCTAATCATGTATTAGGGCATCTGATAGATATATTTCTAGAGTGTGTTGAAGAATATTGCTGATAGACAGTCTATGTTTCTAATGTAAGGGATTTTTATTAATATATTCCTTTTAAATTTTTTGGTATTTCACTTAGTTTGATTCCATAGGTTTTTAGGATTTTTTATTGTAGTTTTTCGATATTTTCCCATGGGTAAGATCCTAATATTTATGAATCCTTTTAGAATGTATTATTCATGACATATTATATTCAGGGTGATATTTCACTGGAAATGGTGGTTTAGTTGTTCAATTTGTCAACAACAACCTATATGGAATGTCACACATAACTCCATGGGGGAATTTCACTCAACCAAAAAACCTATTAAAATTCTATTCTGAATTATAGGCCTTGTTATTCATGTTGGGAGATTCTTTTCGATAATAGATATAGTGTCCCTTCATTGAGGGATCCATCAATAACCTTCTGGTTTTGTCCATGATCTGAGAGCACTATTAGTGCTTGATGAGGGTAAGGGTTCCTAAGATATCATTGTATTAGGATTGATTAACCCAATTAAAGTGGTTCCCCAAAAGTCATACGTTCAACTACCATGGGAAGAAACACATTTTTGCAATGTGTTTTCTGTTGGTCGAATAGTGTGGCTCATGTGCCTATTATTACCGATGCATTAGGTGGGCATGGAATTTCTTCCTCGATGGGTCTATTGAGGTCCACTACTACTATTATGTGGTAATGGATAAGGATTAATTGTTTTTGAGATGACAAGTTTTATTATACCTCTTATTATCATGTATATCTTGAAAGGGTTGGTTTGGTTTGACACATACAACTCTTCATTTTTGGGGGTATTGTAACATAGAAAAGGTATGGTTGGATGATTTCATATTTAGATTGACGCTTGAGTTGACGTTGGTAGTGTGGTTTATCTTGAAATGATTTGGAATTTTTGATTCTAAAGAGGATTATTTGGGGTTTTTTGGATCATAAAACATAAATGTGTAAGGAAAATAGGTAATGGTTTTATACATGTTATCCTTGCATTGTTAGCACATAGACCGTGTATTAAGTGTTTTTTATGTTTAGAGGTTTATTTTAATTTGTGTCAAAAATGAGAGTTGGTAGTTTTAGTTTTTATACTACCAATTTGGCATGAGGAGTTTGGAGATGTCTATACATTTCATTTGGTGATAGATGAAGGATTGGTTATGTGTTTTCTTTTTGGGGAAGTGGGTAAATGATTAGAATACACTTATGGCAGGGAGAATTTGTTTCTCTGGGGTGAAATGTCTCTCCTTTTGGGATTATTTTTTTAAATTAGAAGACCAATCGATGGATATTATTGATAACATCAGATATGAAAGTGCATAGAAAGATATTTTGGCTTCCAATTGGCCACCATCTCTTTTCAAGTGTGATAACGATTTATAGTGGGGATTTTGGGATGACTTAAATCATCACTGGTTATAGAAAATATGTATAATTATTAACTTTTGTTCCAAAAATTGTTTCTTGGGTGAAATAAAAATATATCCTATAATGTGGTTTTGGATAATTTTTTATCAACTCAATTTTTCTTGGAATAACGTGATTACACATAGATAGGAGTTTAGATAAAATTTTAGTCCTTCTAGTTTTACATAATATAAAATAATTGTATTTAAATATTAAATTTTCTCACATCCCTTTGGTAAAATATTTTATAGAAAATTGTATTGATTTCTCATCTCAGCAATTTTATTTGGAATTGGGGAATTTTACTTAGTGAGGAATAATCCCATCAAGGGATCTAGAGCTAGACTTGTGCCCCAAAATATTAATTTTTTTGTGTATTTCTTATTTCTCATATTGTTTCCTTTATTCCCTTTTTCTTCTTCCATATTACCTGGTGGGATAGTATTTCACAAAGCCTGTAAAGGGATAGGGATAAAAGAGGGAGTCGAAGGATGTGGCCACACTGGGAGTTTATTTGGAGGTAGATCAGAAATATGTGGGCAGGCCACATAGATCTGATTTGAATGTAAAATATTTTATTCCAAAATGAATTAATGTTTATATGTTTCACATAAAGGTACTGTAGGTTTGTTTTTTTGTTTTAATCATTTTTTTGGATTGTTGGGAATTCATAGAAGGTTGATCTGGTTGGTTTTTATAAGAATCGGGTGTTCTAGGTGATCATTAGTGTATTCTATTTTTGGAAATACCAACCATATTTAATTTAATTCCATGACACATGACAAGTGTTCATTAATTCAATATAATGTCAAATATTTGGGGTAATGAAGAATGTATATTTGGGACATGTTGTTGTTTGGGAAACCTAGAGTGTGGTCAAAGGGATGACTAAACACCTTGTGTCAAGGAACACAACCATGTAATGTACACATACATATAATATGTACAATACACTACCAATGGAAATATAGTTTACTTTGGTATACAAAAATTGGGGAACAAATCTAGGTACCCCATTTTAGGGAAATGTAATGTATCTTTGGTGCCCAGAATATAACCATGTATTCTAAATTCTGAAATATCCTAAGGTACTTTGCGAGGTACCACTTGTAAGATACATTCTATTTAATGAAGGGGCATGCCTTGTAGCTATACCTTTGGGTGTGGTAATTTCTTTTTATAGACAACCCATATTGCGGGTTCATGGAAATTTGGGTATCATAGAAATATATTTGGTTATGTATAGGGCTAGTGTTAGTGTATTTCAGTTGTCTTGACCAAATGTAAAGAACATGACCATATACATGGCCATGTACCTCCTGATAGAGTATAAATAATGTATTATATTAAATTTATATTTAATTTGGGTAGTCCATTCTAGTTTGGCTAGAGAAACATACTTTGGGTTAGATGTTGGATATACATTCCATGTACCTGAGGTTTGTGCATTGTATATCCTCTTATGAAGAAATTTATAATTTTTATCACCATGGATTAAATATTTCGACCTTTGAGTTGCCTATTAAGTATTTATTCTATTTAGAATAAAATGGGGGTATCCATTAAATTCTTATAAGTCATCTTGATGGTGTTATTTTAGTGACTGTTTTCATATGTATTCATTTAAGTTTACATTTAAAATCCTATAGAGTGTTTGACTATTATCTATGAGGCCCAAGGAAGGGTTTTGATCCTAGTGAGTGTCTTTGATTGGGTATTTAATGGCAGTCTATTTTTATTTCCTTTAAATAGTTCCAAAAATTATATATAGTGAGGTTTTCTATTAAGCCTTTATATACCTATTGTTAAAGACTTGACAAGACTTAGTTCTATACCACTCACATTAGGTCTTAGATATGGTGTTAGAGAATTGGAATTGTTGGATCCATTATTCTAGTTTGAAATCATGGAGTTGTTTATACTAGGATATATATAGGAGATATTGAGACTTTTTTAATGACCAAATATTGATATCGTTATGGTAAAATAGTTTCAAAGGATGTCTTGTTTTCAAAGAGTCGTGTTTAATTTTTTTGGAAATGGTATTTTTCAATGGATTCTATTATATAGTGGTTCCCATGTATGGTTTCAAGTTATTAAGGAAATCTTGAGGACTAATGAGAGTATACATGTAAAAAATCTTATTCTTACATATTCCCTTTTGAGTTCATTGTTGATGCATGATCATTTGGAGGCCATTGAGGGATTCATGGGGAAGTTTCTCATATTGGGATTGTCTCAAATTATAGGATGTGATAGAAGAAAAAAATATAGTCTTCATTCTTTGGTTTTGTCATTTTGGAATTTTTAGGATAATTTTATGGGAATATCCTAATTTATTGAGTTCATGATTTGAGTCCCCAATAGAAGGTTTCATTTTACTCGGGCACCAAGGACCATGGGAGCCTCAATTGTTTTAATCAAATAGTTGATCAATGCTTCTAGTCCAATATTTTGGATTATGGGTTTGATAGTTGGATAATATGACATCAGATGTGGAATATATATGGTAGTTTACTCGCACAAAGAGTTTATCATATTGGATAATGGGATTAATAGTTGAGTCAACCCATGTTTTGTTATACTTTTTTTAGATGTTTGAGGCGGCTCATGCTCGAGACTTGGATTGATGAAAAGAACCATGGAATTTATTTGTTCTGTTTTTACCATGATTTTTTATCTAGATATCTCATATATAATAAAGTAATGGTTAGAAGGAATAATAATGTTAATGGGTGAGATGGACGTGTACACTACACTACATGAGAGTTTCACACTAGATAGAGGGTGTCTACCATTGATGCTGAGTGATACTGTGTATTTGGATGGGACCCTTGAGATAATGTACCTTTCAGTTCGATGGAAGGTAAGACCCCTATGGAGTTGTATGTTGTTAAGAACTCATTTGGTTCCTGATTAGTTCTATAAGACCATCATGACATGATAGGTGATATTGGGTACGGTGTTTAGTCGTGTCACCATTATTGATCATGTTATTAAGCCCCAAGAGCCCAGTAGTAATGTTTTGTTGTATGGATTCATATGGTTATGACATGGAGTCTATAATGTATTCATTTCATTTTTAGACATCTTGGATGTCCTTTGTAGATCTGATAATAATGCATGGTCTTATTTGTTTATTTGATCCACATTTATTTATATATTTTTATTTATTATATTTAATCATGTATTCATTTTTATCTAGTCTAGGCATGTAACATTTACACGCATGTGTATATGACATCATAATATGGTTTCACCATTTGGGTGGGGATACTGATATTTTTTTCTCACACATTATACATGATCATCGATGTGCATTCAAATGATATGTCTCATTTCTAAAAGAGAAGAGGTTTCTTAGTGGATTGGGTGGTGTCCCAATGGGTTACCATGCGATGTTTTTTGATTGGTTATACATGATTCTGTTCCATATTTCATTGATTTTATAATGTTTTAATTTTAGTTTTTTTCTTTTCCAAACTATCATACTGATAATAATGATAGTTTTGGTTATTTCTACATTTAGTTTACTATATTCTGAGTGTAAAATCTGAAAAATTTATCTATTAGACCCTCACCAATAGTCAAAAAAGACTAGTTTATGGGGAGGTCTTGTTATTCCATTTTATAGCCCATATTAAGTGTTTTTTCTGTCTACTCGGGCTCGTTCCTTATATGGATGAGAATGTAAATATACTTCGTAGTTTCCCCTCCAAAACATGCATGTGTCCATGCTAGTGAATCATACTAATCTAAATTTTTTCCCCTAAAAAATTATAATAATTTTTAAATTTAAATCCCACAATGGTAAAATATCCAAAAACATCCATTGCAATAGCTTCATCACACTTTCCAAACCAAATCTCAATAAATTCTCATTCCATCACATAAAACCCACTCTATAAACCCCCATCAACCATCCACATCCATGAACTTTTTTACATATATGGTCCAAAATATAATATAGCTTCCTCTATTTGGATACCTATTAACTCTAAATACTTATCATATAATTATATTCAAATGAATTTCGCTTATTTGATATCCTCTGTTACACGCAACACCATGTTTAAATGAACAGTGATATATTATTCATGTATTTTATTTCAATTTTTCTGTTTTAATGTAGTACTTAAAATCAAAGTAATGAAAAATAATGAGTAAATTTTTCAAAATATTTATAAATGTTACATATAATGAATATAAATTGATTAAAATATAATTAAAAAAATGGAAGATCGACGATCTCTTCTCCTTCCTCACGATGGCGGAACCCTAGCAGATGCGGGATGCTGATTTTCCCCCCTTCCTTGCGGCGGCGGGAGGGGGGAGGATGTTGTAGGTCGCCTACCTTTGAAGCCACGGGCAGTGTTCTCTCCCTTCACGAACCCTAACTTTCTACCGGAGTTCCCGGCGATTGCGCTTACCCCGAAGGTACCTAATCTTCACCTTGGAAATCTGCAGCTTCCAATCTCAGTATCGGAGTTCTCTGACGCTTCGAGGCATCTGGGTCTGACCTTGGTGGCTCGATTCAACTCCCGAAGGCCGTCTGTGGACGAGTTTGATCGTTTCGTCTTTGCTAAATGGGATTTGAGAGATCGCGTAGTGGTAGGACTCCTTGATAATTGACAGTTCATGATCCGGTTTGCCTCTGAAGAAGATCTCATTTGCGCTTGGTCCAGTGCTCCCCGGCGCTACAATGGGTGTAGCTTCTTCATGTTTCGATGAACGATTGATTTGTGTATGAATCGTGATCCCTCTTCTCTTCCTATATGGGTAAGTTTCCCTCGTCTTCCCCTTCCCTTTCAGAATCCGTCGATTCTTAAGATGATTGGTAATTTGGTCGGCCGTTTTTTGTGTCCTGATGTGAGAACGTCCGCGCTCTGTCACCCGATCAACCCATGATGCTGTATTGAGGTGGATGTCTCTCGGCCTCCGGTTGATTGGGTTTGGATCTCTGTTGGAGAAGAGTTCAGATGGAAGCAAGAAGTCGTTTATGAATCCTGGCTGGGCTACTGCTCCACTTGCAAGCGTTTGGGACATTCTTCATCGGGCTGTCACAGTGGAACCAGGCGCGGGAAGTCTTCAGGTTCGGCTGATGGAATTGTGGAGGAGAGGCATGCCGTGGATGTCACAAACATTAGTAACAGTGTGGGGGAGCGGGAGAGTTTGCATGCTGCGAGTTCTGTTTCTAACCCTTTGGTGTCTGGAGTGTTTGACAGGCTTAGGAAGGATCTGAATTTTGGGGGCTTATCAAAAGGGAGTTCCACCGAGGGTGCTACTGGTGGTGGCGTGGCATGTCCCCCTGTGGGGATGATTGTGTCGGATCCCCTGCTGGAGCCGGAGGTCTCTGCTGTGCAGGTGAAGGCCGGCTCTTCCTCTGGTGGAGGCTTTCGGGATGGTGATGGAATTACAGGTCAGAACAAAGATAATGGCAGTGGCCGAATGGGTGCAGGAGGGATGGGTGATGTGGGGGATACTGGCAAGGTTCATAGGGGTTCTTTGGGAGGGAAAGGGGTTGGTTCTGCTGCTGTGGGAGAACCGAAGGCCATTGATTATCGGGGCAGTGGTCAGGGTAAGGCTGGAGCTGGGGTTCTGGTACCTGTTTCAACTGGTAATCAGTTTGCTGTTTTAGGAAGTGTGGATTTGGATGGGGTACAGGAGGAATTTGTAGCAGGTGAGCAGGAGGGAGATGTTGTGCAGAACGTGGTGGTGCTTCCGCAAGTGATGAGCAAGCTGCAGTGCAAGGGGAATGATGTCCTGGGGCCTGTTTTGCAGAATAAGGCTGAGTTGGTTGTTTTCGGTGCTGATGAACCTGTTATTGTGGGACAGGGTATGCAGGAAGGTGGCAGTGGCAGTGGCAGGATGGAGTTTGTGGTAAGGGAGGAGGTGGAGAACACAATGGTTGAGCAGCCTCAATGCTTGGCAATAGTTGACCCGAACAATCAGTTTAAGAAAATCCAAGAAGATCATGGGAAATGGGGGGATCTCTCTGACAGCGACAAAGAGAATCGTGGGGATATGCTGCGACCTTCGTACAGTGAGATTGCTCAAGTTGGTAATAAGTGGGTGCCGAAGGTCCCGGTCAAGGGGACTGCCTCTTCACGAGGAAGGATGAAAAAGGATTACTCTCATCTGGCAAAACCGATGATGACCAGATCTGCTGTCAGGAGCATGCAGTCTCCGAACGAGTTCCTTGAGCTGGAGAAGGTGAATCTGAGGAGGAAATATGCCAAAGTACTGAAGCAATACGAGAGTTCGGTGTGGGAAACGGCAACGGAAGATGAGTCTGTGTTTCATGGTGGTGCTCAGGGGTATGATTTTGAGGACTTTTTGTGACTTTGATGGGTTGCTATGTGTGTTTACTGTCTTTTTTATTTTTTAATAAATGGCCAGGGGTTTCCCCTCTGGCTACACTTTCCTGGTTATAATTAAAAAAATACTATAATTTTAGTAATGTCATTTTATGTTTCCAAGAATATCATTTTTCCATAAATTGTTCAATAGAATTATTGGCATGATTATTATAATTAATATCTGAATATTTTGTAAATTTTATTTGAAGATAACATCATTCTTGGATTCATCATTTCAATATTAATGTAGTATAAAAAATTGGGACTTCTATGTAATGATTATTTTTTAATTGAATAATATAAAATAATGATTTTTAATTACCACCAATTTTTTTTTAAGATTTTTAAAATTTTCATTTTATTTTATAATTCATTAAAAATAAAATAAGTTAATTTAAATTGTAAATAATAAATTTAATCTCATTTTAAAAATAATTATGCTAATTTTTTTGTAAACTATTTTAAAATAAATAGAACATTTTTCTAAACAACTTTTTGTAATCATGCTTTGTGGTATTAATCATGAATTAAATAATACCAATTATGGGAATTAAATTTAATAAATTGTATTAAATATTATGAATAACCATAATTGTCAAAATTAAATTGGTTTAACAAAAAAATCATTTCAAATAGTGACCATGGTAAATATTTCTCTCCTCTCTAGAAGAGGAAAACTGGAGTAAAACTATGGTATAAAACATTAAAATATCATTACCAAATTCCTATAACATATTTTATTATTTTTTCCACCAAATAAACGTAAAAATAGTAAAATTATGTATCTTAAAACAATATTTTGAATTTTTTAACATAAGATTTTCTTTTCTGATATATAACCTACATTTAATTACAAATAAAAATATTTTCTACATACTTCAATTTAATGGAATAGATCTAAGATACAATTCATATTTTTCTTGCATCAAAAGACTAAAAACCATCAAATATTAATAATTTAACTCAATTTTTTCCAAACCATTTAATTACTATATTTCAACGTGATTAAATTTTTATCCTTAACTAGGTTATTATCCAAAAAATAGTTTTTATGCATTTTATGTACTTATATTAATAGTCTATTCATCCAGTAATATAAATTAAATATAACAAAACTAATTCCAAATTTTTATTAATAATTTGAAAATTTCGTTATTTGGACACATACGTTTTATTCATATGATTAATTCATCATGGATAAAAGTGAATTTGTCTAGAATAAGGATAAAATATGTTTAATGTGGTTTAGCTAATAGATAAGTCATAAAATATAGGCAATAAAATTATTTAATTAATTTATTGACTTTATTTAAACCGTCCCAAAAATTATCTTTTAGGTTGTGGTTCTTTGGTTCCACCGACCATGATTTTGATATATATATATATATAATTTGATCTTATAACTAATTCTACTTGTGGATATTTTCTAATATTAAAAGTGGGTATTTTCTCCTAAATTATTCACAATGATTGATCCTCATATATATATATATAAATACATACCATAATACCTTTATATCTAACATACCCATTTCATACACAATGTGGTTTTTTAAAAAGTCTTCCCATTCAATGTTTTAGGTGTAATCTCAAAGTTGTTTCTCAGTGATAATGTATAAATTTTAAACAAGTACTTTAGATTTTATTTGTTCATCTATATACAGTAAATCTATTGTAACTATTAAAAATAATGACACCACTACCATTAATATTTTGAGATGTTACTATTATAATGTTAAAACCATTTCTCACACCTTTTATAACTTATAGAATGTGAAAAACATCATTTGTGTGTTCGTATGACTTATCATATCCACAGAGTGGGATAATTGATTTTTCATAATATTTTAAAATAAATAGTTCTAATGATGTATCTTGTTAATGTATATTATATTTATGAAATAATTATTATTTTTTTAAATATTATATTTAATTCACTTTTTTATCATTCAACCTATTGAAAATTGATATTGTCACTTCTATGTATGTGTGAACTATAGGATCTACAAAGCCATGTGACTTATTTTCTATATCCTATATTAAAGGATTATAATAAAGTATATAATGAATAAAAATTATATTTATATTTATATTGAACGTTTTGATATTCTAAAATCACGAAAATTATTCAAGGACAAATATTACCGAATTTCATCATATCGGAAAAATAAAATACTTTACACTCAAAAAATTGATTTAAAAAAATAATTATAAATTTGTTTTGAAATGTTATATGTGTATAACATATGATATTAAAAGCATTTATATGGTTATATTATGGATGTAAAATAGAGTTAAATTTACTATAAAAAAGATTAAATTCATTATTGATGAAATTTCGTGCAAAGGTAGGGGATTATTTTACTATCTCATCCATATTGAGGATTATTTATGTTTAATCTTATATTAGTGGAATTATAAAATATATATATTTTAAACCCAAAATATTTTCTTATCCACTAGTCATTTCTTTTTTTTCATGTATTGGTTCAATTTCTATCTATTTTGGCTCTCAAAAAAACAAAATAAAAATTTTCCTAGAAAAAATGACTTTATTTTTCTACTCGGTCAGAAATCATTTTTTGATATGTAAAAATTTTCATTAAAGTATAACAATAATTTTTTTATACACTCTAATGATAAAATTTTTTTACCATTTTTTATATTTATAAAATGTTTAAAAGTAATATTCTTATAATTTTATGAATAAGGTATGTTTTACCGAAGGTATAAAATTAATAATTGCTTTTAATTATTACAACATGAACAAGATTTCCCATTTTCCTGATTAATCGATGATTTTATGAATTGATTACATATTTGATTGGTTTATTTCAAAGAAAATACTTTTCATACTATTTTTGGAAATATTTTAATTTTAAATAAGTAATTTCTTAATGAAGATGGTATTTTACTCATAAATTTTTTCCAAGGCTCTTTTAGAAATATTTTCCACTATGTCAACATATATTGATGAATCACATGATTTAATGAGGTATTAAATTAATTATTCCATAAAATATATTTCTATGGATGGAATATGATTAGTTTTTATGGAATGTCTTGAAATTCCTATGCTATTTTATCTTATATAGAAAATATTGTATTATTAAGGCATTTCGATTAAGTACTATTATTAATTAATATAATTTTTTTGGGAATATTATGTTTTTAGTGGGTCTCAATGTTACATTGGCCCTCGATACTTCGATAGGTATAATGAGATAGAACAAGTTAGTTTTTTAGCCATGCCCTTCCCCATTTCTATAAGATATCTTAGTATGACTCATTGAAAATATTTTTTTGACGTCCTGAATTTTTAATTCTATCATTTTGAAAATAGCTACTTATTTATTCTTATAACACCCCAAGATTTCATAGTACGTTTTCTCATTAATGTAATTTAATATCATGCGCTACACGCAACACCGAGTTCGAGGGCACCACAACTTACTAAACTAGCCGTTCAAAAAGCAGTTATTAGTAGTATTTATTGAATTTGGAATATTATATACTCTATATAATTTTAAATCCATATTATTTGTTTCTTAGAAATAATATAAGAAAAAATTTCTTTTTTCAGATAAAAAATCTATTTTAAAAAAAATGTAATATTACAGACATTTAATGGAGTGCCCTTTTTAAAACTAATATTTGAAACTTTTATATATTCAATTTAATGAAATTAATTTGTTATTTAGAAGTAGGATATAAAAATTTAGTTTGGATAGATTTTTGTTACTTTTCTGATAACATTCTTATTTTGATGAATAGTAAAAAATACTATGTTTTAATTGAAAACAAATTTTTTAATCGAAATAATTTATACTTTTAAATTAATCATTTAAATGGTTTTTAATTATAATTATATTATATTATTATAATTTAATACAATTTAGGTCATTATAAGTAATTTCACATTTAAATATGATATAAGCACATGTAAATATTTTGATAGCTTTAACTTTTTTAAAACCCACTTTTTGGTTTTGAAAACGAGAATTAATATTAAATTAATAATGAAACTTCTATCTTTTGAATTTTGAATAATATATCTCATTTTTGAATTTGGAATATCAAAATTAGCATAGTGTGGATTTCTAGTTTTTTTCGGAAAACTTTCATTTTTTGATAAATAGTTAAAAACACTTCGTTATTATTTAAAACTGACTTTTTATTTAAATATTTACTTTTTTATTTGAATTTATTTTATGTAAAAATAGATATATATTACCTATATAAGTTCAATTTAATTCATTGGATTCATTTTTTAATAAAATTATATGTATAGAATTTTATTGAACATTTTACCTTCTTTTATCCACCTTCTAGGCACGTTAACAAATATGCATAAAACATAATTTTATCACTTCTATGAGTTTAATTTCAAAATTCTTAGATACACGGTTGAAATCAGTATGTAAAATGTAATTTAATAAGATTATAATAATTTTGTGAATATTAACTTCTGAATTTTATTTACCACGATTAAAAGTAAATAGGGTAATTTAAGGTAAAAATGATATTATAATTACCATAATACGTGTCCTAATTCTATAAGAAAAGAGTAATTAGACCAAAAACAACATTAAGAATAAAATATGTTCCATTAGTTCCACATGGATTTGATTAAGTCCTTTATTATTATTTTATTTAAGGAAGAGTTAAATGTGTTAAATTAAATGATTATTAACTAAACCATTCTCAGTATAGGGTTATACATAAGATAAATTAGACAATAAATATTAATTATAAAGATAAATATATTTCCTAAATAATGGTATTTTATTTATAATTTTTAGAGATTAAATGATTAAATTTATTTATGTCACAATGATGATGTAGTAATTACCTTCATAAAGAAATATTAAATTAGTTTATATTATAAATATTAAAATAAATATAATTTAATATTTTTGATGTCATACAAGAATTTCCAAGGTTAATATGACTTTTTAGGGTCTATTAGATTTTTTTTAAGTGATAATTTTTTATGACTTTCACAAAAACAATATACCAAATAGTATCAAAATTGAAAAAAATTAATTTTTAATTAAATAATATATTGTTGGTTGATATAATATTACCAAAATCATTGGTTCGACCAAAGGGCTTAAATAATATTATATATATCATTAATGAACCACTTGAGGTTCTCTTGGAAATTGAGAGTAAGTTTATTACAAATATCGTGTAAGAATACAAGAAGACACAGTAGAAGTTAAACGATATATCTAAGAGTTAAATATAAAAAATAAGGATAAAATGGTAACCTAAACATGTCTACAACCTATTTGTAGAGATTATTTAGACCCATAACCACATTATTCTCGAAATAAATTCATTTGGATCCATTTTAAAGTGAATATTATTATATAATAAATTAATATTTTTATCTTTTCCTAATGTCATAGTCACCACTCTTATAAAAGGGAACTTCACCTTTCTCAAAATCACACCTCCAAATCCTTTTGGAAAGGCCAAAACCTGCCCAAATATTCTTCCAAAATCCATCAGATCAACCTATAGTCCTTATATTGATCGGAAGGCAATCCTAATTAGCCATTTTGATAAACTCACAAGGAAACACCTGATAAAGATGTAATAATTTCACCACCATCTTTCAAGTTCTTTTCATATTCCACTTCTTATTTCATTGTTGTTTCCATACCAAAATAATGACACAAGTGCCTCCTAAATAATGTGATTTTATTATAAATATGGTACAACCATATTCTTCATTCTACCCATCCTCTAAATGGAAAAGTCACCAAACATGCGTACGTACAGCTTACCGTATCCACATCTTGGTGTAGTTTGTTATTCAAACACTTAATTATTTGGATGGGTATAATAATGAGTACAACTGATGTAAATAATAAATATAACATGTTAATTATTCTTTATATATGATATACCATCCAATTAAAAACGATTTTTTCATCAATATAATGATATTGTCTCTCATTCGTACGTATGGATTACCGTCTCCACGACGCGATGAGATTCATTCCCACGTTCACCATACGACGATAATTATAAAAATTATTAATAAGTATGTAATATATGACATAATAATTCTACTAGAGATATATGTATGTATGTATGTACTTACATATATCTTATTTACATACTTTCATTCAATATGATATGAAAAAGGGGAACAACATTTATGCGGACGTATGGCCTACCTTCTCCATAAACGGTTCCTTTCATTTAATATATCTATCTATTATAAATAGTTATATTCTAAATATATATGATATATAAATCGAGGTTTATATTCTTGGTGTATTTAAATCATGATATAAGTGATACGACCAAGAATAACAACATAAAACACGTACGATAAAGAAAGTGATTATTACCCAAAATGATAATTAAACATGGAAATCATTATTAAATGGGTATTATAAAGTCAAAAATGACTCATGTGTGATATAATAAATATTAATATGGGTTTGTTATAATTTAATAACATACTATGTTTATTATATAGGAGGTAAAATGTACCCTCAAACAAAGGGAAGTGCAAGGTAAGGGTTAATTTCACAATCTCATTATTATCAAAGGTTGTTTTTATGTAAGCATATTCTAGGAAATATTTATTATCTATATCCATGTTTCATAAAAGTGTTTTCAAAGGGATTATTATTAAGGTAATTTTTACTAAAACATCATTTTAAATGTTTTAAATATTTATTCATCTAAACCTTCGTCATTAATGACCATGTTTTCAAAATGGTTTTAAGGATTTATTAATATGGACATGAATGTTTGAAATTTTTAATTCCTTTTAAAATTTTCAATGTGGTATGGGAAAATTTAATTAAAAACATTATTTTAAATGAATTAATTTATAAGACATTTAAATGACTTCTTGAAAAGGGGATATTTCTCTCAATTACTTTTACTGATCATTTTCAACTATGTTAACATCCTTTAAGGAATATTATTCTTTATTGAGGTTCATTTATTATAATACAAGTAATCCATATTGTATTGAAGGTTTTGTGATATTTTTGACTGTGGATGAGTTATTTTTATACCATTAAAGGGTTTTGGATAAAGTACTCTCATTTTGTATGCAATTTTTAGTATGAATATTTGTGTTCTGTTTAATCCTTTTTGTATGAGTAATGAATTGGACATAGTTTGTGGTGGGTGGTGCCCATTATAGCTCCTAGATGCATCGGGAGGTCTCTCGAGAAAATCTAGTTTCATATCAAAAGTCCTTGACAAAATCTTATTTGTAGTCTTGGCACAAGGCCTTGAATATGTGGTTATGAAGTCTGGCATTATGCATTCCATAATTATGAAATTAGCTATTGATATTACATGTGATTATTCAACTAGTAGAACATCCCTATGAATAATTAATGGAATTATTTAATTTACCTTTTCCATATTATAATGATTTTTATGTTTAAAAGTATTTTTTTAGTTTTATACATTGCCTTAAATATTTATGCTTATTTATGAATGTTTTTTCAATATTTTTATCCTTAGTGAGCATCTAGCACACCCCTTTCAATGTTTTATTTTTCCCAGGATGTGAAGAAGTATATTATGGATAACCTGGACTGAAAGTCTATATAATATGAATGTGTTCAATGGAGACAATGTTTTTGTTTTTTTTTCATTTTATAATTATTGTAATGTTCATGTATGTAATCTATTTTCCAAGACTACTAAACTGACTAGTCCTTCAGGACATGATTCTTTATAATCATGCCAATGTATTAAAATAATGCACCGACTCTAGGTAACTAGGGTTGGGGAATTGAAATTCTTGTTTATTTCAATCATTCATATATCTATGGATATTTTTCAAGAAACTTGGATTATTTATATTTCATTATTTTAAAATCATTTATTCATGTTACATTATTTATTCCCTTTTTATTTTATGCTAAATTCTTCTTTCATTGTTTTCTTAAAGAGAATTTCATCTCACACATTTTGTATGATTTCATTCCCTCAGAATCTAGGATGTGTAATATGAATTATATTAATGGAAATTCATTTGAGAATAATGATGTTCTCTGTGAAAATAAGAACCTTTTTTCAAAATATATATAGTTTAGAAGGACTAAAAATGTACCATTTCTTTTGGGATGTGATCACATGTATCTAATGCCAATGTTAAAAAGATACCACCATCTTGGTGCTATTAGGGTTGTGTACATTTAAGTTAGTATTAGAATAATTTTATTTGAAACCAGGTGAACCAGATTTAGAAAAAAAATTATAATGGAACAATACACTGTAATAATCATTAAATATAAGTAAATGTATTTGTTAAAATTATATTTTTTAGAATGGTAAATATAATTTGGTTTTACTATAAATAAATCTATTTATGAATACTATAAGGTTAAATGGTATTGTAACATAAGAATATAGGGGTTATAACATGAAAATGGGTTGGATGAGTGTATCAAGGTCATCATTTTATTGTATAGTGAATATTCCCTTACTGTGAACCTTGATTGACACTATCTAAGGATATTCATTGGTTAATTAACATTTTATATACTACACATTATGAAATATATTGAAAATTTTAATTATGTAAGGATGTTACAAATGATACTAAGCATATAATTCTATGATTATTTATAAAAAAATATGAATTATATTTTCTGTGTTTCACCAGTTTAGAAATTATTTTCTATCATTCATAATGTTTTTATATAAAGTATTGTGTAACACTGATTATAAATTGAACATAAAAGTTGAAATAAAAATTATATCAATGCATATAATCTTATATTTATTTTGTTTGTGGAAAAGTTAATGAAACTTTGTGAAAGGATGGATATGCATCTAGAACCAAACATATGAAAGAATTATTTGGGTATTCGGATATAGTTATAACCAATCACATATCTTGTATGGTGTAGTTTACTAATCTAAAATGTGGTGTAATATTGTTATAGTATTTTATTTTAATGTATCCTCTATCATTCAATGTAACCACAAATGCATTTATTTTGGTAAATGGATTAGTTTAATAGAAAAATATTTCACTCTTTGGGAAGTAATTAAAGGGATTAGGTCATCATGGTAGTTTATAATCTCATGGGATATTTGGATAAATGATCGTTGCAAAATGAAAACAATAATTATGTTAAAGGAGTAACATGATTGGAGTGAAATTAATTTAAGTTACTTTGTTGGAAAAAAAATTTCCTTCTGAAAATGGAATGATATGGAGTGAAAATAAAAGATACGATGAAAAAGGGAATATGTGAATGTTACTATGTATGAATCAATATTTACATAGTTATAAATGTATTTTGTAAACTAAATACATAATAATAATAGTCCAATATAATATTTCATTTATAATTTAAATCCATTCCTTCATGTGTAACGATTTTCCCAATCATTCTCATCAAATGATGATACATTATCATGTTCTATCAAGGTGCAGAATTAATTATCAATGACATAAAAATTCAAAAGAAATCAATAGTAGAAAAGGACTATTGGGAACCACATGTTGAAAAAAATGGATAATGGGAATAATTGAATGGTGGATTTCCCAACATGATCTCATTTTGATGTAAACACTTCGATACATTTGTAAGAATAAAATGGGGTTTCTTCATGTGTGGAAAAATGGGGCATAATACTCATGATTGTAAAGGTATGGGATAAACCATTAATGTATATTTATTTCACTATAAATAAATACCAGAAATATTTCATCCAATACCCACAATTTCTTGGGATATTACTAGAAAATTAGTAAATGAGAGAAGGAAAAGAATGTTTAATTTCTATAACTAGTGTTTCAAATCATAGTAATTTCATGAAAAACACCCATATCATCCACACTGTGATTCAAAATTTCCTACTTTATTAGGTTTCTACCGACTCTTTTATATTTACACAATTTTATAAGGGTATCACATCACCACATCGGTGATGTCATGTTGATTTGGTAGGGAAAATTCCTATGTGTAAGGTGACTGCATCCCATGATTATATCTACTCTCCAATAGATATTTCTTGTAATTTTATTTTGGAAAATCTTTTCATTCCTCCTCAAGTATAATTTGATGTAATTTTGGTAATGTGTTGTCTCCCATAGTATAGAGACCATATCAGTTATTAGGTAAGGGATTTTATATCCTACATTCTAAATAAAATTATTATCATCTATTGGGATATGAATGGAACTAGAAATCTAACTAAAATTATATTTATAATAATCGTTTCAAAACCTATTGATGAGGGATATTTATTTCAAATGGTTTCGGATAAAATCATCCTTAAATATTTCCGTATTTTTTAATATGAAGATATATTTCCAATTGAATTTCCTAATAATCCATTGATTTGGGATGCAGATTTTTTATTGAAACAATTTCTAGTGCTAAAAAATATTTAATGAATATATATTTAATTTACATGACTGATTTGTATTAATTGAATATGAAACTAGGTGTGATTCTTTGTATCTATTTGACCTAGAGAATCACCATGTGATGCAGTTGTTCTATTTTAGATTAAATTTTTTCAATACATCTTTTCATTGATTAAAAGAAACCTAAGAATAAAACTATTAATACAAGTATCCTCAACAACATTTTGAATTTCATTATGATCAATTAATGGGATATTAATATTATCTCAGGATTGATCTTAGATCTAGATACCATCATATAAGGTAATCAAGGTCTATACCAAACAAAAACATCTATATGATGTATGGTAATTAGGAATTTATATTAATTCTATTTATACTAGAAAATTATATTAATATATTTTTAGATTTTATAAAAAATATACATTTTATATTTCCATATTAAATTTTTAGTTGTTTCTATAGATTAAACTACTCTATATTCAAAGAGAAATGAATATCCTGAAAATCGTTTTACAATTGTGGTAAAGAACCTATGGATGTTTATGTTTTAATATAAATTTACCATGTGTGGATTTGTGATTTAGATTGGTTCTTTGGTGAATAATATCATCTTCTGTGAGGTTATATCGGTGGATCCATCTATGAAGGACGTTATTGAGAAATATTCTACAACAACATTGGTTAACTAAAAATATAAATTTAGTTGGTTGTATGGATACTATTGAGTGTTTTTGTGATTTTTTACCATGAATATATAATCCACTCACCCTGTTGACTCAGAAAGGGGATATGTTCATACGGACAAATGAATGTAAAGAAAATTTCATAGAAGTGAATATAATTTCAGCCACTGACCCTTTGCATACACTACCCAATAGTGCATTAGGGTTTGTGAATAATAATTTTACATAATTGAGTGTATTTTTTAAAAAATTAATTGAAATTATATAAACATAGATTATGTCGTTCTATAATAAAAAATAAATGATTAAAATTACACAACTCGTGATTTTCAATTGCTAGAAGCAGTTTTCACATTGAGAATATAGAAGAATTATATATATAGTTTAATGTGTTATATATATAGTGATGATCAAATATTGAAGTATATATATAAATTGATGTAATTAAACATGAACTAGGGAATATGGATGGAGTTTATAAATTATTATGATTGTTCAACACAATACCACTATAATATGGAAAACTAGGTGTCTGGTGGATAGTGATGATAACACCATGCTAGTTTGTACATGTTAACTGTTTAAAGATATCTAATATTCATGGTTATCTGATTATGGATATATAATTCATGAAAAAAGGGTGAAAAAATAACTTTCCCAAATTAATATTCAATCAACAATCCTTTTTAAGATTATGAAGTTGCAGAATGAATATGAGGAATTATTGAGAAATGTGAGCATAATTATAGAGTTAAGAAACAATCCTGATAGAATGATAAGTTTCAATAACTGATTATGTTTCACATAACTACTAGGCATAAAGAAGGATTTTTTGGATTAATCTCACAAATCATAATTCACAATTCATTCTATATGTATAATGATTGTTATATATCATAAACAGTGTTTCAAGTAAATAAACATGAAATGATTTATTATAGGTTATTTATCTTGATAAATATGGTATCCAAAAATTATGTTTGAGAGATAGAATAATGAATCTATGTTATTACCATTATATATACTAAAATATTAAAGGAATAAACTACCATATGTTTTCTCATCAGACTCTACAAAACATTGAAATGGAACAATTTTTTTGATTTGTATTAAGATACCTTAGAAAATTAGAACATTTTAATCCCATTAGGGAATATTTCTCCCTTAAAAAAATTATTCATATATAGATTAACCAGTTAGAGAGATTTCATTTACTTCCACACTTAATCACAGTTGATCAGGAATTGTGGATTACCTCCTCCAAATTACCATTTTTTATTTTCCAACACATTTAAGTGGAAAGTGAGAACTCTCAAAGATAAAGTAGACCAAGCATTAAAGGACATAACAGACTTATTAAATAGATGTCTAAGGCAATTGGAACCACCTTTACTAAATAGATTCCAGGGAATGGAAGTAACCTGAAAGTTTGGATCATTCTCTAGGATTTCTTTATAATGCCATGATAAATAATCCCAAGAATTAATATACTCATCTTTGCTAATATTCTTTGTGATAAATACTTTAAATAGTATGTGGTCTTCTGTGTCAATCCAATAATCTTTCCCTCTGGTAATTTCCACTTGTATTAATCTTCCCATAATTTGACCACTATCTTCCCTTGTAGCATTGATCACCTGGGATGACTCCTTCATTTCTTCTCCATAATGCTTGATTAATTCCATATACATATCCACCTTTGCATCCTTTAGGACATGCAATCCACTAGGGGGCCCTAAATCATGCTTTTATCCAGGGGGTGTGGTATCCTCCACCATTGATATTACTTCATCAAATTGCATGTTCATCCCCTCATGTTGGACATCTGCCTTTAGTGTTTCTTTATATTTCTCTTGGGGATTGATTACATTGTATTATTAGCCCTACTATCATGCCATAGGAAGGATCACGGGCACTTTGAGTTCCCCTCTTTTTTGGTCGATTGGGTCTCAATCGGTCTAGGGAGGTAGGAGTAATCTTTACACCCCTTTAGGATTTGGTTCATAGAGACAATGTAGATCCTCAGGTCTCGGTTTTCTTTATTAAATTTCTTACTTCTTTGACTGTGTAGGCCTTTGTTGGCCCTTCCCAATCCATTAACATCTGAGGACTTTCCAAAGTCATCAAACTCGGACTCAGAGAGACAATTGGAACTACCTTCAAACTCTCCCTCATTACAAAAACATTCAAACCTGATGTTTATGTTTGTACATGAAAATTTATTACTTGGGATGGATTCCTGTTATGAATTCAGTGACCTGCCTTTAGAATATGATGTCTGAGACCACTCATGTCCCTACATAGCCTTAATCTATCCAGTAGATTGAGGCCCCCTTTTTGATATGATGCTTCCACCAGCACGCACTTCCATAGCATAGTTGAACAGATTGAGACCCGCCTCACCCATAGAAATTGGACCTACAACTCCAATAGAGCTCCCTAGAACCTGAGTCGTAGCACCTGAACCTTGTCTTGTTTGAGCTATCACCTCTCTCACAGACCCCACTGAAGCATTCTAGTTTCCCTAAATAAAGCTGCCTTAGGCCCTGGAGCATTCTGCAGCCTATTCAGTGATAAGAGGTCCTACGTCAGGCACCCAAAGATGTCTACAACCGTTTGGTTGTCCACCCTCTTCCATTATTTTAAAAGGGTGTTCTTAGTATCATTTTTCATCAAGTGTTAATTAGATGGAGGAATTTTCTCCTACATTAAGGATACAAGGTTTTTCTCACTGGAGTTTCTCAACGGGAAATATCTAACATAAAAACCACCACCTATTTCGAGGTATATTTTTTGATTAAACTAGACCCTCATCAGCATAACAAACACAACTCCCAAGATATACACAAAGGACACAATCATAATTCCATGTTTCATAGTATACATAATAGTTCCAGAGGGTTCACCTTCAATAACGATGATAATGAAGTCCATATGTCCTTTCGACACATCAACTTCAACATAGATCCTTAGAGATAATAGATAGAAAATAGTATTGGTAAAATAATCATAGAAGAGGTATTACCCTACCATGTTTCCAATAAAATAGAGAATTTCATGATTTTATAATGGTAAAGAGTGTTTAGGAATAGAAATCCAGAGCACATAGACTGGAGAATCTCACATATAGTTGAAGTAGAAGGACCACTGAAGGAGGGAAACTAAAAACCCTTCATACATTATAGAGAAGAATCCAAAGCACACACCAAGTCATCTACAATCGAGAAACAGAATTCAATATTCTTCTCATATAGAACACCAATAATCACATGGTCCTACATTTTCCATGAACAGTGCACAAACCTATCAAATGCATCAACAGATGGAGGCTTCATACTAAATCAGGCAACCAGAGTATGCTTCAAGACTGTTGAAGCATTCATAAACTCAAATGAAGAAATTGAGATCAAGATAACTCTATCTATGCAATATTGGACATTAGGTATAACTTAAATTAAAGGAATGCGAGTTGGGGAAGACGGATCAAGGACGAAGGAGAATCAGGGGTTACAAGAAGGAAGTGATGTCAAAGGAGAATCAACCCCCCTCCTTGGCTTCGGAGAACCGAGGAGGGGCGGTGGCACCACGGCCATGACCTACTCCATCGAGGAGAAGGAAAGAGATAGAATAAGGGAAATCTCATGAGCCATTTCTATCCTGATCCTGAGGATTACCTCGATGTTCTAGAGAAGACATCATTATGATCTGGATATAAAGAAGTACTTTAGTGCTTCATATCAACCTTAATTATATTGTTAGTCTAATATGACTATTCAAAATATAAAATACATATTTATATAATTATCTATGGATGTCATATGGGATTGAGATCAACACCTTCATTTATTACATTTTTCATACTATAATTCCTTGCACCCAAGAATTTCAATAGCTTCTTATATAACCATTTATGTAATGAAGAACAATACTAAAATGTTTGGTTCTGATGATAGAGAAAGAATGTAATTTTAACCAAATATTTTAATGGAAATGGTCGATATGTTGCGATTAATTCAAAAACACATAAGAGATGCATAGATTTGATAAAATAATTATGTTGATAGTATTCAGTGATATCGAGAGCTTAAATTCAGTGATAAGGTATTTCAATGAATATCTATGTAGATTATGTCTATATGTTTGAAAAAAAATCGTGTTAATCCCTAGAAATATAATTAGCTTCAAAAATATTGATCACATCATGATATTAGACTACCTATTGGTACTTCACTTGAATCTATCTCATGTTCACGATGTCTTACATGTATTTATAATTAGGGAGTATATTTCTAATCTTCATATGTAGTAAAATAAATGATTATACCAGAGGAGTAATATATATATATATATAATATGTGGAAAAACTGGATTCTTTTATTACAGATATAAATAGATGTGAAAATACACCTCTATCATTGTAAATTTTTTAGTTCAGGATAATACATTTAAGGAAGAAATGTGGGAACTCGGGAATGGGATGAGAAAAAAGCATCCACATTTTTTTATAACTATTGTGAAATTTAAATGGATAAATTCATATATGGGAAGTAAAATGAAACACGTTGATATTTTATGTTACATGTATCATCATATTAATTTTATTTAATTATTACTTTATGTTTGATGAAACACAATGTTTAAACGAACAACAATATACTATTAAAATATTATTATTTACACATGACTATTTTAACATAACCCTTAAAATTGGATATATTAATTTAAATAACACATTATTGATAAGATATATAATATTTTTATATAATGAAAATACATTTTTAAATTAAAATATATAATTACTCATTTAATAGTAGTATCATTTTATGTTTCCAAAATATGTTTTATTCAAAAATAGTATTTACATTATTTTTTGAAAGACATTAATATTCTAGTTATATAAATTTCAATTATTATTTTTCAAAACGTGGATATCATTTTTTGACTCTTCAGATCAAAATTATCATTGAATGAATTTTTGGTATTTTAATGGAAAAATATTAATCATTAAATAGTATAAAATGTTGATTTTTAGAGAAAAAATTATTTTCATTTAATGAAATTGAAAAATTATACTTTGGGTGAAAATGGTATAAAAATATATTCATTTAATTATATTATAAATAATAAAATATTGATCATTATAGTCAATTTTATTCTATATTTTTTGGATATAAACATTTTACACTAAAGAATGCATTTTTATCCACTTTTTATCTTGTATACAAATTTAATTTTTTTTATTTTATGTTTTTAATTTTGCGAATTGGAATTTATAAAAAAATTATATTATGAATAATGATAATTAATATAATTTATTTATTTAGACATAATTTTTTTACCTTTTAAACTGTGAACATGGTAATGATTTTTTACCATAGAAAAATATGTATATCAAGTATTAAACATTGTGGGTAAACATTAAAATTTCATTAAAAAATTCTTTTATCCTATTGGATAAACATTTTTAAATGAAATAATTTTTCAATGTGGTAAATAACACTCTTCATTCTAAATATATGAACTCAAGCATGACTTTTGGTAAATATTATTTAATTTTTACTCAAATTTTAAACAATTTTTTAGTTTATAAAATGAATAGAAAGGTTGGAATATTCCATTTTGTTTTTATTTCTATAAAAATATAAAATAATTAAATTTGTTATAATTTATCAAATAATTTTTTTGGGAAAATAATTATTACATTATTTCAAAGTGATATTTTTTTAACACTTAAATAGGTTATTTTCCTAATTTTTTTTTCTTTTCATAGAAGAAAATTATTTTATTCCACCAATAGATTGTAAATCAAATAATATTAATTCCAAATTGTTAATAATAATTTGAATTTTTTATAATTCTCCTATTATTTTCGGTTTAATAATTTTTTATCATAGTAATAATATATATCATCAATGTAAATGTTTAATTAGTTTAAAGTGAGATATCTATTACATAATGATTAAAATGTATTCAATAAATGTGTAAATTTGATTGGGTGAGTTTATTTAGAGCCAATAAATATTAATATTTGGGTTTTTGTTGTATTTTTTCACTGTACACTCTTACGACATTCCATTAAAGCCTTAAGGTGTAATCCAAAATAGGTTTCTATATGAAGTGATATAACTCTTAATCAAGTATATTTGAATTTATTTGAACTTATTATACCTCTAAACCTATTATAACAATTCAAAAATAACTAATAATGTACCATAAAAATATTGAGAAGTTATTAATATTATGGACCAACCATTTCCAACATCCTTTTCATCCAATGGAAAGAGACAAACATCTCTAGTGCGTATATATGACTTAACATCTCCACATAGCTGTGTAATTCGTTTTTTCATCCTATTTTACATCAATTTCAAAAATGATTTTGAATAATTAATATATATTATATTTTTAAATAACTAGGTCTCTATATATATTACATATCCTTTACCATATTACCTTTTCTATAAAATAAAAAATGATAACATCGCTCATGACTAAATGTTAAATATCTTCTCCATAAAGTGATGTGACACATTTTTAATGTCCTGAATTCAAGGATGAATCTAAATATGTATATAATTATTAGATAACAATATTATATTATAATTAAAATAATTCAATGGATGTGATATTGTTCATGATGCAAGGACCACAATTACCTTTAAGAAATTTCCACGAAAAGAGAAATATTTGACAATATTAATTGAAACATTAAATAAAAAATTACTAATAAAGTAGTATTAAAAAGTTAATTGTAGATCCTATAAACCATCATATGAATTTATTTGATTCTATTTTATAATTATAATAAATTTATTGTTATTATAAAGAAGGATAAAATTAGTTACAAAGAATGTTAGACCAGAAGTAAGAGATTATTTCATAGTCTCATCCTTATTCAGGATTATTTATGTTTAAACATAAGTTGGAGTAATTATATATTACTTATATTTTAAACCCAATTTAATTTCTTTTAATATTGTAATTTATAAAATTATAACTTATTAGTTTCTTTATTTCCTTCATTTTTTTTCTAATATTCCGAATTATTGTTGTAAAGGAATCCCAATTTTGTTTTTTCTTCCACATGAAGAGTAATTTTCTTCCATTTACATATTTTCTTTTATCTACTTCCATGAAATTATTTAATATTCCAGGAACAATTAATCATTTAATTTTTACCATATGATTTTATAATTTATTTTTTTAAAGGAACATTCTTTTTATAGAACAAGTTACTTTAAACAATGAAGTGAAAAGAATTGTTTTTTTAATTATAGAAGGAATAAAATTTCCCATTTTCTAGACCAATCAATTAAATGACTATTATTTTTCTTATTTCCATGGGTTTTATTAAAAAAAATATTTTCTATAATATTTTTCAAAATTTTATATTTTAAATAGATCATTTCAAAATGAAAAGGGTATTTCCCTCATGTTTTTTTCTAGAAATATGATAAATGTATTTTAATATATCTCCACACATTTTAATCAATATTAACATTTAATGAGGTTATAATATAATGATATCGTGGACCATATTTTTATATATTCCTTATTATCTATTTCAATGGGGAATATATTGAAATTATGGATTCTTATTCTTCAAATATAGATAGGTATTGATTATTAAGAAATGTCGAAAAATTTATAATATTTATACATATGATGAATGAATTGGACAAATCAAGTGATGTTAGGGCCCATAATTTCATATACCCTTGATGCATATGTAGGTATTATGAGATAAAAAACTGGCTGTTTATTTTACCAAGGCATTAACTTTTTAGGTATATATTATTATTATAAGGCCTCGATAGTATGTTTTATAGGTCTAGTAGTATTCATTCCATCTTTAAATATTTTTTAATGAAGTAAATTGGATTTTTCAAATATCATTGATATCAATGTATATGTTTCAAGATGGTGAAATTCTTTATATGTAATTATTTGGTCATCATTTATTAATACTAAATTATTCATTACTTTTTAATTTTATTATCGATTATGTTATTTAAATTCATTTACCAAGAATATTATCTCACTCGATTATTATGTTTCCTTTCATTAGGATTCTTGGAAGTGTATAGTGAATGGTTTTTTAGAATATACTAGAGATAATAATGATGTCCTCTAATAAAATACTATATTTTATTTTAGGATTCCAAATATATTGTGATATTATTTATTTTTAGAATTTTCTAAGACTATTAAATAATTCATTACATGGGATGTAATAATTTTTACCCATTTTCAATGTTATAATGTCAAACAAATTATCTATGATACTGTGATCCAGTTCATTACAGTATCCATTCATGAGGAAGTCATTGTGATATAAACCATGATTAGAATCAGGTATGTATCCACCCATTGATAACATGCTAGCCACTATTCATTGTTTGGGTTGTTTTCTAGACATAAGTACATGTGATGGTTCCCAGGGTTTTAACACTAATGGATTATTCCATAAAAAATAATTGCTATTTTGTATCTATCAAAAATTTTGGAATCTCTTTATATTATTGAATTTTCACCCTCATGGACTCTTTATACCTCAATCAATATTCTCATACCAAACATCAAAATCAACTAGTTGTCCGTTTCATACACACCATTGTTTTATCATCCATATCATCATCATCAAAAATCACAACCCACCACAACCTAACCTCTCTCAACTCCCACATATCATGAATGTATTTAAACCCCAATCATATAAATATTTACACACCTTCACCATTAAACAAATAATGTTCCTAGGGAATTTTTTCTATATGATTTCACTAACATTACATATATTTATGGAAAACACAAGAACTACAATATAACCATAAAACTAATACTTATTAATGACCATATTCCACTAAAAAACAACATTTCAAAAACTTATTATATCTATGCCATCAATTATCCATATTAGAAAGGTTATCATGTGTTAATACTTTTTGTTATTATCATCAGTCACATAATTTCATCCGTTAATGATCATATCCCAAAAGTGTGATGTTTAATTTACTAAAATAAAATGGCACAAAAAAAACTCAATGTCCCTATATAGATAACATTATTCCATGTTAATTAAAGGATTAAAAATTACCCCAAATGTAAAACGTTTCATATAAATGAGAATATATGACACAATCATTATTGTACCTCTTTCACATCATCCCCTAGAAAATAAAATCACATTGAAATATTTCCAAAATATTGACAAATGAACTATGAATATTTATCCCAAAATTTATCTATGTAAATAATCATAACCCACAAAACTTCATAGTATTTCTATCCATTTTACAATATTTTTTACTCAAATTTAATGTTAAAGACAATGTATATATTTTATTGAAACATTTATTAAATCAAAAATGATAATTCACATTGTAAATAGAAGATGTCTAATTAAAATAAAATTTTTATAAAATATTCAAAAATAGTTCCTTCATTTCACAGTTATATCTATCTCTCATAATTTTCTATCAGTATCAGTTCATGATAAATTTTAAGAGAATTATTATTCCAATAATTAATACATACAAATTATAATAATTACCTATTTTATAAATACACCTTCTATTTACTAATCAATAACAATTTAATTATTCATAATTAATAAATGATCTATTTTTTGTATATTCATTATGAAGATACAATTTTAGATTACAAAAATATCATTCATTAAGGTTACTATAAATCATTTACCAACCATGTAAAATCATGATCCATGTATATTCAATAAGACAATTAAATATATAATATCAATATTATGTAAAGATTATATCATAATTAATTAAATATCAAAATCCCTTAATTTTACCAACTAAAATAATATATATGATAAAATTATTCACTCATATCCTCATCTATATAAACTATGAAACCATAATTCCAAAAGGTGATCATCATTGATATAATTGGTGTGATTTGGGGAAAGCACTTCTTTAAAAATTGTTTCTCCCCATAAATTTTCCATTTTATCATAGATTATCCAGGAATAACAACCCATAAATTCAAGGGTTATGTTTTCATTTAAATTCACCCATTGAATAAAAAAATATAATTTTATTTTTAACATGTAATTTAATTATAAATAACTATCTATCTAAAATAAAATATGAAAAATTAATGTCACCCAACCCCCAATATCTCGAAAAAACATTATGTATCTATCCAAAAATATCATTTTAAAGGAATCACCAAATTAGTTAAGTAATATTTATAAAATTTTATTAGTAGCCAAAATCATTATAAAAACAAATGATTTAGGCAATTACTAAATAATAAAAAAAGGTAAACATCACGATAAAAATCCAATGGAGTGATTAAAATTCCATTAAAATAACACTAAAATTAAAATTTTACCCTTCTACTCTAAATACATTAAAAACTAATGGACACCATGTTATAAAATTATACGGTCTAAAAATCATAAAGAATTTATTTTATAGTAATAAAATGATGTAATAGGTGAAAAGGGACTTAAATAATCTAGTATAATAATCTATTACTATTCAGGTTTGTTTAGGTAATTGTTTCATTAAATAATATATAATAATAGAATGTGTGTCTTGATAATAAATAAAAATTAAATGAAGAACATGAAGAAAATTTTAGTAAATAATAATCAATTTTAAATCATTGAACTGCAGTTTTTAGATGTTATTAATCACATGAATAAGCTAAATAATGAATTAGAAAATTCATTTACTAGATTTCTAAATGACCAATGAATAATTAAAGGATTGTTGGAGATGTAAAAAATACATATGAAAAAAAAATTTCAAATACAACATTCAATTATAAAAAATTTACATTTTTATGATTAATATAAATTTATTTATAAAATAGAAGTAAAATAATGTAATATTTTTGTCTAAAAAATAGAAATAATTTTTGAACTTATGAATTTGAATTAAATACTGCTAAAATGTGAATATATAAAAAATAAATTAAAATATATACAATATTAAGTTATAATATTAAAATATCTATTTTTAACTTCCATCAAAATATTTAATGAATACCCATAAAATGTAAAAATGAAAAGGATTGCAATTTAATAAAAATCCCATTTTTTGGGAAATGATTCGTCATAGTATTAATTTCCATGTTGGTGTGGATACAAGTATATAAAAGGATATTTTTAATTAATATAATATATTAACTAACAATAAAAGGGTATTGAGTATGAATTTTAGGGGTAGATAACAAGTTCAAAGGTAATAATATCAATTTAAAGTTGAATTTTTTAAAATGTAATCGATAATTAATTTTTAGATATTGAATGAATTTTATGGCAGATCATATAAATTAGGTCAGGTAGTTGTATATTGTATGAAATAAATTCAAAAAAGTATGGTTATTTAATAAATTTACACAATCGGTTTGTAATATAATGGAAGGAATCAATGTGGAACATGATGTTAAAATTATGATGAAGGAATCACCAATGAATATAAATTGACTTTAAAATTTTGTTCTTCATCCCATATAATAAAATATTAAAAACATTATAAAGGATTTGATCATTTAAAAGAATGATCTATCACATTCATAAATGATAAGTCCCATTAAATAATGGTAGTTTTATATGGTGATAATATTGAGGAGATGATGAATTCATATAATTATATCCATATGGACGGTTTGAAATAAAATATTCTAACTTGTTCAATAGAATTGATTATGTAAAATAAGTGAGTATCAAAGGATATTATGGAATAATTATTATTATTAATTATGTTAATTGTTTTTGTAAATTCAGTTGAATAAGAGAGAAATACATGTTTTTATTATTTAATAATTTTCTATTATTTTCAATTATTTCATCTATGCTAAAAAAGTAACATTATATTGGATAAGGATCATATCTATAAATTTAAATGTAATTATTTATCTTCAAACAATTTTCAATACATAGAGGGTGTTGTTTATACTTAATGGTTTTAAAAGATGAATTTAAAATCTAAATTGAATAAAATATTTAAAAATTTAATACAAATTTTAATTCACAAAAATAATATTAGAAAACATCCATTCAATAATATTTAACATTTTATTTTTCAATAAAATTCAATATCTTCAAATATATATTAAAAAATTGATATATTTTCTCACATGTAATAAAAAGTTTCACCAATTCATTATAACTTGATAGATTGTTCCAATAGAATATTCAAAAATCTAGGGGAAATGATTTGAATAATATACCAGTAATCTATTAGATTTTATTTATCACTCTATAAATAATATTAATTAAATATTAATGATATTAATCATAATTTTATAATTAAAAATATAAAAATACTTATAATCCTTATGAAAAGTTACTATTAGAATAATTCTAAATGAATAAAAACACATATAGTGAAATCCAATTGAAATTTTCTTTTGTTGTTGAATACATATAAAAACATTTGGGACATTTTATTTTGAACAATATTTTATATTTTTTGAAATAAAATGTTTTTTAAATGAAGCTTTTTAAAAAAAACTATGAATGTTATTGAATATTTGAACCCAATCATAGAGGGGGAGAAATTACAGATCATGAAAAATTTTTATGACAAATATAAGGATGAAACTTTTATGGGTTATTTACCCAACAGAAGAAGTTATAGATGCTGGAGAAAAAGTTTAAAAATGTTGGTGGACTCATATGATGGGAAAGTTATTGAGAATCCATATTATTTGACTAATTTTTTGGGGATTTTGATGAGTAAAACTAAATGTATCCAATTATAATGTAATTTAAAAAATTAATGTGAATGAATATTTAGTTGATTTGTGTGATGAGGATTGATATGTAGGAAGAGGAACTCTAAAATTTAAAAATTTTAAAAAATATTTTGTGATTGAAAATATTATTGGGAATATGAAATCTCCAAGTCATACCAAAATAATGGTAATATTATAAAATAAGACTTCTCCCAACTCAATATTTGACAGAGAATTAGTTCTAAATACTATTCAACGTGAAGATATGGTCGATTCTATGAATTAATAGTGGGATAAAATTGAGAAAAATAAAACATGGAAACTTGTTCCACACATTAATGTTAAAAAAATTTCAGAACATATTGGATTAACAAAAACAAGTTGAGTGAACATGTATATGTTTTCGGAAACAAAGATAATATTGTTTTTAAGTCTATATACATTTAGATGGAATGGTTTTTTATAAAACATTTTCCTTCCTTGCAATGTTATAAATTATTTTAATGTTTCTATTAGTGGCCACACACCAAAATTACTTATTATATACATTTGATGTAAATTCATAATTTCTCAAAAGAGAAATTGAAAAATTATTTTACATTTAAAACAATTGTGTTTTCTTACATTATGATGATGAAAAAAAATATATTTGAGAAATATTTATATGAATGAAACCAAATACTCATTCATGGTATTTGATGCAAGAAAATTGATTTAAAATGTATTATTTTTCTAAATAACAAGTTCATATAAACTTATATATGAAATATGATGACTTCATAACCATAATTTTAATTGATAATTTTCATGATTTATTTTTTTCTTGGGTTAGAAAATATGTTTTTAAAATATTTTTTAATGATATGAAAAAAGAACACTTGGTTGCTAATGTTAGGAGAATTAACCTTCTTTCTTGTTTTAAAAAATGGAAAAAAATTAAAAATATATTTTCCTATCTCAAAAAAACTATTTAGGGGAGTAGTTACAAAATTTTAATTTTAATGAAACTAGCAAATTATATACCTTGATATAATTATGGATGAATTTGAGTTACGATGAGTCTATAAAAATATTCAATTCGAAATTTTTTTAAAATATTATATGAAGTCTATAATACGTTATAGCCTTATTGAATGATATTTTTTATGTTGTGACCTTATGTGGCATGTATAAATTTAATCCCATGAAATCACATATGATAGTAGAAAATATAATTATAATATATATCAAAGTAAAAAAGATCCCATGGGATTTATAAAAAAGAAATTTTTAGATGATTGTTTAGAAATATATTGACGTTGATTTGGCTGGAGATTTATAGGATAAGAATTCAATCATAGGGGGAACATTTGAATTCGATAAATATATTTTAATGTATCATTTGAGGAAACATAGTTGTATAATATTGAGCATAGAGGAATTAGAATACGTGGCAGCTACTCAGGGTTGTAGTTAGATGGTGTGGAAGAGAGTTTATCCAAAATATTTTAATGTAAACGTTTTTAAAAATGTGATGTTTCTTTGTGATAATTATATAATGATTGATATCTTTAAAATATTTTCCAATATTCAAGATCAAAAAAAATTATATAAAGCTACACATTATATAAGATAATTTTTCCGATAGAGATATTGTGATGTATATTATCTCAAATAAGAATAATATTCATGATCTCTCTACAAATCCAATGCCAAAAGAATGGTTTTTTTTGAGTTTAGTCTACAAATTCATATTCAACATACTATAATATATCCCAAAATCTCATAAGGAGAACCCCACAATGATTTTGATAACGTTGAATAAGGAGGAGAGAAAGTAACAAAGTACATCTTTATAATATGTTTCTACTTATCAATATTTTATGAATTTGAAGTAATGGTTATCATATATTTAGGGAGAGGAATAGAAAAGTGAGTAAAAAAGAAAACTGTAAAAAGATAAAAGTTAAGGGGGTTTATATTTACATTTATGTAAAATTTTATTCTCGTTGAGGGTCGGAATTATTTAAAATATTACACCAACATTTTGGGTGGGAAAATTACTATATCTTTGAGAATTTATATGTTTTAATGAAACCTGAAAACACTAGGTTGTTTTAAAATAATTATGGAATGTATGAGGGTTTCTAAAATGGTGATTTGTAATAGATGTTAGCTAAATTTATCAAAAATATGCAAGGGGAAATTGAGGAAAATTTGGGATGTTTTGTTTTTAATAATGGTTTTTATTTTTTAACAACCATTATTTTCTAAAATTATATTTTTTAAAAACATGTTTTGGAATGATCGAACACCAGCATAATGGGGGAGGAATATTTTTTTTGAGAAAGTTTTTTTTGGGAACAGATGATCAGAAAAAGAAGCACCAGACATAGAGTACTAAACTGAGAAGCACGGGTAATAGAAGTCATCAATAATAAAATGTTTTTATCGAATACATTATCCTTATTTGATACAAACTACAAAAAAATAGCCTATTAGTGGCGGTTATTTTTGCATCTAAAGGTGGTTTAAACCGCCTCTATATGGTTTGGTGGTAGTTTACAAAAACCACCACTAAATTGGGTGTCGAAAATCTGTTAATGGTGGTTATTTCCATTTAGAAGTTGTTTAAGGTAAGCGTCATAGCTGCCTCATTTTCACGGTGGTTTTTGTGACTTTACCGGCTGTTTTTATGGGCCCTGCATTTTATTTTATTCGTAGCGGTTATAACCCTCATGAATAAAAAAAATTCACCGGTCGCAAAACCGCTACTAAAGTCACGGAAACCTCTTCGGAATGCACGTGGGTGATGTGACACTGTAGCGGTTGTTAAAATCACCGCTAAATGTAATCCAATAGCAGCGGTTATAACCTACGCTATGTTAAAGGTACTTACGTTTAGTGTTGGTTTTAACCACTGCTAATGTCTTACCATTATACTTTAGCACTTGTTAAAGCCACCGCGAAAAGTTGATTAGAAAAAAAATGTTCTTCTTCGACTACACCACTTCCCTGAAAAAAAAAATTCAAACCATAATTACCAATATCCTAACAGTTTAATGCACACAAAATTTAAAAAAGAATAGAGACAACTAGTAAAAAATTATGGTTGTGTTGCTTAGAAAATATAATGGAACATCATAAATAGATATGTGTAGTGAGGAGGAAATGGGAATTGGAATCAATCCACCCATAGTTCTAGAACGTTACAGAAATATATGTTTGATGAAACTCTAGGGATGAATAAACCCATGTGATGGTTGTATGAGCATATTTTATTATCATAATTCTTGGACTAGGGATCTCTTGATATAAACTTATATAGTATAGATTGGTGATGTTGGGGAATCTAGAATGTTTTTGTGGTGAATAAAACCTGGGGTATAGGATAAAATAGGCCCTTCAACCCATGATGAAATCCTAAATTTTATTGCATACAGTGTAAGATCATATAACCAAGACCATGATGAAAAATTTAACGTCATAATTCATGGACTAGGATGATGATTCTCTACATGGTATCTATGTGTCATGGTATCGGTAAAAACCATTTTATAAGGGGTTAATATAGTCCCAGGTACCACATGAACATTTTGATATGAACTGAACATTATGTAAGGTTATAATTTGTTGACTGTAAGTGGATCAATGGGGATAAAGGCATAAAATATTTACATCTAGACCCCAAAAAAGGATGTCAAAGAATCATTATGTATCCCATGAGAGTGTAAATCATGACACATGTTTTTCTAGAATATTTTTATAGTATAATAAAAACATTGGAATTAGGGGTAATCCTATATATAGAGGGAATTTTGGAATATAATTATTATCATGAGCCATCCCATTTTTATGGAATGAGATAAGAATAAATTTTCATGTCATTTCTTGAAGAAAATGATTTTTTTCATCTCACAAAGTGTGATTCTTCCATGTTTTATATGAGTTAATGATTTTAAACATATCATAATTATTGTAAGAGGAATCCAAATTTTATATAGTGTAGCACTTTTAGACCATCCAATACACTACATACAATGAATCTCAGTTTTATACGGTTTAATACCATCTCCCATTAAGAGGCAGCTAGGTGTTATATGGGGTATGACCACATTTTATCATCATGAACAGAATATGATAACCATTAACAATGCCTGAAGACTCACTACCTACACATTATTCCTCTCCAAAGTGTCCACAACACTATCCTCTTGATCATTAAAAAAGGGCCCAATTTGTTCAACACATCAACAATGGGTTTAACTCTTAGTCATCCAAAATCCAGACTACCAATTCAAACACATGCCTAAATGGAATGATGTATTCCACACTTGAGAAATCAAGACATAAATGGAAATATCAGAAATTGATAAAAGACACCAAATCTCCAAATTCTCAACCCTTGACTTTTGAAATACATTACAACATCAAAATATAATATTAGATAACAAAAAGTAACCTAAGAAAAACATGGTTGGAATCACAGTACATGAGGAAAAGAATAATTTTTCAACTCATGGTGAAGAAGCATGAAAATAGCAGGATGTAACCTTTTCTTAAAAATACACCAAATTCACCCTGGAGGATTAACTAAAGATAGTAGAAGATGAGTTTTCTAAGAAAAATTATAAAGTATCTATATATGAGTATGAGAAATCCACAATTTATTTTTTAGTAGATGAGGTTTTTTCTAGAGTTTACATGGATAACAATGAGCTATCCAAGCCATCGGAAGCTGTCGATTCCACTCAAATTATGTTTTCCAATAACAAATATTCCTTGCATTGAGTGTTTCACATGGACCACATTATTAAATAAGAACACAAAATATCTATGTCCACATGATTAATTCTTGGGGGAATAAAAAATAGTTAAATATAAGGGAATCCATAATCCTACGCAATAACACTTGAATTTTAATATTTGGAATGCACATTGATTCATATGTCAGGTTCCCATTATGAAACAACCATGGTTTTTCATATATGAGTAGCCTTTAATTATTCAACATTCACATGAAGTAAATCCTCAACCACCCCTATGTCATATAAAACCATGAAACCATCTAATGGGAAAATCACTACCACTTCTCAAGGGTTTCCACTACTTGAAACATCTAATAGGGCCCCATTCACTATTGAAGGTGGAACTCATATCATTTAAAAAACCACATAACACCGTATAACAATAGAAAAGGGTAACCAATGCAATCCAAGGAAGATACTATTGGGTATCATCTCTACCAAAAAGGAATCCCATGAATGAACCCCTTCTCAATTGGGGATAAAATCACTTTACCAGAATTTATGATTGAAATATAGTCACCATTAGTGGAAATTCTCTAGTTTTTAAAATGTATGATAATCGTCTAAATAAGAATCTAGGAGGCCTCAAATACTAGAATTCATGTTACACAGTTTGCTTATGGGTAGTCAATCAGTGGGAACTGTTGTCTTCTTTTTGAGAAGATATATTCAAAAAAAGTGGGGAGAAGCAATCTAAAATAATAGGGAAAGTATATCTCTTATATAAGTATTTAAATAAACACCCCATTTCTTAAATTAAAAGTGGAAAAAGGATAATTCACTTAGATTGGATTTTCAAAAACATAACTCTAAAAAAGTTGTTTTTGTGTGGGTGGAATTATTCATTCGATAGGATGAACCCATTATTATTATAGCGTATACAAATAAACTAAAATAGGAGTGAGATGAAATATAATTATTTAGAACTATATGATTCATGTATCAACTTAATATTACCCTATAATTTATGATTTAGAGATTTAGGTTGACTAATAGGTTACCAATGTCTCGGTGAAAGGATACATTTACAACCACATATACTCTAGCCTCCCGGGTATGATAAACAAAATAAAAAACCCCATGAAATCCAAACATTAAATTCCTAAACTAGTAATCATGTAAATAATAAATAAAAATTCTATTCCTAGGACTTTAACTAATCTAATTCCACCCTAACATGACCTACCCCACAAAGACCAAAACTATGATAATGATAAAATAAGTGTTCCAACCAAATCTGAGGGATTTTATTACCATGTATTACATGTATAAGGGATTAAATGGCTAATTATTCTATGTATTAGGGACACCATGCTCGGGTGTCACAAGTATAAGGAACACAATTCCCGAGTACCACACATATAAGGTGTTCTATGCTTGAGTAACACATGTTTTGATCGACTCTATGACCGAGTATCAAAAGTATAAGGAACTCCATACCTAAGTGTCATAATTAATTATAGTCAAGTAGGCATTACAATCTATCAGCACTATAGTTTAACAAGGGAGTATCCTTCTTTATGTAGAAACAGGTGATATGGTCTAATTACACCCTTCTCATCAAATTCATTATAGTCATTACAATTAAGATTCAAGAAAAAACAACATAGAATGTGGTTTAGTTACCTAAGAATGCACAATACCTAGGGAGATTCCAATTAAAAACCTTATGTTGTTGAAATAGTCGAGAGGGATTAAACATAAATAATAACAAAGTGATATTAATTTTTTCCATCAAGGATAACATATTAATCACGGTTTGTGTGCATGTTTAATGAATCGAATCGAAAATCAACCGTGAACCTTCATAATTGATAATATAAGGAGACAATAATTGAGGTAAAATTAATAGAATTCAAACCTTAGGGTTCGTATAGGTAGTTGTGGTGGTGAGGGGCTGGGGGAAGTAGGGTCGTCAGGGTCGCAGGGTCGACGCGGTCATGGGGGGCCGGGGTCACTGGGGTCGCGGGGTCGACGGGGTCGCTGAGTCGCGGGGTCGCCGGGGAAAGCGGGGGGCCGGGGGGAGCGGGGTCACGGGTAGAGAAGGGGGATCAGAGTGGGGGGAAGGGTCAGTAGTGTAACAAAAAATTCACGGCGGTTTATTAAAAACGGTCGCGAAACCATTTTAAAAAAGGGTTTAGTGGCGGTTTTGGGAACCACAGCTAAATTCAATTTCTTGTGTAGTGCCATCATAATCATCAAATTCATGATATATTAGAAATTATGTTTTTATAAATATTTTTTATAGTTTTAAATTTAGAATGATAATGAAGAGTTTGAATGAAGATTTTGATATCATGAGTTGGAATGTTCATATTCTTTTAACCATGATCCAAATGACTCTCCACTTGTTTTTAATTCTCAAAAATAATAAGTTTTCATTAAATCCATTGATTAAATCATTGTGAAAAATGAAGAGAATATGTATATCCAATCATATTAGGTTTTTTATCTAACTAATGAAGGTGTTGAATGTAATGGAAGATATAATACATTCATATGTAAGAAAAATTATACTTTTGCAATATTTATGATTACACAAAATCATGAAAACATTAATTAAAAATTATTTTGATGAAATGGAGATATTTTAAATAATATATCAGTTTCAGGAATCATGAAAATGTGTCCATTATATAAATAAGTATAGACCAAAGAAGCTTTCAAAATCAATAAGGAGAGATAAGAGATTATGACTGAGGAATCTCAAATTATCAAAGAGTAGTTTACAACATAATAATAATTAAATTATAATGATAATTCCATCACAATGATAATTATATCATTATGAGTATTCCATCAGACTGCATCTGAGGATTAAATTCCATCAAATAGACTAAATCTAAGGTGAAAAGTCCATTCATAATGAGTTGAGAAATTTCCATCAATATGGGGATCCCATTTGATTGACTCTTAAAAGGATAGTCATTCTGAAAAACCAACATTGATATTGAATTTCAATTCATAATGTTAAGAGGTATTTAGATCATAATGAGGTGACAAAGCACCATTGTAATAAGATGAGAATGTTCCCCTGTAATGAGCTGAATAAATTTCATTATACTAAAGAAAATTTGTTAAGTTTGAGAAGATTAATTAGAGAGAGTAATTAAGGCATTTCTAGAATATTTGTGAAGATTATAAGTTGTATAACATGAAATTCAAGTTTTCATATATCTCATAATATTTTAATTTGAGTAAGAGGGATAAAATTTTCAGTTTTCTTTCTTTTCCATTTGGATATTACTATAAATAAAAGAATAATACTATCACCAACCGTCCCCTAGGGACCATGCCATGACTACCCCAAGACTAACTCCCAAAGGGCAGGGGCTGGTGACTAGTGCTGTAGGTGTCAAACTGTAAGTGGGTTTCATTTTCTTGAGTACTTGTATGCATAAACACACCTAACCACATCCTAACACACTAATAAGGGGGAATCATGTACCACTAAAATAAGGCTGAGTGCCAGTACAACTGAATTTAGGTGCTCTATAATATAAACCCAATAATGAAATGAAAATGCAATTTACAAAAAAAGGAAACTTTGATGGCCATCCACATAAAACCCAACCTGATCGTAAGAGTAGTGAAGCTAGTGGAAGCCAATGTTGAGTGTCATGTCTACCTAGTCCTACAGGGTTCCACCTAGTCATGGGCCACGATGTCCATCATCGTAGCATCCTTCAGCCATATCTCCCTGGACACCACTATTGCAACATCGGTTTTCTGCACTAATCACAAAATGTGCGGGTGAAGCCCATGTAGGGGTGAGCAGCACAGTACTCAGTAGGGACCCCAAAACCAAAAATAAATACCACATAGAAATTTCTCTTAGTAAATCATGAGACACAAGACAGCTCATAACAGTTATATTCTAGGGTAGTAATAGTAGCATTATTAGTCACATCGTCGATCACCTCCACTGCAAGTGAACTCTTCCTATTGCGGGTACAGTAGACCTTCCATGTCAGGAAGTGGTCCTTCCCATTAACCTTGGATTTATTAGGTACTCCACCCCATAACATACCGTGGGAATTCAAAGAAACAAATAGGTTCTTACCACTAGTCATGGCATACTAAGGTACTTCTCCTCATCCCATACCATGGGCCAGTAACATCAGAGAGTGGTGATTCCCACCGTTGTCTTACAATGTCTTAGATAGGTGATGGCCCCTCAGCCAAAAGTAGATATTATTCAGGTCTCATCCAATCGCATTGTTCTGTACGTAGTGTGATTGGGAGAATATCTCCTCAATCCATTCATTTAATCTCAACAACTAAAAAAGTCACAATAGGAAATTACAAAAGATCCTCCACATTGAGAGGGTCCCATCGCCTCAAACATGTCATCAATCGGACGTGTTATTTGCAAGATATATGAATTTTAGTAACCGGGGTGCCAGTTGTGATATGGCCCTGTCTGACCTGGCCAGACCAACCTAACCATCTTGAATCATGGGTCCCACACACCCTAGTTCATTTATACAGACATAGACTGACCTGGTGTGAAATGGGGTCTGTCTAGTCTGACATAGGTAGTGGTCCAATCCAAAAAGGCCTTTTTAGACCTGGCCCGGTTGGCCGAGGGTTCAGGCCACTTGGTTTCCCAATGACCTAGTCTAATCTAGAATGTCTCAAAGGGTGCGTGGGTCTGGTATGCTAGTGCTGGTCTCTCCCCTTGGGTGTGTGTTTGGCCCATCGGTGCAGTTCAGCCTGCTGGGCTCGAGTCCAGCTCAGCCCGCTAGTTGTCGTGTCAAGTTCCCCCTGGGCCCTGTGACTATAGGGCCCTTTCCACCTGCCACATTCGACATACCACAACATTTCCACCTGTCCAGACAGCTCAGATGCGGTTCGTCCCTCCACGTGGTGCCCCGCCCTACATCACATCCTCCACGTAGTGCCCCACCCTCTTCACCGCAGTAATCCGAAACATCCCTTACCCTCATTTTGGGGGTACTACCACTAAGAACACAAATTCAGAGGCTTCTGAGCCTTTTTCATGTCATCCCATGGCATCTGAATTAGAGTTTTAAAAATGGGGGAGGTTCAGGGAGTTTCCGTTCAATCATACCATGCCATGAATTGGACCCTAAAAATATAACCCCACGAATAAAACCACCTCCCACATAACGCATGAAACTCAGATCAACCTATTCATGGGTTGATCTATGTTTTTTGTTTTTAGAAGATGATAGGGAAGATCATAAAATTGAAAACCCCTACCTCTTATGATGTCTGATTCCATAGCGTTCATCCCTGAAAGATTTAGTTGTCGACGTCGCTTCCTGAATCTGATCTTCAAAAGGCATCGAAGATAATGATGTTCCACCAGTGTTCATCATTCTTCTCTTGGGTGGAAGTCCGTTAGAGGTTCTCCGTAAAATCCCCCCAATTGTTATTCTATATTTCCTTTGTGTGTAGAATAATAAAAAAGAGAATGTCGTAGTGTTTCGATTACGATGTGATGTCACGTCATTGCGCGGTTTCATTTATGAAATAGTGTCATTGTTATGTGTTATGTTAGTGTTGTTACACTATGAGTTAATGATCTATTAATGTGCCTCATTAATTTGATTCATTGATTCCCCATTGCTTCCTCGCATGGTCTCCATCTACTTCTCAACTGTGAGAAAGAAAATAAAATAATTTTTTAAAATTACATTTTTATTTTTTTCAAAAATTACGAAAATTAACTATTCCACTCGGCCCTTCCCAGAAAAAGTTAAGACATTTCTACGAAAATAATAGTGGTATAAATTCAATGGTGCCCTCATATTTTTAATCTGGCAAGGGTTGAAAAGATAGAAAATCCCACTCGCACATTTACTGAACGTACCTTAAAAAAGATCAAAAACCCATTATAGGATCTCCGGGCATCGGAACCATGTGCCGTCAAATTTCGTGGTCTCAAAATAATAACATATAAATAAAAAAAGTAGATGGAAATTCTAAGAAGAAGCATTCTCCCCACCTTATATATTTACATCCCCGAAAGCAAAAAAACAACTAAACCACAAGATGGGAGCAGTGAACACGAAACAGAACCTCTCACTTCTATAAGCTCTCTAAGAGATTCCCATGTCGCCATCATATATTCACAAGAGGAACCGACTTCACACATAAGACCCCCTTATATCGATCCTATATCTTCATAGGGAACACCAAAAACATTTCCCCATCATCAACATCCTACTCACCCCAGTCAATGATGTTTGATGGATCATGCACGTACATCTTAACCTGTGAAACATGGGAAACATAATTCACCTGGTGCATCTGTGGGGAAAGAGAAAGGTAGTACTCCACCTCGCAAACTCTTCTGAGGATCTGAAATAGTCCAATGATCCTCATATATAGCTTATCGCCCCATCCAAATCAATACAATCCTTATCGGGGTGAGACCCGAAGGACCACATGATCTCTTTCTTAAAACTTGAAGTGTCTTCATCTCCTGTCGGCATAATATTTTTTCCTTCTATGTGTAGTCCTCATCCAATCCTATATGATCTAAACCTTCTTTATAGAATCATGTACCATATTTGGAACTATGTGTGCTGACTCCCCTGGGTCTGTCCATCATAATGGTGATCTTCAAGGCCTCACATACAAGTACTCAAACGGTGCCAGGCTAATGGCAGAATGATAGTTGTTGTTGAATGAAAACTCCTCTAGTTGAAACTAGTCCTCCCATATACGACCAAAGACTATGAAATAATCATGTGTCATGTTCTCCAGGGATTATGTGGTCCACTCCATCTGACCATCCGTCTGGGGATGAAAATATGGGCTCAAACGCAGCTGTGTACCAAGATCCTCATGTAATCCCTTGTAAAACCAAGATGTAAAGAAAGTGTCACGATCTTAGATGATCATCGAAGAAAACACATGGAGCTTCACTATCTCCATGACGTAGATGCATCCCATGTCCCCTATAGATACATGCTCCTAGAAGGGTAGAAATTGAGTCGGCTTGGTGAGTTGGTCAACGATCACCCAAATTGAGGCATGACCTCTAGGCGTATGTGGTAACCCTATCACATAGTCCATCAAGATACCATCCCAATTCCACTCGGGTACCTCTAGTGGATGAGTCAAGCTAGCTAGAACCTGGTTCTCAACCTTCATTTGTGGATAAGTGAGGCATCATGAAATGAACATGGCCAATGGTTTCATCAGGCCTTGCCACTAATACTAGTGCCAGAGGTTATATTACATTCTTTCCACACCATGATTTATAACCATAGGTGATGTATGGGACTTCTTTGACACCTCCTTGCATAAAGTCATGGGCACTATGGTGCGCCCTCTAAAATGGAGGACATGCTCCCTACCTATCAAAAATCTATCAGGAAACCATCCTGAAGATATATGAGCACATCAGGACTCAAAATCAATATCCCTCCTTTGTGCCTCCTTAAATCATTATTAGAGTGGGGAAGTAACAGTCATCGAATGGAGGTAATAATTTTCACCATCTTCCTCGAAGGATATCCACATCGCAGCTAACTGCTATGTCGCCTCACTCACCAGCTGCATTCCGATATTTCTACAAGGCATATCTTCCACTATGTTCCCCTTTCTAAGCGTATAAACTATCTAAAAATAATTGTTCTAGAGGAAAACTATCCATCACCACTATTTGAAGTTTAGGTCCTCCTAAAATAAGTTATTCCTGGGAGTCTTTGGTTATTGTAAATGATGAACCACTCGACCATCTTGTAGTGCCACCGCATCTTAATGGAAAAGACCACTGCAACTAAATCCAGGGCATGTGTCATGTAGTTCTTATCATTATTTCTCAACTACCCCGATCTATAGGTGATCACCACTCAGTCCTGTATCATGACACAATCAAGCCATATCCCTGATGTGCCGCAGTAAACTGCACACTGTATTCCCTCCTTTAGTTGTCTCATTATGGGGCCACTAGTTAGTCTTCGCCTAAGCACATGGAAACTCCCCTGGCATTTGTTCATCCAAACAATGGGTTTTCCATTCTATGTCAATTTTGTAAAGGGTTTTTATACCCTAGATAACACAGGAACAAATCCTTGATAGTAACCAATCAACCCCAAGAATCACTGCACCTTATTCACACTCTTAGGTGGATCCTAATAAAGCACCACCTCAATCTTCACTGGATCTACTGAAACTCCAGAATATGAGATGACGTATCCTTGGAAATTTACCTCATGAATCCAAAACTGACACTTCAAAATATTCACATATTATTTCCCTCATTGAGTGTATCCAGAACAATTTACAAGGTGAACAACAAGCTCCTCCTTCAACGCTAAGTACACTAAGATGCCATCGATGAAGCCCACGATGAACTGGTTGAGGTAGGGTTCGAGGATCTACTTCATGAGGCCCATGAACACTGCTAGGGAATTTTTCAATCTTAAATGCATCACCAAGAACTCATATTGGTCATACCATCACTCGAAATGTGTCTTTGGTTCATCAACGTCTTGTACCCGGAGCAGATGATAACCTTATCTAAGGTCTATCTTGGACAACCACTTCGCTCCCTTCTACTAGATGAGAAGGTCATCAATTCCATGATGTGGTTTCATGTTCCTCATGGTCACCTAGCTCAGGAACTGGAAGTCCATTCACAACCCCAAACTCCCATCTGCGCTCATGGAAAAAAAACACTATGGCTACCAATGGTTAATCTTTGGACCGTACGAACCCATTCTTCTACAAGTCCTACAGTTGTCCTCTCAACTCACGAAGCTCTGTGGGATCCATTCGATATGTAGTGTGGATATAGGTTCCACCCTAGGGTACATGTCTATATAGAATTCTACCTCTCTAAGAGGAGGTAGCCTTGGAATCTCAGTAGGAATAACATCTTTATAATCATCCCCCATGAAAGGGTTTCTTGGATTCCTCTCCTCTGCTACACTGATGGTGAGGCTAGCCAACTGGCGAGTGATCTAATTCACCCACCTCCGAGAGAGTCCATCCTTTGTTGCAAGGGTTTCCTTCTTACCGATGAATGAAAATTGGGTTCCATCTCCACAAACACACCACACTATATGCCTCAAACAGTCGATCTGAGCGTTGACTGTGGATAACCAGTCTATACCAAGGATGACGTCATAAGGCCCTGATTCTACTACAAACAGATCCCTATCGATGTTCTCACCTACTAGAGTAGGCTCACAATGTCGACACCAGCATGTAATAATATAATCTCATCTTGTGGGAGTCTCTATCCATAAGGATCGATCCAACGACTCCACTGTAATATTAGAGCTTCGAACAAGTGTTGTGGAAAAGATTGAGTGAAAATCACATGTGTAAATAAATACTATATCAAGGGTGGAAAAGGCACAGATCATACCTCAAATAAAATCTCGATTACCACTGTCATAAGCCTATGCTTCTTGGAATTGATCTTTCCCATGTTCGCCAGCTCTGTTAGGTTCAGGGTTCACAACCTAGGGTGGTGGAGATAACACCTCAAACTGTCTCCCACCGCTAGCCACACGACAAGATCCCCTACTACATACGCTGCCATACAGACCTCCCCACTCAAACCACATTCACATACTTGGAAGTCCCCTGACCATTTGATGTTCATATATACGGCAGGTTAGTCTATCACATGCCATGTGTCCCTACCCATTGCACGAGTATCAAAGCACAACCCCGACTTACTCCCTCTAGCCTGGGAGCCTTACACTCCCAACCCTAAGTCCGGGGTCGGCCTCAGAATGACTTGGCCCACATGGGCCCACACGTCTGCTATTTGCTTCCAGAAGAAGACTATATCTCCTTGGGTCACTAGAAGCCCTAGATCTCAGGGCCTTCTCCCCCAAGTATCTCTCTATCATAAGGGCTCACTCCAGCACCCCGACCTGGGTCGGGCTGCTGAGAGACACCACTAAAGCTCAAATCTCCCTACCAAGTCCCTTATCAAAGGCTCGGGACCTAAAGAAGGGGTATCAAACCATATCTATGGAGTGATGGGAATACTCTGTGAACCGTTTTGAGTACTCGACCACCATCATGCAGTAATTCTATTGGTGGAGATGTTCTAGGATGCACACAGAGTGCATGGTCGTGGGGAAAATTCCTCTGGTAAAAGCATCACAATGTCAACCCATGTGAGGGTTGCCACATCTTGAGTCTTGATAGTAAAAATCCATCTTCTCCCTACTGATCCATGTAGAAAGATAGCTTCCAAGATCTCTACATAGTCAGGATGTGTCCTCACTAAGTAGAAGACCCTCATTACAGCCTCCAGCATGTCCTCAATGACTTGAGGATATGTCTCTCCCCTGAGCCTTGAGGTCTCTATCTCCGAAACTCTTGTAAGGGACTGAACCTGCAAACATCCACTGCCTAAAATGCCAAGATTGGAAGCTGACCATTAGGTGGTGGTAGCACTGGTGAACCACCCAATGAGGCCATCTAAAAAATTGGTCCCTGAATGAAAACCTCATCATTTGGTGGGTTTTCCTAATGACCTCATATCTGGATCTTGACTGGTCTTCCACATGGAGGCATCTTGAGATAGGTAAAGATGTACTACGGTTATATGGTCTTACATGGTGGGATGAATCCTATACAAAAATAGTGGGACACTTATGAAAAAACTGTTTTTATTTATTGAGACAAAAAAAATAATTCTAGGTCCTGGTGTATTGATACGTCTATTGTTGTACCAATACTGGACTCCCTGAATTTGAATGTCCAGCTCGCAACACATAAAATTGATGCCCCAAAACAAAACAATAGACTCAAGTTATTTTAGGTAGGACTGACTACCATTTGATTCCACTTATTCATATGACTTCCCCTAGGGCTTATGCTGAGAGTACCACAAGCAAGCCTCCCAAAGGCTAGGGGATGCCGACTAGCACCAATGGTTTCAAATTGCAAGTAGGTGGAATTTTCTTGAGAACCTGTACGCACATAGACCCCCAAATACATCCCAACACATTTAAAGGGGGAAACCTCTACCACTATAACAATGATGATTACAAGTACAAGAGAAAGTATGTGGGCTATAATAAAACCCCCACAAAGAACTGGAAATAAAAAGTACAAAAATGTAAACTCTCATGGCCATCCACAGAAAAACCCCACATAATCGTGACAGTAGTGAAGTGAATAGAAGCCAAAGTTGTATTTCATATCCACCTTGTCCTAATGGGACCAACACGGTCTTGAGCCACCATGTCCACCATCATAGAATTCATCATTCTCGCCTCCCTAAGGACCCCTGTCGAAACGTCCGTCATATGCACTAGACATAACATGTGACGAAGAAGCCCGTTCAGGGGTGAGTAACACAATACTTAGTAAGAAGCACAAAAAAAGGAATGACCACACAACAATTCCTAAATGTAAATCACGAAATGGAAGACAACTCACACAAAGTATATTCTATGGTAGTAACAATAGCATAATCTGTTACATCGTCGAACACCCAGACTACTGGAGAACTAATCCCCTAGTGTGTATAGTGGGACTATGATGTCATGAAGAGGTGTGTCCAACTAACAATGGATTTCTATTGTACTCCTCCTCATCGTGTTCCATGGGTTTGCAAAGTCACCGAGAGATGCATCCCACTAGTTAGGGCCTACTAAGGTACTCCTAATCATCATGTACCATGGGCCTACAATGTCACAGAGAGGATCTTCCCACAGTGGGAATGAAAATTAAAAGAGTGGTGCTTCCCACTAGGCGAAATGTCAGTAATCTTTAGGTCTCATCGAGTCCTAGGGTTCTGTTTGTAGTACGGTTGGGAGAACCTCTCTTCATGCCATTCATCACATCTCAACATCCACAACAGTCACTATAAACCTTCCTGAAAGATCTACCTCATCGAGAGGGTCCCAACTCCTCAAGCCATTTTTCAATCGGAAATGTGGTTTTTTAGACACATGCACTTTTTTAACGAGGGGGCTGTTACAATGGTGCGTGGTTTGATCTGATCATACCGATCCAACCAAACCGTCACAGGGGGCGCACATAACCTAGCTCATTTAGATGGAATTTACCCAACCTAGTGTGGGTCAAGCTCGATCAGGTCTGGCATAGCCACTAGTCAAGGCTGGAAAAGCCTTAGTGGACCTGGCATGTTTGGCCAATGGTCCAGCCCCCGGGTCGCCTGATGACCCAATCGTTTTCAGCCCATTCAGAAGGGGGAGGTGTACTAGCCTACCGGTGTGGGTTTTTTCCACTGGGAGTAGTCTTAGCCCACTAGCATAGGTTGGGAAATTTAGCAGGGGTTAAGCCTGTCCGCACGGTCCGACTTGCTAGAGACCGACCGCGTTCAGCAGCTAGCTGTGCCGACCAGCCAGGACACGGCTAGGCTACCGCGTTCAGATCCCCATTATCCCCACAGTTGTTGGGGCCTTCCACCAGCTACGATCGATGGATCGTGGCTTCAACAGCAATCAGGATAGCCCATATGTGGGTTGTCCGTCTATAAAGTATGCTAACTGGCGCCACATCCTCTAGTGCGCCACTAAAGCTAATGAGCCACAACATCCTGATCAATGCTAAACCCCCAGTGTGGGCCGTATCCTCTATGCTGATGGTAGGGCTAGCTGCCACTGCTACCGCCACAAATGTGGTCGTCAGGACTGGTGTGCCATCAAGGATTTTGTAGATCCCTCAGATGCATTCTGGTGGTCCGTTCTATGAGTCATCATTGTTTGTGGCCTCTGAGGAGCTCCATCTTCTCCACAAGAATCCAAAACCTACCTTTTTATCATTTTGATGGTATAACCACCATGAATGCACATGAGGAGGCACCTAGGCCCGATTTTTTTCTTCTCGAGGCCTCCAAGTTAGATGTTTAAAGATGTGGAATTTTCGGGTAGTTTTCGTTCAATCATTCCATGCCATGATTTAGACCCCTGAATAAATAAAACCCCATGAATAAGACACATTCATGCATAATGAACAAATCATGGATCAACCTGTTCTTGGATTGATCTGTGTTAATTATTTTTGGAAAAGTATGGGGAAGAACATCAAATCAAAATCCCATAAGACTTATGATGTCTGATCCCATGGAATTCTTCCTCAAGGGATTGAGACATCGATGTCACTGCCTGGATACGATCATCGAGAGGCATCAAAGATGATGACGTTCTGTCGTAGTTCATCATATTTTCATGGGAGTGGAACTCCATTAGATGTTCTCTAGAGAATCCTACAAATTTTTAATTCATATTTCCCAAGTGCGACGAACTATAAATAAGAGAATGTCAAATCATTTTCATTATGATACGATGTCACATCATTACACTATTTCATTTATAAAATAGTTTTGTTGTTCTGTGGCATTAAATCATCATTGTGTTGTGTGTTAATGAGACATTAATTAGCCTCATTAATGTGTGTTGTCGCTGCCCTGCAGCATCGCTGTCCATCACTCAATAGTGTGAATGAAAATAAAATAATTATTTTAAATTATTTTATGATTTATCATGAAATGTCTAAAAAATAAATTTTCCACTCATAATTTTCCCGTCGAAGTTTTTTAATTTCTAGGATAATCTAGGCATTCTAAATTCAGAGGTTCCCTCTGATTTTTAATCTGAGCACCGATTCAAAATATATAAAATATCACTCTCACATTTATTGAACATACTATAAAAATTTTCAAAAACCCGTTCTAGACTCTCCATGCCTCAAAACCATGTGTTGTTGAATTTCTTTGTCCTGAAATAATTCCATATAATTAAAAACAATTTACATGTAAATTCTATGACGTTACCAGTACATCCACACTTTTCAACATTTGATGTGTCAAAATAATTCATAGAACTAAATATTTCAAGTAAACGTAATCTTTCTATATTTATACCTTATTAGAAATTTGGACATTTGAATATTTCTTCAACTAGATAGAGGAAGAACAGACTGAGAAATTAGCCAGAGTTTGAGTAATAAAAATTGATATTGGGTTCATCATACAGAGTCCATCAGACCTAGTCTCATCAATGTGAGAGAATCAGAACCATCCACATCGAACGAAGGATTCCTGATTGATAATTTGTGGAGCAGTCTGAATAAATTATTTATTATTTTTTAAGGATCATTTGTTTCTAAGAAAACACTATTTATTTATGGGAGTAAGTGAAATCATTACTATTGAGATATAAAATTTTTTATATGTGATATAGAACATGTTGTAATCATTTATTTATTATATTGAATTTCAATAGACCCACTGGTGTGAAAATGTAAAAGATTTATATTCCAAGACCATGGAGAACCCTTTTAAATATATTGAATGTTACTTGATTTCTTACTTTTTCTTTCATGTGTATTTACTAAAATATGATAAGGATATAAAAATTAATATGTTTAAGGGGTTATGATTTTAATTTATAGAAAGTTCTAAAAGTGAACAACTGAATCAACCCCCACCCCTTCATTACTTATTTGATCCTTTGGAACATCAGCATCAACATTTATATATTTTAATATGTAAACTAGAAGATAATGGTAAACATAATTTCAATATCAGAATATATAATATAAATATAAAACCACTATCTTGTAATATTTTTTTCACAGTAATCTAAAATATATGATGTTTAAGAACATCATTATCAATGCTCTAAATAATTATTTTCATAGTTAGAGAATGGTCTTTTTCTTTTATAGTATATATATGTGCCATTATTTTTTATTTAGATCATTTTTAACATATGGTTATTCTATTAAATATAGTTTATAACTTATCAATTTTTTAATCTAATATGCATAAATTTAATCAGGGCTTGATTCTATTATTCATGGAAATTCACAAATATATATATATATATATATATATTAATGACTAAAATAGAATTTATTAGTTGTACTTATTAATAATATATAAAACCATCAAAATTCAACATCATTGAATTTTAATTTATTTAAAATCATTCTCTAATTCTAGTACACAATGATGAAATAAAACAAACACTAATTGAATTTATTAATTAAAAAATCCGAAACACACAAAAATTTATTTCATATAAAATAAGTGATTTACTTCTCAATAAAAACATAATATGACATAAAATTAATTAAAGAATGTTTTTAACTCACAAAAACATTTAAATAACATTATAACCCTATAAGACTAATTTTTTACAAGAATTGAAAAATTAATATAATTTTAATAATTTTATCGTAAAATTATTCGTTAATTATTTTATGTTCATAGAAATCTGTTCTCACATCAAACAAATAAATTAAACAAATATTGATATAGAAAATTTCAAAGCATGTTAATATACATGTTAAAATGTAGAATGAAAAACTTCATAAAAGTGATAATAAATTTCGAGAAAATTTGATTAATTTAAAAGGGTTCAACGTAGAACAATTAATCTTAAAAAATATATAATAAATTAACAATTAATCTGACAACATTTAAGGATTATAAAACAATATTAAATATATATATATATATATATATAATAAACATAAATATATTTACTATATATGTAAAATATTATAATTATCCAAATAATAAATAATGTTGACTATGTAATTAGAATCAACGAAAACCCCCAAGGATTTTTAATGTAACTGAAATCATTTTTCTCTTAAAAAATTTTAAAATAATGTTCTTCCATGAACAAATACTGTTAGATAATTAAAAAAATAAATTTATAAAATATAAAAATAGCACATATTTACCTCATTGAAAATAATATAATACAATGATATAAAAATTATTCTCAAAATGAAATTAATCATGTCGCATTTATCAGCCCATATAGTACTATATAAGTGGAATGGGTAGACAAACAGAATATTGATATATGAAATATTGGGTATTTTGGAAATTATAGACCTCAAATTTGGGAGTGAATGTTGACAATATAGTCATAGTGTTTAGGAAATGTATACAAGTAGGTAAGAAGATTAAAAAAGGCTAGGAGTGAGTCTAATTAACAAAAATGGTGGAGTAGGGATAGAGGAAAACCATAAGTGTAAACTAGATATTTATTTAAATCTAATAAATATTTCTATGATTTTTTTTATGGGGATATCAAATAACCACAACAAGGAAGAACCAAGTGGCCCTCTAGAGTTTTAGTGTGGATTCACTCTGATGGAATGTTATGGCCCCTGTTTAGATGGGTACTTTATACAATACACAAGGAATCCATAGTAATCCATATTGGTAAATTTATAATTGGATGTCATAATGATTGAGAGAGTGTATCCCTTTGGATTCTCTACTAAAACATTTCCCCTTGATTATTAGAGGATACTTAAGAAGATATTCTTTATCTATTTAAGTTGTTTATATCAATTTTTATCTTCTATTTATATGTTACACTAACTCTTAGGCATTGGATCATCCCCAGAAAATATTTTATAATTTATTTCATGGAATCATCATGAAATTATAATTTATTGAATGGGTTATATAAATTTTCAGATATAGGGAAAATTTTAAACATAAATATGATGGCATGATTTTTGTGGGTCATATAAGAATCAAATTTCTATATTGTTTCCTAGTTCAGAAGAGTGGTTGTACATGGTCGTCTCTCATGAAGAGATTTATAGTTTTCTCACCAAGTTATTTAAAATATCTTTTCAACATTTTTTTTTGTTTTAATAAATATATGAAAACAATGATAATTTTTATTTTTTATTAATTTATAAATCATTAAAATGAAATACAATTTTGAATTACCATGAAATGATTAAAAATTGAAATTAGAAAGAAAGAACACATTTATTGGTATAATTTTAAATTCAACCATTATTATAATTTATTTTTTAAAATTTTATTTTTGATAATTCAATCGTGAAATCTCATGTAATAATTATTATCCTTTTATTAAATGGTTTGGAAATATCAATTTTATAAACAATACAAATTTCAAATCCTCATGTCATCAATCATAAGGGATCTATCTTCAATCATAAAACTGGACATTTCTAAATCTACAATTCTATCAAGCATACCAACATGACACACTCAAAAATTTTCAATTACTCCATCAATGAACTCCTGGTGCTACGAAGAATCGAGGTGACCGATAACTTCCCTCATCCCGGATACACAATGGAAGTTTGTTGGTGCCCCCCACTTGACTGGTGGATCAAATGCAACATTGATAGAGAATAAAAAGGGAACCCTAGACCAGATGGTTGTGGATACATCATCATAGATACTATAAGGGATGTCATATCTTATAACTATGGCCCACGTGGAATGGAAACGACCCTTGAAGCAGAGAGGTCAGGGCTGATTTATGTTCTATTTGTCGCTATTTAAAGGGGAATTAATAAAATTTGGTTTGAATGTGACTCTTAAACCCTAGAACAAGCAGTATGGAATGGAAAAATCCCTATTTCCTAGAGGTTGACCACAAAATGGGATCATTGCCTCCAACAACTATCTTCCATGAACTACATCATTACACACACCTTTCGGGAAGCGAATGCACTTGCGGATGCTCTTTCTATCCAAAGAGTGCATGAAGAGGTTAGTCGGTATAACACTCTCATATTAAGTGACCACTTAAATATCTTTCTAAAATAAAATTTAAATCCCCTAACTTCAGACTCTTGTAGCTTTCACTTTTTATTTCCAGAGCCATTGAGCTCATATTTATTAAAAAAGTTGATGGTATACCTCAATTGAGAGTGCGATATCTTCCTGGATGCAACTCTATAATATGATATTTCATATATTGATTGGCTCAACTCTATCATATGAATATCTAATCAATATAAGTATGAGAAAATAAATAAGATATAATAATAGAAATAGATTTGAGTTTCATGTAATGGAACACAATAACAGAACTCATTCATGTCACACATATCTACCGCAAACAAAAAATAAACTATATGATTGAATTATAGACCATGTAGCATCTCTGTGTGCAAGCCCTGAGTCATCCATTGATTTATGAGTTTAATGGGATACAATTGTGGATATAAAAAAGATAAGTAGAGAAATAATATAATCAAAATAAGAATGAGGAGATAGATAGAGATAGAGAAAGTAAATAAATTAAAATAGGGGAAGTAAACACATGAAATGGTATCCAATATTAAATGAAATAAAATAAAATTGAAATGAATTTGGATGAATTTGATAAACTAGTAGAATATTAATAATAAAATAATAATAATAATAATAAGTGTCTCACATAGATTTCTGAATACAATTCATGATTTAATTTTTTTAAGAATCTAAAATTTAAATTATATAATGAAAAAAAAATATATTAGAAAATTAAATTAAATAAACTGAAGAAGAAAAACATGAATATATCAGCGGCCTTCAGCTTCTAATACTATTTGTGGTTGTTCCACCCTCTCCTCAGTCAACAAATATTGAAAAATTCCTATTCTTTTTTAAAAATGTGAATTAAATGTTTGGAGGTGAAACAGGGAATTCATGGAGTTGAGTGGTTATAGTGATGACTCCTCCATTATATTTCATTCATAGTTGTTGGATGAGGCATTGATATTGACTACATCCACAATGATTAAGGTACAATGTGTGATCCATAGTGTTTAGGGGTCTTGATATAGATATTATAGGTAGAAATCAAGCAACCATGGAATGAAAAAGGCATTTCTTAGTTAGATGCAGTGGCAACCGATAATTCAATGGCTATATATGTGGTAGAGATCAGTTTTTGTGGTGTATGAGCATTGAATTTGTAACACCCCATGCTTCCATAGTATGTTTCTCTTTGAATAAAGTAATAGTTTTCATTATAAGCAACTTGGATTTTTAACACACCATGACCAATAAATCTATCCCTTATGAATATCAATACACATTTTCGACATTTTTTAAAATTTATTTTTCGAAATGGACTTTTTTTTGGATTCATAATATCAAAATTATCTTAGGGTGAATTTTTGATATTTTTTTTTTGAAAACTATCAATTTTTCATGAATAGTGGAATGCACTGCGTTATTGTTTAAAAACAACTTTTTATTTAAATAATTATTTTTTTTATAATTTATATTTGGAAAAAAAGATAAATAATACCTATATATGTTCAATTTAATTCATTTGAGTCATTTTATAATAATATTAGGTATATAAAATTTTATTGGACTTTTTACCGTCTTTTAGCCACCATCTAGGCGCCTTTGAAAATTTTCATAAAACGTAATTTTACTATTTTTGTGAATTGAATTTCAAAAATATGAGGGACAAAATTGGCATCAATAAGTAAAATATGGTTCAATAATATGAAAATATTTTTTTCTGAATAGTAACTTTTGACATTTATTTACTACGGTTAAAAATAAGGTAATCAAAGTTACAAATGATATTATAATTACCCTAAAACATGTCCAAATTCAATTGGATAAGTTTATTTAGACATAAATAAAGCATAGAAATAAAATTTTATCCTTTTTTCCACTTAGTTTAGATTAGACATTTATTATTGTTTTATTTGAAGAAGAATTAAAAGTTTTATATTCTATGTTTAATAACAAAACAATTTTTAATATAATGTTATATATCAGATAAATTCTTCTATAAATATTCATTAGAAATCTAAAAAGATTTCCTACATGATTGTTTTTTATTTATAATTTTTAAACATTAAATAAATATATTTATTTACAATACAATGATGATGCAATAATTACCATATTAATGAATGATTAAAAATGATATTATAAATATAAAAATATATTTAAATTGAGACTTTGGAGGAATTAAAATAATTTTCTAGGGTAATATGGAATTATAGTGTGGATTAAATAATTTTTTTTCTAATTGATAATGTTTTTATGACCTTCACAAAAATAAAATACAGAATAATGTCAAAATTGACATAAATGAGTTTTTTAAATAAAATACAATATTACTAATTTTTTTAACATTCCAAGAATACACGTTATAATTTAAACTATTTAACTAATAGTTAAATCTAAAAGAAAAGGTTAATATTTTGACCTAAACCTATCAAAAACATATTGGCTGAGAGTTGTTCGACCCATATCCACCTCAGCCTAAAATAAATCATATTGGATCCATTATCAATCTAATATGATTGTAAAATAATATAATATTTCAATATTTTCCTAATGTGACCCTCGCCTCTCTTATATAAGGGTACTTCCACTTCTCTCAAAATCACATCTCCAATGCCATTTGGCTTGGCCAAAACCATATCAAATATACCCACAACAACCCTAAAATTGACCTAGATGACTTAATGTGTTTATAAATCCATCTTAAGGATCCCTTGTTATCAACTCAAAAGGAAACACCTGAAGAAGTGGTAATAATTTCACCACCGCTTTCAAAGTTCTTTTCTTCTTCCACTTCCGTTTTATTTGTTGTTTCCATACCAAAATACTTACTCCTTTACCTTATAAATATTGTGATGTTATTATAAATATGGTACATCCTTATTCATTATTCTATCCATCCTATGGATTACATGTTACCATATGTGTGTACGTACGACTTTCCATCTTCACATCATGGTGTAGTTTGTTATTCAAACACATAATAATCTGGATGGGTATAATAATGTGTATAACTGATGTAAATAATAAATATAACATGTTAATTATTCTTTATATATGATATACCATCCAATTACTTAGTGTTTCACAATTAATATAATTATACTGTCGCTCGTGCGTACGTATGGATTACCGTCTCCACAAACTCGATGAAATTCATCCCCCAACATAACCATTGATGAATAATTTTCATTTTATGATTAAATGTATTGTTTAAGAACTGAATATCATTATGAATATGAATCAAAAATATTCTATCCATAACAAATATGGATTACGTAACCAATCATATAAAAAATTAATCAGTTAACACCAAGAAATATGATACTATTGAATTATTATAAACAAAGAAATATTAGAGGATCATATATGAAATACTATTTATGTATGCAGTTATTTTATAATTTAAAAAAAATTATATAATTATTATACCGGAGGTTAACATACCTTCGATGAATGAAATATATAATGTAAGGGTTAGTTCTAAAATCTCTTCATTATCTGAGGTTTTTTATACGTGAGTATCTATTGGGACCACATTATCATCCACATCTTTGTTTCTTAAAAATGTATTTCACATTTTTATTATTTCCATAGCTATGGGTTAAAGTCATTTATAAACTTGTTTGAATTTTTTTAAAATTATTATAAAATAATCATTCAGTCTTTTTCGAACATGATCCTTTATGACCTTTTCGATAAAAGAAAGGAAAGAATGTTTTTTCACTTATATGACGAGTGCAGATATTTTCTGTTGTTATAAAATTATCAAATCATTCCTTAAAATATTATAAGAATGTTTTCAGAATAAATTTTTTCTTTTATAAATACAAGACATTTAAAATATTTTAAAATAAAAAGTGACATTTCCCTTAAATAGTTTTGATTTATTCTATGTTAACATCCTTTCTTGGATTTTCTGCTTGTTTGAAGTTCATTTATTATAATACAATATTTTGTATTTTATTGAATGATTTTTGTTCCATTTTAATGTGGATGTTATATTTTTACACCATTCATGGTTTATGGTTAAAGTATTCACATTTCATAGGCTATTTTTAATATGAATGTTTATGTTATGTTTCTACCTTTTCATATGAGGAATGAATTGTACTCAGTAAGTGATGGGTGGAGACTGTTATAGCTCATCGATGCAACAGTAGGTCTCAAGAGACAAACTAGTGCCTTTTCACAAGGCCTTGAAAAAAATGGTATTTGTAGTCTTGGTACGAGGCCTTGACTATGTGGTTATGATGTTCATCATTATATATTACACCATAATGAAATTGGATATTGATATTACATATGATTATTCGACAAGTAGAATATCAATGTGAATAAATAAATGGCATTTTTTGATTTATCATTTCCATATTATTCTAAATTTTATGTCTAAAAGGCTCATGTTTTATTCTTATACATTTCTTTAAATGTTTTTGCTTATTTATGAAGGTTTCTGCTATATTGTTATCCTTACTAAGAACCTGAGCTCACCCCTTTCTATCATTTATTTATCCCGGGATGTGAAGAAGAATATTATGACTGAAAATTATGTATAGTATAAGGGATATGAATGTATTCAATAGAGACAATTTTTTTGTTGTTTATATTTTTATAATTTAATGTAAAACTTATGTTTGAATCTTGTTCTTCCAAGGCTACTAAACTGATCAGTCTTTCAGGATGTGATTTCTTATATCATGAAAATGTTATGTAATAACACACTAACTCTAGGTAATTGTGGTCGAGGCATTATAGTTGGTATCATAGGCAGTTTAGTACAAACCTTGGAAGCAAGATTTAGAAAAACTCTGATTATATAACATTACCCTAAGATCAACATTGATGATTGGTGTAGAATAACTTCCTATAACTTTGGTAATGTAGATATTTTTTTAATCTTCCGAGCAATAAATCCCTATTGGGGTATGAGTAGGTAGAGGTGGTTGTGGGAAATATTTTCCTAGGAGTGAAAATTATGACAAGGAGTTTGGACCATGATGTAGGGTATCCTGGTACACGATAAGGGGCCTTGCTGGACTGTTGTATACGACACTCCTGGGGGATATGCTTAGGTTAATTCCTATTTTCATTACAATTAATTATGAATGATTTATGAGTACATACCTCATGAAAGAATTTTTTTATGATTATTGATTATATCCATAAACTGTTTAATTTTTTTAAGTGTTTTACATGTTTAGAATTATGTATTGTGATTCATAAACTAATCATTGTATGAAATTATTTAGAAATGGAACCTAGTAGAATGAATGGAAACTATATTAACAAACATAATCCATGTAGGTATTTCCCTCCTACTCAAGATAATTATAGTAGAGATGGTGATGCAACTGGTGCTGGTAAGTTTTCACCATACTAGGACAACTCACTCTGATTATGAATAATAACCTTACCCATATGGAGCACCCTGATCTACAATGGGGAGGATCAATTTTATACCACTTCATGGGGAAAGAACCACTATCATTTAATAGGACTACAAATCCATTTGTTTCTAAGAAATGGATAAATTTATAGGAGAATATATTTCAGGCTTTTGGGAGTAGTGAAAGGGAAAAATTAGTAATGTCAGTTTATCGCCTCATGGGAGATGCAGATCAATGGTGGTCATTAATTCAAATCACAAAGTTGGATTAATAAGTATCAAATATGTAATGGAGAGAGTTTATAGATATTTGATAAGAAAAATAATTATCTCGTGACCATCGAGCGGATATGCAAACATAATTTCTAAGTATGAGGCAAAAGGAGGATGGTAATGTCGCAATGTATGAGGATAACATTACAAGGACATGAAGTCATGTAAAAGATGATCCACATACCGCAAAGAGTATTATTGATCGATTCTTATAAGGGTTAAAATCATTTCTCAATCGAGAATTACTCTCACAATCCTTCTCATCATACGAAGATATAGTCTCATGTGCTATCAATACAGAAAATCAATTCTCTAAGTTATATGACTTTAAAGCAAAAAAAGTGAAGAAGATATCTATTTAACCCTTTGGAAATAGAAATAAGCGGAATAAGGTAAAAGTTTAATTCCCATCCTATGGTTAATGTTGTAAGAAACACCCCAATACTTTCTTGAAGGGAAAGGGGGTCTGTTACAAGTGTGGTGAAAAAAAGGAACCAATCGCATGATTGTAAGGGGAAAAAAGAGGCTATTAATGATGACTGAAAAAATATTATAGAAATGGGGAATTATGAAAATGAATGTCCTAAGAAACAAGGATATTTTCCTCAGAAAAGTCCAAGGAAGCATATCCAATCTTCTGAGGTCACTACTTCTAGGGATGATGCTCCAAAAGATGTGGTGGTAGGTAATTTAGTGGTTTCTTCATGTTTATCCAATGCTTTATTTAATTTTGGATCATCTTATTGTTTCAAATATTCCTATTTTTCTATGAAAAGTTAAATTTTAAAATTTTATTTTACAAGGGAGTACTTAGTAAAAACTCTTAAGGGATGTATCATTGCATCAATGTTTTGGGAATCAGTACCCATTAGGGAATATATATGTTTTTTATCCACTGATCTCATCTTCATACCCATGATTTAGTTTGATATAATCCTTGGTATGGATTGTATTTCAGAACATGATGCGAAAAATTATTGTATGAAGGAGGATACAATTTTAGATGATGATAAATAGTACCTTATCTTTAGAGAGGAAACATCACGACCTAATTCTTATCTAGATCCATCCCCATTAGCACAACTAAATTAAATTATTTGGGAGGAAATGAATGAAATAGCTATGGGTGAGGAAATGAATTTTCAAATAGAGGATATACCTACTGTGCATATATATGTTGATGTGTTTCCAAAGTATTTACTTGGACATACTCTAGAAGAAGAAATTGAGTTTTTCATTGATTTAATTTTTGGTTCAAGGTCCATATCGAAAACACCTTATAGAATGTCCATTGTGGAATTAGTGGAACAAATAAAACAACTAGAGGAATTGAGTAATGAAGGATTTATTCAACGCAGTGTTTCTCCATGGGGAGCCCCAATTCATTTTGTTATGAAGAAAGATGGATCTATGAGGTTGTGCATTGATTATATGGAGATCAATGCTATAACAATAAAGAACAAGTATCTCCTACCTTGCATTGATGATTTATTTGATCAACTTCATAGAGCTCAATATTTTTTGAAGATTGACCTTTGATATAGATATCATCATTTGTGTGTGAAGTAAGGATACATTCCAAAAACTGTATTTCAAACCAGGAACAGGCATTACGAGTTTCCAGTAATGCCTATTGTACTGACTAATGCACCCTCTATTTTCATGAATCTAATGAATAGATTTATCAAGGAATATATTAATGACTATGTAATAGTATTTATTGATGATATATTTCTTTACTCCAAAAGCTTTTAAGATCATGAATATCACAAGCGTGTTATTCTGAAAACCCTCAAAATAAATGAATTATATGGGAAGTTTAGCAAGTGTGAATTCTGGCATTTGGAAATTTCTTTTAATGGCCATGTTATATCTATTGAAAGAATCTCTATTAATCCTTCTAAGACAAGAGTAATACAAGAATGGCCAGCACCAATGAGTATAACTGAGGTATGTAGTTTTATTGGTTTAGCATGTTATTATTGGTGTTTGGTCTATAATTTTTCCGGATTGGATAACCCATTAACCAAGATCACATGTAAAGGGGTTAAATTTTTTTGGACAAGAGTGTGAAGAATGTTTTAATAAACAGAAGATAAGATTATTCAATGATTTTATATTGAATCAACCTTCAGGGGATGATGGTTTTGTTATTTATAGTGACGATTCAATGAAAATACTTATTTTTGTCCTTATGCAGAATGATAGAGTTGTTGACTATGCATCACGACAGCTAAAAATTTGTGAACAAAACCATCCCACTCATGATATCGAGTTTGTGGTTGTAATGTTATCTTTGGATATACAGATACACTGTCTCTTTGGTGAAAAATTTGAAATATATATCGATCATAGGAGTTTGATGTATATTTTCTAAGAGAATGAACTCTACATGAGTCAAAGACGTTGGGTTGAACTACTCAATAATTAGGATTGCACTATACACAACCTCTCGGGGAAGGAAAATAAGGTGGAAGATGCTTTGAGTAGAAATGATCAACGAGTTTGAACAAGATGAGAGTTGAAAGGGATACTATATTAATGTATCTAGTATATATGGATTTGGGAATAATCAGGGAAGGTGAAGCATCAATACAATTTAAAATTGCTGCTAAAACAAATTTACTTGATAGCATAACACGATATCAGACTGATGATGAGGAGTTTCAAAAGAAAATGAAAGTTGTGAACTATGGAAGATTGATTGTCTTTGTATATGAAGAAGGAACTTTGAAATTTGGGAAGAGAATTTTTGATCTTGATATAACTTGTCTAAAAATGGGATTGTTGTATGATTCTCATATCTCCAATTTCTATATACACTCTGGAAGCACTAAGATATATATAGACATGAAAGAACATTTTTGGGGGACAAAATGAAGGGGGGAGATTGCTGATTATGTGTCAAGATATATAGTTTGTCAACAAGTTAAGTCAGGAAGACAACATACTATAGGATTCATGCAACCTATTCCCATACATGACTGGAAATGGGTTGGTATTATGATGGACATTGTCATGTTGCTACCCAAGACTCCTAGATGGAATGATGGAATATGGGACATTGTTGACCATCTTACCAAGTCATCTCATTTTCTAGCTATAAGAAAAGATTTTCGACATGAACCGTTATCAAGACTATATATTAATGAAGTTGAATAACTTCATGGAGTACCCCTATAGATTTTTTCTGTTTTCATCCCCCTTTTACATCATGATTCTAGAAATGTCTTCAGCTGGCTATGGATACTGATCTTCGTTTTAGCACTACCTACAACCCTCAAACTGATGGACAATCAGAATGGGATATTCAAACCTTAGAAGACATGTTGGGATCATACTCCATTGACTTTCAAGGTATATGGGTGGAATATTTACCTCTAGTAGAATTTTACTACAACAATAGCTTCCATTAAAGTATTCAGATTTCTATATATGAAGAATCATATGGAACGACATGTAACACACAAATTTTTTGGGATTATATTGGTGAAAGAAAACTCATTTCCCCATAACTTATTGAGGAGAAAATCGGAAATGTGAAGTTTATCCAAACCCACATCAAAGCATCTCAAAGTAGGCAAAAGAGCTATGCTGATAACATAAGGAATGATTTGGAATTTCAAGTAGGGGATCTTGTTTTCGTGAAGGTATTTACATTGAAGGGTGATATATGAATCATTAAGAAGAGACAATTAAGTCACAAGTACATTAGAACTTTCAAAATTCTATAACGAATTAGAGTTGTATCTTACCATTTGAAAATGATGCCAAGTCTCCCCATAGTACATGATGTGTTCCACGTATCACTGTTGAGAAAATACATTCATGAACCGACACATGTAATCACCTATGAAGATATATAACTGTAACCCTATCTATCTTATTGTGAATATCATGTCATGATTATCGGTACCAGAGAACAATTGATGAAAAATCAGACAACTCGTTGGGTAAATATTCTATGGAGAAACCATAAGATGGAAGAGGCAATGTAGGGGCCTGAGGAAATTATGATGAAGAACCATCCGACTCTTTTTATGATATAATATTCTAGAGATTTCGAGGATGAAATTATTTAAAGTAGGAAAGAATGTAACACCCCAAGCTTCCACGTTATGTTTCCCTTTGAATAATGCATTAGCTTGCATCGTACACAACATAGAGTTTTAGCACACCACAACCAATAAAACTATGTATTAGGAATAGTAATTCCGACATTTTGGAATTTTGTTATTTTTTTCTAAATGAACTTCATTTTTGGATTTAGAATAATAAAATTACCTTAGGGTGAATTTTTGGTATTTTCAGAAAACATTTAATTTTTGATGAATAGAGAAAAACACTGCTTTATTGTTTAAAACCAACTTTTTATTTAAATATTTATTTATTTTATTAAAATTTATATTTGGTAAAAATAGATAGATAATACCTATATATATTCAATGTAATTTGATGGAGAAATTTTATATTAATATTACATATATACAATTTTATTGAACATTTTACTACCATTTGCCCACATTCTTGGCGTATTCGCAAATTTAAATAAAAAGTAATTTTACCACTTCTATAAATTGAATTTCAAAAATCTAAGAGACATGGCTGACATTAGTATGTAAAATGTGGTTCAATAAGATGAAAATAATTTTTTCTGAATAGTAACTTTTGACTTTTATTTACACGGTTAAAAGTAAATAGGGTAATAAAAGGAAAAAATTATATTATAACTACCCTAACACGTGTCCTAATCCAATTGTATGAGTGTATTTAGACCAACATCAAACCGATGAATAAAATATGTTCTTTTTGTTCCACTTGGTTTTTATTAGGACATTTATTATTATTTTATTTAAAGAACAGTTAAAAGTGTTAAATTTAATGTTTAATAACTAAACCATTTTTTATATAGAGTTATACCTATGATAAATTCGACTATAAATATTAATTAGAAATCTAAAATGATCTCCCAAATAATGATATTTTGTTTTTAATTTCTACACCTTATATAATTAAATTTATTTATGAGACAATGATGATGCAACAATTACCTTATTAATGAATGATTAATATAATTGATATTATGAATATTCAAATAAATGTAAATTGAGACTTTTTATGAATTCTAATAATTCTATAGGTTAATATGACACGATAGGGTATTTTAAATAAATCATTTTCTAAGTGATAATGTTTTTATGACTTTCACACAAAAATACCAAATAATGTCAAAATTGATATAAATGAATTTTTAAAACAAATACTATATTATTAAATGATATAATATTCCTGAAAATAAATTTTTTAACCAATGGAAATATTTAATGATATACATATTAATAATGAACCACATGGGGTTCTATTGAATTTCTATTGGTAGTTTATTAACAATATTTCATAATAATAGAAGAATACATGGTAGAAGTTAAACAATTTAACTAAGAGTTAAATCTAAATGATAAAGTTTATATGGTGGCCTAAACCTATAAAAAACCTATTTGTTGAGTGTTTTTATAGAAATCCCCACATTAGGCTCTAAATAAACCATTTTTCTGCCATTATAAACCGAATATGATTGTATAACAAAATAATATTTCATGCTTTTCCTTGAGTGACCCTCACCTCTCATATAAAAGGGTACTTCTCTTTCTCCCACAATAATACCTCCAAATCCATTTTGCACAACCAACCCCTACTACAATATCCTCCCATCATCCCTCACTTCTTACTATAGGCCTTACTTTGATCATAAATCCAACCTATGGAGCACTTTTGATCAACTCAAAAGGAAACAACCGAAGAAGATGTAATAATTTCACCACCTCTTTCAGAGTTCTTTTCTTCTTCTGATTCATCTTTATTTAGGGTTACCCTACCAACATAATAAATAATATAACTTATACATATTTTGATGTTATTATAAATATGGTACAACCATAATCATTATTCTATCCATCCTTTGAATGAAGAGTCACAATACGTGCGTGCGTACGGCTTACCGTCTCCGCGTCGTGGTGTGGTGTGTTATTCAAACACTTCATTATTTGGATGGGTACAATAATGAGTATAACTGATGTAATCAATAAATATAACATGTTAGGATTTATATTTATATTATATAACATGCAATTACTTACTATTTCACCATCAATATAATGATATTGTCGCTCGTGTGTATGTACAGATTATCGTCTCCACAAACGCGATGAAATTAATTCCCTATCATAACCATTCAAGAATAACATTCATTTTAGGATTAAAAATAATTTTTATGAACTTAATATCATTATGAGTATGAATAAAATACATCCTATCCCAAACAAACATGGCTTCTATAACCAATCATATAAAGGAAAACGAATCTGTTAACACCCTAAAAGATGACACTACTGAAATATTATTAACAATGAAATATTATAGGATCATATATGATATCATATTATTGTAAGAGGTTCTTGAATAATTTAATAATTGTTATTGAACTATTATACAGGAGGTTAATAACAACTCAATCAAGGAAAATAACAATTTAAAAGTTAATTCTTAAAAATGTATTTGAAAACATTGTTATTATTTCCTTGACTGTGGGTTAAGGTAATGTATACCCTTGTTTGAAATTCTATATAATATATATAGTAGAATATTTCTTTTTATTTAGAAACAAGGTTCTTTATGTCCTTTTGGAAAAAATTAAGTGAATAATGTTTTTTATATTATACAGTGAGTGCATCTATTTTCCACCATTTTAACATCTTTGATGCTTCCCTTACAATATCAAAAGAATATTTTCAAAATAAAATTTCTTTTATAATTATGTTACATTTAAATGATTTCAAAATAAAAAAGAGATATTTCTCTCAAATAGTTTTGATTTCATCTATGTCAATATCTATTCATGGATTTTACATTTGTTTTAAGTTGATTTATTATGATACTATCTTCCAAATTGTATTAAAGGTTTTGTGATATGTTTGACTATGGATGTGTTGTTTTTAGACCATTAATGGTTTATGGTTAATGTATTAACATTTTGTATACTAGTTTTACAATGAATTTTTATGTTAAGTTTCATGCTTTTTATATGTGGAATACATTGGACTTAGTAAGTGGTAGGTGGATCCCGCTATAGCTTCTTTATGCATCGGTAGGTCTCAAGAGACAAACATGTGTCTGGGCATAAGGCCTTGAAAAAATATTATTTGTATTCATTTCAAGAGTCTTTGACTATGTGGTTATGTTGTCCATCATTATGTATTCCATCATTATGAAATTGGGTATGGATATTAAATATGATTATTCAACTATTAGAATATCCACATGAATAAGTAAATGACATTTTTTGATTTATCATTCCTATATTATGCTGATGTTTATGTTTAAAATTCTTGTGTTTTATTCTTACACATTTTTTTAAAATTTTATACTGATTTATGAAACTTTCTGCTATATTTTTATCTTTTTTGAGCACCTATACTCATCCCATTCTATATTTTATTTTTCCCAGGATGCGAAATGTATATTTTAACTAACCTGTACTAATAGTCTAATGTATATGAATATGTTTAAAGGAGACAATGTTGTTTTTGTTTCTCATTTTATAATTTAATGTAAAACATATGTTTTTATCTAGTACATCCAAAGCTACTAAACTCATTGGTGTTTCGCGGCATTATTTCTTGTATCTTGAAAATTTTATATAATATTGCATTAAATCTAGAAGATTAGTATCAGGGAATTACAGAAGTCATGATAATTACAAGGATAGTGAAATTTGAGTTAAATTTGACAGTGGATACATAACATTGTTTCCCACATCAAAAATGAAAATTCTCATAATGATCATTTAAAATAAAATTAGTTATATCCCTCACTCAAATGATTACTCTAGGGATAGAAACCCTGAATCAATTTCTGGAACACAAGCCATTAGAGAAAATGTGGGCTCTAGCGCATCCCATGTGATCAATAATTATACTATCATAATCCACACAGGCCTGATGCCCCCATGATCTACCTCTGTGTTCATGCTCTCTCACACACTTCTTGGTTTTCCAGCCAAAATGGATTGGAAATGTTGTTGATTTGGAATTTGTTTATGGTTATAAATAGATGGTCTTTTTTGTAATCTCTTAAAAATATTGATATAGAAAATTGGATCCATATAAAAATTACCAATAAATAATTCATAATTAGAATTAAAATCCAACATACAACATGATTTTGTTAAATTTAATTCTTTTTCATTCCATTAATTATGAATTCTAAAATTCTCATAAATCATCATACTATATGATATTATTAAATAAAATCATTCAAAAAATCATAATTATTTATAAAAATATAAATTAAAATATCAATGTGACACATACCAACACAATTAAACTATTATTTTCATCAATAATTAAATTTTATCATTTCATTTAAGAGATCACCAATATATCCATTATTCTAATATCAAAATTAAAAAAATTAAATAATAATGATTTTAAATAAAAATTTCATGATTTTCATAAAAAAGATTTTTATTTATCGCATTCCAAATAAAAAATAAATGTATTCCTTTTTCTTTATACGATTTTAAACTAATGGAAAATATACACTGATTAATTCAATTTCCTCAATTAATTATTACCAAACATTCCAAATCATGATTTACCTATCCCTAGAAGTATTACACTCATTACTCATAATATAATTAAAATAGAGTGATCCTAATATCATTCCAGAATTCTCCTTAACCAAATATTTGTAAGTAATAATTTTATTCACATTGTAAAAAAAATAAACATAAAATCGTGATTAATTTTCAATAAAGTTCCAAATCACAATTTTTGGTAAGTTTGATATTGAATTCTGTTTAAAAAGTAAATCTCAAAATAATAGGATTATCTATAAATTATTAAAATTAATGTCAAATGTAAAATCTAAATGAAATTCTCCTCTTAAAATCAAATGTCCAAATTTTCCCAAACATAATGAAAAGGTCTTGATCTAATAATTCGTAATGAATGATTTTTAAACTCTTATTTTCTTCCCTAATTTTATAACCCTTTCTCAAATTACTTTTTCATTTTTTTCTTCCTCAGAATTCAGGCTTAGAATGTGTATCACCTACACCACATAACCAAATATGAAAAAATATATATGTTCTGTGATAGTGATTTTTGATACTCTTGAGTCACAACCCACATTTTTTACTTTTTTCTCTTTTCCGTTATTTTCATTTTTTCTATGATGGAAAAAATATAAATAATTATTAATGAATCCAAAACCATTATTAACACCCAAAACATTTAACCCAATAACTATTTCTATACAATTTATTTCATCCCTTTCTCCATGATATCCCTCACCCACATTATTCAACTTAAAATGTTTATGAAAAACACATGGTGGTGTAAAATAATGGATAAAATGGAATGAACCATGGATAATTTCTAAAAAAGGAAATTTATGGTCACTAGGTTATAAACAAGGTTCTATTTAATGATGGTCTAGTAGAAAAGTTATTTTAAAAATATGCCTCAATAATTTTAAAAGTTTTTCTTTCAATTTTATGGATTTTAAAATAAAAAATAAATGTTATAATAGGTGACATGTCCCAATATCACTCAAGAAAAAGGAATAATGTAAAATTTGAAATATTTACTCTATAAATCATATCTCTATTAGGGAATATTTCACGGGAAAATCATTCATGGATTGAATAATAATAGAAAATCAATTTAAATGAATTTTATAAAATCAATGCCTGAAAAATGATAGGAAAAATACATTTAAATTAATCAACTATTTCTGTCAAATATGTAGTCCTCATTTTAGTATCCATTCTTCACTGTAGTATTAATTATCCATTTAACTCAATGAATTTAGTTAACATTGAAATATTGAACATGTAATCATATGATTATTATGAAACTCATGTCTCTCATATATTTCATGTAAAGAAATGACTCAAGAAAGGGCATGATATTTTAAGGTTAGAGCTCAAATTATGTTTTTATACAAATATATAGGGATATTAGATATAAATTATAAAATAGTTAACTCTATGTTTCATTAATCTCTAGTATTATTCTTCCACTTTTTGGGGTACTCATTATTCTATCATGGCCCTATAATAAATAATAACTCAATTAAGCATAGGGATCATGTTATTAAGGTTGAAAATGATACATGTAGTGGGTCTTATTTCTAGAATAATTCCAGAATCAGAAATTTCATGAAATGAAAATAAATTAGATAGGTAAATCGTGTCATGATAATTCATGTCATGCTAATATTTCTTCAACCTCCAGATAAGAATACCTACCATTTTCGATTATATGATATTGTGTGCATCATCTATTATTTGAGCCACCACATGTGTCCCTTAAAATATTAACCATATTTTTTATGAGCAGTGATACATTAATATATTGTACCATATCCATTCACTTCCCAATTAGGTACAAATTCAATGGTGTTGGTAGGATGAATTATGTTTCATCCTCTTCCATGGTTTTTAATTGTCATGCCTTATCTTATATCACATTGCTGGATCAATGAGGTATAAAAGGTTTTAATGATAAAAAGGGAAGTGAGTAGGTATTTTTACTTGAATAAAATTTAAATATTAATTATAAATAAGAAAATTATCCTTTAAAAATTAAGAAGATGGTATATTGGTTTCCGTAGGCTCAATAACCTGGACATTGTCATTGGCTTATTGAAATTCATGTTCATCAAATTCATGGGGCATCACGTGTTCCTCAAAATTTTCTTTTACTTTTTCTTATCATTAATCCATGGGAAATAAATATTTTATAAATAATGAAACGAAATTTAGTGGTATTCAAAACACATTTTTTATTTAATAAATTCAAAATAGTTTGATATAAGATAAAATCTTGGATTAGATCTATTTTAATATCTTTTTAGTGGTGAGTGCCTCTTGATGTTCGATTGTAGCAAGTGGAGGTAGGTAATCAGGATCCTCCAAATTTATTAAATTCCCACATAAGGGTAGTGTATCCCTATAGGGTCAATATATATGAAATGTTTTTGGATCCTCTAACTGATATAGAATTGGGAAATATTTTTTTACCTCACACTCATTACATAAATCATCCAAATCTTATTTATCTCCCACTTGTAGCTCTTGTAGAAATTTTACCACCTCACTTGTCCACTATAGATTAACATGGTAATCCTATAAATGGTTATTAAAATTATTGGGTTATGGATACTCCTATTATACAGCCTCAACTTCATTGATTTCATTACAAAAATAACAGAAGAGTGTGTGAGCTTTCATGAGTTTAGATTCTGGTTTCCTGGGGATCGATTGAATTACCTACATGGAAAATCAATTTTCCTTGAAGAGGTCCTTTAATTTCATCTCCTAGATGAGTTCCATTAATTTGAGGGTCTATTTGAGCTCTTGGATTATGTACTTTAATTTCAACTCTATGATGATTTTTATTTTTTCCCTTATTCTATATAGGAAAAAAATTAATACTCTATACATTCTAGACCTGTTTGATTCATTTACTAATTCTTCAACCTATGAGTTTCTAATTCATTTGAAATAATTATAATTTTAATATATAATGAAAAATAAATTATTATTCTTGCAAATCAATGAAATCTTTATACTATATGAAAAAAATAATGATTAGCTCTCTAACCCTGACACCAGTTATGACATGACACCTATAGCAGCACATGGGAAATCAAAATTTCAAATTTTTTCCTAGTTTAAAAATGTAGCTGACTAGGGTCATCCCAATTGAGTGGCTTTACATATTTTCACCAATATATTATCAATCACCTAAAACTATATTTCTTAAATTATTTTATTCAAACAATGATAAATTTGGATTATTATTATTTTTAAAAAAACTGAAATGACATTCACTTTTAAAAGAACATATAATTATAAAAGTAATGAAATTAGAAATAAAAAACACGAACTTTGGTTTCTTTATAAATTCAATAATTGTCATCTTTTATTTCTTTAATGTTATTTTTATAATCTGATCATGTAATCTTAAGCATCATTTACTATCCATTTATATGGAATATGTAAAATATCTTATGTATAAACAATGTAATTTATATCTCCTCATGTAATGAATTTTTATGGAACACCATAACAGTGAGTTTAACATCTTCTAGGAATTGGATCTATTATATATCATTTCATCCATTGATCAGATAAAAACTTTCATGTGAATAGATTTTCATTGTAAGGAAGCGTAAAGAAATAAAATATAAAAAAATAAAATTAATTGGTTTTCATGTAATTGGGTAAAATCTTCACACCCATACATATCAATCACATAAAATAAAATCATATATCAAGAATTAAGAAAAAAAATCAAAAACACATAATCTCTACTGGTCCATAAAGTAGGTCATCCCCTCATGGTAGAGGGTTAGATGTCATCGGGATGGGTATCAAGAAGAAAAAAATAAAATAAAATAAAATAATAATAATAATAATGAGGATAGATTGAGGGAGAGAGAGAAAGAATATAAAATATGTTCAAGGGAAGAAAAAAATATATTAGAAATTATTAAAATATATATAGATATAAAGAAAAAAATAGTAAATGGGTGGGGAGATTAAAATGAAAATAAATGAATTAGATGAAGTATATGGTGGTTCACATGTATTTTTGAAAAAAATGTACGCGTTAAATTATTTAAGAAACAAAATTATATTACTTTAAAAAATAAAATAAAAAATAATATGATATGATAAAAATTAAAAACATGGTGGCAGTAGTATAAATTAGCTTCACATCCTCCTCACTGTGATTTGAACCTCTAATCTGCAGTTTCATTGGATCTTCTGTTATTGGAAGTGAAGGAAATTGGATCCATGGTATTCAAATAAGGATGAAATCAATGAATTCTATGTCCCATAAAATTTCATTCTAGATAATGACATTTCATTTTTTTTAATAAATTTGAATATTTTATATGTTTGAACATTTATCATTGATTAAATTCCACCGGGGTAGTCATCTCCACCTTTTGAACATGCATGGCGTGTATGGGGATGCATCCTCGGTGAAATATTAAAGGGGTGGATTCGAGTGATGGTAGTAGTGGATCCTCATTTATTCAGACATTAATGTAGTTATATGATTTCCCAATATGTTCTTCATCCACTTATTCCAATGTCAAAGGTGTGATCCATAGTGTTCTCGGGTCATTTCATGGGGATCACAGATCAATCTTGAGCTCCCATGGAATAAAAAAGGTGATTCTCAGTCTTCTGTAGTGGTTGACATTGATTTGAAGGAAGTGGAAGTAATGGATATTAGTGGTCGGTAGTGTACATGTTTGATAATAATTTTGGTGACTTTTATGATAACATTTGGTTAAATTGAATAGATCTTTCGTAACTCATTTTCACATATCTAAACTAATAACACTCTATGTTAACAATTGAAATTAAATGAGCCACATTCCCGACTTACATTCCAACTCGATGCTTGTGCTCCATGTTTCCCATTCAAACAAACAATCCATCATGGCCCATGTAGGCTCTGGAAAAATCCATGCACCAATAACTATGGTCTCATACTCCAAATAGGCATGATACACCTATGTTACACCACCATGTTTAGGATCTCCCATGCCCTGCTTGGCTGGCCCACCACAAGTGTCTAGGTGTGTGGATGGTTTGGATATGGTCGAAGGTTATCCATGAATGGTAATTTACTATAAAACACATGAAAATAAGATATATAAAAATCTATCAAATTATAAAAATACCAATAAAAAATTCATAAATACAATTTGAATTTATAATTATACATCCGTTTATTAAATATTAACATTCTTCATTATTTTAATTATAAATTCCACAATTTTGATAATTCATTGAAATACATGATATTATTCATTAAAGTAATTCAGATCCTCTTTAATTATGAATAAAAAAATTCATAAAATATTTATGTGTTAGAATTCATTTATTATTCATGAAACTTTTGTGAAGGTAAGTCACCGATTGAGTTCTATTTGGGATTTATGTAATTATATATTGCAATTGATGATTAAGTTTATTTTTAACATGGAGATATTTCAGAACATTGATTGGTTGGTTTTAATATATTTTATTGAGTTTAATTAAATTTATTAATTGACTATAATTTTTTTATAGTTAATTATTTGATACTTTGGGTATAAATTAAGGGTATATGTTCATGATGATCATTGAAGTGAGATTTCATGGGATTATCATAACATTGTTCAAATTGTCAACACCTAACAATAGGTTGTTGTTGCCAAAATGTTTATATAATTTTTATGTTTGTTTATTTTGTTTTGTTTTATATAATCATTAATAATTATTTCAAGAAGGTTCATGAGTGATTCCATGATGGATTGAGATTTTATAATAATATAGTAGATCCTGCCTAGATTGGAATGAATGTTTAAGTTTTGATGTGGTACTTTTTACCACCCCATGATCATTTCATATTGTGATCCATGGGGAAGTTATTCAAATTTAATCCTTAAATATGACCATGTGTATGTATGAAAAAAAATTCCCAAATGATTTTCTATTGGAACTATACAATGTGGTTTAATTTGGGCACACATTATGCATTGAATACTATAGAAATGGATTCACAAAATAAGATGTGGTTCATAAAGAGTATGAGGCATTTTCTATGACAATGAATATGAAAATAGAGGTAAATATATATAATATAATATGTTAAATTATTGATAGGAATATTTATTAAATATGATTCTACAAGAAAAAAACTATTTGATATACATATCTATAAATACACTGATTAGTGAGGCTTTTTGGAGGAAAACATACAGTTGATCCCTGTGGGTGTTCTACCAATTCTCAAAGAGTGTCAGTGGAAATATAACGGTTTGTAAACACTTAGTTCTTACATTTTAAATTATTTAATAGATATTATAATAAATATATGTGGCATGAAGTTGTTGATTATAATTTCATTATATGGGTTGGAGGAGTTAAGTGACCACTCATAATTTTTTAAGAAATTTTGGATAGAGGAAATATGATATATGTGCTAAGGGTCTTTGTGATCACATAAAATTTGATCATAGAATATAATGAGATATAAGTGTGTTTGATAAATAATTTATATAGGTTTTAAATAAATCTATGCATGTGGTTTATTGTTAATTAACAAATTTCTTGGTAGATTACATCCAGTGAGATGTTATACGATATATTTTACATTATACTTGTTGGAAAACAGATCCATTGAGTTATTTTTTCATTTATAGAAGGTTGTTCAAATTATATGGTAATGATTGGTGAGATTTGGTAGACACTTTACAGTGATTTTCAAGAAAACTATCATTTTAAATCAATTCCATCATTCTAGATGTAAAAAGGTTGTGTGTGTTTTTTCTCTCTTAAGGGAAATGGATGCATTATGTTTATACCATGAGTTAAATATAAATTGAATGTAAATTGATAATTACTTAGGTTAGTATTAGATGATAAAAGATAATGGGTTAATCACATGGTTCTTATATTAAGGATATTAGAGCCAGATGGTTAGCCTTGTTGCACTATAGTGTGACAATCAGGTGCCAAGTGTTAGTCATATAGAACCCAAGGTAACAGTTTACCAATTTGATCTAAGGAACATATGGTTAAGAATCCTAGTTTTTATGATTTCACATGGTAGACAGAAATGATTTTTATATCATTAATGTTATGTTTATTTATTCATTATTTAATATGTGCTCATACATGTGCATTGTGGTTTATTTTAGGGGGTAATGGTGTGCCAACTCATGGCATGAAGATGAATACTATATATGATGTGATGATGTTTTATTTTTTTTATATAAAATATTGGATTTAGTATATATTGAAAAATTTCATATGATTAAGAATGATTGATGTAACCTATCATTATGTGATGAAGATATTGATAATTTGATAAATTATTATCAATATATGCATATTGGATTTTAGAAAGTAATTATCTAATGATAAAAAGAAAGATGTGAAGAATCATTGGAATTTTATAGATGAGGATATAGCCACATACATGCAATAAATACGGATGGGGTATATATTTTATATATAGATTAAATCAAATAAAATGATTTATTTTTAGCTAATGATGTATCTTATGGATAACACACATTAGACTCTTTATTAATGTTAATTAATAATTAATCACCTTAAGGTTTAAGTTGAATGATAATACCAAAAGAATACCTTGCATATCCAATATAATTTGTCCCAAATGTACCAATGTATTCACTCTTTGTATAATTAATCCTAAATAATTTCTTCTTAATTTTAAGATGATGAATATTCAGAATATATTAATTGAAAATTTTCATCTAAAAAATATCCCACTCAATGGAGTTAATTGCATCATTTTCCCTTCTATTCTTGATTAGATTCAAGGATTGAAAGTCCTCTCTATAAAATTGATAGAGTTTTAAATGTATCTTTAATACTCTAATAGAAAGATAAGAGAAAATATAATTTTCATCTTAGTGAACCTTTTCTGAAAAACTAGTGGGTCAGTATAAATACTAAAAAATGTAGAGAATTCCACATAAGAGAATGAAGAGAACCTTATTCATAGATTTTATGGTTTCGAAATTCATCATAGATTTTTTGATGAGAATTTTGTGTGATCATAGCAATGCGATTTTGTATTCAATATTGGATAATATTTTTTTAATTAGAATAAAAATTGATTCATTGTACAAAATATTCATTATTAACATGATTCCTTCATGTTCCTTCCATTGACTAAAACCAAAAAATATATTCTGATGGAATGAAAATATTTCTTGAATTTCCATAACATATCCCCCCATGATTTTGAAATTTAGTATGTATAAAGGACCTTTGTCATACAATGGGGGATGATTTACTCAATTCTCAATGTTCCAATTTCATATTTATTACCATTAGGTAAATATATTATATATCTATATCCACTTATAGTATCCAATCAAGGATGTAATATCTTAGAAACTGCACAATCAATTATTCCCCAAATTTGAGGAAATGTTCCTATACAAAGACTTATTCTTATAGTTCTCGCAAATAATTTCTTATCCTAGTTTCTAATGGTAATTAAACATTTCCTTTTATAAAAAATGTTTTGATGAAAACTTATTATACATATATATTACATATTAATAGATGAATATTCATTTCATCTTAGGGAATCAGGAATGAGAACCATAAAGGATGACTGCAAATTGAAAAAATGGATACATTAACAAATAGTTCAGAAGTGATCTATATCATTTGCCACTATGATCTTCATCTGTTACAAAATTATTGAACATATCATATATAATACCTTTATTTATAACCTGGGTAAAGGAAACATAACAAATGGTGATCTGAACTAATATGTAAGGGTAAATAAGGGAGATATCAACATAACATGAGAATAAGAGTATAAGAACATGAGAACAACATTTCAAAACAATTACCTGACATATCATAGATCATAATACTATATTATATCACTAATAATAGATGTTCACAAGAAATAAAAGATAATTTAATCAAAGAACAAGATCCTTGTGAACATAAAATTGTCATAATACATATATTTTTGTCATACATATAAGCATATAAAATAATATGTCAAGGTTATCCATTAAGACATTCATTACATGTTTGGATTTGTATAACCAATCATATACCTACTTTGTTCATGGGATGACCTCTCTTATTCCCTCATTGGGGACATGATAACCTCTCTGGTACCCACTTCATTCAATAATGGGATAAACTCACATGTACCCTCTTGTTTTGGGGTCAGTATAACCTCCCTTACCCCCTAGTATTTTTGGATTGGGATAACAAAACATGTGCCCTATTTTTTAGTATTTGGATAACCTCTTGTGTACCCTTTTAACTATTATATCATTATTAATAACACAATTAATTAGATATATTTATAGTTCTCACCCATAAAAATGCAAAATTTTTCCTAAACACTTCAATATAATATAACACATGGGAAGTAAATGGGATTCATAAAAATCTTGTCATCAAGGTCCTGTGCATAAACCATCAACATAATGAGTAAGGATTACACCATTGGGTAATATCCAAATTAAAACATAAGAAACAAAAAAATGTGTTATGTTCGATGAATAGATATTCAATAAAAAGACCATTGAAATTTTCCTAGGGGAGAATATCCTTTACATTTCAAAATAAAATATTTAAAATATATTGATATAAAAAATATTAAAGAAAAAATTTTATTTGAACAAGAAAATGAAAACATGTAATAGAAGCTTAAAATTATTGGGGATTCATTATGGTGTAAGATTATGTTCATGTCGCTTGAGTTAAAAAAGTGATCCCATTGATATATTTCATAAAAAATAAAATAAACCACATTTGAAAAACAACAATAATATTTCCTTTAATTTTTCATGTAAAAAATGGGTATTTGTGTATTTAAAATATATTTTAATAATAGTAAAGTCATCATTTAAAAAAAATTAGAAAATATTGTTATCAAAGGGAATGGTTTTTTGATTAAAGAGTTAAATAAAGTCAAATTTTCATAAATAAAATATCTGGGTATCTTGAGAATGTAAATAGTATGAAATGAAATGGAAAATACGTTTCCTAAAAAATATATATAAGTTAATAAAATTAGTATTTTTATTAATATATAGATCATAATACTTCATCACGAGAAATATAATCGTAAATATATATAATAAACTATGAGACTCTAACATAAAACTATTACTGATTTTGTAACTTTTGAATCTTAATCCGTAAGAAATAAGTAAAAATTATAGATATTTATATCCCATTATTTTAATTATATGAATAATAAAATACTTCCATGGATAGTATATTCACCACATAAAATAAATAAGTGATAAATATAGAATGTGTCTCGTGGTAGTAAATGCGAGTTAAAAATACCTATCCTTAAGTATCAACATCATTATAACATGATAGATCCTCCTATATAATACAAATAATTCTATTATGAAAATAATTACACAACAATAATCATATGTATCATACCTTATCGGATATATTAATATCCTTTTATCACCTATTTATTAATAATTCTTTGTTAAAATAACTATTTTATGTGATAATTACATTGTTTTATAGGAATGTTTCAGTTTGGTATTTTAGGTCAATGTATATAAATCACAGTTCTATTATCATGGGAATTTTAATAATTATATTAATATGATATATATTAATTATATAATTTTATATAGTTATACATAAAATTTAAATATAGAAAATTAATTACAGTGTTCATGGAGATGCTTGGTCTTACGTACTCATGAACATTATTTCCATTTTCTCGACTGATGGAAATAAAAAATGTTAAATTATATATCACCATTAAATATAATTTTTATGTCACATATATCATTAATTTTCATCAAATATATTCTTATTACCATCTTAGTAATCATAAAATAAAATTTTTTTCACATCGCCCCATGGAGGTGGCTATCCACATGTACACACGAGTGGTTTTATCATTTTCCTTTAGATTGGAAGGTAATAAGTTATATGTGATATTATAATTACATAAGAATAATTATTTGAAAAATATAATATATATAATTTTAAAAATAATTAATTCCCCCAGGTAGTTGCAGTGATGGATAATGAATTAAATCATTTTGTTAGGTGATAGTCTGTCGTACATAAAATCAATAATTTTGATTCCCATTTTATGGATGAGCAGATTGATTTTGGTTATTACACAAAAATAATGAAATATTATTATATGGGATATAATTATCTTATAATTTCATCAGATTTTAATTATATTTTAATTTGGTGGAAGAATAAATAATATAAAAACGTTTGGAAAAGAACGATTGCATTTTTTAAGAAAAATAGCCTTACGTTAGAAATAAAATTATTATCAGTTGGGTGTTATAATAATAAAAGGACACTAGAATGTAATAATTTATGTATGGGATATATTTATTAAGTCAATGGATGAAAATAAATTCTATAGAAGGGAAACGTTTGTAGTGGAGGGGTTCCCCTTTATTTGTGGTGGAGAGGACAAACATTGAATTTTTTAGAAGAATAATATATAACCACATTTTAAAAATGAAAATAGTGACCAAAATGTATCATTAAATAATCACAAATTTTATATTTTTTAAATATGACAATAAAAATGTAAGTTTACATGTTTTTTGTTCATTGCTACCATTATCCTTTCAGTTTAACAATAGTAATCTATTATTAACTATAATTGAAGTAGTTAATTTACAATGTTTTTATTATTAATTATGATTAAAATTAAAATTTAAATTATTATATTATGTTAATTTTTATGATTAAACCCACACACATGAAGTAAAAGTTATTTTAAAAAGAGAAAATTTTCAAATGTATAAGTAAATTTCATATAAAAATTAGTAATTATATTTATTACAACAAACTAAATTTTATAAAATAGAATGTAATATAAATAAATTTAATTTCAATCTATTCAAAAAAAAATTATATTTTAAAATGCAGTAAATGAAAAGGAAGTTTTTTTATAAAACTCAGTTTTTTTCAATATTCATTCTAATTTTACTCTTTCAAAAAAATTATCAAAACAACCACTTAAGTAAATTTTTAAATTTGTAATAATTAAATTGAGTTTATTTTTCAAAATATATTTTCTATAATTGTAAAAAATAAATATTATTATATTTTAAAAAATTAATGAAAACCCTTTTTATAAAGAAATATTTTTCCAATGTATATAATGACTTTTCTAGAATTTAGTACTTATTTATCAGTATGTTTATCTACCTAAAAAATATACCTAATACTCAAAATGTTGTTATTATAATCCATCCAAACATGTCAAATATATAGGTTATAATGGTCATGTCTAAAAATATTAATCATATATTGAGGTTCATTTAAACTCGGTATTGTGTGTAACATAAGCTATAAAAGAAATTAAATTTAATTAAAAAGAATATTTTATTAAATATTATTTTGTTACATACATGTAATATAATGTTAATTATTTCTTTTATTAATAATATTCATTGAAATACATGCATAACCAATGAAAAATTTTGTTTTAGGATTTACCATTTTTTGTCATTCATAAACATTATAATAAACTTTCACCACTCATTTAGATCTATGAAATTGCCAAAAAACTTATTTAATTATTACCCTCAGAGTATATTTCATTCCATAGTTTCACAACCAATCTGAATTCTTCAATCTAATATATTCTTTATTGGGATCATGACTTCCCTATGGCATGTTCCATATCACATTGGGGTGATGACATGTTCCAGGGCATCATATTTAACATGTTGGAATGATTTAACCAAATATATGATTTTAATATAGAAGTAGAATTCTACCAAAATTCTGGAATGACCCATCTATAAGTTGGAAATCCATACCAAATCAAATAAATATGAACAATAATGATTGTATCAATTTTTTTTAAAATGAAATCTATCTCCTCACCATGAACTCCCTCCTAGAGAATAGCCATAACCACCGACATCCATAAATAAATATAAATATAAACACCACTAAATAATTTAAATTAAATATGGAAATGATTATTTGGCCAATATAAAACTGAAAAAAAATAAAGAAACTAGTTAAAATCCATGCAACTCTGTTACTCAAAATCAAAACAAAAAATATGAAAATTTCAAACTGTAATGAATAGAAAAATCACAACCGGAATGTTATATATATATATATATATATATATCAATATGAATAATAATGTAACATCCCATGTAAATGAATAATAAAAAATATTTCATATTTATTAATATTTGTGAATTAAATATTAATTTTACTTGAAAGGGGTTGCTATGTTTGATAGCATACCCAATACGCAACAACAGGTTTCTTTGGAATCCTACGTTGCACACTTATAATATAATATTATTATTTTAAATGGTAGTTAACTCCTAGATGTTGTATTGGGAATAATTAATGAAACTAACTAAAATATTATTATACATGTTTGTTAAATTTATTTACATTATCCAATAAAAATTTAGAGACCTAAAATGTTAATGAATCTAATTTTAAGCATAATTTACATTATAAGGCCGATTTATCGACTTTTAATGGAGATCCCTCTTTAATTATAGTTTTAGTCACATTAATACATTCTAATTGACCAGATAAAATCCTTCTTTATAATTCAGACATCAAATTTTACTTTGGGTAATTTTTGTTATTTTTCTGATAAAGTTCATTTTTTAATGAATAGTGAAAAACATTGCTTTTTAATTCAAAAGTGTCTTTTAATATAATTTATTTATAGTGTTAGATTATCTTTTTAGTTGGTTTTAATGTAAAATTAAAATATATTTTATCCATTTCATCCAATTTTGGTCATTGGAATTAATTTCACTTTGAAATTGGACATAAACAAGAATCAATCTTTTGATAGTTATTGTTTCTTAAAAACACGCTTTTTGTTTTAACAAGAGGAATTAATTTTTAAATTAATTAATTCCACTTCGATGTTTTTAATTTGAAAAAATAGACATCAATTTTGAATTTTCAATATCAAATAATACTTAGGCTGATTTTTTTGTATTTTTCTGAAAAACATCAATTTTAGATGAATAGTGAAACCACTTAATAGTAGTTAAAAAACTAACTTTTTCATTTAAATGAAAATTTTCCCCTCATATGAATTGAATTTGGAAAATCTGACATACATGGTTGTAATCAAGAGTTAAAATGTGGTTTAATAAGATGAAAATAATTTTTGGTTAATTGTAACTTTAAACTTTTATTTATCGCAGTTAAATGTAAATAGGGAAATTCAAGGTTAAAAGAATACTATAATGATTCAAAATTACCATAACATTTGTCCAAACCTTTTTGGTTGAGTCTCTAAATACCATGGGAATCTTTGGGTACATTTTGGGACCCCATTGTTCCACTTGTGAGTGATAATTACAATTTAGATTAATTAACTTAAAGTAAAAGAAAATATGACAAAAGCAAATATCTTTTAGTAAATTAAATTTTAAATGGGGTTATATAAATTATATTTTTTCTTATAAATATTCATTGGAAATCTAAAAATATTTCCAACATGATAGTTTTCTTTTAATTTTTAGACTTTGAATAAATTAAATTATTCATGACACAATAATGATGCAGTATTTACCTCATTAATAAATGATTTAATAAAATAAGATTATAATGATTAAAATATTATCCAAAACATGTCAAATTCTGTTTGGATGATTTTCTTTTGACCACGAGTCTTTTTATCTTCATCTTTAAAAAATTTTGACCTTTTAAAACTGAAGATAAGTTTATAATAAAAAAATATTTTCACACTTTCCAAAAGAGCCCCTCCTCCCCCTTATAAAAGGAGACCACTTCTAACCAATTCTTCACACCACTCAAGCCATTTGTCTCGTCCGACCTCAGACCTATTAAGCTACCTAAATCTCTATCCTCCCTCTAGAATCCTTACCATAGGTAGAAGGCACTTCCATAAGTCATTTGGTTCAAACCAAAGGGAGTTACTGAAATTAAAGGTAACTGTTTCTCTTAAATTAGTTTCTTTTATTTTACTTCTACAACCCCTAAACTCTTTTTATTCCTTTATTTTGTAACAAAAACAGTATCTTCAATATACTATGATGTTGTTATTAAAAGTATTAGAACTACACTTACACAGACCTCCATCTAATGGATGAAGAACATAATGTTTCTGTGGATGGAAATCTAAGGCCTCACGAAACGATGATTGTTCAATTACATCTTACCGCCTCTCATGGGGTACATTATGATGGAACTATATTAATATATTATATAATTTTTTGTATGATTTCTGTATGCTTCATTACTCCCTGTTTATATCATGCCTTTGTGGTTTCCATTGTGGGTAAATACGATAATCTCATTTGAGGAAATGCGGACTACCGCCCCTCAGAGTGATTTGATTCGTTAATTCCATATGTGGGATTTATAAAGGATGGAGTTAACGATAATATATATGATATTATACTAGAATTATAATATACCTATGTATCATTATTTTTTATATCCATTAAAATAATAAATATAAATGAAAGTAGCGTTCATGCGTACATACAGCTTACCGTCTCCATGAACGGTGCATTTCATTGCTTACATCTAAAAGTTATGTACTATTATAAAAACATGTATATACTGGATATATACTATATATGTGATATCCAAATAATTAATATCATTCTAGGTATAATAAACCATTGACCAAATGGATAACTTGTAAACATAAGGTGTTCATTTTTTACTCAAGTAAAAAATATCAACAAAATGAACGTAATTAACTAAAATGATTGCATATTGTTTATAACGTGGTAATAAGTGATATAAAAGGAGTAATAAACATTTAAAAGGTTCTTAAGCATGTATAAATTAACTTTATTTTATTATTTAAGTGATTAGAGAATGATCGAGTCAAGTCAGACACGAGGTAAGGGACTTCATCTCAATCTTCTATCATTGAGGCATTTTTAGTTTTATACATGAATTTATTTTATACGGTGTATAAAACCATTTTAATTTTCATTTTATTAAAAGGGAATCTTTTTATATGAAGCATTTTACAAAATGAAAAAACGGAATGTTCCTTTTTTTACGTAAGTGGTGACAACGACCTTTCCGCCACCGCGAGTATTATTTGATCTTTGGCTTCCTTAATAAGTCGGAATGTTTTTAAAAGGAAGAATAAATACCATATACTCTTTTTATGTATTTTTGTATTGAAAAGTATTTTCAAAATGGATTGATTATTTCAATATCTTGAAATGATAATTTATTATTTCAATATGGAAATGTTATCTTTCCTTTATGATTATGTTATGTGTTATGATCATGTTATGGTTCTTGAGAATTATTTACGTATACAGGTGGTTCCGTGATAAACCTAGGGCGGGTGAGCCCGATATAGGTCTTCAATGCATCGGTAATGTGACATTGGTAATTGTGAATGTTTCTCCTAAGAGATTTAGGGAATATGATGTGATGGGAATTCCAAAGTAACTCTCTAGGTAGCTGTGATAGCTACAATATATGTATGATGGGGATGCCACAAGTTACCTTTATGATTAATTATTTCTATGCGTCTTTCATAAATATTATGATTTCATTTGGTAAGTAAATGATATCATGTTTTTTATGTACTTATGAACAAATTTTTTCATTCTTTTTTTTATAACCCTTACTGAGCTTTTTATTCTCATCCCCAGTTTTGAAATGTTTTCACAGGACATAAAGATGAATAGGGTCAAGGATGGGATCAAGGAGAAGTCATGTTGTCTAAAACATGGAACTAGACATGACTCTTTTTTTCAAGAGTTTCTATTTGATTAAAAAATGCAAACTGTGTAGATATTCTTACCATGTAATCTTTTGAGATGTAATAGTTATGTCCTAATTCTCTAAAACTCTAAACCTGAAAAGATCCTCATTGTGAATTATTCATTTAATTCAATATTAAGTAATGTTTAAGGCTGAGTCCTTATAGTTGTTATCAGAGGTCGATTTAGATTACTTTAGGTGTTAGGGTATTGTTAAAGAAATATCCATAATGTAATTTATGTTAATATTGACATCATATATCATTTCCATATTACCATGTTGCTTCGCCTAAGATATTTTTGTGTTCAGAATGGTTTTCCATAGAGGAAACAGGGTAGTTGTGCTTGGACGACATCAGGAGGAAGACAACCTTCCAAATCAGCAACCTGGGATAGTCGGAATCAGAACTCAATAGATTGTTACAGTGATGGAACAGCTGAATAAGGCTATAAATGGTGGTGGTATCCATGTACGAGATCATCCAGATCAACCACATATGAGCATTTCAATAGTGGAGCATTTCATGAGGCAACATCCCCCACCATTCAGAGGATCATCTGTCCCTGTGCTAGATGAAGGTTGGATTAAAGAACTGGAGAAGATTATTGATGTCATGGGTTGTTCAGTACATCAAAATGTTAGTCTTGCTATTTACCGTTTTTAAGCTGAAGGTGATCAGCGGCGATCGATTGTGAAAAATATCGGGGATAGTGAGGAGATTGATGCTGTCGATTGGGATGAATTCAAAGGTATCTTTCTTGAGATATATTTTCATCAGGTGGTTCATCTTAGGATTTAAAAACAATTCCTAGAATTGTGGTAGGAGGATTATTTAGTGGCTGCTTATGAATTAAAATTCACTTGACTGGAAAGGTATGCTCCAAATTTCATACGAGATATGGATCGTAAAATCAACCATTTTTTAATTAGGATTAAAGCCAAAGTTTAGAAGGGATTTAGCTTCTCGTGAGTTAAGAAGTTATGAAAAACTTGTTTGTTGTGCGGAGAAGGTGGAAATGGAGTTTACTGATGATCTGGTATTATTTGACAAACAACAGAATAAGAGGTCGAGGTGGCAGGTGAAAGGGAAGAACTCTTCAAAAAAGTCTGATGGTATGAAAACTAAGTTTACAGTTTGTGAAAATTGTAGTAAAAAGCATGCTGGGGAACGTCTTTTTAATTCTGGTAAGTGCAACCATTTAGGTAAAATGGGACATAAGGCTCATAATTTCATTGAAAAAGATTAGGGTAATGGTAAGACAAAATCTGATTTACAGTCAGTAAAATGTTTTTAGTGAAATGAAATGCGTCATTATGCAAATGAGTGTCTAAAAAAGAACTCAACCGAAGGAAAGCTTTCAGACTACAAGCAGAAAGGGGTGGTGAAATCCTTTGCAACTACTTCATCAGATGTTGGGCCATAAAATGAAGTTATGTCAGGTATACTGTTTGTTTGTTCAGATTATGCCAAGGTGTTGTTTGATTCAGGGTCTACACACCTTCATTTCTGAAAAGTTTTCTAGTAAATTTGGAATTCCATATCATGATATGAATACTGAACTTACAGTAAAAACAACTTGATGAAATGTTGAGGAAAAAAGAAAACATAAGAACATTCATGTCCTTGTGTGTGGAAATAATCTACCTGCAAACCTTATTGTTTTGCCTCTAGTAGAGTTTGATGCTATTTTGGGCACTGATTGGCTTTCTGTTTATCATGCTCAGATTGACGGCAGAGCTAAAGAGGATTCATTTCAGAATGATTTTCAGTTTTTATACAAAAATTAACCCTTGATTTTGATAACATATCAGGAAGCTGAGAAACTAGTAAAGATGGAAATGAATGTTACCTTGCACATATTGTTGAAAACAAAGGAACTGTTCAGATTAATGATGTTCCAGTGGTATATGAGTACCATGATGTTCTTCCAGATGAGTTGCAAGGTATTATACCTGATTGGGAAGTTGAATTTATTTTTGAATTAGTTCCAGATGCTATGACAATTTCAAAACCCCCTTATCAAATGGCTCAAATTGAACTTTCAGAGTTAAAGAATCAATTGTATGAGTTATTAGATAAAGGTTTCATTCGACCTAGCACATCACCATGGGATGGTCCTGTCTTTTTTTTAAATAATTATGGTTCAATGAGACTTTTAATTGATTATAGAGCATTGAATAACATCACTATTAAGAATAAGTGTCATTTTCCTCATATCGATGATTTGTTTGTTCAGCTCCAGGGAGCTGAGTATTTTTCAAAGATTGACTTGAGGTCGGGGTACCATCAGTTGAATATAAAGGAAGCAGACATTCCAAAGACTGTGTTTTGTACTAGATATGGCCATTATGAATTTTTAGTTATACCTTTTGGGTTAACCAATGAACTTGTTGTATTCATGGATCTTATGAATATAATTTTTCGTCAGTTCTTGGATAAGTTTGTGATTGTGTTCATTGATGATATTTTGGTTTTTTCCAAAAGTATGGAGGAACATGAAAGTCATTTAAGGGTTCACTAAAAAATATTTGACTATTTCCAACACAATCATATCTATCGGTAAAAGTGCATTTTCTGTTCGTAAAATGTTTTACCAACATATATGTCCATGTCACTAAACTGTTTGTAAAAACACTGTCGCTAAATGATTTTGTGACAAATAAAATCATTATGTTGCAATTATGATAATACCAACATATAATATATATGTTGGCTATAATGTTTAGCAATAGGTTATAATGACAAATTTTTCTATTGGTAATAATATTACCAATATATAATATATATGTTGGTTAAAGTGTTTAGCAACAGGTTTTGATGAAAAATTTATCTATTGGTAATAATATTACCAGCATTGAATATATATTTATTTATAAATTACATTTGAATAAAATTTATAAAATTTTATTGCTCGTAAAATTAAATATCATATTTATTATTTTATCATATATAATACATTGATTTTATTTAATACACCAAATACGATTTTAATACATGTTCAAACAAGTTTCTTATTATAAATATTAATTAATTTATCATATATAATACATCAACTTTAATTATTAAACCAAAGAATATTTTAACAAATGTTCAATATTAGAAAAAAATTAATTATATTAATAATGAAATTTAGTACAAAGAGATCCATCACACCCCACCCACACAATATATCTGTTTGAGGACCACCCTTTTATGTTTGAAGAAAATCCTATCCACTTTAGACATCACCGTCACCAGCAACTTTATGATCACACACAGCACCTGTCCACTTCCAAGAAATTTTCACAGGCAACACTTTTTCACAATCAACATTCATATCATAAGAACAACTTGTCCACTTACAAGCACATGTTCACAAGATGCGTCTATTCACTTACAAGAAACACCTGTCCAGTAGCAGCACTCGTCCACTCACAAGCATCACATGTCTACTAGTAGCACCTGTATACATACAAGAAACCATCACAAGCTACATTATGATAAAAACCAGAACTTTCCCATATCCATCTCTGATCAAAAGAAGCACCAATCCAAACACAACACAACAAATATTTTTCATTTAAACACATGATATAAAAATATAATCCAATTACCACAACAAAAAGATTATCTAACTAGTGGAAACAACAACCATAAGATGATCAAAAAAGAGACCACAATAACCAGAAGATTATCCATCTAGTGATCACAACAATAATATGCAACCAATGAGCACAACAATAATATGCAACCAATGAGCACAACTTCTTCCACAATACATGATAAAAAATAACCAGAGAGAAAAACAATAGAAAAATGACTAGAAGAACCATTGACTCAAAAAATATCAGTGACCACATTAGAAAAAGATAACCAGTGACCAAAACTAAAAATAAAATTTCATTATATAAAAATAACAATAATATTATCTCTCCTTTGACCAAAAACCATTGATAATGACACTAATTTCAATTAAGAGTGACACATAACTCAAAATCTGTAATCTATTACCACTACATTAAATTCCATATTCTGGTAACATTACATGAAATTAAATAATCATTTAAATCTACTTTCAATAGAGAATGAAACTACTTTTTTATGGACAATGATGGCTAATTCAATAGATGAAACCCTGTTTAGTGCAATGAAAAACCTTAGGCATTAAGGATAGAGTTACGAATATGGTCTTGAAGAAAATTTTCAACTTTTATGAACATAACTAAGAACATATTGTCTCCTAGCGGTTTGAATTAAAAGTAAAGAAACGTGATTATAATAATTTATTGCTAGATGATGTTACTTCTGATGAGGTTGTGGATGTGTTTTCCAAGTGAGGGATGATAAAGGAGGACCCCGAAACAAAAATGCCTTGAGTGAAGATCTATGTTGACAAGGAAATATGAAAAAAAAGGTGATGAACTTGTTACATATTTGAAGGATGCTTTAGTTGCTTTGGCTATACAGATCATGGATGGGACAACTGATCGACTAGGTTGAAATACCCCAATGTTAGTGAACCAAGACAAATTTTAGACAAAATGGGAGAAATTCATAGAAAAAAAGTGGACAAGAGAAAGAAAAAGGAACATTGGTTGAACAGAAGATGCTTGGATGCGGTGATTGTGATGATTCCCATGTATCTATTCTGGATATTATTATTCTTCGCCATATGTTTATGACTTCTGAAATGATATTTGATGTCAATCTACATTAAAAATTATAAGCGGACGTTGAAGAGGAATGTGCGAAGCTTGGTCTATTTAACTCCATCAAGGATTGTAAGAATCATCCTCAACGTGTTGTCCTGATGAAGATAAGGATATGAAAAATGTAGAAGATCATATAGTTAATGAATGGGTGATAGTTTCATGGATGGTAGGATGATGCAAGAATGGATGATGTGGGAGTGTCAACCACATGATGGTATAGGACTTGGATGCTGACGCTTCCCAACTGGAGATGTCCGGCGCTGAGCTAGAGGTAGGCATGTAAATTACGAATTAGAAACAAATTTTCACACAAATTGTTTTCATGTTCTTGATGTAGTAATTCAAATCATTACACATTTATATTACATTTATGACCCTAAAAAAACTCGGAACTTATTGAGTATATTTGTTTTTACTTTCTTCTCTTTCATTATTACTATTAATAAGGGGAGGAGTTCACCTTTACCAATTAAAAACCTCTTCTACAGAGGGAAAAATGGATCACATAATTTCAAGATACAAATAACAGACCTACTGATTAAAGGAAAACAGAGTTGGATTACAGATCATGTGCATACAAAACAAGATGATCAAAAAAACACCACATATTAGGGATCCATTATTTATATTGATCACATTTATATTTTTATCCACATATGTTTCTTGATCATGGTTATTTTGTGTAATTTTGTTGAATATCTACTTGAGGTGGAGATGTTCGTAGAGAATTAGAAAGATGAAACAAAAAGAGATGAAATGAATGATGAAACAAATAAGTGACAAACATACAGTCATCATGATTTAGAGGTAAGGGTGAAGGTGGTGAAACATCAGCTTGATGCTATCAGATTAAGAGGCAAGGGAGAATGTGGTGAGTGTTATGGCATCATGATACTGGGCGATGCATCACCCCAAATAACTTTTTTGGATGTCATATACCAATAAGAAACAGAAAGATGAAACACAGAGTTACAAAGAACATAAGGGATCCTGAAAGTGGCATCACCATTCATGATATAAAATACAAAGTCACCTCAAAAATCACTCTGTTGAAAAGCTAACCTTTCACAGGCCTTTTTTAAAAAAAATAGAATATAACATTTTAGAATTTTGGTGCATGTTACATTTTCATGCTCGATTCAGCATGCATATTACAAAATCAGTATTCAGATAGATTCATAGCCAACATAAAAGTAAAAATAGTAGGCATCAGTAGGAAGTAGTGGTTGAAATTAGTTGGGAAAATAATACATTAATAAGGCATGTATATATTTTACCTCCCCCCCCCCATTTATATTTCAGCATGTGAGAAGAAATTATACATTTAAAAATAATAGGGTGTTAGGATATGACCCAGATTCGCAATTGTTGAAGTTGATAGTTACTTGAAGTTTTCATTAATATAATGGACTGCATTTCTCTCTTCATTTTCCTGCAAAAGTAACAAGGAAAACATTAATATAATTAAAAAACAACAAAATAAACACATAGATGAGTGTTTTATTTCAAAGTGATCAACTACTCCATTGTATGTACATGGACAATCAATTGTTATATCTGAATCCTCTAGTAATCCACCGAGATAAAATGGTACTAGAATCCATACATGATGTTTTACTTGCTCTCTCTTTTCTCCTATACAAAACATGTAACACCTTGCCAAAAAACTAAATAAACGGTTAGAGTTCATGTTTGATAGAGGTAATAAATAAGAAAAAATTTCAATTTTATACAATAAATAAGTCCCACTTAAATGGTTTATTTCAAAAAAGAATTTTTTGAAATTATTTTCATAAAATGGATTCGTATTCTTATATATTCTCTCAACAAAATCAGTTGTATTCAATGTCAGTGAATGTGTTAGGCCCAAGTTCTCTTCAAATAAAAATTCAACACCGATTTCATCATTGGGAACCAATTACTCTTCAACTTCTAAAGGTTTAAATATTATGTTTTTGGAAAGGGGTAATTCAAAATTTATGTTCTCTACACTAATAAAGAAATCATTTATATTTTTAAAAGTTTTCAAATCAGCACACTATCTCTTTCATCCCATAAAAAAAATCATTTTAGAATAAATTTCATCACTAAAAAATAAATTTCATTCAATTCAAAATGTAATTCAAAATTTTCAATGTCATTTTCAATTTCAAAATCATTATCCAATTCATAAAGTAATTTATGTTCCAAAGACTACGTTTTCAATTTAAATGGACTGAAAGAATTTATTTCGGTATCAAAAAAATGTGTTCCACAATTTTTTTAGCAAGTTTCCCAAGTTCTATATGTTCACAAGAAACATCAGGAAAAAAAAGGATTACTTTCATCAATGAAGAAGTATTCAGATTTTGAGTTTCAAGAATTCATTTAATCTTTTTATGGAAAATAAAAAGTTGGAAATGACACCTCTAAGTCCAATTCAACATGTTCTTCTTCATTTAAATTTTTATTTCCATTAGAAAAATCATCACAAAAAAATCTATAATTAATTTTTAACCACTGTTTTTATGAATTTCAAAAATAAATTCATTATATTCAATCATTTTAGAATTTGTAATATCATCTAAATGTGATTTTTTATTTTTAGAAGCAGCTTCAAAGGATCTCACATTACTGGTAACACACAAAATGTTATTTTCATTTAACAAAACATGTGAAACAAGATGATCATACTCAACAGATATTTCAATATCATCTAATGTATACTCATAAAAGACACCCAAAATAATGGATTATTTCCAATTTTAAAATTCATAAAATTTATGTAAAATCTAGTGGGTCATTTAAAAAAAATAATCATGTTACAAAGGATACAACCAAAAAAACACACACACACAAAATACATGACACCAAGATGTAGATAAAAATATTACTTGCAAAAATAGAAGAGTTATTCTCAAGACACGTCAATAGATTTCAATGAAATCAAGTGTAAGATCATCAATTGTAACAAATTCAACATTCAATATGGCCAGATTTTTCTCATTTCCATCAATTGACATGTTAGTTTGTAAGTTATACACTTTAGGTATGATATAGACTGTAACATATTTAGGAATGATCTATTCCTCCATTTTAGGTATGATATCTTCTACATCAAAACCCAGGAGTAAATTTCTCTGAAAGAAATATATAAAACAATTAGTTTTCAATACAAAATAGTGTGACATAGAGCAAAGAATATATATATGAACATGAGTAAATAGTACTCAATATTCATTGAAAATGAAATTTAATAAAGTTAGTGAAATTTAGAGAATATCTCTGATGCTCAGATTGTTTAGAAATTATATGCAAAGAACAAATGTGTTTATAGCATTGAGATGTAAATTTTCTTAAATAAGGTAAAATTTATATAGTTTATGAAGGAGAAATAATTATTAAAATCCAATTATATGTTATCAATATAAGTTATGTCTAAAGAGTGAACTTCACGATTGGAGAAGAAATCATTAAGAAGGGTGGGATCATAATTGTGTTTCATAGCTGTTAACAATGTAAGCATCCTAAGCAACCAAGGCTGGCATAAAAAATATAATTTTGATAAACAATAACAAAAAACAACAATCATACAAGCATAAAATTCATCAAATCTACTTATAGATGGCTTGGTAAAAAATTTACATATCCATGCTGACATTGGGATATCATGGATTACAGTCATAATATATATTAATGATAGAAATAATTATGCTGATATGATGCTGGATGAAGACATTGAAGTGCCTCATCAAAGATGAAACAAATCGACATAATCACTATCTGAGGATCTACACCAAACAACAGTGCACATTTCAGTTCACCTGATCACCAACTTCCCAAAATATCCATTACTAAAGTAACATTTTAGGTTGTCCAAATAATAAATCAATGCACAATAGTTACCAGATTCTAGTTCAGCCAAAAACTTGAGAAAAAATCAATTCTATCAAGTGAATTTGATTCCCACATAAGAAACAACAAAATGACCAGCTGCAAACTGACTCTGAACAATAAGATAGCAAAGAACTCTAATTTGACAGACTAAACATCAAACCAACAGAACCACCAGCATCTTGAGTGTGAACTCAGGCCCACTTTTTAGTGTTGTAATGATAAAACGTATCGACGATCATTGGAGAACATCTTCTAGATCCTCAACACCATTCCCTTCAATGCAACATGGTCCATTGCTGTCAGGTACCAAAATAACCATCGAGCAACACCAGGACCCCAAGACGGTTCACCAGGATTCACCGATATGAAAGTCATATACCAAAAAAACATCAAAAAGTTCTTGAACCCACCACAGATAGTTTCGAATCCAAACAAAGACTCCAACCAACATGAACTGAAATACTGCAAGAGTAAAATGTTCGATTTTAGGAAGATCCGTCGAGATAGGAGATGAATCGAGCCCTTCCCATGCAGATATCTCCTTGGAGAAGATGGAGGGGTCTGACACAGCTATCACTGATTAGGGATTCATCCATTCAAGAGAGAATCCCCAATATTAAAATTAAATAACTAATTTATTAATTTATTAAATTTATTTTTATTATATTTAATTATGTTTGTTAAAATATATATAACAAATAAATTTTCATGTGTAGAGAGAGTGTACAAGAAATATTTAAATGTTTATTAAATAAACAAAATTGAAAAATATAGAATATTGATATATAGAGAAAATTGGAAATTAAAATCAATTAATGACATATTTTTATTAAAACCCAAAAAAAGAAAATTGACTTTGGTGTAAAAATAATAATTTATATATAAAATTTTGTTTTTTTATTGGTTGTTGATAAAATATTTGTTGTTGTTTATTGGTTTATTATAACAATTTTTATTGATAGAAAAAATATTTTTTTCTTGATAGTTATTATTGATAATGAATTTATCTGTTAGTAAAAAGAAAATGTTGGTAATAGTATGATGCAGCAATAGATCTTACTATTCGTAAATAATTTTTTGGTATTGGACGACCACTATCAACAAATATATATGTTGGTAAAAACAAGTGTTTGAAATTAAAACTAATAACAATAAAAATTAATATTTCTTGGTATTGTTCACTTATACCAAAAGATATATTATCTGACAATAAATTTATGTTGGTATGAGTCATTTTATTGCAGTGGATGTCTTGCAAACCATAAATGAAAATAAACTATTGAGGAAATTCAGGAAGTGTGAGTTTTGGTTACAAAAAAATTCTTTCCTTGGTCACATTGTTTCAAAAAATGGCATAACTACTGATCTTGCTAAAATGAAAGTTGTTGAAGAATGGAAGAGACCCACAAATATAACTGAGATTCGTAGTTTTCTTGGTTTGGTAGGTTATTACCCGAGGTTTGTTGAAAAGTTTTCACAGTTATCTAGTCCAATGACTAAGTTAACTCGAAAAGGTGTTATGTTCATCTGGAAAAAAGAATGTGATGATTGTTTTCAGGAATTGAAAAGAAGATTGGTGAATGCTCTAGTTTTGGAACTACCTTCCAGAAATGGTGAGTTTGTTATCTACAGTGATGCTTCGTTGAAAGGACATGGATGTGTCATTATGCAGAATGATCAGGTAATTGCTTATGCCTCACGACAGTTGAAACCTGATGAGTTAAATTACCCTACACATGATTTGGAATTAGCTGCTGTTGTTTTTTGATTTAAAAATTTGGAGGCATCATTTGTATGGAGTGAAGTGTGAGATATATACTGATCAAAAAAGTTTGAAGTATATATTCACTCAGAAAGATTTGAACCTGAGGAAAAGGAGATGGTTGGAATTAATCAAGGATTATGATTGTATGATCCTTTATCATCTTTGGAAAGAAAATAATGTGGCTGATGCTTTGAGTCAAAAAATTAATACTTCATTAACCATATAACGTTTGGAACGAGGTCCTTTGGTTTTCGATTTGATGAACATTGGCATAAAAGTTGTTTTGGCAGGAGATTCTTCTGTTTTGTTTCAGGTGTCAGTGAAATCATCTCTATTAGACAGAATTATGCAAGCACAGAAGGAAGACAATGAGTTGTAGAAAAAGGTTCTGTTGGTTCAGAAGGGTAAGTTGCCTGATTTTAACGTTGAAAATGATTGTTTTTTGAGATTTGGAAAGAGATTATGTGTGCCTTGTGCTTAATAGTTGAAGAATGAGTTGTTATGTAAAGCTCATAGTTCATCGTTTTCATTTTATCCTGGCAGCACTAAGATGTACAAAGATCGTCAGGAGTATTACTGGTGGGATGGAATGAAAAGATATATTTCTTATTTTACTGTGAAGTGTTTGACTTGTCAGCAGGTTAAGGTAGACTGATAGTTACCGAAATGAATTCTTTAGCCATTACCGGTGCCAGAGTGGAAATGGGAAAATATATCTATGGACATTATTGTGGGATTACCAAAGACATCTTGAGGTAATAATGCAATCTGGGTTATAGTTGACCGATTGACTAAATCTGCTCATTTCCTTCCCATTAGAGATACATTTTCTCTAGGTCAACTTTCTCGGTTTTATGTTAAAGAGATAGTTAGGTTGCATGGAGTTCCCCTATCCATTGTATCTGATCGTGATCCCAGGTTCACTTCTATCTTTTGGAAAGGCCTTCCGAAGTCATTGAGTACTGAATTAAATTTTAGTACATCTTTTAATCGTCAATCAGATGGGTAGTCAGAACGAACAATTCAGACCATGGAGGATATGTTACTTGATTGCTCGATTGATTACCAGGGAAGTTGGTACCAACATCTTTCTTTGGATTAATTTTCATATAATAACAGTTTTCATTCCAGTATACAGATGGCTCCATTGGAGGCATTATATGGAAATCATTGTCAAACTCCAGCATTCTGGGATGAAGTAGGTGAAACGAAGCTGGTGGAACAAGAATTGGTAGAAGAGATGGGAGAGAAAGTTCAGTTGATTCACAAGCACGTGAGAACAGATCAGAGCAGACAGAAAAGTTATACAAATAACTGGAGGAAGGATCTTTCCTTTGAGGTAGGTGATCAGGTCTTTCTCAATGATTCTCCATGGAAAAGTGTGATGTGTTTTGGTAAGAAGTGAAAGTTGAGTCCCAGGTTCACTGGACCTTATGAAATTCTGGCGAATGTTGGATCAGTTGCATATAGACTGGATGTACCTCCACATTTATCCCAGGTACACATTGTTTTTCATGTTTCGATGTTGAGAATGTATATACTAGATCCATCTCATGTTTTGAGCCCAGAGTTAGTTCAGTTGGAAGAGAATCTCTCTTATAAGGAACAACCAGCCCAGATTCTTGACTATAGAGAGAAAGTGTAGCAGAATAAGGTAATTCACCAAGTAAAGTTTTTGTGGAAAAACCATATGGTTGAAGAGGCAACGTGGGAATTTGAAAATGCTATGGGAGATAAATTCCCCCACTTATTTTGATAAGTCACTAAAAATTGCGAGGAAGCGATTCCAAAAAGGGGGGAAGGATGTAACATCCCAGGTAAAAGAAGAATAAGAAATATTTCATATTTATTAATATTTTTGAATTAAATATTGATTTTTCTTTAAAGTGGTTACTATGTTCGATAGCGTACCCGATACGCAACAATAGGTTTCATTGGAATCTTACGTTGCACACTAATAATATAATATTATTATTTTAAATGGTAGTTAACTCATAGCCATTATATTGGTGGGAATGAATGAAACTATCTACAATAATATTATACATGTTTGTAAAATTTATTTATAATATCAAATAAAAATTTAGAGGCTTAAAATGTCCATGAATCTAATTTTAAGCATAATTTACATTAAAAGGCCGATTTATCCCCTTTTATTGGAGAACCCAATTTAAATATAGTTTTGGTCACTTTAATACATTCTAATTGACCAAATAAAATCCTTATTTATAATGGGGATATCAAATTTTACCTTCGGTAAATTTTTGGTGTTTTTCTGATAAAGTTCATTTTTTAATGAATAGTGAAAAATATTACATTTTAATTCAAAAGTGTCTTTTAATAAATTTTTTTATATGGTTAGATTATCTTTTTATATGGTTTTAAAGTGAAATTTAAATATATTTTTACCATTTCATCCAATTTTGGTCATTGGAATTAATTTCACTTTGAAATTGGACATAAAAAGTATCAATCTTTTGATAGTTATTATTTCTTAAAAACACGCTATTTGTTTTAACAACGGGAATTAATTTTTAAATTAATTAATTCCACTTATATGTTTTGAATTTGGAAAAACAGACTTCAATTTTTAATTCAGAATATCAAATAATTCTTAGGCTGAATTTTTGGTATTTTTCTGAAAAACATCATTTTTAGATGAATAGTGAAACCACATAGTAGTAGTTACAAAACTGAATTTTTCCTTTAAATGAAATTTTTTCACTTCTATGAATTGAATTTCTAAAATCCCTCATACATTTTTTTTATCATGAAGTAAAATTTGTTTCAATATGATTAAAATAATTTTTAGTGAATAGTAACTTTTGACTTTTATTTACCGCGGTTAAATGTATACAGGGTAATTCTAGGTTAAAAGAATATTATAATGATTCAAAATTACCTTTACACTTGTCCAAACCATATTGTTTGAGTCATTAACGACAATGGGAATCTTTGGGTTTATTTTGGGACCCCATTGATCCACTTGGGAGTGATAATGACATTTAAGATTAATTAACTTAAAGTAACAGAAAATGTGACAAAAGCAAATATATTATAGTAAATTAATTTTTAGAAGTAGTTAAAAAATTATCTCTTTTCCTATAAATATTCATTGTAAATATAAAACTATTTCCTACATGATAGTATGTTTTTATAATTTTTAGACATCGAATAAATTAAATTAGTAATAACACAATAATGATGCATTATTTACCACGTTAATAAATGATTTAAATAAATAAAATTATAATGATTAAAATATTATCCAAAACATGTCCAATTATGATTGGATTATTTTCATTCGACCATGAGTCATTTTATATTCATATTTAATGATTTTGGACATTTTGAAAATGAAGATATGTTTATAATATAATAATATTTTCACACATTCCAAAGGAGCCCCTCCTCCCCCTTATAAAAGGAGGCCACTTCTAACCAATTCCTCACACCTCTCAAGACATTTTTCTCCTCTAACCTCTTCCCAATTAAGCTCCCAAAATACCTCTCCTCCCACTATAAGAATTACGTTAGGCCAAAGGCACCTCAAGAAGTCTTTTGGTTCGAACCAAAGGGAGTTACTCAAATTAAAGATAACAGTTTCTCTTAAATTGTTTTCTTTTATTTTACATCTCCAACCCCTAAAATATTTTTATTCCTTTCTTTTGAAAAAACAATAGTATCCTATATATACTAGTATGTTGTTATTATAAGGATTCAAACTAGACTTACACACACCTCCATCTAATGGATGAAGAACATAATGTTTCTCTGGATGGAAAACTAAGGCCTCGCGAAACGATGATTGTCCAATTACATCTTACCGTCTCTCATGGTGGCCATTATTGTGGAATTGTATTTATATATGATATATATTATGTTTATGATTTCCTTATTCTTCTGTATATCCCATTTATATCATGCCTTTATGGTTTCCATAGTGGGTATATACGATAATCTCATTTGAGCAAGTGCGGACTACCGCCCCCTCAAAGTGATTTGATTCGAAAATTCCTTATGTGGGATGTATAAAGGATAGAGTTAATGATATTATATATGATATTATACTGTAATTTTAATATACCTATGTATCATTATGTTTTATTTCCATTAAAATAACAAATAGAAATGAAAGTAGCGTTCATGCGTATGTACAACTTACTGTCTCCAGGAACGGTGCATTTCATTTTTTACCTCTAAATGTTATGTACTGTTATAAAATCATGTATATACCGGATATATATGATATATACGATATCCAAATCATTAATATCATTCTGGATATAATGAAACTTTGACCACATTGACAACTTTTAAATATAAGGTGTTCATGTTTTACTCAAGTACCAAATATCGACAAAATGAACGTTATTAACTTAAATGATTGAATAATGTTTATAACATGGTAATAAGTGATATAAAACGAATAATAATCTTGAAAAAGTTTTTTAGAAAGTAAAATTTAACTTTAGTTTATTATTCAGGAGGTTAAAGAATGATCGAGTCAATTCGGACACGAGGTAAGGGACTTCGTCTCAATCTTCTTTCATTGAGGAATTTTCAGTTTTATACACGACTTTATTTTATACGGTGTATAAAACCCTTTGAAATTTAACTTTATTCAAAGGGAATATTTTTATACAAAGAATTTTACTAAACGACAAAAAGGGAATGTTTCTTTTTGTTATGTAAGCGGCAAAAACGACCCTTCTGCCTCCATGAGTATTATTTGATCTATGGATTCCTTAACAAGATGGAATGTTTTTAAAAGGAGAAATAAATACCATATACTCTTTTTACATATTTTGGTATTGAAAATGATTTTGAGAATAGATTTATTATTTCAATATCTTCAAATGATATTTTATTATTGCAATGTGGCAATGTTATCATTATTTTATGCTTATGTTATGTGTTATGATCATGTTATGGTTCTTGAGGATTATTTACTTATACGGGTGGTTCCGTGATAAACCTAGGGCGGGTGAGCCTGAGATAGCTCTCCAATGGATTGGGTAATGTGATGGAGGTAAACGTGAATGTTTCTCCTAAGAGATTTAGGGAACATACAGTGATGGGTATTCCAAAGTTACTCCTTATGTAGCTGTGATAACTACAATGTAAGTATGATATGGATGCCACAAGTTACCTTTATGATTAATGATTTCTATGTTTCTTTCATAAATCACAAGATTTCATTAGGTAAGTAAATTATTTCATGTTTTGTATGTATTTATGACCAAATGTTTTCATTCTTTGTTTTATAACCCTTTCTGAGCTTTTTATGCTCACCCCATGTTTTGAAATTTTTTCACAGGACTTAATGATGAATAAGATCAAGGATGGGATCAAGGAAAAGTCATTCTGTCTAAAACATGGAACTAGACATGACTCTTTTTTTCAATGTTTTTATTTTATGAAAGAAATGGAAACTATGTAGATATGTCTACCTTGTAATCTTATGAGATGTAATAGTTATGTCCTAATTCTTTAAAACTCTAAACCTGAAAAGATCCCCAATGTGAATTATTCATTCAATTCAATATTAACTAATGTTTAAGGTCGGGTCCTTATAAATAATACCTCATATTTCACTGTAATTCATGACACATTTTTATAATTTAATAATATATACCTTTTAGCAAGTTTTAAATTATAATTTAATAGTTTGTTTTGAATCAAATTACATTAACACAAAATTTCCAAATATCCTTAAGGGAATACTTATAAAGAGTTTAATGTAATTAATGAACCACATTTTAAAAGATCATATAAAATAATAAAGGGTAGAATAATAAAATAAATTCATATTTTTTGAAAAATAGGCCACTATCTCTTTTAAATAACAAACATTTGAAATATTAATAAAATAATTATCATGAAACCAATAGTCATAGAAATAAAATCAATGCATTGAAATGAATTAAATTGTATACAACCATGAAAACCTAATTATAATTGTGTGAACCGTGGAGATATCCTACTGAGACTAATATTGGGGTTCATCCTAGGACAATCATCCTCTCACTGATCAAATTATTCAATCCTAATCCAATCCAAGTGATTAAGGTGGGGGGAACTAACCATATGTCCCAGCTGTATCCACATAAAAATTGTCACACATTGCTTACGTATGGTTATATCATTATTCTATGGATAGTGAAAGAAGACCATTTCAAATTGTATTTCCACATTATCACACAAATGTTTATGGGGTTTCCATGTGTTGTTCCCATTTAGAAAATATTATATTTTACCAAAAGGGGTACTTTCATCAACCCGTCACAAGAAATTTCATCTATAAAAATCTACACATGTAACTTTAAACAATTTAATTTATCAATTAATAGAAAATAGATTTAAAATTCCAAAGATACATGTAATAATTCATCCAAAATATCCCAAAAGTGGTGTATGTATTTAAATACCAATATGAAATGTGTAAATAAAGATAAAAAATACCAAGAAATTATATTTTACTTTATAAATTTCCATAAAACATTTTTAAATAGTTAATTTTGAACTCAAATTTTAATCACCAAACATCTCCTTCATTCATTATGATCATATAAATTAAATATATATATATTCCTCTCAATGAAAATTTTCTCATAATATCATGTGAATATATCGTTGTGTGTGTGTGACCTTATGTAAGATTATAAATCATGAATGCATGGAAATGAATTTTTTAACCGTCAAATTTTAATTCAAAAAAATATTGAAGCACATAATCAATATATTTAATTTCAAGTAATACTTGAAACTCCACGTATGACATAATAACCATTTTAGAATTCAATTTGAATACCAAAACACCTTCTAAATTCACTAAATTCATTCACAATGACCATTAAATAAATTATACAAACATAAGGTTTTAATGGTTTGATAAAATCATATTTCAACCAATGTCCAATGTGGAATTACTATCTACTTTAAATGAAAAAAATAATAAATCTAGATTTATATTTTAAAATCCAACAAAAAATCGTAATATTATCATTAGGTTACCAAAATGATTTTTAGATTCAAAGAAATCATATTTTCTGAAATTAAATATTCAAAGAAGGGGAATAATTACCTGAAACTATGGGAGAATGGTCTGAATCTTTGAATATGAGTTGATGGGGATCTATAAAATTGATTTCACAACCAGAAAAATAAATCCACATATAATCATAAAAAATCATACAAGTTTTTATACTAAAGGTCAATTCATAGTATGGGAAAAAAATATAAAGAGTAAGAAAAGGGTAGAGTAAATACATGTGAAAGAAACCCTAATGTGGTCTGAACTCATGCATAATCCCAAGAAGATTGCTTTATAATTATATGTGGGGAGAGAGAGTCACACATGGGTCACAACCTAGTAATACATTAAGGGATTGGGCTAGAAGGATATTATTAATTGAGTATAATTAGTTTTATGGGATATTTTTATTTAATACAATTCTTGGTTAGAGCCAAAATGCTCAGGACCTGAACAATTATTCACATTATCAACACACCCTACTACCCCAAACTTTTAACAAAATAAACTTACTAGGGTTTTTCCAAAACCCAAACTACACACCTAAATATAATTTATCATGTGAAGAGAAAAATAGATAAATGAAAATACAAAATAATAATTAAAACATGTGTCAAGGTGTGATATAACTCCCCCACTATAACCCTTTCTTCCCACAAAAAAGTCTAATAGGTCTCTATGGATTATGAAAGAATAAAAACAAGTAAGGTACTCCAAAAATATATATATATTAGAGAAACACAATATAAAATAATACATCCCAACCCTTTATATAGGTATAAATGTTATATGGGAAAAAATTAGAAAAACACATCAAATAGAAATATATCAAAAAAACAAGACACTAAAGGGGTCTCCCCACCATATCTGATTTCCTTTTATACTCGGGGTTCTATAATAAAATTATGGTCCTATACACATTACTATAATAATTACCTCACTCATAAATAGAAAAACAAAAATAGATCTCTATAATTGACTGCACATTATTAATTCCATCAAGATGGCATGATTCCCTATAAAATTGTACAAGGTGTAAACAATATAATAAAGAAACCTGAATTTCGATTCTGGAATGGATCAAAGGGATATAAAAGGGTATGAGGGCTCAGGGTCCATAAAATGTTTCACTAACACCCGAAAAAACATGAAAACAATAAAAAAATACCCAGGGACATCATCAAATTGGGAACTACTAAAAAATGAACATTAAACTATCCATCAGATTCAAAAAATTCAAAATGTATACTACATTAATGAGAACAAGGGACTGTGAAATGACTATAATCCCACTGATAATTCCATAAAGAACAAAGTGACCGAAAAATGGGATCTTGACTTTGGTCAGGGGTATATGTCCTTTGACTCTTCCATATAAACACCAAATATTGGTGACCCTAATAGAAGAAATTGTATACTGTATCAATCCCAATCGTCAAAACCCACATCCATGATTTCTCATAAATACCAAATTATGCATAAATTTAAGATTCCACATCATTAAAATAAAATTCTACTAAAAGAGCATGAAATATATATAAGAAAAGCTTGGGGTTTCCTAGAGAAAAATCAATTACTATTTCCCAAAATCGAAACATTCCTATAAAATGAATGAATAAATACTATAGGCCTACATTCAACCATTAGTTTTTAATTTTACATGGAATATTAAAAATAATACTAAAAAATAATCCATCCATTCATGTTTCATAGATTCAAATCAAATGTCCACAGCATATTTCATAAATTTATCCCAAAAACAAAATGAAAAAAGATAGAATACCACTCAAAAAATTAAATCATTACTCTCTAAAAAATCCACTATTCACTAATGAATTTTCAAAAAATAAAAGTTCAATATATAAACAAAACATTCCAATACATTGAATCATTTAGAAATAAAAACACTTTTCTAGTTCCATCATAAAATCACAAAAAATCAAATCACATTTCATGAAAAACAAATTTATTTGAAAATATCTTTTCTCATCCAAAATTATGTTCTATAAAACACATCAAATAATGTCAATCCAAAATTGAATTTCACTAAAAATATAAAAAATTATATATTCGATATAATCGATATATCAGTAGAACTACCTTTTTTCATTCAATATTATAAATAGTTTCTAAATAGTAGTCTAAAAATGGTATATAAATCGATCCTTTACTCGTGAAAATGGATTTATGGTCCATGAACCAGCTATTACCAAATTTATAAGAAATATTATTTTTGATAATGTGTTTCCTTACTGGTGAATTAGACTTTTTAATCAACCAACATGTTAAGGATCCACATTTTATTTTCATCCCAAAATAAAACCAAACCTTGAAGTAAATTCAAAATATTCCATTGATGATCAAAACGTTAAGAATATTTATCTAAATGAAATTATTAATGAAAAAACTAAATCTAAATAACACCTATAAACTCAATAATTTTCATTATTGATCATGAAAAAGAACCATATTATGATCAACCTCATAAGCCTCAACAGTCCTATTGATATCTACAATAAAATAGAAATATTATAGGAACATTGAGAACCTAGCCCTTATAAATAACCGAGTATGTTATAATATTTACACATGAACCATTATGAACCATACATATATTGGATGCCTGAGAAAGCATCTGAAATCATTAATGTTAGTTATTGATAACATTTGGGTGGAGACAAGAACCATGACATCAGATTTTACCAGGATAACAATTTATCAAAATAAAATATATTTACTAGGATGAAAAATTCATCTAAATTTTTTTGAATGAACCATTTTTAAGTTGGATATCCATAAAAAATTTAATAAGTAGAAAAAATATATTAGATATAGAAAATAAAATATTTCATGTTTGTACAACCCCTCTTCTCACCTTTAATTCTCTTTCAAAAAACATATATCAACACAAAAATCCATAAATTTACTTATATAAATCATAAATTACTAAATGAAAAAAGATTAAGAAAGGATTATATTGATGACATTGTAATAAAAAAAAATAAACCTTCCATATAACCTCCATGTGACTTCATGAGTCATAATCAAAACCCCAAATGATAATTTCATGATGCAACCAAAGGGGTTCGAGTTTTAAATACAAATTCCTAATATTATAGGCCTAAGGCTAGTGAAATGATCTTAATGGAATACATAATATGGGAGGTTTTTTCTTATTTTACTTGTAAACAATCACCTGTCCATATCATTGTAGATCTGTATAATAATAAAAGAAAAAGACACAACATCTATTATAATAACCATGCCTGAGAAAAGACTAAGGAATATAAGGGAACTATAGTGTATACTATAATGTAAAGGTAAAAATACATTCCTAATAGATAGATTTTCCTACCTGAAAAAACTCGAAAAATAAATTATTGAGAGAGCCTAGCTCCTGATCATCAATATCTTACCATCAATCGTGGTCATGTAAACCTGGTACTACACTTATATATCTATAATATAAATAATTCATGACATATGTGAGTAATTCCCTTGTATGGGTGATTATACACATTCCCTTTTGGATTCCCCAAATCTAAATGGTGGGTACAAAGAGAAAAAAATACGAATAGATTTATAGTTCATGCCAAAGAAATAATGTGACCACATCCAAGCACATGGATAAATACATACATATTATCAATCCATAGAATCTCAAAAATAAAAAAAGGGAATCCCCATCTCACATCATAGGCCAATAATAGAGTTCTAACATTTTGAAAATTCAATCAATAATGCCTATAATCATGTTCCTCTTCCCATTAGAAAACATCCAATTCAATCTTGGTCTCACCATTAAGCCACACATTCGGAGGGGGCACAATATATAGTTTGAATACTTATTCACTAGTATCATTTGTGGGTTCCACTCAATATGTAGATTATTTGAACCCCTATTATTTCATTTTATGTTATCTCTTCAAAGTATTTTAATAACTTGCACTACACGCAATACCGAGTTAAGCGCACCACGACTTATCAAACAAGCCATTAAAAAGACATAATGAGTAGTATTAACTAGATTTTGAATTTTATATATTACATATACTTTTAGAATCCTTATTACGTGATTATTATAAAAAATATAATAACAAACTCAATTTTTTCATATAAAAAAAGTATTTTTCAAAAACAAATTGCAATTTTATCACTTTTTAATGGAGATCCTTTTTTAAAACCAATATTTGACACTTTTATATATTCAATATATTTAAATTAAATTATTTTTTAAAATAAGGACCTAAAAAATTTGTTTGGATAAATTTTTAGTACTTTTCTGAAAACTATCATATTTTGATGAATAGTGAAAAATACCGAATTTTAATTGAAAACAACCTTTTAATAGAAAAAATATATAGTGCTAAATTATACATTTGGGTGCTTTTAAAGTATCATTAGATTATATTATTATCATTTAATATAATTTTGGTCAATGGATGTAATTTAACACTTAAAATTTTTATAGAAAAGTGTCTATATTTTGATAGTTATTATTTCATAAAAACACATTATTTTTTTAACAACGGGAATTAATTATAAATTAATTTCTGCCACATCGGTGTTTTGAATTTGGAAAAATGGATACCATATTTTCAGAATGAGGAAAATATTGTGTAAAAATGTAACTTTTATTTCTAGGCATTATGAATAATTACTTCAGTAAATATTTTATTTACCATGGTTAAAGGGTAAATCTGGTAAATAATGGTAAAAAGATATTATTAAAATAATATTAAATTACCCTAACCTATGTTCTATTCCAATTTATTGATAACTTTCTAACCATGGGAATCCTTAGTTATATTTTGGGACCACATGGAGCCACTTGATAGTGATAATGAAACTTTATATTAATTAATTTAAAGTAAAGTAAAAAATGACATAAACATATATTTTTTGGTAAAAACATTTTTTCAAGGGTTTATATAATTTATCCTTAAAAATACAAATATTGATTTAAAATATAAAATTATTTAATACATCATGGTATTTTTTTATAATTTTTATACACCATATATATAAAATTATTTATGACACGATAATGTTTTTGTTTTTAACTCATTAATGAATGATTTAAATAAATGAAATTATAAAAATTAAAACAATATCCAAAACCTATATAATTCCTATTGGATGGAATTATTTCGAACATGAATCATCTTATATTCTACATTATTGTGTTTAGGACCTTTATAAACTGAAAATTATTATATAATAAAATAATATTTTCAAACTTTCCTAAGGATCCCCTCCTCCCCCTTATAAAATCCCTCACCTCTATCCCATTTCTCAAACCTCTCATGCCCCTTGGATCATCCAACCTATATCCAATTAGTCTCCCTACATCCCATGATTTCTCCTAAAATTCTTATCTTAGGTAGAAGTAACTTCAATAAATCCTTTTTCTTCATTTTAAATGGAGTTACCCGATTTAATGGTAACATCTCGTAAGTTCTTTTCTTTTATTTTACATCTCCAACCCCCTAAACCCCCTTTATTACATTTTGTTATTTAAACATCGGCATCCCCAATATATTGGGTTGTTATTATGTGATGTATTTTAACAACACTTACACACACCTCCACCTTATGGGTATAGAACATAGTGTTTCTGTGGAAGACAAACTACTGCCTTACAAAATGATGATTGTTCAATATTCTACAACCTCCTATTGTGGTGTCCATCATGATCGAACTATAATTATATATGATATTTATGATATTTATTTTATCTATAAACTTTTTTAATTATCTTTATTAGCATTCATTTATTCTTATCATGTGGTATATATACAATAATTTCATTTTAGGAAGTATGGACTACAACCCCCTAAAATTGATATGACTCGTTCATACCATACATGGAATGTATAAAGGTTGGTGTTAATGAACAAACATAACATATATAAAATTTTATATTATACTGGAATAAAAATATACCTATGTATCTTTTGGATTTATTTCTTTTTAAAATAAAAAATGAAATGGATGTAGCGTCCATGTGTACGTATGGATAACTTTCAACACAAACGTGATGGGATTCATTCACCATCATAAACATTTAAGTATAATTTTAATTTCATTATTAAGAGTAATATTTAAGAACATAATATCATTATGGATATTAATCAAATACATCCTATCCATAAAAAACATGACTTAGGTAACAAAACATATAAAGGAAAACTAATCAGTTAACAACTGAAACAATCATATTACTAAAAAACATGACTTAGGTAACAAACCATTATGAAGGAATTATTTTTATATACCTCCACAATGAATTTTTTTTATGACTATGGATTATATCAAAAAACTATTTTATTTATGTTATTTGTTTTACAGGTTTGAAATTATGTATTGTGATTCATAATCTAATGTAGTGTATTAAATTGTTTAGAAATGGAGCCTAGTGGAAGGAATGGAAACTGTATCAACGCACGCAATCCATGTAGGGATTTACCTCCTTCTCAAGATAATTATAGTGGAGTTGGTGATGCAACTAGTTCTGATCAGCTTATCACCATTCTGGGACAACTCACTCATGTTATGAATAATAACCTTACCTGTGTGGAGCACCCTGATCTGCAACACGGATGACCAATGCTGAAACAATTCATGATGAAAAAACCACCAACATTCAATGGGAATACAAATCCATTTATAACTGAGCAATGTATAAGTTCCTTAGAGAAAATATTTCATGCTTTGGGGAGTAGCGAAAGGGAAAAAAGTTTCCTGGAAATTTATCTCCTCATAAGAGATACAGATCAATGGTGGTCATTAATTAAAAACACAATGGATGATGAAGAAGTATAAAATATGGAATGTAGGGTGTTTAATTATATTTTCATAGAAAAATAATTTCCTCGTGACCATCCAACAGATATTAAAAGGCAATTTCTGAGTCTGAGGCAAAAAGAGGATAAGAATTCTGCATAGTATACGGATAACATTACAAGGTTTGAAAAGAATTCAATAGATTATATATGTTACCCAAGGATTAAGACTGATCGATTATTCAATGGGTTATAACCATTTCTCAGTCGATCATTAGTCCCAAAATCCTTCTCATCATACGATGATATTGTCTCTAGTGCTATCTTGACAGAAAATGAATTCTCTAAGTCTTACGACTTTGAAGAAAAAAAGGAGATGAAGAGATCTCCTGAGCACTATGGAAATGTAAATAAGGGAAAGAAGGATTTTCCAATATGTTATATTTGTGGAAAGAATCACTTTGTTAAAAGCTTGAAGGGAATGGGAGTTTGATATATTTGTGGAGAAAAAGGACACCAAGTACGTGATTTCGAGGGTAAGAAAAAGGTTTCAAATGTACAATGCTTCATCTACAAGGTGTTGGGACACTGTGAGAATCAATGACCCAATCATCAGAGTATACCACAAATGAGGCTGTTGGATAGTAATCAGGTAATGATATTACCACAGATGAAGAGTAATGATTGTTTTTCTTATTTAAAAATTAAAGAATTATGTCATTTGAGTGTTTTATAAAAGATTTACTAGTTTAAATAATTATGGAGTATATAAGGATTATACTATAGTACTATTTCAATAATGATTTGAGAATCGGTGGTACCAAGAATAGTAACTCAATAAGAAGTTAATATTTTTAGAAAATAAATGTTTAAAGGAAAGATAAACATAGATATGGTCCTGATAAGGAGGTATTGATTTTGGAATAAGAGGCGGTTGATTTGGATAAATTATATTGGATATTATTGACTACCTTGGAACTAGTTAATGGTTTTTTATACCATAATTCATGGTGATTACATAATTTTCAGATTTAAGGTGTATATCTAGTATTCTATTATTTATAGAAGGAATAAGGAAGTAGATACCTATTCAAATATGGTTTTATGGACATTCATTTTGTTGCCACATTTTACGAGATTACATGATGAAGGTATTAACATGTATATTATGTGACCATCCTTGTGAATTTTGGACTGTGAGTTCGGACAGAAGTATTGTAGATAATTCCAATGTCTGGTATATATTAAGTTTGACATTGGATACTATTGTAAAGGATAAATCATTTCTTAAGGTTATTTTTAGATTTCCAAAAAAAGGACAACTCACAGGTCGAGCGACAACCCATCGCATCCGGCAATTCCATGAGACTTGAACCCACAACCGATGGGCGACAAGGGTATATCACCTACCACAAACCTATGTTATGTCCTAGTTTGTCTAATGTTGTTTTATAAAGTATTATGACAAATTAATTATAAATTCATTATTTTTAGAACCCTATATGATTAGGATAAATATAATTTTTTTCATTCTATTATCTTTTGGAGTGAAAGATGAGTTTTTTTGTAGAAGTTAGTTGAAAGATGAAACTATACTTGTCATGTATGTTTTTCCCATTATTCTATTAATAAATTAATTCTTAATCATCAGGGAATGGATCTCAAATCCAAAAATGTGTTATCCTAATACCATATGTTTTGTTGAACCAATTATATTTTTAATCATCATAGATTGATGGTTTTGATGCCCTTAATTTTACACTTGTTTGTGATTGATGACCTCAATAACTCCTTATAAATATTTATGTTTTCCACTAATTATATTTTCTTAATTTTCACCAATGTTCTCCTAATCAATATTGTAAATTGGTGGTGACTTTTTTATTTCTCTTGCACTCTTATTAAGACTAAATTCCATTAACCCAATTTCCGATGTGGGTTTTCCACAAAGGTATTTTCTATTTTTAACCTTTTATTTCCTAAGAAAAAATTAAAATTGTTAGGACACAATTTATTTAATAAGGGGAGAATATAACACCCCATGACTTCATAGTACGTTATCTTTTCAATGTAATTCAATAACTTGCGCTACACACAACACTGAGTTACAGCGCACCTTGGCTTACCGAACTGGACATTCGAAAAGAGGTTATTAATAATATTGACTGAATTTTGAATTTTATATACTATATATAATTTTATACTCCAAATTATGTGTTTCTTAGATATATCATAAGAACTAATTCATTTATTCAGATAAAATTAGTATTTTTCAAAAAATGCAATTTTACAGCCTTTTAATGGAGAAACATTTTTAAAACCAATATTTTACATTTATTTATATTAAATTTAATGAAATTAAATTATTATTTTGAATAGATACATAAATATTCAGTTTGTATAAATTTTGGTTCTTTTCTGATAACGTTTACATTTTGCGGAATAATGAAAAATAAAAATTTTTATTTGAAAACATATTTTTTAATCCAAATTATTTATAATGTTCAATTATAAATTTTAGTGGTTTTAAAGTATCATTAGATTATATTTTTATCATTTTATATAATTTAGTTCATTTTTTGTAATTTCACATTTAAACTAGACATAAATAAGTGTCAATATTTTGATTGTAATTATTTCTTAAAAACGCGCTTTTGTTTTTACAACAAAAATTAATTTGAAATTAATTTCTGCCACTTCTGTATTTTGAATTTGAAAAAATTTATTTCATATTTATAACCATGAGGTCAAAATTGTGTAAATAGGTACATTTTATTTTTATACATTGTGAATATTTACTTCAGTAAATATTTTATTTACCACGATTAAATGGTAAATCTTGTAAATAGGGGTAAACAAATATTATCATAATAATATTAAATTACCATAACATGTGTCCTATTCAAATTGGTTGATACATTCCCGACCATGGGAATCCTTGGGTCAATTTGGGGAGTACATGGTTCCATATGAGCATGATAATGACACTTTATATTAATTAATTTAAAGTAAAGACAAAAATGACGTAATCATATATCTTTAGTAACACAATTTTTAAAAGGGGTTATTTAAGCTATCATTTCAACTATAAATATTCATTTGAAAGATAATAATATTTCCAACAACATCGTATATTTTTATAAATTTTATACATCAAATATATAAAATTATTTATGACACAATAATAATGATGTGTTTACATCATTAATGAATGATTTAATTAAATGAGGTTATAAAAATTAAAACAATATCCATCCCCTATAAAATTCTTATTGGATGGTTTTATTTCGAACATTAATCATCTTATATTTTCCATTAATGTGTTTTGGACCATTAGAAACCGAAAATCATTATATAATGATATAATATTTTCACACTTTCCAAAAGACCCCTCCTCCCCCTTATAAAATTCTCTCATCTCTAATACATTTCTCACACCACTTAATCCCATTGGCTCACCAATAATATAACCAATTAGACTAATTAAAACACCAAATTCTTTTTAGAAGAATTACTTTAGTATTAAGGACCTTCGAGGAAGCCTTTTGGATTAATCTAAAGAGAGTTACCCGATTTAAAGGTAACATCTCTTCTTAAGTTATTTTCTTTTATTTTACTTCTCCAACCCCCTAAACTCTCTTTATTCATTTCTTTTATAACAACACCAGTATCATCAATATAATAGGATTCTGTTATGAGATATATTTTTACTACAATTACACACACCTCCATCTAATGGGTATAGAATATTATGTTTCTCTGGATGAAGAACTACTGCCTCACGAAATGATGATTGTTCAATCTTCTACTACCACATCTTATGATGGACATTATAATGGAACTATAATTATATATTATTTGTGTGATTTTTATTTTATACATAAGCTTCTAAAATTCTCTTTTATATCATACAATTATTTTTTTCATGCTGTATATATACGATAATTTCATTTGAGGAAGTGCGGACTACCGCCCCCTCCAAGTGATTTGTCTTGTTCATAACATACAACGAACGTATAAAGAACTATGTTAATGAACTTAAGTAACATATATAAAATATTATATTATACTATAATAATAATATATCTATATAATATTTGGTTTTATTTCCATTTAAAATAAAATAAATGAAATTGAAGTAGAATTCAGGCGTAGGTATGGATTACCATCTCCACGAACACGATGACATTCATTCCCCATCATGGACATTCAAGAATAATTTTAAATTTTTATTAAAAATAATATTTATGAAAATAATATCTTTATGGATATGAATAAAATACATCATATCCATAACAAACATGATTTACATAACAAAACATATAATGGAAAACAAATCAGTTAACACCCAAAACAATGATACTACTAAAATATATCAACAAAGAAATATTATAAGATTGTATATGATATCATATTTATGTATGTGGTTATTTTATAATTTAATTAAAATTATTTAACTATTAAGTATGAGGTTAACATACCCTCGACCAATGAATTGTACAAGGTAAGTGTTAATTCCTCAATCTCATTATTATTCAAGATTGTTTATATGTAAGTAATTACTAGAACATAATAATTATCCATGTCCTTGTTAGATAAAGGATTTTTTCAAAAATATTATTTTTAAGGGATTATTCAACTAAAACATAATTATAAATGTTTATATATTTAGTCTTATAAATCATTCTAATTAATGTCCATGTTTTCAAAATGGGTTTTAAAAAATTTATTTATATGTATATGAATGTTTTAAAATGTAAATTCGTTCAAAAGATTCAAAGTGGTGTGGGACACTTTGATTAAAAATTTATTTGAAATGTATTAATTTATAAATTTTGTGACATTTAAATGTTTTCATGAAGAAGGGATATTTTTTCTCAAAGAGTTTTACAAATCATTTTCAACTATGTCAACATCATTTTGGATATTATTCTTGATTGAGTTTTGTTTATTATAAATACAATATGAAATATTGTATTGAATGGTTTAAGATATTATTGACTGTGAATGTTATATTTTTATGGGCATCATTATTAAGGGTTAATGTATTGTCATTTCGTATGCTAGTTTTAATATGAATGTTTATGTTATTTTCTACATTTTTAAACAAGGAAAGCATGTGACTTAGTAAGTAATGGGTGGAGCATGCTATAGATCTTCGATACATCGGTAGGTCTAAGTAGCCAACATGGAGTCTTGGAACAAGGACTTTACAAAAACATATATTTAGTCTTGGCACGAGGCCATGACTATGGGTTTGGGATGTCCAGAATTATACATTCCATCATTATAAAATTAGCTATTGATATTACATGTGATTATTCGACTAGTAGAATATCCATGTGAATATGTAAATGGAATTATTTTATTTATAATTTCCATATTATGATCATGATTATGTTTAAAAGTATTTTGTTTTTGTTTTATACATTTTCTTAAATGTTTATGCTTATTTATGATAGTTTTCGCTAATTTTTATCCTGACTGAGAATCTGAGATCAACCCTCTCTAAGGTTTTATTTTTACCTGGATTAAAAGAAATTTATTATGTTGGATTAGAAGGGTTAATATAGGGGAATAATGGTGTTCAAAATGGATTATTTGTGTTTTGTTTTATATTTTAATGTGTAATGTAATGTTCATGTATGTAATCTATTATCCAATACTGCTAAACTAATCGTTATTTCGAGATATGATTCTTTGTATCATGTCAATGTATTAAAATAATGTAACGACTCTAGTTAACTGGGGTCGGGGAATTACAGATTACCCATACCAAGACATTACATGAGAATTCCACTCATAATATAGCTATAGGACCCATGCTTTATCCTAGGAAGAGGGTTCCACACTAATGATTTAGGACCCATGCCCTGACTTTGTAGGATGGTTCCACTCAACTATCAATAGAGGACCCATTATCTTCCCAACAAGAGGGTTCTACTATTTCATTTATTAGCGTACCCATACCCATACTATCAAGAGGTTTTCACTCAATTGGTTGAGGACCTAAGCTCAGAAATTATAGGAATGTGCCAATAAAATTTCAGATAGTGGTCTCACGCAATGAAAATTTTATGTGTTCCACTCAAGTGGTAGATAGATGACTCATAACCTACAAAGAAGATTTTTTACACTCTAATAGTTAGTAGAGTATTCATAATAAACCATGAATGAGGTTTCAACTCAGGTGGTCAATTAAGGCCCCATTCTCTTCCACGTATGAGGGTTCCACTCTGATCACTTTGGTGATAATTCTTGATCACTATAATCATAGAGTATCTCCTAAATACGAATAATTCCTATAAAATCTATAATTCTATCCAAAAATCCATCATAGAATCCACCAAAACATTCTATTTGGGAAAACACTCAAAATTTTATACTGACTTGAAAAAATTTGAATTCAATCAATGGATATATGACTGGTTGAAGTTTTCTAATAAAGAATGTGGGGGTACATGATGTGTGAGGGGACCCACATTTCATGTGGTCCCACTTATCTATCTGGAAGTGTCCATGATTTTACATGAATTACAAACATTTTATCACTACACAAGCTATTTATAGACTACACGGAATGACTTATGATCACGAGGTTCTTCCCATTATCTTGTCCATGTTTGTGTAAATATTCCAATGTATGTGTACTATTGTACATGAAATTTCCTCCCACAAAAGGTACTATACATGTAATACACCACCCAACTTGTCTAGTCATGGTGTTTAATATAAAATGTAGCCATGAAACATATTTTGTGGTCCTAAACATTCTCAAAAACTATGATCTGTAGCCAAAGGGGCATTACATGACATGATTTCATCATATTACACACTGTGTAGTTTGGTTTCTGACAGCAACTGAGTTTTTTTCCTAGTGTTTAAAAACAATCCCCACCTCCATAGATCTCACCCCTATAACTACAAGTATCTGTGGAAAAGGCCTTGGTTCATAGTTCATATCCCTCATATTATTTCAAATCATATCCCAAATTGTTTTTTCTACTCCCTCACACACCACACATTTCTACCATGTCCGTGAATGTATCGTTGGTATCTTGATCCTCAGTGGAATAACACTTATCCAAAAATTCATCTGAATCTATCCCTAATTTATCATTATATTTGAATAATTAAAATATGTGGATGTTATGTGTATCTTATCAAGCACAATATCACCCTAAAACATTGAACCAATACCCCATTAAACAATCGATGAAGAAGGTCAAGAATAGAGGGAGAAATGAAAAAACAAATGTTCAAATATCAATATCCATTAATTCATTTCCAATTATTAATAATTAGGGATATTTGGGAGAAAAAACATGGTGCAATAGATTTATATTTAATAATAAATGGAAATCAATAAATGGGATCATGCATTAGATTGTAATTGATGCATGTTAAAGAAATAATAAGATTACTCTAATGAAATTAATTAATGGAAGAAATACACAAATTTCCAATCCAACCTAGAATCAGATCAATAATCAAATAATTAAATTCTATATAAAAAATAATATAAGTTTTTAAGTTTTTTTCGGGTCGATCTGCCTAGATCCAATGATTTTTCATCATCTGATTTTGATTATCAAATGAGAGGATGGGAGAACACCTCTCAACAATCCATGTTTTATGCATTTAACACTATTAATTATTCCCAAATGAAATTAATATGGAGGGGTTGAATTAGTTTAATTAAATAAATAAATAAACTTAATTATTTATTTAACTATAAATTCCCTCCCATGGAATCTTTTATCCAAACTGCATACACCGACATATTTTAGTTCATGCCTAGGGTAAACCTCATGTTCTGGATTCTAATGTGGTCTCTTATTCAGATCAATGATTCCATTTAAAATTTTTCTTTTTTTAAAACCAAATGTGTGCAATATAAAATATTTTTAATAAAAATTATTAATTATTTCTAAGAAGATTATGCATTGGAATCACATTCCATCTTTTCCCCTGTCTCAGATAATATATCTATAAATATTCCAATGACTTACATGAAAAAAAAGGACTCTACATTATTCCCTCCTTCATTGTTTTCATCCTTAAAAAAATATCTGGATATTGAGCTCACATCTACCTCTCCTTCTCGCTAGATCACTCATACATGATATCGTACTAACACAACACCAAAGCCTAGGGGATGTTCCATCCCCACTATGTCCTCTAATTCAAATCCTTCATCACCACTGGGTACTCTACATCCATCATCAATGTATAGATCACCACCAGTTAACAATTTTTTTTGTCTAATTCCCATATCTCTCCACTTAAGAAACACGGAAGACATCGTGCACCTAATCCAACTATGGGGTACAGAGAGGCCATAATAAACCTCACCATATCTCTATAAGATCTCAAACAACCTTTTTAACCCTAGGGATAGCTTACCTATGTTGAAAAATCTCTATAATACTTATCATTGGGAGAATATTACTAAAAAATTTTCTCCTTACTCTAACTCAAAGGGCCTATGAATTTGATAGGCATTATATTTCTTCCTGATCTGATCTTTCTTCATATTCTCACAGATATATTGAACCTTCTACATAATTTCCTTCACCATCTCGGGCCCAACAAGAGATTTCTATCCAATCTCCATCTAACATGTGGGTGAATAGAAGTTTATCCTATACATGGACTCAAAAGGATCCATGAGAATATTATAGGGGTAGACCTTATTGTATGCAAACACTACCAAGGGAAAGTGATCATACCATCTTCGAGAGAATTCTAACATTCTTTCCATCAACATATCCTCTAATAAATGGATAGTTAACTTTCTCTACCAATCAGTATGAGGGTAAAAGGTTGTACTCGTCCACATTTGGGTATCAAATGCCTCTGGTCGGACTCTCCAAAACTATGATGTAAACCAAAACTCACGATGGAAGACAATAGTTGAGGTCCGCCCATTAAGGCACACAATCTCCTTTACATACAACTTCGCCAAACTCTATACTGAACTCTTATTCCTAAATGAAGAGAAGTTATATAACTCCTTACATTTGTCAAATATCAACCAGATGGAATCACTGGATCTTGTTGACTACAGAAGCCCTATCACATATCCTGTTAGAAATTTCATCCCATTTCCACTCTTTGGTCTCAATTGTTTGTGAAAAAACCTTATAGAAAATGGATCTCATCCATCACCATCTGACAGGGGAGTAACTGAGAGACAAACTCAGGCATTCTTCGTCCCATGTCATCCCACCAAAACTACCATTATCGGTAATTATACATATTCTCCACACTAGGATGTTTATCCAATAGAGATCTATGGTACTTTATCCTCACCTCCTCCTGCATTGTGACTAGGACCACCATTCATCCTTTGAAAAGGATGATGGGGTTCCCACCATCAGAAAAAAAAATATGGGAATCTCCTAAGTATAACTAGTCCCACATGACCACACAGCCTATGTCTCGAAAAAGGCACCCTCTCCTATATTGAAGAAGCAGAGGAGTCAAAACCATTATGTAATGAAAATTTTTACCCTCCTGATCATCCATGGTCAGATTCAAGGAAGAAAGTTTTCCAAAATCCTTATACACCAAATGATCCTAAGACATCCTATTAGGGGAATAATCCACCACATTTCCCATCATCTAAGTATATACTTTCTCAATTTCATAGTCTTGGAGGAACTCTATCAAGAACTATTAGCACCGGTTAAGATCACTCTTCATGAATACATACCTGAGGCACTGATGGATTGAGTAAACTAAAAATAACTCTCCCAAAAGATTGTTCCTCCACTTCCTTAGGAAGATGAATACTTCTTCAAGATTAATGTTATGAGTAGCTTTGTCTTACATATGAGGTATTAACTACCTTGAATCATACATGATATCTTCTTTTCTCTTCATAAACACCCAACTGAGAAAATTTATTACGGAATTACCATTTTCTACAAACTCTATCCCTTTCATTAGTAGTTACAAAATAGGATCACTCATCACCCTCATTCTATGCTCCAGGAAGTCTCTCTAGCACTACTTATTCCTAGTAAATGGACACCATTTCCATGAAAAGGAAGTCAATGGGGAAAAAATACTATAGAATCATTCCACAAACCTCTTATAGAACATCTTCAAACCATTTAATCTCCAATCCTTTGGCACTCACTTGGGTGGATCCCATGAATACTCTGCATCAACCTTCTCAAGGTCCACAACTAAACCATTCTCAAAAAATTACATGCTTCCGAAAATGAAACTCATGGATCCAGAACTAGAACATTTAAATATTTCAATAAATCTAGTCCTCCCAATGAAATCAATCAAAATCCAAAAAATCACTACAGTATCCACATCTGACAGAAATTATATGAGCATTTTATTGATAATGACAATAATAAAATAGTTTAAGTATGGGTGGAAGATCTAGTTCATCAAATCCCTAAACATAGCAGGTGAATTATTCACACAAAATGAAATCATAAGGAACCCATAGTATTCATAGTGATATTGGAATTACATATTTTCAATATTAGCCTCATGGACTACCAACCAGTTGTAACTAGATCAATGACTGATCTTCGAGAACTATCTCGCACCACATAGCTGATCTAAGATGTCATCAATCCTTTGAAATTGACTGTTTTTCTTGACCATGACGTAGTCTAGCTGATTATAATCCACACAAATCATCAATACCACATTCACTATTTTCATGAATAGTACTAGTGATACCCATGGGAAGAACTACACCTGATACAACCTCCTATTGATTGCCCATTAAATATAACTACAGCTCTCCAAACCTGGTAGGGACCATCCAATATGGCTCATCAGATATCAGAGATGTCCCAAGATACATGTCGATATAAAAAATCATCACCCAAATTTGAGATAGTTTCATAATTTCTTTAAGGAATACATTTATAATGACCTCCAGGACTGAAAGAATCCATATTTCTTAAGATCCTTATACACCTTGGGAAATTCTCACCATCTGATTGTGGATGGGTTGCAACCACCAACTCACAAAACCCACCAGTCCGGCCATGATAAATCTCTCTCATAAATGATAATCACATCCCATCAGTGTGAATTGATCATACTCATCTAAAGTGAAAATTAATTTATGCTTGATCCCTAGAAAATAAATCCATTTAGATGATTACATCATACGGTTCCACCGTGAGGACAAAAATGTCTCATGATATTCTCTCTCCACTAAGTGATAGCTTGTACTATCATAAAATTGACTATATATAAGAAGTGTTACCCATAGAAACATTAATACATAAATGTTGGGCTAATTCCACAATGGTGAGAACTATCTGTCACACAAAGTGTTATTAGATGATACAATGACTCACACAATTTTCCACTAATAATGAAGAAAGAGTAGAATTAAAAATTATGGTACCCCTAATCAACTTTTGTTTCATTGAGGTCATAATAATCTATATCTTACAGTTTTCGGTAGACTTGGCCTCTAAAACACTCATCCTGACATGGTCTGGCTAGTTGTGGTAGTGTAATGATCTCATAGTACCATCCTCCACCCATTACTACTACTCCTCAATCTCCACCTACGCATCTTCCAACATCACCTCCCTAGGGTCCATGATAACCTAACATGGGAAATCTCTTATCACAACTTTGCCTCTACTTTGGCAGTCTCTATGGTATCATTTTATGCTCTACAGCATGTTAGGTCAGTCAATCACGCACCATTTTACCACTCCATTCACATGTATATCACCAACCCTCATTGGGATTCCCTATTCATATGTGTTACACCTGACCATGTACTCGAGCCAGATCCTGGGAAGGTCTCCAATATCGGGATACTATCGACTAGAGTCTACTAGATTCTATAGACTACTCATCTCAAAAATGGCCACTTACATCTCTAGCAGCATGGAATCCCTATGATAAAATATATCCATATTTAGAGCCACCTATAACACCCCATCATATTTTCGAATGCACATGGGTATCACACTGGCTTGAATAAATCATTGAAGACAATTATTGATCTTCAGTTCATGGAAATATCCATCTGAGATAATATCATAGGATTTTCTTGTACGGTCTCTGAACCTCATGTCATATAGTTGAACTATCCATAATCATCATATGAAACAACACTTTCATGAAAATAATATTTAGGTTTGTGTATATACATACCAATTCGAACACCCAAAAGATTAAGGGGGTGATAACAGTCATGAGTACAAAAGATACACATCTCAAACCAAATAAAGTTATTGACAACATCAACTAAAATAGATAAAAATATATATAATCTCAAACCAAAGAATCCCAAATCAGAGAAAAATATGATATTCATCTCATAGCCCAAATTAGGAAAAGAGTCCCAAATGTTCTAAAATTTTATAAATGATGCCCAGTATCTCGATCATCTGGCTAGAAGAATACATCCATTTCCAGACACAGCTAACAATTATTCCACATAGTGGATGGGCCATAATATCTACATAGAGGACTCATACCCTAGTATAATTGGAGGGTACAATTTATTATGTGGAGGGACCATCCCTTTACTAATTAAGAGAGTTCCAATAATTAGATAGTTATAGTAATCATGCCCTGCCTCGATAGGATGGTTCCACTCTTACAGTTGAGGACCCATTCCATGAATACAAAAGAAAGTGGCACTTAATAGTCAGTATAGGACTCATGACCTTCCTAGTAGGAGGATTCCACTCTACTAATCGGTAGCAGACCCATACATTTCCAATCAATAGGGTTCAACCCATGTGGTCAAAGACCCATTCCTTGATACTATAAGAGGGTACCACCCTAATTGTTGATAGATGACCCATGAACTACCCTGTAGGAGGGTTCCCCCTATAGTGGTAGATATTGGAAAAATTCCCTTCCTACTAAGATGGTTCCTATCTAATAATTGGTAAAGGACCCATGCCAAGCATAGAAGAGAGTTCCACTCATGTGATCGATCAAGCAACCATTTCTTACCAATCATGAGGGTTCTACACTTATCTCGTTTGATCTTTCCCAAGCATTGTCATCATAAAACATCACCTACAAAAGATAATTTCATATAAATTGTCATATTTTATCTCAAAATGCATCACAGAGTCCACCATCACATTTGAAATGTAATAAACTCAACAGACACTAATTTCAAGCCAAAATCAGAGTCCAATCAAAAGTGATATGAGTGGTTGATATTTCCTATCAAAAAATGGGGGTACATGGAGTGTGAGGGGACCCACATTATATGTGGCCCCACTTATTTTCCAAGCCTTTTTACTAACATTACATGGAATACCAATCATGTAACACTATAAATTGTGTTAGTGGACAACACACCATGCCTCATCCACCCAGGATCCTACCAATTCTCTTGGTTTTCACCGTGTAAATTTTTTTGGGTCTATATACTATGGTATATGTAATTTCATCCCCAATGAAATCCCTTGATGGGAATAAATGTAATCCTAAATAGTTCATTCAACTCTTTCATTCACCATTAATATCTCTTATTTCTCATAACAACTCATACATATTTCAATTCTTTGTGTAATCACCCAAATATAGAAAATCAACTAAATCAATCCCTGATTTTTCATTGCATTAATTTCCGCAAAAATATGTAATGAAATCAGTGGTATAATCAATCTTGGTCATTTGCCTCATTGAAAAACATATACCTCACAAGAAAATAGCTAAAGAACATGAGAAAATGGTTGGAGAAAAACATGAAAAAACATGTGAAACAATCATTAATCAAGTTTTATTGGCTAAAAAATACTAGTTAGGGTTATTGTGATGAGAACAAATCAGAAACAATTATATATTTATTATGAAATAGAAATTGGTACATAGGTGCATGTAAAGGAATGAAATTGAAATATATTATATGAATATAATGATTATTCTCAAACAATTTAATCATTTGTTGAAGATAAAAAAATTATGACTCCTACCTAAAATCGTAATGTTATTTGATGAAGAACAAGCTACCTAATGAGAAGATATTTCTTTTTGTTTTTTATGCTTCGACCATCTAGGATCTAGAGTTTTGTCATCGTCTATTTCATATTCTCTAAGGAGAGGGTAAAGGAACTCCTCTCACTGATCATAGGGGTATTTGGAAAACCCTAGAGATCCATCCATAATGGCATAAATATAGATTGATAAAATAATTTTAATTAAATTATAAAAATAAATTTAATTATTTATTTAACTAAACACAACCACCCATGACAGCTTTTATACGTACTGTCTGCACCAATATATTTTAATTCACTCCTAAGGTAAACCTCACATTCCGAACTCAATTGTGACCTCGTATTTTTGACCTAACATTTTATTTATGACTTATCTCATTTCTTTTATGAAACCATTTTTGAGTGATGTAAAATATATTTAATATATTTATAAAATAAATTTTCTGAACATGAGGCCTTGGATTCCCACTCTGTCTCAATGTTTTCATCTGAAAATATGCTAATAAATATTCCAAATTATTACAAGTAAAAATCAGGGCCTCTATAACTGAAATATCATTGGGTATTCAAGAGCAGAATATAAACCATAAACAAAAATGTCTACATGCATGTGTATAAAAATTAAAATTTCATCGCCAACTTCCTATACCTATTATAACTTATTAATAAGTGATCATTTTTAAGAAATTTTGAAATATAAATTTAAAACTACATTTTTATACCTCCATTTTTTCAAACCTAGATTTATGAATTTAATTAAAGTAATACCTATATGATTTTTTAAAAAAGATGGTGGCACGTTTAAAACATACTTATAAAATACTACATGGAATCATAAACTATTAATTTTACAGAAGATTACTATTAAGAGAATAGTTACCTTAGAAAAAGAAAAATATGAAATTTGAAATCAATAAAAATAATAATATGGATAACCGAATCAATAACATTTTTATATTAAAACGAAATTATTATAAAAAAATTGTACAATTTGATGTATAAAACTAAGCACCAAGGGGAGACACTAGTGTGATTAATGGTGTGAAATTTCTATGAAAATAATAATTTCAATTATAAAACCATTTGAAATGATTATCTTGAAGAATAATGTTGGGAGGACTTATTTTAATGTCCTAGTTGTTACCAAATCCAAATAGTCACATGATAATTAGTTACTATTCTAGAATTTTTAAATGTGTCAAGAGAGAGTACCAATGACTTGTTAACATGTTCGAGCCAAAAAAACTATGTAACCTAGGTTACCATGTGTTTTTTTCCATTTGAAAAAGATAATATTTTATAGAAACATGTCCTTTTAATAACCCATCACAAGATTACAAATTCATAAAATAAGCACACACATCCTGCAAACATTTTAGTTTTCAAATTATGAGGAATAATTTTAAATTCCCAATAAAAATATGATAAATCATAAAAACAATCACAATAAGTATTTAAGTAATTAATAATATATTTGTAAAACATGGGGTGTAAGGTAAAACAAAACACTGTCATTTTATCAATTTCATTCAAAATCCACACAAGATTTTTTGATTGTTGGGTTTTACTATGAAATTTAGATCCCTAATCTCTCTCTATATCGTAATGCAAATATAAATTTATATATATATAGATATTTATGTATGTATCTCCACTCATGAATTTATATATTCTCATGTGAAATTGTAGATATATATATATATACCAATTTATATGTGTATAATTATTTATTACATCAAAAAACATTTACAAACCATAACATTTTATTTCAAAACGAATCATCATAAACATTATCAATACTTTGTATTTTAGGAGTTACATGAAATTGAATATAGAACAAAAGAACCATTTCGGTATTCATTTTGATGAAAAAAATAAAATAAAAAATTACACAATTTATTGATAAGGGAAATTAGATATATTTTTCAAACACATGGTGTGCACAATTAAATAAAACTTGATTTGAACTGATGATCAAAATGTAAATACACTCTATTTTCAATGAAAACTATGTTGAAAACTATTTTTAAATTTAGATAACCCCAAAAACTCAAAATACTATCATTAATAAAAGATATCAATTTTAAAATCCATGAAATCAAATTTTATATAATATAAAAAATAACTTAGGTGTAAAACCAACATTAATTTATGGGGAAAAGCAAAAAAATTTAAATACGAGTTGGAATGAGCCTTGAATAGAGATTTCACATCTTGAAAACCCAAGCCACATGAAAGAAAGTCCAAAAACTATCCAAAAGATTGTAGAAATTTTTTATATATTTATAGAGAGTAGAAAATAAGGACTATATAAATGAAATAAGAATGAAAATAAGAAGAAACCATAACATGAATTGAACAAAACATTAAAATTAAGATTCCTTCATTGAAAATACATGTAGATGGATGATATTGTCGCATAGGTTACGTCATTTACATATTTTATGAGATAAAAGGACATAAGGGGGATATTATTGGTTCTTACTAGCATCATATAATTTTTTAGAAACCCATTTTTTACTCTACTACGATGTTCAAAGATTAAATACATGTTCACACCACAGACATCCTCCCCTAGAAAACATTATCACTATCCAAAATTGATCATGGCATGAACCTAATGTTCACGACATGAATCTACTTTTATTCTACTACATTTTTAAAAACCCAAAAAATGGATGGAAAAATAAACAACATGGGAAAACAAATAAATAAACAAACAAAGAAATAAATAATGTAAACAATGGATGTTGTGTGGTAAATACCACCAGGTATCAACTAGCACATATTCATGACACTCCAATATCCATCATAAATACTTTCACACAACCCATGACATCATCCACCATAATTTACAATACAATTAACCCCCTACACTTACTTAATCAACCACCATCTCAAAATTATGTCCTAGAAAATACAAACCCATTTAAATAAAATAACCTAGACATCAATAAAACACACACAACCTAAACTATTATCCAACTATACAAGAATATTATTTTAATAATTTCCTTCCTAGTATAATAAATAAAAAAAATTTAAACAACACAATTATTTTCTATAATTCAATCATTATATTTATATTATCATTTAGACACTAATCCTTTTATGAGTTGTTATTTATATAATAAATCAGATAAGTAAAACTTTTTATTGAGTAATTATAGAAATCGTTGTTTTAAGGTAATTATAATATCAGATAAATTATGCATCTATAACATTGAACAAAGATTATCAAAATCATGAAAAAATAACAAAAGTCTCATTTATGCTATATTCCCAGGAATTTTGATCCCTTTAGTTATCATATAAATATTAGGATTCATAAAAGTATTTAATAATATTTAAATCATATTGCGAAAGGTAAATTATTTATAAAAAATAAGAGACAGTTCTTGAACATACTACCTTGACTGGAAATTCAGTAACTATCTATATTGATATAGAAAACACGGGGGGTAATGCTTACAGACATGTAATTGAAAATGGGAAATACAACCAGATTAAATAGTAACATTAGAGTCTTGGGTTCTTATCATCTAGAGATGAGAAAATAGTCTAATTGGAAATGATTCCAAAATATTTAAAATAATATAATCGACGACAAGTTATTATTCCCTGTGATCTTATTTTTTGAAAATTTTCTAGATCTCTATTAATCCAATACAAATAATGGGTTTCAACTATCATTATATTACAAAAAATAAACCCCCACCTCAAATCATAATTTTAATTCTCCATAGTGGAAGGAATTTTATTTAGGTTACAAAATTAAAATTTTTTATTTTTTTATGATTTATAATTTAAATTTATATTAAAAGATATGATTTTTACTAAATCTATAATTTATGTAAAATTCACTAAGTTGAGACTCATACAAAATGGATCTAGAAAAAGAAATAAATCTAACATAAATTCAATTATAACTATAGAAATAAATTACCCATATAATAATCATAAAATATGCTAATAAAAATCTTAAATAACACTTAAGAAAATAAATGTCCCTTAAAAAAATAAAAAATATTGGAAATTAATAACCCATAAAAAATAAAAAATAACCAATGGAAAATAATATAACTTAACTAAATCGAAAATTAATCCTTCATAAATAAATAAACCTTGAAAAAATAAAAAATAAATTACAAAATGGGATTTGAAACTATAAATCATAAAATCCATTCCATATAATGCCAAGATGGCACCATAACCAAAAATTATATAATTACATTAAAACATATAGATTTACCTTCTAAACTATAAAATAACTTATATACCCACAGAATAACATTAAAACTAAACCATAAAATTAAACAAACCTTTTGGAACCTTTAAATCACCAGAATCATCCCCCGACATCCCAACATTAACGAAATAACATTTTAAAGGATATGGTAAAATCAAGGCCCTTGGAATATGATATTGACCACATAACTAATTACATATGTAGTTTAACCATGTTTTTCATCTCTTAATTCTAATAAGTACATTATTAATTTTAAAAGATTTTATCCATACATGATTGGTATATATCTATTCTTAGAACTATTTTTTTAAATCAGTTCAGTATTTTATAAATGTATTAACTCTAAATTTTCTCAAGAACCTTATTTGATCTAATCAAATAGTTCCTCAGAACAAAGCTATATGTTATTTTTATTTATCATTTAGTTGATAATTTATGCAGAAAATAATAATTAATAGATTATATATTAGTAAAATCATTTCAAAAATATAATATCTCATTGATATATAATAGTATAATGTGAATAATTTTCCCACTAATACATTAATATATACAATGATAATCACCATACCAATTAAATATCATAAAGTTTTTTACATCACTAAAACGGGTATTTTATCTTCTATAACCCCTCTTCATTTCATAAATAGATATTTATAGATTCCATACCTTTTCAGTATCAAATGGATCAATAAAAACCAAAAGATGTGTCATCTACATATATTCAATTAAATTTCCACTAATTAATTTATTTTTTAAATATATGTAATATATTTCATAATCATATCATTATAAAATATATTGGTTAATTATATTGAATTTATTAATTGAAAAATAATTGAATGTATCAATATAAAAAATTCATTGACTGTTCTTTAATCATATTACCACCAATCCCGCATTATTGTTATATACCCTAACAGTAATGCATGTCTTCTTAATAAAGACTGATTTATAACTTAATAGTCTAGAAAAATATAGAAAATCAAGTAAAAAAGTCAATCTGGCTCGGTGTTTATAGATTCCATCTAACCATTCCTTAGAGTAATCCATTTTAGGGTATAAAAAACAATATCTTCCTCATTAGTTCTTGACTAGTCATCAATGAACATAACATCAAAGCAGGGACTTTCAATGGATCCCTAAAAGATCAAGGTACTTATGTTATGGGAGTAGCTGAAGAATGATTTTGAGATAAGTAGATTCCTTGGCTTGGTAGGACACTATAGGCAGTTTATTCGGGATTTCTCTCAACTTACATCATCCATGACCGCACTCCCCTGGAAGGGGGTGATGTTTTTTGTGTCATATAATGTTAGGAGTCCTTCTACGTGTTGACATGGTGGGTTACTACCTCCCCTGTGTTGATCTATCTGGAATCTAGAAAGGGCTACATGGTGTATTATGATGCTTCAGGTACGGGTCTCTAGTGTGTTCTAATAGAGGATGGTCATGTGGTGGCGTATGGATCCCACCAACTCTGACCACTCAAAATTAATTATCCAACACCCAACATGGAGATCGAAGATTTGATGCATTATTTGAAGACTTGGTGTCACTACCACTTTGGGGAGATGTTTTTTGTCTATTCTGATCAAAGGATATTATCATATATCTTCTCACAAAACCATCCTAGACTAAGGTATTAGCATTGGATCAAATACATGCAGGGGTTGAACATTGATTTCTTCTACATCTCGGGGAAGGGAAATGTTGTGTAAGATTCCTTGACAAGAAGAGTATTAGTGCAAGCTTTGAGGAAGTCCACTAATGAGTGGACTCTGATGGGGATCCTTTCTCAGATGTATATGGAGACAAGGATCATAGTAGAGGTGTGTTCTTGGAGTGTGTTCAGTTGACCCCTTCTCTTGTGGAGATGATTCTATGGTAGCATCCCAGTGATGAGCTATGTCAGTGGTCGGTGAAGTTTCTTCTTAGGGGGGAGACATCTTTAGATTTCTCTTCATCCCATGAGGGTTTCTTTGGCTTTAAGGGATACATAGTTCGCCTTTTTCTCGGTATAAGGTTGTGATGTAGGAAAACCAACCGTTTTAGTGGGTTGTCCATCTGGATTCCACCCATATGTATTATGATATTAATTTTTAGTTCTAGTGGCTAGGCTAGAGAGGAACCTAGGTGTCTTCGTGTCAAGAAGTGATACTTGTTAGTATGTGAATGAATACCATTAAAGGCCCTCAGGATTTCTTTAGTAGTTACCCATTCCTACCAAGATGTGGGATGATCAAATCAGGGATTTCATAGTGTTCTTTCCTCGTACAACTTGGTGAAGGAATGTTACATGGGTGGTGATTTATCATCTGACCAAATCAGTTTAGGTTCCGGGTGCAGAAGAAGCGTGTTGGAGGGTGTACCCAACATTAATTTTAGAGTTAACAATGATAAATCCAGGATCTGTCAGGATAATAAAATACCCGATATTTGAAATAGAATGATGAACTAAAAAGAATGAGGGGAGTCTCGAAAACATATGTAGGAACATCGATTGTTGGTTATAATTAATTTAATTAATTGACAAGAATTACCTTGATGGAATTCTTTATTCAATGATGTTTCTATTCACAATCTGATGTGATCCATCGTTTCATTGTAGAATCCTGGTGTATGATTCCTCTAGTGGTGATCCATAGATGCTCCACGTATCCCTGGACATCGCCAAAGGGATCTCTGAGTGCTAGCGTGGAAGAGCCTTCACATGAGATGTTCACCTTCGACCACCTTGATCTGGTGGAGGTGGATCTCTCTCTCATAGCTTGAGAGCATTCATTGTGGAAAAGGAATTATCTCTTGGATTAAAAGCTTTTCCAAATCTGTTCTGTATAACCACACAAAAAATGGATAGGCTAATGAGAAATATATAATTGGGATTTTTTAATTACATAGAATAATAAAATTAATTAATTACCTGAAAGAATTTATTCATTTCAATTAATTCCTTGAAATACCCCATGTCTATTAATATCAGTTGACTATTATTATTACTTGACATGCACCCATAGAATTACACCTAATATTATTTAAGTAAATAAATAATATTATTTCTCATAAATTCCCATAAAAATACATGGCGTGTATATTTAATATACACTGCGTGTACATTTATTTTTCCATTTTTCATTATTTCATCCACCACATTTATTAGACCATGAATAATGTCTATTTATTTCTAAAATAAATATCGATTCAATACTCGCTAAAAAATATATTATTTCACCGACAATATATTCTCTCAATTAACTAGTGTAAAAATAAATGTGATCAGTCGTTCTTAAATAATTATTAGACCTCTATCAGGAATAGTTTTTATATAACTTGTTAAATTAATGTTTAACTATGATACTTGGACAAACATAGTGTGTGAACTTCTAGGCCTCTTTTTCAATGGCATTAGACAGAGCCTGCCTAAAGTCCAAGGATCGTGTCTAGAAACATGACAAGGCACCCATAGAGAAAGAAGTTAATGTCGCACTAACGCATCCCCTCCTACGAACGCTTATCGTGTAATATAACCTCTTTGTCTTGATATCTCGAATCAAGTGGGTTGCATGCTAGTGCCATCAACCCATGTAAAAAATTATTCTTTCTTTGACTTTCTAGAATTGACCTTACACATTCCACACCATGGACATGGATTTATTTAGGCTATATCAATTCCGTCAATGGGACTGAGATATCTACTTCTATTAAAGAAGTGAAGGGAAAAATCATTTATCACAGTATCTATTAATGTAGTATCACTCGTGATGTACCCAACGTATCCTGCCTCATTTCGAACAGTGTGTCGTAACAGTTTTCATCAATATAACGAAGTGCGCGAGTTGTAATAACATTAATAACAATCTTAAAGTCCAAGGACCAATACACATGTCCACAGATAAGAACATCCAATGACACTATAAAATGTGGATTTCCTACTAGCGGGTCTCATTCCCAAAATATCGTCTTGGATATTACCAAGGATGCACATCATGGGAAGGTACCTCAATATTTTATGAGTCCTAAACCATAATGGAATGTATTATTTGTGTCCCTCAAATAACATCATATTTCCATAGAACTTATATTCAAGAACATTGTTACGGAACATTCGGGTTCTCATCATAGTAGGGATCTGCTATAACGCTTTAATGGAACTGTTGTCCTCAAAAAATTATCACAAGCATTGTCATGTAGAAGAACAATGAAGATGCGATATGGTATTTATTAATGAATAAAGAACAATTTAGTTGGTTCTAGGCCACCAACTCCAACAGAATCCTACTTGGACTATAGACAACTTCTAACAACCTTTAACCCGCTAGTTCCCATATGATATTAATGCTTCTGCTGAGAGAGGCATTTATTCTTGGGGTCTGCCACGTTCTCTTCTAGAGACACTTTTCTCACTACAACTTCTCTCCATTTATAGAAATCATTCATGAGGTGATACATTAGGTGTATGTGCTTTGTTTTTTGATGTGACGTTGGTTCTTTTTCAAGAGCCACTGGTACAATATTATCACAATACAACGTGAAATGATCATTACTGTTAGGCACCACATCAATATCCTAGAAAAAATTATGAATCTAGACGGCTTCATTGGAGGCATCAGAAGCCGATATATATTTCCACACCACTGTAGAATAGGTGAAAAATGGCTGATTTGAAATCTTCCATCTCATAGCTACTCCATTGAGAAAGAAATCATATCCATATTGTGACTTGAGATCGTTCTGATCTATCTAAAAACTAGCATCAGCATACCCTCTAATGAATACCTCCTCGTCTCTGCTATAAACTATTAATATATCCTTAGTTCTTCTTAGATACTTAAGGATAGTCTTAACAGTAGTCCAACGATGTTCTCCTGGATCTTTTTGAAATAATCCTACCATGATCAGTGCATACACAACATCAAGCCTGGTATATAACATGGCAGTCATGATGTATCCTATAGTCTAAGCTAATGGGATCTTACTCATTCTATCTTTCTCTTGTTGTGTCTGAGGAGAAATTTTTGTTGAATGATGTACACCATGTGACACTAGAACCAATACATTATAGTATTGTACCATACAAAATATCTTTATTATATGGTCAATGTATATATCGTGACTTAGTTCCGGCATCCTCTTGGATCTATCATTAATTATCTTGATCCCTAAAATATAGGCTTCTTCACCTATGTCCTTCATGGAGAAACACTTGTTCAACCAGTCCTTAATTGACTGTATGATTAGTAAATAATTTCTAATAATCAATATGCCTTCAACATATAATACTAGGATAATGATCACATTCCCATTAATCCACTTATAAACACATGGCCCACATTCGTTATTAATGAAACCAAATTCCTTTATGGATTCATCAAATATAATGTTCCATGACATGGATGCTTGCTTTAATCGATAAATGGATTTATGCAACTTGAAAAACCGATTGGATTCACCTCGTGTCACAAACGCTTCTGGTTGTGTTATATAGACATTTTCCTAAAGGTTCCCATTATGGAATATTGTTATGACATCAATTGGCCAAATTTCGTAGTCATGGTAAGCTACTATGGAATGTATGATTCTAATGGATTTAAAAATGGAAACTGGAGAGAAGGATTGATCATAGTGAATTCCTTGATGTTTTCTGAATGATTTATCTACTAGCCTTGTTTTAAAGGTTATAACATGAAATTCCATGTCCTGTTTTCTATTGAATACCCATTTTTATCCAACATCCTTTACATGAAATAGCTCATCAACTAGAACCCAGACTTGGTTCTAATACATGAAATCCATCTCGGAATTCATAGGTTCTATCCATCTTGTATCTTCTGAGCTTTCTTCTTCTTCCTTCTAGTAGATAGGTTCATCATTTTCCAAAAATAATGACTCACCATCCTCAGTGACTAGAAAACCATATCCCTCTAGTTCCCTTACCTCTTTTGAGCTCTTATACAGTACTTGTGTTTCTGGAACCTTCCACGGGGACTTGTGGAACTTATTCCTATACCAAATCATGTGTATCTCCAACATCAACTTTGTTGAAGTAAATCATGATCTAACTATACTTTTTGGGAATGTGCTCCCTCTCAAGAAAGAACACTTGTCTGGAGACAGTCACTTAATTTTCTGAATAGTTATATAGGTAATATCCATTCATTTCCTTGGGATGTCCTATAAAGATACACTTCGTGCCCTCGGGTTCTAGTGTGTTTCCTGGGAATTCTATAACAAATTCCTCACATCCCCATACACGTGTGTGAAACAAAATGGGTTTGTTTCCATTCCATAACTCAGAGGTAATTCCATTTTCCTCCTTGGTTGGTAGTCGGTTTAATTTCTTTCTTGTAGTCTATAATGCATATCCCCAAAATGATAATAGAAGATATGTATGACTCATCATAAACCTCACCATGTACAACAAGGTGTGGTTCCACCTTTCACTAAAACTATTAAACTATGGTGTATTTGGAGGAGTGAGCTGATATAGAATCCCAAACACCAGTAGAATTTTTATGAACTCTTGGTTCAGATATTCTCCACCTTGATCGGATCAAAGGTTCTTTATCTTCTTACCAAGCTAATTCTATATATAATTCTTGAATTAATTAAATTTTTATAAGGCTTATGAAATTTCCTTCATTAATTAGACATATCCGTGTCTACTAAAATCATTAGTAAAAGTAATGAATTATGAATGTCCACCTCTAGATTCTACATGAAATGGTCCACACACATCCGAGTCCACCAATCCTAGAAGCTCTATGGCCCTTTCACCTTATCCATCGAAATGAGGTTTGTTTATTTTTCATTGTAAACAAGTGTTACATCAATCATGTGGTTTTAGCTCATTAGAGTCAAAATATCCATCTAGGAATAGATTTTTCAAGTGCTTCTCGCTTACATTACTGAGATGGTGATGCCACAACTGGGAGACGTATGAGTCATCTGAGTTTGTTTCATTTTATATTTCTAACACTTGGTTTTCATAATTTAATACATAAAACCATTATTTAAATGCCCCATACCATAATATATGTTGTTCTTATAAAAAATAAAACCCTTATTTTCAAACATGAAAATAAATCCATCCATATCCAAACAAGATACAGAAATTATGTTCTTGGTAAAACTAGGAACATAAAAATAGTTATTTACAACAAAAATAATCCCAGTTAGAAATGAGAGGTGGTAATCTCCAATTTCTAACTCATCCAGCCTCTCACCATTGGTAGCTCGAAGATCCACCTCTCCTTTGGAAATATTTCTAAATCTACTTGGTTCATTCATTTGAATACAGATTCGAGCCCCACAAGATGTATCTAATACACAATGTGTAAAATTGGAAAGATTACACTCAATAACAAATGCACCATTATCATCCCCACGCTTTTGGGTGTAGTTCCTCTTCGAGTGGCCTTTCTTTTTGCATGGAAAAGAAACCGCATATTGTTCCTTACCCTGCCTTTGGATATTCCACGTCTTTGAGGGATGACGCTCAGGGGCTTCAGGCCATTTATAATTCTTTGGCACCTTTTCCATGTCCGTCCTTTTCTTATTCACCATAAGAACTGCGGGTTTGTCACACCCCATGTCCTTATCTACTGTAACACCCTGAGATTTTATGAGAAGTATTCTTTTTAATTTATTTGATGTATTTTGTTGTATGATACCCCAATATTATCTTTCATTATAAGAAACACTGTATTAGCTTGCAGTACATGAAAACTAATCTTGGATCGTGTTACACACAATTTCACGTTTGTTTGATAGTATTTATTCTACGCAACATTGAGTATATATATATATATATTCAATGTATTAATTATATATGGTTGGATTTTGTTATATTAAACAACAAAGGAGTCGTGCACTACACGCAACCCGTACTTGGCTTGCATTATACGCAATCACGACCTTCCTCGATAGCATGTGTTGTACGCAATACTGGGTTTTACTAAACAACGATATATTATTATAATATTATTATGAACTAGCCGTTATGAATAGTATTTACTAAATTTTGAATTTTATAACATTATTATTCATCTTATACATTTTCTAGAACATGGTATAAGAACAAAATAAATTTTTGGGGTAAAATATGTATTTTTCAAAAAATGCAGTTTTGCCACCTTTTGATGGCGCACCCAATTTATATCTACTTTTGACATGTTTATAAATTCAATTTTACAAAATAAAATTCTTCTTCTGAATTAGGTTATAAAAATTTACATTGGATACAGTTTTGATATGTTTCTGATAACTTTCATATTTTAATGAATAGTAAAAACACACTATATTTTAATTAAAAACAACTTTTTCATCGTAATAATTTATATGGTTAAATTATAATATTGAATGGTTTTAAAGTATAAATAGAATATATTTTTACCATTTAATATAATTTATGTCATTAGCATTGATTTTACCTTGAATTCGTAGGTTAAATCAATTCAGTCTTTTGCAATGTTTTAAACAAAAACCTGTTTTCTTTCGACAACGGGATTAATTTTAATTTAATTTCTGAAACTATTGTGTATTGAATTTGGAAAAATGGATTCCATATTTGGAATCAGTGGATCCAAATTATGTTAATAATCTAATTTTTATTTTTGGGCATTATGAATAGTAACTACGGTAAATTTTATTTACCATAGTTAAAGGTAAATCGGGTAATTAATGGTAAATATAAGACTATAAAATTACCCTAAAACCTGAAAAAATTCTATTAGATGACTAAAAGTTTACCCATATCACCTAAGGGTCGGAATAGATTAATTTTATAGACTTTTTTCCTTAAAAATAATTTAATTGTCATTAAAACCAATGAAAGTGACAACATGTCACTCTCTTAAATCTTATAAGTATAATAATTTTAATTTAGTGATAAACTTCATGAAAATTCGAAACTGAATAGTATCCATAAATATAATAAAATTATCTACATCATATGAATTTATTTTTAATTTTTATGGATTAAATAATTATCATTAATTGTGACACAATAGTGATGCAGAAATTGTTTATCTAGTGAAAAATCAAGAATATAGTATTTATTAAACTAATAGTGACCGTAAAATGCACAAAACCCTGACCAAAAATTTTTGGTCATGTAAAGGTAAACCATAATCATCCAATGGTCTAATATTTGACCATTTGGAGCTTTATAAAAGCGATTATGACAATTATATTATTTTATTTTAAATGATGCCAAAGTTGTCACCTTCATAATTTAGTAAATATAACAATTTAAATATTGTGATTTTAAGATGATAAATTAGTGTAAAAGTATTATTGTAAAATTTAATAGATTTATCTTAGTCATAGGATTTTATTTTTAATTTTTATTCAAAAAAATTATATTAAATAATTATACAAAAATGTTGTAGTAATTATTTTATTAAGAGATAAAACAAATAAATGGTTTTAAAAATAATAAAATAAATATTATATGAACTACTTAATGTGATCCACTATTTTTCTATATATATATGACCTTTTATGATTCTATTAAATATTTTAGTTCGAATATATCATCTGTTTAGATTTTATTTAAATTCAAATAAATGAATAGTGTCAAAATTGACAATATTCTTATTTTATAAAAATAACATATTATTAAATTGTTTAAAAATCACAAAAATATTTAAAAATTATAAATTGAAATTTATATAGTCGAAAATGTTATAAAGTATCCAATTATTGAAAATTAACAACACAAAAGTGATTATTTATAACCATTTAATATTTAGAATTTTATTACCACAAATAAACTTAAATAGATTAAATAAGGATAAATCAAAATGATAAGGTTTAAAATAAGATCAAAACATTTCTAAATTTCATTGATTGATGAGATTACAACCCTATCTCATCTAATCTTCAAATATGAGTGATTTGTGGAGGTTTTTAAGTGGGTTTAGATTTATTATAAATTAATATTTTTAAGAATTCAAAAGGTGCCCCTCTCCTCCCTTATAAAAGGGCACGTCGTCCCTCTCCTCCTAAAACAACATTGAGCTTTCAAGCTCTGCCAAACCCTGCCAAATTCCCTTCTCTACTTCCCTAGAAACATCCTAGAGGTCCTGGTATTCTTCAAATGCCAATTTTAGTGCCCTAAAAGGAGGTATCAAAGAGGCGCTTCAAAGAAGAGGTAATGTCTGTTACCGATTTTTTCAACTTTATTTCGTCATCCACTTATTATTCATTAGTTGTTTAATTATGAAGTAATAACATAAGTATCACTCATATATTTATATTTCATTATAATTATGAAACAACCCTATTTCACCATCTATCCATCCTATGTAAAACTAAATCATCGCGCGTGCGTACGTACGGAATACTGTCTCCACTCCGTGGTGTAATCTATTTTCTGCCACCACCTTACATGGATGGGTATAATGGTGTAAATAAATAAATATATTTGGTTATTGTAAAGTTATATTGATTCTGTAATATTATACATACACTTCAATACAATTCCACGATCATGGGAATGATATCATCGCTCGTGTGTACGTACGGACTACCATCTCCATGAATTCGATGAGATTCATTTTCCATGATTAACGATTAAAGAATGATTATAAAGTATATATAATGAATAATAATGAAATATATGACATAATTAAGCTACTGGATTTATGTATACATATATATATATATATATATTTTATCTACTTAATTCCATTCAATTCAATAAGGAAACGAAAAAAACATTCATGCGTACATACGGACTACCGTCTCCAGGAATGATGTATTTCATTCCTTTTATCGATCTATAATATATATGTATATGATGAATATATATTATATATAAATCATGTTTTACATTCTAGAATTACATAAATCGTGATATAAGTAATAATATCAAGAACGACAAGTCGAAACACATACAATAAATGAAATGATTTTACCCAAAACGCTGCTTTAACATGGAATTTACAAAATAAAGGGTAATATAAAGTGACATGTGAAACATATATGATATCATAAGAATTAATACGATTATTTAATAAGTCAATGACATTATTTAAATCAATATACAGGAGGTTTGGATCCATACGAAGCATATCGGACCTAAGGTAAGGGATAACTTTTCCAATCTCATTTTTATCCGAGATTGTTTATTCGTAAGTATTTACTGGGGTTATATTTATCATCCATGTATTTGTTTTATAAAAATGTTTTCATGTTTGATTAATGTCTTTTTTACAAATTTTTTACTTTTACTACATGGTATGTATGGAATCTTTCTTTTATAGGGTACTTTTTGACTTTTTCAGAAAAAGTACAAGAAGAATGTTTTTTTAACTTATACTGCACGAACGGATTTTTACGGTTTTATAAAGCCTTATTTTCCTGAAGCTTCTTCCAAAATATTTCATGACTATTTTCAACAAAATCCTTTTCTTTTAAAATTGCATGAAGTTTTGTGAAAAGAAATTGATTTTGAAGAAGAAAGGATATTTTCCTCAAGAATTCAGTTCAAGTGTTTTATCAAAACCATTTTTCATCTAAGATGAAATTATTTCATATGTGTATATTTCAGGTATAATGTATCTATGATTTACATTGTTTCAATTTTATTATGATGAAATGATATCCATTTGTTTTATATGGATTATGTTATGATGGGATGATATTTCTGAAACCCATTTTATTCCTTGGGTTATGATGAATGATTTAGGTTTATGTTGTGGCACACATAAGAATGATTTAATTGTGAGATGGGTGGGACCTATATATCTCTCCAATTAATTGGGTATGGATTTATATATAATGATATAGACATGGCTATAACGGTATGTTAATCTGGTTCAGTGTTACAGGACTGAAACGAGGAGTGAACTCGATTTAGAAAGGGACTTTGTCCACTAAGATGGTCATGGCAGTAATTCCTTAGCTACTTTGGAAATCATATCATGTGCTTAATGGTTTCCACAATTACATGTTTTATTCCCATGCTAATTTATCATGATTAATGTTTCTTCATGATCTATGCCTTATATACTGCCATGTTTTATGTCATTGCTCAAGATTTTGATGTTTAGATTTTATGTTCATGTTTTTTACATTCAAATGTATAAGGATTGTTTTATGTTCTATATGCATACCCTTAATGTCCAATTGAGCTCACCCTTTATATGTTTTCTTTTCCCCGCGATTTAAATAAAGGTTTTAGGTAAGAAAAAAGGGTCAGATCATTAATGGAGATGTTGAAGATCTTTCACCATGATTAGAAGATTATATTCCGAGTTTCCAATGACACTAAACTATGACGATCCTTGTGTGACTGTTTTTGTTATGTATTAAGCATTCCGAAAAATTAATGTAATGTCCATGTACGTCAAGCTTCGGGTCTCTACAGTTTGTTTTAGTTGAACTGGAAGATGCCTTGGGTGTGTAAAATAAGGACACAAATCCAGTAAGTGAAAAGGAAAAGGTTCAGTTAACAGCATGGAAAATGATAATGGTATTGCTACGACATCAGCAATGATTAGATGTTTTAAATGTGGAATATATGGGCATTATGAAAATTAATTCCCTAAGGTAAAATATCATGAACAGAATCATCATGGTCATATGGGTCATATTTATGTGGATGATGATGAGGAGACTTCAAATGATATATGAGATGAAAGAAGTGTTGAAGCTCAGTCAGTTGATTAAGAAGGTAGTGGAATGATTATATGTTTAAAAAGAGTTATTTTGAATAGTTAATGGTACTATGGAATAAAGAATCATCTAAGGATTGTTACACTATTGTTTTTCCAAAATTATTTGAACGTATATGTTGAATGATACCGGTAACCATGAAAGGTTATTCATATATTTTTGGAAAGTAGATGATATGCGCATAATTAAGGGATAAGAAGATAAGGAGATGTTTGATTGTATTCATGAGCTCATGACTGATAAAAGGAATAATTGATATTATGGTTTGATTATATATATTTTTTGGAATTTTGGTATGTGGAAAGTGTTACCTTTTGACAGTATTCATGTTTTCACTAAGTTTCTATGGTAATTTATGTTTCAAGAGAATATATGACTAAGGTATTCATGTGTTTGGAATGCATCCAACCAGATATATCTTATGATATATGTGAGATAATTTCATGTATTCACATTCTTGGTAGATAAACATTCTAGTAATTATTTTCTTTATACGATGAGCTTGGACCATAGTATTTTAGATAAGCCTAAATATTGGAATGGATTATGTTGGGAATAAGTTAGTATTTTTTATGTATAGAAATTTTTTCGATATTATTGATGAGATGTTATAGTAATTTAGTTTTAGAAAAAGGACAACCTGCAGGATGGGCGACAACCCATCGCATCGGACAAGGCTGTGGGAATCGAACCCACAACCGAAGTTCGACTGGCCTTTATCGCCTACCACTGGCCTACAGGAAGACCCAAGTTAGTAGAAACTAGTTTTATTTTATTAAGCGGTATGATATGTGAAGTACAAGTTCATTTTTGGAATCATATATGATTAACCTCACCATAGATGGACTTATGTATATTTGATAACTTTTTCTATCCTTTTGTTTGAAATAGATGGAATGACTCATCATTCTATCACATGATCTGCTAACACTTCATGAATGACAAATTCAACTTCATTTCTTTAAGAGATGAAGTGGAAATTGTTCAGGGCACGAACAACGGTGAGATTGTACCAAAATCAAGTAAGTATTTCTTTTGATTTGAAAATAATTCAACATTAGAGAAATGATCCTGAATCCCAAAAATGTTGTCCTAGTGGCCTTATATCCGATGAATTAGATGGTACCTTAGATCATCACAAATCTATGGCTTTGTGATTGTTGGCTTTTTCAGAGCCATGCTCTCTACCACTCTCCATCAGAACATGATGGTTAGATTTCTCTTCTATATCCATATTTTTACCTATGTTCTCCCACGAGGAAACCCAATGATTAGTTAATTTGGTAACTGTTATGTTTAATACATAACTTTTTGAAATTAAGTTTTTGTATGTGGGTTTCTATTAAAGAAACTTTCAAGTAGTCAACCATTTATAACCCCGACGAATTTCGAGGGGGAAATTCATTTTATGGGGGGTAGAATGTAACACCCTAAGATTTTATGAGAAGTATTCTTTTCAATTTATTTGATGTATTGTGTTGTATGATACCCCACGATTATCTTGTGTTATACGCAACACCGTATTAGCTTGTAGTACATGTAACACTAATCTTGGATCGTGTTCCACACAATTTCATGTTTGTTTCATAGTAGTTATTCTATGAAACATTGAGTATATATATATATATTCAATGTATTAATTAAATATTTTTTTATTTTGTCATATTAAACAACAAAGGAGTCATGCACTACACGCAACCCTGACTTGGCTTGCATTACAGGCAATCGCGACCTTCCTCGATAGCGTGTGTTGTACGCAATACCGGGTTTTACTAAACAAAGATATATTATTATAATATTATTATGAACTAGACGTTATGAATAGTATTAACTAAATTTTTAATTTTATAACATTATTATTCATCTTACACATTTTCTAGAATGTGGTATAAGAACAAAATAAATGTTTTGGGTAAAATTATTATTTTTCAAATAATGTAGTTTTGCCGCCTTTTGATGGCACATCCACTTTAAATCTAGTTTTAGACATGTTTATAAATTTAATTTTACAAAATAAACTTCTTATTTTAAATCAGGATATAAAAATTTTCATTGGATAATGTTTTGATATCTTTCTGATAACATTCACATTTTAATGAATAGTAAAAACACGCTATATTTTAATTAAAATCAACTTTCTTCATCATAATAATTTATATGGTTAAATTATAATATTGAATGGTTTTAAAGTATAAAAAGAATAAATTTTTACCATTTAATATAATGCATGTCATTATCATTGATTTTACCTTGAATTCGTAGGTTAAATCAATTCAGTCTTTTGCAATGTTTTAAACAAAAACCCGTTTTCATTCGACAACGAGATTAATTTTAATTTAATTTCTGAAAATTTTTTGTATTGAATTTGGAAAAATGGATTCCATATTTGAAATCATAGGTTCCAAATTATGTTAATAAACTTCTTTTTATTTTTGGGAATTATGAATAGTAACTACGGTAAATTTTATTTTCCATAGTTAAAGGTAAATCGGGTAATTAAGGGTAAATATATGATTATAAAATTAACCTAAACCTGAAAAAATTATATTGGATAAATACAAGATGACCCATATCACCTAAGGGTCGGAATATATTCATTTTATGGACATTTTTTCTTGAAAATAATTTAATTATTATTAAACCCAATGAAAATGAGAACATGTCACTCTCTTAAATATTATAAGTATAATAATTTTAATTTAGTGATAAAATTCATGAAACTTCAAACAAGAATAGTCCCCAGAAAGCTAATATAATTATCTTCAACATATGAATTTATTTATAATTTTTAGGGATTAAATAATTATCATTAATTCTGACACAATATTGATGCATAAATTGATTATCTTGTGAAAAATCAAGAATATAGTTTTTATTAAATTAATAGTGACCATAAAATGAACAAACCCAGACAAAAACTTATTTTTCATGTAAAGGTAAACCATAATCATCCAATGGTCTAATATTTTACCATTTGGAGCCTTATAAAAGAGATTATGACACTTATATTATTTTATTTTAAATGATTCCAAAGTTGTCACCTTCGTAATTTAATAAATATAACAATTCAAATATTGTGATTTTAAGATTATAAATTAGATTAAAAGTATTATTTTTAAATTTAATAGATTTATATTTTTCATAGAATTTTATTTTTAATTTTTATGCAACAAACAAGTATATTAAATAATTTTACAAAATTGTTGTAGTAATTATTTTTTTAAGAGATAAACCAAATAAATGGTTTTAAAATTAATAAAATAAAACCTATATGAACTATTTAATGTTATCCACTACTTTTATAGATACATATGACCCTTTATTAATCTATTAAATATTTTAGTTCGAATATATCCTCTGTTTAGATTTTATTTAAATTCAAATAAATGAATAGTGTCAAAATTGACACTATTGTTATTGTATAAAAATAACATATTATTAAATTGTTTAAAATCCAAAAAAATATTTAAAAATTCTAAATTTAAATTTATATAGTCTAAAATGTCATAAAGTATCCAATTATGTAAAATTAACAACACATAAGTTATTATTTATAACCATTTATAATTTATAATTTTATTACCACAAATAAACTTAAATCGATTAAATAAGGATAAATCAAAATGATAAGGTTTAAAATAAGACCAAAACGTGTCTAAATTTGATTTGTTGATGAGATTACAACCCTATATCATCGAATATACAAATATGAGTCATATTTTGTGGTTTTTAAGTGGGGTAAGATTTATTATAAATTAATATTTTTAAGAATTCCAAAGGTGCCCCTCTCCTCCCTTATAAAAGGGAACCTCCTCACTCTCCTCCTCACACCACATTGAGCTTTCAATATCGGCCATACCCTGAAACATTCTCTTATAAACTTCCATAGAAACATCCTAGAGGTCCTGGTCTTCTTCAAATACCAAATTTAGTGCCCTAAAAGGAGGTCTCAAAGAGGCGCTTCAACGAAGTGGTAATGTCTGTTACCGATTCATTCAACTTTATTTATTCATCCACTTATACTTATTTGGTTGTTTCATTATGAAGTAATAACATCAGTATAACTAATATAATTATATGTTATTATAATTATGAAACAACCCTATTTCACCATCTATCCATCCTACGGAAAACAATATCATCGCGCGTGTGTATGTACGGAATACCGTCTCCACGCCGTGGTGTAATCTATTTTTCGCCACCACCTTACATGGATGGGTATAATGGTGTAAATAAATAACTATATATGGTTATTTTAAAGTTATATTGATTCTGTAATATTATACATACACTTCAATACAATTCCACGATCATGGGAATGATATCATCGCTCGTGCGTACGTACGGACTACTATCTCCACGAATGCGATGAGATTCATTTTCCATGATTAACCATTCAAGAATGATTATAATGTATATATAATGAATAATAATGAAATATATGATATAATGAAGCTACTGGATTTATTTATACATACATATATATATATATATATCATCTACTTAATTCCATTCAATTCAATAAGGAAACGAAAACATCGTTCATGCGTACGTACGGACTACCGTCTCCATGAACGGTGTATTTAATTCCTTTTATTGATCTATAATATATATGTATATGATTAATATATATTATATATAAATCATTTTTTAAATTCTGGAATTATTTAAATAAGGATATAAGTAATAATATCAAGAACGACAAGTTGAAACACATACGATAAATAAAAGTATTTTACCCAAAATGCTGCTTTAACATGGAATTTACAAACGAACGGGTAATATAAAGTCACACGTGAAAGATATATGATATCATAAGAATGAATATGATTATTTAATAATTCAATGACTTTATTTAAATCAATATACAGGTGGTTCGGATCCATACGAAGCATATCGGACCTAAGGTAAGGGATAACTTTTCCAATCTCGTTTTTATCCGAGATTATTTATTCGTAAGTACTTACTAGGGATATATTTATTATCCATGTACTGGTTGTCTAAAAATGATATCATGTATTTTTAATGTTCTTTTTAACCATTTTTGACTTTTACTACAAGGTATGTATGGAATATTTCTTTTACAGGGTACTTGTTGACTATTCCGTCAAAAGTTCGAGAAGAATGTTTTTTTTACTTATACTGCACGAACATATTTTTATTTTTTTATAAAGCCTTATTTTCATGAAGCTTCCTCCAAAATTTTTCATGACTATTTTCAGCAAAATTCTTTTCTTTTAAAATTGCATGATGTTTTGTGAAAAGAAATTTATTTTGAAGAAGAAAGGATATTTTCCTCAAGAATTCATTTCATGTGTTTTATCAAAACAATTTTTCATCTAAGATGAAATTATTTCATATGAGTATGTTTCAAGTATAATGTATCTATGATTTACATGGTTTCAATTTTCTTATGATGAAATGATATCCATTTATTTTATATGGATTATGTAATGATGGGATGATATTTATGAAACACATTTTATTCTGTGGGTTATGATGAATGATTTAGGTTTATGTTGTGGCACACATAAGAATGATATAATTATGAGAATGGTGGGACCTATATATCCCTCCAATGAATTGGGTAAAGATTTATATCTCATGAGATAGATAGGGATGGAATGGTAAGTTAATCCGGTTCATTGTTACAGGACTGAAACGAGGAGTGAACTCGATTCAGAAAGGGACTTTGTCCACTAAGATGGTCATGGCAGTAATGCCTTGGCTTCTATGGAAATCATATCATGTGCTTAATGGTTTCCAAAATTACATGTTATATTAACATGATAATTTGTCATGACAAATTTTTCTTCATGATCTATGCCTTATGTACTGCCATGTTTTATGTCATTGCCCAAGATTTTGATGTTTATATTTTATGCTCATGTTTTTTACATTCAAATGTCTAAGGATTGTTTTATGTTCTCTATGCTTACCCTTACTGAGCATTTGAGCTCACCCTTTATATGTTTTCTTTTCCCCAGGATTTAAGTAAAGGTTTTAGGTAAGAAAACAAAAGGGGAAGATCATTAATGGAGATGTTGAAGATCTTTCACCATGATTATAAGATTATATTCCGAGTTTCCAAAGACACTAAACTATTATGATCCTTGTGTGTCTGTTTTTGTCATGTATTAAGTATTCCGCAAAAGTAATGTAATGTCCATGTACGTCATGCTTCGGGTCTCCACATCTACCTTTCTAATTAAGGTCATAAGTTCTAATATAATATTCTCATTGTTTCTCATGTTGTATTTGATAATAAATCTTGATAAGGTCTTGGGAAGTGATTATAGGATGAGATTTGTATGCAAATCATCCGGGAAATTAGTCCCTAAGATGTCCAGGCATTCAATGTAGCCATTGATCATGACTAAATGATGCCTAGTTGGAATAGACTATCCACGATTAGTTGTAAACAAATCATTAGAGATCTCAAATATCACCTATCTCGCCTTCTCTTGATAGACATTCTTAAGGTGAGACATCATGATATATGCATCCATGTTTTCATGTTGCATTAAGAGCTCATTAGTCATGGACGATAGTTTGCAACACTGGAAATTTGTGGCATCATCTATGTGTTTCATATAGATATATAGTTCCTCATCATTGGACTCTTTTCTAGGCGCCACTGGAATAGTCTCTTCCAACACATAAAATTTCCTCTCGTGGTGAAGGATGACACGTAAACACCACTGCCACTCTTGAAAAATTGGTCCCAGTGAGAAGGTTTTCCTTCTCAAGTGTGGTTTATAATGATATGTTTGAATTCATTTTTATTTTCATTTATAAAAATTAAGATAATAACAGGTATAGTAATTTATTTTGATAAAACTAAGACAAATAAATAAATTAATACTTATTAGTCTCCCACTATTTTATCAAAATCCAATAGCCTTAAACATTGACTTCAGAATATTATATTTCCTGAATATTCTAGTGTCAAGGATCCATATTTCCCATAAAATTACCCAAAATATAGTTGGTCAAGCAACATGAAGGGTTTAGGTAGGCATTATAAATGACAACTGCATTAACTTGCAGCTCCTTGATCCACTGAGTGGACTCCCCAATCATGAAATTTTTTTATTTTTGGATTTCCACAACATTTGCCTCCTGGTCACACCATGTCCAATAGTGGTAGTCAACCCTTGATGCGAACCAAGTCATGTAAACCCAAATCCTGGAATTAGAATTCCCTGATAATTGAAAGCACCCCAACTAGGGTTGGTCAAGAACTTTGATCTATGGTTCAATTCTAACAGAGATTATGGAAGGCTATACTGACATAATATTTCATTGAGGTATTTTATCCTCATACATAAATTTCCATTATATTATCTTTGATTTCATGCTTGTTAATATTTTGTGGGATATACTAATGTGATTAACCATGTCTAAGATAATATTTTTCAAAAAAGTTGGTCTTATTTTAGTTCCATATTTCTTGTTTGTTAAATACATTAATTCTATGATCATGACAACACACCCACAATAAATAAACCATGCACATGACAGAAATAAAATAAATGGTATGATAATGAGCATGTTCTATTGGATATTTTATCTAGAAGTTGTTAAACTAACCCAATTCCTCAAGGAAAAAAACCATGAACCTTTTCTGTTCGTGTTTGCTGTTTTCCACTTGTCCGCCTTTTTATCTCCTTTTATTGGTTTCTCCAATGCCCCTAAATTGAGCAACCTTCACCATCTTGGGAGCTCCATCCATTACATATGCTTTTATCTCACATGTAGCTGAGGTGTAAAATGGGGTTTTACATAAAATAAACCATGCATGTGCATACCCTACATATTAATAAGGAGAAGGACCACATGCCAACAAATTTAATTTTAATAAATAAATTATAAGAATCCATTCACCTAAAAAGGTCTTGGTCTAGCTCATGATAATTCATATATGCAATGATATTTACACAAAAATAAAAATAGCATTAAATTATTTAATCGTTCTTGTTTAACATAAATCACGCTTGAATCAACTAATTATCTTTAATTAATGAATCCTTTTATCGTAAACCATTTTTTGAATTTCCTTTAGATTCTCATCCATCATAATTTTAAAAAAATTAATTCATTTAAAATTATCTTTGTATGTAACTTGTACCATGGAGGAAGCCAGGTAAATTCCCGTTCAGAACTACCCAATGAGAAGAAATGAACATTACACTAGTGTTAAATTAAACACATATATATAAAACACCTATCATATGTTGTGCCCCAATTTTACGCCTGCACTATGGTACACATCTCAAGGGTATGTATAATATAATAATAAATTTTAATAAATCTATATAATTTTGATGAGTACACAGCATGTAGTTTGGACTACATGGAGTTTACATTTGTTCAGCGTCCATACAAAGTACATGCCTGGGGACATGGTAGGTAGATGTAATTTAGAAATTTTCAGAGTACACATTATGTTCAGTGGGAAACATGCCGTGTAGTATCATCTTTACACTATTTACAGCCAGGAAAGCTATGTATAGGGTTCACGGTCCAACCATAGCCCGAATGCACTACATGCCGTCTTCAGTGGACCACACAGCGTGTAATGTGGAAACGGTGTGCCACCTATTCTTGGCCAACACACTGTGTCATTTATGACGTAGGAATACTCCAAATCATGGACTGATTTTGCAGATTAGTTTGATGATGTAAACCTATTCTACACTACCTTTACTTCCAAATACACAGAATGTATTTTGGTGTTGTACCTCCTGGAATGTTTTGCATCTCTAGATGAGATCCTCTATTTTTTTGATCAAAATTAAAAGAAAAAATTATTTTTGTAAGGTGAACGAGAAACGTGAGAGGAGGAATAGATATCGAGATTCAGATTAAAAAGAATGATTAACTTGAATTGAAATGACTAAATAATTAAATGTGCAAATCACCAATGAAAAACCTAAATAATTATAACCAATGATATTATCCCCATGATACCACTTGTAGGTTCCGGTCACAGCAGAAGTGCGTTAGAGGGTGTACCCAACTTTAATTTTAGCATTAACAAAAATCAATCTGAGATCCTTCACAATAATAAAACGTTGTATCTTCAGAATAGAGTAAAGAACAAAAAATTAAGAGGGGAATTATGGATCCACAGATAGGATCATCATATGTTGGTTATAATTTATTTAATTAATTGACAAGAATTACCTTGTTGGAATTATTTTTCATTGATGTTTCCAGTCATGATCTGATTTGATATCTCGTTACGTTGTAGAATACAAGTATATGATTCCTCTTGTAGTGATTCACACGTGATCAATGTATCTCTGGACGTCACCTAAGCGATATATGGGTGCAAGCGTGGAAGAGCCTTCACTTGCGATGTCTGCCTTCAATCTACATGATCTTGGGGAAGTGGATATCTCTCTCGTAGCCTGATAGCGTTCTTAGTGGAAAAATAATTCTCTCTTGGCTTGAAATCTTTTACAAATCCGTTGTGCACAACTACACAGAAAATATCTAGGATAATGAGAAATATATAATTGGGCTTTCTTAATTACACAGAATAATAAAATGAATTAATTACCCTAAAGTATTTATTAATTTTATTTAATTCTTAGTAATACCCCATGTCTAATAATAATTGTAGACTATTATTATTACTTGACATGCGCTCAGTGAATTAAAACTAATATTATTTAATTACATAAATAGTATTATTTCTCATAAATTCCCAAAAATATACACGGCGTGTATATTTAATATAAACTGCATGTAATTTTATTTTTATACTTTTCTTTATTTCCTCAACATTATTTATTAGACCTTGAATAATGGCTATTTATTTCTAAAATAAATATCACTGCATTACTCATTAATAAATATATTATTTCTCCCACAATATATTCTCTCGAATAACTAGTGTTGAAATAAATTTGATCAATCATCCTTAAATAATTATTAAACCACAATTGGGAATAATCCTTATTTAACTTGTTAAATTATTATTTAAATAAGATACTTGTACACACTTATTATGTGACCCTCTAGACACATTCTTAGTGGAATTATATGGAGCCTGCCTAATGTCTATGGTTAGCATCTAGCTATAGGACAAGGCACCCATAGGGAAAGAAGTTATCATTGTAATGATGTGTCACCTCCTATGAATGCTTACCATGTAATATAATCTATTTGTCTCGATATCTCGAATCAAGCGGGTTTCATGCTATTTCCATCAACCAATTCTCTCGATTATTCTTTCATTGACATTCCAGAATTGAACTTGTCCATTCCTCACCATGTCCATGGATTTATTTTGGTTATATTAATTCTATCAAAGTGCCTGAGATATCTAATTTTGTTATGGAACAGAAGGGGAAAATCCTTTCTCTCATTAACTATTAATGTAGTATCACTCAGGATGCACCCAACGTATCCGACCTAACTACGAACATTGTGTTGTCAGAGTTTTCATCAATTCATCTATTTGAGTGATTTTTAATACACATTAATAATAATCTTAATGTTTAAGGACCAATACACACATCCACAGATAGGAACATCTAATGACACTATGAAATGTGGATTTCTTACTGGCGGTTCTCGTTCTCATAATATCCTCTAGGATATTAAGAAGGGTGCACACCATGAGAAGGTTCCTCAATGATTTATGAGTCATCGCCCCTAATGGACTATATTATGTGTGTCCCTCAAATAACATCATCTGGCCATAGAATATATATTTAAGAACAGTTTTATGGAACTTCCAGGTTCTCATCATAGTAGGGATCTGCTACGACCCTTTAATGCAATAGCTATCCTTAGTAAATTATCACATGCATTGTCACATAGAAGAACAATAATGATGTGATAAGGTATTTGTTAATGAATCAAGTAAAAAGTAGTGGGTTCTATGCCACCAACTCCAACAATCTTCCCATTTCATTCTGATTAATTATTTGACCAATGTAGTGTAATTGGTTCGGTTATGTGTGCAGGAAGCTGTGAATATCTATAGTGGTCCATCATCTATCATTTCATATAAGGAAACTAGTTTTACCTGTGATTTTTTGGGTTTCCTTCATAAAGAATTTGGGTTGTAGATTAAGTTGAGTATGACATAACACACTCAAATGGATGGTTAGAAAATTTTTGATAATCAGATTCTGGAGGACATGCTTCGGTCATGTATGTTGGATTTCAATGGTTCATGGTATTTCCATTTGATATTAGTAGAGTTTTTCTATAAAAATATCTACCTATCTACAATCAAGATGGAACCGTTTGAGGAACTTTATGTTCGGCTGTTTTGATCTCCGTTGTTTTGGGTAGAGGTTGGTGAGACCTCATTGTTGGGTCAATGTATAGTGCATGAAAAGTTGTACAAGGTTTAGTTTATTAGATAATTTTTATTGATAGTCCATATTTGGAACTAGAATTATGTTGATCTGAGGCATCAAACTTTGAAGTATTCTATGGGTGACCAAGTATTCTTGAAAGTGGCACCTCGCATTGGTTATCACTAACTTGGTATGCAGGGGAAGCTAACACCAAGGTATATGGGTCAATTTGAAATAATTTATATGATTAGTTAGGTGTAATAATAGTTACATTTCTCCTCTTAGTTGACATCGATCCATGATGTGTTCCACGTCTCCCAACGAATTAAATACAATCCGGACCCATCCCATATTTTCAGTTGGGAAGAGTTTGAGTTGGAATACGATCCGTGTGTAGTCAAGACACTAGTTAATATTGTAAAATCATGAGAAAAAATGCATCCAAGGAAGACACTTTTTTTGGTTTTTTTTCTCTAGTAGTATGGGACTGATGAGCATGATACATGACAGCTGAATTATTAGGTTGAAGAGAAGTTTTCATTTCTCTTAACTGGTTCAGCTCCAAGTTAAATTTCCAAGGGCAGAATGTTTTTATGGTGGGTAGAATTGTCACATCCCTTGATTAATTTAAAGGGGTTTTTCATTTACATTATATATTTGTTTTTTTTGTGGGGTTTTCCTAGGAATTTTTGGAGAAAATGGTGGTTTCTTCAAGATTTGGGAAAAACCGTGAACCCATTTCAATATTTAAAATCAAAAAAAATTATAACCCCTTTTTTTCAAAATGATCACCCATTATAATTCCCATGTGTCCTCCCAAGGCCTATTGGAATAACCATATCCATTTTTACCCTTTATAAAATCAAAATCACGGTGTATTTGTGTAATTTATTTTGGCATTAGGCCATCCCTTGAACCCATTTCCATATTAAACGAAATAATTTATTTCATTTATATCTCATTCATGTTTTAACATGTTTTGGTCATTCTATCCCTCACTCGAGAACCCAAATCCTAGGAGCCCCCCCCCCCAATATTCATGGTCCCTATTTGGAGATCATATTCATCGTGGATTTGGGAAAATTTTCTCAAGGATTCTTAAATCAATCAGATTTTCCAGTGGAATTTGTTTCATTCATTAATCATTCATTTTTTACTTTTTTCCACAATTTCAGTCCCTAATAATACTTATCATCTTTATTTGAACCTCTCTTTAGATGTTGGATCCTTGGATATTTAACAATTAGTGTATTTGGTGATATTTCTTTAAAAATTATCAAAAATGTGATTTTCTTTGTTAGTTCCTTCCATTTCCTTAATGTTTCTCCCACTTTTCACGAAGCTCCAAATTTCCAGAAGCTAGGGCTTCAGACCTTAGGTTATTTTTAGATTTTTTGGTCTATTATATTGTTTTTAGGTTCGTTTTCACTCCATTGTGGTGCAGAGGTGGTGTGATTGATGTTTCACACAAGGATTTGAGGTTTTTGACACATTTGGTGTGTGACTTCATGGGTAAGCATTATAGAATGAGTTGTCTTGATGGATTTATATTTTTAGCATGTTTTTATTTCATTTTTTTGTTCAAAAACTATTTTTGGTATCATTAGTTATGCGATTGATTTTTAAATTTCTTTTTTGTGCGAGAACATGTATTTTTCATGGGAAATCCATATTGCACCAATTGGGTTTGTTCTAAAATTCATAAAATGGTTTTATTAAAATGTTTTAGTGCCTCCAATTATAGTTTTTTGTATTATTGGTATGAATTTGGTTTTAAATAGGGTTTTTACATGTGTTTTTTGTGCAATGATTTTTTATAATTTTGGAAATTGTTTTATGGAAATTATAAGTGTTTATTTGAGTTCTATGAATCATGAAAGGAATTATTTGATTCTATTTTGAGTGTTTATGACCATAAATATTATTCTAATATGTAAGTTACATTTTATATCTTGTGGATCAATTTTTTATCACAAAAAATCGAAACCCATGTAACTAGGTGGGAGAACGTGTACCAATATGCTACTGATCCTGAGTGGTTTTGAACCCGTTTCACATAGGAATTTTGACAGTGACAACACTAACAAACTATAAGGTTGATGATAGTGTCCACTGGGTTATGGGTATGTTCCCTACTAGAAGATATTGCATGAGAATATATATTTGATTTGGTTACATTTACATCGATATATGAGGTACCTAGGGCCCACATTTAATTAGTGCCTAGGGGTGCTCCCATGACTAGTGCTCATTTACTATTTGGTATTTACCATTTTCTTATGGAGTATTTGACTTGTGTGATGTTGTGGAGATAGTTCATGGGTGAAGAACCATTATCGTGTGGTAGTCCTTATGTTATTTTTATAGCTGCTTTTCTAGTTTTGGACATCTTCTATCATGTTTAAAACATTTTATTCCGTTCTGAAATTTATTTGAGGATTGTTTGGTTGGTAATTTTTAGAATAAATGTACTTATTTCTATTGGTTTTATTATGTATCCTAACTCAGATAAACAATTTCCAAACAATTTTTTAGCATACATGGGAACCTTTTCTAGCCCATGGGGATTGGGAATGCCCTTCGGGCCTTTCCACATATTAGTTTGGGTGCTAGTTTTAAGTGAGTCCATCTTCCCTTCGTGAAAATTATTGTTGAAACTACGGAACATTAATATTTGTTTATACATATTTGAAATATTTTTTAAAATTAAACATTTATATATCATTTTTTATTAAAATATTTATTTTCTAAAACATATCAGGTAATAGCCTTCAATATATTTGTTTCATTATTTGAATTCTTTTTCTTTTCACTTTTTAATCTGTAAAAAATGTTTTTTTTGTTTTCATGTGATTCATTAAATATGTTATGAACTAAATAATTTCAAAATAAAATTTAACAAAAATATATATATAATAATTCTCCCACTATAGAGTTCAAAACTAGTGGTTGTCATTGATTTTTATCAATGTGGGAGGGTCCTTCATTGGTAATAATTTATAATTAATGAAGTATAGAACTGAAATCCCGTAAAAAATTAAAAATTATTTGGTTCCATGCACCAATATTAATTTTTAGTTATTTAAAATGCTATAGAATTTTAAGGGTGTCTTTATAATTTATGGTGGTTAATATTTTATATTTTTGAATTAATATAATTGTGTAACAAATTTTCATTTTCATTGTGTAAAACATTCCTTTTTGGTTAAATTAATAATGTATTTTACATAATTTGAATTGAATTTTAACATTATGATTGGTTTTTAATTGATAAGAGTTATATTAATTTGGAGTTAAAATGAAATTTTAATCGTAGTATAGATTTTTATTATTTATGATAAAACTATTGGTTGAGTTATTAATACTTTAGTGTAATTAATTATTAGGTAACCAAGTATCAAAACATATGTTTGGAATAATAATTCAATTAAAATTTGTGTTAGATAAAATACCACCAAAAATATTAAATATCATTATTTTTTCCCATTGATGAAACAAAATTATAACCAAAACTTTTTATTTTGAGATTAAAATCATCCATTTTTATCTACGAGAGTTTATAAGGAAGTATTTTAAATAATTTAGCACTTGGTTGAAATAAGAAAATCATATATCATTTTGAATATTTTCTACTCACTGATTATGTCTAATAGATTATTTGAGTATAATAAATATTTATGTGTGCGATAATTTAATGTGGATATATTTTCATATATGATTCTCAAATGAATTTTGGAAAATAGATATGTTTTTATGTAAAAATTACATTTAAATATATAATTAATTATTATTATTTATTCAGGTAAGAAAAATAATACATTAACTTTTTGAATTAAATTTTTTTTTCTTAATTTATAAAATGAATCTAGTTTTAATTTACATAGATGTTTAGGATCATTTATTTTAGATTACCTTGGTGATATTTTAAATAATATTTTATTATGGACATTGTTTTATTAAAATTTAGATTTTGGATTTCAGTTGTTGAAATTTATAATTTTTTAATTATATATTCTTTTATTTTATGAAATGTGTACATTTTTATTGATTTTGGTAATTTTTTATGTTTAATTATTGTGTTATTTATTGGTAAATTTCAGAAAAAAAAATTCTTTTAATAAATTATGATTTATGATGTTTCTAAATAAATTTGGATGAAAATGGATTCATAGTGCATCCATATTTATAGGGTATCATCATTATATTGTTCACGTGTTCAAGAAATTTTCTGCAAAGGGATATCATAAGGTTCCCTGTATAGGGTTCATAATATTTTTTTAAGGTTCATGTGGGATGACTTCATAGAAAACCAATATTTATAGGTTCCCTATTTTATGAATTATATGGTTGAATGTATGGTATAACTATAGATTCAAGTGTTTTCTAAACTGTTCATAGTGTTCCATTTATCCTTTTTTAAGGTTCTGTGTTTTTTCAAATTGGAAGTATTACTAATGAGGATTTAAAATTTCCATTTAATCCCATAAATTCTAAATTATTATTAAAATAAAGAGGGGTCAGTATCAATCCTTTAAATCTATACAAAATAATATCAGTAGAGAATCTACCTAATTCATCATAAATTAGAATAAAAATCATGTGGGTTAGCTTTATTTTCAATGACCCTCATCTAATGTAACCTAAAGAAGATTAGTTGTTGTAAAAAATACCATGTGGACTCCTAGAATGTCATGTTGATGATAATTGGCTATGAAGAAACACACATAGAGATTACTTCTAGTTTAAATATAGGATTCATAATATGTTTTTTATAGAATATCGAGAAATATAGTAGATAAAGTGGAAGATCATCCTATATTGGGGGAACATGGATTGAATTCCTATTAAACATATTTGGAAAATATTTTTCATCTACTAAGAGGAGGTGTTGTATTTAATTATGTTTTACACATTATTCCCCCAATTATTCCGTAATACGAATTCTATTTTAAAAAATTAGTTTATGTTATATTACACTTTTTTTCTTAAACCTCTAGAAATGTATATGTAAGTGCTAAAATATTCTAGGAACGAAACTTTAAGAAGCATGGAGATTCATTTACCAAAATAGTTTTCTCATTTTTTTCCTTTTTTATAATAGTGATCTTGATGTGGGGATTTTCAATTGATTTTACACTCATGTGATGTGTTTTGCACTTTTTTTACCTTCTTATATTACTCTTTTCCACTTATCATACTCCAAATAGTGTCCTATGAGAAGTTATATGATTTTTTGATCTAAAAATATCACTTATTTTTATAGATATTCTTGAAGAATGTATTTTGATTGTATTTTATTTTTCTATAAGTAGGGATAATTCATTTATTATGAGAAATTCTAGGAATAAGTGTTCATTTTTTTAGGTAAGGGATGTCTTATAGTCAAGATATATACTATATAAGGACTAAGGATTATATTTTATGATTTTAATTATTATATAGATATGTGATAGAATAACATTGAATCAACCAATGAGTGGTTATGTTTCTCACTAAATATTTTTCTAATTTCCCTGATTATTTTAATTTCTCTGGTTTTGATTTTTTAATATTCCAATTTTGGTTCTTAATTTTATATAATAAAAAACCAAAAAAATAAGTTATAGGATTCACTAAGTCTAACATGCTACATTTGGAGACGAGCTCATCATTAGACAATGTTCTACATCCAGTGAGTTTATAAATGAATTTTTGAACATCCCCATGATATGTTAATTGAAATGATGAATCTAATATCTCTTTTTTTTAATATTTTTCTAGATAAAAATGTTGGATGCATGGTAATATTAAAAGATGAAAGGAATTCTCATAATATTCTTCTCAATCAAATATCCAACAGAATATTTAATGATGACCAATATGGCATTTTCCATGGTTATAGAATATAGAATTAGAACACGAGTAATATGATATTACGTAAAAACAAGAAATGTAATTCTCTCTACCATAATGATGGTAGACCATGAAGAGTATAAGTTAATACAGCTTGAAATTAAGTACTTATAAAGGAATTTCACTAATTTAATGTGAACTTGAGTGAGAGTACAATTATAATACTCTCTGAGAAAAATGTATTTCAATAGAAAGTGGTATATATTTAGATAACTATGTTGATTTCATCTTGTAAAAAATATATAGTACCATTTCATTGTTATTTACCATAAAAAAAATTAAATTTCTTTAAAATATATACACACATACATTTTCATGATGATCACTAAGACAATATGAGGTAATATTAAATTTATGACATTCATGTATTATCCTAAAAGGAATATTTAATATTTTTCATTGAAAACTAAATATTATGGTCATATATTTTGAATCAAATATAATGTGAATGTGGAAATTGAAATAATTAAATGATTTATGTGTGTGCACACTGAATGTTGAGGAGAGTATTGGGCCCCATTGGAGGAGTACAAAAATATTGTCTCAATTTGGTTAGAAAAATATGTACCAAAGAAACCATTAGTATTATCATGTTACTATGATAATTATGAAATATTCTACATGAAATTCAGGTGTATTCATTTGAATGAAAATATGGAAAATACCTTTTAATGGGATAAAAATAGTAACATGGTTGATATTATCAACCATTATCCATTAGTTTATCTAAATAATGGCATAACAAAAAGTCTGTGTAAAAGTAAAAAAAATCCATACAAGAACTATAAAATTGGTGTCTACCACCTATTTTTTCATATAAAGAATTAATAAGGGTTAAGATGGATGTAATGGAAATGTGGTGTATCATTTTAGAATATTCTAATGAAGAGTTGGATACCAACTTTAGGATCTTATTGATAGGATGATCATTAGAAATTGGTATGTGTTATTTCATAAATATTATACGATTTATTATTTTATGAATCCAAAAAAATATATGTATAAAAAATAATGAACTTATAGTCAATATAGAAGCATGCTATAAACCGTCATTTCTAGATACACAAGAGAAAATTCATGACAATGATGATACAAAACCATTGTGTAATATGTCTCCATATTCAAAAATTTTAGAGAATATCCCAACTAAATCACGGTTGAGGATATCCATTAGTTAATGTCAACAGATTTATATATACTCAACATATAAGTATGTGGTCCTCACTTATGGGGGAGAACCATAGAATAACGATGACATAATCTCAACTCCTCAAATGATGGATTGGATAAAATCCATGTAAGAGGAGATGATATAATTGACAAGAACCAAACATTTGACCGGGTGGAGTTACTATAGGTAAATATGGAATTCAAAAATAAGTGAATGTATAGAATTAAAGGTGATTATGGAAGATCTCCCATCTAATAGGGTAATTCATGGAATTACAGACAGCCTCAAAAATCAGGTACCCAAATTTGATGTAAAGGCTAAATTATTACATTGTTATCATAAAGAGTATCTATATATGGAGTATTCTAAGAGTTTTCTAATGAAAGGTAAATAAAAAAGTGTATGTAATAATATGAAAAATATATTTACTGAAACATGTACTGAATAAATGGTGAAGAAAATTTGACTCATTCTTAGAGAAAATTCCGTACATATTAAAGAAATCATATAACCCAGTTTTCTTTTGATAATTTTAATATAGTGATTTCATTATTATAATAATTTATATAGATGATTTTTTTCATTGGGGAGGATATCATAAATATTTGAAGGTATTGGAAAGAATTAAGCAAGTTTTTATTAAAATAATGTCTTAAGAGAAGCTATGAAAATCCACGGAATAATGATTACTCACAAGAGGAGGGATCAAAAGAATTAGTTATCTCAAAAATTATACAAATATGTGATTATAGAAGTATTAAATATGAATTAGGAATGACTAGTTATCACTCATCTTTTGATCCACTTAATGCTCATGAAAATATGTATTCCATCAAATTAGTATATATTTAACAAGTTATTGATGTTGTACTATTTTTTTATCAAATCATAGAAAATATAATTGGGAATCACTAAAATGGATATTATAGTACCTTAATGGTATAAATAGTCATTATTTTTATTTTGAAAGTGATTATCCAATCATGGAAGGACACATAGATATAGATATGGATGAAGATATGAGCAAATACACATTTGGATACGTGATATCAATTTTACGAGGGCTAGTTTTATAATAATAGTTACAATAACCATATTTTTTATACCTATATATTAATGTATTTCTAAATCATTGGAGGTTAAATCTACATAATTTTGATGAAATTGTATTTTGAAGGCTCATGGATGGATTATGGGGATTAAAATTTTATATTCTAACAACCAATGTTTTATGCTTCATAGTTTTATTGTAGTATTTAATTTGAATTAAAAAAACATCAAGGTTTGATATCATGGTATCATTAATTTGTTAAATGAAAAACTATTAAAAATTCATATAATCCATGCCAATGATAATGGGGAAAATATTATGAAAAAGTATCTATAAAAAGTGAATTTGGATTCTACATAGAGATTGAATGTTTATATTTTAATCTGATTTCATCAAGAATGTGATATTTATGGCTTTTGTACCAATTTTGGGAATTCATTTACATGGGCGAACTATATCATTAATGGATATAATCTAAAATCAAAAAATTGGAAGAATCATGCAGCTGATAAGAATCCATGAGACAATAGCTATTGGCCATGGAATATTTTTTCAAGAAGACAAACCACCCAATCTACAACCATAAATACAATGAATTTATGATAGTTTTTTAAAATTTCACCATTAATTGGTATCTCAGGTTTTCTCCAATGTTTAATTTGAGAGACAATTAAGATTTATACCCCTTATCCAATGAATATAAACAACTCTCTAAACCAAGTAACATCATTATGTTCTATTTTCCCCTAAATTTTGTACATGCATGCTCTTATATATTTGTGTTCTAATAACCTATCTGGTAATGTTCTCACATTCCATAAATATTATTAATTCTATATCTTCCCACAGCCTATATAAGTAATTCATATAATCAATAAATTAATGAAATGAAAATTACCTTTAGAATCATCATTTGTCTATATTAGATTTCGACTATGTTGGTCTACTCCATATAGTCCCTCAAATGTCTATTATGTTTTCCATTGAATTTTTTATGGTGAATTTCTATTTTAGGAATAATACACTATCTCAATTGATTTATAGGGACCTTTTATTTTCCCTATTTAAGATATTTTAGATCTATTTAGATATTTTCTTGTAGTTTTCCTTCATATCGACCCAACAATTGATGTTTTGATTGATTAAATTAGATTCAATTAGTGTTCCCAAAATTACCTAAAATCAAAAATAATAAAATAATTACCTACTATTGCTAAATCCATATGTAATTTTTGGATAATATTTTAATCCAATTATATTATATATCAATCCCCCTTAATAATTTCATTTTACAAAATAGAAATTCGCATACACTGGTTTTATTAAAATCTGATATTTGGATGTCTTTATGTGGGATTAGTCTCCCCGTCACATATAATTTTTCCCTTATATCACTTATTTTAATTAAACTATATTGATAATTACGGTCACACTAGTAATCGGTGACATTTATCCCACACATGGTACTTTCCCTCAGCTTCACCACACCTTAGTATGTCCTATAATTGGATTAGGAATTTAGGTATGTTATAGTAATGGGATCTCCATTTAGCTTTGAGACTATAGATATTTACACTGATCAGATTTTCAAGATTAAAATTTCATTATGAAATAATAGCTATATTTGGTATTTTGAATCATTTTATTCGATCATTATTCTTATCACCCTTATAAATTCAAATAATATTTATTTTTAATAAATCTATATCTTTAATGGAAAATTATTTAACATGGGATTCCATAGTTACATTAGAGTACATTCATCAAAATACTTTTGATTTTAAAAACTATTTTATCTGAATGAGTTAATATTTAGATTATTTTTTAAATGGTTAATGTTTTAATCTTTAGGATAAATGTTTTGAAAACTATTATAATAAATAAAATTTAGTCCAAAAAATTGTATTCTAAATTTATACAAGGATTATAATATCAAAAAATAATTAATATTCAATCAATTTACATTAAAAATTTATGTTCTACTAATTGACTAAAATCATTTTCCTTTTTTTGTTTTGTAAATGTTTGGGGGTGTTGGTGCTTGTTAGAGAAATGGTGAGAGTGTATTTTTTATTAGCTGTTAAGCTACCAATCATGATCAAACCCTAATCATTGGACATTTCACATTGATCACCTATCTGAGGGATATGAGTTTTTGTGGTTTGGTGAATTAAACCATGCTGAGTCAGGTCATAGTGTGTTTGAGGTATTTCAATTTAAATATTAATTGTTTCATCATGTGGTTTTTTTATTGGGTGGGGTCGAGGATATTAAAAATATAAGTTTATCAATTAAGTGTGGTTTTATTAGTTATGGTGTGATGTTTTTTCTAGATTCATGAAGGGGTTTGGGGTCTCTTGGATTAATATTATGTAAATTGATTTAAATTATTTTCTAATATATTAAAGTGAATTTTTTTCCTTTTTATAATTTTTAATTTTTATAGACTTTTTTGGAGCTAGACATTGAGTCGTCATGAGATTCCAATGACCGGTGAGCTTAATATAAATATAATAAAAATATTAATTATATTGTTATAATGTGTGCATAGTTCTACTGAAATATTTCTTTAAAATCAAATAATTATCTTGAATAAAGAATCTGAAAATAAAATTGAATCTGGATTGTGGGGTTTACCATAGTTGTGACCTACAATTGGTCAGAACCAGACGTCCAAATGAGGTAGTCGGTGGTGGTTGCATTTAGTTAAATATTTTATTAATTTATTTGTTTATTTTTTTAAAATACCTAACCTCATGAAACCTATATATGGAACCAATTGTTAAAAGTCACTATGGTTACCCACATATTCCTAGTAGTATTTTAGATGAGCTCTAAGTGTTATTCATTCATAGATCATATTGGATGGTGATAGGTGATCAGATCTAGGTTCATCGAGAAGAAAAAAATGTAGTGGTACTTTTCCATCACTTGTACAAGAAATATTCACTAAAAATAATCCTAAATTATGGTTGGAATCATAAATTTTTGTTTCAAACCTCCTAAATAATTCATTAAACCATGGATTTTTTTGTCTTTAGTTGATCTGTGATTCTTCCCCCTTCACATGATCCCATTTTAATACATTGATTTTCTAATATCAATTCATTTATTTTTTCCATGATCTTACCATGGATATCTTGTTTATGTAGTTTCTAGTGAAAATAACTTGTTCAATTATTGTTACACCTTTTATATTATGATTTTACATCTCTTTATCTTCATTTTATTCATCGATAGACCACTAGGTTATGATTCCACATTCTTGGGGTGGATTTTATCATGATCGTACAATCATATTTTGATTGGTTATGTGCCTAGAAAATAGATTGGTGGTTTGAAGATGAACCAGGAAGTATATTGGGTGATACATCTTGGATATAGAATCCACTTGTAGTGGTGGGAGATTGGAGGCTCACGATATGTTCAGTGGAATTGATCAGATGATCAAATTATATTTGGCTACCACAAGAGGTTGGAATGCAACATTTGGATTCATTTTTATATTGATATAGGTTTCTTATTGTCATGATCTATAGTGTACAGAACGAATATAGAAAATATGTGATTGAAATTCCAGATCTAGAAAATTTGCTGACTAAAGGTTATGTATCTTAGAAAAACACATATTTTGTAACCACCTAAATATGGTTCTATAGTTTCAGAATATGTTAAGAATCACACACCTTATGGAATGGCCAACAGGCTATGTGACCCTACCTGGGGGGGCCAGGTTGTGTTCCAGTTGGCACATTCCAAGGACCACGTGCGACCGAACATTCCTTGTTATTAGTTAGTATTGGGGAATTCCCAGAGGAACAGTGGTCTGACCTAGTACCAAGGTATAACTAAGTATATTCCCATAGGTACATAGTCATGGTCTAAATTATACGGGTATGAAAAATAGCATATAGGACTTCCCCAAGTGGTTGAGACATTTTGGGTCCAATATGTTCACTCCATGTAGTGTGACATGCTTTCCTATCCATTTCTAGAAGATAGCTTGGTCAGGGGAAGACATGTGGTCACATTCTATAAGTACTACTACACATGTCATACACTTCTCCCATAAACTCTTTCATCTCATATCTCCTTCTATGAGACTCATATTTTTTCCCAACAAGTTTCTTAACAAGAGTTTTTTTCATAGAACATGATGTTGTCCATCATTGGGGAATAATAAATATGATGTGAGGTGTTCTAAGATGAATGATTATTTATGTGATTCTTTTTTGTGGTATTGATCGGGGAAGGGTAATTATAGTGATGTAAAAGTTGAAACCCCATATCTAACTTTGTCATGGGTCCCCTATAATATTTAAAAAAATTGAAATGGTACTCCCCTACTCAAGGAATAGGTCCTTTATATAGGATTGTTACTCCCTCATCATCATGATCTGGTGGTGTGAATATCCGCCATGGTTTTTTTGGATTCCTTTATTATGTAGCTTAGTAACAAGGAGTAGCCTAAAAACAAATATTCTAGTGAACTTATATTTGATGTTGCGAATTAGTAATGGACATTATACTTGTACGAAGGATGATCGAATTTTTCAGGGATATGTGATGGAGATCCTTTTTCTCTCTAATTTGGGTTTCATTACAAGCATACATATCTGTGTGTGTGTGTGTGTGTGTGTCAGAATTATTTCCCCTCTTACTTTAGATTGATATAAAATATTATTTTATCTACATAAATATTCATCTTTGGTTTTTGGGGTAATCCTAATAAGTATTTATATAATCACCCAGTCATGGAATTTTATCGTACATGCCTTTTATTATGCCAATGATAGATAGATAGACAGTGACATTAGTAGATCTTAGGGATACATAGGTGTGTTGACTATGTGTGGTGGTCGGGACAGGGATATATCGATTCGAGCCTTGTCATTTTTAATTTATCCCAGTAGTTTTCACATTGGGAGTTAATATTTTGGGGGTTGGGTATTTTTTCTGCTTTACACATTGGTTTTATTCTATCATACTCTGATGTATTCCCTTGAGATTATTACATGTAGGGTTTATTATAGATGTTACTGTCTTTTATTATTCTTATTCACAGTTTCATATAGATAGTTGGGTGTGTGCACATAAGACCATTAGGTTAATTCCTACCACTTTATATTATACCTTCATAGATGTTTTTACTAACCCCAAAGCTATTTGAGGTGAGCTTATGGTAGTGGTGGACAAGACTTACACCAACCAGGGATGCCCCGGTGGGTAGGTTCATTATAGACTGGTATTAGAGATGTTTTTTCCTTAGGATAGATTTCCAATTTATCACCAAAGTAGGATTGGATGGTACATTTTGAAACAGTATCAATGTGTCTGCAGTGCAACATTTAGGCCATGGAACCTAGTGTTGTTGTGGTGGCCGACATATCAATACCCTAGAATTTGAGCTCCTACTTGTCAACTCTAAATACCAAGACATTGGTTTTAAGGAATATTAGTATATTCATCATATAAGATTGAGTGCTTTGACTATCATTTTTAATTAATCTCCCCATATATATATGATCATCATATCACGATTTATCTTTATCACTATGAGGATGCCTTCGTGAAGATAGATATCTAGATTATTGATTCAAGATCATGATGAAAATTTGATGATTGATAAGGCCTTAGTTTAGGATCCATCTCATGAGATGTTAGCTCCATGATGGTAGAGAGCAGTACCACAACCTATTGAGTGGTAGCTAGTAGTAGAAGTCCAGGGTAAGGATACATACATGGATCATATTCTATGCAGGTTCCAATGCTAGATACAACAAGGGTTATAAGGAGATATGGATCTTCATTCTATAAAGGATTTTCTTGAGTCTGTGATTTGATTATTTGGGCTCATTCAGACCAAAAAATATTATATATTTTCACTGGTATCCCGTCTTTTCCAGGGAGTAGTAGTGAACTAGTATGTTCTTTTGATATGGACCAGTGATAATATGACTGATAAATGGTCTTAATTCTATTAGTTTTTTCTTAAATACTATTATCCATATTTATTGGATTCAGTTCACATCTAAGAGCATAATGTGGTTCATTATAGTTATATAACAGCAGTATATTATGATAAAAGGTTTACCAACCCCATGTGATACTCCCTTTACATGGTGTGAAATGGTTTTTATGGGTATATATGTTTTAGTAGGGCCACCATAGATATATTTTGGCTAGAATAGTCTCCTTATATTTTTTGACATATAATGGAGTGTTAGAGAAAGCTCTGGTGACTGAGATATTCTTATTAGAGGTAATTCAGGCTCTTTGACCTAATGGGGGACATCATGTGGCAGAATATTTTGTAGAATCTAGTATGAATCAGACGTTGAGGTCTAGGTAGGGAATACGTACTCACGACCGGACTTAGAAACATTATTCTAAGGAATAGGTATCATGCATAGGAACCAATCATCCTAGAGATGGGTGGTTCTATGATTGTGAAATATTATGTCACATGCATCATGATTATTCAACCCTTCGTGTTAAAAAGGACATGAATACATTAATGGACCTCAATGGTAGTCGAAGCACTATGATCAGGGATATACTAGAGGTGCCTAGGTTATCCATAAGGGAAGAATTTCTAGAATAGGTATTGTAGTCATTCTGGAGAGAGGATCAGTTGGTGTTGGAAAACTCAATGAGTAGCTTTAACCAGCACAACCAGGTCTCCCACATCCATCTTAAGGATCTAGTTGTTGATGTTGTGGATAGTATCATATGTATTTTTCCTACTCTTTCCTCATTAATTGTAGACAAATGTGAGATTAATTACTTGGTCTCCTTATTAATTTATTAGTTGATGGATCTTCTAATTAATTATTTTTCCCAACACCTATGTCCATTGTTTTCTATTGGGAATTCTTCTTTGATATCATTTATTTCTCCATAGTTAGAGTTATAACTAAGTGGAGAGATTTTAACATGGTATATGTTGGTTATCATGTTGAAACATTATGAAGTATCCTTGGATATGTGTAGGTTTTATATGGTCTAATACCAGATTGACTATCGTCATAGGTGATTAAAATGCCTATATACATATGAGGATAGATTCTACATTTTGATTGAGAGAGATCTAAATACTAGAATGAATCATTATTTGGAGTTCATATAGAACTATAAATACGTGATAGATTATACTAAAGGGAAGGGAAATGTGGTGGTAGATTCCCTAAGAAGGCAATCCTATTTTTTCTTGGGGGTGGAGGTGTCTAATAATTTGGTATAGTTGTAATTTAACCTGGTGAAGGAGAGGGGTGAAACATTTCATGAGCATATGGTATTGAATACTCCAATCCATCAGTTTTCTTAGGGAGACGTAGTTAGGGGACAATGAATATATAGTTATATATAACTAGTTATCCTTATAGGATTCACCAGATAGGTTTTATGAATGATGGAGGCATGTTATTTATTTTTCATGATGGACGGTGGTTTCAGTCATGTTGTGTGGGGAGGTGATCCTAGAGTTTCACACTTCCCCTTTTGAAGTAAATCCTGATTTTCCAAATTTATACAATGAACTTTAGCATCAGGTTTTATGGGCTAGCATGAGGTAGTGAGTCATGAATTTTATCTCTCAGTGTCTAAAATTTCAGAAAGTAAAGGTTTTGTACCATGTTTGGGCAAGATTGAAACTTCTAATTGAAATCCATGAGTGGAAATGGAACTGAATATCCATATATATTATGACAGGGATTATGTAGATAATGATAGGTGGTGATTTCTTCTAGTACATAGTTTATCAACTTAATAAGTAAATTCACTTCCTTTTTATCTATGAGAATAGTTTCGTAGAGTTTTTAGGGATGTTTTATTTATTGTTGATCATCCACCCCCATGGGGTACCTTCGAAAGTTTTCTCTGAAACTGATGTGAGGTATAAATCACAGTTTTTGAGATTATTGGAAGAGGACATTGGGGCCCAGTTAAGGATGAGTATAGCATTTCACTATAGAAGGATGGGAAGATAGAGCATATTATCGAAGTGTTGGTGGACATGCTGATGGATTGTATATTGGACTTCACCCAGAGATAGTAGGATCACATGCCATAGGTATAGTTTTATTATAATAATAGATATCACTTTAAAATTCTCATGATACATTTTAAGGACCTACACTTAAGACCCTACAACTCACCCGTTTCATGGTTAGATATTTGTGAGACTTTTCTTTTTGGGCCAGTGATGTTTCAGGTGATGACATAGATGGTTCTGGGGATCTGTGAGCATGTGACAGTATCCCAAAGCCTATAAAAGTCTTTTTGAGATCAATGTAGTAGACCCATAGAGTTATCTTTGGGAGAAAACATTTTCTTGACATTACCCCCACTATACGGATTGTGTATATTCGGTTTAGTAGGGAAGCTATCCTTGAGGTCCATTCATAAAAGGGTTTGTGAGGGTTTTTATCTCTTAGCCTTGTCCCCATAGTCGTACCTAGTGCATGATGGCTTCATGTGTCACGACTGAGGAGATATGTGCATAATCCTATACACATTATTGAATGGGGAAAGATGGATCCTGTGATGATAGACTATTCCCCATGTTTGTGTGTTGTAGAATCAAGAGAGAATGTTGAAGGGCTCCTAGGAACAAGATATCCATATGCAGTATCAAAATCCAAACCTTATTTTAGAATGTGATTTTTCAAGGTGGAAATACTTAAATTATGGCATAAAATTGTGACTTAGCAATTTATTTGTATTACTTTTTAATACATTAAAGAATATTTTCAAATCTGGGAACTCAGATGAAATAAGATTCTAAGGCCTAGGAATCTCAATATTGGTGTTAAGAAAGTATGAGATATATTAATATCATGTTCATGTAGTTTTTCAAAAATGCGTAATAACTCACAAAAGGAGTCATGAATTGGAAATATGATAATATTGTTGAATTGAGAACATGGTTATTACCATAGGTGTGACCTAAGATTAGTTGGTACCAGATTTCTTTTATAGGAAACCATTGGAAGGATCAAGTATTAAAATAAAAATTTATTAATTTATTAAATTTATTAAATTTCCAAACCTTCAAAAAACACAATAGTTACCCACTTATTAAAAATCTATAGGGATATCCACCCAAACTTATGAGGATTTTAGAATAGCTTTAATAATTCATAAATATTAGATTACATTAGAGGATGATGGGTGATCAGATAGAGTTGGATCAAGAGGCAGTGAACGCAGTGGGTCTTATCTTATATGGGGGAATACATTCCTCACCAAAGATGAGTTCAAATCAATTTTCATTTCATAAATTATGATTTCCACCTTATTTGTTATATTTTTAATGCATGGTTTTGAAATATTTAATTTATATTTGATTATTCCTCATTCAAATGAGTCCATTTTAATAAATTGAATTTTCTATTTCAAATTTTTTACATGATCCCACCCTAGATATCCAATTTATATAATATTGTTTCATAATATATTTTCAATGATGGAAGATTTTTTTTTTGTTCTTTTGCCTGACCCATTTATGGTGTTCTTAATCATTGGATCACTATGTCACGAATAGATATTTTAAAGGCTCTTCTGATCATGATTGATCCCCCATAATCATATTGGTTATGTGCAAAATGAAAGGATGTGTAGCATCCCCCAATATAGAACTATATCACAAGACCAGAACGGGTTGGTTATGTGACCTCAAGCACGCCTACCCATATGAAAAAGGTTGTTGAGTGGTAGGGGGAATGTAAAGTGTATATTGGGAAGAAAATCCCCCCTCGTATGAAGTGTCATAGAAGTGGAAAAAACATAATAAAATAGAAATTATAATCAAATTAAATACATATCTAATGATTAAAAAGTAACGGTTAATTATCCAATAATAATAAATGAATATTGTTATGGAACATGAGAATTTAACGAAATTTCATGGTAGAACAGTATATGAAAAAGACTAGAAGACTCAATAAATAACTCAAATCCATTGATCCTAATCCCCATTCATGTCCCTTATCTAAACTCCAAACCAACATCAAATAAGTAATCAATAGAAAGTAACTTTTCCCTTGTCTGTAACTACATCCATTAAATTTGCTTAGGTTCCAAATGGTGTCCTGAATAGGGTTTGAGTATAACTCATTAAGATGACACCACCGTACCTAAAAAACCATTCTGATAAGAAGTGTAATCAATAAAGTGTTAAACGTGTTTATTAGTTAATTCAATAATTAAATATACACAACAACTTGCTTTGGATCCATGTTGGAATATCTTTGAGAAATTCTTAAGACCATGCCAACTAGAACCATGTTTCCATTGTAAACAACATGCTTCAGAACCAAACTACAATATCCATGATCATGTATTACAAGCACTCAAGTCAACCTTTAACCATGTTACAATCACAAAAATAAATCCATGTCATCTCCCTCTAGTCATTACAGGAATTTTTTTTCAAATACCTATAGTCATTACAATATTGAATTAGGATGATCCCACTAACTATAAGCATTATATAATATACATCTTCAAGTGCATGGGCCTACACTGTTATATAAGAAACATAACATGAAACACAAATATTGTCTTACTGAATGGATATAACATTATAACATCATTTATCTCAATGGTTAATTGTCTAAATTACAATTATTCATTCAAATGACTCATTGCAATTTTTTTCCCAATAAATTAGTAATTATATAAATAAGAAATATGCCACAATTTTTTGATTCTATAACAAGAAGTCACCATAGGTCACATATCATGATAAACAAACACTAAACCATTCACCAAATATAAATTAAATTGAAAAACAATAATTCAAGGGATAATATCATTAAATTATTTAATTAATTTGGGCATGCATAATGAGGGTGCAATCATGAAATTGCATAAACATAACAATTAACAAATAGTATGGTTAAGGTTTTGACACTTACCTTAAAATGACGATCCAAAAATCCTTCCATTTGAAAATTACTATAATGAAGAAGGTCTAGATGATTTTAATGAGGATCCAAAATCAAAACATATCCAAATCAAAACCTACAGTGCAATTGGCTAATGGAATTTAAAGCAACAGGTTAGAAAATGCAGAAAATGAGAAAGAAACATAACCAAACCCACATACTGGGGACTAATCACAAAAATGAGATGTTTGAAAGAGATGTTGGCCCCCCAAAATCACATGGAGAATTCCAAAGAGTCTAGAGGAGAGGAGATGTAGTGAAATAAAAAATATTTCAAATGCATTTCAAGTGTAAAATAGTTAGTAATTCTTTTATATGGTGTATAAAGTGACAACTATTCGTGTAAATGTTTTTAATATTATTTTCCAAAAAACCAGTAAAAAAATATTTATTTAATTAAAACCCATGAATAATTACATGACTTTTAATCCCTTTATAAAGAATGTAAATGTCATGTAGTTGAATTTACATACCATTTTCCCTTTAACTCTCTAAACCACCTTTAAAACATAAAAACTTACAAAGAACCAATTTTAACACTTAGTCACATTTATACCTGAACTTCTTAATTAAAATGATCATATATACGAAATATTTATGTCATTTCCCCCAAATAATCTCCCCATATCAGAACAACACTTTTCCACCAAGGTTCAAATTAAAAACACATAGTGAAACATTCCATAAAAAAGGTGAGATCTTACAACCTACCTAGCTTATAACATCTCATCTTGGAGCTACTCTAGTAATTCATCTGAGGTATTAATGAACAAGTATAGCCACTGGGTTATCATATCAAATAGCCACTTCTAGGTCACCTCCTAAACTCCCCCTTCTTCAAATGGACTCAAACCAATGTTATATTCCATCCTCCAAGATATTTATCACTAAGATCCACAACCTTTTTCTGATGATCCTAAAATGGAGAATCCAAAGAGAGTTTGATGTATGATATTTCAATCACATTATAAGGTTCTGGATTATATATTCACATTTATGACACATGGAACATGTCATAAATGGAACTGTAGAACTATGGAATGTCAAGATGGAACACCACGGGACAGACCCTTGCCACTATTTAGAACAACCCAAAAACCATGGGTGCTAACATCCGATAATTTATTATATGGACATACCCCAACCTAGTGACACCCACGAGAAAAAATGATGACCAAAATCAAATTTAAAAGGTCATCTCTAATGGCCATCATATGATTTCTTCCTACTCTACGTAGTCAACAAACAATTTTCGGTCAACCAAACCCATTCAAATGTTTCTTGCATGAGGCTAGGCCAAACAAGTTCTAACTCACCTGCCTGTAGCCTACAAATAAGTGATCATTTTGTCCATCATAAAAATCCTTAAAAGGTAAAATTTGAATTTATGAATGGAAGATATTGTCATATGAAAACTCCACAATTGTTGTCTATTTCTCCAATAAACCACTAAAATCAATAACACATGCTCCTAAAATATATTCCAAAATGTAAATAGTCATCTCAGATGAACCATCATTGTCTAGATAATAGTATTCTCCTAAAATTACTAGTGATCACTTATATTTCAAAATACCCTTTGGGAAAAATTATGTGAAATGAGGATCTCTTTCCAAAATGATACTCCTCAGATAATGCATCTGAACCACCGCACACACATAAATATATCACATGTCATCTTATTTAATAGTTTACCTAAGGGGTAAGAAGTGGGTTTCTTTAGATAGTTTATCCAAAACAACACATAAAAATCATTGTTGTGGGCTGTAGTGCATAATCTTATCACAAAATCTATCATGACATCATCCAATTTCCAGTCAAAATGGGTAAAGGCTACAAAATATCACTTTGCCCCTGATTCACGGATTTCACCAATTGGAAAGTGAAGAATTTAAAAACAATTATTTAATTGTAAAACTTAATTCCTAACCACTACTACTATCTATGGGGATCAGGATAAATTTTAGATAAACCAGGATGCACTGCACATCTATAATAATGAAACTCCTTTATCAGTTTCTCACAGAAGCCTTTAAGAACTCATACTCATCCATGGAAAATAAGATAATTGTCACTATTGAGACACCATCATGATTTAATCTACCCACCATATTATTTTTTTCATTTAACTAATCATTCAAAATTAGACTAATTTTTAGCCTCAATCCTTTCCAAAAGCATAGGAGTAACAGATATTGAAATCAGAGATACCTGCACCTAATATTCTTGAACATCCAAATGCACATTTTCAAAAAGGTTCATTATCCGCCATTAATAAAAAAACTCAAATACTACCTATTTTTTTGTTTCGATTAAAATTTTTAGCACCAATGTTTCCATTTCCTAGTTTAATAGTCAATTCAGAGTTTAAAGACTATAAATACTATACACATCTCCTCTATGGATGGTTGAGGTCTCAATTAGAATAGATGTACTTTAGGATCTTGTGATCCAGGTGTACCATAAAAATCTCACCCATGAGAGAGTTTCCCAAACATACCATGTCACGTACCACTACTGCTAACACAGAATTGTGAGTTGGGTAATTCTTCTCATGAGATCTCAGGTTTTTAGAGCAATATGAAACCACATTATCCACCTACATTAGAAAGGATCAGATTAAAACTCATGGTGTGTCATTTTACCAGATATATGCTTTACTTGGAAGAGAAAAAAATGCAATGTTCTAGGGTCATCCTTCCATCCATCTCTTAAAAATATCCTTCACAAGGGTCAGACCAAACAAACTTCACCTCTTTTATAGTAATCCAAGACATTGGCACTGAAAATAAGGAGAAATTATGGAGGAAAAGATGGTAATGATATAATAAACACAAAATCTTCCTATTTCAAAAATGTTCTTGGGTTTTTTCCAATATATCATGGCCTCTACTTTCACTGGATTCTCTGAAACTCCTTCCTCTGAGATTAAATAGCCTTTGGGGTTCACTTCTTTTATCCAAAAATTGTATTTTTTTAGCTTGGAATAAAATTAATGCTATATAAATGTACTCAGTGTGATGTCAATATGTTGGCATGATCATCTTCTTAATCATATTACAAAATGATATCATCCATGAAAACCACCAAAAATAGATCTAAAAATAGATGAAGAAATTTAATCTTCAAAACCATGAATACGACTAGCGCATTAGTCAAAAAAATAGCATCACTACAAATTCATAGATTCCATACCTACTTCTAAAAGTAATATGAGTTATGTCTAATAGTATCACCCTTAACTAATGATATTCTTATCTCAATTTAATCTTGTAGGGGATCTTATAACCCCTAATCTAATTGTAAATATAATCAATGCATAGAAGAGGATACTGTTTTTTGACAGTTACCTTGTTTATCCTCTAATAATCCCCACATAAATGAAAATAGCCATCATCATTTTTTGAATATAATGGGATAAAACCTCAAATATGTAATCGTTTATAAGAATCCTTTCAATTCTAGATCATCCAATTGAACCTTGAACTCCTAAAACTATGGTGGTTCCATTCTATAAGGTGGGATATAAACTGGATGTACTCCCCAAACCAACTCGATCATGAACTCAATATCCCATTTTTGAGTTAAGGCATAAAACACATCATGGGAAACATCCCAAAAATGGTCTACCATTGGAGGAAAATAGAAAATTTAAATAACACCATTATCTTGTTCATGATAGGTGATTTGAGCTATGAGACAATACAATCTTCATTAAATTGGTCATGCATGACCAGCCGAAAAATCCCACTCACCCAATTGAGAATAGTTTATTCTATATGGATATAAGAACGTAACTATACTCATTCAACTGTTGATATGAGACTATTATAGAACTAACCAATACATACCAAGAATCAAATCAATGCCTATAATTTCCATCACGAATGGTTTTCAACAGAAAAAGTAACCACCAATCTCTAGAGATCATGTATTCTAATGTTTTCTATTATCTTATCACAATACCCAAGGTGTTTGAATGGTTAAAACACTATATATTATTTCCATATCCGAAAACAAAACATTAACCAAAAAAAACATTATTGAAATTGTTGTGTTTCCCTTTCCAAAAACAAAAAAACATTCTAAGGCATATGATAAAATAATCATACCTCGAACAGTAGACAGTCCTTCATCCACATTAAACATAGTAGTTTTCATAATGATCAAATTAGTTGTAACTCTTCCATGAGATCCAATTAGACTATATTGATATAATTCTCATTCTTGGTACTATTTTCTCATGCATTGGGGTACCACGTCCCCTAACTCAGCCAGAACAACCTGTGGAACTCTATCTACCAGTCTACTGAGGGGTAACAAAGACCCTTAAAGACTATAGTGCTTGTCCAGATCCTCTTCCACCATCTTAATATGGAAAATTATAATAAAACATATGATGATGGCACAACTGACCACATATTTGACTCTCACAATTGGGGTAATGACCCTGCATGCACGTATGAGCCATCATTTTACATTAATACTAGTAGAATAAAAAATGAACATAAGATGGTAGTTAACTAACCTAACTTCTCTTACCACTATTAATTTTGTGGAAAATATCATAATGTTACTTCTTACCACTAGAATAAGAACTTTCATATTTTTCTACTGAAACATCCTAGCAGTTTCTTAGAGCCTCTTTCAAATTACCTTCTGTGATAAGTGCCCAATTCATCACATTTTCAAATATGTCTAATCAGAAAACAATTACCTATGACCATATATAATAATGATGATCTCCCTTAATATTTCTCACCCTGGAGGCTGCATCAACTACCAAATATGAAAATAAGTGCTCTAGGTTGCTATAACATCTTGCATTGTGCATCACTGAAAAACCTTCCTACATCAAATGCATGAATTGACGATCACTTTCCTCTATGAAGGTTTCAACATAGAAATATCTTAGGATGTTTTTCTTGATGTCCTTCCAATATAGTTCATATTTCTTCCAGTCTTGCTCCAAAATATCTAACCAATTATTCATATGACCATAAATCATATACATAGAAAAATTTTCCATTTTATCTATGGGTGTATAGAGATTCATTATGACGGTCTGGACTAACATGATCCAGAACTCAGCTTCCTGGTGTCCCCTTCCCTAGTATAAATAAGAATATTCTAAAACAGAAACCCCAATTTCAGCTCATAAATTCAAGGAATAGTATGAAATGTCTCTCTTTCCATAGAACACATGACCATTAAGCAATCATGAAGCTGATAATCAATCTACAATATAGGAACTATTGGTAGTTATGGTTTATATGCATTAGGATCGGGATTATTTTCACTCCCATGATGCTCATGTCCATGATGATGAGGAGGAATTTTCTCTGAAGAAAAATGAACACCTTAGAGAAATTGATAACAATAAGGTAAAACGTAGCTTGTGATTACAATAGAGAACAGCTAATTATAGATCCCTATATACATGGATGAAAAGTATTCTAGAATTACATAACCACTCATCTCCATTATCCAGTGAAATAGATATCTCAAATCATAGTACTACAAGAAAATATACATTACATGAAAAAATATAAATTTACCCCACCCTAAAAGATTCATTTCAATATATCCCTATATGCATATTATGATTCATGTGTTCTCAGCTCATACCATATCAAGAAAGGAGTATAAATCCCATGAAATAGTTATATCAAAAAATGAAAAACTCACACAACATGTCAATCACCCTAGGTGAAATAACATCAGCAGAAAAAATCACACAACACATAGAGAAATCCCATCCCTAGACACTCAAATTATCCCCCAAACATGGGTTATCTAATCCCATGCACAGGCTCATTAAAATATCCTGAATATTCCATGTCCTCATTATAGATATCCCAAACTATAATTCAATAAAAATGAAAAAATTCCCTTTTGATACCACTTTGTAACATTCCCCAATATGGAAGTCTCTCATGTGAATGGAATGGGTTGGTTGTGAGACCTCAAGTGAACCTCCCCATATGCAAGAGGCTACTAACTAGAGTTAGGGATATACTTTTTATAGTAGGGAGACTATACCCCATGGTTTTTATTTTCATAGTAGTACAACTAGAATAATAAAATGGAAGAAACAATTAATTTAAATACATAGTAGAAGATAATAATAAACAAAAACAAAATAATATAATAATAATACAAGAATAATGTAATGATGTTGTAGAGTGTATATAAATGTCATGATTGAAGAAAAAAAGAAAAATACTGGAGGACCCAATAAAAGACTAAATATTCCAAGTCTTGATCCCTATATTGGTCCCATATCTTAACGGAATCCCAATAGAAAAAGGGTAATCAATCGAATGTTCCTTTTCCCATGTTCAAAACTGTATCCAAAAAATCTTCTTAGGTGACAAACGACGACCTGAATAGGGAGTCAATATAAATCAGTATATCAAAAACACTATTTCTAAAGAAACAATATTGATAATATAATAATTAAATGATGTAATAAATAGGTGTATTAATTTATTATACAATTAAATAAATACAACAATATGGTTCAATGCCATGATAGAATATCTATGTGAATTTCTTATGACCGTGGAAACCAAAACCATGTATTCTAGTTAAACAAACTGCTTTGGAAACATGCCATAATATCACTAATCATGTCTTAAATCCTTGATCGCAACCATATAGATATGGTATAATAACAACAATCAATTCAGGTTAAATCTCTATAATAATTAAAACATTTTTTGGTCAAAGCCCTATAAACATTACAACATTGGACTTTGTCAACCATAGTCACTATCATCATTATAGTATACACGTGTAAAAGTTCATGGGCCTGGACTAATATATAATCATCTCATCATAGAAAAAAATCCAATCGTACAACAATTATATCACAATATCACATCATTTATCTCAATGGTTACTTTTGTGAATTACCATTATCATTTCGTATTCCAAATTCCACTTTAATTCATAATGGATTAACAGTTCTATTTATAATCAACAAGACACAATTTTGGGATTCTATAAAAAGAAGTCACCCTAGGTCACATGTCATTCTAAATATAAAATAATCCATTATGAAATTAAAAATCCATTTCAATCCAATGTAGTTCAATTTACAATATCACTACATTATTTCACTAATTTGGGAAGAATTAATGAGTGCGAAATTATGATATTTCATAAAAATAAAAATTATCAAACCATAAGGTAATTTATTAGAACACCTACCATAAAATGATGATCCAACAAAGATTCCAATGGTTGGCACCTATGAGGAAGAAGGTGTGGATGATTTTACAGAGGTTCTGAGATCAATACCAGTCAAGATCAGAACCAACAATGAAATTGGTTAAGGGATTTCACTGAAATGGATTGGAGAAGGAAGAAAAGGAGTAACAAACCTAACCAAAACCACTTTAAAAGGATTTATCAAAGAAACATGATTTCTAGAAGTGATGGTTGCACCCCAAAACTGCATGTATAATTCCACAAGGTTGAGAGGAGTTAAGATAAAGCAAAATAGAAAACTAATTAGACACACATCTTGTTATAAGCATCATGTCGGTCATTTACACAGTGTGTCATGTGATTACACATCGTGTAAATATTTTTAATGATAATTTCAGAAAAAACCCATCTCCATATATTTATTTAAATAAAAACCATGAAACATTACACATTGTGTAATCCATTAAAAATATTTGTAAATGTCATGCCGTTGATTTTTCTTCCCTTTTTCCATTTATCTCTCTAAACATCATTTAAAAATTCCCAAATTACCATGAACCCATTTAAACATGTATTCCCATTTATACAAAGACTCCATTTATTCAAATGATAATACATCCCAAAAAAATTGGTCATTTTTCCCTAGAAGGAACTTCATCTCCAAAAAGAACTCAAACACCAAGGCTCAAATGAAAAAAAAACATTGAAACATGAGAGATCATACAAACTCCCCATTAAATAATAGCTCAGACCTAAGATGCTCTAAGTTTCACAGTGAGGTATCAAAAAATAATTCTAGCAATTTTTTACATATCGAACTGCCTCTCCCAGGTCTTCTACTAAACTAGGGAATTCTACCGCTACATTCAACCCCACAGTATAGTCTGAACCTAAAGATATTTATTGCTACAATCCACATCTAATACTATCATATGATAATAAAAGGAATCATTATCACAAAGCTTGATTTTTTCTACATATATCTCATGGAAAGGGTCTAGATGATATACTTGTAGTTGAGATACATGGAACACACCTTTCATGGACCTACAAAATTGAGGAATGGAAAAATGGTATGACTATGGAATGACCCATTCCTCTATTTCTAACATTCGAAAAAATCTGGGTCATAGCCTTCATGGTCTCCAGATACAAGTTTTCCCCATTCGAGACGACACCCAAAGGAAAAAAATGATGACCAACCTAATAAGAAAAGGTAGTATTTGATGTTGATCATTTTATTTCATCCTATTATGGGATGACACAAATGGTTTCCTGATCAACTGAACCTGTTCAAATGCCTCATTCACGATACAGGGTCCAATATGTGCTGAATAACCTTCCTCCAACCCAAAAGAGGCGAATGAAATTTCAATTAATATAAATCCTAAAAAGTTTTAATTTTTATTTATTCCTTGAAGGTATTTTAATATAAAAACTCCACATGTGTCGAAATTTTCACTCATAAACCAAAAAAATCCAAAACACCATCTCATAACATATCTTCCAGAACCAGAATATTCAGATCCAATAGACCAATAGTCCATGGATGATAGGATTTGATTAAAAGAACATGTGATCCCAAACATTTTTTAAGAAAACTTTATAATTAAAATGTGAAATGAGGATCTTATTATGAAATTATACTACTTATAACTCTTTAAAACCAAAACACCTCTCACGTGTAACTATTTCCCTGGTATTGAACTGTATGGGTTTCCATAATAGGTATGAAGTGAGATACCATAGTCAGTCGATCCAAAAAAACCAATATATCATCATTCATACATGGTTTCATGGGTAATATTGTAACAAAATTCATTGTGACATCATCCTATTTCTACTTATAAATGGGTAAAGGCAACAAAATTCAAACATCCCTCTAATTATCAGCATTCACCTTCTAAAAATTTAATAATCTAGCCAAAAATCCATACAACTCCTTCATTTTTTGCCTTGAGTTCTATCTACAATGATCATGATCAATTTTAGTTAAACCATGTTTCTTCACCCATATAGAGGCATGCAAATCACTCATATACTCATTTTGTGAGACTGTTGAAACCAATACTATTCAATTGAAAAGAAGATAACTTCCACTGCCGAGATACCATCCTGATGGAGTCTCCACACTATATAATTCTTCACTTCTAAAAAGGCCCTATAGATGAGGAAAATTATCAGTCTTAATCCTTTCCATATGAATAGGTGTAACAAATGTTGAATTTAGAGCTCCTGCTCCTGAGATTCCTAAACATCTAGATGCAGATCAACAAAAAGTTCCATCATTAACCACACAACACAAGACTCCCAAACTTCCTATATCTTTGTATTTTGGCTCAAACCATTGGAAATGATGTTTCCCATTCATGGTGTATAAATCAGTTCAATGTTTAAATATTATACATACTCAACCCACCTCCTATGTTGAAGGTTCAGGTATCATTGAAAAAAGTTTTACATGAGGCTCATGTTATCCATGTATACGACAAAACTTTTTTTCCATGAGATAGTTTCTTGAAAATCCTAGGTCACGTACCAAATCTCCTAACTCCTTATCATTAGTATGGTAGTACTTCACATGCGGTCTCAACTACCTAGATCTATATGTAATGATACAATCCTCTTGCATCAAAAATTACCATAGTCTAACACAATATGAATCACGGTACACGGTATATGCTTTACTCATTATATGTAATGAGAGGATAGGTTCTGAGTTCAGAATACCTTTCATCTATTGATAATATATTTCACAAGTGTTAAACCATACAAACTTCACCCCTTTCTTGGTTATCCAAAACATTAGTTCTTTTAATCAGAAGAAATCTTGGTTAAAATGTTGTTAATAACTGACTAAACTGAGAATGATCTATCTATTGAAGAGGTTCTTGGGATGTTCCCAATATATCATGGATGTGGAATTCTATTGGTCCACTAAAACTCTTTCCTCTTAGATGACATTCCCCATGAGGTTCACATAATTTATCCAAAAAATGCATTTAGTTAGATAGGTGTAAATATGATGCTCTCTCAATGTACTTTGAATTATTTCAAGATGTTTTTCATGATCATTTACAGATTGGGAGTACACTAACATATCATTAACAAAAATCACAACAAAATGATACTAAAATAAATGAAATATCTTATTCATTATGTCCATGACTACCACATATTAATTAGTCAATCCAAACTACATCAATTCAATTTCATACATTCAATAATTTCTCCTAAAATCATTCTGAGGTTTGTCTAATATATCACCATTAACTGATGATATCCTAATCTCTCGTAAATCTTAGAGAAGATCTTTATACCTCTCATATGATTGAAAATATAATCAATGCACAAAATAAGATACTAGTTCTTTACCTTCATCTAGTTTAGCCTCCAATAATATACATATATGTAAAAATAGCCGTCATCATTTTTGGAAGAGAATGGTAGAAACCCTCGAAGTTGTACTTGGTTGTATGAAGCTTTATAATTCTAGATCGTCTAATAGAACTTTCAACTTCTGAATCTCTACTGTTGTCATTCAATAAGGTGGGATAGAAACTGGCTCTCCTCTCGGCACCAACTCAATTGTGAACACTATCTATTGCTTGAGGGGTAATACATAGAAAATTTAAGATAAAAAATCCCAAAATGGTCTACTATAAGAAGAAAAGAATCTTTTGTCATTACACTATTATATATTATCTGACCGGTGATTTGAGCCATGTGACATCCCAATATACAATGAATTGGTCATGTATGGCCAGCATGAAGAACCCACTCAACCTAGTGAGATTAGTTGCTTCCTTTTAGATATAGGATGTAATATCTCCTCTTGTAATAGTTGATATGAGCTAGTTATATAACTAACTAATCCATACCAAGAATCATGTCAAAACTTATCATTTCCATCATCAAAGTTTCCCAAAAGAAATGGAAACCACTAATCTATAAGGAACAGACCTTGTACCATTTGATATTCACTGACCAAACTCCAAATGGTGTGTCCTTGGTTAAAACACCATCAATTATTTCCATATATAATACCAAACCATTATTATGAATTTAATATAGAAATTATAATGATGCTCTTCTATCAAACAATACACAAGCTTAGGTAGATGATACCAGAATTGTACCTCTAATGGTAGATAGTTCATAATCCACATTAGTTGGAGTATTTTTCATAATGTGCTATTGAGTTTTCCCTCTGACTTATGCTCCAGTTTTACTACCCTGAGCTACTTCCCATTCTTGGTAATATTTCTGATGCCCTGGGGTACCACTTCCCCTACATCAGCTAGAACGTTCTATGGAACTCTAGTTACTAGCTTTCTCAGGGGTAGCTGATCCACTTCCCAACATCAGTGATAATCTTGATCCTATGTTGTAATCCCACAATAGAAAATTTACACAGAATGTTTGATGATGGCCTAGTTGACCACATATGTGACACTCGATTTTGGGGTGTGGACATTGTGGGCACATATGACCAAATATTCCACATTGATAGTAGTATAACAGAACAAGATCGTGATATGGTAGTTCAATACCCTGACATTTCAACACACTATTAATATAGTGGAATCTATGATTCAATAAAATCATACCACATTAAGAAGAACACCCAGATCGCCATACTGAAACAACCTCTCAATTTCTTTGAGCCTATTTTAAATATCATCCAGGATGAGTATTTAATTCATAACATCTTTAAATATTCCTAAATGGAAAATCTTTACTTATGACCTGATCTCAAAATAAATACCTTCCTAGAAATTTCTCACCCTGAATATAGTGTTATCTACAAAATATTTCTCAAAGTATTGTTGGTCGGTAAAACGTCCAGCATAGTCTAGCACCACCAAACCCTCCTATATTAGATGTATGAACTTGTGAACTTTTTATACCTCAGGTTTTTTGGATATAAATGGATTAGGAAATTTTTATCTATGCCCTTACAAGATATCTCATTCTACTACCCATATTCATCCAGAATATCCCACCAATTCTTGGCAGATCCATGAAGAATATACATAGAAATATTCACCATCCCATCTATGAGTATATCGAGATAATCAATGATTTTTTGGACTAACTCGATTATGATCTCAAATTTCTGGGGGCCCTTCCTCAGTAACCACAATTGGATACTGAAATAGAAAATATTTTTTCAGCTCAGACGTTAATGGAATGGTATGACCAACCTCACATTCCATGCATCAAATTATCCTCTGGAAGTTTTCACCAAGATATATATCCATAAGATCCTCATAAACTATATGGAGTTATAATTCAATTGCCTTAGGAGTGTGCTGATTTCCACTCTCCTGATACTAAATTCAATGATGATGAGGAAGAATTTTATCTACATAAAAACACACACATTAGAGAACTGTTACCAACAATTCCAACCCTAACAGGTGACTCCAATAGAGAAAAACTAACTTCTTGTTATTTTAGAAATGACTTATAAGTATTCTAAAAGGACATGAAAACACATTTCATTTATCCAGAGAAACAGATATATCATATAAATTTTCTATAGGAACGTATATATTTCATGAAAAAAAAAATATGTAATAATATTAAAAAATTCATGTCAATGTATTCATATGTGCGTATTATAATGCAGGTATTTTAATCTCATTTTATACTGGGATATGAGTAAAAATACCAAGAAACATTTATATCATTAAACGATAACTTCACATAACATGTGAATCACCCAAGATGAAATAAAATCAACTCTAAAAAAGAATAGCAAGCATAAAACAATTGTTTCCCTGGGTATTCTGATTTTCCTCCATACTAGGGTTAGCTACTCTCTTGAACAAGCTCATTACTATGTCCCAAAAATACCTAGTCTCCTTTGGACCTCTACAAAATTATATGGAAAAATAAAATAAAACCATTTCCTTTGATACCACTTTTTAACATCCCCCAAACTGGAACACTCTCTTATGGTCGGAAAGGGTTGGTTATGAGTCCTCAATCTCACCTCCCCATATGCCAGAGTCTTTTGACAAGCAATGGGGGTGTGATGTGTATAATGAGCAGACAATACCACTTGGTATTAAGAGAAATATTAGTAGAAAAAACATAATAAAACAAAAATAATAATCAAGGTAAACGCACAATGGAGTCAAATAAAAAGGCTAAATAAATGATCCAACAATAGTAAAGGGATATTCTAATGATTTACTAGAATGTAATTAAATTTCATTCTAGAAAAATAAAAAAAATACTGGCATACTCATTAAAAGACTAAATTTCCTAGGTAGTGATACCCACACTAGCCTTATCTACAACTTCAAGTCCAAAAACAAATAACTAATCGACAAAAATCCCCTTTTCCAGTATCCAAACCTGCATCCATGAAATCTTCTCGGGTACCAAACAGTGGCCCGAATAGGGTGTGAGTATAACTTTGTTGGTTGAAATTACCATGTCTTAATTAAACCAGTATAATAAGATGCACATCCAATAATTTTGTTAACTAGTGTATTAATTAATTCAATAATTAAATTAAACCAACAACCTACCCTATTCCACATTGTAATTCAATTCACAATTGATTTAAAATTATATCAATATGAAATTAACCATAATTTTGTGATTCTATAACAAGAAATAACCCTAGGTCATATGTCATTCTAAACATACATTATGGAATTAACTAATTACAAATCCATTTGAAACCAATGGAATTAATGTGGTAATATAATTCAATTATTTAATTTATTTGGGTGCACACAATGAGGGCATAATCGCAATATTTCATAAATTTAGCAATTATCAATCCATAGGGATACATTGAAGACCCATAAATTAAAAATAAAATCCAATAATGCTTCCAATTTCCAAAGACTATGAGAAAGAATGTGTGGATGATTCCTAAGAGGTTCCTTGATAAAAAAAGATCAAGATGAAAACAAACAATGTAATTGGCCACGGGATTTCACCACATTGGGTTGTAAAAGGAAGAAAAAAAGGAAAAACATAACCAAAACAACTTACTAGGGATTTCTCCCACAAACGAGATTTCTAGAATGAATTTTGGAACCCCAAATCACTTGGATAATTCCATAGTGTTGATAGTATAGGAGCATTATTGAAATTGAACAAATTGCAGCTGCACAAAATGTTTAAAATAGTAGTTTGGACATTTACATGTGGTGTATTGTAATTACACATCATTTAAATGTCTTTAATTGTATTCACTAAAAACCCATCACCTTATATTTATTTAGTTAAAACCCATGAAACCTTACATGACTTGTAATCCCCTTACTTGTCGTTTAATTTTTCTTATAGTTTCAATTTCATCCCATTTCCAATTAACTCTAAAAACATCCTTTAAAAAATTTCAACATATCAAGAACACATCTTAACAATTAATCCCATTTTTTCCCAATCTCAATTAATTAAAAAGATCATACATCCTCGAATATCATTTCATTTTCCCCAAAAAATACCACATCCCCAAACAAGACATGACCACCCAACCTCATATAAAAAATTCCAAGAGAGTCCTAACTGGTTAAATATTATATCTTATAGGATGGGTGATTTAAAGATATATCATTATCAATTTTATATGATACAACATGTTTTTGAGATCCATGATATCTGATGTGTGATGGGTGCCACATGAGACATATGGAAGAATCTGGCAGATGACAATATTTTTATTTTCAATGCACCATATAATTAAAAATGGTTGTCGATGCCTTTTTTCCTTCTATATACTTTAGACAATGGAGATATATATAGTGTAAGGGCCATATCTGTATAACATGTGAAGGGAGTTTTAGATCTATAAAATTCATTTATACACACCATATATCTCAAAAATAATAAATAAGGTGTAGCCCTAGGCTCTAGTTATAAAGTTTCGAGTAGAGATAATGATCACATTTATTGCATCCATTCAAACACACCATGTGACCCTAACCAATAGACCAATCCATGTTCCTACTGACACACACCCTTGAAATTGTATGGTTGGACATAATGGGTACTCTAAGATAACACGAGAACTCCCAAATCAACATTGATATGACCTGGTACCTAATCACGGATAGGTATATGTAACGCCCCGACCCCAGCTACCCAGAGTCGGTGCATTACTTCGTAACATTGGCATGATCACAAGAAAGATCAAATCTCGAAAGACCGATTGGTTTAGTAGCCTTGGAAACACTAGATATATTCATAAGTTTTACATTACATCATAAAATAAAAAACTACTACAACAACATAATGTTTCCACAGTCCACACTATAATCCCCTCCTAATATCCCTACAGGTCATTCATAACTTACATCTTCACTTCCTGGGAAAAATAAAACATAGAAAAGGGGTGAGCTCAAATGCCCAGTAAGGATAACAATATAGCGGAAACTTTCATCAATAAGAATAAACATTTAAGGCAATGTATAACTAAAACAAAAGCCTTTTAAACATGAACTTTCAACATGGTATGGCATAAATAAAATGAAATAATTCCATTTAATTATTCACATGGATATTCTACTAATCGAATAATCACATGCAAAAATCAATAACCACTTTCATAATGTTGGAATGCATAATGCCAGACTATCATAACCACATAGCCAAGGCCTCGTGCCAAGACTACAAATAAGATTTTGTCAAGGCCTTGTTCCAAGACACTAGTTTGTCTCATGAGACCTACCGATGCATCGAGGAGCTATGGCGGGCTCCACCCGTCACATGTTAAGTCCAATGCATTCCTATATGAAAAGGTTTAAACATAACATAAACATTCGTATTAAAAATAGCATACGAAATGTCAATACATTCACCATAAACTATGAATGGTATAAAAATAGCACATCCACAGTCAGACATATCACAAAACCATCAATACAATATTTAAGTTTTGTATCATAATAAATCAACTTCAAATAATCTTAAAATCCATCAAAGGATGTTGACATAGATGAAATCAAAATTCTTTTTAAAGAAATATCTCCTTTTATTTTCAAATAATTTAAGATCCATATAAAATAAAACATTTTCTTTGAAAATATTCTTATAATCATGTAAGGGAAGTTTTGAAGATTTTATAACGGTGGAAATTAGCCGCACCCGCCGTATAAGTTTAAAAAAAACGTTCTTACCTTAATTCTGTCGAAAAGGTTAAAAATGACCTTGTTTTGAAAACGACGGAAAGATTCCTTTATAAACCTCTTATAAAAAGTCAAACAAGGGTATAAATGACTTTAACCCATATTCTTGTAAATAATAAAAATGTTTTGAAATAAATTTTGAAGAAACAAGGATGTGGATGATAAAGATATCCCAGTAGATTATTACAAATAAATAACCTCGGATAATGAAGAGATTGTGAAATAACCCTTACCTTGTACTTTTCCTTGGTTGGGGTAGGTTAACCTCCTGTATAATGGTGAAATAATTGTTATTAAATTATACAAGAATCATATATATTAATATGATATCATATATGATCTTTTAACATTGATTTGTTAATAATATCTTAGAATTATCGTCGTTTCGGGTGTTAACTTACTTGTTTTCTTTTATATGTTTTGTTACGTAAGACATGTTTGTAAAGGATAGGTTGTATATTATTCATATCCAGAATGATATCATGTCATTAAACATCATTTTTAAATCATCAAATGATAATTATACTTGAATGGATACGATGGAGAATGAATCTCATCGCGTTCGTGGAGACGGTAGTCCGTACGTACGCACGAGCGACAATATCATTCTTTTGATATTAAAATAATATATAAATGGATGGTATATCATATATAAAGAATCATTAACATGTTATATTTATTATTTACATGAGTTACACATCATTATTATACCCATCCAAATAATAATATATTGAATAACAATTACACCACGACGTGGAGACGGTAAGCCGTACGTACGCACGTATGGTGACATGTTATTCAAAGGGTGGATAGAATACTGAATATGGTTGTACCATATTTATAATAACATCACATTATATGTAAGATACTGGAGTTATTATTTTATAATGGTAAGAACAAAGAAAGAGGAAGTGGAAGAAGAAAGGAACTTGGAAAAGGGTGGTGAAATCATTACCTCTTCTTCGGGTTCTTCCTTTTGATTTGATCAAAAGGGATCCTTAGGTTGGCTTTCGGATCAAAATAAGGCCTCTAGGTTGTAGTGAGGGATGTTGGGAGAGTATTTGGGCAGAGTTTGGCCGAACCAAAAGGCTTTTAAGGTGTGAAGAAATGAGAAGGAGGAGTGCCCTTTTATAAGAGGGGTGAGGGGCACCTTTGGAAAAGCTAGAAATATTAATTTATAATAAATTCATATTCAGATTATAATGGCTCCAAAGTTGATTATTCAAAGGTTAAGGTGGGGATAGGTCGAAATCCACTCAAAAAATAGAATTTATACAGGTTTGGGTACTTATATTAACCTTATCTTTAAGTATTAACTCTAAGTTAATTAGTTTCACTTTTAAAATGTCTCTTTGTATTTTTATATAATATGGTTAATAAACTTACTATATACATCCAAGTGACCCCCAAGTGGTCCATTAATGATGAAACTATCATTATATAAGTCGCTTGGCCGAACCTTAGATTTTTAGGAATTTAATATCAATTAATAATATAATATTTGTTTTAAGAACTCTTTTATGTCAATTTTGACACTATTCAATAGTTGATTTTTGTGAAACTCATAACAGATTGATTACTTAGAAAAAAGTCAATTATATCAATCCTAATATATCATATTATCCTATAAAATTAGTTTAATTCATTAAAAGTTTCATATTATATTTTCTTGGGTATTTATAATATCAATTATTTTAATTTTTCACTATTATAGTAATTACTGCATCATCATTGTGTCATACATAAAATAAATTATTTAATGTCTAAAAATTATAAATAAAATATCATTATGTAGGAAATCTTTTTAGATTTCTAATGGATATTTATAATATAAAATCCAACTTATATAACCCTATGTAACAATTGTTTTGCTAAAAGATATATGCTTGTGTCATTTTTGTATTCATTTTGACTTAATTAAAATAAAGTGTCATTATCACTTACAAGTGGATCCATGGGGTCCCAAAATTGACACAAAGATGCCCATGGTCGACCATGTATCAACCAATAGGGTTGAGACACGTTTTAGGGTAATTTAGTATTATTATAATATTATTTTTTAACCCTTATTTACCGGATTTACCCTTAACCGTGGTAAATAAAATATTTACCGCAGTAATTATTCAAAATGACTAAAAATAAAAGTTACCTATTTACACAATTAGAACATCCTGATTCCAAATATGGAATCCATTTTCCTAAATTCAATACACAGAAGTGGCAGAAATTAATTTAAAATTAATTCCCGCTGTCAAAACAAAAAGCGTGTTTTTAAGAGATAATAACTATCAAAAGATTGACACTTGTTTATGTTCAGTTTAATTGTAAAATTATGTCCAATGACCAAAATTATATTAAATAGTAAAAATATATTCTAAATATACTTTAAAACCACTCAAATTCATAATTTATTACTATTAATTATTTTGATTAAAAAAGTTGTTTTTAATTAAAATTTAGTAATTTTCACTATTCATCAAAATATGAAAGTTATCCGAAAAGTACCAAAATTTCACCTTAGGCTAAATTTGATATTCCGAATCCAAAAATGAAGTCCATTTTAAAATATAAAATATATATAACTTCAAAAAGTAGGTATTACTATTCATAACAGCTAGTTTGATTGGTTACGGTGTGTTAGAACTCGAAGTTGCGTACAACACACGCTACTATTTTATTCAAAGGAAAGCGTACCATGGAAGCTTGGGATGTTTCATTTTAAATTTTTTGATGTCTCCATTTAGTCAAAAAGTTTAAAATATTGTATTTAAAAGGGTTTCACTATCAAAAGTTGATAAAAGTGCAATACTGAAAATGAATCTGTTCTTGCATTATGACTAAGAAACTCATAATATGGATTCTAAAATTATAAGGATTATATAAAGTGTAAAATTTAGTTAATACTATTCATGACCTCTTTTAATGGCTTTTTTTTTTGGTAAGTCATGGTGCAATTGAACTCAGTGTTGCGTGTAGTGCAAGTTATTGAATTATTTTGAAGAAATAACACACTATGAAATCTTGGGGTGTTACATTCTCCCCTCCTTCAATAAATTGCATCCTCGCAATTTGAAATTGTTCTTCAAAAATAAAAGGTTGAAAGTAGAAAATATATTTTTGGGAAAACCCACATCGGAAATTGGGTTACTAAAATTTAGTCTTAATATGAGGAAAAGAGAAATCAAAGGGTCACCACCATATTATGATCTCGATTAGGAGAACATTGGTGGAAATTAGAGACATATAATCGGAGGAAAAATGTAAATATTTATAGGTAGTGATTAAGGTCATCAATCACAAACAAGTGTATAATTGAGGTCCTTAAATTCATCAATCTATGATGATTTTAAATACCATCGGTTCAACAAAACATAGGGTATTAGGATAACACATTTTTGACGTTTCAAAATATCTTAGTTGAAATCCCACATCGAAAAATGAATTAATGAGACCTCTATTTAAAATAAAGAGTGGAAAGTATGAAGATTACAGAAAATAACACATACTAGGGTTCCATGTAGGAAAATGTGGATATGGAAGAGAAATCTAACCATCAATTATCTGATGGAGAGTGGTAGAGAACATGGCTATGAAAAGGCCAACAATCCCAAAGCCATAAATTTGTGATGATTTAAGGTACCATCTAGGACAACATTTTTGTTCTAAGTTAATATTATTAATGTTGAGTAATTTATTTATGAGATTGGATAAGATAATAAGGAGATATACTTACTTTATAATTAGAATTTTACCCATTAATAAATTTCTACCACAAACTCATCTTTCATTCTAAAAGATAATAGAACGTAATTTTTTTTTTCTATTTATACTATTCGTACAGGGTTCCAAAATAAATGAATTATAATTCATCTACCAGATCATTTAAAAAAACTACATTATTTAACTCAGGACATCTCGTGGGACAGTGGTAGGTGATACACCCTTGTCGCCCTTCGGTTGCGGGTTCAAGTCTCGCAGCCTTGCCGGACGCGACGGGTTGCCGCCCGACCTCCGGGTTGTCCTTTTATGGCAATCCAAAATAATCCAAACTAGAACTATCCAAAATACTTCTGTCTAAACTCACAGTCCAACATTTATAAGGAAGGTAAACATAATATAGATCCTTTTTACCCCGTAATAGAATATGAATACCTTCATCATGTATTACCATATTCCTTATTGATTACATTCATGCTCCCTTATTCCATATAGAATGCTGGATATACTTCATTAATCCAAAAATGTTTTAAACCCCAACAATGATGGAATATACAAATCATTAATCAGTTCCAAGGTAGTCAAGAATATCCAATATAATTTATCCAAAACAATCACATATTATTCCAAAATCACTACCTCAGTATCAGAACTATATTATGATTTATCATTCTCTCAACCATATATTTTCCAAAAATTTATCCTGCTAATGAGTCACTTTTCTTTGTTCCACACAATCTCAAGTCCTTAATGAAATAGTACTGCAGTACAATCCTTATATACTCCATAATTATTATAACATGTACATTGTTGATACAACACTCAATTGACATAATCAACATAAGAACTCTAATCATTCCTCTTCATCTGTGGTAGTATCATAACTTGATTATTATCCAATAGCATCATTTGCGGCATAGTCTGATGACTGGGACATAGTTTCGCGTAGTGTCCAAACTCCTTGCAAATGAAGCATTGTACATTTAAAACCATTTTCTTACCCTTGCAGTCACGTACTTTGTGCCCTTTTCGTCCACACTTATAACAAACTCACATTCCTTTCAGGCAAGTTCCAGGGTGTTTCTTTCCACAGTTACCACATATGGGAAAATTATTCTTTTCCCTCTTACTTTTATCCATCTTTCTCTCTTCCATCCTTTTCTTCTCTTGCTTCCCTTCAAAGCCATAGGACTCAGTAAACTCTTTACTTATCTTATCAACACATGATATTATTTCTTCATATGATGATAATACATGGGAGACTATTTCTCTTATAAATTCTAGCTTAAGACCATGAAAGATATGATCCTTCCTTCTCTTTGGATCATGTGCATTTCTGGAGTTCTCATTCCTTCTACTGGGCGCCATTTCTAAACAATGGCATACACTAGATCAGTTTATGAATCAAAATACATAATCCCATACTTATAAAACACTTAACATAAATTGAACTATTTATGGATATAATCCATAATCATAAGAATGTTTTCTTTGAGGAAGTATATACTCATAATCCCTTCAAAATGATTTGTAAAGAAAATGAGAGTTATCCTAAGCATATCCACCGGGAGTGTCATAAACAAGAGTGCAGCAAGGCCCGTTGTCGTGCACCAGTTCCCGTTCGAGTCTAGCTCAAAGCGGTGTTTTCGGGTTTTACCCCTAGGTACATCTGTGCCAGAGCCGCCTCTATCTGCTCGTATCCAGACAGGGATGTATTGCTCGGAAAACTCACAAAATCTATACAATACCAAAATTCTAGGAAGTTCTTCTATACTAATCCTCAAAGTTAATCTTAGGTCTACGTGCTCTAATCAGAGTTTATCTAAATCTAGCTTCCAAGGTTTGTACTAAACTTCCTCTGATACCAACTGTAACGCCCCGACCCCAGCTACCCAGAGTCGGTGCATTACTTCGTAACATTGGCATGATCACAAGAAAGATCAAATCTCGAAAGACCGATTGGTTTAGTAGCCTTGGAAACACTAGATATATTCATAAGTTTTACATTACATCATAAAATGAAAAACTACTACAACAACATAATGTTTCCACAGTCCACACTATAATCCCCTCATAATATCCCTGCAGGTCATTCATAACTTACATCTTCACTTCCTGGGAAAACTAAAACATAGAAAAGGGGTGAGCTCAAATGCCCAGTAAGGATAACAATATAGCGGAAACTTTCATCAATAAGAATAAACATTTAAGGAAATGTATAACTAAAACAAAAGCCTTTTAAACATGAACTTTCAACATGGTATGGCATAAATAAAATGAAATAATTCCATTTAATTATTCACATGGATATTCTACTAATCGAATAATCACATGCAAAAAATCAATAACCACTTTCATAATGTTGGAATGTATAATGCCAGACTATCATAACCACATAGCCAAGGCCTCGTGCCAAGACTACAAATAAGATTTTGTCAAGGCCTTGTGCCAAGACACTAGTTTGTCTCATGAGACCTACCGATTCATCGAGGAGCTATAGCGGGCTCCACCCGTCACATATTAAGTCCAATGCATTCCCATATGAAAAGGTTTAAACATAACATAAACATTCGTATTAAAACTAGCATATGAAATGTCAATACTTTCACCATAAACTATGAATGGTATAAAAATAGCACATCCACAGTCAGACATATCACAAAACCTTCAATACAATATAGAAGTTTTGTATCATAATAAATCAACTTCAAATAATCTTAAAATCCATCAAAGGATGATGACATAGATGAAATCAAAATTCTTTTTAAAGAAATATGTCATTTTATTTTGAAATAATTTAAGATCCATATAAAATAAAACATTTTCTTTGAAAATATTCTTATAAGCATGTAAGGGAGGTTTTGAAGATTTTATAACGGTGGAAATTATCCGCACCCACCGTATAAGTTTAAAAAAACGTTCTTACCTTAATTCTGTCGAAAAGGTTAAAAATGACCTTGTTTTGAAAACGACGGAAAGATTCCTTTATAAACCTCTTATAAAAAGTCAAACAAGGGTATAAATGACTTTAACCCATATTCTTGTAAATAATAAAAATGTTTTGATATACATTTTGAAGAAACATGGATGTGGATGATAAAGAGATCCCAGTAGATTATTACAAATAAACAACCTCGGATAATGAAGAGATTGTGAAATAACCCTTACCTTGTACTTTTCCTTGGTTGGGGTAGGTTAAACTCCTGTATAATGGTGAAATAATTGTTATTAAATTATAAAAGAATCATATATATTAATATGATATCATATATGATCTTTTAACATTGATTTGTTAATAATATCTTAGAATTATCGTCGTTTCGGGTGTTAACTTACTTGTTTTCTTTTATATGTTTTGTTACGTAAGACATGTTTTAAAGGATAGGTTGTATATTATTCATATCCAGAATGATATCAAGTTCTTAAACATCATTTTTAAATCATCAAATGATAATTATACTTGAATGGATACGATGGAGAATGAATCTCATCGCGTTTGTGGAGACGGTAGTCCGTACGTACGCACGAGCAACAATATCATTCTTTTGATATTAAAATAATATATAAATGGATGGTATATCATATATACAGAATCATTAACATGTTATATTTATTATTTACATGAGTTACACATCATTATTATAACCATCCAATAATGATATATTGAATAACAATTACACCACGACGTGGAGACGGTAAGCCGTACGTACGCACGTATGGTGACATGTTATTCAAAGGGTGGATAGAATACTGAATATGGTTGTACCATATTTATAATAACATCACATTATATGTATGATACTGGAGTTATTATTTTAGAATGGTAAGAACAAAGAAAGAGGAAGTGGAAGAAGAAAGGAACTTGGAAAAAGGTGGTGAAATCATTACCTCTTCTTCGGGTTCTTCCTTTTGATTTGATAAAAAGGGATCCTTAGGTTGGCTTTCTGATCAAACTAAGGCCTCTAGGTTGTAGTGAGGGATGTTGGGAGAGTATTTGGGCAGAGTTTGGCCGAACCAAAAGGCTTTTAAGGTGTGAAGAAATGAGAAGGAGGAGTGCCCTTTTATAAGAGGGGTGAGGGGCACCTTTGGAAAAGTTAGAAATATTAATTTATAATAAATTCATATTCGGATTATAATGGCTCCAAAGTTGATTATTCAAAGGTTAAGGTGGGGATAGGTCTAAAACCACTCAAACAATAGAATTTAGACAGGTTTTGGTACTTATATTAACCTTATCTTTAAGTATTAACTCTATGTTAATTAGTTTCACTTTTACAATGTCTCTTTGTATTTTTATATAATATGGTTAATAAACTTACTATATACATCCAAGTGACCCCCAAGTGGTCCATTAATGATGAAACTATCATTATATAAGTCGTTTGGCCGAACCATACATTTTTAGGAATTTAATATCAATTAATAATATAATATTTGTTTTAAAAACTCTTTTATGTCAATTTTGACACTATTCAATAGTTGATTTTTGTGAAACTCATAAAAGATTGATTACTTCGAAAAAAGTCAATTAAATAACTCCTAATATATCATAGTATCCTATAAAATTAGTTTAATTCATTAAAAGTTTCATATTATATTTTCTTGGGTATTTATAATATCAATTATTTTAATTTTTCACTATTATAGTAATTACTGCATCATCATTGTGTCATACATAAAATAACTTATTTAATGTCTAAAAATTATAAATAAAATATAATTATGTAGGAAATCTTTTTATCTTTCTAATGGATATTTATAATCTAAAATCCAACTTATATAACACTATGTAACAATTGTTTTTCTAAAAGATATATGCTTGTGTCATTTTTGTATTCATTTTGACTTAATTAAAATAAAGTGTCATTATCACTTACAAGTGGATCCATGGGGTCCCAAAATTGACACAAAGATGCCCATGGTCGACCATGTATCAACCAATAGGGTTAAGACACGTTTTAGGGTAATTTAGTATTATTATAATATTATTTTTTAACCCTTATTTACCGGATTTACCCTTAACCATGGTAAATAAAATATTTACCGCAGTAATTATTCAAAATGTCTAAAAATAAATGTTACCTATTTACACAATTTGAACATCCTGATTCCAAATATGGAATCCATTTTCCTAAATTCAAAACACATAAGTGGCATAAATTAATTTAAAATTAATTCCCGTTGTCAAAACAAAAAGCGTGTTTTTAAGAGATAATAACTATCAAAAGATTGACACTTGTTTATGTTCGGTTTAATTGTAAAATTATGTCAAATGACCAACATTATATTAAATAGTAAAAATATATTCTATATGTACTTTAAAACCACTCAAATTTATAATTTATTACTATTAATTATTTTGATTAAAAAAGTTGTTTTTAATTAAAATTTAGTAATTTTCACTATTCATCAAAATATGAAAGTTATCCGAAAAGTACCAAAATTTCACCTTAGGCTAAATTTGATATTCCGAATCCAAAAATGAAGTCCATTTTAAAATATAAAATATATATAACTTCAAAAAGTAGGTATTACTATTCATAACAGCTAGTTTGATTGGTTACGGTGTGTTAGAACTCGAAGTTGCGTACAACACACGCTACTGTTTTATTCAAAGGAAAGCGTACCGTGGAAGCTTGGGATGTTTCATTTTAAATTTTTTGATGTCTCCATTTAGTCAAAAAGTTTAAAATATTGTATTCAAAAAGGTTTCACTATCAAAAGTTGATAAAAGTGCAATACTGAAAATGAATCTGTTCTTGCATTATGACTAAGAAACTCATAATATGGATTCTAAAATTATAAGGATTATATAAAGTTTAAAATTTAGTTAATACTATTCATGGCCTCTTTTAATGGCTTTTTTCTGGTAAGCCATGGTGAAATTGAACTCAGTGTTGCGTGTAGTGAAAGTTATTGAATTATTTTGAAGAAATAACACACTATGAAATCTTGGGGTGTTACATATATGCCTAGAGGTACACGGGAATGAGAAAAGGAACATGGGTAGGCCCTTTACAACATGTACATGTTGTGTAGTATGGAAGGTCTCCCCAAGCCATTCATGGAGTAGAATATGGTCAATCTACATGGTGTAGTCACATGCCATGTTGACCAACATATCTTATGTTTACTTATACTAGAAACTTCTCCCTCTCATATCTCATTTATTGGGACACTAATATTTTTACTACAAGTAGCAAATACTATCTTTTTTCTTGTCGAACATGATAGTGGCCTACACTGATGAATATAAGAGATTATTTTTGGTGTTCAGGGTGATATTTTTATATATTAAACACTTTACTATGGAACTTATTAGGGTAAAATCATCATAGAGATGTTGGGGTTAGAACTCTATTATTTTAAGAGGGTGTGGGTCCCCTATAATCATTCTACGTATAGAAAATGTATCCCCTGAGAGATGGTCCCTTTTCTATAGATTCATACTTCCTTATCATCGAGCTATGGTGGGGAGAAGTTCCTTCATGGGTGTTGTAGATCCCTCAACTATGGATCATATTAACAAGGAGTGGCTCATCCACATAGATTCTTATAAGGATCTGTTTGATGCTAGGAATCAATGATGTAATTTTGAGATACATGCAGAATTATCCATTTTTATGGGGCTAAGAGATAGAGATCCCCTTTATCTCTCACATGGATTTTTACGAGAACATGTATGTGTGTGTGTCGGGTTTCCTTTTCCTCTTACTTTGGGATGACATGAAATCTTTCTATATCTTCTTATATCCCCCTCTTTAGTTTTTTTTTCGTCCTACTTTGTTTATATATACTCACCCATACATGGGATTTTCCAGAATGTGACATGTCTTATATAGATAAAAGATAGATTGAGAATGAATTTATTCGCTCTTAGAAATTCATGGGTGTATTGACCATGTGAAGTTGTTAGGACTTGAAGATCCTGAGTCATGCTATCTAACTTTTAATTTATTCTAATTGTTTTCTGTTTGGGACATTATTTCTAATAGGGAATGTATTTTCACAAATTAATTTATGTTTTATTCTCTCATATTTTGATGTATTTCATAGAGGTTATTTCTTGTTTAGTTTACTCTGTATGATTATATCATTTACTATATATCTCCACCATTTTATAGATATTGTTGGGTGTCTTTGTATACGTACATTAGGCTTTGGCCTCTATTTAAATTATTCCTTCTAAGTTCTTTCTACAATCCACTAGTATGTTAAAATAAGTCATTGGGTTATGGAGGTCTAAACTTCTACTGACCTAGTAGGACCAGGAGGGTCGGGTTGTTACATATCATTTTAAATAACGTCATTTGTTATCATTATATTTAATCTTATAGGTTTTCCTTGTTGAACCTTATGAAATAGTATTTTTTCCCCCTAAAAAAATAATGATTGCAATCTGTTTAATTAGTCCACATTGTAGGACCCTAGACAACCCTTATAAGGGAGTGGTGAATCAGGGAGTCAAAATGTTCTTCTAAAGTGATGAATACTGAACCCATGATCATAAAAACTCATTAAAAATATTTGTTTGAATGGTTTATTAATTAAAAATCTATATAAAAATATAAAAAAATCAATTTTACTTGGCTTAAAAAAACCTTACTATTTTTGGATTACAAAATTTCAGACATAGTCAGTTTGTGCCCGGCACACTACCTTTATAAGATTTCAGGGATAGCTCACTACATCCCTCAGAACACATATGTAGACTCTCCCAAGATCTTTGACTTAGTATAAGTCTATCTCAGTTTATCGACTTGATTTACTATTCATTATATTTTCATTGAAAACATTTTCTCTATCTAGTACAATAGTATTATTACATTAATGTCCATGATTATTTTCCTTGAAAGCATTGATCAAACAAACCATATGTTGATAGACTAGTTAAAACACAAATAGACACTTGCACGCATGATTTGGGAATATCGTGCAAGATGGAATTCGTGCAACACTTATTTTTTGGTCACCCCTTAACTTTTTTATAGCTACACTATAAGGTTCACTTGATATTTTTATACTAATGGAACACTTTGTATGCAAGATTTGGTCTCATGTTCTAGTTAGTGTGCATGTATTTCATGTGGTAATGGAACCTGATCATTATTGAAAATTTTCTTAACCTATGAGTGGGCGTAGCTTGCAATTTATTGGACCTGACGACCCTACACAGATTATTCTATTGAATCTTTATAGGTGCGTGTCAAATTCTCATTGAGCGCGCAAAACCCCTTTTGATGTCAAATTTGAATCATATGTCTCATCCGTGAATCCTCTTCTCCCACGTAAAGATCATATCATTCACGCGATTTTTTCCATTTACATATTTTTATGTGATGGCCTCAAATCATTTCATGAATGGATGTTTCTAGAACACCTTAAATCATTCATAAAACTCAAATTTCTAAAAACACTCTTCTTCTTTTTCCAATTTTTTCTTCCAAAAATTTGGAAAACACTAGGAAATGATTCCACCATAAAAACTATTGTCGGATTGAACTGTAAGATCCATTTCCATGAAAACACCCTAATCATCATTATGAGGATTGAAAACAAACACCAACCATACTCAATTTAAAGAAAAAAAATCATTGGTTCTAACACACTTAAAATTACTTACAACCATTTCATTTAATTAAAACCCTTCCACTTTGTTTTATAAATCATGAATCTACTTTTCTATAACACACACCTTGGATAACCTACCACTTTTCTTTACCACAAAAATAGCTCTATTAAATTGTATGTTCATACTCTTTCCATAGAATACGTGTTATCTTTTTAGTCTAGAGGATAGTGTAATAGTATTTTTTATTTCATTTTCATTTATTTTTTATAAAAATTTTATATTTTTCACCTTTGTTTATTGTGGAACATCACCTTTTTTTTTAATTTCTACTTTAAATTTTTTTAGATAATAATTTCCTTTAGAATTGATAATAATGTAGGAATTTTATTATTAACTAAATTTGGAATGATGACTTTAGTGGTTTGTGTCACTATCATGTTGTATTGATATAGATGATATTATAGGTATATAGATATGATTATAATTTATATGTTATACCATAGTAGGTTTGAGGTATTATTTTAAATAATAATATGAACAAAATTAAAAGGATTGATGTTTTCATAGTACTCCATTATACCATGATGTTATTAAATTAAGTGATGAATATTTTTTCCTTCAGGATATAGATATCATGCTAAAAAAATATCTCTAATACCAATATAACATAAAAGGAAACACTGAATTAAAATTAATGAACATTATATTATGTAAATAAAATAAATTTTTTGGAATGTATTCCTAAGGGTGGAAATAGATTTATAATGGTAATCCATAATTATTATTAATGATAAAAAATATAAAATTGTATTATAATTTTTGTTTATATAGATTTGGGAGTGTTTTTTTGTGGAACTTGAACAGTGTCTTGTAAATGTTTCTCATCATTACATTGATTTAGGTAATGGTTAGAGATAAAATTTCTTGTAAATTACTTTTTATTTTTGTTGTTTATTTTTTCAAAGGATGGTTACTATCTTTAGTTGATATAGACTGTGATTGTATTTGTTTTTATATCATATTCTTTCCTTGAAATTCTTTTTTCTAAGGTCATTTAGAAGTTGTGTTGGTTAATATTTTGGAGTTTTAGTTATGTTTCATTTGTTGTGTATATGAAATTAGTTAGAATGTTTTATTTTTATTGTGTGTTATTTTGAAATTTGTGTGGGGTTGTAAGGTAATCCCTCATTTCATCATATATTTTTATAATTATGTAGCTTTATTGACATAACTAAATAATTAATGTGAATTTAATATTTCATAAAATTGATGTAACAAATATATGATTCCTAATGAGGTAATTAAATGAATTATAAAACTACACTATATGTAACAAACCAATGCATAGTCCCATCTAAACCAATATTTGGTCTAATTAACCAATAACCTGACGATCATTCTTAATATCCAGAGGCTATTGACAAGCACATTGGATTCCATATAAAATCTATTGGGAATTATCTAAACCCAAAAAATGAAAAAAAAAATCAATATACATTGTGAAACCAACATCAGAAAAAAATTATATGAACATGTTAGTGTATGAGGAGATGATACAAAAACTAGAAGCAAAATACCCTATCAAAACCTATCTTCTCATGGTCCATGACCAAACATATTTTCCCAAGCCACATACCCCCATACAACCCAAAAAAACCCTAAAATAGAATATGATAAGGGCATTGAAACCTTCTATATTAAAATAAAGGGTACAAACACAAATAGTATAAGTAAGGTGGGGGCTACATAGAGCAATATAATTTCAACAATGAGCCCATGTATTTTATTTATATAGTAATTAAAATATGATAAAATAGGATTAAAATAACCTGATTTCATGACATCACAATTAATACAAGAAAAATAAATACCTAGAAATAAGTTTACAATGTAGTTGGATTTAAAACATAAGTGTAGGCATTTCAAAATCATTTACCATTCCAAAATTTTAAAATAATTATTTTTAATCATTTTAATACTAATCCATTATTTTAAAAACATTGAAAACCATTTCACAAGATAGATTCATATAATATAGGGAAATTAAGAACACACACTTGATATCAAGGGTTGTATAAGATTCAATAAAATAGAGTCAAGGTGTATCACATGAAAAAAAATCAATCAAGGGAAGGAATAAATCAAGACAACCTCAGTTCCATGTAGTGATAATAAAATTGATCATGAATTTAGTATCATATATTTGGATATCATGGGTACAACCTATATATGATTTGATTCCAACATGGTCAAGCTAATCAAAATACATCATGATGGATCACTGGGTTTACATCTAGTCTCATGGGTATTTAGAATGTAGTTCCACACAGACCCACTTTTTAGGATGCATGTATATATCCTATACCTTTCATGTCCTCTATGGATCCAATAGATGGGATGTTGTCATCCTAGAAATCTATATATCTAGGTCATCTCATTTGACTACCAAGGATCCCATGACCAGTCAAAACAGGTGAGCAGGATAATCGTGTAACGAGGATAAAAACAACGAACTATATCAATATCAATCATAGGCACATACCCTCAACATTTGAATAATGAGAACATGACCTTGAAACCACACCTCACTCTCCCCCTCAAGATCTGTAGAAGTAAATAATCGCATTTTCAACACCCATCAACTAAAAGTAAAAGAATCAATAAAGTTACATCACATACTTATTACAATAAAGGATCCATATAAAGTTACAACCAGTATGAAAAAAATTATCAATTAAATTAAACAAAAATTATTCAATTAAACAATTAAAAAAGGTAATAATACCTGCTTCCCTACACAACCATCACTATACTTCCAAAAAATAATTTTTAATATAAAAAATTAAAAAAAGATCCATGCAATTTAAGGATGTTTAAAAATTATGAAAATACATAAGTTCATTTCCAATCATTGAAAAACACACCTATTCCATCTGAATAAATCAATCATTTAAAATAATACAAGAATAACCATTTCAAAAGATTGCAATTCATTCAAAATGAATCGTGGTCATTTATTAAATTCATAAAATCAATTCTCTATGGAAGGATTCACATATTTCTAATGGTTTCATAAAACTAAAATAATTTCAATTTAAAAATAAAAACCATTCCTAAGTCCTCACTTTACACAAGGTAACCATAAAAAACTATTTAAATAAGAAATGAAATCAACATAACATTGATCAGTTCATAGAACTTTGAGAAAGAACCCTTTCCGTGTTTTATTTATTTTAAATAGGATCAAATAGCATTTCACAAGGTATTTTAATATCAATAATTATATAAAACAAGTTATAATTATTCATATGTATATAAATTCAAATTCAAAAAAAGACTAAAAAATAAAGAAAAATGAAATAAACACCGACATGGAAAATCCAAAAACCAACTACAATAGATCTAAGATGATTCACCACTAATGGTGATCACCATTTCTAGGAAGAGGGATCTTTTTAGAAGTGAGAATAAGTATGTGATCCAGAATTCCACATCAACCAAACACTATCCAGTGGAACAAAAGTCCATCATAACCTCTAAAAATATCGAATCAAAATAACAAAACAAATCAAAGGCCAAGAGGAGATGAAATCATCGGAATAGGAACACTAAAATAAACAAAACAAATATCGACCAAAATAGGAGGTTATTAGGTCTAAAATGAATCTATATGGAACTAAAAATTAGATGAATAAAATTATCCTTGAGTTGGATGAGTTCATAGTACATGAGAGGTGTCCCATGATTTTAAATAATAATTTCAGTATATTAAAATCCGGTCACATGGTTTCCTAGGACTGGCCACATGGTCAGTACTAATCATCCACCAACCATGCACCTCTTATTGGGATGTTGGAATGGATTCATAGTTATGCTACATAGTTTCATTTACCATGAGAAAAAATTATTCCTCTTTCTAGGATAGTTCCACGGTTAAGATACATTGTATGCTTAACCGTCCACCAACCCTCTAACCCTTCTATTCTATTGGAAATTTTTCATGTTTTGGTAATATAATTTTTCAAATTATCCACTAACCATGATGTGGAACATAAAAAATTGAAAAAATAAATATAACCCATTACGAGATTAAATCAAAGGATAATCAAAACAAATATTCAAAACAACTAATATAAGGTAACAAGGACTTATAACCTCCCAATCTTTGGAAATTATGTCTTGAGAAAGATTATTGTCTAAAAAAACAAAATATGACAAAATAATAACTCCACGACTCATATTATGACATTGAAGGTCTACATTCTAGGTGGGAGACAAACACAAAGGTTTACATCACAAACAACTCCAATATCCTCACACTATGATCATCACAAGATTTTAAATCAGATAAAGACTATAAATCAATCATAGGTATCTGAACCATATATATATTCATAAAAATGGTTTCACATGAGAAAATAATATCCTTTCACTCTAATGAAGACACTTCAACCACTCACCAAGAGAAACATCTAAGGTTCCACAATAAAACCTTTAAAAGAATATCTCATTTTAAAAACACATTATTCACATAACAAACAATTATCAATTAGTTTATCTTTGATCAAAATTCAAAAAAATAATTCATATAATTTGTTTATATTTATACATTAATAAAGTACTAGATGTTAAATTATGATTTTAAACACTAAACATCACCCCTCGATGTGTTTATCAAGTCACACTCTAGAACCTCCAGATGTTTGGACCATCAAGGAGTAACATATTCCAGGTTATCAAAGTACATTACTAAGGTCTATCCAAGTCCATTTCAAAATAACATCATCAAAAAGGGCATTTCACAACATTTCACTACACTCTCATAAGGTATTTCATCCATTATATAAAAATTGATTTCTAACCACCATGGAAAAATAAGAGGATACCAAGGAAGAACATCCAATATGAATGGTATCTAACACTTACCAATGTAATACATCCATAAGAGGAAACATAATGTATTTTTATGAAAATGTTTTCTCCTAATAATATTTCACTATATAAACAGGATAATGAGGAACATCCTAGAACTAAAGTCATTCCAGAAGTAAGGTTTTTCATTCCGGAGTTCATATCCATAAGGAACAACCACCTATTTACCAAGAAAATGAATCTCGCCACACAATCGAAATCATGTTCAAAATAGAGATCCCATAGGGATCCACAAAAATCCATTAATGTCTCTAAAAAATGGGTTTCCAAAAACTAATAATCCCCAAAAAGAGAAAAATTATTTAATCTATAATCCAACATCGAAAAAAATAAGTTGGATCAATGTTAACCATCACTAGTAGATCCCCCACATCAGGAAAAGAATCAATCTTAATCCTATGGATAGATGATTATTATATTAAAGAATATGTTTTTAAATAGTTAGGAACTGATGATCCCAAATAGAAACATCCATTTTTGTTCTCCCAACATACATAACTTATTAAGGTGACCCAAACAAACTCAACTTTTAAAAAATCTCATAGAAATCTAAGAGAACATGTTTGTCACGACCCGTCCCATGAGACTCGTGTCGTGACTACTCAAGCCCGCCTTCAATAGGCCAGGGGCAGGAGACTAGCACCGAAGGGCGTATTCCCTAAAACCGAGAAGGAATTACCTTTATATCTAGTAAACACATGCAACCAAGAACATATCAAGATACGAGCACAAGTAATCTATATAGAAAAAAGAGTTCAAAAATTAAGAGAGGCCAAAATAAAAGCCCAACCATAAAGGTAGATGTACAACTGAAATATAAAACAACTGAAGAATGAGAAAGGTAGCTACTAGATCATCCTCCAAGGTTCCTACCTGAAGGGTAGTTACAGATCAGCTCGTCAGCACTCCAAATCCACTCGTCTCCTCTGCGTACTGACACGCCGTATGGTCCACCTCTAGGATTCATCCAGTCTTGTTACCCTCAGCCTTGATAAGTGCTATTCATCATCTACACCAAACAAAAAAAGGTGCGGGAATAGCCTGTGCATGGGTGAGTATAACGATACTCAGTAGAAACCACGAGACCCTCAAGGACTCACACAATCTGCAAAAGATAAACCACAAAGCATGAAATCAACTGAAAACCCTACTTAGGTATATTCCCATAGATATACCTAAGTTATCATGTAAACCCATCTCAATCATGTGGAAAAAATAGTGTCCAAAATAAAAGTCTAAATCTAATCTGTTCCAAAAAGCAATGACTACCACAAAGGTAAGTACCACACAGGTACGCTACACAAAAGAATACAACCAAGGTATTACCACGAAGGAATGTACCACACAGGTACGATCTCAACTCTCACCAGGTATAACATAGGAAAAGAAGTAGATATGATTAGATGTAACCCCTAATTTATCTAACACTGTTAAGAGGCAGACTCACGAAGGATCCTAAATCATCATCAGACCCACAGAGGATTGTATTACATCGTCAGACCCACATAGGATCCTAGTACCTCGTCAGACCAACACAGGATCCTAGTACATCGTTAGACCCACACAGGATCCTAGTACATTGTCAATACGTCGTCAGACCCACACAGGATCCTATTACATTGTCAGTACGTCATCAGACCCACACATGATCCGAATACATTGTCAGTATGTCTTAAGAGCCACAGAGGATCGTAGTATAATGTAAGTACGTCATCAGACCAACACATGATCCTAGTACATCATCATTACATCGTCAGACCCACACAAGATTTTAGTACATCATCAGTACATTGTCAAACCCACACAGGATCCAAGTACATCATCACTACTAGCTACAAGGTACCTGCACTAAGCTTGCTCATCTCTGGGAGAGTCCTCTCCTCAAGATACTGGTCGATACTCCAATTTCAAAGAATTCTCACGAAGAAGTATCCCATAGTACATCCACATCATTGGGGTCTCAACACAATAGATTTTGCTTCAAACGAACGCTTGGTCTTTAATTTATTAGCCTTTTAATCCCAAGGGCCCGGATGGATTCGTGCGTGATCCAAACCAATTGTTCCCAAACATTATCCTAATCCTTAGTATGGTATAACAATGGGACCGTCTCACTTGAAGGTTTCTAGAACCACAGATTGTTCTTAAAACAGACGCTCGCATCCAAAGATATGGCCAAAAGTGTGAAATTGGATTGAAGTTGGTTAAGGTCCAGTCCGACCCGGTCAGCCCGTCCAGGCTCGCGCTGGGTGGCCCAGCTAGGCGGTGGGGTGGCCGCAGTTCGGAGAGGCGCCATGGTGTAGCTGGGAGTCCACAGGGTGGAGAGGAGATATGCTGGGGTGGGGAGTCGTGCTTGGGCGGGGAGCCGGGCTGGGGTCGGGCGCAGGGGTGGGGCAGGGCGGCTTTGGTGCATTGAGGTGCCACACCTCGGAGGGGCTGTCGTGGTGTGGAGAGGTGGCGTGACCCGGTGGTGGTGTCATGGTGTAGCAACATGCTGCACCCTTGCAAGGAGGCCGTAGTGCAGTGGGGAGGCCTCAGGGCAGAGCTCCGTCGTGGTTCTTTTCCGTGGGGCGGCGCGATGGCCATCGTCACGGCCAGCTGCTAGGCCGACCGTCATCCATGTGCCCCAATGGTGTGGGTTTCCATTCTCCTCCATCGAGAAGAACACAAAAAATATTACACCATGATTTTTGGAGTGTTCGGGTAATGTTTGTTTGGCCCGCACCCTCCTCCATGTTAGAGTAGTAGCAAGAAGCTCAAATATTTCTTGAATCACGAAGAAATATCAATAATGGGTAAGGGGGAAAAATTCAAACAACCATCCTTCCTTGAAGATTCATTTATATTGACGTGAGAAAGAATTTGAAGATGCCGACTTTCATCGTGCACTCCACACGTGCTTGGTCCCAGGCTCGTTCATCAGTTTGTCGGATAATCGCTCTTCGATGGAGGTTTTTCTTCGTTGGAGAGAGTTTCTCCCGGCTCTCCCCATGTCCTTTGCCAACCAAATCCTCTCAATAGAAAGAGGTTCCAATATAATTTAAATTGGGTAGATTAATTATGTTCTCACATTGGAATAATTATTTGGCTCAATTAATCGACACAATTAATTGAAATGTGTTGGCATAATTAATGTTAGAGGGATTCCATGGGTTAACTCTTCATCAGTGAAGGAGTTCAAGGTGTTTCTCCCATAAAGAGGTTCTGGGTGGTCCCCACAACTAGAAATTCAAAAGTGGGGTTTTATGCATGGTATTCCCCACCACTATAACATACTTGAGGGGGGTTTTAGTTCAGGTGGTCCCCACCTTTATAATATCGACATGGGAGATTTCAACAAATAAAAATGTTAAAAAATTTATTTTATTTTATTCATTCATTAAAAACAAAAAAAAACTAACTTTAATCCTCAACCAACTTCTGTCGAGGTGAAAGTTTCCTTAAGAAAATACTAGCACTATGATTTCAACGGTTTCCTTGGATTTCAATTCGGAACACCGGTTCAAAAGTTACAAAAACTCGCTTGCAGGTTTACTGAACGTACCCAAAAAAATGTTCAGAAATTCATTCCGGGGAAACCTGGCCTCAGAATCACGCGGTGTCAATTTTTAGGGACACGTAAAATTATCATATAAAAGAATAATTACATGGAATTTATGGGTATTTATAATGTTAGGATGAAAATATTCTCCACACTAAAAGCACATTACATGCTTCTTATTTCCCAAGTAATAATTTCCTTCTTTAAACAGAAAAGCAGAAATCTTCCCTTCCCCTAATTTTCCTAGCTCCACTTAAGCTGAAATTTCCCTTTTCAAGCATCTCTGGATAACAGGTCAAATGGACCTCAGGACTATATTTATCAAGGTATGAGTGAATACATTTTATAAAATAGATAACCTTAATGATATCATATCCAAAAATCATAGCTATGAAACAATCCAATCATGATAACATCTTAGAATAATATATAATTGATCAATTACCTTGACTGAAACCTGAGAAGTCAGAAGGAATTTTATTTCTCATTTTCTCATGATATTTCCATTGAATGAAGAATTTCCTCAATAATTCCCAATACATTCTTTCATATATAAGAGAGGGAATCATAACATCACACCACTCTTAACTAGCTCCCTTAAATAAGGTGTTGGTATACTTGACCTTTAGGGCATCATGATTCATGAGAGAATTGAAGATCCCATCAAAATCTACAATCCACATTATATCCTCAATATATCCACTTTTACCTTTATTATATGTTTGATTATAAATTATTATGTCTTATATGGGGTCCAAAGGCTAAAATGTATCCATCTACACCACTCAATATAGATTTTGGGTAGAGTCTTCAACAATAGATACTAATTCTAGATAACATAAAAAACTACTCCAAAACCAAAATATATGAATAAAAAATCAATATTTCACAAAATGCATCCTGGATTACATTTATGGTCATCAAAAAATAAATTTTTATGAAATTGGGAATAAAAACGTAAAACAAATTATATGTAGGGAACAATATTTAATCAATCTGCAACCCACTTTATCAAAGTAACATGTATTCCAAAACAGCCTTTATAAAACATTATCATTTCATTTGGAATCTACAAATATAGATATAACCCCATCATAGTTTTCATATATCATCTAAAAACTCATATAAATTCTTCTTAGATATCATAAACATTGATCCCATTTAAAAAAATTCCAATACCATTTAAATATTAAATCCATTGAAAACAAAAGAAAAAATTGGAAAAAATTCTTTATCACTTCACACATGAGTCTTGGAAAATTAGTTTTCTAAATAAAACATTTCAAAAGAACACACATTTTGGTCATTTAAATAACATTTTAAAATACGCAACAAAACATTTTTTAATCCTAAAATTTAGTTTTCAATATGGATTTAAAATCTGTAACATAATTATTAAACATGGATCAACCACATAAGATAATGAAAAAAAACAATTGATGTTCATACAAAACAAGAACCCTCCAAAATAAATTCTCATGAAAGGTATTATTTTGGAAAAAAATGGATAGGAAACCAATTTTTTAGTTAAAGTAGAACTATGTGTGTCATGGTTTCAAGGGATTGTAAACTAAACACCAACCACACAATAGCTTTTTGATTTTACGTCTAAAATATTCATAGTAATTCCTCACTATTTACTTAACCATGAAGGAATAGTAATGATCTAGTTATAATTCTATTCCAAACTAAATCCCCTAACATTTTTTAAAAAATAAAACATATTCTAATCTATAATATAAATCTAAATCCTAATGAGAAAACCAAAAACTCAGAAGAAAGACTAATGTCCCAAATTTCCCTGGAAACTCAAGTCTCATTGTGAAGAATTTTTTATCAATAACCAATTCAAAAACTACCTCTTGAGTACCAAAACATCATTAATATCCTTCCTACCATTAATAACATTAAATATAGTAAGTTATATCAAGGAGATATAATTTAATTCAAGAAAAAAAACCTTCATTGATTCTAATCTTAATGAACCAACCTTGGGTTCCATCTAAAATGTTATCTAAGCCAATTCTCCACTAACCTGAATAGCATTCTTGATCTCCACAACCTGATGAAATGCACCTTATCATCCAAAAAATTCTTTTTAGAAAACTTTCACCCACAAAAAGGATAACAATAATCAAATAATACTACAGAATCAAAATTAGATAAACAAATAAAGACAAACATATTATGTTATTAGCTGATGATATAAGATCTCCATGCAGAATAAAACTACGAAAACACATCTCTTGGGTGTCCATGACCACCCCCATGTCCCATGTAACCTTACATTGGCCAACAATGTGTGAAACCAAAAAATAATATTAGAAGATCATAAGAACCTTTTATAAGAATATAAATCCTAAAAACACCAACAATACAAGAAGTTTTCGAGCTATAGATACAAGTTTTATTTCACCATATTGTCTATATAGTTACTTCCTACGGTAATTATAATATTATTAAAAAGGACTAAAATAAAGTGAGTGAATGAAAATAGATTTCATAGTGGAAAATTAATATATAAAAATATTTTTACAACAAATTTGTTTATAGAAGATATGTTTATACAATTAAAAAACATTACCAAACAAAAGTTGGAAGACATTCCATTTCATCATTTGAAAACTAGTACTATTATGAAAAATCATTGAAACCCAATTCAAAGGGTAGATTCATATCAAATTGGAAAAGTAAGAACATGCACCAGATATTAAGGTATAAATTAGTTCCTACAGAATAGAGTCAATTTCAATCACATTTATGAAATATAAATATTGATTATTAATCAATAAATTATAGAAACTCTAGGTCCAATTAGAGATAATGAATGGTATCATATATCAAGGATCATGTATATGGATTTCATGTGAACTACATAAATATAATAGTTATTCTTAAATAGTTAATATAATTAAAACTCATCATGATTTATTTTCATCATTACATATAGTCTCACAGGTATCAATAAAAACTCTTCCATGGATAACCACTTTCTTGGACGACCTTCTATAACCTAAAACAATCATGTTTTCTATGGATCATCTATATATGGTTTGATATTTATTGAATAGAATATATCTTGGTCATCTCATCTAACTACTAATGGTAATATTACTATTAAATATAGTTTAGTGAGACATTAAAGTTAAAAGGGACACAAAGGGGTTCCTTATCAATATCAATCATGGGATCATTCCCTCAATATTTCAATCATGGGAGCATACCTGTAAATCATATATCACTCTCAAACAAAGCTCCCATTAAGTAAATATCTATTTTAGAATAGCCATCAATGGGAAGTTTATATATAATTAATTTTATATTATGGGATAATTATAAGAGAGGATAATCATAAAGTGATACTCGAGAAATAAAACATCATCAATTAAAATAAAAATATCTTCATCAATTAAAAATTAAAAAATTAAAAAAAACCGACTATCCTTCACAACTTTCATCATAATTCCGAACATAACATTAAAATAAGAATTTTGTTCCAAAAAACTCGATGGTATTCATGGATGCTTCAGAATTTAAAAAGGTAAAATATCTTTTAAAAACATTGGTTTACATTCTCCTTCCTTGTGAATAAATAACTCCTTTCAAATTACCCAATAATTACCATTTAAAAAAGGGTCAAATCATTCAAAGAGGGATCTTGATTGTTTCACAAATTCAAGATTTTATAACTCTATGTAAATCATCACATATTTCAACCCATTTCATAAAAATAAATTCCTTTCACTTTAAAAATAAAATTGAAGCCTAAGATATCAATTTAAACTTGGTAATGATGAAAAAATAATTAAATGAGAATTAAAATCAACATAATATTCATCAATTTATAAAACTATAAGATGGAGACCATGAAATGATCAATTTATTTTAAATATAATTGAATTGTACTTCATAATGAAATAATATGCCAACAATTATTGGACATGTGTTAAAAGGAGTAATATAACAAAAAAGTATCAAGAAACAACGAATTAAAATAATAGAAATGCATGCATGGAAAATATTTAATCCAAATCTGAAAAATCTATTATTGTTCACCCATGATGTTGTTCAATGAATTGCGGAGGATTGATTTTGATAGAATTTATCAGAGATCCTACATCCAAAATTTCTCATTAAACAACCACGATCAATTATAAAACAATACCACTATAAAATCTATGATGAACTTAAAAATAAAAGAGGTTAAATTGATTTTTTATAGTATAAGAATATAATATAATATGATCACTACTTCAATCGGCACATCGATTCACCAATAGATGAGTTTTTAGGGAAAAAATGCCTCTAGAGGGCTCCCAAAATATAAAGGATTTAGATTTGAGTGGGATAATTTTCATTATAAAATATAGAATTATTGGTATTTAAATTAATAATTTCAATGATTTAAAATCATGTCTCTCATTTCCCTAGGGATGGATAAACAGTAAGTACAAACGATGCACCAACTATGCTTTTCTTTTTAGGCTACTGGAAAAGTTTTATTATTTGGATGTTTGTTTTTTTGCCAAGAAGAAATCATGGGCACCTTTATTGGATAGTTTCATAGTTTTTTCATTATTATTTTTGTAATTATACACCAACCATGTAACCCTTTCAATTCTAAGAGAAAATATTTAGGGTTCGACAGCATGGTTTATGAAACTATGTTTCAACTGTGAAGTGGGCCATAAACCTTAAAAACCCAAAAAAACACTGATAACAATCTACAATGAAATGTAAATCCAAGGAATGGAAAAAAATGTTCATGAAAACTAAAAAATATAATGGTATGATAACCAATAATAATTTTATTTTCAATATATTGAATTTTCCTAATAATAATATGTAGATACAACTGTTTAATTAATCATAAAATGTATACTAAATAAAAAATGATAATGACTAATATTTGGTTCTGATGGTTGTTTCTAGTTATTTTTTCTTATGTGATTTACTATTATATGATTAGATAATTTTCTTCTTTTTTTTCTTATTTAATTATCTTTATTACTTTTGATAAATTTTTATTTTACAATTTGTATTATTGATTGGATTTTTTTGTTTCACTATTTGTTTATATATTTTTTGTTCATTTATTTTTTGTGATCTTATGATGAAATGCATATTGTTTATAATGGATTTATATTATGTGTATCATTATATGGGTTATAATGGCCAACATTATAAAACATACATCATGTGTTTTTGTGTCTCAATATTATCATATTTATATATTTTATATGGTATAATAGATTATGGTGGTGATTTTAATTTATATATATTAACGGTATGTAATGGAAAAATGTATTTTTATTTTATATATATATATATATATACATTTGGTTTATAATAGTTTACTATTCTAACACATGTGTTTCTATATGGGTTAGAATATTTTAATGTTATAACATGTACACACATCTATGGGTTGTGATAGCTTAAATTTATGACATGTATTTAGGATATGATGACTCTTGGTTATAGAGTGAGTCAATTAGATGATTATGTGATGATATAATTGAGGTTTTAAAATGATTGTAGTTGTATTTATTTTTTTGTGGTTTTTTTTATGATATTTTTTTTGTAATGATGTGGTTTTCTTGAGTTCATTGTGTATGTAGTGATATAGGGATGGTTTTTATGTGGTTGTGGTTATAGTGATGCGGTGGAGCCTATGATGTGGTTATGGTTGTGGTCATGTTGTGGTGTGGGTGGTGTGGTTGTATTTATGGTCATTTGATGGTGATGATGTGATTGTATCTGGTTAATGATATAGTGGAATTATTATGATAGATGAATGAGTTGGAATTTCTTTCTATACCTTCTCCTTTTAACTTATACAATTCTTCAAATCTTATATCACCCTCATTTATTTATACATTTTATTATAGGATGTAATTGAAATAGTGGTTGTGTTTAGATTCATCAATGATTGATTTCATATCCCTACTCTTAATAACAAATTTAACCTTTAATGTTTTTGATCACATTCTTTATTTTCTAAATATATTTATTTCACATGGATATTAAATTTTTTAAGACAAAGGTCGTAGAAATTATTTCTAATTTCTAACCCTTCTGTAGTTTTTAAAATCAGTTTTGATAGAATGTTTGATAGAAATTTGATATGTTATTGTTAATATAGATAGTATAGGGGTTTGAGAAGATGGAATTGTGTTATCTTTAGTTTTATTGTATACATTTGAAACTACTGATAGTTTGGATATATGAATTGTTATAGTTTCAGTTTATTTTCATGGATAATTGGGGTTTTCCATTTTCTTCATAGGGACTTATGAGGGAAATACAACCAATACAATTATATGATGCCCTTGGTATTGGTATCCAACCTATGACCGATTAGAGGCTACCTTCAACGTTGAAAATCATTTTAACTATCATCCAAAGAGAAGATTTAGTGGGGTTATTTCATGGAAATGTGATATCATAGATTTAGTTTTAGAAATAATATAGAGTAATGAGTTATCCACCGATGAGGATTGCATGGGACCAGTAAGGAAACCATTTCATATAACATATTTTGTGAGGAAGGTATTCAACCATCTTGAACATAGATATTTATGGAACCTTTTGATGAATTAAAAACCATTAATTGTAGATTTTTACTTGTTACAACATTAATATAGAGTCCCCCTTTGTTTAAATGAAAGGACCATAACAACCAACTAATCATGTTTAAGTGAAAATTCACTTTTATTAGGGAATAATATTTATGAAGGATTCGGGAATAAATATCGATGTTAAAATTTTAAATTGTAATTATGATATTTTATTTTTATATACTAACATATATTGATATCGTGTAGTCTTTATAATTATATTTCTTTTATTTTGAATTAACTTATCCATGATAATTCAAACATACTTTCTTAAAAATTCATGACTTGATAGGATTCATAATTTTCATTCAATAAAATTCCATTTTTAGTTAAATAATTTAACATTTAATATTTATTAAATAAAAAAAATTATTGGAGAATGTTAATTATTTAAATAATTATTCTCATTCATGATGAAGCATATCCAAATGAACATTATTTCTAAGAATAAATTTCCTTAAAATTATTCTTGATTTGTTATGCCCATGATGATTAATTATTCACAAAGTTATAAAATTAAATGAAATGTTTTAGAGATATTTTTTAGATTCTAAATTTTATTGATATGAAATTTTAATCCCCGATATATTTCAATCTTGTAATTTAGAAATTTAATTAGAATTAAATACAGGTTATGTGTATAACATCTATTAATTAATGGGAATTATAGATTTATTATTCAATATTACATAAAATGAACGATTTAATTTAATTTTTGGATGCATGCCTATAATATAGTAAAATTATAAGGAATCAATTATGTATGATTTAAATTGAGATGAAATTTAAATTATAAGTGATAATTGATGTGAAGAAAAAATTTACTATTTTTAAATGATATTAGCGATAAACTATGAAATAATTTTAAAAAAGAGATTTGATAGATATTGTTTATGCTATAATGTGAATGATGTTATCAAATATTTACATTTTTATATTGATTTATTAGTTATTGCCTAATCATGTTATGTTTTCTACTAAATATAATAGCATAATAAAAATTTGAGATAATTTAGTGATGAATTAAAATCATGATGTGACATTAAATAGATGTATTCAAGTGTTATGAATCTTTTAAATATTTTGAATTCAATATAAAAATTTTATAGTTACCCCATGAAATATTTTATAGTGGATTTATAATCATTTTAATGATTGATTATGTTTTTGGAATGCCAATTGATGATATGTTTCACTTCATCTATGATTTATCTTAATGGATTCTGAATTGTTATTCAAAGAAAAAATTTATGAAATTAAAAATAATTTTACCATTTACGATTTCACCTATATGGTTTATGTGCTTTTATGTGGTTAATGGGGTTTCAAAGTAGAAATTTAAATTTTGTGGTGATGCATTAATAGTGAAAGGTTTTTTTGGTAAAAGAACGTATTATTTTTCTTAATGTTTTTTTATATTATTTTTATGATTCCTGAGATATTGTATCGCTTTATTAATTAACATATATGTGGTTTATATTTGATTAGTGACAAAATATAGACACCTGAAAAAGTTTCCTCAATTAACGGTTCATTTAATAGTCTATAAGGATTTAATTTTCCTTATATGGATGTATTATGTAAAGTCTTGTGTTTTCTTAACTGGGTTAAAATAAAAATGTTTTCAAATTTTTTTAGTTTTATTGACGGGTTATTTTTTTATTATCCAAGATCTAGAATATTATTCCAAGTGTTGGAACAGGTAAAGGTGTTGTTTTTGGACTTACGTAATTACCCGATACTTTTTAGTGGGTGTCCTGATGAGTCTCAGGAGAAACAGATCCAGAAAATTCTACTTCAATGAATCTGCATGTGCAGCGCACAGTTGCGGTCCAACCAGTGCAGTTTAACCTATTTAATAAATTATTTAATTTAATTAAATAAGATTATATGAGATATTGTGATTAATTAAAAGGGAGTTTTAATAATAATAAAAATAATAATAATAATAATTTTATTATTATTAATATTATTATGGTTGTTTAATTAAAATAATTATAAAGAATTAATTAAATAACGGTTGAAGAAATTAATGTGGATTTTGGGGTTTATTGAAGAACAGATTTAATTAAATAAATAGTTTCAGAATTTTTAAAGGATCATTTATTATTAAATGGTGGAATGTGATGATAATAATAATAATGTTATTATTATTATACTGTCTTAACTTATTTTAATTCTTTGAGATTTTAATTTCATGTTAAAGGAGTGTATCATTTTCGTTGGATTTTTTATCATATTAATGATTTTGTAATAAACTGTGAGTTTCGTAATTAATTATGAAATGTTTATTAAGAGAATAATGAATGATTAATTTTTTTTAATTAAATGGGGTTTAACATTTATGTTAAAAGATTTTAATTTGATGTTTAATGTGGTGTTATAATTATGTGAAATGAATGTGGCTTTTGGGTCTCTCAAAGAAATGTCTAATTATATAATGAGCTTCGTAATTAATAAAGAAGTGTTTTATTTTAATAAGAGGTGTTGGGTTTTATCTAATGTTGAATAATAATAATAATACTTATAATGAAATTATTATTATGGTTTTATGGGTGGTTGTTATTATTATAATGAATAATAATAATAATCATAGTGGATCTTTTTTGGGTTTCATTTAATAAAATTAAAGGTCAATATGAATTTAATTAATCACTACGAAGTGGAGGTTTTTATTTAATAAATTCATTTTGGGATAATTAATTAAATAATTATGATTTGGAGTTTTTAAACTTAATTAAATTGTTTTGAGAGAATTTAATTAAAAAACATAAAGTAGGGAAATTATTTAATTAAATTTTATGAATGAATTTAATTAAATAATGTTTAAATGAGAAGTTGGGGGTTATAGAAGAAAGGTAATTTCAAATTTTAATATTAAATGTGGATTAAATATAGATTTGAGTTTAATTTAATTAAACCATTTAATATGTAGATATCGGGTTGTGTAAAGTCAGTCAAATGGTGCAGGTCAGCTGTGCGATTATGTGGTTTTTATAATGATTTATTTTTATTTAATATTAAATAAAATAAATATTTAATCATCATAATAATAAATATATTATTATTATTATGGTATTACTTTGATTAGATGATTATTGGGGGATTTCAGAATTAGTTGTGAAACATTTATTTATAGGTTAGTTAATGAAGTAACATTATATTAAATGAGAATAATAAATGTTATTATTATTATATTAAGCCTATTAATTTATATTTGTTGTAATTCATAATTTAGGTTAGATCATGAGGCTTACACCCCACCATATGTGTGTGACAAGAAAAACGTTTGAGGTCCCTCCTTTTAGGTGCACTACACTGCCCTCACCGGCTCATCTTCACGCAATCGAATCCTCCCAGTGTCTTCTTGAATCATGTCCATCTCAGTGAGGTGAGTCTGTATGCATTTGTTTTGTGATTCGTATCATCCATTTCGCTCCACCCTCACCCTGGTTTCTCAGTCAAAACCCTAAGTATTGTGTTTTATTGTGTTTCCTTGTTTCTTCGGTTCTAGGGATGTTCAAGGGGCTCCTCTAGACCCTTTGGAAAATATTCCATCATCTTCCAACAAAGGCGAGACGTATGGTTTCGTTTTCTATTTGATGTCATGTTTCAGGTAAGGTTATATAACTGCAGTATTGTTTTGAATCATTAACTTAAGGGTCTGATAATATATATGAGTCCTAGGTACATAGTTATAGGTGTGTTGGTCTTTACATCTTTGATTATGACTACCCTTTCAATATTTTTAATTTTATTTATATTTTTTCAGGGTGCGCATGTAAATATATATATATATAGTTATGCATGTGTGTGATTTCAGACCAGTTTTGGACAAGTTTCCACGAAGTATATTAGAGCACTTCAGATTTAAAATGGTGTCATCCCAACGTAGGACCCCAAATCCATAACACTTTATTTAAGAATTATAGATTCTTTAAATAAATTGAAAATGTGAGTTTCCATTATTGTGATATGTCAAGGCATGAAACATTTGATTTTATTAAATGATGTTTCTCACATGAGATAAATGAGGACTTGAACATGTGTTGACTTTAGGCATGTTTTTCTAATTTGGTTAAAGTGATATTATTATATAGTTAAATGATTTGGATGTTCAAAATGGGTAATAGGTTAATTAATTGTTGAATAAATTATTAAGTCATGATTTGGAATAAAATTGTATCTTTTACAAATTATTGAGAATATTTAATATTTGATGTGTTTGGAATATAAATTGGAAACTCATAATAATTAATGGATGGATTAATTATTATATGTTAACTGGTTAATGCTTAATTAATTGATTATTGTTTAATAGATAAGATTTAATTTTTTAATTAATTTTTTAATTAATTAATTTTCATGCATGAAATTATGAATTTGAATTGATTTTTTTATGACTGTTGTCCAAGGGTGCCTTTTGATCCTTTTTATTTTTACATTCCTTAAGCTATCATAGATGGAGTTGTCTAAAAATATGATAGGTTCTTTCAAATGGTTTCAAAATATCTGGGCTTTGTAAATCATGTATTAATGATTATAACATGCATGCAAATTGTTAATATCCTCGATGAATCATTATTTGAGTGGACGGGTTTACACATGTTAATGAACTTGCATAATTAAATGTTGTGTTAATTATTTAGTAGGATTGCTAAGAATAATTAATTGCAAATTAATTTTTTACTATTGAGATGTTGAATGGTTAATTAATTTTTTACTTATTTGATGGGTGATTTATGTTTTTAATTAGTTATTGGATTCAATAACAGATTGGGTTAATTAATTTATGAATTAATTAATGGATGGTTTTGGGATATTAGACATGGTGTTCCACACCCACGATAAATATATATGTATGATTGATAAACTGGTTGTGAGACAGGGACTGAAGCACCAATTACTCATGGGGTGCTAGACATGGTGTTCTACACCAATGATAAATATATTTTTATTATTGATAAATGGGTTGTGAGACAAGTAATGAAGCATAAAATACTCACAGGGTGCTAGACATGGCATTCTACCCCCAGAATTCAATAAAATAATCTTTTATTAGTTAGAGACTAATGCCCCAAATACCCATGCGTTGTGAGATGAGGATTGATGCTCCAAATACTCCTGAGGGAGCTAGAGGTTAAATTTTACACCCATTAATTGACAGTGGACTGTGGGTCCAATTGGTCATACATGAAATGAATTGATGGTTATGAAAACTGTTGTGACATAATAATTTGTTAATTGAATATGATAAAGGGTTCAGAATTACTAATGAATTGGGATAATCACTATTAGTTGGCAGACCCTGGAGTGAATCACTATTTTAGTGGATGGGCCTAGACATGGTATATGAAACATTAAATTGATTAACTTATGACATGTTATCCAAGACAAAGAACAAACATGGATTCAGTATATACATTGATTATTTATATATACTTTAGAGACATCTATGGTGAGTGAATTATATGGGGGATGTCGGGATTAGGATTAATCTTGAGACTTTTTTAATTTAACGAGGTTTGAATAATTGAAAAATGAAAATGATTATGTAATTATTGTTGAGTATGAAAGTCAAATTTATAATGCATGTTTAGACACCAGGTGAGGTCCAAAGAAGGTACTTGGGTAGATAGGTACTTTGTACTGCATACTTTATTTATGCATGCTTTCACAGAGTTTAAATTAGTTATTAAATGTCTGGATTTGGGGAAGACACCAGTGGTCCCAACATACTGAGATTTATATCTCACAGCCTACTCAGGCCACCATTATGTTGGCATACCAGAGTAGATTCTATTTGGTTACAGGATTGTGTTGTTTGCATTTACATAGAAGATAAGAGAAAAGGACCGATTCGATGCTCAGGATGCTCGAGCAATCCACCCTCAGGGCATAGAATAATTGTTTATTTATTTTTGTAATGGAATGTATGGAATGATATTTTTTCACTTTTTATCATTTTGAATCATTAACTTGTCAGGCATGCATCTTATTTATAATTGGAGTTGGCCATTTGATTGTACAAGATTTATAAAGCCCGTCTTCCACTACTTTATCATTTATTATACTTGTTCGATTATTTATTTCCATTGTTTGTGATTTACTCTAATATACCGTTGTGAAAGTATGAAATGAGGGTATAGTCTACCCAATGACTCTCTTTATACCCTCACTACTAGTCGACAGCCTCTGGCATACAGGGAGATGAGCTTGTGGTCATGTGGCGACCAGTCCAGCCACCAGTTCCGGGGTGAACTGGGTCAGGACGTTACATATTATTTCATAAAGAATCCTGATAAATATTTTTAGAGTTGAAGATTAATTATTTAGGATATTAATCTCATGGACTATGAAAAAAGAGTGTTTGAGGATAATCTAGTGTCAGTGTGGTGCTTTGAGACCTAGCCTTGAGTTGTTCGAGGATTCAAAAGGTTGGAAAATTTTCCATTTTCATATTTTAATGATAAAAAATTATTAGTAAAACAATTTTGGTGGTTTTGTTTTTTTCACTATCTGTAGTGGGTAATTAGATATCTTTTGGGATGTGATGACAAAATATGTTGATAAATATACTCTTTTATATATAAAATATTTATTTTATTTTTTAAAAGACTATAAATTTTTTTTTAAACATTTTGTGGGTGATAATTGATTTATGTTATAAATATGTTATTTCCACCCTCAATGGTGTTTTTTATAAGAATTATTATAATTTTTAAGGTTTTATTAACTGAAGAAAATATATTTGAAACAATTAGTTTATTATTTCATAGTTTTACCTATTTTTAAAATATACTTATTGAGGAGGAAGGGGTGTTTAGTAAGAGGATGAATATGATTCAGGGAAGTCAGTGTTTTAAATGATTATATTTATTTGTTTAAATTATTAATGAGGTTCGTGTATAATAAATTTATTCTATGGTTATGATATTTCTTGAAATTTTCATATTGAAAGTGTGTAAGAGTTGTATCACAACCCCATCCTTGATTGTGTTGGTGGATATTGTGAATTGGAATTTTCTTTTTAATGAGTTTTTGGGATTTCTGAGAATGAGAATCATTTGAGTGTTATTTAATGATAATTCATAGGTTCACCTATCTTTTACTTGGATTGAATTCTAATTTTCCCATTTTCTGTATGGATTATTATGTGTTGGAATAATTTTATGGGTATCTAATAAAAGGGAATATAATTTCATAGACCCTTAATTTTTCATTTTTTAGATGATGTAGGTGACATGGGGTGTTATTAGTATTTAAAATAGAGCGACTAATTCCAAATGGTTTCTCAAATATCAAACCAGTTATATCAAGGATCTATTATTATTGCACCAATATTATCTAGATTAAGGATATGAGTTCTAGTGGTCTGGTGCACGAAACTATATATAGATAAATCATGGTGTGGTGTAGGTGTTAGGGAATTAATTTCTTTTATTTTGGAAAAAGTGTTGTTTTGTATATTTGGGTTAATTCATTCAAATCAAATATTTTATCTATTTAAAGAGGCTTTATTGTTTACAGAATAATGTGTTTTGTTTTATATATTATCTTTAGGAGTTATTGGATCATTCACACAAAATATGATTTATAATATTTTCATTTATATTTAGGAATAATATATTTTCTTATATGCTAATATAATATTCTATGTTACCATTGGTGATCCCAAATCCTTTGTATTGTTATCCCTTTTGAATCAAATGATTTTATGACCATTTATATGTCGCCTTAAAATTTCCTACCATAATTCCATTTGATTAGTAAACTTAGCATGAATTATATATTTTGATAATTTTTTCTTGTACCAATATGATATTTTTTAACATACCCCACTTCATATATTTTGAGACACCTCTTCTGTAATGTAAGTGAACAATGTTCCCCTCGCTCAGTATTGTTACTTTTTTAGATGTAAGCGGTCATATTATGTTCTCATTATTCATGTATTTAATTTATATAATTATTATTTATTTTTCATTATTAATTTTTCGTTATTCTACCTTTGGGATTTTAAATTTATTAATTTGAATAATATTTATATGTTACATTTTACATAAGTAGTGGAATGAATATTTTAATTATATTATGAACGTATAAATGTGATTATATTTTCTATTTTCTCCAACCTATCATATATTAATTATTTAATTTAAAATTAATAATTTCTGATTATGTTTAGAAACTTATGTGGGTTAAGATTTAGTTAATTATTTGAATGTAGTAATGTGAATGGAAGTGAATAGATTGACTCATTATTTATCTTCCTCAATCCAAACTGTGATGAAAATTTGTGATATGTACATTATTTCCTTGTTATGTTGATATCATTATGAAATCATATAGAGTGATAGAAAATGTAAATATATTACGAAAAGAAATTTATCCTGAAAATTAAAAATTATTGATTATGGAAATAGGGGAATGAAATCAATGAGTTTTAAGTTATTTTTATGGTTGGGATATGAATAGTACTGTAATATAGAATTTACATTAGTGAGTATAAACAAATATTATAGTATATAAAGATGGGAGATTTTGAAATTATGGGTGTTGATTTAGTACCTTGAGTTAATGTTCATGTTATTGTTTAACTTCTTTTGAGAGATTTAGTTTACAAATTTTGATTAATTTGATTGTTCATCCCTAATAGTTTCATAAATTTACTCTAGCAAGGGCGAGTTGTAATATTTAGGAGAGATAAAGTGTGTTTTCATTAGCCTCATGTGCATTTTCACTGCTTTAAAATCAATTATCATTCTATAGGATGATGTTTTTAGGTTTTATATTATGTAGTGATAATATTGAGATGAGTATATAGGGTAGTAGTTCTATAAAAGAGATATTCCATTAGTTTTTATTAAGGTTAAGGGGTATAATGTCAGAAATAATTCATATCGAATTATTATTGATAATTTCGGGAAATTCCTACTGGTGGTAGTGATGGGAAGTAGTGCTTATGTCTTATAAGATTGGTTTTAGTTCTTGAGAAGTTGTGGGTATTTTTTTATAATTCTATAGGGAATGTGGTGTGTGGGGTTGTAAGGTTAGGTCATGGTTTTGTATTAGATATTTTAAATTATATGTTTTAATTTAATTATCATTAATTTATGGTAATTTTCAAATTTCATGACTTAATATACTTATTATATGATTCATATTGGTTTAATTGAATTAATTAAATAATTATTCAAATAAGTGGATAAATTGACTATAGATACACTCATATAAATGGGATATAGATACAGATGATGAATTAAATTTGAATGGTTAAATAATAAAAATTTGGTATTAAAGAAGATTCTTTGAAAATGATTTTTTCTAGTCCTATTTTCTTAGTCAAATGATAGTAGGATCATGGGTTAATAATGTTATTTTATTAGCTATTGTATTAATATAGTTTTGTTAGGATTCCTCATGATAACATGTTATTTTTAATTATTTGATTTTTTTTAATTTTTTAATGATTTTTTATTCCTTTATTTTTTTGAAATCTTATGATATTATATATAAAAGTTGTAATAGATTTAATATATTTATACCCTTTAAAGGGAAATTATGGATTGGGGAATAGTTCATATAAACATGGGTTGTAATGTCCTACAATCATCATATGTATATACTCTCTAGGTTTTATTATCTTACATTTTTGATTTACATTTTTAATAATACATTATTTGTAATGTATTAAGGTAATGTGTATGTTAATATACATATTGGAGCTATAAAGTGTTAATTTTATGAAACATGAATATGTTGGTTGGATATAATGTCTTAAGGATATGACATATACAAATATCCTCATTTCTTGATTCCTTAATTTTGTGTATTTTATTTTGCATATTATGGATCATGGTTAAATAATGAGTAAATGAGATTATAAAATAATGATTTATTAGTTATTGCAATATGGTTTTTATTTTGGTGATGTTTTTATGGTTTTGATATGGTTATGGTTGTGGTGATGTGGTAGTTGTTGTGATGTTGTTGTGGTTGTGGTAGTGTTGATGTTATTGTAGTTGTGATGTGGTTGTGTTTGTGGTGATATGGGGAATTTGGGGTGTAGTTGTGACTATGGTTATTTTGTGGTCTTTGTGGTCTGGTATTGGGTACAATCATTTAATGAGTATGATGATATTTCTGTTTGTTTTATGATATAGTTTATTGATTATGAATGAAAAAAGTGTACCGAAAGATTTCTTGATATTACCCTTTTTCATATATGATTCCATTAATATGATATCAACCTCTATTTATACTAGTAGATTATATTTGTAATGTGGTTATTTTACGTGATTCAGTTGAAGAGGATATTGTATTTACCATAAGATATAATTGATTTTCTTACCCTACGCTTGATAAAAACTTTATCTATTACATAACTAGTCACCAACATGTATATGTCGATACATTAAGATCGCATGTATATTGATATTTTTATGAGTATGATCCTACTAGGAACCCCTATGTGATCACACATCTAAATTTTACTATTTAGAGTTAAAGGACAATTTAATGGATAATATGGATTCTTTTTTTCGACAATCATGGGTATAGTTTAATGAGGTCATTTTGAATTATCCCTATTTATGTTGTATACTTCTCCCTGTAGTGATAATTCCGATATCGAAATTTATTTATTTTCAACTAATATATAGAGTTATTGGGTTGTTTAAATTTTTACCTTTATAATTTATGATGGAAATTTATCCTATATACGTAATAGATGCCCTCAATGATAATCACTATCTCAGGGCCAATTGGATATAGGATTCATGGGTCACACTCATCTTCACAAAAATTATGATTCTAAATTAAGATCTATTTTTTATAATTTTTTATTTTCGTTATATATTTATAAATATTTTTTTCTTGTTTTTTATATTTAGTTATCCTAATTTTTTTTATTTAAGGAAAATTTGATCTTCCGATGTAACAGTAGTAATATTGCACAATCATAGCCTCATGAAATTAAAATCATTGAAGGTGTAATTATTTTTTATTTATTCAATTTATATATAGACATAGTGGATATGAATGAATTGAATTAAATAATTTATTTAAATGATAATGAAATTAAATTTAGCCACTCAATAACATAAATTCGGTTCAACAATATAAAATTAAAAATCGACCCTTAAATAGGCTTCACTAATTTATCACTCAATCAATGTCATGATCATAAAATCATAAAAAATATAATTCAAAAAAAATTAACATGTATTCTATCATTTAGAAACATCAAAACATTTTAAAAACATATTTTAGGAGTAAACTATTAAACAAAATCTCAATAAATTACGATATATAATTCATATGTTTTAGAAAAATATTAACATATATAAAAATGAATACGATATTCTAATTAAAAATTAATATAATGATAAATTTCATCATGAACTTATTTTATTATTTTATGAATTTAAAACGGAATTAAACACTTTTAGTTCCATTAAATTTTTATTTAATAATACTATTGATAGATTCTAATTGTACATCTATTATATGAAAAGTAATACAAAACAAAAGAACCGAATTTTACACATAAACGATAGAAAATAAATTTATAACTACTTGTTTGTGATTATAAATAGTTATATTACTCTAATCGTTCAAAGGTTTTATAAAAATATTATTATTTTTTGAAATTTTTATTTACATGCCAAAATAATGAGAAGACTTTTCATTTAACAACAAAAATTTTATTTTTATTGATTTATTTATCTACTATTAGATTATACTCAATATTCAATTAATTAAGCACTCATTATTCTAATTATTTATTCTTTTAATATTTATTCAGTGATAAATGATTATATTCTTGTTCTACTAAAAAGTAAAAACCAAAAAACTTGATAAAGATGAAGTTAATTGAGTGGAATAAAATTTTTCTTTTATTTTTATTAAAAATATTTAAAAGAAAAAAATTTAATGTTTAATTTTTGAAATCATTTATTTATTTTTGATATTTTTTTTACCAGAATAATTATAAAATATAAAAAATAAAATATATTTAATCATAAAGTAAAAAACATGAAACAATCAATTAAATTTAATGCATGAGATTTATCAATTCACTAAACATATAGTGGATCAAAAATATAATGCAAAGATAATTTTCTTTTTATATGGTCATATCAATGTTGATTTATTTATTTATAAAACAATATAAATTTTCATATAAAATAAAAAAGACTAAAATAGTAATGGTCGATATATAGTAAAATTATGCCAGAAATGTTCATTATAGATGGAATGTTTTGTGACATAATTGAATATATTAGTTACATTATTAATATAATATATATATATATATATATTATTAATTTACAAGAAAATCAGTAATGTATAAAAGAAACACAATAAAATAATAAATAATTTAAATTAATAAAAAAATAAAAACGGATTGAAAACTCTGAGTATAATGTATGATCAACAATAAGAATTGGGTTTAGCATGTGTTGTCTGTTGTTAATTAATTTTCCACAGACAATACTCCTATAATTTTTACAGTGGATAGATATCATTCACAATAGTTAACTAAAATACGCAATATATATATATATATATATAATCAATCATAGATATCACACCATGCTTTTATAAGTTATTGCTCGAAATTTAGAAGAATGCATCAATTTTTTGAATGGTATAATTCATGACTCCATAATCTTCTTATTATATAATGTAAACCAAAAAGGGGTATATAAAATCATTAATCAAAATATTAATTCTATCAACCCACTAGGATTTCCAGCCATATACCATGTAAACTAGAATCCCTCATTGTTTTTTCATATCTTGAAAAATAGTTGTTGATGAAGATAATATTCTTTTTTATTTTCTTGATCAACATAGAAAAATTAATGGAGACTCTCTTATAAGTAAATATTCCTTAAATATTATCACTAATATTAATAATATTAATATTTTTATTACTCCACGCAAAATCATTCAAAATAATTAATGAATTTATGAAATATTTTTCATATTTCTAACTCATTTTACACATGGTTAGATTTACTCATTCTTATATATTATATATAGTCATAAATATGTCTCTAATAATCCTTCGAACATCATAATAGTATTTTTTTTATTTAAATATATCCTCCTTTCATCACAAGGTTTCATTTATAGATTATATATCTCCCAAGACACTAATTCTCCACCATGTACTATAGTAAACTATATTTTTTATTCCATAGAATATATTAAAAAATTCTAGTATCTACTTCATTTTTTAAGCACAATTGTTATACGATCTGTTTTGACTCTAGATTTGTAAAATTATTTCTATTATATCTCCTAAATATTTTTCATGATATTTTACAATAGAAATATTCATGTATAAGATTTATTAACATCTTTATAAAATCATTAAAGACTCAGGTCCTTTGAATTGAAGTATTAATTTAAAAATGATAAACTTTACCACCAAAAAATCCACCAATAATATTGAAAAATATCTCACATTTAATTTATGAAACTTATTTATAATTAAAAAATACCATAAATTGAAATGAATCCATACATGTGAAAAAATTTATTTTTTTCATTTAACCATTACAATTAGTTAGATTAAACAAAACATTGTCATATCAAACATCAGTTCCAATTTATAAATCATTGGTTAAAATTTTTTAATTGTAACATAACCATTGAACTTCTATTATAAGGGTTCAAATTTCTCCAGAATACTATTACACGTGATCTATTAAATGTTACTAATTTTACTTTCAAATTTACATAAACAATTTAATTTTTGTTTTAATTTTATACAGTTCTCCACTAACTCTTTTACAGATCCATTTAACTCTCATATGAATAGTTCATTTTGAAATTACAGTCACACTACATTTAGAATTACCATATAACAATTTTGTAGTCTACATGACCATCATGACACCATTATTAAAAATTATAATCAATTATATGTTATTTTTATTTTCTATTTTACTATTCTATAGTAAATTTTAACTCTAAATCACCCTTACATAATTCTATTAAAATTTCATCTTCACCATTGAAATTTGATGATCAAAAATAACAATTTTGAAAAAACTTATTAAAATTATTTTTTGTTTTCTCTACCTTAATAATACTATATGTTTTATAATTGAGATTTAATTATTCATAATTATACTCAAGAATTACCCCCATGGTACATATTAAATCTGAGTATGAGCATGCATACTCATTATAAATTAGTTTTCTATTTACCCTTTAGTGATATTTTCCTTTTCCAAATCACCGTATCTTATTTTTCAATAGTATCAAAAAAACATGATATCAAAGAAAATATTATTTAAATTATCATTATCTTAAGTATTTTCAACATGAATTGTTAATGTGTATTGAAACCCATATATATTAATATGTATTTACATGTATATGTATTGAGAAAAAATAAAAATTGATAATCAACCAATCTTGGATTTATTCAATCAATCCGATGTCAACATTTTGAAGGAAATTTCAGGGTTTAATGCTGAAAATATCACCCTTAAAATATAAAAAATACATTTTTTACTAATAATTTCTTTTTAGAATATTATAAAATACTGTATAATATTTAGAAAAGGAATATTTTTTCTAGGTAATTTCATATAATACTATATAAAAAATCAATATAAAACAAATTATAATATAAAGAAAAGGTTAATGGAAATTATAATACCAAAAACATTCTCAACATATTTGAGATACATGGAACAAAATATAGGATTTTACAAATCATTCATAAAAATTATTAAATATCTAAATTCAATGAAAATATTATGTCTCGATCACCTAAAACGAAATCATTTGATCATAAAAAATATAAAACATAAATTAATGATTTAAATAATTAACCACATCCAAAATAATGATAAATAAAATGGATAATATAAAAATAATAAATTAAAAAAATAAACATTCAAAATATAATATTGGAATTAAGTTGAACATTTTCTATCAATACGTTCAAAATTAACACATACATACATCTAAAAAACACAAGTTATGAATAGGAAACATCACAAGATTATAAAATATAGAGTAATATTATTAAACTAATATGGTTTATAAAATAAACTACCTATATATCATAAAATTAGGGATAAAAGAATTTTGGAAAAATAAAATATATAGGGCTACCAAAAACATTATAGAACATGTTGGTTTTAAGAACATAAATACATACTCACAAAACATAATTTTAAAGAAAAAAACATTCTAAAACATGTAAAATAATTTTTATAACTGATAGAACATAATTTATTAATATCAAGTATTAGGTTATGTACTTTTACATCTAATTTTATTTTAAATATATATTTTAAAATTAATGGAGTGTAATATTATAGTATTATAAATAAAAATATATAATTATTATAACTGAAAAATAATCATATAATTTATAATACTATTATTATGGCATAATATTTAATTTTTCATTTAATAACTAATATTGTAATTTTAAAAAAATTATACATGTAATGAAATGAATATATTTTAGGAATAAATTTGGATTATAAAGGCCAAAATATATATCATGTCCTTGAATTAAAAATATCAATTTTCATGGTTTTGAAATTGTAGAATAGATCCTGACATCACATAGTTTCATATAATATTGTTAATTAGATAAAATGGCTTACATTAAAGTTATTATTTATGTTTTTATGGAATCAAAAAAATTTATAGTATGTGCTTTTAAAATATATTTTTTATACGGTAGGGGTTGAAGCCTCATTTTATTATTAATGCAAATCAAAGACCTCTTTTGACAGGGTATAGGGAGACCAATTACATATCCTGAAGTCCCATTGGGCATATAGCCCATTACATTTCACGTATGCCCAAATGTTTTGGCCCAATGACCCTTCTGTGAATACTACTACTATAGTACCACGCTGATTATGTACCAACCACTACTACAGTGTCCACATCAGCTACAGTGCCTTCCATTGCTATAGTTCCTCTATTACTAAAGTAATGTTACAGTAATGGTACAGTACCTACGACCAGTGGGTTTTGAACCCCCGTTTCCATGTATGATTATGAGGTGTTTACCACTTATCCCAATCCAAACTACATATGGTTTAAAAATACAGGTTAAAAGATATATTTGATGAATTTTTTACTTTATGGTATAGATATTCATCCATAAAAGCTTATGTAAATTTTATATTACAACATTTATAGACCTATAAATCGAAATACAAAAAAATAGATATTATTAATTGGTTATATTTTTTTAATTTTTTCCATGGATTATAAATATTATTCATATAAAACCTAAATATATGTTTCTAATAAAATTAATTTCTTCCTCGAAATAATGAAAAATGAAGAGTGAAAGCAATTGAATTGAATCTAACAAAAATAATTGTGATGAGTATACAAGTCAGCACATGTGCCTCATCCCAGTTGGTGAGGTATCCTTAAGTGCATCCACAAGACCCAGGTTCAAAACCAGGTATAGGATTATTTCCAGGCACAATAGTAGTATAGTAGTAATAACTGTAGCAGAACTATGCACTGTGCGTGTACTGTAGCAGACTATACATTGTACAGGTGCTATAGTAGAGTTGTACATTGTGTGGGTACTGTAGAAGGAACTATAGTTTTTATTGTAGCAGGTATTGTTCCTTACTATAGCAGTTGTAACTATTCAATATGGGCCACTAGTTTGGGCTTGGAGTCTGTAAGGTTTTAGGGACACCATGGCCTTTTGGTCAGTAGGGCCTTCGAGCCACCTCAAGGCCTTTGGACCACAAGTATTTTCCCCAGACATACTCTACAAAAAAGGAGCAGCCCCACAAGAGGATTCAGAGCATGTTCACTCACCAGAGTAGATCTAAATGGATTTTTCAGAATGAGAGGGTATGATTATGACATCGGGACCAGCCTATGCTTGCATGAGAAGCCTAGCAAGACGGTCATGTGAAGGTGGAGATAAAATATCACAATGTAGATTCTGGGGAGGGGTTGTTCCTTGTAGATAGTCTGGATGAATTCCCAAAGACCATTGGGTAATGTAATATCCTAAGCCTACGAGCCATGTAATTAATGAGCCTATGGGCCTTGTATGGGTTCCCCCTCATCCCTTGAAATGCGGGTTATCAAAAATCAATAAAAATGTAGGCATTCGGGCCATCCGAGCTAAATATACAAGTCAAATGACTGAAGGTTGAATTTATAAGAATGAAACATGAAATGAGTATAGTTATCATTACACCCAAAAAATTATTTTTATGATTTTATATAACAAAATTCTAGTTGATATAAAAATAATTATATTTTTTTATAAAAATACTTATATTTATTTTTTCATATAAGAAATTACAATATTGTTTCACATTCAAAAACAATACAACTATTATAATTTAGATATATACACATATAACATACATTAGTACAAAAGGATGATCTTGAAAATATATACTTTTTATTATAATCCCTTATATTATCAATATAAATGACATAATCTATTGAATGATCATTAGTTAGAAATTAGTGTAATTTTTTTGGATATCCACAAATAGAAAATTAGATCATTATTCTAACAAGCATATTGTGATTATTATTGATAGTGATATTATAATGTTGATTGAATACACCTTTAGTGAGTATGGAAAATAAATAGTGGATAATTAATTTAATATTAAATGAGTTATGTTATATTTAAAGAATAATTAATTAATGAAATTCATGGATACTAAGTCACTACTAGAAAGTAGGGCAACTGACATTTAGAAATAGGTATACTGGTATAAAACCATGGCTATATCTCTTTATATTATGAAAATTGTGGGGAAGTTATTTCTGATAAAAAATATATAGTAAAGATATTATATCCATGATATTGTAATACAATGGTATAAACCCTTGAAAATGGACCATGTAGACGTGGATAAATATAATGGTCTCTATTGGCCACCAACCCAGACCATATAACCATGGCCTTATATGAGCATAGCTATAGAACCGTGAAAATAGACCTTATAACCATGGTCAAATAATAAAAGGTTTATAAGGCTCCCAACCCACCACTGTATCCATGGTCATTTATGACAATCACTACAGGTCTTCACAAATATTTCTTATATCCATGGTCATAGAAGAAGGTAATTATTGGCCTCCCACCTGAAACCTAATTCCACATTAAACCATAGAAACATTATTTACTAATAATAATTAAATAGGTTAATAATTAATTATATATATAAATATGTATATAGATGTATATATATGTAAAATAATTGCAGTTGAGTGGAAGAGTATGCCTATCTAAGTGCATGAGACATGACCACAAAACATATAAGGATATTCCATTTTAAATAACCTATTTCCATTGGAATATTTCTAGTGGTTATATCTCCTACATGTGGACTATGATATATCCAGTGGCATCTTCCTTGGTATATATTGTTAATATGTGGACCTGGTCCCACGTAAATTCCTATAGCCAATCTAAATATCCCCGATCATTGAATATGGATATATGCATAGGAGTTTTACCCATTCTAACAACCTCTACAGGCTTCTTGAATGTGAATATAACCAATATCTAGGTTCATAAGTTATATATCCACTATTATAGGCCATGCATATATCCCAATTTTTCAATAGTGAGTTAAAGAGAAAGTGTAAATTGGTTATTCATCTATACATAGTGAATAAGAACAATTCGATTTAAATTATAAATGATTTATAAAACATTTGGAAGCTTAAAATCTAATTCGTTGCCATTATGAATCAGTTAAAACTATAATATATTTGATAAAATATAGTCAAAAATTGTTTTTTTAAAAATATATATATATTAGGGTCTAGAAAGAATAAAATTATATGTATTGGTATGATCAAATGAATTTGGATTTTTTTAAATATAAAATACCAACCCATATAATTTTCTTTCTAAATTTCAAAAATATTGTTATTATTATAACAAAGTGATAATTTTTTAAATGTTTTAGTTATAGATGTGAAGTGTATTTAAATAAATAAAAACTTTTTTATAAATCCTATTCACATTTACAATTTGTTTATTTCAATTCAACACTTTTATCAATTTAAATTACAGGAAAAATAATTAAAAAAAATTTATGTTTATGTGGAAGTATAAAATAGTTCAAATGTATGTAAAGTCATTATTTTTTAATAATAAGGTTAAATAGGATCTATATATTGTTATAATCATTGTATTTTATCATTTTAAAGATTTAATATGGGTTTAAAAGTTGGATAATGTTTTTTTATTTTAAGAAACCACTAAATTCTGGGTATTCCAGTTAAAATATTTGTATGAGGTTTTTTATTTACAATAATGTAAGTACAAAATATTTTTTACATCAAATAAAATTGAAAATTCACAAATTTTTGTTGATAGTCTTGATGGTATTATTTTTTGAGTTAATGATGGAAAAAAATTAGAATTTTTATATTAAAATGGAGAATGGGTTTTAGGATTCTTTGATATAAAAATTAAAATATTATAGAGTATCGAAATTATTATCTAAAAGATAATATTTTCCATTCTTAATAGTATTATTCTTTATATTTTTTTCTAAAGTTTTATATATATTATGAATAGGATTTTTATAACCAAATTTTATATTCATGTCCCCATTACAATGATAAAGAAGCAAAGGAATTAAATAAATTATTTTTACGAGACTTATTATAATCCTCTTATACATTATAGATTCAAGACCGATTTTTTCTGTGTTTTGGCCTTGTGTGAATTCTTTCAATGTGACCTTATGTTATCATATTTTTTCGATCCAAATAGAATTTAAATGTATATAAAGTGAATATGTGATTATGGATTAATTTATGAAAACAAGGAGGTGATGATTTTTTTAATATAGATTGAGATAATGGGTCGCTTCAAACAAGCGTGTATAAGTAAACGCAAAGATGAACACATGCACTTAATTGTGAAGAATTCTACCAAAAAACATGACATTGTGACACCTAGCTTACCCTTTAATGAATATTTTAATTTCTTTTTCTTTTCATTTTTCCTCTTGGAATTTATTTCACTATATTGTTGTAGGTGTTCAATTATTTGGTTTATTATGAGGGATACCATTTCACCCTTAATTATTATTCTATATGAAAATAAAAAAATAATATAATGAAATTGTACTACTAAATTATAAAACAATAATTCTACCTTAGGTAATGATTTATTCATAAAGAATTTTTTTTAAAATATAACCTAATTCAAATTAATTATTAATTTTATTTTATGGTAGATCAATGTTTGATTATAATCATCTAGAAATGAATGAATTTATTTATATGTAAACTCATCTTGAATTCCTCATGTTTAAGGTGATGTTTATTTTTTTAATTAGTTGGGATAAATGAAGTGAAATCAGTATTTTTAAGAGTACAATTAACAATTATCATTAAAAGGAAATAAATTTCATGTGACACTTAATAATAAATAATTTGGAATATTAATTTTTTTAATTTATAATTTTTGATTTCCAGAGAAAAAGAGGTATATATTTTTAAAAAACTATTATAGAAGGATTTTTGGAAAAAAATGTGGTTGATAATGGGTTTTTAACATATATTGTATCATAGAAAATGTATTTATATCCCACCCCCTTAACATTATTTATTAATATTTTTATTTTAAAAGGAGTTTTTATATAAATCTAATGTTGTGTTAATTTTTTACAAATGGTACAAAATTAAAGGGGTGAAAAATAAAACGTACCATGTTGAGAATATAGTATGTTGGTGTTGATTCATATAAAATAGTTTAGTATTGTTTTTGAACTACATGAACATGAAGTGTTTAGAATATATTTATAAATGTTTTTAATCGATATAATAATAATATGAAGAGTATTCATCATTGTAAGAGTATTAATGAATGAATGTTTTTAATTGAAATCCTTTATTTTATATTAATAATAATGTATTTCAATTCTAAGATAAATAATGTAGTATTAATATTTATTATTTCTATTTATATAAGACTGTATTTGATGGAAATTGTGTTAAATTAAATTTCTTGCATTTATCTTTAGTACATGGCCCTTTACATATATTTTGTTATATTTCATTAAATAAATTTATTTATATAAAGATATTTAATATTTTAGAGATATTAATATTATTAATGAACGTGATAATAAATAATTATTTATATATAATCAGCGTATCAATAAGAAATAAATGTAATAACAAAATTTTAGATATCTAATAGAGTTCTAGAGACCAATACAGTTCACATGATATGTTATATCTTACACTAGAATATTTATTTTTTCCACTAGTTTTATTTTGATAAAGTTGAAGGTTTTTTATAAGTTTTCTACAATGGGTTTCCAGTGGTAGGTCATGTGATTATGGTAAACCATTAAAAAACATCCAAATAAATTATTTTAAGAATAAAAATGTTTTAGATTTGATGTTTCTAATTAAGAACAATAAAAATATATCATATATATCTTAAAAACTTTTAATACATATTTAATGATTATAGAATATTTATTTTACAATCAAAGGTATAATTTAACGGATTATAAAATAGTGTTTGAAGTTTAATGATATAATTTAATTTAAATTTTAAAATTCACTTGGGAATGGTGTGTGAAAGTGTGGTACAAAAAAATTAATATTTTTTTTTATTTTATGTAAATTGGGAACTCTATTAAATACTATCTATAGATTAAATTCATGAACATGTCTTACTTATTTATTTTTTATTTATAATGACTAAATATAGAGGTTAATGAAATATTATTAATATTATGATGTTAACTATGGATAAATATAATATTTTTTATTTTAAAATTTCATTATTCAAAGACCATGAATAATGTTTCAATATATTAATTTCATAAATATATTTGATAAAAAAATTGTTACCCTATAGATATAAGTATCAATTAAAATTTTAAAATCCCATCTCTAATAAACCAAATTTGAGTTTAGTTTATTACGACACCATGGAATTCATGATATCATAACACATTGGATCGAATAGTTTAGTAGGTTTCAAAATCTTGTTATATGAATGATCATTACATTACATTAGAAATTTAAAACAAAAAAAAATTAATACACATATAATTATTGTTTATCAATATCTTATCCTTATATCAATCGTAGTTGTCTTTATAGTTTCCATGGGAATGGGGAATGAAAAAATGGGGACTTCTGAAACATTTTGTAAGGGGTACAATATAGTGGAATCAATCATCACATAAATTATACATATGGAATATGGAATTAATAAATAATCAATTTAATATATATAACTAATAACATCAACATACTATATCCAATCATGGAATAAAAATAGAATGAAATAATCATATTGATAATGATAAAAAAATATCATAACGATTCAATTATTAATGTTGTAAATCCAAACCAATATATCAAGGTCTCATTCCATTAAATCATTCAAAATTAGGATAAAATTTACCAAATATCTAATTTAATTTTCCTAAAGTGGCATACCAATGCATCAATGGGTTATTTATTTCCAACTCCCCACCACCGCATAATTTTTATAATAAATCAATTTTAAAATATGAGTTTCGAACCAATATCATACATAATATTCCTTAAGGAACCTCATATGCAATTTTAAGTATGGAAAATCAAATAGAAACTAGTATATGTAATCAATAATTGCCCATATAGAAACCACAGATACAAGGATTGATAATATTCCCAAATAAATGGTATAATGTTGTTATCAAGGTGAATATGCATCAATCAAATTAGAATCTTGGGGATATTAATAATTTAATGGAAAATAACTTTATCAATGGAATAATATTGGATTAATTAATCATAGTAAATTTAATAACATTGATTTATCAATGGTTAAAATAGTTTTTATTGATATTATACCGAATAAAATATAAAAAATATTCCTCTAAAAATTGTTGTATATGTCACAAATATTTGATATGTATTTGGAATTCGAAATTTTCATTGAGGAAAACATTCATATCGGATTGATTTGATATAAAAGGTGAACATGTTCTATAATAAAGTTTAATATACTTAGGAAAAGGTGAAGGGTTCACTAATTACATCATAATTATATTTAATTAGAAACATTCACCATTTCAGAAATAAAATATCCATAATACAACAAATACATGACTTATGTAGGGTTTAGGAATATATAATTTTATTAAAATGGAAAAAATTCAATAAAATGACTTATCAATATGGAATAATGAGTGAAAACCTTAACTTCATATTAAAATTAAAAAGGATTTCTAAAAATATCTCAAAAAAAATTTAACATGTAAATGTGATAAATTTAAAAGAATGGAAAAATGGAAATGATGAATACAGATATGAGACGCTGACCCTACACTTTAGCTTCCTAGAATATGATAAGGAACTCTATTCAACCAAAAAAACACATTAAAATGAATCTTGAGATGAAATTTATCAATATAATCATACATAATGGATTTTCAATTGAATAGGAGTGCAGAAAATATTTTTTTATAGAAAATATAGGATAACCATCTATTAATTTTTGGATTTAGGATGAAGAGATTTAGATTGGGTAAAACGAAATACAATTGGCTTCTTGGAGTATTTATTTCAGGTTATTTGAAATTTAAGCCACAGTTTTTTACATATTTATATCACAAAACCAAAACCATTATTTATATATTATTTTAGGGATTAAATTTTCATTTTTCAATAAATAGTTGTTTTTAAAGCCATAATGTCAATTTTAGATTTTAGGAACGTTATTATAATTGTGGAAATTGAATTTAATAAATTAATTTAAAATATTTAATTAATTAACTTTTTTATAAAATTTATTCTTATAAATTAAATATTTAAATATTTTTACATATTAATTAATTAATAACAAATACCATATATAATTACCATATTTTATATTTTATCAAAAAAATTGAATATATAAAAACATTATTAATACAGTTGTAACACCCCAGGATTTCATAGTACATTATTTCTTCAAAATAATTCAACAACTTCCACTACACGCAACACCAAGTTCATGCGCACCACAAGATTACCAAACTAGCCGTTCAAAAGCGGTTATGAATAGTATTAATTGAATTTTGGACATTATATAATAATTATTATTTTAGAATCCATATTATGAGTATTCAATACATAATTTAAGAACTAATTCATTTTTTGAGATAAAATAAGTATTTTTCAAAAAATGCACTTTTACCATCTTTTAATAGTCAGCCCTTTTAAATGCAATATTTGAAACATTTATATATTAAATTTTGCAAAATAAACTTCTCTATTAGAATAAGGACATAAGAATTTAGTTTCAATAAATTTTAGGTGTTTTTCTAATAACTTTCATATTTTGGTGAATAGTGAAAAATACTATATTTGAACTGAAAACAAATTTAACAATCAAAATAATTTATAGTGTTAAATTATACATTTTAATGGCATATAAGTATAAATATTTTATATTTTTACCATTTAATCTATTTTTGGTCATTGTAGGTAATTTCACTTTGAAATTGGATGTAAACAAGTGTCAATCTTTTGATAGTTATTATTTCATAAAAATACACCTTTTGGATTTGACAATGGGAATTAATTTTAAATTAATAAATGAAAGTTATATTTTATTAATTTGGTAAAACATACATCATTTTTGGATTTGGAATATCAAAATTATCCTCAAGTTAATTTTTGGTATTTTTCTAAAAACGTTCAATTTTTGCTAAATTGTGAAAAACACTAAGTTATAGTTTAAAACCAAAATTTTATTTAAATAATAATTTATTTAATTTAAATTTATTTTATTTCAAAATAGATACATAATAACTATATAATTTCAATGTAATTTATTGAAGTCAGTTGATAATAATTTTAGATATATAAAAATTTTATTGAACTTTTCACCGCCTTTTACCCATCTCCTAGGAGAATTTGAAAATTCCCATAATACTTAATTTTACCACTTTTGTAAGTGGAATTTTGAAAATCCTAGAGACACGGTTAATATAATGTATTAAAATGTTGTTCAATAAGATAAAAATAATTTTTGGTGAATAGTAACTTTTTTCTTTTATTTACCATGGTTAAAAGTAAATAGGGTAGTTGAGGGTAAAAATGTTATTAATGTTTCTCTAACACATGTTCAAATTCTATTGTACAAGTGTATCTCGACCAAAAACAACCTTTGGAATAAAATATTATCATTTAGGTTCGCTTGGATTAGATTAGAACATTTATTATTATTCAATTTGAAGAAGAGTTAAAAGAGTTAAAATCAAAGTTGAATAACTAAAAAAAATTAATATAGGGTTATACATAAGATAAATTAGATTAAAAATATTAATTCGATAGATAAAAATATTCCCGACATTATTGTATTTTATTTATAATTTTTAGACATTAAATAATTTAATTTATTTATGACACAATGATGATGCAGTAATTACTGTATTAATGAAAGATTAAGATAATTGATATTATAAATACCCAAATAAATGTAATTTGAGACTTTTAATGAATTAAAATAATTTTATAGGTTAATATGACATATTAGGATTGTTTGTATGAATTTATTTAGAATTAATAATTCTTTTAAGAATTTATCAAAAACAAAATACCAAATAGTTTTAAAATTGACATAAATGAGTTTTTAAAACAAATATTATATTATTAATTGATATTCTATTCCAAAAAATCTAAGGATCGGCCAAATGACTTATATCATGATAGTTGTATCATTAATGGACCACTTTTGCATCGATTGGATATTTATAGTAAGTTTATTAACCATATAATATTAAAATACAAAGAGATATGGTAAATGTCAAACTAATTTACTAAGAGTTAAAATTAAAAGATAAGGCTAATGAAGTGACCCAAACCTATCTAAAACCTATTTGTTGAGTGCATGTCTACCCATCCCAACCTTATACTATAAATAAATCAATTTTGAGCCATTATAAACCGAATTTGAATTTATTATAAAGTAATATTTTAAGTTTTTCTTATGGTGCCCCTCACCCCTCTTATAAAAGCGCAGTCCCCCTTCACTCAAATTCATACCTTCAAAGCCTTTTGGTTCATCCAAGCCCTACCCAAATATTATCTAAAAATCCCTAAATAAATACTAGATGCCTTATTTTGATCATAAATCCATCTTAAGGATCTTTTTTGATCAAATAAAAAGGAAGAACCCGAAGAAGATGTAATGTTTTCACCACCCTATTTCAAGTTCCTTTCTTCTTAAAATTATTCATTCATCATTATTTCCATTATAAAATAATAAATCCAGTATCTTCTATATAATTTGATGTTATTATGAATATGTTACAACCATATTCATTATTCTATCCATCCTTTGAATGAAACGTCACCATACGTGCGTACATACGGTTTACCGTCTCCATGTCGTGGTGTAATTGTTATTAAAAACATTATTATTTGGATGGGAATGATAATGATGTCTAATTTATGTAAATAAAAAATATAACATTATAATTATTCTTTATATATGATATATCATCCAATTATATATTATTTTAATATAAAAATAATGATATTGTCGCTTGTGCGTTCGTACGGACTACCGTCTCCACGAACGCGATAAGATTCATTCCCCATCGTATCCATTCAAGACTAATTTTCATATGAGGATTAAAAATAATTCTTAAGGACTTTATATCATTCTGAATATAAAAAGATACAACCTATGGATAACAAACACAGCTTATGTAACAAAACATATAAAATAAAACGAGTAAGTGAACACCCGAAATGACGATAATACTAAAATATTATTTGCAAAGCAATATTAAAAGATCATATATGATATCATATTTATGATTATTATTATTGTATAATTTAATAACAATGATTTAACTATTATATAGGAGTTTATCCTACCCTCAACCAAGGAAAATTAGAAGGTAAGGTTTTATTTCAGAATCACTTCATTATCCGAGGTTGTTTATATGTAATAATCTACTGTGACATCTTTATCACCCACATCAATGTTTCATAAAAATGTATTTCAAAAAATTCTTAATATTTTACTGAATATGGGTTAAAATCATTTATACCCTTTTTTTAATTTTTAAAAGAATTTTATAAAAGAAACTTTCCGTCATTTTCCAAACAAGGTCTTTTTTAACCTTTTGAACAGAATTAAGGTAAGATTGCTTTTTTTAACTTATACTGTGGGTGTGGCTATTTTCCACTATTATAAAATTGTCAAAGCTTCCCTTACAAGCTTATAATAATATTTTTAATGTAAATGATTTATTTTATAATTATGTGACTATTAAATGATTTCAAAATGAATATTTTACGAATTTGTGAAAGGAATTCTTTATCAAGATCATAATTTTAAATTTTTTAATGATTTATCTTTATAAACCTTTTTAATTGATTTCCATGTTTTAGAAATGATTTTAAGGATTTATTTATATGTACATGAATGTTTCGAAATGATATTTGTTTTCAAAAGTTTCAAAGTGGTATGGGACACTTTGATTCAAAATTCTATTTAAATTACTTACATTATAAATGTGTGACTTTTCAATGACTTAAAAAAATATTTCTCTCAAATAATTTTTATTTCATCTATGTCAACATCCGTTGATGGATTTTAAGATTATTTGAAGTTGATTTATTATGATACAAAACTTCCATATTGTATTAAAGGTTTTGTGATATGTTTGACTGTGGATGTGTTATTTTTATACCATTCATGGTTTATGGAGAAATTATTGACATTGTGTATGCTAGTTTTAATACGAATGATTATGTTATTTTTAAACCTGTTCATATGAAGAATGCATTGGACTTAGTAAGTGATGGGTGGAGCCCGCAATAGCTCCTCGATGCATCGGTAGGTCTCATGAGAGAAAATAGTGCCTTGGCACAAGGCATTGACAAAATATTATTTGTAGTCATGGAACAAGGCCTTGACTATGTGGTTATTATAGTCTGGCATTATGCATTCCATAATTATGAAAATGGTTATTGACATTGCTTGTGATTATTCGACTAGTAGAATATCCATGTGAATAAGTAAATAGTATTATTTCATTTTTATTTATGCCATATTATACTGAAGTTCATGTTTAAAAGTCTTTTGTTTTAGTTATAAATTTCCTTTAATGTTTAAGATAATTTATAAAAGTTTCCACTATATTGTTATCCTTACTGAGAATCTGAGCTCACCCCTTTATATATTTTATTTCTCCCAGGATGCGAGTAGGAATTTTATGACTGAACTACTGGGGTAGTTTGAGGGGATATTGGTGTGGACTATAGAGACTAGGTTATTGTAGTTTTTTCACTTTATGATGTAATGTAAGACTTATAAATGTATCTAGTGTCTCCAAGGATACTAAACTAATCGTTCATTCGAGACTTGATCTTTTGTGATCATGCCAATGTTATGTAATATTGCACCGACTCTGGGTAACTAGGGTCGGGGCGTTAAAGTTGGTATCAGAGGAAGTTTAGTTCAAAACATGGAAGCTTGATTTAGATAAACTCTGATTAGAGAACATAGCCCTAAGATAGACTGTGAGGATTAGTATAGAAGAACTTCCTAGAATATTGTTATTGTAGAGATTTTGTGAGTTTTCCGAGAAATACATCCTTTTCTAGATATGAGAAGGTAGAGGCGGCTCTGGCACAGATATACCTAGGGGTAAAGCCCGAAAACATCACATTACTCTAAACTCAAACAGGAACTCGTGCACGACAACGGGCCTCACTACACTCTTGGTTATGACACTTCTGGGGGATTTGCTTAGGATAATTATCATTTTCTTTAAAAACCATTTTTAAGGGTTTATGAGTATATAATTCCTCAAATAAAACATTTTTATGATTATGGATTATATCCATAGGTTGTTCAATTTAAGTTAAGTTTTTTAAAAGTTTGGATTTATGTATTGCGATTCATAAACTAATCTAGTGTATTCCATTGTATAGAAATGGCTCCCAACAGAAGGAATGTGAACTCCAGAAATACGTATGATCCAAAGAGTAAGAAGGATCATATATTTCACGGTATTAAGACAAAATTTAGAAAGGAAATAGTCTCCCATGTATTCTCAACATATGAGGAAATAGTATCATGTGTTAATAAGAGAAGTAAAATATTTTCTGAGTCCTATGGCATTGAAGGCAAGGAAGAGAATAAAAGGATGGAAGAGGGAGAGATGGATAAAGGGAAGAGGGAAAAGAATAATTTTACCATATGTGAAAAATCTGGGAAGAAACACCCTAGAACATGCCTGAAGGGAATGGGAGAATGTTTTAAGTGTGGAGAAAAAGGACACCAAGTACGTGACTGTAAGGGTAAGAAAAAGGTTTCAAATGTACAATGCTTCACCTACAAAGAGTCGGGACACTATGGGAACCAATGTCTAAATCATCAGAGTATGCCCCAAATGATGATATTAGATAATAATCAAGGTTTGATACTACCACATATGAGGAGGAATGATTAGAGTTCTTATGCTGTTGTTAAATAATTATGTCATTTCAGTGTTGTATCAATGATGTGCTGGTTATAATAATTATGGTGTATATAAGGATTGCACTGCAATAATATTTTATTAAGGACATGAGATTGTGTGGATCCATGAAAATTGACTTAACACCTGGTTAAATTATTTGGAAAATATATGGTTGTGAGAAATATAAACCATAATATGGTTCTGATACCGAGGTATTGATTTTGGAATAATACATGATTGATTTGGATAAATTATATTGGATATTCTTGACTACCATGAATGTAATTAATGATTTCTATATTCCATCATTGCATGAGCTTCCACCATTTTTGGATAGAAGGAGTATATCCAGTATTCTATAATGAATAAGATAGCAGGAATGTAATTAATAAGGTTTTATGGTAATTCAGGATGTTGCAGTGTTTTAAAAGAATACATGATGAAGGTGTTCACATGTTATTACATGGAAAAAAGGATCTTCATTGAGTTTACCTTACTTATAAATTTTTGGACTGTGAGTTTGGGCAAATGTATTTTGGATAATTCTAGTATGAGATTATTTTTGGATTTCCCTAAAATGACAACTCGGAGGTCGGGCAGCAACCTGTCGCTTCCGGCAAGGCCGTGAGACTTGAACCAGCAACCGAAGGGCGACTAGGGTGTATCACCTACCACTGACCCACGTGATGTATTGGATTGAATAATGTAGTTTTTTTAAAGGGTCTAGTAGATGAATTAAAAATTCATTTTTTTGGAACCCTATACGAATAGGATAAATAGGATATTTTTTTAAGTTATATTATCTTTTAGAGTTAAAGATGAGTTAGTGGTAGAAATTAGTTAATTGATGGAACTTTACTTGACAAGTGTACATTTTATTTATTCTCTTATTCTATGAAGAAATAAATTCTTAAACTTTAGGTAAGGCATCCTAAAACAAAAAATGTGTTATCCTAATCCCTTACGTTTTTTTGAACCGATGGTATTTTAAATCATCATAGATTGGTGGGTTTGGGGCCCACAATTCTATAATTTTTTGTGATTGATGACCTCAATCACTTAGTATAAATATTTATGTTTTTCCTCCAATTAGGTGTCTCTAATTTCCACCAATTTTCTCCTAATCGAGATCATAATTTAGTGGTGACTTTTCATTCCACTTTTCTTCTTATTAAGAATAAATTTTATTAACCCAATTTCCGTTGTGGGTTTCCCCATAAAGGTATTTTCTATTTTCAACCTTTTAATTTCAAAGAACAATTTCAAATTGTGAGGAAGAAGTGTATTGAAGGAGGGAAGAATGTAACACCCAAATATTTAATAGTACGTTATTTCTTCAAAGTAATTCAATAACTTGCACTACACGCAACACCGAGTTCAAGTGCACCACAAGATTAACAAACTAGCCCTTCAAAAGCGATTATGAATAGTATTAACTAAATTTTAAACATTATATAATCCTTATAATTTTAGAATCCGTATTATGTGTTTTTTAGACATAATGTAAGAACAAATTCATTTTTTCAGATAAAAGAAGTATTTTTCAAAAAATGCACTTTCACCTTATTTTAATGGTGAACCCTTTTTAAATCCAGTATTTGAAATATTTATATATTAAATTTGACAAAATAAAAATATTCATTAGAATCAGGACATAAGAATTTAGTTTCAATAAATTTTGGGTGTTTTTATGATAACTTTCATATTTGGGTGAATAGTGAAAAATACTATATTTTAACTGAAAACAATATTTTTAATCAAAATAATTTATAGTGTTAAATGATAAATTTTAAGGTTATATAAGTATAAATATATTATATTTTTACCATTTAATCCAATTATTTTCATTGTAAGTAATTTCACTTTGAAATTGGACAAAAACAAGTGTTAATATTTTGGTAGTTATTATTTCTTAAAAATACGCCTTTTGGATTTGACAATGGGAATTAATTATAAATTAAAAATTGAAACTTATATATTTTTAATTTGGTAAAATAGAAATCATTTTAGGATTCGAAAAATCAAAATTATCCTTGGGTGAATTTTTGGTATTTTTCTAAAAACTTTGAGTTTTTGATGAATTGTGAAGAACACTAAGTTATAGTCAAAAACCGAATTTTTATTTAAATAATTATTTATTTAATTTAAATTTATTTTAGGTCAAAATAAGTACATAATACCTATATAATTTCAATTTAATTTATTGGAGTCAGTTTATAATAATTTTTTATATATATAAATTTTATTGAACTTTTCACCGTCTTTTACCCATCTCCTAGGAGAATTTTCAAATTCACAAAAAACATAATTTAACCACTTCTGTGAGTGAAATTTCAAAAATCCTAGAGAAACAGTTAATATCAAGGAGTACTATTTGGTTCAATAAGATAAAAATATTTATTGGTGAATAGTATCTTTTTACTTTTGTTTACCACGGGTAAAAGTAAATAGGGTAATTCATGGTAAAATGGTAATAACATTACCCTTACACATGTCCTATTTCTATTGGAAAAGTTTATCTTGACCAAAAACAACCTTAGGAATAAAATATTATCATTTAGGTTTACTTGGATTTGATTAGAACATGTATTATTATTTAATTCAAAGAAGAGTTAAAAGAGGTAAAATCAAAGTTTAATAACTAAAAATTTTTAATATAGTGTTATACATAAGATAAATTAGATTATAAATATTAATTAGAAATATAAAAAGATTCCCTACATAATTTTATTTTATTTATAATTTTTAGAAATTAAATAATTTATTTTATTTATGTCACAATGATGATGCAGAAATTACCATATTAATGAAAGATTAAGATAATTGATATTATAAATACCCAAATAAATGTAATTTGAGACTTTTTATGAATTAAAGTAATTTTCTAGGTTACTATGACATATTAGTATTGGTTATATGAATTTTTTTCGAATTAATAATGTTTTTATGAATTTATCAAAAACAAAATACCCAATAGTGTCAAAATTGACATAAAGGAGTTTTTAAAACAAATATTATATTATTAATTGATATTATATTCCTAAAAATATATGTTTCGGCCAAAAGACTTATATCATGATATTTGTATCATTAATGGACCCCTTGTCAGTATATTTGATGTTTATAGTATGTTTATTAACCATATAATATAAAAATACAACGAGATATGGTAAATGTCAAACTAATTAACTAAGAGTTAAAATTAAAATATAAGGATAATAAAGTGACCCAAAACTGTCTAAAACCTATTGGATGAGTGTCTTTTGACCCATACCCACCTTATCTTCTAAATAAATCAATTTTGAGCCATTATTAACATAATATGAATTTATTATAAAATAATATTTTATGTTTTTTCTAAGGTTCCCCTCACCCCTCTTATAAAAGGGCACTCCCCCTTATCTCATGTTCATACCTTCACAGCCTTTTGGCTTGGCCATCCCTTGCCCAAATATTCTCTAAACATCCCTCAAATAAACCTAGAGGTCTTAGTTTGATCATAAATCCAACTTAAGGATCCATTTTTATCAAATCCAAAGGAAGAACCCGAAGAAGAGGTAATGTTTTCACCACCCTCTTTCAAGTTCCTTTCTTCATCAACTTCTTCATTCTTTGTTATTTCCATTCAAAATTAATAACTCCAATATATTCTATATACAGTAATGTTATTATAAATATGGTACAACCATATTCATTATTCTATCCATCCTTTGAATGGCATGTCACCAGATGTGCGTACGTACAGCTTACCGTCTCCACGTCGTGGTGTTATTGTTATTCAAACCATTATTATTTGGATGGGTATGATAATGATGTTTAATTGATCAAAATAATAAATATAACATGATAATTATTCTTTATATATGATATAACATCCAATTATATATTATTTCAATATAAAAATAATGATATTGTCCCTCGTTCGTACGTAAGGACTACTGTCTCCAAGAACGCGATAAGATTCATTCCTCATCGTATCTATTCAAGACTAATTTTCATTTTATGATTAAAAATAATGTTTAAGGACTTGATATCATTCTATATATAAAAATTATACAACCTATTTATAACAAACACAACTTATGTAATGAAACATATAAAATAAAACGAGTAAGTGAACACCCAGAACGACGATAATACTAAAATATCATTTATAAAGAAATATTAAAAGATCATATATGATATCATATTTATGTATATGATTATTGTATAATTTAATAACAATTATTTAACTATTATACAGGAGCTCAACCTACCCTCGACCAAGGGAAATTACAAGGTAAGGGTTTTTTTTACAATCTCCTCATTATCTGAGGTTGTTTATACGTAATTATCTTATGAGACCTCTTTATCATCCACATCCATGTTTCTTAAAAATGTATTTCAAAACATTCTAACTATTTTATAGAATATGGGTTAATTTCATTTATACCATTTTTTGACTTTATATAAGAAGTTTATAACGTAATCTTTCCATCATTTTCCAATCAAGGTTCTTTTTAACATTTTCGATAGAATTAAGGTAAGAATGCCTTTTTTAACTTATACGGCAGTTGCGGATTTTTTCCGCCATTATAAAATCGTCGAAACTTCCCTTATAAGATTATAATAATATTTTGAATGTAAAGTTTTTATTTTATAATTATGTGACTTTAAAATGATTTCAAAATGAATATTTTAATAATTTGTGAAAGGTGATGTTTATCAAGATCTGAATTTTAAATGTTTTAAAGATTTAATTTTCTAAATAATTTTAAATAATGTCCATGTTTTCAAAATGATTTTAAGGAATTATTTATATGAACATGAATGTTTTCAAATGATATTTCTTTTCAAAATTTTCAAAGTGGTATGGGACAAATTGATTCAAAAATCTATTTTAAATTACTTCCTTTACAAATGTGTGACTTTTCAATGATTTCAAAAAAAATATTTCCCTCAAATAATTTTGATTTCATCTATGTCAACATCCTTTGATGGATTTTAAGATTATTTGAAGTTGATTTATTATGATACAAAACTTCCATATTATATTGAAGGTTTTGTGATATGTTTGACTGTGGATGTGTTATTTTTATACCATTCATGGTTTATAGAGAAATTATTGACATTTATTATCCTAGTTTTAATATGAAAGTTGATGTTATGTTTAAACATGTTCATATGAGGAATGTGTTAGACTTAGTAAGTGACGAGTGGAGCCCACTATAGCTCCTCGATGAATCGGTAGGTCTCATGAGACAAACTACTGTCTTGGAACAAGGCCTTGACAAAATCATATTTGTAGAATCGGCAAAATGCCTTGACTATGTGGTTATGATAGTATGGAATTATGCATTCCATCAATATGAAAGTGTTTATTGACATTGCATGTGATTATTCCACTAGTAGAATATCCATGTGAATATGTAAATGGAAATATTTCATTTTATTTCTGCCATATTATGCAGATGTTCAAATTTAAAAGGATTTTGTTTTAGTTATACATTTCCTTAAATGTTAAAGCTTATTTATAAAATATTCTACTATATTGTTATCCTTACTGAGCATCTGAGCTCACCCATTTCTATGTTTTATTTTTCCCAGGATGTGAGGAAGTATTTTATGACTGACCTTCAGGGATTGTTTGAGGGGATATGAGTGTGGAATATGGAGACTATGTTGTTGTATTTTTTCACTTTCTGATGTAATGTAAGACTTATGAATATATATAGTGTTTCTAAGGATACTAAACTAATCGGTCTTTCGAGACCTGATCTTCTGTGATCATGCCAATGTTATGTAATAAGGAACCGACTCTTTGTAACTGGGGTCCGGGCGTTACAACACAACTTTTGTATAATTTTGAACAATGATAATAAATTTAAAGGCCTGTGTATGGGAAAAAATTTCCGTCTGTTATAAATTTATTTATTAAATAAAACTATTAATATAATTCAATATAGTATATTTTTTGTCAAAAATTTAAATACCTATTCTAATAATATTATTCTCATTCTATGAATTTTTTATTTAATTAAATCATTGTTTATTAACCAATTTAAATAATTTTTAAAATTTTCTGGATATACTATTACCATATTATGCAATGTATGTTATTAAACAACAACAAGTTACACATAATGATGAAATTTCAATTTCAATGGTCAAATTACTAATCCAATATCCTGAATCAAAATAGTTATGTTTTTCATTATATATAAATTAATTGCATTCTTACCTCTTAAATAATTCACCACAATCTCTTTAATTGATAATTTACATTCCTCAATTAATTTACTCTTAATAGAAAATAATATTATTTTATTACTATTCATTTTATAATATTATTCAATTTAGATCAATTTTATGGCTTGAATTAGACTATTATGTGTTCGGTAGTACTATATTTAATGGTGATAGTCAATATAATTAAATAAATTTATTCTTATATTATTACAAGATAAATAACATTTATTGTATGATGTATTATTGTAATGTATTTTTTATTTATAAGAAATTAATATTGGGTATAATATTCTCCCAATATAAATAATTTCATCCTCAAAATATTTGGAATAGATAAATTTATTAAAAATGTGGGTAATTATTCAGTATTTCTTCCTCATAAACCCTTGTACTTTCCCAAAACATGTGATTATTTCAATTTATTATTAATATTTGAGTTATCTGATTCCATAACACATTGTCTCTAGTAAAAAAACCGGGATAGGCATTTCATTATTGGGAATGTTTGGTTTTACATCTATTTCTTGGTGATGAGTACGTGAATTTGTTTTCGCATGTACATTATCAATATAGATAAATGAAATAAATCATGTACATTGAAAAAGTTTTGTGAAATTTCCTAAATATTATCCACATATCCATTTTTCACTAAAATCTAAATACACCAATTTATCTTAGACTTATCTTCCCATTCATAAAAAACCATATGATTACCTTTCATGGGTATTCCTTTAAGAAGACAAGATCTACTACATGATAGTCCTTTCCTATTGAATGATTACTGGTATATATTTTTTCTCTTCTATGAGATGATTTTATTTGATATAGGATATCTCTCACTTTTCCTGTAGTCTCCTTAAGGAGTTCTATAAAAACAAGCATCATTTCCCCAACTTCATCTCATCAGGTGGTAGGTTGATATCTTATTTCATATAAATCCTTTATGGTACATTTCGATACATTAATTAAAAAGGTTTTCTTTTATAATAATTCCAAAAGAGTTATATATCAGTACCATGTTATATGGTTCTCATGTGGGCACAAACATAGTAAGGACAACAATGTAAGAATATTACTTTTAAACTTCCCTTTAATTTTAGTATAGTAAGTAGTTATTATATTTATCTAAATTTTTAAAAGGTTATGGATACTCATTAATTATTTTTATGTGAAACAATTGTAATAAAAAAATGACTAATATGGGTGAATCATTAATCCTTGAAACATTATACAAATAGATCCATGAAAGTCTCTCAGGGTTTAGATAATTCTATACTTATAAAAAAATGTATAAACATAATGAGGAAAACCATAATTGAACATAATAGATCATTTGGCTTAGATTTCTGAGGAAACCCATTAACAATTCCAATATAATATTATCATGCACATTATGAGAGGGAGGATTCATTATATCCTTTTGTACTTGTCTCTAGGAATACAATTGTTATCATCAAAATAATCATTATACATAATCAACAACATTAAATTATATAATGTACCACAATAAATTTTATCTTAGCCCCCAATATATCATTGTGATAGTAATTCATAGAGATACATTTGAGCTTTTTCCATTGTCTATAAATTACCTCTTCAAAATTTTATTATTGGTAGGCAAGGAAAAATTAAAAAAATTAAAACTCAAATTTTATTGTCAAATTCCATCAATATACTATCTTTTATGGATTTAATATTTTTTTATAAACACTTTTAACCTTGTTGGTACTTAATTATCTTCTCCAGTAAGTATGGATGATAAATTTAATGTAAAAAATAATATTTCCACTTTCATAATTGTTTTATTATCAACATTTACTGCATCCATGAGTGATGGATACTTTTACATCCACATCGTGTATGAAATTCCATGATAGATCCTAATTAATGCATTATAGATACTTCTTTCCTTCCCTGGGAGGTATTATATTATAAATTCACAGTATTTGAGTAGTAAAAATTGTCCCTATTTAATTTTGATTTTCTTATATGTGAAAATATATTTAAATCTCTGGAGATCCAAATATATGTTACATATTTCCCCATATCAAGAATTTATCTTTATATTTACTATAATTATTATGGATAAAAACTCTATATCATAATTTGTGTATTTATATTCTCAGGGCATTAATTTTCCTAATGTATAATCATCAACTATATCATCATTCATATGGACACAACTGAGTCCATTCATTGATGAATCGCAATATATTAAAAAATTTACCATTATAGATGGTAAGGTTCATAATGATGAATTTATTAATCACATAATGAACTCCACATTACATTATTAACACTCCATAGATCATGTGAATTTTACCCCTTTACTTATTAACATAGTTAACTGGTTTTCTAATTGGTAATAATTTTTAGAGAATCACAGATCATAACCTACTAAGAAAAGAAAATGGAAAATATCAGTTATTTTCATTGGTGGGGGTAATTATTTATCAACCTTTCTCTTTAATGGGTTAAAGGATGTCCCTTCCTTAAAGACAATAAAACCATTAAAATAAACCTGATGAATAAAAAATCATACTTACTCAATTTCCCAAATACCTCCTTCTTATGAGGCTTGTATTAACGATTTTTTATTTATTCTCATACTCTTTATAAATTTTAGTGTATATCATGATATAATAAATAAATACCATGATAAATTTCCCAATACATTCATTTAATATTCTATTACTCATATCTATAAACAAAGAGGGGTTATTTTTCCTTCTAAAATGAATTATTGTGAACTCATAATGTACACAATTCATAAGTAATTCCATATATATAATATCAACACTCATAATATTTAATTAATGATAACTGTAAAATACGTCATTATTTTAAAAGTTTTCATTCAAGAAATGATGGTCCAATAGGGAATCCATGTCTTCTAAAGAATAATTTTTCCTAATAATATCAGCATTTATTTCCTAAGAAGTGGTTCACAAACTTATAGACCCATCATTTTCCTTTATAAACAGAATAGGTAATCAAAATTGTTAGACACTAGTTTCTATGAATCCCTTATAACAAAAATAATGTAGTTTTATCTTTAACACCAATTATTATCCTAGATAATTTCCATAGTGAGTCTTAAAATTGTTCACTCATTATTTTTTTAAAGGTGATGCCTTGACCCAAACGGCCAAAGCACAAAATTTATTAAAAGATTTTTTACAAAAGTTTAATGTATGGGATCATATTATAATATTTTTCATGAAATGGAATAAGAGCGGTGGGGAAGTCTTTACAACAGGTTATGTCTTTATTAACTCCCAAATCGACCAAGGCATATTCAACCATGTTTTCTTCCCAATAAATAGGTGTGATGATGTAGTTCAAATCGGTTAGCGAACAGTTTCATTCCATCCAATGGGTAGTAATCGTCCAAGCTAGATGAGTTAAGCCATTCCAAATTTCTTGTACGATGTTCATCGTGTCACTTTCAATCCATAGGTTCTTCCAATCAAAAACCATTAAAAATTTAAAAATATCAATCAAACCCATATTCATAGATTTAAGGGAGTTGGAAATAATTTTCCTTATTGGTGATAATGAAAATAGAGAATATAACATCATCATGAGGAAAATTCCTAAATAATTCCAAAGAAAAAACATCGACACAGTATTTTATAAGGAATATATCTTTTAATATTATGATATCCCACTAATTCATAGATTTTATATTATATTATTATTCATTATGAATTTAATATGTAATACCAAAAATGGTGGATCTAAATAAGTCTATGTCAATGAATTCAGTCTTAAAAAAATGGATATTATTATAGCCTTAAAAATTATAACCTATTTCATGAAATATTAAATTAATTCATCATAATATGAGATCCAAGGAATCCTAATAATCATATACAATTGAATAATCGATATAATAATTATTTTTGAAAATTTATTGCATCTAGTAATTATAATAGATTACACCCAATATATTTTCATCCTAATAGGATTTCCAATAATGTTTTTAACATAAATCTCCTTCTCAAATGAATCAGGTAATTATTCTATATACTTATCAAACATGAAAAATATAAATTATTTTTAGCTAAAAACTCAAAAAAATTATTAGCTATATTTGATATTATGAAGAAATCAAATTCTATCACATAATTTGGAACTTAGACATCTATAGTAGTGATCTGGTAATGTCGTCATTTTTTTCCATAGACTCTTTTGAGGTAAATTATCTAGGAACTTATGGAATTGATAAGAAAAGTGTACCACCTCCATGATATTAAAGAATTTTGAATTAGTGGATCCTCTCATGTCATTAAAATATTCATACTAATGACTTTTATATCCATACTTTTAATATGGGTCACACATTTTTTATGTATGTTAAAGATTTAAGGATTCTGTAATAGAAAACATCTAGTTCTGTATACCTAAATAGAAATGTATAACTTGTAAAAATGTCATAAATAATCTATGTGGGAAATAATATAGGCTCAACTTGGTACATAGATAATATCCTTATATAGACTATGTCCCCCTCTTAGAAATAAAATACTTACACTTCCATGAATAAATGGTATGCATAGGGATTTAGATATTGGGGTTTTATTTATATGGAAATATTATAGAATTATAATGAATTATAAATGTGTTATAGTGATATATAATAAGAAACTATTATTTAAATTATAATTACGGACATGTAAGAAAAAAATATTATATATATATATATATAAAGGTAAGGAATAAAAAAGAATAGAAAAATGAAAAGGAAAGTGGACATTAACATCCCTTAAATTGGAAGGAAGCTTCCTAGAACATGATAATTAAATACATATAAAATTAATAACTCATTGAAATTACTATTTAAAGATAAATTCATAAATGGATTTTCATTTAAGAGTAACAGAAATCATAGTTGTTTTTTACCTAATTTTGTAGAATTTGTTATTAATTTAGCGGAATAGTATTTAGATTTATATGTTGTGTCAAATTAAATACCATTATCATTCAAATGGATTAAACTCATTATTTTATCATTTAAGGAATATTAGTTTAAAATTTAGAATTTAAGAACCTTACTCTCTGTTTATGGATTATTTGGACATAGAATTGAAAATTTATCATAAAAATGAGTTTAAAATCTATATTTTTTTCATCTTTGGAAAGTCCATTATAGGTTTTGAAGTTTATTTTAATAAATTAAACTACATTATATTAATTATTAAAAATATTTTATTTCATTAATTGATATATATTAACTATTATATTATATTTATAATAAAATTAGCCATAATACTAATCATATATTCTTACATAATTTTTGAAGTTATTCGAATATTTGACTATCTCTAAAACTTATGAAAAATTAACCATTGGAAAATTTTGAGGTTCTTATTTGAAATTTGAATTCCTTATATAGAAAAAAAATTATATATATTTGAATTTTAAAAACTAAATAAAATTCTCACTATATTTCAAAATCATTCTTTTTCCACCCAAACATTAAATACCCAATTAAAAAAATTCCTATGGAATTTTTTATAATTAAATTATTTTTGATCAAATAGTGTAGATTTTGTTTTTGAATATAAAATTACCAGTTATATTTTTTATTATATTTGGAGAATATATATTACACATAATGGCCACACAAATATTATATTGTTTATCTTATAGTTGTAATTTTCTGATTCCAATTGTCATATATCAAGGGTCATTTTTGTCTTCTTTTAAAATTCATTATATTCATACCTCTAAAATATTACTCCTAGTTATCATATATTCTAAAATTATAAATAATTGGTTATTTAATTTCTTTATAATAGAAATTTATTTTTGGTTTTTATTATTCAATATAAAATGCATTCCACCAAAACATAAGATCAGGGTGTTTCCATATATTTCAATGTGTTTTATAGTACTAGTAAAAGTCATTATAGGGAATATAATTTTCTTTTCTGTAGTTATTATATTTTGTTCAAAAAGTATGTATAATATGATGGTTTGTTATAATAAAGTGATTATTTATAAAAAACTCACATGTATTACAAAAGATAATTTTTTTGACAAATATTAGTGAAATTTAGATTTGATATAGAGTATTCTTCTTTATTTTATAAAATGGTGTTTCATCACTATTAGAGGTTATTTTATAATTTTTTTATTAAACGAGAGTTTAATATTATCTTATTTATTCTGGAATTGTTTCATATCATTGTAATTATGTGAAAACAAATAATAAAAGATCGGTGATGTGCTCAATAAAAAGTTCAAGGAAACATTTTGTGATTAATATATCACCAAGATAATTTTAAAGGGTCACATATCAATGAATTATTCCATTTCATCAGAAGGATTTTTTAATTCATATTGAATAAAAAACCTCTTGAATAACTCATGTTTGTAATTTTTATTTATTTTCACCCTACCTAATTAAGTTAAATAATTAAGATAATATGGGAGTTTTTACTAATCCAAAACTAAATTTTTGATTACAAGGATCACAAAAGTGATATGTTTGAAAATTATTACACCAACCCCCACTCCCCACATACAAAACAACAGTAAATGTATATTTAGATATCATATAGGGCCTCATCAGAGCAGAGTGATTCTATTTATACCCCTAAATACTGTAACAATATTCATGGATTCAATTAATATATTCATTGAAGATTACATTAATGACATATTTGTAGACCATATAAATTAAATATTAATATATTTTATATTCTAATAAAAACATGTAATTTATTTTTAGATTGTTTTTACGACACTAAAAATTGATATGTTTTTCATATATATAGAATATAAAAAATAGTGAATAAAGTGAAATTATTAGTGCATTTAATCATAGGGAATCTGATATATATATATATCAATAAAGTTAAAATTTGATTAATTATGTTACAATTCAAAATAATTTGATATTGATCCATAGATTTTATAGATTATTTTATTACTATTAGAGATTTAAAAATAAATTACTCTTTATTTTACAATGCAGAAACACTATTAACTTTGACTACTTTAATACTTTTATTGATAAAATAATCTAAATATGTATTAAATAAGATAAAATGGGTTAATCAATTAACTTTTACTCAAATTACCCACTAGTGAAGAATGTATTTCTGTGTGAAAATATGATTTACATAGTTTATTATCCATGGTTTTTATAATAAATTATTAGTTTATAGCCCATGTCTCACATATATTTAACATCCATGAGAATGATTAACTTAAATATAATTTTATTTTAATATTATAACGCCCCAAACCTAGTAACCCAGATTCGGTTCATTGTTACATAACATTATCATGATCACAAGGGATCAATTCCCGTAAGACCGATCAGTTTAGTAGCCTTAGAAGTACTAGATACACACATAAGTTTTTCATTGTATTTTAAAATAAATAACAACAATAGTTTTTCCATTGAACACATTCATATTCCATAGACTATCCCTTCAGGTTAGTCAAAATATATATTTTTTCATCCTTGGAAAAAATAAAACATATTAAAAGGGTGAGCTCAGATGCTCAATAAGGAAAACAATAAAGTGTAAACATTCATAGATATGCATAAAAATTTAAGGAAATTTATAAGACTAAAACATAAGCCTTTTAAAGAAAAACAACAGCATAATATGGAAAATATAAATCAAATAATTCCATTTACATAATAACATGGATATTCTAGTAGTCGAATAATCACATGCAATATCAATAGCCAATTTCATAATGATGGAATGCATAATTCCAGAATTCATAACAACATATTCAATGCCTCGTTCCAAGACTAAAAATAATATTTTCTCACGGAATTGTTCCAAGAAACTAGTTTGTCTCATGACACCTACCAATCCATGCAGGAGTTATAGCGAGCTCCACCATTGACTTACTGAGTCCAATGTATTCCTCATTTAAAAAAGTTTTAAACATAACATACACATTCGTATTAAAATGAGAATAAGAAATGTCAACACATTATCCATAATCTAGGTATTGTATAAAGAAAACTCATCCATATTAAAACATATCAAAAAACCTTTAATACAATATGGATGATTTTTATCATAATAAATCAACTTCAAACAATTTTAAAATCCATCAATGGATGTTGACATATATGAAATGAAAACTGTTTGAAAGAAATACCTCTTTATATTTGTAAATTATTTAAATTTCACATAATTATAAAATAAATCATTTATTTTGGAAATATTAGTATAAGTTTTTAATGGAATCTTTGATGTTTTTATTACGGCAGAAAATAGATGCATCTTCCTTATAAGTTAAAAATACATTTGTTCCTTAATTTTGATGTAAATGTCGTAAAGGACCTTGTATGGAAAATGATGGAAAGATTCCTTTAGGAACAGATTTGATAAAGTCAAAAAGGGTATAAATTAATTCAACCCATAGTCTAGGAAATATTAAAAATATTTTTATATTCATTTTTAAGAAACATGGATGTGGATGATAAAGAGATCCCAATAGATACTCATATATAAACAACCTCAGATAATGAAGAGATTATAGAATTAACCCTAACCTTGTACTTTTCCTTGGTCGTGGTTATATTAAACTCTTTTATAACAGTTAATTCATTTTTATTAAATTATAAAATAACCACATACATAATTATTATGTCATATATGATCTTCTAATATTTCATTGTTAATAATATATCAGTAGTATCCTTATTTCGGGTGTTAATTGATTCATTTTCCTTTTATATATTTTGTTAGTTAAATCATGTTCGATATGGATATGTTGTATTTTATTCATATATAGAATAATATTAATTTCATAAAAATTATTTTTAATCATAAAATAAAAATTATTCTTGAATGGTTACGATGGGGAATGAATTTCATCGTTTTCATAGATACGGTAATTTGTACGTACGGAAGAGCAACAATATCATTATATTGATTGAGAAAATGTATGTAATTGGATGGTATATCATATATAGAGATTCATTAACATTTTATATTTATTATTTACATCATCTATACTCATTATTATACCCATCCAAATAATGAAGTGTTTGAATAACAAACTACACCATGATGTGGAGATGGTAAGCCGTACGTACGGACGTATGGTGACATGTCATTAATAGGATGGATAGAATAATGAATATGGTTCTAAAATATTTATAATAACAACACATTATGTATAAGGTACTAGAGTTATTATTTTGGTATGGAAACAACAAATAAAGATGAAGTGAAAGAAGAAAAGAACTTTGTAGGAGGTGGTGAAATTATTACCTCTTCTTCAGGTGTTTCCTTTTGAGTTGATAAAAAGGCTCATTAGGTTGTATTTATGATCAAAGTAAGGCCTCTAGGTAGAAGTTTTGTTAGTTTTGAGGATATTTTGGTAAGGTTTGGCTGAGCCAAATGGCTTTGCAGTTGTGATTTTATAGAAGGAGAAGTACATTTTTATAAGAGAGGTGAGGGTCACATTAAGAAAATCATGAAATATTGTTTTATTATACAATAATATTAGGATTATAACAGCTAAAAAATGATTTATTTCTAGGATAAGGTGGTTATGGGTCTAAAAACATTTGACCAAATTGTTTTTAGACTGGTTTAAGAAACTATATTAACCCAATTTTTTAGATTTAACTCATAGGTAAATGGTTTAACTTTTACTATGTAATCTTGTATTATTATATTATACCATTAATAATCATACTATAAAATCCCAAGAGAACACCAAGTGGTTCATAAATGATATATATATATATATATATGTTTATATAAGTCCTTTGGCTGAATAGTAGATTTTTTGGAATATAATATCATTAATAATATTTTATTTCTTTTAAAAACTCATTTATGTCAATTTTGACATAATTAAGTATTTGATTTTTTGGAAGTCATAAAACTTGGATTAAATCTAAAAAATTTCATAAAATTATCCCTAAAATGTCATATTTATATATAAAATATGGTTAATGCATCAAATTTCTCAATTTTATTTTATTTGGACATTTATAATATCAATTATTTTAATCATTCATTAATAAGGTAAGTATTACATCATCATTGTATCATAAATAAATTTTATTATTTAATGTCTAAAAATTATAAACAAAATTCCATTATGTAATAAATCAATTTATCTTTCTAATGAATATTTATAGTTTAATTTATATTATATATATCCCGATATTAAAAACGGTTTAGTTATTAAACTTAGAATTTAACACTTTTAACTCTTCTTGAAATAAAATTGTAATAAATGTCCTAATCTAATCATAGTTGACCAGAAAGATCACATTTTGTTACTAAGGTTTATTTTTATCTAAATAAACATATCTAATTGAATTATTATTGGTTTTAGGGTAATAATAATATCATATTTACCTTTAATTACCCTATTTAGTTTTAACCGTGGTAAATAAAAGATAGTAGTTACTATTCAACAAAAATTATTTTATTCTTATTAAACAACATTTTACATATTGATGTCTACTGTGTCTCATAGATTTTTTAAATTTAATTCAAAAAAGTGGTAAAATTTTGTTTTATGCAAATTTTCAAATGTGTCTAGAAGGTTGTTAAAGATGGTAAAAAGATCAATAAAATTTTATAAATATAATATTATTTTAAAATAACTCCAATTAATTACATTGAACATAAATAGGTATTATGTATCTATTTTTTCCTTATATAAATTTAAATAAAATAACTAATTATTTAAATAAAAATTCAGTTTAAAAAAATAACGTATTGTGTTTCACTATTCATCAAAAATTGAATGTTTTAAGAAAAATACCAAACATTCACCCAAAAATTATTTCAATATTCTGATATAAAAAATGAAGATCATTCCGAAAAATAAAATTAATAAATTTTCAATAATTTGGTATTATTATTTATATTTTTTAGTTTGATTGGTTATGTTTTGTTAATACTCCAAGTTGCGTACAATGGAAGCTATTTTATTATTCAAAGGGAAACGTACCATAGAAGCTTGGGGTGTTACATTATCCCCACCTACAAATAATTTCATCCTCAATATTTCAATAATATTACTTCAAAATATTATTCGGATCGTTATTCATCATAAGTTCCTTAGGTTCCCACGTTGCCTCTTCCATCGTAGGATTTCTCCATAGAACATTCATCAAATGAGTCGTCTGGTTTCTCAGATCTTGTTCTATGGTATCAATAATCTTGACAGGCTCTTCACAATAAGATAGATCATGTTCCAGTTCAATTTCCTCATAGGTGAGTACATGTGTTGGGTCAGGCATGTATTTTCTCAATAGTGATATGTGGAACACATATTGAAATTTGGAGAGACATGGCAGATTTGACAAATGATAAGCTACAACTCCAATTCATTCTAGAATTTTGAAATTTCCTACGTACCTGGGACTTAATTTACCCTTCTAAACAAAACCTATAACACCGTTCCTTGGAGATACCTTCATGAAAACATGATCTCATACATGAAATTCCAAATACTTCCTTTGGTTATCAGCATTTCTCTTTTTCCTTCTTTGATCTTCTTTGACTTGGGTTTGGATAACCTTCTCCTTTTCCATTGTTTCATCGACATGTTCTGGGACTACGAGTTTTCATTCACCAACATCATCCCAAAAAGTCAGTGTGTGACATCTCTTTCTATATAATTCTTTATATAGTGCTATCTGAATACTTGAATGGAAGCTACTGTTATAGTAAAATTCTACCAGAGGTAAATACTGATCCCACATACCTTTAAAAATAAAGTGATCGAGATCCCAAAATGTCTTCTAAGGTTTGAATTGTTCATTCTGATTATCCATCTGTTTGATGGTGGTAGGTAGTTATTAAATGAAGTTCGGTATCCATGGCCTTCTAAATACTTTTCCGGAATCTTGTTGTAAAATGGGGATCGCGATCAGAAACAATCGATAGGGGAAATCCATGATGTCTTAAAACTTCATTAATATATTTTAATGATAAACTTTCAAGTGGTACACTTTTTATTATACCAATAAAATGTGATGACTTGGTAAGATGATAAAAAATGACCCATATTGCATCATTCCATCTAAGAGCCTTTTTTATTCTCATGAAAAATTCCATCATAATATCATCCCATTTCCACTCATGTATGGTAAGAGGTATCATGACTCCTCTAGGATGTTGACTTCTAACCTTTACCTTTTCAAAAACCATACATCTTGACACATAATCCGAAATATCCCTTTTCATGTTTTCCCACAAAAAATGTTCCTTTAAATATCTATACATATTAGTGCTACCAGGGTGTATAGAGAAATTGGCACTATGATAATCATCCAAAAATTCCCTTTTTAGATCAGAAATATCAGGAACACAAAGGCTCTTCCCAATTTTCAAAATGTCATCTTCAGATATGAGGTCTATCAAAATCCCATCATTCACATCTTTAATTATCTTCTGCAACTCTTCATCATCAGTGTGAGAACGTTTTTATCCTTTCTACTAAAGATGGTTTGGAAACCATTTAAAAATGGATAGATGTTTCACCTCTTAAAATTATTCCCATATCCATATTTACTATATCCATGAACAAAAGATCCCTTTAATCTATCATCTTGATCAAAACTCCATGATCATTTCTTCTTAAATCATCTGCCAACATATTTTCCATCCCTAAGTGGTAGTTTATAGTGCAATAATAATCCTTGTGTAGGTCGATCCATCTCCTTTGACTCATGTTGAGTTATTTTTGTGATAAATTTACTTCAAGATCTTGTGATCAGTATATATATCACATTTTTCACCATAGAGATAGTGTATCCAAATCTTCAAAGAAAATATTACTACTACTAGCTCAAGATCATTAGTGGCGTTGTTTTTTCCGTGATTTTTTAGCTGCCATAATGCATAGGTAATATCTCTATAATTCTGCAAATGGACACAAGCAAGTCCTTTCATTGAAGCATCACTATAAATAACAAACCCATCATCCCTCGATGGTAGAGTCAGGATAGGATCTTTGAATAATATTTTATTAAGTTCCTCAAAACATTATTCACACTCTTTTGTATAATAAAATTTAACCCCTTTACATTTTATCTTGGTTAATGGGTTAGGAAATCAGAAAAATTCTAGACATACTACCAATTATAACCTTCTAAACCAATAAACCCAAGTACCTAAATTATACTTTTCGTTGCTGGAAATTCATGGATTTACTTATCCTTTGAAGGATCAATACAGATTCTATCCTTAGAGACAATATGGCCATGAAAATAATTCTCATGAATATAGAATTCACACATGCTAAATTTCCCATATAATTTATTTCTTCTGAGGGTTTTCATAATACTACGTAAGTGATTTTGATGATCTTCATATATTTTTTAGTATACCAAGATATCATCAATAAATAGCACTACAATGTCATCAATATATTCCTTGAACACTCAATTCATTAGATCCATGAAAACAGAGGGTGAATTAGTCATTCCAAAAGGCATTATTGTAAACTTATAATCCTCGCACCTTGTTCAAAATGATGTTTGTAGAATGTCTTCCTTCGTCACACATAACTGATGATATCCAGATCAGAGTTAATTCTTTAGAAAATATTGAGCTCCCGGAATTTGTTTGAATAAATCATCAATTCGAGGTAGGGGATACCTTTTCATTATTTTTATAGCATTGATATCCATGTAGTCAATGCACAACCTCATTTATCCATCATTTTTATAAACAAAAAAATAGGGTCTTCCCCTGGACAAACACTAGGGTGAATAATTCCATTATTACTCAATTCCTCTAGATGTATCTTTAGTTCCACTAATTCGAAAGTGGTTATTCTATAAGGTTTATTCGATATGGTCTTTAAACCATCAATTAAATCAATATGAAACTCAATTTCTCATTCTATAGTATGCCATGGTAAATCCTCTAGAAACACCTCAACATATTCTTACACAATAGGTATGTCCTCTATTTTATCATTCCTTTATTCCCCCAAAGTTATTTCATTATCATCCTCCCCAATAATTAAATTTATTATATCTACTAGGGGTAGATCTAGATAAGAATCAGATTGTGACATATCTTCTCTAAAGATTAGATACTTCTTATAATCATCAAAAATTTTAAGCTCATTCTTCGTACAAAATATTTTCGCATCATGGTCTGAACGCCAATCCATACCAAATATTATATCAAATTTAATTGTGGGTATGACAATGAGATCAGAAGATAAAGAACATGTATATTCCCTAATAGGGACTGATTCAAAAAAACATTGTATAATGATACTTCCCATAGGATTTTTGACTATCAACATCCATGTTAAATAAAATTGGGAATATCTAATTTTCTTAGCAAAAATAGACCATATGAAACAATTTGATGATCCATAATCAAATAAATCATAGGCTAAAATTGAGGAAACCATTAAATTACCTTTTACCACATCTTTCATAGATTCAAACTCTGCAGTAGTGACTGTACAATCTTGGACATGCTCGTTGGGCCTTTTTGGAGGTATGTTTCCTTGGCCCTTAGGACATTTGTTTTCATAATTCCCGTTTTCTCTAAAAATTTTGCATTCAACATTGAAAGACTCTCTCATTCCCTTGCAATCACGATCATGGTGGCCTTTTTCACCACACTTGTTACAATCTCGCATTCCCTTCAAGAAAGTTCCAAGGTGTTTCTTCCCACATTTACCGCATGCTGGATATTCATTTTTACCTTCTTCCTATTATTTCCATTTCCAAAGTGTTCAGCAGATCTTTTATTCACTTTCTTTGAATTAAAGTCATTATACTTATATAATTACTTTTCTATTTTGATAGCACATGAGACAATATCTTCTTATGCTGAGAAGGATTGAGAGACAAATTCTCGACGGAGAAATGTTTTTAACCAATCAAAGAATTGATCAATATTAATCCATGGGATATGTATATAATCTGCTTCATGCCTTTCTAACCTTGTAATGTTATCCTCATACTTTGCGACATTCTCATCATCCTTTTTCCTCAAACTCAGAAATTGTCTTCCTATATCCACTCGATGGTCATGAGGAAAGTATTTTTATAAGTAAATATCTTTAAACTCCCTCTATTCCAAATTTGATACTTCCTCATCCTCCTTTATTTTTTGAATTAATGACCACCATTGATCAGTATCTCCCGTGAGGTGATAAACTACCATGACAACTATTTCACATTCGCTACTCCCCAAAGCATGAAATATTTTCTCTAAGGAACTTATCCTTGTCTTAGAAAAAAATGGATTTGTTTTCCCATTGAATATTGGTGGTTTTTGCCTCCTGAAGCAGTCTAACATTTATCCTCCGCATTGTGGATTAGGTTTCTCCATAATGGTAAAGTTATAATTTATAACCTGAGTTAGTTGTCCTAGTGTGGTGATAAGCTGATCAACACTAGTTAAATTAATAACTCTACTATAATTGTCTAGAGTATTAGGTAAACCCCAACATAGATTACGTGAATTGATATGGATTACATTCCTTCCACTAGGAACCATTTATAAACAATGGCATACACTAGATTAGTTTATGAATCGCAATACATAATTCCAACTATGTTAATCACATAACATAAATTTAATAGTTTATGGATATAATCCATAACCATAAAAAAGTTTTTTAGGAGGTATATACTCATAAATCCATCATAATGTTTTGTAATGAAAATGAAAATTATCCTTATCATATCCCTTGGGAGTTTTGTAACCAAGATTGGAGAAAGGCACATGGTCGTGAACCAGGATATTTCGGGTTAACTTCGAAACTCCTTATCTGAGTTTTCAATCCTAGGTGCATATGTGCTAGAGCCTCCTCTACCAGCTTGTATCCAGACAGGGATGTTATTATCTAGAAATACAAAAGTTACAATACATTATAAAATGAAAAAAAACAACAACTGTGTCTCCTTTGAACGCATTCATTTTTGTTAGACTGTCACTGTAGGTAAGTCATAATATAATTCTTCGCATCCTGGGAAAAAAATAAAACATACGAAAGGGGTGAGCTCATATTCTCATTAAGGATTACAATATAGCAAGAACATTCATAAATAAGTATAAACATTTAAGGTAATGTATATGACTAAAACATTAGACTTCTACACTTAAACTTTATAATAATATGGAAAATATAAATCAAATAATTGCATTTACATATTCACATTGATATTCTACTAATATATTAATCATAAGAAATATCAATATCCAATTTCATAATGATGGAATGCATAATTCCAGACATCATAACCACATAGTAAAGGCCTCATGCTAGGAATAATCATAAAAAAAATTCAAGGCCTTGTTCAAAGACATTAGTTTGTCTCATAAGACCTACCAATGAATCCATGAGCTATAGAGGGATCCACCCTTCACTTACTGAGGCCAATGAAATCTTTATATGAAAATGTTTAAACATAAACCAAACATTCATATTAAAACAAGAATAAGAAATGTCAATACTTTATCCATAAACCATGAATTGTATAAAAATAACTCATCTACAGTCAAACATATCACAAAACCTTCAATAAAATATGGATCATTTGTATCATAATAAATCAACTTCAAAAAATTTTAAAATCCATCAAATGACATTGACAAAGATGAAATGAAATCTATTTAAGAGAAATACCTCTTTCTATTTTAAAATTATTTAAAAGTCACATAATTATAAAATAGAACCTTTTTTTGGAAAATATTGTTATAATATTGAAAGGGATTCTTAAAAGGTGTTATAATGGAGGAATATAGCTGCACCCACAGTATAAGTAAAAAAAACATTCTTTCCTTTATTTTTTCCAAAAGGTCGTAAAGAACCTTAATTGGAAAACTATAGAAATATTCCTTTGTAAACCTCTTATAAAAAGTAAAAAAAGGGTATCGATGACATTAACCCATAGTCTAGGAAATAGAAAAAATATTTTTAAATACATTTTTATGATACAAGTATGTGGATGATAAACAGGTCATTGTAGATACTCACATATAAACAACCTCGAACAATAAAGGGATTGATGAATTAATCGTTAACATGATCTTTTCCTTGCTCTATGGTACATTAACCTCCTTTGTATTTGTTAAATAATTTTTTTTAATTTATAAATTAATAATATACATAAATATAATATCATATATGATCTTCAAATATTTCTTTGTTAATAATAATTTAGTAGTATGATTGGTTTGGGTGTTAAATGATTCATTTTCCTTTATATGTTTTGTTACCTAAGTCATGTTCGATATAGCTATGATGTATTTTATTCATATATATAATGATATTAAGTTCTTAAACATTATTTTTAATCATAAAATGAAATTATTCTTCAGTGGTTACGATGGGGAATAAATTTCATCGCGTTCGTGGAGACAGTAATCTGTACGTATGCACGAGCCACAATATCATTCTATTGATGGTGAAATAGTATGTAATTAGATGGTATATCATATATAAAGAATAAAAAACATGTTATATTTATTATTTAAATCAGTTATATTCATTATTATACCCCTCCAAATTATTAATTGTTTGAATACCAAACTACACCACGATGAGGAGACGATAAGCCGTTTGTACGTACATATGGTGACATGTCATTCATAGGATGGATAGAATAATGAATATGGTTGTAATATATTTATAATAATATCAATTTATGTATAAGGTACTAGATATATTATTTTGGTATGGAAACAACAAAAAAAATAGGATGTTGATGAAGAAAAGAACATTGAAAGAGGTTGTGAAATTATTACCTCTTTGCCAGGTGTTTCCTTTTGATTTGATAAAAAGGGCTCTTTAGGTTGGATTTCTGATCAAAGTAAGGAATCTAGGATGAAGGTACGGTTGTTTGGAGGATATTTTGGTAGGTTTTTTCCGTGCCAAATGGATTTTGAATTGTGATTTTGAGAGAAGGGGAAGTACCTTTTTATAAGAGAGGTGGCGGTCACATTAGGAAAAGCATGAAATATTACTTCATTATATGTTCACATTCAGATTATAAGGGATCCAAAAGGTACTATTTCAAGAATAAGGTGGGGATGGTTCGAATACTTATCAATAAATAGTTTTTAGATTGGTTTAGGTAACCATATTAACCTTATCATTTAGATTTAACTCTTAGTTAAATTGTTTAACATTTACCATGAATTCTTGTATTATTATATTATATGGTTAATAATCATAAATAATATGCCAAGAGAACCCAAAGTAGTTCATTAATTATATATCTATTATTATATAAGTCCTTTGGTAGATCCATAGATTTTTTGGATTAATAATTCATTTAATAATATTGTATTTGGTTTTAAAAATTCGTTTATGTCAATTTTGACACTTTTTAGTAATTTATTTTTGTGGAAATCATAACTATAGGATTACTACATTGAATCAACCCTAATATGTCATATTAATCTATAAAAATTTTTTAATTCCACAAAATTCTCAATATACATTTATTTGGAAATTTATAATATCAATTATTTTAATCATTCATTAAAAAGGTTATTACTACATCATCATTGTATCATAAACAAATTTAATTATTTAATGTCTAAATATTATAAATAAAATACCATTAAGTGGGAAATATTTTTATATTTCTAGTAAATATTTATAGTCCTATTTATCTTATGTATAACTTTATATTAAAAATGTATTAGTTATTAAATATTGAATTTAACACTTTTAACTCTTCTTGAAATATAATAATAATAAATGTCATAATCTAAACCAATTTGAAAAAATATCATATTTTATTCTTAAGGTTGATTTTGGTCTAAATACACTTATCCAATAAAAATAGGACATTTTTTACGGTAATAATAATATCATTTTAACCTTCAATTTCACTCTTTACTTTTAACCGTGTTAAATAAAAGTAAAAGTTTACTATTCACCAAAAATTATTTTCATCTTATTGAACCACATTTTACTAACTGATGTCAACCATGTCTCTTTAATTCTTAAAATTCAATTCCTAGAAGCGGAAAAAGTATGTTTTATGCAATTTTTCAAATGCACCTCGAAGGTTGGTAAAATACGATAAAAAATTCAATAAAATGTCATATATATAATATTATAATAAAATGATTCCAATGAATTATATTGAACATAAATAGGTATTATGTATCAACTTTTACCTCTTATAAATTTAAATATAATAACTAATAATTTAAATAAAAATTTTGTTTTAAACAATAACGCAGTGTTTTTCACTATTCATCAAAAATTTAATGTTTTTGAAAAATTACAAAAATTCACCCTAAGATATTTTCTATATTCCTAATTCAAAAATGAATTACATTTTGAAAAATAGAAATTATAAAATTTGAGAAAGTGGGTAATACTAATCATAACGGCTTGTTTGATTGGTCATGGTGTTTTAAACCTCCAAGTTGCGTACAACACAAGCTATTATATTATTCAAAGGGAATCATACCATAGAAGGTTAGGGTGTAACAAATATAAGTTATCATTACATTAAATATATATAAGTACTATCACTTGGGTAGAACTATGATATATATATATATCAAATAATCATAAATCATATTTTGACACAAAATATGTTCAGCATGCACCAATAAGATAGTTAAAAAAATAATAGTTTATAGACACGCAATAAATTATATTATATAAATCAAAACACATTTGGAAAATTATCACTCTATAAGATATATTTTTACCATATTAATGAAAAAAAACATAAAGTGATAAATTCTTCATGTATATAAAAATAATGATCTTGTAAATCATATTTTTGGGGATGTCATCCTATCGTTCCAAAATTATTTATCAACCATAAATATAATAGAAATTATGTAGGCACGTAAGGGTGATTTATTTCTACAACAGAATTTTAAAATAATAAGTAATGGGGATATATAAATATTGATCATTGATAACATTGGACATATATTAGGTGGAAATTATTTTATATGTTATTGGGGGTAGAGGTAAATAAGGGGATATTGGATAAATCATGTATCATGTCATTATATATTCTCAGAGGATGGAAATAAAATTAACATCTATATCCAACAAAAACAATTTATGACAATATTGTGAAATATATTATCTAATATACAATAAGTTGGAATGTAAATGAAAAATATAGTATATTGTGAAAAAATTACAATGGGATGAGGAATAATTACATATATCATCATGGAAATATGAGAAAATCACAATGGGTATCATCATGTTTCTTCTCAAAAAACCATATGAAATTAATTAATATGTTTCATGGATAATCAATTTAAAAACATAACTTACATTACAGATATATAATAGGATTTATCAATTAATTACTTTTCAAATATATATATCAATTGTGTGATGGGGTTACATAGGGAATCACTTGTATTTTAATCTGATAAATATAGAAGGATTAACTAGAGCTTTTAGAGGAGATTGAAATAATAATTAAAAACAATAATGAATGTAATATTATTTATGACCATTGAATATATATTCAGTCTAAACAAACCATTTAGACATTGGATTGCATTATTATATTTTGTTAAATAGACCATAATGTAGGTTGGTTCTAACATTTTCACTTATTGATTTATTATTTAAAATTTGTTTTTACTGAACCAAAAACAACTCCATATATACTTTTTTACAAGAATATATATTGAAATATAGCTGGTTTGAAATAATATATATTGATAAAAATAAAAGAAATAGATCTTGTAAAATAAATTATAGAGAGATCCAAACCTATAGAATAACATATTAAATTATTTTAGAGTCAAAATATGAGAAACATTGATATTAACTGAGAAAAACCAAAATTTATATTTTTTTTGGAAAAAATATTCCTTTCAATAGAACCTTGGATTATTCTCATGATATTTGGGAAGAATAAAATTTTAATTAATTGGTAAATTTCCCTCTTTATGATTTTAAATCATGCAGGAGTTGTGTCATATCAAATAAACTATAACAAAATATATCTTTTGTGTATAATGTGGAAATGAATGTATAATTAGAAATTGGATACTAGCTAACTCATCAAAGAAAAATATATCGTTTGATTAATTATATCATGAACTCTCACATGATAAAAATCCTATGAATGAATTATAGTGGAATCATGCATATTAGGAGGAAACATTGGAACTGAAATATGTAATGAATCCAAAGTTCCTAATTTATTCTGGTATAAGGGTTCGAATAAACCATTTTTAAGGAGTAAATTTATAAAATGGGGAATATTTTAATAGAATATATCTTTCTATATATAATTTTATTATATAACTTATATTGGTGTCATAATTAATTTTATTTTTTCATTATTATAATATTATATAATAAACAAATTTCATGAATCTCTTTGAAATTATTTTTTGACTTTGGAATATATAATTAGAATAAAAATAGATTCATTATAATTAAAAAAATTAAATTTTGTAAGAAAATTAATTAAATATCTTGTAATTAAGTTTGAAGTTGAATGGATCATGTTTTCCCATAAATACCATACATGTGAGAACAATAATAATAAGAAAACAAAATATTGGGAATGTGATGCACATATTATGAAATAAATATTCCTCATAGAGGGAAGATTAATTGATAGAGGGATTAGAGATTTGATTGGTATATATAATGATTTTAGAGTCAATATGACTACTATAAATTAGTAGCATAGTTTTTAAAAAATATGACTATATGAATAGTAAAAAAATATTATGGGTGATTTTTATGGGTAATAGTTGAAGTATGATTATAAGTAAATTCATAACATGGATATAATAGAAATATATAAGTATCAAAACAACATAAGTAGATATTTAATAAATATTATATAAATTTATATTTCATATTGGTCAGGTAATCTTTTCAAATACAATTTATAATTCAGTTTACAATTATATATGAAACTATGGTCTTTTTTATGGTCACTTAAAAAGTTAAATTTATTAAATTATAGAATTTATTTTGATAAAATTGTTGTGTTTTTTAAAAAAGGGAATATTAATTTTTGAAGGGTTTATGTTTTTAATTATTAGTAAATGAGAATATATAATAATAAAGAGTACAATATCTTACACATAAAAAAATTTAATAGTAGTGTGTTAACATTTTTTGTAATATTAAATGCTATATTAATGTTATAATACACCAGGAGTTATTAAATGACAATATCTCTCAATGGAATCATTAACATACCAATTATTATTAATCCTGATATGAAAATTGTTTTTTATAAAAATAATTCAAACAATATCCTCCTCTATCTCCTGTCAATATCCACATCACTGGACATTATTCATCACTTCATCAAATCCATAAACTCTATACAAGATAGAATTAACAGTCTCTAAATCATCTCTTCAAGGTTGGTAAGAATTGAATTTCTTCTATACTAGTTGGGTCAATGAATAAGTCATATAGTAAAAGAGTTTTCACAATAATGATATAAGAAATTTTATTAAAACTTTATTTTCCCTAATATTATAAGGCATTATAAATTTAGTTAATCAGTCAATATGTTAAAGTAAATTATATAATTCTTTTCTAAAGATATCATGATCCTAAAATTTCAATCATTTCATACTCTTTCATTCTTTTATCATCTTTCAATCCATCTTCTATATAAATAACATACATAGATGAAATTATTTCAAATCAATAAATTCCATCATTTATGTATCTAATCATTAAATTTTTCATTAAATGATTCATTAATTATTAATTTTATTTCATGAATATTATCATTGAATGGTCAAATTAAAATTTAAAAAATTATATTAAATAAATTTTTTTGTTGATGGTAAAACATCCTAAATAATAATTTTATGTAACATCCCTACAATGAATTTAAACAATAATTATTATTAAAAAATGAAACACTTGAAATTATATAATATTACAGAAATATTATATTTTATATTTCAGAGTAATTAATATCTTATGGAAAAGATCAAATACTAATATCATTTTATTAGAAGAAATATTAAAACTTTAGAATATATATTTTTTTAAAATCAATAGGAATTAAAATCACCAATTAGTTAAATAACAAATGAAATTAAATTATTAATAATTTTAAAAATAAACATTAATAGGAATCTATAATAAGTAATAAATAAATAAACATTGATTATAAAATTTTATTTTGGGTAATTTGGATGATTTAATTTCATATATACAATTTGGCCAACCCAATTATATTTTTCAAATATCCTAATATATGACAGCTCATACAAATAATGATTTCTTATTTACCCAATAATAAAACAAAATAATATCCACATTTATAAAAATGCATCTCATCAATAATGTACATGAAATTTTATCATGTGATTTTTTTGAATAATATAAAACAAAAATCCCTAATTGAGAAAGAGTGTTGTGATAGGTAGTCAAGGTTTTATATCTAGAGTAGAGATTAACAATCTAAAAAAGTGATAATTTTAACCCAAAAATCACTATATGTATATCAATACTCAAGAGAGACATCAATTATACTATAGTTCTAATGCATAATATGAATAATTTATTACCAACACTTATTATTGAGTTCATAACTAAAATAACATATCAAAATCTCAGTTTAATTAAAAAAATTGGCATACCAATAACACAACTATTATAGAGATTGAATGGTAAATATAAGAATCAATATAAACATTTTAATTTAATTCATATGAACATTCAAAATATAAACACTTTATGTGGGTAAAATCCCTTTAACACAAATGTGTGATTCAACTATTTTTTTGAATATAATGTATCATGATTGGTTTTGATTTTTTTTATATGTTTTTTTTTATCAATAATAAGATATGGAATGTTGTTCATGGTTTTAAAATAGAATTATGTTATTGGGAGATCACCACATCAGAATATTGGGAGCCATGCCATTGAGAGCAACTCATCTAAGACCACACTATGACCATAAGGGAATCCTGATGTGTACGATGGGATAAAAATATAAGGTTATAATTTTGAATATGTTGTGGAATCATGATTACCATTATCCTAGAAGGATTATTGTGTGGGAGTGGGTGATCGCATCATGAGACCACTTCAAGGTGGTCCATCACATTGTGACTATTATGGTCATTCCGTGATTGAAACCTATTGGATATCAGACCCTATTTCTAGAAATTTTTGTGCCATTATCTAAATTTTAAATTCCACAATGTATCCCTATAATATAAGTATCATGTTGTGACCATGATGTTCATCTACTGGCAAAACATCTAGGATATTTTAAAAAAATTGATCGATCTAGAAATTCTCTCTTGGATCTATATAACCCATTATCTCCAACTCCATTTACCATCATTTTAACTTGGTTTATTTTTAATATAGAACATGTATTCCTAAGACCATTACTCCTATCCTTTTTTCATTTTTACATGTCATTGATTATGAAATTTTTCTTATTTAATTTCACATTCCATCAAATCCATAGATTTATTATTATTTAATTGTTTCCATATTTTTTTCAATGAAACAATAAATATGAGGGTTCATGGTTCATCATGATAGAATCATATTGTGTATCATTCAATGTGAGATCTATTAATAAAATGGTAGGAAGTATTTATGATGTTATAACAACCATATGTGGTTATATGACTTGACTTTCCTAAGGGTACAAGAGTTAGGTTTTTTTTACTATCACATTTTTCAAGTGGATCCATATTGATGTGGTTGACCCCATACATGGTACTTATGGATTAGATTAATTGGAATGTGTTAAACATAACCTTCTTATTTAGGTTAATATAAGGTTTCCTATATGATAATATTGTCCCTATAATGAAATGTTAATGCTGTTTTAAGGCCAGGATGAGCTTGTTGGGTAGTAGTTGGCTATGGGCGATGAGTAACATAAATTAAAATGGTGTTGGGTGAATGAACATGGTAATTTGAGAAACCTTTATAGGTTGTTAATGGATAATCCACAAGCCTTTCATTGTAGTATTTTTTTCTTTAGATTTTTTGTTGTGAGAATATTTTATTATTTGTAGTACATTATTAATTGGCCATAATATGTACTATGTTATAGGTTGAGACTTATGGGTTTCAAAAAATTATAAGGGAGAGGAACAATCGATGTTATATGATGGTATGTGATCGTAGATGTTGGGTCCTACCTTGAGTGAGGGAGTTGGGATTAGAGATAATGATCTATGTCCAGTACTAAGTGAGAATTATTGCCCAAATATTGAGGTGGTAAATGATGTGTTAACAACTATAAGTGAGAGGGTGTTGTTGGGGAATTGTATGGTATTTTGCGAGTGGCCTAAATTTAGTGAGAATGGAGTAGTCTGGTGCGAGCTATGGGATATGAATTAGTACCTGATATGTGTACATACCTTAGAGTAAAGGGAATGGTCATGAATTGGAATTTATTTGGTGATTGACAAGACTCTTCCTTCTATCATATAGATAAATAAAGTATGGTAAGGGTTTGTGGAAGATTGGTTGGAACAAAATAACTGAATAGAGTATTTTGCATTTAATATAATTATTTTATATGAAGAAAAATCACTCATATATCTTTTAAACATATTATAAGGACGCATTGGTTCTGCCTTAAATGATTAATTACTTCTACCCTACGTGCAAACACTAGAGAACGAAAATATTTTCATTTCAGTGATCAAGCCTAGGAAAATTTACCGATATTGTTTTCTTCAATATACAGCATTGGATCATAATTTTAGGTGTTTTGAAACATAATATGGTATCCCATTTATACTGGGCATCAAATATTTTTTTGAACATTGACTATCCCATGTATTGATCCACTATATGTGGGTAAAATTTTCACTTGGATATATGATATGGTGTTTCTCATTTTAATATATCTTAGGATATTGATATCTCTCATCGTCTTTTTTTTATTTTAGGATATTTATTAATAATTATTACATTAACTGTGTAAATAATTTTTGGTTATCTATTATCAAGGGAGAATTATCCCCACTGTATGACCTAGGCCCTGGACTCTAGTTAATAAACTCTACCATATATGCACATGTGAGGTCATGTATCACGATATCTCATAACCAACGATCTAGTATTATGTGATAAAAATTATATTAGATGATCTTTTTCTGTTATTTATTAGTTGGTTCTTGGTAGTGTGGGGAGAGGATAGTCGAGACTCTAGTGGGAAGTTATTATAGTGTTTAGAAAACACTTTCATAGTGGAAATTATAGATTTAGTGAAGTGGTTAAGATTTTATTGGTTTCTCTATTATGGTTTTATGACACTCATCATGTTTTATTGTGTGTTTATATTTTTTGTTATTTTTCTATTTTCTTGGGTGGCTAGAGTCGGTGAGTTTGTGCATCATGGAAAGGCACAATGTTTTGAATGTCATATTCAATATTTCATTAGGTTGTTATAAATTTATCTTAATTAAATTTTAATAGTAATGCATTTAGTATTTTCCCAAATAAATTATTGTTGATTTCTATATAATTTAACATGATCATTTTATAATTCTATTTAATCCTAATATGACTAATGTGATGATACATGTAATACGGGCTTACAATATTAGTGAAAATGGGTTATTATTCCCATTATATCTAGGTATGATAATAAAGAGTGTCTCTTATTGTAATTGTGTGAACAAGGGCATATTAATTTATTAAATTATATTATGATTTAATAATTTTACTGTATTTATAAGTAACTTTTTTTCATTTTGCATAATTTCACCTCGATGATGTCTTATGGATCCACCAAAGGACTTGATTGAGGATTTTATTGAGGTAGGTTAACTATCCCCAAATCATCTAGAGGTGGGGATGATCAGTCAGTGGGGTCTTCCCCAGTGGTTCAGGTAGTGCATCATCTACATATATGATAGTTTTATTGAGTATTGGTGTGATTAATAGGCACATATTGGGGGTGATAATATAGTAGACCTCAACTAATATTTTAAAATGTAGTGACCTCTAGATTTATAGGTTATTTGTGGTCCATCGATTCTACGCAATGGATTGGTATCTTTAGGGGTATCATTGTGATATTTGAGACTCTCAAGGATCGATGGGTGAAGTGTGGGGATTATATTTTTTAGGAACCTTTATGAGATTTTAGGGTGTCATTGTACTGTTCAGTAGGAATGATAAACTATATTTCTAGTCCTTCATGGACAACTTCATTAATTAATTATTATTTATTCACTAAATCATGAATGGTAATAGTATTTTATAGAGTTATATAAAGAGATGATATTCATTAAATACAATGTTACTCACTTTATTGAGATTTTATAATGTTCCACATATAATATATAGATATGGTCTAGACATGAAGTATATTTGATATTATTCATAAAATAAGGTGAGATGTCTGGTCTATATGTTTATTTTTGTATGTCGTATATATTATCATTCTAATTCCCTCTCAATTTAAAAGTTCTAGGAAGAAGATAGTACATCAGTCCATCTTCTTGGTATCCTTAAGTCAGGTGGTGAACTTTCCGGTGGAGATATACTTGCCTCTTCTAATAGTAGGAAGGGGGAGTATAATGAGATGCACCATGTAAATGAGATATTTTTTTTCTAGGGTAAGGATTCATAACTCCCTCTCATCAGATTACATACCCTTGAACTCTATTAGTTTGATTGGATTGGAAATTTCTAGAGTGCATGTAAACTCCATTAATGAAGTCCCATGTGTGTGAAAGGATGGGGAATATCTATTGGTTTTATATGAGGATTTCCTAGTAGGGTATAAGAAGATATTTATGGTAGAAAAGTGATTTTATTACTTGTTCTGTTGGACAATTGACATAGATCGAGAAAGTGTGTCATATGATGGGTCTTGGAGCCTACAGAGGGTTCAGGTGCAGTAGTAACCATATGTTCCATCTGGGTTAGTTCCCTTAATGAGCTTCAGCTAGTGCAGTTAAGGATTAATGTATTATATAGTCATGGTATATGGATTTCATTAGGTTCTGGATAAGGGGATAAAGAGTCATTTAACCATCATAGGATTCATTTTGCTTACCTTGATAGTATTAGTTTTTTCATTATATAGAGGGGATTCTAAATATTTTAATTCCTCCTATGTTGTGTCTAGTTCGGGGTTTTTTGTAAATATTTACATTAATATGATGGATCATGAGGCATCTCTTGTAAAGATTCCAGGACCCATTATATGGTTCTAATCTTCAGTCATAGTGGTTGGGGACTATAATAATATATGTGATTTCCTTGATATAAATATAATGAGTTTCAATGTCATATTTGGGATGAATTCGATGGTACAATTTTGAGATCACACCAAATGAATAGTGTTTTTAGGTTATAACTTTTAAAATATTATAAAATGGAAAACTCATATGTGATTTTAAAAATTCTTTCAAAATTAACAATATATTTTCATATAATCAAATGATGTTTTAAAAACTGAATGAAATATTATAAATAGTACATGAATGTATTCCATATGATATCTCATATAATAAAATGTAATCACTATGACATGGAATCAAGAACTCTGAGATAACATAAACAAAATTGTAGTGACTCTAACTATTTACATGGTAATCAGAACATGCATATTTACAGGTTTTAACTCAATTTGAAATATTTTATATGGTATGAGAACCAAAAAGGGAACTTATTTTTAATGAATATAAAAACATATAAGCATATCTAAGAAATATTAAACTTCTATATATATTCAAATGAAAATATAGTATTCAGTTGTATCATGAGGAATTGGTGAGAAATCCCTTATAGGTGGGATTAACTCTTACACATGTACTATCATAAATATTTTAAAGTGAAAAAATGATCAAAATTGAATAAAAGTTTATAGATAAACTCTAATATGGAATTTGACTACTTAATTAGGCATAAATTGATTCTATCTTTTCATTATGGTTACAAACCATCTTAGGAAATACCATATAACAAAAATAATTTTAAGGATTGAGTCACTAGGTGTTTTTATCTGAAATTCAAAACCATATCCAAGATATAAGATCATAGAACACTATATGAGACAAATACCTAAAAAATTAATCCCCAAGTAAATTATGAGTCTTTGGGATGTAATTATGCGATAAAAGGACTAATATCTATGAAAATTAATAGAAAATGATAAGAATGGGCATATGAATGATAATAATGATGGGTTTAAAATAATATATTCCAAATAATATAGACAAATATAAGTTATAGTGATGTATATTGGAGTATCATAATTTTATATAAAAATAAATAAATTCGAAAAAATTATACATTTATCCTTGGGGATTTCTTAGGAAGTTAAATCCTTAAATAAGATTTACCTTACTAGTACAGTGTGAATAAAGTATCAAATGATTTTATAGAATTATAATTATAATAATAGGCCCCACATAGCCTAATATGTGAGAGGGAAAGTATTTATGGTTACAAAATAATAACAAAAATTTCCATTGTATATTTATAATGAATAAACAAGTGAAATTTAACATAAAAAACCATTTCAATTTTTCAATTTATAATAATTCTAAAAATATATTTTCTTTATATTGAATCCAATATTAATATACTAAATTTTATGGAAAAATAGGATACTAGGGTAAGTGGAATGAATTATAAATTAAAATAAAAATAATAATAACATAGATTCTTAGGTGCATTAGGAATATTTTAACCAGCACTTAATAATAGAACACATTAGAATAACCTATTTTCTCTCTATATAACAACAAAAACAATAAAAAAAACTAGTAATAATGATAATAATAATAATATATAAGTAGAAAAATAAATATATGATTTTAGTAACCCTAAAACCCTTTGGATTATCATAACATATATCTTCAAAAAAAAGATATCTAATTTTAACTAAAAAATATCCCTTAATATATATAGACTAGTATGAAGACCAAAAAAAATAAGAAAATTGAAATTTAAATAACCTTATAAATTTTTGTCCAGATAAAAAAAATTATTACCTAATACATCTAAAACAATATACTACAGATTCAAACTCAAATAATGATTTTTAATACATAAAGAAACTAAAATGTATCATCATCAATTTTTTATGATCATGTACCACTACATATTCATGACTAACACAATAACATCATGTGGTTTGAACTACCAAACATTCTACACTAAAATATGAATCCCTAGAAATAATAATTGAGAATAAATGAATATTTATAGAGGAATGAATAAATTTAATCTCGATGAAAAAATAAATATAGTGTGAATTAAAATTCTATTATAAAAGAAATAAATATTGGATAATAAGATAACCTAAATTAAATAGCACGATATGATGCACAATGAAAATTTATGGTTTAGTGAGAATGTTTAACAAATCCTATTCTATTGACATCCAATATGTCATGTGTCAATAATTAAAACTAATTAGATGTATATAGAAAAATGTGAGGCATTTTCCCACTAACATTACATAGTAAATCCACTTCACCCTATTAAAAACTTAAAATATACAAGGAAAATTCAAAAACTAAAATTCAATACATTTACACATAATATTATCTCTATAATGAAATTAATATATGAAAAATAAAAATCAAAATAAAATGATTTTCAAAATGTGATAACAAAAATAACACATGAACCAAGTCAATAAAATATTTAAGAATAATAAAATATCTCAAAAATGAAATTTATAATCCTCACTAAATAAAACCATTTATCATCACTGATATACCACCTCCATGGATTGGTATCACCTTTTACACACCCTCTATGATATATTATAATATTTTATGTTCTTTCAAATCCATGAGTATGTCCCTGCATAATTGGTCATTCGCATGTGAAAAAAAAATTGGACATCTCAAGTGATATAGAATGAAAAATAAAATCATGTTCATTAATGATAACAAAATTTGATTCCAATGATACCATGTGCTTGAGTTCTCACTATCACAACCCATCCTAGGTTGGGGCACAAGCTACAACTACCCCATGTCTACTCTCATCGTCCATAGTCTAGTAAACAGTGTCGAAGGTAAAAAATAAAATGGGGTATAATTTTACTATGTACATTTTTTCATACACACAATCATGTTGATGAAAAAGTGCATAGGGAGTAATATTAAAGGAAATCGAAAGATAAGGGAACCATTTATGAAAAATCATCAACATGGTACAAGAGTACTATAATGTAAACTAAAAAGTAAAAGGGGGAAAATACACACCCAACCAAAAAGTATATCCTGGCCTCACAAAACTGGAAATGAAAACTCATGAAAGTTCCCATCTTCTAAATCCTCAAACTGAAGCCACTGTATGTGGTCCAAAGTACTAGGTACACCTCAACTCCACTACAGTCATTATCGACATTTCAATCATATACATAACACACAACACATGTGATAAAATTCCATGCAAGGGTGAGTATATACATAAAAAGATGGACGTACCGAAAGATGAAGGGGAATTAAGACATAAAATAGGAATAAAAAAATTGTAGATGTAAAAAGGTATAGAAAGGAGGTGAAGAGTACAACTCATCCCAAACCAATAGGGGAATTAACCTCATCCAAACGTATGGGGGACAACACCATGTGAATTTGAATTACACACTGAGTATTTTCCACCTATAGAATGATAGTAGACTCATCCAACTATGAGAATCTAAACATGGAAAGAACATATCATACCACAATCATCTTTTTATCTCATGCAAAGAGAATCACTAACTCTGAAGGTTTGGATACAAAATTATATATATATATATATATCCTCAATAAAAAGAAACCCAAATGAGAGAGTAAAGGGATTTAAATCTCACAACTTATCCTAGGAATAAGAGTAACCCAAATTTCCAAAAGTCTATCAATGATTCCAAGCTTCTCATGCATCTACCAAAAAATAACTAATCAATTCAAGTGATTCCTCATCACTATATTGTACAGTTGAGGGGCCATGACCTCAATGTAGAGGACCCATGCCCTAAAATATCTATGAGGATCCACTATATATGTATATGTAGAGTATTATCACCCATATTTGTGGGGATTTACACTCTAGTATCATACGAACATGATTTTTATCCAATTAGTGGTTCATATCAATCGGTAGAGGATATGTGGCCAAGCTGATGGGGGATCCTCTCTATAGTTCGAGGACCCATGATTTGGTACAATAGTGGGTTACAATCTTGTCATTGATGACCCATGCCCTCGTGCATCATGGGGGTTACACTCAGAAGATAGCAATAGTGGACTCAAATCCACATTGATGAGGGGTTCCACTGTATAGGTTGATAACCCATAACCTATTACAAAAAGTGGGTTCCACTCATAGTAGTGATGACCCATGACCTATCCTGTTAGGGGTTCCACTTGGAAGATGCCTATGGTGATCATGCCTGATCACTACCATTATAGTGTATCACCTCAATATGATACTTTCTAGGAACATTCGACATCATATCTCTAAATCCAAAACTAATGGCACTATCATGATGAACAAAAAAAATTGGATAGGTTACACACCAGCCAAAATATATGTTTATATGAATGATATATGGAGCCATTAATTTTTATAAAAAGGAAATAAGTGGGTACATGGTGTGTGGGGGACCCACATGATGTGCGGTCCTTCTCCACCACATAGCCATGTCTCTGGCCAGCACACGGATCCCAACACGTGTAGTTGCACATGTTGTAAAGGTCGAATACATTGCATTTTCAAACTAATCAAGACTGATCCATGCCTTAAAATTCATGCAAGAGTACTAAACTAATCTCTATGTACTCTCTATAGAGCATGTTTTCTCACATGCGGTTCCACCCATGTGATCAGGCCTTGTACTCTAGTACCCGACCGTATACCTAGCGGTGTACTTCCACGTGGGATCATATCTATTTGATCAACTAAATGAGTTTCACATATGGATAAGGGTACATTATGTGTAATATGTCTATACACCATGTCGTCCTTATATTTTTTAAAAACCCAAGATGACGCACTAAAGGGAATACACACAATGTGTTCATCGCCATACACGGTGTGTATTTGGGTTTTCTCCGGATCCTCAGATCTACTTCCACACCTCAATTCATGTTTTTTGACTTCAATTGTGGCCCATATCTATCCAAAATTGTCAGATATAGAATTGGAGGATGGATTCTGTCCCTCTAGAGGCTATAAACCCTATTCCATACACCCATGGGGTTCCTCCATTCACCCCATATATCGCTAAACCATCGTTCTTCGATTAATCAGAATCCAATCATCCAAATGATCATATGAAACCCATAATCATCATAGATCTGGACTACATTCCTCAATATGTGCCCCATTCTCCATCCCATCATGATTTTGGGGGTCCGGTCATGCTCAGTACTACCATGAAATGTCAAATTTGGACAATGGGGCCCTAAACGTGAAGAAAAGAAAAAATTTTGGAATAAAGGCACCATAGAAAGGATTTACCATTGTTCGACTAGCGATCATGGAGAACAATATCATGAACTGTGATACTAGGGTATGAATCCAATGAAATAAATCGATTTAAACTACTTTTTAGGTGCGTGTGTAGGTAAAAATTGGCAATGATCGATAAAAGGGACTTATATGATCAATTAATTTAATAAACAAGGGAATAAATAACAAATCTATGAGCCATATTTTGATCTGTTATCATTATCCATTGAATAACATTCTCGATAGTGATTAAATTATTCTTTTTTTCTTTTTATCCTCTGATCTACTTCGATTTGGTATTCTATCATCATCTGATTTGATCCTCCAACTGAAGGATTGTAAGAGTGTCATTGTTGTTCCAAGACTATGAGGCAAACCTCAGAAAACTCTTCCTGATGATGTATTTATAGAGAAAAAAATTATGTCAAATTTGTTAATTAATTCATTTAATTAATTTATTAATCCACTGAACATACCACAAATGGATTAGATGCCAAAACACCCCATACCAACATAAATTACGTCTTTCCTTGGTTAAAAAAATGTGTTTGAGACACAACTGTGATATTTTATTACTAATGAGATCTTTCATTTGATATTTATCCCATTTTATATGAACTGAATCCACATAATATAAAATAAATTTATTATTTTTATAAACATAATTGTGGTCACAATGGCTCTAAAAATATAATACAATATCAACACCTAGATCTTCAAATATATATAGAAATATTTCAATGTCATGCGTCTTAAAAAATTGTTGTCTACATCATTACATACTTCAAATATTTTCCAAGAAAAAAAAATTAACAAAAAAATCCAAATACTGAGACCACATGTCAATATCCCAATATTAGGAACTCTCCTACATGTTTATTTTCTACAACAACACAAATAATAAGGGGATGTTCTATCCACATAGGGTCCTCTATTGTCGGTCCTTGATCGGAAACTAGTGATCCAAAATGGTGTATCTACCCACCATGTTCACCTCTCCCTAGTCGATGACTTTGGTGAGTTCATGAACATTTATCCTAAGTTGTCAATCTTGGAAGACACCATTCACCCACAATAGATGTGGGGGAAGGGCGATGTGTTATGAAACCTCTATAACTCTATTCTTGATCTTGAATAGCCGAATAAACCTAATGGATTTTTTTCTTCCATAGTTGAACCTCTTTGATACTCATCATTGTGATACCCTCATGAAAACATGGTCTCCCTTCTCAAACTCCAAGGGCCTTCAATGAAAATCTGGATAATATTTCAAACTTCTCAAGGGTGTCCTTATCAACGCACTGATGATGAGAAATTTCTCAATCATCACCTAAACCATCTCTGGTACCACAAGGGCTGTCTCAAAGATATATGTCCAACACATGGGTAACCAGTGGGGTCTCTCGTACAGGGCCTCAAAATGATCCACATTGATAGTGTGGTGGTAGCTATTATTTTATGCAAACTCTACCAAGCTAATGTGATCCTATAAGGTTAGTAAAAATTATAACACCCAATCCCTCATCATATCCTCTAACTCCAAGATTGTGTGATCAGTCTACAAATTGGTATAGGGGTGAAATTTCATACTCATACTCTTTTAAATGTTTAATTCCTCTTGTAGGTATCTCCTCAATCATTATGTAAACCACACATAAGGATCTGAGACAATATTCAAGGGAAAACCATGAAGCTGAATGGTATATCATATGTACAAGTGCCTCAAACTCTCCATTAAACTCTACATACAGATGGAAAGTAAGATATCCATCATTGTGAGTCAGTCAACTAACACCCCTGATGACTTCATGTCCCTTCATGGTGCATGTAATCCCTATCGAAAGATACATGGATATTCCATCCAATTTCCACACTGAGATCTCAAGGGTCAGTATCTGACATGGTGGAATATGGTGCATAGAAATCAATTGCTAACAGGTGAGGCACTAAGATATGTACTCATCTACACTTCATCTCATGTTGGATGATCAAAACATCCACTAAAGTTATTTGTACATCCTCCTCGTACATAGTTGTATAGTTAATTGAAAAGTGTGGAACTCTCACTTCACCTCCCCATGCACCGTAATTAAGACCATCACCCATACCTATAAATTGATGACATGATTTCCTATTTCATAATATCTGTATGGTGATTCCCCTATGGATATATAGTTACATAAGACCTCATAGTCGATGTATCACAGCTGGGACTCTCTGAAATGCTGGATAAGTGGAGGATTCAACACCATTGACAAAATAATTGTTATACCCTCCAGATCCACAAGGGTCAACAGAAGGGAGGCCAACTACTCTGAATACTCCATCACCAAGAGAGAATAGTAATTTTTTCAAAAGGTATATACTAATACATTTCCCTTCCCCAGAGTATGGACCATCTTGAATTCATTTTCTTATAGGAACTCCTTCTAGTTTCTTCGTCTCATTTTCAAGTATCTCTACATTAGGGCGTACATGAGACTCGGATGGCCGTAGTAAATGAAAATGTGCTATCCAGGAAGTTAGTACATCCATATCCTCAGGTTGAAGACTAATGCTTCTATATCAAGGTCATGAGTTGCATTTTTATTCTCATGGGGTCTCAGCTACCTTGACTCATATATGATAACTTCATATTCTTCATCAATACGTAGTCGAGCACAGATCCAAAGGGATATTAATAGACGACGTACTCTATGACCTCCTATAGTATTCTTGACACTGATACACTCATCATCATCTTTATAAACTCTTCAAATGCTATATGCCACTACTAAGACATGGTACATGACTCCTATTTTCACATCAGGGTAGTAAAATGGGATGAAATTCTAGAGAACTCTACCACAAACCTCCCGTAGTACACCACAATGCCATGAAATGTTTGCACCTATGACATGATAATGTGTGGATCTAAGGAAATAACAACAAATATATTCGATAGGTCGTTGGATAAACCATGAATTTAAGGAAATGGCTCATGAATTGATCCAATTGAATCCATAACTATCACTTCGATATTTTTTGTAATGCCAGTGATCTCGTGGAAATTCTAGGACCATCCTAAAGTGATCTACAGGTTCTTCCTCTCATGAAAAATGCATGATTATTTCATCAATTAATGCTACAAAAAACTGGTCCATGCAAATTTGGTATACCTTTTCCATCATTTACATAAACACGGTGTGGGAATTTTCCACACCAATGGGAATCACAAGGAACTCAAATTGTATGTAGAGACATAAGGAGGAAAAATTTTCAATATAAGCCTTGAGAAACATCAAATGGTGGTAGAAAAAACCTGATATTTGTCTTAAAGAATCATCTCAGACCATTACATCAGTCAAAGTGGTCATCAATCCATGATAAGTGGTACTTTTTATTTTTCATGGTTTATTATAGGTGATGATAATCCCAAAAAATCCACAATATCCCATTTGACTTTTTCAGGATAATACAGAATCTACCTGAGGTGAAAAATTGGGTTTGATGAAACCAATATCTAAAAGGTACTCCAACTACAAACGCAGCTTCTGAAAGCTCAATAGGTGCCATTTGATATGCCTAAGAAGATATTAATGAATTCCATGGATTCAAGTTAATGAAGAACCCCACTTCCCTCTTGGGAGGTAGTCTTAGAACGTCCTTGAGAATGAATTATATATAATCCACCACAACTGAATGAACTGAGCATTAAGAATAGATTGTTTCACCGAGAGATATAGTCTATAAATAATTGATGATGGTTTTTAGTTTCCTACACACTAAACCCACTTTCCCTTTCATGTTATCACTCGCATCAGAAATGGAGAATCTCATCCCATCAGTACGTTGGAATTTTATTTGTTTCTGGTAATTTTAAATCTAGGGTGGGACCATAGAAACCCAATCCATATCCATGATGATTTCATAGGGCTCCATATTGAGGACCAAAAGGCCCCACATGAAACTCTCTCCACTAAGAAATATCTCACACCATTAGAAAATAAAATATTTAAACAAAGAATTCCATGTAGAAACTCAAGACGAAATCTATGGTTAGTTCAAAAATTGGGAGATTCATCTCTCACACTGGGAGTATATTGAAGATGGAATGATTAGAACCTATCTCTACTGATACCAAAGTAATAGTAGAGTAAACAGATATTGTCACAATAATCATCTTGTGCATTGTGGGATCTTAAACCACCAAAGCATACAGATGTATGTGGACTTGGCAGCTAGATCCATGAACCTGGCATGGAATGATTAGTGGTGGTTGTAACACCCGAGACTTTTATGTTATATAAATCATCAAAGGAATCTTTTTCTACACAACACTTGCTTGGCTTCCTTTACACGCAATCGCGACCTTCCTCGATAGCTTGCGTCGTACGCAATACCGAGTTTCACTAAACAACAATATGCTATTAAAACTAGCCGCTATGAATAGTAATAACCACTTTTTGAAAATTTATAAATTTTATTTTTCAAAATGGACTTCATTTTTGGACTCAGAATATCGAAATTAGCCTAGGGTGAAATTTTGGTATTTTTCTGAAAACTTTCAATTTTTGATGAATAGTGAAACCACTAAGTGGTAGGTTAAAAACTGAATTTTGCATAAAACTTAATTTTACCGCTTCTATGAATGGAATTTCGAAAATCCGAGAGACACGGTTAATATCAAGGACTAAAATGTGGTTCAATGAGATGAAAATAATTTTTTGGTGAATAGTAACTTTTTACTTTTTTTTACCGCTGTTAATAGTAAATAGGGTAACTAAGGGTAAATATGATATTACTATTACCCTAACACATGTCCTAATTCTATTGGACAAGTGTAATTCGACCAAAAACAAACTTAGGAATAAAATATGACCATTTAGGCCCACTTGGATTAGATTAGGACATTTATTATTAATTTATTTAAAGAAGGGTTAAAATAGTTAAAATCAAAGTTTAATAAGTAAATCATTTTTAATATGGGGTTATACATAAGATAAATTCGATTGTAAATATTCATTAGAAATCTAAAACGATTTCCTACATGATGGTATTTTATTTGTAATTTTTAGACATCAAATAATATAATTTATTTATGACACAAAGAAGATGAAGTAATTATCTTATTAATGAAATATTGACAAAATTGATAATATAAATACCAAAATAAATGTAATTTAAGACTTTTTATGAATTACACTAATTTTATAGGTTACTATGATATATTATTGTTGATTTAATCAACTTGGTTCGAACATATAATTCTGTTATGACTTTCACAAAAATCATATATCAAATAGTGTCAAAATTGACACAAAATAGTTTTTAAATCAAATATTATATTATTAATTGTTATTTTATTCCTAAAAATCTAAGGTTCGGCCAAATGACTTAGATAAGGATATATATATTAATAATAAACAATTTGGGGTTCGTTTGGCATGTTATAGTAAGTGTATTAACCATATAGTGAAAGAAAACAAAAAGACACGGTAAAAGTTAAATTAATTAACTTAGAGTTAAATCTAATTGATAAGGTTAAAATAATACCATAAACTTGTCTAAATCCTATTGGTTGATAGGATTTCGACCCATCCCCACTTTAGCTTCGAAATAAGACCCTTTGGAACCATTATAAACCGATTTTGACTTTAATATAAAATAATATTTTGAGATATTCCTAAGGTGCCCATCTCCTCCCTTATAAAAGGGCACCTCCTCCCCCTCCTCCTCACACCAATTTGAGCACTCAAGCTCGGCCAACCCCTGACATTTTCCCTTCTCCACTTCCCTAGAATAATCCTAGAGGTCCTGGTCTTCTTCAAAGACCAATCTTAGTTCCCTAAGTGAAGGATTCAAAGAGGCGTTTCAAAGAAGAGGTAATAACCATTACCGATCTTTTCAATTTCTTTCTTCTTCAACATCTTCTTCTTTAGTTGTTTCATGATAAAGTAATAACATCAGTATTACTTACATACTGATATGTTATTATAAATATGAAACAACCCTAATTAACCTTCTATCCATCCTACGGAAAAATGAAATCACCGCGCGTGCGTACGTACGGAATACCGTCTCCACGCCATGATGTAATCTATTTTCCACCATAACCTTACAAGGATGGGTATAATGGTGTAATGAGTAACTATATATGATTATTATGAAGTAATATTGATACTGAAATAATATATATACTCCAATACAATTCCACGATCATAGGAACGATATCATCACTCGTGCGTACGTACGGAATACCGTCTCCACGATGTGATGCGACTCATTCTACATGATCTTCATTTAATAATGATTATATAAATGAATTGAATGAATGAATATGGTATATACTACACTAATACCATTCTGGAAATGAATTATCTATAACCTAAAGATAAGAATAAGAATTTACTCGACAAAACACGCATAAGAACAAAAAGTTATAAAGACCCGAGTAACAAGTAACAATGAAATATTACTAACAAGAAGCTAATAATATGACCATATATGATATCATATAAATATGTATGATTCTGGAATAAGTCAATAACATTATTTAAACCATTATACAGGAGCTTCGGACACGTACAAAGCTAATCGGACCTAAGGTAAGGGAAAATATCACAATCTCACTTTTATCCGAGATTGTTTTTACTTTGGTAATTACTGGGGTGTATTTTATCATCCACATCCATGTTCCCTCGATATGTAATATTATTTCCTTCCTTCTACAATAGTTTATATCCAATTTTACCCTTCGGTAAGTTTTTTGTAAAAGATATGAAAGGAATCTTTTGTCGTTTTTCGTACGAGGTACTTTTTGACTTTTCGACAAAAGTTAGAAGAATGTTTTTTTTAACTTATACGGCATGAATGGATTTTTAAAACATTATTTCCAAGAAGCTTCCTTTACAAGTTTTCAAGTTTATTTTTAATCAACTTCTTTTATTTTAAAGTTGTATGACATGTTATGAAAGGAAAAATGTTTTTGAAGAAGAAAGGATATTTTCCTCAAGAATGGAGTTCAAGTGTTTTATCAGAATTATTTTCCATCTAAGATAATAAAGGGTTCTATTTTATCCCTGTTATTAAATTGATTTGATCATGTTGTGATGGAATTATTTTTATGAATTCCTTTATCTTATATGAATTGATTTATGATGTCATGATGTTTCAAGAATCCCATTTTTGTTACATGTGTTATACGATGATGTATGATTTATGATTATGTGGCACACATAAGAAAGGATTCATTATAAGATGGGTGGGACCTATATCTCCCTCCAATGCATTGGGTAATGATTTTATATCTCATGAGATAGACATGGCTGGAACGGAAGGTTATTTCGGTTCAGTGATATAGGACTGAAACGAGGAGTGAACTCGGTTCAGAAAGGGACTTTGTCCACTAAGATAGTCTTGGCAATGAGTCATGACTAACAAGAAATGATTTTCCATGATTATGTGTGCATGCCACAAAGTTTCAAGTTTTATGTTATGGGGATCTCATTTTCACTTCTATGATTTATTCCATCTTAAGATATTATGATCTCTTTTGCAGGTTTTGATTTTCAAAAAGATATGATATGATTTTTATTTCCATTATTTTCCCTTGCTGAGCATTTGAGCTCACCCTTTTATGTTTTCTTTTCCCCAGGTCAGGAAGATGGATATTAAGTAGAATATGCTAAAAGGGACCCTAGATATGATGAAATAAATGGGAGACACTGTAGAAGATTTATGAACCAGTTGTTTATGTTTCCCAGTTTCTAAAGACACTATACCTATACGGTCCTTTGTGGTTTTGTCATATGTTGTAATAAGTGTGCTTCAATTTTGAAGTATTAACAATGTATGTAAAGTATGGGTCGTTATAGTTGGTATCAGAGGAAAGGTATAGTCAACCTTTGGAAACTAGGATGTGAAAGCCTTAGTAAGAACCCTAAGGATAAGTCTAAGCATAGAACACAATCTTAGTGTTTTAGAAATGGCCTTGAATAACCTAGGATAAGACCTTAAGCATGAAAATTTTATTCTTGAATTATGTGGTTTCCTATTATAATTAGTGTTGCTCACACTATTCTTCTTGGTTTTAGTCAATGGCTGGAACCCGAAGGAACCGTGTTAATGCGGAATGCGACGGGCAATGCAATGATTGTCCCCCTGAGCAACCAAACGATATGGGAGCTGGAATGCAAAATCTTGTATCCATGCTCACACAACTTTCTCAAGCTATGAATCATGCAGGATTTCCAAACGAACAAAGGCGGGAGCAACATTCTGTTGAATCCTTCATGAGGCAGCGTCCACCTTCTTTCAGCGGGTCTACTGATCCATTAGTTGCTGAACAATGGATTAGTACTACTGAAAATATATTTTCAGTTCTTCAATGTTCTGAGCATGACAAAGTCATCCTAGCAGTGTATCGTTTGGAAGGAGATGCTGATCAATGGTGGAATCTTGTTAAGAATACAAGGCAATGGGATGAAATTGAGTCTATGGAATGGGACGAGTTCACGAACTTATTTTTCAATAAGTACTTCCCTCGTATTCTCCGAACAAAGATGGAGAAAGAGTTCCTTGAACTGAAGCAAAGGGATGATGAATCTGTTAGTACCTATGAAGCAAATTTTACAAGACTTGCAAGGTACGCTTCTGGTATTATTTTCCAACCTGAGAGTAAGATCGATCGATTCTTTAGTGGCTTAAAACCAAGTCTTCGAAGGGCGTTATCCATAAGGGACTTCAATAGCTATGAGGAAATCGTTCGATGTGCTCTCAAAGTCGAGATGGAGATTGGAGTAACCCATCAGTCACATGGGTTTGATAAGAAGAGGAAGATGGAATTCAAAGAAAAATCTAAAGAGCACACAGAAAAGAAGATGAGTTTTTCCTTATGCTCAAAGTGTGGAAAGAAACATGGAGGGAGTTGTCTTAAAGGGACAAGTAAATGTTTTAAATGTGGAAAGGAAGGCCATCGGGCATTTGAATGCCGTGATAATGGGAAGAAGATGTCTAATGATGCAAACAAAGGAAGGGATACACAGAATGAACCTACTACACTTCAATGTTTCAAGTGCAAGGAGATGGGGCATTATGCCAATCAATGCCCAAATCCAAGGGTTGATGATGATGGTCGACGTCAACAAACTCTTAAGTCTAAAGACAAAGGAAAGTCACATGCAATTTCTATCAGCGATGTGGAGTACGATAACGATGTGGTGAAAGGTACACTTACCATCCACTCTAAAGTAGCAAATGTTTTATTTGATTCTGGATCCACCCACTCTTTTATTTCTGAAGACTTTTCTAAGGGTATCACCGTATTACCTCAACAATTAGATGTTGAGTTAGCTGTGACAACACCTAATGGAACATCAATCGCATCAAAAGTTTATAATTCTTCTCCGATCGAAGTTTGTGGGAAAGTGCTTCCTGCAAATCTTGTGATCCTTCCATTAGTGGAATTTGATGTGATTCTTGGCATGGATTGGCTTTCTCTACATGGAGCTCATATCAATTGCCAAAGAAGGGAAGTCACATTTCATATTCCAGATCAATCTACGATCGTCTATCGATGCAAGGATGAATATAACCTTCCAGTGGAAATTTCTTCCATCTTATGGGTCTTGATACCACTAAATGAAGGTTATTTATCTCAAATGGTTGGTGAGAAACTCACGATTAAGAATATGCCCATTGTACGGGAGTTTGATGATGTCTTTCCGGAGGAATTGCCGGGTCTTCCACCAAATCGTGAAGTTGAGTTTTCAATAGAACTCGTACCGGGTGCTTTGCCTATTTCAAAGACACCTTATAGAATGGCCCCAATTGAGTTGCAGGAATTGAAGAAGCAACTCCAAGAGAATCTTAATAAGGGATTCATACGCCCTAGTGCGTCACCTTGGGGAGCACCTGTTCTATTTGTTAAGAAGAAAGATGGATCAATGAGACTTTTCATTGATTATCGAGAACTTAACAAGATCACTATCAAGAACAAATATCCTCTCCCACGCATTGATGAATTATTTGACCAACTACGCGGAGCTCAATACTTTTCCAAGATTGATCTTCGTTCAGGGTATCATCAATTAAGGGTCAAAAGGGAGGATATACCAAAGACGGCTTTCCGTACAAGGTATGGACACTATGAATTTATAGTGATGCCATTTGGTCTTACTAATGCCCCTGCTATCTTCATGGATCTAATGAATAGAGTCTTTAGAGACTATCTTGATCAATTTGTGGTAGTCTTTATAGACGATATTCTTGTCTATTCAAAGAGCAAGGAAGAGCATGAAGATCACTTGAGAATTATATTGAAGACCCTGAGAAAGGAGAAGCTTTATGCCAAATTTACCAAGTGTGAATTTTGGCTTCAAAAAGTTGCATTTTTGGGTCATATAATCTCAAAAGAGGGGATATCTGTGGATCCAGCAAAAACAGAGGTTATCGAAAGATGGTCAAGACCAACAATAGTAACTGAGATCCGAAGTTTTCTTGGTTTGGCTGGATATTATCGACGTTTTGTAAAAGATTTTTCACGATTATCTAATCCACTCACCAAGTTGACTCGAAAAGGAGTTAAGTTTGTCTGGACAGAGGAATGTGAAGAGAATTTCAAGGAGTTGAAAAGAAGGTTATCCAGTGCACCTGTGCTCACACTACCTTGTAGTGGAGAAAGGTTTGTGATCTACAGTGATGCATCCAAGAAGGGATTGGGGTGTGTTCTTATGCAAAATGATATGGTAATAGCTTATGCCTCACGACAGTTGAAAATCCATGAGCAAAATTACCCAACACATGATTTGGAGTTGGCTGTGGTAATCTTTGCATTAAAGATTTGGAGGCATTACCTTTATGGTGAAAGGTGTGATATTTATACTGATCATAAAAGTTTAAAGTATATTTTCACACAAAAGGAGTTGAATATGCGTCAAAGAAGATGGTTGGAGCGAATTAAGGATTATGACTGCTCAATCCATTACCACCCTGGGAAAGCAAACAAGGTGGCAGATGCATTAAGTCGACAAGACCATGCTAGTTTATCCATGATGAGGATCACAAAAGATCCAATATTTATGGATTTACAAAGGATGGATCTTGGAATTATAATGGAAGGGGAAAAATCTTATCTTTCTCAAATGAATGTTCAACCATCTATACATGTGAAGATTAAAGAGGCACAGAAAGAAGATGTCGAGTTACAAAAGAAGGTGAGAAATGTTCCTGAATTCAACCTTGATTGTGATGGGATAATAAAGTTCAGGAATCGGGTTTGCGTTCCTCCCATCCCCGAATTAAAGAATGAGCTGCTGGATGAGGCTCATAGTTCATCATTTTCTATTCATCCTGGAAGCACGAAGATGTATAGGGACCTGAAAGAGTACTTCTGGTGGGATGGCATGAAAAGAGATGTTGCTGAATATGTCTCACGATGCTTGGTTTGTCAACAAGTTAAAGATGAGAGACAGAAGTCTAAGGGGATGTTACAACCATTACCCATACCCGAATGGAAATGGGAAAACATCACTATGGACTTTGTCACAGGACTTCCTAAAACATCCAAAGGCAATAATGCTATCTGGGTCATAGTTGATCGTCTTACAAAGTCTGCACACTTCATTGCTATTAGAGAGGATTTCTCTCTAGATCAGCTTGCCAGGATATATGTAAAGGAAGTGGTGAGATTGCATGGAGTACCACTTTCTATTATATCTGATCGAGATCTGAGATTTACCTCGAAGTTCTGGTGAAGTCTTCAGCATACTCTGGATACAGAGTTGAGTTTCAGCACTGCTTATCATCCCCAGACAGACGGTCAGTCTGAGAGAACAATTCAAACCCTAGAAGATATGTTGAGAGCTTGCTCTATGGATTTCAAAGGAGGTTGGGATCAACATCTACCTTTGGTGGAATTTTCTTATAATAATAGCTTTCACTCCAGTATTCAGAAGGCTTCTTATGAAGCTCTCTATGGAAAGAAATGCAGGACTCCAACTTGCTGGGATGAAGTTGGGGAAAGAAAGCTATTAGGACCTGATCTCGTTGATGAAATGGCAGAAAAGGTCATATCTATTCAAGAACACATAAGAGCAGCTCAGAGTCGACAGAAAAGTTATGCCGACAACCGAAGAAAAGACCTAGAGTTTGAAGTGGGTGATAAAGTGTTCTTACGAATATCTCCCTGGAAGAGGGTTATGAGATTTGGGAAGAAGGGGAAGTTGAGCCCTAGATATATCGGTCCTTTCGAAATACTGGATCGTGTTGGGAAGGTAGCTTACCGATTGGCGCTTCCACCGAATCTCTCTCAAGTTCACGATGTGTTCCATGTATCTCTCCTGAGAAAGTACATACCAGATCCTTCACATGTACTCAGCTCAGAAGTTGTACCGCTGGAGCAAGATCTTTCTTATGAAGAACAGCCGATAGAGATTCTGGATCGTAGCGAAAAAGTCCTACGAAACAAGACCACTCGCTTGGTGAAACTTTTATGGAGGAACCACCAACTTGAAGAAGCTACATGGGAGCTTGAGGATATGATGAGGGAGAAGTATCCTCATCTGTTTGTTACAAAGTGACGAATTTCGAGGGCGAAATTCTTTTTAAGGGGGGTAGAATGTAACACCCGAGACTTTTATGTTATATAAATCATCAAAGGAATCTTTTTCTACACAACACTTGCTTGGCTTGCTTTACACGCAATCGCGACCTTCCTCGATAGCTTGCGTCGTACGCAATACCGAGTTTCACTAAACAACAATATGCTATTAAAACTAGCCGTTATGAATAGTAATAACCACCTTTTGAAAATTTATAAATTTTATTTTTCAAAATGGACTTCATTTTTGGACTCAGAATATCGAAATTAGCCTAGGGTGAAATTTTGGTATTTTTCTGAAAACTTTCAATTTTTGATGAATAGTGAAACCACTAAGTGGTAGGTTAAAAACTGAATTTTGCATAAAACTTAATTTTACCGCTTCTGTGAATGGAATTTCGAAAATCCGAGAGACACGGTTAATATCAAGGACTAAAATGTGGTTCAATGAGATGAAAATAATTTTTTGGTGAATAGTAACTATTTACTTTTTTTTACCGCGGTTAATAGTAAATAGGGTAACTAAGGGTAAATATGATATTACTATTACCCTAACACATGTCCTAATTCTATTGGACAAGTGTAATTCGACCAAAAACAAACTTAGGAATAAAATATGACCATTTAGGCCCACTTGGATTAGATTAGGACATTTATTATTAATTTATTTAAAGAAGGGTTAAAATAGTTAAAATCAAAGTTTAATAAGTAAATCATTTTTAATATGGGTTTATACATAATATAAATTCGATTGAAAATATTCATTAGAAAGCTAAAAAGATTTCATACATGATGGTATTTTATTTGTAATTTTTAGACATCAAATAATTTAATTTATTTATGACACAAAGATGATGCAGTAATTATCTTATTAATGAAATATTGACAAAATTGATAATATAAATACCAAAATAAATGTAATTTAAGACTTTTTATGAATTACACTAATTTTATAGGTTACTATGATATATTATTGTTGATTTAATCAACTTGGTTCGAACATATAATTCTGTTATGACTTTCACAAAAATCATATATCAAATAGTGTCAAAATTGACACAAAATAGTGTTTAAATCAAATATTATATTATTAATTGTTATTTTATTCCTAAAAATCTAAGGTTCGGCCAAACGACTTAGATAAGGATATATATATTAATAATAAACAATTTGGGGTTCGTTTGGCATGTTATAGTAAGTGTATTAACCATATAGTGAAAGAAAACAAAAAGACACGGTAAAAGTTAAATTAATTAACTTAGAGTTAAATCTAATTGATAAGGTTAAAATAATACCCTAAACTTGTCTAAATCCTATTGTTTTATAGGATTTCGACCCATCCCCACTTTAGCTTCGAAATAAGACCCTTTGGAACCATTATAAACCGATTTTGACTTTAATATAAAATAATATTTTGAGATATTCCTAAGGTGCCCCTCTCCTCCCTTATAAAAGGGCACCTCCTCCCCCTCCTCCTCACACCAATTTGAGCACTCAAGCTCGGCCAACCCCTGCCATTTTCCCTTATCCACTTCCCTAGAATAATCCTAGAGGTCCTGGTCTTCTTCAAAGACCAATCTTAGTTCCCTAAGTGAAGGATTCAAAGAGGCGTTTCAAAGAAGAGGTAATAACCATTATCGATCTTTTCAATTTCTTTCTTCTTCAACTTCTTCTTCTTTAGTTGTTTCATGATAAAGTAATAACATCAGTATTACTTACATACTGATATGTTATTATAAATATGAAACAACCCTAATTAACCTTCTATCCATCCTACGGAAAAATGATATCACCGCGCGTGCGTACGTACGGAATACCGTCTACACGCCATGGTGTAATCTATTTTCCACCATAACCTTACAAGGATGGTTATAATGGTGTAATGAGTAACTATATTTGATTATTATGAAGTAATATTGATACTGAAATAATATATATACTCCAATACAATTCCACGATCATAGGAACGATATCATCACTCGTGCGTACGTACGGAATACCGTCTCCACGATGTGATGCGACTCGTTCTACATGATCTTCATTTAATAATGATTATATAAATGAATTGAATGAATGAATATGGTATATACTACACTAATACCATTCTGGAAATGAATTATCTATAACCTAAAGATAAGAATAAGAATTTACTGGACAAAACACGCATAAGAACAAAAAGTTATAAAGACCCGAGTAACAAGTAACAATGAAATATTACTAACAAGAAGCTAATAATATGACCATATATGATATCATATAAATATGTATGATTCTGGAATAAGTCAATAACATTATTTAAACCATTATACAGGAGCTTCGGACACGTACAAAGCTAATCGGACCTAAGGTAAGGGAAAATATCACAATCTCACTTTTATCCGAGATTGTTTTTACTTTGGTAATTACTGGGGTGTATTTTGTCATCCACATCCATGTTCCCTCGATATGTAATATTATTTCCTTCCTTCTACAATAGTTTATATCCAATTTTACCCTTCGGTAAGTTTTTTGTAAAAGATATGAAAGGAATCTTTTGTCGTTTTTCGTACGAGGTACTTTTTGACTTTTCCGACAAAAGTTAGAAGAATGTTTTTTTTAACTTATACGGCATGAATGGATTTTTAATACATTATTTCCAAGAAGCTTCCTTTACAAGTTTTCAAGTTTATTTTTAATCAACTTCTTTTATTTTAAAGTTGTATGACATGTTATGAAAGGAAAAATGTTTTTGAAGAAGAAAGGATATTTTCCTCAAGAATGGAGTTCAAGTGTTTTATCAAAATTATTTTCCATCTAAGATAATAAAGGGTTCTGTTTTATCCCTGTTATTAAATTGATTTGATCATGTTGTGATGGAATTATTTTTATGAATTCCTTTATCTTATATGAATTGATTTATGATGTCATGATGTTTCAAGAATCCCATTTTTGTTACATGTGTTATACGATGATGTATGATTTATGATTATGTGGCACACATAAGAAAGGATTCATTATAAGATGGGTGGGACCTATATCTCCCTCCAATGCATTGGGTAATGATTTTATATCTCATGAGATAGACATGGCTGGAACGGAAGGTTATTTCGGTTCAGTGATATAGGACTGAAACGAGGAGTGAACTCGGTTCAGAAAGGGACTTTGTCCACTAAGATAGTCTTGGCAATGAGTCATGACTAACAAGAAATGATTTTCCATGATTATGTGTGCATGCCACAAAGTTTCAAGTTTTATGTTATGGGGATCTCATTTTCACTTCTATGATTTATTCCATGTTAAGATATTATGATCTCTTTTGCAGGTTTTGAATTTCAAAAAGATATGATATGATTTTTATTTCCTTTATTTTCCCTTGCTGAGCATTTGAGATCACCCTTTTATGTTTTCTTTTCCCCAGGTCAGGAAGATGGATATTAAGTAGAATATGCTAAAAGTGACCCTAGATATGATGAAATAAATGGGAGACACTGTAGAAGATTTATGAACCAGTTGTTTATGTTTCCCAGTTTCTAAAGACACTATACCTATACGGTCCTTTGTGGTTTTGTCATATGTTGTAATAAGTGTGCTTCAATTTTGAAGTATTAACAATGTATGTAAAGTATGGGTCGTTATAGTGGTCGTGTAAATATATTATAGTGTTTTCCACCACCCATATCTGTTTCATCTCCTCTTCGAGATCTACCTCTTCTAGGACCACCCTATAATCGCCTCAGAGATCCATGTTCACAGTGTTACCTCATCATTAGTGATCTGTTATCAATTTTTCTACTTTTCTCATCACATATTCTCAAGTTGTATCAAGACATGTGACCTCACCTATCAAAAGTAAAGAATCTCTCATCCTTAGGGTTCACTGGCACTACATACTTCCCCATCCCATGTGCCTGAGTATACTAATTGGGACGTCTTCTACCTCAAGATCATGGTTCCTGTATTCTTATAGATACTACAGATGACTGAGAACAATGGCACCCTCTACTATCTCTAGAAATATGGAATCAATCTGACAAAAATCACTTTCTCACTAGTTCTGTCTTTTGCACCCCATCATAGGTGGGGATGCACAGGGGCATGCGCTGGTTCGGATCTCTCTGTGGAGGCCTTGCTCAAATATTCTTATACAGAAGTACCCATCCTAGATCATATCATGGGAGTTCCTTGAAAGGTATTTGAACCCCTAAATATACTCATCTACCATTTTACCTACTTATTCCCACTATAGAAGCATATAAATATAAACTCAGCACAAGCATCAGGGGTAGTATTGTCCATGTAATTTCTTCTAAAAGTGGGTCCACAAGAGTGTCGATTCATCATGCATCTGGGTAAAAATATAACAAGAGTTCCTAGATGCTCCATGGAAAAGGATAGCTACCAGTACAGAAACCTAAAATGTTAGGGACTGAAAAAAAATATGATGATACTAACCACCGACTCAATACAATCCTCTACTTCATGAGGATATTTCTCTCCATAAAACATCAGCAACCTCCTACACTAGAACTCTTGGAGCACGGTCAACCTTCCATCATCTATAACCTCCTATACTATAATGATCTACTTCTCAATAAGTGGAGGTGATGCTATGTTCCAAAAAAAATTTAGAAGATCGCAATATGGACCCTAAACGGAGGCCTCATCACTCATAGGATCGATGTAAAGGTATTGAAATAGTATCATATCTAGTTTTCATCAATAATGCATTCTGAAATTTATCAAGGAATACTATGGTTAGATAGAATATATATGTATGCAATATGGAGAAAACTCAATAAGTACAATGAAAGACTCAATACTATATGATTCATGTACCATTGATCCAAAAACAAATTCTCGGTATACCAAGTCAATAAGCCAGTAGTTAGGGTACTGGTGAATGGATACATCGGTTTCTTTAACTATCATTGGATTCCCAAGACTGATAACTGCACTCGTGACACTCTTAAAGTATTTCCCTAAGCCCAACCAAAATTCTCATAATGGGTAAATTTATGAATAATTTTCCAAATGAAATAACTTCTATCTGATATCAATCTATCACGATCCAACCCAAGCCAGGGTTCGGTCCTCAACTACCCCAAGCTTGCCTCCATAGTACAAGTTTTTTATACCAACTCTGAAGGAATAAATAACTTGGGGAGTCCTTTTACTAATTACCTGTATTCACATACACAAACATCTCAATGAAAAAGTGCACAGGGGAAATATTAAAAGAATAAGAATACTAAGGATACTATGCTTACAAAACCTCAAGATGGTATAAGAGTATGTTAGTGTAAATTGAAAATTAAATGGTAAAAATACACACCCAAATAGAAAATATTTCCCTACCGAAATAAATAGAAAATTAAACTATTGAGGGAGATCAGATCTTGAATCTCAAGAATGCGACCATTGTATGTGGCCCAAAGATCCAAGTATCCCTATGCTCCTCTGAATTCATTGTCAAAATTACTTTTTTCATTATAATACATGAAACATATGGTAAAAAAGTCATGGCTGAGTACATACATGCCCAGTAGGATTCCCCATGACCTGAAGGGGGAGCAGTAATAGATACATTATGAATAGAAATATTGTAGATAGCATAAGGTGTAGAAAGTAGTGAAAGAGAACATATTCACCCAAACCTAGATGAAATGTAACCTCCTAAAAACACATGGGGATCACCATGGTGTGTATATTAATTACACATAATGTCTTTTCCACCTATATTAGGAGAGTAGACATATATAACTATGAGAAACTAAACACAGAAAGAACATTTCATTCCTCACGTGTCTATGCATTTCATGGAAAGGGAGTATCCAAATCCAAATGTATTGATATAGAAGTATATATATATATATATAATCATTAAAAGGAAAACCAGATGAGAGTGTAAGGGGTTCTCTATCTCACAATGAAACCTAGGAAGAAGAGTCACTAACCATTTCCAAAGCCCATGAACGATACCTAACATCTTACGTGTCTTCCTATATGTAACTGTGAATGTCCATATATGCCTCATCCTAGTTCTACAGAGTTGAGGGTCGATTCCCATGAATTAGAGGACCCAGGGACCAGTATGTTAGGAAGGTTTCCACTTTTTAATTATTAGAGAGGACATGTGCTCATGCTAATGGGGTTCTACTCTAGTGTCATGAGGACCCACACCCTATCCGGGTAGGGGGTTCCAATTGGTTGGTAGAGGACCCACACCTGAGATGATAGGGGTTCAAATATATAGGAATAAGACCCCAACCCTAGTACAATAGTGGGTTTAACTCTATTAAATAAGAACATTCTCCCCAGTGCATAAGAGAGGGTCCACTTGGATGGTAGATGTAGAGGACCCACACCCATGTTGATGGGTGGTTTCACACTAAATATAGAGGAACTACACCCTTTTATAATATGGGGATTTAAATTGATTAAATGATTACCCACAACCTATCTGATAGGGGTTATACATAGAATAAGTCTCTAGGGATCTGTCTTGATCACTATCATCATTGGGCTTCACCTCAATAATTTTCATTCCTGTCACATTACTCATCATAACTAAAAATCCAAAACTGAGACAACCATTGTGTTCTACATGTAAAAATACTCCGGATAGACACTCGTAGGAAAAATACGACATCAAACAAATGAGATATGGAACCTCAAACATTCCTAAAAAGAAAAAAAGGGGGAACATGTCATGTGAGGGGATATGAACTGTGTATGGACCAACTCCACTGCCCGGTCATGTCCCATTCTATCACATGGATAACAACCCATGTGGTATTATTTGTCATGAAGGTGTATTACATGTTATGTCCAGAAGAACCGCGACCGGTACATGTCTTGATGGTTATGTATGTTTACTAACCATGTCTCCATGTATTCTTTATGTAGTGTGTTTCCACATAAGAGGTTTCACTCGTTTGACATGGACGTGTACTCAGGTACATGAATATGTACCTGGCCATGTACATCCACATGGTATCTTTTTTATTGGATCCACCACATTGGTTTCCCTTATGGGGAATGGGTACATGTTCTGTAAGTGTTATACATGTTGTGAAATCTTTATTTTTTTTCAAAACACTTTCCAAAGATCTCAAAGGGTTACAAACCATGTGGTTATCCATATGTATGGAATGTAGTCGAGTTTTCACTAGATTCACATATTCCCTTATAGTTCCTCAATTCAATCCAAGATTATTTGATATCTACCATATATCCATAAGAAATTTGTTGTTTCTAGTGTCGACCAATAGATTCTGACACTCTGATAGCCAAAAATATGAATCCAAACACTTAATGGGTTTCATTGTTCAACCTATATGTCTCCTAACCTTCCTCCTATGATTAATTAGAAACCAATAATAAAAATTTTCATCTACAACATGGAATTATAAAAAATCTATTATATATTCATCTATTTGTTCTGTATTCTTCATCCTTTCATGATTTTGGGGGTTTGATCAGGTTCGGTACCAGTTGACAATGTTGAACCCAGACTGTGAGGTCCTAATGATGAATAAAGGGTAGAATAATTGGGATAAAGGAACCATAACAAAAGATTAACCATAGTTGGACAATAATTATTAGCCAAAAATCACGAACGGTGGTACCAAGGTAATTAACCAATGAAATATCTCAATTTAAACTTGTAACTAGAACATTATTATGACAAATTTGGAGTAGATCTATAGAAGATATTGATTTGTTAAATCATTTTAATCAATAAAGAAATAGTCCAAAAATTGATGAGACCTACCATGATTTTGGATCCTTCTTCATCAAAGAATGTGATTATCAATGATTGAATCACGTTATTTTATTTTCTACTCTCCAATATTCTCTAATCCATCATTTTATCATTATATATGTTTTTCAAAGGTCTATATTCATTAATTTGTATGAAAAGATACTTTAGTGTATGATACTTGATTACTATGGTAATGGTTACATGAAGTTGCACACAGGGTCAATAATACATATAAATAGGTTGATATGCCCCTCATTTGGATGTGTTTCAACACATAGGGAAAATATGAGCTCTAAATCATGCTTTTAGTGAGTTGCATGAAATAAAATTCACATGAGAGTAGAGAGTTACATGTAATCTAGGTGTTGCGTGTGAGTGGTAAGTTTCATTTAATAAGGGAGTTCAGTGAGAAGGGTTCCATGATTCTACCGAGACCAAGTGAATCTTATGATTTAGCTGCGTGGAAGAGAATAATTATGTGAAAGACAAGGTTTGAACCAATGAAACCTTTCATTAAAACCCCAAATCATTCATTCTGGAACAGGTATTGTACGGAAGTACTTAGTTGAGCGGTATTCTGATTTTTGTATATCTGTTTTGTTAGTTCAGTGCTTTCAAGTGCATTAATTCAAGACATTGATTCAAGTAGAGTCTAGTGCTAGATAAAGAAAAGGTTTCCATTTTAAATATATTTATGAAAAAATCATATTAATAAACTAAGTTAGACTACTTTCAAATAAGTGAGATGGGGGATTTGATGGTAGTATTCTATGTGATGATATCTTTTATCCCTAAAATCACGTATAGGTAGTGTGTTTCGTATAGAGTGAATATGTCTGAACATTTAAATTCCACATATTGTAAAGAATAGTGGATCTAGGTATTACCTACACATTGTCTATGTATGATCCATGGACTCTCCCTTTGTGTTGAACCAAGTAAAATTATTTTGTTGTCTTGTTTCTTGAACATTTATTAAATACATAAAATTATCATCAAATTGGTTTAACAGGTTCCTACCAATGTGGGAACAAGAACTCTCACTTGAGAAGAAAATATTCACATCCTAATTCACCCCCCCTCTCAGTGTGTTTTGGGGTCCTTTAGTGTGTCATTGTTGTTCCATGATTATGGGGATAAACCTATGAAATTATCCAAAATGATGTATTTGTAGGACAATAGTTTAAGTAAAATTAATTAATCCACTAAATGTACCACCAATGGGAGAGATGTTAAAACACTCATTGCTGACCAATTTAATTCACACCTAGTGTAAAAAAACATTTTGGACTCAACAATGGTCTCATTTTTCTGATCCTTGATTCTGTTTAAGAGTTATCCAATATTAATTATGATCTTTTTATGAGTAATATAATGTATATTTAATATATTAATAAAATTAATTTTGGGCACACCGGGTCTCAAAATAAGACATTGTCTTAGCTCCCAACTATGGAAATATATATACAAATATTTAGTTGTCTAAGAAGGAAAAAATATGGTTTCTAAAATAACCTCTCAAAACCTCCCTAAATATCATAAAATTCCAAAGATTATTCTCACATATCCATGGAATACAAAAAATTATCATCCATAGGTCTTTTTAGTCATATAAATATATACCCATGATTAGAGAAATTAATATATCTAAAAATAAAAAGTATTTAGAAGTTATAAGAACATCAAAACATGGACCTAAAAACCCATACCCTTATCCTTGTGTAATTTCTCATTTCCAGGTATATGGAGAGAAATATGTTTGTTAAGTAGACTAATATGAAGAAACCAAGTACTTATATATATAAAAAATGAAGTGGTGCCTATCATTATATATAAATGACCTCCATTTTGTCTATAGAATCACTTTTCTGAGGTTTTTTGAAAATAATCTAATATTATGAAAAACCCTTTACATTTTTCAATATTTTATGATCCTTTCTATTTCTAGGTATGTCCCTCTTGGATTTTTTCATTTGAGCCTTGTGGATGAGTCTTATATAGAGACGGATAACATTTGGTGGGGAAAATAACTTAACTTATGGTGATTTACATTAGTTTGAGTTAATGTATTCTTGATATTAAAGTGGGAAATTGGTTTGAGAGCGTTTTTTATGCTTTGGATGGCTTTGGAAGTTGTTCGTATTTTTTTGAGTAAACAAGATGAAGGTAGTGTGTAGAGAAATTACACATCATGTAATGATGTTACATGAAAATTAACTATTTCTAGAGACATGCCATGATCCTCATTCATGACATGAAATGAACACATTTCATGATTACATTAAATGTTGTGTAATGTTTCTTAAGTGTTGAAAATCACACATAGTGATGTGTTTTTTCAAAAACACCTTTAAAATTAAATACATTATGTGTTAACGAATTACATGATGTTTATTTTCTTGAGTGTAATTTTAAAAGTTTTCATGTGTGAGATAGATCTCATTACCTAAAATTTAGCTTCCTACACTAAACTCTATGGTAGATTCAAGGTGGTCATGGAGAACCTATCTAGATTTTGGATTCCCCAATCATGCATATGATCCACGGTGAGTGGTTTTGCTTATGTTTTACCTTCTGTCCCTTTTATATCTGGCCATTTTGGGGTAATATTTTGGATTTGGTCATTTTTTGCCTTGATCATGATTGATTATGATCTTTGATCCTTCTTACAATCATATGCACTTTTGTTCTTATTTTTAATTACTACTGGGTGCATTGGTTGATCATTAGTTAAAGGTTATGGGTCTAAACATGAACCCTATGGTTTTATTTTTTTCAAGTATGAGTAGTATTGAAATTAAAAAAACATATAAGGTATCGAATAAATTAAATTGTGAATTGGATTACTACTTTGAGTCTCTTTAGATCAAACTGGTTAATTATCTCACTCTTTTATACCATTCAGTTGAAAGATCCCTTGAATATAAATTATTTTTAATTGATTAAATTGGGATTAGAAAGACATAAATTTTGGGTGATTTGTTTATATAGATTCACCTTTTTTGGATTTTTTTTGAGTGAAATAGAATGTTATTGGTTATGACCAATAGATAAATGTAATTTTTATTTAGAATGTAAATAATAAATTCCCTAATTAACCACTATGTATTATGTTGTGGTATTTATATTTCTTGGTTTTTTTGGATTGTGTCGTTCTTTAAATAATGTAATGTTATATGGGGTGTTAGAACAATTTTATTTTTGAAATGTTTTTATTTGATGTTGGACAAGTTTACTTGATGAAATGCTAATATAACTGGCTTGGATATGTTACATGCCAAAATGATTATATATAGGGCTTGGTGTTGAGACATGATGATATGAATATACATCAGGCTTGGCCTTGACACATGTTGAGGTGATTATATATCAGGGTTGGCTCTATGACATGCTAAAATTATTATATACCCAGACTAGCCTGAACACATTCTAAAATAATTACATTATAGGTCTTAACAAATATTGACTATTGTAATTGTTATATAGTAGGTTTTGACCCATATTTTGGTGATTCGTCACTTGGTTTTAAGGTTATTGGTGGTATGGTTATGACACATGAATAGAGAAATTATGGAATATTATCGAGGGAGGTTAAGTTTTACCATGGTTATATGGTTTGTTTTATAATAGTTGTGATACACGCTCAGAAACATTCTGGAATGGTGTTAATGTAGGTTAATGTGGTATTAATTTATTTGATTAATTAATTAACACATTTATTTGTTACATTTTTTCATGCACTTATTATAATAATTATTATGTTCATACATGGTGGTTTCAACATACTAATTTATACACAATAACATATTTTGGTAATCCATTCATACCCAACTAGATTACCTAGATGTCGTATTGGAAAATAGAAAAATTACCTTTCCATTTATTGTTTTCTTGATTGATTTTCTGATGTTTGTAAATGGCACAAACATGGGGTTCAGGGCTGGGGAATCTGATTCTTTTTTTTATTATACTAGTCTTTCATTTTTATTACGTATTCCATGACATTTAGTTTTCTTCCAGGATTCTATTACATTATTCCATTAATAATTTATTATATTTTTTATTTGGATTTACTTGTTTGTTTTCCACTTTAGTGTATTGTTTCTACTATTAATTATATTGTAACATTTATTTATTATCATTATATGATTATTTATGTTGTTTTGTTAATCTATAACTAGGGGTATTGTCTCCCCACTATACATGTCTCACCCCTTCTTCTAGTCGATAGCCTCTAATATGTTTGAAGGCATGCCTAAGGTCTCACAACCAACTTGTTTCTACCACATGAGATAGTACCAGATCGAGGGATCTTATAAATTTGTATTGAAGGACCAGGATTCATTTCTATTTCAATAATATTTTATAAAGTTATAAAGGATACTAGGATACCTCAGTACATGGTAATGAGCATGTGTATTGGATTATCTAACCCATAGTTCCTAGGGGTGGATTGTTCTTAATACTACCTCCTTGTTACAATTGATGTTATTTCACCCTAATTGAATCACATATTCTCATTATATTTTTTCATAATGTTATTGGATCTTTAGATTTATACTTTTGGCCTATTATGGAACAAGATGAGTACGCATGCCTCATGATTGGCCCATAAGGATATATATTGGTATTAATTGTTCATGATAGGGACATATATATTACATATGATACTTAATTTCTTATTTTAACTATGATATATGATACCTATTTTTTCTATTAAATGAAATAAATGAACAAATATTTCAGGCTAAAAAAAATTTAATCCATGTTTTAGAAGATCGGGAGTCAGAAATTATGGGTTTCATTCACTTGTTGTGGATGACCCTGTTGTTATAGCCAATCTTATAATGGGTGTGTTTGTCTTATATGGAAAGTGTCTCCACCCCATCTTTGATTTGAGTGAGGGGGGAGTGGAAATCAGTGTCATCCTAACACAGCTAAACCAGATATTTTTGTAGCTAATGAGGATCAGATGGATGTTCAGATTCATGTTAAATTCCTTAGGGCCTTGCCATCCATGGAGGGTTAGATGTTTTTATTATTCCTTCATTTTCTGAGTTATGAGTGAGTTTTGGCTACTTAATTCACCTAAATTTACATGGTAGGGAGTCTCCCAAGAATTTGAGTCCTATATTGAGTCATTATAGATGGTCTTTAACCATCTAGATACACCCATACAAATGAGTGAGAATCATATTGCATATATTATCTATGGACTAGAAAAGAATTTATGGTACATTTTAGAGAAGGTAGGGTAGCATGAGGAATTATATTATAAGAAATTCAAGATGAATTTCATGAGAAATTTATGTCCTGATACATTAAGGGATTAGATAGATTGTGAGTTCATGCACCTGACATGGGAGCGAATGTTAGTGTTGGACTATGTTGAATGTTTCACTGACCTAATGATATCTATTCCATCTCTATGAGATAATGATATCTCTAATTAAATATTTTATCAAGATTGTGTTTTCTATGATATCAGGTCACAGGTGAACATGTTACATCTATGAATTTTTTCAAACGTGATGAATTTTTCACTCATTATAGAAGGGAATCTAAGAGAGATCCCATGTAATGGCTAGGTTGTTTCTTTTTAGAAAACTATGATCACTTCTTATAATTGGATGAATTATAATTGTGGCTATTTTTTCCCAGGAAACAGTAGTCAGAGCTATCACGGAATTGAGAATCCATCTCAGTATACTATTTTGTTGTAGCCTAATCAGTGTGGAATGATAGGCCAAAAATGACCTAAGTGTTTGTACCCCAATTTAGTGTGTCAATCTTAAAAAATTATTAGGCCACCAACATAGTTTTTTAGGGGGATTAAATAGCATATTAGTGGTAGAGGAACAAGATATGTACCAAAGTATTCAAAGGGAATTGTATCTCCCCAACAGACATGTAGAGGGAGTTCCACATGACCCAATGGTAGAGGTAGGGGACATGGTACCCTTCTGTAGAAATAGTAATACACGGTAAAGGGAATAGCTTAAGAGATTCATTCTAGATCATAGGGAAAAGGGTTTGGTCAGTTACATGTTATGACTATTTCTCAAAATAGAGTGGTTGTAGGACTATCTATTGTCATATATATAATTATTATATCATCTACACTTTCATATGTTTTGTTTGATATAGGAAGAATGACATAATTTTTATCCAATTGTTTTTTAAACATTTTTTGAAGGGATTTTAAAATATTGTATGGTGTTTATTCCATTGGTACACTATTGCTAGATCATTCATAGAATATCAAATTTTGAAATTCATGTTTGGTTACTGATTTATTTGGAAACTATTCACTTATTGAATGAAATATTTTAATTTTATTAATGTTATAAATTGGATAGTTCTATACCATTATCATATTTATTGTTACCATAGGAGTGTTAAATTTTTATCTCCAGAAGGAGGCATCTATTTACCCTAGCGTTACTGGGATCTTTAGGCTAGTTTCAAAAGTTCAATTCAGTGCATAATAGATTTTCTCATAGCTCAGATTGATGGTATTTCTCTAGATGATGGTGTAAGTTGGAAGGATTATTTTTCTCAAGTGTTAGAACATTTTTAGGATGTTTTTTCAGTTGATTTATAAATCTTACTTCCCAAGTGAAAGATCATGTTTAGGATCAATTTAGTACTTGTAGTAGAGTTGGTTTCAATTTTTCCTTATATAATGGAACCAGAAAATCATTGGGATTTGATGGTTTAGTTGGATTATCTGGAAAAAAATGGTTTAGTCTAGGAAAGTTCAAATCCTTGGGATTCTCTAGTTCTTATCACTATGAAGGATGTTGGGACTTTGTGCTTGTGTGTGTGTTATCATAGAATGAACTAGATGATGTTTTAGAACCAATTTCCCTATCAATGCCTTGATGATCCCTTCAATCAGTTCAGAGTTGATAATTTCTTCTCCAATATCAAATATAGAGTGGGATATTATCATTTGAAGGTGATTCCATCGGACATACCTCATACTACTCTTAGGATAATGTATTTCATACAAAAGTTTTTAGCGATGCTGTTTGGATTTACTAATGCACCAGTGGTATTCATGTACTTGATTAATATGATATTTCTTCCCATTTTGGACTAGTTTGTGGAGGTTTTCATCAATGATATTTTGATCTAATACCATTCATTAGATTATAATGAAAAAAAAATCTTAACATCATCTTTCGTTTAATGATAGAGAATTGAATTTATTTTAAGACAACCAATTTTAATTTATGGATGTATAATGTTCACATCTTAGGAAATGTCATCTAAGAGGATGGAGTTTTAGTGGAACCATGTAAAGTTGAATCTATGATATCATTAGAGTAGCCTAATAATTTCATCAATATTTGGAGCATTATGGGTTTAGGAGGTTATTATCAGGGCTTTATCGTAGAATTATCCAATTTTGATATACCGATTTCTATGCAGACAAAGATGGAGATAAAGTTTTTTTGGTTAGATTCTTGTGAGAGAGAATTTTAGGATCTAAAATGACAGATTCACCCACCACATATCCACACTTTAACAGTATCGATTAAAACATATAATGTGTACTGTGATTCATATTGAATTAGATTTAGAGGATTTCTAATGTTGTGGGATCAAGTGGTTATTTTTTCTCCAAACAACTAAGACAATATTATAGGAATTATCCATATCATGATTTGGAGTTAGAAGTAGTGGTACATGCCATGAGATTCTATATTTATTATCTCATTGGTGAGCGGTTATCTTTATACATGGACCACAAGTTCCACAGGTACATATTTTCTCAGTTGGACTTAAATATTCAGCAGAGGTGGTATGTCAAGTATCTATAGTACATAAAATTCTAGTGGTCTTATACTCCAAGAAAGGGAAATTTCATTTTTGATGAATTTATTTGAAAGACATATATTGTGGAAGTATGGGACTCTTGTGATGAGTGGCATGAGGTGTCCATATTTTCATAAATGTAATTAGATGTTCATGAATATAAGGGATGAGTAGCTAGGACAATAACATATGTTATACCCATTCATTTGGTCCGGATCAAGACAGGGAAATTATCTAATATGGAGGGATTATATTTTAGATACATGTTATATGGTGTGGAGACAACATTATTATGGTATATTATTTTTGTAAATCATCTTATTTTTTGTGGCTGAGTATGGGTTCTAATGAGCTTGTGTGATGATTTGATGAGAGATTTCTGTACATAAACATGGGTTGTACATCATGGTTTGAAAATGTTGTGTCCTTATCTTCATAGATATTAGTAGTGGCCATGAATTAGGAAGAAGATATAGATCTTCATGGCCCCACATTTTAGCAGGTGAAAGTTGATCATTAGAGGCTACATAGGTTTTTTCGACCTTTTCCTATTCCTCAGTGGAAATGGGATGATGACACTATATATTTTGTGACACTATTACCCCAGATAACCCTTAAGAGATATTTTTTATCGGTGATTGTGGATAAACTGATGAAGTTATCCCAATTTTTTATTATTAGGTAGACCTTCATAGTTGATGATATATGCATTCCTTATGTGTCGGAGGTAGTTCAGTTTCATGGTGTTCCATGAAGTGTTGTTTCAGATAGAGATCCTTATTGTATATCATGTTTCTGGATGGGTCTTAAAAAGGCTCTGGAGTTACTATTTGTTTTGATTATGGAATATCATCCTTAGACTTATTTTCAATCATTGTTGACTATTAATCTTTTTTAGGATTTGTTAGAAGCATATGTTTCTGATTTCAGTGGTCCAATGTAGAAACATATAGAACTCATGGAGTTTCTAATAATGGAAGCATCCATGATTCCATCGAGATGCATTATTTTAAGGATTTGTATGGTTTGTTATTTGGTTCACTTATTCGTTGGTTGGAGGAATGTGAGTCAGTTCTTTTTTGGTTTATTCTCACATAGGATACGTCTGACTAGGTTTAGTTTATCAAGAAATGGTTGGTGACTCCACATAGTAGATTGAAATCATATGCATCCTATTAGAGATGACCAATGGAGTTTGATGTTGAAATTGAGTTATCCTTTGAGTGTGTCTTATGTTGGGGAAACACCATTTGAAGAAAAATTGAATGCTAGTGATGAAGTTTTTTGTGTTTTTTGATATAATGGATAGGGTCGGACCATTTGTGTACTGATTAGCCCTTCCACGACACTATAGTGTCGTGACTGACGTGTTTCACATGTCATAGTTTTTGAGATATTACTCAAACCCTACTCAGGTTATAGATGTATCATATATTGATCTTAGTGTCGATGTGTCCATTAAGGAGAATAAGATATGGTTTGCAGACTGTAGTGATATTTATCCTCTAGGTAGGGAAATTCCTTTGTTTCGAGTGAAATTTTGGAAATGGAATGTTTGTCAGATGACCTAGGAGAGGGAGTCTGATATATAAGAATAGTGTACATACATCTTTACTGGGACCCCATAGTAATTCTTTGAGAAGCATAAGGAAGATATATTATATGGTGGGGAGGATCCAAGATCTCTCCTTTTTTTCGGCACATCCTACTTTGAGTTCTTCATTTGAGCCTTTTTGGCCGAGTCTTTTTCAGAGATAGATATCAATTTTTTGAAGAATTTACATAAATTCTGGGGATGTGTGTTTTAATTAATTAATTTAGTCCATTTATAAATGTGTTAAATGGGATTATGAGATTTTTCTATGATTTTAATGGATTTTGAGATGGTTTAGGTATTTCCATTAGAAACATTATGAAAGATGTATATAGATTAGTTAAATTTCACATAATTGTGTAACATGACATATATAATTGTCAAGGAACATTTAATTATCCCAGTTCATGTAAGGTAATGAATACAGACTATGAATAGATTACATGAAGTGTAATGATTATGAAGTGTTGAAAATAACTCAAGGTGATTCATTTCACGTCATTTCCCTCTAAAAATTAATATATATCTAAATTACCCAATGTAATTTACCAAGAAAAAATATAAAAGTTCTCATGAATGGTATTGATCTCATTCCCACTCATGCAGCTTTCTCCTCACAACCACATGGTATCTTGGAATCTATTTTGGAGGGCCTCCATTGATTTTGGATGTCCTTATTGAACATCTGGTCCATTTTTAGTGGATTCAATTTTTTCCCATATCACACATTGATCGTTCTTCATTGTTTTGTAATATTATATATTTTTTTATTATTGGTTTCAATATTCATCGGTTATGAACAAGGATCCCTCTTGGGATCATTTTCAACATTTTATTATTATTGATTCCTTCTAGAATCCTTGGTTGGTTGTCAACTAAAGGTAGGGTATAAACCATAACCCTATGGTTTGATTTCTTTCAAGTATGTGAAATATATCAATTATTCCAACATAAACGAATAAATTAAATGTTTAATTAGATTATTACCTAGATTCCCTTTGGGAAATTTTTTTTATTGATCTGGCTTGGAACTACTATTCGGGTGAGTGAACCTATTATTAAATATGAATATAAAGTGTTCATAACATGAAAAATATTTTCGGTGACTTTTTGATCTAGATTCACCTTTCCTTTCCTTGTTTATTGAGAAAATAGGAAAGTTATTGGTTTTGAAAAAAATATTAAATGAAATGTATTTATTGACTGACAAATGATAATTTTTATAATTAACCATTGAGAATTATGATGTGTTAATGAGATATCCTTGTTGTTATGACATGTGTCGTGATTTCTATGTTGTAGGGATTATACAGGGGGTTGTCCATGTTTGAATGTTTTAATGATTACATGAGGAATTATCCCAGTTTACATGGTTAGGTAATTATATAATGGGATTGACACTAAGACATGATGAAATTCTTATATTCTGATCTTTCTCAAAGACACAATTAAATGATTAAAAGTTATTCATAGCCGTGACACATGATGAAATAATTATATATTGAGCTTGGCCCTGAGACATGTTTAAATTATTATATAATAGGATTGTCCCTTACTCATTCTCAAATTCATATATACTAGGCTCGTCCATGATTGATTGATGATATTATTATATAGTGGATTTTGACCCAGATTTGTGTGATTTATAGCTTGGATATAAGGTTATGGTTTGCATATTTGTGAGACATGCTCAATGAAATTCCTAAATGGCACCAAGGGAGGATATTTTTTACCATGTTTATATGGTTGGGGTGGGAATTATCATGAGACATGTGCAGACACATTATGGGATGGTGAAGAATCTAGTTAATGGGGTATTAATCTATTTTTATAATTAATTAATACACTTGTTTATTCCATTATTTCATGAAATTATTATCAGTGTGTTTATGTTTATACATAGTGGTTGTAGGATACTATGTTATATTCACAACCTATTTGATCCACTATTTTTTCAATAGAAGATTACATGAGTGCAGGATTGGACAAGGGAAAAGGACCCTACTATTGATTTGTTGCTTTCTGGATGGGAATGAGTTTTTAGATGGGACCAACACAGTTTTCGATACTGAGGACGTTGAGTAATTATTTAAGTCCTAAAAATTTTAATTTTATGGACTTATATATTGACATTTTGTTACATTTCAGCATGTCATTACATTATTACATTATTATTTATTGTATTATTCAATTTGATTTACTAGTTGGTATTCTATTTTATAGCGATGTATCCATTGTTTCAGCTACTCTGATATTTATTTATTATAATTATATGATTCTTTATTCTATGTTGAAACTCTATAGCTCGGGTGTATAGTCTACCCACTTTCCATATCACACCCATGTGGACAATCAGCGGACTCTAGCATACGAGAGGGTGGGCTTCAGGTCTCATAACCAGCCTATTCTAGTCACATTAGAGAGTTTTCGATTGGGGGACATTACATGAATAATGAAGAGATATTAATATAACTCTATAATATTATTAATTATTCCTCATGAACATAGTACCCCCATACTAATGTGACTATCATGCGAAGAAAAAAAAATGTGGTGGTTCATTTCATTGTTCTCATGGAAATAGAATACTGATTTTAGGAAACAAAATTAACATCTATATATTTCTAAAAATAATTACATATTTATTTAATAAATAAGAAAGAAACAAAATTCAAATATATATGTTTAAAGATATACATATAATAAAAAATTTACAATTGAAAAATATAAATAATGTTAGTACAATGTTAAACTCCCTTATCTCAGACTATCTAATAACTATTTTTAAGAATAAAAAGTACAGTACAAAAGAAAAATAATATAATCCATTAAAGAGTAATTATCAGAGAATAAACAAGTGAATTAAAATTGTTCTTGTAGAGTATGTAATGTTGTGAATTTATAAGATGTAGTAGATAAAAGTATACATGTTAGAATCTAGTCATTAACAAACCATTAAAAACCATTTATTTGATCATCAAAACCTAATAAATTTAAAAATAATAGATTTATTATTTTTTAAAATAAATTATAAATCTATATATAATATGTAAATAAAACTTTTAATCACTAGAAAAATAAATATCATTTATCTTCGGTATATAAAATTTAAGTAACACAAATTTTTTATTTTAATATTATATTTCATATTTTATAATATTTGTTTTAATAAAATGTGATTATAATATTAAATTATCATAATAATATTATTCACGGGAATTTTTTTTATTCTTATGAAAAATAGTAGTTTTTTGTGAATATAAAAAATATAGTTTTGTTGAACAACATATTATATGACATCATTTTCACGTAATAATGATATAATTTCTTTCATATGGGTTTTCATTAAAAAGAATTTTCTAAAGGAGTTAAATTACATATATGAATATAAAAAATAAATTTATAATATTATAAAGTAAATTATAGATTCCAAAACAGAAAATTATTCATTTAGAAACTGTTTATTTTTTCTAAATAACTATATCATGGTATTTTTAAAAAAAAATAGAATTTTTCTCTTAAATTATTAGAAATATAAAATCGTAGTTTAAATAATCAAATATAAAGATCCCAAATCGTATGTAAAATATATTAAATTAAATTTCTCAAGAATATTTTTCCAATTCCTATTTTCTTGAAATATATAAAATTCTATCTTTGCATATAAATACCCAAATATAAAATTCATTAACCTCACATAAAAATAAATATTTTCTAATTATTTTTTCTCAAGTAATCACTCTACGATTTAATATCAGACCTCTTCCATAGTACTCTAGGGGATTTTATTCATTTATTAAATTGTATTCTATTCCAACAATTTCATGTAGAATTTAATTGATTTTTTTGAAATTACTAGGTTATAATGATAGGTGCATGGTTTAAACACATTTAGCAAAAAAACTGTGGTTTTCTTATTAAATTGTGTAGTATATTGTAGAGGTCCATTCAAGGTCAGAACACGGTTTTTAAAAACTATGATACCGATCATGCCATTTTCTAAGGGGTATTCAATGAGTGGTGTGTGGTCGGTCCATGGTTTAGTGAATTACCCGACCAAACCATGAAACTTACCCAAGTCATTAAAATTTTGATGATCCTAAATTATCCTCATTTATTATAACCCGAAATCCATGTATCCTCTTTCAAATTCACTCAAGACACATAAGGGTAACTCAAGGCATGGATCTCACCCCTTCCCCATCATATTTTTTTACTTCTCCAATAAGTTTTTATTTTTTTCTCTTAATGTTATTATCTCAATATCTTCTTAATTTCGTTCATTTCTTATTTTTTTTCTTCACCTCACTATGGTACCCTATTCGTCAAATGCTATGGTGAGTTATATTCATAATCTATTATGTTTCTCTATGTTTAGAGTGTGTGGGTTGTTCTTTGGGTCTCCATTTTTTATTGAATGGTTTCACTTCATCCACACTCGATTGAGGTATGTGCTTCCATGCATTCACTTTTTATGGACCACCATGTGAATCATGGGTTTTTTTAAAATAGTGATCATAAAATTATCACCTTTTTAATAGTATTAAATTTAATATGAATGTTTTTTAAACATTGTTATTTTATTTAGAAATTATTTTACATGGATTTACTTATATAAAAAGTTTATTAATAAGAATTATATATATAATGTGTATAATAAAACATAAAAAATATGTAACCAAATTATTACGATATGTAAATGTTTTTTGGTTTTTATAAATGATTTAATATGAATTTATTTATCTATTTTTGGTGTCATTTAATTTGAGATTCGTGTTTTATTCCATTTATAATTTTTATGTTCATGTTCTTACTATTATCAGGATGTTATTATTATAATATTATATTAATTTTTATAGGATGTTTTATTAACATAATAATAATAATATTCTTCCGCATAAAGAAAATATAGGGTTTATAAAATTTTTAAAATAGATAACAGGCGCTTCTAATGATTTCAGGGAACAACGATAACACAATTGAATGTGTCATAGACTAATGCAAATTATATCTTACCATCCCAAAACCCAAATCATATAACCTGTGATATATTATTTTACCCTCTATATAGATATGATACACACTAAGGTTTATATAACATCAATAATTTTTGAAACCCTACCAAAATAGTGAGATCCTCCAAAAGGGACAAGAATTGTTTAATAGCTTTCACAATGAATGTGGAATCAAGATAAAAAATAAGTTTAATATAGTTAGTGAATATCACGTTATAGATCTCTATAATCGCCCAAAAAAATTTGATTCGTATGAAATAACCATTATACAATCCTTGTACAAACTTGGGAGTGGTCCAACTTTAGAGTCACTGACGATTCCACCACAACCAGAAGGCCCATGATTTCCTTTAAATGATCAATCCTTGTAAATCTAGATTAATTATAAAATTATAAGTTTTGAAGTAAATTTTTTTATATCATTTAAATTTTAATATTGGCCTAAAATTTCTATCATACTAATTATTGATGATTCCTAAATATATTTCTCCGCAGTGATGGAATTCATGGAGGTTGCATCCAAAATGGCTAATAAGATGTTCTTCTAAAAAATTATATTATGTGAATCATGTTTTAAAATTAAATATTTGTTTTATATAATTTAAAATAGTTTTACATAATGAATGGGTTTTCATACTGATTTTAAAATGATATTCTTATGTATGATCTACTAATTCTATAATCAAAAGTATCATTTAGAATGTAGAAATGGAGTTTATAAATACAATTTCCTATTAATATTTTTTGAAAGGATATTTTGAAATGTTACTGCTAGTTTAAAATTTAAGGTCATGTTGGTACATTATAATAGTGGTTTTATTTGGTAAAACTACCCATGAGGAATTACCCTTTGTGTTTAGTTAAAGGTTAAATAATGGAATTTATTATGTTATGGGAATTATATATATATATATATATATCTGGTATGTTATTCTTGAAAAGGGGCCAATTCTGAAAATTGTTTTTAATGATAGGGGTATAATATGGTTTTTATTTTATGAACTTGATTATGTGTGTTTAGATGATGGATAACATCTATTTTATTTTAAATGGGAAACCAAAAGTATCAATTCTTCATATCCTATTTCACATTCCACGGTAGTCTATGATTATACACTAGCTAGTGGTCCCAAGTGAGTTCTTATCACTTCCTGTGGATTTTCACCCTCGTTAGGAAATTTATATTGAGACTAAGAGTTATGTTGAGTAAAAACCATCATGTACTATTAATATTTATTTTATTTGAGTTATATCCTTTATTTTCTTCATAGATTTTGTGTGATTCCATGACTTTGTATTCTTAACTGATTTTTTTCCGATAGTACGTTGTTGAACCCACTTTATTTTGTTTTGTACATTTTTCAATGTGTGTTCAAATATGAAGATTCATAATATCAAATATGGGATTATAAGAACCCAATAACTATGGTTAAAATAATAGAGTTCCCAATAATTTATAAACTTTTTTTTGAGATTGAGATGTTTTAAAATTTTCCCAGATGTCTGGAAGGGGTGTATGCTTCCAACACAACTTATGTTCCAAATAAATGATGTTAAATGGGGTGTTTCACTAATAATGAGAAAGATACTATTAATTTATGGTAATGGTGTTTGAATTTGTGAGTTTCATCCATTATTAATATGGAACATATTTGAAATCCTCTTGGTATTTCATATGCAAAACCGGTTCAATAAAATTTGATTTATGGAGAAGGAATAGTTCTATTGAGTATTAACATTAATGTGTTTTGTATCTCTATGATTATTACTGAAGTCTGATTATTGTTTATTTTTTATTCATATTATAGACATGTATTGGTGAAGTGGAAATGTCATCTGTAATAAATCATGGATGATGGAAGCTTCTAAGATTTTTTGGATATTGAAATTGGATTTTATGCTTGATAAGAAAAAAGGTTAAAGCCATATGAAGAGACAATATATATAAGTAATATCCCTATGATGACGTTTTTAATTAATTTTTGTAGCACCCAAACACTAGTAGATTATAGTTGGTGACAATAGGCATTAAATTTTCATGATTATGAGGAATCAAATCTCAAAGGACTGAAGAGTTTAGTGTTCTTCGTGAACCGTACACATACATGAGTGTTGTATTAAAAATGAATACACTAACAAGAAAATTACTTTTTTCATTCGAGGATAAATTTATTACCACTATAATATACTTGTATATCATTCTTATTAAACTTCTTGGATTTTTGGGGAAAGGAAACATAATAAGGGAGGTCTAAAATGCTCAGTAAGGGTACGTATAGTGCAAGCAATAATGAATCAATGTACATGGTCAAGATGAAAATGTAATAACTAAATCACATGAAATTTAAACAATAATCATATAATGAAGTGTATAAAAATTATATAAAGTTAATGAATCGAAATTTATGGTGTTAAATTAAATTAAAAAGGCATAACCAATATGAAAATGTAAATAACTAAAACACATTCTATTTAATCAATGAACTGAGAACAAAATGAATCCATAGAAACATTCAAAGAGAAAATCACTTAAATAAAAATAATAACTAAATTCTCAATAAAGTAAATGATTAATTATTGGACTTCTTGTTTATTAGAAACATGATATATTTACCATCAATACATTTCACAAGATTTTTTAACATAATATTGTCAATACATTTCACAAGTCACATTAAATATGCTTGTAGAAACTCATCTATTTTTATTGGAAACAAAACCCTGGGGTTTTTTGAGACTTAATTATTTCAATGAGACTACTAATGAATTGAAGGTATTATGTTAAATGGACCCCATAATATGTCTTGAATGTCGAAAGAAATCCTTATTTATCAGATAATCTTTTTAATTCAAAAAAATGTACATTATCGATTATCATTATTGAGTAAGGGATACAGATATATAAATATTCTCCTAGTAAAAACAATTACATTACAAGTAAACACTATATGTAAAAACAATATGGTTTTTATTCAATGAACATATATATGATAAATTATATGAATAATTAGGTATTATTAAAAGTTTAGTGATATTATAAAAGTGATTTTTATATGGTAATTTACAAATGAATCAAGGAAGTGAATTTCAATACCATCCTTGGTCATATAAATCAAAAACCATACATAGTAAGAATAAAGATGATATAAATATAATATATCCTGTGTGGGTGAAAAATAAAGGGATTTTTTTTTTATTAAGGGAAATATTAGACATGGGTATTTTAAAAACATTCTTTGGAAAAATATCATATTTAATTTTTAAAATATTTTGAAATTCATTTTTTTGCGAATCACTCAAAAAAATTCAATAAAAGGTACCCATTTAGACGTGTAGAAAAATATTTGAAGAAATTATGGTGGTTAAATCCATATAGATTATACATTGAAAAATAACATTCATTTTACATGGTAAAATAGTTAGAAAAGCTCCTTGTTCAATAGAAACAAAAAATATTCCTTTGAAAATATTTAAAAATGGAAGGTAAGGTAAAATTTCTGTTAATAAATTATATTACAAGTGTTACATAATTTTTTTAAAACCATTTTTGAAATTATGGTTTTTTAGAAGAAAATATGTTCTCTAAATAAAGAGAGGAATGGTTTTTTTTCTTAAAAACATTTTTCGAATCATTTTTATCAAAAAAAAGAGAGTGTAAATTGGTATTATTACTTGAAAAAAGTCACAAATAATAAGAAGATACAAAAATAAAAGGTTTAATTAATCATCTGGCCAATAATGTACTATAATGGAAATTCATGTGGGAACAATCCCAGATAAAAAGTTATTGGGAAGTAAACCCTTGAAAACACCATAACATTTATGAGACAATCAATCAATGAATTTATTATGTTTGAAAAATTTAAATACACATAAAATATGTGTAAATAAAATATAATATATTAAAAACATATTTCATACATAATCATTTAATATTAATTTCAAAAAGAAGTGATATATCACAATGAAAATGAATCAAGTTTTGAAATTATTTACCACTTGAAAATTCGTAATTCAAATCCCATTAGAAGAAATAAAAAAAATTGAAATTCAATGTAACATGAATATAACATAATTCATGATATGGTATATCAAAATGATAATTATATACACAAAAAAATAATTGGTGAATATTAAATTAATCTCACAGCTGTAAAAGGTGAGATGAATATACCTTACCTTGCATTTCCTTTTGGGAGAACATCCTTTATCTTAAATTATAAGGGTTATAAAGAAGATAATAACTTATACCCAAACCATAATCATATTTATAATGTCATATATTACCTTTTTATAAGATTTAATTACCTTTTGTTAATAATTTTTCATTATTTTCACTATTTCGAGTGTTAATTGTCTATTCTTTAGTATGTTTTGAATGGTTACTTGTTGTTCCTATTAATTAGATCATGATTTAATAATATCGATAATATAATCCTTGATTTACATATCTTATATATATTATATTTTTTTATTAAAATCCATAATAACTGTACATAGAAAATGAAATGCATAATTCAGGGAGACGGAAGGCCATACACGCACATGAACGCTACTTTAGTTTATTATTGTTTTAAAATTGAGAAATTTAAATTATATATATGTATATTATAATTTTAGTATCATATATATTTCATATATGTCACATATTTTTATTAAAACTATCCCATGTTACTTTCCTTATATATATTGAATGAGTCAAATCTCTTTGAGGAGGCGGTAGACCACATGTCCACAAATGATGTTAACGTATTCCTAAAAATGGAGTGAATATAGTTTTTGTTATATAAAAATTATATAAGAATAATGAAATTTTAAATTATATATATCATATAAAACTGCAAATCCACCACTATTTCCAACCATGATTGGTGGAAAATTGAAGAACGAAGGACATCGTTTCGCAAGGAAGTAGTACTCCTAACACACGAATGATGATTGCTTATCCCATTTTATGGATGTGTGTCATATTTTAGGTAAACATATTATAATAAAAATATATCTCTATATTAGAGATACTAAGGATGATATATTTACATTTAATAATAATAATTTAATGTTTTGAGTAACAAATAATACAAAAGTGACCACTGAATAAAGTTACCACGTTTTTAAGTAACTCTTTTGGTTTATAACAAAAAAATTACTTGGTTGGATTTATTCAAAAAGGGAGTACTAGAGGAGGAGTTGAAGGATTTTGGTATCTAATTTTTTCTAATTTTTTAAAATGCAATGGTCTTGAGAGGTGGGAATAAGTTGGAGGGTCGAGTTCCTTTTTATTATGGAAGAGGATTGGAATTCTAGTAAATTTTTTAAAGGGGAATTCTAACCATGTTTTTCCCATGTCACGTGGATCGAATAATTGTAAATATTAGATATAATGAATTATAAGATACATATATGAACATAAAATGGGTTTTGGATAAGTTAATAAGTCATTTAGGGTTTTATGTTTAAGGTTTACTCCTTTGTTAAGATAGTTTTTCTATTAATCATTGTAATTAATTACAATCACTTTTAATAATAATTTTGGTAAACATTTAATTTGAACATATTTTAAATTATAAATTATTGTTTTTCTAAATATTTGATCCATTTTTTCAAATTCTAATCATATAAGTTTCATAAATTAATTTAAAATTAATCCTATAGATGTCTTAAATAAATGGTTTTCTAAAGTAAAATGTTCAAAAGTTGGTATGTTTTATATTCAATTCAAAAATTAAATATTATATTGAAATAAATAGGATTAATTTATGTTTAATTGAACTAAATAAACATCCAAACCAATTCAAAATATCATTTTACCCTTTAAATAATTTTAAAAATGTTTTTAAATTAAAATTTAGTATTTTTCACAATTCATCAAAAAATAAAACATATCTAAAAAATAAAAAAATTGAACCAAACAAAATTTTTATATTATGATATATAAAATTAAGATTATATTTTCAAATCATAATTATAATTTTGTCAAATTTTATGATAATAATGGTTTCACAATTAAATGGCTGTAAAATTACCTTTTAGAAACATGTAAATTGTATTCATAAAATTGGATTTATTCTTAACATATACCTATAAACTCTATTTTCTGATTATTAAAAACACCAATTTAATATATATTATATATATTTCATTAATATAATTCACTCATTGTAATTAATTTAATTTATTAATACAAAATTCCTTTATAAAAAAATTCCCCATGTTTCCAATTGGATTTAATATTAATTTCACTTTAATTATAAACCAATTAATTCAAAACAAAATATTCTCATATGTTTATTAATAATATTAATACCCTCTAATTTAATTCCGAGGTTATATCTTATTATATTAAGTAAAAATATTTTAATAATATATTTTTGCTCAGTAAAACATGAGCTTACATGCAATGTGAGGTGTCAAAGAAAGTATTTATTTTATGTGATGAAAGATAACTCATTATTACATGAATTTATATCTATTTAATATATTATATTTATTTAAACTATTAATATACAATTAGTTTTCGATAGGTTATATTCCTTTTTAAAATTTGTATTTGTGTTATACAAGATATTAAACACAATGTTCTTGCATTATAATTACATGGTGTTAAATTCTACCAACTGTAATTAAATTTTGACCTCGTAGTTTAAACTTGATCTTAGAAATATTGGGTTTTATATTGTAAAAATCATTTATTTAAATCTCATATTGTGAGAAGAGTTAATAAAATATCCTCTTAATAATAGATAATGGAAATTATAAAGGTCACTCGAAATAACTTATAACTAGGTTATTATGTATGAAAAAATAGTGTAAATTGAAGTTATGGATTGTGGCGAAGATTGTGATCATTTAAGGGAGTTATTGAGATCATAACTCCCAATAAATTTATTGATCAATGAAAATTTGAGGTCCTCAATTAATAAAATATTTCATGATTTAAAAAAACATCAGTTCAACAAAATTGAACGTATTAGGATAACATTTTTGTTTCAGAATAATTTTCCTAAAGTAGAGTAATTATTTGTTTGACAAAGAATATAAGGAAATATAGTTGATATGTTTTAATTTTATATGAATAATTCCATATTTCAGTTGTGATTCGATCAAATTCTAATCCATCCCTTCCACTATGAAATGGATATACTAAAATGTATATATTATTTATATATTTATTTTTAAAGCACTAAATTTTTATTTTTACAGATCATAATATGGAAAAACATGTATTTCCCTTTTTCTCTACCTATTTCCCAAAACTAATATGGTTAATACATTAATCTCTAAATGTGATACCACTGGTTCATCACTAATATTTATTCATAAAATTATGTAACAAAAAATAATTACACATTACCCAAGACATCATGTTGGCTAATGGTATGCATGAAACCCTTATCATCCTTTAGTAATGGGTTATAGCCTCACCATCATTCATTATTTTTTCAGTTTTAACCTGTAATACTAGTTCAACTTTTTATAAAACAATATTAATATACTTTCAAAAATATGATCGACATCATTTAAATTTACTCATTATGTAACCTTTTTCATTTTTTCCAGTACCTCATTTTTTTTCAAATCCTAATAACCTTATTCAAATAAACTTATAATTTCATTAGTGATAATTATAACACTAAAGGTTATAAATACATTTAAACCCACGTCTCTAAATTTAAGGGAGTTATTCCTCAAATATATTTTACTCTAAAAAAATTTTAATCTAATGTATTGTATTTCCAAGAATTTCTTACAATGTATCCATAATAACATAAAACCTAAAATGATTTTTACGAATTAGGACTTATGGACAACCATAATCTCATAATCCTATGATATAATACATCACACATATGTTAATGATGACATATTTTCTTTTAAAATTTTAAACAATTCTTAGATTTTTATATAATCTTATAACCCAAATACTACTATAAAATATACTTATTTCATTTAATTTTTGAATCGTAGTAAATAATTTGACCATTTTATTTCAACATAGGTAATTACATAGAATAATTTATTACCTAGGTATTTCATTTTAATTATCTAATGAAATTCATCATACTGAATTGTAATGAAAATATGAATTATCCAATGAATATCCCTTAGGAGTGTCAAATTAGCTGTGTTGTAAGGCCCATTGTTGTGTACTATGTTATGCTTGAGTAAGGCCGAGTGAACCTTTTTATATTTTTTACCACTACATACATCTGTTCCAGAGCCACTTCTACATATATTATCCATATAAGGATTTATTTCTAAAAATACCCACATAACCTCTACCTTTCGAGAATTGTATGATGTTCTTCTATACTTATCTTGAAATTCTGACTCAGGGTCATGTTCTCCATTTTATGTTTTCCTAAATCTATTTCATAAGGTTTCTACTAACCTCTCTATGATATAAACTATAGAACCATGACCCTAATATCCCAAATCCAGTGTCAAATACCATTATATTTGTGTGATTACAGGTAATGAAATCCTGATGGAATGAAGAGTTTTGTATTCTTGATAAACTACATAAATATATGAGTCTGACATTAAAAATGAACACAATAATTAAAAAATATTTTCCTCATTCTAGGATTAAATTATTCCCTCTAGTATATCCATGTATATCTTTCTTAGTACACTTATTGGATTCTCGGTTAAAGGAAACATAATAAGGGTGAAATAAAATTCTCATTATTGATATGTATAGAGGAATCAATAATGACTAAATTAGAGTAGTCGGTATGTAAATGTAAAATCTAAACACACATTCCATATAATAAATATACTAAAACAGATGTTCATAAAGAGTATGGAAAGTTAATAACTATAATCACATACCATTAAAATAATTGGATAAGTATTAATCAATTTGAAAAGGAAAATAACTGAAACTCGATTCATTTAATCTATAAACTAATAATTAAATGAATCTATAAAAAATTTCGAAGATAAAATTTCATGGATAATATTAATAATTGAATTCTCAATAAAGTAAATGCTTAATTATTAGATATTATTTTTCCTAGGAACATGATACTTGTACCATCTTGACCTTTCGCAAGATAGATAAGTATGCTACTATCAAGACCTTTCACAAAAAAATTAAATATGTTGGTAGAATCCTGATTATTCTTCTTGAAAAAAAACTCTAAGGGGTTTTCACCAACTAGTTTCATCCTAAGAGACTAACGATGCTTTTAGGGGATTACTTTAAATGGTCCCCAAACCATATATTTCATGTCTGAATTATTAATCTTATATTTAATAATTGATTTAATTCAAAAACAACATGCCTTATCAAATATCCATTTTGAGTAAAGGATACGAATTTATAAATACTTCCAAAATAAATCAAATAAATTTTAAATTAAATGCGAAATCTTAGATCTGTGTGCTTCACAAATGTTCCTTGAACCCAGTTGGTCACATGACCTCAAGCATGTTTCTCCAAACTCTAGAGGCTTCCAACTAGTTGTGAGGGATATGGTGTGATATTAGGGAAACATTGCCCTCATTGGTAGATTATATACAACGGAATGAAAATAGAAAACAATAGAATTAGTAGTAATCCATACAATAGAATTAAATAGTGGAAGACTAATAATAGTAAAACAAGTTGGGAAAATATATAAATGATGCATGCCACATGTGTCTAATAAAACAACCAAAAAAGTCACAATTTTGGAAATACAATACAGAAACCAATGTATGAAATCATGTAACTCCAACAGCATTGCAAGCCATATTTTGGTACGATTATCTCCAAATCTAAAAACAATCATGTGCCTGATGAACAAGGGTGCTTTCCCTTATTTGTACCTACAACCATATAGTCTGTTTCGGTCAAAAATCATAACCCAAATAGGATGTCAGAAAAATCACAGTAGGCAACCACCAAAGGAAATTTTCCTAACTTTCAGTTAATATATATATCAGGAAAATATGAAGAAATAAATAAATAAAATCAAAAGTACTTAAAAGTAAACAGTCCTACATTTTTCAATTACATTCATTTAAATTTGGTATTCATTTTTTGAATCATGTAATCTCGTTATCTAGCCTAATCTCTATATCCCCAAGTGTAATAGTAATAAACAGATGTCTTAGAAGACAATATAAACAATCAAGTAAGACTGAGTCCAAGCTTATGCTTTGGCTTAGTGGACTTGTCACAATCATTCAATAATTAAATAATGACCCTTTCAAAAGTTTCTCATAGTATAATCCCCCTGGCATAACAAAACAATAACTTCTTCAAAAATGACACTCTGGGATGCTGTCGTGGTCTATCCCAATTTGTCTAACATGGCATTAATCATTTACAACAGCCACCTAGGAAATCTCTCACGATCTAAAACCCATGGTCTAATATCTATCAAACAATTATAAAAATCCCATGGGTATGCCCTCACAATCAAAGCCCCTGGGTTGACGACCAACCGGTAGCTCTCACAGTCAATACCTGTGGGTCACATCATAGTTAAACATAGATAAATGACCCTATCTCATGAAACAATCATGGTCAAATTCTCCTGGTTCAAACATCCACAATGTATATCACAAGAATATCAAACAATCAGTAACTCTATCCTAATAACACGAGGCATAGAAAACAAGGAATTTCTAATAGTAATTCTAGATAAAATGGCCATAATCAATCAAAAAAGGGAAACACGCTCACTAGGTGTCCCATAAACAAGGTATCTAACCTCACTTGTATGCAGCTACCAATTATCAGTCTACCTAACCATAATAGGTAAATAAAAATGGTCTAATTACAAACTCGCAATACCCAAAATTTGGGTATAGAATTACTTTAATCACATATATTTCAATTATAAACAACGAAAGGCACAAACCACCTACATCGATGTCATACGATTGATACTCTTGAATGTTGTCCCTTGAAATGGCCTAGATTGGTCTAGATCTAAATAAGGTGAAAAACCCCCAACCATGAATAACTCATGAGGGAGGAAGAATTGGGAGGAAAGGCACTAGGGAAATTGAGAACTCACCAGTGGGATTCCAAGGCACCTGATGTCGTCTCAATCGGAAGTCGGACAGAGAATTAGTAGGGGTTTGAAGCTCTACATCCCTTTCGCCGAACTCCTATACAAACCACTACTAGAATAAGATGTTTCTGAGGATTTGACGTGAACCCTCTACTATTTATCAATTAAAAATAATACTAAATGGAGTATTCATTAAATGTACACAAGATATAGTATCCTTAACCATCCCCTACCATAAGCGGTCTATCGGGTCACCTTCATGGCCATGTACTCGGCCATTACATGGCCAGTATACGATGCCCGAGTACAGGTCGTGTACTCATAAGTACAGGACGTGTACATAAAAATTCCCATTTCTTCTTTCTTCCTAAAAAACCCCAAAATCAAGATCCATACCTAAAATACAAATATATGATATTTCATTAATCACCATATGTAAAAATGATATATAGTATAGTCAATGAACCTATCCATGATAAATTATTTGGATAATTATAGGAAATTAAATGTTCATTGATCATATTAAACTGAATATTTCAAGGGGACTAAAAAATGAACCCAGGATATGAATTTCAGAACTATCATTGTAAAAATCACTCAAAACCGATCTAGAGGAAGAATTAAGATTTTATCAATACAACATATCCCATGTGGATAAAAAATAAAGGTTTTTTCCTTATTGAATGGAAATATTATAAATTGATCTTTTAGGAACATTCTTGATCAAAAATATGTTATTTAAATGGAATTTTTTTATTCCTTTTCTATGAAAATAATTTCTAAAAAACATTTTATTTGAAAATTAAAATTATAAAAATGAAAATTTTTCTTCAAATAAATAATGGTAGGTAAATTTTTCTAGGTCGTACATGGTAAAAAGAACATTCCTTTTTCATGGTGAAAAGGTTAGAAAAGCTCCTCGTTAGGAAAGGAAAAAAATATTCCTTGGAGAAATTTTGTAATATACCAAGAAATTAAATGTTTGTTTAACAATTCTTCATTTTGAAGGTTTTAAGACCATTTTGAAAACCATTTTAAAAAACATTGGTTTTGGAGGAAAATAGGTTTTCTGACTAATGATAGAAATGAAGTTGTGTTGTCTTAAAAACATTTTCTAAAAAAATTGATTACTAAGATGAAAAAAATGGAAATATTACCTTAAAAAAGGTCATGAATTTCCATATTATAATAAAATTAAATGGTTTATTAATCAATTATCCATTAATTTCTTTTAATTTAAGGTCATGTACAAACAATACTAAACAAAATGATATTGTGAAGTAACCCCTTGGAAGGGCCATAAATTTAAAATGAGAATAAATAACTGGATAAATTATGTGTCTAAAATTTAAATACATATAAAAATAGTATAAATACACTAATTTATAGTAAAAAAATTTACACACATAGTAATAGAATATTAATAACAATAAAAATGTAATATAACCAAATGAAAAGGAATTAGGTTATGAATTTCTTTACAAATTGGTAAAATTAAATTAAAATATCCATAGAAAAAATAATTCTAATATATACTCAAAATAACATGAATATAAAATAATCCATGATAAAACATATCAATATGAGTGGTAGATACATTACACAAATAAAGTAAGTGGTGAATATGACATATATCACATTGATGTCAAAATTGAGATTAAAATATTTTACCTTGTGTTTTCATTTTGGTGAACATAATTTATCCCCATATTTAAGGGTTTTATACACTTAAATAACTTATCTAAGAAAAATAATAATAATTATGATATCATATATTATCTTTTTATAGTATATTATTACTCATTTGTTGACAATCATTAATTATTTTCACTATTCTGAGTGTTAATTTAATCAATTTTAGAGAATGTTTTGAATTGTTACTTATTGTTATTATTAATTAATTCTATTTTTATAAATATAAGTAACATAAAGAATCATTAAAAAACATATATATGTTTTATATTTGTATTTATAATAATCCATAATATTTGGAAATAATAAATGAAATTCACCTTTCAAAGATACAGAAGTTCATACTTACTTATGAATACTACTTCCATTTCTTTTTCACGTCAAAATAATTTAAATTAAATAATATATATATATATAGTATTTTATTATCATGGTTATTTAATATATTTCAAATACAATTATTAAAACCATCCCTTAATACATTCCATGTTTAGTGTTGTAACGTCCCGACCCATGTGCCACAAACCGATGCCCTGATCTGGTATGTCACATGACTTCAAGTGTGGCTCCCCATATACAAGAGGCTACTGACTAGTAGTGAGGGTTTGATAAGTCAATAATGGGGAGATTATACTATCTTTTGTCAGATTAATACACCATTATAAATAATAAACAGTTTTAGAATCACATATATGACCATAAAAATACTAATCTAAAGACAATCAACGTAGGAGATGCAATATCCAAACTAAATAAGAAAACATGTCATGAAAATGTACATGTCAAGTGTAAATATTTAAAACTGAAAATAAATACACTGAAAACTATCCATCAGGTCTCTAACAACATCTGGTTCCATCATCCAAGCTCCATCATTAAATAATCCATCTAACCTAACGCATTTTAGCATAACTAATCCTACAAAAATAATGTTTATTTAGGTATTGATTAGGAATCCTATGTAGGGTATTTGTAAAAATATATAAGAAACCACCACTGGTATATAAACAATATCCTATTAGATAATACTGTATAATGATATATAATGAAATAATTACAATTATTATGTAAATTGTTATCACATTATCATTAATTCTTTTATTAACCAAATTAACTCAAGGATTCCCTTGGACACCAATACCTCAATTTCAGATTCAGACATTCTAGAAGGCCAAGTGTACCTAGGTAATATATTATCTTAATACCTCCTTTGGCTAATGCCAGAGTATGATGTTTTCAAATGTGATATCATGTATCAATACCTGCTTTATCTCATGTTGGTTCCCGATGTATTTCCAAGTGTGGTCATATCTTAGAGTAATTTTGTTTCCATTCAATAATTGAAACTAAATTTCCCATGTTACCATACATACATCAAAAATTATAATTTCCATGTTCCCATTCTCTAATTTATATATGAATGACCATATTCCCATTCATAAACACACATTAGAATGACCATTTACCCCATTTCTACTTCATACATTAATGACCTTGTTCCAATTATTAAACTCACATTAGAATTAACATGTTATCATTGTTTACTTAATACATGAATGATCATGTTCCCATTCATAAATACACATTAATTCTAAAATTCATTATTCGAAAAAATTTCATTAACAATTCAACAATTAGTTTATCAAATAATTACCCATTATTAATTCACCAATTAATTAATTCATCAAACCCATTAATTAATTTAACCACTAACTAATCATGATTCAAAAACTCAATTTCCATAATAAATCCCACAACTAATTATGTATTTCTCAATCTAAATTTTTCATAATTAATTCCAAATTAATTATCTCAATCTATAATATAAGTATCACAAAATAAATCCCGCAATTAATTTTCACAATTCAACTAATTACATGTCTCATTATTAAACCCCCATTTAATTATCAAAATCAAGTTCCCTAAATATCATCATTATTCCCCTAATTAACAATTTATTTCTATATTTGTATACTCCACTTAATCTTATAAAAATTACATTTCATAAAAATTCATGTTTTTTATGTTTTTTTTTGTAGGGCCACAAAGTAATTATGATGTTACCTATAATGGTTAAGTCATAGATTTGTCGGAATATATACTTAAAAAAATATCATGTTTGGATATATGTTGGGGATTTACATGTCACATAATAAGGTTAAATGATCAATAAAATTTAATGATAACAAAATATACTTAAATTAAGAGGTGATGGGGTTTTCGACAATTTTGGTATTTTACAATTACATGACCTGTAATTGGACTACTCAACGTGTAAAGTCTATAGGGTGGTCTTAAAATAGGAATACAAGCTGAATAATTTTTTTCTACCTCCATAATTCCTTTATCTCAACCAATATCCTTCCCCAATAGCAATTTTGGGAGCCTCCAAACCCTTTTGTTCTTTTCTCTTAGTGATTTATATTTTTTGCGATCGTGGTGTGACTTCCAATGTGAGAGTTATTTATGTGTCCTCATCTCTTCTCTTTTCCTTTGAGGAGTTTTTTAGATCATGTTGTAATTTTTGAATCTAAACTCCACATTTAGTTGAATCTTGATTCTATGTTGATTTCAATGGTCTACTATTCCATCATTCTAATTGGTGGGTTTCTATGTGGGAGTTGTGTTTCTATACGAAAGGTAGGTGGTTCAATTATGATGGACAAATTTGATTTAACCTAAATGGATTGATTTAATTTCAATTTTTTCATTTAAATTCATTTTATAGAAACCAATTTCAATTAAATTATTTAATACCAAATTACATTGAATTGGGGTTTTGGTATTGGAAAATTGGTTTTAGAATGAAATCTGGAAAAACTGCCAACACCATTTACTTGGGGAATATTAGAGAAATCATTGGTAATTTTTGAAATTTAAAATTTTGATTTTATGTTCTAAAATAGGTCTAATTGAAATAGTATAAATTAATTTGATTAAACTTATTTCAGATTATATTTGATAAAAAATGTCCAAAATGGTTTTGATATAAACAATTGGAGTTTTTTCATGGAAACAGAAATGTTTTTTTATAAAAAAAGCATATGAATTGGGTTTTTTTGTGGAAATTGGAATATTATAAATGTAGAATGATATGAATGGTATTAGAATTATTTTAAAAAAAAATTCCCATCATTTTTTGTTATACTAGATCACATGATATCCTTAGGAATTTAGTGATTTTTTAGGTACAAACACACTCGGATGGGAATTCCCTACCACTAGAATGATGATTCGCAACTCTAACATAAATGTCAGGGTAGATATTACCCTTAGTGGGATGTTGGTTAGTCTTTTTTGGCTAGTGTTACATAGATGTATTTGCACATTGTCTTTTCACTATACAAGTGTGTGACGATCCCTATATCCTAGAACTATAATAATTTTTTGTCACATGACCATGTTTCACATTTGTTTGAATCTGAAATTAATATATGATAATGCTCGTGAAATTTTTTACATTATTTCTTATTTATATAAACTTTTTAATATAAAAGTATTCATTTAAGAAACTATTTAAAGAATTTCCATATTTTAAAATTTAAATCATGTTTTGTTTAAATATTCATTTGAAATGAAAATCCTATTTATTTGAAAATTTAAATAATCTTTTTTTGGTTAATAAATTGTTGGAATCTATAGTGGAATCATTGGTCAGACACTATTGGTCTTTTATATGATTCCCAATATCATCCTTTTGGTTTTTTTGATTTTCTCCTTTCAGGTTCGAGCAAGAATAAAGCACCACTTGTAGGTGGTCCTACATATTAATTTGTGGACATAGAGAGTTGTGTCCTTTGGTACATGAGATGTTCATTTAGTTTTATGGTACTTTTATGTATTAATTTTGGTTGTTTTATACATTTTTTAATACTGGTACACTTCTCCCAGTAGATTTTTTTCTTATATACATGCTATTTTATTATCATTTTTTTAATGTTTCTGTAAAATGAATTCACACTCTCATTTTGTATAATTCCAGGTGTTAGTATTGAACCCATGGGGATCAGGAAGTCCCTTAAAACTATGTCAGAAATAGATTGGTTATCTGGTTACCAAGGTACACATGTTGGTTTATGACAAATTGGTTTTATATATCAAGTCTGAGCTTTTGGTATTTAAGATAGTATGAAATTTTTTATTATTTTCAGGACTTAAGAGGTAGTTTTGATTGAGTGCCTAGCCATCACTCACCCTCAATGAACATGAAGTAAACAAGGGTGGTATTGGAAATAATCCTTGAGGTTCCATCCTATATTTTTCCAATGTTTTATTTTGGATATATTGTATCTATATATATTGGGATTATTTGTCCCTTTTTTCTCTGTTTGATTGTTATCTGATGTCTTCCTTATTTTAGGTTGATGTTGTGTAGAATCATGCCTTCATGAATACGCGTGATTCAAACCTTGGAGGAATCTATTACAAAACCATAATGGATGAATCCTATTGTGGACCCATGTTTGGTTTAGGTGATCCCATGTAGTATCTAAGCTTTGGTATAGGCAGCAACACCAATTCTCGTTTAGAATTCTGTTTTGCATCAAAAAAGTGATTATCTTAAGAATTGATATTATGAGTTTCTTCATGAGAACCGAAAATAATTCAATGGATAAAATAATAGACAATATGATTAGGAATCGTTGATCAGGATAAAGTATTTTTTGGGTTCATGGAGACACCTTACAAAATCAAGGTGAACTGTGTCACCTTCATACTAGAAGAACTGAGAAAGGGATAGTGGTACATGATGGTGATAGAGAAGAAAAACGAAGGATTAGAGTGTAAATAATTCAAATATATTTTAAATGACTAGTTATATCTTTAGTAAATGGATTTATCCTTGGCTATAAATTTATTAAAACATGAGAAGGTCGATAATACTGTGATAGAGTATGTGAAACATTTTGTAGATCTAGTACAGTTTTCACCTGAGATATTATCAAATGATAATATGGAGACTCAACTATTATAGTGGAGTCTTTGATAGAATATTCTCTCTGATATTTTCTTACTATTGTTTATTTATTATTATGATGTGTTGGATAGAGTTCTATTAGTTTAAATGTACTAGGTTGGAAAGTATAGTTTACCGAGAGTTTCTTTCACTCTCATTTGATGCTTGGGTTCTTTTAAAGGAAATGTATATTATAATGATTATCATGGTTGTTCTCAATAGTAGGGTCATTCCGATCCTCTTGTAATTATTATAAGTGGTCCTATTATTTTCTAATAGTGTGGAAATATAGGTAATTAAAAGAGATTTTACAATGAGTCATCCAAGAATTATACATGTTATAGATATTCAGGTCACGTACAGAGTTTCATCCATACCTTTTACACTCCATGTAGTAACACATAGTCATTAGCTTCTTCTAAAACTATTGGGAAATAAGATTCTTCATGTAATAAAAGGTTCTAGGCATAGGAATCTAGAGTTAAACTTCTTCACATAGAGGACGAGTATCCAGAGGGAGAGAATATGGGTCTTGTGAGTATGATAGGTACCATCACTATAGATTTGTCATTAGTGACTACTTTATTTAATAATGGTGCATCTCATTTTTAATTCCAAACCTTATTTTTAATCTATTAAATCTTGCTATGGAGATTTTATCTTGTGAAATGGATATTACTGCACCCCTTACTATGAGGAGAGAGATGTATCTCTATAGCCCCCCTTGTGTTTTCTCTCTATCAGATGTCAATATTTCTTGGTGTTTTCTAGTTCTAGAAATGAAACTACATGACTTCATATTCAGGATGGGATGGGTCATTTCTAATAAATCCGTGATTTATTACCATCATTTATGGCTCTCCTTTACTACACCAGATGGTGGGTGTCATTTCCTCCTAGGAGAATGGGACCCCAGGTCGATCAGAGATGGTCCTTCTTATTTTTATTTATGGAATGTGATATTGGTGTATTCTTTTAATTTAGGGAGGTAATTTTTGAGCGGTGATATCCCTCCATTGGTCATCGAGTTCCCAACGTGCTTCCTTTTAACTTCTCTAGTATCCCGCCGCTAAGGGAGGTAAGGTATTCTATTGCTTTAATTTCAAGTACTCAATTGGTTTATATTCCCTCTTACCACAAGGATCCAAGTCAACTAATGTGATGAAGGATCATTTGGATGATATTCGATATAAAGGTGTTATATTCTTGAGTGGGTAACCTTGGGATGTTTTAGTTCCCCTTTCTATGTAGTTTGATGGTCCACTTCTCCTTTGTATTGACAACTGAATGCTCAATCAGGTGATTTTAAAGAACAAGTACCTTCTTTCATAGAAAGATGATTTGTTTGATCTGTTGAAATGGGAAAAGAGGTTCTCATGGATTGATCTTAGATCAGGTTATCACCAGTTTAGGATAAAAGAATCATACATTCATAAAACCACCTTTCAGAGAATGTATGGCCATTATGATTACCTTGTTATGTACTTTGGTATAAAATGTTCTCATTCAGTATTTATTGATTTTATGAACATGATTTTCCATGAGTATCGTGATAATTTTTTTGGTAGTATTTGGGGATGATAGCATCTTTTAATCTAAGTCAAAGGTTGATCATGTGCATTGTCTGATAACAGTTTTTATTTTAATGAAAAATCACTGACATTATGCTTATTTTTTATAAAGTGATTTCTATATTCAAGAAGTTAACTTCTTGGAGTATGAGGTATCGGGTCAAGGAATATCAGTTGATACTATGATGTTTTATTCTGTTATGACTTTTGATAAACCACAAAATGTCTTTGAAATTAAAATCTTCTTGGTATTAGCATAATATTATCTTTGGTTCGTGAAGGAATTATCGATGTTGGATTTTCTGAATACTACACTAACTCAGGAGGGAGTGACAACTTCTTGGGATGATAAATGTCCTAATTATTTTGTTTATCTATAAATTATTATGACTAATGCACTGGTGTTGACTCTTCTAGAGGTCAGGCAAGTCTATGTGGACTTTTGGGATGCATCAAGTTCTATTTTGGGTTTTGTTTTTATATAGGGTGATCAGGTTGTTACTTTTAGTTCTTTTCAGCTTAGGACCCATGAGAAAAATTATCTTACTCATGACCTTTAACTGGAAGTTGTGATTCATATTCTTAAGTGTTGGCGGAATTTCATTTATGGAGAACCATTTACTATGTTTTTAGGCCACAAGATCTTGAGTTATATCTTATCCAAAAAAAATTAATTCTCTACCATAGGCATTAGTGGAATACATAAAGTATTTCTATTTCAACATCACCTACACACCGATGAAAGGGAATTTCATTGTATATTCTCTGAGCATGACACTTAAAACCCATGCAGTGAAGGAATCATCATTAGAGTGGAACTTGAAAGATATATTTGCATAGTTTCAATTTGGAGACTAGGAATCAAGGGATGAGATTTCATTGGCTAGTGTAGTATTGATATCTACTATTCTTGAAAGGATTCTTCAAGATTAGTATCTTTATAATGATTTCTATAAAATTGGAGAATATTAATGGTGGGGAGTCTTTGTTTGAGTGTTCATTCTTCAAATAGGTCATTAAATGATTTTGGAACAATTTTGTGGTACCGTATTTGGTAAGAAAAGATGTAATGGTGGATTTCTATTGTTCCAAGTGAGTTGAATACTCGGGATCCATGAAGATGTTCTATGAAATGTAGAGGAAGTTCTGGTGGCCAGGTATGATATGAGGCATGGATGATTTTTTTCTCATTTTTATACATGAAAAAATGTTTAGGTCGAGCACCATAAACCTTAATTTTTTCTTCATCCACATTCTGTTCCTCCTTGAATATGGGATGAGATGTCTAGAGACTTTGTGGTTAGGTTTTTTCAAACCTAGAGATAGAATAATTTGATATGCATTATGATCAATAGGTTGAATAATCATGCACTCTTTGTAATAATTTATGATACAGCCAATGTTAAGGAGTTGAGAAATCTACATGTAAAAGGGAATTAACATCTTCACATAGTTCCATATTCTATAGTTTTTAACATATTTTCGTGGTTCACATCATTTTTTTGGAAAGGCCTTTTGGAGGCATTCAGATCTCTTGTTTTTTTTAGACTAGAATATCATCTATAGTCATACAGACAGATAGAAAGAGCTACAAAAATTTTTGATGATATTATTCATGCCTTTTTTCTTAGATTTAGTGGAGCTAGATATGATCAATTGAGGTTGGGTGAATTTTGTTATATCAATAGTTACTAGTCCATAATATGAAAGGATCCTTTTGAGGGCTTGTATTTCCAATCTTGAAGATATTTGTTATGTTGGTCGAAGGTTGGAGAAAGTTACTTGGTTGGACAAGGTTTAGTGCAGGGGATGATGCAAATTATTCAGTCAATATTTTTGAAAATGTTAACAGCACAGAGCTGATATAAGACATTTATTGATCGTCTCCATAGACCATTGGAATTATCAATTGGTGACCAGGTGTATTTTAAGCTTCACCATGTTTAGGTCATCGAAGGATTTAGAAGAAATGAATGATTGATCCTCATTTTTTAGGACCTTTTGAGGTTTTTGAGTAGGTTGGAAAATTTAATTATCATTTATCACTTCCTCCATGTCTAATTTCAATAACAAAATGTGTTATATGTATCTAAAATCTATATGTATCAATCTGACCCATCCCATGTTCTTTGATAGAGTTATCTTGATGTTTATCTTGATTTCTCTGTGATTGAATGACCAGTCAGAATATTTGATTCTGAAACAAAGGTACTTTGTGGGGGAATCACAGTTTTAATTCACATGAGACATGAGAGCGTGTGGCACTGATTAGAGATTAGTGGCCTCACCTTTATGATATGGATGCTTCGTGGAAGAATTTCTAGGAATAGAATGATTTATGGGGGCTATAAAATCTCATTACTCTTATAAAAGTTATGTTTCAAACCATGTAATGGTTTTAATTTTTTTCTGGGTAGGGGTGAGAAAGAATTTGGATTATACCTATAAGGGTTAATTCATCGATTTTTTGTATTCTCATAATAAAAAATTGTTTTTCTACTACCTACAGGGGATTTACACGTCGTGTAACATTTTTAAATGAATTGTGACTTAAAATGAAAATAAAATATGTTTTTAATAATAGGCGAAGAGTTTTTTGAATTTGTTTTGAGATTTTTAAAATATATTATGTGTAATTTGATTATATTTCAAAGTATTTCTTGGAGGGTGTTTTTTAAAAAAGCATCCCAGTTGAATTTGTCTTTCTTTCTTTGTTCGAGATTCCTTTCTCTATACCAGGATCCTTCCCCATGAGAATTTCAGATCCTCTAACCCATCAAGTTATTTTTGTTTTCTGATTGATCAATATTATGATTGTGGTTTGACATTCTAGGTGAGTGTTCTCCCTTTCCTTCCATCTCTTCTATTATCCTCTCGGGAGTTTGTTAGATCATCTTAGAATTGACGAGTAAAGACTTCGTATTGTTCTTAAATATTGGTTCTAGGTTGATATCTTAGATCTCATGTTTTTCCCTTCTTGTTGGTGGGTTCTCTTGCGGGCATTGTGTTTCCATGAGATAGGTAGGTGGTTCCATTATAATATCAAAATTTGATTTTACCAAAATGGATGGATTTTATTTCAGTTGTTCTATTTAAATTCAATTCCTAGAAACTGCCTTAAATTTATTTATTTAAAACCTAATTCTGTTGAATTGGGGATTTGGTTCTGAAAATATTTTTATGGAAGAAATTGGGAGAATCCCCCAACTCCAGTGAATTGGGGTGTGTTAGAGAAATTGATGGAAATTTGTAAAATTAAAATTTTTTAAGATAAATTGTGATATTGTTTTGATAGAAAATTGTGGAAATTCATTGGATAAAATTTATTTCATGTTTTATTTGATAATAAAATTGATTAAAATTGATTTAATAGAAACAATAGGGTTTTATCTTGGAAGGATAATATTTTTCAATTAAAAAACCATGTATTTGTTTTTGAATGAAAATTTGAAAATTTTAAATGGAATATGGGAAGAATTTGATTTTATATATTTACAAATACATTTTTTATCAACATATTTTTACTAGATACCTAGAAACACATATGTAGTTTGTGATTTAGTGGGGAAAAACAAGATAGGATGGGAATTCCGCAGCAATTGATTTATTCATTACTACACCAACATAATCATTTTGGCTAGTTTTAAACCTAGTTTGACGATGGTTAGTCATCTTTGACCAATGTCATAGAGATGTGTGTTCACATTTCCATTTTCACTATATAAGTCTGTAAGGATCTCTATAGTGGGGAGCTATAGCACCTTTTGTAAAATTACTTGGTTCCTCGCTTATTTTTATTTGAAATTCATATATGTTAATGTTATTAAATTATTTCAAATGACATTTGATTTAATAATTTTTATATATAAAAACATTTAATTAATCCAAAATTAATATTATTTCTCTCATTAAAAATGTATTCCATATTTTGAAATGTAAAGCCTGAATTTTTTAAATATTTCTTTAATAGCCAAACCTATTTATTTAAAAATTGAAAATATCTTTATTTAATTAATTAAATGTTGTCATATATTATGTAAAACATGGTGAGACCCCACTATGCTTTTATCTCACACTCGATATGTTCCTTAGGGTGTTTCTTGATTATATCCTTCCATGTTCGAGAAAGGGTAATGCATTGCATGGAGGTTGTTATATTTTTTGATTCGTAAACATAGAGAGTTTCTACCTTTAAAACATGGGTTGTTCTTTCAGTTTTCTGGTACTTTTTTATAGTACTTTGGGTTATTATACCTTTTGGACTATTAGAACACTTTTCCTAGTGATTGTTTTCATAATTGAATAATTTTTTATTATCTTTCATCCCAAATGATTTTGGAAAATCATTCCCACTATCATTTTGTATGTAGTTAGGATCCAGTCATTTACCCATGGGGATTGGGAATGACCTTTGGTTTATACTAATTTTAGCCCTGTTATCATGTGTCTAGGGTACTAAGGTTGGTTCATGACAACAATACATAAATTAATCAATTGAATAAATTAATTAAACCAATTTAGGAATTCAAATTTCTAAAGGCTGGTTGAAATTATACGGTTTTCATACATGTATCAAAATAACTACTATGAGAATTCAATGTTAGTCCAACAACCTTAATTATCTAATGGATAAAAACCAATGAAAATCCCCATAAATTGAGCGGCATAATGTTGTAGATCTAGATCTGAATAAAAAATTCCAAAATCAATATCATGTAAATCTATACCTAGATCAAGAATCATTTATCTAGATCTCACCCAATAGATTTATATCATTCCATAATAGCATATTAAATCACTAAAATAAGGTGTAAAGAATGGGGGGAGCATAAGAGAAGACTCGGGAGAGGATTCACTAATTAGAAGTGTAGAGGACCGTTGATACATGCTTAGATTCTTGAAAAATGGTTGTCAGGGTTTCTTGGAGTTCATTTGTAGAGCTACAAAAACATGTAATAGGGCCTTGTGTTGAATAAGGGTAAAAATATGTGAGTTTTGGTGTTTTGTGGAATTTTACAATAAATTTTCCATCTTAATTAATTCTCATGCATGGTTAGTTGGGTTAGGGTTCACCGTTTTCCCAAACTATGCACCAGTTGTGCACCTATAATTTTAGGGGTGCACAGTTACTCCAGAGAGGGCACATGGTTACACAAACTCTGTTCCACCCATGTGAATTAACTCTACTCGGGTTCACATATTTATCTAGGATGGGGAACATGGTTTTTATTAACCATGTTCCAATAATGCACTACCCATTTTCTTTCATTTTTCTCAAAATTTCACCCAAACACACCTGAATTCATAACCCCAACAAAAAGGAACATACGAGTACCTAAAAATGAGCCTGAGATAGATCCATAAAAGATTTGGCAACTGAGCCAACATATTTGATTCCCTTTCCCATGTATCCTCCTTTACACACCAATGTTGCTATAATTCTCAAACTATCGGCACGGTCCATCCCCAAAACACATTCTCATTGTGATCCATCACACGTATCAGATTCTCCTCCGTAGATGCTTTTATCTCAGGATCAACATCATCCACATCGATCACATGAGAATGATAGGGGTTATACCACAATAGTTGTGACACATGGAAAACACTATGCATAGAACTGTATTTTTTTTGTAAGATCAAATTGGTATGCCATGGACATGATTCATTCCACTACCTCAAATGGCCCAATGAACAAACGTTCCAACAATCTCTTCTTATGTATCTTACAGTGACCCATCCAAGGAGACTCCTGAAGGAATACATGATCAGCCTCAGTAAACTCTGTGGGTAATCTTCATCAATTAACATTTGAATTCTTCCAAATCGGAGTCATAGACATACCATTATAAATTAGCTGAACCTACTCTCACATCCCCTACATGAGTCTTGGTTACAAAAACACTAACTCACCAGCCACCATCCATTATAGGATTGATCTACATGGCCTACTATATATATCCTCATATGGTTCCATCAATATTATTTCCACATAACTATTTTATAAGAAAACTCCAATAAATATATGTTTTTTCTCGATATGCACTAAAGTTAAGAACACATTCTTATTACATATCCTAAATAACATGTATAGTAACCTATTACATCCCATCATTCTATTGGTGAAAAGTCATACTTAATAATACATGCGTATCAAAAAAAATTTGTAGGCCCTATGAGAGGCATGAAGTAAAACGAGATTCATGATCTAAAGATATAGTTTTTGGAACCCCGGGTACAATAACTATATACCAAACATAGAAATATCCCAACTGGATCACAGAGAAAGTCTCATGTATAGTCAAAAAATGTTCTAATTTTGTTATTTATTCCACAAGAAACTAGAGAACATCATTATTCCCTAGCATCTTCAAGAGACCCACCACATTTTCCATTTCCAAATCATCCCACATAATCTTTTGAATGGGTAATGACTTTTAAAATCCTCTAAGATAAGGATACTTGGCCTTAACCAAATGATAGGTGTAACATCGTGTCATAAACCCTACTATATCTTTTTTCATGCATGGCCACCAAAATTTTCATCGCAGGTCATGATAAATTTTGGTCATACTTGGTTATACCACTGACTTTGAGGTGTGAAATTACCACATAATCTCTTTTCCCTTTCTATTAGTAAGAACAACCTAATTCTTGATGTAGATTTTCTCATCCTCATCTATTAATCAATCTGAAGGTGACATCCAACCTTCCATGCTTTCCCTTGAGGTCAAGCACTCTGGATCATCATACTTCATGTCTTAGATCTATCTCAAAAGTGTATAGTCCACTATAATAGATAATAGAGTCATATGTTTTAAGATCTCCCAAACCACCACATGTATCTCATACAGTAAGGTGATCATCTTCCACTATGATCTAAACTCTTGAACTACCTGAATATGAGTTTTCATGCTAAAATAATTAGAGACACTATTTTATTTAACATTTATATTTTATAGCTCGAAATAAAATGACTACATATAATCGACCCATATCTAATGTTGGAGATTCAAATATCACTATGCTCACATATAACATAAGAACTTATGATCTATATACATAGTGATCTTCTCACCCAATAGATAGTGATAACAAAACATCAGAGCATAAAACATGTCCACTAGCACGAGGTCATGCATATCATAGACCTAATCATGTGGTCTTAGCTTCCACACCCCATATGATACAACATTACCTCCTTCCATAAATACATCTCCAAGTATGATCCCGTAAGAATTACAATACACTTTATACTCCTCATATTTCTTAGGTAGGATCAAAATCAGTGTCATGGCTAAAAGCATCTATGATTCTAGGAAGGTATTATCACAATCTTCTGACCAATAAAACATTATCACCTTCTTCTTCAAGACTGAAAGAGGGACCACCAAATGGGAAAATTATAGTATGATTCTTCGATAATCTCTAGATAAACCAAGAAATCCAATGATATCTAAAAAATTCGTGGGCTACACCAATGATACCACTATCTGACCTTCTCTAGGTCAACTAAAAAACCATCCTATATGATGATGTGTCCCAAAAACATTTCCTGATTGATCCATAATTGAATATTAGATTGCTTGTTGTATACTTGATGCACTATCAATGTACTCAAGATGATGTCAAGATGTTGGGAATGATCTTCATGAGTATGGGAGTTCACCAAGCTGCCATCCAAAAACACTACCACGAACTGATCTTGGTGTGGATTGAATATTTCATTCATCAAGGCCATAGAAATTATTGGAGTGTTCGACAACCAAAATGGAATTACGAAGAACTCATAAATGCTATAACTACTTATGAAATTATCCCTTGATATATCAATAGTGTAAAGACCTAGAATTTACATGTAAATTTTTTAAAAAAATAAATGGGAATTTTACAAGTCCGTGAAAATTGATGTCACGTAATTAGGAGGACCGTGGTTCCCGGAATGAATTTCGGAACTTTTACTTAGGTACGTTTAGTAAACATGCGAGCGGGTATTTATAAATTTTGAACCGGTGCTCGGAATCAAAATCTAGGGACACCATTGAAATTGTAGCGTCGGTATTCACTTAAGGAGACTTTCACCTTGACAGAAGTTGGTCGAGGGAGAAAGATAATTGTTTTTGGGTTTTTTGTGGAAATAATAAAATAAAATAAACACACGTTTTATTTTATTTTGTTGTAACCATGCACTTGTGGATATTATGGGGCGAGGACCACCCGAGCCCAAAACCTCCAATGTTTAATGTAAGAGGTGGCGACCACCCAGACCTCATAATGATGGAGAAAACTCCCAACTACCTCTTAAATGTGGAGGAGCCTCTTGAGATTCCTCCAAATTAATTAAGCCAATGCACCATACTTAATTATGCCTAGCTAAGTGATTAATTAACCCAATTTTAAATAGTTCCAACAATTAAATTAGGGGAAACATATAACATTTTGGGTACCTTTCAAATTTGGTGGAATTGGGAGAGGAGAAATATTGGGAGAAAGCTCTCCAACGAAGAATGCTCCACCAATGAAGAACGCTCCGCCAATGAAGAATGACAACCCCGACTTCGAACTTCTTCCTCGGGACTTCTTCCGATGCGGCACGTCTTCATCTACGATGAATCGACATCTGTACTTCCTTCTCACACCAATATAAATGAACTACCCAAAGTAGGGGTATATTGTGAATGATTGTATATTTTACCCATGTTCTTCCCTTCTATAACAAGGAATGCAGATCAACTTTCTAATAAGTTGATCTGAATATATCTTCTTTTGTAGGTTTATAAAATAATAATTTTGGGAGGGTTTGACGTTCTTCTTTCTTGTTCTTGATTATCCATATGCTACCACCCTAAGGAGGAGGGTACGGACCTAACAAACAAGGTCGACCCATCCGTAAATCTTGTGATAATTTGTGGTGTTGAACGCAACGAAGGCAACGACGCAATGACACCGCCTTGCAGCTGTCGCCACCTCATGACCTCTGCGCCTCAAATCTCCTCCTCCCATGGCTCCGCCACCCACAACCCCGTCGTTCGGGCTGCGCTACCGCCGCTATCCGCTGAATTGAAGTCCACCGCGCTGCCACTACCGACACGTCGTTCGTCGCCGCCTCCATCCGTCGAGCCGTCGCTGCCATCCGCCAGGCCGTCACCGCCGGACCGCCATCCCGTGGCCTGAGCACTGCCACGTGGCCGAACTGCCCCCATGGAGTCGGACCACCTCTCCGCGGCCGGACCGCCACCCTATGGCTGATCCGCTAACCCACAATCAGACCACCAACCTGCATCTGGTCTGCCACCCCGTGGTCGGACCGCCACCACGCGGCCGGACCATCAACCTGCAGCCGGTCTGCCAGCCCTATGTCTCACGCCACCCTTGGCCAAGCCGCACCGTTCCCTCGTAGAATCCCTCGACCTGGCTGCCCTCGCGGCACCCATACAACATGCGGACTAGACCCAGCGGGCCGGACCGGACCCCACGGGTCGGGTCGGTCCGACTGGGTCAGACTGGACTCAGGCCAACTACGCCCCATTTACATTCTTTTGGCCATATCTATGGCACCAGACATCTGTTTGACAACCCATCAGAGGGGCTGGAAATCATGGAAAGATTCGGTCCCTTTTCGTATACCCCAATGAGTTTTGGATTGAGATGCGGAATGGTCAGGTTGGAATGAGCGAGAATCCAGCCGGGCCCCCGGGACTAAGAGGCTAATAACTCACAGACCAGACATCAAGTTGACGTTCCATCTGTTACGTTGAGACCCCTATGATATTTCATACCTATGAAATACTTCTTTGTGGTACTTCATGGAATTTGTAGTTTTGACTCGTGGTTTGGGAAGTGGTTTTCCCAAGCACGATATGTATAGGTCCCTGTGACTGGCTGAGACTTGATGACTATTGACCATATCGACTTGCAGTGACTCGACTGGCCTAGTGGGGAGAGCCTTGGTGATGTGGCAAACCCACGGTGGGGAGCTCCTTGGTGAGGCGGCAGACCCACAGTACTCGATAGGAGGAGTACCTGAGTAGGCCATGAGGGGGAGCGCCTCTGTGTGACGTGGCAGACGCCCGATGGGGAGCGACTCTATGTGATGCGGCAGACCATGGTTACTCGATAGGAGGAGTACCTCAGCAGTCCAAGGTTATTTGGAAGCGCTTCGGTGTGATGCGGCAGACGCCCGATGGGGAGCGCCTCTATGTGATGCGGCAGACCAAGGGTACTCGATAGGAGGAGTACCTCAATTGTCCATGGTTAGTTGGAAGCACCTCGGTGTGATGCGGCAGACCCACTGTACTCAATAGAGGAGGAGTTATCTCGTAGTCATGGTGTTTGGCATTGTTACTTGGAATGTTACTTGATACTACCCCTAGAATAAATCCTGGTGTGAGCTGAGTCTATACTTCTGTTTTTTCTTCATGATTGAGTTAGATTACTTGATAACTTATTTTTTATGTATGGGCATATACCTAAGTAGGGTTATCTATTTATTTCATACTTTTTTTTATCCTTGTTGAATTTTGTGAGACCTAGAGGGTCTCAGGGTCCCTACTAAGTATCATTATACTCACCCCTACACGGTCTATTCCTGAACCTTGTTGTGTTGGATGCAGATGACACACAGCGCTGACTGAGGCCGAGAGTACCAGGATTGGACGGTAGCTAGAGGTGGACCATACGGCGTGTCGGTACGCAGAGGAGACGGGTGTACATGGAGTGATGAGGAGGTGACCTATACCTACCCTTATTGTAGAAACCTCATAGGATGACCCAGAAGTTTTCTTTTCACTTTATTTAATTGTATTGTTTCACAGTTGTACTTGTAATTTTTAGTTCTGCTTGTATTCTAGCCCATTTTACTTTCATTACTCTTTTTTATACAGTTTACTTGGTGCTTCTTATCTAGTTGTGTGCTTTCATTTGTGTGTGTTTATAGGTTATAATGGCATTGCCTTCCCAATATTATGGAATTAGGCCTTTGCTGCTAGTTGTCAGCCCCTGGCCTATGGAAGGTGGGCTTGGGGTAGTCACGACACGAGCCTCAGGGGACGGGTCGTGACAAATTGGTATCAAATGAGTCAGTTATACATAGGAACTTAGGACTCTAATATATCTTTTTAATAGAAATAGTGTTAAGTGTGGTGAGTGCGGTTTTCATTTCTGGGAGTCCAGTGTTGGTGCATCGGCCGACGTATCCATACACACAGACCCTGACTTCTGATTTCCGACTCAGTGCATGAAAATACTAATTACGTGTGTGTTTTAAAAAGATTTATTTGTGATATTTTGAGTCAGATCACCAGGTATAACTTTCATCTCAACAAGTATAACTTATTAACTATGGAACAACTATATATTTTCAGGATGTCTCCACGCAGAAAGCTAGCTATGGTTCTGAGAGTTGTACGCACTGATAGCCCACCGAGCGACGAGGCCACAGTGTGGGGCCCTTTTTCAGTAGAGGCACCAGCAGAGGAACCAGTGGTACAACTCCCCATTGGTCCACCGATGCCACCAGCCTCAATAGTAGATGGTGCATGCCTCCTAAGCACATTTCACGAGTTCCAGTGCTAGAGGCCACCCAGGTTTAGGGTAGAGACGGACCCGCAGGCGGCTGAGGATTGGCTAGAGGTTGTGGTGAGAGTCATCTAACTCATAGGGACACTAGTCGATCTCATGGTGATCCTTGCTGCCAGACTTCTATAGGAAATAGTAGGAAGATAGTGGATCTTGATACTCCAGGTTCATGACTGGGTGATTCTTCTCTGGGTAGACTTCAAGAGCCTGTTTCAGAAAAAGTGTGTCCCAGCGACTCTTCGTGTATTGTGCATATAGAAGAATCTTCTTATACAGTAGAGCAGTATGATTGTGGCCCACTACTAAGAGATGTTTACTGACCTCTCATGCTACTCTATAGATATGGTGTGGGACTCATTCATCAGGGCCCGCACATTCGATCAGGGGCTCATGCGAGAGATCATGGCTTCGATGATCTCACTCAGCATCCCGACTCAGGCGGGGGTGTTAGAGAGATCCCATTTAATGGAAAGTTTCCTTACAGAGCATTCACCAGCAAAGAGACCCACTACCAGTCGTCACGTAGCAGAGTCTTTTTCATCTGGAAGCAGAAAGACATCACAGAGGTCCAAGAGGAACAAAACTATAGGTGGACGACCCCATGACTCAGGATCGGTTGTGCCACGCACCCAAAGAGGAGCCAGTCATGCCAGGAGAGGGCAGTGTTACGCATGCAGTGGGTAGGGTCACATGGCTTGTGACTGTCCGAACCACCATTAAGATGATTAGCAGACTATCGAAGGACTTCCTAGGCAGAGAAAAAGGTTCAACCTAGGAGGTCCGTAGGGAGTAGGTGTGCGTGGCATAGGAGGTAGTCATGAAGCTTGCGGTGGACGACGATTCGAGATGTTACCGCCACCACCACTAGGAGGTTCACCCCGACCGCTAGGAGCAGGTGGGAAGGGGAGAGCTCAACTACAGGTAGCTGAGGATTATGATCATGGCACTCTAGAGATGATATGCGGTATAGTCTGTGTCTATTTCACCATAGCTACAGTACATATAGACACAGGTTCCAGTCATTCTTTTATTAACAATGCTCTTTTTTGGAGCTCAGAGATTCCAATGGAGCCATTGGCTCAATCCTTACAGCTAGAGACTCCTACTAGAGCGGATTCGATGATTATGCACTAGTTCTGGTAGTGTGAGCTTACTCTAGCAGGTGAGAGCTTCGGCTGGGATCTCTTATTAGTATATATAGACCTTATAATGTCATCTTGGGTATGGAATGGTTATCTACAATTCACGCTCAGATAGACTATATTATGCACAAATTTTGGTGTGTTCGCATGGATATAACCAATTTTACCTTCACTGGTGAGGAAAGAGCCTATGCAGTGCAAGATCAACTTACCCAGAGGAGAATGTAGCTGATCACTCATCAATTGGCTATCCTTACCCTTGGAGTTGTTGATATGGAGGATCAGAGCTATCCTGTAGTGGTGGACCTGTATGCAGATGTTTTCCATGATGACGTTTTGGGTCTAACTCATCATAAAGAGGTGGACTTTTACATTGAATTTTACCCCAGGATGGCACTGATATCTACACTAGCATATCGAATGGATTTTGCAGAGCTTTGTGAGCTGCGGGTACAGTCAGAGGACTTGCAGGGGAAGGGATTCATCTGTCCCAGTGTTTCTCCTTGGGAATCCCCAATTCTATTGTCCAAGAAGGTGGATGGGAACTTGAGGCTTTGTGTTAACTATCGTCGCCTGAACCAGGTGACCGTGAAGAACAAGTTCCCACATCCGAGGATTGATGACCTCTTTGATCAAGTGAAGGGAGCACAGTGTTTCTAGAAGATAGACCTCAGATCAGGCTTTCACCAGCTCAGAGTATGAGATGAGGATGTGTAGAAGATGGCCTTCATGTGTCAGTACATCCAATATGAGTTCTTGGTTATGCCATTCGTTGTGACCAATGCTCATGTTGTGTTCATGGGACACATGAACATGATCATTCAGCCAAACCTTGATCTCTTTATAGTGGTCTTCATCGATGACATTCTGTTCTACTCAACTACTGAGGAGGAGAATTCCTGTCATTTGTAGGTAGTAATGGACACACTAAAAGAGCACCAAATTTATGGTAAGCTCTCTAAGTGATAGTTCTAGATCCAAGAGATTCACTTCCAAGGATATTCCATATCAGAGGCTGGGGTTGCAGTGGATCCAGCGAAGATTGAGGCGGTACTTGCTTGGGAGCCAACCAGGAGAGTGACGGAGGTAAAATGGTTCCTAGTTTTGGAAAGATACTACCAAAGGCTTGTGCCAAACTTCTACAAAGTTTCAGTACTACTATCAGCATTGACGAAGAAGGGGAAACCCATTGATTGGAAGGAGAAATACCGGCATAATTTTCAGGAGCTGAGGCAGAGGGTGACTAGTGCCCCCATCTTGAGGCTTCTAGAAGAGTTCGTTGGGTATGTAGTTTTCTACGAAGCATCAGGGACTGGGCTTGGATGTGTCCTGATGTAGGAACTAGAAGAGATTGAATATGTCTCTCGACAGCTGACACAACATAACAAGAACAACGCTACACATGACCTTGAGTTAGCTGCAGTGGTATTCACCTTAAAGATGTGGCGATGCTATCTAATGGGTGATCATTTTACCGTGTACTCTGATCACAAGAGTATCAGGTATATCCTCTCCCATAAGGACCTAAACCTGAGACAACGGTGTTAGCTTGATTTCCATCATAACTATGACTTAGAGATAGTATATAATCATGTAAAAGGGAACATTGTGGTAGATTCTCTCAGCAGGAGGTCAGGTATACTACTGTTAGGCGAGGAAACGGTGTAGCTGGCTACTTTAAATATATCGTTTGTTGATAGAGACGAGGCATATTTTCTATAGTCTCTTATATTCACTCCCTCACTTCTTCAGCAAGTTTGGGAGTTGTAATGTGGGGACACTGACTAAGAAGCATGGCGTGCTCAGATATCCACAGGGCAGGCACCTGTTATATTTTATAAAGGTGGGGAGAACGTCATCCTCTTCAGAGGTCATACCATGGTACCAGTGTCACTTCAGGAGGAAGTGTTGAGGGAGTTCCACACATCCCCTATAGAGATGTATCCAAGATTGGAGAAGATGTACTAGGACCTCCGACGACAGCACTGGTGGTCGAGAATGATGAAAGGAGTAGCAGAGATTGTCTCTCGGTGCCTCACTTGTCAACATGTGAAGGTGGAGCATCAGGTAGAATTAGGCTTGGTTTAGACTTTAGAGGTCCCAGAGAGGATGTGGGATGAAATATCCATGGTCTTCGTGACAATAATTCCTTGTACATCCAGGGGACATGACTTGATTTGGGTGATCGTCGATCGACTCCCCATGTCGGCCCACTTCCTAACAATCAGAGAGCAGGGTTCAGTAGAGATCTTAGGACGCCTCTATGTGCAGGAGATTGTGTCTCTATATAGAGTACCTTCGATGATAGTCTCTGATTGTAATGAATGTTTTAATTCCCAACTATGGAAGGGGTTACATGAGACTTTCGGGACAAATCTTCGTTTGAGCACCACCTTCCATCCCCAGACGAATGGCCAGAATTAGCGGACCATTCAGACCCTCCAGGACATGATGCGTGCTTGTGTCCTAGAATTCGGTCACAGCTAGGAGGACCAATTACCTATGGTAGATTTTTTATACAACAACAGTTATCACTCCACCATTAGGATGTCACCTTTTGAGGCATTATATAGGAGACCTTTAAGATCACCTTTGTGCTGGACTGACCCCCGGGAGTCAGCACTAATGGAACCAGAGATGGTATGGGCTACCACAGAGATGGTGCAGATCATCCAAATGTGGATGAAGAGTACATAGAGTAGGCATAACTCGTATGTAGATAGGAGATGGAGGCCTTTGGAGTTCAAGGATGTCGACCAAGTATTTCTACGGGTATCACCCTGATGAGGTCTACGGAGATTTGGCCGAGGCAGCAAGTTATCTTCGAGGTTCATCAGACCTTTTCAGGTCCTCGGCAGAGTTAGAGAGGTGCATACCTCTTAGCTCTTCCACCTCAGTTGCACCAGGTGAATGACGTCTTCCACATGTCCTAGATGAGAAGATACATGCATGACCCTTCGCACATCATCGACCATGGAGAGCTAGACATCGACGATGGGGTGAATTTTACGGAGGTTCTAGTGGAGATTGAGGATCAACAGGAGCGGGTCCTTCGTGGATGATCAATAACTCGGGTGCGTGTTCGCCGGGAGCACGAGAACCTCCAGAAGAGCACATGGGAGAGGGAGGCTCAGATGTGTGCTCAGTACCCCCACTTGTTCCCTTAGTTTTGATTTGTGGCTTATGGGGACGTAATCCTAAGGTGGGGAGAATGTAATGACCTAGAAATTCCCTATAATTTTTTTAAAATAACTGGGATTTTTAAAAGTCCACGAAAATTGATGGCACATAATTATGAGGCCCAGAGTGCTTGGAATGAATTTCTAAACTTTTTTTGGGTACATTTAGTAAATGTGCGAGCCGGTTTTTCTAACATTTGAACTGGTGCTTGGAATTGAAATATAAGGAGACCTTCACCTCGACGGCTGTTGGTGGAGGGTGGAATATAATTTTTTTTTGGTTTTTCGTGGAAATAATAAAATAAAATAAACACACATTTAATTTTATTTTGTTGTAACCACCCTCGTGAAGATATTATGTGGTGGGGACTACCCGATCCCAAAACCTCCCAAGTTTTATTTAAGAGGTGGGGACCACCTGAAACTCTTAATGAGTGAGAAACCTCCCAACTCCCTCTTTAATGTGGAGGAGCCTCTTGAGCTTCCTCAAAATTAATTATGCCATTGCACCATACATAGTTATACCAACCTGTGTGATTAATTAATTCAATTTGAAATTGTGCGAACAATTAAATTGGGGGAAACATATCACATTTTGGCTACCTTGCATATTTGGTGGAATTGAGAGAGGATAAATATTGGGAGAAAGCTCTTCAACGAAGAATGCTCCACCAACGAAGAACGCTGACCTCGACTTCGACCTTCTTCCTTGGGACTTCTTCTGATGTGGGACGTCTTCTTCTATGACGAATCGACATCCGTACTTTCTTCTCACACCAACGTCAACAAATAACCTGAGGTAGGGGTTTATTGAGAATGATAATATATTTTACCCATGTTCTTCCCTTCTTAAACAAGTAACGTGGATCAACTTTCTAATTAGTTGATCCGCATATGTTTTCTTTTGTTGGATTAGAGAATAATCATTGTGGGAGGGTTTTACGTTCTTCTTTCTTGTTCTTGATGAGCCAGATCCTACCACTCTAACGTGGTGGGTACTGACCAAACATACATTGTCGACCCCTCTACAAATCTAGTGATGATTTGTGGTTTTGAACGCGATCAACGAGACAGTGCAATGACAACACCCCATGGCCACCGCCTCCTCGCGACCTACACGCCCCATGGCTCCGCCACCCGTGGCCCAGTCATCTGTCGAGCTACCACTGCCATCTGGGTAGAGACGCCACTGTCTTCTTCCATCCGCCAAGCGGTCGTCTGCCGATCCGCCACCGCCGTCACTGCCATCTGCCGAGCCGCTACGGTCATCCTTCGCACCGCCACTGCAGGACCGACATCTCGCAGCCGAACCGCCACAACGTGGTCAGACCACCCCCCGTGGCTGGACCACCTCCCCAAGGTCAGGTGGCTGCCCCGTAGCCGGACCACTAATGTGTGGCCAGAACACCTTCCTACGGCCAGACCACCAACCTGCGGCCGGTTCGCCACCCCGCGGTCGGTCGGCCGACCCGTGGCTGGATCGTCGACCCGTGGTTGGTCTGCCACCCCATAACCGGACTGCCACCGTGTGACTGGACTGCCGAACCGCGGCTGATCCGCCACCCCGCAGACTCGTACTTCCCTCAGTCGAGCTTCCCTTCACCCTTGCGATATCCCTCGGTCGAGCCGCCCTCACGGCACCCTCTGGGCCTGTCGGGCCAGACCCAGAGGGCCCGATCGGATCTATTGGGTTGGGCCGCAATTTGGGCTGGGTCGACTCGAACCAGTTTGGCTCAGTCTGGGTCGGTCCGACCATGTCGGACCGGACCCAGGCCCACTATGACCCATTTAATTTCTATTGGACATAACATTGGCACCGGACGTCCGTTTGACGAACCATCAGCGGCGCTTGAAATATTTGAAAGAGTCAATCCCTTTGATTATACCCCCACTAAGTTTTGGTTTCTTGTGGAGAATGTTAAGGTTGGATTGAGCAAGAATCCAACCGGTCCCCCGAGACTAAAAGGCTAATAACTAACAGACCGGGTGACCGATTGACGCGCTGTCTGTTATGCTGAGACCCCTATGACATGGCCCACCTTTGAGATACTTCTTCATGGGACTTCGTGGTAGTTGTATTATTGACTAGTGGATTGGGAAGCAATTTCCCCAAGCGTGATACCTAGAGAACCTGGAGACTGGATGAGACTTGACGACTGCTGACCGTATCGACTCGCTGTGACTCTACGGGCCCATTCGGGAGCGAGTTGGAGACGCGGAACACCCACGGTGTGGATCTCCTTGGTGACTTGGCAGACCCACAGTACTCAATAGGAGGAGTACCTCCGTAGACCATGAGGGGGAGTGCCTCTGTGTGACTCGACAGACCCACAGTGGGGAGTGCGTCTCTATGACAAGGCAGACCCACGATACTCAACAGGAGGAGTACCTCAGTAGTCCAAGGTTATTGGGAAGCGCCTTCATGTGACACGACAGGCACACTACAATCAATAGAGGAAGAGTTCTCTAGAACCCGAGGTGTTTGATGTTGTGACTGGGAATGTTACTTTATACTACCCCTAGAATAAATACCGGTGTGAGCTGAGTCTATACTTCTTGTGTTTTCCTCATGATTGAGATGGATTACTTGATAACCTAGGTATATGTATAGAATATACCTAAGTAGGTTTATCTGTTGATTTTATACTTTGTACTTTGTCCTTATTGGATGTTGTGAGACCTAGAGGGTCTCGGGGTCCCGACTGAGTATCATTATACACACCCCTACACGGCCTATGCCTACACCTTACTATGTTGAATGCAGATTACAGGTAGCACTGATTGAGTCCGAGATTACCAGGTTTGGAGGGTACCTGAAGGTGGATCATATGGAATTTCGGTACACAGAGGAGATGGGTGGATTTGGAGTGCTGAGGAGGCGACCTATACCTACCCTTCATGTAGGAACCTCGGAGGATAAACCAGTATCTGTCTTTTCTCTTTCTACAGTTGTATTGTTTCACAGTTGTACTTGTACTTTCTATTCGGGCTTGTATTCTGGCCCCTTTCACTTTTAGCACTCTTTTGTTATACAGTTTACTAGGTGTTGTGTTTCCAGCTATGTCTTAGCTTGTGTGTGTGTTTACATGTTATAAATACAATGCCTTCCCAGTTCTAGGGAATTATGCCTTTTGTGCTAGTCCCCCAGCCCCTAGCCTATGGAAGGCGGGTTTGGGGTAGTCACGGCATGGGCCCCGGGGGACGGGTTGTGACAAAAAGTCTGAAATCTCATATGATGATTCCCTGATCTCATTTTAGATATTTGAAAATAGACTATCTCCTCTCAAATGGTTAAATAGATCATTGATACATGGAAGAGGATACCAACACTTTATAGTCATCCTGGTAAAATTTCGTTAATCTACACACAATTACAAACTCCGGTCATCATTCTTCGTAAATAACATTAGAAATACCCAAGGAGACATACTTAGATGGATAAATATCATATCCTCTACCTCTTCCAGTTGAGTCTTGAGTTATTGAGGATCTATCGATTCCATTATGTATGGTGGTATAGATATTGGCTTAGCCCCCGGAAAGATCTCAATATTGAATTCCATATCTCTATTTGGAGGAATACCTTATATGTATTTTGGAAAAAACATCCAAAAATTGTTCCATAATTAGTGGAAATATTTCATGTTTTAGACCACCATAATATAGAAATAAACTAGAAAAATTGGATGTCAGCCCACCATGTTTTTAGTAATTGGCCCTGCTCAACCTGCTAGGATATCCCACTCCCCACAATGAATATAATGGAAATCCATTGGATAATTAAAAGTGAAACTCCAATAGTAAAAATATATGTGGCATCATTACGTGACTAGATAGTACAATCCCATAATTAGGTCAGATCCTGATATGTTTGGGATATAGAGATCCCACAGAAAATTATACTCTTTGACTTTAATAGAAAATCACTTGTATATACAGTGGTCTCTAGTCCATACTACCAATGACGTATTTATCATCCGAACCTCACTCAAAAACACTACTTTCAATCTCAAACCATTAATGATTTTTAGATATAATGGAATGATAGGAACCAATATCAAATAAGGCACTAGATAATGTAGAATCTACATGAATAGTACCTATCATTATTGGTGTTCCATCCTCACCATCCACAATTGTATCATACAATGCATTTAATTGTTCTATCCCTCTTCCATGTGATTCGGTTAGACTCCCTTAAGTTACACCACTCTAATTATATGGGTTCCCTTTTTTAGAAGAACCACATCCACTACATCTACCGCCTCAACCATTAGGTTTCCAACTTCCATGATAATATGGTATAGAACATCCCCTTCTTACAATCTGATTCTATATAGTTCCACAAACACTAAACATATGTTTCTTGGTTCCTAAAAAACTTTTGGAGATTCTTATTGTAACGACCCAAAATTTCATTAATGGAAAATCCCTCTTGATCCAGTTAAATGTTTCTTTATGAAAAATGTTTTTATAAGATATCAACTTTTTAGTTTTACTTTAAGATTTGTGACCGTTACTTTTATAGCCGTTGAACAGTGATCATCTGGGTAGTTTAAATATAAGGCTTTAACGAACCAATTTTCTACTCAGACAAAGGAAGCGATGGCCTCATCCAGTAGAATTTCCCCTTATGAAGCCCATTTGTCGGAGCTCGGAAAGGAGGTGGCGTCTTTGGGCTTTGCCCTTGACCAAGCCCAAGCTGAGCTTCATCAAGTCAAGCTCGAACATGATCGTCTACGGGAAAAATGGAAGTTGATAGAGATTACCACTCGAGCAATGTTATACGAGCAACCCCAAGGGTCTGTCACCATCGCACACCTTACCCTTAGGTCTTATGCGGCTATTTTAAGGGGTTATGTAACAAATAAGTAGCACCATGTTCATGTACATTATTTTTGTATATAATAATGAATATAATTTCTAGTCATTTTTGATACATTGTAATTAGTTTTTAAAGTACAAACGGTGTTTTTAGTTATTATTTAATTAAGAATTATATTTTATTAAATTAAAGGATTTTTGAATTAAATAATATTTTAATAAAATATTATTATTAATATTAAATTAATTGTTATTAAATATAAATGATCTTGTAATTTTATGGATGCAATTAAAATTTTTATTAAGGTTTGAAAGCCATTTCTGTCAAAACCCGTGAATTTTTTATAAATGTCGGTTTTTATTTTAAAAGTAAAAATTCACATATTTAGAAAATTATTTAGATAAAATAAATATTATTTTTGGAATCAGGACGTCGAAATTATCCAACGGTGAATTTTTCATAATTTTCTGAGACAGTCAAATTTTTGGGTAAAAATTAAATACCATTTAAATATATAATGTGTTTTATGACATCATAATGACCCAATGGTGATGTAATAAAATACCATAATCCTTATGTTCGGCCAATATGTGTTTTATCATTAAAATAATGAGGTTTTGGGTTTGTTTGACTCACTTTTCAAAGCATTAATGGAGCCCTCAAGACTTATTCAACACTTTGCCTTTTTAAATTAATTTCCATGGGAGTGTGACTCACCTCCACATAAGCAACCCTAATTTTTTAATAAGTTCGGACCTTGGCCTTGTAAAATATTGTTTTCCTCTTTCCTTTTCCAGAAACCATAGGCAAATACCATGGGATGGTTTGTGGTTTGGATTATTTTAATATAAGAGGTCCCAAACCTAAATAATAAAGAATTCTCTCACCTTTCCTATATAAACCCACCCAAGCTCCCACTTCCTCCTCACTCAAAGCCCTTGAAGTTCTTCCAACCTCTGCCCTACTCTCTCTAGAATCCTCTCAAGGTTCCACAAGCTCCCAAGAAGCCTCTCACAAGCCTCTCTCTAGCCATTGGAAGCACACTTCCAAGTAAGGGTTTTTCTTCCTTTCTCATTTTTGTCAATTTTCTTTAAGTTGTATTGCCCTTTTAATTTCATTTATGAATGTTGGGGAAAGGTTTCGCACCTCTCCCATACTGCCCTCTTATTGTTTGAATGATGGGAGACCCCTTTCTCTGTCATTAAATGCCGCCCATGTACACCCGTTACAATGCCGAAATTCCGAAAGGAACCTTTTTCTCCTCTTTTATATTCAAGCAACACTTTTGTATCATGAATCTAAATTCCTTTTCAATTGTTGGAACATGTATCTATATGACCTTCTTACTGTCCATTACATGTAAATATGATAAGGAACCCCTTTCTCTCTCATCAGCCTTTTTTATGAATTCTTATGTCACGTCGTTACGCTGCCGAAATCACACCGATTTTCTAAGCCAATATCATTGTGTAGTGAATACCATGCCCATTTCTCCATCAAGGGTATTCACCTTTATGCACATTTACTTATTGATTGTAAAGTTTCATGTATGAATTCCACATTCCTTTATCGTGGAATAAATGATTATGTTTTATGAATCCATGTTTTATGATCCATGTGGCACACTTATGCATGAAATGAAATGTTTAAGAAGGGTGCGCCCTTTATAGCGCTCCAATGCATTGGGTAAAGTATAGTATCATGATACGTCATATGCAATGAGTGTTGACTCATGCTAATTCAAGTGCAACGAGGGTTTACTCGTGCTTCAAGTGCAATGAGGGTTTACTCATGCTCCATGTGCAATGAGCCATGTCTCATGCTAATTCAATGTTAAGTGTTGTTGCCACATTTCCATGTTATGATTATCATGCTTTATCATGCCTTTATGTTCATGTCTCTCTTATGCTCTATTGATATGACTATTTCCTAACATGTATTGTACTCCTCATGTTATTAATTGTGTACTCCCTTACTGGGATTTATAGCTCACCCTTTTTTTATGCATGTCCTCAGGTTATCCCATGCAATGCTAAGTACGAAGGAATGTAGTGGTCATGTAAAGGAAGTTTTCAATAAGGATGTTGTATTTCAAGTTTAAAGTTTTTATGTAATGATCCTAAGCCCCAAAGACACTAAACCTCTCGATCTTCTTTGTTGTATCAAGTGAAGTTTTATGTAATAAAGCATGTTTAAGTTGTAATAAAAAGAAGGGTTGTCATAGTTGGTATCAAAGGATAGGTTTAGTTATTTTTGGGATTAGGAAACCCTAGTAAAGCCTTAGATACAAGACTAAGCATAATAAAAACATCTCTATGTTTTGGTAAATACTAAGTAAGTGGTTTATCAAACAAATACATCCCTGTCTGGATACGAGCAGGTAGAGGCGGCTCTGGCACAGATGTATCCTAGGGGTAAAACCCGAAAACACTGCTTTGAGCTAGACTCGAATGGGAACTGGTGCACGACAACGGGCCTTGCTGGACTCTTGGTTACGATACTCCCGGGGGATATGTTTTGATAAATTCACAATCTTAGTATGAACCCTTATTAAGGGAAAAATTCCCCTAAGAATATATGTTAGAAGGAAGATCATGAATAGCCTGGATTGAATCCTATAGACTCATGAGTTAAAGAGATTAAAGTTTATTTATAAGTCATCAACTTTTGTCTTTGGATTAACCTTTATGTGTTACCCCTAACTTTCTTTTATTCCAGCCAATGGCCGGTAATATGAGGACTCGGGCTAACAACCGTTGTGAAGATTAGTGTGATGATTGTACTTATGAGATGCCCAATCCAATGGGAGCGGGAATCGCGAACTTTGTCACGCTTCTCTCTCAGCTAACTCAAGTTTTGAATAGAAACACTGGTCAAGAGGAACGTTCAACCCCCCCTAAGAAAGAACAAGTCGCTATTGAAAGCTTCATGAGACAAAGGCCTCCTACTTTTAGTGGATCATCCGATCCCACGATTGCTGAACAATGGATCAACTCCATTGAAAAGATATTCTCTATCCTCCAATTCTCTGAAAAAGAGAAGGTTCTCCTGGCGGCTTGTCGTATGGAGGGTGAAGCTGATCAATGGTGGACGTTGATCAAAAATACGAAGCCTGAAGAGGATATCGAGGCTTTGGAATGGAAGGTATTCCGGAAGATGTTTTTCGATAAATATTTTCCACGCACCCTCCGTCTTAAGATGGAAAGGGACTTCCTTTCCCTCAAGCAGAAAGATGAGGAATCTGTGGGAGCGTACGAGGAAAACTTCACAAGGCTTGCACGATACGCTTCCGGCTTTGTCGTTACCCCCGAATGCAAGGTTGACCGCTTCTTTGGTGGGCTGAAGCCTAGCTTGCGGAAAGCATTAGCGATCCGTGACTTCGACAGCTATGAGGAAATTGTCCGATGTGCCCTCAACGTTGAAATGGAGATCGGAGAATCACAGGGGTATCATGGGGACAAGAAGCGGAAGGTGGACTTCAATGCTGGTGGTCCGATGGATAAATCCAACGGCGCTAAGAAATTCCAGCACCCCACTTGCCAAATGTGTGGAAAGAAGCACCCTGGAAATTGCTTTAGGGGGACAAGAAAATGCTTCAAGTGTGGAAGAGAAGGGCACCTAGCTGTTAACTGTCAGCAAGAAGGACCCGCGACTGCGACAGAGGAGAGGAACGCTCCGTTCGAACCTCAACGCGTTGTTCAATGCTTCAAATACAAAGAACCGGGTCATTTTGCGAATCAGTGCCCTAATCCAAGGGTTATCGGAGGCAATCAACAACCTCGAAGACAGCAAGGAAGAGCTTTTGCCATCACTTCTGCTGAAGTGAACCCCGACAACGAAGTGGTGACAGGTACGCTAGTTATTCATTCAAGAATAGCAAACGTACTTTTTGATTCAGGTTCTACGCATTCTTTTATATCTCAAAAGTTTAGTAGAACAATCCCTGCACCACCACAAATCATGGAAGTAAAGATGTCGGTGAGTACGGAAAATGGGGCAATCATTGCATCCCATGAGTATAAGTCCTCCCCTGTTATAATCTGTGGATTGAATTTCCCGGCGAACCTCGTCATACTCCCTTTGGTGGAATTTGATGCAATTCTTGGCATGGATTGGCTTTCCTTATATAGAGCCAACATAAATTGTCGGGAGAGGGAAATCACACTCCATATAGAGAATCGATCCCCAATTCTTTACAAGTGTCAGGAGGAAGATGAATCTCCTTTAGCTCCATAATCTCAAGCATGGATATTACTGCCTTATGAGCATGCATATCTGGCTCAAATGATTGAGTCCAAGGAAGAAACCACCCTTGAAGAAATTCCTATTGTGAGGGAATTCGCTGAAGTATTTCCCGAGGAACTTCCTGGTCTTCCTCCAAGAAGAGATGTTGAGTTCTCAATTGAACATATACCTGGGGCGCTACCAATATCCAAGACTCCATATAGAATGGCTGTGGTTGAGCTTGAAGAACTGAAGAAACAACTACAGGAGAATATGGATAAAGGGTTTATACGCCCAAGTGCATCACCATGGGGTGCACCAGTCCTCTTCGTCAAGAAGAAGGATGGGTCAATGCGGCTTTGCATCGATTATCGTGAACTTAACAAAATCACGATAAAGAACAAGTATCCTCTCCCAAGAATCGATGACTTGTTTGATCAGCTGCGTGGAGCACAATACTTCTCCAAGGTCGACTTGCGGTCGGGATATTATCAAGTAAGGGTGAAGAAGGAAGATATTCCCAAGACTGCTTTTCGTACAAGGTACGGGCACTATGAATTCATAGTAATGCCTTTTGGACTCACCAATGCTCCAACAATATTCATGGACTTGATGAATAGAGTCTTTAGAGATTACCTAGATAAATTTGTGGTAGTCTTTATAGATGATATTCTAATATACTCCAAAACCAAGGAGGACCATGAGGAGCATTTAAGAACTGTACTGGAGACTTTGCGCAAGGAGAAGCTCTATGCCAAGTACAGCAAGTGTGAGTTTTGGTTGAAGGAGGTCTCATTCTTGGGTCATATCATCACAAGCAATGGGATATCTGTGGACCCCTCCAAAACAGATGCAATTGAGGGATGGCCGAGGCCAACATCGGTAACTGATATCCGTAGCTTCTTGGGGTTAGCTGGATATTATCGACGATTTGTGAGAAACTTCTCACGATTGTCCAACCCTCTTACCAAGCTAACTCGAAAGGGAGTAAAGTTTGCTTGGAGTGATGAATGGGAATAAAGCTTCAAGGAGTTGAAAAGGAGGCTTATCACTGCACCTGTGCTCACTTTACCCACAAGTGGGGAGCTTTTTGTGGTATTCAGTGATGCTTCGAAGAAGGGCTTAGGATGTGTGCTGATACAGAATGATAAAGTGATATCCTATGCCTCACGACAGTTGAAAATCCCTGAGCAAAACTATCCAACGCATGATCTGGAGTTGGCGGCGGTGATCTTTGCCTTGAAAATCTGGCGGCATTATCTCTATGGAGAGAAATGTGAGATATATACTGACCACAAGAGTCTTAAATATATATTCACACAGAAAGAGCTTAATATGTTCCAGAGAAGATGGATAGAGCTCATAAAGGATTATGACTGTTCAATACATTACCACCCTGGGAAGGCGAACAAGGTGGCGGATGCCCTAAGTAGAAAGGATCCAGCAATTCTATCAATGATGAGAATTGATAAGGATCCAATCTTCTTAGACTTGATGAAGATGGACGTGGGAATCATAAAGAAGGGAACATCATCAATCCTTTCACAAATGATTGCTTAAACATCTCTTTTGGAAAGGTTAAAGGATGCTCAAAAGGATGATGCGAGAATCCAAGAAAAAGTGGAAGATATCAAAAAGGGAAAATCCTCAGAGTTTAATGTTAATGAAGAAGTAATTGTGAGGTTTGGGAAAAGACTATGTGTCCCATCAAGTTCGGAGCTGAAGAAGGAACTTTTGGATGATGCACATAGTTCAAATTTCTCTATTCACCCAGGGAGCACAAAGATGTATCGAGATCTCCGAGAAAACTTTTGGTGGGATAATATGAAGAAGGAGATCGCTGAATATACATCAATGTGCCTGGTGTGTCAGCAAGTGAAAGCAGAGAGGCAGATGTCTAAGGGGATGATGCAACCATTGCCCATACCAGAATGGAAATGGGAGAACATCACCATGGACTTCGTCACTAGACTTCCAAGGACATCCACAATCAACAATGCAATCTGGGTTATTGTGGATCGTCTTACAAAGACTGCACACTTCATTGCTATTCGAGAGGATTTCTCTTTGGATCAACTGGCACGGATATATATCAGGGAAGTGGTACGGTTGCATGGAGTACCACTACCTATTGTGTCTGACCGAGATCCAAGATTTACCTCTAAGTTTTGGAAGAGTCTTCAACATGCTCTGAATACTGAACTGAACTTCAGTACGGCCTATCATCCTCAAACTGATGGCCAATCCGAGCGGACTATCCAAACACTTGAGGATATGTTGAGAGCGTGCTCAATGGACTTTAAAGGAGGATGGGATCAACATCTTCCTCTAGTTGAGTTCTCTTATAATAATATTTTCCACTCGAGCATCCAAATGGAACCATATGAAGCCCTGTATGGGAAAAGTTGTAGAACACCGGCATGTTGGGATGAGGTCGGTGAACGTAAGCTGCTTGGACCAGAAATGGTCGAAGAAATGGTGGAGAAGGTGAAAACTATTCAGCAGCATATCAAGGTAGCCCAAAGTCGACAGAAGAGTTATGCAGATAATCGTCGACGAGACCTTGAGTTTAAAGTCAGAGACATGGTGTTTTTACGCATATCTCCGTGGAAGAAGGTCATGAGGTTTGGAAAGAAAGGGAAGTTAAGTCCAAGGTACATCGGCCCATTCGAGATTCTTGATCGTGTTGGGGCTGTGGCCTATCGACTATCACTTCCACCTACTATGGCCAAGGTGCATGATGTCTTCCATGTATCCCTCTTAAGGAAGTACATACCAGACCCTTCACATGTACTCTCTTCCGAGGTGGTACAATTAGAAGACGATCTTTCTTATGAGGAGCAACCAGTGAAGATCTTAGATCGTAGAGAAAAAGTTCTACGAAATAAGACAATTCCCCTCGTCAAGGTGTTGTGGAGAAACCACAAGTTTGAAGAAGCAACTTGGGAGTCGGAGGATATGATGAAGCTAAGTTACCCACATTTGTTTTAGTGTAGGAAAAGGGAAATTTCGAGGGCGAAATTTCTTAAGGGGGGAATGTTGTAACGACCCAAAATTTCATTAATGGAAAATCCCTCTTGATCCAGTTAAATGTTTCTTTATGAAAAATGTTTTTATAAGATATCAACTTTTTAGTTTTACTTTAAGATTTGTGACCGTTACTTTTATAGCTGTTGAACAGTGATCATCTGGGTAGTTTAAATATAAGGCTTTAACGAACCAATTTTCTACTCAGACAAAGGAAGCGATGGCCTCATCCAGTAGAATTTCCCCTTACGAAGCCCATTTGTCGGAGCTCGGAAAGGAGGTGGCCTCTTTGGGCTTTTCCCTTGACCAAGCTCAAGCTAAGCTTCATCAAGTCAAGCTCGAACGTGATCGTCTACGGGAAAAATGGAAGTTGATAGAGATTACCACTCGAGCAATGTTATCCGAGCAACCCCAAGAGTCTGTCACCATCGCACACCTTACCCTTAGGTCTTATGCGGCTATTTTAAGGGGTTATGTAACAAATAAGTAGCACCATGTTCATGTACATTATTTTTTTATATAATAATGAATATAATTTCTAGTCATTTTTGATACATTGTAATTAGTTTTTAAAGTACAAACGGTGTTTTTAGTTATTATTTAATTAAGAATTATATTTTATTAAATTAAATTATTTTTTAATTAAATAATATTTTAATAAAATATTATTATTAATATTAAATTAATTTTTATTAAATATAAATGATCTTGTAATTTTATGAATGCAATTAAAATTTTTATTAAGGTTTGAAAGCCATTTCTGTCAAAACCCGTGAATTATTTATAAATGTCGGTTTTTATTTTAAAAGTAAAAAATCACATATTTAGAAAATTATTTAGATAAAATAAATATTATTTTAGGAATCAGGACGTCGAAATTATCCAACGGTGAATTTTTCATAATTTTCTGAGACAGTCAAATTTTTGGGTAAAAATTAAATACCATTTAAATATATAATGTGTTTTATGACATCATAATGACCCAATGGTGATGTAATAAAATACCATAATCCTTATGTTCGGCCAATATGTGTTTTATCATTAATATAATGAGGTTTTGGGTTTGTTTGACTCACTTTTCAAAGCATTAATGGATCCCTCAAGACTTATTCAACACTTTGCCTTTTTAAATTAATTTCCATGGGAGTGTGACTCACCTCCACATAAGCAACCCTAATTTTTTAATAAGTTCGGACCTTGGCCTTGTAAAATATTGTTTTCATCTTTAATTTTCCAGAAACCATGGGCAAATACCATGGGATGGTTTGTGGTTTGGATTATTTTAATATAAGGGGTCCCAAACCTAAATAATAAAGAATTCTCTCACCTTTCCTATATAAACCCACCCAAGCTCCCACTTCCTCCTCACTCAAATCCCTTGAAGTTCGTCCAACCTCTGCCCTACTCTCTCTAGAATCCTCTCAAGGTTCCCAAGCTCCCAAGAAGCCTCTCACAAGCCTCTCTCTAGCCTTTGGAACCACACTTCCAAGTAAGGGTTTTTCTTCCTTTCTCATTTTTGTCAATTTTCTTTAAGTTGTATTGCCCTTTTAATTTCATTTATGAATGTTGGGGTATGGTTTCTCACCTCTCCCATATTTCCCTATTATTGTTTGAATGATGGGAGACCCCTTTATCTCTCATTAAATGCCTCCCATGTACACCCGTTACTATGCCGAAATTCCGAAAGGAACCTTTTTCTCCTCTTTTATATTCAAGCAATACTTTTGTATCATTAATCTAAATTCCTTTTCAATTGTTGGGACATGTATCTATATGACCTTCTTACTGTCCATTACATGTAAATATGATGAGGAACCCCTTTCTCTCTCATCAGCCTTTTTTATGAATTCTTATGTCACGCCGTTACGCTGCTGAAATCACACCGATTTTCTAAGCCAATATCATTGTGTAGTGAATACCATGCCCATTTCTCCATCAAGGGTATTCACCTTTATGCACATTTACTTATTGATTGTAAAGTTTCATGTATGAATTCCACATTCCTTTATCGTTGAATAAATGATTATGTTTTATGAATCCATGTTTTATGATCCATGTGGCACACTTATGCATGAAATGAAATGTTTAAGAAGGGTGCGCCCTTTATAGCGCTCCAATGCATTGGGTAAAGTATAGTATCATGATACGTCTTGTGCAATGAGTGTTGACTCATGCTAATTCAAGTGCAACGAGGGTTTACTCATGCTTCAAGTGCAATGAGGGTTTACTCATGCTCCATGTGCAATGAGCCTTGGCTCATGCTAATTCAATGTTAAGTGTTGTTGCCACATTTCCATGTTATGATTATCATGCTTTATCATGCCTTTATGTTCATGTCTCTCTTATGCTCTATTGATATGACTATGGCCTAACATGTATTGTACTCCTCATGTTATTCATTGTGTAATCCCTTACTGGGCTTTATAGCTCACCCTTTTCTTATGCGTGTCCTCAGGTTATCCCATGCAATGCTAAGTACGAAGGAATGTAGTGGTCATGTAAAGGAAGTTTTCAATAAGGATGTTGTATTTCAAGTTTGAAGTTTTTATGTAATGATCCTAATCCCCAAAGACACTAAACCTCTCGATCTTCTTTGTTGTATCAAGTGATGTTTTATGTAATAAAGCATGTTTAAGTTGTAATAAAAAGCAGGGTTGTCATACTTATCTTTCTACAATACCAACAATCAACAGGATGTCTGGGTATGTTTCTACAAAAATGGACTGGCCTACCACACTGATGACATATCACTCTAGTAAGGTCCTCTACAATTGACTATCATATCTAACTAATCTATTTTCTACTACCCTAGACAATGATCCCCTAATGATGATTCCTTCTCTCAGATGTCACACTGCTTGATAATCCGGTAGAAACTACTTTCCCTAAACAAGAAGCATCATTCAGGTTCCCCTCAGTTATGAGAGACTGATCCACCACCTCACCTAGTGTATTTAACTGAAATATGTTTACATGGAACATAATCTCGCACTTTAGTCCATCCTAAAATAATCTCTCCATAGCTAGTTCATCTCTATCCAATGATGGATCAAAATTCTATATGTCTGTAAAGCTTTGATCATAATCCATCACTGAAATTCTCCCCTAAGTCAGCTGCATGAACTTCACTTCTCTATCTTGCCTCTGTGTCTCTAGGAAGTAGTTCTCTAAGAATGTCTTCAAGATTTCCTTATATAACATACTTTCAGTATTTTCAGTATGCATCTGAACATACCGCTATCACCATGTTGATTCTCGTAGTATATAAGAATCAAACATTACCCTCCCCTCAAGAGAATTCTCTGAATTTTCAAGTACCATCTCAACAGACTCAACCCATAACTCAGCTCCCTTAGGTCCAATCACTCTGGTAAAAGTCAAAGGGTTTTATAATTGAAACTCTCTCATCAGTTCATATATCCTCTTCTTAACCCCCATGGGTTCTCTTATCATGAATAGCTTAATAAAGAAAAAGTTAACTTGGAACACTTCCCCTTCTTCCTCGTCATAGACTATCAGTGCCCCATGTTCCATAGCTAATAGATCATTACCATCCATAAAATCATGTTGTCCTCCCAATAAGGATCCTCATAGAGGAGTATCTAAAAATTTCCAAACACACATCTTGGAACTCATAAAACAACATTATCAATTCTATGTAATTTGAATAACTACAATATTATTTTTCCCCAAACCTCTCCATGTGGTCATAATTGATGTGATATCACTACCCCTAACCATCCTTCACCAAGGTCTTGGTTATATAATGTAATTATCATTCTCATATCAAATTTTTCATTTATAAACCCAATAAATCACATTATTTCCTCATTTAAAACTTCTAATTTCATATTAGGCACCATTTTAAATATAATTTCACAAGTAATGAAAATAAATTATGTTCCACACTTACAAAAAACCCATTTTCCCTTGTGTTCCAAAAATGATGCATGTCAAAAAATAATTTGGAGTTCCTATAATGATGCAAGAATTATCTTCTCTATTACTATTTTGGGTCATGAGTAAATTCTCAAAAAAATTTAGAAAAAATTTCACATCACACAACATGTATGTCACCTAAGGTGAAATAATATTCAACTATAACAAAAACAAAATATAAATAATCTCACCCTGAGTACTTGGGTTTCCCCCGTACATGAGTTTAAAACTCCCATACATGACCTCATATCCAGCCCTTGACACATACTAGGCTCATATCTACCTTTCCCCAAATATTAATAAAAAAGAAAAACGAAAGAAAACTCATTTGATACCACATTTCAACATCACAACCCCAGTTCCACACAATTGTACATCGAGTCTGTCTGTTACATGAACTCAAGCATGACTCTCCATAACCAAGAGGCATATGACTTTTAGTGAGGGTCTGATAAGATAGTCATAGAAAGAATATACCCTCTTTTATCATAGTAATACACCAACTGAAATAATGTACAATATATAAGGAACATATATAACCATAAACAATATGAATTTCGATAAAATAATGTCACGACCCGTCCTCGGGGCCCATTCCATTACTACCCCAAACCCACCATCCATAGGCTAGGGGCTGGCGACTAGAACCGAAGGCGTAAATCCCGATAAAAATGGAAGGCATTGCCTTTATAAGTAAATAAACACCACAGAGTACGTAATCTGAGTAAACACTAAGTAAACTGAATACAAAAGTAAGTACTGGAAAGTAAATGGGCCAGAATTCAAACCGAAGCTGAAAGTAAAGTACAACTGAAAATAGAGTACAACAGTAGAAAAGTAAAGCAGCAAGTTCGAGCCATCCTCTGGAAAACCCACCTGAATGGTGGGTACAGATAGACTCCTTTGCTCCTCGGCTCCAGCCTTCCTCTCAGAGCACGTCTCATCCATTGATCCACCTCCAGGTACCATCCAGCTCCACGATCTCCTACCTTGATTAGTGATTTCCGTCATCTGCATCCAACACAACATAGTGTAGGCGTAGCCCGTTCAGGGGTGAGTATACGCTACTCAGTAGGGATCCCGAGAACCTCGAAGATCTCCCAGAATCAATGAAGAAGAAACCACAAAGGAAAGTTACAATCATGAAGTAACAACCAACTCTACTTAGGTATATCCCATACATATACCTAAGTCATCAATTCTAGTTCGGCTCCAACATCCGAGCCCAAGTTCGATCAAGTCCACACAGGATAGCACAATCCAATCCACACAGGATAACACAACCCAATCCACACAGGAAAGAAAGACAATCATATCGAAGATAATGATTGAAAGTCAAGACTCATCTCAAACAGGTATACATCTTCGTAAGAAGATAGAGATGATCAGTTGTATCCACTGATTCATCTAAGCCATCAGACCCACATAGGACACAAGACCATCAAAGCCGTCGGACCCACAAAGGATACAAGACCAGATACTCTGCTGGACCCATGTAGGATACAAGTACAGAGTCAAATACTGTCGGACCCACATAGGATACAAGAACAGTAGTTAGGTACTGCTGGACCCACAAAGGATACAATAACAGTAGTCACCACCGTCGAACCCATGGAGGATTTCAGTATGGTCTTCGTCTCTGCCGGACCCACAGAGGATCCCAGTACAGTCGTCATCGTCGTCGCAGTCGCAGCCAGCACTAGGGTTCTCACACACAGCATGCTCGATTCCAGGAGGGTCCACTCCATGAGCCAAGGGGGTCGATACATCAACTGACACAAAGTCCAGAGTTGATGTATCCCAATGTTCCGTATCATTAAAAGGAACTCAATCTGACAAACGGCGCGTCAATCGAACGGCCGGTCTGAGTGTTATTGGCTTTTAAATCCCAGGGTCCTAGTTGGTTTTTAAGTCAAAACCAACATGACCATACTGCAACCATGTCCAAACATCGAGCGGAGTAAGCCAAAATAATCGTCTCACTAAGTGGAATCCAACAAAGTCGACGAGACGTCAATCGGAAGTCCAGAGCTCAAGTTATAAGTGTTTTTTCTCTGAGGGCCCGGTTAGTTTCGTGTTCAAACCAACCTGGCCATACCCAAAGTTCTCCAAAACCTTGTGTGTAATATACATAAACGACCGACTTGATCCAAGGATCTCTACGTAACGGACGGTGTGTCGACCGGAGGTCCGTAGCCCAGGATATGGGCGTTTGAACGGATCTGTCTGAAAACAGGGGTTTTGGGCCCGCTCCGACCCGGCCCAATACCCCCTGGGTCAGCCCGAACGCGATCGACTGGACCCGAGTCCTGGTCCGGCACGGCTGGCGCAAACCGGCCCAGTGCGGCCGCTTCTCTGAACCGCCTCCACCTGGCGCCAGCGGTCGGCTCAGCCGGCCGATTCTATGAACCGCCTCCGTGGGACCTGCCGGTCCCGCCTGCTGGAGCGCCGGCAGCCGGAATGCCCGACCACCCCTTGCTGCACCGCCACGGCCAAAGGGTGCGGCCTTTATCCAACCAGCGCGGCGCGATAGCGCTGCGCCCCTCCGCCGCACTCCTTCGCCGTGTTATTTCCTCGTTCCCGCGCAGTGTCGTTGCACCGTGTCGCCTTCATTCCAAACCGCGACTGTGAACATCAACAAAGGGGGGGAGCATTGGTTGTGTTTGTGTGGTCTGACATCCTCCCATTTAATTGATAACATGTGGCCAATTATTGAACGATGAACGTCAAATTAATCACGAACGTAAAACAAACCCCTACCTCGAAGAAGTTGTCGAATGATGATCGTCGCGGAAACGGCGTCGCGAGGTGAAGCTCTGTAAATGTTGATGTATAATGTCTGAGGTAGAGCGGTGTCTCACACCGGCTTCGGAGAGGAGAAGAATGGCGCTATGATCACTCCTTGTGGTGACGACGTTCTTCATCGAGGTCTTGACGTTCTTCGCGTTCTTCAAGACTTAGTGTATTCTCTCCCAAAATATCCACACACAAAATCCACCTCAAAATAAAATAAGGTACACCCTTATTTTATTAACTCATGTCAAGAATTAAAGAATTCAAAATTCAAACTCTTAATTAAATAAATTTAATAGCTTTAATCAATCTAATTAATGTGAAAGTTGACATCCAATTAAAGTGGGGGAGTGGGTGAGTTACAAAATAAATTGAAAGAGGGAGGTTTAATTGGGTGTTAGGGAATTTGAAGGAGGTGGGGGCTCGTGTGGGCCCCACCCCATATCCCTCACAAAGAATAGGGGAATTATGTTGTGAATCAGCTTTATTTCCCATAACACTTAAACCACTATTAAAGAAATCAAAATAAAATTGTTAAACAAATACATTTTTATTCTTCACATTTTTAACAACTCCTCCCGAGCAAACGTACCTTCGGAAAAGGTGATCTTACGCAATCACCAGTGCTATGGTTTCATCTATGCCCTAGGATTCTGATTTTGATCACCAGTTCAAATGTTATAAAAACCTCCTCACTCGTTCACTGAACTTACCCTAGCTAAACTTCGAAAAATGATTTCGGGCACACCGGGCTTCTGAATTAGGTGCCGTTAGAAACTGGGTACTCGTAAAATGCCAAAGAAATTTAGAAAAAAAAATCCCCATGAAATTTACGGGACTTTACATTACTCCCACCTCAGGGATTTATGTCCCCGTAAAGATACATCACAAACAAGGGAAACAAATGAGGGTACTAAGCACGCATCTGATCCTCCTGCTCCCAAGTGATCTCCTGGAGGTTCTCATGCTTCAACCTAATGCACACTAGATTAATCGACCACCCACGTAGGACCCACTCCTGTCGATCCTCGATCTCCACTGGGACCTCCACAAAAGTCGCCATGTCATCAACTTCTAGCTCCCCATGATTGATGATTTGTGTCTGGTCGTGCACGTATCTCCTCATCTGAGATATGTGGAAGACGTCATGAACCCGGTGCAATGGAGGTGGTAGTGCCAGGAGATAAGCCACCTATCCTATCCTACTGAGAACCTGAAATGGTCCGATGAATTGTGGAGATAACTTGTTGCCCCGCCAATTCTCCGTAATCCATGCCGAGGTGAGACCTGTAAGAAAACGTGGTCACCATCCTCGAACTCTAGTGGTCTCTGCCTCCTATCAGCATAAGAATTCTGTCTGCTCTGATCTGTCCTCATCCGCTCCTGGATGACCTGGACCATCTCTGTCGGGGCTTGGACCATCTCTGTCCCCACAAGTGCTGACTCCCCAGGGTCTGTCAGCACAGAGGTGATCTGCAATGTCGTTCGTAAAATTCTTCGTATGGTGTCATCCCGATGGTGGAGTGGTTTTTGTTGTTGTACGCAAACTCCACTATGGGTAGGTGATCCTCCCAGTTGCGACCAAACTCGAGGACACATGCACGGAGCATGTCCTCAAGTGTCTGAATAGTCCTCTTGGTCTGAACATCCGTATGAGGGTGAAAGGCGGTGCTTAGACGTAGCTGTGTACCAAATGCCTCCTGCAACATCTTCTAAACCTTGGAAGTAAAGCGAGCATCTCGATCGGAGAAGATAGATGATGGAAAATCATGAAGCCATACAATTTCGTGAACGTAGAGGCGTCTCACGCTCTCCACTGAGCCCTGCTCTCTGATGGGTAAAAAGTGGGCCGACTTGGTGAGTCGGTCGACAGTCACCCAAATGGAGTCGTGGCCTCTGGAAGTACGTGGATGTCCAACCAAGAAATATATTGATATCCCATCCCACTTCCACTCCAGGACCTCCAAGGGTGGTACCAAGCCTGTTGGTACCTGGTGCTCCGCCTTCACCAGCTGGCAGGTGAGGCATCGAGAAACGAACTCTGCCACAGCCTTATTCATACCCGGCCACCAGTACTGTTGCTTGAGATCATGGTACATTTTCGCCACTCCAGGATGTACAGCTAAAGGGGAAGTGTTAAACTCTCTCAGCACCTCCTCCTATAACATAGCTAGTACCAGGGTATGCCCTATGAAAAGGATGACATGCTCTCCCTCTACAGAGAATCCATCAGGTGCCTGTCCTGAGAATATCTGTGCACGCCGCGTCTCACAGTCAATGTCCCCATGCTGTGCCTCTCTGACCCGCTGAAGAAGTGGAGGTGTGACTATGAGAGATTGAAGGAAGGCTGCCCCATCTCGATCCAAGAAGGATATCTTCAAATCGGCAAGCTTCTCTGTCGCCTCTCCAAGTAACTGAATGCCCGTCCTCCTGCTGAGAGCATCAGCTACTACATTCCCCATTCCAAGGGTATAGACTATCTCAAATTCATAGTCCTAGAGGAACTCGATCCATCGTCGCTGTCTCACGTTCAGGTCCTTCTGAGAGAAGAAGTACATGAGACTCTGGTGGTCAGAATAGACTATTAAAGCACTCACCCATCAGATAGTGTCGCCACGTCTTCAGAGCAAAGACCACTACTGTTAACTCCAGGTCATGGGTAGTATAGATCTTCTCGTGCTGCCTCAAGTTTCATGATCCATAGGCGATCACTACCCGCTCCTGCATCAGGACACACCTGAGTCCGGTCCCTGATGCATGGAAGTAGACTACGTACCCTACTCCCTCCTCTGGTAGCCTCAAAATGGGTGCGATGGTCAATCTCTGTCTCAGCTCCTGGAAGCTCTGCTGACATCTATCTAACCACACGAAGGGTTTCCCCTTCTTCGTCAAAGCTGAAAGAAGTGTCGTAACTCTAGAAAACGTTTGGCACAAACCTCCGATAGAACCCAGCTAGACCCAAGAAACTCCGCACCTCTGTCACACTCCTGGGTGGCTCCCAAGCTAGCACTGCCTCGATCTTCGTAGGATCCACCAAAACTCCCGCCTTAGAGATGACGTGTCCCAAGAAGTGGACCTCACGTATCTAGAATTGAAACTTCAAGACCTTACCATAAATCTGTTTCTCTCGGAGTGTGTCCAGCACAACCCGCAAGTTATAGGCATGCTCCTCCTCAGTAGTCGAGTATATCAATATGTCATCGATGAAGACCACGACAAATCGATCGAGGTAAGACTAGAAGATCTAGTTAATGAGACTCATGAACACCGTTGGAGCATTGTTTACCCTGAAAGGAATAACCAAGAACTCATAGTGGCCATACCAAAATCTGAAAGTCGTCTTCTGTACATCCTCATCTTGAACTCTAAGCTAATGATAGCCTGACCTGAGGTCTATCTTCGAGAACCACCGTGCTCCCTTTAGCTGGTCGAAGAGGTCATCAATCCTCAGTTGCGGATACTTGTTCCTCACAGTCACCTAGTTCTGGCGATTATAATCAACACACAGTCGCAAGCTCCCATCCGCCTTCTTGGCGAACAAAATCGTGGAATCCTAGGGTGAAACACTGGGTCAAATGAATCCATTTCCCTACAAGTCCTCCAGTTGTACCCGTAGCTATCTATGCTCAGCGGGAGCCATCCGATATGATGGAGTAGATATCGGGGCTGTCCCGGGGTACATGTCAATATAGAAGTCTACCACTCTGTGAGGAGGTAGTCCTAGAACGTCATCAGGAAAAACGTCTGCATACTGATCCACCAGTACAGGAAAACTTGGACTCTGTACATCAACTTCTCCAAGTATGAGGCTAGCCAATTGATGAGTGATCGGTTGTCGTCTCCTCTGCATGGGTCCATCCTATGCTGTAAAGGCTCCCTGCTCGCCGGTGAAGGTGAACCAGCTCCCATCAGTACGGACACACCACACCTTGCGCCTAATACAGTCGATTTGATAATGTAATCTAGATAACCGATCCATGCCCAAGATGACGTCGTAAGGACTCGACGCCACTACAAGAAGATCTCAGCAGAAGCTCTTGCCTCCTAGAGTAAGCTCTCACTGTCGGAACTAGTGCGTAATCGTTGAGTTGGCTCCCGTAGGAGTCTCTGGCCGTAAGGATCGAGCCAACGGCTCTGTCGGAATCTCTGAGCTCCGAACAAGGGGTAGCGGCAAGGAAAGAATGACTCGCTCTTGTGTCTATAAGAACTGCAGTAAGGGTGGATTAGACACAGATAGTACCTCAAATCATCTCTGGTGTGCCGTGGTCGTGGGCATCTGCTGCCTGAAGCTGACCCAACCTCAGCCCGCCGGCTCCCTGTGGTCGAGGTAGACCTCCTGGTGGTTGTGGTGGTGGTAGAGCTACGAAGCGTCGCCCACCACCTGCTTCTCGGCCAACTCCTATTCCACGTCTGCCTGCTCCCTGTGGACTGCCACAGTCGAACCTCTTCCTCTGTCTGGGTGGTCCCTCAACTGTCTGCTGCTCCTTTGCACGGCGGGTTGGGCAGTCACGAGCCATCTGGCCCTGCCCGCTGCATGCATCGCACTATCTGCTCCTCGTAATACTGGCTCTGCTCCATGTGCCCCACACCTCTGAGCCAGTGTCCTGAGGTCTTCCGCCTGATGGTCTGGTCCGCTTGGACCCCTGTGACATCTGTTGACTTCATGTTGTAGAAGACTCAGCTACATGCCGCCATGCGGTAGGACTCGCTGCTGGTGTAGGCTCAGGAAGAAAGCTCTCTACAAGAAGGGCTCATACTAGTACTCCAGCCTGCGTCAGACCCACAAAGGATACAAGACCAGCAATTCTTCCAGGCCCACAGATGATACAAGTACATAGTGAAATACTGCCAGACCCACATAGGATACAAGAACAGTTGTCAGGTACTGTCAGACCCAAAAAGGATACAAGAATACCAGTCATCTCCATCGAACCCACGGAGGATTTCAGTACGGTCGTCGTCGCTGCCGGACCCACAGAGGATCCTAGTACATTTGTCATCATCGTCGTAGTCGCAGTCAGCTCTAGGGTTCCCGCACACAGCATGCTCGATTCCGGAAGGGTCCGCTACACGAGCCAAGGGGGTCGATACATCAACTGACACGAAGTCTGGAGTTGATGTATCCTAAAGTTCTGTCTCATCAAAAGGAACTCAACGGGATAGACGGTGCGTCAATCGGATGTCGAGTCTAAGAGTTATTGGCTTTTTTGTCTGAGGGGCCCGGTTGGTTTCTAAGTCAAAACTAACCCCCGCCGTACTCCAACTACGTCCAAACCTCTAGCGGAGTAAGCCAAAAGAATCTTCTCACTAAGAGGAATCCAACAAAGTCGATGGCACGACAATCGAATGTCCAGAGCTCAAGTTATAAGCGTTTCCACTCCGAGGGCCTGGTTTCTTTCGTGTTCGAACAAACCCGACCTTACAAAATGTTCTCTGAAACCTTGAGTGTAATATACCGATACGACCGGCTCGAACCAAGGATCGCTATGCAACTGACGGTGCATCGATCGGAGGTCTGTAACACAATATATGGGCGTTTGAACGGATTTGTCCGAAAATAGGGGGTTTGGGCTCAGTCTGACCCGACCCAATACCCCCTGGGTCGGCCCGACCCGGTTCCGGGTCCGGCCCGATTGGGCACCGCCCGACCCGGCGGCGCAGAGCGGCCCAGCGTGGGGGGTCCGGCCCAGCGCGGCCGGTCCGCCCTAGGTGCCTGCGTGCTGAGCAGACACGGGGGGGGGGGGGGGGGGGGGGGGCGCTGCCCCCTTGATTTCTAAATGGCCGGCCATTTATGGCTGGCCTTAATTGAGTCGCGGGACCCGGGGGGTCCCGCCTCCACCTGGCGCTAGCGGCCGACTCAGCAGACCACTTCTCTGAACCACCGTTGTGGCACCGACTGGTCTCGCCTCCTGGAGCGCCGGCGGCCGGAATTCCCGGTCGGGCCAAAGGCTGCGGCCTTTGTCTGACCAGCGCCACGCCATTCCGCCACGGCTTCTTATGGCTTCAAAGGCACCGCGCTCCTTTAACGCGTTATTTCCTCATTCCCGCGCGGTTCTGTTTCACGGTTCCGCCTTCGTTCCAAACCACAATGGTGAACATCAACAAGGGGGGGGGGGGGATCGGCCGTGTTTGGTCGGTCCGACCTCATCCCATTAAATGGATAAGCGGTGGCCAATTATTGAACGATGAACGTCAAATTAATCACAAACATAAAAAAAACCCTACCTCGAAGAAGTTGTCGAATGATGATGGTCGTGGAAATGGCGTCGCGAGGTGAAGCTTCGTAAATGTTGACGGAGAACGTCCCAAGCAGAGCGACATCTCACACCGGCTGCGAAGAGGAGAAGAATGGCGCGTCGATCACTCCTTGCAATGATGACATTCTTCGTCGAGGTCATGACATTCTTCACGTTCTTAAAGACTTAGTGTAATCTCTCCCAAAATCTCCACACAACAAAACCACCCTAAAATAAAATAAGGTACATCCTTATTTTATTAACTCATGTCAAGAATTCAAGAATTAAAAATTCAAACTCTTAATTAAATAAATTGAATAGATATAATCAATCTAATTAATGTGAGAGTTGACATGCAATTAAAGTGGGGGAGTGGGTGAGTTACAAAATAAATTACAAGTGAGAGGTTTAATGGGGTGTTAGGGAATTTGAAGGAGGTGGGGGCTCATGTGGGCTCCACCCCAACTCCCTCACAAAGAAGAAGGGAATTAAGTTGTGACACAACTTTATTTCCCATAACACTTAAACCACTAGTAATGAAATAAAATTAAAATTGTAAAACAAATATATTTTTATTCTTCACATTTTTAACAACTCCTCCCGAGAAAATGCACCATCGGAAAAGGTTCTCTTAAGCAATCACTGGTGCTGCGGTTTCATCGGTGCCCTCAAATTTCGATTCCGAGCACCGGTTCAAAAGTTAGAAAAACCCGCTCGCTCGTTCACTGAATGTACCCAAGCTAAACTTCAGAAATTGATTTCAGGCACACCGAGCCTCGGAATAAGGTGCCGTCAGAAACTGCATACTTGTAAAATCCCAAAGAAATTAAGAAAAAAAATTCCTTTAAATTTAAGGGTCTTTACAAATCAAATCAGGTAATACAATATAAAAATTAGAGAATAAAAAATGACATCATAATGTATGTGTCAATTTTATAAAATGAGAATTGGAAATAAAGACACTAAAACTCCAAAATGGGTCCTGAATAAAATTTAGTACCCTCATCTGAGATCCTTTCCCAAATTATACATCAAATCCAATGCCTTTTCCTCTAATATGTCCTAAATAAATAATGTATATTCAGTTACTGATCAGGCTTCCTGACTAGGGTGTGAGTACAACTTTGTAGGCCACCAACAACTATGTCTAAAACAGTACCCAATCTTATAATATTGTTTGAAGATATAGAAATAAATAAGTACAATGAATATTTAAACAATTATCGAATTATACTTTATTCTTTACTAAAATCCATAAACTCAAGGGTTTCCGAGGACACGCATACCTAAACACCGGATCCAGCTCTTGTTGGAGCCCAAAGTGTTCCAAGGTAGTACCATATCTTAATGCCTAATTTGGCTTATGTAATATTCTTAAGTATTCAAAGATGATATCATATCTCAGAACCTGCTTCATTTCTAGTTGGAGCCTGATATATTCCCATGTGAGGTCATATCTCAGATCACCCTTTTTACCATTCATTAATTCATACATGAATGTCTATGTTACCACCCATAAAACACACATTAGAATGACCATGTTCCCATTCTCTAATTCATACATTAATTAACATCATCTCATTCATAAACAAACATTATAATGACCATGTTCCCATTATTTACATCAATTATTAATAACCATGTTCTCATTCATAAACACACATTATAATGAATATGTTCACATTCATTACTCCATACTTCAGTGAACATGTTCTCATTCATTAACACATATTAATTCAGGAATTAATTATTCCAAAATATTCCATTAGTAATTTAGCAATACGTTTATCACATAATTAATCTTCATTAATACACCAATAAAATAATTCATCAGACCCATTAGTTGATTTAACAACTAATTGATCAAGATTCATTAACTCAACTCCCATAATTAATCCCATAATTAATTATCTCTTTCTCAATCCCAATTTTGAATAATTAATTGCAAAATTAATTCTCCCAATCTATAAAATAACTATCACATAATTAATCCCCCAATTAATTATCAAAATTCAACCAATTTGATATGTCATAATTAATTCCCTAATTAATTATCTAAATCACAATCCATAAATCTCATAATTAATCACCTAATTAATTATCTACTTTAAAAAAACTTCAATTAACCAATTGGATGCATTAATTGACACGATCTATTAATTAAAGTTGATAAATAATGAAATAAATTCTACAATTTCTATACAGGTACCAAAATCAAGACTATGGTAATTGAATATTATACCACCTACATTAAATTTTTAATGGAGAATCGCCCAAGGGAAATCCCAAAAAAAATGACCGACACAATGACATGGTTTTAGATATGAATATCAAAAACCTAAATCGAGATTAAATAAATAAAGATCATATAGATCTAGATCTAGATTGATTTTAATAGATATAGATAACACTAAATTGATATATATTTTTTCAAAATATCATATTAAATTACTAAAAGAAGTTCCAAATAATTGGGGAATCATGAGAGAAGATCCTAGAGAGGATTTACTAACTCTGAGTGCAGATGGCCTTCAATTAGGGATTTTATTTGTGAAGAAAAATGTTCAAGAGGGTGTGTACATCATTCAGATAAATCCAAAAATAGAAAATAAGATGTAGTGTTGAGTGGGCGTTGAAATAGGTGAGCTTTGAGGCTTTAGGGAATTTTAGAATTAATTTTCAAGCATAATTAATTCTCATGAACAGTTAGTAGGGATGGGGTGCATGGTTTTCCCTAACCGTCCACTAACTCTTCACCTATTATTTTAGGGGAGCAGAGTTACACCTAATTTGGAACACATTTATATAAAATATACCCAAATAATGAATATCCAATATACTTGGGTTCACATGGTTAGTTGGGTCAGGGCTCATGGTTTTCCATAACCGTGCACCAACCATGCATAGCCATTTTTCATTCTATTTTACCAATTTTTATATAAAACACAACTCAATTTATAATGGAGAAAATTAATAAAAAGGTATATAATATTATCTGACAATACAATTGAGACAAATCTATAAATGTTGGCGATGTTACATGATTGAGTGAATCCCATTTCTTTGAGGAGGTGATTTTCTACACGTCTACAAATGATATTTACGTATTCTGACAAATAGAATGAAAAACTTTATGTGTTATATAAAGATTATATAAGAATATATACAATATAAATAATATATATATCATATATAAACTATAAATAAATCATTTTTTCCAACAATAAATAGTGGTAAATGTATGAATGAACGGCATCGGTTCGTGAGGCAGTAGTTCTTCATACACATGAATGATGATTGTGAATCCCAATCAATATATGTGTGTGAAAGTTTACATATATGTATTAAAATAATAAAATATCAGTATATTTGATATACCATGTTTATAATATTTTCATTCAATATGAATAATTTAATGTTTTGAGAAATAAACACTAGGAAAGTGATCGTTGAAGAATGTTACCTCGTTTTCTGTTAACGCCATATGGTTTATACCAAAAGAGTTCCTGGGTTGGATTTTGTAAAAAAATTGGGTTTATATGTGGAGGGGAGGTATGTTCGGAGATTATTTGGGAATATTCTAGATGATACAATGGTCTTGAGAGGTTTGATGAAGTGGGATGTTGAGTTCCTTTTTATAGTGGAGGAGTAGTGTCATTGTTGTAAATTTTTGAAAGAGGTAATTCCACCCATGTTTTTCCGATGTCATATAGCTCCAATAATGTTCATCATCCGAAAAAAGTAAAGTATAGGGTCTAAATATGAACATATTATTTCTTTTTTTCATGTTTATAGGTCATTTTGGGCCATAATTTTGAGGTTTAGTCCTTTGTTAAACTGATTTTTCTCTTAATCGCTATAATTAATCTTAATTAAATTCACAATTTATTTTCATCAAAAACTATGTTTACCATATTAGAAACTATAAAGTATGCTAATTCTAGACATGGAATATATTTTTAAAAATTCCAATAAAAGAATTGGAAGAAATTAATTTAAAATCAATCCTATAAATAGGACGACAAAGAGGGGTTTTAATGTAAAATGTTCAAAAGATTCCTATGTTTTTATATTGAAATTCAAACTAAAATTGATTAAAATTGACAATGTTGAATTAATTTATTTATAATTTAAATAATTAAACTTTAAAAATTATTCAAAATATAATTTTACCCTATAATTGTTTTTCCGAAAAAGTAGTTCTGAATTAAAATTCATTATTTTTCATAATTTATCAAAAAATGAAACATACCAGAAAAAATTCGAAAAGTTACCCAATGTAAATATTTATATTATTATTTAAAAAATTAAGTTTAATTTTTTAAAAATAAATTATTAATGTTTCCAAATTCATAATTAAATTTGGATCTCCAATAAATGGTTGTAGAATTACCTCTTAAAAAAATACATTTACTATTAGAAAAATTGGATTTATTCTTATCGTATACCTAAAAAATCTATTGTATGATTATAAATAATATTGATTGAATATACTATATATATATATGATTAATATAATTCACTAATACCTATTAATTTATTTTATTTAAGATAAAACACCTTTGGGACCTTAAACCAATTATTTATAAAAGCATTTCCTATTTTATAAATTGGTTTTGATATTCGTTTCTATTTAACTATATAATTATGAATTAAAAAATATATTTCCATAATTCAGTTAGTCATATTCATAACCTAAAATTTAATGTATATGTTGAACCTTCATATATTATATAATAATATTTTTAATATATATTGTTTCTTGGTAAAAATCAGTCATACGTGCAACACAAGCTATCAAAGAAAGTATTTATTATGTTTGATTCAAGACAAATCAGTTTACATTAATTAAAATCTATATAATATATTAAATTTATTTAAAATATTTAATCTACCATAAAATATTTAGATGTTATATTTCTTTTCTACATAGGGTGTTGTGTTTCATACACACTCTCAAATAAAATGTTATTATAATTGAATTTTGGGGAGTTATAATTTGAATGGTTGAGATCCCTAGAGATGAGTTGAATAGAAACGAATCTTTATTGAGATAAATCTACACTGGTGATTAAATATTCCAAAATTATGACCAATAATATTATCATTTTTTCATCAATATATGTGTCATTTGGAAAATAGTGTATGTGTGTTTAAAAATCAATGCAGGTGTACTTTTTCACAAGGGTATATAGAAACATTAGCATAAATGAGGAATATGAAAAATTCATATGATTGTAGGGATAATTGAGTTGAGCGTAAGTATATAAATAATATCATATGGATAAAGTTTGACTATAAGTCTTTATTATAAGACGTCAAGTATTATACGAATTCACTATAATAATTTTCATCCCATCATATATATTTTTTTTATAATAATAGTATTCTTTGTATGACATGGTGTAATGAAGGACCTAAGTTTACATATTTTGTAGAATGGCTTGGGTGTTTGTATTTGGATCATAACATTGAGGTGGAGATGAAATTAGATATTCCATAAATTCACCTAGAGTTCCATATAACTTCATAAGAAGACTGTAAAGCATAGAACATTTTTTATAACTCTAGTAGAGAACCATAAGACATTATTCCATTTCTTATTACTTCACAATAAAACCAGTTTGACATCACATGTTATAATAAATACTATTTTTGTTGAAAATTCTCTAACACATGAAATCATTTGACATCCAATGTATTATAAAATGGATATACATTCTTCATTTAACATCAAAATTTATAAAAATTAGATTGTGTAGGACTTATGATTGCAATTTATGAGTTTTACAATTATGAAATTCATGAATATGCTTTCATATGAAAAATTGAGTTTCTATATTTTATTTTCTGAATAAGGGAGTACAAATAAAATGATTCTTTTCTAGGGTTTTTCATGAATCAAACTTCATGATAATTCTCACTAATCATTATTCAAAATATGATTAATGGGAAACAATATTTTATGGATTAATTGGAGTATGATGAACTTCATGTCACATAATGAACTGACATTTCACATTCCCATAAATCCATGCTAATGTAGAATATTTCAAAGGAAAACATACACAGAGATTTTTTTAAATGATTAAAATTTATAGGAATAATATGATAATTTCACATATCATGAGGAAATAAAAAGATGAGTCCCTTATAGAATAAAAATTATGAATTAAATAAGTTCAAGTCTTTAGGAGTACAAAAGAAGAATGGGTCTCAAGGTCTTATATTTGAGGAGATTCCTTGTTCTAGAATAACTGAAATTAAAATAGCCATATTTTTCTAGTTCTAGGAATATATATTATGAGAATAAGAATGGAATTTTTGTGATTCTCAAATGTATGAGAACTAAATATATTTTTAAGTCAAAACAAGGAAGAGAGACCTCGTGTTATTATTTTAAATGTAATTATAAGAAGATAGAGACATGAATCAATATGTATATACTTATACTGTGATCGTGTGGATAGAATAATGTGACCCAACAATGTATAAATATGATCTTATCTATGAAATAAAGACTAAGAATAAGAATAAGATAATAGAGGATATGACTATGTACTTTATGGATCATATTCAATATAGTAAGATAAGAGAGTCTAACCTTTAGCATCCAACTATAGAACTATAAATATCGCAAGGTAGCATACTTGATTACTACATTTGAGAAATGAAATCATATATTCTAAACAAGAGGGAAACGTAGTTGAATTTTTTTAACCAGTTCACAAGGAACAGGTCCATATCCTACAATCTATTGGAGGATAACCAAGTTGGTGTCAGAGATTGAATGAAATTTTGTACTATCATTATACATGGTTAGAGATAACATAACTACATCAAGGTCATAAACATGCTTGATTGTTCTTTGATAACAGTAAAAATATTAGTACATGTGGGATGATAACAATGATTTACCAAGTACATGGCCATAATTTGGGAGGCAAACCTCATTAACAAACCCTTGGTTTCCCCTCTGTTTCTTTATACTTTAATATATTCATACTGACCAATGTATAGGTAGAGAGAGACAAGTCCTAAATGAATACTTTAAGTAGTGAAATGAAATTAAAGTAACACTTTTAGCTACCCAAACATATTACACATTTTATTACATTATTTTTAACATAAATATTCAATAAAAACAAAATAAGAATCTAGAGTCCTGGTATCATTGGAAGACTAGGTTCATAATAAATCAATATGAAAGTAAAAAAACAAAATCATTATTTTACTATATATTCTATAATATTAATTACCTTTAAAATTCCAAAATATCATTGATAACATGGGTAATACATAAAAATAGGTTAATAATAAATCTCAGTAAGGGAATGATCATGATAGCAAATCATAACATATAATACAAATGAGAAAACATGATATCATAAAATAAAGGGACATGAATAATCAAATTAATGAATTACATAAGTAAATGGAATCATAAGAAAGTGGAAAAATCATAATATTAAACACTATAAAATTTAGTGAAGGCTCTCTTCTGAGAAATCATAACATGTTGAGTAGAGACCCATAATAGATTAAGATAACTCCCCAATTATATTCATATCATTTCATGAGATTTAAACCTAACTAAATGAATTGTTTATATATCTAGAAGCACTCATGATAACATTTACTTTTATATATGTTCCACATGAGGAAATCGAACACAAAGCGTAAGCATAAGAAATATCGATAGAATGTAACAGCCATTAGAGATGTGTTTTTGATATAAAATTCATTAATTTATTATTTTTTTTGAAAAACAACCAATATTGAGGAATCAAGTGGAAAAAAACAGTAATAAGTGCATGTGAGTTTTAACAAATGGTTTTTTATTTCATCCTTGACCCATTGATTAATGTTTTAACTTCTAATGTTAAATAATGTATTTTTTCTTATTTCACTATTGACCAAAATTTTAAATGTTAATGATAAATACAAAAAACACACACAAAGCATTTGTTAATGTGTAAATTACAATAATGTAATACATTTTAGGAAAATAAGTTTCTAAATATGAAAATTTAAATTTTTACAATTTAATCTCTATTTATTTGAAAAACACTAATGTTTATATTATGATCACTTTTCCAACCTTTTTAAATGTGAGTTATAGCCTCAAAATATTATATTATCATTATAATAAAATTTAATATTATTTTATAATTATTTTTATGGAAAAAAATATTTTCCAAAATTTTTAAATTTATCATTAAATTTTTTAAAAAACATTCAAGTTTTACAAAAAACAAAACATTTATTTCATAATTTAAAAAATATCTATTTATTTGTATCATGAAACCAATTTTTTATATCTAAATTTTATAATAAAACTAAATATTATTTTTAAATTACATATGTGATTTTACTATTCAAATAACTAAGTAACTATTCATAATTGACATATCACTATTCGAGAAGCCAAATTATTATACCAACTGTATGATTTGTAACTATCATATGTTTTCCCAAGATTTTATAAATACCTAACATTAATTCATTATTCATAAAAAATAATTTTCCCACAAGGATATATATATATATATATATATTCTTTTTTAGAATAAATATTTCATTACTAATATTAAATTACATTTGAACAACAAATTTTGTGAGTGAGATAATTCTAAGGGATCAAGCATATCCAAATTTCATTTAATTACTATATAATTTTCTATTTATTCACATTATAAAATTTTCAATTCTTATGGCTGTTTTTTTCATTAAATGTAATTTCCATGTAAATATATTAAAATTGTTCTATTTATATCATCTCGTCCTTATTCTTGATATAATAATACATCACTAAATAAGATATATTTATATAATTAGTTGGGAAATTCCATAGAAAAAAGAATATTTTTTATATAATTATAGTAAAATTATACAACCATGGATTCACTACACCCCCTAATATTGGACATATACTTATTTATTCGTAACAGTTGATATCAGTACATGTCAAACCTCTATTTAGATTCTCATGTATAAATTTTAATTAAATGAATTCTATTTTATCTTTAAATTCTATATGAAGTTAAGATTATATGAAGTTTTTTAATTCCATTTTTAATAAATCAGGGTTGATATTCTTTCTAAGACACTGAATAATATGGGAAAAATAGAAGGAATGCATTTGATAATGGAATCATATATGAAAAAATAGAGCAATAACTATCCACTAGTTGAAGCTAATAAAAGTATAGATTATACTAATATTTTAATTGATGAATTATCTAATAAAGTAACATATGATGATAAGATATAATTATTATTTAAATATGAATAAAAATCAATTTCCTTATATTTAAATTTTGATAAAGAAAAATCAAGCATGGTAGAAGAAGTTATGGTGGTGGAAACAATGTGATGGGAATATATTATATCCCATTTGGTTTATCAATATCACATGAATAAGGGGTAACCAAAATCACTAATAAATACTATTATAAAAAAACAAGTATCCCTATATTCCTATGAATTATTATATAAATATTACATATTATTATATGAATATTATATATATATAATTACAATCCTTTCCATAACCATAATGGTTTAGTCTCTTCGGAAACTATTAAACATAAAAAACTAGTATATACATGATCTAAATAATCTTCCACATATTTATTCAAAAATATATTCCTTAGTATTCATATCATCCAGAAAACCATTATTCATAACCTGATGAGAAGTTACATACGAAAGGGTAAGCTTATATGATCAGTAAGGGTAAAAAGGGAGATATCAAAGATCGCTTTAATATGACCTGAGTGTAATGGTATGATAATATGAGATTAATTTTTGAATTACCTACCCATGTTGTCATAGAACAGAATATTGACTCTAGTAATAAATCATTATAGTTCAGAAGACATGAATCATTAATGAATAAAATAATATGATCAATGAACGAAGATTATTGGCATTAGACTTATTCTTATATCATAAACACAATAATATAAAATTATTTCATTAGTCAAGGCCCTCTTCCAAGACAATTATATTGTATTGGGCACACTACCCATTCCATTATACCCTTAATCAAGGTTCATTTCCCAAACCATCATATTGAAAAAATTCTCTTAATGAACTCAGTCAACTCCCCATTCCAGTCCTTTTTATCCCTTGATAAATCAATCATTACCCAATGCAATGGATGGATATATAATTCTGATCCCACCCATCGCATAATAATAATCCATTCATATGTATGCAATAATATCATGAATAATTCATCATATATCATAACCCATGAAAGGAAACATGTTTCATATAAATTTCAAGATTTTATAATAACACATCTCATTAAAAATAGAATAGTTTAATAAATATCTTTTCATCATAATCATAAAACATCCAGAGATAAAATCAATATGGTATATTTGGAGAGTATCTCCAGTAAATCATATTTATCTTCAATGGATGTTAGCATTGATGAAAAAAATTAAAATATATCTAGAAATTTTCTTGATAAAAATTCTTTTGTTTATTTTTCAAATCACGTATTAAAAATAAAAAATATAAAAAAAATTAAGGAAGAAATTATATTTTAACATAACCTCATAAATTTTAAATGGTGCATCAAAAAATTGAGTGTCTTGGATGATGGTAATTTTTTATTTCATTTACATTAAAACTATGTTCTCTTTCACATTTTTTGTAAAAATTCAAAATTTCTTCTTTCAATAAATTAAAAGATGATTACTTATGAAATAGTTTTAAAAAACTAAAACATGGGTATAAATTACATTATACATTAATAGGAGAATAATAAAATAATTTTTAAAACATTTTAATGAAAACATTTACATGAAAGAAAAATATTCCATCACAAAGATAAAATAAGTACATTTTTATTAGGAAAACTGATCATTTTATGTACTGTGGGGAGGAAAATGGTAATAATACATGAAAATTACATGACTAGTAAGGGAAAAACAAAATGAAAGTTATTTCACAGATTGTTTTTAAAAGAGTACCTAAATATAAAATTGAAGTTTAAAAATCCCATTGAAATTGGTATGGATACATAAATCCATTTCCAAATTGGTAACTTTTCAATCATAAGACTCATAAAATAATAAATAAAATAAAACATCAAATATCATGAACATATAGGTAATAATTATATTAAATTTCAAAGGTTAGTATATACACCTCATAAAATATATATATATATAGCATCAACAAAATATTGAGATTAAGAACCCTTAAAACATTAGTAATCTTTGAATCAAACCCCCATGAAATAGTGAACCTTAAATGGATCTATATATCCCAATAATATTCATGATAAACATAAAAAAATACATTAATGTGAATTATATACACCACAAAAGAAAAAAAGTGGTGAATATTCCATATATATCACAAAAATTAATGTTATACATGAAACTATTACCTCAAGTGTCATCTTTATTCATATGCCTTTGAACTTCCTCTTTATTGAGATACCTATTTTGGATTACACCATAATCCATAAATGTATGGTATTACAGAAACAAAAAAAATCTATAAGATGGGTTTATTTAATCAAGAATGATATTTGGTAAGTTCATGGTTAATATTGATGGCTCAAAAATTATGAATAATGAACGAGAGGAGGTGTGCTTTTGTAAGTGAGGGGAGTAGTGTCCTTGGAACCACTTATAGTGTCAAATTATAATAAATGTTTTTCCACTAAAATTGGATCAAAATTTATATATTTATATTATAGGATGAGTATTAGATTATATAATATCATAAAATATAATTTATATATGTTTAGGTGATTCTTTCACCCTTATATAATTGTTCTAAACCCCCATTTACAATAGTATAAATTATTGTTACTATTTTATAGTCAACAATGTTCCCATAAAAGGAATCTTACCCCATAATTTCACCATGGATGATATTTTAATCCATATATCACACACTTTTCTAAATATAATAACTTTTTAAATTTAATATCATTTCATAGTTTACATTTTATTATAAAATTTCATTAATATAATTTTTGATATATTAATTTACTATGATTTTTGAAGTCATAATTTTTGTTATGGAATTAAAAAATAAAGCATTAAAGATTGAAAAATATTTTATATTTATATAAATAATTAATAGAACATAATAATTCACTAAAATTTAATAACATTAAATATATTTAAAATAATTTATTTTATATTTCTATTAACTAATTAAATATTTTATTGGTGTTGTGTAAGTATTTTAGGTAATTATTCAATCATTAAAAAAATAAAATTATTATTTAAAAAAATAGTAATATTTCAAATAAACATTTATAACTTAACATAAAAACTTTTTATCTGAATGAATGATATATAAGAGATATAAAAGTCAAGTGAGTGACATTTTTTATTTACCCTTTTTTTTAAATAATAGAATGTAATTAATTAATGAAAAAATGGATCAAATTAACCATAGTTTGGAAAATTAGATGAACATGGATAACATCCACTCTTAAAATCAGATAAATGATTGTGTTGGATAAATTTTAAAGTCTTATACCAATGGATTCATAATTTTTACCAATTTTACCCATACGTAATTTACAAATATTTACCAAGGTTACTATTCATGATAACAAAGAATTATCTCTCAAATTTGACCCCACTAATTCTAAATATGGGGAAAAATTGGGTTATATTTCTATAATTGTTATAAATTAGTTTTAAAATTATCTTGAAAAATGATAAGAAAATATTTATTCAAAAATAAATATTTAAGGGAAAACAGGATTTATTTTTATTTGTAGCATAGAAAAAAATTAAATGATTTTTAAACCATTTCATTCAATATTTAATATATAAATTTCATTAAAATAATTAACCTATAGTTATTAATTTAATATATTAATATATAAAAATGTCGGGTGCATTGAAATTGTTTACAGAAAAAGTGTGCTTTAAATCCCAAAAATGAACTTGTACAAAAAATTATTTTTAGTTATAATTCAAATTAAATTAATTAACAAATAAATAATAAATTATACCTACTTTAATTTATTATGAAATTTATTTCATTATTATAATATTCAAAGAAACTAAATATTTACAATAATCATTACTTTTCACTATTGAATGAAAAACTATCTTTTCAAAAAAATTCCCAAAATTTCACCCTAATATAATTTTGATATATTGATTTAAAAAATTTATAATTTTTATAAAATTCAATATAAATAATTGGTTTAAATTATATATATTATTCTAAGAAAAAATTAAAAAAAAATATTTTAAATATAACGAATTTTTTTAACATATAATGACTTCACTAAAAATTGAGTACTTATATAATGTGAAAAATCAAATACATTTTAATTACGTAAAATTTTTCTTTATATATTTCAAAATGTGGTTAATATTCTTCATACAAGCTAATTAAATGGATATGTAATAATACATAATAGTTATTTGTAGTCTTTGTGTTTCAGGTCAAGAAAGCTATTGAACCGTTTCTATATATTGATGAGAAATATATTCCAAAAATATGGGGGGTTTCTTTCTACCACCCATAAATACGTTTCTTCCTTATAATTTTTATCATGACTGAGAATATTTTAGAATCCTAAATAAATTATTTGAAATCAATATTAATCAAATGTATAATAAAAATACCTTTTATAAGGCTAAGTAGGAAGTGTAATTGTTTCAAAAAATAACACATAATCAAGTTCTAAAATATTAATAACATTGTTGGGAAGCTAAAATATGTACATGGAGGAGAATAATAACAACCAAGTAGTAATAGTAAGTGATAGATAACATATTCATGACAAATTTAATCAATAAAAACTATACATTAGTTTGGGATTAAATTAATATAATATTATTTGATATGAATGTAAAATTAAAAAAATTTATTTCAAGACATGTTTATTAATGTTTGATTTTCAGAGAGGTATGGATTCGATAAGAATTTTCCAAACCCTTGCTGTGTTTTTTATTATACATTGGTGATCAGTCCATTAGGCCATTTTGTTTTTTTCTAGGAAGGAAGTAGAAGGGGCTAGAGGTTGGTTGGTGGCCCAATGCATGACGATTATTATAAATACGTTATGTGTATTTATAACAAAGGAAATGAAATTGGCTATCCAGAACCCTTGAATGTCATGAGATGGTTTTTTACCTTTAGGGTGAAAACCACAATTTACACAGTGTGTAAAATATACTCACCATACATATCCAATTGAAATTTTTTATAGAGGTAAGGCCTCTTATTTCGATAAAAGGGATCACATTTATTCTCTCCAGAAAGAGTCCTTCAAGAGGTAGAGTTACTCCACACCTAAACCTATGTTCATTGACCTCTCCCCCCATTTGGTTTTTGATTTAGTTTTCCTATATCACATTGGATCCATCTCAATATGAGATTTGATTTTTTCCTTCCATTTTTCATTTATCTTTCATTCTTTTGTGCTACTTTCATGTGATCTCATATGACATAATTTTATAGTATTTGTTTTTTTATTTTCTTACATTATACATTGATCTAGAGGATATTATTGTATGAGTATTCATCCATATACCTTTTTTAGGAGGTATAGTTATTTTCCCTAAAAACATATATTTTTATAAAGGTATCCCGATTGTGGAATATAAAATACTTTTCTACATGATTCCTAAAAACTTTTAACCTCACTAAATTAATTGTTGAAAGTTAATTTACTCATGTAGACCATGTTAATCTATTGTATGATTTCTACCTTAGTGTTTTTTCCCCTATAGGGTTTTTGAATAAAATTTACTTCTTCGTATAATTGTTCAATTGACCAAACCACTTCCTAAGTGGTTTTTCTTGACCTCAAAATGTTTTCTTGATATCAAAATTAAATGGTTTAAATTAATTAATTAGAAGTTGGTGTCACGGAAAAGACACGTGTTATAAGAAATAGTGAATTATATAACTTCAAGAACCCTTGGTTAGATTATTTTAATATGAATATAAATGAGTTATAATTATTATAATTATACCATTGATATTGGTCATTGGACAATGGTTAGGGAACTTGTTGAGAATGGAGTTTCATACCCCCTAACATAGGGTGTTGGGCATGGAACATCCCACTTTTTTCTTAAGAGATGGTAATGACATTATAAATTCCCTTTATTTAGGTGTTGGTAATGAAAACTCACCCCATTATCTCATGTGATGGGTGTGTGATCACATATTCCTATGAGATTCATGGAAATTCCCTTACAAGAGCATATAGCTCAATAGATTATACAAGTATACTTGAGTTACACCCCAGGTCCAACAAAGACCTAGTATCATTGTATTTTCCTTCATCCATGTACATTACATTGTTATATTAACTTATAAGATTATTATAGATTGATTTAGTTGTAGACTACTGAGAATATCTCACCATTTTTTTGGATGCAGATTGGTACATGTATAGACCATATGGATGCATGTAGGTACAAGGTGAAATGCCTAGTTGTGGTTGATTTATCTAATTTTCTTATTACATGTGATTATGGGAGAAAAGGACTGATTGTATGCTCGTAATTCTAGAGTTGATGTGTTTTGGTATTTTTACCATTTTTTATATCATTTTTTATATGTTGGTTCTCTTTATTCCCAAATCCCTTATTTTTTACATAACTATTCCATTACATCATTTTGTATATGACCCAGTCTATGGATTTATTATTATTTTCGTTTTTTATGTTTTAATCTTCCATTATTGATTATTTCTTTTTCTTCCACTATGCTTTCAATTGTCTTATAATAATACTATTTGTATTTATTTATTGTTACTATTATTCCACTCTCATAATAGAGGATATATTATCCCCATTGTACCACTATATACCCTCTCTTCCTATCGACAACCTAGTATGTACGGGGAGGTGCCCTTTAGTATAGGTGACCCACCGACTCAGAGAACCATTCATTGGTTCTCAGGATGTAATGCTACAAGTGTTATCATATCGTTTTTCATCACATTTGTCTTATTATTTGTCAAAGTTAGATATGAGATTAAGAATGTGTCGGAATTTAGTAATGCTCTTGTGTGTGGCAGTAGATGACCAACGTATCGGTGAAACCCAAATTAGCTAGGATGGGTTATTACTATTATTGGATTATGGTTGTTACAATTTAATTGATTTCAACATTGATAGACATATATGTTTTTTTAGAATTACAATTATTTTTATTTTTACATTAGATTTATTTTACCCATGGAATGATATGGTATGGTTGTAGTAGCTCATTCATAATCATAGGAACTTTATGAATTATATTAAATACATTTTTCCAGGACATGTTCACATATTGTGTCCATTTCCTATATTATATAAAACATTTGTTGGTGACATTATTTTTATACATGAAAATATGTTAATGCCTCTTATAGGGTAAAATATTTGGAATAATTAAATAGTTTTCATCAATCAATATTTTTTTTCCATATAGACTGATGAGGATGCCTTGATTAACTAATTATACCATGTTTGTTCCAAAAACCCTAGTTTGATGGGATGAAAAGTTAATACATTAGATTTAATGAATGTAAATTGTAGTTTATATATCATGTACATCCATAAATTCAAAATGGTAATTAATTTAGACAAATAATTTAGCATTTCCTATCACATCTAGATGCTAGATGTTAAGGCTCGGTTAGAGTATTATGATATGCCAATTAAAACAGATAAGAGTATGGATGTTATAAATCGGGAATGGTGACAAATTTAACTAGTCCATGATGTGTGTATATATACATAATAGAGTATGAAAATAAATTAATTTAAAAAATTAGATGAAATTGTTATCCTTAAATGGGGATGATAAGTAAAAATTATAGAGTGTATCCCTTTATAACTTAAAAATGAAAATAAATGTACTGGGACATTAGAAATGTAATATGAGAACTAGTCCCAAACCCAACCTTATTAGTGGGTATTTGGGGTGTCTCTTATAATTATTATGACATTTTATAGTCTCCCTTTATCACCTAGACCTGCATATAAGAGTAGAAAAATGGTATTAGTCTATAAGAAGAAAGTATTATAACTATCCTAATAAACAATATGTGAACTTTTATCTATTGAATTATTTTTTGAGGCATGTTCTTGGAATTATTGAATCATGCCTTCATGATGGCCTTCAGTCGAATTTCTTGAGGGTGGTGACAAATATAATCTATAGGTGGTGGGAATAGATCCAAAAGTGTCACTTCCAATGGGGACACTGGTGGAACTACCTCTTATTCCTATAATGGGAACTACTAACCACTTTTGAGAGGGTTTCATTCATATGATGATGTTTGTTTATTGAGTTACTTGACCTGTCCCGACTATTAAAGAGTTGAATTTGGAATTCCACTTGCAGTATCCACCATTGTTTTTCAGTGGTGGTGTCCCTCATGATACTGATACATGGCTAGAGGACATGATTTCTATTTTCGAGCATCTAGATAAACGTCCGAATAGAAGTATCAATATCACTACATATATTCAGTGATGTTTTTTCTAGTGATGATGGGATTTCATTATCTATGAATTCTAATATTGGGATCTAACATAGATGGATTTTCATATGGTCTTATATGGTTGCCTCTATCCACTGACATGGTGAGATAACTATGCTAGAGAGTTCATAAACATCAATTTCGGAGCTATGATTTCAATCGATTATTCTTCTCATTTTACTAAGATTCAGTTATTCACAATAACATTAGCTAGTAGTGATCTCATTATTTCAATGAGAATTATTGATGGGCTAGTATACGCCATATGATCGCATGATAATCTTTTCCATTTTTCTACTATTTTTGGGAAAGACAACCAAAAATTCATTACTAAATAGAATTTGAGGGAATTTAATGTTGTGAGCCAAGATGGTTCATCACCTATAATGGATAGTAGTTATTCTATAGGTATTTACAATTTGATGTTTCTTTTCAGTGTTGTTTCAGTTGAGAAACCAATATTTATCGTTTTGTTATATGTCACCACTGAAGAAAGTCGAGGCATATGAAACCCCAATGCAAGTGATATTCAGTTGAATACAGAGGTTGTCGAAGGATAGGAAATATTTAGTTCTTCTGTAGAACATTCTGGCCAATTACTAGTGAGAGAGGATCTACATTGACTTCACATTCTGTAGATGGTCTCGGAATTACTCTTTATGTAAGAATCTAGAATACTACCTGTTGCTTGGGCTAAAATTGTGGCCAGGGAAAATAGAGCTATACTCGGGATTTGTAGCATCAGTAGATTGATCCTACTCAGGGTAGTCTTTTTATATCTCTAGGTCACATTACGATCCAATTACATGCATTAAAACATGTGTAGGAGTAAAATAGCCTCTGACCATCTATTTTTTGAGGTACAATTCTAGTATTCTCAACTATATTTTCCAAATTTTTTAACATAAGTGGATCTTAAACATTCATATCTGAAGAATATTATTGAAGTTCATGGCCATGAGATAGATTAATTTGATGGTGTGAAAATACTTGATACCTCTTCGGTATCTAATCAGAGAGTGTTTACTGATGTAAGGAATTTCCCATTGAGATTGGTAGATATTATTTCATATGGAATATTTGCATCCATAACATGAAAAGGTATGATGTAATTCTTGGGATATATTGGTCGGTTTCCTAGAAATAATGGATTTATTTTTTCCAATGGAAGGTGCTATCTACATCACCATAGGGTAGTAGATATATTTAAACAGAGTAATGTGATATCTGGGTGACTCGATATGGATATAATCATCAGGGGTTGGCTATAGAAAAAAAATCATATTGGTAGTATTTTCATCGATAGTATAGGAATGAAACCTAACATTTAACATCTATTGGTATATCATTTTATGTATGTATTCCAATATTAACCGTCCAGGCTACATCTACCATCATAGGTATGATTTACTATTGAGATAGTGTCGGGAGTGATAGCATTGTCAATTCCTCCTTCCAGGGAGAAACTTATAGAGATTTTGGAGTTTAAGAAGAAATTGTAAGACCTGGAAAATGAGGGTTTTATCTGACCTTATACCTCTCCATGATGTTCACCATTCTTTTTTTACAAAGAATGAAAATAGTTCCTTTGGATATTTTTGGGATTATCATTGGCTGAATAAAATCTCATTTAAGAATTGGTATCCATGTCCTTGAATAGAATACCTCTTCGATCAGTTCTAAGAAGAGAGGGTGTTTTAATATATTGATTTGAGCTTTGGTCACCACCAGGTGCATGTTTGGTTATCAGAAATACCTCACATATCTTTTAATTTAGGTATTGTCTTTATGAGTACCTGGTAATGATATTTGGTTTGAAAAATTTTCCAGTTTTTTTGTGGAACAGATGAATCGGTTTTTTCAACCATATCAGTATGCATTCATGGTACTCTTTGTAGATGGTATCTTGTTGTATTATCACAATTCACAAGGCCATTCCCAATAACTCAATATCATGATTAATACACTAATGTAGATCCATATCAATGAAAATATAAATAAATTCAACAATGGAGTTGACAAATTACACTCCTTAGGATACATTATCTTGTAGTTAGGATAATCATTATACCTAGAGAATGTAATAGTTGTACTGTCTTGGGAGTAAACTAAGAGATTAATTAACATATAGAGTTTCCATGGGATAGTTGTGTATTACCGATGCTTCATCTAGTATTTCATCAGGCTTAGAAGAACCTTTTATAAAATTGAATAACAAGGGTGTGAAATTAGTATCGTTAGAAGCTTAGGAAAGATACTTATAGGAATTGAAATATGGGTTGAATTAAGAACCAATGTAGATTTTTATGGGGCCAATAAAGAGCTATATAATTTACTATGACACATCAATCATCATTTTGAGAGGATTTCATATTTAGAATGAGCTAGTTATTGCATACATGTCCTGTCTGTTGAGGGTTCATTGGTGGATTTACCTGATTTGTTACCTTGAGTTGGAAACATTAATTAATTTGTTATATTTTTAGAGATAATACATGTTTAGAGAGTGGTATGTAGTTTTCATGGACTAAAAAATCATCAATTATAACATTGAATAGAATGACCAAAATCTCAGAAAAAACATGTGTGCTGAATACCTGCAGTCCTTCGATATAGAGGATGCCTATATGCATGGAAAATGAAATATTTTAGATGATTATCTAAGAAAATAGACATAGAACTATGTGGTTCAAGAGGCCAGTGGTGAGGGGAAACTTATGTCCTTATTTTTAGATATTCATGTTGAGGTTTAGGATAATCATGTGTTGACTATCCTCATAGATTTTCCAGCGACCTCAACCATTCTAGAATGGGTAAATATGAGAAAACTTTAGGATTATGACGGCCAAGTCCTTAGGGTGAGTGTTTCATATGAGGATTCATCACCTTGTTGGACCATGGAAGAGGATGAGACATTACATACACATAGGTTTTTCTGGGTCCCATTAGAAATATGAGTTGAATTAAAGCCGGAATCTCGTACCTATGATTGGGAAGTACATCATGGTGTGCCCAAGATGTATCGAGACTTATGTCGCCGGTATTGGCTACCTTATATGAAATGAGAGATAGAATTATTTTTCATTGAATTATCAATATATTTTTAGATAAATATTGGAAATTAGGGACCAGTGGTTCATTTAGAACCATTATCCATTATCGAGTGTAAATGGGATGATGTCACCAGGAATATTGTGATAGGTTTTCCTAAATCGCCTCGAGGAAATGATACAGTTTGGATCACCATTAATCGGTTTAAAAAGTCCTCTGATTTATTATCTTTTTTGGGGATATTATTAGTTGATGAATTAGTGGAATATGTGTCATGGATACTTTACTATTTCATGGAGATCCAGTTTTTCTTTTATCTATTAGGGATGCTCACTTCACATTGAGTTTTTGGAGAGGGTTTTAAAATGGCTTGTCTGTAAAGGTTCTTCTAATCACAGGTTACCACACTCAGACGAATGGTCATACATATTATACAATTTAGGTGTTAGAGTACATGCTTCATGCATGTTTCCTTAACTATATATAATCTTAGGAAAACCATATACCTAATAATTTTTTTTAAAATTATATCTTTTAGTATACCATTTAGATGGTTCCTTATGATGATTTAATGGTAGGTCGTGATGATCATGTAAGTGCTAGTTAGATATTTAGGAGGTCACACAATATGGATCTTGTCTCATATAGAATAATTCAGAGTATGTTCATATGGTCAGGAAGCTCATGATAACCACCCAGTCAAGGAAATAGTCATATGTTAATTGTCATTGATGACCTCTAGAGTTCGAGGTTAGGAATTGTGATATCAAGCATGTTTTGACCGGGTTGGTCAATCTACTAATTCAGATATAGGGTAATTGTATACCTCGATTCATCAAACCCTTTTGGGTATTAAATGGAATAGGACATGTGGCTTACAGGATATCACTTCCTTATAGATTTTGGTCTGTGCACAATGTATTTCACAGGTGCAATCTCTTTTGGAAATATATAGATTAGACACATGTTTTATATATTGAGGACATTGAGTTATATGTGGATCATTAATTTGAATAATAATATTGGTTCATGGTTGATTAGTGATTGAAGGATCTACATGGTAGGTCAATTCCATCATTAAGGTAGTTTTGGTAGCATAGTAGAGTACATGATGAGAACTGGGAGGTAGAATCTGAAGTACATGCTTAGCGGCAGAAAATTTTCTCAGAAAGTTTTCTACCACCCTTGGAAGGGAAACTCAGGGATGAGTTATTATAAGGAGGTGCGGTGGTAATGACTTAGAATTTTTGAGAGGTACATATTATTTTAAATTCGATCAACCCCTCGTTAATTTTTCTGTATTTCATAGACCTAAGTGATCTTTCCCTTAATAAGGTTTCTTTTCTTCTAGGAATGAAGTAGAAGGGGGAATGAGGTTGTTTTAATCCAAAATATTGGATTTTTATAATAACTATTCACTACTTATTTATAGTACAAGGAATGAAATGGGCTGGCTAGACCGATTCCGTGTTGTGAGATATTTTTATTAGTAGGGTAACACCCTGAGCTTTACACAGTATGTTAAATTTACATGTCTGTAAATTTTCTATATTGTTTTTTTAAAGTAAGTAGGACCTATTATTTTTACCAAAGTGCCAATATTTATTCTCTATAGTAGGATCCACATGAGAGAGATATATCTCATCATTCCTCGACCTAGGATATTCTATCTCTTCTTCATCTATTGTTTGATTGATTTTTTATCCATCATGTTTAGTCCCTCTCCAAAAGTGCATAAATTCACAGCCCACTATTCATAATTTAATTTTACATATATTTCACTATTATAGTGTGATATCATATTCCCGACTTTCATGGTATTTGATTATTTTTCAATTTTCATCTTTTCTTCTTCGATCCAATGCCTAATACTAGATGATTGGTCATACATTGACCTGGGGTAGGTGTTCGAGAAATTTTTTCTAAAATTGTATATGTTTTTAAATCATTCCCAATTGTTCCACACATCGTATTTTTTTCTCATTGTTCCCAGAAAATTTGTCTTAGTGTTAAAAATTAATTGAACCTTTTAAAGATACACTTGTAGACCATAATAATCTATTAGAGGATTTCTACCTCAGTGGTTTTTTCCACTTTGGGTGGGATAAATTAAATTAGTTTCATGATATAAATTTTTAATTTACCAAACCACATATTATGTGGTTTCTCTTGACCTTATATTGGTTTTTTACTGATTTCTAAATTAAATGGTTTAAATTAATTAATTGGATGTCAGTGGTCAGGCCACGTCACATGTTATAAATAGATAATGAATTATATAAATTTTGGCACCCATGGATATATTTGATTAATATGAATATAAACGAATTATTATTATTATTATTAGAACATGGATATTGATAATTGTACAGTAGTTAATGGACTTGTTGAGCATAGTGTTTAATGGTCTTTTAAATTGGGTGTTGGGCATGCAACATCACACTATTTACTTATATTATTTGCATGGAGTTCCATGTTACCTTGCTTCAAGTGTTTTGTATGAAGACTCACCCCTATCACATGTGACAATCATGAAAGCATGCATTCTTATAGAATTCGGTATTGTGTTGTTTCTAGAGCCTATAGCTCATCAGACTATGCAACTAATCTTGAGTTACTCCATGGGCTCATATATCACCTAGTATCTATGTATATTCCTATAAATGTCATCACATTTGTAGATAATATATATATATATATATTATTACTTATAAATGAATGGACATGAAAAAATGAAATCAGATTTATCTGAACCAATGTCGAAGTAGGAAGTGTCTGCTATATATCCTATCGGAACTCGATCCGACTAGTATTTAGTTTTCATCATCTTTCACTATTGGTTATACATGCATGTTAATATTCTATATAAACTAAATACATTGATCTAGAAACCATTGGTGGTGTAAAAATAAGTTCATCACACACTATGTTTAGTAGTCCAATTCATACTCAGATAGACCTTATGGATATAGGTGGGGATAAGGGAAAGTGTCATGTCAACGAGGCTAGATCATATTTTCATATACCATGGGAGAATGGGGGAATAGGATTGAGCATATACTCATGATGATAAGATTTATTTATTTTTGTATTTTTTTCTATTTTTTAAAGAATATGGTATATACCTATTCTATGTATCCACTTTATCCCCCATTTTGTAAATCATCTTGTAATGAAATCATTTTTTATATGACTCAGTCTTTGGAATTATTATTATTACTATTTCTTGTATTTTTATATTTCGTTGTTGATTATTTTTCTTTCTTCCTTTATGATATCATCTGTATTATGATTATTCAATTCTGATTTATTTATTGGTAAAAATTTGATACTCTGATAATAGAGAGTATATTCTCCCCACTATTCCACTATATAAACCTGCTATTATTTGGAAGCCCCTTACAAATGCAGAGGCTCCATTAAGGGCATATGACCCACCAGCTCATGTAATCATTCAATTCCACCGAGGATGGTATGATTAAATTATTTTTCTATCATGATATTGTAATCAAGAAATTATACATACTAGATTTCAATACTTTTCATAATTTAAATTTCATTTTATGGCTGCACAATAAACAATTTTACTTCATTATCATCTAGTAATCCAAGACATGGACATTAAAGATGAATTTTTCATGCATGAAACAAAAAAAAATTGTCTTTTAAAAAATCATAAGATCCGTAAAGCATCCCTTACATTCCTAAATATTTAAAAAAGTATATTGGTCAGCATATGTTTCCCAATATGATCAATTATAATACATTAATCTCTAATAAACTAAAATAACACCCAATATTCCAAATAGTTCATTCCATAAAAAGTTAACATTAAGAGTCCTCCAAAATATATCAGACCAAATTAAAAACCCAAAAATATGAATCACTTCATCATATATTTTTTCCATGATCAAATTCAATATTTATCCCCAGAAAACAAGAAGTATCTCATAATGTAACCTACCCAACATATGTATACCTTGATTCTCAAAAAGCATTTTGATAACAAAAATCCCTATAAAATGTAAATTAAAAAAACATATTCTTCACAAAATTAAATTTTTCCTTATTACTTAAGTAAAAACAGACAATATAATATATTCCATTAATCCAAAAATGAAATAAACATCATCATAAATAACATAATCGTCATATACCTGATCAATTAAAAGTTCATCAATACTATCCAAATTTCATTATCAATATGAATAAAATATTTTTAACAACTAATAAAAATTAACCTATCATTAATCACATATTAAGGATTATCTATCCATCACTCATGTCTATTAAAAAATATCACATTATCACTCATTCACATTTCTCAATCATCGGTACCATTCAACATATTTTTGAAAATATTTAACACAAAACATATGTAGAACAATCCTTTTATGTTTCATGATTATAGTAAACAGAATATCATAATTCATGAATCATAATATATAGTGAATTTAATCCATTCACTTAAATGATTAACATTGCAGAGGTCCCTCATTTTTTATGAGTTAGTTCTTGAATTAGGGCATTGACCCAGATAACTCCCATGTTCCCCACATATTATACATTGAACTATAAATTTCCCATTAGGATGAACTTTATATACCTCCACTAAATACTTTATTTTTAATCATTAATTACTTAATCTATGTCCTTTAATTCTACACTGAACTCTTATTCTCATTCTTTCAAGACATTTCATAGGGTTCTTCTTCCCACATTCTAGACATGTTAGATGTTGAAACATATTATCTATAAGGTTTTAAGAAAACACCATTTTTACCTTCTTAGGTGTATCATGATACTCACCCTAGTGGATATTGTTAATTATATAACGAGATATCTAATTAGGTACAATTATGTGGTTTGACATTTTATCTCTCGATTCACATGGTTTCCCCTAAAGACATTCATTCCATTTTCCATCATATTTATCAGTAAAATAATTGGTCCAAGTTACATACATTGAATAAAACCAAAATTCATAGTGTGAGAAACAATAACAATAGTGATAAATCATTAAAAAAAATTGTTTACATGATTTCAAAATCACAACAAATTCTTTTCAATCTATGACACATTTGGTTTAACCTTGGTCATCCATGATTATAATTTATATAAGTCAAGAATAATGTTTCTTAATGAAAATGGGAATTGACACATGTATATCTCTAGGGAGGGTTAAAAAGAGTGCATAGTTAGGGTACATTCAATTTATATAAGAATTAAGACTTGAATATACTCAACCATCAATTATTGGGGTGATTACCAATATATTGTTCTATTTCAAGTCCATTTTTTTAATAGTTTCCTCAAATGTATTAATTTTTAAGAAAAAAACATAATCCCTTCTTTGTAAAAATATTGGTCTTTTTTCCTATACCTATGTTTATCCTCATGGATATTGAAAATTTTAACTTTTCTTAATCTATAATTATTGACTAAACACATATCTAATACCAACTATAAAGAAAAATCTTCAAAAAATCTGTAAAAAATGTTTCTTTATAAAAGAATTAATTTTCCTACACTCCTAGTGATATTTTTGGTTTATAATTTTAGTTTTTTAATCCATAAAATATAAAAAATTATATATTACTTCATAAAGTGGACACTTCAACTCAGTATCAATTTTCTTCCAATTAAAATTCCATTAATATATCATCAATTTTAATTTCAAGAAATATATTTAAAAAATTTATATTGAACTCATACATTTCCTTAATCATCCAGAAGAAAATGTGATGAGAATTTTTAATTTTGGTATGAGTATAAAATGTCAATATGATATATATAAAATTAAATAATGAAACCTGTTAATATATGAATACTCATAAAAAATTTCCTTCTTTAAAATAAAATTTCTATACTGAATAGTCCTTTTTACCAAATTAATCAAATCCATGGAACAAATATTTTCATAAGAATTTTGTAATAAATATTAATGGGAAATAAATACTCATAAATTTATCTTTGTAATCCTAAATAACTCAACAAATCACTATTTAAATAATTATAGATTTCATCCTTAAAAATTAGTATCAACTTACCTTTTAACATAATCTCATTAACTTATATTGTAAAATGGTAATATTTCTATAAAAAATAGAAATAATAGATAAATAATGTTGGTTTATTGAACTATAATTTTCATATAACTCATACAATCACTCATATAAATGGAATAACATACTCAATAAATTCCAATAATCTCATAAGAGAAACCTATAACTTCAAAACTCCTTCCCTTTACACAATGCTTTTAGGTTCTATAAAAGTTAATTCCCACCTATAAAATAATTGTAATCAGTTAATATATGTTCCATAATATCATAAATCATTCATCATGTATCATAACATATTTAAAGAAAACGAGTTTCATAAAAATTTCAATATTTCATCAAAAAATATCTCACGGAAAATAAACATGATATATAAAAATCAAATCATCATAATCATAAACCTTCCCAAAAAAGAATTTTGATTGTATCATTGGATCATATCCCTATTAAATCATAATTATGCTCAAATAATACTATCATATATCAAAATTATTCCTTAAAATATATTAGGATTATTACTTGTGAAAAACACCCTTTATAGGATTGATATAACTATTTCGATTCTCGTAAACAAGTGGGGGTGAATTGTAAGTTTAAAAACAATAATTTATTACCTTAAGAAAATATTTTTTTTAACAAATATAAAAAAATTGGTTTCACTAAATCCTCATTTGTAAGGTAACTAAAAAACACATTATGTTTAATAAATATGTGTAATGAAATAAAAACATGGGTATATTTAAACAATATTCTACCTTAAAATGTATATAATCTTAGATTAGTGTCCTTAAAAAAGTTAAGGTATAATAAAAGGTTTATATTTATAACAAGTTTCAGTGGAATGTTAAAGTACATGTAAAAGTGTATAATTATTTTTACCCAAAGTGTAGCCTATCCGAACACCATGGATTATGGTCCCTTGATTTATAGATTCAAGACAGTATGTCTTACCAACATTAGATAACAACCATTCTTTTTATTACACACTTAAACTAGTTTATTACCTAACAATCACATGATAGAACATATTAGATTGAGAGTTATAGTGTATTTGATGATTAGTAACATTACATAAAAACTTAAACATAAAACACACAACATATGTATTAAAAAATTTCTTTACATATCCATGAAATTCCATCGTACTTAGCATTGAAGTGGATAACCCGGGGACATACATGTGAAAAGGGTGAGCTATAAAGTTAATTAAGGGAGTAAACAAGGAATAACATGAAGAATATAATACATTTTAGGAAATAGTCATATCAATGGAGGATAAAAAATGAACATAAAGGCATGATATAGCAAGATTATCATAACATGAAAATGTGGAAACAAAACTTATCATGGGATTAGCATGAGCTAAGGCTCCTCGCACATGGAGTATGAGAAGACTATCATTGAGCATGAATTAGAATGAGTAAATCCCCATTGTACATGAATTAAAATTAGTAAATACTCATTTCACTAGACGTAGCATGAAACTAATCTTTACGCAATGCATTGGAGTGCTATCAAGGCACACCCTTCTTAAACATATCATTTCATGCATATGTGTTCCACAAGGATCATAAAACATGAGTTCATTAAACATCATCATTTATAACACTCTAACTAAATGTTTAAATCATACATGAAACTATATAATCAATAAGTAAATGTGCCTATAGGTGAATACCATTAATAGAGAAATGTGCATGGTATTAACTGCACAATGACTTTGTATTGGAAAAATGTGGTGCAATTTCAGTAGCATAACGACGTGACATAAAAATTCATAAAAATGGTTGATGAGAGATAAAGGGGTGTCTCATCATTTTCACATGAATCTTATAGTAAGGGGATCATATAGATACAAGTCCCAACAATTATAATAGAATTTATATTTATGATACAAAATAATTTCTTGAATGTAAATGAGGATGGAGAAATCCCTTACGGAATTTCGGCACGGTAACAGGTGTACATGGGAGGAATTAATGAGAGATAAAGGGGGTATTTCATCATTAAACTATAAAGAGGTCAGTATGTGTGAGGTTCAAAATCATACCCCAACATTTATAATTGAAAACAAAATGCCATAACAATATTAAGAAACTTGGATAAAATGAGAAAGGAAGGAATCCCTTACTTTGAGGTGTGATCCAAATAGCTTGGGAGAGGCTTAAGAGAGATGTATTGGGAACTTGGGGTGCCTTGGGAGGATTATAGAGAGGGAAGAGCAGGGGATGGATGGACTCCATATGCTTTGAGTGAATATGAGGTGGGAGACTGGGTGGGTTTATATATTAAAGGAGAGGTAATTCCTTATTATTTAGGTTTGAGACACCACACATTAAACTGATCAAACAAAAAACCAGCCCATGGTTTATGTCCATGGTTTTTTCCAAAGGATAGTGGAATAAAATATTTTATAAGTCCAGTTTCATAACTTCAAAAAATAATAGGTTTTCTTAGGTGGAGGTGAGTCACACTATGAGGGAAAACAATTTAAAAGGATAAAAATATTAACAAGTCTTTAATGGTCCAATAAATCTTTGTAAAATAAATAAAATAAAATAAAAATCAAATTATTTAATTGTTAAAACACATATTATCTGGACATAATTTCTATAGTATTTTATTACATCACTTTTGGGTCATTACGATGTCATAAAACTCACTATATAATTAAACGGTATTTAATTTTTTCCCAAAAAATCGACTCACTGAGAAAATTATGAAGACATAGTCATTGGATAATTTCAACATCATGATTCCAAAAATAGTATTCATTTAATCAAAATAATTTTCTAAATATTTGAATTTTTACTTTTAATAAAATAACTAACATTTATTGAAAAATCAAGGGTTTTGAAAAAAACAGATATCAAACCATAATAAAAATTATAATTTCATTCATAAAATTATAGGATAATTTATATTTAATAAAAAGTAACCTTATAGTAATAAAAATATTTTATTAAGATATTACTTAAAACAAAAATAAATTAATTCATTGAAATGTATTTCTTAGTTGAGTATTTACTAAAAATACTATTTTCACTTTAAAAACTGTTCACAAAGTAAAAATAATAAATTGAATTTATATTCCCTATACAAAAATATTGTATCAAATTATAGTACTAGTGTCTCATTACATACCCCCTTATGAAACTCGCATAATACTAAAGGGTATGGTGTGTGATGATGATATACTCTTGGGGTGGCTTGGGTAACATCGCTCGGGTGGTAATCTCTTTCAACATCCACTTCTCTTGTAGGCGGTTCTGTTTGAGCTTAACATGTTGACACTCATCTTGGACATGGTCATGAACAAAGCCCAATAATTTCACCACCTTTCCGAGCTCTGAAAAATGGGATTTTTACGGGGAAACTCTACTGGATGAGGCCATCGCTTCCTTTTTCTGAGTATATTGGATTTTTTAAAGCCATATATTTACACTAATCATGTGGTCACTATTCGATGAATATATTATCAACGGTCACAATTCCTAATGGTATTTTGAAGATCCAATGGAAAATATGATTCAATTTTTGAAAAAAAAATTGTTTCAAACGTATAGATTCAAAACATCACCATGTACCAGGTTTTTGTAAAATAGTCTAATATAGTCAGATTTGAAATTTTTTAAATGTTGTTCTTCTAATATATTGTTTATGATTCCAAAAAGACTGGGAGACAAGGCTATATATATATATATATTATTCTTGGAGGTCTCCCTCTTCGGTAGCTATTCTAAAATAAAATAGTACATCATACTCTCTAGATAGGGTGAAATATTTGAAAATCCCTTGATGGTACGTCCCTCATCTTGAAATCTAGTAGAGTTTGGAGCTTAATATTTGATCATAGGTGAGCCATGATCCCTTATGATTCTCTGGCATGTAGTAGGTGTTTGATATGTCGTAGAGTGTCTTACAAGAAAGTTATAAATTGGAAAATGTTTTGATGCTATGTAAGCTTGAATTTTCAATAATTATTACTAGTAAGTCCTTAGGAAGGGACAATAGTGTTGTATGAGGTTCTTCCCCTTCCATCTCGAAACTATCCTTTATCCTACTGACGAAACATATCAAATTTTGAGTTACCCTCTAGAGATGAAAAAATTGTGATAATAAACTACTTGAATACTAACGATTTATTATTCATTAATGATTGGAAAAATATGGGCTTTAATCTATGTTATCCATGATCTACATCCCAAAATATATTATTAGGGGCATCATTTATTCCCTTAATAATGGTCTGTACTAAGATTTTTAATTTACCAAAGAATATACCTTGGGAGTGTCATAACCAAGAGAGAAGAAAGGCTCGTTGTCGTGTACTAGGATACCTCAGGTCAATTTCAAAACTCCTTGCCGGATTTTTCATTCTTAGGTACATTTGTGGCAGAGCCACCTCTACCTTCTCATAACTAGACAGGTATGTATTTTCTTGATAAAACACTTACTCAATACTCACCAAAATATAGGAATGTCTTTATTATATTTAGCCTTATCCCTATGTCTTTCACTAGATTTTTCTAATCCTAATCCCAAAAATAACTAAACATTTCCTCTTATACCAACTATAATAACTCTACTTTTTATTACACACTAAAACAGGTTTATTATATAAAATTCACTTGATAAAACATAGAATATTGACAGGTCTAGTGTATTTGGGGAATAGGAACATTACATAACAACATAGAACGTAAAACACCCAAAACCATTATTTAAAACATCATTTACATAACCACGGCATTCCCTCATACTTAGCATTTCATGGGATAACCAAAGAACATACAAGTAAAAAGGGTTATTTATAAATCCTAGTAAGGGAGTAAACAAGGAATAACATGAAGAATAAAATAACTGTTAGTAAATAAGCATGTAAATGGAGAATAAAATAACAATAACATAATGGCCTGATATAACATGATTATCAAAACATGGAAATTTGGCAACAACACATAACATGTAATTCGCATGAGTTAAGGCTCATCACACATGGAGCATGATTAAACCCTAATTAAACATGAATTAGCAAGAGTAAATCCAAATTTTACATGAATTAGCATGAGTAAATCCTCATTTCAGTTAATGTATCATGATAAAAATCTTTACCCATTGCATTGCAACACTATTAGGAAACACCATTCTTAAATAAATCATTTCATGCATAAGTGTGCCAGATGGATCATAAAACATGTATTCATTCAACATCATCATTTATTCTGTGATCAAGGAATATAGAATTCATATTTGAAACTCTATAATAAATAAGAAAATGTGAAAAATGGGGAATACCCTTGATAGAGAAATGTGCATGGTATTCACTACACAATGACATTGGATTTGAAAAACGCATTGCAGTTTTGGTTGTTTAACGGCGTGACATGAAAATTCATTAAAATAGTTGATGAGAGAGAAAGTGGTGTCTCCTCATTTCTACATAAAATGGACAGTAAGGGGTTAATAGACATACATGTCCCAAAAAATAATATTTGATTTAGATTCTTGATATAAAAGAATTTCTTGAATGTAAATGAGAAGAGAGAAATTCCTTACTGAATTTTGGCATGGTAACGGGTGTACATGGGAGGTATTAATGAGAGAGAAAATGGGTCTCTCATAAATAAAAAATAAAAAGGGAATTATGATGTTGGTTCAAAATCATACCCCAACATTTATAATTAAAAACAAAAGGGCATAACAATATTAATAAACCAGGATAAAATGAGAAAGGAAGGAATCTCTTACTTGGAGGTATGATCCCAACAGCTTGGGAGAGGCTTAAGAGTGGCTTCATGGGAGATTGGGGAGCCTTGGGAGGATTATAGAGAAAGGAGGTAAGAGTTTGGATGAATTCCAAAGACTTTGAGTGAATAAGAAGTGGGAGGTTGGGTGGGTTTATATAGGAAGGGAGAGGAAATTCTATATTATTTTGGTTTGGGACACCATACATTAAACGAATCAAAACCAAAAGCCAATCGTTGTTTTCTGGAAATGGTTTTTTCCAAAGGGAAGTGTAAAACAATATTTTATATGTAAAATGGTCTAAATTATTAAAATAATATGGTTTGTTATGTGGAGGTGAGTCACACTATGAAGGAAATCAATTTAAAAATATAAAAAAGTTTTATAAGTATTGGAGGGTCCACTAAAGATTTCTAAAATAAATCAAATAAACCTAAAATCACATTATTTTTATGGTAAAAATATATTGTACGAAAATAGTTTTTATAATATTTTATTACATAAATATTGGGTCATTATAATGTCATAAACACATTATATAATTAAATGGTATTTAATTTTTACCCAAAAATTAGACTGTGTCAAAAAATTATGAAAAATTCACCATTGGATAATTTAGACATCCTGATTCCAAATATAATTTTCATTTTATATAAATTTTTTTATAAATAATTGAAATTTAATTTTAAAATAAAAATGGACATTTATTGAAAAATCATGGGGTTTGACAAAAACAGGATAAAAACCTAAATAAAAATTACAATTTCATTCATAAAATTATACAATCATTTATTTTTAATAAAACATAATATAATAATAATATTATTATTTTCATAAAATATTTTTTAATTCAAATATCTATTAATTCATCAAAATAAATTTCATAGATTAATTTGAACTAAAAAAATACTATTTGCGCATTAAAAACTCTTTACAAAGTAACAATAATAAAATTAATGTATATTATCTATAATAAAAATAGATTACATAATCATAGTACTAGGGTCTCATTACATAACCCCTTATAAAACCCACATAAGACTGAAGGGTAAGGTGTGTGATGGTGACAGACTCTTGGGGTCGCTCGGATAACATTGCCCAGGTGGTAATCTGTATCAACTTCCACTTCTCTTGTACCCAGTTCCATTCTAGCTAAACATGTTGAAGCTGGGCATGGGCATGGTAAAAAGAGAATCCCAATCACTTCACCTCCTTTCTAAGCTATGAAAAACGGGCTTCATATGAGTAATGTATACTAGATGGGGATATCGCTTCCATTTTTGTGTAAATTAGATTTGTTAATTCCCAATATTTATATAAATCATGTGACCACTGTTCAACCTCTATATTAGAAATTGTCACAATTTATAACGGTATTTTAAAAATCCATCTTTATAAAACCGAAGAAGTTCATATGTTATAAAACCATTTCACATAATAATAAATTTAATTAGATTAATAGGAATTCCTATTATTAAAAGGTTTATTCGTTACATTATGGTAATCCCTCAACCCGTGAAAGAATATTTTTTGACTTTCTATTCTCGTAAGACCTCAATCTATAAAGCGATCGGCACCTATGTCTTCCTTCAGCTACATGCCCTCAATAAAGTAGAAAATTGGTAATTATTTCTTCCTTCATCTTGGAATCCCTCTATCGTAATCACCAATGATATGTGTCACACAAAAGAGAAAAAATGTTATAAAAGATTTTAAGTACATTGAACAACCTATTTATAACTTAATTACTTTAATTCATTCACACACAAAAAATTGGTCAGAGCTCCCATGTTTCTCCAAAATGAAAAAGTGATTCTGTTTTTTGATATTATCTAAATGACTTGGTATTTATAAGAGATATCTCTAATGGTCATATTTTCCTTGAATGGTCAAATGTTTACTGAAATTTCTGTGGGAATGTTTCATCTAGAACTTACAATAGTCAAATAATAATATATTAGATGACATCATTTAGTACACGAAAATATTATGAGAAAAATTAAGTGTGTATGATTATGAACAATATATTAAAGAAATATAGTAACTTTAAGAATGTTATAAAATTTGATTCTTAAATGAAACATAATCAGATAAGGAACTATAAAACATGGATCAGAAAATTATTTAGAATCAGAATTAAGAAATATTTTAAATCGGATTCATAAATTTTTGAGAATTAGAATTGAGGAAGTGAGAATCAGACTAAAAAATTTAGATGATTTGTAATTAAGATACTCAGAATCAGATTGGAATTTTTGAGTGAATCAGAATAGATAAATGTATAAAATTATATTCTATATTTTGAGAAAATAAAAATTCTAGAACATTAAATTGGAATCACAATTACGGTTGATTCATAATTGATGAAGTGAATTGGTTTTTATTTTTTTTGTGATTCATATTTTAGAAATAAGAAGATTTAGAATTTCCAAATTTCTCAAATTGGAATTGAGAAAGTGAAGGATTCTGAGTTTTATTAAGGATCATATTTGTTCTAGAAATTATTTTATCTTCAGAAAAAAATATACTTAGCTATAAAAATGGTTATATAAAATAATTAAAATGGGAACAGGATTTTCAAATAAATTTCATTATAGTTAGAAAGTATTATTAAGAAAATTGGTTTGTGATTTTCAAAACATAAATGAATGAGAAAGGTAATAATGAATATTTTTTACCAAACAATCTCCCCATTTTTTGAAATCACAAATGGTAAATTTTAGAAATAATATTATGACAGAAATACATCATGTAGGAACAAAAAAAACTTATCTCCCCCTAAGTTTATAATTAAAAATGAGTACAAGTAACCCCCCCCCCCCATAGGTTATGAAATCTCTCAATGGATTATATTTATAATTTATATAGATGTCTTACTTTTTAAAATAAATATCTCCCCTGTTCTTAAAGATGTATTTTTAAATCATTATATCCCTTAATATTTCATCCATAGACTAATATTCTTTTTGAACACTCTTCTCCCCCTTTTATATTTACAAAAAAAATAATGTGGAAATGTATAATGTACATAAAAATTTAACTATAAAAATAAAAGAATATTAATATATTGATATTAAAAAAAATAAAAAAAATATCAGAAATACAAGAAACATCATTCCTTCTTTAGTATTAAGGTTTTGACTATGGCCTTCATCTTCTTAACATCCTTATTATCATCTTGAAACATTTCTTAGAGCTCTTCCCGATCCTAAATCTTCATTTAAAGATTATTAATCTTTTCTTCCTAGAACATAATAATTTCTTCTGGAAATACCAGTTTATAAACCACCTCATCTTTGTAATTTTTCACACTTTTCACCTCAACTATGATAGAATTAATTTTTCCATACAAATCCCTATATTCAAGAAACCAAATTGATTTCTATTCCTTTAACTTCTCTAAAAAATTGTTTGAAATATCTTTGAAATTGTACTTAGATTCTTTGATGGATTTTTTTAGTAATTAAAACATAACATTGAAGAACATAATATCAATGTTATCCTATATTAACCACTTATTCATATCTCTGACGACTTCCTGTGTGAATCGTAATTCTTCATGAAGGTTATGAATTTTTCTTCAGGTTTTATCATCTTCTCCATGAAATGGGATATTGAGTCAGATTTCTAGTTTCATGGATTGTTGAATAATATGACATCTTCAATAAAGGTTCATAATGTACGAAATGTATTTCACTAAATAATTAAAATATTGAACAATAAAATCGTCTCCTATATAGGATGAAGATTTTTAAATATTCTGATGCATTTTTCTTGGATATGCCAACATCTTCTTTCATCCCTTTGTCTTTCTTATATTCCAATATCTCTAAAATCTCGATTACATTCCTTTCATCAAAAAGTTGAATAATCTTTTCATCATTATCATCACTTCCATCATCTTCTTTATCTTCATCATCTTCTCAATTATCATCATTACCATCATCACCACCAACACCAACATCACCATCAAATTGAATTTTATGCACTTCAATATCAACAACATTGTCTTGCTAAGATAGATTCTCTACTAAAGCACATTTATATAATGAGGAATGATAAGTTCTTATTGATAACATATTATATTGACTCTACCTATGAGTTTTTTTAATTTTTTGTATCTCATCATCACTTTATTTTTATTGGATATTTTTTTCTTCTTCTTCTTGACTATGTTCATAAAATATCATAACTGAGCCTAAAACAAATTCTTTTCCCTTTTCTTTTGTGGTAGACACTACTACCACTTGTTGTGATTGTTGAGGATGTTTGGTTTATTATAGAAATGATTCTGGAAAAGAAAAATGTTCTATGGCCTTTTATATATCTTCCAAAAGGGCTTGAAATATCTTTAATTCCATTAACTTATTATTTTGTTTCTTCTCCTTTGATTATTTTCATGTTCTTGAGCATCCCGAAATTTCAATTCTTTAGCTTCATCTGAATCTATGTCAAACACTACATCTCCTTCATTTTTTAACTCTTAGTCTTGTCTCCACTTTACAACAACCTCATCTGGGTAGGACTTCTATTTATTCGTCTTTAGTGGTTTGGAAGAATGAATTGTTTTCTGTGGTTTTGATACTTGAGAATTTTCTCTCTTAGGATTGACTGATAGTTACATGGAGATTTCTCTAATGTCCCCTAGTTTTATAGATTATTCAACAAACTAATTTGTCTTATCAATGAATGAAAATTTCATTCTTTTAAGTGTGTTATCACTTAAAATAATAATATTGAACTTAATTAGATTCTACTTGTAAGGGATATTGTAAAAGTTTAAAAAATTCACCATATTCTTGGATAATTTTGTTGGAGACACAATAATATGCGACTTGATAAAATAGTCTTTTATCTTACAGATAGAGAGGAAGATGTACTTAACTAGGTTAATCTTCCTTATATTAACAAGAAAATCCATCATGAATGTGTCTATTATTTTCTGGTTATATTTATATCTATTTCTTAGTATTAAAATACCTTTCATCCATAATGCCACTACCCTATAGTTAGATGAACAGTTGGAAAGCTTATTGTTCTTTATTCCCTAAATAACAAATAAATAAAGACTTAACTCTATCAAAAGATCCTTCAAAAACTAGAATCATATTATATAGATTGTAAACTTTAGATCAATAAGTTATCGCAAGGATATTTGGAGCTTTCTTATTGGACATATAATATGTTTTCCCATATCTCTTAAACTGAAACTTATCCATTCCATCTTCATTGAAGAATTAAACTAATTAGTTAAATTCAGTTAACAAGTATGTATAGAAAAGATATTTTTCTCATTTATTATTGGAAGTGAAAACATTTTATGAGTTGTGAAACTTTATCAGCTTTCTAATTAAAGAATCATACTTAAGGTAGAAATTTTGATCAACTAAACTTTCATCGTAAATGAAAAATTCCATGAATTATTTGGCATGCATTGATATCAAATAAGATATAGATAAATAAATTAGGAACTTTAGGAAATATATTTGTAATTTGGAACTAAGACGTTGAAGGATGGTATTAACTTGGGTGAAAAATTTGGAAATCATTGTGGGAAACATGGGTCCCCTACTTTATATAGGCATCAGAGATGACAATTTGTGATCTATGGTTAATTAGATAGTAAAAAAACACACATATCTTATCTAACTATGGAGATTTAATTGAAGAAGGTTTTATGGGTTTTGATCTTTTGAGGTTTTAAGGAAATAAAAAATATTTAAGGAAAGATGAATCTGTTGAAGTTTTTCTTAAAATAAGATTGAAATACGAAAAAAAACAGAAACTAGTTTTATGAAATAATAGGTATGATAAATTACATTTCTGGTGTCTTATAAGTTTTACCAATATTTGATAAGATTCTTCATAGAAAGTTTGATTCTAAAATGTTTTATTAGAGTCTGGAAACATTTAAAAGGTTCCAAAAACACTTTTATGGTTCTAAAAAATATTAAGAAAATCAATTGTAATCCTCCTATGAAAAATAGTATCTTAATGTTAGTAGAGAGTTTTATCAAAAATAAAATATTAATGATTACATTAAATTTTTCATTCGTAACATTTGTTTGATGTATTCAAATATATCAGAAGATAATGATTTTTTAAAAATATAATAAATTTTCTCTTGCATTCCAATGAATTGTAAAATAATATATCCTATAAGTGTGTGATACCAAAGGGAGTGATTCCTAATATCTATGTTCTTTTCATGAGAGTGTTGTGCAAGTTTCTTTTCTTAAGGATATGGAAATAATATTATCACATAATATTTTAGTTTTAGTAAAAATCATGACATAATCAGTGAGTGTGTGTTTCATCCACAATACTTGATCACAACAACTTCTCGTTGTTACATATTCATCTTTAGTAGTGTAAGGTGCTAAAAAATGTTGTTTCTTACATGACCAAGAAAATAAATAATCTTTTATGAAATGACTAGTTTATGATGTATTTTTATACCCCTTCTATAACAACAAAATTCAGAATATTAAATGAATTTAAAAAGCACATTTCCATAAGATTAGTCAATTCTTAAATCCATTGTTCTCTTTTAATAGAGAAAAGTTATTTTCTCTAATTTTAAATGAGTTTATTTTCGATTAGATAGATATATTTAACATAATCATGTTGAAAACATTATTTCTGGATAACTAGCTATTATTTATAGTATGGTTCCTATCATACCTTTAAATGTTGTTTGATCTACTGGTTTCCCAGCTTCACAAGATCAAGGGAATTTGAGGTATAAATATTAGTACTTATACTTTTTGTGCTTCCATCTCCATACTTTTTAAGAAGATCATTAATATACTTATATTGAGTTATATAGGTTCTTTTTAGTTTATGTAAAATTTTAAAACTAAGAAAAATGTTAACCCACCCATCATACTCATTTGAAACAAAAATTTCATAAGATTCACAAATGAATTGGTTATGTATTGCTGAGTTTATCTGAATATAATGTCATCAATGTAAATTTTAGTAACCAAAATTTTGTTTAATTTTTTATAAAATGTTTTGGATAAGATGTTCCTTTAACATAATTGTTTTGAAACAAATTTTCTATAATTCTATCATACAAGAATCTAGGGTCTTTTTTAAGTCCATATAAAGCTTTGGAAAGTTTAGAAACATGTTTTAGATGTTTTGTAACTTCAAGACCAGTTGGTTGTTCAACGTAAACTTCCCCTTGAAAAAATCTATTTAGGGATGGACACATCACATCAATTTGAAAAATATTGATGTAAAGGAATACTGTAAAGGATAAGAGAATTCGAATATATTCAATTATAGCTACTAGAGTATAGGTTTCTTCATAGTCTATTCCTTCTTATTGATTATAGACGTTATCAAATAATATTTCTTTACTTCATACAATGATTCATTTTTCATCGTATTTTTTCATAAGACGCAATTTACTCTAATTACATAAGTTTTTTTCGTTCATTCAATCATTGTCCATACTGTGTTCCATTCAAATTCATTTATTTCATCTTGCATAGATTTAATCCAATCTTCATCACCTAAATATTCCTCATTACATTATGGTTCTAATTGGGAAATAAATTCCAGAAATTCTACTTCACTTCGTAAAGATCTTCTAGTCCTTACTGGTTAATGAACTTCACCAATGATAATATCACTATGATGATTCCTTAGAAACAATTGACTTGGGTTTTGTAAAACAAGTTCATCAATATAGGGAAGAAAGTATTTTAGAGTGAATACATCAAAAACATTTTTTTTGAGTATTCTCCTGATTAGAAGTGTATTCCACCAGATATTGGTAATTAGTTTTTGAAAAAACATCTAATGATATTGGCTGGGTTTGTTTAGAAACAAAGGGATCAGTTTCATCAACTTAAACAAGTATTGTTTCCTCAACAAGACAATAATTTTTATTGAATAATCTATAAGACTTAAAGGTAGTGGAATATCCTAAGAAAATACCTTCAATATATTTTGGTGGAATTTATGTAAATTATATTTTTTATTAAGGATGAATATTTTTCATCAAAGTACTATAAAGAATTGAACTCTTGTTTTAGGCCTATCCACAACTCATTTTGTGTTTTATTTAGAAATAGACTTATTAAAATATGATTTATAGTATAACAAGTAGTACTCAACGCTTCAGCCCAAAACTGTTTAGAAATTGAGTAATCACTCAACATGGTTCTTGTAATATCTTAATTAATTTTATTTCTTCTTTAAAAAAACATTTTACTAAGGAGTTGTTAGAGCTGGGAAGTTATGAGTAATTTCATTAGTACTAAAAAATGATTCAAAATATAAATTTTCAAATTCCCCACCATGATTACTATGAATAGTTATCAATAAAAGGTTTTTTCATTTTTATCATTGGCTGAAAATGATTTCAAATAAGAACAAAACATCATATTTCATTGCTTACAATATACCCATGTTAACCTAGTGTAATCATGAACTTAAAAAAATATGTAGTATTTTCTTCCTATGCATTCAGTTTGTTTTGGACTCAAAAATTCCATGTGTAGTAGCTGTAATGAATCATAAGTTGAGACATCACATATAGATTTAAATCATGACCTATGTTACATCCCATTTTGATAAGGATCAGAGACTTCTGAATAATCAAATCCAAGAATTGGTAGTTCCTTCACAAGTATTTTATTAAGTATATTACATAAGTTCCTAAGGTTATAGTCCCATATCCTACTATAACATAACCAAGATTGATAATCCATTTCACTATGTCTTGGTAAGTTTTTTCTCCTAAGCTCTTTTATGTCACATATATAAACATTCTCATAAGGATTAGAAGAATGAATGAACTCGACCTTAGAATTATGTACTAAGCACATATCATTCCTAAAATTCACTAGGTAACCTTCATCACATAATTTTATTATGCTTATAAGGTTTTTATTAAGACCTTTAAAAAATAGAAAATTTTAAATTAAGGATTTTCTAAGAATAATTATGTAACCTATACCGACAATATCCCTTTGAGAATTGTCTCGAAAAGTGAATTGTACACCTCTCATATTAATAATATATTCAAATTCGTTTTTGTTACCAGTAATGTTCTATGAACATCCATTATCCATTTACCATGTATTTTTGTTGGTACTTACATTGTTTTCTTGAAAATTAAATTGGTAGATTTTCGAAATCCTAACTTTATTGGATCATGTAATACTTGAAAATAAAATCTTAGGAATCCACAATTTCTTAGTAAAGTGAGATTTATGAAAAACTAGTGATTGGGTATTATTTAAAGAACATCTTTTCTCCCAGTTTCTACCACTTTGACTCTTAGTGTAGAATATTGTACTTTTAAGAACAAAATATTTATAACTAAAAACTGGTTTTGAGTGATAATTTTCAACTCCAGAACTACTCTTAAGAGGAATAATTTTTCAATAAATTTTAATAAAGTTCCCTATACTATAAGTAAAATTTGAAAAAAGTTTTTTTACATAAAATATTTTATATTTTAATCTAATGACTAAATTCTTATACTTGAAAGTATCTGTATTAGTATTAGAATTTTTATCTATATTTTTTTTCTTAGAAATAACTATTTGAAAATCCTTATAATGTTTATCCTTTTAAAAATTAACATCCACAAATTTTTTTCAAATAGAAACAATATAAAAATATTTTATATCAAGATCTTCATAAATATCTAAGAAATGTTTGTTAAAATAGTAATTTTTTTCATTTTCCTCATCAAATTTTTTTTAGATCATACTATTTTATTTTTAAATAAACATTCAAAACTGACAAACGTATTCGAAATATGGTAAATAATTATCTTATTCTAAGGAAGATTCTTTATCTATAGTTGTAAAATGTTCTTCATAAATACTATTACCACTTAAAGATATATTAGTTATGGATTTAGTAGTGTGTACCTTATCCATGAAACATTGATTTTCAATAGGTATTCTAGAAATAAGATAAATATTCTTTTGTCTAAAAGATTCATTATTTAGAGACTCATCAGATATGTCTCCACCAATTTCACTCCAATAATCATTTTTCTTTAATACTTTATTTCATTTCAGAACATAATATTGTTTCTAATTCGTCTCAGAATGTATATCTTTCCATTCCTTTCATTAAATCATTATAAAATCATGATTGATATTCCTTGACTTCTTACACTAATAGAATTTGACTTTACAGTATTTATTGTCTTTCTTGTACTTTTTCTTATATCTATATTGAAAATCATTTTCTCCAACATTCTTGTTCATCCTCCGATCAATTTTAGCTAACTCATTCTTTGATTGACCAGTATCACCTGAATCTGACTGAATAACAACTTTCGTAAACTTTTTTTACTTATGAACTTTCATAGGGGTTTTGGATTTCATCTAAATTTAAGTAGAGGTAAAAGAAACCCTCCCATTTTCCTTCTTTATATTATTCACATATATCTTTAATATTTTCTAATGTTGTAAGATAGTTCCAAATAACTCATCAAGAGTAATAGTTGTGACTTTCCTTTTCTCATCAATAGTTGTTCTCTTTGATTATAATTCATTAAAAATAATGTTTATAATTTTAACTATAAGAATATACTAATCTTAGCCTTTTTCTCCAATTCACTATAGACTATTCATAACAGTCATGAATATTTGTTGGAAATTAACAATAGGTTATCTATAGGGAAGGAAAAAACAATGATAATCTTCTATAAGCATGTCTCTTCTTGTTTCAATATCATTAGAAGTACGAAAATGTGTAACTTCTATTTTCCTCTAAATTTTTTTAGCTACTTCATAAGAAGATATTTGGTTGTATATATTCATGTTCATATAACATATTAATGTATTGTGTACCATATATTTTTTCTTATATTCTTGATTTTATTCATGAGTAATAGTTCTGACTTCCTTGTCAGGTATCTTGTAATCTCTGATATGATTAAAAATTCATCCACACTAGTATGTATTACCAAAGTATTCATTATATTTATATTTTATTCATAATAATTTCCATCAATTATAGGTGGTCTTGTATGGTTCAAATTTTTTGTGCATCCGATATTCATTCCAGTATATTTATAATAGAACAAAAATTATTTTTCCACAACACAAGTAAGTGGACAACATTTTTATAAACAAAACTTTTAAGAGATAAACTATAAACCATATGCAGAAGTAAATAAAGAGTACGTAAACTGATAAGATAAAATCATCTTTTGATGATAATTGTATGAATCAGTATAATTAAGACCTCCTCTAATGCCATTTGGAGGATCAAAGTAACTGTTTAGATGATCATATACAAGAGGGGGTGAAATTTAAGTTTACAAAAATTAAATTTTAACCTTAGGGAAATATTTGTTTAAAAAAGTTGAACAAATTGGATTAACTAAACCCTCATTTGCAAGGTATATGAAAAACACCTTAGGGTTTAAAAAGATGCATAATTAATTAAGCACAGAGGTATATGTAAACAACATTCTACCATAAAGTGTATATAATCTTATATTAATTTTATTACAAAATTGAATGTATAAGAAACACTTTCAATTTGTAACTATTTACCATAGAAATTCAAAGTACATTTAAAAGAGTTCAATTATTTTAACAAAATGAGTAGGGTATCCAAACAACTTGAATAAAGGCCCCATGATTTAAACATTCAAGCAAGTTTGTTTTACCCAGACAAGGTTAAGTCCTTGATCCACGAAAGATCAATGTATTTATTTCTATACACGCAAGCCCTTAATTTATAAGGTTATCGACACCTATTTCTTCCTTCAACTAGAATCCTTTGATTTAACAGGTAATCAAACCCTCTATCTTTATTTATATTATAACCCCTCGATTGTAATCACCAATGATTGGTGTCACACAATGAAAAATAAATCTTATTAAAGATTCAATGTGTGTTGAACAAGTTATTCTCAACTTAGTCACTTAAACAATTTCTCAAAAAACAAATTTAGAATATCTCTTAAATTTCCCGAAAATAAAAAAGTGAGTCTATTTTTTTGAGCTCATCCAGATGACCGGGTATTTAGGATCAATATCTCCAATAGTCAAATTTTAATCCAATGGCCATATTTTTTTAGGAATTTTAGAGGAAACTGTGTAGTTGGAACATACAATGGTCATATAATAACCTATTGTATGAAATTGTTTAGTAGAAAAAAATATTATGAGAACAATTAAGTTTGTATGAATATAAACAATACATTAAAGAAATATAGTATCTTTAACAATGTTATAAAATTGGATTCTTAAACAAATGGGATTTAGATATGGAACTATTAAAATCAGATTTGAAAATTATTGAGATTAGGAATTAAGAAACATGGAAAATCATATTCCCTAATTTGTGTGAATCCGAATTGAGCAAGGGAGAATTTAATTCAAAAATATGGATGATTCAGAATTAAGAAACTATGTCTTGTATTATCATTTTTTAGTGAATCAGAATTGAGAAATGTAGAAACCTGGTTTCTATATTTTGAGAGAATTAGAATTTGGGAATATAGAATGGGATTCACAATTCTGAAAATTCAAAACTGAGGAAATGAATCCGATTCAATTTTCTATGAAATTAATATATGAGAAACATGAATAATTATATTCGAAAAATTAGACGAATCAGAATTGAGAAAGTTTAGGACTCTGAGTTTTATTAAGGATCTAATTTATTCCATTAAATATTGTATATCAAGAAAAAATAGGCTTATATATAAAAATAGTTAAAGAAATTTATTCTAATTGGAATAATATTTTCATATAAATTTTCATATAGTTCTAAAGTATTATTAAGGAAATATTTATGTGGTTTCCAAACCATAAAGGAATGAGAAAATTCATAAGGAAGATTTTAGACTCAACACCCTTTTCATTTCGAAAACAAATTGTTAATAAAAAAATTAATATATAATGGAATAAATTTTAATTTAAAATAACCTTTGAAATTTTATAAATAAGATTCACCTGATTGATTGGTCATGATAGAGGTAAATTTAATTCATTTCATGTACATTAAAACAATTATTCCCTTCACATTTACAGTAAAAAGTGAACAGTACCTCATTTATAAAATGAAATTAAAATTCAATTGGAATCATTTTTATAATATTAAAATGTGAAAAAAATTGAAATTAACATACATAGTATAATATTAAATCATTCAGGGAAACATATTATGTAAAACATGGACAATGAAAAAAATAATTCTTAGCCATAGAGGAAATAAGTTTTTTTCACAAAAACAATTTTTGGATAATTTTAGGTACTACGTAGAATAAAATTGTAATATTATTATAAAATTACATTAATAACAGATGAAGAATAAAAATAATGTTTTTTATTATTTGATGATAATAAAATTTATTCAATGTAATTTCAATAATAAAAATTCTTGATTAAAATGGGGTTGAAAAATAATTCTTTTACAACATTTGTAACATTTTTATCATCATACCAATCAAATAATAACTTCTTATGAAACATTAAATATCATTATCATATGTATAATAATGATATAACATGTAAATGTGAAGTAAATACACCTTATAAACGTAAATATATGAATAACATCAAAAATGTCTCATCAAAACAATATTGATATGAATAACACTTACTTATTTAGTTATTTCTTAATCAAAAACTTGTGAATGATAAAACATTATATTGATTTATAGATCCACATAATTTATTTGAAAATTATCTTTAATTCTAATCTTGGGTAGTATATACCCCAAAAAAGGAAAAAGTGGTGAATGTTGAATACTTCTTACAGAAATAAAAGAGAGATGAGAAACACTTACCTCAAGTCTCATCTTTCTTCATACATGTTAAAAAAGTATTATTTGCTGTGAATCCAACATTGGATTATATATTAATCCTCAATCAGATAGTATTTTGGAAAGACGAGTAGCTCTAGGATATGGGGATGTAATCTATGATAATATTGGGGAAATTATTTTCTAAGCTTGAAGGCTCAAAAAAATCTACTAATAAATGGAAGGTACCATTTTATAAGTGAGGCGAGGGGCACCCAATGAACTATATAAATTATTAAATTATTATAAATTAATATTCATTTAAAATGAGAAAAAATTGATATATTTCTAATATAAGATGATTATGAGTCTAAATCCTTTCACAATATAATATTTTGGACATGATTCGTTGATGTTTTCAATCATTTCTCTTTATTTTATCCCCTTGTTAACCCTTCTGACAATTACCATTATATAAATTTATTTTAGGAACAAATATATACTGCTTTTATCCTTATGAAAAAATGTTAGAGATATTGATATAAAGAGAGTAACATTTTGTATTTTCACTTTCATAAAATAATATAAAGTTATACTTAAAAAAGAATGCATCAAATATTCCATATTTTCATAAAACTGGATGGAATATTCTAAAATAAATTCATCAAATATGACAAATTCATTTGCTAATAAAATTTCAAATACAATTCGAAAATATTTAACCTAGTTTTATCTATTCTACCTTTATCATGGTGACAAATATTTACCCAGGTTACTATAAAAAGTGAATAAAAATTAAAGAAAAACATTTACCAATTTTTTCCTTAATAATTTAAAAAAATTATTCAATTTTTCAATATTATTATTTTAAGTTTCATAAATTCATATTAAAAATAAGCATTCAAAACGTGATGAATACCATTTTATAGAAAATAGCATTTTTAACTACAATGCTATAGTTATTTGTATACAATAAATATAAAAATGGTAGAACATTTTTAAAACATTTCCATAAATATATAACAGATAAATATCATTAAAATATTACACCAATATAGATTAATTTATTTTTTTATGGAAAACACCGTGTGAACATAAAAATAGTTTTTATACAAAAAAATTGACGTTAAAAATGAACTTCTACAAAAATCAAGTTTATTAATAATCCATATAATAACATAATTCATATAAAATTTATTGATACTGAATTTATTTTGAAATAAAATTCAAATAATAATTATCCCTTCTAAGGAAATGACAGATTTACAAAAATTTGGTATTTTTCACTATTCAGTGAAAAAATCAATGTTTTTAAAATAATCAACAATTTTCACGCTAAGATAATACTGATATTACGAATTCAAAAATTAAAACTCTTTAATTAAATTTATAATAGTGTTATAAATTATCTATAATATTATCACATAAAATATAGTAAAACCCATTTTAAAAAAACATATTTTTTGAACATAAAATGATATTATTGAAAATTGAGTTACTATATATTATAAATTAAGTAATACATTTGAATTAAATTTTATATATATATATATATATATAATAATTTGGTTAATCTTATTAATACACATCCATGTAATGGATATGTTATAAAATATTATATCTCATTTTAAACATAATGTTTCTTGTCAAGAAAACTATCAAACAATTAAAATTTATTTACAGAAAAATATTTTCTAAGATATCTTGGAGTTATAGTATTATTGAGGAAGATTAAATATATATATATATATATATATATATAATCATGTGAAAAACATATAATTATTCATGAAGTTATTTTATAAATATACTTAAGAACATTCCTCATGAAGTTTTCACAATAATTTATGGATCCTTTAAAATAATGCAAGAGTAGATCACTCTGATAAAAGATGAGAACCAAATTTTAGATAATTCCTTTGACCACATGGTGTTGATGTCTTCAAAACTCTCTAAATATGTATGATCATTAAGTATCATGAATGGTGGTATTGAATAAATATTCACTATTTTTGGGAATAAATGGATCACTACAATTCATTAGAGAGATGAATCCTAGAAAAATATTGAGCAATTTAGCCATGCATTATAAGAATTAACTGTTGTTAACATGATCAACAAAAGGACTATGTAAATAGTATTAAATAAATTGACTATATTCTAAAATAAAAAAAGAAAAATTCATGAATATAAATTTTAAGAGATTAAAATGTCTTGTGGAGAGAAAATAAAATTAGGGGCAAATGAGAGAAGTATCCTCAATATGAAATGCTTAGAGCTTCTAAATAAATTAATGATCCTTGAATCAATTAAACCAATGTCTTCCTAAAAAGTTGAAAAGAAGGTTGTTTCTAAAAAAACTGAATATGATTAATATTATAATTAATGAGATCTACATATATTAAATTACACCCAAAAATTATATTACAATTATTCTAAAGAAAACACAAAAGAAAATATACCATAAATACACCAAAATGTTAATAGTGGAAAATTTTATAATATACAAAGAGAAAAATTAAACTCAAATTAGGTAAAACTATGTATGAATAAAAGTGATTTTTATCATACCATAATTTCAAGGATTTATATAATGAGATATATAATAGATTTCTCTATTATTGAAGCCCAAACAGTAGATATAAATGCTATAAAATATCATGCTACAGGTTTTCAAAAATCTAGAATTCTTGTAGTTGAAATAAAAAAGTTAATGTTTTTTTGATTTTTTTGGTTTCAATATATTTAGGAATATTGAATTGGTATTAAAGTATAATATCTCATCATATGGAATAAATGGAGATCCAGAATCAAATGGGAAGGTCTAAACATAGGAAAAACTCACAGTGTAAATTAAATGATCATAAAGCCTCAAATATAGTTAAAACTGTTAGAGGTGTCTATAATGTTAGAAGAGTAAATGGTTATAGTAAATATTAATGAATTTATAAATCATTCAAGAATTAAACTAAAAAACTATATAATACCAAAAAAATATTAAGAATGGTGATAATACTACCATACGAAATAATCCTGGGAAAATACTAAAGAGAAAATTCCCAATAAGTTTATAAAGAAGGTTAGTGATTTTTCCCTGATTAAAAAGAAAATTTAAAATATAAAATTCAACACACTAAGGAAAATAATTATGGTTTCTAAAAAAAAATGTATGATTTTTTTATTTAGAGGAAGTAGAGTCCAAATCAGAGACACATTTAAAAAAAATACATGAGTATGGGAGTTAAACAAAATAAACTAGGGAATAATTGAAGTAAAATATGAGTAAAAATAAAAATAACAACTTCGTGAATAATTATATTAAGAAACCAAGTGTAATAATCAAAAATATTTACAATACTTATAAGGTATTTTATTAAATCTAGGTAGATTGATTAATGAATGAATGAAAAAAAGGCCTAACTGAAAGCAAGATAAATTGGGGACCAAATAATTACACTTAAAGAAGTAGAATAATTTAAGGTGATATTATCAAAATGGGATAAACTATGATCTCATGAGGAGATATGGGGGGGGTTATAGGATAGACACAATTCAAATGACTGTACCACAATAGTAGTAGCCCAATAAAATATTATAACAAACATGTAACATCCACCAATTGATGCGTGTTTCTTGATGTCTCATGTTAAAATTATGATCTTAAATAAGTAGGAAAAAATTACTAACACATCCCAAGGTAAAATTAGACTTAAAATATTTGTGCAATCAAGAATGGTTCATATAGACCTCGAGCTATTGTGGAATAGAAAAATTGGTTGAGAATGAATTCTTAATTGAACTTCCCACATATATAAACAATGTGGATCCACCTCAATCCCTAAAATATGTAATCTTTTATTCTAACCATTTTGGGAATTTAAGGCCATTCTATTTTTCAATTTGAAAACAATGAAGGTGAGTAAGATATAATAACTATTCAGGATCTATAAAAATCTCTATATTTATCTGAGTCATCTATTTATATTTCAAAAAACATAAAATATAAATACCAACCATTATAAAATGAATATGGAATGTATCCCTTGAAGAGAATATTCATTGGAATCTTCCATATTTTATAATATGTATAGATATAGAATTTTTGGAAGCATCTTAAATACAATCTTTGTGAAGGAATGAATTCATATTCTCTCATATTTTTTTCTTAAGGAGTTTGTTTTGATATTAAGGGTAAAATTTTATTTTAATCAATGATAAGAAGTTGATGAATCTTGATATTATCCAAGGTAGTTTGAAATAAAAACCTTCTAGTTATGATTGATTTTTTTAAATTTGAGTGTTGTGTGAATGTATGAAATTATGGTTGAAATTGATTTAGAATATCAACAATAGTTGATGTCAACAAATAGTGTGGATATATATAAACATCCACTGTAGAAAAGAATTTTTAAAAGTAATAGTTGAAATCATATTCCATTGATTATGGAAACCATTGTTAAATAAAACAAACCCTATTATTTTCTACACTATATATAGTACATTTAGACTTTTCATAAAATATTTGATGGCACATTTCTTAAGAATAAAACTATAACAAACTCTCATATTCATTGATGGTATTTTCAATATGTAGGGAGGAAGAAGAAAATGAATTGTTTAAATGAAAAAAAATTAAAAATTGTGATTTTATAAACCCAATTTTTATGTTGTATTTAGTGTTAAGTTTTATTGATCTGGGGAGAAGAAGAATAGTTGGGATGGATTTCAGGGGACCCACACTTGATGGTGAAAAGAATAGACTTCCCAATAAAGTTGAATCTTTTTTTAGTGTGTGCAGAAGGGGAATATTCCATGAAACATGGATATGGATTAAACTACAGTCACATATTATATAGATAATAAATTAAATGAAAATGATTCTTTCCAGTTGACTCATGTAGAAATATTAACATTAAAGTAATGGTGGTTGTAGTTGTGAGATTCCTTCGTTGATTATATTCATATGATTAATTAAGGTGGTTGTAATTTTATATTCACATCTAGTTTATGAACATTTATAGATAGAGGGGGAAGAGTTTCATGTACTATTCACAATGGTGAATAATATATCTCTATAAATATTTTTAAATTGTCATAATTATTGAAATATTTTTATGTTATGAACATGTATTAGTGAAGTGGAAACATTCTCTACAACCAAATTTGATTGAAGGATTCTTTTAAAATTTATGGATATTGATATTGGATGACATTCATGATGTGTTAGCTATTATATACAAGTAATGGAACTATCCATTTAAGGCATATCCATTTTATGAAGCATTTAATTCATTTGAATGGTTGACTACCCTGGAGGTTATTTGATATATAGTTGAGCTTAATTGACTGTTGTTAAGACTAATAATGATATACTCACCAAGGACTAGCATCATTAGTGTCTTTTTTCTATAAATATATATTTCACTTGGCTGTCAAAATATTTCTGGTTGAGAATCATTGTAGATGAAATGTTTCACCATTTCACGTTTGAACATTAGAATATGTTAACAATTCAAAAAAGGCATGTTAGTGTATGTTTCATGAATATTATCATATGGCTTTAAAGGAGATCTTATAACTACATGATAATCACGCATCATCGTCAAAATACTTCATGGAACATATAAATTAAATATAATCCTTTTGATTTGATTTAATAACATTATTTTCTAGCCTATGTATTTATTTTTCAACCTGGAATATTGTGTGTCTTGAATGTATTTTTCTGTGTGAAATTCATGTGTATATATATTTTTACCATATAAAACTGAATTGTTGTGAACAATTACTATGTCAGAAAGTCACCCTTTGTTTTTCATCACTTTATAGGAATTCCATATGGCTTCTAAGATTCCATATGACATTAAGGGAAAATCATAATACATTAATCCATTTTTTATGACTTAATGAGATAAGCCATATGAATTCAAAAGTCATTAAAATACCATTTTGGATGAAAATTCTAAAATAAATTACTTCAAAAATAATTTCAAATTGTTATGAAATGTATATAGTTACTTTGTATCACTTCAAAGGTAATAATAAATTTATTTAATAGTACTTCCCATTGTACCATATGTCATCCGCACTTATGGAATTTTTTAATTTACAGCTACATGAAAATTTTACTTTTCATATTCAATTATCTAAATAATGTAATCTAATTCAGATAATTCAATTTTTATGTACATCATGAATCAGATATCATGGTCATTCCCAACAATCATGAATCAAGAAGATATAAAATGGGAAGAACCATCGAAATGATTTAATGTATCTTGAGGAACTCTACAACATAGAATTATTTGTCACATTCCTTTCATATGAATATATGCTTATATGGAATATTTCAATGGAAAATTTAAAATTATATTATTTTATATGATTTTAATGTAGAGTAAGACCATGATATTTAAATAAATGTGGAAGGAAATAGTCAAGCCATCAATCAAATAAAAATTTATAATTAGGTGAGGTTGAGACTTTAGGATGACTCAAGAACATAATGACCTGAATTTAGATATTTAATGAGATCTAGGGTGTTAGAATTAATTAAAATCAGAGATACATATTTTCCTGGATTTGATAATATATATGATTCCCTATTAAGGAATTGAGGGAGCGGCTCTCGGCTCTCATATCTTGGAGGTGACGCCCTAACGGCAATGGAGACGGCCTCGGCCTTCCCCCTTCCTGTCGTCAGGATGGGGGAGGATCTCGCCCATCCGGCTTTGAAGCCCCACCATTTCCTCCCTTTCTCCAATCCTAATGCTTGCCCTATTTTTTCAGCCATTTCTCTTAGCCTGAAGGTCAACGAGGTTTTTGTAGGTGCACCTCAACTTCCATTATCGATCTTGGAGTTCACAGAAGCTTCAAGCCTCTTGGATCTGACCCTAGTGGCACATTTCTCTGATCAACGTCCTTTTGTAGATGAATTTGACTGATTCGTCTTCAAATCATGGGGGTTACAAGGGTGTCTAGTTTTTGGTCTTCTTGAAAAAATGAACCTGATGGTTCGTTTCGCCTCGGAAAAAAATATGGTTCGCATGTGGTCCAGTGCTCCTCATAAGTGCATTGGTCTCAGATTTTTCTTATTTCGCTGGTCTAATGATTTTCATATGAATCGGGACAGCTCTTCAGTAGAAATATGGGTTTCTTTCCCTGAACTTATGTTGTCATTCCAAAACCTAGTAATCCTCCGGATGCTAGGGAACATGGTTGGACATTTTTTGTGCTCCGAAAACCGGACTATATTTGTCAGCCATTTGATTAACCCACGGATATGTGTAGAGGTTGATGTATCTAAGGCACTTGTGGGGTAGGTATGGGTATCTGTTGGTGAAGAGTTAAAGTGCAAGAAACTAGTCTTCTTCGAATCATATATGGAGTATTGTAAGATGTGTAGGTGGATATGTCATCTTGATTCCAGTTTCTGGCAAGGAGATAGGTTTGGGGGTGTTGATATGATGATTGACAGACTTGAGGCAATGGCTCTGGAAGGAGGTAATTCTGTGGTGGAATTATAAAGGCCTACAATCAAGGTTTTGTATATTTTTGCACGCCTGAAGAATGATCTAGGTGATTGTAAGCAGGTTGAGAATGACCCGTTGGATTCAGAGAAGGTTGAGGAGGCTGGCATTGATGAATCCTTAGACATCAGGCTGCTTTCTCCCCATCCATAGGCATCCAGTGATCATGGGGTTATGTCCTTGGTGGCAGTGGAGGAATACAAAGGTGACAAGTATGTTTCTGTTGGTGATTCTAGCAAGGAGGCTGATCCATCTGGTATGTGGTAGGGGAAGTCCTTTCTTGCTGCTACATAACCTTATAAGGGCCAAGGAAGCCAGGATGGTGCCAGTTTATTGAGTCCCTTGGACCCAAACATTCCCACTTCTAAGTCCCCATACTTTCAGAAGACTGGGAGTGAGGAGAAGAATAATAATAGAATGGAGGTTAAAGCAGGAAAGGTGGACTCTCCGTGCCGGCTGCAGACTCTCAAATAAGGACCGGGGTCGAGTTGAAAAAAATGTTTTAAAGGTCTGGTGGTTCAAGAACAAATGTTGACGTTTTAGGAAGACGATTCAGGTGATGACATTTACAGCCAACTTTCAGTGGACAGTTTAGACCATTTTCAAGGGAAAGGTCCCCATAGCCCAAGAAGGAAGAAGGGGAAAAAAGGAAAGTGTGACTCAGGGAAACGCATTGTGGTCCAGGGGAAGAAACCCAATGGACGCAAAGACTATTCTCACTTACCTAAATTGGTGGAAACCAGGTTGGCTAACAAAAGGGGAAGTAAAGAAGGAAAAGACCCACAAGGAGGGGAAAGTGGAGTTCAAAGTAGAGAACCAAGAGTGATGGAAGAAGAGGTAGGGGAATGTCTGAGGCTCATACTCCTCTCCAAGGAAGAAATGACTGAAAAATTCCTTCGTCCTAATGCTTCAGATGAGGATATTCTAAGGATTTATGAAAGAAGGTTATAGGTTGAGGCCACTGAGGAGATAGAAGTTTCGATCAACAAACAAGACTGAATCATCATCCGGGGCTTCAAACAAGGAAAAATCACCCTGGAAGAATTCATCCGGACAATAGACTGAATGGTTTCTCTCCTCAAAGAACTCATCAAGGAGAATCTAGACACCCAGGTTAGTACTTTGCACTGGTAATTATATAGAGTTTCTGATTTAAATAATCTTAGTCTAGTGTTTAATAATTTTGTGAGCTCTTTTAGCACGTAATGGTCCTTGTTTTTAAAACTTTGGTTTAATACTTTCCCTTAAAGTGGCTTCAAAATTTTTACATTTTGATGGATGATAATATATATAGTGATAATAAAAGGAAATTGGGAGATTATTAACTATGTGTACACTCAAGATATTTTTATAGTCTAAATATATAAGAGAGACACGGTGATGTTATTTCACATTGAAAAATAAGAATTGAGATCCCTAAATATATATATATATATACTTGTACATTGATTTCAAAGAAATAAAAAATAGATCCTAAATTATATACAGGCATTCTTTTATAAGAACAAAATTTGGAGAATAAGAAGAATGGAAGAGAGGATCTGGCCACAACTGCTACTAATCATTTTCAAACCAAGAATATGAGATGTAATATCATACAGAATCATAAAGTAGAAGATTTAATGCCTTTTGTCTTCCCACATGATTGTTGATGTTAAGAATGTATATAACTTACACTAATCAAGAGTGGGATAGAGTTTCATTAATAATTTACATTTCAAGAAGGTTGATGATAAACTATAATCGCTAGGAGGATACCATGGTTGATATAAGATCATGAATATAAATTTGGTTCTTACTTCTCACGTGGTTATTGAATGGATAATGAGTTCAAGTTCAGACCCTTTCTTATTATTTATTTAATAATAATAATAAATCATTTCAAAATTGATAATTACCATTATTTTCTGGGGATGTAGTAATCTTTAGGGATGTGAACCTCATTTCCAAACCCTTGTGTTCCCTTGTGAGTATTTCTTATTTTATGTAATATTTCCAAAAAAGTTAGATATATAGAGATATATTGGGTGATATTATAACTTAATAATTTAAAATCAAAAATTTAAACAAAATAAAAAACAGAGTACAAGTATATTAACAATGATACACCCTCCCAAGTGTTAGACACACCCTTATGTAATCCAAACAAAAATTATATTTTTATTATTTTACCTTCATGAAACATTCCTATTATATTATGTTTTATTATGAATCTAATTTTTATTTCATTCATTTATTATTTATTAATTATTCATTTTGTTCTACGAATGTTGGAAAACATAATTTTCTCTATTTTTTAGATTATATAATGTGTTTCTTTTGATTAATTGTTTAATAAATATTCTAGAATATATATTGTTATTTGTGATTGTGTAGATTTATTATTTGAAAGAAAATGGGTATTTTTTATGTTTTTATAGGGTTTGAAAATTAAATGTTTTATATTTTCAATGGATTTTGGGGATTATGAATTAATAGTTTTGGAGAAAAGTTTATCCGGTTTATTTTTTTGAAAATGACAGGACCTTAAATATAAATAATGTATTTTAAAAATTGTTTTATGGTCTATTTGGTTAAATATAATTAATAGAATAATTAATGAAATACTAATTGGTTTTTTATGATCAAACCCTAATTACACAACTTGGTGTCAATATATTGTGTTTCCCTTTGTAGGTCCATGTTTTTTAACGATTTCTCATCCCAATGCACTCCCTTTTCTGAGATTGCTCATGTTGTTGAAAAGATTAATTGTTTGAGGATAGCTTTTAGGTCACATGGAGAAAATTTTAATTATTTTATTTATAATTTTATCATAAATATTTCATACATATCAACCTCTCTATTATTTTAGTTTCAAAAAAAGTTTAATTTGTTTTTGAATCGTAGTTTATTTATTTATTATGTTTCTCGGATCGATTATTATTTTATCTTTAGAAACATATATCATTTTTCTTCAACATAAAATGTATAGACATGTGATTTTGGAATTCCAATATAATTATACAGAATATTTATTTTCATTTATTAGGATAAATCATTACTATTGAGTATGAATGGGTTCCCTTTGACTAGTTTTCTGACCTTGGGGATTGGGAAAAACATTGATACCATACCATAGGCTATATCAAGTGCCACTTAATGTGAGACAAAACTTGGTTCATGATAGTTTCTTATCTAATTTGTAGATATTTAAAAATCCAAAAGATCTACATTCAATGATAAAATTTATAAGTAGGGTAAGCATCTATAATCCACTCTCTTTATTTCCTATATTAAATTAATTTATTATAATATCCCTTAAACTTCCATTCATATATTTCTATGTTTTTATTTTTAGTTTTTTATCATTAAATTGATAAATTATTCATATGAAATTTATCATTACTCTCATTATAACCATACCAAAATCCATTATTATGTTGATATAATATCAAGATTCATGCTCAAATATCCAAATTCTTATATACAGGCAGTACTATTGAAATTAAATATTTATAAGGTTTTGATCCATTATTACTTTTTTCATTACTTACTATTAATCATTTATGGTCATAAAATTTCCATAAGTGACTATCCATATACCTCATTCCGAAGAAAATGATTTTTCAATCACCATCTATATATCTATTTATGGTGGTATTTGAATATATGTAATTTATATTTATAATTTTGGTTAAGTAGGGGGTCACGATACCAATTTTTCTTTACATATAATGATCACACATCCTATAAATTACTCACTAAATCCCCAATATAAGATCATATATGACTTTTACTTAAATGAAAATATAATTTATTTATTTTTAAACATTGTCATGGTCAACGACCAATACTAAAAATATTATTAAAAAGTGAGAAGATTACAAAAGTTTGAAGGTGGGAATTTTATTACAATCCTTTACAAGGAGAGGAAGGAGGTCGTTAGGTAACTCATCAAACCAAGTAATGTCTTGGTTGATCCCCTTGTTGGAAAGCGCATTGGAAACCATATTAGCTTCACAGTAGGCATGGGTGGCAATATATATTATCTCTAAAAGAGAGTTCAGGCAGTTCTTCCATCTTTCAGTAAGAGACCAAGAGAGGTGGAAAACTGTATTCCAAATGTCTTGGAAAATGGTGGTGGAGTCTCTTTCGATCCAGATATGATTCCAACCATTATTTTTGACAAATTGGATGGCGTGGATGAGAGCCATCATTTTAGCTTCAAGGGAGGATGTGATCCCACAGCTACCATGAATCAACCATGACATTGACCTATAGAGTCTCTGAAAATAGCCCCACAACCCAAAGGGCCAGGATTACCTTTATAAGCCCCATCAACATTGATCTTGATCCATCCAGGAATTGGGGCCTTCAGAAGAGTTCGAGAAGATGCATTGGCTGAGGGAAAATTCCCTCAATCCGCAGAAATCTAAGGATCATAAAGTCACCAATCGTGTTGTCTCAATTGGCTTTCTAGATCGAGGCAGCATCTTTGATAGCAATTAGGATTCTCGTGCGACCTGCAAGAATACTGTGTGAGTGATTATGGTGAATTGAGGAATTTCTATCATACCAGATAATGTGAAGGAGCTCTTCCAAGGCATAAAGGAAGAGGTTTTTGATTTGAGTCGAGAGCTTGAGCTCCACACAATGCTTTAGATGCAAAAGGATATTGTCAAAAGGAGGCCATCTGCAATAAAATATGTCATCAATAATATTCCACATAGAAAAAGCCTTAGCACAAGATAAAAAGAGATGGTTGATATATTATCGTTATTGGTGACAGAGGGGGAATTTAGAACAGAGGTGAATGCCAAAGGATTGAATAAAATTCTCAGTGGGGATACGCTTATGCACCAGACGCCAAATAAGGTTGAGTCTGGAAGGTTTAATCCAAGGTTTTTTGAAAAAAATTAGCCAGGAAAAATCAGAATCAGAGTCAGAGAAAAAGTGTTTATAAAAATTTTTAGAATCAAGCATACAATTGTGTGCTAGTTCCCAAACTAGAAGTTCTTCATCACTAGATAATGTGTAGCTATCAACCACTTACATGATGGAGTCACTTAGCTCTAAAGTTCTGGAAATAATCACATCCTTAATAGTGAAGCTAATGCAATGAGGAGAAGAATTAGGAGAAAGCATGAAGATAAGAGGGGATCCTATCTAGTTATCCATCCAAAAATGGATGTTGGAGTCCATGCTGACCAACCATCTAGAGTTATTCATGATACGGGAAAAAGATTTTCTTAGAGAGGGCGAGAGAGAAGATTAAACATAGCTTAAATTCCCATTCCTTAATCTTATAAGAAATTAATTTCTAAGAAAAGCAAGGGAGTTAGAGGTGTTATTTATCAGTCTCCAAGTGAGCCTTTCTTGGAGGGCCTTATTTGAATAATAATTTTTAAAATAAACTAATTAATTATAATAAGAACTTCCATAATTATTCAACGCTAAATAAAAATTTTATTTTCCAAAATACAAATTATTAATATATTTTATTTTTATTATTTAAAAGATAAATTTCACTTATTTTGAATATTAAATTTATTTATAAATTATATTTTATAAATTTAAACTATTTACTAATTTTTTATATATTTTTTATCAATTTATTATAAATAAAAATCATTTGACAGTAAATGTATATATATGTCTAAAAAAAGTTTCAAGTTTCAAATATATTTAACTTTTTAATATGTTTAATTAATAACTACTGATAAATGATTTTGATGAAATTAATCTATAATATTTTCTTACAAAAAAATAAAAAATCCTCCAATGGTAGTTACTAGGAATGTAATAAGAATAAATTAATTTTCTACTTTGAAAAAGTTTTTTCAAAAAATGGCATTTTTTGAATTTTTCGTGGAGATATTAGATTAAATTTATACCACCTTTAGTAATTATAATTGTTAAAATGAGATAAATTTTTTAATTAATCATTTTAATATAGTGTTATTGTGAATTCATGGGATTTTTCATAATTTTGATTTTTTATTAGTGAAAAATATTTTTTTACATATATCAAAAAATTTATGATAGAATTATAATGAAAGAATTAGATAAAAATTTATAATATCATTTTATAAACTAAATATAAATTCAAAAATTAAATTAATTAATTTAAAAGTGTTAATTTTAATTTACTGACCAATGTTTTTAGTTTTGAATCTTGTCTAATATTTTATTCCAATGACAAATATTTTCCCTTTCTTTACTTTAAAATAGGTGGTTTAATAATTCCATCTAGTTTTTACATGGTTCCAATATCAAATTACTTTATTTTATTTATTAAAAAACCAATATATTATTAAAATTTATTATTCCTCAAAATTATTAGGCCTAAATGATAAAATAATCAATGTGTTAACCGTAAAACACATTCCTCCACAAGTATGAATACCTATTAACCTTTTCGTTGGAAAAAATTACCAATTCACATATTAAAGCCTAATATATTTCCATTTCACTACAAATATTTCTCTTATCTCTAATTGGGACATTATGGAGGTACTAAACTCCAATCCGTAAGGATTTAATAAAGCAATTCAAGTCCATCAAAGCGGTAACCACAATTCTCTTTTATTTTTTATTCATTATTCCTCATAATATTCTAATAAAATTATTTGATTATGTATATTATATATAATTTTATGAAATACCATTGTTATTATATTTATGGAATAATAATTATATAAATAAACTTTCATCATATATAAAAATTGAAAGTATCCCTAAAGTTCATGTGCAAACTTCCCCTACATGAATGGTATATTTTGTTTTTCATCATTTCAAATTATGCATGGATATATATATTTTTTTAATGAATATATAATATATCTATAATGTAATAATTAATTCACAATGATGAACTCTAATTTACATTCTTCTTCACATTTTTTGTACAATGAAAACATTTTTCATGCGTATGTGTGGGCTAAAATCCCTTTAAAGTGATGTGTTCCATTTTTCCTCACTCTCATGCATAAATGGTTATAGAATTTTATATAATTAATATGTATGGAATTAATTAATAATATATATCACCAATATGATCATCTAATCATAACATAATAATTCATGATATTATGACATAATCCACTAATATAGGAAAATTTACATTTAACTAGCTCATCAATGGTTCATATTCATTAATAATGAAAAAAATATCATGTATTGGCATTGGAAATTTATAAATAATTAGGTAAATTATATTATAGTAAATTAAATAATATTTTAATGATAAAATTATTATATAATAATTGTGTTCTCCATCATAGTTACAAAACATGCATGGAAAATAAAACATTCCTAAAATATCATAATGAAAATAAACACTAACAGACTTATACATACCTACTAAATTAATATAAAATAAGAATATAAAAGGAAATACCGATGAAAAATGTTTAAAAAATTAAGTAAGATGTTTTTTAAAATAAAGGAAGCTAAATAGCATTCATGATTTTTGAGAGACAATTGTTGGGGTCTTTTCTCAATTTTATTTCTTTTAGACATATTCCATAATGACCATTTAATTTATTTATTGTTTTATATATACTAACCTAAATATTATTTATCATAAATTCATATTATTTAATGACTTAAAAATAATTATCATGTTCTATATTCCATGGTCTAATTATATTATAGTTATAATTATTGACTGGGGAAAATATTAACATCCATTATATGAGTTTTTCAATATGGATGTCCATAAATAAGGCATGTTGACTTTGTGATATAATTTTTATTCATTATATTTATATTATGAAGAAGTTAGACTTATTATAAAATGGAATTTGAATCCTATTATATATCCCATCAATAAATTGGTAGGTCTCAGGAGACAACCTATCTTAGGTATTTTTTATATGCCATATCTGACGTGATCGATGTGTTAATAAAGATATTATAATGTCAAAAATTATGAATTAGGTCATTATGAAAGTATTAATTAAAATATATGTGATTATTTATTTATTTGCTTCATCCATGGGTATAATCCCCTTTATTAATATTAGTAATATAGAATACTTGTTTAATGTTTCTATCTGTAATATTTTTCAATCATTATGTATTCTATTATACATTTCATTGTATGCCTTCCCTTATTTAGAATATGAGCACACAATTTTATTTTATTTTTCATTATCTCTATGGTACCTTGAAGTGAACTTTTAATTGTTTTATGGATATTATGGAAGTAATTGAAAAGATCTCTTTGAAATTTAATATTTTATTTCTAGTTTTCTAATGTAATGTGTTATTCATGGATTTATCTAGTCTCTCGAGACTTCAAGCACTGTTTGATCCTAAGATATTTAATATCATATTTCTAGTAGAAATTTAGTAATATAACCTCCATCTATATGATTCTTTTTTTGGGGTTTCCACAATTCGTATCAAAGCATGTTTTAAAGAAACCATGGGAACTATATACTAAAGAACATAATAAAACATAAAAATAACAACAACAAAACCCATAAGATATTAATGAAACTCTATTAAGATATTTTTATATATATTGGAATCCTATTTTTTATTCAATATTCATAATATTGCGTTTGAGTCTAATGTATGTCATTGTTTGGAAATGGAACCTAGTATAAGTAATGGATGTTGTATGAATACCCATAACCTATTTTGGGATTTCCATCAAGTTCATGTTAATGAATTCAATGAGGCTACTTTCTATATTGAGAAGATTATAACATTGTTAGTTCAATGGAATATTCTTAGGACTAATATAATTTCCCATATGGATCAACCAGTTGATCACCATCACAGTGAAACAATGTTGGTTCACTTCATGCAATAGAAACCTCTATAATTTAATGGTACTATTAATCAATTTGTAACTAAGAATTAGATGAAGACAGTAAAACATATATTTATCACTTTTTTAATAAGTTCACGGGACAATGATTCATTGTCTTTTATCATCTGAGGTAAGATTCTATCTTCTTTTGTCTATATGAGTTTGATCATTGAGTATTAATTTGAATTTTTAATTATAGGACGGGTTAAATTTTGATCAGAGGTTAAAAATAGAATTCTAAGATTTAGAATGCCTCAAAGGAATTTTTTTACATGGGTAATAATTCTTGTAAGGTAGCTCAAGTTCATAGATTAGTGTTGGGATATTTCTATTAAGTTTATGTAGTTTTTTATAACATTTCCCTTTTAGTATATATTTGGGTGCATAGTGAAGGAGAAATTGTGTAAAACCCTACACCTCAAAAAAAATCATTTTGTTTTATAAAAATCATTATTTTTTGGCATGGATAGAATATAGTTATGAGTCATTTTTTTGAATTAAATGTTAAACTATGAGAATTTAAATGGACTAGAATATTGGTGCATGGTTTCAAAAAAATGAAATGATTTTTTAAAGGTTACAATGTGGAAATATCAATGGAGTTAAAGAGTAACCCACATGATTGGTGAACTTTTTGAAAAAATATGCAGCCTAACTGTTAGAGGTGGATGGATTAAGATAGTAAAAACTACATGGTTAACAAAAACAACTTCCAACCATGCCGCCAAACCATTTGACCTATTAAAATGGGCCGAAATACTTTTTTTATTTCTATGAATATTTAATGGTCAGACCCATCCAATGTTCTCCTCTTACAGAACACACAATTGGGGTTTTCTCCCTTATCTAACATCCTTCAATATCCATCAAGGGTGTATTATTCTTGTAATTTTATAATGATTGACGGTAATTATATCACTATATTTTCCTTTTTTTATATTATCCTACTCTCGTTCAAATTTTTATTATATCCCGTTCCAATTTAGGTGAATATTCCACCTGATCATAGTGGAGTCATTTGTCTGTGATGGATTATCACTCTTCTTAAGGAAAGGGTTACCTAGGATATCATTTTCACATTTTGGATCTCTATTTTTTTTACTGTATATTTCTTATAATAAATATCTTACCTTTTTACAAAAAAATTAAATTGAAATAATTTTTTATTTTTTGGTGTATATTTGGTATTTGGTTTTTTTGGGTTATGGGATTTTCCAAGGGTAGTTGATACTACATTTTATGAAGAGCAGGTGATCATTATATTCTTGGATATTTTGTTATAATGGGGACCTCATTTTATTGAGGATGTGTTTAGAGATTATTTGATGGGCCTTGTAGATTCTTCTATCCCATCATGATTAGATTTGGATTCATTAATTAATGGTATGCGGTCACAAATACTAGAACTATAGATAACGTTTCATTTTATTTTTCATGTGGATGCTCGATCATGATTTTGAGGATTTTTAACCTGGTTAATATAATTAATGGTTATTTTTTTTAATTGAATTAGTATTCATATTTAAATGAGTTAGCAGCAGGGGTAACAGACAGCCCCTTTTCACTAGCATGTTTCCTCTGCCGCTGATGGCTGAGGTTCGGACTTTGAGACATTAGGTGGAATCCAAACCTGCAGGGAGTAAGGGATAGAACAAATTATTCCCAATGGGCTATGTGTTGGGTCCTGAAATAATTCATTGTTATAGTATGGGGTATTATAGGGACCCCAGGAAAAGTGGGTCATAGGAGGATATTTTTTTCTTCGAGTTATTCAGTACTTTTGAGAATAGGGTTGGATAAAATATCATCCCCTATCTAAATTAATCAATCCTTTGTGGATAGAAGATAGGTAGTCAAGGACTAGGTTGGTTGAGTAAAGAAGAAATAGTTACCATGATGATGAATATGTACTATGGTCCATCACATGAATGATGCATATGTGGAAAGACACTATGTAGTCAGTGAGTTCAAGATCCCTTTTTTATGATGTCATAGGATGTGATGTAGTTCGAATATGAGTTGTAAACAAAAAAGAAAAATATAGGATCAATGAATCCATAGTGAGTTCCTTGGTTTTATCTATCCATAGAGTCTTTGTGGGACTCATTCATCAACCAACCTAATGAGGGTATGTTAGGAATGGGGTTAGATTATTGAAGGTGTCACATTAGAGGTGGATCAGTGAGTCGATATTTTTTAGGCATAGGAGAGTAACGTATCACTCTAGGGAGTTACACCATGGTTCTATAATAAATTTATGGGTATGGTAAAAAAATTATAAGTATTTATTGATTTTTAATATGGTATATACTATAGGTAATCATGATTATATGATGTAAACTCTCAAAAGTGATGTTAGATGACATGTTTATAGGTCTTATTCTTAGAATCAGAAAACTACCCTACAGGATGTATGTGATACTGGATAAAGCTTCCATGGAGTTAGATATTAGACATGGTTGGGGATTCATGGGTATATAGCCAATATGATCAGGTGAACCATCACATTCTAACCCAGTGGGGTACTTGTGGTGGGGTTTTGGGGAATGCGATCTAACGAGGGCCTGCTGTCAGCAGAGGAATTTTTAATCAGGTATAATAGGGTGATATTTTTTCTGTGTTAGTTATAATAATTATTCTTCTTCCTAAATTTTTAAAAAAATATATAAGGAAATTATATGATATCATATAAATAAAACTATCATATGTGAGGTTTGTGAGAGCTATTAAATCCCTCATATGGGTGATTAGAAATACATTTATGGACAAAAATGGATGGTTTTGATTCTATGGATGAAATGTTTTAATATAATTCTCAAAGACCCTATAAAATTTTATTAGGATGGTATGGTAAATATGGGCCGGTGGACTATGTATTGAAGTTTATTTATTTAATTATTTTAGTTTATTTACATTCATTTGAACATTTCACATTTCTATATAACTAAATTGAGGGTTAGTATAGGACTGCATAGGTGGTTCCCAAATTTATTTTTTACTCAAACCCCACTCAGGCCTCCATTACTTTTAGGTGCCCAAAAACATGTTCACATGAATGAAGGAAATGTTTGGCCTAAGTCTCGGGATAGCTTGACTAAGTGAGACATCTTAGTTGGGGTCAATGGCTTAGGAATATGTTTGGCCTGAGGATGCCTTGTAAATAGTTCCATTATATTCATTATTTTTTTTATATGACTTTGGAACATTTGGTAGTTTTCTTTGTATGACATAGTTTTTTGGGCCTTACTGCATTTCATTATTTTTCATCCTTCTTTGTAATATTTTCTACAAAAAAATTTTTTTGAGATAGTTTATTTTTTTATTGAATTTATTATTATTAACAAGGATAAAAGGGCTATACACACCCCATAGTACCACCTTAGACCCCAATACTAGACATAATCCACTGGTGAATGGGTATTTGTGCATGAGGTATATTTTTAACCATTGATCTGGGAGCTGATCGGTAGAATGGGATGATGGGATGTTACAATGTGGTATCAAAGCATTCCTTTTCTACATTTTTACTATTTTTGGATATTTTATACATGATATTTTTTAATGTTTTGGATACAATGATGGATATCGGGTTAATGAAATGAGAAAGCCTATTTTGATAAGAATCTCATGTAACTTGGGATTGAATTGATGTTGTTGGGGTTTAATGTTTTGGTTGTACATGATTTTTCTCTAGCTGATGCACATTTAGTTTTTGTTTTATAATTTATTATGGATTTCTCACCCCTATCTAATTTTCACAAGGATAGTGATAGGATATTTCTCTTTTATTATTGATGAAAAAGGTATCTCATGCCTCATATCACACATATAGGATTCACATGATATACAAGCCTTATAGTATGTGATTTTACTTATTATTGAGGCATAGTTAATAAAAGTGTCAATAAATTCTAATAATGAGTTTTCTTATTTTAGAACATGACATAGCTCTACTCACCTATTAAAACATGTATAAATACACTAATTTTGATGGTAGTAAATGTGGATCTATAGTAAGATTCTTGAGGATAAGTATGTAGATTCAATCATCAAGAATAAAAGGAACAGTGACCATATAGGATTGGCATGGAGTGTCATGCCTACCGATGAATCCTTGTGGTTTTGTTATTAATTAGGTTTCATTATTTAAAATGATTAGCATCAACATAGATAGTGTTTTCCTATATTTGATGGAATAGAATTCTATCCAACAAAAAAATTTGTGGTTTGATATGGATAATATAAGATGATTTCATTTTTCATATTTATATTAACTTTTGATACTTAATCATATAGGGAGAAGTCTATTTTGATGATGCTTAGAGAAGATGGGTTCCCTAGTTGTGGGTGGTGTTCTATGTGTGATGTCATCATATGTGAGACTGTATGAGTGGGTGATTGAGAATATTGATTTTATAGGTTGGTCTAGGTTCACGAGTATGCCCTATGAGTTATTAGATTTTGAGAATGGACATTTGGTCTTGGTAGGGGGCCTAGTGAACATGGAGATATGAATAAGGATTTTGGGAGTCCGTTCATAGATGTGTGTAAGGGATAACCTTCAAATGGATTAGCTTAGGTTTTTTGAGTACTTAGATATGGGAGCACATGTAGGTTCTCCATCGTATGGTACTAATAAATGATTGGTTCTCATAGATTATATCGTAGGTAGGATGATACACATAGTTTCTATGTAAGAACCTAATTTTCATGGATGTCATGACTGACATCGATGGGAATGTATTTTTTAGTGCCTAAGACTATTAAAGTTTGGTGTGATTTTAATAGCATGGTCAGAGCATAGGAGACACTCATGACTGGGATAACACCAGGTGGTGGATAAGCTTGTTGTTCCCATTATTGTGGGACAAGTATTGAAAATATGAATGAGATCCATAATATGTTTTTGATATGGATGGTTGACATTCCATGAAGCATTTTCAACAAATTTTGTTGACTAATACCAGAGGGACATGATATAGGTGGTGTAAATTGGTAGTACAAGAGCATATTCATATTTTATTTATAGAGATATAGGTGTAACACTAAATTTACACATGGTTCCATTAAAATTTGGGAATTAGTGTTTGATTTGAGTGGGTCAAGGAATAATGTTAATCAATTAGATTCAGGTGTAAATAGTGACCAATGGTTTAAATGTAATTAGAGATATCCCTATATGGGGAACGAGACATCTGAATGGGATTTCGTATTGTGCCACAGCTGATTTGGGACAATCCTACTCAAGTATTGTAATGATGAAATGGGTATGGGTTTGGAAGATTAGAATTCAGGTTTGGAAATATACCATATTGTTGTGGCACTCATGGAGCAGTTTAGGTGAGGAATTATGGTGGGGGTGAATCACTAGTTTTTTGTGGGAATTAACCTTGTAATAACATGGAATGTTGTTTTGGTTGTTTGATGAAAAGGAAAATCTTATAGAAGAGAGTGTGATTTCAATCACAAGTGAAGTTTCCCCCACATCAAGAGATAATGGTAATATGATATTGCAAGTAATGTTGTAATTTTTGATATTAAGACACCTAAATGAAGCTAGATAATAGTTAGTATTTATTATAGGAAAAATTCCATAATTGTGGGAAATGTATTCTTCCATGGATTTACTGAATTGGAATAAATCTACAGATAGTTTTAGGTGACATGAAATGTGGTCAGGTCGGTGGTGTATTGGTGCCACAGTGTACCCTAATAATTGTAATAGACATGGATGGTTAAAACATGGATCATCATTGTGATTTTGGAATAGTCTTGGTGACAATTATAGGATGACCCTGAGAAGACCTAAAATATATTTTGATAGGTGGATCTAATGGCCGAACACATCATGGATCAGAATCTACTATTAATAGTATAATCCTATATTGGGAAGAACTAAATATTTGATGATGAAATTGGGAGATAGTGAGAAAAAAATTTAGATGGAAGCTATTTGATAATTTTTATCTTCATGATTTTGAACAATAGGATCAGGATTTTGTCATTTGATCACATTTATGAGAGGTTGTCCCTCCAATGTACATCCGGAATTTAGTATTGAAAAATCCATTTGGATTGCATTGATGACCTAGGTAGGTTTAGAGATTTATATGGGTCACTACCATGACATTTTGGGGATGAGAAATGGTATATTGGGTAAATTTTATTATATCTTGTATATATGGGTTTGAAAATTGAGGAGGCATTTGAATTTTCAATTACTAGATGGGTCCAATTTTTATTTGTGTTTTGGAATGTAATTCCAAGAGTTATAATTCCTTAAAGTGATTTTTTTAGATGTCAAATGATGCATGTATTATAGATATGGTTCTTTGATGAGTCTTGGGAGATTCGTTTTATGTTTTAGATGTTTTAGAGAAATCTTACCAAGGGGAATGGTTTAGGGAACACCTCTTTGAAGAAACCATGTGGTTTCCTAAATCTCAATGAATGCTTTGTTCATTTTGTATGAAGAATGGTTTCCCAAAATACTGAGTGAAATTTTTAAAACTATACAAGTTAATGTGGGAGTGTTTTAACAAGGTTATAGATTATAACTTGACACACAGTTTCTAAAAAACAATGTGAGGTTAATGAAGATACCACATGGGAATATCAATGGGTTTCCAGAGTGACCCATATGATTGCTGCATGGTTTGAAAAACTACACATCCTAACCATATGAGGTTTATGGATTGAGTCGATGTTAGAAAAATGGTTGGTTAATGGTTTTGAATCCCAATGGGGATTGTAAAATAAGGGTAAATTACACCTTTTCCCTAGATAAATTTCAATAGGTATTCCCCTCTGTTTTTATCCTCTTATATAATGTTCATCTAGGGTAATCTCCCCTCCCCTCCTCCTTTAATTTTTTTAAGGGGGTGTTCTCTTTGAAATTTTCCATTTATTAATTGTAATTCTACACCTTAATCTATATTTATTGTTCTCCTCCTCCTATTTTTCTCATTTTAGTTCTATATACTTAGGTTCATCGTGTTGATTCCATCATTACTTGATGAAATTAGCCAAGGACAATAGGGATTTCACTCTAGCTAGTAATAGGGTAAATTCAGATTCCATATAAACAAGGTGCCTCATTTTTTTGGATGTGTTTTTTCATTCTATAAATTTTTCTTAGGAATTTGGTAAAAATTAAATTGTAATTCCAATATATTTTGAAGCTTAGGAGGGCTCTTTGGATCAATTTTGTATTGCGGATGTGCCTTGGGTTGTCAAAACCATGTTTCTAAAAGATTTTATGATTGTTAGATTCCCAATGATAGGATCATTTTAGAGAACTTCATTGATTTTAGATTCATTTAGATGGGGATAAAAGTTGCTTCCGTAAAATATAGATATAATTGGAAATCATTAAATAACGGTAAGTGGTCTTGCATAATATCCCTATGTGTTATGAGTCATTTTATGTTGAATGTAGATGCTCACTCATACTATTAAGATACTTCTACATATTTAATTTAATTAAATATGATTTTCTTATTTAAATATTATTTCAATTCAAATGATAATTTTCATGGGGTCCTAAACAACCCATGTACACTAGCTTGACTCCTAGATCACTGATGGGTGAGGCTAGAACCGTGAGACATTAGGTGGCCTCTAGGCCTATTGAAATGGGAGGAAAAACTAAATGATACATAGTGGAACATGAATAGGGGATTGATAAACATATGATCTAATGGTGATGGTAGTCTGTATTCTCAAAAAAATTTCATACATATAGTTCTCTTATGTGTTTTGATCACTTTTGGATTGTTGATATGAGGGTGGGGGAAGTGATCCTAACTCGTCTGATGTGATTAAGAAAATGTGGGAAGATCATACGCATATCCGGATATTTTTATTGAGTTGACCAATCTAGAGTGACATTAAGGACCACGATAGTCCATGGTCCATGTCTCGATTGATTCCTATGTGGAAAGACCCTGTATAGTTGGTGAGTTTGTGCAACCTTGTTGATAATTTCATAAGATGTGACATCCTTAGAGCATCGAGTATCGGCCAAAAAGGCCGATCTTTTTTTGGGGACTCCAATTAGAGTTTCATCATTAAATGTGACCTAAGTGTTCTTTTGGGGGGTCATTCTTTGAGAACCCATGAACTAGTATGTTGGGATTTGGATGAGATGATTAAAGGTGTCATCTTAGAATCAGATTAGTGAGTTGAACCTCTTTAATCTAAGGTGATTTAGGTCGTACTCTAGGAATTCTTATTAGAGACTTCAAATTGGGTTAATAATACTTCCAGACATGTATATAAATATTATATTCATGTTTAATATGGTATATTCCATAGGTTACCCTTATGATTCAATGGAAACTCCAATATTGGATATTTTTTGATATTCTTATAGGGAATATCCCCTGGATGATAACACTCTCATATGGAAAGTATGAGGTACTATATTGATCTTATATGGAGTTAGAGATTGAATATGGTTGGGATAAAATTGATTCAATGCTTGGATAATCTAGTGTACAATCATGTTCTAGACCAATAAGGGTCTTATAGAAGTGCCTTAGGGAATGTGATATGTCGAGGTTCTAATATCAACTGAGAAATAGAGGCTCTAGTATACTTTGGTGTCCATGGATTTGGGTTTTGATATGGATTGGGATTATTCCCCATATGGGAAAACTTTTATTGGGGAGTTCTATGATGACTTATAGAGAAAATGGTTATAGGGGAGGTGCTTGATAGCTAGGAAAACACCAATATGGGTGGTTTTTATACTCTTATAGAAAAGGTCTGATTGGTTGTTTCTAATGCTCTTGTTTGAATGATTACATGATGTGATTAGAAAAAACTCATCAACAATTGAATCATGTATGTTTGGCTGAGTTCAATGACCAAAGGATGGAATTTTTCAATTTATTTATTTTTTGTAATTTACATTACTTTCAGTTGAGCTTTTCACATGCACATATCACTGAATTTTAGGTTATTATAGGACCATATTGGTGTTTACCTATGATGTTTTTTACTCACACCCTAATCTATCTTTCACTCCCCTTGGGTACCCAACTAGACATTCAAATGGTTTTCTGAATAGGTGTTGGATGAGGTTTTACATATCATGGTTTGTGTTAGAATTTAGAGATAAGGAATGGGTCAAGGAATTAATGGATCCATAATCATTATTTAATTTATTTTTCGATTGAATATGTATATATCCTAGTGTGAGGTCTATAATTTATATGACATGGTTGTTTTGGACTTACAGTATTTCATTATTTATTCTCCTATTTATATTGATTTCATTTAATTTTATTTTATTATGGAAAAATGTTGTTTTTTTAATTTATCAATTATTACTCACCCAAATATAGGGGGTATAGTCTCCCCATAGTACCACCTAAGACCACTGATTCAAGCTGGAAGCATTTGGGGTAAGAGTAGGTACACCTAGGGTATAGTGGTGAGTGTCATCCTAGACACTAATTAGTAGTCTTGGGTGGTGTGATATTACAGAGCAATTGGTCAATGTTATTCATTTATTTGGGAAACAACGATGTCAAAGGTGATATAGACTATCGAATAAAATAATTTTAAGCTGGTATTATTGAGAATGTACTTTCATCATGAGTAATGAACTGATATAGAGTATAAATTTCTCTATCCAAGGAAAAGGGTAGGGGAATATGTTGTTGAATATGAAACCCACATTACAATGCTAGTAACTCGTGTAAAGAATTATGTATATAATATTAAAAGTTAATATTGATCACTTATTTGATGGACTAAATCCTAGAAATTTAAGGGTATTAGTGTCCCAAATTTTTTCAGTATACATGGATATAGTGTCATGTTCTATCAAGGTATAGAAAGAATTATTCAGGCCCTATGTTTTCTAAGGAAATCAAGTAAATAAGAGGGTGGTTGAGCTTAATGTTAAAAATAAATACTACAAATGGGAATATGAAAATGGAAGAATTTCCTACATGGAATATTTATGATAAAAAAACCAAGAAAATTCTAAAATAGAATAGTATTTTTCTTCAAGTGTTGAGATAAAGGTCATTGAGGTCATGAATGAAATGGTAAGGAAGAAGTCACTAATGTCCAATACATCAATTTTGAGGAGATTGGTCACTATTTAATTGAATTCCCAAAGGTTCAAGTTAATTTACATCATAAAATGATAGCTAATAATGTTTAATAATATTCAATCAACACAACTAAGGTTGAAATCCCAAATGATTTTATAGTAGGTAAATTCATTATAAAATAAAATATAGAAAATTATTTATTCGATTCTGGATATTCACAATATTTTATATAAAGATTTCTTGGTAAAAAAATCATCATTTATACTTTAAGAAAAGAATTTTTTGACAAGTCCCAAGTGATAATATTATTATAGAAAGTATATATTGAGTATTATTAATTAATATACATAGATATTCCATAGTTTCATACTTCATTATTATAACTATGATTGACTTTAACATAATCCTTGGTTTTTATTTGATTTGTAAGTATAATGAAAGAATTTATTGGTGATATAATGATATTACTGTTTATGAAGAGGGTCCCCATTTTAAGTTAGGGACTTCAATATATAAATATTTTATTAATCCACCTCCATTAGTTCACCTTAATGAAATTATAGTAGAAAAGGAATAGAAACAATTATCAATGGGTGGGAAGAATCCCATAGGTATAAAATATGTTCCTATTGTAAATGAATAAATTTATATATTTATAGAATATTATTTGTATATCAACTTGATAATGATGTTGAGATGTCAATTAAACTCATCTCTCGTGGATAACTAATATCTCAGACTCCCTATATAATGAAACTAGTGGAATTATTATAGTTGAAAAAATTACAATAGGATTTGGGTGATCTAGGATTTATATTCCCTAGTGTTGCACCTTAAGGATCCCTATTAATGTTTATGAAAAGGGATATTGGTTTTATGAGTTTTTAAATCAATTATAATGATATAAATTTCATTACTATATATAATAAGTATCATTTTCAATGAATTTATGACTTAATTAATCAAAATCAAGAAGATAAATATATTTTAATGATTTCTCACTCTTCTAGTTATCATCATTTAAGAGTAATGAAATATTATATTATGAATATGGATTTTCATACAAGGTATATTAATTATGGGTGTATTGCAATTTATGTTGGGTTAACTAATGAAACCACTTTTTTTATAGATATGATGAGTAAATCATTAAAGGAAAATCATGATGAATTAAGTGTGGTATTTATTGATGAAATATTTATATGCTCAAAAATCTATAATGGTCAGGAGAATCACTTCGAAATTATATTGGAAACTCTTAGAGAAATATAGTTATATGGAAAATTGAGTAAGTTTGAATTTTGGTTCAAAGAATTTTATCTTCTTTTCTATATTGTTTTCAGATATGCAATATTAGTTGATCCTTCCATGAAGTTATTAGTAAAAGAATAGACCCTAATTAAATATACAACTGATATATATTGTTTCCTTATTTTATCATGTTTTTATCAGTAATTTCCTCAAACAAATTCCATGTGGTCCAACCTATTAACCAAGTTGAAACATAAAGGGATTAATTCACAGGGATAGGGGAATGTGAAGAACATTTTTAGTAGTCAAATTTGAATCGATTAAGGTAATGTTGTTGAATTTACCATTAATAAATGAAGGATTTTTAATATATAGTGATTCATCATATAAAGTAATTGGTTTTTTTCATGCATATAAATATAATGTGGTTTCTTTATGTGTCATGAAAGTTGATGATCGACAAAAATAACTATAAAACTCGTGATCTTGACTTAGATCCGTAATATTTCCTTAAATATATGATTGTATTATCTCTACGGTGAAATATGGGACATATATTTTATCCATAAAATTTAAAAGTACATTTTCTATTAGAAATATCTCAACATATAGCTATGAATATGGTTTGATCTACACAAGGATTGTGAATTATTGACACACTACCACGTGGGGAATTAAAATAAGGTAGTCTATTCCTTGAGTAGATGGTAAAAAGGGGTTTTGACATTGATGATGATTAAAAAGTATACTATATATAGGGATATAGTAATGTTGGATATGGTAACTAGTAGGATATAAAAAACATCATTCCTACTCCACGAAAATTTTAAACCATCATTACTAGAAAATATAGAAATATCCCATTTAGATAATAAAAATTTTTTGTTGAAGATAAAATTCATATGTACTATGAAATTGAATTTTTTTATAAAAATAGAGTGTGTTGATGTTTGTAAAGAGGTTATATGATCCATACATACTGTAGAATCCCACCCTGAGTATCACTGAACTATGCCCTGAGATGGTGGGCCAAAAGACTTCAAGTGCATCTCCTTGAATGCCAGAGGATTCCAAATAGTATCAAGGGCCTATAGTCTATCCATGGGGAGAATATTTCCACTTATATCCAAGTATGAAATGTGGTAAAAAATATATAATATACAATGGAAGCATATGAATAAGATGACAGTAGTGGAAATATATAAATAATCCAAACATAAAAAATAACCAAGTGGCGAATGATACATAAATATATATGGAACAAAAGATGATTTCTATGACATGATGCTATAAAAAATGGGGGCACATGGGAAATAGGGAATACAAATCATGTACTTAATGACATAAAAATTAAAAAAAAATTAAAAAACATCTACAGAGCATCTCAACCATATGCATGATCCTCTTCCCACAAACTCCAACTTAAATAGCACTCCAATCAAGAATCAGAAAAAGAACGATTCCATTTATACATTCCTATGATCATAATGTCTAATAGGGTTCCAAATGGAACATGATAAAGGTGTGACATATAAATATTAGTACAATGGAACCAATGGTGTCTAGGCTAATCCATTTCATGGAATAGAGAAATGGGAAGTTCACCACATATAGTAAATACAAGAAAAAAATAAATATCATATCGACACCTTGGTTTGGGTTCTTAAATGGACACATGTCCCATACCACCTCCATCAGCATAATCTAGAAGTCTGAATGAGGTACCTTTTCATGTCATGATTTGTATTCAAGGGATAATACAAATAACCACCCAATGTACAATAAGACCAAAAGCTTGTGATTTTCCTTACACGACACATTGCTATGTCATCATATAAAAATACTCATAATGTAAAATGAATAAATCATGGGCATCCAAGAAATCAATCAATCCATTATTTCAATTTGTGGAGACCCATCCCATACAATGTGATCTAAAATAATACCAAGGGTCCCTATAGAAACATTTGATATAACTAATGATGTTGAGTCCATCAAAGGCAACCCACGTGGCATCCCTTGTATAACTTGATACATGGTGAATCTGACTCCATACCAAGTATCTAATGTAGGGGACGGGGTATCACATATAGTATGTAATATCCATACTTCCAGTGGATCCATCCTCATCTTCACCCCTAGGGAATTAGCATCACTCACAAGTATAATTAAATCTATTAAGTGATCCCATATAAGGAAAACTAAAGAATCACTTCTGTCACATCAAGAGTATCCAATTTTGTATGTAACATATGTCCATTGAATCCTTGACTCATGACCCATGTTTGACCCTTTCCTATAGCCATTGAGCCATGGAAATAAATGCTTATAACACAACATGGCATAGAATTTATTCATAATCACATGCCATCATATAATATAAAATACCACATTCTCATCAAGTTATCCCAACTAAACAATAAACTCTGATCACTATAAAAAAATTATTTTGAATGGAAATAAGGTACTATCATGAATAAGGAATGAGAATTAGGCATAATATAAAAGAGGTATCATGTAACAAGTTACATGTCATCATTGGTATTTGAACATATCAAGCTAACAATATTACCATATAATAACATTACATCCAATCTAAAAAATAAATCCATAAATCTATAAATGTAATATGAGGAATATATAACAATGAACTTAACATATCATACATGTAATCAATGTATTATATCATAAATCATAGTGTTCACCAAAAAAATAAGAAATTAAATGTAAGGCATAAATAATTCAAAGTGAAGGATGATTCTTGTGTATTTAAATATATTGTTTGAGATATTGAAATCAATGGATAACATGTGGTTCACCATTCATATTAAAAATTTATCAATTAGGGTATTTATTTTGGGTGAAACTCACATAGATAGGGTGGTTCACAAATTATATAGAATGGAAAATTTTAATTCAGGAGGGAATACCGAATGCTAAGTCCAATGATGAGGTGTAAAACCCTCATATGGGTTTTTCCGTAATGTAAGGTCACACAAGGCATCTAACCCCCCATTAAATTTTTTTTTAATAAAAATGAAGCCTCTCCAAAATATTCAAATGAGTGGCACAATGGTGCGGCATTTAAAACATGGAAAATTGATGTGAAAAATAATAGAAACTCTACCTTAATGTAGTACCACTCCACTCATCTATTATTGGGCCTTGATTCAATGTAAAACAGAATAAAGGGAAGGATTTTTCAAATTCCTCAAAAATAGGGGAAACTTAATTACACCAAAACAACACAATATATTTGAAAGAAACCTTGAAATAAAAAATCATGTAGGAGGAAGAGCATATAGAGATAGTTTTTTTGTTCAAACGCTCATGTATGTGAGTGTAGGATGAAGGATATACATCCAAAACCCATGGAGGGGAAGGAAGATCATATCATGATAGTTTTTTAGCTTTAAATTTTCATGTATTTTAGTGTCGAAAGAAGGATATACATCAAAAACCCATGGAGAGGAAGTAAGAGCCCCACAAATGAAGGAAAGTGGATAAAATCATTGGAGAAGATGGAAAAAAATAAATTTTTAGTGAAATAAATCATTAAATAGGTTCAAACATTTAATTTATCCCTAATTTACATTGTGTGTGTTTTGGCCACATGGTTGGGCCAAACCGTGCATCAATCGTTCGACATTCACTACTATAAGGGGTGTATTGCATGGTTAGGAGCATAGTTTGACCAACTGTGAAAAAACCATCAATTTGGGATCTATCCCAATCCTGTGAAACATTGTATGATCATACAACATAGGTTGCATGGTTTCATACAAACCACGAGGCCTATTACATTCCCCCTTTTTAGCTACAGGCATCAAATGAACCACATACACACCCAATACCCCCTTTAACCTCTTAGTCATATTTACTAGTTATGTTTTAAGTAATTGTTCGAAAAAGTAAATTTTTCATACCATTGGATAAAACCAGAAAATTATAACCTCCCATATATAAAACAAATCATCATTAAGCTTCCCTTATAAGGCTGGTAGAACATCGTCTGTTAAAATCCCCAACCACTGCACAAATACATCCTCCTCCCACTCCCATGTCTCATCTTTCACACGTCTATGTGGCCATAACACTGATACTAGAGAAATTTAACTAACCTTTAAAACCATCAAGCTATGATAAATGATATGAATTAGTTACTCATAAAAGGATTCAACCACCTCTAGCATGATATCCCCAAGAACAAACAAAAGAGAAAGGTCTAGATGATATTGTCGAAGCTATGACATGTGGAAGACATCATGCATGGAACGGTAAATATGAGGTAATAATAAATTATAGGTTACCAACCCAAATCTTTCCACTATCTAAAAATTCTTGACATACCATGGTGATAACCTACCCTATCTTCCAATTCGTTTATCACCCATCCTAGGTGATATGTGCTAAAAGACATGATGTACAGCCCCAAACTATATAGGTTTCAAATGATGATTGGTATTGGATATCTGAAAAGAATGAGTTGTATCCATAGAAATATGAATCATCTAGACTTGCTCTAAATTCTCTTGAATGATATGAGGTCCCAAAATAAATTTCTCACTTACCTCAAACTAGCATAAAGGTGAACCAAATGGTCTACCATAGAGGTCCACATTATGATCCATCAAAATTATTTTCTGAAAGATTTTTTTGTAGTATAACTCAACTAGAATAATATTCCTTTTCCATGAACCACAAAAATCAATGATTTAGTTCTGTAGCATATCCTCAAACCCTTATATGGTTAACTCAAACTTCCTGTCAGTCTGAGGGTGATATACAGTAGTTAAAATCATCGATGAAACAAGTACCATCTAAAACCACTTCCAAAACCGTGATGTTAACCAGGTTTATTAGACTAAAATGATCGATATGGGAACAAAATGATGTCTCCCTACTTCCAAGATGTTATCCATTTTAACTCATCAATATTGAAGAATTCTTGGATTGGTAGGAAATGCGAAATTTGGTCATCCTATCTAAAATCACCAATACAACATTGTTTCCTAGAAGAGATCTCATAAATACTATCATGAAATATATGGTGACATCATTCCTTTTCTTATCGAGACTGGATAGAGGTTGTAAAATACCATTAGGTTACTGGTGAACTATCTTCACCTACTAACATGTGGAGCACTAATTGATGTAGTGTGTTATCTAACTCTTTATACATGTACACCATTACTAACAACATATATCTCTATAATCTTGTAAATCATAAGAATAACTTCCTAAATAGATTAATTATATTCCCTCATCACCTATTTATGTATATATACAAGCACAAATACACAACCACAGTAGATCATTATCTCACTGCCTTCAACAACCCAACCCAAAGATCAGTTCTATCCAATGACTCTCTATCTCAGAATGAGGCCCTTAGAATCTAATAACTGATGCATCTGATCTCATTCCAAAAAATATTATGTCTCTAATAGGGTTTCAAAGACCAGTTTCCCATGATATTCCTGAACTACCTGACGCATCTTAGAAAACATAGACACCATTTCCACTAACAACTGTCCAACTTGAATGATTGTTTCTTTGTTTAATGGATCAAGGAATTAGCCAAGATATTACCCTTACTAGGTGTGTAACCAAGATCATTTTCAAATGACTGTAGGTATTCAACCTACCTACACTACCTCAAATTCAAGTACCACAAAGTGGGGATATATTTGAGACTTTTATAATCCATGAAAACAATGAATCGCATTCTTAATAAACATTCTCCCCAATAGCATAGAGCATGAACTACACCTTACAACTCATGTTCGTGTATTGGATAGTACCTCACATGAGGCATCCCTTGGAGAAATCTATACCTTGTGACTCAATCACCTTGCATCATAATTTCACCCATTTAAATTCTTAAAGCATCATATTAGACTGTACAACATCTTCCTAGGTCTAGAAGAATCAGAATTGTTGGTGAGGTTATTCTTCCCTTTAACTTATGAAAATTCTTCTCACAAGCATAGACCATTGGAACATAACACCACTCTTAGTTATAATTTTAAGAGGCACAGATAAGTAGGATATGTCCAAGATGAATCACATGTAGTAGCCATCTGGCCCTAAGAAGATGTATATAACAAACACAGTATTGGGATGCTCCCAGGAAACCATGAAACTCACCCTCTATGGGTCAAATAATATGAATTCCTCATATATTATGTGCCCCAAGAAGTCAACTTTAGTGATCTAGAAGTGGAATTTTATGATCATCAAATACATTTATTGCACTCTCAATGTACTCAGCACAATATCAAAATGATTAGCATTGTCACAGCTAGTATGCTTGTACACCAAGATGTCGTCTGTGAGTACTACCACAAAGGAATCAATTTATAGGTGGAAATCCCAATTTATCAGTTCCATTAATACCGGTGGCATGTTTTTTAGAATGAATGTAATGACAAGGTAATCATACAAACCATGACAACTACAAAACATTGTATGTGGTATATCTGATGGTCATATATGAACCTGATGATAAATCACCCTCAATTAGATTTTAGAGAAAATTGTTTCTCCTTAGAGATATTTGAAGAGGTCATCTATATGCCGAAATGGATAACATTTTTTCAATGTATTCTGGTTCAATCATCTATAATATACACACAACTTGAGGGTTCTATCCACATTCATGGAAAAGGGATTGTTTAACAGCATGGAAATGTGTTCGGTATGATAAAACCCTATCCACTATGCATTAAATGTCCCTCCTAAGATCCTAGAGCTCTATGGGTTCCATCCTTTAAGGAGGAATAGACACAGGTGTTTCACCTCAAACTAGCTCTATAGTGAACTCCACCTATCTCAAAGGATGAAAGATGGAGAAATATTCAGGGAATACTACCTTGAACTGATCCACTGTGGGAGTGAACCCTACTAATTACTTTACCTGGTCACACATAAAGAGACTCTACAACAAAACTATCACTCTAACTAGCCCAAGTCCCTTGGGTCCCACTTGATCTGTATGAATATTCCATTAACCCTTCTTTACATATGTTTTCCCCTCATGTGATATGAAGTAAACTCCATGGAGATAGTAATACAATAGTTTATTCTAAGGATGGAGCTAGTCCAAAAAGGGAATGACATTGAAGCCAATCATTATGAGGATGAAGAAACACTAGAATAAATTATACCCATATATCTCAAGGGGAACTCGGTAAATTGATGTATTCCCTCTTTTCTGACACGTAACTGTGTGGAGAGGGGCATAAATCCATAGAATTAATATATTTCAAGACCTAGACATTCCAAAATAACATTAGATATGAAATAGTTTTATACACATGTATCAAAAATGGAAGAATCAAAAGTAAAGGATACTCTAATAGTAACTCTCACTATAGATGACCCTAGAGTACTCTCCTATGGAACTGGTTTCACTTTATACAAAAGGTATAAATCACGTCCATGAGATACTACCTGATGTGCCAAATAAAATCAACATTGCTATCAATGAAGCTTTGGGGCTCACTACCTCATCCAAAACCACTAGCTCACTGGATTGATTGACTAGTAGAAGACCAAATTGTACCTTGATGGGGAGTCTCATATCCTATACCTAATACAGGTACTGTTACGGATCTCAAACCACAAGATGTTGGAGGAAAATAATGGTAGCAACACCAAAGATTTCCCATCTTACCACAAGAACAACACTTGATCGGGCTCCTCACCCACAGGGGTTTCTTATGGCCTAGCCTAGCATATTGTTGACACACTATATAGAAATCAGTATGTGTCGTCTAGTTGGAACCACACCCATGTGCACTTTAAAAATAGAGCTTCCTACTACTATAAGGACCATCACCCTGTCCTAGAAATTAGCCTCCCCGGTTCAAATTTATAGCTACTCCGATGTTTTTTTCTATAATTATAAACTGGTTCACTATATCTATAGTGGTCATTAGAAGGAAGACATTCACCTACAATCAAGAAACATTCCCAAGGATCTCATCAAAATACCTTGCAGTCGTCTACTCATCACGAGTCATAGAAAGAGAAAAAAAACTAAATCTTAGTGAATCAAGATGAATACTTGAGCACACTCATAGATTTCTGGTAATGATGCTTGAACATTCTGTAGTGATCCTCTTTCAGAGTTTTAAGATTAAATTAAATATAGAAATATGTCTAGAAGTATTACCATACCATACCTTAGTAGTTCTCAGACTAAGATATTACATCCCACCAACACTTGGGGGAGCAATGCAATATGTAGGTAGTGAGCTTATCCCTCCACACTAGAGGAATATCCAGATGATCAAAGATAGACACCATGGATTATAACCATGACTCAAAAACAAGAATTTTAACATCCCCCAAGGTGGATGGACGATACAAGCGCTAGATTTCTTAAGACAACTCTTCCATAGTAATTGTAGGATAAGAAGAACACTAAACTGACTATACATACCATAGGAAACACTCATGAAAATAAATTTTGGTTCCTAGAATAGGATCAGCCAGAGGTTCCCCATGTAGCACTATGGGAGGTATCACGGGTGGCTAGGGGGCCACCACCTCCATATTGTTCTCATCATCACACTCTTGGAATATTGTATGAGGACATAATTGTGTAATATCTCTATAATTTTTAAACACACTCCTCAAATAGTATTTATATCATATAAATAAATTGATAATATATATAAGTAAAAATCCTTTCCTCTAAGAATAACATAACTGAGAGACTCCTCCTAGAGATAATATAAGATAAAAAGAATAAACCTCATTGGTATCACAAGAAACATGGCCTACTTCCCATTTACAAGGTAAATTAAAGGTCAAAGTTTCACATTATCATATAATCTAAACATTTTATTTTTAATGAATTTAATATTTTTAACCCATTCCTATACTTATGTCCCCTTTTAAGAGATTTAATTAGGTGGATCACCATCCCTATCTATAAGGTCCCATGCACCTTTTGAATTGAAATCAGGGACCCACCTAATGTAATTCTGTAAGATTATTCTACAATGTAAAATTTAAATTTTATATATGTAATTCTAATAAAAAATAACAATATATAACAACTAGGCACAACAACAATAACATGTGAAAAAGGAAATGAATTCTGAAAGTTGATATGTCATGGAAATATGCATGATAGTTCATTTACTATAGTTCATAGTCTCATGCATGCCTTGATATTCTCTTGAATCATCCGAATGAATTAATATAAGTCATTATTTCAATCATACTAGGGTCAAAAACAACACACAAAATGTGCATCAACCAATAGGGAATTCATATCAACATTATATAGTAAATTGAATAACACAATTTTCCAAACCATGAAATTTGGGTCCCCATATACATGGATTAACAACATATAAGTATAGGGTAAATTCCAAATCCCAATTTCCTAGTCTCCTCTCTAAACCCAAATAGTTTTACAAAATTAAAAACAGATCTGAAACCACTTTATAGAATCCCACCTTGAGTGCCACTAAACTATTCATCAACATGGTGGTCCACTTGACCTCAAGTGCATCTCCCAAAATTCTAGAGGATTTCAACTAGAATCAAGGGCCTAGGTTCTGTTTGTAGGGAGACTATTACATCATATATCTAAGTATATGTAGCCATAAATAATAAATAATAATCAATGGAGGTGTAAGGATAAGAAAAAAATGTCAGAAATGAAGAAATAATCCAAGCATAATAAATAAACAGGACGCCAAAGATAAATAAATAAAATGGGTACTAAATATGATTCCAATGTCATGTTTGCATACCAAAATGGGAGAACATGGGAATAGGGGACAAAAATCGCATACTTTATATTATAAAAAATGAAAAAAACCAAACAAATCTATTCAATATCTCAAGAATATAATAGTTCCTATTACCCCAAACTCCATCCTAAAAAAGAACATCAATCAAGCATCGGAATTATAAAACATTCCTTTATTGATACCTTAAGTCAGTATGTCTAATCTGGTACCAAACATCATCAGAACTGGGTGTTAGGTATAAATCTCAGTAGTCTGTCATCCACGATGTCTACACTATACCATTTCATGAAATAGATAAATGAGTAGTGTTCCACATGTAATAAATTTTGGATAAAAAATAAATTTCATATCAACACCCTGGTATAGGTTACTAAATGGACACGCATACCATCCAAAATGCTTCATTCTGAGTTGGATTTCATAATGAGGTACTTGTGAAAGCCATGACATGTATAAAAGGGTCAATATAAATAAACAACCAACATAGAAGATGACCCTATCATTTTTATTTTGCATGGAGGTCACATTTCTAGGTCATCATATAAGCATACTAATAATGTTAAAAGAGTAAATCATAGTATAAAAAGTAAAAAAATCCATCCATAAATTCCGTTAGTGGAGTCCTGATCCCAGCCAAGGTGATCTATATAATCCCAATGGTCGCTACAGGAACATCTGATATAACCAATGTCATTGTGTTCATCCAAGAAAACCCATGAGGAATCTCCTGTATCCATTGAGACCTGGTGACTATTGTTATGTACAAATTATATCACGTAGGGGACTGCGTGTCACCCATGGAATATCACTGCCATCTTCCCAGTGGATCCATCCTTAGTGGTTCACTAAGGGAACCAGTGTCACTAGCGAGTATAAGTAAATATTCCCAGTGACCCCATACCGAGCAAGAAAAAGTATCACTCTCAACACATCAAGAGTATCCAAACTAGCATGGAGATTCTGTCCATGGAATCTGTAACTTGGAACCCATGTTCACTCACAACCAATAGAAAGTGGTCCATTGAAATCAAATATTATAACACAACATGGAATAGTATTTATATTTTATCATAATACATCATATAACCTTCAGTACCACTATATTTCCATGAAATTACAACAACGCATTAAAATTCAGTCACTATGGAACAATTATATGGAAAGTACATAAGGTAATAACTTTAACAAAGCCTGGTTGTAAAGCATAAGCTAGGTGGAAAGGCTTGTAAATAGTTACATGCCATCAATGGAATTTATATATATCAAGATAAAACGTCTACAATATCATAGAGTTCATCCAAGAAAATAAATCCTAAAATCAATAATCATAATATGAGGCATAAAACACAATGAACATGAAATAGAATAAGTTTAATCAATGGATTATATCATAAATCAACTTGTTCACCCAATGTGCAATTAGCAATTAAATGTAAGGCTTGTGGAACACAAAGTGAACCTTGATGCATGAGTATTTAAATATATGGTACTATGCATGTATCTCAAGTTATGACTCATGGTAAACCGTTTACATTAAATAAATTTATCAATTAAGGTTTTTAATTGAAGTGAAACTCACAAACATAGGGTGATCCAAAAATTAGAGCAAATATAAAAAGTCCATTCAAGATGGAAACCCCAAAGGGGAGGAAAATGAAAATATGAACAACCCTCGTATAGATTTCACTATAAATTAAGGTCACCCATGGCATGGAAAGAACATTTAAAAATTCATTTAACAAGACCAAACCCTCTCCAGAAGATTCCAGTAAGTCGTACAATGAAACGATATCTATTTCATGAATAAATGATGGGAAATATCCTAGACCCCATACCTTGAGGTTGTAACACTCAACATTTCCATTATCAGGAGGAATCCTTTTGCCACATATTTTTTTAGGGGAAATGGGAAATCTGGGTGTGGTACTCCATCGGTATCTCCTTCATTCCACATCCGTCCGGGCCTATGGGACCAAATATCCTTTATTTATAGTCCCAAGGTGTGGGGAGTAACAATGTTGAGATCAAAGCATGGGTGGACAATCTCTCATCTAGTAGCTGGTGATTGTGGTGGACAAAGAACAAGGAAAGATTCGAGGGGAAATCCTCTTCCAGGATAGCCATTGTTTCCCGTGTCAGGTTCTTGATCTCTGCCTTTGATTGCCTCATTCCCAACTGGGACTCCACCCCCTCTTTTCGCTCTGTTCTTGTCCCTTGTCAGATATCTCCTTCTACTTTCATCTCTCCATACGGCCGGTGGATCAGGTGGCTCCTGCCTAGTAGGGGGTTGAAAATGAATACTAATGGTTCATGTGCTTTGGGTGTGATGCGAGGTGGTGGTTTGGTCAGGGATTCCCTCAGCTCAGTGATCATTGATTTTTCATATTTCATCAGTAGTGGAACCTCCCTTTAAGCTGAAGCTCTTGTTATACTGGCTAGCCTTGAGGTATGTAGCCGGTTCAACATTATCTTAGCAGCATTGGATAAGGATTTCCAGATCCCCCATAAGGCCCTCCTGGGTACTTCCTCCATCCCGTGGTTGATCCTGTATCATATTAGAAAGATCAAGAGATTTATTGGTAGTGGTCCAGAGATTTTCCACATTTGGCACGAGGAAAACAGAGCGGCTGATTATCTTTCTTCCCAGGCTCCCCTCGTTGACTCATTCATGTGTTTTTCTAACCTTCGGTCACTTCTCCCTGAAGGGGATTTCATTATTCTTGGGGATGATCTGGGGTTTCATTTCATTAGGCCCCCATCATGTTTTCTTTCCCTTTTTCAACCCTTCTGGGGGCCTGGTTTTCAAATTACCAAATAAAGATGATGATGATGTCCAAAATAGCAGAAAATTTGGTGGATTAAAATTCCAATAAAATCATACTTTAGAAAGACCATACCAATATGGTTATGTAGATTCCTATGTTGGAGGATTTCAGTTTCGGATGAAAGAGATACATCAAACCCCCATGGAGAGGTAGTATGAGCTCCACACACTAATGGTAGAGGTGAAAATTGCTAGAGAATATGGATAAAATAAAGGTATATGAAATAAATCATTAAATAGTGGAAAAAATGTAAATTTCTTTTATTTACGTTGTACATGGTTTGGACACATGAGTGGGCCAAATCGGGTTCCAACCATGCCCCATTCACTTATATAAAGGGGAAATCAAACGGTAAGGTGCATAGTTTGAGTGATCATGTGAAAAAAGTGTGTTTGGGCTCATTCCCAAACCTCTATAACACTTCATGGTCATGTAGCCCAGTTTATTTCTCCATTTTTTGGTGAAACAGGCTATAAACAAGCCTCGGACGCACACAGGTCCTCCTTTAACCTATTAGGTATCTTTACTAGGGTCATTGCATTGAATTGATTAAAGAATTAAGTTTCATTTACCTTTGGATAAATCAGGGAAATTATGCATAGAATAAATGAATATTGAGCTACTATATAAGGCACATATCAAAAAATTATCTATACAACCAGGAATAATAATGAAGTATAGGTATTTTAGAGAACATTTACAGTTGGTTGGTATGATGTGTGAAATCATGGAACATTACCCCTCCATCAAAAGGTACCCTCATGTGAAATCAATGATAGAATATAGATGAATATCAATGATATTAGTCTTTAGGAAGTATCTAGGTTGGTGAATAGAACTGCGGGAAAACAAATCTCACACATAGAAAAAATTACCCTCTAAAACAAATTATAAATAGGATATAAGATGAAAACTAACAAGAAACACTATCTAATTAATGAATAAAGAGAAAAAAACTCTCCCATAATAAATATATGACATAAAAAATACAACATTCTCATAAATAAATACCCAAAATATAATCCTAAGGAAACACCTCAGTATAATATCTGATGTCCAGGAATTTCATTCTCAATCAGTCCTCAAATTCCTCCTACATACCTAAAAATATTTTTTATATAAATAGGGTGAGAATAAAATTTATAATAAGTAGTATAAAAACCTATGTCTATCGTGAACATGTGGAAAGGAAATACAATCACACCATTGGACAAATTCTAGGACAAATATGAACCATATTTGGTAAACTAACCAATCATATCCCCCCAATGTCACACTCACCAAATAATGCATCCAAGTGTTTTTATATAATAAGAAGAATATATATAATTGGTACTTCTCACCAATTTACCTATAATGCTCCACTCTCACACCCAAAATTCAAATTTCCTAGTTCTCCCATACCTTCCATATATCCATGCTCAAATACAGCTATAAAACTGGATCACATCTATCTTGAAGAGACCCAGGGGATCACTTTTTACCATGCACCCCACAAGAAAAATGTCTTCACATCCACATCCTCTCATATCCAATTACATATAACCAGAATATTATGATTTGGTTAACAACATAGAAATCAACCTCATACCCTCCTTAGACCATGAATGATCACAATCATGATCTACCTCATCTTATAATAAATCACTACCTCTATAAACTATGTTCAAAATCCATTACAGTCTATAAGTAAGAATAACTATATGAATAGATAAAATGGAATAGAGGGTTTCTACACATCCTAACCCATCATTAATTATGTTTGGGTAAAAACACCCAGAACAAAAAAACATTGGTTTTTGATGTAAACACACAACTTAGGTAGGGGTGTACAAAATACATAACATAAAATTAAATGATCAGTAGATTGAAGGAAATTTCATTCTATGGATTTGTAACAAGATCACCATTTCCATGGAATACATCACCATAAGGGCATCACAACCTCTTTCACTATCATCACTAATTGTTTAACACCATGACACAACTGAGCCACACAAAATCCACATTCCATATTTCCTTTCTAAACCAAAAATTTTCCATTTTTGTTAATTACCAACATTATCTATTTTTCAGTCCCATGCATTTCATATTTAGTTCTAGATCATTTATTATATATTCTAAAAAAATTATTCATTTACCACACATATGATTTCCCTCCCATGTTAATCCCCATGATAAAATATCAAGTTCATTATCTAACTACCATGAACTTATACAGCAGAACACAAAATATCCTATCAATAATCCAATGAAGCTATCTTCACAAATTTCCTACATCATAAGAAACACATTACCCATTCAACAAAAATATCATATAGTTTAAACAAGGGATTCCATCATAATTACATTATTATTTTCAAGGATATTCTCACGCAAATTTTAGATTCTGTAGGAAACCAATTTATTTTTGGGATATACATTCCTAGAAATTTTTTTTGGATGTTCGATGAAATAATCACTTTGAGTATGAAAAATTTCAACATTCCATATATCTTTTCAAACAAAAGATAAATTAAACATAGAAAAATATAATTTTTTCTCAACCAAAGGTAAATAGTCACATGAATATGTCAAACCTGTGGGATTCCCCACTTTACCTCCAATTATAATTATGTTGGATAATTATTTTTATTAATATTATACATACCATATACCGAATGGAAAAAAATAAATTGGATTTTCTAACATTAATATCCAATTTACGAGAACAAGAAGGATCCCCTACCTCAAAAAAAATCTTCACGTAAGAATTTCACTAGAACCAAGAATCCCCCCCCCCCAATTCTCAGAGGAATCACCAAAAGTTCCAATGAACAATAAGACTCAATAAAAAACCAAAAAACAGAGGATTACCACAACCACAATAAACCCAATGATAGAATAAAACTCGTTGAATGGGAAAAAGGGGAATATATGGATACTTTGATCCCAAAAAAATTATCAAAAAAATACATTATGAACTATTTGTTTCAAAATACTAACAGAGTTCACTCGAGAAGTGTAGGATTAATAGGAGTTACCCAAGAGTTGGGGAATCTCTGAATTTTTAAATATGGTGGTGGAAGAATTATAATTTATAAATTCTTAAACAATACCCCAATCAGGGAATGTTGATACCCCCAACACTTCATGATGTCTTTTGTTCAACACACTAACTTAATCCCCTACACTAGATCCTATTTTACACCTATTTTAAAATCTATATTTGACAACCAACACAATCTAGAACATGGAATATAAAAATCCATGATGTATTCTCTAACATATTCCTTGACCATAAAAAATTCAATGAGACCCAATATTATTTTTTCTTTACCACACCCAAGGCTATATAATTGTGAGCTTCTGCTCCTTGTTTCTCCTAGGTGGGATCCCAATGTTTCATTCCAAGTTCTGATACAACATAAATCATGCTTCTTATTCCCTTTGATAATAGAAATACCACTTGGAATACACGTACATCACCATTAATTCCATAGGGTATGGTTATACATACAATGTTACACAAGATTACACCTTGTACTACATGATCTCTACTAAGGATAGAAATTTTTTTTGGATGTCTTGGTGTTCCGAAAAAAAGATAAAACACCACCTGAAACCTCATATATAACCACCAAACTCTCCCACAACATCTCAAAACCATGAGAAAATCATATGGAAATGGTTAAGAAATTAAATTACATAATGATATCTGTCTAGATTCATAGTGTTACAATAGGTGATACTGAAATATAATATCTTAAAGAAGTCATATAACCTCTTCATATAATAATATTAAATTCGGAAAATGTGACAATGGACGTTTTCAATGAACTTTCAAAAACCCATAGGAAGAATGACCTTATATGGGTACCTATATATCCCCTTACTATGTATTAACATTTAATTACAATATAATAAGTTCTATATCCTGTACACTGTGTCCATATATAAATTAATGATGTTATGAGACATCGTGGTGTTCCTCTATCTACTGTATTTGATCACGACCTTCATCCCACATCAAAATTTTGAACAAGTCTTCTGGATGATCTCAACAAATAGATATGTTTTTGGACTACCTATAATCCTCAAACTGATATGCAGTATGAAAATACAATTTTTGCACTAAAAGATAGGTTGAGATCATTCTCACTTGAATTTCAAGGAATGTGAGGTTGATATCTACATTTGGTGAAATTTTCACATCGTAATAGGTTCCATTAAACTAGAACAAATAAATCATATAAAACATTGCATGGGAAGATATTTCCTTCTCTAACGTTTTGGGATGATGTTGGAGATATAAGATAGTTGGCTTATAACATTCTGTGTATAAAACTATTAAGGTATGGGATATTAAAAATCATATCAAATATGATCAACTCAAAAAAATAGTTATTATAATAAACAAATGATGTACAAGTAATTTCATTTAAGGGATAATGTATTTTTAATGGAGACTCCATTGAAGGGATTTATATGATTTTGAAGGAAGGGGAAGATGACCACCATATTTAGCATTCCCTATGTGATTCATGATCAAATAGAGATGGAAAAATATCACGTGAAACATCCAAAAAACCTCTCTCGGGTTCACTATATATTCCAAGTTTCCCTTTTGAGAAATTAAATACATGATCCATCATATGTACTAAAATCAGAGTCCATACATCTAGAGCATGGCCATTTCCATGAGGAATAACATGTAGTGATTAATGATTTAATAGATAAAGTTATTTATAATAAAAAACTCACTTGGAAAACATTTTATATAGATACCATAAATTTGAGGAATTTATGTGGAAACCTAGAGATATAATTAGTTAGATGTATCCTCATTTGTTTTAATAAAAATAATGTAAATTTGAGGGTGAAATTTGTATAAGGGTGGAATAATGTAACACCCAATGATTTTAGAATATATTTTTATTTAATAAATTTCATGGGTTTGATAACTTCTGATTCGCGAAAAACCAAACATAAGAAAATAATTATTTATTATAATATAAATATTTTACAACAAAATAACATGAACCTTAATTAGTAAAATCAACTAATTATTTTTAATAAGTTATAATTTAATTATTAATAGATAAAAAACTCTTAAAAACATTATTGTTATTATATATTATATGATTTACTTAAAATATACATTTCACTTATTTAGAGAATTAAATATATTTTAAAATTATTTAATATACATTTAAACTAATTAATAATCATCCATAAATTTATTATCTATTTATTATAAACAATTATAAAATCATTTTATTGAAAAAATATATTTTTTCCAAAACACTATTTTTAAGTTAAAAAGAAATTTTTATTTTAATAAAATCAAATAAACACTGATGATGAATTATATTGATGAAATTTATTTATAATATATTAATTCAAGAAAATAAATAATCGTCTAATGGTTTTTATTTTTAAAAGATTAAGAATAATATCATTTTTTTATTAAAAAACATTTTTTCTAAAAAATGAATATTTGTACATTTTTTGGACATATATTAGAATTAATTTTTATGAAAATTAGAAATTTAAATTGATAAAATTAACATTAATTTTAAATTAATCATTCAAAAATTATCTTAATGTGATTTTTTGTTTCTTTTTCTGAAAATAATGAATTTTTTTAGTAGTGAAAAATCCATTTCTACGTATATCCCAACTCTTTTGACCATATTTTAAAGTAATCATGAAAAAAAATTAAACCCATTTTCATGAACAAATATGTATTTAGGTATTAATAGAAATAATTTTAAGGTATTTTTTAAATTTATAAACCTATGTTGTAAATTTTAAATCCTAAGTAGTATTTTATTCTGATAAAAAACATTATTGACTCTTAACCTTTCATAAGATTATAAAATGATTCCATTTATATTTGTAATGGTTATAATTTGAATAAAACATTTTTTTAAAAATAAACCAAAAAAATTATTAGGAATAATTAGTCCTCAAAATTATTATCCATAAAAGATAAAATAATCAATATTTAATCATTAAAAGATTCCTCTCCTTAAGAATAATTGCTCCATTTCATTTCCATTCAAAAAACATCCAATTAATCTACGGAGTCACAAGATCTACTCATTGTCCTATCATAATTTTCTTACATCTTATACGAATTTTTTTAGGCCCTCAACCCTTATCCCTCATGGATTTAATAAACTAGTAAAACAACATCGAAGAGGTTACACCGATTACCTATTATTTTTTCTCTCTATTCATTAGTCTACTATTAAAATAAATATAAATTTATGTATATTTGTTACATATTTTATATATATGTATACAAAATATCAATTTTATAATTTTTATAGAAAAACAATTCTCAACATTCTCTTCCATCTTATAGAATCAATTAAAACATTGATGGTGTGTGCATGTGGACTACCGCCTCCATGAATGGCCTGTTTCACTTTTCATCATCACCACTTACTGATTATTATATATATGTATTTAATGAAGAGAAATAATATTTATAAAATAAATATTATTCTATAATTTTAAATTATTATTTTCCATCCTTTCTATTTTTTGTACAATAAAAACATTACTCACACATACTTTCAGACGACCATCTCCATGATGTGATGTATTCTATTTTCATCATGACCTTATACGCATGGTAACAAAGGTCTTTTTGATGAATAAATATTATTTTAGGTAATGATAAATTACATTATTTTTATCTCTTAAGGGCAACATATAAATTAACTATATTAGAACATAATCTATTAATATTGAAAAAATTGTCTTAAATAAAGGCATCACTAGTTTCATTTTCCTGAACCATAATTAAAAATATCTTGTAATTATATTGATAATTTATAAATAATTATGAAAATTCAATTCTTCTATATTGAATAATATTTGAATAGTAAACATATTATAAAGTAATAGTTTTTTATTTCCCCTTTAGAAAACATGCATGCAATTTTCATAAATTAACAATATCTAAAGATGAAAATAAACATTAACTAACTAATAAATTTGTGGCAAATGGTTATAAAATATGAATCTAAGATTTAATATATATGAACAAATTTATAAAAAACATTTATTAATATAATTATTTTAAATACACAATAGGTTATATATATTGCATTAAATTCATTAATATACATATTTTTATGAATGATGTATTTGAATGATGAATTTATAGAAATATTATGTTGGACAAAATTATAAAATATACCATTATAAAACAAGTTATTATTGTCCATATGATTATTTATGTTGTTACATAATCAATGGTTATATTTCCCTTTCTAAAAATTAGTAATATTAAATATTTAATTATTAATAATATCTACCATATCATGCAAGCCTTACTTATTAAATAATAGCTTATTTTATAAACCTTCCCTTACTAAGAATTTGTGCTCCCCCTTTTCTTTAATTTCTTACCACCATGGTAACAATAAGTAAACTTTTAATTATTTTATAAATATACTAGAAGTAATAATAATTCTATTAGTGAAATTTTATGTTTTATTTAATGTATTCAAATGTAACATGAGATTCATATATATAGATAAAGATATATATATCATCTCCCAATACTTAAAAATTATTTCGTCATGTCAGATGTGTTATCTTGTGTCTTGAACAAATTTTTAATATAACATATGGTACTTGTATATTGGGGTTGTGGTTGTTTCATTTAATATATATTATTAATATTGTATTATTATCTATTTATTACTAAATTTTATTTTTTTAGAAAATATATATCATATTTTGACATTGGATTTACTATATTTACATTCAATTCCCTACTCCTAGGATAACTTTTATTTTGGTTATAAAGTATCAATAATTTATATATTATTTTCCATGTATGTATTTCATGATATGTATTATAAACAAAAAAAATTAAAATGGTAAATACTATTTATATATCATGTAAATTCATTTGGTTATGTTTCCTCTTCCAAGATACTATGTATATTTCTTGATTATGATTTCATGGAATTTTTTGGAATAATTTTTTTAGAGGTGATTAAAATACTATTTTTTTGGTTGGTAGAATTTTCATTTGAGGTCTTATGACAACATTATTTTCATATTGTACATATCATGAATTAATTATTCATTTTTTATTCATTATGTTACATAATTCTAACTTATGTTTCATGATATATTTAAATACATTATCATTCATTATGATTCATGTTTATTACTAATATTTCTAGATAATTCATATATTTATTTTATATCATAAAATTTGATTATCTATTCCATGTTTATATTGTTATCTAACCCAAGTTTTATGGATGATTCTTCATTTAGACACTATCATTCGTTTAAGATACTCACAATGATAATCAAAGATCAATATTTTTCTTATGTTTCTAATATCACATAAAAATATGTATTTTATAAATTATTGATAGATTATGATTTCAAGGATGTATTGATAGGATGTTTTAAATATTATATGATCCATAATTTCTCATGTATAAAGTCTTAGTCCCCAAATACGCTAAACTTAATGGTAATGGGAATCATTTTTTTTTAAATTTTATCTCAAGTACTCATTGTTATAGTATTTTATAAACTATATCAATTATTTTGTTTCTCATATGTTTTAGTTGGTATTAGAGTGCATTTTTTCATTTTGGATAGAAAGAATTATAAAATAACCCTTTTTTATAGTGATCAAGTATGAATGTATAGGATATAGATCTCATACATAACTAAATAATAAGTGGTATTATATATGATAAATATTTCATCCTAATTAATTTTGTTTTAATTTATATGAGGGTTTAAAGAGTTCACTGTTATAATATGAATTACTATTATATGGATAATTCTTAACATGATGAGTGTACCAATGTTCAACCAAACATCATGGGTGTTAATGTTAAAAACCCATTAAAATATTATATCAAATGATACACGTAATGACTGATTATAATAATTATATGGAGAGTCATGATTTATAATGACAAGGACATTTATTCAGTACAATTAATTTGAGGCAGGAACCTCTATATTTCAAAGGGATCAAGGATCCACTTATGATTGAATGGTGGATATGTTTATTAGAGAATATATTTGTTGTGCTGGATAACATTGAAAATAATAAGGATGCGAAAGTTATTTATCATCCTAAAAAATAAATTCATAAATGTTGTGCATTAAAAAATAATTGTAAATACCCACCCTAAGATACTTTCTAGTGGTTATATTGGAGACATAAAAATACCACATGATCACATCTATATATTTTGAAGGTTTATAACTAGAGTTAAGGGACTAATAAAAATAATAGGAAGACTAATCACTTGAATCGTAGTAATAAAATATAGTGTAAATAACAAAAAACATCAATAATATAAAAATAAATATAGAGTATTTCAAAAAAACTAAATGTTGTAATTAATTCTATGGACAAAATATACAGTCATAAAGACATTTATCACCCATTGGGACGTTCAAAAATAATAAATAAATCTAAATACATCACATACACATTAGATTTACTTCCCTACCGAATAATCACACAACTTTTCTCCACACCTATCTAATTGGACCATCTAGAGCTATTGAACAACCAATACTGAATAAGAAATCCGACATAAGATCTGCACACACACCAAGGTTCCCATACTATGAGTGATAAATAGATCTAGGTAGGGTCACAACATGTATCCCTAGTATAAATCGTCGTATAAAATTTTTAAAGAAATAAAATAAACAGGTCACACAAGAAACATGGACTTAATGTGTTATACATGACACCAGGACTCCCTACACATCAAACCATTATGTTCTTACTAGACTACTGTGGTACCTGATTATATCTACCTCAATTCTATGGATTAATTTTACCTCTTCATCTCATCATGTGCTGCTGTACTGATGAATAGTCCATACACAAGGACTCAAGTTAGGGAAGTATCCAAACCTCTACCAAATACCCACAAATACTATGCATGATTCTAAAAAAAATAATCACCCAATAAATTATCACCAAAGGTTGGTTTCAAAGATTTTTCTACACATAACATCATGCCATGACCTAGATTCTAGGATGGCCATTGACTCAACATACCCAAGGAATGGTCTAATTCCTGAACCTCAAATATACCCTTGGCCTTTACTCATCCAAATTATTTTTAAATTAAGTTCCATAAATCACAAAAACCCATTACTACAAAACAATGGGTGTTTCAATCTTACTGACCCATGTGTGGAGTCTTTGGGGAGTTCATTGTCATGCTAACCCATCCTCAAAGACACTAGGGAGGTCACATCAATCCCATAGGGAATTATCCCATTATAAATCTCAATACATTATCCTATGTGACTAGTTTCTTAACACTTATCCCCTCATTTAAAGACATATCATCTCACCCATTAGGGAATCCACTAGGTCCTCTCTAACTATCTTGTCCCTACCCATTGATATCATCCCACACTCATCACCTATTAGTGATGTCACTACTCAATGTTTTATTTGACCAATACCTCATTTCATGATCCAAATACATATTTAGAAACCACAACACTACTAGTTATGCAATATTGGGACCACCCATAGTTTTCATGATCTAACCTACTTATAAATTTGTCTCCAGATCCCAAACATTTCCCAAGACCCACGCCTAGGTCCAAACTCAAATATCATAATGGAAATCCATAAATATGTTACATGGAGTAAACACCTCTCTATCATACCTCATATATTCCTGAAGGAATAATCATCCCCAAAATTATCAATAAGCCTCATACCAACATTAAGAGGGTTTCACTGCTCGAGGATGGGATGTATAGTTATACCACATGTCATTACATGGAATAACCATCTTGTACCTCCCTAACAATACCTCGATAAACTCATCTAGGATACCAAATCCTCATCACACATCTTAATACTACCAAATGACTCGTATATGCTCAAATATCACTCTCTCCCCTTTGACAAATAGTCATCAGTTGATTCCAACATACCTAATTTATTAAGAGATTTTATCAAATGCATAGGAGAACCAACGTCATCCCATATCTTCTCCTTGAACACTACAGATCAGAATATATTTTACCCAAATATATAAAATATAAATAAATTTAATAATAATTCATAAATTTTCTTATGATATTTCATTAAATGGATCACCAACTTCTGATATAGAGTTACCACCCATGCCTTGCTCCGATGTGCCTCTTCCAGGCCCATACAATCCTTTTTTGATCCCGTATAACGTCCCAAGATCCTTTATCAATTAATAAAACAAAAATAATTAATTATAAACATTTATAATTAATTTTATAATTAATATTCATAGAAGTATAATGATTGAGAGCTCACTGAGAATTTTCATCACCGTGAATCCCTAACAAACAACCTATGGTCTATGGTTCACCTCCAACACGATGTTGGAAAAAATCCCTATCACTTGATAGCAATTCAAAATTTAATTTCATCCAATTTTAACAAATTTATAAAATAAAAAATTGAAGTAGCATTACTCAACCAATAATATTTCATACATTGTACATACATCACTCGGGACCTCCTCATTCCACTGTAGATGAAATTCCAATCTATTTTTTCTAATTCCACCATGCTTCATCAGAATCAGTACATATCCCTAACCAAAATAATACTTTTCTTAAGGATGTCCACTAAACATGAAAACAAAGAGTTCATGAGGTAGGTAAATATATAAAATTTGTACCAAATACCACTCCTCATCATGGGGTATCAAAGGAGGGGAGCAGTAGAGGAGTTGGATGACAACCCTCTCTATGTGCTCCACTAGCAGGACAAAATAATATGAGTAAACCCCCTTTTGTTTAAAAAACAATTAAATCTCATTTCATGGTGTGAATCCATGGTTTATGTCCTTAAAAATTCATGGAAGTTGGGGTCTCCCTCTGTCTCGAAATTTCACTACATGAACTGGGATTCCACGTAGTTAATGGGATAATGTTGAAATAATATAACAACCAAGACACTAGTTCCTTCTCTAATGCCATCTGATAAACCTAACACACTTCTAGAGCCTTTAAACCTATTCAAAAAATATTTTTAGGGGTTAAAAACTCTAATAATTAAATTATAATTATTTATTATAAAAAGGAACAATATTCCAGATGTAAAAATCAATTTTCTACTCAAAATAATGACACGTAAATATTCCGGTCATTAAATGATATCCACCATAATGCTTCTCATCCTGGATAAGTCATTGTAGTACTATAACAACACTTCAAAACCAATCTCAATCTTCATATCACTTGGAAATATCCACGTCTTTCTATTGGATTAAAACCATGGTTCAGTGTCATAACTCCAAACACTAATCCTAGATCCAAAAACTTTTATACAATTATCCTAATATGATCCTTGGACCACATCAACTGTGTCCTGAAGGGTATTCATTATATGGTTCCCATATCACTACATCCAAAATCATGAACAAATTCTAGATTGTTTTCCCCCATAATTGTTTTCTTAAAACAATATGTTTTATTCATTAAAGAATCCTCAAAAGTAATATCTACCTCTATCTTATCACTTTCACTAACAACCCCCGCACACAAGGTCATGCTTATACACACAATCCCCAGAAGAAACATCTCTTTATTTCCCAATAGTTTTTATCTGAACAAAAAAAATCAATATGGATATGACTTGACTCATCCCCTAAATCATTTCCTTAAATTGTTCCATCCCCTAAGAATTCACGGACTATGGTTTACCCCCTGAACCATATCATGGACAATGATTCACCCCCAAAATCTTGCCAAGAACAACCATTCACCCCATTAATAACATGGAAAACTGTGATTCATATCACAAAACATTTCATGCATCGTGGATCACTGCAAATTATTTTTCAAAAATCATGGTTGACCCATGAATCATCCTATTGATACACTATCTTTTAAAATCATTTCAAGACACCACTCGAACCTTCTCCATCTCACTTTTTACAAAAACACCCATCCATACCTATCGATCCACCACATAATTACCCACTCGATATACCTAAACTCCCAATTGTATCCCATAATCATCCAACACACACAACGATATCAGATCATGTCTCTCAATGTAATTACATTTTTATGTTACCAATAGCACCAGTCATCATGCTCACACCTGATTCACTAGAAAGCATTCAACATAAATCACACTCAAATAATGATAAAATCACATTGATCTTGATTCAAATACAATAAATCCAACGGACATGACATTAAAATATTGAATATCGTATTTTCCAAGGAACCATATCATAACATATATTCTCTTGAACTGGTATTCCAATTCTATCTCAATCATCCATCAAATGATCTCACCACCTCCATTACCTATTCAAAATAAGGGTCATTCACCTAGTATTGATATGTTTTCCCAAACATAGGAGTTTCATTATCATCACTAAAAAACCAAAATATCCAAGCTCTATAGACAACACTTTTTCCATTACTACATGAAATGACTAGATTTGGTTGTTCCACTCATACCTAATTTACACCATATGGCACCAATTTTTTCCATTCCTACCTCACTAGGAAAAACCTCCTCCAATAGCGAGTGGTTCTCTCCCAATAATATGGATTCACATACACTAGTCGTCGAGTGTCAGTCCAAATGGTTCTGAATACTATATGTTTTTCACTCCTCTCAAGCCATGCTCACCCATCATATCAATCCCTTAAAAGGATAAAAACCATGGATCAATTGTTAAAGCGTAACCCAATCCTTGGATGATGTCACATATTACTATTGGGACTTCCCCAGTTTTCATCCATTTCTTTGGGCCACCATACCCACAACTATATAACCACTGCACACCCATAATTTTTTCACTCTTGTTAATCTAATACCCAAACAAGTGTCAATGTTCCCACAAATATCTTGTTCACTAATTCAAAACTCAAAAAGAATAGCATGTAACCTTAATGGAATTTCCCTCACACAATGAGACATTTCCCAAAAAAATTATTGATGATCACTCTCCTCCTCTTGGTAGATTAATTCAACAATAACCCACTCACATGTTCACTCCCATTTTTTACTTGATCTCAACCAAACCCAATGTTTTTATGCTTCTATAAAACCTCATCACACACCCCAACTCATACTCCAATGAGCCATGTCTCATAAAACACAGGATCATCCATGTAACTAGCTGACCATTCCCCACATACATGTCAATTTAAACCCACATACCAAGGAGTATCTCATTGCATGGTTAATTACATGATCACCCACTACACAGAAATTATTTCAAAACCATGATCATTCGCCAATGCTCCAACCATGAAACATGAATGTGCATCCTGAAAACCATAGGTCCAAGCATCCAACCAATCCTACCATCAAACATTAACTCAATAAAAACGTAATGAATGAACATATATTCTCTCATCCCACATGGGTTATTCACATGACATTCCATTTTTCTTATATAGAATGAAAACAATAATGTATAAGGGAAACACCAAATAAGATGTTATTGAAAATTTAAGTTAATGAGCCTCGTCCACAATGAAACCCACTGCCATTTTTATATTATTCATTTGTAATAACAAGATTTCTATAAACCTATTAGTGTTTTATAAGTGAGGAATTCAATGTGTAAAATGTCACACATAATATTCAAAAATAAAGAGTAATCTTTTCATTCCAAGGAAAGAATATTATAATGTACATAGCTTATTCAAAATTATAATTTAAATCACAATTCCAAAATTTTATAAATTGGATTTTATTAAGTGAACATAATTTTTGAATTCTTAAATTAAAAATTATTTTTGGTTGAATTTGAGTGAATTTTCAAAAAAAGTTGATTATTAGGTGAATAGTGAAAAATACAAATTTTACAAAGATAATCACTTTTATAACATTATAATGATATATGAATAAATTTAATGTTTATAAAGTATTTTAAATAGGGTAAATATATATTTTACAATTAATATAATGAATATTAAAATAAATTATTGAACTTAAAAATACATTCTTAACATTTAGAAAATCAGAGTGATTTGTTTCAAATAAAAACTATTTTATATTCTTCTCTATTAATCAACTATTTAAAAAGTTAATTTCAGTTTTGGATAAATTAGAAAAAATATTAATATAATTTTATTTAAAATAATTTTTTTAATTATAATGAAATCATAATTAGACATTATTTTTCTGTAAAATAATTTTAATGTTTAAAACTAATGTTTTCTAAAAATAGTTTCTATTGTGTTTAATGTTATTATATTAAATTTGATTCTTAAATATTATAAAAATTAAATTTTATAAAATGAATTATATATTTGTAATAAAAATAGCTATTATTATTTAATATGGTGTACATATATTTTGGTTGTTATGAATTGTAACTATGGTAAAAATTTATCACATTATAAAATGTAAAAATAGGTTAATTTGGGGGTTAAACAGAGATATGAGAGAAAAAATGACAACTAAACATCTATAACTATTAATTTTTTATGATATATAAAGCTTATATTATATTAAATTATAATTCATTTCCATTTTATTAAAATATCACAAGAAAATGACTTTATATTATTTAAATCTTTTATGTAATTCCATATGTGTCCCACCCCTCAATAATAACAGGGTCCTCTTATCCTGCATTATTCATAAAACTTTGTCTATATATCTTTTCCAAGAACAATCCAAAAACTATAATATATTCCATATATTAGATCTTTATATTTTTTATTACCCTAACTTTATCATAAGATGGATTAAAGTATACTCCAAAGGATGTCCATTAAATATGAGGTAATAATCATACCCAACTCCATCATAGTTTATTGCAACTTATACTACATATAAATAAGTTTTATCAATATTAAAATACTTAATCAACTATAATATATGTAATTATAAGTGATTATGATTATTATACAACCAATTTATTCCTCATTTCCATCAAATGGGATATAAAAGTATCGATTGTTCATATGTGTGTACGACTGCATCCATATAGTGATGTGATTAATTTTCCAAAACAACACATAATGATAGGTTATAATGATGTATTTATAGTTTATATATTATATTTATCTCATATTTGTGATTTTGGAATTATAATATCTTATCAATCATAAAACCTTCCCTTCTTTTGTGAAATGATAATATCGCTCGTGAATATGTGTGGACTACCACCTCCAAGAAGCAATGTGATTCTTTTTTCATTTCAACAATTCATAATTCTTAAAATGGATCTATTTACTGAATAAAAATGATATTTATTATATAATAATTATTATAGAAATGGAATTATTATTTTAATTTATTTTTTTTCTATCCATCAAAAAGTGGAAACATCACTCATGCATATGTACGAACAGTAGTCTCCAGAAAGAGATGTAATTCATTTTCATCACCATTTTATATGAATGGTTATGAAATTTTATATAATGTTTAAATATTATACTTATGAAATGATTATAGTTATAAAGATAATGTAACTATAGTCAATATACATGGACCAAAACTATATAACCAAAACTTATGTTAAAAGATAATAATTAACACTATAAAATAATGAATTTAATAAAGAATTATTAACACACAACTGTTGAAATGTTATAAGTGGCTCAGATATGATATTATAATTATTAATATGATCTAGATATATATGTGAAATAAATTCTAATTTATTGGATAGGAGGTTAAGGGTTTATTTCTGTAACATCCCTGTATTGGAAGCCGACCAGAGGTGCCCCGTACCGGGTTGGTCACATGGCCTCAAGCGCATTTCCCCGAATGCTAGAGGTTGTCGATTAGTAGTGAGGGTCTTGGGTGAGATAGTGGGGATTTTATTCCCTCATTGACATAGTGACATATTTGATGTAAAATAGATAGCAATAGCATAAGTAGTAAGACATGCAATAGGTAAACACTAGAATTAATAAACAATTATAGCACACGCACATATATATATATATATATATCTGTGTATATGTTGCATGAAAAATATGTCTAGAAAAGAAAATAAACAAGTCACAATTCTAGAATACAATACTAAACCAAAGTACAATATAGAACAAATAAAATTCTCCACAGCATCGCAAGCCTCAACTTAGTCCCATGCTCCCCAACTCCGCAACAATCAAGTACCTGAAGTAGATGGGTGTTTTCCCTTATCTATACCTGGAGGAATATAATTTGTCTGGGCCCAAAATAATGACCCAAATAGGGTATGAGACTAAATACTAGTAGGCAACCACCTAATGATCTATTCCTAATAGTTAGTGAATATATATGGTAGGATATAATCAAAATGAAGCAGCAAACAAGGAAGTACTCAAAAGCAAACAATCCTATAGTTTCAAATGAATTCAATTGTCAAATATCAATTAAAAAGATAATCATAAGCAGGGAACCCTATGGGAAGTACTCCCAGCCTAACCCCTCTGGTCCAACTAAAACAAACAAAAGAAACCCTCTATGAAATACACACAGTCTAACCCCTATGGTTCAGCTTTTGTACAGACTCTCTGATAAACCACTCACCGTCAATTCCTTATATAGTCTCGTATGAATTACTAAAAGGTTCTATAGGGATTCACTCAATGTCTAATTATTCCTGTGGCCCGAATCAAGAAACTATAGTCACTATGAGGAAGCACTTATTTCCATTCACCCTATGATCTCACATCGAAACAGTAAACAGACACTCTAGAGAAGCCACAACGTCCATTCTCTCTATGGTCTACTACACCAGGTTCTCATGGTTGTGTGTATGTCAATCGAGTACAATGATATATAACGACCAAATTACACCTCAATAACTACTTGGATAAACAGTCTACAGCATAAAATAATGTCAAATAAATAATATCACTCAATCCTATCAACTCTAGGAAAAGAAAGCAAGCTGGCTAACAGGCTAAGCAAGACCAAATGGTCATAATCAATACAAGCAAGGGAAAGACATCAATAGCATTGAAATTAACCCTATTTACATTATATTGACCTATACTCAATAATATAAATCATACCAGGAAATAACAAGGTCAAAACCGTAAACACGCAATACCCAGATCAAGGGTATTAGTCAGTTTTTCACATATGACTCAAAGACTATCTACGGAAAGGCACAAAACACCTACCTAGGTATCGTGATATCAATATACGTGAACCTCAGGACTTGAATCGACCTCAAACACATTAAATCTACACAAATGTCTAAAACATTCAACTGAGGATATCTTGATAAAGAGGAAAAATCAAGAGATGGAGCTCTAAAAGAAGGAAGAGCTTACTGTGGCAATCCCAAAGCAATCGACGGTAGTCGAATATAACAATTGGGTCTCGGTGAGAGCACAAACACCCCGCCATAATATGGTTGTCGGGTCTCGGCCCTCTAGGTACCACCAGTTCCCCAAAACACATGGTCCCCACACTGAGGCCCACCCACGTGCCCGCATGAGTCATCTGACTAATGACTATCCCCACGTGCCAAAACAAGTCCTTTCTAGTGTGTTTTTTCTACACTCATATAGACTGTAGGAAACTTCCCAGAAGTTCACCCATCCTGGTCACTACTCCAGACCTAGCACGATTAACTATGGAGTTTTAATAAGAAAGGCCCCCAAAAAGGAAGGTACAACTTGTTGACATGAGTCATATAATTTATTCATTTAACCCTTTATCATTCTGTGGTGTTACAATCACCCCCCCCCCCCCCCTTAGAGCACAATGTCCTCATTGTGGGCCTTACATATCAACCTAGGTAGTGCACCACTCTTAAGGTTGGGTTCCACCTCTAATACTAAATGTAACAACTGGGTCTCAGTGACAACACAGACACCCCGCCATAACATGGTCGTCAGGTCCGGGCCCACCAGGTACCACTAGTTTCCCCTAGACACGTGGTCCCCACCTTGGGGCCCACCCACGTGCCTGCACTAGTCATCAGACTAATGACTATCCACACATTCCAACAAAAGTCCTCTCTAGTCTTTTTTTTCCTCACTCACAAACACCCTAGGAATCTTCCAAAAGATCACCTGTCCCGATCACTACTCCAGACCAAACACGCTTAACTGTGGAGTTCTAATCAGACAGGCTCATGAAAATGATGGTGCACCTTGTTGAAATGAGTCATATCATTTATTAATTTAAGCATTTATCATTCTAGGGTGTTACAATTTAATAATCTCATACTTATTCAACAAAATATGTTTAAGATTTAATTGTTGGAATTATAAAATATTTATATCTTAAACCCCATATATATTATTTAACTCTAGTTATTTAAATTAATTAAAAATTTCTATTTGATGTTACTCTATCAATGTTCTCAAAAGTTTTAGAAAATTTTTTTCAGGAACGCCAACATTTTTTATATTTGGGCTACAATTATTTTCTTCCATGTACATTTTCTTTAAAAGGTTTACTTGAATGTTTTTAATATTATCCGATCATTTATTAAAGTAACTTTTACCAACGTTTGACTTTATAAAAAAAATATTTTATTGGAATAATCATATCATTTTTCCCAGAATGTATTTTTTACCAAAATTTTAAATGAAATATTTATTTAAACTCTTACCGTAATAGTGGATTTTTCTATCATCATTTCTATTATTTGATTTAATGATTACTTTTATAGTTTCGATGGTTATTTTAAATTATAAATATTTCCCTCAGATTAAATAAATATTTCCATTTAACATAATTTCTTTAGAACTGAAAATGTTATTTTAATTAAGAAATGGTTCAGGGAAAATTTAAATATATTTTCACCTACTTCAAGACACTATTATAAATATTGTTCTTTACTAGGATCATAATCTAGTGATATAATTCACCTTATTTCAATGGATGGATTATGATCTAGTTTTTCTATTTATTTATAAGGTAAAATATTCATATTTCATATGCTAGTTTTTTATATGATTTTTTTATGTAAATTATGTATTGAAGTTTTATTTATTTCATTCATATGATAAACTCATTAAACAAGGTAAGTGATGGTAGGGGTGTATTATAGCCTCTATATTCATTGGTATTTATCATGAAATAAATTAGTTTGGGTGTTTGGAATACTCCTTGCCTATTTATCTATGATGTCTTGGCAATAGGCGTTGATAGTAAGATTATGATGTCTAATATTATGAATTATAACATCATGAAAATTTATATTGTTATCCATGTGATTATTTATGATGTTATTTCATCCAGAGATATATTCCCCTTTCAATAAAAAATACCCTGAGTAGAAGGGGTTAGGACCCCCTCAAAACACATTAGTGGCGGTTATAAGGATCCACTACTAATGTCCCTGCCTAATATTGTTAGAGGCTATATTGAAAAACTGATGGTAATGTGATGAGAAATTAGAGGCGGCTTAGTTAGAGGCGATTAAAACCCCCTCTAATTTCACCACAAAACGTCCAATTATAAGGGTTTTAACCTCCTCCATTCTATTTACCATAATACAGACGGTTTTGAACTGCCACTATTTGAAGAAGATGTTAATAATTTGAGGTGGTTATTCCTAACCGCCTCTATTTTATAATAAATTAGAGGGGATTTCAACCCCCTCTAATAAGGTACATATTATAGGATGTTAGGAATAACAGTCTTTAATTATTAATTTCATTCTCCACTACACTTCATTTCATATGCCACCCCAATACACTCCAGTCCCTGCTGCCTTAGACTCTGCACTTGTTCTCTCTCTCCTACTCGCACACTATACCCTCTCTCTCATTCCCACCTTAAACTGTCTTCCATTCCATTTCCCGCCCTAGCCACTATCCAGCTCTCCCATTCCCTTTCTAGCCTTTCATGACTATCCCTTCTTCCACACTAGCCCTGCCTCCCACCACACCTCTTCGTCGGTGTCATGCCTCTCATATGTATTCCCACTTTTATAAAATTTAAACCCACCTCGGTTTCGAACAACCGACCACAACATTATATGGTCTGCTATTTTTCCACTATAGAAAACAATTTTTTAAATAATTAATAAAAATTATAATAGTTTTATGTATTATAAAGGTTATTAAAATACTTATTATTATTATAAATATTTAAATAGATATAAATAGTTATATAATATATATTGGTGTGTAATATGTGTTATATATATATATATTTGTGTGTAATATATATATAATGTTATTTAGTATAATATATTATATATATTGTAATATGTAAATATATATATAATTTTACCTATATAAATATTATATAATATATAATATATTTTTGTTTATATATATATAAATAACAATATTTACATATATAAATATATATTCATACATATATTTGTAATTAAATGAATATTTGAGTGTGTGTATTAATGTATTTACATAATATTTATAGATATAATATAATTATAATAAATATATTTATATAATTAGTTTTATATATTTTTATATATGTACATGTGCATGTGTGTGATAATAATATTATTAATTATTATTATTATTACTACACATATTTTTTAAACAATAAAAAATATATGTTGGTTTTATAAATACTATACATTAATATATTTTATGATTTATATTATACATATTTTATGTTAAATACATTTATATTATATAATTATGTATATGATTATATATATATATATTATATCATATATATGTTACCACAACACTAAATACCTTCATATAATTGGAAAAATATAACATAATTAAATGATATATATATATAATAAATTTATTTTTAATTAATATGGTATACTATATTATATATAAAATAATTATATAATATATATAAATTTTATATATAATTAAATATTTATAATTTAATCTATATTATATAATTATATAATATATATTTAATTTTAATTTTAATTTTACCTATATTATCTGTATTTATATAGCTAGTATAAAATAAATGTATTTATACAAAAATATAAAATAAAAATATATTTAACATAGCATACGTATAATATAAATCATAAAATAAATGTACAATATTTAAAAAATCATATATAAATTTTATAAATTTGAATAAATATATTTATAATTACATTTATATTATGTATACCAATATTTATATATGTATACATATTTATAAGAATATGTTTTTATTTAAAGTATTAATATAATTCTATTTAATATATTTGTGTGTGTGTGTTTATAAAGTATTTAAATACATTTATATAATGTTTTTATATAATATATATATATATATATATTCAGGCACACGTGCACATATATTATAAAATTTGAATTTATATGAGATTTATTTTAAAAAATAAATAAAAATTTTTAGGGGGTTTAAAACTCCCTTTCGATCAAAGGGTTTAACAGTGATTCATGACACCCGTAAAAATTTTGGAATTAAAGGGGGTTCAAAACCCCCTCTAATGACATCAATTAGGGGGGTTCAAACCCACCCTCTAATTTCATCAATTATATGGGGTTCAAAACATCATCTGATTTCTTGATTTAGAGGTTTTTCAAAACCCCTTTAATGTCATCAATTAGGGGGGGTTCAAAACCCCCTATAAAATCTAAGGGATTTGCAATGGTTCATGAAGCTCCTCTAATATCATAAATTAGAGGGGATTGTGAACCCCAACTATTTACTTTTTAAAAAAATCAAATATATATATATATATATCCATACAAGTATTATATATATAACTCCTCTAAAATCCAACTGAATATATAGCACCGTTAATTTTTTAAATACTGGGGATTTTGAAAAACCCGCCAATAAAATAAAACCAAAAAATAAAAAAAGTAATTTTAAACCATTTATAAGGGTTTGTGAACCCCCTATAAATTTGATGATTCGAGGTGTGCCTGCATAACCCCCAAAAAAATGAACTTATAAGGGGTTGTGCAGATCCCCCCAAAAAAACAACCACTAATATGTTTTTTTTATTGTATTGTTTTATGTTTTTTATCTCTACCATATTAGTTATATTTTTTTATTCAGGGATAGCTTAATTTATATTCTTTCTGATAGTGATCATCTAATGTCAAACATTATTATGTTTTTCTATCCTCAAGTTACCAATAAGGGATTTATAACTGCTTATCTTGATATACTATATAAAATAATAATGTTCTCATTAGTATTTTATGTCGTCTTTTATATTTTGAAGCGTAATTTGATAATCATGTGTTTAGATTTTTTCCTAATACTAATAAAAAATTCAATCCATCTAAAATAAACCCCTATATTTGGTTCTAATATAGTAAAATGACAATTGGATCTAGGTTACTTAAGCCATCAGGTTACATACACTAATACACCATGGGAGTCTATGAATCCCTTGATGATAATATTTTATTTTCACCACTGATGAGGCTCCTAATGTAGAATACAAAAGACCAAAAATCTGTGAATATTTTTTTTATTCAGTTAAGAAATATTCACTAATATTTTATATGGTAAACCCATTGATGTTGTTATTGACACTAAAAAAAATCAAACCCTTCCTTCTAAAAATCCAATTACTCAGAAGAATGAATATTCCATTTGAGATCTATGTTTCAAATTTTATACATGTATAATATCATCCTACAAATAATCCTACAGCTAGAACCAATAATATAATCTCTATTAAAGCAATCATATTCTATAAATACCTCATCTATAATAACAAAACATAAAAACAAAGATTTCATTACCCTAGTAACCAATACATTCAAATGGAAATATGTTCATGAATCACTAGTATGATACCCATAAAAAGATCTAATAAATTATTCTACCACATGTATACCATCTCCCCAAATAGTAAGAAAAAATAAACCTATAATACTATTTTATAACACCCCACCAAATCCCACTCACTAGTTTCGGGACTAAATATTTTACAAGACCTCAGGCTCACCGCCCAGTAGGACAGAGGCTAAGGACTGGTAGTGAGGGCCCAATCCATACAATTGGGACACCATTACCTTTAATCAATTTCAAAAAAATATATAAATAACTAAAACTATTTATATAATAAATATAAAAATATGCAATATCAAATTAACATAATGAAAAAATAAATTCCAGATAGAAGTTGTACTATCAAAAATACATTGATCAAACTGGTCTAAACCCAAATGACAAGAAAACAAAAATATAAGACTCATAAAGAATCCTAACTACCATCCCAAGGCCTCAAACACCCTATCTCTAAACCTGTTAAGCTAAACTATCCCAATTCACAAAACATTTTACCCTAAACCCAAAATCCTATATACGTAAAGACTCATAAATTTCAAGGAAATTTTTTTCTTAAATTCATTGATTTTTATGAGTTCGCAGTTTCTGACAGCGCTTGATTCTGAGGCCTGGTGTGCCCGGAATCTATTTCTGAAGTATTGTTCGGGTACATTTAGTAAAAGTACATGCAAGTTTTTCTATCTTTCAAACTGTTGCTCGTAATTGAAATCTGAGAACACTGATGAACTCGCAGCATCGGTAATCTCTTAAGGAGATCATTACCGAAATTGCATTTGGTTTGGAGTATAATTTATTTTTTGGGGAAAAATAATAAATTAAATAAAATTGTTGTGTTACACACTTTTATTTTTAAGTGTTGTTTATTTCTTCCAAAGGGAAGTTGGAAGTGGGACCCACACCCCACATAACTTCCCATGAGAGGATAATGTGGGGTGGGGCCCACACGAGAACCTAACCCCTCAACACCCCATTTAACTCCCATGAACCCCCTTTTTAACTTTTGAAAATCCACATAATGGTGAAGCCTCTCCTCCTCCCTCCCATTAATTATGCCAACACAATTAATTAAATTATTCTTTAATTAATTTGTGGTGTTAACAATTCATTTGAATTGTTTTGAATGCATTGTAATATTAATGTTGGGGAGCATTTTTATTATATTTTCTTTGGAAAATATTTTGTTGGGGTACTTTGGGAGGATTAGAAGGAAAGATTTCTTTCCATGAATAACAAATCCAAAAAAGGACGAAGAACATATTCGATGAAGAACGACGTCCTTTCCGATGAAGAACGAGGAAGAACACTCGAGCTCGGAATCGGCGGCGTGTGACGGGCCCAACGTACGACATCGTCTTCGAATTCCCTTTCCACAACACTGACAAGAGAACAACGTTCTTGAATCGAAGTAGGTGATTTTGTATAAGTTTAAGTGAATAAAATTATATCTCATTCTTGATGAATGCTTTGGATTGTCTTCATCCATTTTTTATCACATAACGCGGAGGGAACGGGCCGAACGAACACGACCCGACGACCCTCTGTTGATTCTTGATTATTTTGGCTGCGGAGACCGGAGGCGGCAGCGACTGGAGGTGGCGGCCGCGCACCGGCCACATAGAGGAACACTTCGGCCTGCAACTGTGGGCCACTCGGGCTGATGAACCGGCTGGCTATGGCCGGGTGGGCTGGTCAACTGCGACACCCGCAGGTGCCGCATGGAGGAAATGCAGCCTGCAACCGCGGGCTGCCTACTGAACGAACCGGAAAGTTATAACCGGTAAGGAAGAAGACCACGGCGCCATGCTGTAGAGAAGACTGTGTCCCGTGCTCCGCAGGCCGCTTTACTGGGCGAACCATCCGGCCGCCTGCCGGCTGGGCTGGAGGACCGCGGCGCCCTCTTGGCACAGTGCTGTAGAGGAATCGCGGGGCACTTGTGCCAGACAAAACAGGTCAGCTTCTACCGGCTGGGCAGCAAGGAGGGGTGGTGCCGCCGGGTGAGCCGAACCAACCCACAACCGCTGGTCGGGTCCACGGGTGGGCCGCGCCCAACCGGGCCGGGCCAACTAGCCATCCCACTAGGCTTGAAGGGCCGGGCCCATTTCACGTTAACATGAATATCTTCTAGACCGCACGTCTAATCAACGCGCAATCTACGGAACTGGGATCCTGACAATGAGGCAGTCCTTTTTCGATACTATAAGTGAGTTTTGGACAAATTTGGAAAATGGCTGGGTTTGGAATGAGCATAAATCCAACCAGGCCCATCGCACGAAAAAGCCAATAACTCTCAGATCGGGTGTCTGATTGACGTGTTGTCTGTGGCGTTGAGTTCCTTTTCATGAGACGGAACATTGGGATACATCAACTTTGGACTTTGTTATATTTGATGTATCGACCCCTTTTCTTAAGGAGCGGACCCTCCTGGAATCGAGCGTGCTGTGTGCGGGAACCCTAGAGCTGGCAGCGACTGTGACGTCTACTATACCGGAATCCTATGTGGGTTCAGTAGCGACGACTACTGTACTGGGATACTCCATTGGTTCGATAGCGATGACTAATGTTCTTTTATCCTATGTGGGTCAGACAGTTTTGACTTCGGTTCTTGTATCCTGTGTGGGCCCTATAGAGTAGCCGGTCTTGTATCTTGTGTGGGTCTAATAGCTTAGCTGGTCTAGTATCCTGTGTGGGTCTGATAGCTTACATTAATCCGTCACTACATCTGATCATCTCTATCGTTTTACCAAAGATGTACACCTATGTGATCAAATTCTTTACTTTCAATCATTATCATCGATGTGATTGACTTTACTTCCTGTGTGGACAGGGTTGTTCTTGGGCTCAATAGTTGGAGCCGAATTGATATTGATAATTTAGTTATATGTATGGGCATATAACTAAGTAGGGTAGGTTGATACATCGTGATTATATATTTCCTTGTGGGGTTTATCCTTCGTGGATTCTAGGAGACCTTCGGGGGTTTCAGGGTCCCTACTGAGCATTTTTATACTCACCCTTGCACGGGTAATGCCCGCACTTCGTTGTGTTGGTTACAGACGAAGGACAGCACTGACCATGGTAGAGTGTTGTGGAGATGGATGGTACTTGGAGGTGGACCACTTGGCGAGTTGTTCACGAAGAGGACGGACAGACCAAAGGTACTGAGGAGGAAATCTATACTCACCCATCAGGTGGTATTCCCGGAGGACGACTCAGTAGTTGCTGTTTAGTTTTTGCAGTCATACTTTACCATTGGGCTTGTATTTCTAGCCCTTTTCCTTTCAGCACTTACTTTTGTATCAGTTTTACTTAGTGATTATTTTCAGTTTTTGCCTCTACTTCTTGTGTTCATACTAAGTGTGTGTTATTGGTTAAAAAGAAAATGTCTTCCATTTTATCGGGATTCTGCCTTTGGTGCTAGTTGCCAGCACCTGGCCTATGGAAGGTGGGTTTGGGGTGGTCACTACAGGGGCCCCGAGGATGGGTCGTGACAAATTAGTATTAGAGGAGTCAGTTCTACCGCAGAACATAGACTCTGATTCTTTAAAGGTAATAGTGTTTAGTGTTTTGGGTATGGTTATTAGTTTAGGGAAACTGGTGTTAGTGCGGCGGCTGACGTATCCATACACCAGGACCCCGAACTCTGATTTTTTACTCAGTGCATTAAAACACTGATTGCATGTGTGTTTCCTTTGAAAAAAATTTCATCGTGATTACTTTGTGTCAGCTCACCAGGTATACTATTTTAATAGTGGTGCACCTGTGCCTTTTCAGGATGGCCCCATGAAGGCAGCCAGCTAGGGTTCTGAGTTTCGTACGAGATGGTATGCCACAGAGCGACGAGGCCTTGGTGCAGGGCCCCATCACAGCAGAGGTACCAGCGGCACCTCTACCCGATGTACCACCGATACCACCAGCCCCAGTAGAAGAGAGTGCACACCGCCTTAGTGCATTGCACGAGTTCCAGCACTAGAGACCACCTAGGTTTCGGGGAGAGACGGACCCACAGGTAGCTGAGGATTGGCTGGAGGATACAGTGAGAGTTTTCATATTGGTAGGGACACCAGCCGACCTTATGGTGATCCTTGTCGCGAGTCTCCTATACGCAACAGTAGGTAGATGGTGGAGCCAGATGCTCTAGGTGCATGACGAGGCATCATTGCTCTGGATGGACTTTAAGAGTCACTTCTGCTCAGAGTTTGTTCCAGCCACCCTTCGTGCAGTGCAGATTTAGGAGTTACTTCATCTGCAGCAGGGCAGCATGATAGTATCTCATTACTCAGCGAGTTTCACCGACCTCTCACGCTACTCCATAGATATGGTAAGAGACCCATTCTTCAGGGCCCGGACCTTTGATCAGGGACTCAGGCATGAGATCAGGGCTTCGAGGATTCCCCTAACCATCCTGACGCAGGCGGGGTGCTGGAGAGATCCCTTCTAGTAGAGAGTTTTCTCAATGAGCAGTCACCAGCAGCGAGACCCTCCATAGTCGGTAGTAGACAGTTGATGCAGAGGTCCAAGCGGACCAGGACATCAGGTGGGAAACCTCAGGATACAGGTTCGGTTGTGCAGGGCACACGAAACAGAGCCATCCTTACGAGAAGCATGCAGTGCTATGCATGCGGCGGGAAAGGCCACATGGATCGTGATTTCCTGACCCACCATACAGATGAGCAGCAGACAGTAGAGGGACCTCCCATACAGAGGCAGAGGTTTGACCATGGTGGTCTATCGGGAGTAGGCGGACGTGGCAGAGGAGTTGACCGAGAAGCGGGTTGTGGACGATGTTTCGAGGAACTACTACCACCACCACCCAGAGGTCCACCCCAACCATAGGGAGCTGGTGGACATAGGTGGGCTCATCTACAGGAAGTCGATGCCTATGACCATGGTGCACCTGAGATGATTCCAGGTACTATCTGTGTCTACTCCACCATTGTTTCAGTACTTATAGACACAGGTGCGAGTCATTATTTTGTTGCCACAGCCCTTGTTTAGAGCTCAGAGATTCCAACAGAGCCGTTGGGTCGATCCTTACGGCTAGAGACTCCTACGGAAGCATAATCGGTGATTACGCACTGCTGCCGGCAGTGTGAGCTTACTCTAGGAGGCGAGAGCTTCGAGTGGGATCTTCTTGAAGCGGCGTCGAGGCCTTACGATGTCATCTTGGGTATGGACTGGTTATCCACATTTAATGCTTAGATTGACTGTATTAGGGGCAAAGTGACATGTATCCACACTTATGTTTTCCCTAAATATGTTCCAAGATTACTTCCTCATAGATAGGTAGACTTCTACATTGACCTGTTCCGCAAGACATCACTGATATCTACTCTAGCATATCGGACGACCCTCGCCGTGCTTCGTGAGTTGGGGGTATAACTGGAGGACTTGCAGGGAAAGGGATTTATCCGACCCAGTGTTTCGCCCTGGGCATCACCGATTTTGTTCACTAAGAAGGAAGAATGGATCTTGTGACTGTGTGTCGAATACCGTCGCCTTAATTAGGTGACCTTTAAGAACAAGTACCCACTCTCGAAGATTGATGACCTCTTTGATCATCTCAATGGAGCATGATGGTTGTCGAAGAGATACCTCAGGTCAAGCTATCACCAGCTCAGAGTTCAAGATGAGTATGTGTAGAAGACGTCATTTAGGTATCGGAATGGCCACTACGTGTTCTTGTTTATGCCCTTTGGCATAAACAACGCTCCAGCAGTGTTCATGAGTCTCATGAACAGGATCTTTCAGCCTTACCTCGATCGCTTTTTCGTAGTCTTCATCGACGACATACTAATTTACTCGACTATTGAGGAGGATCATGCCTATGATTTATGGGTAATACTAGATACACTTCGAGAGCACCAACTTTATGGTAAGCTTTCAAAGTTCCAGTTCTTGATTCAAGAGGTTCACTTCTTGGGACACATCATCTCGGAGGATAGGGTAGTAGTGGATCCAGCAAAGATCAAGGCAGTACTTTCTTGGGAGCCACCTAGGAGTGTGATAGAGGTTCAGAGTTTTCTAGGTATGGATGGATAATATCAGAGATTTGGGCCAAACTTCTCCAAAGTTGCAGCACTACTTTTATCATTGACGAAGAAGGGGAAACCCATGGTGTGGTCAGAGAGCTATCAATAGAGCTTTGAGGAGATGAGGTAGTGATTGAACAGTGCTCCCATCTTGAGGATACCGTAGGAGGGTGTTGGGTACGTAGTTTACTGCGATGTATCAAGGACCGGACTCTGGTGTGTCCTGATGTAGGAGCGAGGAGTGATCGCCTATAGTTCATGACAGTTTTGACCGCACAAGAAGAACTATGCTACCCATGACCTGAAGTTAGCAGCAGTGGTCTTTGCCTTGATTATGTGGTGGAACTATTTGATGGGAGAGAATTTTATAGTCTACTCTTCCCACCAGAGTCTCACGTACATCTTCTCGCAGAAGGACCTAAAACTGAGACAGCTTCGATGGCTCGAGTTCCTCCAGGACTATGAAATTGAGATAGTCTATACTCCTGGGAAGGGGAACATTGTAGCAGATGCCCTCAGCAAGAGATCAGGCATTCAGCTGCTATGAGAGGCAACGGAGCTGCTAGCCGCATTGTAGATATCCTTTGTGGATAGAGATGGAGAAGCCTTTATTCAGTCTATCACAGTCACTCCTCCACTTCTTCAGTGATTCGGGGAGGCACAGCAAGGGAGCATTGACTGCGAGATGTGAAGTTCTCAGATATCCTCAGGGCAGGCACCTTATGGGTTTTCTAAAGGTGTGTAGCATGTTACCCTCTTCATAGGATGTACCATGGTACCAGTTGCAATACAGGAGGTGGTGTTGAGGGAGTTCCACACTTCCCCTCTAGCGGTACATCCAGGAGTGGCGAAGATGTATCAGGACCTCAGATGATAGCATTGGTGGTCGGGTATGAAGAATGTGGTTGTAGATTTTGTCTCATGATGTCTCACTTGTCAGCAAGTGAAGGTGGAGCACCAGGTTTCAGAGGGATTAGTTCAGACCTTAGAAGTCCCAGAGAGGAAGTGGGACGGGATATCAATGGATTTCGTGATGGGACTTCCACATACATCTATAGGGCACGACTCTATCTGGGTGATCGTAGATCGAATCACCAAGTCATCCTACTTCCTACCGATCAGAGAGTAGGGCTCAGTAGAGATCTTGGGACGCCTCTACGATCAGTATATCGTATGGCTTCATGGTGTGCCTTTGACTATCGTCTCCATTCGAGATTATCGTTTTACGTTGCGGCTATGGAAGGGGATAGAGGAGGATTTTGGGACGCACCTTCACATGAGCACCGCCTTCCATCCTCAGATGAATGGTCGACTGAAAGGACCATTCAGACCCTTGAGGACATTATCCGTTCATGTGTCCTTGACTTTGGTTGTAGCTGTGAGTATCAATTACCCTTGGTGGAGTTTGTGTACAACAACAGATACCACTCCACCATCGGGATGGTACCTTACAAGGCACTGTATGGTCGACCTTGCAGATCACCTTTGTGTCGGACTGACCCTGGGGAGTCCGCACTTGTAGGACCAGAGATGGTGCAAGCTATGACAGAGAAGGTGCAGATCATCCAGGAGTAGATGAAGACTTCAAAGAGTAGTCAGAAGTCCTATGTTGATAGGAGACACAGCCCACTGGATTTCGAGGATGGTGACCACGTCTTTATACGGTTATAATATCGACGAGGTCTAAGGACATTTGGCTGAGGCAGCAAGTTGTCTCTGCGATTCATCGGACCTTTTCAGGCCCTCAGCAGGGTAGCCGAGGTGGCTCACCGCCTGGCCATTCCACCTCAGTTGCACTCGGTGAATGACGTCTTCCATGTATCTCAACTGAGGAGATACGTGCATGACCCATCCCAACATGATCGACCACGGAGAGCTCGACATCGATGATGGGGTGACGGTCATGAACGTTCTAGTGCAGATTGACGATCGACAAGAGCAGGTCCTGCATGGACAGTCGATTCCTCTGGTGCGTGTTCGCTGGCAGCCCGGGGACCACCAGGAGATCACATGCGAACGGAGGCTGAGATGTGTGCTCAGTACCCCTTTTTGTATTCCTAGTGTGTGTTGTAGCTTTACGGGGACGAAAGCCTTGAGGTGGGGGTAATGTAAAGACCAGAAAATTTCAAGGAAATTTTTTTCATAATGTCTTTGAATTTTATGAGTCCTCAGTTTCTGACGGCACCTAATTATGAGGCCCGGTGTGCCCGGAATCAATTTCTGAAGTTTTTTTTGAGTAAATTCAGTAAACGTACATGTGTGTTTCTCTATCATTCGAACTGGTGCTCGGAATTGAAATACAAGGAAAACGATGAACTCACAGCTCCGGTATTCGCTTAAGGAGACCTTTACCATAGTAGTGTTTGGACAAGAGTAGAAGTTATAATTTGGGGATTCATAATAAATTAAATAAAATTGTTGTGTTACACAATATTACTTTTAAGTGGTGATTATTTCCTCCAAAGGGAGGTTGGAGGTGGGTCCCACACCCCACATAACCTCCCATGATAGGATAATGTGTGGTGGGGACCACATGAGCACCAAACCCATCAACTCCCCCTTTAACTCCCATGAACATCCTTTTTAAAATTTGATCTTACACATAATGGTGGAGTTTCTCCACCTCCCTCCCATTAATTATTTCAACAAAATTAATTAAAGTCTTCTTTAAGTAATATGTGGTGTCAAAAATTCTTTTGAATTTTTTTGAATTCATGGTAATATTAATGTTCGGGAGCCTTTTTATTATATATTCCTTGTAAAATATTTTTTTGGGGGAATTTCGGAGGATTAGAAGGAAGGAGTTCTTTCCACGAAGAACATCTCCCATAAAGGAAGAAGAGAATCTTCGACGAAGAAAGAATTTCTTTCCGATGAAGAACGAGGAAGAACAAAGGAGCCTAGAATCGATGGCGTGTGACAGGCACAACGTACAACGTCATCTTTGAATTATCTTTCCGCGACACCGACAAGCGAACAATGTTTTTGAATCGAGGTAGGGGGTTTTGTATAATTTTAAGTGAATAAAATTATATCTAGTTCTTGATGAATGATTTAGATTGTCTTCGACCATTTGTTATCTCCTAACTCGGAGGGCGCGAGATGAACGAACATGGCCCGACGACCCTCTGTTGGTTCTTGATTATTTTGGCATTTGCGACCGAAGGTGGCAGCGACCAGAGGCGGCAGCCGTACACCGGCCTCATAGTGGAAAACCGCAGCCCTCAACTACTGGCCGCTCGGGCTGAAGAACTGGCTGGCTGTGATTGGTCGGGCTACTGAACTGCGGCACCCGCTGGTGCTGCACAAAGGAAATGTGGCCTGCAACTGTGGGCCGCCTGCTGGACGAACCGGCCAGCTATGACCGTCGGGGCAGAAGACAGCGGCGCTGCTTGGCACCGCGCTGCGGAGAAGACCGCAGCCCGCGCTCCGTGGGCCGCTTTTCTGGGAGAACTAATCACCCTACTCTCGGTCGGTCTGGAGGACCATGGTGCCCTCTTGGCACTGCGCTTTGGAGGAACTGTGGGCCGCAACCGCGGGCCGCTTGTGCTGAACAAAACCGGCCGGCTTCGGCTGGCCGGGCAGCAAGGAGGGGCGGTGCCCCACCGGGCAGGGCCGACCCCCTAACTGGGTCGGACCTGCAAGGCCGATTCCCTGGGTGGGCCACACTCTATCAGGCCGGGCCGACCCCCAGCTGGGTTGGACACACAGAACTGGGTCGGGCCGACCCGGCAGCCCACTGGGCTTGATGGGTCGGGCCCATTTCACTTAAACACAAATATCTTCTAGACCGCACGTCCGATCGACGCGCCATATGTGGCATTGGGATCCTCGCTACGAGGTGGTTCTTTTGCGATAATATAAGTGAGTTTTAGAAAACTTTGGAAAAAGACCGGGTTTGGAACGAGCGTAAATCCAACCGGGCCCTGGAATGGAAAAGCTAATAACTCTCAGACTGGGAGTCTGATTGACGTGCCGTCTGTGGCATTGGGTTCCTTTTGATGAGACAGAACTTCAAGATACATCAACTCTGGGCTTCGTGATAGTTGATGTATCAAACCCTTTTCTTGAGGAGCAGACCCTCCTGGAATCGATCGTGGTATGTGCGGGAACCCTAGAGTTGGCTGCGACTGCGATGTTTATTGTACCAGAATCCTACATGGGTTCGAAAGTGATGACTAATGTACTGGGATCCTCCGTGGGTTCGACAGCGATGACTACTGTTCGTGTATCTTGTTTGGGTCCGATAGTTTTGAATTTTGTTCTTGTATCCCGTGTGGGTCCGACAGAGTAGCTGGTCATGTATCCTGTGTGGGTCCGACAGCTTAGCTGGTCTATTATCCTGTGTGGATTCGACAACTTAGATGAATCAGTGACTACATCTGATCATCTCTATCGCTTTACGAAAGATGTATACCTATGTGAGCTGTGTCTTGACATTCAATCATTATCATCGATGTGATTGAATTTACTTCCTGTCTGGAATAGGTTGTGGTTGGGCTCGAGTGTTGGAGTCGAACTGAGATTAATAACTTAGGTATATTTATGGGCATATACCTAAGTAGGGTTGGTTGATACTACTTGATTATATCTTTCCTTTTGTGGTTTATCCTTCATGGTTTCTCGGAGACCTTCAGGGGTCTCAGGATCCCTAATGAGTATGACTATACTCACCCCTGCACGGTCAATGTCTGCACATCATTTTGTTGGTTGCAGATGACGGACATCACTGATCGAGACAGAGTGTTGTGGAGCTGTACGGTACCCAAAGGTGGACCACATGGCGAGACGTACATTGAGTCGATGGACGGACTTGAGGGGCTAAGGAGGCCATATGTACCCACCCTTCAAGTGGGATTCCTGGAGGACGACTCAGTAGTTGCTATTTACTTTTCTGCAGTTGTACTCTACTGTTGGGCTTGTATTTCTGGCCCCATTCCTTTCAGCACTTAGTTTTTCATCGGTTTTGCTTAGTGATTATTTTTAGTTGTTTCCTCTACTGCTTGTGTCCAGACTGAGTGTGTGTTACTGGTTAAAACGTAAATTCCTTCCCATTTCTCGGGATTACACCTTTAGTGCTAGTCCCCAGCCCCTGGCCTATGGAAGGTGGGCTTGGGGTAGTCATGGAACGGGCCCTGAGGACGGGTCGTGACAATATAAGTTTTCCACGCACACCAAAATCCCCAAGCAGGGTGTGAGAAATATATCTCTGTAGGGTATCTCTATGTTCCCCTACTATATGTTATCATAAACATTTGTGTATGATATAAAATAAATAAGTTACACAAGACCCTTGAATGATGTGTGCTAACTTGGACCCCATGATTCCTTATGCATCAAGTCATCATTTTTTAACTAAGCCACCACGACACCTTATCAACCATGTTTCGATGCCATGGTAGAATTCCCCCTCACCATCTCATCTCATGCAACTGTAATGATTCTCATCTCATATACTAGGAATAATGGTAAGGTGTAATCTCAACCTCGAACCAATACTAATAGAATCAAGGAAATTTCTTATGTATATATATCTTTAACCATTAAATTTTCATTCAAGGCAGGTTCCATAAGCATCATCTTCTGTCACATCATATCATAACCCAGCCCCAGGGTAGTCCATGAAAAAATCATAATCAAAGAAATGTCCAATTTATGAATTTGACATTGAACCTCATTCTGCAACAACCTATGATTTTTATGAAATATTTCACTTTATATAATTTGATTTCTTTGATATCTTGTATTGCATACAACAACATGTTTAAGAGAACTTTTTAACATATCAAAATATTATTTTTCATTTTTCACCTAGATTTTATAGTGGAATTCATCAATAATAATTAATAAATTAATAAAAATTTATGGTCTATTATTTTATAAATAAAATTCATGATTAGATTCAAAAAATAGTAAAAACAATATTTTAAAATAAATGGTTCATTTTTCATAAAATAAGTACTTTAAGCATACAATAAATTCTATAAAAATATATTAATAAGTATCACAAGATGATTCTAATTAAATTTATATATTATTTAATTTATAAAATGTTTTAAATATTCAAAAAAATCTGAAGCATAGGATAATAACAAATCTACATTTTTAAACAAAAATACTAAAAATTCATTTTTGCCACATTTTTTGATATTAAATTAAAATTAATTCCATATATTTATTAATGCTAAAATTTTAAAATAAATTAAACATTCAGAATAAGGGGGGACAAATTTTTAATTATGCCCCGATTATTTTTTGGTCAATATGAATGGTAATAATTGTAAAATTTATCACCTAAGTAAAGTGTAAATTGGGTTAATATAGAATAAAACTAAGTGATAAGACAATAATAATTCATTCTAATTATTATTTTATGAATTAAATTCTTAAAATAACACCTAAAGATTGATATTGAGTTATTTAATGGACACTTTTCCCTAAATATAACTTATATATTATTTAAACCAAAGGGAGTAACAAAATGTCACTCTATTTGTTTTAAATGTCACTAATGTGTTCACAGAAGAAAAAAATTAGTTATGACCTAATATCAAGATTAATTTTGTGACTAATTAAATTATATTAATGATGATAAATTATTTTTAATTTTTATGAATTAAATAATAACTAAAATACTTACACAATGTTGATGTAGTAACTATTCAAGTAATAGGAAAATCAAAAAAAATGATATTAAATATAATAAGAGTAACATAATTTGAGATATTTAATATTATACACGAATTATATTGATTTCCAAGATATTTTTAGGATATAAATAAATAGTAGGTTTCAATTTAAAATGTATATGGATGTTCTTAAATTCAAAAAGATGAATAGTGTCAAAATTGACAATAATGATATTTTATCTGATTATTATTTTATTAAAATATTTCCAAATCATAAAACTATTAAATTAGAACAAGTGGGATAATATATGGTCTGAAATTTAATCCCCTATAAATTTATATTTCAATTTAAATCATTTTTCTCCAGAAGAGTCTTATTATATTTTAGTGTTTTGGAAAATTCTAAAAGTGTCTCTCAACTCATTTATAAAAGAGAAGATCCTCCTTCATTTAATTACACAGCCATGAGAATTTTATCTAAACATACTATGAAAAATTATTTTCCTCACTTCTCTATAAACATTATATAGGTGTTGGTATTCTCAAAGTCCAACCTTGTATCCTTTTAGAGGTGATGTAAAGGATTTTTTTTTCAAAGAAGAGGTAATCACTCTAACCGGTTACTTTACTTTTATACTCCCCTTTCCCTCCACTAAATAGATGATATTCATCATAAAATAAAAAATAATTTATCCTAAATATAATAAAATGTTATTATTGTTATGAAGACATCATTATAGACCCTCTTTCCCTGCAAATAAGAAGTGAATTTATTGCCCGTGCGTATGTACGACATACCATCTCCACATAGGGATACAATTAATTTTTCATAACAATAGTTTAGGGATGGAAATTATTGTGGTTTAATGTTCTTATTTTATATTTATGACATAATTATAGTTCCATTATTTTCTATCATTAATACCATTTAATCATCCAATCATTGGGGAAACAGTAAGGTCACTCGTGCGTACATATGGACTTCCATCTCCACGATGTGATGTGATTCTATTTTCATTTATATTTCACATGGATGGCTATAAAGATTATTATTTTTAATATAAATGATATATATGACATATTAATTATTATTTAATGGTTTATTGATATGTATCTCTTTTTTATTCCATCATATGACAAATAGAAACATCATTCATGCATAAGTACAAACTATCATCTCCAAGAACGATGTAATTCATTTTTCTATTTCATATTTTTATGAATAATTATAAATATTTATATAATGAATCTATATTATGATTATATTATTATTTTTATTTTATAAATAATGGTACCATTATCAATGTATAAGGATCTAGAGTACCAAACCTTAAAAAATGTTTGAAAACGAAGCAGTTATCAGCCGAAACTGTGATTTTAATATCAAATTATCAATAAGTGGGTGATGATATGTTGTAATTAAAAAATAAATTTTATGATACAAATATTTTTATCGAATACATGTATAATAAATATGTATATTTTATACCATATGTTTGAATGTGAACAAGGAAAGGGAAGACTTGATGTAAGGGTTTATTTCACTAATTCATCATTATAATGGGAATGTTTATCTTTTTGTCTCCATAGGGGAATATTTATCTTCCATGAACATTTTTTCATAAGAATTTTTTTTACTATTATCCTAATATTATTTTAAAATATTTTTACCATGTTTTCATTTTTACAAAATGGATTTAAATGAATCTTATTCTCATTTTCTCAAAAATGTTCATTGAAAATTTTCTAAAAAAATATGGAAGGAATATTTTTTTAACTTATATGTAATGAGAATATTTTCCCAACTTTATGAATAAAAAAGGATTTGAATATTCCATTACAATGTTAAAAGGTTATTTTCAAATAAAATAATTTGATTCATAATAGCCCGACTTCTAAAAAATGATTTCAAAATGGAAAGGATATTTTCCACAAGAATAATTTCCAGTAATATTTCAAAATAATTTTCCATCTAAGATAACATTAATTTATATTACTTATTATTAGCTTGGGATACTATCAAAGTATGCCTTTCTTTCTTGGTTTGGTTTATGTTTATGATGAAATGATGGTTATGAAACATGTTTCTTTTCCATGGGTTATAGAATGATGATATGTTTGTGGAACTAATTTATTTTTATGGGTTATTACATGATTTATGTTATTTTTGAACATATATGTATGGTTTTTATTATGTGATAGGTTGGAACTATATGTTCCACTATTATATTGGGTAAATAATGATATGTCATGAGATTAATTATACTAGAATGGGGAGTGAACCTAGTTAACTAAGGTACCTTCTCCACCATGATAGTCATTGGGTGAACATTGAATACTATGATGGTTTATGGAGTGAACCCATTCCATTATTATACTCCTATAAAAGTGTTGTCAATTCTAAGGAAATTATTTTATTTGCTTATTTGTATTCCAAAATTCTATGTTTTATACCGATTTTTCTCTATCATTGCTCATGTTCTTTTATAATTTGTCTCTTATGAACTACTAATATTTTTTACATTACTCAAGATGATGATCATAGATATGAAAGTTATAACTTTTTAATGTTATTTTCATGTTCATATACACTAATTCTCCTTTTATGGTTGATATCTCCCTTGTTTACGGTTATTGAGAATCTGAGCCCACCCTTTTCTTGTGTTTCCTTTTCCCTCTATGTGAATAATGGTATAAGGTATGAGGTTAAAAAAATGAATATGGTTATAAAGAAATAAGTTGAATATTAAATAGATATTTTATAACCCTATTATTTATGTTTCCATTATTCTAAAGTCAATATAACTTTATTATCCTCATGTGTGTGTTTGTGTAATGTAATTAATATTTATATAAAAAATGTAATATTTTTATATGAAAATATTGGGTCACTATAGTTACTATTATACCATCGGTTTAGTTATCTTTTGGAAACAAGTTTGATAAAAAATTATGGATAAGTATAAATATTAGTTAAAATCCTAAATATTTGATAATGATTTTGAATGTCCTAGGTTAAGCCTAAGGTATCATAAAAGAAGGTGTTAGAATTTGGACAACATATAAATAATATTTCATTATTATGTTATTTTAAACTTTGATTATTTTCACTCTCACTTCTATTTATAGTCTCTGGAAATGAATAATACTTAAAGAAATAACATTAATGATGTATGTGATGGAAAATGAAATGATTTCCCTCTAGAGAAAATGAATGTTATTGTATCCTGAATACAGAATCTCGCTATTGTGATCATGCAAATTTCTCAATCTATAAATAATTTCGAGCATACATATGATTAATAGAGGAAAACATGTATTATTGAGTAATTCATGCAGCATCATACACCTTTTTTAGTGTATATTCTTATCCAATAGTGGCAGAGCAATGGATGAACACCATTGGGAAAAAATCATTAATTCTCATAGAATAAAAATATTGTCCTATATATTTATTTTATAGAAGGTAAAACAAATCAATAGTCTAATCATATAAAGAATATGAGTAAAAATTATTAATTTAATCCCCAGAATTGGATGGGATTAATAAGATATTCTTCAGAAATAACTTCCCTAATATTACACATACAAATATGGAGAAAGAATTTATTATTTTGATACAAAAGGGTGGTTAATACATTGGTACCCATGAGGAAAATTTATCAAGGCTTTGAATGTATTCCTTTAGTATAATTTTCATCCCTGAAAGTAAAAATGAATGATTTTTTTGTGGAATTAAACCATGTATCTGAAAGGAATTAACTATAAGAGACATAAATACCTAAAAATAAATTGTTTATGTTCTATTAAGGTGGATATAGATATTAGATTTACCCATCAATTTCTTTCTTTAGATGAGAAAAGAATAATGGAATTCATAGTCTATTTTAAAAACCATGGAGAAAATAAGATGATATTTACATTATGCATTAACTATGGAATGATACATGGGGAAAATTTGATTAAATAGTCTATTAAATTTTTCATGTGTATAAGGGAATTAAATTTGGAAATTGAATTCCAAAGTGATGGGAAGAGGTTGTATAATGATTAAAATAGGTAAAATTATCTACAGAATGCACCAATCATTCTCTAATTCTAAAAATTAAAGGAGTATATAAATTATTCAAATCACTACATGAATCTAAATATTTTTTATGATCATGATTAAAAATATCTTAAACCCCAATAAAAAATATAAATCTCATTTGATCACTAATGCTAAATGTTTTTTACTATAATGATGTGGTGAAATTTACACTTACCATACACTCATGAAAAGATAATTCCTTATTTGATTCTATATCCCACAAAATATTTATTTTTAAATAATTTTCACCATCTTAACACAATAATTTCTTTTTGAGATAGCCATTAAAACTCATAATGGAATAATAGTCAAATATCAATTTTACTGTTCTTATCTGATTAAAGTATTTAGGAAAGTGATTCATGAAAATCATGTAATTCTCAAATTAGTTGAATTTTATGTGATTACTGGAATGGATTGAATTTCACTATATGGATCCCATAAAAATATCTATGAAAATGAAGTCACATTTCATATTAATAATAAACCTATAATAATTTGTTTTCATGAGTATGAACATGAAATTATAATGGAAATTGTTTCCATCTTGTAAGGAATAATTCCAACAAATAAAGGTAATCTATCTCTACTAGTTGTGGATAAATTAATCCTTAAGTATACACCTATTGTAAAGGTGTTTTTGGAGGTCTTTCTTGAATAATTTATGGTTTTTATACCAAATTGTGAAGTTCGGTTTTCAGTAGAATTCATACCTAGTGTTATTCTGTTTTAAAAGAGTCCTTATATAATAGCCCTAGATTAGTATTAATAATTGAAGAAGAAATTCCCTGAGAATATTGATAGTGTATCCCTACACCCAAGTGTGTTTCCTTTTGTTTCATATGTTTTATTTTTTAGAATAATTATGCGTCAATTTGTAATTTCATAAATAATTTAGAGTGTAACAAAATTTCAATAAAGAACAAGTATTTTATCCCCCGTATTTATGATTGATTTGATCAAATACATGGTGATAAATACTTTTCAAATATTGATATTAATTATATATATCATCAATTGAGAGTTAATATTGATGATATACCTAATAAGGATTTCTATACAAGGTACACAATGTATGAATTTATAGTGACTTCTTTTGGTCTTAATAATGGCCCTGCTATCTTCATGGACATAATGCATTGAGTCATTAGAGACTGTCAGGGTTATTTTGTGCTTGTATTTGTAGAGGATATTTGTTTAAATTCAAAAAATAAGAAATATCATTAAGATCACTTGATGTTTGTGATGTAGACACTAAGTAAGTGTAATTCTTATATAAGATCTGACAAGTGTGAGTTTTGAATTCAGAAAGATTCATTTTTGGGTTATATAATCTCATGTGAGGGTATATTAGTAGATACATCAAAGTTAGAAGTTACTAAGGAAAGTCCTAGACTACCAATAATGACTAAAATTTGATGTTTTATTGTATTTTCTATAAATTATTGATTTTTCTTGAAGGATTTATCATCATTTTCTAATAAAATTATCATGTTGACTAATAAATGAGTTTGGGTCATATTGATAGATGAATGTGAAGAGAAGTTCAAGGAGCTAAAAAGAAGGTTAGTTAGTGAACATGTTCCCACACTACCCTATAGAGGATAATGGATTTTCATCTATAGTGATACATAATATAAGGGATACTGATATATTCTCATGAAAAATCATATGTTGTTAGATTATGATTTAATACAATTGATGTTCCATAAGAAAAATTATCCAACTCATGTTATAGAGTAAGACACTACTAGAAAAAAAGGTATTTGTGACGGGTCATTTGCGACGGGATCCCGTCGCAAATGGCTTTTTGCGACGGGGGCCCGTCGCAAATGGCATGTTGCTGAAAACGGTGTCGCAACAAAAATTATTTGTGACGGACCCGTTGCTAAAGCCTTTTTTTGCGACGGGGAGTAAAAAACTTTTCAAATAGTAATTGCAATGGGCCCCGTCGCAAATACCTGTTGCGACGGGCCCGCCGCAAATAGTTATTGCGATGGGACCCATCGCAAAAACTATTTTAAAAATAAATAAAAACTATTAATAAAATATTTTAATGCATATAATAATAATACTATTAGCGAAGGGCATAGTATCCCGTCGCAAATACTATAAAAAAATTATTAATAAATTATTTTAATTAATATAATAATAATCAAATTATAATTCAAAAATAAAAAATAATAAATTTTTAATAAATTATTTTAATTAATATAATAATAGAATTATAATACACAAATAAAAAAATAAATTATTAATAAATTAATTTAATTAATATAATAATAATAGAATTATAATTCAAAAATAAAAAATAATAGAATATTAATAAATGATTTAATTAATATAATAATATTAGAATTATAATTCATAAATAAAAAAATATTAATAAGTTATTTTAATTAATATAAAAATAATAGAATTATTTTACATTCAAATATTAAAATAATTCAAGTATTACAAAAAAAATATAATTAAATTATAATATTATAAAATTTTAATATATATAAAAATTTTAATATTATAAAATATAAATAATATTATTATTCATATTAATATTGTTATTTCAAAATATAATATTATTAATATTTTATAATGAGACAGAAACTACAAATAGAAAAAAATCATATTTTGATTTCACAAATTTTATATCATAAAAACAAACTCTAATCTGCAGTAGGGGGGAGGGGGAGGGGGGGATCTGCAGATGGTGGTGGAGGAAACTCCATCCCTAAAGCATGAGTGAGTCGCGCGCATGTACTCTATCTGCTCCTGATGCTGCTGCTGCCACCGACTCGTCTGCTCCTCATACAGCTGCTGCTGGCGTTGACGCTCCTCATCATGCTACTGACGCATCTGCTCCTGCTCCTGTCGGAGACTCTCTATCAGTGTAGTCTGTGATTGCAACTGATCTTCGTACTGTGTAGCAGAATAAGATGCACGAGCTCCTCTCGAGCTGGACGCCGACATCGCAGCACTGCCATAATAATCTCCGGGAGTCAGTCGAGAGCTGATACCAACTACCCGGCCCTTCTTGAAGGCATACTGGGTGGCCTGCATCCATGTCGCCTCATCAAACTAACGGCCAGTTGTCTGATCTGATGTCTCGGCCTGACTCTCAGGTCGGGCATGTGACGCTGCGGCCTCATATGACTCCTGTAGTTGCAATTTAAAATTAAAATTGTGAATATATTATATGCAGTTAATTTTTAAACTTGAAAACAAATAATACTAACCAATATGTGATGCTGACGATCACCTATGAGCTCCCCAGTAGCAGGATCACTGTACATCCTCCGATATACGTCGTACACCGTAATATCGGGGTGCTCGACAGCCTATAAGAATAAAAAATAAACTGTTAAGATTTATAGTTATATAAAATATTTATAAATAATGTACGTACTAGATACTATCTATGAGTACTGAAAGAACGACTCCCAGCTCGATGAGTCACCTCCTGTCTCCCCCGATTCTGCCTCCCCACCGATGATCTCCTCTGAAAGGCACCACTCAACTAGTGCGCACATAATCCATCCCATACATGGGATGAAATGTACTCTGGTCGGTGTGCTCTACATGACTCGTGAAAATCTGACACTCATGCTTTCATCATGGTAGATTTCCTTAAATTGTGCAAAAACTGACGAAGGCGATCACGCATGGCCACCTCCCATGCCTCGTGGATGGTGTCACGCATGGTATCCTCGATCGGATAACATAAACCCTAAAAATAAATCAAAATATCAAGTTATAAATGAAATAATTTCTCAAAATAAAAATTATTTATTTACGTACGTACCAACCAATTGCCGAACATGGCATGCTGCACATCAATTGGAATCTGCTCCCATGTGGTCCACGGCTGAGAGAAATAGTTGCGCAAAATAGCGCTGCCCTGTCCGACTGCTATATGCGGAAAACTGTAAAAATAATAAACATTTATTATGTGAATATATTAATGAAATCTTAGTCAAATCCATAGGTTATCACATAGGTTATCACACCTCCATGTGCGTGGATCAAACCCAAGACGTGGACGTCGCTCGGGGACGGGGTCAGGAATCATCAATCGTGCAAGACCGTGCCCCCTCCGCATACTCCCTGGAGCGCCTGCAGGCTGAGGGTCATCTGCCAGCAACTCATCTGCATCGAAAGACAGGTCAGCATCCGCCAACTCACGAAATGTGGCGTTGTCCATCTGAAACAGAAAATGTTAATGTTGTTAGCAAATAATTGATAATTACTATTATATATACATATATACATATTATGATTGTATATAAATACCATGGAATTATATCAGTGTTAATCTTCATCATCTTCTTCATATATGTCAATGTCATCTTCATATTCCTCCTCAACATCATCTATATCCATTCGAGTTATAGTTGCTTCACTCTTACCATTTCAAATTCATATGTGACATCATTAACATCATCGTCATCACCGACTCTTAAATGTGGGGTGTCGTCATCGATACTCATTTCTCTTTGTAAAAAAGATTGATTTTGAGTACTCTCTTGAAAAACTTCAATTCTTTGCACATCAGTGAAAGCACATTCACTTTGACTAAACTAATTGTCTCGAATTTTGATTTTTATTACACTCCACCAATCATTTAAGTCTCTTGATGTAGCACAGTACTTTGAGTAATAAACTTGATGTGTCTGTTGAGCCAATAAGAATGGTTCATTTACTGCAGAACACTTTTACATTTAATATCAATGATTCCATGAGTCGGATGAACACGCACGCCTCTCTCTTTATCCAACCACCGACATTTGAACATGGTTATGTAATGTTGTCCAAGATAACAGAGTTCAATGATTTCATCAATTATGCCATAAAAGTCAACTTCATTTTCTCGATGATGAGATCCTCTCAAACTAACTCCATTGTTCATTGTTTTTTTCGATTCCCCATATGCATGTGTGTGAAATCTAAATCCATTCACCACATATGCATTATAAGTTTTAACAAGTTTGGAAGGTGGGTTACTCAATACGCACAGTCGTTTGTCAATTTTAGCAGCATGTCGAGACACCTGAAAATTTGTGAAATAATTATCAATATATAAACTATAAATTGAATTAGTTGTTAAAAGATAAAGAATTTATGTTACCAGTTTTTGAAACCACTGAGAGAAATTTTTCAGTCGACGTTCTTCGAGAGCAGCTGCTGTAATTTGTGGAATTTGTTTCTTGATATGATTATCATACAACCTATAAAAACCAAAGTTATTTACTGTAACATAAATGATAGAATAAGTGATATAAACACTTACAGTACAACTGATGTCATCTCTTCACAGTTGAGCAGAACATATGTATGAGCTCTATGATGTTCATCATCTGAAAGTCAGCGTTCACAAACTCCACCAAAACCAAGCTCTGGCTGGTTGAAAACAGATAATTGATTGTCGATTTCATCAATATTCCTCTCGTTCCGTCCCATTTAGTTGTGTTTTGAAGGATACTCAGATTCAAAATAATGGGAGCAGAAAAAAGATATTTCCTCTTGCAAATAAGATTCTGCAATAGATCCTTCAATAGATGCTTTGTTACGTACTTTTCTTTTCAATTTTTCCATGCATCTTTCAAATGGGTACATCCATCAAAACTGTACTGGACCTCCACATTTGGCTTTATATGGAAAATGTAACATCAAATGTTCCATTGAGTCGAAGAAAGACGACAGATATATTTTTTCCAGTTTACATATAATTACAACAACATCTTTTTCAAGTTTTCCTAGAGCATCATAATCTTCTGTAGCCGTACAAATTTCCCGAAAAAAATGAGACATGTCTGTTATGGAATCCCAAATCACAGAATTCAACAGAACTCTTAATCCAATGGGTAGAAGCCTTTCCATTATAACCTGACAATCATGACTTTTTAATCCAGTAATATGACTATTCTTTACTCATCTACCCAAATTGGAAGCACGGCCATCTGGAAGTCTCAAATCTGCAATCCACTAACAAAATAATAAACGGTTTTCTTTAGATAGTGTATAAGCTGCTTTTGGTTTCAGTAACCTTTCTGTTATGACATTGTCAAACAGTTCCAATTCTGAACGCCTGCAAATTTGGGAAAGATCTAAACGTGCATTTACATTGTCTTTGCTCTTTCCTGGCATATCCAAAACTGTATGAAACAAATTATCAAAATAGTTCTTCTCAATATGCATGACATCTAACATGTGTCGGACCAACAAATCAGACCAATATGGAAAATCCCAAAATATGCTACGATTAATCCAATTGTGTTCTTTCCCAAAACCAGAAATTTTTTGTTGGTTTATTGTAGGACCAAAAGTGATGGGAGGTAATGAAAATACAACTGATTTTAACTCCGAACCTGATAACATTTTTGGAGATCCATCCCTTTCAACTGTTCCTTTTCTGAAATGAGATCTGTTTCTGCGAAAAGGATGATCAGCTGGAAGAAATCTTCGATGACAGTCAAAATAACAAGGTTTCTTTCCATGAATGAGCATAAATGCTTTGTTCTCTCCCATACAGTAAGGACATGATTTCTGACCATGTGTACTCCAGCCAGATAACATCCCATAAGCCAGGAAGTCACTAATTGTCCACATCAATGCTGCTCTCAGTATGAAATTCTGTTTCGTTGCAACATCATATGTACTGACACCAGTCCTCCACAATAAATTTAATTCATCAATCAATGGTTTCAAATAAACATCAATATTTTTCTTCAGATGTCCTGGAATTAGTAAAGTCAAAAAGATATATGGCTCCTTCATCAACATCCATGGAGGTAAATTGTACGGAGTTAAAAAAACAGGCCAACATGAATATTGACTACCATAAAATCCAAACGGATAGAAACCATCAGTGGAAAGGCCCAGTCGAACATTTCTATATTCTAAATCAAAGGATGGATGCACTCTATCAAAATGTTTCCATGAATCACCATCGGCTGGATGATTCAAGCTTTTATTGGTTGAAATATTCTCTTTATGCCATGACATCATTGTCGCTATATTCGTAGACATGAATAAAGGTTGAAGTCTGGATGTAAGTGGAAAATATCTCAACTGTTTTACAGGAATCAAACCAGACTTCCCGTGTTGTTCTTCTTTATATCTCAGTTGCCACAATGTGGGACAACTATCCAACGACTCATTTTCCCCAGAATATAAAATGCAGTCATTTGAACATGCATGAATCATCAGACAAGTAAGTCCCAAATTTCAAACCAGCCTCTTACTCTCATATTAATTTATAGGCAAAACATTTCCTTCGGGTAACAGTGTTTTAAGAAAAGAAAATATCTGGTCAAAACAGGTGTTTGACATTCCGTTATCTGATTTGATAGCCATAAATTTTGCAACTACTTCTACTTTTCTCATCTTGTAGCCATGATATAATGCATCCTCAGCAGACCTCAACAACTCATAAAATTCAGACGGTGCCAACTCAGGATTTGAAGCTATATCAGCCGTAGTTTCTGTATGTTGAACAGATGAACCTCCAACATCATGTACTAAATCTTGAAACCGGGATGGATCCGGAATCAAGTTGGTATCACCTGCTCTGGAACTGTGTTCACTGTGTTGATACCAAAAAACAAAATCTGGTTGAAAACCAAAACGCAAGAGATGTTCCCCCACTTTGTCAAACGTGTCAAACGTTCTCAATGCACATTTTCTGCAAGGGCATTTTATTTTGCCTTCTGAAAAAAATTCTGGATTTGATGCCTCAAATGATAAAAAAGTCTCCACACCCTCTACATATATTGGATTTAAACCAGAACCGTTTGGATTTCTACGTTGATTTATCCATATGCGGTCACCTAATAATGATTGTTGAAGACCTCGTTGTTCCATATTTTTCTATAAAATATAAAAGCATTACTGGTTTTAAATAATTTGTTAGAAAAAACACTCAAGCTAGGATAATTATAGATTTTACATCATACACGACTGACGCAAACTTTTTATTGATATAGACCTAAAAATTGACCATTTAAGAATTAAATATGTTGAGAATAAAGCAAAACCTGTTACAAATATTGATAATTTTAATATTATATAAATTTTTTATTATTTTCATAGTACTAATATTATTGGTAATTATTACTAATTATTGGTAATTATTACTAATTATTACTAATTATTACTAATTATTACTAATTATTGGTAATTATTGGTAGTTATTACTAATTATTGGTAATTAATACTAATTATTGGTAATTATTATTAATTATTACTAATTATTACTAATTATTACTAATTATTGGTAATTATTACTAATTATTAGTAATTATTCCTAATTATCACTAATTATTACTAATTATTACTAATTATTACTGTTTACTGGTAATTATTGGTAATTATTCGTAATTGTTGGTAATTATTACTAATTATTGTTAATTATTACTAATTATTGGTAATTATTACTAATTATTGGTAATTATTACTAATTATTACTAATTATTACTAATTATTACTAATTATTACTAATTATTTGTAATTATTACTAATTATTAGTAATTATTACTAATTATTACTAATTATTGGTAATTATTACTAATTATTACTAATTATTGGTAATTATTACTAATTATTACTAATTATTGGTAATTATTACTAATTATTACTAATTATTGGTAATTATTACTAATTATTACTAATTATTACTAATTATTGGTAATTATTACGAATTATTGGTAATTATTACTAATTATTGGTAATTATTACTAATTATTGGTAATTATTACTTATTATTGTTAATTATTACTAATTATTGTTAATTATTACTAATTAATATTAATTATTACTAATTATTACTAATTATTACTAATTATTGGTAATTATTACTAATTATTGGTAATTATTACTAATTATTGTTAATTATTACTAATTATTGTCAATTATTGCTAATTATTGTGAATTATTACTAATTATTGTTAATTATTACTAATTATTACTAATTATTGTTAATTATTACTAATTATTGGTAATTATTCCTAATTATTACTAATTATTACTAATTATTACTAATTATTACTATTTACCAGTAATTATTGGTAATTAGTGGTAATTATTCCTAATTATTGATAATTATTACTAATTATTGTTAATTATAACTAATTATTGGTAATTATTACTAATTATTGGTAATTATTACTAATTATTGGTAATTATTACTAATTATTACGAATTATTACTAATTATTACTAATTATTGGTTATTATTACTAATTTTTGGTAATTATTACTAGTTATTACTAATTATTGGTTGGTAATTATTACTAATTATTGGTAATTATTACTAATTATTACTAATTATTGGTAATTATTACTAATTATTACTAATTATTATTAATTATTGGTAGTTATTACTAATTATTGGTAATTATTACTAATTATTGGGAATTATTACTAATTATTGTTAATTATTGCTAATTATTGTTAATTATTACTAATTAATATTAATTGTTACTAATTATTGGTAATTATTACTAACTATTGGTAATTATTACTAATTATTGGTAATTATTACTAATTATTGTTAATTATTACTAATTATTGTTAATTATTACTAATTATTGTTAATTATTACTAATTATTGTTAATTATTACTAATTATTGTAAATTATTACTAATTAATATTAATTATTAATATTTATTACTATTTATTGTTAATTATTACTAATTATTACTAATTATTACTAATTATTGGTAATTATTTCTAATTATTGGTAATTATTACTAATTATTACTAATTATTAATCATTAATGGTAATTATTACTAATTATTACTAATTATTGGTAATTAGTACTAATTATTACTAATTATTGGTAATTATCGGAAATTATTGCTAATTATTGGTAATTATTATTAATTATTATTAATTATTACTAATTATTGGTAATTATTGGTAATTATCACTAATTATTGGTAATTATTAATAATTATTGGTAATTATTACTAATTAATGTTAATTATTACTAATTATTAATAATTATTACTAATTATTGGTAATTATTACTAATTATTGGTAATTATTACTAATTATTACTAATTATTACTAAGTATTGGTAATTATTACTAATTATTGGTAATTAACACTAATTATTGGTAATTATTATTAATTATTACTAATTATTACTAATTATTGGTAATTATTACTAATTATTGGCAATTATTACTAATTATTACTAATTATTACTAATTATTGGTAATTATTACTAATTATTACTAATTATTAGTAATTATTAGTAATTATTACTAATTATTACTAATTATTGGTAATTATTACTAATTATTACTATTTATTACTATTTATTACTATTTACCGATAATTATTGGTAATTATTGGTAATTATTCCTAATTACTGGTAATTATTACTAATTATTGTTAAGTATTACTAATTATTCGTAATTATTACTAATTATTACTAATTATTGGTAATTATTACTAATTATTGATAATTATTGGTAATTATTAGTAATTATTTCTAATTATTACTAATTATTGGTAATTATTACTAATTATTGGTAATTATTGGTAATTATTGGTAATTATTCCTAATTATTTTTAATTATTCTTAATTATTGGTAATTATTTCTAATTATTGGTAATTATCGGTAATTATGGGTAATTATTGGTAATTATTACTAATTATTGGTAATTGTTACAAATTATTCCTAATTATTACTAATTATTACTAATTATCGGTAATTAGCGGTAATTATTGGTAATTATAGGTAATTATTCCTAATTATTGGTAATTATTGGTAATTATTACTAATTATTGATAATTATTCCTAATTATTGTTAATTATTCCTAATTATTGGTAATTATTACTAATTATTAGTAATTATATGAATAATTACCAATAATTAGGAATAATAGCATTATTACATTATTAGTATATTTTATTATTAATATTAAAATAATATAATTTTCTATATTTTATACAATTCTCCTTTCATCTGTGTGTTTTCTGTCTCCACGTACAAATAATACATATGGAGACAGAAAACACACAGATGAAAAGAGAATTGTATAAATAATATAAAAAATTATATTATTTTAATATTAATAATAAAATATACTAATAATGTAATAGTGTTATTATTCCTAATTCTTGGTATTTATTACTAATTATTAATATTTATTCTTAATTATTAAAAATTATTACTAATTATTCCTAATTACCATTAACTATGAACAATACTAATAATTTAAATTTATTAAGTAACAAAACAATGTAAACATAATTAAATTACAGCTAATTAAGAATAATTGAAACTAATAAAAAATTTAAAATAAATATTAAATTAAAATGAATATAAATACCTTGAAAATAGATCTGAGGTTGATCTCTGATCGTTCTTGAAAACTTCAAAAGCAACTCCGAAGAAAAAAATTAAACTTGAGAAACGCTCAACTCTAGAACTAGAATTTTGAGAGAAGAAGAAGATGGAGTTTGAGAATGAATTGAAAAAAATGGATGGGGGTATTTATAGGTTAGATTATTTGCGACGGGTCCATTTGCGACGGGCTACCCGTCGCAAATAATATTATTTGCGACGGTACCCGTTGCAAATACCTTAGCCATCATTTAATACGGTCAACGGTTAAATAGTTATTTGCGACGGGACCTGTCGCAAATAACCACCTGCCGACATACTATTTGTGACGGGGGAATATGCCCGTCGCAAATACCTTTTACCGCCACCGGTTATTTGCGACGGGGAATAACCGCCCGTCGCAAATATGTTTCCCGCGATTTGGCGCAAAATGCGCCAGATCTTTTGCGACGGGGAAAGCAATGCTGTCGCAAAAGGCTACTTATTTGCAACGGGCAAATACCCCCGTCGCAAATAAGTTTTTAACGGGGCTATTTGAGACGGGATTTATCCCCATCGCAAATAACCCGTCGCAAATACCCATTTTTCCCGTAGTGAGATATGGTAATTATTTAAACAAAGATATGGAGGAATTATCTATATAGAGAAAGGTGTTCCATATATACTGATCACAAATGTTTAAAGTATATTTTCACCTAGAAAGAGATGAACATTATCAAAAGAAGATATTTGGAGATAATTAATGATTATGAATACTCAATACATTATCATTTTGGGAAACAAGACATGGTAGAAAGTAATTTGAGATGAAAATATAATGCAAGATTATTTATGATTAGGATCACAAAAGATCAAATATTTATTTAGTTAGAAATAATGAATCTTCCACTGGATATCTAAGTGAATATTAATGAGGTGCAGATGGAATAAGTGGAGTTTTAAAATAAGTTAAGAAATGTTCATATGTTAAACCTTTATTGTGATAGAATAATAAGGTTCAAGAACTATGTATGTGTCCCACTCGTATCATATTTAAAGAAGGATCTATGGGATGCGACTCATAGTTCATCTTTATCTATTCATCCTAGATGTAAAAGGAGTTATAGAGACCTAAAAGGGTATTTATTATGGGGTGGAATAAAGAGAGATATTCGAGAGTATCATTCCAAATGCTTGGTTTGTTAGAAATTCAAAGATAAGAGACAGAATTATAAGGACATGTTATATCCATTAACCATACCAGAATAGAAATGGGTAATAATTTCCCTGGATTTCGTAATTAGACTCCCAAAAACATCTAGATTACATAGTTATATATGGGTTATAGTTGATCACCTTATGATGTCAGAGAACTTAATTTATATCAGAGAATATTTTTCTATTGATCACATTTCTAGAATATATATTATTGAAGTGGTAAGATTTCATTGATTACTACATTCCCCTGTATTCAATCGGGACCCAAGGTTTAACTCAATGTTTTGAAAAAGTCTTTAGTAGGCTCTAGATACAAAGTTAATTTTCCACATTTCCTATCATCCTCATATGGATGGACAGTATGACAGAACAATTAAATCGCAAGAATAGTTGTTGACATCTTTATCTATGGATTTCAAAGGTGTCTGTGACCGCCACTATCTATTGGTAGATTTTTCTTATAACACTATCTTTCACTCCAAAATTAACATGGATCCTTATGAATTATTCTAGAGTAAAAAAGTATTGAACTCCATCCTTATGTAAAAAATTTAGAGAATGAATGAAATTGGGACTTTATCTAGATAAGTACATGGAAGACAACTTCAGGTGAATTCAACTGCACATAAGAGAAGAAAACAGTTGAAGAAAAAGAATTATGTTTAAATTCATCAGAGGGAGCCTAAGTCTGAAGTGGGTGAAAATTTATTCCTCTGAATATACAAATGGAATAAAGTGATGATATTTGGAATGAATGTAATGCTAATTTCGTGTTATATAACTCCTTTTTAAATTATTGATCATATCAGGATGGTATCTTATCGATTGGTGCTTCAACTGAATCTTTCTAAGGTTCATGATGTGTTCTATGTATCTCTTGTGAGGAAGTACATAACTAATAATACACATATATTAAAATAATAGGATGTATTGATTTGAAAATATTTTTATTATAAAGAACAATTGGTAGAGATTATAGATCATGGGGATAAAGTTCAATGAAACCAGACCAATCACCTGGCTAATGTTTTCTCGAGAAACCACCAATTTTAGGTAGGTAAGTGGGAAACTAAGGATGTGATGAGGTAGTAGTATCATCATATTATTGTATTCAAGTAGTTAATTTCAATAAAAAATTTCATTTTAATGGGGTAAAATGTAACACCTCGACATTTTTATGAAATGTTACTATTTAGAGAATTTTATTTCTTCGATAGCGTGCATTGAACGCAACAACGAGTTTAAAAAAATGTAATATTATAAAAATATTATGTTTTTTTATCACATATCCTTTATAATGGAAGGTATGAATTTGATAAATAAATTATGAAAAATATATGGTCTATAACTATATAAAATAAATTTATGATTATAATTAAAATCAAATAAAATTAAAATAAATGTGATGTTTTTCTTAAAACAATATACGAATTTAGTGAATTTTATATCATTATATTAATCCCTATTAGGGAATTATTTTAACGAAATTTATATATATTAACATTATCAAATGCTTTTACAATTCCAAAAATATTTTTTTAAGCATAGGATAACAATAAATCATTTTTCTTATATAAAAATATATATTTCCTGACAAGTTGTTTTGGTCACTGTAACACCCTGATATTTTATGAGAAGTATATTTTTTTGTCTTATGTTATACGCAACATCAAGGGTATCTTTCACTCCACACAACACTAGCTTGGCTTGCGTTACACGCAATCACGACCTTCCTCGATAGCGTGTGTAGTACGCAATACTGAGTTTCACTGAACAACGATATATTATTATAATATTATAAACTAGCCATTATGAATAATATTAACTGAATTTTGAATTTTATAACATTATTATTCATCCTACGTATTTTCTAAAACATGGTATATGAACAAAATAAATATTTCGGGTAAAATAAGTATTTTTCAAAAAATGCAGTTTTGCTGCCTTTTGATGGCGCACCCACTTTAAATATAGTTTTTGACATGTTTATAAGTTCAATTTGGAAAAATAAAATTCCTCTTTGGAATCGGGATATAAAAATTTACTTTGGATAAATTGTTCACATTATTCTGATAACTTTCATATTTTAATGAATAGTAAAAACACGCTATATTTTAATTAAAAACAACTTTTTTCATCGTAATAATTTATATGGATAAATTATCATATTAAATGGTTTTAAAGTATAAATAGAATAATTTTTTACCATCTAATATAATTTATGTCATTACCATTAATTTTACATTTAATTAATAGGTAAAAACATTTCAATCTTTGGCAATGTTTTAACTTTTAAAACCCGTTTTCTTAACAACGGGATTAATTTTAAATTAATTACAGCAACTTCTATGTTTTGAATTATGAAAAATGGATTCCATATTTGGATAGAGTGGGTCCAAATTATGTTAATAGGTTACTTTTATTTTTTTGATATTATGAATAGTAACTATGGTAATTTTTATTTACTAGAGTTAAAGGTAAATATGGTAATTTAGGGTAAAAATAAGATCATAAAATTATCTTAACACTTTCCAAAAACCTATTGTATGAATAAAAGTCAACCCATATCACCTAAGGGTCGGACTAGATTCATCTCATCGGCTTTTTACCATGAAATAATATAATTATTATTAAAACCAAAGAAAGTGACAACATGTCACTCTCTTAAATCTTATAAGTGTAATAATTTTAATATAGTGATAAACATCATAAAACTTCTGATATAAATAGTACCTATAAATATAATAAAATTATCTACTTCATTTTAATTTATTTATAATTTTTAGGGATTAAATAATTATCATTAATTATGATACAATAGTGATGTTGAAATTATTTTATTAATTGAAATATCAAATAAATGATTTTAAAAGTATTAAACTAAATATTATATGAACTATTTAATGTGATCCACTAATTTTCTAGATAAATATGACATGTTATGAATCAATTAAATCTTTTAGTTCGAACCTATATTCTGTTTATATTTAATTTATATTCAAATAAATGAATAGTGTCAAAATTGACACTATTGTTATTTTATAGAAATTACATTTTATAAAATCGTTTAAAAATCACAAAAAAAATAAAAATTTAAAATTTAAAATTTATATGCTCTAAAATGTAATAAATTATTCAATTATGGATAATTAACAACATATAAGTAATCATTTATATTGATTTAAAATTTAGAATATTATTACCACAAATAAAATTAAAATGATTATATAAGGATAAATCATGTTGATAATGTTTAAAATAAATTCCCAACATGTCTAAATTTTATTGGTTGATTATATTACAACCCTATCTCATCTAAGATTTGGATTTGAGTATTTTTTGGAGGTTTTTAAGTGGGGTTGTAATTTATTATATATTAGTATTTCTTATAATTCCAAAGGTGCCCCACTCCGCCCTTATAAAAGGGCACCTCCTCCCTCTCCTCCTCATACCACATTGAGCCTTCATGCTCATCCAACCTCTGCCAATTTCTCTTCTACACTTCCCTATAAACATCCTATAGGTTCTGGTCTTCTTCAAATACCAATTTTAGTGCCTTAAGAGGAGGATTCAAAGAGGCGTGTCGAAGAAGAGGTAATATCTGTTACCGATTCTTTCAAATTTATTTCCTCTTCTACTTATTATTCATTAGTTGTTTAATTATGAAGTAAAAACATCAGTATAACTAATATATTGATATTTTATTATAAATATGAAACAACCCTGTTTCACCTTCTATCCATCCTACGGAAAATGAAATCACAGCGCGTGCGTACGTACGGAATACCGTCTACACGCCGTTGTGTAATCTATTTTCCACCACCACCTTACTTGGATGGGTATAATTGTGTAAAAAATAAGTATATATGATTATTTTAAAGTGATACTGATTATGAAATAGTATACATACATTTCAATACAATTCCATGATCATGGGAACGATATCATCGCTCGTGCATACGTGCACCCTACCGTCTCCACGATGTGATGTGACTCGTTCTACATGATATTCATTGAATAATGATTATATAAATAAATATAATGATTAAATATGATATATATTACACTAATAACATTCTGTAAATGATTTATCTATAACCTAAAAAGAAGAATAAGAATTTATTCGACAAAACACGCATAAGAACATAAAGCAATAAACACTCGAATAACAAGTAGCAATGAAATATTACCAATAAGAAGCTAAGAGTATGACCATATATGATATAATAACAATTATTATGATTCTATAATAAGTCAATGACATTATTTAAATCATTATACAGTAGGTTTGGACACCTACAAAGCATATCGGTCCTAAGGTAAGGGAAAATCTCACAATCTCATTTTTATCCGAGATTGTTTATACTTCAGAATTTACTGGGGAATATTTATCTTCCACATAAATGTATCCTCAATATGTAATATTATTTCTATCCTCCTACATTCTCTTAAATACAATATTACTCATTGGTGAGTTTTAGTAAAACATATGAATGGAATCTTTTGTCGTTTTTCGTACAAGGTACTTTTTGACTTTTTCGGCCAAAGTATGTGAAGAATGTTTTTTTAACTTACACAACATGAATATATTTTTATGATTTCATAGAAAATTATTTCCATGAAGCTTCCTTTAAAAGTTTTCGGGTTTATTTTTAATCAAATTCTTTTAGTTTAAAATTGTATGACATGTTAATAAAGCAAAAATGTTTTTTTGAAGTAGAAAGGACATTTTCCTCAAGAATGGAGTTCAAGTGTTTTATCAAAATTATTTTCCATATAAGATAATATAGGTTTCTGTTTCTATCCCTATTATTACATTTATTTGATTATGTTTTGATGGAATTATTTTTATAAAGTCCTTTATCTTATATTAATTGTTTTATGATGCCATGAGGTTTAAGAATCCCATTTTTATTACATGGGTTATGCTATTATGTATGAATATTAATTTTGTGGCACACATAAGAATGGTTTCATTATGAGATGGGTGGGACCTATATCTACCTCCAATGAATTGGGTAAAGATTTATATCTCATGAGATAGACATGACTGGAATGGAAAGTTAATCTGGTTCAGTGATACAGGACTGGAATGAGGAGTGAACTCGGTTCAGTAATGGACTTTGTCCGCTATGATAGTCCTGGAAATGAGTCTTGACTAATATGAAATGATTTTCTATGATTATGTGTGTATTCCATAAAGTATAATGTTTTATGTTATGATAATTTGGGATTACATTTCACCACTATGATTTATCCCATGTTATTATATTATGATCTCTTTTGGAGGTTAATATATTCAAAATGTTCTGTTCTTATTAATATGATATGATTGATATTTCTTTTGTTTACCCTTACTGAGCATTTGGGCTCACCCTTTTGTATGTTTACTTTTCCTCAGGTCTGTATGAAGGGTATTAAGTAGAATACGCCAAAAGGGACTCTAGATATGATGAAATAAATGGGAGACAACGTAGATGATTTATGAACCAGTTTTTTATGTTTCTCAGTTTCTAATGACACTATACTTATACGGTCCTTTCATTGTTTTGTTATATTTGTAATAAGTATGCTTCAATTTTTAATTAATAACAATGTTTGTTGGGTATGGGTCGTTATATTTGGTATCAGAGGAAAGGTATAGTCAACCTTTGGAAACTATGATGTGAAAGCCTTAGTAAGAACCCTAAGGATATGTCTAAGAATAGAACACAATCTTAGTGTTTTAGAAATGGCCATGAATAACCTTTGATAAAACCTAAAGTGTGAAATTTTATTACTGATTATGTGGTTTTCCTATTGTAATTATTGTTTGTCATACTATGCTTCTTGGTTTTAGTGAATGGCTGGAACCTGAAGGAACCGTGTTAATGCTGAATATGACGGACAATGCAATGATTGTCCGCCTCGGCAACCAAACGTTATGGGAGCCGGGATGCAAAATCATGTAGCCATGCTCACAAAACTTTATCAAGCTATGAATAATGTAGGACTTCAAAACGAGAAAAGGAAGGAACAAAATTCTGTTGAATCCTTCATGAGGCAGCGTCCACCTTCATTTAGTGGGTCTTCTGATCCATTAGTGGCTGAACAATGGATCAGTACCACTGAAAAGATATTTTCAGTCCATCAATGTTCTGAGCATGATAACATCATCTTAGAATTATATTATTTTGAAGTTGAAGATGATCAATGGTAGAATCTTATCAATAATACGAGGCAAAGGGATGAAATTGAGTCCATTGAATGGGATGAGTTGAAGAACTTATTTTCCAATAAGTACTTCCCTCGTATTCATCGAACAATGATAGAGAAGGAGTTTCTTGAACTGAAGAAAAAGGATGATGAATCTGTTGGTACCTACGAAGCAAATTTTACAATAGATGCAAGGTACGCTTCTGGAATTATTATCCAACCTGAGAGTAAAATCGGTCGATTCTTTAGTGGCTTAAAACCATGTCTTAGAAGGGCGTTAGCCATAAGGGAATTCAATAGCTATGAGGAAATTTTTCGATGTGCTCTCAAGGTTGAGATGGAGATTGGAGTGACCCTTCAGTCATATGGGTTTGATAAGAAGAGGAAAATGGAATTTAAAGGAAAATCTAAAGACCACACTGAAAGGAAGATGAGTTTTCCTTTATGCTAAATTTGTGGAAAGAAACATGGAGGGAATTTTCTTAAAGGGACAAGAAAATGATTTAAGTGTGTAAAAGAAGGTCATCGGGAAATTGAATGTTGAAATAATGGGAAGAAGATGTCTAATGATGCGAACAAAGAAAGGGATATATAGAATGCACCTCCAACACTTCAATGATTCAAGTGCAAGGAGATGGGTAATTAATGAAATCAATTCCCTAATCCAATGGTGGTTGATGATGATCGACGTCAACAAACTCTCAAGGCCAATGACAAATGAAAGTCATATGAAATTACTATCGGCGATGTGGAGTATGAAAACGACATGGTGAAATGTACACTTACCATCCACTCTGAAGTAGAAAATGTTTTATTTGATTCTATATCGACCCACTCTTTTATTTCTGAAGTATTTCCTAAGGGCATCGTCGTATTAACTCAACAATTAGATTTTGAGTTAGCTGTGACAACTCCTAATGGAATAACGGTCTCATAAAAAGTTTATAATTCTTCTCCAATTCACATTTGTGGGAAACTGCTTCCTGCAAATCTTGTGATCCTTCCTTTAGTGGAATTTGATGTGATTCTTGGCATGGATTGGATTTCTTTATACAGAGCTCATATCAATTTCCAAATAAGGGAAATCACATTTAATATTCCCGATCAATATACTACCATCTATCGATGCAAGGATTAATATAACCTTACAGTGGAAATTTCATCCATATTATGGGTCTTGATTCCAATAAATGAAGGTTATTTATCTCAAATGGTTGGAGGGAAACTCATGATTAAGAATACACCCATTGTACGGGAGTTTGATGAAGTCTTTCTGGAGTAATTTCCAGGTCTTCCACAAAATCGTGAAGTTGATTTTTCAATAGAACACATATCAGGTGCTATTCCCATTTCAAAGACACCTTATAGAATGGCCCCAATTGAGTTGGAGTAATTGAAGAAGAAACAACAAGAGAATCTTGATAAAGGATTCCTACGCCCTAGTGTGTCACCTTGGGGAGCACCTGTTCGGTTTGTTAAGAAGAATGATGGATCAATGAGACTCTGCGTTGATTATCGAGAACTTAACAAGATCACTATCAAGAAAAAATATCCTCTCCCATGAATTGATGACTTATTTGACCAACTACTTGGAGCCCAATACTTTTCCAATATTGATCTTCATTTAGGGTATCATCAATTAAGGGTCAAAAAAAAGGATATACCAAAGATGACATTCCGTACAAGGTATGGACACTGTGAATTTATAGTGATGTCATTTGGTCTTACTAATGCCCCTGATATCTTCATGGATCTAATGAATAGAGTCTTTAGAGACTATCTTGATCAGTTTGTGGTAGTATTTATAGACGATATTATTGTCTATTCAAAGAGCAAGGAATAACATGAATATCACTTGAGAATTGTATTAAAGACCCTAAGAAAGGAGAAGCTTTATGCAAAATTTACCAAGTGTGAATTTTGGCTTCAAAAAGTTTCATTTTTGCTCACATAATCTCCAAAAAGGGGATATCTGTGGATCCAGCAAAGACAAAGGTTATCAAAATATGGTCGATACCAACAACAGTAACTGAGATCCGAAGTTTTCTTGGTTTGGCTGGATATTATCGACGTTTTGTGGAATATTTTCATGATTATCTAATCCACTCACCATGTTGACTCGAAAAGGAGTTAAGTTCGTGTGGATGGAGGAGTGTGAAGAGAATTTCAAGGAGATGAAAAGAAGGTTATCTAGTGCACCTGTGCTCACACTGCATTCTAGTGGAGAAAGGTTTGTGATCTATAGTGATGCATCCAAGAAGGGATTGAGGTGTGTTCTCTTGAAAAATGATATGGTGATATATTATGCCTCACGACAATTGAAAATCCATGAGCAAAATTAACCAACTCATCATTTGGAGTTAGCTGCGGTAATCTTTTCATTAAATATTTGGAGGCATTATCTTTATGGTGAAAGGTGGGATATTTATACTTATCATAAAAGTTTAAAGTATATTTTCACACAAAGGAGCTGAATATGTGCCAAATAAGATGGTTGGAGCTGATTAAGGATTACGACTGCTCAATTCATTACCACCCTGGGAAAGAAAACAAGGTGGTAGATGCATTAAGTCAACAAGACCATACTAGCTTATCCATGATGAGGATCTCAAATTATCCAATATTTATGTATTTACAAAGGATGGATCTTGGAATTATAATGGAAGGGGAAAAATCTTATATTTTTCAAATGAATGTTCAACCATCTATGCATGTGATGATTAAAGAGGCACAAAAAGAAGATGTAGAGTTACAGAAGAAGGTGAGAAATATTCCTAAATTCAACCTTGATTGTGATGGGATAATAAAGTTCAGGAATTGGGTTTTTGTTCCTCCCATTCAAGAATTAAAGAAGGAGCTATTGGATGAGGATCAAAGTTCTTCATTCTCTATTCATCTTGGAAGCACAAAGATGTATAGGGACCTGAAAGAGTATTTCTGGTGGGATGGCCTGAAAAGAGATGTTGATGAATATGTCTCTCGATGCTTGTTTTTTCAGCAAGTTAAAGCTGAGAGACAGAAGTCTAAGGGGATGTTAAAACCATTACCCATACCTGAATGGAAATGGGAAAACATCACTATGGACTTTTTCACTAGACTTCCTAAAACATTCAAAGACAATAATGCTATTTGGGTCATAGTTGATCGTCTTACAAAGTCGTCACACTTAATTGCTCTTAGAGAAGATTTCTCTATGGATCAACTTTCTAGGATATATGTAAAGGATGTGATAAGATTTCATGGAGTACCACATCCCATTATATCTGATTGGGATCCGAGGTTTACCTCGATGTTCTGGCGAAGTCTTCAGCATACTCTAGATACAGAGTTGAGTTTCAGCACTTTTTATCATCCTCAGACAGATGGTCAGTCTGAGAGAACAATTAAAACTCTAGAAGGCATGTTTAGAGATTGCTCTATGGATTTCAAAGGTTGTTGGGATTAACACCTACCTTTGGTGGAATTTTCATATAATAATAGCTTTCACTCCAGTATTCAAATTGCTCCTTATGAAGCTCTCTATGGAACGAAATTCCAAACTCCAACTTGCTGGGATGAAGTTGGGGAAAGAAAGTTATTAGGACCTGATCTTGTTGATGAGATGGAAGAAAAGGTATGATCTATTCAAAAACACATAAGAGTAGCTCAGAGTCGACAAAAAGGTTATGCCGATAACTGAAGAAAAGTCCTAGAGTTTGAAATGGGTGATAAAGCGTTCTTACGAATATCTCCTTGGAAGAGAGTAATGAGATTTGGAAGGAAGGGAAAGCTGATGTAACAGTCCAAGATTTTATGAAAAATATTCTTTTTAATTTCACTAATGTCTTGTGTTGTACGCTACACCAAAAGAAGCTTTCACAACACGCATCCTTTACTTGACTTGCATTACACGCAATCGCAACCTTCCTCGATAGCGTGTGTAGTACGCAATACTGAGTTTCACGAAACAACGATATGCTATTAAAATATTATTAAAACAAGCCGTTATGAATAGTAATAACCACTTTTTAAAATTTTAGAAATTTTATCTCTCAAAATGGAATTCATTTTTGGATTCGGAGTATCGAATTTAGCCTAAGGTGAAATTTTGGTACATTTCGGATAACTTTCATATTCTGATGAATAGTGAAAATTACTAAATTATAATTAAAAACAACTTTTTTAATCGAAATAATTAATAGTGATAAATTATTAATTTGAGTGGTTTTAAAGTATATTTAGAATATATTTTTACAATTCAATACAATGTTGGTCATTGGATGTAATTTCACATTTAAACCAGACATAATCAAGTGTCAATCTTTTGATAGATATTGTTTGTTAAAAAAAACACGCTATTTGTTTTAACAGCGGGATTTAATTATAAAATTAATTAATGCAACTTCTATGTTATGAATTTGGTAAAATAGACTTCATTTTTGAACTCAGAATATGAAATATAGCTTAGGATGAAATTTTGGAATTGTTCTGAAAAACATCAATTTTTGATGAATAGTGAAACTACAAAGTGGTAGTTAAAAAAAACTGAATTTTTCATAAAACTTAATTTTACCGCTTTTGTGAATGGAATTTCAAAAATCTGAGAGACACGGTTGATGTAAGTAAGTAAAATGTGGTTCAATGAGATAAAAATAATTTTTGGTGAATAGTAACTTTTTACTTTTTTTTACCGCGGTTAATAGTAAATAGGGTAACTAAGGGTAAATATGATATTAATATTACCCTAACACATGTCCTAATTCTATTGGACAAGTGTATCTCAACCAAAAACAACCTTAAGTGTAAAATATTATCTTTTAGGCCCACTTGGATTAGATTAGGACATTTATTATTATTTAATTCAAAGAAGAGTTAAAATAGTTAAAATCAAAGCTTAATAAGTAAATCATTTTTAATATGGGGTTATACATAAGATAAATTCGACTATAAATATTCATTAGAAAGCTAAAAGGATTTAATACATAATGGTATTTTATTTTTAATTTTTAGACATTAAATAATTTAATTTATTTATGACACAATGATGATGCAGTAATTATCTTATTTATGAAATATTGACATAATTGATGTTATAAACACCAAAATAAATCTAATTTGAGACTTTTTATGAATTACAAATATTTTCTAGGTTACTATGATATATTAGTGTTGATTTAATCAACTTGGTTCGAACATATAATTCTGTTATGACTTTCAGAAAAATCATATATCAAATAGTGTCAAAATTGACACAAAATAGTTTTTAAATAAAATATTATATTATTAATTGTTATTTTATTCCTAAAAATCTAAGGCTCGTCCAAATGACTTAGATAAGGATATATATATTAATAATAAACAATTTGGGGTTCGTTTGGCATGTTATAGTAAGTGTATTAACCATATAGTGAAAGAAAACAAAAAGACACGGTAAAAGTTAAATTATTTAACTTAGAGTTAAATCTAATTGATAAGGTTAAAATAATATCCTAAACTTGTCTAAATCCTATTGGTTGATAGGATTTCGACCCTTCCCCGCTTTATCTTCGAAATAATACCCTTTGGAACCATTTTAAACCGATTTTGACTTTAATATAAAATAATATTTTGAGATATTCCTAAGGTGCCCCTCTCCTCCCTTATAAAAGGGCACCTCCTACCCCTTCTCCTCACACCAATTTGAGCACTCAAGCTCGGCCAAACCCTGAAAAAATCTCTTCTCCACTTCCCTAGCAACATCCTAGAGGTTCTGGTCTTCCTCAAAGACCAATTTTAGTGCCCTAAGAGGAGGTCTCAAAGAGGCGTTTCAAAGAAGAGGTAATAACCATTACCGATCTTTTCAATTTATTTCTTCTTCAACTTCTTCTTCTTTAGTTGTTTCATGACAAAGTAATAACATCAGTATTACTTACATACTGATATGTTATTATAAATATGAAACAACCCTAATTCACCTTCTATCTAACCTACGGAAAAATGAAATCACCGCGCGTGCGTATGTACGGAATACTGTCTCCACGCCGTGGTGTAATCTATTTTCCTCCACCACATTAATTGGATGGGTATAATGGTGTAATTAGTAACTATATATGATTATTATAAAGTTATATTGATAGTGAAATAGTATACATACACTTCAACACAATTCCACGACCATGGGAATGTTATCATCGCTCGTGCGTACGTACGGACTACCGTCTCCACAACGCGATGGGATTCATTCTCCATGTTAACCATTTAAGAATGATTATAAAGTATATATAAGAAATAATAATGAAATATATGAAATTATAAAGCTACTGTATTTATGTATATATATATATATATATGTATGTCATCTACTTACTTCCATTCAAGACAATAAGGAAAGGAAAACAGCGTTCATGCGTACGTACGGACTACCGTCTCCATTAACGGTGTTTTTCATTTCATTTATCTATCTATTATATATATATATACTGAATATATATGATATATAAATCATATTATATATTCTGGAAGTATCTAAATCATGATATAAGTAATAATAATGTCAAGAACAACAAGTCAAAACACCTACGACAAATGAAACGATTTTACCCAAAACGCTTCTTTAACATGGAATTTACAAAAGAACGGGTAATATAATGTCATAAGTGAACCATATATGATATCATAACAGTGAATATGATTCTGTAATAAGTCAATGACATTATTTAAATCATTATACAGGAGGTTCGGACACATACGAAGCAAATCGGACCTAAGGTAAGGGAAATATCACAATCTCACTTTTATCCGAGATTGTTTTTACTTTGGCAATTACTGGGGTGTATTTTATCATCCACATCCATGTTTCATCAATATTTAATATTATTTCCATCCACCTACAATTTTTTAAATCCATTTTTACCCTTCGGTGAGTTTTTAGTAATATGAATGAAAGGAATCTTTTGTCGTTTTTCGTACGAGGTACTTTTTGACTTTTCCGACAAAAGTACGAAGAATGTTTTTTTAACTTATACGAAAAGAATGGATTTTTAAAACATTATTTCCAAGAATCTTCCTTTATAAGTTTTCATGTTTATTTTTAATCAACTTCTTTTAGTTTATAATTGTATGATATGTTAAGAAAAGAAAAGTGTTTTTGAAGTAGAAAGGATATTTTCCTCAAGAATGAAGTTCAAGTATTTTATCAAAATTATTTTCCATCTAAGATAATAAAAGGGTTCTGTTTTTATCCCTATTATTACATGGATTTGATTATTTTGTGATGGAAATATTTTTATGATTTCCTTTATCTTATATGAATTGTTTTATGATGTCATGTTGTTTAAGAATCCCATTTTTATTACGTGGATTACGCTATGATGTATGGTTTATGATTATGTGGCACACATAAGAAAGGATTCATTATAAGATGGGTGGGACCTATATCTCCCTCCAATGCATTGGGTAAAGATTTTATATCTCATGAGATAGACAGGGCTGGAACGGTAGGTTATACCGGTTCAGTGAAACAGGACTGAAATGAGGGTTACTCGATTCAGAAAGGGACTTTGTCCACTAAGATAGTCTTGGCAATGAGTCTTGACTAACAAGAAATGATTCTCTATGATTATGTGTGAATGTCACAAAGTTTCATGTTTTAGGTTATGATTATTGTGATTACATTTCACTGCCATGATTTATCCCATGTTATGAAATTATGATCTCTTTTGCAGGTTAAGATTTCCAAAATTTATGTGCTTGTGTATACGATGAGATTTATATTTCTTTTGTTTACCCTTACTGAGCATTTGAGCTCACCCTTTTATGTTTTCTTTTTCCCAGGATATAAATAATGGTTTTAGGTAAAAAAAAGGGAAGATCTTTATGGGAGATTTTGAAGATCTTTCACCACGTTTAGAAGATTATATTCCGAGTTTCCAAAGACACTAAACTATTACGATCCTTGTGTGTGTATTTTTGTTTTGTACTAAGTATTCCGCAAAAGTAATGTAATGTCCATGTACGATAAGATTCGGGTCTCTACAGTTGGTATCAGAGGAAAGGTTTAGTCAACCTTTGGAAACTAGGATGCGAAAACGTTAGTGAGATCCCTAGAGATATTTCTACGGTATGTCTAGGGATGTCCCTAAGGTTAAGTATACGTATAGGTTATAGTACTAGAACTACGCTAACGATCATAGAATTAAAACTATGATGTTAGATATTGAAGGTACTCCCCCTTTATTATGTTGTTTTCCCTAGCATGAGTTTTTCCTCTCACACTATTCTTTTTGGGTTTTAGATGACGGCATGGAACCCGAAGGAACCGTGTTGATCAATGCAATGGAAAATGCATTGATTGTCCTCCTGAACAAACAAATGTTATGGGAGATGGAGTGAAAAATCTTATTTCTATACTTACACAAGCTATGAATCATTCAGGACTTCCAAATGAGCAGAGAAGGGAACAATATTCTATTGAGTCCTTCATGAGGCAACATCCACCTTCTTTTAGTGGGTCTTCTGATCCACTTGTTGCTGAACAATGGATCAGTACCACTGAAAAGATATTTTCAGTTCTTCAATGTTATGAACATGATAAAGTCATCTTAGCAATATATCGTTTGGAAGGTGAAGCTGATCAATGGTGGAATCTTATCAAGAATACAAGGCAAAGAGATGAAATTGAGTCCATGGAATGGGACGAGTTCAAGAACATATTTTTCAATAAGTACTTACCTCGTATTCTTCGAACAAAGATGGAGAAGGAGTTTCTTGAACTAAAGCAAAAGGATGATGAATCTGTTGGTATATACGAAGTGAATTTTACAAGACTTGCAAGGTATGCATCTGGCATTATCATCCAACCTGAAAGTAAAGTTGATCGATTTTTCAGTGGCTTAAAACCAAGTCTTCGAAGGGCATTGGCTATAAGAGACTTCAGTAGCTATGAAGAAATTGTGCGTTGTGCTATCAAGGTAGAAATGGAAGTTGGTTTTACATATCCATCTCATGGTTTTGATAAGAAACAAAAGATGGAGGTCAAGGAGAAATCTCAGAATAATGGTGAAAAGAAGATTAATGTTTCCTTATGCACAAAGTGTGGAAAGAAGCATGGTGGAGATTGTCTTAAAGGGACTAGAAAATGTTTTAAGTGTGGAAAAGAAGGTCATCGGTCAGCTGAGTGTCGAAGTAATGGAAAAAGGGTTTCTAATGATGTGAATAAAGCAAACACTGCAGAGAACGCACCACCAACACTTCAATGCTTCAAGTGCAAGGAAATGGGGCATTATGCTAATAAATGCCCTAATCCAAGGGTTAGTGATGATCAACATGAACAACCACTGAAGGAAAAGGACAAAGGGTAGTCACATGCGATCACTATTGGCGATGTTGAATATGACATCGATGTGGTGGAATGATTAAGTGTTTATGTAATGGGATTCCAAAATAATATTTTATCATGGAGTATTGCAATATTTATGTATTGGTCTAATGTGGTATTCAAAGTGATTGAGATATTTTTTTGGAAATAAGATGATATGCGCATAATGAAGGGAAAACGAGAAAATGAAATGTTTAACAGTATTCATGAGATCATGATTGATATAAGGACTAAGTGATATCATTGTTTGAGTATATAGAATTTTGAGGATTTTGGTGTGTGGAAAGTGTTAACTTTTAACTGCATTCAAGTTTTCACTAAGGTTCAATGGGTATTCAAGAGAATACATGATTATGGACTTTGAATGTTTGGAATGTGACCAACAAAACATATCTAATGATATATGGGGTTCAACGATGGTATTAAATCTCGGGTAATCGTTTTCACTATGTTATGAGAGTGGACTGCAGTATTATGGATAAGCCTAAAGATTGGAATGGATTATGTTGGACATAAGTTAGTATTGTTTAAGGATATAAGTTTTTTCGATATTATTGATGGGATGTTATAGTAATATAGTTTTAGAAAAAGGACAACATGCAGGACGGGCGACAGCCCATCGCTTCGGACGAGGCTGTGGGAATCGAACCCACAACCGAAGTGCGACTGGCCTTTATTGCCTACCACTGGCCTACAGGAAGTCCCTGTTTAGTAGAAACTAGTTTTATTATATTATGCAGTACGATATATGAAGTATAAGTCCATTTTAGGAACCATATATGATTAATCTCGCTATAGATCGACTTATGTATATAATTTGCTAACCTTTTGTTTAAGACAGATGGAATGACCCATCCTTCTATCACATGATCTGCTAATGCTTCACGAATAACAAATTCAACTTCATTTCTTTATGATATGAAGTGGAAATTGTTCAATTCACGAACAACAGTGAGATTGTAACAAAATCATGTAAGTATTTCTTTTAATTCATCAACTTTAGGGAAATGATCTTGAAAACCAAAAATTTTGTCCTAGTGCTCTTATATCTGATTAATCAGATGGTACCTTAGATCGTCACAAATTTATGGCTTTGTGATTGCTAGCTTTTCCATAGCCATGTTCTCTACCACTCTCCATCAGAACATGATGGTTAGATTTCTCTTCTATATCCATATTTTCACCTATGTGGAAACCCAGTGATTAGTTTATTTGGGTAACCGTTACGTTTCATACTTTTGTTTTTAAATATTGGTTTTGGTATTCCTTTTTACGATGTGGGTTTCTATTAAAGAAACTTTCGAATAGTAAACCATTTATAACCCCGATGAATTTCGAGGGCGAAATTCATTTTAAGGGGGGTAGAATGTAACAGCCCAAGATTTTATGAAAAATATTCCTTTTAATTTCACTAATGTCTTGTGTTGTACGCTACACCAAAATAAGCTTTCACAACACGCATCCTTGACATTCCTTGCATTACACGCAATCACAACCTTCCTCGATAGCATGTGTAGTACGCAATACTGAGTTTCACGAAACAACGATATGCTATTAAAATATTATTAAAACTAGCCGTTATGAATAGTAATAACCAATTTTTAAAATTTTAGAAATTTTAGCTCTCAAAATGGACTTCATTTTTGGATTCGGATTATCGAATTTAGCCTAAGGTGAAATTTTGGTACATTTCGGATAACTTTCATATTCTGAAGAATAGTGAAAATTACTAAATTATAATTAAAAACAACTTTTTTAATCGAAATAATTAATAGTGATAAATTATTAATTTGAGTGGTTTTAAAGTATATTTAGAATATATATTTACAATTCAATACAATGTTAGTCATTGGATGTAATTTCACATTTAAACCAGACATAATCAAGTGTCAATCTTTTGATAGATATTGTTTGTTAAAAAAAACACGCTATTTGTTTTAACAGCGGGATTTAATTATAAAATTAATTAATGAAACTTCTATGTTATGAATTTGGTAAAATAGACTTCATTTTTGAACTCAGAATATTAAATATAGCTTAGGATGAAATTTTGGCATTGTTCTGAAAAACATCAATTTCTGATGAATAGTGAAACTACTAAGTGGTAGTTAAAAATAACTGAATTTTTCATAAAACTTAATTTTACCGCTTCTGTGAATGGAATTTCAGAAATCTGAGAGACACAGTTGCTGTCAGTAAGTAAAATGTGGTTCAATGAGATAAAAATAATTTTTGGTGAATAGTAACTTTTTACTTTTTTTTACCGCGGTTAATAGTAAATAGGGTAACTAAGGGTAAATATGATATTAATATTACCCTAACACATGTCCTAATTCTATTGGACAAGTGTATCTCGACCAAAAACAACCTTAAGTGTAAAATATTATCATTTAGGCCCACTTGGATTAGATTAAGACATTTATTATTATTTAATTCAAAGAAGAGTTAAAATAGTTAAAATCAATGTTTAATAAGTAAATAATTTTTAATATTGGGTTATACATAAGATAAATTAGACTATAAATATTAATTAGAAAGATAAAATTATTTCCTACATAATGGTATTTTATTTGTAATTTTTAGACATTAAATAATTTAATTTATTTATGACACAATGATGATGCAATAATTATCTTATTTATGAAATATTGACATAATTGATGTTATAAACACCAAAATAAATGTAATTTGAGACTTTTTAGGAATTACACAAATTTTCTAGGTTACTATGATATATTAGTGTTGATTTAATCAACTTGGTTCGAACATATAATTCTGTTATGACTTTCAGAAAAATCATATATCAAATAGTGTCAAAATTGACACAAAATAGTTTTTAAATCAAATATTATATTATTAATTGTTATTTTATTCCTAAAAATCTATGGTTCGGCCAAATTACTTAGATAAGGATATATATATTAATAATAAACAATTTGGGGTTCGTTTGGCATGTTATAGTAAGTGTATTAACCATATAGTGAAAGAAAACAAAAAGACACGGTAAAAGTTAAATTATTTAACTTAGAGTTAAATCTAATTGATAAGGTTTAAATAATATCCTAAACTTGTCTAAATCCTATTGGATGATAGGATTTCAACACTTCCCCACTTTAGCTTCGAAATAAGACCCTTTGGAACCATTATAAACCGATTTTTACTTTAATATAAAATAATATTTTGAGATATTCCAAAGGTGCCCCTCTCCTCCCTTATAAAAGGGCACCTCCTCCCCCTTCTCCTCACACCAATTTGAGCACTCAAGATCGTCCAACCCCTGACAAAATCTCTTCTCCACTTCCCTAGAAACATCCTAGAGGTTCTGTTCTTCCTCAAAGACCAATTTTATTGCCCTAAGAGGAGGTCTCAAAGAGGCGTTTCAAAGAAGAGGTAATAACCATTACCGATCTTTTCAATTTCTTTCTTCTTCAACTTCTTCTTCTTTAGTTGTTTCATGACAAAGTAATAACATCAGTATTACTTACATACTGATATGTTATTATAAATATGAAACAACCCTAATTCACCTTCTATCCATCCTACGGAAAAATGAAATCACCGCGCGTGCGTACGTACGGAATACCGTCTCCACGCCGTGGTGCAATCTATATTCCTCCACCACATTAATTGGATGGGTATAATGGTGTAATGAGTAACTATATATGATTATTATAAAGTTATATTGATACTGAAATAGTATACATACACTTCAACACAATTCCACGACCATGGGAATGTTATCATCGCTCGTGCGTACGTACGGACTACCGTCTCCACGACGTGATGAGATTCATTCTCCATGTTAACCATTTAAGAATGATTATAAAGTATATATAAGAAATAATAATGAAATATATGACATTATAAAGCTACTGTATTTATGTATATATATAGATATATGTATGTCATCTACTTACTTCCATTCAAGACAATAAGGAAAGGAAAACAGCGTTCATGCGTACGTACGGACTACCGTCTCCATGAACGGTGTTTTTCATTTCATTTATCTATATATTATATATATATATATATACTGAATATATATGATATATAAATCATATTTTATATTCTGGAAGTAAGTAAATCATGATATAAGTAATAATAATTTCAAGAACAACAAGTCAAAACACCTACGATAAATGAAACGATTTTACCCAAAACGCTTCTTTAACATGGAATTTACAAAAGAACGGGTAATATAATGTCATAAGTGAACCATATATGATATCATAACAATGAATTTGTTTCTGTAATAAGTCAATGACATTATTTAAATCATTATACCGGAAGTTCGGACACATACGAAGCAAATCGGACCTAAGGTAAGGGAAATAGCACAATCTCACTTTTATCCGAGATTGTTTTTACTTTGGTAATTACTGGGGTGTATTTTATCATCCACATCTATGTTTCATCAATATGTAATATTATTTCCATCCACCTACAATTTTTTAAATCCATTTTTACCCTTCGGTGAGTTTTTAGTAATATTTATGAAAGGAATCTTTTGTCGTTTTTCGTACGAGGTACTTTTTGACTTTTCTGACAAAAGTACGAAGAATGTTTTTTTAACTTATACGGAAAGAATGGATTTTTAAAACATTATTTCCAAGAATCTTACTTTATAAGTTTTCATGTTTATTTTTAATCTACTTCTTTTAGTTTATAATTGTATGACATGTTAAGAAAAGAAAAGTGTTTTTGAAGTAGAAAGGATATTTTTCTTAAGAATGAAGTTCAAGTATTTTATCAAAATTATTTTCCATCTATGATAATAAAAGGGTTCTGTTTTTATCCCTATTATTACATGGATTTTATTATGTTGTGATGGAAATATTTTTAAGAATTCCTTTATCTTATATGAATTGTTTTATGATGTCATGTTGTTTAAGAATCCCATTTTTATTACGTGGATTACGCTATGATGTATGGTTTATGATTATGTGGCACACATAAGAAAGGATTCATTATAATATGGGTGGGACCTATATCTCCCTCCAATGTATTGGGTAAAGATTTTATATCTCATGAGATAGACAGGGCTGGAACGGTAGGTTATACCGGTTCAGTGAAACAGGACTGAAACGAGGGTTACTCGATTCAGAAAGGGACTTTGTCCACTAAGATAGTCTTGGCAATGAGTCTTGACTAATAAGAAATGATTCTCTATGATTATGTTTGAATGCCACAAAGTTTCATGTTTTAGGTTATGATTATTGTGATTACATTTCACTGCCATGATTTATCCCATGTTATGAAATTATGATCTCTTTTGCAGGTTAAGATTTCCAAAAGTTATGTGCTTGTGTATACGATGAGATTTATATTTCTTTTGTTTACCCTTACTGAGAATTTGAGCTCACCCTTTTATGTTTTCTTTTGCCCAGGATATAAAGAATGGTTTTAGGTAAAAAAAAGGGAAGATATTTATGGGAGATTTTGAAGATCTTTCACCACGTTTAGAAGATTATATTCCGAGTTTCCAAAGACACTAAACTATTACGATCCTTGTGTGTGTATTTTTGTTATGTACTAAGTATTCCGCAAAAGTAATGTAATGTCCATGTACGATAAGCTTCGGGTCTATACAGCTGAGCCCTATCGGTCCTTTCTAAATACTAGATCATGTTGGGAAGGTAGCTTACCAATTGGCACTTCCACCGAATCTCTCTCAAGTTCACGATGTGTTCCATGTATCTCTCCAGAGAAAGTACATACCTGATCCTTCACTTATACTATGCTCAGAAGTTGTACCGCTGGAGAAAGATCTTTCTTATGAAGAACAGCCAATAGAAATTATGGATCGTAGCGAAAATTTTCTACGGAACAAGACCACTCGCTTGGTGAATGTTTTATGGGGGAACCACCAATTAGAAGAAGTTACTTGGGAGCTTGAGGATATGATGAGGGAGAGGTATCCTCATCTGTTTGTTACGAAGTAACGAATATCGAGGGAGAAATTCATTTTAAGGGGGTAGAATGTAACACCCTGATATTTTATGAGAATTATATTTTTTTGTCTTATGTTATATGCAACATCAAAGGAATCTTTCACTGTACACAACACTATCTTGGCTTGCTTTACAGGCAATCACGACCTTCCTGGATAACATGTGTAGTAAGTAATACCGAGTTTCACTAAACAACGATATATTATTATAATATTATAAACTCGTCGTTATGAATAGTATTAAATTAATTTTTAATTTTATAACATTAATATTCAACTTACATATTTTCTAAAACATGGTATGTGAACAAAATAAATTTTTCGTGTAAAATAAGTATTTTTCAAAAAAAATGCAGTTTTGTCGCCTTTTGATGATGCACCAAATTTAAATATAGTTTTTGACATGTTTATAAGTTTAATTTGAAAAAATAAAATTCTTCTATGGAATCAGGATATAAAAATTTACTTTGGATAAATTTTTCATATTTTTCTGATAACTTTCATATTTTAATGAATAGTAAAAACCCGCTATATTTTAATTAAAAACAACTTTGTTCATCGCAATAATTTATATGGTTAAATTATAATATTTAATGGTTTTAAATTATAAATTGAATAAATATTTTCCATCTAATATAATGTATGTCATTAGCATTAATTTTACATTTAATTCATAGGTAAAAACATTTCAATCTTTGGCAATGTTTTAACTTTTAAAACTCATTTTCTTAACAACAGGAATAATTTTAAATTAATTACTGAAAATTCTGTGTTTTGAATTATAAAAAATTGATTCCATATTTTGATTCAGTGGGTCGAAATTATGTCAATAGGTTACTTTTATTTTTTTATCATGAATAGTAACTATGGTAATTTTTATTTACTAGAGTTAAAGGTAAATCTAGTAATTAAGGGTAAAAATAAGATTTTAAAATTACCCTAACACTTTCCAAAATCCTATTGGATGAATAAAAGTCAACCCATATAACCTAAGGGTCGGACTAGATTCATTTCATGGGATTTTGACCATGAAATAATATAATTATTATTAAAACCAAAGAAAGTGACAACATGTCACTCTCTTAAATCTTACATGTGTAATAATTTTAATTTAGTGATAAACATCATAAAACATCAGATATAAATAATCCATAGAAATATAATAAATTTATCTACATAATATGGATTTATTTATAATTTTTAGGGATTAAATAATTAACATTAATTTTGACACAATAGGGATGTTGAAATTATTTTATTGATTGAAATATCAAATAAATGATTTTAAAATTATTAAAATAAATATTATATGAACTATTTAATGTGAACCAATAATTTTATAGATAAATATGACCTGTTAGGAATCAATTAAATTTTTTATTTAGAACATATCTTCTCTGTATATTTTATTTAAATTCAAATAAATGAATAGTGTCAAAATTGACACTATTGTTATTTTATAAAAATTACATATTATAAAATCGTTTAAAAATCACAAAAATATTTAAAAATTATAAATTAAACTTTATATGGTATAAAATTTAATAAAGTATACAATTATGGATAATTCACAACATATAAGTAATTATTTAAAATGATTTAAAATTTAGAATATTATTACAACAAATAAAATTAAATATATTATATAAGGATAAATCTTGTTCATAATGTTTAAAATAAATTCCCAACTTGTCTAAATTTTATTGGTTGATGATATTAAAACCCTATATCATAAAATATTATGATTTGAGTCATTTTTGGAGGATTTTAACTGGGTCGAAATTTATTATAAATTAATATTTCTTATAATTCCAAAGGTGCCCCTCTCCTCCCTTATTGGTTGATGAGATTACAACCATACTTCTTATTCATTAGTTGTTTCATTATAAAGTAACAACATAACTGTCACTAATATACTTATATATTATTATAAATATTAAACAAACCTATTTCACCTTCTATCCATCCTACGGAAAACGAAATCACCGCGCGTGCGGACATACGGAATACCGTCTCCACGCCGTGGTGTAATCTGTTTTCCACCACCACCTTAATTGGATGGGTATAATTGTATAAATAATAACTATATATGATTATTTTAAAGTTATACTTATTCTGAAATAGTATACATACACTTCAATACAATTCCACGATCATGGGAACGATATCATCGCTTGTGCGTATGTACGGTCTACCGTCTCCACGATGTGATGCGACTCGTTATACATGTTCTTCATATAATAATGATTAAATAAATGAATTTAATGAGTAAATATGATATATATTACATTAATAACATTATGTAAATGAGTTATCTATAAACTAAAAAGACGAATAAGAATTTATTCGACAAAACACACATAAGAACATAAAGCAATAAACACCCGAATAACAAGTAGCAATGAAATATTACCAATAAGAAGCTAAGAATATGACCATATATGATATCATAACAATTAGTATGATTCTGTAATAAGTCAATGACATTATTTAAATCATTTTACAAGAGTTTTGGACACGTACAAAGCATACCGGGCCTAAGGTAAGGGAAAATCTTGCAATCTCATTTTTATCCGAGATTGTTTGTACTTCTGAATTTACTGGGAAATATTTATCATCCACATCCATGTTTCCTCAATATGTAATATTATTTCTATCCTCCTACAATTTCTTAAATCTAATATTACTCATTGGTGAGTTTTAGTAAAATATATGAAAGGAATCTTTTGTCATTTTTCGTACAAGGTACTTTTTGACTTTTCCGGCCAAAGTATGAGAAGAATGTTTTTTTAACCTATATGACATGAATGGATTTTTATGATTTCATAGAACATTATTTACATGAAGATTCCTTTACAAGATTTCAAGTTTAGTTTTAATCAACTTCTTTTAGTTTAAAATTTCATGACATGTTAAGAAAAGAAAAATGTTTTTTGAAGTAGAAAGGATATTTTCCATAAGAATGGAGTTCAAGTGTTTTATCCAAATTATTTTCCATATAAGATAATATAGGGTTCTGTTTATATCCCTAATGTTACATTGATTTTATTATGTTGTGATGGAATTATTTTTATGAAGTCCTTTATCTTATATGAATTGTTTTATGATGTCACGAGGTTTAAGAATCCCATTTTTATTACAAGGGTTATGATATGATATATGCATTATGATTTTGTGTCACACATAAGAATGGTTTCATAATGAGATGGGTGGGACCAATATCTCCCACCAATGCATTATGTAAATATTTATATCTCACGAGATAGACATGGCTGGAACAGCAAGTTAATTCAGTTCAGTGATACAAGACTGGAACGTGGAGTGAACTCGGTTCAGTAATGGACTTTATCCGCTATGATAGTCTTGGCAATAAGTCTTGACTAATATGAAATTATTTTCTATGATTATGTGTGTATGCCGCAATGTATCATGTTTTATGTTATTATTATTTGGGATTACATTTTACCACTATGATTTATCCCATGATAAGATATTATGATCTCTTTTGCAGGTTAAGATATTCAAAATGTTATGTTCTTATGAATATGATATGATTGATATTTCTTTTGTTTACCCTTACTGAGAATTTGAGCTCACCCTTTGGTATGTTTTCTTTTTCCCAGGTCTGGATGAAGGGTACTAAGTAGAATATGCCAAAAGGGACTCTAGATATGATGAAATAAATCAGAGACAACGTAGATGATTTATGAACTAGTTGTTTATGTTTCCCAGTTTCTAAAGACACTATACCTATACATTCCTTTCATGGTTTTGTTATATGTTGTAATAAGTATGCTTCAATTTTGAAGTAATAACAATGTATATAGAGTATGGGTCGTTATAGTCACATTTTATTCACTTTCATTAAAATTAATTTATTATATTTATAGTTATTGAATTAGGTAAAATGAATTTAAAATTTATAATATGGTGGGATAACTTTGTTAATTATTCCTCTATTATTTTTGGTCAATAAGGATAGTAATCATGGTAAAACATATCACATGGGTAATGGTTAAGTCGGGATAATATATACTAAAATCATGTGATAGAGACGTAATTATTCATAATAATGTTGATAGGATGAATTGAGTTCTAAAATTAACCCCTAAGTTTATAAATTGGGTTATTTAGTCTACACTTATCCATGAAAATGACTTATATATAATTTAAACCAAAGGAAGTTACAATATGTCACTCTCTTAGTAATAAATATCATTTATTTTTTACATTGGGAAATTAAATAGTTATGAACGAATACTAATGGTAATTTTGTGACTAATTAAATTATTTTAATTATTTTAATTTATTTATATATTTTAAGAATTTAATATTTACTTTAAATACTTACAAAATAATGATGAACTAATTATTTGATTAATGTAAAAAAATATTGATATTAAAAATATTAAAAGTAACATAATTTTATATATTTATGATTTTAAGTGAATTTTATAGATAACCATGACATAAATTGGACATAATAAAATATTTTGTTCTAATTTGAAATGTTTTTGATGGTTTTAAATCCAAAGTAATGAATAGTATCAAAATTGACAATACTGATATTCTTGGGTAAATTTTTTTAAAATATTTAAAAAATAACATAACACAAAAGGGGTAATATATACATTAAAATATCATTCCCTTTCCATTTATATTTTATTTGAAATCCTTTTTATCTAAAATGGTCTTACTATAATTGAACCATATGAGAAATTCCAAAAGTGGGCCTCACCTAAATTTTAAAAGGGAACTTCCTACTTCACTTCATTTCACCACTTTGAGAATTTTATCTCAACCTTCCTCTGCCAAATTCTTTTCTCCAATTACCTAGACATATTATTTATGTGCTTTTATTATATAAATATTAACCCAATAACCTTTTAGTGGATATCTAAAGGAGTCGTTTTGAAGAAGAGATAATCGCTCTAACTGGTCACTTTGTTTTTAAAATATTAATTATATCATATGAATATATGATATCAATCATAAAATAAAATAAATATCCAAAATATACTTAAATTTTATTATTATAATCAAAAAATAATTATAAACCTAGTTTTCCATCATATAATAAGTGAATGTTTCGCTTTTCCATACCTATGGCTTACCATCTCCACATCGTGGTACATTTCATTTTACATAACCACATTTTAAGAATAGAAATTATAATGGATTTAATAATTATATATGACATTTATTAAATAATTATACTTATTTAATTTTAATATCATGTATACCTCCTTATCGGCAAATCACATGGGAAACAATAACGTCGCTCGTGCGTACGTATGGACAACCGTCTCCATGGTACAATATAATTATTTTTTCAATTTATATATCACATGGATGGAAAAAAGATTAATTTTAATAATATATATGATATATATGAAATAATAATGATTATTTAAAGTTGTATTACTATTTAATATGCTTTCATTGGATCATATGAAAAATGGAAACAACGTTCGTGTGTACAAATGGCCTACGGTCACCATGAATGGTGTAATAAATTTTTCTATATATAACATTTATAAATGATTATAAATATGTATATAATTAAAATATATAATTATTATACCATGATTAAAATTCTTTAAATTATGGGACCGTCATCAATGTATAAGGACCAATACTACTGAACTCAAACATTCTTGAAAAACGAAGGAGTTATCACTCAGTACATTAATTTAATAAAAATTAATTAATAAATGGATGATAAGATGTCATAAATATATAATTATTGGTATGATAGATATATTTTTATAAAATATAATTAATAAATCCATTATTTTTAAATAGTAAGTTTGAACATAAATAAGTAAAGAGAAAAAAAGGTAAGATTTTATTTTATAGTCTCGTCAATATTCAAAATTGATTAGTTTTAAGTATACGCTATGGAATATTTATCTTCCATGTGCATGTGTAATAGAAATGTTTTCCAAAAGGTTTTTATTATTCTCAATTGATAGTTTGAAATCATTTTTACCCATGTTTGAATTTTTTCAATACAGTTTGAAAGGAATCCATTTTTTGTTTTCTAAATGATGTTCTTTATGACTTTTACAAAAAAAACAAATATTGAAGGATTGATTTTTTTATTATAAATAATGAAAATATTATCCTATAATCATGAAACCATAATAATTTTAATATTCTATAACAATATTTTATGGTTATTTTCAAAAAAAACATTTATAATTGCATGACTTTTAAAAAATATATTTAAAAATGGAAATGATATTTTCAAAAAGAATTATTTCAATTTATATTTAAAAATAATTTTCTACAAAAGATAACATTATTTTATGTTACTTATGATTTAATTTTGATATGATACATGTATACCATCCTTTATCGGGTCGGTTTTTTATTTAGTATGTCATGATGTTTATGAAACCTCTTTTTCACAGCGTATGCAATGATGAAATATTTATTAAACCTATTTATATTCAAGGATTGTAATATGATTTTATGTTCTTGTGGAAAAAATATGTCTGGCTTTCATTATGTGATTGTTGGGACCAATATCTCCCTCCAATTCATTTGAAAAATAATGATATCTCATGATATAAGAAGGGCTTGAATGGGGATGAACCCGATTCAATAAGGAACCGAGTACTCCTTGATAGTTATGGGAGTGAACCTTTACTACTAATATGGTTTGGGGAGTGAACCCATTCCACTATGATAGTCTTTTAATAGAGACATTACTACTATGAAAAATATTTTCTATTCCTATTTTCATGCCACAATTCCATGTTTTTACCAAATTTACTCTCGCATGGCTCAGGTTCTTTTATGATTCATGTCTTAATATTTTCCATGATTTATTCCATTACTCCATATTTTGTTATTTTATATACATGGTATAATATTTTAATATTATTTTATATTTATTATTCACTTATTCTAATTTTATGATTGATATCTTCTTTATTTACCCTTACTGGCCACCTACTCTCACCCTTTTATTATGTTTCAGTTCCCCATGATATAAAGAAGTGTATTAAGTATGATGTGTATAAAGGGTTCTATTTATGAATAAACAAGTTGGAGGAAAAGTGCATGTTTTATTAACCAATTGTTTATGTTTCCATATTTCTAAAGGAACTATACCTTTATGATCTACATGCATGTGCTTGTATAATGTAATGAATATTCATCTAAAAATATGTAATATCTATGTATGAAAAGCTTGGGTTTCTATTAAGGAATCACTAAACTAAGACATACCATGTAAAGGTCTTTCAACCAAATCTACCCATACCTACATCTCAAGAAATGTCACAATAACCCGAGTCCTTCCCTGGAGACTCTAAGAAGTTCATTTTTTTCATAAACCCATCCCCAACGACCCTAGGGTGGTCTCACCAAGTACATAAGGCTGCAGAACATCACAAATATCTATAGTAGGTCCCAAGTATCTAGTTACATGACACATATATCCTCTTAAAAACACATATCATCTACACTATTAGGGAATCAATATGGGCCTCTAGACCTATCATGTCTCTACCTTTCAATACTATCATGCACTTTTCACACATTGGTGACATCACTAGATAAAGTTTCCTCAGACCAAGACCTCATGGCCCAATCTATTTCCTTATAAAGATCCAACAAAATTCCAAGACTCGCTACCCATGGACTACCCTAATATGTAATTCAATAACCCATGTGTCATCTTGATGCCAGGTCTTGACCATTCCCATGACCATCACCTAGGAACTATCTCACATCTCTTAAGGGATATCTCTCAACTGGAAACTTGAAAGAAATACCTATCTATTACAACTTGTCAATTCTCTAAGGTCTTTTCCCACTCACAGTGTTGACCAATACTTAGTCTAACCTCATATGGGTGAAAATACAAAAATAGAAGTTTTACAGTCATCCCACCTATCATTATAAGCATAACTCCTCTTATACCAAACCAATTACACCTATAGAAACTCACCTTGGATACCCATGTCACCACACACATCAAAAAACCTCCTAAGGTATATTTCCATCTCAAACATTTCCCTTTCCCCCTATAAACATAGTATTTGAGTGATTCCAACACACCCAAGGGCTAAATACTTCTTGTTCTAATCATAAGAGACCCATGGTCACCCAATTTCTTCTCCTTGCCCATTATTTGTCCCTATCTATTTTAACTAATCCCTTGTAACACGTATTACTTTTTAATTCATTCATAATTGTGCATATGAAATTTTATAATAGAGAAAACGCATATTATATGTGGCTTTACCACCCATCCCAACCTCTAATCATCATCCAAGCTCATTGATTCCTTATTTGAGATCGTACCTACACCCAATATATTGTCTGAATCCATAACCAAAAATAATTAAATATAATCATTTATAATTAAATATATATTTAAAATACAAATAGTTGTAATAATTAAACACATTAGGAACCATTGTTTCTAAAAAACCATAACCATCCCCCAATAAATGGTTTGGGGTGTACTCTTTGAACTACCCCCAGAAAAATCCCTATCACCTGAAATAAGGGCAGCCATATATTTAATCCAAATTTACCAAACTCCATAATAAGATGGGGTCACTACAAAAATCAACCAAAACCTATACTTAAGTCTTGAATACAACACCTCGGGTCCTCCTCTAGGCACGACACAAAAAATCCTCTTCAAATTTGGTCGATTTGGCCATGCGTTGGTGGAATTGTCACCAAACCCTAACCAAAATCAGGCCAATCTCAAGAATATCCACCAAAAAATAAAAAAAATTAGGAGAGGGGGAGGATAATACTGTAGGTTTCGGGCGTAGCGGAAGCACGTTGGTCGGTTTACACAACTTTAATTTTAATGTTAAACAATGTTCAATCCGAGATCCGTCACGATTTAAAATGTCGTATCTTCAGAATAGAATGAAGAACGAAAAATAAAAGAATATTCCTAGAACTGTTGAGATAGGATCATCATATGATGGTTATAATTAATTTAATTAATTCATAAGAATTACCTTGATGGAATTCTTTCTTCGTTGGAGTCTCCGGTCACGATCCTGTAATCTGTTGTTGTGTCATAGAATCCAAGTACAGTATTCCTCTTTTGGTGATCCACATGTGATCCACATATCTATAGACGTCGCCGAAGGGATCTTTGGGTGCTAGCGCAGAAGAACCTTCGCTTGCGATGTCTGCCTTCTACCGCCTTGATCCGGTGGAGGATCTCGCTCTTGTAACTTGAAAGCGTTCTTGGGGGAAAGGGAATTCTCTCTTGGCTTGAGAGTATTTCCAAATCCATTGTTCACAACAATGGCTCTACCTCAATGAGAATAAAGTAATTGGGATTATAATACATAGACTAATAAAATGAATTAATTTCCCGAATGCATTTAAACATTTCATTTAATTCTTAGTAATACCCCATGTCTTAATAATGACAGTTGACCATCATTTTTACTTGACTTGAACCTAACGTATCACATTTAATATCATTTAATTAAATAAACAATATTTTCTCACAAATCCCGAAAAACAAACTACACGACGGGTATATAAATATACACGGTGTGTACTTTTATTTTTCATTTTAATTATTTCCTCCACCATATTTATTAGACCTTGAGTAATGGATATTTATTTCTTAAATAAATGTAACTGCATTACTTACTAATAAATATATATATATTATTTCTCCCACAATATATTCTCTCGAATAACCAGTGTCTAAATAAATGCGATCAGGCATCCTTAAATAATTATTAAACCACAGTCGGTAATAATCTTTATTTAACTTGTTAAATTAATATTTAACTGAGATACATGGACACACTTAGTGTGTGACCCTCTAGGCCTCTTTCTCAGTGGCATTAGGCAGAGCCTGCCTAAAGTCCAAGGTTAGCGTCTAGAAACACACCAAGGCACCCATAGAGAAAGAATTTAACGCTGTAATGACGTGTCACCTCCTATGAACGCTCACTGTGTAATATAATCTCTTTGTATCGATATCTCCAATTAAGCGGGTTGCATGCTAGTGCCATCAACCCATGTACTCGATTATTCTTTCTTTGACTTCCCAGAATTGAAATCGCTCATATCTTACCATGGCCATGGATTTATTTAGGCTATATCAATTCCATCAAAGGTCCTGGTATATCTACTTCTATTATAGAACAGAAGGGACAAATCCTTTCTCACATTATCTATTAATGCGATATTACTCGTGACACACCCAACGCATCCTACCTCGCTGTGAACAGTGTGTCATTACATTTTTCGTAAATACATCTAAGTGAATGAGTTGTAACACCCATTAATAATAATCTTAAAGTCTAAGGACCGATACACACGTCCGTAGATTAGACCATCCAATGGCACTATGAAATGTGGATTTCCTACTGGCAGGTCTCGTTCTCATAATATCCTCCTAGATATTACCAAGGGTGCACACCATGAGACAATTCCTCAAAGTTTTATGATTCCTCACCCCTAATGACCTGTATTATTTGTGTTCCTAAAATAATATCATCCGTCCATAGAACATATATTCAAGAACAGTGTTATGGAACTTCTGGGTTCTCATCATAGCTGGGATCCGCTATGACCCATTAATGCAACAGCTATCCTTGGGACATTATCACATGCATTGTCACGCAGAAGAACAATCAAGATGTGATAAGGATTTTATTAATGAATAAAGTACAAAGTAGTTGGTTCTAGACCACCAACTCCAATAGACTCTCACTTGGACTAGAGCCAACTTCTAAAAACCTTTAACCCTCTAGCTCTCACATGATATTCATGCTTCTGCTGATATAGGCCTTTAGTCATGGGGTCTTCCACGTTCTCTTTCGTGGACACTCTGATCACTAGAACATCACCCCTTTGATAGAAATCCCTCAAGAGGTGATACTTCCGTAGTATGTGCTTTTTCCGTTCATGTGACCTTGGTTCTTTTGCAAGAGCCACCGCTGTAGTATTATCACAATAAAATGAAATGGGGTCTTTACTGCTAGGCAACACATCATGCTTTTGGACAAAGTTCCAAATCCAGACAGCTTCCTTGGCTGCATTAGAAGCCGCTATATACTCGGGCTCCGCTGTAGAATCGGCGAGAACTGGCTGCTTTGAACTCTTCCAGCTCACAGATCCTCCATTGAGAGAGAAAACATATCTAGATTGCGACTTCAGATCACTCTAATATTTTTGAGAACCAGCATCTGCATACCCTCTGATGACAAGATCCTCGTCTCTTCCATACACCAGGAACATATCCTTAGTTCTTCTTAGGTACTTAAGGATAGTTTTAACAACAATCCAATGATGTTCTTCGGGATCTGCTTGATATCTTCCTACCATGCTCAGTGCATAGGCAACATTAAGACTGATACATAACATGGCATACATGATGGATCCTATATCTGAAGTGTATGGCAACTTACTCATCCTATCATTCTCTTTTTGTGTCTGGGGACACGTTTTCTTAGAAAGATGTAAGCCATGTGACACTGGAACCAATCCCCTCTTGGATTTTTCCATACTAAATCTCATTAGTATCTCGTCAATGTATGTACCATGACTTAGTCCAAGAAGCCTCTTAGATCTGTCACAAATGATCTTGATCCCTAGATTGTAGGCTGCTTCTCCCAAGTCCTTCATGGAGAAACACTTGTTCAACCAGTCCTTAACTGACTATAAAACTGGTACATCATTTCCAATAAGTAATATGTCGTTAACATATACTACTAGGATAACGATTGCATTCCCATTAAACCGCTTATGAACCCATGGCTCAAATTAGTTCTTAATGAAACCAAATTCCATTATGGCTTCATCAAATCGAATGTTCCAGGACCTAGATGTTTGCTTTAATCCATAAATGGATTTCTAAAACTTGAAAACCCGTTTGGCTTCACCTGGTGTAACAAACCCTTCTGGTTGTGTCATATAGACATCTTCCTGATGGTTCCAGTTAAGGAATCCTGTTTTGACATCCATTTTCCAAATCTCATAGTCATGGTAAGCTGTTATGGAAAGTATAATTCTTATGGATTTAAAATGGAAACTAGCAATAAGGTTGCATAATAGTTAATTCCTTGACGTTGTCGGAATCCTTTAGCCACTAGTCTTGCTTTATAGGTGCTAACTTGACCTTCCATGTCTAGTTTTCTCTTTAATACCCATTTGCATCCAATAAGCTTTACATCAACTGGCTCATCAACCAGAACCCAGACTTGGTTCTGATACATGGAATCCATCACATAATTCATAGCTTCTTTCCATCTTGCAGCTTTTGAGCTTTCTACTGATTCCTTGTAGGAGATAGGTTCATCATTTTCCAACAATAATGATTCACCATCCTCAGTGACTAGGAAACCAAATCTCTCTGGTTCCCTTACCTCTCTTGAGCTCCTACGCAGTACGTGTGTTTCTGGAACCTCTTCCATAGGGACCTATGGAACATTTTCCTATACCAACTCCTCTGTATCATGAGCATCAACTTCATCAAAGTCATTCTTGCTCCCACTATACTTCTTAAGGATGTGCTCCCTCTCAAGAATGATGGATTGTCTGGCGACAGTCACTTTCTAGTCTGAAGGGTTATATGGGTAATATCCTTTCTTTCCTTGGGATATCCGATAAAGATACACCTCATGCCCCGGGGTGGTATTTTGTTTCTTGAGAAGTCCTTAACAAACTCCTCGCATCCCCATACACGTGTGTGCGACAAAGTGGGTTTCCTTCCATTCTATAACTCGAATGGAATTCCATTTGCTGCCTTAGTTGGTACTTGTTTTAATGTGTATGTTACGGTTTGTAATGCATATCCCCAAAATGATAATGGAAAATCCACATGACTCATCATCGACCTCCCCATGTCCAAAAAGGTTTGGTTCCTCCTTTCACTAACACCATTCCACTCTGGGGAATAAGGAGGAGTGAGCTGAGATAGAATCCCAGAGCCCCGTAGAAGATCGATGAACTCTTGGTTCAGATATTCTCCACCTCGATCTGATCAAAGCTTCTTTATCTTCATACCAAGCTGATTCTCTACTTCATTCTTGAATTCCTTAAATTTCTCTAAGGACTCTGACTTATACCTCATTAAGTAGACATATCCATATCTACTCAAATCATCAGTAAAAGTAGTGAAGTAAGAATATCCACCTCTAGCTTCTACTAAAAATGGTCCACACACATCCATGTGTACCAATCCTAGAAGCTCTATGGCCCTTTCACCTTGTCCACCAAAAGGCGGTTTGGTCATTTTTTAATGTAAACAAGCATGACATCTATCAAGTGGTTTTAGCTCAGTAGAGTCTAAATAGCCATCTTGGCAGAGCTTTGTCAAGCACTTCTCATTCACATGACCAAGGCAGTGATGCCACAACTGGGTGATGTATGAGTCATGTGAGTTTGTTTCTTTATCGATTGCCAACACTTGGTTTTCGTAATTTAATACATATAAACCATTATTCAAATGTGCCATACAATAACGTACATTGTTCTTATAAAAGAGACAACCCTTATTTCCGAACATGAAAATAAATCCATCCATATATTCACAAGACACAGAAATTATGTTCTTGGTAACACTAGGCACAAAATAACAGTTATGTAAAACCAAAATCATCCCAGTCAGCAATGAGAGGTGGTAGTCTCCAATAGCCAACGCAGCCAGCCTTGCGCCATTGGCAGCTCAAAGATCCACCTCTCCTATGGCAATCTTTCTAAATCAACTTGGTTCCTACATTTGAATACATATGTGAGCCCCACAAGCTGTATCTAATACCCAATGTGTAGAAATAGAAATATTGTACTCGATAACGGACACACCTTTAACATCTCCACGCTTTTGGGTGCAGTTCCTGTTCTAGTTTCCCTTCTTTCCACATGCAAAACACACCACCTCCCATTCCTTGCCCTACCTATGGATCTTACCCTTCTTGGAGGGACAGTGCTTGGGGGCTTCAGACCATTTATAAGTATTTTTCCCCTATTCCTTATCCTTCCTTTTCTTGTTCATCATATGGACTGCAGGTTTGTCACACCCCATGTCCTTGTCTACCTGGAGAATCAAGTTCAGAAGCTCCGACAGACTCTTCTCATTGCCACTCATGTTATAGTTCACACTGAAGCTAGAGAAGGTCTTGGGCAGTGATGATAGGATGAGATCTCAATGCAACTCATCTGGGAATTAAATCCCTAATATGTCCAGGCATTCAATGTAGCTAATAATCTTGACTACATGAGGCCCAGCTGGCGCAGACTCTCCGAGCTTCGTGGTAAACAAAGCATTGGAGATCTCATACCTCTCCTGTCTCTCCTTCTCTTTGTAAAGATCTTTAAGGTGAGTCATCATGCTATACGCATCCATGTTTTCATGTTACTTCAAGAGCTCATTAGACATGGTCGATATCATGAAACACCGGACATCTATGGAATCATCCATGTGTTTCATGTAGGGAGATAATTCTTTATCACTAGCCTCTTTCTCAGGCGCAACTGGAATCGGCTCTTCCAGTACATAAAATTTCCTTTCGTGGCGAAGGACGGTGCGTAAACGCCTTTTCCACTCTTGGAAATTTGTGCTGGTGGTAAGGTTTTATTTTTCGAGTATGGTGCGCAATGATATGTTTGAAGTCATTTTCTTGTCGTTTCTACAAATTAAGATGAGAAAAGGTTAAGTACTTTATTAAAAAAATTGAGAAAAATAAATAAATAAATAATTATTAGTCTCACACTATTTTATCGAAATCCAATAGCCCTCACCATTGACTTCGGAATATTATGTTGAGTGAATATTCTAGTGGCAAGGATCCATATTTCCCTTTGCATTACCCCAACTAGGTTTGGTCAAGAAACTTTAAGGGTTTTAGGTAGGCATTCCAAATTCCAACTACATTAACTCGCAGCTCCTTGATCCGCTGAGTGGACTCCCCAATCTTGAAATCCCTTTTGGATTTCCTCAACCTTTGCCTCTTGGTCACACCAAGTCCCTCTATAGCAGTCAACCCATGATGTGAAGCAAGTCAAGTCAACCCAAAACCTTGAATTAGAATTCCCTGATAATTGAAAGCACCCCAACTAGGTTTGGTCAAGCACTTTGAGCTATGGTTCGATTCTAACCAATATTATGGAAGGCCATGCCGAGTTAATATTTATTTTGAGGGATTTTATCCTTATATGTAAATTTCCATTTTATTATCTTTGATTACATGCTTGTTAATATTAAGTTGGATATACTTAAGTGATTAACCATGTCTAAGATAATATTTACGTATAAGCTGATTTTATTTTAGTTCCATCTTGCATGATCGTTTAATTCATTAATTGTGTGATCATGACAACACACCCACAATTAATAAACCATGAAACTAACAGAAATAAAATAAATGGTATGATCATGAGCTTTTCTATTGGTTATTTTATCTAGCGGTTGATCAACTAACCCAAGACCTAGGGGAGAAACACCTTGAACCTTTCGGGTTCGTGTTTACAGCTTTCAACCTGTCCACCATTGTATCTCCTTGGATTGGTTTCACCTTGGATTCGGACTTGAGCCACCACCACTAGCTTGGGAGCTCCATCCATTACATATGAATTTATCTCACACATAGGTGAGGGGTAAAAAGGGGTTTTTTTACAACAAAAAAAAGAATCCTTGGGCGCGCAAACCCTATATATTAATGAGGAGATGGCTCGAAGGACAACAAATTTAATTTAAATAAATAAATTAAAAGAAACCATTCTCATACAAAAGTATCGGTCTAGCTCATGATCATCTATACATGCAACGATATTTACGCATAAATAAAACTAGCATTCAATTCTTTAATCGTTCTTATTTAAGATAAATCACTCTTGAATTAATTAATTATCTTTAATTAATCAATACTTTTATCTTAAAACCTTTTTCTAAATTCCCCTGAGATTCTCATCCATCAAAATTTTAAAAAAACAAATTCATTTAAAATTATCCTTGTACATAACTTATACCTTGGAGGCAACCCAGTGAATTCCAGTTCATTATGCAGATGTAAAATTAAACACATATATATAAAACACCTATCACGTGTTGTGCCTCAGCTTTATTCCTGCACCATTGTACACGTCTCAAGGGTTTGTATAATATAATAATAAATATTAATAAATCTTCATAATTTGGGTGAGTACACGACATGTAGTTCCGACTACACGGCGTTTACTTTTTCTTCACCGTCCATCCGAAGTACACACCCAGGGACAGGGCATGTTAATGTACTTCGGAAATTTTCGGAATACACGGCGTGTTCTGTGGGACACACACCGTGTAGTTTCCACGTTACACGGTTTCCAACCGGGCAAGCTGTGTACGGGGTACACAGCCCATCCCAAACTCGAAGGGACTATATGCCGTGTTCATTGGACCACATGGCGTGTAATTCGAAAACCGTGTGCCACCTGTTTATAGTCAACACACGGTGTCTTAAATTCTTAGAAAGAATCCAATACACGGCCTGATTTAGTGGATGAGTCAATACATTGAACCTAGACTACATGGCGTGTACTTCCGAATACACATCGCGTATTCTGGTGTTGTACTTCCAGAAACGTTTGGATCCTCCGGATGAGTTCCTCTATTTTATTTGAATCAAAATTAAAAGAAAAAATTTGATTCTGTGAGGTAAACGGGAAACGAGGGAGGAGGAATAAATCTCGAGATTCAGATTTCTAGAATGATTAAACATGAATTGAAATAACTAAATTATTAAATGCGTAAATCACCAATGAAAATCTAAATAATTAAAACCAATGATATGACCCCTTTGATACCACTTATAGGTTCTGGGTGCAGCGGATGCCCGTTGGTTGGTTTTCCCAACTTTAATTTTAACGTTAAACAAAATTCCATCCAAGATCCGTCACGATTTAAAATGCCAGATCTTCAGAATAGAATGAAGAACGAAAAAGAAAATAATAGTCCTAGAACCGTTGTGATAGGATCATTATATGTTGGTTATAATTAATTTAATTAATTCATAAGAATTACCTCGATGGAATTCTTTGTTCGTTGGAGTCTCCGGTCACGATCCTGTGATCCATCATTGCATCGTAGAATCCAAGTACAGGATTCCTCTAGCGGTGATCCACATGTGCTCCACGTATCTCTAGATGTCACCGAAGGGATCTCTAGGTGCTAGCACGGATGAACCTTCGCTTGCGATGTCCGCCTTCTACCGCCTTGATCTGGTGGAGGATCTCACTCTCGTAAATTGAAAGCGTTCTTGGTGGAAAGGGAATTCTCTCTTAGCTTGAGAGTATTTCCAAATCCATTGTGCACAACAATGGCTCTACCTCAATGAAAATAATGTAATGGGGATTATAATACTTAGAATAATAAAATAAATTAATTTCCCAAAAGCATTTAAACATTTCATTTAATTCTTAGTAATACCCCATGTCTTAATAATGACATTTGACCATCGTTATTACTCGGAATGCGCCTAACGTATTACATGTAATATCATTTAATTAAATAAAAAATATTTTATAACGAATCCTGAAAAACAAACTACATGTCGTGTATATAAATATATGTGGCGTGTAATTTTATTTTTCATTTTGTTTATTTCCTCCACCATATTTATTAGACCTTGAGTAATGGCTATTTATTTCTCAAATAAATGTAACTGCATTACTCGCTAATAAATATATATATTATTTCTCCCATAATATATTCTCTCAAATAACCAGTGTCAAAATAAATGCGATCATGCATCCTTAAATAATTATTAATCCACAGTCGGGAATAATCTTTATTTAACTTGTTAAATTAATATTTAACTGAGATACATGGACACACTTAGTGTGTGACCCTCTAGGCCTCTTTCTCAGTGGCATTTGGCGGAGCCTACCTAAAGTCTAAGGTTAGCGTCTAGCAACACACCAAGGCACCCATAGAGAAAGAATTTAACGCTGCAATGACATGTCACCTCCTATGAAAGCTTACTATGTAATATAATCCCTTTGTCTCGATATCTCCAATCAAGCGGGTTTCATGCTAGTGCCATCAACCCATGTGCTCGATTATTCTTTATTTGACTTCCCAGAATTGAACTCACCCATACCATACCATGGACATGGATTTATTTAGGATATATCAATTCCATCAAAGGGCCTAAGATTTCTACTTCCGTTTTGGAATGGAAGGGAAAAATCCTTTCTTGCATTATCTATTAATGCAGTGTTACTCATGACAGACCCAACGTATCCTACCTCGCTGCGCATAGTGTGTCGTCAGAGTTTTCGTCAATACATCTAAGTGCGCAAGTTGTAATACCCATTTATAATAATCTTAAAGTCTATGTACAAATACACATGTCCGAAGATAGGAACATCCAATGACACTATGAAATGTGGATTTCCTACTGGCGGGTCTCGTTCTCATAATATTCTCCTGGATATTACCAAAGAAGCACACCATGAGAAGGTGCCTCAATGTTTTATGAGTCCTCACCCCTAATGACCAGTATTATTTGTGTCCCTCAAATAATATCATCTAGCCATAGAACATATATTCAAGAACAGTGTTATGGAACTTCTGGGTTCTCATCATAGTAGAGATCTGCTATGACCCATTAATGCAACAGCTGTCCTTAGGACATTATCACATGAATTGTCATGCAGAAGAACAGTCAAGATGTGATATGGATTTTCTTAATGAATAAGTACAAAGTAGTTGGTTCTATACCACCAAATCCAACACATACTCACAATAGAAACCAAAATCCACTCCCTGTCATGGGGGATAAATGGGAAGAAAATGAAGGGAGGAGACTGTCAAACAGCCCACCCCTTTTGTACTCCTGGCTGGCCAAAACAAAGTGGGGACATCCCAGTATTATTTTTTAAAAAATTACTAATAATCCTTCCATAGAATGAACCTTTATTTCACCCTATTAACCCATATTTCACATTTTAAACCCTTCATGGAATAGTACCTCTCCCTCTATCCTAAACTATCATGGCATGAACAGGAGGTTCACACCATGAATGGTCTAATAAAAAATTATATAGTAGACTCATCTCTTGTTTCTTCTTTAAAACCTTCTCAAGCAACCGGTCAAAAACTCAATTCCTAATCCACAAACAAAAAAATTATTTTCTGGGCATCAACACTATTGGAATATAATTATAATACTTTTATCTCATAATAATCCATACACTAAATAAAAATATTATATTCTTCTCAAAATAATTACCAAAAACTCTAAAATCCTTTACAAGAATAAAATTAATAAAAAAATATATTTATTCAATGTTTTTTAGTGATTTCAATAAATTATTCGTGGAGAAATGTTTACCTCACATTGTATGAACCAAAATGGAGGGTCAAATTCAATAATATAAAGTATGATGATGGTGAATCAATTATAAAATATAAATATAACATTAATAGGTTGAAAAGATATGGATATATATTATTATTATTCAAGAAATTAATATTGGTATGCACAAAAATGTATTAAATGCATTATTCATAATGTTTTTGTGAGTTGGCAGTTGATGACACTAAATAAATCTTTAATTATGCTATAAATGTGGAAATGAAGTTCTCAAAAATATAAACTGGTTTTTGGATTATGAAATTAGCATAAAGGAAAAATATATTCTAACTCATTATTAAATGTAAAACCTTGATCATTGTTTTTCAGAAAATAGATTTTTTAGGGAAAACATATCATGGTAAATGTAAACTAGTTATGTTTTATGGTATTACGGTTGAATAAACAATATATTGTTCTTAGATACAAATTCATGGTTGAAGGTGGTGCTTAGGATAATTTTTTATCCAAAATGGATTTGGTAGATGAAAATTTTCATTTTGTTTTGCCACAGTTTTCAAAAAAAAATATTTTCTCTCAAAATCCTTCATCCATGTGATCCCATCATGGATGTGCTAATTCTATGTGACTTTAGACCAAATAGAAGTTTTTTTTATAGAAATTATACTTTTCAAATGTTTTTATGTCTCATATTAAATATCCCTACTCAAAAACATGAACTATTTATATTATTAAAGAGATTTATTTAAATATATTTTTATATAATTGACTTATATTCATGGATAAAAAATAAAAAACATATGTTGTATAATTTTTAATATATTTATATGTTTGGAAAATCTTAATTTCATTTATGGAATATGATTTAAAGAATATATCACTATAATAATACATACATATATATATTGCATAAGAATAAAGATATAATGTGATAGCAGAAAGGTTAGGGCAGATCACTTTTGATTAAGGAAAATAAAAGACAAAGAGAGATGGATGGGGTCATAAAGAAATCACGCCATCGGTCCAATAATAACTAGAGGAAACTCAAATGTAAAAGTCACATTCATAATCACCATACCAATCAGAATCATAATCTAAAGAACAATGAGGTAATCATAGTTGGCTTCAGATATGAGTAATCATTCCTACGTCCTGATTTCATAGGAGGAACATGTTGAAAATCTTCAGCATCCACAAAAATGTTTTTTTCCTTTAGAAAAAACCTAACTATAGGTTGGTTTTTTAGGAGTGTCATCCTCTACATCATCCCACCTTCCTTGGATTCCCTGTGACTCCTTTAGTTTAATAATTTACTCTTGAGATTGTGAAATATCTTCACCATCACTCAAAGATTGTTGCTCCCCGATCACAAGACCAACACTTTTATGTGACTTACCCAAAATCACTCCTAATTCCATGTTACCCTTAGTTCGGGCATTCACACCAAGCTTAGGCACCAATGTCAAGGCCACCCTGGTCCCAGATCCAGTCTCATTCCTACATTTCTCTATGTGCACCAGCAAACCTTGTTCGGTATCATTCTCCACTTCAGGCTCTTGTGCAAGCTCTTGGGAGGAAGCATCCACTACTTTAATACTCATGTACTCATTAACTCTATCATTAGAGGATTTTATTTAGCCAACAGAATTATGTTGTGTTGTTTTCCTTCTCATCTTCCTCCTACAAGAAGTCTCAAAATTCCCTTTTACTGAACAAAAAGTGCATACAACAATTTTACAACACTTCTTTTTATCATGGCCAATAACTTGACAGTTACTAAAAACGTCAAGGAATATCTAATATTCCACCTTTTGGGAGATATCAGCAACCAATGAATACAAAACTATATTATGAATTAGGTAAGAATATAGATCAACTTCCACCAGAAACCTAGAATAATGACCAAATTTCATAGCCTCAGTGGTCCTATCCATTTTAATTAGAATACCCATAGATGAAGAAATGTCAAAAATGATCTTAGGATTCCATAGGATTTAGTGAAGACCAATAATTTTTACCCAAACTTGAACCTGAGTGTTTTTTAAAGAGAAAGGATTGAAACGGAAATCCCATTCATGAAAGAAAATCATACCTGGCTTTAGAGCAATTGATCTGATCACCAAAGCTCTACGCTTCAAATCCTCTGATGGAAAAATAATGTGAAAAAACACTCATCCCTTAGGTATATATCTCCATTCATAAAACACCCATATAGAAGTTAAATTTAGAATAAAATCATCTATCGTTCAAAATTTTCTTCCAGTAGGAAGAACAAGTCTCGCGATTATTGAATGCTGTCAAAGCTTAAATTAGCTAAGAATAACCTCCCTAGTGGAAACAACACGGGAAGTTTCAACCATTCTCACGATTCTATCAGTAGAACCATCATGCACCGAAAGGAAATGTTGTAGATTGGAAACCCCAATCCTTTAAATTCTTGAAAGGCCTCTACTAGAGTTCCCTGCATCTGACAAATTACCATATGGAGGTCTCATCTCCACCTTATCCAAAGGGCGATTTCCCACCATCCCCACTATAGATTGAGGCATATCTGACTCATCCAAAGGGAAACCCACGGTCATCTTTCCCACATATCGGACTGTCCTCCTGTAAATTAGCCATCATCGTTGCAGCATCATTCATCTCTACAACTGATGTATGTCACTGATTGAGTGTAGCGGTCACCACCAAGATCCTACGAACAACCGCTTCTTCCATTCCCACCATATTCATGTCAACTCCCATAGATCTAAGGGATCTGTAATTCGTAGCATTCACCGCCACATTCCAGTGCCAATCTTTCAGCTCGGCATGCACTGACGGTCGGATAGCATCAACAGCTTCACTCGAAACTATTGTATTCAAATCTCATGAAGATCTACAGGATAAATCCCTCTCAGCGGCCACAGAAACCCTAAGGGAGTGTCACAGCATGATGAAGAGAGTTTATTATATCTTTGTTGTATATTTAGGCATAGGTGTTTACACTAAAATTTCCATTACGTAAAAGTGATATTATATTCATGAAGATCTTCCAAATTAGTTAATATTTAAGAGTAACACTAATGTGGATTCAAATTGTTACATAAATATAGATCTTCTCCCATTAAATACAATGAATGGATAATCATTTCTAGTCTGAGTATATTTAATAATAATAATATATGAAATTATATAAAAGGAGATATCGACCAAATTTCTTTTATTATTTTAGATAATGGAATGTATCATGAATATCATTTTGAGATTTTTTATGGTTTGAACCTATAGTTTAATAAATTTTTATTTAAGGATAAGGAGTTCTCTCAATGAGATATATTTTGGGCATAAATATGTGAATTCTATAGAAATAAATTTCTCTAATTTTAACCAATGGGAATTTTACACTGAATGTCCATCACCCATTTGGTATGATAGAAATAGAATCAATGGTTAGAGAGAATTTATTATGTGAGAACTAGATTTATGAATTTTCAATGTAGAATGATTTACTTCATTAGAAGTCCATACTTATGATATAATTTTATCATGTGTATTAGTTCTATAATTAAAAACTATTACTATTTTCTCTCCATGAATAATATTTTATTTCTATATATTGTATGGACAATAAGGGATATTCAATAATTATTTATTAAAATAATTTTTCAATATATATTGATTAAATTATTTTTAGAATTGAAATTATGTTGAGTGGTTTTTAAATTATAAAAATGGATAATTGAATATTTAACATCAAATATAAGAATATCAAAGTATTTTATTCAAACACCACATATCAATATAATTTTTTCTTTTTTCATGTAAATACGAAATTCACTTAGAGACTCTATAAAGATGTATTTTTCAAGTAATCCAATTACCAATTTTTTTTCTAAAATGCGAATATTGTTTATTATGAAAATTGATCAAAGAACCATTTAGTTTAGAAAGTGAGAGATCTAGTTATGTATTTGACCAAACATATTGTGATGTATATGAACTAAGGAGTACTCATGATATTTTTGGGTATAGTAACTTTATGATATATTGTAAATAATTCAGTCAACATGATTATTTATTTATATGGAGTTACTAGTTTGAAACATTTGATAATGTAATCAAATATTTCTGTTTCATAATGAATGTGTGTGATTCTTGTGTATAGAAGTGGGTTTGTGGGAGTATAGTGATATTTCTATTAATATACATGGATTATATACTACTCATTATAAATTATATCTCAACTTTACACTATGTAGAAGTATGTTTTGGAAAGATAAAATTGATGAAAGGCGTAGAAGAATAAACCAATATATATAATATATATAAATTTATAGAGATAGAACAAATAGGTTTCTTACACTCATTAAGAACCAATATATTGGTATTTTGTTAAATGTATTAGCATGGAGAACTCCAAGAAATGGTCGTTACCAGTATAATAAGGAACATGTATTTCAAAAAAGTCAATTTACATCAAAATATTTAAAAAGGGGAAACAATTATAAGATTAGTTATACATATTTTCTTCTTGGGGTATAATTACATTAAATTCACACACACCACACACACAAGCTAGAAAGGTAGGTTATATCCCCCCAAAGTATAACCCACCCAAAAAATCATATTTATTTAATACATGACCAATATGCTAAGTGTGCATAAAATCCCATTACATTGCCTTCAAGGCCTAAAGTTTTTACTCAAAGGCCCTTCTGTGAATAGTCTTAATACAGTTCCTTGGATTCTACTTTACTTGTATGGTGATTCATCTACTATAGTTCCTACTATAGTACACACCAAAACGTGATATCAGTGCTAAAATTTTGTCACCTCTACATCACAATTATAGTACTGCTATAATGTCTCTATAGTGCTGCTACAGTGCTTGCAGCAAATAGGTTTTGAACCCCTAATCTCATGAATTATTATGGGGTTTCTTTACCACTAATTCAAACCCCAAAAACAATATAGGATTCCTTATACATTTTCCATTCGATATATCATGTATGTCATGTTTTATAATCTTACTAATGATTCTTATTCTTTAATAATAATATGTAGATACAAATAGAATTTCAGTGAGAGCCACTAGACTACTATAATGAATATTTTAAATGACTAGATAAGAATTATGGATATTATATTTATCGTAGGAGGTGAGTGAGATCTCATTTTAAGGTGTTACACTAGTTATATTTTCCAAAATAAAAATTATTATATGAAATATGAATATGGATTCACATTTTTTTTAATAGTGGAACAATGAATTGGAATATTTAGAAATAATATACTATAAGAACTGAGAAATAGATCTAGTGTACATAAATGTTTTAGATTCAGTCAAAAAATCTATTTGGGTCAAGATGTTAATCATTGAGAATCGGGCGGTCTCTAGAATTAATGGATAAATTGAGGCTCTATATGAAAAAATAGAGCAATTTCATTGTCCAATGATCCTTAGTCTCCCCATTAGAATAAACACATATTTTGAAAATAATATGTTCTTAAATAAATTGATGATATGGGTAATTAGAAGATATTTTTGATGGATATAGTGGATAATGTAATAGATCCTTTACTGAAACTATTAATACTGAAATAGATTGAATGTTATTTAATGTATCTTGGTCTTTTATATATAATTTACTTGATGCAGTGGTTTTTTCATTATAAATTTATCATTGATTTATATTAATTTTAATATCTATTTATTTTTCATTCATGTGTGTTGTGTATATTACATGAGTTGTGGAATAATATAATACCCTCAATGTATGGCTTTTTGTTATCAGAATTTAAGGACCACATAATTGTTTTATATGTTGTGATGATATTTTAAGATTTTTTTTTTGTAAAATATTTTATATGATATACATTATACTCATGAGATAATAAGATCATAATTATTATCTAGGATTGATTGAAAATGTATGTCACCTATAAATTCATGTGTTAATTCATATAATTATAGGCATATAATTCATATGAATCTCAATTATATGAGGTTGAAAAGATACAATGCTTGTGAAAATTTATACACTGGTACCATTCTTATGTCAACCTTGAATCAGGTCCAACTTTTGGTAGTTGGGTATGTTTTTGTTCATGTGCTCAGTTAAGTTTAACCAAAAGTTAATTTATCCTCTACCATGAAAAGTAAAAAATCTAGAACATGATTGAATTAGACATATGAAATGTATATTCATTCTCTGATGGGTGAAATTTTATGTGATCAACTACTTAAATGAGTGGAATTTGATGTTCTTATTCAATATGGTTACAAAATATTGAGGAATCATGAATGTATAAGATGGACAATACTACATGAACATGTTCCATGTCTTATGGTCACTCGATGTCTTGAAAAAATGGATCATATTATCATATATATGATGTGTAGAGATAGATAATTAGGTGGAAATTTTTGTATTGAGATATGACTATTTTTATTAAGATCATGAAATAACACATATTATAATGAAAAGTAATGATTTTTTAATATATATCTCTCTTTGACTAAAATTATGGATAAATAAATTCATAATTTTCTTAAATTCTATAATGGTCCATAGTCACTAACTTGACATGTCTCATTGACACCCCACATGTGATGGTAGTAAGATGATTGTACCTCCCCAAACCAACATCCAATAGGCCAAGGAATAATGAGTGGAACCAAGAAGGTATATCACACATAATGGAGGCTTTATCCACTAAGCACTGATAAAACCATATATCTCTAGATTAATATTTAATAATGTTGAAAAAATAAAATTCAATTATATTAGGAAATTAATGTTACACAGACACAAAATAAATACATTATGAAATGTATTAGCAGTGGGTAGGTGAAAAAATAAGCCAAATATCCAGAAATAAAGGTCGGTTTCAAACAAATTGGGAGATAAAATCTATGTTATGACAACTTAAACTCAAGAAATATTAGAAATGATCACCAATGATAACCACTAATATCCATCTCTACCATCACTAATTCCAACAAAATCTCTTCTAAACTATTTTTCTTATTCATAGACATAATATGTATGATAATCGAGCTTGTATGGGGGTAAATATAAATATAAATTATGGGATTCCTTGATAAAACAAAATAATGATAGAACATAAAATATTATCTAAAAAACATAAAACCCAGATATTCAAAAAAATCTGTAAGAACAATATTTCCAATGTTATAGGAAGATTCATGGTCTTAAAACTATCCTTTTCATATATAAACCATTATAGGGAACTAAATAAAAATCATGAATATCATGAGACCTGAAGTACTCCAAGTACCTTGTTTTGTTTCCTCTAATTCATCTCTTTATATCTTTTTCCGGGGACCCTCACCATGATATTCTATACATGATAGTAGATGGAGAACCAATACTAATCTAGAAACCATACCCTATTGAAAAAATTGTATCAATCAATAGAGTGTTGAATGCATGAACCAAGGACCTCCAGTCCCACTCTTGGGAATGTATTCAATTATATAGGAGTATTTCACAATTTGTGGATCCTGGGAGTAACGACCCCATTCTTGAATATAGAACCTCTCCCTAGATATTTTAGGTATTAATCAACTCCATAGTGTCTTCAGGGTACCTACAACCTGTTATTAGAATTCCTCCCGGGAAGAAATATACCTACTTTAATACCTAAAGTTCTTCTAACACTCCATATTAGTCCCCATAAATCTATCAAACTCCAAATACTAGAAAATTATTTTAAAATAACCCCCATTGATTATGAGATATGAATTATAACATATTATATATAAAAATATTCTTATCATGGAGTTTTGATTTTCCCAATTCTAATACCCAAGGGCGAAATATGGAAAGTCCAAAAAAAATATTATATGGAATATATCTCTACAGACATCGTGTGTGAGCATGGAATACTTGTTAGGAATGTAGTAAAATTTTCAAAAAATGTGTACTCGACCTATACAATGTGTTCATATGGGTACATAAAATCTGGGACCTATGTGAAAACTAGGTGTGTACTTCCACAAATCTTGAGTTTTTCCACTATTGTACATGATTTATACTTTTTCCCACGGGGTGTGTTTGGGTGGATTTTTTTAGGAATGTACTTATGTTCCCACCTAGTTCTTCTAATTGACTAAACTTTGTATGTGACATGTAGAAACATGTTATTTGATATATAAATTCATATGTAAACACTGGACATTATTTGAAACTATAAATAAATCTTGTCTTTGAAATCACATATAATGTGATCTAGAATTCCAAATCTATAAAATCTATATTTATATGTTTCATTCCCCTACAATCACATTATATAACCTCCATATGTGAAAATGCAGCTAACTTATCTTGAATCCCATTAACGGTGTGATATCACCTCATTAAAGAATCTTTCCAACCATCTATTGAAATTGTAAATCTGGGATGAACTTCCCTACATGAGTCCTTCTATCCCTTAGTAATTCTACCAATTCTCTAGTAGAAAATTATTAACTGACCAATACATACTATCGATTTATCCCTGTATATGAACATTTCAATCATTGTTTCTACATATTACTCATTATTACAAACATCCAAGATCAAATCATACTAAGAGGATTTGTGGGAGGAATAATGGAATTGATAATTATGAATGGTGTCTAGTGGGGATTTAGACCACCAATGTTACACCCAAATCATAGTTTTATTTAATTTATTTTATTCTTAATTATTTATTGGTGTTTGATTGTTCAATAGGGATCCTGGTTAGATTACCAATAATATTTTTTGTGTTTTTGAGGTTTTGGGTTTTTTGATCCATGTGAACAGTTAGTGTTCATGGTTTCAGGGGAAACTATGTAGATAGTGTATGACAAGGATTTTTGCAATTCATTTATTCTTTCATAGACTATCTTTAATGTTCTCTACTCATTTTGGATCAGATAGTTTTAGGAAAAATAGTCACCATGCATTATGTTTGTGATGTATAGGATATGGTGTGTGGTTTACGCACATTTAGTAGTAACTATGTGGAATGTGTGCGAGAGGATCTGTCATTTTAATAGAACTTATCTACCTAGTTGAATCGTGATTTTTAAAACATTTCATCAATCACAGTAGGGTGTTATTTCTTTCCCTGTAGGGTGTCTATGGTTGGAACATGGTTTGAAACCCCATGTGTAAAATTCATGTGACTCTCCCAAAATCATTAAAACATGAAATTACATGTTTTAACCTCTTATTTTTTAACCATATTTTTGGTTTCTCTTAACCTATACACATTTTTCACATTATGGAATTCCAAAAACACTTCTCATTTTACTCTACTTCCTCCATTGATGCTCCTCCATGGTTTCTTAGTAATCATCTTTAAATTTTTTTCATTTTTCTCCTCTCCTATTCTCTCTCTCTTGGTTTCCTTTTATGTATTTGTTGGGTTATGTTTTGGTCAACCCATGGGGTGAGTTTCGGAAAATATAGCTTTCTTTCATTTATGTATTGGTGTTTTTTTCTCCTAGTGCATTCTTCTTACTTCTCCTGTAGTTTCATCACTTTCCCACATCATTAAGGTAGGTTTTTCTGTCAATTTTCTTTCTAGAACATGTCATTCGATTCTTGATATTTATTTTTAAAAATTTTATTCGGGTTTTTGATGTCTATATAGTTTTATTATGGTTTTTTCATATAGACAATTGGATGAAAATAGTTTTTCAATGTAATTTTCTAGTTATTTTTATTTGTACATTCATAGAAGTCATTTGTTAAAATTCCAATTTTCATTTAAAAATTATTTTGAGTAATTTGGAATTCTTTTTTTCCTTGATTGGGTTATGGAAAGTTGGTTTTCTTGTGAATTATCCTTTTTGTTTAGTTGTCATTCTTCTTTATGGTTTAATGACCATGTGTGTATCCATTTGATTGGTCGTAATACTCTATATGATTATTTAATTTGAACCTTGAGTATTTTTATATTTTATCATGTATATTATATTAGATTTTGTCATATCCATATTCCCATGGGGTGAGTATATGGATAAGGATACACATATACAAGTTATTCTATAAAAATATATATTTCAAACCATAGTTTTAAAAAATACTCTCCTACCTTCTTTCATTTTCCATTTCTCGTCAAATGGTTTTCTAAAAACTCATAAAATATATTAATGTGATTCTTGGCTTCCAAATATCATCAAATGTGGTTTATAGATTTTTTAAAAAAAAACCTGGTTAATTTGGAACCTTGATTACAATTTCATAATCTCATGACATGAAAGGACCATTTGGCACCATCCACTTATGAATGTTTTTTTCACCATGGATTTGGAAATGGTTTTGGGAAGAATGTTTTTCTAATTATATATGTTATTAGAATCATTAATTTTTAAGTTTTTGTTCATAATTTTTGATAATTTGATTATTGGTTTTAAACTTATAAGATGTGTAGTCCTTGATTGAATCTTTTTAAAGTATTATGTTTGATGGATACCCCTTTTTCATCCTTCTGATGATAGGTCTTTCAAATAGACAGTGTTATGGATTGGGAAATTCTTGGATGGTAGAATCTATGAGAAATGTTTAATACAAAGCACATGATAACCTCCTCATTCTCCATTATACTATTATCATGGTATTCATGGATTTCATTGATATGTTCAAGTGATGATTTATTTCTAACCCAGATTGTACGGATTAGATCTGATATGGAAAAGGATAATTTAGGATGGCATTGCAACTAGTGAGGCTAGTTTAGAGTAGACAGGATGGTTATCTACAATAGAGGTGAACCGTATTCCAACTGATGGGTCCAAACTAAGTGAATCCATGGATTAATTTTACAGGTATACAGGAAATTCTTATGATTTCATATGTGTATGTTCCTATTTTATTTTTCAGCACATTGGATACTTGTTCTTTGTTAATTGTATTCTTGCACTTGTATTGTTTCCCTTAATTTCTCACCTCATTTTAATTACGCTAATCTTTTTTTTGTTTAATTTTATATTTCTCTTGTAATTTTTTTAGGTTTTGTTTCTACTTTCCTTTTTGGTTTTCAAATTGATTTTTAAAAAAAAGAAAGATGAGTTTAACCTTTTACATGTTAAAATACTAGTTTCTTTAAATGTATTTCAAACTATTGTATGTGTACTATTTTGGGAAAGGTCATTTTTGATTCTATGGAGGTTACCTACTATGTTGTTTTATGATCACACCCTACTTGTTCCACTCATTGTCGGTATACCCAATCTATTTTGAAGGTTCATATTTTTTAATTTTCATATAGAGAAGGTTGGTTATATGAATGGTGGTCACCAAGAGGTCACAGGGTGATTGTGTCGGTTCCTATGGGTTTTAGTTTTTTTAGTTTTTAGTTTTTCTCTACTGTAGTTTTATCAATATTTGTTGATGTAGTTATTTCATTCAATCATTTATATATTATCCTATTTATACATTATACTCTATCTTTATTCATTTATATCCATTTATTATGGGCTAAATCATTCCAAAGTTTATGATTTATGATTCTAGAAACTAGATTCAAACCTAAGAGGATTGGGAATTCCTCTCTATCCTTGTTATAGGTCGGCACATGTAAAAATTTTGGGGTCGACCTAGGTTAGTTCCTAAAAATATGGCATCAAAGAAACCCTTCTTATTTTGTGTGTTAAGGATACTAGACATAGGACTATTATAACTCAAGAGGTAGGGGAGGAAGAGAATCATGAACTCTAATTCATTCAAAACCCATAGTTTCCAGGGTTTGTTTGGATAGGGTCTTTAAATTTTGTAATGGATTTATGTTCTTTCACTATTGAAAATAAATCATATACCAATAGTTTAAATCATTGGAATAGGCCTCCAAACCATTTGTAGGGCCTATAACAATGTTTTAGAGGGTATTTGTCTTTTTATACATTAGTATAGAACTATACCTAAATAAAATTGAAACCAATGGTATAGGTAACCAATACCAATAGTTCCTAAACAACTTGTATTGGTAAAATGTAATACATATACAAATGGTTTCCAAAAACCATTAGCAAAGGTAATGTAAACAAATTATTTACAAAGTTCAAACCCACCACCACCCAATTATACATAAATTCCCTAACCACTATTCTATAATGAATTTTTTATATAATATTGATATATATATATATATTAAAATTAAAATTGAATTTGAATTTGATGTATTTAGTGTAATTTGAAAAAAAATTAAAACAAAATGAGTGAATATGCCAATGGTTCTCAAAACCACTGGTATATACTTATACCAAAAAATTTGTGAAATTTTTGTATAGTTTATGACCTATATCGATGGTTTTCTAAAAACCATTGGTATAGTGTACCTCAATGGCACATTTACGAACTGTGTAGGAAATACCATTGGTTTAGAGTCTAATTAAGATAATTATACCCACATTTTTTTCCAACCCATTGGTATAGATCCATTAGTATAGCTCCATATTCTAGTACTGTTGGTGTATTTTTGGCCTTTTGGGTCTGTGATTTTGGAAAGGAAATTGGAAGTGAACCGAAGATGCATGGTGAGATTTCATGGAGTATTGTCCCATGTTCATCCCTAGTGAGCAGTTCAAGATACTGACAGTGGATTTAAAATTCTAATTATATGGTCTTATAAACAATGTGGATGGGTTATTCATAACCTCTAGTTCTCCAGTTCTGGTGTTTTAGTGTGAGTTGTTCTTTGGTTTGATTTTTTTTAGTTTGAATCGATTTTGTAAGGAAATGATTTTTGGAAAAATAGTTATATCAAAAGGAAAATAATTTCAAGACATGGTTTTATTTTCAAATTTGTAATGGGTTTTTATATTGTAATTTTAATAAGGTTCCAATAATTGAAAAATTTCCTTGGAATAATTTGATTTTGGAATTTTTGATGGAAATCATGTTTTTAATATGATTTTTGATTTATTTTGTGAATTTTTTATTTTTGTTCTTAGTTTTTTGGTCCATAATGTTCTTTTTGGTTGACTTTTTCTTAAGTTGATTCGGTTTTTTGTTTATTATGTTATTTAGTGTATTTTTCCACAAATGGTCCAAAAGATTTCCAGTGATCTTCTTACAAACATTGGACCTACATAGACTCCTAGTGGAGTGAAGGGTTCAAGTAATTTTTTATTTTTTCCCATTTTCATGTGGTTTTTTTGTTCTGTTAGAGGATTTAAAGTGGTTGGGGAAGTCAAATGTTTCTTCAGATCTTTTGGAACTACTTAATCTGTGAGGGTTCAAGATGGTTTAAGTTTTTTTGGGGGTTTGTATATGGATAGGATGCAAGTGATTGTTCCATTATTTTTTCTACTTGGGATGTCATGGGAAGTATTTAATACAACTTTAATCTAATGGTTTATAACTTAGGGGGTGAAGGTGAGGAATGTAGTAGAGATTTTGGGTATTCAGAAAGGTCAATGAATTGTGAAAGCCTATGTGGATCACTTCAAATATCTGGTTTTCATTAACACAAAGATAGTGTCAAAGAATACACTAAAATAACCTATCTTTTTCTAGGGTATTTATCTATAGATTAATTTTTGATTTCTATAATCCATGTAATTTTTTTTCATGGAGCTTGGGGATGAGACATATTTAGTTGAGTTGGTTCCTAGAGGGAATCCTATATCTAGTGTAAAATCGGTATCTATTGGAACTCTTGAAGGCCCCCTATTAGGTGAGGATGGTGTACCAGAGGTGCCCATTATCAAAATGTATCCCTTATCAGTTCTTGGTTATCTTTCAATTAATATCCCACATTTATACATCCATTTTGGTTATTTCAGGCATTTGAATCCATATTTCTGTAATCCTTTGAAGGATTATCTATAATTTTTCCATCTAGGTCATTTAGAGAAGTTCTTCATGTGGCATCACTAGAAGAGGAAGCCTCAATCATAGGTTGTAATCTCCTGACTATGGTGCAGTAAATGCATGAAGTCACTAAGGCTTTAGCTATAGGCCATGAAACAAATCTCTCCACACATACCATAATCACTTGGTATGGTAGGGGTTTCTATCCCAGATTTTTTACCCTATGCTTAAGAGGGGATATATTTATTTTTTTCTATTTTTTTTAATCCTTCATCTTATGAGGGTCTTATCAGGCTTGTATTTCTATAATTTCTACAGTGTTTCTTTTTTAGGTTTGAATCTTTCATAGTTATCATTTTTTGAATTTTCATTTGTCTTTTATGGTCATATTTTGGATATGTTAGTCAATTTTGGAAATTATGAATCATGGTTTGGTTCAATATATGGACTGATATTTTTTTCGGGCCCTTGGTCTTTGGTGTTGCTCTAGGGAGGTGGAATTTTAATTGGTGGGGAGATCCACGAGGGATCTTTTTTTGGTTGTTTCTATGGTTGGACAGGTGTGAATTGTGGTGTCAACATGTCACACAAAAGTTCACAATTTTTTTAACACTATTATTTTTGAGTTCATGTATTATTATTTTTTTTGGATTAATATATTTCTAGGAACAAAAGTTTTCTATGGTGGGTTGAATTTTCAAACCCCACCCCAAGTTTTCTTTTATTTATTTTATTTTTATTTATTTCATGGTATTTTATAATTCAGTTGAGGTTCGTTTTGGGTTCCTAATGATAAATTTTGATTTGTAGGGTTTTTGGGTTGTTTTTTCCCCTATAAAAGGATTGTGTAAAATGTTTGTGGACAAATCATGTTGCTGGTGGATACTAACGGAGTTTCCTTTTTTTTGTGTACAATATATTCATGGTTTCACTCAAACTTTGCAAAGAAAATATGTAACCATGTGGCCTATTGGTGGTGTCTTTGAAAAGTTTCATGGCATGCGCATGGTTAGTAATAACCATACAGGAAATGTGGATGAAACATTTCCATTTTAACATGATAAATTTAAATTATTGGCGCATGGTTTCTAAAACTATAGGATTTTCCCCTTTGGGTTTACATTCCTTCTTGTAGGGTGAATATGGTTGGTACCTAATTTTTTAAAATGTGTACCAAAACCATGTGAATTTTTTAGAATTTTGAACACTTAAAATTCCATGTTTTCCTTATTAAGGTTTAACCCCATTTTTGGGTTTCTACTCAACTAATTGACCTAGGTGAATGAAGGGTCTCCCAAAACCCTCATCCTTTGAATCTACTTCTACCAATGATTATCTTCTATGTTTTATAGGTATGTTTATTTGTATTTTTGTTAATCTCCCCCCCCCCTCTTATCCCTTCCTTGGTTTCCTCTTCTTTCACTGTTCGGTTGCATATTTTCTAAACCCCTGGGTGAGGGTTGTCTTATATGGGTTGAAATATTATATGTTAGTGTGTATAGTTTTCTCATTGGGCCTTTTTATTCCTTATCCCATTGTTTCATTACTTTCTCACATCATTGAGGTAGGGGTTTCCATATATTTCACTTTTAAAACATTCATTTTGATACTTAGTATTGCGTAAATAAATTTTTAAGGTTTTATTCATGTTTTTGATGTGCTAGTTTGATTTATTATGGTGTTTCCATATTATAAATTGGATGAAAATGGGTTTTCTAGGTAAATTATTAGTTATGGATATATTTACATTTATACATGGTGTTTGAAAAAATTACAATGATAATTTCAAAATGAATTTTAGTACATGGGGATAGTGTGTGGCCTTGGATGGTTTTTTTTAAAAATCTTGGGAATTGGATTTCCACGTAGTTTTGATGCCTTTTTTCTTGTTTGATTCTCCAGAGTGGATCCATATACCCTTTTTTAACGCTATTTTTGATTATTTAATTGAAACCTTTTCTATTTTTATGGTTTCTAAATATATGAAATTTTATATTGTGAAATCCATATGTGAATGGGGTTTATATATTGATAGGAAGACACGTATACATGGTATGTTATAGGACGTTCCATCTTGAACCCTAGTTTTTAAAAACAATATCCTACATCATTTCCTTTCCACCTTATCTTCAAATGGTTTTTAAGAAACTCCATTATCCCTTAAAAGGATTCTTAATTTCTAAATAACTATATATGTTTTTATAAATGTTTTTTATAATCCATGTCCAGTTTGGAACCATAAATATGGTTTGGTAAGCACATTACTTGAAAAGCATATTTGCAACCATCAATGTATGAACGAAATTTTCACCATGGCTTGGGAAATTTCTTTGAGAATAAAGGTATCCAAATTAGAAATTGTTTTAGATTTTTAAATAGTAAGTCCTGATTGGTACTTTTTTATTTTTTGAAAATTGGTTTAAAATTCATATAATGTATAGGCCAAGTTGGATCCTTTCAAATGTTTTATGTATGATGGATACCTCTATAGTCGTTCTTTTGAAGTGAGGTACTATATATAGACTGTTTTGGGGATTTGGAAATGGCACAAATTGTGGAATTTATGAGTGATTTTTAATACCAAGAATGTGATGAACACCTCATTCTTTTTTATACAATTCTCAGGAGATTCATATATGTCATTTAGAGGGTGGAGTGATATTTTATGTCTAGTCATGAATAGAAATATTATAATGTCCTTGTAATAGGATAATTCATGTGGAAATTTACACTTTTGAGGCAAATTTAGTGCAACATGTTTGGTTACTGACTATATAGGTGCATTATATCCTGGAAGGTGGGTCGAAAAGGAGTCATCTAGGGATTTCATCTAGTTATGTATTGAAAATTCCTATAATTACATATGTATATTTTTCTATTTTATTTTTTAAAACATTAATTACCTTTTATTTTTGTGATTTTCTACATGCACTTGTAGTATTTATCTTATTTTTTTACTTCATTTACTTTACCCTTATATTATGTTTAGTTTGACTTTCTTTTTCTCTTGTACCTTCTTTGAGTTGTCTTTCCGCTTTCTCCCTTGGTTTTAAAATTGATTTTAAAAAATGGAAATATGTTTTGGGCCTTTTAAAACATAATAATACTATTTTATCTAAATTTATTTCAAACAAGAGTATATGGATTATTTTAGTAAAGGAAATGTATTGATTCAGTGGTTCTTATATACTGAGCTATTTTATGTTTACTCCCAACCTGTGCCACTCAGTTTTGGTATGCTTGAGATATTTTAAAGGTTAATATTTCTTTTATGTTTTATGATATAGTAGGATGGTATTATAGATGGGGGTGACAAAGTGGTCATAGAGTGATCATGTCAGTTTCAGTGGGTTTCAATTTTATTTTAGTTTTTATATTGGCTTCTCTATATTTGTATCTGGACACATTGATATATTAATTCCATTCAGTGATTAATGGATTCTCCTTTTTTATGTTATGTATTATTTATTTAATCATTTATATTCATTTATTATGTAATCAATAATTCCCAAGTGTATGATCTTTGATGCAGGAAAAAAGTTTCATACACATGAGGATTGGAAATACCTCTCGGGCCTTGCCACAGGCTGAATCTGGTGATTGTTTCTAGGTGGACCTATGTTTGTTTTTGACAACCAGAATTCAAATTTTCAACCACATTCATAAAATAAAATGGGTGATATGATTTATTTTTAAATTAATTTAATGTTGATTGATCAATTTATTCAAATATAATTTTATATATAAATAATTTTCAAAATAATAAAGAGATATTTAATAAATATGATTATTAACTAAAAAAATGATAGATGAAAATATTAAAATTCAATTTCCAAAAAATATATCTAAAATAATTCTAATAATGATAATTTTATTTAAATTAATGTTATAAAATAAATAAAATAAATAATGAGATATAGGTTTAGAGAATAAATATTTTAATATCTTAATCATGATATGTCCTAGGAATTTTGAATTAATAAAACATAAGAAACTTGTATTTGTTCACATTAATATTGAGGTAATGAAAAACATAAAATTTCCCGACCTATATAGTGATTCTTCATTGTTTCAATAATATCCTTTTATCCATATGATTTTTTTCCAACCACGAAAATAATTAGACATTTTTTATGATTATCCCCCAATGGTTTTCATTCAATAATGATGGTTTATCCCCCTTGAAAATGAAAAAAAATACACGTTAATAACAATATTTTATGTAGTAATGAGTTTTAAATTAGATCTAGGGAAGGCTCCTTCTAGGGCCAATTATCTGAAATCAAAGATTACACGTCTCCTAGAAAAACCCCCCCATTCAATACAAAACATTGTTTTCATAATTTCCATCCATAGATCTATTTAAGAATTATTAATTACTCATACACACAAGGGATAAAAAATAATATTTCATATATATATTTATTAAAAACCCCAAATATCCTCTAAAAACAATACACACAATAAAAACCATCAAGAATATTATAAAACATATCCAAAATAGTTACCTATAAAACACAGGTCACTAAATCTTCCACAATATCAAATATTTTCATCGTAAAAAAGGACAACTCGCCAAAGGTGGTGATGATACTAATCTTGTATGTGATTCTCACATTCCTATATACTCATCTTGATGAATCCCATATAGCCAACAGGCATGCTTCAATTGATTCCTTCACTCATGAATTATCTTCTCATAATAATTCTTGAGATGCAATAGGTGACCAAAAATGTAGCATCATCCTTAACATAAAACTCACCCTATTCAATTATGTGTGATGAATTATACATGTTCCATCCAATACATGACATAGATAACACATCGTGTATATTTTCCATCCACATGGTTAATTAAAAGTGAAAAACATTTCACCTACCATGTGCATAATATGGAATGAAATGATAATCCTCTAGGAGAGCTTGATTCTATAACCAAATATCCCCAAATAGATGTTTAGTGAGACTTTCTGGAATACATTTTCACTCTCCAAGAACTCCAAGATTCACTATACTCTATCCACATTGTAAATATAATAGCTCAGGGAAATCATTAATTGATTTCATCTCATAAGACATTTTCCATCATCATGCCCACCAACTGAGGTAAGTGATGTATCGCCAATATATATCCAACAAAGGTGTAACCTATGGGTTTTCCCATATATTTCTGAGAACGGTTTCAAGAAAATATTATAGAGTGAGATATTATTATATACAAACTCTATTATTGATAGGCAATCATCCGAAATTTCACCAAAATCCATCCTTGATGACAACGAAAAATCAAACAAAACCTAAATTATTCTCTCTTTCTCTACCGGTGAATTTCCATAATCATTATAATTACTATTATAGACACCTCCAAATTAAGGAAATGAATCTAGAAACATAATAAAAAATAAATAATCATAATCCATAAAATCTTAAAATTTCTTCAATATAAAGGCATCTGAAACTCTCTACTAAAATATACTCTCATAAGAAGGATTTGGGACTATATGATCAATCTGATAATGATCACATATAGAGTATCATCAACATTATCTAATCGGGGATATCTAATCATGAGTTTTATCGATACACCATCCTAATCCTATTCAAAATACTTAATAGGTTGACTCAAACATGAAGAAATCGGGTGCCCTTTTTTGACCTAATGATAGGTGAGTCATCATTAAATGAAAATAGTAATACTTTGCCTCATTCCAAGCCACCAAAACAAGAACATAGGGTCTATAACATATTATTCAAACTAGGATATAATTATAATGGATAATGGTGGAGCTCCCTTGGAAACTTCTCATACATATCATCATTAACTATTGTCCATAAATATAATATAAAGGTGTTCTTCCATCCTTAAAAGAAACAATCATTGTCATTATTTGGAGATATCCCATCATGAATGATATCATAATCATTGTTTTCTAGTTGGGCTTGCCTTACCACATAAAAAATTGTGATAGATTTAACCATCATTATAAGGTAATAAATTTATCCTCATTCCACCAATACCAATTTCCTCAAGGTTATCTACTCAGGTACCTCTCTAATAATTTGATAATAAAATTTCCTATAAAGGTAATAATCCTCCACATTTCTCATATTGAGACTATATAAAATTTACATTTCCCAATATTTCATGAACTCTATTCTTAAAACCTACCACATATTGAGATCTCTTTTGGAAAATATAAACAAGTTCCCCTTAAGATCGATATTAACCATGAATTACTCATCGTGTAGATAATGATTATATAGCTTCAAGAAATGTACTAATAATTCTAACTTTAAGAGAGAAAAACTAATTGAGAACCATTATGGGTGGCTCCCAAGCCTTAATTGGTTAAACCATTAAAGTTTTTAGTTGTTTTTTCATATGTTAGAGATATAACACCCTAGGATATGAACTTTCACATGAGAGATTGATCTTCTTGAACCAAATATCCCCTATAATCTGGTCAAAGAGGTCATTAGTTTTTTGAAGATGGTATTTTTTTGTTCACATTCACCACATTTAATCTATGATACTTCATGAAATACCATATAATATCATCCATATATTTGTATAAAAGAATTAGATAAACTTATGAAAACATTGTGGGTTAAATGAAACCATTCTCTAAAACATATCCAAACTATAACATCAACTTCCTGAAAATATCCAAAACAATCTAATCATATTCAAATGATTTCAATGTAGTCATAAGTGGAAAATTTATTCTAAAAAATAACCCTTAATGAGTAATGTTCATGGAACATTCATGAAATCTACTCTTATACATCATCCCTATAAAATAAAGCATTCCTCATCAACTCATGGGCTCTAAGATGGAACTTTCTAAGAAATGGGACCACTTATCCTACCGAATGGCCTTTTTCACTAGTAGGGTGAATCTAAATCTATTTATTGTATGAAATAACAGCACATATTTATTTAAATCTACCAAAACCTAGTTTATTAACAACTATCCCAAACCAAGGATTCCAACATAAGTATTAACCTCTTCTAAAAAAGATCCCAAGGTATCCCCCCTTTTGTACAAAGTGATATCACACTATCAACATATAATGGTGTGAGAGTGATCACTAACAATATGGTTCTCAAGATGAGGTGTTTGATATAAGGGATATACTATTATATATAGACTAAAATCATGTGATTAAATAGAAAAACAACATCTCATTCTAGCTTCAATGATTTAAGTACAATAAAGAGATTCCCAAAGCCATACCTTGAACCACATCCCCTAAGGATTAATAAAATACCACCAACACATGTATATGACCTCCTCTCTAACTTCCAACACCTAGATCCTATTGATAGTATCCTAGTAGTGATGGTAAAAGTTGATAAAAGCATAATATACCTTGATATTTCCCTATGACACTAACTCCTCTTTCATATATTTCTCCATTAGTTCCACCATGACCAGCCTGGGGATCTCCCAAATCCCTTAACAACCTATTATAGGGAGGCTCATCCACAAAACCACCATGGTTGTTTTATATCACCCACCTATAGGGTTACACATTCTCCATGTAACCACTACCTCCATACATAAATAATTTCTAGTCTTTCAGTTGGTTGAGACCTTTATGAGATCCCTCTATTTTCACTCTTCTTAACTGTGATCTTGAATGTGATCGAATAAATTGTTGGGATCTAAATTAATTCCAATGTACATTAATATTTTTTTACTCCAAAATAAAAAAAATATTCCTAATTTAGAACTAGTATGTTGCTATAATAATAATTTCTTACAACCCAAATCTATCCCAAGATTTAATCAATAGTGAGCATGTACAAGAACAAAACCCTATCGCAAATCCTCCTTTGGAATCCTCTCTTGAAAATTTTTGAATAAAGGAATATTGAATGAAACATATCCAAATAGTAACCTATGAGTTTCCTAAACCATGAAACTTAGTCCACAATGATTAAATTTCCTTGATGATGTTCCATAAGCTCTTATATTTAAATTACCCTTAATTTCACCAGATATCACTCCTCATTGAATAGGAACTCAAACTAAAACCATGTTTTTGTAAAATAATCATGTGTCTTGGTAAATATAATCCACCAATAGAGATTAACACTAAAAATTAAACTCAAAGGAAAACTCACCATTTGGTCCATAGTTGTTTATACTAGATGGATTTCATGAGTTACTAACTCTAGACAATCCTTTTCCACCATATGATTTTTCATTCCTCAAATTATTAGAGCCCTATGTAAATAAAACTCATGAAGTGAGCATAATATATGGGTTTCCTCATACTAATCTGAAATTATTTCTATATTCTCAATAGTTGGTTCTGAGCCTAAAATATATTGATAGATCATCCCTCTACTCATGGGGTCAAAAGACTCAATATATTAATGAGAAATACTACGGGGTGAATCATTATTTCTAAATTCCTTTTTATGTTTCCTTTCTAAAAAAATTAAAAACTTATTAAGTTATTCATTATTTTTATCAAAAAAGATATACAAGTACACATACATAGGGAACATAAGATTTACAAGGTTAGACACTCAATACAAGAAGGCTAATCCTTAGTGTGATTTTAATTCAAATGAGACCATATAACCGATTTTTATGAACATGTTAGTATCAATGATCAAGGAATATCCTTAAACTAGTGTGATACATCTCTCATGGAATTTATGAGTGATTCCCACACTATTTTAATGATAAATTATTTTCTTTCAAAAATAAGATATCCTTGAACCGAACTAGACTTCCATAAAGTTTTTATAGTGAGTACTCTACTTATTGTTCACCAACATTAACTATCCCATTTTCCATCTTTCTCTCTTTGAAAAATGTACATCCACTTATTCATACAATTGAAAATATTTTCAGTAATTTATATAGATATAAGTCTCTACTTTAACTCTTTTTCATCCATGATATATTATTTTTATCTCACAATTGTAGCAATAAATCTCATTTTTATTTGAATTTAAAATTAAAATTTAAAAATGTATCTCCAATGAATAGTTTTTTAACTTATTATTACTATGAATTTTGCATGATATTTTTTGAAAACATATATAATCTATTTCAGTGTAACTAGAAATGTTGTAGTGTCTTCAAGAAGTTTTACAATAACTTCTTTATGTATTTTACAGTGATACATTTCCTCTATATTGAAAACCTTCTTCTCCCATGGATTGAATCAAATAACACAATTTGGTAATGTTTGAAAATTGATCGAATATCTTCAACATCAAATATAATATTTATTTCTTCAAAATATTAAATTTGTAACTTTATATATTACATATTTTTGTATTCCAAATTTACAAATATATCTTAATCATACAAAGATAGGAGTTTACTCATTAAAAGTCACATTTTACCTTTCAAATGTGTCGATTTACTATTCTGATGTATGAAATTACTCTTATAAACTCATGGATGACTCTTAAAAAGTCCCACTTTACACTTATTAACTACTATTTTCTATTTTGAAGTATCAAATTATCCTTTTAAAGTATTATTTTAACCTTAAAAATCATAAATAACTATTATGAAAGTGTTTATTTTCATTTATATACTCATAGTTTACTCATTTAAAGTGAGGACTTTTCCATTTTACGATATCTCTAAAATTGTAATGACTATTATTAACATTTTGGAACATTAGAAAATTATAGCTTCCAATTATAATATTTAAGGATACTTCAATCTATGTCCATTTCTAGTTAAAACCTCTTCATATCATCCCTTTACATCTTTGAAAATCCCAATAACCTTTACAATGAATATTTACCTCCATTGTATAGTGAGATTAAATAGGATTAATAAATTTACAAAATAATCTATCCCACTTATCATATCTACTAAAACACCTCAAATTTTCCTTCTCTATACACAATAACAAATTCTAGAGGAAAATTCTTACCACAAAAATTCCACCATGTACTCGACAACTACCAAACATATCTTAGTCCAAACAATCACCCCTATGGATTTTGTTAGTATCCAAGGAACATAAATAAGTATCATACTCAAACCACTTTTAAATGAATCACAATTCAAAAAAATAATCTTATATGATAGAGATAAATGTAAGAAATAAGAATATATACTAGGAATGTCATACTGCCCAAAAAGTATTGATTTTTACTGATAGATCAAACAACTATAATCCTCACAACAAATATTTGAAAATAAATTATTTTATTATATTTGATACCACTAAAATTATGATTTGATATGCCACTATACAATCAACACTTATGAAACTCAAAGAAAACATTTTATTGTCAAAAAATGTTTTTAAAGAGGTATAACAATATATCCATGCACTCTTTATTGACAAAGATTATTAAAATAATTAAGAATAACTCACACACAAATAAGTTTTCCCTCATGGATTTACCCTTTTAATAACTCACTCCAAAAATATTATCACCAAAAATAATAGTTATCTCCCCCATTTTGTAACATAAATATCAATGGATATTCTAGAAAAAGATTTCTCCCCTTTATAAATATATTAAGAAACAAAAATTAAGTCAATTTTGTTTTCATTTTCTCCCCCTTTAATAAACATTTCCAAAGAATGAGATTAGGGTGGGAACTGAATCACCATACCTTATCCATTGAAGGGAATGATGTTAAATTTTTTTAATCAACTTGAAAATTTGAAAATAATCATTTAGAAATGCTTCAATGAAAATATAATCCACTTGTTCATTTATAGGAACAAATTACAACATTAACACATTCATTTTCAATGTATCCTCTATGAATTGATATATAATATCATTGTGATATGATCTCGAATGTTGAATAGTGTTTCATGAATGATTGATTTTTCATTGACTATCCTAACCAAAAAAACATTTTAACATTTACTCTATATTGAGATATTCTAGATTTGTCTTCTTTCACATGAATTAGGTTGTATCTTGAGTGGTATCCACAAACTCTACTTTATAAATTCTCAATATTACTAAAAATTGTTTATTAGTTTCATAACTTACAAAAATATATTTAGGAATGAAAACTATAGAGAATTTATATCATCTGTCATCATTATTTATTTCTCATCCTGAATTAATATAAATAAAAAAATCAATCATTCCTTCATTTTCATTTCTCTACCAGAAGTCATTTGTGTCATTAATTAAACTGAGAATCTTGTTTATATCCACAAAATGTGACTCTTCGATTACTTTGATACCTACCATTAATTGTATCAGTATAGACTATATGTTTACTTAAAGATATCAATTATAAAAAACATAATATAATATTATATATTTCTCTTGGATCCACTTACTTTCCTTATATATATTTTGATAACTCATTTCCAAATAAAATTTCAATGGAAAACTTATTTGAGTCTTATACAAAAAAAATCATAATCTCTCTATAATATTTTTCTTTTGAAGGAAAATTGTCAACTTCCTCTCTAGATATTTATAAATATATAAAATATTTCATCTCACTAATAAGGGGTATTTTTAATAACTTATTAATCCACAAAAAAAACTATTAAGAAAAATATTTCTTCATGGATAGAAAATATAATATCATCTACATAAACAATAATAAATGATAGGTACCTCTTAGTCATCTTTTATGTGGAGGTTCTTGTCTACTCTTCCTTTTCAAAATTTCAAATTCTTAAAATATTTATGTAACTTAGAATACCAAGATGTTGTATTTGGTCTCATCCAATGTAGATCATTAATTAAATTGTAAACAAAATTCTTTTCTTTAACATGAATAAATCCATACAGTTGTTCAATAAAACCAACTTCTTCAAATTCACCACTATGGAAGGAAGACTTGACATCAATTGGAATATCATATATTTCCTTTTACTAAAATAGAAAAAAAAATTAAAATAGTAACCAGAATTCCCATTTCTATAAATTTATCATCAAAATAAATCCCTTCTATATGATAATACCATTTACATGAAAATCTTTAATTATTTCCAACAACTTCTACCTTTTCAATTAACTTGTTTCAAAACACCAATTTTCTTCAAATCAAATTATTGTTTCTGGGGTTTGGTACCAAATCTCAAGCCTCATTCTTCTCTATCTAGTCCAATTTATCATTCATTGAATCAACCCGTTATTAAATCTCAAAATAATCTTCAATATCTCTTGGTTAGACTTGTAAAAATAGTGACGGTTGTTATATTATCTTCAATGTCTATGATCTCTAATAATGTATTGGAATTAAAAAAAATATCACATTATTTAATAACATAGATGAGTTTGTTCTTCACCACTTGAATAAATTGAGTAAGCGTCCCCAAGATTTACTTATTTTCACCATTCTCTATTTTTTCTAACTTATTCCTCATGTTTGAAAAAAACATTTTCATCATCAATTATAGAGCATATTTTGTGATGTTTTTCTTTTTTCGTTTTGTATTTCAGAATATTCATGTTAGTATTTCCAATAGTATTCTTGTTTAGTTTTTTTTTAAAAGGTATCCTCTTACATTTGGATAATAAACAAGGAAGATATCATCAACACCTTTCTACAAAAACATCTGAAGATTTTCCCATTTCACTTTAATTACACAAGGGACACCAGAATACAATAAAAACATCAAACATGGAGACTTACAATAATGTATATCGTATTAGAATATATCATAATTTAAAAAATATAAGAAATGATTTTGAATGTGAACTGATACACTAATTGGTTTTCTCAAAAAATACCAAGGGATATCATATTCTAATATTATATTTACATATATCTAAACTAAAAATCTTTTATTTGGCTTAATAACACCATTTTTTTGTGGTGTATATAGTGTGTTGGCTTCATGGTGAAGTCATGCTTCTCATGAGAAGCATCGAATCATACGCTTTTTTATGAAACATCATTATCTGTCTAGATATTCTTTAAGGAAATATCACACTGGTTTTCTATTCAAATTATGAAATTAATAAATATTATTAGAGAATCATATTTATGATTCATAAATATAAAACAAGTAATTCGATTAAATTCATCAATAATGTAATTAAAATACTTATCTCCATTTTTTGATTTCTTCCTCATGGGCCCAAAAATATCAAAATGGATAAGCTCTAATCAATGAGTTGATTGAATATATATATTATAGTGTAAATATATAACAGTATTTCTCTTTTATAATTCATATAACATCCAATTCCTCTCTCTTTTTTGTATAGTCAAATCACAAACATTATTTCTTAGAGTTAACTTACAAGTGTACATTTTCCTTGATTAACCAGACTTTTATGCCACATTTTATTTTCTTATTTCATGATTATGTAGAATGAAATTATAGTATAACCAACTTAAAATATATTTTCCATTTTTTGTTAACCATGTGTCAAAATAAATCCATCATTCAATATATTCAGTTTAAACCCATCCTTTTATATATCACTTTATTTTACTTCATCACATAATTGAGAAAAAATATATTGACTAGGTTTTATCCCTTAAATAAACAAATTATTTTTAAATTTCATTTTTTCGTTAAAAATAATAGTATACCCAATAACCATTATAACCTTCAAATAATCTATCATGGGAGAGGAACTCCCACTATCTTGAATAAATTTTTTTTACCCTTTTGATACATTAAATGAAACTTCTAAAAAAGGATATTTATATATACCTTTATTATTAATATTTTGAGGTTTTTTTTATTATTGAAACAAAAACAATATTAGGATTATTGAAATATGAGTCTTCAATTTTCATTATGTCCAATATTTTCTCATCTTACACAAACTTACTCATTCTCTTGAAACCTACACTTTGATTTCAATCAAGAATTCTTAATTTGTTTCTGAACATTCCTATTTTAAGAAAACTAAATCCCCCTAAAATATATAATCCTAATACACTTAGATTCATTATAATATTGGTAATTAAACCAACATATAGTTTTCATATTGATGAAAACTCTATGGTGCCAATAGAATCCATATAAAGCACACATACATTTCTAAACAACATTCTATCCAAAAGTGAAAACCTATATTTCTATTTTCATTGAGTTATAACTCTTGGATCCTTTTTAAATAAAAATATTTTATATTCCTAACATATTATTTTTCAATACAGTATTTTTATAAAAAATTTATGATTCAACAATTGTATCATTTTTGGATTTTAAATTTGAGTTCCATGAATTTTTAGATATCTGATATTCACTTGAATTTAAAAAAAAGTGTAATTTTAACTTTTATATTCAAAAAATATTATATTCGACATTTTTGGAGTATTTTAAAACGTTGAGTTTTATTTTATATGATTTTAATAGGTCTTGTTCTTATATGAATATTCCCTGACATCTTAAATAGAATCTCTAAATCTGGGTCTTGAATTATTCATTTCTTCTTCAACATTGACCAATTTTTGTTGAATATGATCAATATTTTTCTATTCATCCTTAATTTACTCTTCCATAATTATTTTTGAATTATTATTATCATCATCAATTTTCTTCAAGTAATTAATATCATTGATCAATATACATTTTTCTAATGTGAAATTAGATTCATTACTGTTGGATGACTTGTTTGTTTTCTTCTGGATTCTTATATCCTCTCCCATCATTGAGATCATTGAAATTCATTCCATCAATTATACCTTGAACAAAAATTACATCACATTTTCATCATCATACACTTTTTCACTACTTCCACCACTAGTGAAATATTCTTCATTAACCTTAGAAATTAGAATCTATTCATCAATATCGCTGGATTAATCAACTTCTTCATCTTCACTTTTATAACTACCTTACTATCTGGTTAAGAAATTAAACTTCTTGAATTTTGAGAAATTATTTTTCTTATATTTTGAAGAAATCCTTGACTTATTAGTCTTTTATTATTTTCTTTTAAATGATATCTTGGCCTTTCTTCATCCTCGTCACTAGCACTATCTTCTTTAAACTTTGAACTCTAAACATTAAAATGTCAAATTTCTCCACAAAAATAACATTTGAGTATATGATTCCCTTGAAAATTAAAATGAGTTTTATGAAATTTATAGAGATAATAGACATGATATCATCAAATATCGTGACCATATATAAATCAGAATCTAAATATGCAACATTAACTTTTTCAAACTACTTCTTATACTTATCATCTTCTTAGGATTTAAAATAAATTTCCATTTCATTGTTACCCTAATTCATGAAAAATTATCTTTTCTCATCTAATAAGAAATTAATATTGTATATATCTCATAAAGAGATATTATTTTAAGATATTTATCTTCCGATGAATATACATTGATATTGAATATGCGAGGTATGATACGTTGGATCTTTTATACTGCTGTATAATCTAATAAATTATCACTACAACCTCATTACATGATTACAATTTCCTTTACCCATGTTAAGAAGCCATGTATTATTCAATCATAATGGATCAAAATGTCTTCACACTTAAACATCAAAAAATATATTTTTACATATTTAATTTTGTATTAAATTCATAGATATTATCAATAATTTCCCATATTTCATTTACTAATGTTATTTCTTTGACATTAAAAAATTAAATCTCTAAAAGGGAGGAAAATATAGAATTTCCAGAATTTACATCATTTTCAAGATTCATTATGTCTTCCAAGAACATGGAAGTACATTTATAAATATGATTAAATCCATTAGTTTCAAATTCCATGACTTAATAACAGGTAGATAATAGATAAGAAAACTTCTTATCCTTCCTTATATGATAAAACTTCTAATAAGATGTGAGAATAATCTGGTTTTTCACTGAATTTAGATTATCCATTATCATTAACACATATTCAATGACGGAAACATAAAATATAGATAATCCCTAATTTATTAATCATCAAATAGTTGAAAAAAATGAAGGGAACTGATATACCATTTGAAAATATCAATAATATTAGTGAGAAACATTGATAGTGGGATGGATATGTGTTTTTAAATTATTTTTTATGTCTACTTATTGAAAAATAATTTTATTCATATTTATTTATTAGGTTTTTTTGGTTGAACACACATCCAAGAACACATACACATAGGTCATATAAGGTTTACAAGGCTCACCTCTCAAAATAATAATGATAATACTTAAATTGATCAAAATTATAATGACATAATATGACCCACTAGTATAAATATTTGAGTTAAATATAGTAGAGTATATCCTTGTACTCATGTGATTCAGATATCCTGATTGTGATGAATGTTTTTCATATTATTACAATGAAAATAGTTTTTACTTCAATAACAAGAAGTCCTTGAACAAAAAATTACTTAAAAAATTTGTTGTAATGCTTCTTATCTTTCCTCTTATTAAACCAATAATATCCCATGTTCTATAGCCTCTCAATATATGATTTTTACATCCTTTTGTTCTTATTTTATTCCTCTCAAAATAATTTTGGACAGTTTTATAAAGTCAAATCTGATATCACTCTCTTTTTTCCTACAAGATTTATTATTTCTACCACACACTAGATACAAAAATAAAATTATTTAAATTTGAATTGAATATTAAATTACAAATAAGTTACTTCTTCCATATATTTTTAAATATTTTCCCTTTCTTCTTACTTCTTTTATCATCCTTTTAATCTCTTATTTAAAACTTATGTCACTACTATAAATGGTGTAGTGTGGTTGATAATTTATTTAGTAAGTGATTTCTTTTATTTGTAATGTAATTTCTCCTCTATGGTTTAAACCTTATTCTTCCGTAGATTGAATCAAATAAAACATTTTTTGATGTTTAAATAATGATCATATATCTTTAGAATCATATTAAATATTTCATTATCCAAAATATAGAAAATGTAATTTCATATTTGTTTTGGACTTTATCATTCAAAATATCACTAAGATAATGACTTTTATGAATTCTGGTAGTGAACCTTCTAAAGTAAATTTTTTTCCCTTCTATAGTGATCATTTACTATATAAAAGTAGAAGGATACACCTGAACTCTTGGATAACACTTCAAAAAGTTCCACATTTTACTTTTAAAATTACAATTTACTCTTCCAATTTATCAAATGACAATTTCAAATTATTACTTTAATCTTCTAAAGTTTGAATGACTCTTCAAAAGTGTTTATTTAACTTTTAAAACATCAGATTTTAAAATTAAAAATCGTAGGAATTGTATTTTTTTGGTATCTATAATACCAGAATGACTCTTATAAACTTTATTAAACTTAAGAAAATTCCACATTCTCATTCAAAAAAAATGGATACTTCAAAATATTGGCACACATGGTTTAAACCTCTATATATCTCCTAAAAACCTCTCTAAAAATCATATAATCATTAACTTAATATATTTATATTCATATAAATGGTATTTTGAACTTTATTTATGCATTAATTGGAAAACCCACCCCTTAATAATATCAACTTCCACAAAACAGATTTTCATTCTCAACACATAATACCAAATTCTAGAGGGTAAATATTATCTTAGTAATCTTCTCATGGGATCAAGACTATCCAAATTAATCTTGGTGTCAATAATAGGTAGCTATACGACTCGATTAGGTCCGTACATTGATACCGCATCACTAAACATGTAACATCCAATATATTTTGAGTTATGTTTTTTATCATTTTTTCCAAACCCTTATACATTTTTTTGAATTATGAATGTTGAAGGTATTGGTGGGGTCTGAGTGGAATATTTTTAGAGAAAGGCCTTAGTTATGAGGAATCATTTGTTTTGAAAGATGCCACTAGGTACTTATTTTCTTAGCAATGAGAACCTAGTGGGAATAAAAAAGTGAGAAATGTCTCTAAGTGGGCCACCTGGTTTCCAGTGACCCTAGAGAGTATAAAATCCTAACCCAGGTGCTACATGTCAGTACTGAAAGTCAGTCTGTCACATGACCTCAAGTGTGACTCCTCGTATACTAGATTCTAACAACTAGAAGTGGGGGTATGATAAGTACATTATATGGGGACTATTCCCTCTTGATCAGAGAAAAAAACATCAAAAATAAGAAATCAATAAAAAAACACATATAACTATAAACATTTACAATATCTAATGATAATAAAAGGAAATAAAATATCCGAAAATAAAAGAAAACATGTCATCCCATTGTAAATGGAAGGTGTCTAACATGAAAACTGAAAATAAACACACTGAAGGCTCCCAAGTTGGTCCAAACCATATTTGGTTCCCTCATCCAAACTACATCCCCAAATCAACCATTCAACTTAGGGAATTTTCACTTAACTTATCCTACAACAAGAAATTATATTAATATTCTAATCAAGCATCAGAAGTATGGTGTGAGTACAACTCAATAAGACACAAAAAATGGTGAATAAAACAATTAGAGTAAACAATATTGTATATAGTTATATAAATATATAAATATAATTCATAAATAAATATTTTAACACATTATTTAACATTATCTATTTATTCACATAAACCCCCGAGTTCCAAAGGACACTCGAACATCAATACCTACATTGGCCCATGACAAAGTCTATTCTATCCCCAATGGATATCACTTTTCAATGTCCATGATTCCATTCCTAATACTTTGATGAATTTCCATGTTACCATTCACCATTTAATATCACATAACTGAATGACAATGTTTCCATTTATAATACTTTTTCAAATTTCCATGTTACCATTCACCATTTAATAATATATAATTGAATGAGCATGTTACCATTCATAAATCAACGCATTTGAATGACCATGTTATCATTTTTAACATCACAATAAAATGACCATATTAACATTCAACAACACATAATTAATTAAACAATTAATTATCCACAATAATGAAATTACTAATTCAAAAATTAGTTAATCATAATAATACCATCAGTTAACTCAATAATTAATAAATCACATCAATAACATTAATTAATTTAAAAATTAATTAGTCACGTAAATTTATCAATTTAATTTAAAAATTAAATAATCATATAAACTCCTCTATTATGTTCAACAATTAACTAATCATATTAATTACTCTAGTTAACTCAATAATTAACTAATCACATCAAAAACTCTAGTAAATTCATCAATTAACTAATGAAATCAATTTCTATAGTTAATTCAAAAACTAATTAACCCACTCATTAAAATTAATTAATTCAACAAAAAATTAATCACATAAAATTCATTAATTAATTCAAAAAATAATTAATCACATAAATCCTATTAGTCAATACAATAATTATCTAAACATGAAAATTACTCTAGTAAATTAAGCAATTAAATAATCACAACAATTACACAAGTTAATTTGAAAAATAGCTAATCATATTAATAAATCTAGTTAATTCAAAAATTAACTAATCACATTAATAATATTAATTAATTTTACAAATAATTAATCACATAAAATACATTATTTAATTCATCAATTAAATAATCACATGAATCTATTCAATTAATTTGCCAATAAAATTGTCATTTCAATCCCATTAATGAATTACCAAAAAATTTATTCACCCCCATAAATCCCATTATTTGATTTATCAATTATATAATCACATTATTTCCCTTAATTAATTTGTCAATTGATTAATCTCATCATTAAAATTATTCAATTTAGAAATTAAATAATCACATTTTATCCACTAATTATTTCAAAAATTAAATAATCCCTAGAATCTCATTAATTAATTAAATATTAATTAATATTCACAATCTCATAACTAATTTAACAATTATTTTATCACATTATTACCCTTAATGAATTCCATGATTAATTAATCATTTCCATTCAATTAATTAATTCATCAATTAATTAGTCAATATCCACAACTCATTTTCCCATAATTCATTCAATAGTTAATTATTCAATTCAAAAATATAATTATCTCATAATTAACTATACAATTATTATTATCAATTTATATATCTTAATATCTCATAATTAATTCTATAATTAATTATCTCAAATCATTTATCATGATATCTAATAATTAATTTTACAGTTATTTATCTGAAACCATATATCTTGATATGTCATAATTACTTCATCAATTAATTATCTCTACTCGTATATCTTGATTTCTCATAATTAGTCTACCTTGAATTATCTCAACTCATATATCTATATTTCTCATAATTAATATTCTTTTAACTATCTCAACTCATATATTTTGATATGTCATATCTAATTCATCAGTTAATTATCTCAACTCATATATCATTATATATCATAACTGAACTACCATTAATTTTCTCAACTAATATATCTTGATATCTCATAATTAATCTACCATTAATTATTTTTACTCTTATATCTTGATATCTCACAATTAATCTACCAATAATTTTCTCATGTCATATATCTTAATATCTCATAATTAATATAACATTAATTATAAAAACTCATATATCCTATTATTTCATAATTAATCTATCATTATTTATATCAACTCGTATATCTTGATTTGTCATAATTAATTTATCATTTAATTATCTTAAACCAATTATATAAATATATTATAATTAATCCCCCATTTAATTACCTAAATCACAAATCCCAATATCTCATAATTAATCCTCCAATTAATTATCCAAATGGACAACCCAAAATTATCAGAATTAACTCCCAATTTATATCTAAATGGACAGTCCCTGAGTCTCATAATTAATTCCAATAATATATCATCAATTTCAATATAATTCTAATTATTCAATTTTCCATTATCTAAAAGAAATCCATAAATCTCATTATTAATCCTCTGATTAATTATCGAATTGGGAAGAACCTAATTATTATAATTAATTCCCTAATTAATTATCTAAATTTACATCCCCTTAGTCTAATAATTAACTCCCAAATTAATCACCAAATTTCATAATAATAAAATTAATCAATTGGATTCATTAACAAACCCAATTTAGAAATTCAGCTTTACAAAGAACACTTGTAATCCTAAAATGTCCATTAATATATCAAAATCATGCCTTTGGGAATTTAATGTTATACCACCTACCTCAATTTTTCATAGAATAATCACCCAATGGAAATCCATAAAAGCTGAGTGGCACAACGATGCAGATGTAGATCTGGATCTCAAAACCATTAAATCACGATAAAAGAAATCATGATCTTTAAAATAATGATGTAGATCTAGATTCATAGATCTATATATCAACAAATATATTTAGATCTAAAAAAATAAAGGATCACTTCACCAAAATAAAGCAAGGAGAATGGGAAAAGAATGATAAAAGAAATCAGATTTTATTCACATACCAGGAGAGATCCCTATCTATGTTCTGTGATTTAAATAACAAATAACGGAGGTTTGAAAGGCTTATAATTCATATATAGATATCCAAATTCCTGAAATACCTTAGAGGGTCAAATTTGGGTTAAAATAGGTGAGTTATAGGGGTTTGGGTGGATTTAAAACAAATTTTCGTGCCATTAAAAATATCGCACCTAGTTTCCTTAGTAGGGGAAGATGGTTTACTCTAATCGTGAACCTACGTTGTGAACATCCTTAATATGGGTGCACAGTTACTCATTTTAGAGAATACGTTTTTCCAGACCGTGCGCCATATGTGTCAATAACCTCTACCTATGTTCACATGGTTAGCTGGGCCGGGTTGCATGGTTAGAGAAAATCAGGTGCTAACTGTCACAACCTTATAATTTCATTTTTTTCTCAATCTTCAACCCAAACACACCCAAAAATAAAACTTAAATTAAAAGTACTTAATAAAATGAAAAAGTAATACCTATAATCAAGCCTGATAATTCTCTAGAAAATGTCCAGATATTACAATCTCCCTACGTTATAACATCTCAACCTTGAGATGCACTCCCAAGATTCTCTAAGATTCAATGTCAAAAGTTTGGGTCATTGTTCCCTCTTATTGATTTATATTCCCAAGTTTCCTCTAAAACCATTCCATGCTTCCACAATACACAAACTATAATAATGATATTTCCCCAACTACATTTTCTTACTATTATCAAAAAAGTATATCTTATTCTCCTTAGAGGATGTGTCGATCTCAAGAATATCTTCCACAATATACCTAATGTGTTTCTAACATCAATATTCCTAAAACCCATAAGACACTATTTGAAATTGGCCTTTAGGCATACCATCATAAATCACCAGGAAAATATGTGCACCCATTATCTCTAACTCCCACCTTTCCTTTTCCTAAGTAATTTTATCATGCACCTTATAGTTACCTCATTTAAATTCTGATTCCACCACTCCCAATCCCATTGTATTTCTACATGAACGTACTACTAACATATCTCTCCCCACCTTTTGAAAATCTTTAACCCCTCTTGTTAAAAAAATCTACCACCATGGTATTTATCGACATCTGGTCCATCATGAGAACATCATTCATAAACTATTGATGGAGTAACTTTCACTATCTAGCTCCATGTATACCACTTCATAAGTGCAACCTCTAATGGGGCCTATATCCAATCAAAACTCATTAATATTGCTAGTCATAAATCTAAATCTTTATCCACATACCCGGGGTGATGTCAAGTCATGTGAAATGATCGTCACCAATTGAAATCACAATAAGAATTCATCAATTAATAACACAAAAATTTCTCCAGTATTGATGTTACATACCACTAGAGAGACACCTTAGCCTATCGAAATTCTAGGGATTCCCTAGCCACCAACATCTCACAACACCAATCCAAAACCAGACAGTCTCTCACACAACCTACAACTGATTTCTCAATTAGGGAATTATCACTACCAAAACTACCCACATTAAGGGCCAGTGAAACATAACAAACGATTTATAACTCAAAACATTAACATGGTTAAAAATAGGGGTTTCAAAATCATATAAAGTATTTCAACCTTTTCCATGCCACGTGGTAAAAATTGGGGCACTATCTCTACCCTTAACCATTATATATCATGGTCCAAGATTAAAAGGGTAAAGATATTATATTTTACATTTACACACCCATTTATCTAAATCCTATATAATTTTATTTTCCTTCTAAATTTAATTTTTTATGCAGAATTTTCATTTCAATTTCACAAGCAAAGAAAAATGGTTCTTGTTCAATAACTTACCCATAACCCATTTTTGTGTGTGTTCCTAAAATAATGCATGTTACACTACTTTGAGTACCTATAATGAATCTAGAAAACTCAACTCTCAATTCATATCATTCCATGATTCAAACATCAAAAAATTTCAACATTAATAGTCATAGCTCACAAAAAGTGTGTCTTCGAAAATGAAATAACATCAACTGTATTAACACATATCAATAACAATAATCCCGCCCTGGGTACTTGTATTTTACCCATGTTCTTGGGTATTATATTCCCATAAATGAGATATTAACCAAGTAATGGATCATACAATTATCATGTCCACCTTTCCTAAATTTTAATAAAAATTAAAAAAATGAAACCACATCTGATACTACTTTTAACATCCCGACCCTGGTGCCACACGTCGGTGCCCCAATCCAATCGGTCAAATGACCTCAAGAGTGTCTCCACATTTTCCATAGGATTATGACTATCAGTGAGGGTATCATCATCATCATCATCAATATTACCATTTTTATTCAAGGAAAATAGAACATAAAAGAGAGTATACAGGTCTAGGGGGGTCAGAAATAATGAAGGACAAGGGCATCCCCCGGGATCAAGTCCACCCCCTCAGGCTTAAAAAGGAAACATGAGAAATAAATTAGACTAGGATACATGGGGTTTCCACAGAAGCCAGGTGGTCAGCCACCTTGTTCCCCTCCTTCCACATGTGAGTGACCTCAGCTTCCCTAGGAAGGGTATGATATGTCATTGATGGAGAGAATATACCCAATTCACTAGAGTAATAAACCAGCAGAAATAATGAAACATTAGTGGAATCATATATAACCATAAAATTTTTCAATCTTTGAAGATAATCAATGCAGTAAATAAAATATCCAAATAAAGCAGAAAACATGTCAATTCAATGTTGGTTTTAAGTGTCTAAAATGTAAAATGAAAATAAAGACACTGATGACTCCCATGTGGTCCTTGAACCACATCTTTTTTCCCTCATCCATGCTCCATCCCCAAATTATCCATTTAACTAAGGGCCTTTTCACATAACATTTCCTGCCACAATAAAGTCTATTCAGGTACCAATAAGAATCCGTAGTAGGTTATGAGTACAACTCATTATGCAACCACCAATGGTGTCTAAAAAATTATAACCAATAATAGTGTATGAAGTTATATAAATAAATAAATATAATGCATAAATAAATTGTTTATCAAGTTATTCAATATTCTCAATTAATCCATATAACCCCTCAGGATCCCAAGGACACCTGAACCTCAATACCTTCTTTGGATCATATCGTAATTTGTTCTATCCCCAACAGATATCACATTGGAATTTCTATGTTACCATTCTTAATACATTCATGAATTTCTATGTTGTCATTCACCATTTAATATAACAAAATTGAATAATCATGTTACCATTCATAACTTCACATATTAGAATGACCAAGTTACAATTATTAACTACACAATCGAATGACCATGTTATCATTCATCAACAAATATTAATTTAACAATTAATTATCCACGGTAATGAAATTATTAATTCAAAAATTATTTAAACACAAAAATACCAGAAGTTTACTTAATCATTAACTAATCACATCAATAACATTAATTAATTCAATAATTGATTAATCACATAAATTTCTCTAGTAAGTTCAAGAATTAACTAATCACATCAACTACTCTAGTTAATTCAATTATTATCTTATCACATCAATTACTCTAGTTAATTAAAAAATTAACCAATCACATCAATAACTCTAGATAATTAATCAATTAACTAATAACATAAATAAATCTAGTTACCTCAAAAATTAACTAATCTCAAAATTAATATTAATTAATTTTACATCTTATTAATCACATAAAATACATTAACTAATTAAACAATTAATTTATCGCATCAATCCTGTTAGTTAATTCAATAATTAGCTACACAAAACAATTACTCTAGTTAATTAAATAATCACATAAATTTTACTAGTTAATTAAACACCTAAATAATCCTATAAATAACTCTACCAATTCAACAATTATCTAATCACATCAATAATATTAATTAATTCGATGACTAATTAATCACATAAAAAACATTAATTAATTCAATAATTAATTAATCACATCAATCCCTTAAATTAATTCACCAATTAATTTTTCACATAAATCCCATTAATTAATTACATATTTAATTAATCCCTCACATCAATCCCATTATTTAATTTACCCATTTAATAATCACCCTACTTCTATTAATTAATTCAAAAATTACTTAATTCCATCAATTCCGTTATTTAATTCATCAATTAAATAATCAAATTACTTCCATAAAATAATTGTTCAATTAATTAATCATTAGAATCTCATTATTTATTTTTGTAATTAATTAATCATCTCAATCTCGTTACTAGTTTAACAATAATTTTATTGCATAATTACATGTAATTAATTCTCCAATTAATTAAGAATTTCAATTCTATTAATTTATTCATCAATTAATTAGTCAGTATCCACAACTAATTATCCAATATTTAATTTAAAAATTAATTATCCAAATAAAAAATCTAAATATCTCATAATTAATTCTAAAATTTATTATCTCAATTCATATATCTCGATATCTCATAATTAATTATAAAATTAATTATCTGAAATCATATATCTTGATATAACAGAATTAATTTTACAATTACTTATCTCAAATAATATATCTTTATATGTCATAATTAATGCATCAATTAATAATCTAAAATCATATATCCTGGTATCTCATAATCTATCTACCATTAATTCTCTGAAGTCATATATATTGATATCTCATAATTATCTACCATTAATTATCTCAACTCATACATCTTGATATGTAATAATTAATTCATCAATTAATTATCTCAACACATATATCTTGATAAATCATAATTAATATATCATTAATTATATCAACTCATATATCTTGATATCTCATAATAAATCTACCATTAATTATCTCAACTCATATATCATTATACCTCATAATTAATCTACCGTAAATTATCCCAACTCATATATATTGATATCCCATAATTAATATACCTCTAATAATCATAATTAATACTTATTTATATCTCATGATTAATTTACTATTAATTATCTGAAATCATATTTCTTGATTTGTCATAATTAATTATCTTAAACCAATTATCTCGGTATCTTGTAATTAATACCCTGATTAATTATCTAAATAAAAAATCCTTGAATATAATCATTAATACTCCAATTAATTATCCAAATGGACAGCCCTTAAGTCTCATAAATAATTCCGCAATTAATTTTATAAATTGAAATCCCCATAGTCTAATAATTAATTCATAAAATAAATCATCAATTTCAATGTAATTTCAATAAATCATTTATCCATAATCTCAGACGTGGATCCCTAAATATCCTAACTATTCCTCCAATTAATTATCTAATTTAAATGCACCTAATTATCATAAATAATTCCCTAATTAATTATATAAAGTAATAACCCCTTACTCTCAGAATTAACTCCCAAGTAAATCATCATTTTAAATAATAATCCAATTAAGCTATTGGATTCATTAACTAACACAATTTATGAATTTTAATTTCTAAAGAATTATAGAAATCCAAAACATGCTTGTATGTATCAAAATCACAATTGTATTAATTTAGTATTATACCACAGACCTCAATTTGTCAAAGAATAATCACCTACTAGAAATCTGAGAAATTTGAGGAGCATAATAACGTAGATCTCTATCATAATATAAAAAACCTAAAATCATGATTAAATAAATGAAGACCATATATATCAAGATCATGATCTACAATCATTGATCTAGATATCAAAAAATATATTTAGATCTATCAAAATATAGGATTACTTAACTATAATAAAATGAGGATAATGGGAGAAGAATGAGAAAAACATCGGGATATGATACACTTGTGAGAGTAGATTGGATCCTCAATCCGAGATTTGAATCATGAATAATTTATTTCATGACGGATTGGAATTCATCTAGAGAGATCCACATTCCTGAAAGGCCTCCATGCATTAAATTGTGGTTGAAATAGGTGATTTATGGGGGTTTATGTGGATGTGAAACAAATTTCTAAGACATTAAGTGCTTGACTAAATTCAAAGATTATTGTCTATTAATTAGTAAGGAAACCAATAGAGGAAGAAGATATGTCACAATGAAAAAAATACATATGAATGATCATTGTGTAATATAATCATTTTTTTCATGATATCTCATCGAGAGGGTTGTACACTCATATCATCAACTTATATACTTGATACATATTTCATTAAATATCTGAGATGAACTCATATATATACCAAGACCATGGAGTTTAATGTGATGGTTTTATTTTAATCAAAGGGTTGAAAAATAAACTTCCATAATGGTTTAAGGGTAAAATTATTCCTCTATATATACATTAATAACATATCATTCTTGATTCACCCAACATACCCAACTCAGCGGTGATCATAGGTCGGTATTGTCTACAGCATTACCTCAATGTGTGAAGGTCATGAAAAGCCTTAACAATAATCAAAAATTATATGTATTTCTAAAAATTATTTTATATATGAATATTCAAAGAAAAACTTGTGGGATTATTTCAAGAAGTTTTTTATAAAAAATTATTATCTTAGAGACTACAAAGTGAAAATTTTATGAGACAAATACTCATCTACTTACTATTACTCACACTATAAAATAAACATATTTTGTGTTCTATCATATAATTTTAGTATACCATAGTAAAATTTTTAATAATATCATCATGGAATTTAAAGTTTCTCATCATATTAGGGAACTTATTTTCTCTTTTCAATTCAACAGAAAATCTATGATATTATTACATTAAATTCAAGAAGAATAATGAAAAATATATAATAGCATATTTATATAATATTAACCTCTTTTAATATACATTTATTATAATCTAAAAAATGTTGGCTCTATGATAGAAACTCTTATAGACTCCCACTTGAACTAGATCCAGCTGCTAGTGAATTTTAGTGTGTTAACTCTCACGCGATGATCATGTTTCTTATAAGTTAAGGTTTTATTTATGTGGTCCTCCATGTTGTCTTCCCGAAAAACATGTCTGAAAATGAAATCACCTATTTGGTAAAAATCCTTCTATATTTGATATTTTTAGTAATTTTCATTGTATAGAGATGTGAACGTGGATCATTTTTATGATCCACTATTATAGTATTATCACAATAGTTTTCAGTAGGTTTTTTACTGATAAAAACCGCATCAAGATATTTGATGATGTTAAAAAACAAAACTATATCTTTATCTACCTCAGAATACTCAATGTACTTAGTCTACAATATTGAATCATAAACCAAGGATTTCATTAAGATATTCAAACCCACAACATCTCTATTGACCGTTAAGATGTATCTCAACTACAATTTCATAATATATTGATCTATTTATAATCTATTATCTACATGTACCTAGATGACTAGTTCCTCATCCTCTCTATGGACCTAGAACATATCCTTTATAATCTTCATATATGTAAAGATATTAACGATTTTTCTCTAATTATGTCCACCAAGGTCAAATTGATATCCTTCTACGCACTTATTTCATAGACAACATCGATGCTTTTACATAGTATAACATACATGACTAACTCAATCACTAATTTATATGGAATCCTTTCCATCATATGACTTTCCCCAAGTGTTTTAGGAAACATTTTCTTGTAAATTTGAATGTCACATAATGATGGAAAAATTCCATCTTTGAGTGTTCTAAACTGAATATCATCATTTCTTATTGAAGTAATTTCTTTGAAATAGTATAATAATCCTATTAGATCAATCATGATTGATCTTGATCAAAACAATATCATGATTTTCCTTAGTCTTTCATGGAGATGAATGTGTCTAACGAGGCCTTAACTGGGTATAATACTTATATTTAAATTTAAATAATTAATATGTCATCAGCATAAATTATTCAGAAAATGGCCATAGTCCCACTAAACCACTTATATATATAAGTCTCACATTCCTTATTTATGCAAATGGTTTCCATTATGGTTTTAACAAACATAATTCTCATTGATTTGGATGCTTTATTTAATCCATAAATAGAACTCTAAAACATACATACATTTTTGGAATCCTTTGGAGTCCCAAACACTTATTATTCTATCATATATAAATCTTCAAAAATATTCTCATTAAGGAAATTTTTTTGATATCCATCTAAAAAATACCAGTTTCATTGACATATTCAGTGAAATTATAATTTTTCTTGATTTTGACATGGAAATTAAATAAAATATTTAATTGTAGTTTATTCCTTAACATTGTTTGAACCATTTTATAACCATTCATTCCTTATAGGTACCAACTTGTCCATCCATGTCTAGTTTCTTATTGAATGCTAGCTTATAACCAAAAGGATTTACATCCACTTGAGGATCAATCAAAACACAAACATTGATTTGGTGCATGGAATCCATTATTCAATTCATAAATTCCTTTTATTTACAATATTGTGTGCCACTTGAAACTTCTTTATAGGTTTGAATATCATTATAATCAACTAATAATTATTCACTATCTTTGATGACTGGAAAATCATATTTTTATGGTTCTCCAACCTCTCTAATACTCCCATACAATACTTATTGTTGTATAATGTATTATGCCATAGGTAATTATGGAATCTATTTCTATTCCAACCCATTTGTATCTTGATATATGACTTTTTCAATGTCTGTATTTCTCTCACTATCTTGTTTAGAGATGTGATCCCCTTCAAGAATGTTCTGATATATATTAAAAAAAATTATTATCTATTATGTTATATAGGTAATATATATTATTTAGGGTATTCTATAAAGATACACTTAGTTCCATAGGGTGAATATTTATTTCCAAAAATAACCCCAACAACTGCTTACCAATTCCACACTCAAGCATGTGACATCGTGCATAAATTTCCATAACAAAGAAGATTTGGAATACCACATATACCTATATTTGGCTCTTAGTTTAGTATGTCTATTTTATTTATAATGTGTATCCCTAAAAGGATAATATAAGGTTCACATGACTCTTCGTTGATCTTACCACGTCTATTAGGGTGTGGTTCATTCTTTTACTCACACAACTACATTGAGGTGTGTAAGGATAAGTGGGTTGAGTTAAAATTGTAAACTCCCCTAAATAATCAATCAATAATTTAGAAAGATATTCTCAATGATGGTATGATGGAAGATTCATAAACTTCTTACCATGATGGTTCTCAACACTATTAATATATTACAAGAATCTTTCAAGGGAATATGACTTAACCTTATTAATTAGACGTATCCATGTCTATTTATGTCATTATTAAATGTTTTGAAGTATGAGTTACCACCCATGGCTTCAATTGGTAATGGTCCACAAATAGTGGTATGAACCAACTAAAGAAGCTATCTGTCCCTTTCACATTTTCCAATAAATTGGGTTTTGGTTATTTTTCCTTAAGAAGATGTGTGACATACATCATGTCATTTATTCAAGTTAATCCAAATATCTATTGTAGTTTAATCTTGTTAAACAATTTTTTTTACAAGGCATATTCAATGATGCCAGAGTGCGGTGTGGTATGAGTCAAGTGAACTATTTTCATTATCAATTTCCATTTCTTGGATCGTGTAGCTCAACACATAATGATCATTAATTTAATATTAATAAATAGGTGAGAATCACATGATGTATCTAATACTCGGTTTATAGAAATAAATAAATTTTGAACCATTTTAAATGCACCATAGGATTCCCCTTTTTTGTTTTTTTGCATGTAGTTTTCCTTTAGAGGCCCTTATTGACACATTAAAAACAGAAATTGTCTTGTTCCTTTAATTTCCCCTTGATCCTCCTCATCTTGGTTGACAATTTTGAAGAAAATTTAGACTTGGAATTACTCTTGGAGATCTTAAAAACATACCTTTTATTCACCATGAGAAGAGAATTCTTTTCACACTTTATTTCCTTTCCATTATAGTTAATTATATTGGGTTGATCTTTGAGATAATTCTATATGTATTTTATATTGACAATTAAAACAAAACTAGAGAATATCTAAGGTAGTTGTGAACAAATTACATCGGTGAAAATTTATTCAAGAAGAATTAATCATGGAACATCTAAATGTTCAATGTAATCAATGAGTTTGAATACATGAGGCTTGGAAAGAACATCGTTTTATTGTGAAGAGCACCTGGGATATTTCAAAATTATTCCTATCTAGAACTCTCTTGATAAAGATCTTGTAGATACGGGAGTATTCTATTGGTATCCATGTTCTTATGAAACATCATGAGTTTATTAACCATGGATGAAGACAATATAAACTAAACAAATAGTGCATCATTAAATTATTTTTTATACATATTGAACTCCTAAACTCTCAACTCCTTATCATGGGGATTGTGGATTAAGTATTCTAGAACAAAATACATTTGTTCATGGAGTAGCACAACCACTATGAATTTGAACCATCCCTGAAAGTTAATTATATTTATTATATATCCATTCTCATGAATTAACCCTTTGGATAATGATGTTGAAAGACATGCCATTTTTATATAACAATAAAACCATATTATTTATAAATTATTTGATTATAAATTATGTGACACATTATAACTATAATTTTAATTAGTCTCCCACTATTTAATCATGTCTTAATGGAACTCAAAATTTAAAACAGAAAGTCTCATAACATTAAATAGTCTAGTGCAAATGTTCCATATATCCCTCCTTATAAAACAAACTATGCCCATGAAAACCAAATTAATGCTCTTAATTTGGTAGTATTTACAACTATGGGATTTTAGTTATTTATATGGTTAAATGGACTCTAAAATTCTAAATTATTGCCTCATATTTACTCAACAATTTCCTCCAATTTTTTTTGAATATACTATGATCATTAAATTTAATAAAAGTTCCATTAAATCAACCCATAATCTTAGTTAAGACTCATTGATAATAAAAAGTTCCTCTAGCTATGGACTGAATTGAATCTTTAACTATGGTTTGTCTTCATTAAGATAATGGATTTCTAAATGACTAAATATTAAAATGTGGTATTTTATTTATTAATATTAAATTTTCTCATATTACCTGTTAGATGTCATATTACTATTAATTGGATTCTAATTTAGTGATTAACCATGTTTTTATAAAATATTAATGCATGATCATGTTTATTTTAATTTCATTTTGGATTTCAATTCTTTTATTTATTTGATATCTATCTCGTATCCATAAAATAAATCATGCATCATACAGAATTAAAATAAATAAAATATGGCATCATTATGGTCTTTAACTAGAGCTTTATTTATTTAGTGGACAATAAAGAAACCATTGAGCCTTTGGATAAATACATGAGTCTATCTAGGCTTGAGGGATATCAATCCAATTATATCATGTGTATCTCCCAGTTTGGTTTCTTGTTGGATTCATTCTACTACATCACTCATTGGTAATGGGAATAAGAAATACATGTTATAAAGAAAAAATTGTTAGCTTGCATACCCATAAATAATAAGAATGGATGGATGGATGATAGGAATTCAATTTAATCTAATAAAATAATTGAAAAAATATAAGAAATAATTCAATGAAAATAAATCATACACATACATATGTTGGTTTAATCTTATTTACATCCTCTTATTTAATGATTCTGCATTTGAAAGAATTGGATAGTAATCATTTTTACTGATTATTTTGTTACGATATTACACACATGAATTAATCTAATTAATTATATGATTAATAAATAGATTAAATTTATAATATTCTCTATCTAATTGGTCTCAGATACTCCAATACATTATTATTTTAAATAAACTAAAATAATTAATTTTATTTAAAATTTGATAAAAAAAGTACAAAGCTGGTACAAGGAATAAACTATGCAAGTACCTATTAAGACTAATTTACATGTATTGTGATAATATATTGTCTAGTAATATGGAATATAGTGTACACTATTTACAGTGAAATTACATGGAATTTAAAAGTAAATAAATGATACATGGAACACATGTTAGTTAACATAACATGTGTGGAGAGTAGGTGAAATATTATGAATATACATGGGTAGTTTAAATTTTATCCTGAAATTAATTAGAAATTTAAAATCAAATAATAACTATCATATTGAATGTATGAGTTAATAAATGAACCAAAAACACATAATTATGAGGTTTATGGAGTAATAAATTAATTTTAATTTATTATATAATTAGTCTTAGAAAACAGCGTATAAAACTAGATACAATTCACATATCCTTCTTACTGTATGTATATGACACACACGTAATGGGTGTGCATTATTTCGTAGACTTGATTGTAGTACTCAACATTTACGGATGGTATTCACTATTTTTTCTTCTTTTTACATGGCTATCATCCCTTATTTTTCATTCAATTAATACTTGATGTGCCTTTGACTACACGTCTTCCACCATGATAATATGTATGCTACATGGAGTGTAGCCCAGTTACACGGAATATAGTCCCACATGTGGTATGAAATATTATACTCATAAAAATGGATCATTTAATTTATTCTATATCCTTTTTTCATGATGTGTTGAATTAATTCATAATACATCTTGGAGAAATAAATTGGGATACAGGGTGTGTACTCCATCTACACTTCATGTAATCTTGTGTTATCCAACCAAAATTATCAGTACCTCTAGATAGTTTCTTCAAATTATCTTTGTTAATGCATAATAATATATTAATTATAGGAGGTATAAATAAATGGAAGAATAATATGACTTGGTAATCAGAATTAAGAATTTATTAAATAAAAAAACTAAAATTGAATCTGTATAATGATAAAAAATAATTGAATAATTATAATTTTAACATGGTCGCACTTATATAACAAGGTTGTTCTAGATGTAGTATAAATTCTTGTTAGACCTATGGGTAACTTATATTCTTTCATATTCAATAGATCAGATAAATTTTATATGACATGAATACCATGACCAATGAATTTTATTTAAGAATACCTACAAATTATTTTTTGAAAAACAAGAGATTGGGTCTTTTTCTATTAATTTTTAATAAATTTAAAACATAAGAATAAATATTTCCTTAGTCTTAATATAATTCTTCATTGATTTTTTTATTCTTGCCTAATAAGTGTGTCATTTTTGTAAATAAAGGACACAAAGTGGATCCACTATAGTTGTGATCCACACATACTCCTTTAATATTTGAACAATCTCAATTAATCGTCATGTTCTAGTGTCACTGATTCATTATATTTCATTATTCTACTTGATCAATTTAAATTCCTATAGTTGTAAGGTAATTACTATTTTTATTCTCAGTTTTAAGATAGAATATAAAGAATATCCTCAGAGGAAATTTTCTTGCATAAAAACTAACATTTATTTAACTAAAATATCAGTCAATAATAATACATAATACTAGTGTTTAATTCCAATTAATTTCCCAAAGGTCCTTAACTATGAATTAACCCCTAATAAACCTCATTCTCTATATATATTATTAGTATTATTATTTTTTTTTTACTTGTTATGTTCAAAAATATCCACAATAATAATTATTTAATTTATATTTTGGTAAATAAATATTTAGTACTGGATGAAATCTAGTCCACTCATCTTCGTCAACCATTTTTCGAATAGTTGAATTAATATTTAAATAAATATTTTTAATCAAATATTTTTCATTAAATAAATATATATATATTCTATTTATAGATTGGTGAAAAAAAAAATTTAATATTCATTTTAATTAAAAAATTAGTTACTTAAAAAATAATTAATTATTTATTACCAAGAGAATAAAAAGTGAAAAAAAATATTATATATTTGGGTAATTAATTAATTACTATGGGAATTAATATTTTTTATTATTTTTGATGAATTAATAATAACTAAATAAGTATTATTTATTATCTTATGTTATGATATTTATTCCAATTGATAAACATGAATAATATTTAACTAAAATCAAAGGAAACTCTTTGTGTGTGGCCCTCTAGGACTCTTCCTCTATGGAATTAGGTGGTTTTACCTAGATTCCTAGATTATTATCTAAAAATGGATCATGGTAACCATAAGGGAAGAATATATTTTGTAACAGAAATACCAAAAATGAATATTCATTTTTTAATATAATCCATTTGTAATGATAACTTATCAAACATGGTTCACACCATTCTTGGAAACCTATATTCTTAGTACGAGTTTCATTATCTATCTGAAAAAAATTCTTCTATACACTGTGGACATGGAATTTAATGTGATTTTCGTATTTCAATCAATGGGTTAATACATAAAATATCATAACTATGGAATGCGAAAATCCTTCCTAGTAAAATTCATTAATAATATATCATTTTTGATTCACCCAATGTACCCAAATTTTCCATTATCATATGTCATCACAGTTTCTGGAATTACGTCAATGTGTGTGAGTAAATAAATTACTTAATAATATTCTTAAAAACTAAGGATCGTTACCCACTCTCAGATTTAGGAATTTCAAGGGACATAAAAACATGTGTATTTCCTACATGTGAGTATGTTCTTATAATCTCCCCCCATAGATATTATCAAGTGAAAATAGCATGGTATGATGTCTCATTTGATTATGATTACACTCACCAAATAGTTATCATAAGATTTTTCCTATCTTAAATGTTACCCAAATGTTAAATAAAAATTATAAATATAATCATGGCGATTCAAGGCTCTCATCATTGGAAAGAAATACTATTCCATTTTCAAAGTGTAAAATACTCAAAGACATTATTAAATTAAATTCATACATAATAATAATCAATTTTTAATAAGGTATTTAATTAATATTAAACTCTTTCAATATACACACAATCTAAATATTAAATATTTTTTCATGGGAAACTACATTAAGACAACCTATTATTGAGTTGGAGGTCCTAGATCGGAATTTGATTCCTCATTATCAGTAACCCACTGAGTGTTTGGTTAATGTGATTTAGTCATCATGAAAAGACGTTCTGAGAGGTAAGCCTTCCATTTAAGATCTAAACAGAGATTTTTAGTTATATAATTGACCTCTATCTTTAAGACAAAGTGGACCTCAAGAAATTGAGTTAATTTCTAAGTCTAGAAAACTGTTTTCAACAATCATAATACCATAGAATAGAGGTGATCCAATCATATTGTATATTCGATGAATTATCTTCATGTCGTCCCTAAAAAGGGAACTCAAACATTTCTGGGACATACATGAAGTGAGTTCCCAATCACCAATGGATGGAAACTAGTTCCACAACATCTGATACAACTGATGGGAATGATTTATTCTGATAAATATAATTTAATAAGTAGAGTAATTATTTCAAAAATTTAATAATGAATCATAAATACATTTGACTACCATGATAAAAGAAAGATATTTTCTTACAATTAAATAATAACAAAAAACACAAATATCTTAAACATGTCACCCAACATAATCAAAATAAATCAAAAAATTATATCATGTGCAACAAGAGGGAAGGTGTGGGTGCTTATATATATATATATATAAACAAAAACACCCAAAAAAGTATATGCATTCCCTTGAGGTCACCAACCATCCCCAATACCTACATCTCTTTTGTTATATCAAATTAAAATTAGGACATGAACCCAAAACTAATATATAAATAGGCATCAGAAAATATTTGTAGGCATGTCAAGGAAACCACACACAATGCAAAAAAATTAAATAGTGCATATATTTTGAGTCAGTCCAAAAAAAACTAAAGTTATGTTTTTATTTTTACATAAATACTAATCACATTTCATCACCATCATGGGACTATTACTTCTTAAGATTAAGCGTAATAAAACTCAATTAAATAAAAAAATATTCTTTAAATGAGGTTGTGTTTTTTTGTTTAAAAATGAAAATCCCCTTGATAAAATTATATAATTTTATTTATTTAAAACTGAGACATAATAATGGTTCCCAACCATAACCAACAATAATAATAATATTATTATTATTATTAAAATAAATAAATATAATTAAACAACTATAGTAAATCTAATGATTATCGTAATATATGTGGAGTTATGAATAATAATATCCAAGAATTATAAAACATGGGAGAACCTCAAATATAAGGGGGAATATATGGAAATACTATTATTTTATCCATTATATCGGGGCATATTATGCAATAAAATCACTATAACACTCAATTGTACTCTACCTGGCCAAACCAAGGAGAAGAATCCAAAAAAGGTTTAATTATTTCAAGGTCCACTTGTCATAAAATGATCCAAAATTAGTGTATCATGTGTATTAAGACATAAATTTAGCTATACACAGGTTCCCATGGCATATGAAATAGGGGTGGTAAGATCAATATAAACAAGTAGTGATGTGAATGTATATATATATTATGATGATAATAGTAGTAGTATTAGTATATTAATAAGAATCATAATAATACACAAACATCATGGACATTCTTACACAAATACACCCTCCATTATAATATTATCATGACATCTCGCAAAAGTTAATTAGTATCATCAATCATGAGGATAAAATATGTAGGGTTCATTATTTTAAAAAAACACACTCAAAAGTGAAAACCGAGCCTTATAATCATTCCCTTAAATTTTTAAGTTATAAATGTAGATTATAATATATTTAAAGAGCATTATAAAATATCTAAACCACTATAATAGTTTTAAACAACACTTTTTAATATCTAAAAACATCAATGAAATTCAATAAAAATATATAAATCAACTAGAAATCCAAAAACCATCTTATAATATCAAGACCCATGAATATAGGTCATTCATTAAATTTTTCAAACATTGTGTGTGCATGAAAATTGACAGGAAAATTAAAACAATATGTTTTGATAGGATAATATTTCACATACATTGAAAACCAATAGAAAACATATATTTCATCCTAAAAGTTCCATAAAAACATGTAATACTATGTCTACTTATCTAAATCATTTATTTACATAATAATTATTTAATGGTTCCAAAATTAAAGCATAAAACATGGGGAATCCTACTTCAATCTTATCACTTCAACATGTGAGGTGTTAAACCTCACTAAGAAGGTAAGAAAAGTCTTTAAGAACCCGATCCAGACCCTAAAAAAAAGAAATTATAATATTAAAATCTATCTAAGTATAACCAAAGGTCTCCACAACCCCTTTAGGTAAATAACCAAAGATTGGAAGGATGAAATGTTGAAAAGAATGGTATAGAGCACTTTACCTCAAGAAATTGACTTGAAATCTTGAATAAATCACACTGAAACCCAATGGAATAAAGGATACGGGAGGGTGGTGGTGTGAATGGGGCATGGGAGTTGAATGGGGGAGAAAAAGGTACCTTAGGGGTTAAAATTTGGTAGGAATAGATTTGTAATTTTATGATTTTTAAATGTTAGGAAGGATTCACTGTTTGTCCTTATGGTTTAATGAATTATATGCCAATTTTTTACCTAATACTAGATTACCTAGGAACATTCCTGGTTCAGATATATGGTTACAAAAAAAATAAACCAACTATTTAAAATGGATCTTGTAAAACTCCCATGACACTCACATACATTCTCAATGATCCTACTAATCGAGTAAAAATTGTATTTCAATACCACTACTTATACAAGTCCTTCGATGGTTTCCATTTATTTTCAAAACAGTATGTTCTAACTAAGCACTAACTATTTGGAAAACCCTTGAATCAATAAAAATTTAATAGGAGTCTAGGTAAAGATATTATCACTGTTTTCCCAAAACTGTGCACACTAACAGTGAGACAGAGACCAAAATTTTCCAAAAACTCAAGATTAAAATCCAAAACACCCAAAACTCAAAGGAAAGAGTAAAAATAAATATGTGAACAAAATATAAATGAAATAAATTCTTGTGTGGGGAAAATTATCCCCACTATAATAATTTATACCCCAAAAAATATATAGTGGAGTAAGTTGAACAATAAAAAGGAAAAAAATAATCATATTCAAAAAAACATGATGATTAAAACCAAGGAATATCTGGATCATGAAAAATAATACCTCATATTCTAAATTAAAGAAATACTTAATTTAATTCAACCCCTAATGATCATTGAGGGTCATAGTTAACAACCAGGCTCTCCCTCACGTAAATGAGAATTTAAAAGGGTCTCTACACTCAATCACCATGGTGACAAGGTCATACAACCATGGTGGTTTTCCAACAATATTTTAAATCCTAAAGAATAAAAATACTTCTAATAATGAAGCAATAACAATATATTAATGAGATAATTATGTTCCACACAAGCTCACCCACTAAGGGACACTATTAATGGCTTGGACCATTCTTAGGCGTAGTTAACAATGATATTGAGTTTAAAAAAAGAACAAATCACATATCATGCTCTAACCATTCCCATAAATAGTGGCCTCCATAAACTACATAGATGAAAAATCCAAGATAATGAATTAATAAAGACCTAAAATAGAAGGTGGGTTAAATTGGGTTTAGTAAGATGAATTGAATAATCCTTTGCAGAGACGGATTGGTATCCACTCCATTTTCAGTATTCTACCATCAAAAACCATTACATATGACTAGATATCAAAAAATCATAATTTTGCATCATATATTTCAAACATGAGGTCTTTTCAAGGCCCATAAAGATGAATTAGTAGCTCTCTAATGTCTGATCCCTAGGAGGAGCTAATAAAGAGATACATATCTGATTCTTGATGCCACCACCTACCTTATCAATATCAAACCATATCCCCTTTTCATTATTATAATTATCCTCTATTTTTATAAGAACACGTGAATTATCATTCACAGGAATAAATCCTTTTATGATCACCAGAACCTAATCTACCTTCATTACCAATTCTACATTAGAAGTTAAACCAAACTCCAATAACCTCTACTGAAGATCAGGATGATGACCTCTTACAAAATACTATGAATTCATGGAATAGTATAAGGTAAAATCAAAAAATATGGGACAAGGTCATTGAAATTACAATCATATTATCTCACATATTTATCTCCATAGTGAATGTATCAAATCTCTACCTCCATAATGACCTTCAACGCCTCAAAAAAATCTGGATGAAAAATCCCCTAAACTATCCCATGAAGGTTCCTCGAATTAATTGTTATGAAAAGTAGACCTCCACCACATCTAACTCAGGAATTAAAGTATAAAGGGAGAAAAAAATTCTGGAACGGATTTGGGAGTTCATGAAGGCCAAAATTATATTTAATAATATATAATAATTCATTCCCTTCACAAGGATATTGCTGAACACAATAGAAAGGGGGTTCAACATCTAGGACACTATATGGAAATATATTGGTTGATCAATTATAGGATTTAATTTATGATACACACCTAAAACATTTCTTATTAAATACATAGATACTTGATAAGGGTGTACTTCAAAAAGTAAAAGAAGAAAAAAAACATAATCAATATTCATCCAGACTCAAATTCTATAAAATTGTAAATATACATCAATTCAACAGAATTAATCAAAATAAAAATCATATTAATTAATAAAAATTAAAATAACTTTTGTAAATTATTTCAATGTCCATTTCATCAAACACAAATACATTAAAAAAATAATCAAATCCTTTTTCTAAATCACACATGATTCTTATCAAAATACCCACCAATTTTTAAAATATGCTTATTTAGTTTCTAAAAACATCTTCCATAGAATTTTAAAATTATGTTTCTATTTTTTATGTCCCAATATAATATCCTCCAATCCTTATCTTTTAAAAATGAAATCCTTAGATAATAAATAATCTCTAAAATTCTCAAACTATGACCTTTCTCTTCAAAACTAGATTTTCCAACCTTAATAATCTATAAATATATAATTTCAACCAACATTTTACTTCATGGAACATATATATAAGGTTATAGTGACTATAAATGGCCTAACTAAATTCTTTTAAAGGCCATGATTGTAACGCCCCGACCCGAGTTACCTAGAGTCGGTGCATTATTACATAACATTGGCATGATCACAAGAAAGATCAAATCTCAAAAGACCGATCGGTTTAGTAGCCTTGGAAACACTAGATATATTCATAAGTATTACATTACATCATAAAGTGAGAAACTACTACAAAAACATATTCTCTCCATATTCCACACTCATATCCCCACATAATATCCCTACAGGTCATTCATAATTTACTTCTTCACTTCCTGGGAAAAATAAAACATAGAAAAGGCGTGAGCTCAAATGCCCAGTAAGGATAACAATATAGCAGAAACTTTCATAAATAAGAATAAACATTTAAGGCAATGTATAACTAAAACAAAAGCCTTTTAAACTTGAACTTCAACATATTATTTCAAAAGTAAAATGAAATAATGCCATTTACTTATTCGCATGGATATTCTACTAATCGAATAATCACATGAAAAAACAATAACCACTTTCATAATGATGGAATGCATAATTCCAGACTATCATAACCACATAGCCAAGGCCTCGTGCCAAGACTACAAATAAGATTTTTCCAAGGCCTTGTGCCAAGACACTAGTTTGTCTCATGAGACCTACCGATGCATCGAGGGGCTATAGAGGGCTCCACCCGTCACATATTAAGTCCAATGCATTCACATATGAAAAGATTTAAACATAACATAAACATTCGTATTAAAACTAGCATAAAAAATGTCAATACTTTCACCATAAACTATGAATGGTATAAAAATAGCACATCCACAGTCAAACATATCACAAAACCTTCAATACAATATATAGGTTTTGTATCATAATAAATCAACTTCAAATAAGCGTAAAATCTATCGAAGGATGTTGACATAGATGAAATCAAAACTCTTTTTAGAGAAATATCTCTTTCTATTTTAAAATCATTTAAGAGTATTATATTTATGAAATAAAAAATTTTATTTGAAAATATTCTTATAATCTTGTAAGGGAATCTTTGAAGATTTTATAATGGCTGAAAATAGCCGCACCCGCCATATAAGTTAAAAAAACATTCTTTCCTTAATTTTGTCGAAAAGGTTAAAAAGCACCTTGTTTGGAAAATGACGGAAAGACTCCTTTATAAAACTCTTATAAAAAATCAAACAAAGTTATAAATGACTTTAAACCATATTCTAGTAAATAGTAAAATATTTTTTGAAATTCATTTTTAAGAAACATGGATGTGGATGATAAAGATATCCCAGTAGATTATTACGTATAAACAACCTCGGATAATGAAGAGATTGTGAAATAACCCTTACCTTGTACTTTTACTTGGTTGGGGTAAGTTAACATCATGTATAATAGTGAAATAATTGTTATTAAATTATACAATAATCATATGCATTCATATGATATCATATATGATCTTTTAATATTGCTTTGTTAATAATATCTTAGTATTATCGTCGTTTCGGGTGTTAACTTACTCCTTTTATTTTATATGTTTTGTTACATAAGCCATGTTTTTCATGGATAGGTTGTATATTATTCATATAAAGAATTATATCAAGTACTTAAACATTATTTTTAAATCATAAAATGATAATTATACTTTAATGGATACAATGGAGAATGAATCTCATCACGTTCGTGGAGACGGTAGTCCGTACGTACGCACGAGCGACAATATAATTCTTTTGATATTAAAATAATATATATAAATGGATGTTATATCATATATACAGAATCATTAACATGTTATATTTATTATTTACAAGAGTTACACATCATTATTATACCCATCCAAATAATAATATATTTAATAACAATTACACCACGACATGGAGATGGTAAGTCGTACATACGCATGTATGGTGACATGTTATTCAAAGGGTGGATAGAATAATGAATATGGTTGTACCATATTTATAATAACATAATAGTATATATATTATACTGGAGTTATTATTTTAGAATGGTAATAAAAAAGGAAGAAGAAGTGGAAGAAGAAAGGAACTTGGAAAAGGGTGGTGAAATCATTACCTCTTCTTCGGGTTCTTCCTTTTGATTTGATCAAAAGGGATCCTTAGGTTGGATTTCTCATCAAACTAAGGCCTCTAGGTTGTAGTGCAGGAAGTTGGGAGAGTATTTGGGCAGATTTTTTCTGAACCAAAAGGCTTTGATTGTGTGAATAAATGAGAAGGAGGAGTGCCCTTTTATAAGAGGGGTGAGGGGCACCTTTGGAAAAGCTAGAAATATTAATTTATAATAAATTTATATTCGGTTTCTAATGCATACAAAGTTGATTATTTAAAGTTTAAGGTGGTTATGGGTCTAAAAACACTTAACCAATATAATTTAGACAGGTTTGGGTTACAATATTAACCTTATATTTAAGTATTAACTCTAAGTTAATTAGTTTCACTTTTACAATGTCTCCTTGTATTTTTATATTATATGGTTAATAAACTTACCATAGATATCCAAGAGACCCCCAAGTGGTCCATTAATGATAAAAATATCATGATATAAGTCTCTTGGACGCACCTTAGATTTTTAGGAATTTAATATCAATTAATAATATAATATTTTTTAAAAAACTCTTTTATGTCAATTTTGACACTATTCAGTAGCTGATTTTTGTGAAACTTATAAAAGAATGATTAATTCGAACAAATTCAATTAAATCAATACTAATATGTCATATTATCCTAGAAAATTAGTGTAATTTCATTAAAAGTCTCAAATAATATTTATTTGGGTATTTATAATATCAATTATTTTAATTTTTCACTATTATGGTAATTACTGCATCATCATTGTGTCAAAAATAAATTAACTTATTTAATTTCTAAAAATTATAAATAAAATATCATTATGTATTAAATCTTTTTAGATTTCTAATGATTATTTATAGTCGAAAATCAAACATATATATCCCTATGTAAAAATTTGTTTTCTAAAAGATATATGCTTCTGTCATTTTTGTATTCATTTTAACTTAATTAAAATAAAGTGTCCCTATCACCTACAAGTGGAACCATGGGGTCCCAAAATCAACTCAAAGATGCCCATGGTCGGACATGTATCCACCAATAAGGTTAGGACACGTTTTAGGGTAATTTAGTATTATTATAATATTATTTTTTAATCCTTATTTACCGAATTTACCCTTAACCATGGTAAATAAAATATTTACCGCAGTAATTATTCAAAATATTTAAAAATAAAAGTTACCTATTTACATAGTATGAACATCCTGATTCCAAATATGGAATCCATTTTTCCAAATTCAAAACATAGAAGTGGCAAAAATTAATTTTAAATTAATTCTCGTTGTTAAAACAAAAAGCGAGTTTTTTAGAGATAATAACTATCAAAAGATTGGCACTTGTTTATGTCTGGTTTAATTGTGAAATTATGTCCAATGAAAAAAATTGATTTAAATGGTAAAAATATATTCTAAATATACTTTAAAACCACTCAAATTCATAATCTATCACTATTAATTATTTTGATTAAAAAAGTTGTTTTTAATTAAAATTTAGTAATTTTCACTATTCATCAAAATATTAAAGTTATCCGAAAAGTACCAAAATTTCACCTTAGGAAAAATTTGATATTGAAAATCCAAAAATAAAGTCCATTTTAAAAAATAAAATATATATATTTTTAAAAATTAGGAATTTCTATTCATAACGGCTAGTTTGATTGGTTATGGTGTGTTAGAACTCGGTGTTGCGTACAACACACGCTATCACATTATTCAAAGAGAAGCATACCGTGGAAGCATGGGGTGTTACATTCTCCCCTCATTCAAATAATTTCATTCTCAAAATTTCTAGAATATTATCACATTAAAAGACTCGGGTGTTTCTTTATCATAAGTTCCTCGGGTTCCCACATTGCCTCTTCCATCTTATGGTTTCTCCAAAAAACTTTTACCAGACGTGTCGTCCGGTTTTCTCAGTACTTGTTCTCTCGTATCAAGAATCCTGACGGCCTATTCACAATAAGATAGATCAGGTTTCAGTTCTAACTCCTCATAGGTGAGTACATGCATTGGGTCAAGCATGTATTTCCTCAACAGAGATACGTGGAACACATTGTGAACTTTGGAGAGACTTGGCGGCATTGCCAATCGGTAAGCTACAACCCCAATTTGTTCTCGAATTTTGAAAGGTCTGATGTACCTCAGACTCAATTTACCTCTCTTACGAAAACATATGACTCCCTTCCATGGATATAACTTCTGGAATACATGATCACTGACTTGAAATTCCAAATCCTTCCTTCGATTATTGGCATAGGTCTTTTGCCTACTTTGAGCTTCTTTGATGTGATTTTGGATTACCTTCACCTTTTCCATCGTTTCCTCCACCAGTTCTGTGCCTACAAGTTTTCTTTCACCAAAATCATCCTAACAGGTTGGTGTGCGACATCTCTTTCTGTATAACCCTTTATATGGTTCCATCTGAATACTCGAATGGAAGCTATTATTATAGGAAAATTCTACCAAAGGTAAATATTGATCCCACATACCCTGAATGTCACGTGAGCAGGATCTAAACATGTCTTATAAGGTTTTAATAGTCCATTATGATTGTCCGTCTGTCTGAGGGTGGTAGGAAGTGCTCAAATGAAGTTCAGTATCCAGGGATTTCTGAAGACTCTTCCAGAATCTTGAAGTAAAATGGGGATCATGATCAGAAACAATCGATAGGGGTACTCCATGAAGTCTCACAACTTCATTAATATATAGTCTTTCTAGACATTCCAGTGGTAGATCTTCTCTTATAGTAAGAAAATGTGCTGACTTGGTAAGACGATCAACAATAACACATATCGCATCATTCCTTCTAGGATTCTTTGGTAGCCCCATGACAAAGTCCATCGTAATATTGTCCCATTTCCACTCCGGTATGGGAAGAGGTTGCATGACTCCTCCAGGGTGTTTCCTTCCAGCTTTCACTTGTTGACAAACCATACATCTTGACACAAAATCAGCAATCTCCCTCCTCATATTGTCCCACCAAAAATGTTCCTTCAAACCTTTATACATTTTGGTGCTCCCAGGGTGTATAGAGAAATTTGAACTATGAGCATCATCCAACAATTCCATTTTTATATCAGGTATATCGGGAACACAAAGCCTCTTCCCGAATTTCAAAATTCCATTTTCATACACAAAATCTTTCAATCTCCCATCATTCACAGCTTTAATCTATTTTTGATATTCTCCATCATTAGTATGAGAACTCTTAATCCTTTCTATTAAATATGGTTTGGAAACCATTTGAAAAAGCATTGATGTTTCTCCTTTCCTGGTTATTCCCATGTCCATCTTCACTAGATCCATGAAAATTGGATCCCTTTCAATTCTCATATTGTTCAAAACTCCATGATCTTTTCTTCTAAAAGCATCTGCCACCTTGTTTGCCTTCCCCAGGTGGTATTGTATCGTACAATCATAATACATGAGTAATTCAAGCCATCTCCTTTGCCTCATGTTGAGTTCTTTTTGTGAGAAAATATACTTCAAACTCTTGTGATCAGTATAAATCTCACATTGTTCACCATAGAGGTAGTTCCTCCATATCTTCAAAGAAAAGATCACAGCTGCTAACTCGAGATCATGAGTAGGATAGTTTTTTTCATGAATTTTCAGCTGTCGTGATGCATAAGCAATAACCCTATCATTCTGCATAAGGACACAACCATATCCTTTCTTCGATGCATCACTATAAATAACGAACCCATCATTCCCTGATGGTAGAGTCAATATAGGAGCATTGACTAATATTCTCTTCAGTTCTTCGAAACATTCTTCACACTCTTTTTTCCAAACAAATTTAACCCCTTTATGTGTGAGCTTCGTTAATGGGTTAGCCAATCGGGCAAAATTCTGGATGAAATTTCCATAATAACCTGTTAAACCAATAAAACTACGTACCTCAGTTATACTCGTTGGTGCTAGCCATTCTTGGATTGCCTTGGTCATAGAAGGATCAACAAAGATTCCATATTTAGAGACAATATGGACAAGAAAAGAAATCTCCTGAATCCAGAATTCACACTTGATAAACTTCCTATATAATTCATGTCTTCTCAGAGTCTTCAAGATAATGCGCAAGTGATTTTCATGATCTTAGTATCTTTTTGAGTATACCAAGATATCATCAATAAATACCACCACAAATTCATCGAGATATTCCTTGAAAACTCTATTCATCAGATCCATGAATACAGAGGGTGCATTAGTCAATCCAAAAGGCATTACTGTAAACTCATAATGCCCGTACCTGGTTCGAGATGCTGTCTTCGGAATGTCTTCCTTCTTCACACACAACTGATGGTATCCAGATTGAAGGTAAATCTTTGAAAATTATTGAGCTCCATGCAGTTGGTCAAATAAATCATCAATGCGAGGTAGGGGATAATTGTTCTTTATTTTTATAGCATTGATCTCCCTGTAGTCAATACATAACCTCATAGATCCATCTTTCTTTTTAACCAAAAGAACAGGGGCTCCCCATGGAGAAACACTAGGGTGAATAAATCCTTTATTACTCAATTCCTCTAGTTTTTTCTTTAGTTAGACTAATTCTACAGTGGCCATTCTATAAGGGGTCTTCGATATAGGCCTTGATCCAGGAATCAAATCAATGGAAAAATCAACTTCTCATTTTGGAGGATGTCCAGGTAAATCTTCTGGAAATATATCTACAAATTCTTTCACAACAGGTACATCCTCTATTTGAACATTCCTTACCTCACCCACAGTTATTCCATTCTCTTCCTCCCCAAAAATGGAATTCAGTTGAGCTACTATGGGTGGAACTAGATAAGAATTAGGTGGTGAAGATTCTGCTCTAAAGATAAGGTGTTCCTTATCATCATTATCATGAATCGTAACCTCTTAATTCTTACAATAAATATTTGCATCATATTCTGAATGCTAGTCCATACCGAGGATTATATCAAACTCAATCATAGGTATGATGATGAGATCAGAAGATAAAGAACATTTATGTGCTCTAATGGGGGATGATTCACAAACCTTTTTTGCAATGATACTTCCCTTGGGAGTTTTAACTGACAATTCCCTTGTTAAATCAAATTGGAAATATATAATTTTCTTAGCAAACTGGGAAGATATGAAACAATGCAATGATCCAGATTCAAATAATGCATTTTCTAAACATGAGGAAACCATTAAATTACCTGCCACCACGTCTTTTGGAGCTTCTACCACAGCAGTAGTGATAGAATAAGCTTGGACTTGATCCCTTTGCCTTTTCTGAGGTAAGTTCTCCTAACGCTTAGGACATTCATTTGCATAATGCACCATCTCCCTGCAATTGTAGCACTGTACATTGGTAGCTTCCTTCTTCCCCTTGCAATCATGAGCTTGGTGGCCTTTTTCACCACACATATAACAAACTCGCATTCCTTTCAGGCAAGTTCTAGAGTGTTTCTTCCCACAGTTATCACATATAGGAAAATTCTTCTTTTCCCTCTTCCCTTTATCCATCTTTCCCTCTTCCAACCTTTTCTTCTCTTGCTTCCCTTCAAAGCCATAGGACTCAGTAAACTCTTTACTTATCTTATCAACACATGATATTATTTCTTCATATGATGATAATACATGGGAGACTATTTCTCTTATAAATTCTAGCTTAAGACCATGAAAGATATGATCTTTCCTTCTCTTTGGCTCATGTGCATTGCTGGAGTTCTCATTCCTTCTACTGGGCGCCATTTCTAAACAATGGCATACACTAGATTAGTTTATGACTAACAATACCTAATCCCAAACATGTAAAACACATAACATAAATTAAATAGTTTATGGATATAATCCATAATCATAAAAATGTCTCCTTTGAGGAAGTATATACTCATAAACCTTTCATAATGTTTTGTAAATAAAATGAGAATTATCCTAAGCATATCCCCCGGGAGTGTCGTAACCAAGAGTGCAGCAAGGGCCGTTGTCGTGCACCAGTTCCCGTTCGAGTCTAGCTCAAAGTTGTGTTTTCAGGTTTTACCCCTAGGTACATCTGTGCTAGAGACACCTCTACCTGCTCATATCCAGACAAGGATGTATTGCTCAGAAAACTCTCAAAATCTCTATAATACCAAAATTCTAGGAAGTTCTTCTATACTAAACCTCAAAGTCCATCTTAAATCTATGTTCTCTAATGAGAGTTTATCTAAATCTAGCTTCCAAGGTTTGTACTAAACTTGCTCTGATACCAACTATAACTCCCCGACCCCAGTTACCTAGAGACGGTGCATTATTACATAACTTTGGCATGATCACAAGAAAGTTCAAATCTTGAAAGACCGATTGGTTTAGTAGACTTGGAAACACTAGATATTTTCTTAAGTCTTACATTAAATCATAAAGTGAGAAACTACTACAAAAACATATTGTCTCCATATTCCACACTCATATCCCCACATAATATCCCTGCAGGTCATTCATAATTTACATCTTCACTTCCTGGGAAAAATAAAACATAGAAAAGGGGTGAGCTCAAATGCCCAGTAAGGATAACAATATAGCGGAAACATTCATAAATAAGAATAATCATTTAAGGCAATGTATAACTAAAACAAAAGCCTTTTAAACTTGAACTTCAACATAGTATTGAAAAAGTAAAATGAAATAATTCCATTTACATATTCACATGGATATTCTACTAATTGAATAATCAAATGAAAAATCAATAACCACTTTCATAATGATGGAATGCATAATGCCAGACTATCATAACCACATAGCCAAGGCCTCGTGCCAAGACTACAAATAAGATTTTTCCCAGGCCTTGTGCCAAGACACTAGTTTGTCTCATGAGACCTACCGATGCATCGAGGAGCTATAGCGGGCTCCACCCGTCACATATTAAGTCCAATGCATTCCCATATGAAAAGGTTTAAACATAACATAAACATTCATATTAAAACTAGAATAAAAAATGTCAATACTTTCACCATAAACTATGAATGGTATAAAAATAGCACATCCATAGTCAAACATATCACAAAACCTTCAATACAATATAGATGTTTTGTATCATAATAAATCAACTTCAAAAAAGCGTAAAACCCATCAAAGTATGTTGACATAGATGAAATCAAAACTCTTTTTAGAGAAATATCTCTTTCTATTTTGAAATCATTTAAGAGTATTATATTTATGAAATAAAACATTTTCTTTGAAAATAATCTTATAATATTTTACGGGAAGCTTCGACCATTTTATAACGGTGGAAAATAGCTACACCCGCCGTATAAGTTAAAAAAAACATTCTCACCTTAATTTTGTTGAAAAGGTTAAAAAGAACCTTGTTTGGAAAATGACGGAAAGATTCCTTTATAAAACTCTTATAAAAAGTCAAACAAGGGTATAAATGACATTAACCCATATTCTATTAAATAGTAAAAGTGTTTTGAAATTCATTTTTAAGAAACATGGATGTGGATGATAAAGAGATCCCAGTAGATTATTTCGTATAAACAACCTCGGATAATGAAGAGATTGTGAAATAACCCTTTCCTTGTACTTTTCCATAGTTGGGGTAGGTTAAACTCATGTATAACAGTGAAATAATTGTTATTAAATTATACAAGAATCATATACATTCATATGATATCATATATGATCTTTTAACATTGCTTTGTTAATAATATCTTAGTATTATCGTCGTTTCGGGTGTTAACTTACTCGTTTTATTTTATATGTTTTGTTACATAAGCCATGTTTTTCATGGATAGGTTGTATATTATTCATATACAGAATTATATCAAGTCCTTAAACATTATTTTTAAATCATCAAATGATAATTATACTTGAATGGATACGATGGAGAATCAATCTCATCGCGTTCGTGGAGACGGTAGTCCGTACGTACGCACGAGCTACAATATCATTTTTTTGATATTAAAATAACATATAAATGGATGGTATATCATATATACAGAATCATTAAAATGTTATATTTATTATTTACATGAGTTACACATCAGTATTATACCCATCCAAATAATAATATATTGAATAACAATTACACCACGACGTGGAGACGGTAAGTCGTACGTACGCACGTATGGTGACATGTTATTCAAAGGGTGGATAGAATGATGAATATGGTTGTACCATATTTATAATAACATCACAGTGTATATATGATACTGGAGTTATTATTTTAGAATGGTAATAACAAAGGATGAAGAAGTGGAAGAAGAAAGGAACTTGGAAAAGGGTTGTGAAATCATTACCTCTTCTTCGGGTTCTTCCTTTTGATTTGATCAAAAGGGATCCATAGGATGGCTTTATGATCAAACTAATGCCTCTAGGTTGTATTTATGAAAGTTGGGGGAGTATTTGGGCATATTTGTTCCGAACAAAAAGGCTTTGAAGGTGTGAATAAATGAGAAGGAGGAGTGCCCTTTTTTAAGAGGGGTGAGGGGCACCTTTGGAAAAGCTAGAAATATTAAATTATAATAAATTCATATTCTTTTTCTAATGGATCCAAAGTTGATTATTTAAAGGTTAAGGTGGGTATGGGTCTAAAAAAACTTAACCAATAGAATTTAGACAGGTTTTGGTTACTATATTAACCTTATCTTTAAGTATTAACTCTAAGTTAGTTAGTTTCACTTTTATAATGTCTCTCTGTATTTTTATATTATATGGTTAATAAACATCCCATATACATCCAAGAGACCTTCAAGTGGTCCATTAATGATACAACTATCATGATATAAGTCTCTTTTCCGATCCTTAGATTTTTAGGAATTTAATATCAATTAATAATATAATATTTTTTTTAAAAACTCTTTTATGTCAATTTTGACACTATTAAATAGTTGTTTTTTGTGAAACTTATAACAGAATGATTACTTCGAACAAAGTCAATTACATAAATCCTAATATTTCATATTATCCTACAAAATTAGGTTAATTTCATTAAAAGTCTCAAATAATATTTATTTGGGTATTTATAATATCAATTATTTTAGTTTTTCAATATTATGGTAATTACTACATCATCATTGTGTCATAAATAAATTAACTTATTTAATGTCTAAAAATTATAAATAAACTATCATTATGTAGTAAATCTTTTTAGCTTTCTAATGAACATTTATAGTCTAAAATCCAACATATATAACCCTATGTAAAAATTGGTTTTCTAAAAGATATATGCTTGTGTCATTTTTGTATTCATTTTAACTTAATTAAAATAAAGTGTCCCTATCACCTACAAGTGGCACCATGAGGTCCCCAAATCGACCCAAAGATGCCCATGGTCGGACATGTATCCACAAATAAGGTTAGGACACGTTTTAGGGTAATTTAGTATTATTATAATATTATTTTTTAACCCTTATTTACCAGATTTACCCTTAACCACAGTAAATAAAATATTTACCGCAGTAATTATTCAAAATGTCTAAAAATAAAAGTTACCTATTTACACAATATGAACATCCTGATTCCAAAAGTGGAATCCATTTTTCCAAATTCAAAACACAGAAGTGGCAGAAGTTAATTTAAAATTAATTCTCATTGTTAAAACAAAAAGCGTGTTTTTTAGAGATAATAACTATCAAAAGATTGGCACTTGTTTATGTCTGGTTTAATTGTGAAATTATGTACAATGAAAAACATTGAATTAAATGGTAAAAATTTATTCTAAATATACTTTAAAAACACTCAAATTCATAATTTATCACTATTAATTATTTTGATTAAAAAAGTTGTTTTTAATTAAAATTTAGTAATTTTCACTATTCATCAAAATAGTAAAGTTATCCGAAAGGTACCAAAATTTCACCTTAGGATAAATTCGATATTTTGAATCCAAAAATTAAGTCCATTTTAAAAAATAAAATATATATAATTTCAAAAAGTAGGTATTATTATTCATAACGGCTAGTTTGATTGGTTATGGTGTGTTAGAACTCGATGTTGCGTACAACACACGCTATCACATTATTCAAAGAGAAGCGTACCATGGATGCTTGGGGTGTTACAATGATTCAGTAATTAAACAACTAATGAGAGTCATATTGAAACATACACATGGTTTTACATAGTTTCCCAAACATTTTCAGCTCACAGTGTACCACTACTTCAACGTCCACTTCATTCATCAGAGCATAGGAACCCATTAAATAACTATTATATCATAAATATAATTTGAAACCATGAATAAAAAATAAATATACCCAAAAAAGTAATAATTCTCAGAATCCAAGACTCACAACCTGATATCCCATGCAATCTCGGGGTATTTTATGAGAAAAAGATCATGTGTCTCTCCCCACACCTACTCATGTGTTTTGAAAATCTTAAATCCAACCTACAAGACACCCCCAATAATAGAGGGTGCTTCATGAACCAAATATATTTTAATAATCTCAGATCTGATATTATTTTTTCATGAATCAACTCCAGGACACACCTATATCATGCACCCAAGTCGTCTCATGACATAAAAAACTCACAATCTCCCTAGTATTGAATATACTTCCATTTAATTACATATAACACATGGGGAAATTTATTCTAATAAATATAACTTTTTAAGCTATAGAATTCATCTTGGAATTAAATCATGACTTACCCATACATTGGACTATAATGAAAAAAATAAACAATTTTATAATTTAAATAAGATAAATGATGTGTAACGAGCATAAAAATTTCACCCAATATAATAAAGACAAACCATAAAATAGTCACATGTTCATCAAGGAGTAATTTCTAGGTGTTTATTACATTTATAAGTAAAATAAATAACAAAAACATGCTTACCAATATCGATGTGACGCTAAGTTCAACCTATATTATAAATAACCCATATCTATTAGCCCAAGGTCAGTGGTTACATTATTACTTTTTCACTATATATTAGTAATCATATCCTAAAGGATAAAACAGTTTAGTAGTCCTGGAAAACTAGATACATACTTCAATTTCACATTACATTTGAAAACATAAAATATAACATAGTATTTTCTTTAAGAACATCATTATCCCATTTAGATTATCCCTACATATAAACAATAAAACTCTTCCTAGTATCTTATGTAAAGGAAACATAATTAAGGGTTGATTTAATATTTTTCAGTAATGGAATGAGTACAGTAGAAGCTAATAAGGAATGACTAATATGGAAAAATTAATTATCATCAAAATAATTCCATATAAATAATTATATGAACTATAAATTAATCAATGGATTTCATAAAAAAAATTGAATAATTACAAGGAAATAAAAAACTTATTTTGTCATGACCCGTCCCCTATGGACTGTGTGGTGACTCCCCCAAGCATGCCTACCAATGTCCAAGGGTTGGAGACTAGCACTGAAGGCATCAAATTGTAAGTGGGAAGCCTTTTTTAGTACCTGTACAAACACACATGCAACAATGTCCCAAAAACTATAAAATAAAACATGCATGCCACTAAACAACCACTAAGTAAAGGTACAGGATATAAGTCAAATGGGCCTGGATACAAACCCAACAAAAGGCAAACTGAAAACAAGAAAAACAAGGATCTTAGGAAATCCATCCTCTAAAAACCCCACCGGATGGTAAGTGTGTAGTATTTGCTGGAATATGTATATGTATTCCCCAACTGCCTGAACTCACCGGACCCCACCTAGTCCAAGGTCACCAAGTCCTTCATTAAGGCATCATTAATCTTCACAAGGCACGACACTTGCGGTAAAATCCCATTTAGTGTTGAGTAACACAGTGCTCAATATGAATCCTAAAACAAAAAGGAAAGACCAAAAAGGAAAGTATACACATGGTACTATTATCTCATGTAGGTATAATCTATAGTATAGAAAGAAAAACTATCAGATGCAACATTGATCACCTTGGACTGTTGGGGTACTCATCCCTAATGAGTATCATGAGTATGTTAGGTCTCACAGAGCTGCTCCCCACCATAGTCATGTTGGGTCACACAGAGCTTCTTCCCACCTTGTCTATCATACTGGGGTCCTCATCCCTGATGATAACCATGGGTATTCCAACTCACATAGAGTCTCTCTCCACCATGGTTTTGCAGAGACACAAAGAGCCGCTTCCCACTAGGCCATCATAGCTAATCCATATAGGTTCGCTTGTAGCTGATCCACACATGGTCTGTTTTCGGTAGTCTTTTGGTATCATTCATCCATAGGGTTCCCATACATGGTGCGCTGGATTCCGCTAGACTCATCTCCTCATGCCATTCATCGCATTTCAACTTCCATGAAAACCACCTTAGGGTATTCCAAAAGAACCGCCTCTTTGCAAGGGTTCAAATTCCACATGCGTCTCGTCAATCATATTCATGGTCTGAAAGATATGTCTGTTTTTTTGAAAATGGGATGGTTGGGTCCGGTCCATGTCCAACCTAGTCAGACTGACCCAACCTGACCCAGTCTGAGGTTAATAGAATTGACCCAGTCCCGCTGACCAGAACCTGGTTAGACTCGGTCTGGATCTAATACAGTCTATTGGTTCGCAGGTCCAGCCTGCCTACTTCTCAATCTAATAGTGTGAACTGGTACCTTTCGTAGCCTAGATGCCTGGATGGAATCCAGTTAGTGGTGCATCACATCCGACTAAGCGAGATTCCCTTTTTCTCATATGTGGTCCCACTGGCCCATGTGCTAGCGCTCAATAAGGCCCATGTAGTGGTCTGCGTCAGCAACCACCAGTCGTCGACCCGAGAACTGGTGGCTCCGGCTGCTTTGTTGTGGCCTGATGTCACAACCCATCCTCGGGGCCTGTGCTGGGACTACCCCAAGCCCGCCTTCCATAGGCTAGGGGCTGGCGACTAGCACCAAGGAGTAAATCCCAGTAAAAAGGGAAGGCATTGCCTTTGTAAAGTAAACAATCACACAGAGTACAAGCGGAAGAAGTAAACACTAAGTAAAAACTGAGTACAACAGTAAGTGCGGAAAGTAAAAAGGGGCCGGAAATACAAGCCCAACTGTAAAGTACAACTCGAAGGGAAAACAACAACTGAAAAGTAATGCTGCTACGCCGAGCTGTCCACTGGAAATCCCACCTGAAGGGTGGGTACAGATAGCTCCTCTGCTCCTCGGGTCCCGTCGTCTGCTCCGAGTATGTCCGCCCAGTGGTCCACCTTCGGGTACCGCCTCGTCGTCATGTCCACCTCTGGGTACCGTCTCGTCGTGAGGTCCTCCTCCAGGTACCATCTCGTCGTATAGTCCACCTCCAGGTACCGTCCAGTCCTCGAACACTCGGCCTCTGTCCGCACTGCCCGTCGTCTGTAACCAACAGAACGAGGTGCGGGCATAGCCTGTGTAGGGGTGAGTATAACGATACTCAGTAGGGACCCCGAGACCTTCAAGGTCTCACTAAACCAACAAGGATAACCACAAAGAATATCTCAACAGATAACCTCTACTTAGGTATATGCCCATACATATACCTAAGTTATCAAGTAACCCATCTCAATCTTGAGGAAACACAAGGATTGTGAAATGAATGGATAACCACTACCCGGGTATATGCCCATACATATACCTAAGTTTGCAAGTGACCCATCTCAATCATGAGGTAAACACAAGGTCAAAAGTCTCAGCTCAAACCAGGATTTTCAATATCGAAACCGTAACTGCTGAAGAGCTCCGTCTCAAGAGCGTACAGTGGTCCGGTCATGACTCCGAGGTACTGCTCACTAACCTAAGACTGCTTAAGTACTCCTCCTGTTGAGTACTGCGGGCCAGCCACCCAAACACAGTAGTGCTTCCTGCCGAGGTATGTCACCCAAACACAGTAGTGCACACCCCCTAGTAGCCTGCTGAGGTACTCTCCGGACGAGCACCGTGGGTCTGCACTGTCACATAGGTAGTGCTCCGTCTGCCATGGGTCTGCACCTCAGAAAGTAGTGCTCCGTCCACTGGGCTAGTCGACTCACTCCAAGTCGAGTCGGTCAAGCAGTCGTCAGGTCTCAGCCAGCTACATGGTCTCCGTACTCCGCACGCTCGTCACTGGGAGGGTCCGCTCCACGAGCTACAGGTCGATACTCCAAGTATCTCAAAGTCCCACGTAGAAGTATCTCAAAGGACCTCCTCGTCATAGGGGTCTCAACGCAACAGACGACGCCTCAATCGGACGCTCGGTCTGTGAGTTACTAGCCTTTTCGTCCCAGGGGCCTGGTTGGTTTAGTGAGCGAACCATATCTGGCCGTATCTAAACTGTACCCGAACTCTCATAGGGTATACTCATAGGGACCGTTTCTCAATGAGATCACCAACGCCACTGACGGTTCGTCAAACGGACGTTCTGTCAGAAAGATATCAGCTTTTCCTTTCCAGGGGTCCAGTTGGATTTCGGGTGCAATCCAATCCCGGCCACTATCCAACTGCATCCAAAACTCGGTAGAAGGATTCCAAATGTTCCGTATCGTCAATAGGAACGCAACGCAGCAGACGGCGTGTCAATCAGATGCCTGGTCTAGAAGTTATTGGCTTTTCCGTCTCACACCCACCCTGGGAAACTTCCCAGGAGGTCACCCATCCTGATCACTACTCTTGGCCAAGCACGCTTAACTATGGAGTTTTAACCACGTAGCCTCCCGAAAAGGAAGATGTACCTTGAGTATAGTATACCGAAAAGACCGTCTCGATCCAAGGATCGCGTTGCCGCTGACGGCGAGTCGTTTGGAGGCCCGTAGCCCAAGATATGGGCGAAAAACTGAAACTCGTCCGAAACCGGGGGGGTCTGGGCCCGAACCGACCCGGCCAGACCCCCCTGCTCCGCCCCAAACCGGGTCGGCCCGAACCGGGTCGGCCCGACCCGGTCCGGATGGACCCGACCGGCGGCGCGACCCGGCCGGCGGTGCGGCCAGCGCGGCGGCGTGGCCCGGCGCGGCGGCGCGGCCCGGCGCGGCGGCGCGGCCCGGCGCGGGGGCGCGGCCTGGGCACCGCACGTGCGCCGCACGCGGGGGGTAAACTCCCCCCGGGTTTTGTGGATCTCGGCCAGCCTTAGGTCGGCCGTTTTCCTTTCACACGCGGGACCCGCGGGTCCCGCCTCCTAAGCAAACCGGCGGCCGACCGGCACGGACGGCCGCCTTCCACCCATCCGCCGCGGCCCGATGGTCGCGGCTCTTCTGATCACCGGCGGCCGGCGAGGCCGGCCGCGGCTCTTCATTAACCGCCGGCAGCTGGTTTTCCAGCCGCCCCTTCCAGCTCTGTCGCGGCCCTTGTTCGATTGGCACGGCGCGACGACGCCACGCCCCACCGCTGTGGCCCGACTCCGGCCGCGGTCTCTTTGACTACCTTCGACGCGACGCGACGGCGTCACGTTCTTGAAATCTTTCCACGGCGCGGCGCGACGGCGCCGCGCGTATCTTCCGCATTAAACCGCATGAACCCGCGTGGTGCGACGGCACCACGCCCTTCCGAACCATTCCACAAAAAAAAATCAACACAAAGTAAAAGAGGAGGATCGGCCGGGTTTGTACAGTCCGATCTCCTCACGTTATAAGGATAGAAATCGGCCTTTAACGAATAATAAACTTTCACAATCTTTTTAGATTAAATAAAAAGATTTGAAAATCAAGGCCCGACAAATATAAACAATCACGTTCGAAGAAAGTTCCACATAACTTTAAAAAAAAATTACCACGAAGAATTTTCAAGTCGAAATTCTCGAACAAATATAAACAATTGAAACAAACCCCTACCTCGGTGCAAGTGCGGAGCACGTCAACAAACCGCAGAAGACAAGCGTCGCGGAGGTCGGGCATTGCGGTAATCGTTCGTCGATTCTGTTGACGTAGAGGTACGTCCAAAGAGGTACGTCGTTGGTGAATCTTCTTAAGCCGACGAAGAAAGTCCGAGGAGGAAGCGACGTTCCCTTTCGTTGACACGGAAGGCGTCGTCGATCTTCGGAAACAATCCGGCTAGGAAGAAGAGAGAAGCGGCATTCTTGAGTGTTCTTCGTGTTCTTCGTCAAAGTTGAGGATGGTAGAGAGAGCTTCTCAAATCCTCTCAAGTGGCAAAAGAAACCAACCCCAAAATGATAAAATAAGCTTAAGCTTATTTTATTACACAACCTCCCTCTTAGAATTTCAAAGGTTTGAAATTTAAAACATCTCACCTCAATTAATTATTCCAAGTGTCAAACATTAATTAAAGTGAGTTAAAGGGGAGTTTTAAAAAGAGGAGGTGAAGAGTTAGGGTTCGTGTGGGCCCCACCACACTTAATCCTCTCAAGGGAGGTTAAGTGGATGTGGGTCCCACCCCTAACTCCCTTTGGAAGGAGTTAACCAACAAGTTAAAAATAAAATGTGTTTCCACATTTTGTTTAACTTTATTTTAAAAACCCAAAAACTAACTCTCAACCCGCAATAAACGCAACCTTGGAAAAGGTCTCCTTAAGCGAATATTGGCGCTGCGAGTTCATCGGTGCCTTCAGAATTCGATTCCGGGCAACAGTTCAAAAGATAGAAATTCCCGCTCGCTCGTTCACTGAACGTACCCGAGCCAAACTTCGGAAATTAATTCCGGGCACACCGGGCCTCGGAATCAGGCGCCGTCAGAAACTGCGTTCTTGTAAAATTACAAAGAAAATTAAGAAAAAAAAATTTTCCTTGACATTTCCGGGTCTTTACATTATTCCCACCTCAGGGCTTTACGTCCCCGTAAAGCTTCAACACAAACTAGTGTCACAAAAGTGGTATAGAGCACGCATCTGAGCCTTCCGCTCCCATGTGCTTACCTAGAGGTTCCGTACTGCCAAAGAAAGTGCACCTGAGGAATCGATCGTCCTCGTAGGATCTGCTCCTGTCGATCCTCGATCCCCACTGGAATCTCCGTTAAAGACACCCCATCGCCATCGTCCAACTCCTCATGGTCGATGGTATGCGAAGGGTCGAGCACGTATCTCCTCCGTTGAGATACGTGGAAGTCGTCGTGCACCTGGTGCAACTGCGGTGAATGGGTCAAGCGGTAAACCACCCCGCCTACCCAGCTGGGGACCTAAGAAGGTCCGCTGAACCCCGGAGATAACTTGCCGCCTTGGCTACATCTCCGTAAACCTCGTCGAGGTGAGACCCGTATAAGGACGTGATCGTCATCCTCGAACTCCATAATTCTCCATTTTCTGTTAGAACTGGAACTCGAAAGGCTGCTGCCACGAGGGTAAGGTTGACCGACTCAAGAGTGATCGGTCGCACTCTCCTGTGCAAGAGTTACCCTGCGCTGCCTGGGGTTTCCTTTTCCGCCGACCAAGGAAAACTCATCCCGACGTTTGCCTAAAACCGTCAATTTGAGTATGAATAGTTATTGCCCATTCCATACTCAAACTAACATTGTAAGGCCTCGACGCTGCCACCAAGAGATTCCAACCGAAACTCTCGCCTCGAGGGTCTGACCAGACCATCGGCGTATGTGTGATTATCGAGTCTCCTCCCAAGGTATCTCCAGACGTGAGGGTCAAGTCCACGGCTTACCGGAAACTCTAGGTCTAGAACAAGATTTGTGAAAGCAAGGAATGATTCATATCGACGTCTGTTACTTCAGCAGATAGTAGTGGACACATACTGTCCCTTGAATCATTTTTAGAGCCATTGGGTCACACTCCTTGACCGCATGCAGCCGCATTCTTCCACCGCCCTCCAGCTCCCTGATCTTGGCAGGGATATCTAAGGCGGTTGGTTGTACCATGTTAGGATGTACACCACCTCATGCAGCTCTCCTAGCTCTGCCTCCATATCTACTGCTTCGTAGACTCATCTCTCCTTTAAGCTTCCTCTTCTTAACACTCCCGAGTCTCTATGACTGGCACCGGTTTCCTGTTTCTTACTACACTGTGCAGTCTTCATCCTCTCTTGGATGTCCTGGACCTCCTTTAGTCTCACAAGAGCGGCTATGATTTCTTCTTTGCTGATAAGAGAAACCCGGTCTCATCCCCTGGATGAACCACATTCGTTGCCTAATACAGTCAATCCTGACATGAATGATGCATTCATGCCATGGATGACGTCGTAAGGCCTCGACGTATCTACTAAGAGATCCAACTGTCACTCTCACCTCCAAGGGTTGAGTCACCCTTTCGACATCAGTGTGAGGTCACTGGGTCCCCTCCAGTAGAAATCTCGAAAGTGAGGGTCAAGTCAACAGTTTAACCTGGACCACTCAGTATCAACCAAACAAAAGGACAGGAAAGCAAACAAAGATAAGTGTCTTTTCATTATTGCAGCTCATTGTACAAAGACACGAATACAAAGCAACATGGAACTAGAAGTACAAAGGACGTATCCACTAGTTCCTCTCCTGCCCACCTGCTCTCGGAGCTCTACTGCCTTGTCCACTGCTCGGCTGTTGCTCAAGCACTAGTCGCTGTTTCTGTCTCGGTGGCTCCTCCAACACCTACTGATCAACCGTACGAGGATTCGGACAGTCACGTTCCAGGTGACCCTTTCCGCCGCATGAGTAACATTGTCCGTTTCTGGCACGCCTGGCTCTGACCCCACCTCGGGTGCCCCGCACCACCGGTCCTAAAACCCGAGATCGTATAACTGCTAGTATGGTCCTCCTGGACCTCTGCATCATCTGTCTACTGCCCATAGATGACTCAGCTACTGATCGAAAAGCACGCGTAAAAGGCAGAAGCTCCTGTACACGCTCGGGGTGTAGAGATACTGGCACAAACTCCACCTTGAAGAAGGTCTCTAAGTCTTCCCATGCGAAGTTAATCTCATCACAAAACTGGAACAAGTGGCTCCACCACCTGCCTACTGCAGCCTGAAGGAGGCTGGTAGCAAAGATCACCATGAAGTCTGCCGGTGTCCCCACTAGCCTGAAGACTCTCACCACAGCCTCCAGCCAAACCTCAGCCGCCTGCGGGTCCGTCTCTCCCTGGAACCTGGGTGGCCTCTGGCGCTGGAACTCGTGCAGCGCGCTCAAGCGTCGTGCATCGCCTACTGCTGGGGCTGGTGGCATCGATGGCCCAACGGGTAGCAGTACCCCTAGTGCCTCCGCTGGTGCCTCAACTAGGATAGGGCCATGTACTGAGGCCTCGTCGCTCGGCGGGCTGTCAGTACGTACCACTCTCAGGGCTCTAGCTGGTCTTCCGTGAAAAGGAATTCTGAAAGAAACATCGTGACACGGTCAAACGTCTATACCTGGTGAGCTGACCTGGTTTGAGCAGTTTTAAGGGAAAACCTTTGAAAACACAAACGCAATTAGTGTTTTCGTGCACAAAGTCAGAAATTAGTTGTCAGGGTCCTGGTGTATGGATACGTCAGCCGCCCGCACCAACACTGGACTCCCTGAATTGAAAACCACACTCGGTACTCTCAACACTATTGCTTCACAGAAAGAAACATCAGAGTTATAAGTTCTGTGGTAGAACCGAACTCCTTTGATACCAATTTGTCACGACCCGTCCTCAGGGCATGTGCCGTGACTACCCCAAGCCCGCCTTCCATAGGCCAAGGGCTGGCGACTAGCACCAAGGCGTAAATGCCGGTAAAAAGGGAAGGCATTGCCTTTGTAAAGTAAACAATCACACAGAGTACAAACGGAAGAAGTAAACACTAAGAAAAAACTGAGTACAACAGTAAGTGCGGAAAGTAAAAAGGGGCCGGAAATACAAGCCCAGCTGTAAAGTACAACTCGAAGGGAAAACAGCAACTGAAAAGTAAAGCTGCTACGCCGAGCTGTCCACTGGAAATCCCACCTGAAGGGTGGGTACAGATAGCTCCTCTGCTCCTCGGGTCCCGCCGTCAGCTCCGAGTATGTCCGCCCAGTGGTCCACCTTCGGGTACCGCCTCGTCGTCACGTCCACCTCTGAGTACCGTCTCGTCGTGAGGTCCTCCTCCAGGTACCGTCTCGTCGTATAGTCCACCTCCAGGTACCGTCCAGTCCTCGAACACTCGGCCTCTGTCAGTACTGCCTGTCGTCTGCAACCAACACAACGAGGTGCGGGAATAGCCCGTGTAGGGGTGAGTATAACGATACTCAGTAGGGACCCCGAGACCTTCAAGGTCTCACTAAACCAACAAGGATAACCACAAAGAAGATCTCAACAGATAACCTCTACTTAGGTATATGCCCATACATATACCTAAGTTATCAAGTAACCCATCTCAATCATGAGGAAACACAAGGATTGTGAAATCAATGGATAACCACTACTCGGGTATATGCCCATACATATACCTAATTTTGCAACTGACCCATCTCAATCATGAGGTAAACACAAGGTCAAAAGTCTCAGCTCAAACCAGGATTTTCATTATCGAAACCGTAACTGCTGAAGAGCTCCGTCTCAGGAGCGTACAGTGGTCCTGTCACGACTCCGAGGTACTGCTCACTAACCTTAGACTGCTGAAGTACTCCTCCTGTCGAGTACTGCGGGCCAGCCACCCAAACACAGTAGTGCGTCCCACCGAGGTATGTCACCCAAACACAGTAGTGCACACCCCCCTAGTAGCCTGCTGAGGTACTCTCCGGACGAGCACCGCGGGTCTGCACTGTCACACAGGTAGTGCTCCGTCCTCCATGGGTCTGCACCTTAGAAAGTAGTGCTCCGTCCACTGGGCTAGTCGACTCACTCCATGTCGAGTCAGTCAAGCAGTCGTCAGGTCTCAGCCAGCTACATGGTCTTTGTACTCCGCACGCTTGTCACTGGGAGGGTCCGCTCCACGAGCTACAGGTCGATACTCCAAGTATCTCAAAGTCCCACGTAGAAGTATCTCAAAGTACCGCCTCGTCATAGGGGTCTCAATGCAACAGACAACGCGTCAATCGGACGCCCGGTCTGTGAGTTACTAGCCTTTTCGTCCCAGGGGCCCGGTTGGTTTCGTGAGCGAACCATATCCGGCCGTATCTCAACTGTACCCGAACTCTCATAGGGTATACTCATTGGGCCTTTTCTCAATGAGATCACCAACGCCGCTGACGGTTCGTCAAACGGACGTTCTGTCAGAAAGATATCAGCTTTTCCGTTCCAGGGGCCCAGTTGGATTTCGGGTGCAATCCAATCCCGGCCACTATCCAACTGCATCCAAAACTCGGGAGAAGGATTAAAAAAGTTCCGTATCGTCAATAGGAACGCAACGCAACAGACGGCGCGTCAATCAGACGCCTGGTCTAGAAGTTATTGGCTTTTCCGTCTCACAACCACCCTGAGAAACTTCCCAGGAGGTCACCCATCCTGATCACTACTCTAGGCCAAGCACGCTTAACTATAGAGTTTTAACCACGTAGCCTCCCGAAAAGGAAGATATACCTTGAGTATAGTATACCGAAATGACCGTCTCGATCCAAGGATCGCGTTGCCGCTGACGGCGAGTCGTTTGGAGGCCCGTAGCCCAAGATATGGGCGAAAAACTGAAACCCGTCCGAAACTGGGGGGTATGGGCCCGAACCGACCCTGCCAGACCCCCCTGGTCTGCCTCAAACTGGGTCGGCCCGAACCGGGTCGACCCGACCCGGTCCGGATGGACCCGGCGCGGGGGCGCGGCCTGGGCACCGCACGTGCGCCGCAGGCGGGGGGTAAACTCCCCCCGGGTTTTGTGGATCTCGGCCAGCCTTAGGCCGCCGTTTTCCTTTCACACGCGGGACCCACGGGTCCCGCCTCCTAAGCAAACTGGCGGCCGCCGGCACAGCCGGCCGCCTTCCACCCTTCCACCGCGGCCCGATGGTCGCGGCTCTTCTGATCTCTGGCGGCCGGCGAGGCCGGCCGCGGCTCTTCATTAACCGTCGGCAGCCGGTTTTCCGGTCGCCCCTTCCAGCTCTGCCGCGGCTCAAGCCGCGACCCTTGTTCGATTGGCACGGCGCGACGACGCCACGCCCCACCGCCGTGGCCCGACTCCGGCCGCGGTCTCTTCGACTACCTTCGACGCGACGCGACGGCGTCGCGTTCTTGAAATCTTTCCACGGCGCGGCACGACGGCGCCGCGCGTATCTTCTGCATTAAACAGCATGAACCCGCGTGGTGCGACAGCACCACGCCCTTCCGAACCATTCCACAAAAAAAATCAACACAAAGTAAAAGAGGAGGATCGGCCGGGTTTGTACGGTCCGAACTCCTCACGTTATAAGGATAGAAATCAGCCTTTAACGAATAATAAACTTTCACAATCTTTTTAGATTAAATAAAAAGATTTGAAAATCAAGGCCCGACAAATATAAACAATCAAGTTCGAAGAATGTTCCACATAACTTTAAAAAAAATTACCACGAAGAATTTTCAAGTCAAAATTCTCGAACAAATATAAACAATTGAAACAAACACCTACCTCGGTTCAAGTGCGGAGCACGTCAACAAACCGCGGAAGACAAGCGTCGCGGAGGTCGGGCATTGCGGTAATCGTTCGTCGATTCCGTTGACGTAGAGGTACGTCCAAAGAGGTACGTCGTTGCTGAATCTTTTTAAGCCGACAAAGAAAGTCCGAGGAGGAAGCGGCGTTCCCTTTCGTTGACACGGAAGGCGTCGTCGATCTTCGAAAACAATCCGGCTAGGAAGAAGAGAGAAGCGGCGTTCTTGAGTGTTCTTCGTGTTCTTCGTCAAAGTTGAGGATGGTAGAGAGAGCTTCTCAAATCCTCTCAAGTGGCAAAAGAAACCAACCCCAAAATGATAAAATAAGCTTAAGCTTATTTTATTACACAACCTCCCTCTTAGAATTTCAAAGGTTTGAAATTTAAAACATCTCACCTCAATTAATTATTCCAAGTGTCAAACATTAATTAAAGTGAGTTAAAGGGGAGTTTTAAAAATAGGAGGTGAAGAGTTAGGGTTCGTGTGGGCCCCACCACACTTAATCCTCTCAAGGGAGGTTAAGTGGATGTGGGTCCCACCCCTAACTCCCTTTGGAAGGAGTTAACCAACAAGTTAAAAATAAAATGTGTTTGCACATTTTATTTAACTTTATTTTAAAAACCCAAAAACTAACTCTCAACCCGCAATAAACGCAACCTTGGAAAAGGTCTCCTTAAGATAATATCGGCGCTGCGAGTTCATCGGTGCCTTCGGAATTCGATTCCGGGCAACGGTTCAAAAGGTAGAAATTCCCGCTCGCTCGTTCACTGAACGTACCCGAGCCAAACTTCGGAAATTAATTCCGGGCACACCGGGCCTCGGAATCAGGCGCCGTCAGAAACTGCGTTCTTGTAAAATTACAAAGAAAATTTACAAAAAAAAAATTTCCTTGAAATTTCCCGGTCTTTACACCTGAGCTAGTCGTTTCCTCCTCTTGGCTCACCATTATGGCACACTGCCACCTCCCACGGTTACCGGTTCCAGCAATTGTTCCATACACGGACCATCGGCTCTGCTCTGGTGGTTCGTTCTTCATGTTTTCTGCACCTCCGGCTTTCACATGATTACACCATCCCTATTAAGTCCTAGAATACTTCTTGTTTCTATTTTTAATGTGTGTCCATGAAGAACCAACAAAACACGCATTGGTGAAGGGGCTAAAGCCTTGTTCGTGTCGGCATGCACCCTCCCCATTAGAGGTTTTCGAAAACATAGTAGGGGAGGTTTGTAATTCAAACAATAGTCTAATCCTGATGCAATTTCTGAGTTAGAATAAAACCCTCCCACAAGAACAAGTTTCCTTCAGATGAACCTATTAAAGGGTTGATCCGTGTTCATTTTTTTAGAATGAATAATGAGGAATTCAAACATCAAAAGTAAACCCCTACAGGGATGGACTCACGTCGTAAGGAAGCTTGTTTTTGATGGAGAAATGTTCGTGGAGATTCAAGAGTTCGGAGCAGTTGGAATTCGTCGCTCATCATCCCTATTCTACAAGGTGTGTTGATGTTACTAGTGATTCTCTGGAATTAATTGGAGAGGATTCCTCATCATCGATTCATAAGAGGAGTTCCATGTTTTTATCCAATTTCTCCAACCCCGTTAATCCATTAAAAGAGAACTGTGTTGCTATGTTTCTGTTACTCTATATTGTTGTGTCATTACACGGTTTCATTTATGAAACAGTGCATTAGTTAAGATTTAATTAATGAGTCATTACACTAAACATTAATGAGCCATTAAAGGGCTTCATTTAATGAGACTCTTAATTTCATCATTATCGCGTTGTAGTGCAGATGTGTCACCACTCAATAGGGTCAGAAACAAAAAAAATAACTCATTAAGTTATTTTTAATCTTCTCCCTGGAAGACTAAAAACTAAATTTTCTGGTCAACCCTCACTGGTCAATGATAGGTCCATTATGGGTGAATCCAGATGTTCTGAGTTCAATGGTGCCCTAGTATTTTTTATCTGATCAGTGGTTTAAAAGTCAGAAAAACCCCCTCGCATATTTTTTAAATGAACTTTAAAAAAATGTTCCAAAATCTCTTCCATGCTCACCGGGCGTCGGAATTAGGTTCTTTCTGAGTGTCTGGTCTTGAAATAATCCCATATAATTAAAAAAATTACATGTAATTTATGGGACATTACATTACCCCCACCTATAGGGATTCATGTCCCTATAAGACAAAATAAGGCTAAATGAACAAATGGGGGTACTAAGCATGAATCGGAGCCTCACTCTCCAATGTGCTCTCTTGGGGATTTCCATGCTGCCACTAAACGTACACTGGAGGAATCGATCATCCCTGAAGGACCTGATCTTGTCAATCCTCTATATCCACTGGGAACTCCCCAAACATCACCCCTTTATCAATTTCCATCTCACCCTAGTGGATGATGTAAGACGGATCATGTGCATACCTCCTCAATGGCAACACATAGAAAACATCATGCACCTGCTATATCTATGGGGGGTGGTCTATCCTGTATGCCACCATTCCAACTCTACTCAGAATCTGTAAAGGCCCGATGAATCTTAGAGATAACTTACTACCCCAGTCAAATCAATTCAATCCTTGTTAGGGTGAGACCTGATGGAGAACATGGTCCCCCTCCTCAAACTCCAAGGTTCTTCGTTTCTTGTTAGAAAAATATTTCTTCTTGCTCTGCGTAGTCCTCATCTTCTCCTCTATGATATTTACCTTCTCACTAATAGCATGTACCAACTCTTACCCATGAGTGCTGACTCCTCTGAGTCTGTCCAGTACAGAGGTAATCTATAAGGCTGCATGTACAAAGCCTCAAACTGTTCCATGCCATTGGAGGAGTGATAGAAATTGTTGTATGAAAACTCCACTAGTGGAAGTGAGCTGACTTGGTGATTTTTTCAATGGTCACCCATATAGAATCATGGCCCTTGGATGTGCAAGGTAATCTCGTCACGAAGTCAATCGAGATATCATCCCACTTACCCTTTGTTACCTCAAGTTTTTGTGACAAGCCTAGTGGAACATGATGGTCACCCTTCATTTGCTGACATGTAAGGCATTGTGAAATGAACTCGGCCACATATTTCTTTATCCCGAGAAACTAGTAATGATGTTAGAGATCCTGGTACATCTTCTCTATTCTAGGATTTACCGCCAAGGGGTATGTATGTAACTCTCACAACATCTCCTCTCGAAATGAAACTAGTACTAATATTATCGCTCTAAAAAGGATGATATGATCCCAACCTATCGAAAATCCATAATGGTAATGTCTTAAGGATAGCTGAGAAAAAAATCCATGCAATCAACATCCACAATCATTTCCTCCCTATCTCACTGTAAGAATGGGGAAGCTACAGTAATTAACTGATGGTAAGTTGTTCCATTATCATCCATGAAGAATATCTGAATCATGGCTAGCTTCTTTTTTTCTTCACTTAGTACATTCAAACCGGACCTCCTGCTAAGCGTGTGTGATACCATGTTCCACTTCCCATGAGTATAGACTATTTCTAAGTCATATTCATGTAGGAACTTCAACCATATCCATTGTATCATGTTTAGTTTCTTCTAGGAGAAGATATACCTGAGACTCTTATGGTCGGAGTACTCGGTAAACTGTTCACCCATAAAGTAGTGTCACCACATCTTTAGAGAAAAGAAAACTACTGATAACTCTAGGTTAATGGTCGCATAGGTATTTTCATGCTTCTTAAACTTACAAGAACCATTTTCGATCACGACTCACTCAGACATCAAGACATAACCCAATATAGTCCCTCATGCATCGTGGAAAACAATATACCCAATGCCCTCCTCTGGTAGTATCTAGATAGGGGAACTCTTCAATCTATAATTCAACTCCCAGAAACTTTGCTGGAACTTCTCTATCCACATGATGTGTTTTACCTTCCATGTCAATAATGATATGGGTGATGTTACTCTGAAAATGTTGAGCACGAACCTCCGGTAGTATATAGCCATCCCCAAGAAACACTACACCTCAGTCACATTCTTGGGTGGCTCCCAAGAAAACACTACCTCTATCTTCACCAGATCCACTACAACTCCAACCTCTGATATGACATGTCCTAGAAATTGGACCTCCCGAATTGAGAATTGGCACTTCAGGAGCTTCCCATAAAGTTGATTTACTTAGAGTGTATCCAGGACTATCTACAAGGGAGTATCACACTCTTATTTTGATATCAAGTTCACCAATATGTCATCAATGAAGACTACAATGAAACAATCGAGGTAGGGATAGAGATCCTATTAATAAGTCACATGAACACTGCTAGGGAATTGGTCATGCCAATGGGCATCACCAAGAACTTGTAGTGGCCATACCGGCATCTGGAGGATTTCTTTGGTAGATCATCATCCCATACCTGAAGCTGGTGATAGCCTGATGTGAGTTATACCTTTAAGAACCATTTCACTCCATTCGTATGGTTTAGGAGGTCATCAATTCTTGGAAGTGGATATTTTTTCTCCACATTCACCTTGTTTAGGTGCGGGTAGTCCACACATGGCCTCAAGATTTTTCTTTCCTTCTTAGCTAGCATCATTAGGGATACCCATGGTGAAATGTTGGGAACCATTAATCCCTTCTCCTAAAAGTCCTATAGTTAGAACCTCAACTCATGAAGCTCTGCATGGGACATCCCACATTCCAGTGTGTATATTAGTGTCATCCGGGGGTACAAGTTGATGGATAAGTCTACCACCCTGCGGGGAGGTATCCCTAAAAAATCCTCAGAAAAAATATCTACATACTCACCCACCACTATAGGAAAGTGAGGACTCCTCTCTTCCACCACACCGAGGTTAAGGTTAGAAAACTGGGGAGTGATTGATTGCACCCTCCTCTGAGAAAGTCCATCCAGTGATGCAAGAGTTACCTTCTACTAAGTGAAGGAAAAACCAGTCCCATCCTCATAGACACACCACACTCTATGTCTAAGACATTCAATCTAATCATGAACTATGGACAACCATTCCATACGCTGGATGACATTGTATGGCCTCAACGCTGCTACTAGGAGATCCCAGACGAAGCTCTCAACTCTAATAGTAATCTCAAACTTCTCTCACCAGTGGGTAATCATCGAATCCCCTCTCGTAGGAGTCTCTAACCATAAATATTGAGACAAAGACTAAACATAATTCTAATATCCAAAAACAAGTTCCATGGTAGGGAATGATTGACTGGCACTTATGCCTATAATAACTACATATATGGTGGATAAGACACAAATCGTACCTCAAATCATCTCAAGTGTACCGAGGTCATAGGCCTCCACTATATGAAGCTGAGATTTCCCCTGTATATATACTCCCTAATACCATAGTGGAAAACTTAGGGGTTGTGGTGGTAGTACCTCGAACCATCTCCCACTGCCTATAGCTCAGCCTGCTCCTTTGCCACGTCTGCTGCCTAGTGGACCTCCTCGCTCAAACATCGGTCTTTGCCTCAGTTGTCCCTTGACTATCCACTGATCTTCTGTTTGGATGGTCAGGTAGTCAAGATTCATGTATCCCATCCCGCCACAAGTTAATCACAACCTGGCTCCCTACTGACTCACTCTACTCTGAAATCCCCACACTACTGAACCTAAGTCATGGGGTTGTCCCCTGAATGATCTGACCCTCTTGTGTCCCCATGTCTACTACCTACTGCTCACCACTGAAGACTATGTTTCTTGTCACCTAGTGGTTGCTCCCATCATTGGTATCATCTCTGAAAAGAATATATCTTCTAGTAGAGACAATCTAGTACTCCATCTAGAGTGGGGATGCTCAGGGAAATCATCGATACCTTGATCTCCCATCAAACTCCATGCTCAAAGTCAGGGCCCTGAAGAGAGGGTCTCATACAATATCATTAGAGTAGTGTCAGATATCTGTAATCCTCATAGAGTACTCATCCACTGACATTATACCATGCTATAGATGAAGCATCTCCAGTATGTACACCGAGTACAAGGTCTTGGGGAATAACACCTCTCAGAAAATCCGCTCAAAGTCATCCTAGGAGTGGGTCGCCTCATCGTGAGTATGAATCGTCAAAATCCACCATCTCCCAACCCATCCCTGAAGAAGGCTCACTGTTAAGATCACTATCTAGTAAATTGGAATACTCACTAAGTGGAAGACCCGCATCACTACCTCTATCCAGTCATTGGAGGCCCGAGGATCTGTCTCTCCCATGAACCTGGTAGTTCCCAGTCTCTAGAACTTGTTCATGGTGTTGAGACAGCGTGAATCCTCTACCATTAACACCGGTAGTAACTGCTGACCAATGGGTGGTGGTAACGTTGGTGCACCACCCAGTGGGACCATCTCTAGCACGAGTCCCTCAACTGACGCCTCATTGCTAGGCAAGTTGTCCTTACAATCATTCATTGGTATCCTAGTCAGAAGTATGCATGGAGGCATCCTAAAATAGATTAGGATGCACCATAGTCAATATCTTATTCCTGATGAGCTGACTCTAATTCATGAAGAACATGAGGAAACACGCAATTCATATATGGTGCATAAATCCATTGTTTTTATGTATAGAGCCAAAATGAAAAATTCAAGGTTCTGGTGTATGGATACGTTGGTTTCTACACCAACACTAGACTCCCCAAATCTGAAAGTCAAACTCAAAAAATATAACAATGTTTAGAAAAAAACAAAAAATAGGCTCTCGATCATTGAGGTAGAACCGAACATATTTGATACCACATTGTCATGACATATACCTCGGGGCCCATGTCGTGGCTCCCCCAATCCCACTGCCAAAATTCAAGGGGTTGCGAAATAGCACCAAAGGATTCAACCTAAAAGTGGAAGGAATTTTCCAGAGAACCTGTACGCACACACACACAACCATGTCCCAAAACCTAGAATGGGAACATGAGTTCCACTAAACAACCACTAAGTAAAGGTACATTTTGTAAGTCAAATGGGTCAAGATACAAACCCAATAAAAGATAAACTGAAAATAAGAAATTACATGTATCTTAGGAAATCCATCCGCTGAAAATCCCACCTGATGGTAATTATAGAGTAGCTACTATAAGATTTAGAAGTATGCCCAACCTTCCTGGACTCACTGGACCCCGCCTGGTCTTAGGCCACCAAGTCATCCATCTAGGCATCAGTCATCAACACAAGACATGACACGTGCGGGTCAATCCCATGTAAGGTTGAGTAACATAGTACTCAGTACATACCACTAAAAACAAAGGAAAGACCATAAATGAATCTATACACATGGTTTTGTCAGCTCACGTAGGTATAGTCTAGAGTATAGAAAGAAAGAAAATTAGATGCAACACATAACACTTTGGGCTGTTGGGGTACTAATACTTGATTAGTGCCATGGGTATGTTGGGTCACATAGAGTCTACCCCCAATGTGGGCCTGCCATGTCACATAGAGTCGCTTCCCAACTTGGCAATCGTATTGAGGTCGTCATCCCTGATGTGTACCATGGGTCTGCCGGGTCACACAGAGCTTCTTCCCACTGTGGGTCTATAGGGTCACACAATGCCACTTCCCATTCGGCCATCATAGCTGATCCACATAATATTTCTTATAGCTAATCTACATAGGTGCACTTATCAGTAGTCTTTGGGTCTCAATCAGCCACATGATTCCCGCACGTAGTGCGCTTGATTTTAGAAGAAACATCTCCTCAATCTATTCGGGGCATTTAAAATTCCATGAAAACCTACTTATATTATGAAAAAAGAACTGCCTCATCACAAGTGTTCCCACACCACAGACAGACCGTCAATCGGATGCCCCGTTTGAACGAAATGGTTGTTTTTATGAAAAGGGTCCAGTTTGGTCCGGGCCCGGTCCGACCCGGTTGGACCAACCAGACTCGGTCTGTTGGGTCATGGGTCAGGCCCACTGGGCCACAAGTCGAGCCTGCCTTCTACCCAACCTAGTAGTGTAGGTCGGTTTCTCCCCCATCATGGATGCATGGATGGAATCCAGTAAGTGTTATGTCATGGCATGCTAAGCCGACCAACCCCTTGCCCAAAAATGGTCCCACTGGACTGCATGTCAGTGCGCAACGTGACTCATGCTGTGGGCCACAACTCCGATGTGGTCAGGTGGCTGCGTCTTCCACCTCCACCTGTTATCCTACTGCTCCACTCTGGTCCAAGCTGACTGCGACCTCCTCTCGGTGCGCCATCATGGCACACCACCACCACCTGCGGCCCCTAATATGGGTGACCGCCAAAGTCGGCATGCTGGAAAGAACTTTTGTAGACCATTGGGTCCATTCTGGTGGTACATTCTCCATTTCAATTGTTCCTCCAACTTCCATGGGATTCCACCTTCTCAGTTGAGGCCTCAAAACCTCCTTGTCTCTGTTTCGATAGTACAGCCACGAAGAACGCACATGAGCGTTGGGGCTCGGGCCTTGTTTGTGTTGGCTTGCACCCTCTACGTTAGAGGTTTTGGAAAACATGGGAGGGGAGTTTTTCGATTCAAAAAACATTCTAATCCTGATGCAAACCCCGAGTTGGAATAATACCCTCTCGTAAGAACAAGTGACCCATAGATCAACCTGTTTGAGAGTTGATCTGCATTTGTTGTTTTAGAAAGAAGAATAGGGAATTCAAACATCAAAAGTAAACCCCTAGCTAGTATGGACTCGCATTAGATGGAAGTTCATTGTTGATGGTGATCCATTCGTGGAGATTCATGGGTTCAAATCCATTGGCATTTTTCACTCACTGGTCTCATTCTTCGAGGTGCGTCGATGTCACTTGCGATTCGCTGGCATTCGTTGGAGAAGATTCCTCACTGTCGATTCATCAGAGGAGTTCCATATTTTGATCATGTTTCTCAAACCCCAATAATCCATTAATAAAGAAACACTTCATCATGTTTTTGTTACACTGCATCGTAACATTGTTACGCTGTTTCATTTATGAAACAATGTATCAGTTACACTTCGATTGATGAGTCATTATGCTCCACATTAACGATCCATTAAAGGGAATCATTTAATGACACTCTTCATCGCCTCATTGTCATGCTATAGTACAGATGTGTCACCGATCAATAGTGAAGGAAACAAAAAAATATCTTTTAAGTGGTATTTATTTTTCTCCCAAAAATTCTAAAAACTAACTTTTTTGGTCGACCCTTGTCGATCAAAGTTAGGTCCTTTCTAGGAGAATCTTGATGTTATGAGTTCAATGGTGCCCTCTTATTTTTTATCAAAGCACCGGTTTAAAAGTTATAAATACCTACTCAGATGTTTATTTTAATGAACTAAAATAGATGAAAAATCTATTCCTGGATCACCAGGCCTCAGAATCCGGTGTCGTCTGATAATATAGACTCTAAATATTACAATATAATAAAAACATTAAATGGAATTTCCGTTAAATTACAAGAATCGTAATTATAAATGAAAATATATATATATATTAAACAAAACATCATGATCTTGTCAAATATATCTAAACATCGTCACAGCCTTGTGCCAAGACATCTGAAAATTCATGGGTAATTCCTTGTCCAGTGCCCAATATAGTTTGTCTCATGAGACCTAATTGTGCATCGATGGGGCTATATTACACTCATCTCTGCAATTAATAAGTCAAATTAATTCCTCATATGAAGAAACAATAAAACATAATCAAAATACATAATAATAAATAACTTTTCACATAGGAAGAACTAGCATATGAAAAATCAATACTTTATCCAATAAATATGGTCATAAAGCAACTAGAGAATTTTTTTTGATGGTTTCATTAGAGTAAATATTCCACATAAGATTCGAAAAAGGATAATGACATAGTTGAAAATAATTTAAAATATTACTAGAATATTTCATGAGGAAAATATTATTTTAAATTTGAAAATTATTTATTTAATCTAAAATATTCAAACATATTAAGGAAAAAATTTAATTTGAAAAAAAATTGTAAATTTATAAAATAATATTCAAGGAATTCAATGATCATGATAGTGAGAAATTTTGTTCCTGCAATATAAGTAAAAAAGAAATACCTTAACACTTTCTATGAATGTTAAAAGTACCCCATTCATAAAATGAAAAGAATATTCCTTTAAAAAAAATTTGTAAAAAGGTAAAACACCGATGAAATTAAATTTAATAAATAATTCTATGATAGTAAAAATATTATTGAATCATTTTTTGAAAATATGGATATGGTATAAAAGACTCCCCTAGTGGATAGAATCTCGAATGGTGATGATATTTTGAAATAAACTCATACCACATTCAAACCTTTTGATTCATAATCTCTATGAAATAAATAATTTAAAATTAAACATTCAATACCATGAGTATAAATGGAATCATGATATATCATAATAAATGTTAGAATTTACACGACATGAAATAAATAAGTGTTGAATATGAAATATGTCTCACAAAAGTGAAAGTGAGATGAGAAACCCTTACCTCAGGTTAGAATTCCTAAGTATGCATCTAAATATCACTTATAATAAATATATATTTGTTATAAATATATTCTATAACAATAATCTTATATATCATACCTTATATTATTTACTTATAACCTTTTATCACCCATTTATTAATAATTCATTATTAAAATTAATATTCCTGGTGATAACTGCATCATTTTTCAAGTATGTTTTGGTATGGTAGTTTTGGGCCTTTTACCATGAACATGGTTCCATAATATAAAAATTATTGTTGATGGTTTAAATATTATATATATTTATTATTTATATATAATCATCTATAATGTATATAGATATAAAAATGAACGACATCATTCTTAGAGATGGTAGGTTGTATATTCACATAATCATTGTTTTCACATTTCAACGGATCGAATGAAAGAAAGGTAAACAATAATTCAAACATTTAAAAAATTTATTACAACATATAAATTATATATATTCATCAAATTTATCATTATTAATACATATGTAAAATTGAAAGGAAAAACAAAGCACATCACTCTTTTGAGGTGGTAGTCCAAATGTATGCTCGAGAGACATTATTATATTCCAACGGATTATAAGTTAAGAAGTTAAATGTTTTATTATAATTATATGGGTATAATAGTTTCATAATTATCATATATAAAAAATAATTAATAATAATAACCATCCATGAAATATGGTGGTGTAAAATGAATTGTATTGCTCTGAGGAGATAGTAAATCGTACGTACGCACTAACGATACCCTCGCTTCAAAATTGAAAGGAAATATGGTGGATAATGGAGATTTTATAATAATAAAAAAATTAGAAAATCTAAGATACTTGAGTTATTATATTATAATAAGTATTATAGATATATGTGAGTTAAATAAGATTAAAAAAAAGTGATCAGTTTTGGAGATTGCCTCTCCTTTGAAGGAACTCAATTATATCTCCTCTTATGGGTCCAAGGGTTGGAATTATGGGATGAAAAATACCACTAGAATGTAGATAAGGAATTTAATATTCAATTTTTTTATATTTTTTTCAAGATATAAGTCTCAATGTGGTGTAAATAGGTGAGAGGGGGTTCCCATTTAAAATTGGGGATAGGGGAACTTTGGGAATTTCTTAAAAGATTAAATTATAATAAAGTAACTCTCATGAAAATGTATTCAATTGGTTAGGGATTAATAAATAGTGTAGGATATGTTTTACATATAATCATATAATAAAATTTGGACAATTTTATCTAGTTTTTTAGAACTTATCTTTTTGTTCAATCCATTAGTTAACCTATTTTTAGATTAACCACACTAACATATTTTTCACTCTTAAAGGGTTATAATTTTACAGATATAGAAACTATTTACTCATAAATGGAAAAGAGATTTAATTTCCAACCATATATTATCCACTTTTTCATGTTTTAATATTTTTATGATTTTTAAGTAATTAATCAAATTATCAATTTGATAAAATATCATTATTGTCAATTTTGACATTATTTATTTATTTTTGACATAAAATACATAAATAAAAAGTGTAAATTATAGTATAATACATTAATCCTTCCATAATATTTCATTTATATATATAATTAATTTTATAAATTAATTATTTCAATTAATATAACTTTTAATATTTTTATAATGGTTTATTTTATTTTTCTATTAATTGAATAAATATTCTCTCAGTGTTTTTTAACAATTTTGGGTAATTTATTAATATAAAAAAATTATAAATAAATTTCTAAATATAAAATATTTATTTTATGAAAAAAATATCCACTAAGATTCATTCTTCATTTTTTAATCATATGTTGACGCATAAGAGATATTTTAAACTAAGTGAGTAACATTTTGTAACTCTCTTTGATCTAAAAAATTTATTCTTCATTTTAATTGAAAGTAAACCACAAAAAATATAAATTTATACCCTAATACGATAAAATTAAAATTAAATTAATTTAAAAATATTTAATTTGAAATATTATGACATTATCACTTAGATTTTACCGAGAATAACCCTGTTTATCCTTTACCAAGGTGATAAATTTTACCACAATTATTATTCATTCTGAAGATAAATAAAAGAGACATATTTTCAAAGTTTGAAACTTCAGATTACCAATATTGAATTAGTTATGAAATTTTAAGTTTATATAAGTTAGAGATATTACTTTTAAAATAAGTACACAAAAAGTGAGGAAAATCAATTTTCAAATACCTATAATGTATAAAACAAATTTACTAAATTCAAAAACAAAATTTCATTTAAATGAAATAAATTAGATTTCTCATTATATTAGAAAACTAATTTTGTTTTAATTAATTTAAAAAAAAATTCAATTAGTAAATGTATGAAACAAAAACATAGTTTTCAGTATTTTCAATTATTCACCAAAAAATTAATCTTTTCATAAAATCAAAAAAATACCCTAATATAATTTTGATATGATGATTTGAAAAATCAAACTTTTTTATGTAATATTATTTATATAATTTATAGAAATTAATTATAATAGTTTATCATAAAAATTAATGAAATTATTTTTCAAATAAAACGTATTTCTGAATCATAAAATAACTTTTTTGAAAATTGAGTACTTATTTTATAAGAATTACTCAATGAATTTTCATTGTGTATGTGATTTATTTATATTTAATAATTTATTTAACACTAATTATACCTACCAATTAAACTGCTAGTTTGTATCAGTCATATTTATATAATAATATTGCATGGTTCATTTAAACCTAGAGTTGTGTGTTATTTATGTTATTGAATGTATTTTTCTTTTTAAATTATCATGTTGTTACATTCTCCCCATGTCAAAAAATTGAACCCACAAAAATTGAAAGTTTTCTCAATAATCAAGTTTTTACATTTGAAAATTTATTCATGGAATACCAACATCATAAAAAGGTTTAATAAAACATCCTCTCCAAAATATGGGAAATGAAGTGTGAAGGCCACCACAGAAATAGGTTTCCAAATATGGACATAGAAGAAAAAAATTCTCAAGGATTATTATAGAGTGATGTGGAACATGGTGATGGGAAGTATATACTTAAAAAAACCAAACGTCTATGATATATTAAAATACCATTGATTTCTGAGTAATAAATGTAAACGGATAACATTTTTATTTCAAGGACATTTTCCAAAATACTGAGGGATTATTTTACTATCTAGATAAGGAACTAGGGAAAATAAAATTACATGATTTATGTATATGTAACAATAATAATCTCATAATTTTGTTGAGCTTCTATCTTTTTTAACTTCATCTCTTATGTGAGAAAATGGATATTCAAGACGAATTTATTTATTATCCCTGAAACTTTTAATGAATCATGAGATCCATAAGTCCTCATTTAGCCTATAATCATTTACCAAAAATTAAATTGTTAGCATAGTTTCTCTAATATGAAAAATCATACTTTAAACTTAAAAAATAATATCTAAATTTGACTTTTCCATTCCATAAGTTGGTCACCCTAGGACTCCTCCAAAATATTTCCATCCATATTGAAAACACAACAATTTGATCAAATATTTATCATTAACAACATAACGTATTTTGTAATGTCAAATTCTAAAAATGAGACTAAATTGATCAGATATACTAATAATTTAAAAAACCATTAACTTTATCATTATTCATTATATCCCATAAGTTAAAAAAACCGAAAACTCCATCTCAAATTACCATTTCAATAAATCGCTATCCCTTTTCAAGGTCACAAATAATATCACCTTACCTTTTCAAATATCAACCATCTATTTATCCTAACTAAATGATATTAACTCAACATTAGTAATACATTAATGGTTATTTTTCTCTTATTCATGTATTCTCCAAAAATATCACCACACCACTAAATCACTTTTTCCTGTTATCGATACCATTCAACATATAATTTAAAATCATGGTTATAATAAATATAATATCATTGATAAAATACTTCTACAACATAATTATTCAATCCAAATACATGATCATATTAATCATTATACTTCTTCTTTAGTAATAACGTAATCTTTACCTTGATTCCTTGGTTTCTTCTAACGTATATTCCCTTGATGGTTTTGGAATTCATTTTCATTGTTCACATCTTCTTATAGTTGATATATTTAAAATCATAGGTTAGTTTCTTACAATTTCATTCATGTTCCTAATGTAATTTCCCTCCACACTTAAATAAAACTCACATTCCCTTCATAAAGGTACCATGGTGTTTTTCCACAATTATCACATGTGACAAAAACCTTCTTTCCCGTATTCACCTTACCCATTTTTAATCTATAATAATCTTTCTAATCTTTCATTATTTTGAGGTAATATGACTTGTAGAATTATTTATCTTTCTTAATATCACATGATACTATATCCTCATATGATTTTAATGTTTGGTGGACAAGTTCCCTTCAATGTATTGGCTTAATCCCATTATTTGATTAAGTTTATAATATCTAGAATTCCTTTCTAACCATGTAAAGTTATCTTCATATATAATAACATTTATTTCTTACTTGTTTCTCATACTCAAGAATTTTCTCTTAGTATCTTCTCATTTTTCATAGGGAAAATATTATTCTAATAAATATTCCTTAAAATCCTTCCATTGAATGCTCACAATTTTCTCCTCATCCTTAATGTTTTGAATTAATTAACTTCCTTGATCTTCCTCCTTAGAGAGATGATAAACCAACATGAAATCCTTCTCTCTTTCACTACTTACCTAAGAGAGAAATATATTCTCTATGGAACTTATCTATTGGTCGTCTATAAAGATTTTTATTCCCACTGAATGATAGATGATGGTGGCACATGAAGCGGTATAAAATTTTTAAACCACATTGTGGATCAGCAGGATTCTCTATACGGGCAATGATATTTCCCATAAATAGGTTCAGTTAACCTAATATAGCTATAATTTAGTCATCTCCAGTTTTTCGTTCATTATCTTTCCTAGAATAGAAATCCCTATATGTATTTTGTGCATTTACATGATTTTCATTCCTTTCGCTATGTTCCATTTCTAAACAATAAAATTGTGAATCAATCATAATGAATAATTTCAAGACCATTTAAATACTATATATAAATAGAGAAATTATATATATTTAATCTCAAAATCATAATCTTGGGTTCTTTTGAAATACTATTAAGGTCTTTCATGTGGTTGTGTATCTTAATCTATATTTTCCTAAATCTAGTTCCCCTGGTTTCTACAAAAATTCCTATGATAACAACTCTAAATACCTAAACCCTATAAGCCTAGACTTTTTTGTTACTTTATTACATTATAACTAGATATAAGGAAAAAAATCCTAAAGTACATAATAGTTTTATAGTCTCGCAAACTAGATAAATTTTTGAATTTCACATAGAATTTGAAAACATAAAATATAACATAGTATTTTTTCAAGAACCTCATTGTATCTTTTAGAATATCGCTATATATAAATCATAAAACACTACCTAGTATCCTATAGAATGTAAACATAATAATGGTGTAATCTTAGATGCTCAACAAGGGAATGAGTACCACAGAAAAAAATAAATCGGGAATAATATGGATGGAATAAATGATAGTAAAAATTAATCCTTATAAATTATAATATGAAATAGAAACTCAATCATGGATATCATAATAAATAAAATAATCACATGGACATAAATAAATGATTTTATAATGAGTGAATGGAAAATTTCATACATCTGAAACATATCATCAAGGCCTTGGCCAAGATATCTGAAAACATTATTGAGGCCTTGTGCCAAGACATCTGAAAATAAATGGTTAAGGCCTCATCCAAACCCCAATATAGTTTTTCTCATGATTCCAAAAAATGAATCTAAAGTATATAAAGATACCCAACCATCACTTATGATGTCCAATGTAATCCTAGAATTAATGTAAAATACAATATAATCAACATGCCTTAAAAATCAAAAATCAAATGTATTGGAAGAACTAGCATATGGAATATCAAAACATTGAAAGTCATGATGATCATAAACCATCCAAAAATATATGTAAGATAGTATAATTAGAGTAAAACCTCAATATATTATTTTAAAAATTATTTTGAAATAAAAGGAAATACTTTTTTAGATATTACCAGAATATTTATTTGAGGAAAATACAATTTTCACTTGGAAAATGGTTTTTTTAATATAAAAATATTGTACATATTAAAGAAACCATCTTATTTGAAAATAAACTTATAAAATTATAATTTTAAATTCAATAATATCGTTTTCATTGTTTTGGAAGATTCTATTCATGTTGTATGTGTTAAAAACATTACTTTTATGCTTTCTGTAAAAGTCAGAAGGTACCTCATTCGATATATGGAAACAAAATTCCTTCAAAACATTTTCTGAAAAAGAAAATCATAGATAAAAATTTATTTAATAAATAATTTGGGTATATTAAAAATATTCATTAAATTTTTTAAATAAATTATAAATATGGAATAAAATATTTCTCCATCGATGCCAATCCCAAATGCTTATGATATTGTGAAATAAACACTTACCACTTTGGTAACTTATTAATCATAATCACCGTTAGAGAAATAACATCAAATGAAAATTTTAAAACCATTAATATAAATTAAATCATGATATATCATATAAAGAGGGAAGTATATACACCACAAAAAATAAATATGTGTTGAATAAGGAATATGTCTCATGAATGGAAAAGGGAGAGGAGAAACCCTTTGTCATGACCCGTCCCAATGGGTCCCGAGCTGCAAATCCCCAAGCCCACCTCCAATAGGCCAGGGGCTATTGACTAGCACCGAGTAGGAATGCAAATAACATGGGAGGCATTTCCTATAAACCTGTACACATGCATGCACATCTCCAAGCCCAAAAAGATGAAAAGTAAAAACTACTAAAAATGGAAATGAATGCATACAATAAAAATATCAACCAACAGAGTACGACAGGAAATTAAAGTACAACAAGTGTAAAACCCTGGGCCAAAAGTACAAGCCCACAAAAAGAAAGTCTGTAACGAAGTCTAAACTGTAGGGAAAGGTACTGGGATTGCAATTTGTAGTCGTAGGAACACACCTCGACCCGCCTGATCTCACTGAGCACCGCCCGGTCCTAGTCCACCTAGAATCATGTCAAATGCTCGCTCGTCCGCACAAGACACGACACGTTCGGGCAAAGCCCAAGCAGGGGTGATATAGCAATACCCAGTAGGACACCCCGAAACCAAAAAGGAAAACACAACAAGGGAACTACCACAAAGGAAAGATACATTCAGATCCACACAGTATATGTCTACAGAACATATAACAAGAATATCCAGATATACTCCTACACGATCGACTATCGCAAAACCGCCACTAAGATCCAGATCGAAGATTCCACTAAGCACGTAACAAGGTGAACACACTCCTAGGTCTGAATAGATAGATACAAAGTACTAGTTCCAGGAGAACACACTCCACAAGTACTTTAGAACATGATGCTCAGATGAGGATCACAACCAATAGCCATGTGGTGATTCCAACAACTCTGTCTGAGCTAATCCGCTAAGCAGAGGATCGGCGCCCGGGTAATGTTGGTCACGCTGATACCAAGAACTCTACCTAGGGTTCTAGGAATGAGTAGAGGATCTAGCTCCAAGTCTAATAGAGGGGATTCCAACAACTCTATTCAGGAGGTCCTGCTGAAGGGATCGTACTCCTATATGTAGGAAATGATATCGGGAACCTTCAGGAGAAAGACCAAGGGGACGAACCCTAAGAAAACTAGTCTAAGTCATAGAAGACAAGTGGCTCAAGCCATGAAGAATTGGTTTCACAGCGTGTATTATGGTTACACGCCTTATTCCTTAACCCTGGGTACTGCATGTGTAACGGCCTGTGTCATATGTCCAGTCTGTGTAAAACTAGACTAAACGGCATGTAGAAGGATCACACGCCGTGTTCCTTGACTCTGGGTACTGCCTGTGTAAATGGCATGTGTCATCCATCCAATCTGTGTAAAACCCAACTACACAACGTGTAGAATGATCGCATGCCATGTTCCTCGACTCTAGGTATTGTCCGTGTAAATGGCTTGAGTCATTCGTCTTGTTAGATAGAAAGAAACTACATGGCGTGTAGAAGTATCACACGTCGTGTCCAAGCACCTGGGGCTTGCTCCGTGTACGCTGGCCATGTGCCAGTACACGGCCTTTGTCCGTGTCCGTGTCGCCTACCCGTGTACCAGCACACGGGGTATACCGTGTATCTGGAAGGGTCTTTCCGAGGAGGGGTATACACAGTGTATCCTTGGCTGTATACCCTTCCTGTGTCTGTTTAATCCTAAAGTACATGCCAGGTAATTCCTCCGATGAACACACGTCGTGTATCCCATACTACACGGCATGTAGTGTAAGGGTTGGTGTCCTCAGAACCAACTGTTTTGTACTTTGATTACATGAATGTTAACTTGTTATATATTGTTCATTGTTCTGCATGACTATAATATAATAATGTCCTAGAATATTTGTTTCATTAATAAGGTCCTAGTAGATCCCCGCTATGATGAGAACCTTGAAATTCTATAACAATATTCTTAAATAAAGTTTTGTGGTTGGATGACATACTATGATGGGAAACATAGTATGCATACCGTCGTGTGTGAGTACTCGTAAGAAGACGAGACTCTCTCTCATGGAGTTCGCACTTGGTAATCTCCAAATGGGAGATTATGAGAACAGACCCTCCAGTAGTAATTTGGCATGTCTTGGTGTCATCAGATATTGCTATCTGCGAGCGTGTGTAATAGTCCTTAGACTGGAAGATTATCATTAACTCATGTCATGACTCGCGCACTTAGATTTATTGACGAAAACCGTCATGCAGACAGTTGGCGGAAAGTAGGGTACGTTGGGTGCATCATGAGTGACATGTTGTTAATGGATAAGTCGATGAAGGGTTTTTCCCTTCTATTTATGGAATTTGATATCTCAACCCTTTGATTGAAATAGAACTGTCGCATTAAATTCCATGGCCATGGTGTAAACGAAGAGTTTATTTCAGGTAGTCAAAGAACGAAAGATCAATAATATAGGTTTATGACACTTCCATGAAACCTGCTTGATGAGATATTGAGACAAAGGGATTAAATTACACAGTAAGCATTCGTTTGAGGTGATATGTCAATGCGGCATCAACTTCTTTCTCTTGGGTGCCTTGACCCGTTTCTAGACAGTAATCTTGGACTTTAGGCAAGCCCGCCTAATGCCAACGAGAAAGAGATCTAGAGGGTCACACACTAAGTGTATCCAAGTATCTCAAGTTGAATAAAGATTATTCTCGTACGTGGTTTAATAATTATTTAGGGAAGCCTAAGTTGTTTTAAATGATGGAGGAAAAATAAAATAAAACAAGTACACGCCGTGTATTATTAAATGTACACGCCGTGTAGTTTTATTTTGGAAAGGAAATGAATAAATGAAAAAAATATATACACGCCGTGTACATTTAATGTACACGGCGTGCAGTTTTCAATAAAAAACAATTACACGCCATGTATTTATTATTACACGCCGTGTAGTTTTTTCAGTCAGGATTTTGAGGATATAATATCATTTTATTAAATGATATTTATTATAATCAGCCTGAGCGCATGTCAAGGAATTAATTATTTGACCTGGGGGTTTTCAATCAGAGTTAATGAAATAAATGAAACGCGTAACGTGTTTATTTATTGTCATAACTCTACAACCTCAAACTCGATTATAAATATCCTCACAACCCCAACTCTTTTCCTACACAAGAGAATCGTTGTGCACAACATCTCTGGAGAATTCTTTCAAGGCCGAAATAACCTCTTCCTCCAAGAACGCTCTAAAGACTGAGAGAGATCCTCTTCCATTGGATAAAGACGATCTAAGTCGGACAACGCAAGCAAAGGCTTCTCCATGCTAGCACCTGGAGAATCCTTTGGTGATTTTTACAGATATGAGGTACACGTGTGGATCACCGCTAGAGGGAGTCTTCACTTGGCTTCTGCGATGCAACGACGGATCACATCGACAATGTGATCAAGAACATCAACGAAGAATGAACACCCAAAAGGTATTTCTTTATAATTAATTAAACTAATTATAATCAACCTGTAACGATCCTTGTTTGTGGTTCTGGGACAAACCTTATTCTTTGTCTTTTTCTATGATTTGATCCGTGGAGACTGGCGTTTATCGTCGTATTGATCTCGGATTGATCATTTCTAATGACAAAAAGCCAAGTGGGCACATCCACCTACGCGCTTCCACTGCGCCTGGAACCTTCAACTGGTATCAGAGGGAGGTTACAATGTTGATTATAGTTATTTAATTTTCGTTGATAATTTACACATTTATATTTTGATTCAATTCGAGATATATCGTTATATTAATCTAAATAAACGAGATCTATTCTTCCTCTTCCGTTTCTCAATTCATATCAAAGAAATGACCTTTTAATTTTAATTTTGATTAAAATAAAAACGAGGAATTCAACCGGAGGAGTCGCTCTTTCTGTCTGTACAACACGGGATTACACGGAGTGTAATTAAAACTACACGCCGTGTACTTAGGTTCAGTAAACCGGCACTGGTCTGCCAAACCACGCCATGTGAATTGATTATGCCTAAGTATTAATCACGCCATGTTGACCAGAATTGAATGACGCGTGGGAACCGAAATACACGGCGTGTATGTTGGAACAACATGTCGTGTAGTCCGATCCGGTCCAGGTGAAACTGTGTACATGGAAAAGTCGTGTTCTGCGTACACGGGATTGCCAAGCCGGTTACCGCGTAACAAGGAATTACACGCCGTGTACTCCAAAATTTCCAAAGTAGAGAAAACACGCCAAAGCCCTGGCGTGCACTTTGGAAACAAGGTGAAAAGAAATACACGTCATGTAAATATAAACTACATGCTGTGTACTTTCTAGAAATGGAATTTCACAAGGCTTCCTCCAATGTACAAAGACCCGTACAAGGAATATGGATGAGAAGAATCTCAATGAAATTCAGAAAGGAATTTAAGATAAAGAATTGATTAATTATAAGATAATAATTAATTTAATTCGAGTGTGACTTCTCTTAAATGAAAGAGCGATTAAAATAATTTGAATTCTAAATATGCGTAAATACCGTTGCATGCTGTGGATGATCGTAAGCTAGAACAAATACCCTTTTTATGTGTATGGTTTCATTTAAATTTATTTAATTTAAATTTTTTTGGCCTGCGATCCTTCTTCCAATAAAATGTAGGGCATGCGTGCCCATGGTTTCTTTAATGTAAACCCATGTAATGGAGGATCTCCCAAGCCAGAGGAGACGGTTCAAATCCCAAAGCCGAGGAGAAACCGACGCAAGAAGATACAAAGGTGGATAGGTGGGAGCTGCAAAACACGAACCAACAGGTTCAAGGTGTTTTCCCTAGGTCAGGGTTAGCTTATCAAAACCACTAGATAAACTAACCAATAGAAGCTCATGATCGTGCCATCTTATTTTATTTTTTTCTAATTGTATGGTTTATTTATTATGTATGTGTTTTCGCGATCACATAATTAATAAAATGAACGAGCATGCAAAGTTGGAATAAAATAAAAACCGTACTATGCGCAAACATTATCAGAACATGGTTAATCACTTAAGTAAGCATCACTTAATATTAACAAGCATGTGATAATGTGAAATTATGCTTAAAGGAATAAAATCCCCCAATACCATATTAAGTCAGACCAAGCCTTCCGTTACCTAATTAAGGGAAAGACTCAATAAAACTCTGTGTTTGACCAACCCTTGTTGGGACACTTACTTTTATAAAGGAAGACCTTATAAAAGGTTTCGGGTTGACTTAACCATATTACATCAAGAGAAGTAGCCCTTGCTCGACTTGGTGTAATATCGGAGGCAAGAGTTGAGGAAATCCAAGTCAGGATTTCAGGATTGGGGAGTCCACTCAACAGATTAAGGAACTATAAGCTCACAGTTGGCAAAGACCTGCCTACCTAAACACCTTCAAATAGCCTGACCAAACCTTGTTGGGGTTATGCGAAGGGAAATATGGATCCTTTCCACTATAATTTCAAAGCAACTGGACATTCCGAGTTCAATGGTGAGGGCCATTGGGACTTGATAAAATAGTGGGAGAATTAATTAATTTATTATTTCTCATAAAATGTAATAAAAAAGATACTGATAAATCTGCTCTTTTAATTTGTAGAATCGAAATGAAAAACGCATCAACCACATTTTCTCTACGATCAATACTAGATAAATACAATATACTCACCAACAGTAACTTTCAGGAATGGTTTAGGCACCTTCGGGTTATCCTACGCCATGAACAAAAGTTTTATGTGCTAGAGTCCTCACTTCCTGATTCTCCTACCCCAGGGGCAAGTGATGAAGATTTCCTGGTCTATGATCAACATTTTAACAACGCTCTCGACGTTCAATGTTTGATGCTATCATCGATGTGTAGTGAGATCATGAAGTCTCATGAAGACATGGATGCCTATAGCATGCTCGAGCACCTCTGTGGTCTATACCAGGAGAGAGAAAGACAGGAAAGGTTTGAGATCTCCAAGTCTCTATTTTAGAGAAAGCTTGGAGAGGGTGCCCCAGCCGGGCCTCATGTAGTCAAGCTCATTGGCTACATTGAGCTCTTGGAGGTTCTAGGGTTTAAACTCCCTGAAGAACTGGGTACAGATCTCATTCTTGCATCACTCCCCCAAAGCTTCTCAAAATTTGTTGTGAACTTCAATATGAACAACATTGAGAAGTCTCAATCTGATCTTCTCATCCTTGTTCGCCAAGTGGACACTGACATGGAGCGTGAAAAGCCTTCTTTCCTCATGGTGAATAAAAGGAAAGGGAAGGAGAAGAGCTTTAAGCCCAAAGCTTCTTCAAGGCCTTCCAAGAAAAGGAAGATCAAAGGGGTGGAAAAGGAACAGGATGTTGTTTGTTTTGCATGTGGCAAGAAGGGCCACTGGAAGAAAAACTGCACCCAGCTAAGGAAGCAAGGGGAAGCTTCAGGTGTGTTTGTTATCGAATGAAATATATCTGTTTCAACTAATTTGGTATTAGATACTACTTGTGGTGATCACATCTGTATCTAAATACAGGAACCAAGTAGATTCAGGAAGATTGATCGAGGGGAGGTAGATCTACGAGCAGAAAATGGAGCCAGACTTGCTGTTGTAGCTGTCGGGGACTACCACCTCACATTGCCTATGGGGATGGTCTTGGTTTTCAAAGGATGTTATTATGTACCCTCTGTAACCAAAAAAAATATTTCAGTATCCAGATTAGATTCTGATGGATTCATCTTCAAGTTTGGAAGTGGATGTTGCTATTTTTATAAAGATAGAACTTGTTTTGGTAGGTCACATTTATATAACGGCCTTTATGTGTTATACTACACAAACCAAGTAATGGCAATCGATAAGAAAGTTAATTCACATGAATCATACCATACCCAACTTTGGCATCACCGGCTAGGTCATGTAAATGAGAAACATTTGACAAAATTACATCAAGATGGGTATTTAGATTCTTTCGAACTAAAACCACTTGGAGTATGTCATGCGTGTCTACAAGGCAAAATGACCAAAGGCCCATTTAGAGGGAAAGGTGAAAGAGCTAAAGAGATTCTAGAATTAGTTCACACACATGTGTGTGGACCATGTCCAGTTGAAGCAAGGGGTGGGTTCTCATACTTCATAACTTTTACTGATGATTTTAGTAGATATGGATATATCTATTTCCTGAGGTATAAGTCAAATTCTTTACATCGGTTCAAAGAATACAAGAATGAAGTTGAGAACCATCTTTGTAAGAAGATTAAGAAACTATACTCAGATAGAGGAGGAGAATATCGTAATCAGGACTTCATTGATTTCTTACGGAAGTTTGTGATTCTATCTCAACTCACTCCTCCTTACACACCGAAGTGTAATGGTGTAAGTGAAAGGAGGAACCGCACCCTGTTGTACATGGTGTGATCAATGATGAGTCATGCGAGTCTTACATTATCCTTTTGGGGATATGAATTACAAACAACATCACAAATACTAAACCAAGTACCAACTAAATCGATAAATGGTATTGCATATGAGTTATGGAGTGGATGCAAAGCCATGTTATCGAATTTACATGTGTGGGGTAGACAAGCATTTGTTAAGGCCTCTTTAGGTAAAAAACTTGCACCCTGAGGCACAAATTGTATCTTTATAGGATATCTCAAGGAAACAAGGGGATATTACCTATACAACCCCTCATACAAAAAGGTTACAGTGGAAAGACACGCCATATTCCTTGAGAGGGACCACATCTCCAAATGCGATAGTGGGAGTGAGATAGACTTCAATGAAGTCGAGGATCAAGATACACATGAGTTGGTACAAGAACAGATTCCACAAAACCCTGTGGAAGAACAATCTGTTCCAGAGACATAAGAACTGCGTAGGATCACGAGAGAGGTGAGAGAACCAGAATGATATCGTTTTCTTGTCACCGAGGATGGTGACTCATTATTTGTTGACAATGATGATCCTCTTACCTACAAGGAAGCAGTTGAAGGCACAGATGTTGCCAAGTGGCAAGAAGCCATGAATTCTAAAATGGATTCCATGTACCAAAACCAAGTTTGTATTTTGGTAGATCCTCCAGTTGATGTAAAGACTATTGGTAATAAATGGGTATTCAAGAAGAAACTGGACATGGAAGGGCAAGTCACCACCTACAAAGCATGACTGGTTGCAAAAGGTTTTAGACAGCGTCAAAGAATTTACTATGATGAAACCTTTTCACTGGTTGCCATGCTGAAATCCATCAGAATCCTATTGGCCATTGCTTCTTACCATGACTATGACATTTGTCAAATGGATGTCAAAACAGCTTTCCTTAATGGGAACCTCTAGGAAGATGTCTACATGACACAACCTGAAGGGTTTGTGACTCCAAAGGATTCCAACAAGGTATGCAAGTTGCAGAAATCCATTTATGGATTAAAGAAAGCATCAAGATCATGGAACATTCGTTTTGATGAAGCTGTAATGGAATTTGGTTTTGTTAAGAACGAATGTGAGCCTTGTGTTTTTAAGAGGTTTAGTGGGAGTGCAGTCACTTTCCTAATGGTATATGTTGATGACATATTACTAATTGGAAACGAAGTACCTTTCTTATAATCAGTTAAGGAATGGTTGCATAAATGATTCTCTATGAAAGACTTGGGTGAGGTAGCATATATTCTTGGGATCAAGATCCATCGTGATAGATCCAAGAGAATGATGGGCCTGAGTCAAAGTACATACATTGACAAGATACTGAATAGATTCAGTATGGAACAATCCAAGAGGGGACTGTTTCCAGTGTCACATGGAATTCATCTTTCCAAGAAAATGTGTCCTCAGACACATGAGGAAAGATAGAGAATGGCAGGGATCCCTTACACATTCGCGATTGGGTCAGTCATGTATATTATGCTATGTACGAGGCTATATGTTGCTTACGCATTAAGTATGGTAGGCAGATATCAAGCTAATCCCGGAGACCGCCATTGGATGGCATTCAAGACTATCCTTAAGTATCTGAGGCATACTAAGGATATGTTCCTGGTTTATGGAGGAGATGACAAACTAGTCATTAGAGGACATGTATATGTTAGTTTCCAGACTGATCAAGATGACATGAAGTCACCGACTGGATACATCTTCAGTTTGAATGGATGTGTAGTGAGCTGGAAGAGCTGAAAACAAAGTGTGGTGGTAGATTCTACAGCGTAGTCCGAGTATATCGCAGCTTCTGAGGCAGCCAAAGAAGCAGTATGGATGCGAAGCTTCATCCAAGAGCTGGATGTTGTACCAAGCAGTAAAGATCATATCACACTCTAATGTGATAATACTGAAGCGGTGGCACTTGCAAACGAGCCAAGGTCACATCAGCGGAAAAAGCACATACTTCGGAAGAATCATCTCTTGAGGGATATTTCTCAGAGAGGTGAAGTTGCAGTGAGCATTATTTCCACAGAATACAATGTGGCGGACCCATTGACTAAAGCCTTGACTCAGAAGAAACATGATAATCATGTGGGGTCTAGAGGACTAAAAGTCGTAGGTAGTTGGCTCTAGTCCAAGTGGGACTTTGTAAGGGTTGGTTTCCTCAGAACCAACTATTTTTTACTTTGATTACATGAATGTTCACTTATTATATATTTTTCATTGTTCTGCATGACTATAATATAATAATGTTTTGGAATATTTGTTGCATTAATAAGGTCATAACAGATCCCCGCTATGATGAGATCCTTGAAATGCTAAAACAATATTCTTAAATAAAGTTCTGCGTTTTGATGACATAATATGATAGGAAACATAGTATACAGACCGTCATGTGCGAGTACTCGTAAGAAGACGAGACTCTCTCTCATGGAGTTCGCACTTGGTATTCTCCAAGATGGGAGATTATGAGAACAGACCCGCCAGTAGTAATTCCGCATGTCTTGGTGTCATCGGATACTGCTATCTGTGAGCGTGTGTAATGGTCCTTAGACTAGAAGATTATCATTAACTCATGTCATGACTCGCACACTTAGATTTACTGACGAAAACTGTCACGCAGACAGTTGGTGGAATGTAGGGTACGTTGGGTGCGTTACGAGTGACATGTTGTTAATGGATAAGTCGATGAAGGATTTTTCCCTTCTATTTATGGAAGTTGATATCTCGACCCTTTGATTGAAATAGAACTGTCGCATTAAATTCCATGGCCATGGTGTAAACGACAAGTTTATTTCCGGTAGTCAAAGAACGACAGATCAAGCATATAAGTTTATGACACTTCAATGAAACCTTCTTGATGAGATATTGCGACAAAGGGATTAAATTACACAGTAAGTGTTCGTATGAGGTGATACGTCAATGTGGCGTCAACTTCTTTCTCTTGGGTGCCTTGACCCATTGCTAGACAGTAATCTTGGACTTTAGGCAAGCCCGCTTAATGCCAATGAGAAAGAGGCCTAGAGGGTCACACACTAAGTGTATCCAAGTATTCAAGTTGAATAAAGATTATTCCCGTACGTGGTTTAATAATTATTCAAGGAAGTCTAAGTTATTTTAAATGATGGAGGAAAAATAAAATAAAACAAGTACACGCCGTGTATTATTAAATGTACATGCCGTGTAGTTTTATTTTTGAAAGGAAATGAATATATGAAAACAAGATATACACACTGTGTACATTTAATGTACACGCCGTGTAGTTTTTCCAGTCGGGATTTTGAGGATATAATATCGTTTTATTAAATGATATTTATTATAATCAGAGTGAGCACATGTCAAGGAATAATTATTCGACATGGGGGTTTTCAATAAGAGTTAATGAAATAAATGAAACGTGTAACGCGTTTATTTATTATCATAACTCTACAACCTCAAACTCGATTATAAATATCCTCACAAACCCAACTCTTTTCCTACACAAGATAATCATTGTGGACAACATCTCTGGAGAATTCTTTCAAGGCCGAAAGAACCTCTTCCTCCAAGAATGCTCTCAAGACTGAGAGAGATCCTATTCCATCGGATGAAGACGATCTAAGGCAGACAGCACAAGCAAAGGATTCTCCACGCTAGCACCCGTAGAATCCTTTGGCGACGTCTAGAGATACGAGGTACACGTGTGGATCACCGCTAGAGGAAGTTTACACTTGAATTCGGCGATGCAACGATGGATCACATCGACAATGTGATCAAGAACATCAACGAATAAAGAACACCCAAAAGGTATTTCATTATAATTAATTAAATTAATTATAATCAACCTGTAATGATCCTTGTTTGTGGTTCCGGGACAAACCTTCTTCTTTGTCTTTTTCTGTGATTCGATCCGTGGTGACTAGACTTTATCTTCGTATTGATCCTGGATTGATCATTTCTAATGACAAAAATACAAGTGGGAACATCCACCCACGCGCTTCTGCTGTGCCTGGAACCTTCATGTAGTTGGGATTTTTCCAAAAGAGTCATCTTCTTCCTCGCGCTTCGGCCGATCTTCCGGATCCGCGATCTCTCGTCCGTTCGCAGTGAAACTCAAGATCAAAGGTTGCCTCGATGTCGTGATGCTGAATCTGTGCGTCTTGGGCCTTCAATCGGCTCAAAAATATGATCTCGATCATCTGAGTGGAATTCGTTCGAAGAACAATATCTTTTGATCTGCTTCGATCCATCCGTGGCCACCATAGCCTCAACTCCATGGGGTTGTACCGACGCCAAATCTTCAATATGGGATCGTTTCATCGCACAACGGATGTGCAACGATGTGTCGTTCATATCCCCATGAAGAACGCGTAGAACACAATGAATAATGCAAGAATTTGGGGAAGAAGAACACAGAAAATTGAGAGGGATGAACCTCGATCGATGTTCTTTTTGATCTTGGTTCGTCACCGTTTGGATGTTGAAAGAAACCAAAATAATTCTAAGCATCAAATCCCCAAAATCCCAACAAAATCCCATCCGGTAAGAACGATCGATCCGCAGGATAATCTGTTCGTGGATTAGTCCGCGTTCATTGTGGAAATCAAAAATGGGGAAGAAATCATCAAACAGACATCCTACTTGGATTCTGTGGCATTCGTTGGTGAAGATCTGGTCGTCGTGTCGTCGTCACTGGTGAAAATCATCAGGAATCTCGTCGCCGCGTTGGGAGGTTTTCTCCAGAGCCTTGAGAGCAGCCAAGGGTTTCATGGTTATGAGGTTTGTAAACCTAGACCCCTATACTATCCTTTATTGAAAAAGGCTAAAGATATCCACTGAAACAGATTTAATAAAATATTTTAAATTAAATATTTATTACAGTTACGTCCAAAACCCAGATTTCACCACCGGCCTGCGCCAGTCAATGTTAGGTCCCTTATAGGGTAAACCCGCTACTCTGAACTCAACGGTGCCATTGGATTTTTGATCTGAGCTCCTGTTCGGGAGTTATTACACTTTTTCAGGAAAACTGCACCCGCACGTAATTTAATTATTAAATTAACTTCAAACATTTGTTATGGGCTCATCGGGCCTCGGAACTTCACGTTGTCTCATATACTAGTCAGGAAATAATTCCCTTTAATTGTAAGATTAAATTATGTAAAATAGGAGACTTTACATCACACCCACCTTAGGGATTTTACGTCCCTTAAAATCCAAAGAAAAGGCTACTCAAAAAGATGTGGGTACTGGAGATTCATGTGCTTCCACCGGACATGCACCAAGGGAATAGCTCACCCACGAAGGATCTTCTCTTGTCGATCCTCGATCTCCACTGGGTACTCAGAAAAGGTTTCTCTATCATCATTGTCCAGCTCTCCCCTGTCGATGACAGGAGATGGATCATGCACGTACCTCCGTATCTGCGACACATGGAAGACGTTCTGTACCTGGTCCATCTGAGGAGGTAGAGCCAAGTGATACGCCACCTCGCCAACTCTACTGAGAATCTAGAAAGGGCCAACGAACCTCGGAGATAAATTTCCTCCTCGGCCAAATCTCTGCAACCCCCGTCAAGGTGATACCTGAAGGAACACATGGTCTCTCTCCTCAAACTCTAAGGGTCTATGCCTCCTGTCAGCATGAGACGTTTTCCAACTCTATGCAGTCTTCATCCACTCCTAGATGACCTGCACCTTCTCTGTAGTATCTCTCACCATCTCTGGGCCCATGAGTACTGACTCTCCTGGGTCAGTCCAGCAAAGTGGTGACCTGCAAGGTTGCTCGTACCAAGCCTCGAATGGTGCCATACCAATAGTGGAATGATAATTTTTTTTATAAGAATATTACACCAGTGGTAGGTGATCCTCCCAGCTACGACTGAAGTCAAGTATGCAGGCTCGTAGCATATCATCCAGGACCTGGATGGTCCGCTCTGTCTGACCATCAGTCTGGGGATGAAACGATGTGCTCAAGCATAACTGAGTCCCAATAGCTTCCTGCAATCCCTTCCACAAACGGGATGTGAAAGGAGCATCATGATCTGAGGTGATCGTGGATGGCACTCCATGAAGTTAAACTATCTCCTATACGTAGAGGAATCCCAAGCTCTCTACTGAACTCTGATCTCGTATGGCTAGGAAGTGGGCCAACTTGGTGAGTCGGTCAACATCACCGATATGGCATCATGTCCCCTAGATGTATGTGGTAGACCCGTCACAAATTCCATGGATATCCCGTACCACTTCCACCCTGGTACCTTGAGGGGACGAGTCAAGCCTGCTTCATTCTTGGCCACCAGAACTGATGGCGGAGGTCCTGATACATCTTTACCATGCTTGGATGCACCACCAAAGGGGATGTATGGAAGTCCCTTAGAACCTCCTCCTGCAACGTCACCGGTACTATTATACGCCCTCTGAAAAGAACAATGTGCTCCCCACCTTCTGAAAATCCATCAGTCGCCACAACTGTGGATATCTGAGCACGTTGTGTCTCACAACCAGCATCCTCGCATTGTGCTTCCCTGACTCACTGTAAGAGTGGAGGGGTAACAACCATCGATTGAAGGTAGGCTCCCTCATCTTCATCCACAAAGGATAACTGTAAGGAGGAAAACTGCCTCGTCGCCTCATCCAGAAACTATGAACTGGATTTCCTGCTGAGAGCATCTGCCACTACGTTCGCCTTCCCAGGAGTATAAAAGATCTCAATGTTGTAATCCTAGGGGAACTCAAGCCATTGCCACTGTCTCAAATTTATGTCCTTCTGCGAAAAGATATATCTGAGACTCTTGTGATCAGAGTAGACGGTAAATGGCTCGCCCATCAGGTAGTTCCACCACATCTTCAATGTGAAGACTACCGCTGCGAACTCAAGATCATTGGTCCCGTAGTTCTGCTCGTGGGGTCTCATGTAGTGTGAGCCATAGGCAGTCACCACTTTACTCTTCATTAGGACACAACCAAGCCCAGTTCCTGACGCGTCGCAGAACACTACGTACTCGACTTCCTCCTCCGGTAATCTCAAGATCGGGGCGCTCGTCAAACTCTTTCTCAACTTCTAGAAAGCCTGCTGGCATCTCTCGGTCCACACGAAAGGTTGCCCCTTTCGGGACAAACATGTCATGGGTGCTTCAATCCTGGAGAAATCAAGGATGAATCTCTGATAGTAGCCTGCCAACCCAAGGAAACTTCGCACCTCCATCACGCTCCAGGGTGGCTCCCATGCTAGCACTACCTCCACCTTGGTTGTGTCCACTGCTACACCATCTTCCGAGATAATGTGTCCCAGAAATTGGACCTCATGTATCCAGAACTGACACTTAGATAGTTTCTCATACAACTGTGCTCTTGGAGTGTGTCCAGAACCATCCTTAGGTTTCATGTGTGATTCTCCTCAGACGCAGAGTACACAAGGATATCATCGATGAAGACCACTAAGAACCGATCTAGATAGGGCTGAAAGATCTGGTTCATGAGTCCCATGAACACTGTCGTGGCGTTCGTCACGCCAAAGGGCATCACCAAGTACTCATAGTGACCATAGAAACATCTGAAAGCAGTCTTCGGTACATCCTCATCCCGTACTCGCAACTGGTGATATCCTAATCGTAGATCAACCTTAGAGAACCATCATGCCCCTCTCAACTGGTCGAAGAGGCCATCGATCCTCAGTAGTGGATACCGGTTCATTACGGTCACCTGATACAGGTTCCGGTAATCCACACATAGCCTCAAGCTCCCACCTGCCTTCTTGGAAAACAGCACTGGGGCCGCCCTGGGTGAAATGATCGGTCTCACAAATCCCTTCTTCTGCAAGTCTTCCAACTGCACCCTTAGCTCACGGAGCTCTGCAGGAGCCATACGATATGCTGATTCTGATATCGGTGTTGTCTCGGGTTGCAAATCAATGAAAAAATCTATCTCCCGACGGGGAGGTAGTCTGGGGACATCCTCCGGAAAGACGTCCTCGTACTCAGCTACTACTGCAGGAAAATGGAAACTCGTAACATCTGTTGTGCCAAGGGTTAGGCCAGCCAACTGATAGGATATTGGTTGCACCTTCTTACAAACAAGTCCATCCTGCGCTGTCTGGGTCTCTCTTTCGCCGACAAAATAGAACCTTGTTCTGTCACTGCGGACACACCGAACCCTTCGCCTATAACAGTCGATATGGGAATGAACTTTGGATAGCCAATCCATACCAAGAATGACATCGTAAGGCCTCGACGCTACCACCAAGAGGTTCCAACCGAAACTCTCACCTCTAAGGGTCAGGTCACACTATCTACAGAGGTGTGTGATCTCTGAATCTTCTCCAGTCGGTGTTTCTAAGCGTAAGGTTCGAGTCAACGGCTCAACTGGAATATCAAGGTCTCGAACAAGATAAGCATATAGAAAGGAATGACTAGAACCTATGTCTATCAGTACGATATCCAAATTAGAAAATACACAGATTGTACCTCTAATCATTCCGGGAGTACTTGGGTCATAAGCCTCTGCCACATGCAACTGTCCCTACCTCTGTCCACCAGCTCCTTGAACCTGGGGTGGACCTCCTAGGGGTGGTGGTGGTAAAAGGTCAAAACACCAACCATCTCCAGCTGCTCTCCCATCTCCCCTACCATGTCTATCGCACCACGGATCTGTCTGCTCCACATGTTGCCTCTACCTCAGGGGTCCATCCACTGCTCCCGTGTAAGTAGTACGGTGGGTCGGAAAATCTCAAGAAATATGCCCCCTTCCATCACATGAGTAGCATCACCTCTCTCGAGGCTGGCTGGATGCGCCATACGAACCCTGTATGGCAGATCCCCTATCCAGGGATCTCCTTTGAAAATGTCTCCCATGCCTGGGTCCCTGATGTCATCTCCCTGCTGCCGAGGTCTCTGCTCCATCTCGCTCTCTACTGACAACTATCGGTTGTCTCTACTCTTCCAAGAATCTCTCGACCACCAAATCCCACTCTAGCACCCCATCATAAGTAGGAATGCTCATAGGGATGATGTTAGCTTAGATATCTCTACGCAAGCCCCGCTCGAAATTCCGTGCTCTGAAGTACTGATCTCTGACCATATCCATCGAGTATCGTGAGAGGTCCGTAAACCTCAATGAATACTCAGCCACTATCATGGTTCCCTACTGGAGCAGGAGAATCTCCTGTATACGTACTGCTCTCAGGGTAACCGGTGAAAACATCTCTCGGAAGAGATGCTCAAACTCCGACCATGCAAGAGTCTCCTCGTCGTGAGTCTGGATAACGAAACTCCACCATCTCCCTACCGATCCCTACAGAAGGCTAGCTTCCAGGATCACCATCTGGTCTGCTAGTGTTCTGAATAAATGGAAGACTCTGGTCACTGCATCAAGCCAGTCCTCTACTACCTGAGGGTCAGGCTCGCCTCGAAACCTGAGGGGTATCTGTCTCTGAAACTCGTGGAGTGTGCTCAGCTTGCACTCTTCCTCCACTAATAAAACATGCACTAAACACTACTCCACATGTGGAGAGATAACTAGCACACCACACGATGGTAAAACTAGGGGATCTGGTCCCTGAATTGAAGATTCATCACTGAGGGGGTCATCCTCATGATCGAGATGCTGGATCCTAGCGGGTGCGCGTCGCGGAGCCATCCTTTAAGGAAACAAGATGTATCTCAGTCAGTGAGTATATCTGGAGAGCTGACTCAAGAAATACATGGAAACCACAACCCATTCCTATATGATTCATGTGGCATTATTTTCCCCTGCAACTAGTATTCTCATGTTCCGAGTGAAAAAAAAAGTTATCAGAGTCCCGGTGTGTGGATACATCGGCTGCCCGCACCAACACTGGGGTCCCTGTCCTGAAATCCAAACTCGAAACACTTAGTACTGTAGCCCCAAACCAACTCACAGACTCTCGGTCCTAAGGTAGAACTGACCACCTCTGATACCACTCTGTCATGACCCGTCCCAGTGGGGCCCGAGCCGCAACTCCACAAGCCTGCCTCCAATAGGCTAGGGGCTGGTGACTAGCCCCGAGTAGGCATGCTACTGACATTGGAGGCATTGACTATAAACATGTATACACGCATGCACATCTCCAAGCCCACAAAGCTAAAAATTAAAAACTACTAAAAATGGAATTCATTCATACAATAAAAATCTCAACCAACAGAGTATGACAGGAAAGTAAAGTACAACAAGTGTAAAACCTGGGGCCAAAAGTACAAGCCCACCAAAAGAAAGTCTGTAACAAAGTCCAACCTGTAGGGAAAAGTACTGGGACTGCAATATATAGCGGTAGGAACACACCTCGGCCCACCTGATCTCACTGAGCACCATCCGGCCCTGGTCTACCTAGAATCCTGTCAAAGGCCCGCTCGTCTGCACAAGACACGACACGTGTGGGCAAAGCCCGTGCAGGGGTGAGTATAAAAATACCCAGTAGGACACCCCGAAACCACAAAGGAAAATACAACAAGGGAAATACCACAAAGAAAAGATCCATTCAGCTCCACACAGTATATATCTACCGAACATATAACAAGAATATCCAGATATACTCATACACAACTGACTATCACAAAACCGCCACTAAGATCCAGCTCGAAGATTCCACTAAGCACGTAACCAGGAGAACACACTCCTAGTTCTGAAGATAGAGATACAAAGTACTCGTTCTGGGAGAACACACTCCAAACGTACTTGAAAACATGATGCTCAGATGAGGATCACAACCAATAGCCAGGGGTGATTCCAACAACTCTGTCTAAGCTAATCCGCTAAGTAGGGGATCGGCGCCCAGGTAAAGTTTGTCACGTCAATACCAAGAACTCTACCTAGGGTTACAATAATGAATAGAGGATCTGGCTCCAAGTCTAACAGAGGGGTATCCAACAACTCTATTTAGGAGGTCATGCTGATGGGATCATACTCCTATATGTAGGAAATGATATCAGGAACCTTCCGGAGAAATACCAAGGGGATGAACCCTAAGAAAACTAGTCCAAGTCACAGAATACAAGTGGCTCAAGCCATGAATAATTGGTCACACGGTGTGTAGTATGGTTACATGCCTTGTTCCTTGAACCTGGGTACTGCCTATGTAACGGCCCATGTCATCTGTCCAGTCTGTACAAAACTAGACTACACGGCGTGTAGAAGGATCACACGCCCTGTTCCTTGAATCCGGGTACTGCCCGTGTAAACGAACTGTGTAATCCATCCAAGCTATGTAAAACCCAACTACACGGCGTGTAGAATGATCACATGTCGTGTTCTTTGACTCCTAGTACTGTCCGTGTAAACGGCCCGAGTCATTCGGCTTGTCGGATAGAAAGAAACTACACGGCGTGTAGAAGTATCACATGTTGTGTTCGAGCACCTGGGGCTTGCTCCGTGTACGCTGGCCATGTGCCCATGCACGGCCTCTGTCTGTGTCCGTGTCGCCTACCAGTGTACCAGCACACGGGGTATCCCATGTATCTGGCCGAGTCTGGCCGGGGATGGGTTTACACGGCGTGTCCTTGGCCGTGTACCCTTCCCATGTTCGTGTACTCCCGGAGTACACTCTAGGTAATTCCACTGACGAACACACGCCGTGTAGCCCATACTACATGGCGCGTAGTCAGGATTTTTCCAAAATCATCATCTTCTTCCTCGCGCTTCGGCCGATCTTCCGGATTCACGATCTCTCTTTTGTTCGCCACGAAACTCAAGATCAGGGGTTTCCACGATGTCGTGATGCCGAATTTGTGGGTCTTAGGCCTTCAATCGGCTCCAAAATCTAATCTCATTCATCCGAGCTGAAATCATTTGAAGAACGATATCTTCTGATCTGCTTTGATCCATCCATCGCCACCATAGTCACACCTCCATGGGGTTGTACCGATGCCATATCTTCAATATGGGATCGTTGCATCACACGACGGGTGTGCAACGATCCGTCGTTCATATCCCCGTGAAGAACGCGTAGAACGCAACGAAGAATGCGAGAATTTGGGGAAGAAGAACACATAAAATTTAGAGGGATGAACCTCGATCGATGTTCTTGTCGATCTTGGTCTGTCGCCGTTATGAGGTTGAACGAAACCAAAATAATTCAAAGCATCAAATACCCAAAATCCCCGAAAAATCTCATCCCGCATGAACGATCAATCTGCGGGCTAATATGTTCATGGATTAGTCAGCGTTCATCGTGGAAATCAAAAACGGTGAAGAAATCATCAAATAGACATCCTACTTGGATTCTGCGGCGTTCGTTGACGAAGATCCGGTCATCGCGTCGTCGTCGCAGGCGAAAATCATCAGGAACATCGTCGCCGCGTTGGGAGGTTTTCTCCAGTGCTTCCAAAGCCACCATGGTTTAAGGGTTATGAGGTTTTTAACCCTGGACCCCTTCTCTAGAATTTATTTAAAAGTATAAAGTTATCTGCTGCAACATATTTAATAAAATATTTTAAATTAAATATTTTATTACCGTTATGTCCAAAACCCAGATTTCGCCACTGGCCAACGCCAGTCGATGTTAGGTCTCTTCTAGGGTAAACCCGCTACTATGAATGTAACGGTGCCATCAGATTTTTGATCTGAGCACCTGTTTGGGAGTTATTCCACTTTTTCAGGAAAACCGCACGGACGCGTAATTTAGTTATTAAATTAAATTCAAACATTTGTTCCGGGCTCACCGGGCCTCAGAATTGCACGCCGTCTTAAATCTTGGTCTCAAAATAATTTTCTTTATTTTTAAGAATAAATTATGGAAAATCGGAGACATTACACCCTTACCTCATGTTCGAATTCTTTTGTATGCATATGAACCTCCTATGTAATTAATATATATTTGATATAAATATATTCCATAACAATGATATTATATATATAACCTTATATTATTTACTTGTAGCCTTTTATCACCCATTTATTAACAATTTATTATTAAAATCACTCCTCTGGGTGATAACAGGTTATTTTTCATGTATGTTTTGGTTATGTAATTTTGGTATGTTTACCTTTAACATGGTTCCATCAACTCCATTATTTTATTCATGGTATAAAAATAATATATATTAATTATTTAGTTATTCTTATTCATCACTAAAATATATAATTTTGAAATTGAATGGAACCATTCATGGAGATGACATGTCATACGTACTCATGAATGTTGTTTTCACTTTTTAATAGATGAAGTGAATAAATGTAAATAATAAGTCACCTTTAAAAAATTTTCATTACATATATATCATATATATCCATCACAACCATCATTATTAACATCCTAGTAAAATATAAATTAAAAATAAATCGTATCGCTTCATGGAGGCGGTAGTCCACACATACGTAAATCCATTAAATATTTATGAAGAAAATTTATTGTACCACAACATGGAGACAGAAAGTTGTACATACAAAAGAGATATACCTACAATTACCATTTAATGGGAAAGATTGTCGATATTGTTAATTTAATAATAATATTAAAATTTAATTATATTTAGAATTATTATTTTATTATTTTATGATAAATATCATATATTTATATGGGTTAAATAAGAAGTAAAAAAAATAAGCTGATCAATTAAGGTGATTAACACTCCATAAATAAACACTTTCAAATCACTTCTTAGCGGTCATAAGTTTGGTATTTTGAATTAAAATAACCTATATAATGTGGATAAAGACGTTTAAAAGAGATTATGGTCGGGTTTTGTATATATATATAAGGCTCAATGTGTTGTAAATAAGTAAGGTAGAAGGCTCCCTTTTATAATTGAGGTTAGGGGAAATTTTTGAATTACTTAAAAGATTAAATTATAATAAAGTTATTATTAATCCAAATGCATCCAAATGGGAATGGACTGGAACCTATGGTATCATATGGTTGAAATAACATCATCCAATAAAAGTTGTATAGGTTTATTTGGTGTTTTAAACATTATCATTTGGTTTAACCCTTATGATAACCCATTTTAACATTAAATGCGGTAACATATTTGTCATGCTTAAAGGGATATAATTTGACATATAAGAGAAATATTGAATCACAAATGGATAAGGGATGAAATTTTAGACCATATATTATCCTCTTTTCCTTTTTCTATTTTTTTATTATTTTTATGTAATTTAATAAATTATTATTTAGATAAATATAATTAATATAAATTTTCACACAATTCATTTAATGTTACTTAAAAGAAATAAAAAACGGGGAAATCAAAGATTCTCCATTATCGCTTCCCTAACATTTCATATAAATATAAACAAAATCATGGTACATGTTAATTTGTTCAATTTATATAACTATTAATATTTTAAAAATAAATTATTTTATTTTTCCATTAATTGTTTTATCGGTGTTGTATAAGCATTCGGGTAAATTATTTAACTCCTAAAAATTAGAAATAAATTTTCGACATCAAAAGTAAATTTATTATGACCAAAATATCCATTTATATTTGTTCACCATTTTTTGTCCCTCTATGGATAAGGGCTAGAGACAAGAATCATGAAGGAATATTACACACATGAGAGGCATTGTCCTAAAGTTCATGTATGCATACACACATATCCAATATCATGCAATGTAAAAATATAAAACAACTGATAACAATTCATTCATACATCTATAATCCCATAATCAAAGTACAATATAAAATACTATAAATAATAAAAAAGGGGAAAAATAAAAGCCCATGAAATACTAGAAATTAAATTCTCACCTACTAATATAGAGGGGACTACTTTCAATTACAACACCAGTATACACCTTTTTTTTCTAGCCTAATGTATCTCCGTCTACTCTTACTCCACTGAGGACTTCACAAAAGGTATGACATATACATAAAACATGACATGTGAAAACAAAGACCACGTCTATTTATGTATAAAAAACCCAATAGAACATCCTAAAATAACTAAACACAATAATCATGATTAATAAACTCAACTTAGCATATGTCAATCATAAAATGAGACATACAATAAAAAATCCAGATATACTTGTAGTAGGCACAAAGTGTCATGGTAAGTCACAACTTTAAATCCTATCTAGGATACCTACATAAAGGTTACATACAATGATCGCCTGGGAGAACACACTCCATGAGATATACAATCAAAAATGACACTCATCTTACAAGTAATATTCTTCAAGTCTCAGTATTAAAGAAAACTAAGAGGGTTCATCCAATATAAAAAACCTGATTGGACTACACCTCATCAAAAAGATCATATCTAGAAACACATATAGGGATTAAACACCCAAGGATCACTAGAAGGACACCAGACCCACAATGTGTCTCACTTATCCTATAACTACTCATTTCTCGTGCTCACATGGCATGCACTTTACCAAAATACATGGTGTTTCCCTGAGGTACATGAAGTGTAGAATTCCCTTAGAATTCAACGTACCATTCTACCTACACTCATGTACACCAAACCATGTTTGTGTACTATATTCATTTCCATGTATCAACCCATGTACACCAAACCATATATTCTTGTTGCTTCTGTGTACCAACTGATGAAAACATGGTCATGTAGTCTGACCATGTTAGTATACCATGGAAATCTTGTTCCCAAATAACCTCTGAGATATACACTAATCTTCTAAAATGGGTCACACTGTGTGTGACAGGGTCACACTTTTTGTCATACTTATCTCTATTCTAAACCCCTATATCCACACAAATGGTACTATATGGTGTGTGTTCATAAGACTGGACACTATATATTCAAAAATTTCATAGAAATTAAAGAACAATATTGTATTAATATGAGATATATACACTCGTTGATTCCACTGGGATGATTTCACCTATTGTAAATATATGTTTAATCAAACCCCCTTTCTGTCTTCATCTAGTGATTGGTTGTTCAGGATGTATCCACCCTTCATGAAAAAAATCAATGTCATGCCTCATCGGTACCACATTCCAAAACCATGTACCATGTCTCTTTAACCATCCATGGATTTTCTTACATATTTTTATACCAAAATCATGTAATATAATATTCATCAATGACCCAAAAAAATGATTCATTTCTCCAAAGATTTAATTTTCAATGATCGTTCATCGAGTATTCATTGAATCATAAGCCAAATAAAAATGCCAATGATGAGAACAAGTAGAACGAGGAGAGAAAACTCTAAACCAAAAATGTGAGTAACAAATGTTAGCCTTTATTTGTTTCATCCTAGATACATATTCATAGGAAACAAGAACAAACAGTTATAAAATTTAATGAAAAAAAACAATAATTATCCCTAAATCCTATAGTTAACCCATACCTGAAAAATGACCAATATAAACACCAATACATTATTCAATTGATTCATTTTCTTTATCGGATATTAAATTGGGAAAAATATTTAAATAAAATGTATTTTATTTTTATTTTTTGATCAATTTCTGATGAGGTATAAATTTTACATCATTGACATTGGAGAGATCCATATTTTTTATTGGCAGACTGATCTCCAAATCATGATCCATCGATATAAGATCTCGATGTCCACCAACCCTCCTCCATGATCTCTTTCTCAATTCACAGGCTTATGACTATAACCCTATGAATTGGTTAAAAAAATTAGATAGTAAATGTTAGGTATGTACTTCAATGAAATAAAATAAATATTTAAGTTAATTTATTTATTAATTCACCTATTACTACACTTTTACCAAACAATTGACACAGAAAAAGATTATTTCATGGCTAGGTTAAATCCCACTTTCTAAGATAAACAGTTTCCTCAGATTTCTGATATGATTCCTCATTCAAAATTTATTTCATAAAGATAATAAAACTACATTCCCTTTATATTAATATATTTAATATATTTCAAAAATTAATTTTAGGCACACCAAACCTCATAATCTCATGCTGTCGTAGTTCTTGGCTTCAAAAACATTCCTAAAAACATTAAAAATTCTTACATGGAAAAAATTGGGACATTAAATTATTCCTTTCATCCAATATTCTCATCCCCTAAAAGAATAAACCATACAAAATGAGGGGATACTAAGTTCTAAACTCAGTCTCCCGCTCCAAAAATCTATCCCAATGATTATTTATGCAATCAAAAAACACACTCTCTTGTAAAACACATTCCTTGAAGGTTCTTTCTCCCACCAGTACTCAACGTCATTGAATACTTGAAAAACGAAACTCCACTCTCACAACAAAGCTCACCCAGGTCAATATAATACAAGGATTCATTCACATACCTCCTCAACAATGAAATGTGGATAACACAAAAAAACCCAACACTATCGTGGCCTCATGGTTAAGTTTCATGCCAAATCATTTTCCTAAAACATCATTAACAAAAAAAGGTCCTAATATTCATGGATATATCCTACCACTCTTGATATGACTCTATAAATCTATATCTACATTGTCCTCTATCATCATCCTACTAAAAACTCCTCTTGTTTACCAAGTAGTTCTTATCCTCTCATGGATGAACTTCACCCCTAACAACCATCACTAGCACTAAAAATAGTAGCCAAGCATTGTTACCCACTAGATCTGACCAGTATAACAGTGTCATTATAGGTTATTCATTCATGGCCTTGAAAAGATGTCACTCTGGTGGTGGTGTGTTAATCATCATGATATGAAAAATCAACTGATGGTAGATGATCATCCCATCCATGGATTAAAAACTGGCCTGAAAACAGAAATCATTCCCACAAGAACATTAATGGTACACATTACCTTTCTAGTGTAATGGGGTAAGACATTATACTCAACTCAAATTGAGTCTCAAAATTCTTCCCACATCCTCTCACTAATCGTACCAGGAAGTAATCATCATAGTATGAAATTATCATTGAGGGAATTCCACAAGGATTTACTACCACCTACACATAGAAGTGTCATGAACTCTCCAAAAATATCTATTGGTCATCACCCTCAGGTAGGTTATAAAACAAAAAAAACTACTTAAAAGATCACTAAAACTCCCATTCATTCCCAAATGATTATAATATATCCTAGAACATACTCACGTCTACTATATATACTCATAAGGTAAAACAACCTCCTCAACACCTCTTCTCTCATCTTGACCAAAATCACCATATTCCCTTGGAAAATGATTATGTGATTCTCTCCTTCATGTAATTCCATGAGGAATGTATCCTGTGGATATCTAGTCACAAGAAATCTTAGAAGTGATATCATTGAGTCATAAATCCCTAGATCCCAAAATAATCGAAGGGTATAAACTAAAAAATGGAGGTATACTACTCTATCCTCATTTATAAGTGGTTAACTATAAATTGGATTACTGCTCTATCGCCACTCTCAACAATAGTGTATGGAAAACCTTGATGCGATAATTGTCATCAAAGACCACACCCTATGTGTCTCTCATTCTCACTTCTGCTCAAAATATTTAGGGCCCACTATCACTCCCATGTCATAGAAGATATATATATAGAATTGACTCCATGTGAGTTTCCATATGACTAGAACTCCGTGATCATGTCTTGTAGAATCCTCATATTTCTCAAATAACCCAAATCTGATGTTGAAGAAACAAGGGTATCATCACAAAATAATACCACAAATTGATCCAATAAAGGCTACGGATTCAACTAATAAGTCTTTTGAACTCTTTTGTGGGACTCAACTTACTAAAGGGTATCACTAAGGACTCAAATAAATAGTAGTGTCTCTAAGAATCCAGGCTTGGTACATCCACCTCTCAAACATGAAGCAGGTGATCACCCATCTTGGGTTCAAATGATGATATCTACTTCATCTCCATCCATTTTTAAAAGAGTTCATCGTTTATTAAGAGTGGATTCTTTCCCTCATGTCAATTTTTCTAAGTGATACCAGTCCACACACAACCTTAAGCACTCATCCACCTCTCAAGAGAAAAACACAGGGCCGCCTAGGAAAACATATTGGGTCTTACGATTCCCCTAGCTCTGTATATTCCTCCAACCAGACCACCATATATCACATATAAAAGGGATCATGTCATATGATAATGCATATGTTGGTCCATCCCTAGTGCATGTCTATATAGACATCCAACTCTTGATGGTTTGGTAAAATTAGCACAACCCCGAGAAGGATGTCCTTATACTCCTCCACCATACCAGGAACTAAAATATCATATCATCTGGTTTTCTAAATGAGTTACTATCAAACTAATTGGATGTAGTTCATAACATTCTACAATTGAGATCATCCAAAATATCTAGGATCACTCCTTATAAATAGGGAAAAATTCATCCCAGTAAATCGAAAGTACTTCTTCTCTCACGGGTATAAACATATGAGAATGGATGGTAGTAAACCAATACATACTAAATAAAACATAATAAGGTATCACTATCACTATAAAGAGACTCCACGTGAGGCTCTCTATATCCTCCTAGAGTCAGGTTATACTTTTTGTAGAAGAGTTTAGTCACGGATCCTCTCTATATTTTCCTCCGACATAATGGTCAAGTGAAAAGTACTCGACTGCTATCATTTGATCTTAAATACGGGATATAATCAGGGAAAATTGGATCATAACTCCATGTAAAAAATGAAACTCAATTAGTGATGTAACATGTTGTACCTCAAAGCTAAATCAAATAATCCGCAATCACCTACCACTTGGAACTCATTATTTCCAAATCCCACATATTTCCTAAAACTAAGGCTTTCTCCGACACCTTAATGGATCAAAAAATTCCACCACATAAGACCTAGAAACTCTTCAAAAACATAGGTATCTACATACTCCCCACATCACCCATGAGAATTCAAGCTGACTAGACCACCATTAGTGAGGGGTCTCATCCATGCATGGAATTCACACCATAGGATCACGCTAGTAATCCACCACCTAAGAAGGGGATCAGGACCACCATGTAACCTAGGTGATCAATATATTTGGAACTTGTGATGCACACTCAGCATAGGTATGTCATAATCTAGTACCACCTAGGCCAATTTCTGCTCCATGGAGAAAATAGGTCACAAGCATAACCATCTGATCAGTTGGGATCCGCACACACCAAAAAACCAGATCACTAACTTGAGTCAATCCTCTTCCACATGATGGTATATCTCATTGAGGCACCTCAATGATCCTCATCTTTGTAACTCATGTAACATGACAAGGCTACACATACCAACATCCTATAATTTTGGAGCTATTGACTAATCAAACATGATGATGATCATCTTCTTAATCAACAAAATTGATTCATGTGATGTTCAACATGGGAAATCACTACATGGTTCCCACGTAGAGAAAAACACATAATCCTTAAATTGAATCCTTATCACCCATATTTTCATGACATGACCTAATTTGGGGAATGAGCCACAACTTCCCTAAGCCCGCTTCCATATTCCATGTGCTGGAGATAAGAATCTAAGGCATAAACAACAAACGGAAGCCTTTTACGAAGTACCTATATGAAAATTTACATTCATATTGATGCATAAGTGTAGAGTAATAATAGTAAAAGATGAAAAATATTATGGAAACAATCATGCATTTAAAACCTCTTAACAGTACTAGAGTAAATCAGTGAAAAATGAAAATTAAGGGGCAAAATACATGATCAACTAGAAAGATATCCAAACCTAAAAAAATGGAAAGTAAAATGCTAAGATACCCATATACTAATCCACAACCTATGGCCACCATATACACTCCAAAGTACTATGTATCCCAAAGTTCTTCTACAGTCACTGCTGACATGTCCATCTTATTTATAAAACATGACACATGCAGGAAAAACCCATGCATGTGTGAGTATATGCATACCCAGTATGACACCACAAAAGTTGAATGGTTAGGACTAATATATAAAATAGGAACAAAAATATAGTAGATAGTAAATAGGATATATCTCAACCCAAAAATGATAAATAGTAACCTCGTCAAAGAAAAGGGGTCAGAAATTGATGTGTATATGGTCAACACATCGAGTCTTTTCCATCCATAGTAGGAGAGTGAACTTATCTAACCATGAGAAGCTAAACACGAAAAGAACATGGCATACCACATGTGTCATCACAACCCATGGTCAGAGATTAACCAATTCCAAATGTATGGATATAGAATTATATATATATTTTCAATCTAAGTAGTTTCAAATGATAGAGAAAGGGGTTCTCCATATCACAACTCAGTACTAGAAAAATACTCACCAACAGTTCTAAAAATTATATCAATACTTCCCAGCATCTCATGTTTCTACCCATATGTAATCATCAAAGCCAATACATCACTCATCCCTATGTCACATAGTTGAGGGGACACAACCTCTAAGTAGATTACACATTCCCTGGTGCAACAGGAGGGTACCACTTAGTACTAGAGGACCCATACATAGCCTGGTGAGAAGTTTCCATTATAGAAATTGGTAGAGGGCCCATGCATAGTCAAGCTAGAAGCTTCCACTCTAGATTTCAGTAGAAGATTAATGCCCAACCCAACTGGATGGTTCCACTCAATAAGTCATTAAGGACCCATGCCCAACCCATCTAGAGGGTTCCACGTGAGAGTTTAGTAGGGAACCCATGTCATGTGCCAACATGAGGGTTGCACTCTAGTCATCAAGGACCCATGCCCATCCCAGCTATAAGGTTCCACTGAGGATGTATGTAGATGAATCATTCCATATTCCAATAGGAGGGTTACACACTATTCATCAAGGACACAAACCCAAACCAGCTGGAGGGTTCCACTCTAAAATTAAATGAGGAACCAATACCTTCCTGATAAAAAGGAAACACTCTGGTGGTAGAGGACCCATTCCTATCCTAGCTTGAGGGTTCCACTCTAAAATTCATTGAGGACCCTTGATCATCTTAACTAAAGGGTTCCACTCAGGATGCAACTATTGATCATGTATGATAACTTTTATCATAGAGCATCACCTAACCAAGCTTCATGATTAGAAAATTCCATATAATATCATAAAATTCATATCCAAGGGCACCATCGTGTTATATATGGAAAAAAACTCATGATAGGATACATGTGGGAGAAAATCCAAGTCCATATTAAGGAGATATGAAGGATTGAATATTTCTAAAATGAAGAAAAGGGGTACATAGTGTGTGAGGGGAACCACAGAGCATGTGGTCCTCCTCGGTCACCTATTTCTTCCCTTGGAGGTACATAGACCATCATGAATGTAGGAGAACACAACGTGTGGGTGATATACTCGGAGTTATCATACCACATAGGTTCCCTCACATGTTCTTTTCCATTCCCTTATATCCAAGCCATGTCTAAGCACTTTACCTTGTTTCTGTGTACTTTATTAAATGATGTACCTCTGTACATGGGGTGTCTCCAATGTGCTCAAGTCATACATGTTTACTCGGTAACATGGGATGTGCCTAGATTTGTGCTCTGTCACATGACTCATCCACATAGGAAATAGGGTACACTACCTATTGGGATCTCACATGACATTCCATCCATATGAAATCACAAAACCCTAGCCACCATAGCCAAGGGGATACATGTAATGTGTTTATCACAATGCACAGCGTTTAGTCTGTTTTTTCACAGTTTTCCAAATCGAGATCCCACACTTTTAATCTGGAAATTTTTTCACATATCTCGCCTCATTTTCATTCGATATATGTTTTATAGTCCTAATTCATCATTTTATTGAAAACTAGTGGAAAAAAATTGTTATCATCATTTTTTGATAGTTCTCTATACTCATTGCATGTCCCTATTCATTTCATCCATGATTATTTGATCTCCATTAATAAAAATACTAACCCATGCCCCAAACATATCCCATATACGTTCCTGATTCATCAATATGTCCCTTTCACATCGATCCATCATGAATCAGGTCATCTGATCAGGCTCAGTACCAACTGATAATGTCAAACTAGGACCATGGTGTCCTTCCAGTGATGAACATGATGCAATTGAGGGGGAAGTCATAAGGGAAATTTTTTTTCCATTTTTTTCCATGTTCCATAATACAATGGTCATGAATGGTGATATTCTAATTGTAAAACAAGAATATCCAATTAAAAGTCTAATTCAGAGGCCCATGCTTAGGCCACAATTGGCACAGATCAAACATGGGTATTGATTTTCTAAATCAATGTAATAAAATTGGGTGTAACCCCAAAATTAATGATTCTTACCTAGTTATTGGATCATTTTTCATCGAATAACACAATATCCAATGATCTAAGTAAATAAATGTGTTCTAAGTGCACCAGTCTACTCTGATCTATAATTTTTTCTTCATCAGAGGTGATTTTCTAATGGAAGGTGGGGAAGAAGTTATACAATCCTCTCAGGGTTTATATTGATAACTGTAGAGAATCATCCATGGAATTATTCTTATATAAATTGAATTTAGTTCAAATAAATTAATTATTTAAATTAATTAACTAATTTATCCATTAAACGTACTGCCAATAGGTGAGATATCTGAATGCCCCAAACTGGGCAACATTATCTCTCACTAAGGGTGAACATCTTGTATCAGACTCAATTGTAGTCTCGAATTTCTAATCCAAATTTTATTTTTAATTGTTATCCAATTTTCCCTAAGATATTTCATCTGTGAAATATAAAATATATTTAATATTTTTATAAAATTATTTTTGGGAACACCAGATCTCAATATCATAAGTATTCCAAGCTCTTAACTCTAGAAATATATTTAGAAATATTAAATAGTATTAAAAGTAAAAAATTGGTTCTCTACATCATTACCTCCTTCAATATTATCATACCTAAGAATAAAAACTACACAAAAAATTGGGATACTGAGTCTGTACTTGGATCTACCACTCCTAGGTTCTCTCTTTCATCTTTTGAGGCTTCCACAACACACAATCCAAGGGGATGGTCCATCCATACAGGTTCCTCTCTTATTGATCCCCAATCTCCATCATTTGATTATCAAAGGTGGTTCTATACTTGACGTCTAGCTCTACTTGGTCAATGATATGCATTGGTTCATGCATGTATACCCTTATCTATTACACATGGAATGTGTCATGCACCATGTCTGACTATAGAGGTAGTGTGTGGTGGTAAGAAATCTCACCAACCCTCACTAAAAAAAATGGCTTATACCAACAGAAATTTATTGACAGATAATATATCTGTTGGAAGAAATGATCATTTCCAACAGATATTATGTTTTATTGATATTAATTTTTGATACCAACACTTAATTTTACCAATAGATATATCTATTGGTATTTGTTTCTTAATACCAACATATGATTTACCAACAGTTGAATCTATTGCTTTAGCATAATAATACCAACATTGTTTTTACTAACACATGAATCTGTTATGAATAATGATTATTACTAACTAATATTTTTCCACCAATAAAAAATGTTACAATAAGCCATAAAATAACAAAAAAAGATTATATCAATAATAAATTAAGGAAAACCTAGTGTGTGTGTGTTATTTTTACGACTGAAGTAAAAATGATTCGGGGGTTTTATTAAAACATATCATAATTTATTTTAGTTTTATACTTTCTTGAAATATTATATGTTTTTATATTTTTCAATACTGTTATTCAATTTTCTCTAAATATTATTTTTTTTTATATTTTTCAACATTATTTATTTAATAAACATTAATATACTTTTTTTAGAAACACAACCCTAATCCCCCAATCCTCATGTCTTCCTGCACCGCTGCTCCGCTGCACCACCTTGCCTCCCGCCGCCCCGCCTCACCTCCTGCTGCCCCACCTCACCTCCTACTACCCTCACATTCCCTAATACTCATGTATTCACTGTGCCTTCATCCTCCCCACTTATATATCACCCGCCACCTCCCCATCGGTGATCTCTTCCTGCACTCAAAAACTCGATTAATCGTTGTTCTCCCCAGTAAAGGATACCCCTCCCATGGATTTCTACTTCTTTCTTGGTTATCTCTGCACTCGTGTTTGGTGATGATTTCTCCTTTTTTAATTTGATTCTATGTATGGTCGGTCATGTATGGTGATTTTGGTGTTGTTTAGGATTCTGTTGGTGTTTTATTTTTAGGGTTTATTCCTCATCATCTCAGATTGAACCTCGGCTAGATTTGATCTTCCGTGTCTCTTTTTCCCTTCACGGTATGTTGATTAATGCTTCAACTAAATTTGATCCCCCTATAATTAAGAGTGGATTCATGTGTCATCTCCAGCGGTCTATCTAGGTCTTGAAGACGACCCTATGAGCCCAGGGAGGTGTTGGTCTGTCCATATTAACCAATGGGCACATGTTGCTTCTTCATGGTCATGCTCTCTGGAAGCTAAGGGTTGGAAAGTCATTGTTATTATTCTGTTTTTCACTATGTATTTGGCGGGTGGATGTGATAGAGTTGTTGTTTGTTGGAGGTTCTTTTTTTGTCTCCAATGGCTATTGAACAAACTGATTTGGGCAGGTCAGTTCCCTCTACTGGGATCTTTATTTTTGGTTCCCATGTTTTTTTACTAAAAAAGAATACACTGAAAAATGAAAATGGATGTGATTTTGGGATGGATTTGTCTTCTTTGGCAGGTTAGTTCATAGTGAGGAACATGTGTTCAGAATTACATTGATGTAAAAGAAGGTGTATCTCCTCTATTTGTCATAGAAAATGGGAATCTAACTAGTGATTCAGATTTTTGTGTTTCCTAATTTTTGTTTCATTTTAATTACTTTTTTGGTTGTCAAGGTTTTATTCACATTTATTGCTTTATTTTTTGTTTTGTTATGATTTCTCATGCATGTTAATTATGGTACTTTGTGGTGGGGCATTGGGGATTATGACATCTTATTCTCTAGATTTTTTATTAGAAGATTATGATGGGCACACCTTTGTTCTCCGGATCTATTTTATTTTTTTAGTTATTTTTATTGGATATTTTTATCTCATTTCAGTGTGTTCTTTTAGATATTAGGGGTTGTATGCACAGTGCATCAGAGGTGGTCATTGAAGTGGTGTAAATGCTGGGGGGAGTTAGTTTGATTTCCTTTTGATGGAAGGAATGCAATGATGATAGAGTATGTCCTATATGATTTTCTTCATGGAGTTTTTAGATGATTATATCATAGTGTTATGGTTTCCAAGAATTGGAAACATTAAGTCTCATATTCACTACACTCACCCGATACGCACTGAATTATTCAAGTCTGGCATGTAATTTTTATTTTACATATTTTTTCTAACAACATTTTCTTTGGAAACATCCCATGTCTTTTGCACCTTTAGGTTATAAGAACCCCATATCTTGTGTCCTTTCATGTCAGCACTGACACCCGCACTGACACCCGCACTAACACCCATATACCCATCATTTCCAATCCATGAATTTTCACTTTTTACATACTTACTTGTTGGGAATTTATAGTCCTAATCATATTAACACCACTTTTTTATTATAGGGTTCTATGTAATTCCTCAAAAATAGCAATAACATCGTAAGGCCAGTTCTCAATGCATTCAATAGATGAGCTCCTCAACTTCAAAGTGGAATACATGGTAATCGCAGTAGAACTACCACCAGGTATCAACTTTGGATTCTTGATAATGTTTCATCCTAGGGTATAAAAACATGAAAATTCCTTTACAATTTATTTATAAGATCTTTTATAACACCCTTTGGAAGAATGGTGCAAGCTTTTGGATCCAAACAGTCCACGATGAAAGAAAAAACAGGTCATCGATCCACTTGACCTAAAAAATATTATATTTTTTCCCACATAGGATACTTGATTTTTATTGGGTATATTTAAAAAAAATCCACAAGTCTGTACTACCTTTTTGTCTTATTTTCTCAATCATATGACAACACTGAATTGTGATTTTCTTAAGTAATGGCTTTCCAAATCACTCAACCCTATCTCGTCTATAGCCATACCTACTTTATAATTTTTGATCTGTATGTCATTGTCAAGATTCTCAATGCACATTAATTTTTCATACCCCCCAAGCATCTTCTCTCACCAACTTTACACTTGTTTTGTTCTTCAAATTCTTATACTCTAGAGGATAGTCAAGAATAAAGATGCCGGGGTACACAACCCTTTTCCCATTTTTTTGGGTGTAAAAAATTTTTTCTCATTTTTTCAGGGGTAAAAAATTCCTTGTTGAACATTACACATTTAAGAACTTTGAATCCTCTAATTGGAAGCTAGAATTTTTCAATCTTTATATACATAATTTCAAGCTTTTGAAAACCTTGAAGAAGTTCCACACCAACTGTTTTCATAGCATTAAGTGATAAATCTAATATGAGATCCCTAAATTGGCTAGTAAATTTTGTACCAATGCAACTCTTCACTAGTCGAAGCATTACAACATAATCATTCACAATGAAATGTATCGTAAAAATTTATTGTTTTATTAAAGACCTTTTCAATGTGATCGTTGATGATAATAATACAAGAATGATGTCATTTTTTACTTGTGTTTTTACTTGCAGATTCTTCTACCTATTGTCGATGAAATTAATATAGTTGTCGAAGATGTTGACATGGACACATGGAATTCCTTTGATGCCTTGATAATGTGTATCATGAAGATCTAGAAGGTGTTACTTCATCCATAGTTGTTCATGGAATCTGTGGAGTAGTCGATACCACATGTTTAAGTTAATATATTGATGGCCCCTTAACGTTTTAGTGTTCTCACTAACATCTTAATTCCCCTCACCTCTTTATAATGCCTTGGTTTAAAATATAGAATTTGTTTTGGTGTTCTCACTAACAATATATTAATTCCTTGTTCATTTATGAAATATATGCCTCATCCATGTGTGCAATATAAGTAGAAGGAATGTGTGTTTCTTAGTGTGTGTGAAATCTAGAATCCATGTACTGTTTGTGAAATATGGAATTTTCATTGTCGGGAGAGCATGAGCATAGAAGTCCTGGCCCATTTGTTCTAGCCAGTAGTTAAAAATTTCCATGATCAGAAGGGGAGGTATGAGGCCATGGAGAAGAGGCTAGATGTCATGCCCACAAGAAGATACTTTCTCAACATGTACCTGTAAAGTTTATTAGATGGATGAATCTATATTGACATACATTTTCCAACTAGCAGGTAAAGGGAAGAGACATATCATGAAAAAAGGTACGTTCACCTCTCTTTCTCCTTATTAATCAATTACCCTGCTATAGATAACCATTGGAAAGCAGAAATATGGACTAGTTAAATCTGATGAGAGTAATTAAAAAATATACTACAATTATTAGGCAGAGGGTATATTTTTAAACATGTGCATATTTTTATTTGGTATAAATACAATGTGAATTTATGTCAATGAAATCTATCCCCTCACCTATTTTTCATATAGGTTTATTAGTGTTCCACTTTACAGACACAGTCTGGATTCCCCCTAGATTGCACCCATGGCCTGTGTGTGAAATATTGAATATGGAATCAGTTTTAGAGTTCTCATTTCATTCTCTTGGGAATCTAGTATCTATTTTAGTGTTCTAGTCATCATTGCTGATAGGTCATGTGAATAATACACGGATGTGTAGTAGATTGAGCATTCATATTCAAGTTCCAGTTTAAGGGATCATCTAGGTTTGTGTACCAATGAGTTATGTGACCCATCATTGTAAGTGTTCTTGCCTTTTCCTTGACTCAAAGGTTATTTTTTGGCATTCCTATGGCAAGGTGTACAGGTACATATCATTTTATTTGAGGGAAGGTAGCCCATGTAGCCTATAGAATCTGACTGGTAAGATGCTTCATTAACCCATGATATTTTAGTTTTTTTAATATCCTTAATTTCTTTATGAAGGTGGATTTGTATCACAGTTTGATATTCTGATGTGTTTTTTCTTACTATTAATTTATTCACAGTTTTGATGTACCCACATTATTGTGCACATTCCTTTAAAAATCATTAACTTGTTTCTTTTTATCTTTGATCAATTTGGTTGATGGAATTAGCATGGAAATTAAAATATAAATCCGTATGATAGAATAAAACTGAGTAAGTAAAATAGCCTTGATAAAAATAGGATTGAGGAGAACAAAGTAGAATTAGAGGAAGAATTTCCTCCTTGGGGGTATAAAAGAGGATGTTTATTATATTTAGAATAGTGGGGAATCAAATTTTTTCCCTATAATATTGGTGGAATCCTATAGTATCTTCCCATGAAACATCTTCAATAATTTCATTGATGGGGACCTTAATATTTTGTGCTTCTGAGGTTTTCATTTGGAGTCAGCTAACCTATTCCTTGATGTTTTCATTATTTACTTTTTTCCCAATTGTGAACTTCTATACAGAAGTAACATTATCAATTTCATAGTCACTACTCATTACACCCTCTTTTCCACCACCCTCGAAATGATACCCAATCACAAATCTAATATGGCCTTCCATTTATTTGTTTTTTTCTTCCAATGATTTATATTGTTTATTATTTTTACTCCCTCATCCAGCTTGTTCTGTATTCCTTTTCCTTACCATATTTTTTTGGTTTTTTAAGATATTTTACTACCTCTAGATTCTTATCCCCTTATTCTCTTCTTCTACTTTTTGGTTTACTTTTTTCCTACTCAAAATGTTTCTTCATGTACTTTTTTTATTCTAGTTTTTTTGGCCATTCTACTTATATTTATTTGTGCTGTTTGGATGTAGACCAGTGGGTAATGTTGGATATTTTGAGATTCTCTAGCCGACTATTATGCATCTTGTTAGATGCTGCCTTTTTCTACATGGATTCTATTTGGATAATTGGTTTTTCCTTCACAGGTTTCAGTTGGAATGCATTTCTTCTAAACAACTTTGATTTCTCATATGTTTATCTACTCTATTCTTGATGGGTTTTCTGCCTGTTTTCTCTTGGTTTCTGCCTTATTTATGGCTGCTCTGCTTGCTGAAAAACATGTTGTGTGATGGCTGGATATCTTTATACATCATGGTTCTATGATGGATTTTTTTATCAGTTATATGAAGATGATATTGGACTGATGTGCTTAGATTTTGAAGATGAAGACTGCTTCGGTCTCCACATCGGTACAGTGTGCATATAGTAAGGCGCGGTCTACTCCTATTTTGAAATGGATCCCATGATGGCTGCAAGATTCCACTAGTTTTATGTGAGTTGTTTCTATTTTATCACCATGTATCTTTATTTTTTCTTTGTGTTGGTGTAAGTTATTTACCCCTTGTGCAAAACCTGTATCTTTTTTATTTAATAAATTCCTTGGGGGCATGTATCGGGTGATCGATTCATGTCACCATTTACCTCAAAAAAATGAATTATTTGTTAAATAAAAAGCTGTCTTTGAATGATTATTTCCTTTTTGTTCTGGTAATACTTTTTTGAATGTCAAAAAGAAGTTTAACACAATTGGAGGAAGTTCAACACAAATTTTTATTCCTAGTTGTGCAGGTATGACCATTATCCATTTGGGGTAAGCTATTTATATCACTTGTTTGTGTACCTCCCTCAACTCCATATGAGGTTTTTTCTCATCTATTTTCTCATATGTTTTCTCATCTATTTGTTTATATAATAGAGATGGCATGAATGAGACTGGGCTAGAGTTGGCATAGACTAGAGCAGACATGGATGGGCTGGAGCTTGAGCTAACATAGACTGGAGATGGATATGGATGAGCTAGCATAAACCAGAGATGGCATGGATGTGGCTTGAGCTGACATGGATGGGTGGGGAAATATCTGATATGGATGGGCCGGTATTGAAGTCTATGGGGATTATGGTCTTGAGCTATTGGGGTTGTTGATCTTGTTTGGGGGGATCTAGTGTGGCGGCTATAATTATAGAACAGAATTGTGTGGGGGTGGTGGTGGGAAGGGTTATCCATGATTGTCCATGGTGGGGATCAAAAATTTTATATTTGTAATAAATTTAATTATTAATATAATTAATTATTGCCTTATTTTGAACGTGTTAAAATAGTTTTCAGTTTAATAATTAAATAATATGTATTATATATGATAAATTAATAAATAAAAAATAAAATTTTACTAATAATAAAAATTTATAATTTTTATTTAAATTTATTTTTTTTAAAAAAATATTATAAATTGGTTATATTATTACCAACAGATAAATTTGTTATCAAAACCTGTTTCTAAGAACTTTTACCAACATATATATTATCTATTGGTATTATTATAATTGCAACAGAACTATTTTATCTGTCACAAAAACATTTAGCGACATAGTTTTTACCAACAGTTTAGTGATAGGGACATATATGTTGGTAAAACGTTTTACGAATAGAAAATGAACTTTTACCAACAGATATGTCCCTGTTTGAAAAAGTAAAATATTTTTTGTGCCTCTTCATGATCAATAAAAAATAAATAAACCTTAAGGATTTCTTTCCACCCAAATAGAATCTCCACAATTAACATATTGGGAAGACTTTGATGAAAACATGGTCTCATTTATTGAATTCCAAGGTCCTACGAAGGTGATTTTCATATGATTTTTTCCTCCTCTAGGCTATCCTCAACCGCTTGTGGATGACCTGGACCTTCTCCGTTGTCACATGCACCATCTATGGGACCAAAGGTTATACCTCACTGCACTTCCTCAAGCATAAGGAATACAATTAGTGTTCCCCTTACGGGACCTAAAAAGGTTCCATTCCAATGGTAGAGTCATATCTATTATTTTATGGAATCTATTCAAAGGGAAATTAATCCTCCCAACATCGGTCCAAGTCAATCATGAAACCCCTCATCATATCCTCCAACACCTAGATTGTGTGATCAGTCTACCCATTGATCTAGGGGAGAAATTATATAAAAATACTCACCTGGGACCCATATTTCTCTTTATATCCTCTAAAAAAATTATGTAAATCGTGTTTCATGATCTGAGCCAATAGTCAATGGGAACTTATGAAGCCGAATGATCTCCCCCATGTACAACTGCTTCAAACTATTCACTAAACTCTGATCCCTGATAACAAGGATGTGTGGTGACTTCATAATACATTCAACTATCATCTATATAGGGTCACACCCATTTATTTTGTGTGGAATCCCTATCACAGATTTCATGGATATGTCATCCAACTTCCATGATGGGATCTCAAGGGGATGGAACAGAATTACAATTACTTGGTTCCCAGCCTTCACCTACGGACATGTGAGGTGCCAAGAGATGAACTTAACAATGCTCGATCTCATAATTAACCACAAAAAGTACTACTAAAGGTCTCTATACATCTTCCCCACACTAGGATATATAGCTAGGGGAGAAGTGTGGAACTCTCACATCACCTCCTCCTGCATCATGAATGGAAGCACTATTCATCCCTAGACAAAGATGATGTGATTCACTCCTTCTGAATATCCATCTAGTGAATCCTCAATGGATATCTGGTCCGGTAATACCTCACAGTCGATTTATCCAATCTATTACTCTCTCACATGCTTTAGAAGATGAGGAGTCAACACCATCGACTATAGAAAATTTTTACCCCCCTACTCCACTAGTGTTAGCTATAGAGAGGACATGTACTATGAATCCTACTTCACCAAGTGAGCCTAGGACTTTTTACTTAGGGAATATAATACTAATTTTACCTTCACTCGGGTATATAATATCTCTAATTCATATTCTTGTAGGAACTCCAATGAGTTCTGATATCTCAGTTTCAAGTCCCATTGTGTGAAGATGTAGCTAATACTCCGATGGTTTGAGTAAACCACAATGCTCTCCCCCAGAAGTTAGTTCCTCCACATCCCCAAAAAAAAGACTATGGATTTCAACTCTAGGTCATGATTCACATATTTCTGCTCAGGTGGACTCAACTATATTGACCCATAAGTGATAACTATCTACCACTACCTCAACAAGCAACTGATCCTCTCTTTTGGGGTATCACAATACACTTTGTACTCCACGACCACTTTCAGTCATCTCAACATGGGAGCACTATTAATCCCAACCTCAACTTATCAAAGGCCCTTTTGAATTTCCCATTCTAGGAAAAAAGCTACCATCTTAATATTAGGGTATCCAAAGGGGATGTGTTCCTAGAGAAATATTCCACAAAACTCAGGTAGTATCCTACCAAACCAAGAAAGCTATGAACCTCTAACACGCTCTGGTGTGGCTACCAATAAAGAATTGTGTTGATATTTTATGGACTCATGGTTAAACCATACTCATAAATAACATGCTCCATAATGTGAATTTCATGAATCTAGAATAGTCACTTTGGGATATTTCAATAAATCTGGTGCTCTCAAATAAATTCTAGAACAACCCTCAAGTGATCTGCATGATCCCCCACTAATGTAGAGGAGATGAGTATGTAATCAATTAAAAAAACCAAAAACCAGTCCAAATACATTTGAAATACCAGGTTAATCAAACCCATAAAAATAATGAGGGTGTTCTTCACACCAAAGGAAATCCTTAGGAACTTATAGTGTCTATAGTGACATTAGAATTCCAACTTTGAAATATCATCCTCGCGGACCCTCAACTGGTGGGGGTCGGACCTGAGATTGAACTTCAAGAACCTCATCGTACCTATAAAATGGTCAAATAGGTAATCATTCTTCTATAAGGGGAAATTTATCTTTATCATGGCCTTGTCCAGGCGATGGTAATCTATGAAAACCCGCAAGCTCCCATTAACCTTTTGGACAAACAACATCAGAGCGGCCCAAGGGGATAAACTAGGCCTTGTAAAACCCTTCTCATAAAGGTCCTCCAACTATAACCATATATCTTTGATATTGGTAGGGTCCATCTGTTATATTTTAGAATATATCATAGTACTCTTGACATTCAATTCGATGAAAAATACATCTCCCACCTCATATGTAGTCCCATAACATCCTTGATAAAGATGTCCATATAATACTCCACAAATAAAGGAATACAGATGCCTAAAGATCTTGAAGTACCAAGGAATGTAATCTTCAACTAATGATTTATGGGATACCTCCTCATACTTGAATAACCCACTCATCCCACTATGAGATCTCTCTCTCCCATAAAGGAAAATCTCATCCCATCTATGCCTAGACATTTGAATTGTCTACAGTGAAAGTCAATCTGGGCTCGAAAAATGGAAAAACAATCCATACCTAATATAACATCATAGTGTACCACTTTCATGACCAAAAGGTCCCACATGAACCTCTATTCTCCAAGAGATATCTCGTACGTCCAATATATAAAAGATATATAAGAATAATTCTTTGTAAAATCCTCAAGATGAAGTTGCTGTGATAGTGCCTCAACTGGGAGCTCCAACACTTGCACTAAGAATAAAGAGATGAGAGAATGACTATAAAATGTGTCTAGTAGTACTTAATAAAGAGTATAATAAATATTTATCATAACTCCACCCTTATCATGTGACGTGGGTTCATTGGCCTCCAATGTATGCAGCTATCTATGCCCCCATCTGCCAGCTAACTATGATAGTAATAGGCATGATGGTTTTGGTCGTGGAAGGATCTCATAGAATAATCCACCACCCACAGATCCTCATCCTCCTCCTCATCCAAATCCTCCTCCCTGGGAACCACCTTGACTCCACCTGGGAGGTCCCTGATCATGGCATTGCCTCTTCTGTGGTGGTCCATTAGTTACATATCTCTGATCTTCAGCACATCTGATTGGGAATTCACATGCTATGTGACCTAACCTATAAAATTATAACATTTAACATATCCAGTCTACCCTGGTACACTACATTGTCCCTATACTATATCAACACACTCCTGATTTTGATTGCTAAATGATCTTCCAAACTAATATCCCGTAGATTGGAACCTTCTCAACAATGTAAATTAATAATCTATGTGATGCCTCCTTCCTGCTCTAGCTATCTGATGTCCTGTTGAAATAAATATATCTCTCACTTGTGCCCACTCTAGGCCCCTGATATAGGATGGGATGTACAAGGGCACCACGCTAGCATGGATATCTCTACGTATTCCTTAATCAAGCATATGTACTTGAAAATAGACATTGTGGATCATGTTAAGGGAATTCCTGGTATGGTATGTGAACCTTGATACATACTAAGCCACTACCATACCACCCTGCTATATCTCCAGAAGCTCCTGAATCTGAATTGACCAGAAATAGGAGGGGTATTACTCCTAATGGAATAACTGGTGTATGTTGGGCCATGAGAGGGTTGACTCATTGTGCATCTGTGTAACAAGACTCCACTAGAGCCCAGCTGCTCCATGGAAAATGATAGATACTATTACCACCACTTGATCTGTTGAGGATGGAATAATCCTAAAGATACAAACACCTGACTCTGTCTAAACATTTGTAGCATGTGGATCTAGCTCATAGTGAATCCTTAGTGGCCTCTGGCATTGGAACTCATGGAGTATGCTAAGCATGCATGTATCTTCATATTACTCTGCTATGATATTTTGAAACTCAATAGGTGGTGGTTCTACTAACTTATCACTTGGAAGAATAAGATCGTAGGATGGACACAGAATTGTGACCTCGTCACTCATCAGATTGTTTCCAAGATTCAGAACTGGTATCCTGGCTCACTGTCATCATGGAGGCATCCTGAAATTAATCAAGATGTACCTTGTTCAGATGTATATATATATAACAAAAATGTGTACATTACTCAAGAAGAACAGTTAAAGACTCAATCCTATATATTTCATGTAAAATTGATCTTTTTAACTAATGCCTTGATATACCTAGTTGACAAGTATGTATTTAAAGTCCTAGGGAATGGATATGTCGGCTTCCCACACTATCATCGGATTACCTAGCCAAAGAGCTACACTCAAGACACTATGACATTGTTTCCCTAATCCCAACCAAATCTCATAAGGGGATTAATCCAACCATCTTACCAATGAATGATCCACCTTTGATACCAATTTGACATGGCCCTACCCAAGATGGGGATCAAGCCAGAACTACCCCACGCCTGCCTCCGTACTCCAAGGGTTGGTGACAAGCACCGAAGGAATGAAAAATATATGGAATCATTTCCCTAATTACATGTATGCACACACACAACTATCTTGATTCATATGTGTGTACGAATGATATAAAATGATTCCAACCTCTATGGAAACAACTATGCATGTAAAAATTCTATAAATTAAAATAGTATAGTAGTGTAAACTGAATATTAAGGAGAAAAATACAATCCAAACTAGAAATATGTCCCAACCTGAAAAACTAGAATGTGAAATGTTGGGAGATACCATCTCTTGATCTCCTATTTGTGACCATTGTACACCTTCTAATGTACCAGGTATCCCTAATCTCCTCTAAAGTATCTGTTGACCTATAGTTCATCTACATTAGGAATGACATGTATAGAAAAACCCTATGAAATGGTGAGTATATAAATACCTAGTGGGACACCCCAAAAATGAAGGGGCAGTAGGTGATATGATAGGAACAAAATGAGAGTAGATAGTAAATAACATGTAGCTCAACCCAAACAAGAGAAAGAGTAACCTCATCAAAGCACATGGGTCTCAACATGGTGTTTAAATATACTACCCATTTATAATTCACCACACTTAGTAGGAGATCATATGACCATGAGAATCTAAAAATGAAAATCATGTGGCATTCCTTGTGCATCATTCAACCCATGGAAGGATGGTAAACAAACAAAAATGTATGGATACCAAAGAATATATATATTCATAGTCAAAATAATCTCAAACTAGATAGAAAGGGGTCTCTATATCATAGATCATCCTAGGACAAAGAGTCACCAACAAATCTAAAAGTCTATCAATGATTCCCAACATCTCAAGTGCCTTCCAAGAAGTTTTCATCTAATTCAAGACACACATCATTATTGTTCCACGCAATCAAGGGGACACAATATCTAGGGAGAGGACCAATTCCCTAGTACTACATGAGGATTCCACTCTATGGTAGAGGACTCATGTCCATACTGGATGAAGGATTTCACTTTAGAAGTCGGTAGATGACCCCAGCAAGGCCAAACTAGAGGGTTCTACTCTAGAAGTTGGTAGAGGTCACAAGCACATCTCAGCTAGAGGTTTACAATCTATAATTAATCTAGGACTCAAGATAATCCCCGCTAGAGGGTTCCACTTGGGGGGTTGGTAGGTGACCCATTCCCTATGCCAATAAGAGGATTCCATGATAGTCATCGAGGACCCATGCCTAGCCTAGTTAGAGGGTTCCACTCGAGTGGTCTATCGAGGACCCATGTATTATGCTAATAGAATGGTTCCACTCTAGTCAATGAGGACCCATTCCTATCCTAGCTGGAGGGTTCTACTCTAAACTCTTTCAAGGACCCATGACATTCCCTGTAGGAGGGTTCCACTCAGAATGCCTCTGGTGATCCAGTGTGATCATTTATATTATTGAGTTTCACCTAACAAAGTTTCATACCCAGAACATTCCAAGTTGTATCAAAAAATCCACAATTAAGGTAACAATCACATTATATATGGAAAAAACACTGGATAGGCTACTCATGATATAAAATCAGTGTCCAGATGAAGGATATGTGGAAGCCTAAATTTTCCTTAAAGGAAACCATGGGGTACAAGGCATTTGAGGGGAACCACACGACATGTGGTATCGCTCCATCACCTAACCATGTCTATGGAGGTACACAACATGACAAGTGTTTAGGATTACATGGTGTTCCCATGCCACTCGGGGTCCTACATTTTTCTTCATTGTGTCCATGTATCCAAGTCACTTCCATATACTTTACCCTATGTATGTTTAATTTAGTACACGATGTGCCTCTTCCCATGGGGTGTTGCCCATGTGCTCTAGTATTTCTTGTGTACTCAACACACGGCATGTGTCTATCCATTTCCTCCATCACATGGATCATACACATGGGAAAGGTGGTACATGGTGTGTGTCGATTTTACAAGGTATGCCATCCTTATGAATTCCCAAAACCCAAGTCTCCCTAGACAAGGGGCTACACGCCGTGTGTTCATCATGATACATGGTGTGTAGTCAGGTTTTTGACATGTACCCAAATTAGCATCCCACACATTGAATATGTATGTTCCTATATGTATTTCACCTTTTTCCCATAAAAGGTTAGTTTATCTAGTCCCAATTCATCATTTTTTTTCTATCTGATGGTCGAAAAATAGTTTTCATCCCTCCATGGGATTTCATTATATGCATCACACATCCTGATATGTTTTGTCGACAAAGATTTGACCTATGATCATAAAAAATATTTCCCAAAAACCTTAAAATCATAGATCTATCTTCGATTCTTCGATCCTTCCCTCTCACATCAATCTATCCTGATTTTTGAGATCTGATCGGTCTCAATACCTCCCGGTAACATCGAACCGAGACCATGAGGTCCTTCTGGCGAAGAAAATGATACAATTGAGGGGAAATCCATAATAAAAACATCAACCATCTATATAAAAGAGTTATTATGTTATGATCAATAATAAGGTTATCGAGGTCAAAAAACAATATTACCCAGTTAAAATTACGATACACAGGTCATGCTCCATCCACAATTGGTTTAGTTAAAGGAAAAGGATAGATCTTTTCAATAGATTAAATCAGAATGGGTGTAATAAAAAAAATTATGATTCCAACCTGGTGATTTAATCATTATTCACCATAGAAAATTATCTACAATGATCAAAGGAAGTTGTTGCATTCGCTGCAATCTTGTACGCTCTGATCCACAATTTCTTCATCGTCCAAGGTAATTTTCCAATGGAAGGAGGGGAAGAAGATCTATAATCATCTAATGGTTTATGCCACCAAACATAGAGGATTATCAATATTAATATTCTAATAAAAATTTAATTTCTGTCAAATTAATTTATTTATTAATTTACTTAACTAATTTATCCACCAAACGTACCTCCAACGGGTGAGATATCTAAACACTCTGGGCCAACGTATTTTCGGTTGTGACTATGGTAGAAATTAGGTTCTGACCTCAAAAGTGGTCTAGGATTTCGAATACAAGATTTCATTTAAGATTTATCCCATTTTCTTTAATAAGTTTCATATGTCCAATATAAAATATATCTAATATTTTTATAAAATTAATTTCGAGTACACTAAGCCACGAAATCACACATCATCTTAGTGTATGGCTTCAAAAATGTATATTGAAATATTTCAAAGTCTAATAAAGAAAAAAAACTAGATATCTACACATATGGTCTTTATCATAAAAACATCTCAGAATCCTAGATAGTTTCCATCATGGAGGCATATTGATGTTTATAACAAGATGTACCAAAGTAAATGACTATATCTATGGAGATGACTTAAGAAGGACATAGAAACACAACCCATTACTATATGATTCATGTACCAATGTTTTCCCTTCAAATAGTTCCTACATATATTGAACCAAAAAGTATGTAATCAAGGACCTAGTTATTGGATATGTCAACCGCCATGCTAAACCTAAACACTCTATCCTGACATCCAATCTTGAAACACTTTAATATTATTTCCCTAGTTCCGAAAACAAACTTAACCTCATGAAAAAATAAACTCCAAACTCTGATCATAAACTCGATCAGTGTTATAACTCTTCATGTTGGGTACCCCATTGATTCCATTATACCATGACCCGGCCCGATGGTGCCTGATGTGTAGCTACCCCAAGCCATTCCCCAATAGGCCAATGGATGACAACTAGTGCCAAGAAGGCATATCACACATATGGGAGGAATTAGCCTAAGGCACCTATACGTACACACACATATCCAAGAACATACAATTATGAAATGTAAAAATATTATAAAAATGCTTGGATACATATATAATCCCAAAATTAGGGTAATCCATATAGTACTAGAAAGAATAAAATTGGCTAAATACAAGCCCACCCAAAACTGGAAAGTAAAGTCCCACCATATCATATGGAGGAGACTACTATCAAATGAATCAATGGTATACACAATGGATTATCTACCCAAAACTATATCCAACTACTCCTAGCCCACCAAGGACTACACAAAGTGTTTTTCATCTACATAAGACACAAAATTTGTGAGAAGATCCCATGTAGGGGTGAGTACAATAATACCCAATAGGACAGCCCCAAAATAACCATGCACAAGTATTAAGAGTAGTCAACTAATATCAAGGTATTTCATTAATAAAATGATTAAAAAAATAAAACATATTGATATACTCATAGTAAACACACAGTCCTAAGATAAGATCGCCACTATAAATTTTTCCTAGGATTTTGACACGAAGGATACATACAACATTCATCTGGGAGAACACACTCCAAAATCTATACTTCCAACTAAGACACTCATATTATATGTCACTCTTATATATTATGAACACAAATTAAATTTATAAGGTTCATCTAAGATACATACTCGATCAGACTATAACTCATCATAAATATTAGATCTTGAAACACATATAGGGGTTGACACCTAGGGATAATTGGAGGGACACTAGACCCAACTAAGAACATTCTCTTAGATTGGGGATTTACTCCCATTGTAATGCCCCAACCCCAGTTACCCAGAGTCGGTGCATTATTACATAACATTGGCATGATCACAAAGGATCAAGTCTCGAAAGACCGATTATTTTAGTAGTCTTGGAAACACTAGATATATTCATAAGTCTTATATTACATCATAAGGTAAAAAAACTACAACAAAATCTTGTCTTCATATCCCCTCATACTATCCAAGCTGGTAATTCATAAATTACTTCTTCACATCCTGGGAAAAATGAAACATTGAAAGGGGTGAGCTCAGATTCTCAGTAAGGATAACAATATAGCAGAAGCTTTCATAGATAATCATAAACACTTAAAGAAATTTATAACTAAAACAAAAGCCTTTTAAACTTGAACTTCATCATAATATGGCAAAGATAAAATTAAATAATGTCATTTACTTATTCACATGGATATTCTACTAGTCGAACAATCACATGCAATATCAATAACCACTATCATAATGATGGAATGCATAATGCCAGAATATCATAACCACATAGCCAAGGCCTCGTGCCAAGACTACAAATAAGATTTTTCCAAGGCCTTGTGCCAAGACACTAGTTTGTCTCATGAGACCTACCGATGCATCGAGGAGCTATAGCGGGCTCCACCCATCACATACTAAGTCCAATGCATTCCTCATATGAAAAGTTTGAAACATAACATAAACATTCGTATTAAAACAAGCATACGAAATGTCAATACTTATGCACAAACCATGATGGGAATAAAAATAGCACATCTACAGTCAAACATAACTCATTCGATACAATATGGGAGATTGTATTTTATCATTTAAACCTCAATAGAGAATAATGAAGGATATTGACATAGATGAATATAATCATCAAAACTATTTGAGAGAAATATCCCCCTTTTTCTTGATATCATTTAAAAGTCACACTATTTGTTAATAAGCCATTTAAAAATAGATTTTTGAATCAATGTGTCCCATACCACTTTGACACTTTTAAAAGTAATTTTAATTTTAAAACATTAATGTCCATATAAATAAATTCTTAAAACCTTTTTTAAAACATGGACATTAATGAGAAATATTTAGAATAATAAATCATTAAAACACTTAAAAATGTATTTTAGTTAGAGTTTCTAACCAAAAGAGAGACACTTGAATACAAATAATTGAGGTAATAAAAACTTCATAATATCATGAGAATAACGGGATTCATGATATACTATGTAAAAGTACATTATATACACCATATAAAAGTGATTTGGTGTATAACAACAAAGAAGTATCAATGGAATGTAAATTGAGATGAATTCTCTTATAAAGACCATATCCTTAGGGTAAGGATAAATCAACGACATAATTATGTGTGAAAAATATAAATACACTAAATATGATTGGACATTTAGTGTAAATCAATCAGATGACATTCACACATATTCTTGTAAAAACAACACCAATGAATTGGATATTTAACTCAACAAATGGAGATTGAGTTAAAATTACTCTTATCAAGTTCATACCGATGACTTGAGAATTTATCAATGGAGTGATTATGTGTATCAAAAGTATATCCACAGAAAGGGGAGTGGAATTTATGACATAATAAAATTAATAGTGATTCTACACATAATCTTGGAGTAAAATAATCAATGAAGTATGCGTAAAGCCGAATAAATAGAAATTGAAATTTCAAATTCCCTTATCGATTAGGTAACTTAAGAAACATACAACCATGAAAGAAGGATCATACAATGATGATTTAAATACCCATAAACTAAATTATATTACATAATGAATATAATCATGGGAAATACACATACACCACATGCAATAAATAAGTGGTGAACAATGGAATTCTCATGAAATTAAGAGTGAGATAAGAAACCCCTTACTTTGTACTTTTTCCTTGGTCAAGGGTAGGTTAACCTCCTGTATAATGGTGAAATAATTTTTATTGAATTATACAAGAATCATATGCATTAATATGATATCATATATGATCTTTTAATATTGATTTGTTAATAATATCTTAGAATTATCGTCGTTTCGGGTGTTAACGGGTTCATTTTCCTTTATATTCTCTGTTATTTGAGCCATATTTGTTACTAATGGGATGTATATTATTCATATACAGAATGATTTCAAATATTTAAACATTATTTTTAATCATTAAATGAGAATTAGTCTTGAATGGATACGTTGGAGAATGAATCTCATCGCGTTCGTGGAGACGGTAGTCCGTACGTACGCACGAGCGACAATATCATTCTTTTGATATTAAAATAATATTTAATTGGATGGTATATCATATATAAATAATCATTATCATGTTATATTTATTATTTACATGAATTACACATCATTATTATACCCATCCAAATAATAATGTTTTGAATAACAATTACACCACGACGTGGAGACGGTAAGCCGTACGTACGCACGTATGGTGACATGTCATTCAAAGGATGGATATAATACTGAAATATGGTTGTACCATGTTTATAATAACATCATAGTATATATAATATACTAGAGTTATTATTTTATAATGGTGATAACAAAGAAATAATAAGTGGAAGAATAAAGGAACTTGAAAAAGGGTGGTGAAATCATTACCTCTTCTTCAGGTTCTTCCTTTTGATTTGATCAAAAGGGCTCCTTAGGTTGGATTTCTGACTAAATAAAGGCCTCTAGGATGAATTGAGGGAAGTTGAGAGAGTATTTGGGCAGGGTTTGGTCTAACCAAAAGGCTTTGAAGGTGTGAATTAATGAGAAGGGGAAGTGACCTTTTATAAGAGGGGTGAGGGGCACCTTTGGAAAAGATAAAAATATTATTTTATAATAAATTCATATTCTGTTTATAATGGCTCCAAAGTGGATTATTTAAAGTTTAAGGTGGTGATAGGTAGAAAAGAACCCAACCAATAGAATTTATACAGGTTTGGGTTACTATATTAACCTTATCATTAAGTATTAACTCTTAGTTAATTAGTTTCACTTTTACAATGTTTCTTTGTATTTTTATATTATATGGTTAATAAACTTACTATATACATCCAACCGACCCCCAAGTGTTCCATTAATAATACACCTATCATGATATAAGTCTCTTGGACGAATCTTATATTTTTATGAATTTAATATCAATTAATAATATAATATTTGTTTTAAAAACTCTTTTATGTCAATTTTGACACTATTCAATAGTTGTTTTTTTGTAAAAATCATAACAGAATGATTACTTCGAAAAAAGTTAATTAAATAATTATTAACATGTCATATTAACTTATAAAATTAATTTAATTCAGAAAAAGTCAAAAACTATATTTATTTGGGTATTTATAATATCAATTATTTTAATTTTTCACTATTATGGTAATTACTGCATCATCATGGTGTCATAAATAAATTAAATTATTTAATGTCTCAAAATTATAAATAAAATATAATTATGTATGAAATCGTTTTATCTTTCTAATGAATATTTATAGTCGAACATCTAACATATATAACCCTTTGTAAAAATTGTTTTTCTAAAAGATGTATGCTTATGTCATTTTTGTATTTATTTTAACTTAATTAAAATAAAGTGTCCCTATCACCTACAAGTGGAACCATGGGGTCTCAAAATCTACCCAAAGATTCCCATGGTCGGACATATATCCACCAATAAGGTTAGGACATGTTTTATGGTAATTTAGTATTATTATAATATAATTTTTTAACCCTTATTTACCGGATTTACCCATTAACCAAGGTAAATAAAATATTTACCGAAGTAATTATTCAAAATGTTTAAAAATAAAAGTTACATATTTACAAAATTTGGAAATCCTGATTCCAAATATGAAATCCATTTTTCCAAATTGAAAACACAGAAGTAGCAGAAATTAATTTAAAATTAATTCCCGTTGTCAAAACAAAAAGCATGTTTTTAAGATATAATAACTATCAAAAGATTGATACTTGTTTATGTTCGGTTTAATTGTGAAATTATGTCTAATGACCAACATTGCATTAAATGGTAAAAATATATTCTAAATATACTTTAAAACCACTAAAATTAATAATTTATCATTATTAATTATTTTGATTAAAAAAGTTGTTTTTAATTAAAATTTAGTAATTTTCATTATTCATCAAAATATGAAAGTTATCCGAAAAGTACCAAAATTTCACCTTAAGATAATTTCGATATTACAAATCCAAAAAAAGTCCATTTTTAAAGATAAAATGTATAAAATTTCAAAAAGTAGGTATTACTATTCATAATGGCTAGTTTGATTGGTTGTGGTGTGTGTTAGAACTCGATGTTGCGTACAACACACGCTATTGCATTATTCAAAGAGAAGCGTACCGTAGAATCTTGGGGTGTTACATTCTCCCCTCCTTAAATAAAATGCATCCTCACAATTTTTAAAATTGGGCTTGGGAATATAATGGAAAGTCCCACATCAGAAAAATAGTCAATAAAACTATAACTTTAAAAGAAAGAAAGAGAAGTACAAAGGTCACCTGAGATAACCTATACTAGGATTACATGTAGAAAAACATGGATATGGATGATAAACTAAGTTTCATGTTATGATGGAGAGGGATAGAGAATATGATCAGGAGAAAGTTAACAATAAGGAAACCAAAAACTTGTGATGGGACAAACGATCATTAGATTCCCAGTACGAAAATTAGTCGGACAACATTTTTTTTTGTTTTAAGTTACATTACATAAAGATGAGGAATTAATTTATGATATTAACTATGAACATAAAGAGATATACTTACTTTTTAAGTATATTTTCATTATTTAATTAATTTCTACCACTAACACATTTTTTTAACAATGAGTATTCAAGAAGGCTTGGTCAGACAGGAAGAGCTAGAATAAAATTCTATAGAATAACATGATCCACATAGGATAAACTATATATTTACCTTGTCTTTAGAGATTAATCAAAACCAAAACCGTTAGTATAAGATCTGATGATCCCCCAAATGGCTATTCCATTAGAGAAGAACAAAAAAACAAATCTTAATTTCTAAAATTAAACCAACAATACCCCAAAGTTAAATAAATACCATTCAATAATCAATTGTCCTTAATATCCATAAATATAATCCAAACTAATATTGAAACCCAAAACTTATTAGAATTTGGTTATGTAGTCTTCCACATTAAATGTTATCTTTAAATGACATCAACTACTCTTAAAGTAACATATTTAAAAGTAATTAACCTAATGACATATTCTTTATTATAGGTTGATCATTTCCATAAATAACCCAAATCACTATAAATCCACAATAAAAACGTAGATAAAAATCCACTATTACTCCTTAAATGAAATCCCATAGAATTCAATTTTCCATGGGCATATAGTGCTCCCAAAAAAGTGAACATCTTTCAAAATAACATTCATCACTTAATCAACAAATCATTTTATTATACCAAGGGTATTCATTTTATAAGACATAAGATCCCAAATAAACTTATCATTGATCAATAAAACTAAAAATAATAGTCACGCTAACCAGGGACTTCACGTAGTCCAGTGGTAGGCGATAAATCCCAATCGCACTTTGGTTGTGGGTTCGATTCCCACAACTTTGTCCGACGCGATGGGTTGTCACACGGTCTGTGTGTTGTCCTTTTTCAAAAACTATATTTTATAACATTGTCAAAATGAGATAAATTCATTAAAATAACCATAACATAATTTAACCACAAATTTTATCTCATACCTTTCATTTTCATCCCAAATTATAATAACTTGTAATTGCCTCAAACCCGATGATCATATAAAACCAAATTGTTATTTATAACTTTATCCATAAGAGAAAAGATAATTCTTCCTAAAATATCATTCTCACATGGAAAACTGCAGGGTTACAAATAAAAGAGAAAATTATTCCAAAGTAAACTCATCCACAAGGAGCACTAATACTTTTTAAACATTTCTTCAACCATTTATTTCCACATAGCTTCTTCTTTGGCCAAGAAAATATCCTATAGAATAGGGCATTCACTCGGGTAATGTCCAGGTCCCCTACATTTACGGAAAATGACTATAAATGGATTCTTGTGACCATTTTCATCTTCTTCCATAGTACTCTTCATTTTTCTTTGGAAATTTTTCACTTTATGTCCTTCCTTCCTGCACGTAATGCATTTCTTTGTCCCATTGAGACACTATCCTGGGTGTCTCCTTCCACATTTCCGGGATAATGGAAATTCAGAATTCCTTTCCCATGGTCTCCACTGCTGGAGCCCTTATCATTCATCACCTTCCTCTTCTTTGTTGAGTCCAGGAATTGGTTAATATATATATTGTTGATCATATTTTTGGAAACTTGATTTGGCATGAAGACAATATTTTTAAGTGAATCAACATTCCATTTTACTGCTCATTGTCACCACTGTTCCCACCTTGTACATCATTCTCAAAGTCACTATGACTTCCTTGGAATCCATCGATTAACTAAATCCAGAAATCATTGTGTGAGTAACAGAAGTCATAAAATCATTTAGAGAATATCATGTCACCATATTCTCAATTTGAAACACATTAGGATTAACCAATTTCATTTACTCTCATCTTATATATAATACTTCAAATCGGTTTGTAAAGAAAATGTAAATTATCCTAAGCATATCCCCTGGGAGTTTCGTAACCAAGAGTGCATTAAGGCCCGTTTTCGTGCACTAGTTCTCGTTCGAGTCTAGCTCAAAGTGGTGTTTTCAGGTTTTACCCCTAGGTACATCTGTGCCAGAGCCGAATAAATAGAAATAGAAATTTCAAACTCCATTATTGATTTGATAACATACAAAACATACACCCATGAAAGAAGGATCATACAATTATGATGTAAATATGAATGAATTGAAGTATATTACACAATGAATACAAACATGGGCAGTACACACACCACATGTAATAAATAATTGGTGAACAATGGAATTCTCACGGAATTAAAAGTGAGATAAGAAACCCCTTACTCTATACTTTTTCCTTGGTCGAGGGTAGGTTAAAATCCTGTATAATGGTGAAATAATTTTTATTGAATTATAAAAGAATCATATGCATTAATATGATTTCATATATGATCTTTTAACATTGATTTGTTAATAATATCTTGGAATTATCGTCGTTTCGGGTGTTAACGGGTTCATTTTCTTTTATATTCTTTGTTATTTGAGCCATATTTGTTACTAATGGGATGTATATTATTCATATCCATAATTATTTCAAATCTTTAAACATTATTTTTAATCATTAAATGAGAATTAGTCTTGAATGGATACGATGGAGAATTAATCTCATCGCGTTTGTGGAGACGGTAGTCCGTACGTACGCACGATCGACAATATCGTTCTTTTGATATTAAAATAATATTTAATTTTATTGTATATCATATATTAATAATAATTATCATGTTATATTTATTATTTACATTAATTACACATCATTATTATACCCATCCAAATAATAATGTTTTGAATAACAATTACATCACGACGTGGAGATGGTAAGCCGTACATACGCACGTATGGTGACAAGTCATTAAAAGGATTGATAGAATACTGAAATATGGTTGTACCATGTTTATAATAACATCATAGTATATATAATATACAGGAGTTATTATTTTATAATGGTAATAACAATGAAAGAAGAAGAGGAAGAAGAAAGGAACTTGAAAAAGGGTGGTGAAATCATTACCTCTTCTTCGGGTTCTTCCTTTTGATTTGATCAAAAGGGCTCCATAGGATGGCTTTATGACTAAAGGAAGGGCTCTAGGATGAAGTGGGGGAAGTTGAGAGAGTATTTGGGAAGAGTTTGGCCGAACCAAAAGGCTTTGAACGTGTAAATTAATGAGAAGGGAGAGTGCCCTTTTAAAGGAGGGGTGAGGGGCACCTTTGGAAAAGCTAGAAATATTATTTTATAATAAATTCATATTCAGTTTATAATGGCTCAAAATTGGATTATTTAAATGTTAAGGTGGGGATAGGTCGAAAAACACCCAACCAATAGGGTTTAGATAGGTTTGGGTTACTATATTATCCTTATCTTTAAGTATTAACTCTTAGTTAATTAGTTTCACTTTTACAATGTCTCTTTGTATTTTTATATTATATGGTTAATAAACGTACTATATACATCCAACCGACCCCAAGTGATCCATTAATGGTACAACTATCATGATATAAGTATCCTGGATGAACCTTATATTTTGATGAATTTAATATCAATTAATAAAATAATATTTGTTTTAAAAATGCTTTTATGTCAATTTTGACACTATTCAATAGTTGATTTTTTGTAAAAATTATAACAGAATGATTACTTCAAAAAAAATTAATTAAATAATTCCTAACATGTCATATTAACCTATAAAATTACTTTAATTCATAAAAAGTCTCAAATTATATTTATTTGGGTATTTATAATATCAATTATCTTAATTTTTCACTATTATGGTAATTACTACATCATCATGGTGTCATAAATAAATGAAATTATTTAATGTCTGAAAATTATAAATAAAATATCATTATGTAGGAAGTATTTTTAGATTTTTAATGAATATTTATAGTTGAAATTTTAACATATATAACCCTTTGTAAAAATTGTTTTCCTAAAAGATATATGCTTATGTCATTTTTGTATTTATTTTAACTTAATTAAAATAAAGTTTCCCTATCACCTACAAGTGGCTCCATGGGGTCCCAAAATCGACCAAAATATGCCCATGGTCGGACATGTATCCACTAATAAGGTTAGGACACATTTTAGGGTAATTTAGTATTATAATAATATTATTTTTTTAACCCTTATTTAATGGATTTACCCATTAACCATGGTAAATAAAATATTTACCGAAGTAATTATTCAAAATGTCTAAAAATAAAAGTTACATATTTACACAATTTGAAAATCCTGATTCCAAATATGGAATCTATTTTTCCAAATTCAAAACACAGAAGTGGCAGAAATTAATTTAAAATTAATTCCCGCAGTCAAAATAAAAAACGTGTTTTTAAGATATAATAACTATCAAAAGATTGATACTTATTTATGTTCGGTTTAATTTTGAAATTATTTCCAATGACAAAAATTGTATTAAATGGTAAAAATAAATTCTAAATATACTTTAAAACCACTCAAATTCATAATTAATCATTGTTAATTATTTTGATTAAAAAAGTTCTTTTTAATTAAAATTTAGTAATTTTCACTATTCATCAAAATCTGAAAGTTATCTGAAAAGTACCAAAATTTCACCCGAAGCTAATTTTGATATTAAGAATCCAAAAATAAAGTCCATTTTTAATGATAAAATGTATAAAATTTCAAAAAGTAGGTATTACTATTCATAACGGTTAGTTAGATTGGTTGTGGTGTGTGTTAGAACTTGATGTTGCGTACAACACACGATATTGCATTATTAAAAGAGAAGCATATCGTAGAAGCTTGGGGTGTTACACCCATGAGAAAATTATGTCACTCCAATAAATTGACTCAGTAGTCAAAGTATTGTGAGAAAACTCACTCAGGAATAAGGGAACTCACCCTCAATATAAAAGTCACCTAGAAGTTGTATAGTTGTCACACTATATGATGAGAATAGGATACTACACAAAATCCTAAAAAAAATGGTCCAAGGGAACACACTCAACCAACACTAGTCTTGGGAATATCACACAATCTCTCAACTTAGTTGAGCTAATAACAAAGAGGAATTCAACCAGTCCTTAAGGAATACACTATGTTTCCCTAGGGGTATGTAATGTCCCGGTTCCGGGTACCACTCCACGGGTGCCCCGAACCCGGTTTGCCACGTGACCTCAAGCACATTTCCCCAAATGCCAGAGGCTGCCGACTAGTAGCGAGGGCCCAGGTCTGATAGTGGGAAAACTATACCCTCATTTGTCAAAGTGTAGCACAGTGGAATATAAAATAAACGTACAAGAACAACAGAAGCAGTAAAACATACACAACTGAAATTAACAACTGTAGTGGACATAACCAACTAGTATATAAAATGATGCAACATGCCTCAATTCTATGAAAACAACCAGAACATGTTACACTGCAATACAATACAATAAAACTGAAATACACGTACAGGAAAACAAAACAGAATAGCCAGTGGCATCATGAGCCAATGCTCGATCTCATGCTCTCCTACTCCAAACCAGAAATCAAGTACCTGTATAGGGACTCTTTCCCCTATCAACACCTATAGAAAAGTAATCTGTTTGGGCTGCAAATCATGACCCAAACAGGGTGCAAGAAATATATCTCAGTAGGCACCCACCAAAGGCCCGTGCCCAACTGTGTGTAAACATGAAACAACAGTGTGCAAAAGTAAAATGTAATAAACTAAGCAGTACTCAAAAGTAACAAACGTACCAGTTATATTGCCATTTAATTGTTCATTTACTCAATTTAATATAAGAAAACACCACAGTGAATTTCTAATTAAATAGTTAGTGTCCACAGACACTCAACCCTTACCCTCAGGTAATTAGGAACGTAAGTCGCAGTTAATTTCCCACAGGCATAACAGATTTTTCCCTCAGGCGTACATAGTGTTGCCCTCAGGCATAGAGTCTATTTCCCACAGGCACAGAAGAAGTTTCCCTCAGGCCAAAATAACCACTTCCCATAGGCTAAAGGCAACACTTCCCTCGGGCTAAGTAAAGCACTTCCCTCAAGATAAGAAAGTAAATGGGCCATTCCCAACATTTAAACAAACATTCACAAGCAATTCCTTTCAAGGAAATTCTACAATCATTACTTTAGAGGCATTCCCTCGGGTATCCTGGCCAAATGGCTAAACAGAAAAACGTACCCCCGGGGTGGTCCTGGATCCAACAACTGATCCCAAACAGAATTTCTACAACATTTATTTAATCACCTATACAATTCTAGGTATCAAAAATAGCAACATCCTCAGCCACACGACACCCCACATATGGGTTCGTAGCTAAAAAATACACAAAACACATGACAGTTGGAATATAAACACCAAGACACCTACCTTAAACGCCAATGAATGATATACATGAACGTTGATTCCAGAAATTCCCAACAATGGCGTAGATCTGAGGTAAAGGAATTCTCTCTTTAACGCAAATAACTTCCCTTAGAGGAAGAATTGGAAAGAGACACACCAGGAGAATAGAGTTCTTACCCACACGGTTCCAACGAGATCGACAGAGGTGGAATTAGATTCCCTACGTGCGTTCGGCAGATCTACAAAGCCTCAGCCTCCTCTCCCGAGCTCCTTCTTCCCGTTCTAAGCCTTCCATGTGAATAGGGAAGCCTACTTACCATTTTAAGCCAAAAAAACAAAGTACATGGTGTGTATTTCTGAGTAGACGGCGTGTACTTCCCATTTATAAACTATTCCTCTGGCGGCTTCCCGCCAGCGTGGCACTGATCATCTGCCGACATGACAACACGACATGTCTCCTTGAGTACACGGCGTGTTCAGTCGCACAGCTGGCCACCGCCCAACTATTTGCCTACCGACTGACTATACGGCGTGTAAGGGACCACTACACGGTATTTAGTCGGTTCCTACACCATTCATTGCCTACATGGGTATACGCCCTGTGTACTCATCCCACACGGCCAAAAGTACATGGTGTGTGGAAAAAGTACACGGCGTGTAATTTCAAAATTTGGGATTTTTCCCCATTTTCCATATTTTCTAAAAAAAACTTATGGAAAAGAGAAAAGAAGAAGCCCGTACCACAAAACTAAGAACCGGGTTCCTACAAACTTCCCCTCTTAAAGCAATTCATCCCCGAATATCCATTCCAATGGTGGCAAAGATAATGTCTTGAACAACTCTGGCCACTGAGCACATACTTCGGTCTCCCACTCCCAGGTTTCGTCCTACACTCGGCCATGCTGCCATAGAACACGTACGAGAGGAACTACCCGGACTCGGAGAACCTTCGTGCTCCTGTCAACGACACGAATCAGATGCTCCTCAAAGGATGCATCTGCCTCGAGCTCATCCTCATCGGGCTGAATGATGTGAGACATGTATGAATGATAGCGGTGCAACTAAGATACATGGAAGACGTCGTGCATGGCTCGCTACCTCTGTGGTAACTGCAACTGATAGGAAACCGGCCCGACTCTCTCCAGAATCTCAAATGGCCCCACATACCTCGGTGAAAGTTTACCATGTCTCCTGATCAGTCTGTGTCCCAAGCTCGTCGAAACATGCAAGAAAACATGATCCCTGACCATGAACTCCAAGGGTCGTCTGCGGCGATCAGCATAAGATTTTTGACGAGACTTCACGGTAGCCATCTGCTTCTAAATTAACTAGACCTGCTCAGAAGTATCTTGTACGAGACGTGGTCCTAGTAAATCTGCCTCACCTACCTCTAACCAGCACAAAGGTGATCGACATGGCCTACCATATAAAGCCTCATATGGTGCCATCTCAATATTTTCTTGAAAGATGTTGTTATAGGAAAACTTGACTAAGGGTACATTTTTTTTCCCAAGAGCCCCCAAAGTCTAGGACGCATGCACGCAGCTTGTCCTCAAGCACCTGTATCGTACGCTCTGACTGGACATCGGTCTGAGGGTGGTAAGCTGTGCTCAGATGCACCTGTGTACCTAGTGCCCTCTGAAAACTCTGCTAGAAACAAGATGTAAAACGTGTGTCCCTATCTGAAACTATAGAATGAGGCACCCCATGAAGATGTATGATCTCTCGGATATACAATTTCATGAGCTTGTCAACACCGAAGGTCTCCTTGATCGGCAATAAGTGAGCTACATTTGTGAGTCTATCCACAACAATCCACAAGGCATCATTTCCTCTAGGTGAACTCGGCAACCCCATCACGAAATCCATCGTGACATCATCCCATTTCCACTCCAGAATTGGTAACTGCTATAACAGTCTGACTGGCCACTGATTCTCAGCCTTCACCTGCTGAAAGGTGGAACACCTCGTAACAAAACCAGCCACATCTTTCTTCATACACAGCCACCAGTACTGACATCTCAAGTCATGGTACATCTTGGTAACCCTGGGATGAACTGCCCAAGCTGAAGCATGAAACTCCCACATCAGCTCCTCGCGTATATCCCCTGGAACCCACACTCGTCCATGGAAACGCAATACTTCATCATTGCCTATCATCCACCAAGGAGGAGGGTCCTCACTTTCCACCAACTCCAGTAGAATGAGGCCTTCCGAATCAGATAATTGTCTCATCCTCACTCTATCTAGGAGGGTAGAATTCACAGCTAAGGATGAAAGATAAGTCTTCCCCTGACTTTTGTGCACCTCCAGATGCATCTCAGAGAACAAACCCATGAGCTTCTACTCGCCAATAGCATCCTACACATCCTATATCTGAGTCTTCCTACTTAGTACATCAGCTACTACATTACCCTTACCAGGTGTATGGGAAAGCTCGAGGTCGAAGGAATGAAGGTATTCAACCCACCTTCGCTGTCTCATATTCAAGTCATGCTAAGTAAAGATATACTTGAAACTTTTGTGGTTGGTGAAAACCAAAAAACATTCTCCTAAGAGATAATGTCTCCAACAGCGCAACACATGCACAACTGCAGCCAACTCGAGATCATGCGTCGGGTAATTCCACTCATGTGGCCTCAACTGCTGAGACCTATACGCAATAACTCGTTCTCCCTAAATCAACACTGCTCCCAGCCCAATACCTAATGCATCACAGAAAACTGTATAGCTCTTCCCCTTCTCTGGAAGTATCAGGATCGGTGCTGATGTCAACCTTCCCTTTAGGTCTTGAAAGGTTGTCTCACAAGCTTCTGTCCAAATGAACTTCACACCCTTCTTAGTCAAACCTGACAACGGCGCTGCTAAGCGGGAGAAGTCCTAGATGAAGCATCTGTAGTAACCATCCAACCCTAGGAAACTCTGTATCTCAAACACATTATTAGGATACTCCCAGGAAACTACTACTCTCACCTTCTCTGGGTCTACCGAAACTCATGCCTCTAATATGATGTGACCCAGGAAGTGAATCTGGTCCATCCAAAAGTGGCACTTTGAGAGCTTAGCATATAGATGATGCTCTCTCAGTGTAATAAATACGATCTCAAGATGGGTGGCATGGTCATGTCGAGTATGAGAGTGCACCAAGATGTTGTCCACAAATACTACCACAAAAGAGTCCATATAAGGATAGAACACACTATTCATCAGATCCATGAAAACTGATGGCGCGTTTGTAATGGCCCGGGTTTTGGGGTCCATTACTTTGTGAAAATATCATGTTGGGTTTTCTGGTCTGGGAATCACGGTTGTGTAGGCCTAACGGTAGCCTTAGCCTATAGGTGTCAGGCCTACCGGTAGCTCAGTCTACCCGTAGCCGCAGCCTACCGGTAGCTCTGGCTACCGGTAGCTCAGTCTACCGGTAGCTGCAGCTACCCGTGGCTCTGTCTACCGGTAGCTCAGTCTACAGGTAGCTGCAGCCTACCGGTATCTCGACATACCGGTAGCTATAGCATACCGGTAGCTGGGTCTACCGGTAGCTGCGGCCTACCGGTAGCTCGTTCTACCGGTAGCTCCAGCATACCGGTAGTTGTAGCATACCGGTAGCTGTGGCCTACCGGTAGCTCAGTCTACCGATAGCTGCAGCCTACCGGTGGCTCGGCCTACCGGTCGCTGCAGCCTACTGGTAGCTAGGCTACCGGTAGCCATCACTCACCGGTCTCCCTCGGCCACCGGTGGCTCTGGCCTACCACGCGGATTCTTTCTAGTGGGGTTCCTTCATGCGTAATTAGGGTTTTAAACCCAATTCTGACTCGTTTAGGCATGTTTTAAAGGCCGGTAACACCCATAAATGTTTTAATTAATTAATTAATGAATTAATGAGTCGGTTTAAACCACCCGACCCCTTTAATAATGTGTGGGGCCGCGTGGCCAACCCACGACCTCGTGCCTTATGCGGTTTCGCGTTCTTATCTCAACCGTCTGCAACCCTTATAAACTAAAGGGTTAGGCATGGTTTCTTCCTTCCTGGATTGCGGCTTTTTACGAACAGCTTTTGGTGCATCGGGAGAGCCGCATCATTATGCGTAAAGTTCCGCGCCTGGCCTAAGCGTTGATAGACGAGGCGATTTTCTTTCAGGCGAACCGCATCGCTATCCGTGAAGTTTCATCCCCTTCCTAAGTGTCGATCATCTATCAGAAAGTATGGAATTTCTCCGTCTTCTCTCTCTCTTTTGTATCATGCGGGGTGGGTGTCCTTTTGTTATGGTAGAATTGGATAAACCAGACCTAAATAAAGATAATGAACGGATTCTATAAAGAATGAATGGGGGCTATGACCATTGATGTTGTTTATATTATGATCATCTTTCCGAGTTATGTTGGCTTATACCTTCTGAAAATCGAGGCCATTGGTGGTCGTTGTCTGTGCACTATTGAACCCCTTGTAGTGTTTTAAATGGTTGTTTTGTAATTGTAAACTTCTGCTGTGAAAAGTAAATTGGTTAATCATGTATACCCGGCTGAATAGATTGAATGCACCAGGATCGATCCTTCTATAATAACCCCCGGTAAAGCACACAGAAATTGAAATCATGGAGCATGTAAAATCTATTAAATCTAAAAATACAGGCATGACCCTGCTTTGTGTCAGTGGTATTGGTTGGTTGTTTCCTTTTTTGGGCTGATTGTTGGAGATGTGGGAGGGGATGAGGTCCCCTGTTTTTATACTCTCAATGGTTGTGGAATTAGGGATGGGATCCCCTGTTGTTATGGATTCATTATTTGCGAGTTTTAAGACCGGGTGGTTACCTTGTTTATATCACGAATTGGCGTGGGATCCTCTGTTGTTGAGAACCGGGTGTGGGTGTTATGGTTGATTCTTGACTGTTTACTTTCCTAGACTTGTGCATAGGCTTACAAGTTTCTCAGTAGTTCTTAAACATATTTAAAATTTATCACTAAGCATGAAACAAGAATGGGAGAAAGGGGTTTATTGGCGAGAGTTGTGACTTGAACTTAGTGTTGTTTGTGCTCTTTAGGAGGGCTGGAGTAAAAACCTAAACTTTGGTTGAGTGCTTGTTACCTATACTTATATACTATTAGGTTTGTGTTTCTTATTCACGCACCACCCATGTTAAGCACTTAGTGCCGAACACCCCCATTTCATGGGGTAGGGTGTTTTTTCCAACACTATTTTTAGTGGCTGGTTATTAGCTCCTTTTCTGCTCCCTTTCCCGGATATCCCAAGTATCTTCGGGTAGGCTGTGATGGCCTGAGGTCCATTATTAGCCCAAGAACCTTTGGGTGGGGTAGTGTGGTGGTTGGCCAGGTGTGTGCGGCAGGTGGTTTCCCAAGTGTCTTCGGGATGAGGCCCATGTGTCTTTGGGCGTGGTAGTGGATCTTCTAGCCAGGTGTCTTAGCGCGTGGTAGTGGTTGTTCTGGCCTAGGTGTTTGAAGGTGTGGTTACGTGTGATAGTTGTGTCCCATGTGTGTGTGAGTGGGTTTCGGCAGTGGGACTGCGTGTGGTTGCGGCCCAGGTGTGTGCGGGCGGGTGTGGCAGTGGGACTGCAGGGAGAATGGGGGGATTGGTTCGATGCGTAGGATGTCTCAATAACCTATGGGAAAGTGGTGTGGGGTACCCAAACATCAATGTGCTCTTATTATATATATTAATTGACTTGCATTATGTGGTGAGTGTAGCCAGTGAGTGGGACGGGTGAACTCCTTGATAGTGTTGGTTGTCTGCTTCTCATGGGACTTTAGTACATTCCCCCACTTGTGCACAAGAGTATTTGGTTTTCCCTACTGAGTTTACTTTTATGCTCACCCTACGTATATAAAACTGCTTTCAGGTTTCCAGGAGGACTTCAGGGATCAAGGAGGACCATACTAGCTCAGACCTTGGGGCAGTTGCAGTTGTTTTTTCTTCTTTTGGTACTTACCTTTGTGGTCATCTTTTGTACTTTGTGGCTTTTACTTTTGGAACATGCATGTGGGAATGGTTTACTTTTGGCTGTACTTTTCTTTTACATTGGTGTTTTTGGGTTCCATCTTCTTATCTCCCGATCTTATAAATCAGAAAGGGGTAATTCCTTCCTTTTGTGTGAAATTCTATACCCTTGGTGCTAGTCGCCACTCCGGGGCCTATTGAAGGCGGGTCTCCGGGGGTCATTATCTCTCCTTAAACATAAAGAAGGAAGGTCCTGGAAATCTACAGACCCTTCCCTCGTTTTGGTGAAGGCAGGTCCTGACAGAATGGTATCAGATCGACATTGAGAGATAGGAAGGAGTCTGAAGTTAGGCACAGTGAGGATTTCATGGGATGGTAAGGAAACAGTATTGGGTGACCTCGGTGCGTGAAATTAGGTCAGAGAAGACTGGCTAGGACACAGGATTTTAGGGCCCCCCGTGATCCAATGCAAGGACTCTGGACCTACCGAACGACCAAGTGATGCCACACTGATTGTAGGGTAGAGACCCTAGGAAGGGTACATGAATCATAATGACTTGTGTTCTCATGTTTCTGGGGTGTTTTGGGAATTTATAATTAACAAAATGTTTAAGAAGTTTTAAAACCAATATTTTTCACTACTTGGGCTTAGGCATTCCTTGTTTACCTTGCAGTTATGGCACCTGGAAGGCGACCGTGTGCGGTACAGGTGATCGAGGCCCCGTAGACTACCTTGGCCGATCGAAAGAGAGCTGACCGAGAAAAGGAGGATGACCAGTGGCAGAGGATTCTTCGGGCCTTCCAGTGACAGACCCTCGAGAAGTATGAGCGTAGCACCTCTGACATGAAGACGGAAGGATGGCCAGAGGAGCTAGTGATAGCCTTCGGCCTGATTCGGGGCCCGACTGAGTACTGGGTTCCTCTGGCATTCATCAAGATGTGAGGAACGGCATGTCAGTGGTGGACGCTTTACCTGGGGGAGAGGAGAGAGGCTGAGGTGGCATGGGCTGATTTCGAGAGGGAGTTCCGGGAAAAATTCCTCTCTTCGAAAATGAAGGCGGAAAAGAGACAGGAGATACTCTCCCTCCAGTAGGGGAGTATGTCCGTGAGGCAGCTAGGGATCAAGTTCAAGGACCTCCTACGTTTTCCTCCGGACCACTTTCCCGATGAGGAGTCTCAGGCAAGACGTTTGGAGGAGGCGCTCTGACCCTCCCTCCAGTATGATGTTACCCCTTTACCCTTCCGACATACTTGGAGGTCCAGAAAAATTCCAAAGTGGTGGAGGGGATTCATGCTCTAGGAGGAGTGTCATGAGAAGGGATCCAGTTGGGACCATCGAAGGAGAAGGCTATCAGCACCAGGCCTCTAGCGTCAGGACCCTCTAGGTTCCGACCGGCAGGGAGCAGGCCGCAACAGTTTCAGTTTCGATCCCCTGGTCCTCGCCCTTTTCCTTTGGGCTCAAGACCGTGATGCTTCGTCTATGGGAGCCCTGGGAATCTCCATAGTCAGTTCCCGGACCGGGTACAGTAAGTCGGTGGCGGACAGCCCCACCACCCAGCCCAGCAGCAGCTTCCAGCCAAACCTTTCCAGCAGCAGCAGCAGGGACAGCGAGCTCCCGCTCCTCCGAGGGAAGACATAGGAGGAGGAGGCCGACCTCAGGGCCCTCCTCAGGGACCTCGTCTGGGGAATGGTTGGCGAGGTGGCTGAAAGCCAAGGGGTAGGGGAGCTGGGCATGGACAGTTACATGCCGCAGAGGTAGCAGTTCGAGCAGGGCCGTAGGTTATTTGAGGTACGATCAGTTTGTTTAGTACCCTTGCTTATGCCTTGTTCAATACCGGAGCTTCGCACTCCTTTGTTGCACCCAGTCTAGCCCGTGCATTAGGTCTAGATGCCAAGAGACTTCCAGTGCCCCTATTGTTGAGAACACCAGTTGGAGGTCAGACTAACTTTTTGTTTGTTTGTCGGAAATGCAGACTGATGATAGGTCCACATCAGTCGGTTAGGGATCTTCTTCTGCTACAAATACAGCCATACGATGTCATCCTGGGCATCGACTAGCTATTATTGGTGTGTGACGTCATCGATTGCATCTGAAGAAGAGTCGTGTTCTCAGACTTGGGAAGCCGACGTGTTGTTTTCACCAGCGAGCGGAGCAGTCAGAAGGGCGACAGGCGAGGGTAACCCCTCCTCTCCTTGTTAGATGAGCTGTGAATAGGGTGGGTAGATACTGAAATGGTGGAAGTGACAGAGATCATCCACGGGTTTATGGACGTCTTCCCTGAGGAAGTGACTACTCTACCCCCTCGATGTGATATCGAGTTCGGGATAGACCTGCAGCCCAGCGCTCGTCCGATCTCGATGGCTCCTTACCGGATGGCACCTTTAGAGCTATGGGAGTTGCAGATCCAAATTGATGATCTGATGAAGAGGGGTTATGTTCGACTGAGTGCGTCACCTTGGGGTGCTCCAGTCTTATTGGAAAAGAAGGCAGATAGTGGCCCCAGGTTGTGCATAGACTACAGGAGGCTGAATTAGGTGACGATCAAGAATCGCTACCCTCTTCCAAGGATAGACGATCTTTTCGACCAGCTGAAAGGGCAGGATGGTTCTCGAAGATCGACCTGTGGTCTGGGTATCACCAGTTGAGAGTGAAGGAGGGCGACATCCCGAAGACGGTGTTCAGATGAAGGTATGGACACTTCGAGTTCGTGGTTATTCCCTTCGGCGTTACGAACGCCCCAGCTGTGTTCATGGGGCTTATGAACTCCATCTTCCAGGAGTACTTGGATCAGTTTGTGGTTGTGTTCATCGACGATATCCTGATCTATTAGAGATCAAAGGAGGACCATGCAGAGCACCTGAGGACAGTTTTGGAGGTCCTCTGACATCATCAGCTCTATGGGAAGTTGTCGACATGCATTTTTTGGACGTGAGAAGTGCACTTCCTCAGGCACGTGGTGTCCGAGCAGGGGGTAGCGGTGGACCCGTCAAAAGTTGAGGCAGTTGTTTCTTGGGCAGCACCCTAGAATGTGGCAGAGGTCCGTAGTTTCCTTGGGATGGCAGGTTACTATCGGAGGTTTGTACCCAACTTTTCCCGAGTAGCATCCTCTTTGATAGCCCTTACCAAGAAAGACCAGGTTTTTGTGTGGAGCGAGCAGTGAAAGTCAGCCTTCAGCTATCTGAAGGAGAAATTGGTTAGAGCCCTAGTGCTAAGATTACCAGAACAAGGGGCGGTTTATGAGGTATTCTGTGATGCTTCAAGATAGGGCATGGGGTGTGTGTTGATGCAGCAACAAGGGGTGATCTCTTATGGGTCCAGGCAGCTATGGCCTCATGAGCGTATTTACGCCACCCACGACCTAGAGCTTGCAGCAGTCATTTTTGCGCTGAAGTTATGGCCGAACTACCTCATCGGAGAGCACTTTGTGGTCTTCACAGACCACAAAATCTTGAGGTATATCTTCTCCTAGCGGGACATAAACTTGCAACAGCGGAGATGAGTGGAGTTCCTCTAGGATTACGACTTTGAGATCTCTTATACTTAGGGAAAGGGCAATATAGTGGTCAATGCCTTGAGTAGGAGGACGCATAAGGATGCAGTCCGAGAGTCGGCAGATGCCTGGAAGGCAATGGAGGACTTGGTTGCCTTACACCTGAATGTGAATATGGTTAGCGATAGAGGTTTCCTATATCAGATGATAATGCAGTTATCTCTATTTCAGCAAGTGGAGGAGTCTCAGGGGGGAGACATAGAGTGCGAAGTAATGCGTGACCGAGTTGACCAGGGCAATGCTCTGGAAGGATGGACAGAGGATGGTCAGAACCAGATGCTTTTCCAGGGAAGGTTGTTCGTTCTGAAGGCAATGCGCGGAAGGTTTCTCATTGAGTTCCACAAATCACCCCTGGTGGAACACCCAGGAGTTTCCATGATGTACCAGGGACTGAAGAGGCAGTTTTGGTGGCCCGGAGTTAATCTAGAAGTGGCAGAGTTTGTGGCCAAGTGCTTAGTGTGTCAGAAAGTGAAGGCTAAACACCAAGTTCCAAGTGGGATACTACAGCCTCTAGATGTCCCTGAGTGGAAGTGGGATGACATCTCAATGGATTTCGTCACGGGAATACCCAAGGTCCAAGGGGGATATGGTGACATCTGAATGGTAGTGGACAGGTTGATGAAATCAGCTCACTTTCTGGCGATCAGGGAGTCGAGTGTAGTGGACGCTTTGGCTCAAAGGTACGTGGATGAGGTGGTGCGGTTGGAAGGGATTCTGAGGTCTATAGTCTCAGATAGGGATGCACGATTTACCTCGCGAGTCTGGAGAGGATTGCAGCATTCTTTTGGCACCCAGCTACGCCTTAGTACTACTTTCCACCCCCAGACAGATGGACAGACAGAGCGCACCATCTAGACCTTGGAGGATATGTTGAAGGCATGTGTTTTTTACTCAGGGGGATCATGGGTGCGATACTTGCCTCTGGTAGAGTTTCCCTACAATAATAGCTACCACTCTACCATCGGTATGGCCCCATTTGAAGGATTTTATGGGAGGCCATGCCGTTCACCTCTATGTTGGACCGAATTAGGAGAGGCAGGAATCCTTGGCCCGGAAGTGGTGCAGAGCACGACAGAGAAGGTTCAGCTCATACAGGAAAGGATGAAGGTGGCCCAGGACCGACAGAAGTAGTATGCTGATACCAGGAGGAGGCCCTTGGATTTTGAGGTTGGAGACCACGTGTTCTTGAAGGTCTCCCCTCAGGGTGGGAAGAGGAGGTTTGGCAAGGGGAGTAAGCTTTCTCCTAGGTTCATCGGACCCTTCGAAGTGTTGTGGCGGGTCGGCGAAGTGTCTTATCAGCTAACGTTACCACCGCCTCTACTGAGGATACATGATGTCTTCAATGTGTCTCAGCTCCTCCGGTATATGCATGACGATTCACACATCCTTGATTGGGGTGAGCTGGACATCGAGGACGACGTGACTTTTGTGGAGAGACCTGTGATGATCGAGGATCGCAAGGAGAAGGTGCTTCGTGGTCGAACCATTCCCTTGGTTCATGTGTTGTGGAGACACGGTGGGATTGAGGAGAGTATGTGGGAGAGGGAAGCACAGATGTGTACCCAGTACCCAAAGTTGGTTTGAGTTTTGTTCTTTGTTGTACCTGTTGTAGTAGAATGTTTTGTCTTTTTGACTATGGAGTGTACGGGTTTCCTTTCCTCTGGATGTGTGTGAAAAGCCCTGTCTATGGGGGAGGAGAGGACCCAACCCTAATCAAGATGCATTAAGGTGGATGCGATTGAACCCGTGCAGGCGAGTCAGTGCCGCCCAAAGCCGATAATATCTTGACATGGGGGAGGAGACTCCCCAACCCACATGTCTGGGCTGTTGGCATGGTATGTTGCTTGGTTCTTGACAGGAAAGTGTTTTTAGTAAGCATGGGTTCACTCCTAAGAGGTATCTTTCGAGGTGGTTATTCAGACCCTCTCTTTCCTTCAGGTTTGTTTTGATTCTCGAGGATGAGAATCGTTTAAGAGGTATCTGATGTAATGGCCTGGGTTTTGGGGTCAATTACTTTGTGAAAATCTCGTGTTGGGTTTTCTAGTCTGGGAATCACGGTGGTGTAGGCCTACCGGTAGCCTTAGCCTATCGGTAGCAGGCCTACCAGTAGCTCGGTCTACCCGTAGCCGCAGCCTACTGGTAGCTCTGTCTACCGGTAGCTCAGTCTACCAGTAGCTGTAGCCACCGGTGGCTCTGTCTACCAGTAGCTCAGCCTACCAGTAGCTGCAGCCTACCGGTAGCTCGGCCTACCGGTAGCTCCAGCATACCGGTAGCTGGTTCTACCAGTAGCTGCGGCCTACCGATAGCTCGGTCTACCAGTAGCGGTAGAATACCGGTAGCTGCAGCATACCGGTAGCTGCGGCCTACCAGTAGCTCGGTTTACCGGTAGCTGCAGCATACCAGTAGCTCATCCTACTAATAGCTGCAGCCTACCGGTAGCTCATTCTACTGGTGGCCACAACCTACCGGTCGCTCGGCCTACCGGTGGTTTCAGCCTACCGGTAGCTCGGCTACCGATAGACGACACCCACCGGTAGCCCTCGGCCACCGGTGGCTATGGCCTACCACGCGGGTTCTTTCCTGTGGGGTTACTTCTTGCGCAATTAGGGTTTTAAACACAATTCTGACTCGTTTAAGCGTGTTTTAAAGACCGGTAATGCCCATAAATGTTTTAATTAATTAATTAACGAATTAATGAGTCGGTTTAAACCGCTCGACCCCTTTATTAACGTGTGGGGCCGCGTGGCCAACCCATGACCCCACGCCTTACGCGGTTTCACGTTCTTATCTCAACTGTCTGCAGTCCTTTGAAACTAAAGGGTTAGGCATGGTTTCTTCCTTCCGGAATCGCGGCTTTTCACGAACAGCTTTTGGTGCATCGGGCGAGATGCATTGTTATGCGTAAATTTCCGCGCCCGACCTAAGTGTTGATAGACGAGGCGATTTTCTTTCAGGCGAACCCCATCGCTATCTGTGAAGTTCTGCCCCCTGCCTAAGTATCGATCGTCTATCAGCAGGTAGGGAATTTCTCCTTCGTCACTCTCTTTTGCGTATCATGCGGGGTGGGCGCCCTTTTTTCGGTAGAATTGGATAAACCAGACCTAAATGAAGATAATGAACGGATTCTATAAAGAATGAAGGGGGTCTGTGATCGTTGATGTTGTTTATATTATGATCATCTTTCCGAGTTATGATGGCTTACGCCTTCTGAAAATCGAGGTCGTTGGTGGTCGTTGTCTGTGCACTAATGAACCCCTCGTAGTGTTTTAAATGGATGTTTTGTAATTGTAAACTCCTACTATGAAAAGTAAATTGGTTAATCATGTATACCCGGATGAATAGATTGAAAGAACCAGGATCGATCAATCTGTAATAACCCTTGGTAAAGAACAAGGAAACTGAAATCATGGAGCGTGTAAAATCTTTTAAATCTGAAAATACAGGCATGGCCCTGCTTTGTGTCGGTGGTAGTGGTTGGTTGTTTCCTTTTTCGAGCTGATTACTGGAGATGTGGGAGGGGGTGAGATCCCCTATTTTTATACTCTCGATGGCTGTGGAATCGGGGATGGGATCCCCAGTTGTTATGGATTCAGTATTTGTGAGTTTTAAGACCGGGTGGTTACCTTGTTTATATCACGAATTGGGGTGGGATCCTCTGTTGTTGAGAACCAGGTGTGGGTGTTATGGTTGATGCTTGACTGTTTACTTTCCTGGACATGTTCCTATGATTACTAGTTTCCAAGTAGTGCTTAAACTTGTTTAAACTTTATCACTAAGCATGAAACAAGAATGGGACAAAGGGGTTTGTTGGCGAGAGTTGTGACTTGAACTTAGTGTTGTTTGTGCTCTTTAGGAGGGCTGGAGGAAAAACCTAAACTTTGGGTGAGTGCTTTTTAACTATACATATATAATTTTAGTTTTTTGTTTCTTATTCACACCCCACCCATGTTGAGCACTTAGTGCCGAACACCCCCATTCTATGGGGGAGGGTGTTTTTCCCAACACTATTCTTAGTGGCTGGTTATTATCTCCTTTTCTGCTCCCTTTCCCGAATAGCCCAATTATCTTCGGGCAGGCTTTGATGGCCTAAGGTCCATTATTAGCCCAAGAACCTTTGGGCGGGGTAGTGTGGTGGTTGGCCAGGTGTGTGCGGTAGGTGGTTTCCCAAGTGTCTTCGGGGTGTCTTCGGGCGTGGCATTGGATCTTCTAGCCCGGGTGTCTTCACACGTGGTAGTGGTTGTTCTAGCCTAGGTGTTTGCAAGTGTGGTTATGTGTGACAGTTGTGGCCCAGGTGTGTGCAGGCAGGTGTGGCAGTGGGACTGCGGGGAGAATTGTGGGATTGGTTCGATGCGTAGGATGTCTCAATAACCAGTGGGAAAATGGCGCGGGGTACCCCAACATCGATGTGATCTTATTATATATATTACATTACTTGCGTTATTTGGTGAGTGTAGCCGGTGAGTGGGATGGGTGAACTCATTGATAGTGTTGGTTGTCTGCTTCTCACGGGACTTTAGTACGTTCCTCCACTTGTGCACGAGAGTCTTTGGTTTTCCCTAATGAGTGTACTTATATGCTCACCCTACGTATATAAAAATTCTTTCAGGTTTCTAGGAGGACTTCAGGGATTGCGCAAGACCATCCTAGCTCGGACCTTGGGGCAGTTGCAGTTGCTGTTTTTCTTATTTTGGTACTTAACTTTGTGGTCATCTTTTGTACTTTGTGGCTTTTACTTTTGGAACATGCATGTGGAAATGGATTACTTTTGGCTTTACTTTTCTTTTACCTTGGTGTTTTTGGGTTTCATCTTCTTATCTCTCGATACTATAAAACAAAAAGGGGTAATGCCTTCCTTTTGTGTGGAATTCTATACCCTTGGTGCTAGTCGCCACTCCGGGACCTATTGAAGGCAGGTCTCGGAGGGTCATTATCTCTCTTTCAACTTAAAGAAAGAAGGGCCCAGAAATCTGCTGACCCTTCCCTCCTTTTGGTGACGGCGGGTCGTGACAACGTTCGTGAGTCCGAACGGCATAACCGTATACTCGTATAGACCATACCTGCTCCTGAATACTGTGAGAGGTATATCAGATGGTCTAACATGCAGCTGATGATATCCTGATCTCAATTCAATCTTCAAGAACACTCATGCTTCTTGAAGTTGGTTACAAAGATAATCAATTCTTGGTAAGGGATATCGGTTCTTAACCGTCAACTGGTTCAGCTTCCGATAATACACAAAGAGTCTAAGGGTATCGTCCTCCTTCTTCGCAAAGGGGACCGGAGAACCCCATAGAGAAGTACTGGGTCGGATGAAACCCTTGGTATGTAACTCCTCTAACTGCCTCTTGATCTCCTGCAACTCAGGCGTGGCCATACTATAAGGAGGAATAGACACCAGTGCTGCTCCTGGCACAAGCTCAATAGGGAAATCCTCCTCACACTCTGAAGGAAGACATGAAAATTCGTCCGGGAAGACATCCCTGAAACGATCAACCACTTGCGGGAAATATTTCTGACAAGTCTCCTGGTCGTCCAGATATAAAATCGTAATCTAGTTTGTGACTCCTCCTCACCCACGATGCTCTGGTCCAGCTCGACTCGCCTGAACATCCCATTTTCCCTTGTATAGAAACTCTCTGCCCTCTGGTGACGTGAGACTCACCCTACGACGATAGAAATCCACAAAGGCTCTAAAGGGAACCAACCATTCTATTCCGAGAATGATGTCATATCTCTTCATCTCTAAGACATAGAGGTCCCAAAGTAAGTGACACCCACCAACCTCAAGGGGCACTCTTTGCACTGACGTACACTAGCCGTTCTAGTCCCCAACGGAGTGTCTAGCGTCATGATATCAGAAGAAGTAGAAACACAGACCCTAAGGCTCTCCACAATGGGAACAGATATAAAACTATGTGTAGCACCCATATCAAAAAGTACTGAAGATAAAATAGAAGATACTAGAATATTACCTATAACAGTAGAAGGTCTGGGATCTTACTCATGCTGGGTCTGTTGCACCGCATATGTCTGCCCAATGTCGTGGCCTTCCGACGCAGCCTGACAACCCTGAGTTGTCCCGCCCTACTGCCTCTGAGATCCTGGTGTCTAGCTACCATGGCCACGACCACCATCTCGGCATGCACGCCCTGACGTATTCCAGTTCCCTGACTGGTAAGAATCCACTGGTCCTGCTCCCATATGCGGAGTCTGCACAGAACCCCTCTCACTAGCGATCGGTGGAAACGCCCAACAAAAGCGCTGCAGATGACCCATCTTGCTGCAAGCTCAAAAATTCACTGGGTCTCATGGACAATGTGGCCTCCTGTGACCCTCTCTACCACACTGGTATCACATGACCCGGCCACCTGAAGCATTCTTCTGGATGTTACTGCCACCCTGAGAGAAGTTCATCTGTCTCTTCCTCTTACCAACAGAAATAGTACCAGTAACTACTGCTGAACCTCCCTGGCCCACACCACTAGATTCTCACAGGTTCCTCTCTGTGATCATCACCTAGTTCACTATAGCATGTACAAAAGGCAACCTGAAAACATTCACTAGCACCCAGATGTCATACCGAAGACCATCCTTGAAGCGCATGGCTCTCAGCATCTCATCTCCCACCAGAACAGGTGCAAAACACTGAAGCTCGGTGAAATGAGTAGAATAGTCCATCACCAACATAGTGCCCTACTGCAGATTCATGAACTCTCGAGCTCTATCTTCCCTTAGCTTATTTGGGAAGAATAATTCATAGAGGACTTCCTGAAAATATTCCCATGCCATGTCTCTGTGATGCTCTGACTGGGTGGTAACATCCCACCACTGCTTGGCAGAATCACGCAGCAAGTAAGTCACGAGCATGACCCTCCGCCCTAGAGGTGTCTCTAGATGCTCGAAAATAGTCTGTATCGATCCTAGCCAAGACTCTACAGCTTGTGGTCTGCCATCCCTTGAAAACGTAGGTGTATGCTACTACTGAAAGATATGTGTCAGCTTGGCCGTACATGTGGCAGCCTGCGGTGCTCCCTGCATGGTCTGCATGAACTGCATAAAGCCTTCATGGAACTGTGTATCTGTTCCTGTGTCCGGTATAACATCTGGCACCGCATCTGGCTCTGCTGGAGGATCAACTGGTAGCCCATGACCCACCATCTCAGGAGTATAGTTGTCACCGCCCTCCTGGTGAACAATGCGCGGTCATCTCGGCGGCATGACACTACAATGTCAAATGCACGCCTTGGAACTAGATTATTGAAGACCGAAAATGAAGAAACCCAAAGGGGAACAGGAGGAAGAAAGCATTAAAAAAGTGAAAAACAAGACTACATGGCGTGTATGCGGACTAAACGGCGTGTACTTTACTTCCCATCCCTACCCAGGTCCTTCTACATGGCTGAGCCACACGGCTCCTATTAGAACAAAACTACACGGCGTGTATATCATCTACACGACGTGTATGGTGTTATTTCCAACTGCTCGTGTCACTTGTGACATGGCCAACTACTCGTCTTGACACTACACGGAATGTTACACCCGCACACGGCGTGTCAAAAACCCCCTTTCCCCGTCACACAACTAATTTCACACGGTCTGTCCTCGGACAAGACTACACGGCGTGTCCCACAGGTACACGGTGTGTACTAGATGAGCTCTGCCGACCCATGTTGTTTGTTAAATATCTGGACACATGGATCACACTACACGGCATGTTTAATATACACACGGTGTGTACGCGAAGGATTTCACCGACCCATATTGTTAGTTACACGACCGGGTCCCCAGGTCGCACCACGCGGCGTGTTCTTCATTGACACGTCGTGTACTCAGGAGGATAACACCAACCCGTGTTTTTAGTTACACTGTCGGGCCCCCAGGTCACACCACATGGTATGTTATTCATTGACACGGCGTGTACTCTGGAGGATAACACCGACCAATGTTATTAGTTACACGGTTGGGTCCCCAGGTCAGACTACACGGCGTGTTCCATAATGGACATGGCGTGTATGTCTTAAGGTCTCCTCCATCCGTGTTTGTTAGTTACACGGGAAGACCCCGGGTCAACACTACATGGAATGTACATCCGGTACATGGCGTGTTCACCCCAAGCTCTTCCCTTCCATGTGTCGCCACCCACATGGTTTGTGACATGGGTAGAGACTACACGGCGTGTACTCAGGGTACACGGCGTGTACTCAAAAAGTTTATTTTTCTTCCTGAACAGAAGAACATACACGGCGTGTTTAAATACTACACGGCATGTATACTAGGTTTCCAGATAGTATGCCTTAGAAACTCCCCCGGAACCCAGAAAATAACGCAAAACAACACCTAAGTGCCAAATTCCAATCTTTGAGGGACCATACTCCCCACGAATCAAATTTTGACATCTTTCTATGTTATAACAAATAAACAGTAAATGATCCACCAAATTCTAGTAAATGGGGGCCCATACTCCCCAAAAACCGAAGTTTGGTGTCCATTCTTTCCACATGTTTATACAAAAATTCCTTATCACCCAACAAGTATTTATCAAAGCAGTTATCACAACAACATTCTTTTCTAGCACAATAACTATCACAACAACATGCAATTTCTAATGCACCTACATTACATGGAAGTATGCATGGCATGTGATTTCTAGCATGTGCCGAAATGAGGCATGAGACGGAATACCCTCACCTCATCAGGTTGCAAATAAATAGAACCCAAGGATAAATTATCAAAATCACAATACAAGTGTGTCACCCTTCAGTGAAAATCAATTCAACAGTAAAATTGCAAAATCAGAAAAATTGCAACATGAGGTAAATTGGATTTTCCTTGTACACGGGTTAGCTACGCTTGGGCACAACTTATTACCAACTACCATTCTCGTCCTATGCCTGAATAAGGCTCCAAATAGTAATTCAAAGAAAATAACCCCTCTGATACCACTTTGTAACGTCCTAGTTTTCTGGTACCACTCCACGGGTGCCCCAAACCCAGTTTTCCATGAGTCCTCAAGCGTATTTCCCCAAACACCAGAGGCTGCCGACTAGCAGCGAGGGCCCAGGTCTGATAGTAGGAATACTATGCCTTCATTTTTTAAAGTGTAGCGTAGCGGAATATAAAATAAATGTACAGCAACAGCGGAAGCAGTAAACCATACACAACTGAAATTAACAAATGCAGTAGATATAACTAGCCAGTATATAAAATGATGCAACATGCCTCAATTCTATTAAAACAGCCAGAACATGTAACACTACAATACAATACAACAAAATTGAAGTACAATTACAGGAAAACAAAATAGAATAGCCAGCAGCATCACATGCCAATGCTCGGTCCCATGCTCTCCTACTCCCCAGCAGCAATCAAGTACCTGTATAGGGACTCTTGCCCCTATCAACACCTGTATAAACGTAATCTATTTGGGCCGAAAATCAGGACCCAAACAGGGTGTGAGAAATATATCTCAGTAGGTACCCACCAAAGGCTCATGCCCGACTATGTGTAAACATGCAACAATATTGTGCAAAAGTAAAATGCAATAAACTAAGCAGTACTCAAAAGTAACCAACTTACCAGTTATATTTCCATTTAATTATTAATTTAATCCATTTAATATAAGAAAACACCACAGTGAATTTCTAAGTAAACAGTCAGTGTCCACGGACACTCAACCCTTACCCTCAGGTAATCAGGAACGTAACGCATAGGTAATTTCCCACAGGCATAACAGATTTTTCCCTCGAGAGTACGTAGTGTCAGCCTAAGGCACAGAGTCTATTGCCCACATGCACGGAAGAAGTTTCCCTCAGGCCGAAATAACCACGGCCCACAGGCTAAAGGTAACACTGCCCTCAGGCTATGTAAAGAACTGACCTTGGGCTAGGCAAGTAACCGGGTCATGCCCTACATGTAAATAAACATTCACAAGCAATTCCTCTCAAGGAAATTCTACAATCATTACTTTAGAGGCACACCCTCGGGTATCCTGTCCAAATGGATAAACAGAGGAACGCACCCTCGGGGTGGTCCTAGATCCAAGCACTGATCCCAAATAGTATTTCTACAACTTTTATTTAATCACCTATACAATTCTAGGTTTCAAAAATAGCCACGGCCTCAGCCACACGACGCCCCAAATATGGGTTCATAGCTCAAAAATACACAAAACACACGATAGTTGGAATATAAACACCAAGCCCCTACCTTAAACACCAACGAACGATATACGTGAACGTCGATTCCAGAAACACCCAAAGACTTCGTAGATATGAGGTAAAATAATTCTCGCATAAATGAAAATAACTTCCCTTAGAGGAAGAATTGGAAAAAGACACACCAAGAGATGAGAGGGATTACCCGCGTGGTTTGAATGAGATTGAAAGAGGCATAATCAGATTCCCAACGTGTGCTCGGTGGATCTCCAAAGCCTCGGCCTCCTCTCCCGAGATCCCTCTTCAAGTTCTAAGCTGTCCTTGTGAACAGGGGAGGCTACTACCCATTTTAAGCGAAAAAAACAAATTACACGGCATGTACTTCCGAGTACATGGCGTGTACTTCCCATTTTTAAATTGTTCCTCTGGAGGCTTCCCGCCAGCGTGGCACTGATCATCTGCCGACATGACTACACGGCATGTCTCCTTGAGTACACAGTGTGTTTAGTCGCACAATTGGCCACTACCTTACTATTTGTCTGCCGACTGACTACATGGCGTGTAAGGGACCACTACATGGCGTGTAGTCGGTTCTTACACCCTTCATTACCAACATGGGTACACGCCTTGTGTACTCATCCCACACAGCCAAAAGTACACGGCGTGTGGAAAAATTACACGACGTGTACTTTCAAAATTTGGGAATTTTCCCCTTTTTCCATATTTACTCAAAAATACTTAAAGAAAAGGGAAAAAAGAATCCCATACCTCAAAAATAAGAACTGGGTTCTTACAGGGTACATGGAATGTATCACTAATAAAGGAACTACCAATGTCTCAATCTCACGTGGAATACAATTTTCCAAAATTCATGGTGTGTTTCATAGTTACACGGTGTGTTGAAGTCACCTTGGAACTCAACATGACATTCTACTCATTCAGGTGTACACCGGATCATGTCTGTGTACACTAGTCATGTCCTTGAACCAACCCATGTATACGAGATCATGTATTCTGGTGATGTCTGTATACCTACCCATGTACACCTGGCTATGTAGTCTGGTCATGTTTGTGTACCTAGGTATTTCGGTGCCCGTGTATCCTCTGAGATACACACTAATCCACCAATATGGGTTACATGGTGTGTGACATGGTCACATTGAGTTTCATAATTATCTCTACACTGAAACCCTATATCGCCCAAAATTTACTCCACGACGTGTGTTCATAAGACTACAAGCAATGTATTTGGCAATTTCAGGAAAAAAAATGTAGAATGTTATAGAATTATTATAAGACATCCACACCCATTAATTCCATGAGGAACCATGATGCACATATTGGATTTGTGGTTGACCAAACACTCTTGTCTTCTTCAGCTGAATTCTATCCATATCCACCACTTAGGAAATAACCATTATGACGCCACACCGGTAACACACTAAAAAACTTTGGATCGCATCTATCAATCCATTTGTAGATCTACTTCAATAGTCTTATACTATAGTCACATTGACAAATATCAATTCCAAACATGATATAATGATATGTTGTGCCAAATATCGAATTCACAATGATCATTCATCAAATCATTGGCCAAATAAAAATTATAATGAAGAATTATTATAGAATCAGGAGAGAAAACTATAAAAAACATGAGGAATTCACCTCTTCCTTTTTCAATTTTGGCCCTGATCACTTTTTAAAGAAAATATTAACGAAGAGGTATAAAATTTAATGAAAAAAAAACAATAATCATCCCCAAATCCTGTAAATATCCTATACCCACAAAATGATCAATCTTTGAACTAATCCATTAGATGATTTATTTTACTTCATTGTGGGATAAAAATGATGATAAGTCCACAAATAAAATATCTTACCTCATTTTGGATCAATCATTGGTGAAGAATGAATATGTGTCAATGTTGTTGGTCAGGTCCTTGATTTCTTTTGTCACACTAGTCACCAAAGATCATTTTTTTATTCTTGATCTGGATGTCTTCCAATGATTCCCAATGCTCTCGTTCTCAATTCTCCGAGTTATGAGGCTAACACTACGAATTTTTTATAACATCATATTTAAAAAAAGAATTTTTAGGTCATTGAGTAAATGAAATAAAATAAATAATTGTATTAATTTATTTTATTAATTCTCACAAGGTTGTACAATAACAAAATGCTCGATGTTGACAATGTTTATGGGAAACCTAGGGAAAATCCCATGCAATGAGCTCAACAGTGCCCTTGAATTTCCAATCTAGACCCCATTTGGGGGATTATTTCTTTTTTTCATGAAAACATCACAAAACTGATATTAATATATTTAATATATTGAAAAAATTAATTTTGGGTACAACGGGCCTTGAAATATCATGTTTTCTCAATTCCTAGCTCCATAAATAATCCTAGAAATATTAAAAAATATTATTTGGAAAAAACTGGGACATTAAAATTTTGAAATTATCACAATGATTTAACCTATATGAACCTGATTTACCCTTTACTGAGGTGATAAATTTTTCAACATCTACTATTCACTTTGACAAAAAATAAAAGGTAACTATTTAGAATATTTCAAAATATATATTCTTAATATGAAATAAAATTTTCAGGATTCAATTTATATAAGTGTTATAAATTATTTTTATAATACATGCACAAAACACAATGAAAATATTTTTTCAAAAAAATAATTTAATGTATAAAATGTTTTTTTACAAAATTCAATCATGAAATTGATGAAAATTAAATTAATTGGATTATCAATAATTTTATAGAAATAATTTCAGTTATACATCATTTTAAAAAAAACGGAACTTTTTAAATTATTGGAACAAAAATATATTCTTCCATATTTTTTCACTATTAATTAGAAAATAAATCATTTCAGAAACATATAAAAATTTAACCATAAACTAATTTGGATATTCTTATTTAAAATTTTATTTTTTTATAAAATAAATTTTATATAATTTTTAAAAAGTAATTATACTATTTTCTCCAAAAAATCATTTGTTTAAAAAACATATCTCAGAAGAATAATATAAGTTTACAAAAAAAATAACTACTGATTTCCTAATAAGTAGTCAGTGAATTTGTATTGAGTACATCCTTTATATATATTTGATAATTCATTTCATACTATTCTTACCTTCTCATTATATGGCTAAGTTATAATGGTCATATTTAAATAATAATATTTAGTGGTTTGTTTATGCTCGGTTTTGAATGTCGTGTACACTATTGCACATAATGTTATTTTTAAACTATCAGTGTGTTACATCTACCACCAAAACCACCATCACTAAAATATTTTAAAATTTGAATCGAGACCTAAACATAAAATTTAAATATAAATAGGTGTGAGAAAAGAGATCAGTATGCCTGATGAGGAAACTAAACAATATATATGAATATTAAATATAATATCTATTTAAAGATACTTTGAAATAAAAATAATAATTAGCGTATAATTTTTATCTAGAATAAAATCACCTTAATTTATCATTATGAGGAATTTTATTTTTAAAATAGAGGGTTACATGTTTATGGTAAATCAAAACTTTTATTCACCAAATAAATTGGAATTTAATTTAAATATAAACATTACTTTAAAGAATTGAACCATTTATTTTCTTCAAAAAGGAGAAATAACAATGGAGATTAACCATAAAATAATCATAATAATTATATAAATATTAATCCAAAGTTGTAAACAATAACAAATAATCCAAATACTACTGCATTTTTTGAGGAATGATGAACTGTAGTAGCCAAGAATAAGTAAAATTGGGAATGCCTCAATGTTAAGGGAGAAATATAGAGAAAATTGAAACATGATCTATCATGTTGGAACACTTGATGCAATACAATTACCTAAATGTTTGGTTGTACCCCACCTAACCTAACTAAGGGGAAAAACAAAAATTAAGTTGTAATCCATATTAAGGACCACTAGTTAGAGAATCATCCAAAACTAGTGTAGCATGGGTATCTAGACATCACTATAGTTATGATTGGTTTCCCATGAAATATGAAATAGAGGTGGTAATATCTATAATAACATATAATGATATGAATATATATATATATAGTAACAATAGTAGTAGTAGTAGTAGTAGTATATTAATAATAATCATAAACACACCCACACATATGAGTCATTATTCCTCGAAGCCACCCATCCATTCCAATTTAATCATTATGTCCCATTATAGGGACTTGTTAACATAAATCCTAAGGGGCATGCATCGAGGTTCTTTTCTTTTTAGAAAACCTACTCAAGAGATCCAACAGGTCCTTATTTTTCTTCCCATAAAAATGTAATTTATAAAACTAACATAAAATCATTTTATGGGGAATTATAAAATATCTAAAAAACTAAAATCATTCAAACCACACATTTCTAGGAACCAAGAATGCCATATAAATTAAAAAAATATTAATCAACTTGAAAACCAAAACACCTCTTATAATATCAAAATGATATGAATAATGGTCATTCATGAAATTTTTTAAACCTGAGGTATGCATGGGAGATGAAAAAAAAATAAAAACTGTAGGTTTTTATGGAATAAAATTTTCTATCCAATGAAAACCAAGATAAAACTATTATTTATTTGTAAAACATCAATAATCACATGTAATACAATCACTAGTTATCTAAACAATGTATTTAAAAGAACAATTAGTCGATGGTTTTCGAATTAAAGTTTAAAACAAGGTGAAATGTACTTCAATATTATCACTTCCACAAGATAGGTGATAAACCACCCTTATAAGGTAATAATTATTATAAATGAACCAATTCATTTCTTAAAATAAAGAAAAAATCAAATTAAAATTGATGAAAGTGTTTTTGTAGGTCACCATCCCCATATAAGGGAAAGAATCGGATTGGGGAAGAAGGAAATGGAGATAGGAACAGAACTAGGGAACATTACCTTATGAAATCATCTTTAAATCATAAATAAAGTACATGGAAACACCATATAAGGTAGGATAAGGGAGGGGTGGTGCTCAGAGGGTGTGGGATTCAAGTGAGGGAGAAGAAGGTAGCATAGAGGTTTAAATTAGGGAGTTGTAGATTGGTAATATCATTATTTTAAAATATGGGTATGATGCATGCTTTGACTACATGGTGTACCAAACCATGCACCTCCCATTAGATCACCTGGGAAAATACATGGTTTTTCAGTATGGTTGCACAAATCAGGGCCAACCATTTGATGTATCTCTATTAAAAACTTTAAGACACATTAATACATATCGCACGATTATTACTAATTGTGTTGAATTCATGTTCCAATACCCCTATGTACAAAAGTAATTTAATGGTTTCAACTTTTTTCCCATGGTATGGACCTAACCAAGTGCTCCACTTGTTAAAAACTAGTGCATGATAAAAAATGAATTTTGGAGAAACTTTCAAAAAGGTAGTCTCACAATTTCCACTAAACTATGTCCATTAACCATGTAATAATCCTAAAATTTTCCAAAAACATGTGATTTGAATAAAAAAACTCCTAAAACATATATTTAAGATTAAAGATAAATAAATTAATAAAATTAAATTGAAATAAAATGTCATTTTTTATATTATATATGATTTAAAGTCCAATGAATCACTAGAGGATGTCCCAATCCATGCATATTAATTTATGGGGTTTTCCAAGAAGGACTTTTAGGAATGTTTCATTTAGAATATATTTACTAATATAGTATGAGTTGATATATATTAGGAGTTTATGCATTATGATCATTATATAATATATGTGATAGACTATGTATGCAAATTTACCATATTTCTTTGGTTTTATCCTTCATTTATGGGTGGTGAGACAACCATGGTTCTCCGATTTGATGAAATATTGGGATATTATATTTGATATCATTAAACTATATTATGTTTTACATATTTTTCTAAAGCTATAAACATGGAAATTATTATAGAGAGGGACCTTGTTGAGTATAAGACTTTTGGTCATGTTGGTTCTTATACCAGGTCAACGATTGGATCCTTGAGAGGCCAAAATTGACTTCTGGATTATTCTCATTAGAGTGGTTATAAAATGGACATCCATGGTCATATCTCTTCTTATTATCAGCATTTTAGTTCTCTGGAAGTATGTAATCAGTTTCATAGGTCATGTTAAATATGAACACAGTTTCATCGGCCACTATTAGATAATTATTCTTGCAAGAATAAGTGTCATCTATAATATTTTTTAAAGTAATTATTAGTTAGTCGGAGAACATGTTAATGTAAATTATCAAGGATCAGTTGTTGGATTGGGTGCATAAAAAGTGTGGTAGTTGAATTTTGTCTAACCTATCATGGTTCATAGTTGGTCATGCTTCTTAAGGTCAGTAGAATAAGTATACCAGTGCTCCTCAGTGTAGTTAGGGGTCAAGAGACTAGGGAGGAGGCTTGGGGATAAGTCAACATAATTCCATTGAGCTTATAACCACTAGCTATGATGTGGGAACCTTGACTACTAAAGGTTCAATACTAGTATAATCTTCATTATTTAATATCATTGTGTCACATTTGTTTTCTCTTCTTGGTGTGGAGGTGAATTGGGTTTGAGAACTGAGTATATATATGAATTTATATATATTGATATGTCCTTAATAGTGAAATGAAAGGGTATTAATAGGTGATAAGAGATTTCCGTGATGATTAGTGGATATTAGAAACTCTTATATTTCATTATGTCATTGATTTTCACCATCATTGTGATCCTATTAATGGATTGGTTGGCTCGATATTTATTTCACATATATTTTTTTCATCAAATTGTATCTTTTAGGTCTGTTGACGGTTATTTTTATATACCATTTTCAATGATTAGGATTTATAGGTAGTTCATTAAGGACTTATCCATTGGTAACTGTGGAATCTATCATCCCATTTAGAAAGTTTTATTTCGGATGATGATAAGACACATCAGATGGTATTTCCTCTTTTTTTTACCTTTCCCGTGATTTTTTACTAAGGAATTACTGAGGATTCCATTTAAGAGGGAGGTGATGTTTATGATCAAGTTGATCTCATGTATAGATAAAATATTTATTCCTTCTTATAGGATGTCTCTTTCCATGATTTGATAGATGAAGGGTCGTCTATAGGATCTTAAGTCCAAGACACTAATTTTCCAAACAACATCCCATTAGGGTAATCCTTATTTGTTTTCCAAGAAAACAGTTGGTTAATTAATCTTATATGTGGATTGTTGATATTGAACCAAGTGACACGGAAGATCCTATATCCACTTATTTGTATTAAAGACCAATTATATTAGCTAATGGGGTCCTAGTGGTTCCCCAAGGTTGAATTGAGGTATGGTTATGATTAGTTATGTGTGGGGACTATTATATTACCCATATTACTTTTCAGGGCATTTATAACCTATATGAGAATATTGTAATATAACTAGGTTTGACTAATGTGTCATAAATATTAATATCCTTTATAAATCATTTCTTCCACCTATATTTATATTTGTTTATGGGCATAGTCATTTATCATATCTTGGTGTACGTCCAGTCCTAGGGGGATTATACTCAGTATTTAGAGGGAATAATTAATAAATATAGAGAGAATGTGATATCAAAAATGCATTAAAACTGAAATTTATGAATATGTGAGGTTCTCTTCTTGGGTATGCGAAATTAAATGTAGTAATATTAATGAACCTTGAAAAAATTTAGTGCGTGGTTTCTTAGGAGTAGCCTAAGAACATTTTTGAGATCCATTTCATCTTGTAATTCAAAATATATTAAAGTTAATTCATTTAATACTTATCCAATAGAGAAAATTTAATGTTAATCCTAAACAATAAGGGGGAAATGATTGATTGGTCAGATCCATATTAAAGAATATTTAAATCGTTGATGATTCGGATGACATTCATACTAGTTTTTACCGTGTTTAAGCTAGAGAAAACTATTCCCATATATTTTTATGTAACATCAGTTGGTCTATGATCAATTTTGATATATTTCAGGTTTATTCCTATAGATATATAAATTTTTGGTTGCCAGATTTTAAAGATCCAACTCATGATTTGGAGCTAGTGGTGGTAGTGCATGTTCTCATATGTCGGTTTTGTTATCTTCTGGGTGAGAGGTTTTTGGTGTACACTAACCACAAGAGCCTCAGCTATACCCTTTCCCGATTAAAAATAAACCTTATTTGGAGATGGTGTATTGAGTACACTCATTTCATTAACATTGATAAGGAAAAAAACCACCATGAAGTGGAATATTGTGGGTGATGAACTTTGTTGGAAAACTCGGGTGAAAGTAGTGCAAGAGGATGATAGTGAGTGAAAGTTGATGAGAATATTCCTTGAGATATATCTCGTTGAATAAGAGTATCAAGATGGAGTGAAAAACTGGATGTTTTTATTAATTATTTACTCCTTTAGTGGTTTTAGGAGAGTCAGTAATCTTACATGGATTTCCAGGTGATGAGGAAAAATGTACATATTTGGGGGACACCACCTAATTGGTCCCTTGATAAAAATAAGATCCTTTATATCTAAGGTTGAGTTGTAGTTCCCTTGAGAATACATGAGAAGATTGTATGAGATTTACATGCCTCACTATGGTTTATTAACCATGGGATTACTAAGATATATCTTAAAATTCAGAGACGATATTAGTGACTTTGGATAAAGAATGATATATAGGGTTTTGATTCTCAATTATTCACTTTTCAATAGGTGAAAGAGGATCATTAGGGATCCACTTGTATTCTCCAGTCATTAATCATTCCTAATTTAAAATTGGATGATATGATGATAAATTTGATGATGGATATATTATGGTGTAACACCCCCTGATTTTATGAAATATATTTTTTCTAATAAATTTAATTTGTTTGATATCTTTCGTTACACACAACAAAAAGTTTTAAAGAACCATAATATACTATTAATATTATTATTTATGCATGGTCATTATAGTCTACCCATTAAACATGGAAATATAAATAATATTAAACAAATTTTTAAACATAAGTAGAAAGGTTTTATATAAATAAATTATTTTTATAAATAAGTACATAGTTTTTTGTAATGTATTTATATGTTTTAAAAATAAAATTTTCTCATAAAAATGATCTTTATTTTTTTATGAAAAAATAATGAAATTGAAAATTTTTAATAAAATTATTTTTAAAAAGTGAAATCATTTTTTGAATCAACATGTAAAAAAAATCTTAGGGTTATTTTTTAAAAAAAAAATTAAGTATGATTTTTCATAAATAGTGAAAAATGATGGTTTTTAATAAAAATTCCTTTTACTTTAAATCATTTACAATGTTATATTTTTTATTTAAATTTTTTTAAAGGAAATATTATTTCATTTATGTTATAATTAGTTCATATTATGTCATTATAATTATTTTAATATTAAATTTTTATATTTAAACTGTTTATACTTCTAAAAAGTATCTCTTTGGAAAAAACATTTTCATCGCGTTTGTGGGTTTGATTATAAAATAATTAATGTCACTTATATGAATGAAAATTTATTAAATTAATTAAATAATTTTAATAATTATAATTTATATTATATTAAATGTAAAATTATTTATTTCATAAATAATAGTAAAACCTGTAAAAAATATTAATAACTGCAGTTACGATTAAAATGGGGTTTCTTGTGTTGCATAAGCAGATGTCAAAATTATATTTCAATAAAAAAGGATAATTATTTAATAGAATGAATTTGATAATTATAATAATATGTTTCAAATTATCTAAAAAGGATAATTTCATTTTTAATCTTAAGAGATAAATTATCTAAGAAAACGAAATGATACAAGTTTCTGTAGTGAAAACTAAAATGGTAAAAATGGGTAAACATAGAAGCTAATGGAATAATATATTTGAAACATGTGGGATATTTTGTGGGTTTGGTTTTTATTTATCATACAATCCTTATAGTCTTTTATTTATTAATTTTTTATGAACATATCTTGAAAGTGACGTCCCATTTTTGAATAGTTTTGGGTATTTTCAAAAATGTCACTTCTCATCAATTATACAGGGAAACCTACTCCCCTCACATATTCATACCTATTAATCCATTTGACTCAACAAAACCCTAAAACAATATCTCCCCAACATCCTTATATGATTTTGAGATCTAATTTTCTTCTTAAAAGAACAATCCTAGGGTATTTATTAATCAATCCAAATTAGGTTTTTCTACGGTAAGGTAATTATATTCACTAAGATCTTATTTTTTAATTATTCTATTTCAACCATTATTCATTTATTAAAAATTACAATATAATGAAACTATTATATAAAATATAATGATATGTTGTTATATTAATTTCATAACCTTTATCCATCTCCACCTTCATCAAATGGGAAATCAAATCATCGATCGTATGTATGGTGGACTGTCGCCTCACAAACTGATGTAATTCATATTCCATTACTTTCTATCATGAATGTATATAATTATGTATTTAAAATATATATATTATATTTATGAAATATTTATTATATTTTAATTATAATATCACATATACCTTCTATCCTTCCAAACTTTTGTAAAATGATAGCATCAATCATGCGTATGTGTGGACTACCACCTCCACGAAGTAATGCGATACGTTTTTCATCTTATTTTGGAATGGATGGTCATAGGGATAGATTTAATGAATATATATATGATATATATAATATAAAAAAGATATTTAAAATTTTCATTAATATCTGCCTTTCTTTTGTTCCATTCTTTGATAAAATGATCACAATGTTCATGTGTAAGTACGACCTATCGTCTCCATGAATGTTGAAATTCATTTTCAATCTATTAAACTTATAGATTAAAATAAATACATATATAATGAATATATATGATATTTATATCATGGTTAACATTGTAGATATTATTTAAACAAGTTCAAATTTAAAAAACACCGGAAATACCAAACCAAAATATATATGAAAGACAAATCAGTTATTACCCAAAACATTATTTTAACAGGAAATTATTAATAAATATGTAATAAAAGGTCATACAATAATATATGTTATGATATATATTAGTAAGGTTCTTTAATATATATATATATATAATAAACCTGTATTTATTATACCCAAACATGTATGAGTTAATTCGATACTTGAGGTACGATATTTTTGTCTCACTATTATTTATCTGGGACACAAGCCTTATACACAACATTATTTCTTTTTTTTGTGATGTATATACTTATCATGATGTATTTTATAATTATTATCATGAAAATTATAGGTACATACATATCCATAAAAGGTTATTTCATTCATTGGGATTATTATTAAAAATGATTCAAAGTGGTATTGGTTTTATGTTACAGTCACATTGTTTATCAGGATTGTTTGTGATTAAGATTATAATGAAGAAAAATTATGATATACCTATATATAAAATCTTTTATTGTATTATACTAAAGGTAATTATATATTATACATGTTTTCATTTTCATTTTCTGATTTTTAAAAACAAAATATATCAAAATACTTTTTTAAGACTTTCTTTCTCTCTTTGGTCTAAAATAATATTTCTACCATGTACAGGTTTTCTAAAAACATTTAAAAGAAGTTTTTACTATGTTTTTAAATATAAATTTCTAGCCATGTTTTAATTTTGACAAATTTTTGTAAAAGGAATCCACTTTTTATGAAGGATTTCATTTTTACTTTTCACTAAAAATGTGAAAGTAATCTACATTTTAACAGGAATGGCATGAACCAAATTTAACACCTTCATGGATACTCAATTATTTCAATATTAAATTATAATTTTTCAATATTATATTCAAAAAAATTATTTATTTAATATGTGGGAAACTTTATATTTTAAATAAGTTATTTCAGAAATGGAAAAGATGTTTTCCTCAAGAATTGTTTAATGATATTCTTATAGAATTTATATTATCAATTAAAAAACATATTTGTGGTTTAATATGTTTTATTAGGGATATTATTCAATGTTACCATACATATTTTCTCTCTAGATTATGTATTTTATGATTATAATGATGAGATATTTATGAAACCCATTTCTTTCTCACAGGTTAGACTATGATGATATATTTTGAAATTTATTTCCTTTTCATGGGTTATGATATGTTGAATGTTTTATGATATCATGGAACAAAAATTTATGGATAAATAAAATTATGTTTTCATTAATAATATATCTGTCTAATGGTGAGTCTACCTCCCTCAACATAGGAAATTGTGTGGATTCTAGTCTTGAAGGGAACAATTCTCATAGAGGCTGGTCAAATGAGATAGAAACTAAAAGGGATTAAGTCTAAGAGACTTGGTGTAATAAAAAAAGGAAGTTGAACTAGAATAATAGTACCTAAATTTATATAAAATGAAATTAAATAAGACCATTGTTGATTCATAAGGTTTCAGAAAGCATGTGCGGAGGTCAAAGACACAAGAGGACAACTCAAATCTACCCAGTCCAATAGTTATAAGATCATCTAGCAAAGGTTTATATTTTAAAAAGAGATATAGTGTTGTTGTGGATACCCCATTTGAAATAGGATTTGAAAAAGTACAATAATAAATTGGAGTTAATGATTTCTTAGAACCTAATGTAACTAAGAAATAAGAGATAAAATTATAAGAGGAGCTAGAATAACCTCTTAGTGGCGAGGTTGTAGAAACTCTGGCTGATAGGGAAATAATCCAAGATTCAAAGATGTAACCAATTGAAAGAACTATTGATGGTTAATATAAGTAAGAAGTCGGCATAATAAATATCTAGGGGCTTCTTCATCATTATCATGAGTATATTCTTGAGGATAATTTCCTGATCATTGTTTCAGAGGTGGATTCTCATATATTTCTTGAAATACTACAGCAAGTTTATCTGAATGAAGAATAGTCATATTGAATTTATAAAAATAATATTATTTTAATATGTAGCCTCAATGAGGGGGAAATAAGTTTGGAGGAACATTTTTAGACCTGGGACAAGATGGCCTACCACTCTGAATATCTCATCAAGGACAATCCAGACCTGAAGGTAACATCCATCCAAAGAAGATTATATAGGCTAAATAATTCTAACCCTTTTAAATTTTTATGTAATGACCTAGTTATATAATATGTGGTTTCATTTTGGTTTATTATACTTTTTTGGTTTCCCACATTCCCTTAAAAGTTCTTCTTAAAATAAAAATTAAATTTTCTGGTCAAAAATGGGGAGTGAACCCAATTCAATATTGGGATATTTCCACTATGGTATTCTTGGGAGTGAAACATAACTAATACAATGGTTTGGGGAGTGAACCCATTCCACTGATAGTTTTTGAAATTATCCTTGACTATTTAGGAAATGGTTTTATATTATTATATATATGACACAACTCTATGTATTATTCCATTATTATGTTCTCAATTTTCTTTTACACAAACCATTTCAAATACCCTATTACTATAATACTTGATCCATCACTAATATAGTCTGATTAGCATTATTTATCCTAATGGGTTGGAAACTAGTACCTAGAATCATACAATATAAAATAGGAAAAAATTTCTCAAACATATTAGGAGAAATAGATACATATCGGTACTCCCAAAAACTAAAAAGGGAGCTAGTACTAGAAACCAAATAGGTATATCAAAACAAAAATTGTATATCATCTATGTACTAGAATTATAATAAATACAATATCCACATCCAAAAGGACACATAAACCCAATCCCCTTGGGATAAATCATATCAACCTCCACCAAGATTCACTTTCCCTTTACTCGAACCTGAAAGAATAAAATATAAAAATCAGGAAGGAAAAGGTAGGATGTGATCTAATAAGTCTAGTAGGATCTCACCGAGTGCTATTGATAATATTCCATAATAATAAACCAAATAATGATTTTAGTTTTAATAAAAACTAGCATATATGTATATTTTATTGATAAAAAATATTATTTTCATTTCAAGTGATGGAAAACATTTTAAACATGGCTTAAATAAAAAATTTATATAAAATAGTTTATAGAAATACTTAGTCTTGATTAAAAAATATTATCAATTAGTAGAATTTTTAATCAAAACAATCACAACAAGAAACATGGTTATACTCCAAAGGAATGATACTTCCAAGTTATAGGATCCTCCTATATCTCATATCAATTATCACAGAAAAAAGTTTACAAATTTCCCCTCAGATCACTCAGAATAACACCCATCAACATCCCATCAGGGATATGATATTTCAAACTAGGTTTTGTAAGAGTTGTAAATCATCAATACATTTATAGTTCATTACCATAAATGAATTTTTTCCCAAATAACTCACTAACTCCCCTGGATCTCATGTCCTAAATCAATCAACTGAAAATGGGAATATCATTTCACTTCATTATTCTTCAAAATTTTCCACTTTCATTTTCAATTTTTTAATTCACATTAAAAACCACATCATGGGTTTTTCATCAATTCATGCCATTTTCAAGTAAAAATCATTAGTTTTAATCATTTTAATTCAATCCATTTTCCAAAGATCAATTCTAAAATCATTTCACAATTTTTATCAATTTCAAACCACACACCAACTTCCAATTCCATTAGAATTGGGGGTTTTCCAAAATCAATGCAAAATAAAATCCAAGTATCTATTCACATCAATTTTTTTCAAAAAAAAATTAAATAAATTTCAAACAATAAGAAATTCTAGGTTTATTAAATTTTCCATCTTAAACGGAACTACCTACATTTTACAAAGAATCACAACACATGTAATAGGACTCGCCGATGGAAAATAAAGGTATATATTATCTAGGAAATCAACCGAAAAATAAGATTCAAAAAACTATGTTTAAATCCATAAATTCTAATATGATCTATATAACTATAACAAGGATAACGAAGAGATATGACAGAGACAACGACACCACATACCCATAAAGATACACCATAACCATCACAATGATCAATCACATAATGGATGTTCTAGAGGGAATGGATATGATCAAAATTTCCTAGGGATGGCTCTTGGTCAAGATAGAAGGTAACCAAGAGGAATGAAATTTGATTCTTATCGGAGATTACTTCTTGAAACTAACATGCAGTATCTTACATAATGTATATCCCAATTACACATCATGTAATTATTGAGTCTCATATACACCAAAAGACCTATCACCTTTTTATTAAAATCATTATTTTTAATATTTACAGGGCATGTAAACTCTACACTGTAGAGACCCATTTCTTGACGTACATGTAAATTACAATACTTTTATGGAATACTTAATACATAACAAAAACAGACACATAAGGACCATAATAGTTTAGTGTCTTTGGAAAATCGGAATATATTCTTCTAATCATGGTGAAAGATCTTCAACATCTCCCATAAAGATATTCCCCTTTTGTTTTCTTACCTAAAACATTTCTTTATATCCTAGGGAAAAGAAAACATCTAAAGGGTGAGATCAAATGTTCAGTAAGGGTGAGCATGGAGAAAATAAAACAAACCATATACATTTGAACTTAAAAACATGAACCTAATATTTAAACATCAAAATCATGAGCAATGACATAAAACATGGTAGTACGTAAGACATAGATCATAATGGAATATCAATAATGATAAAATAGAATGGTAATAAAACATTTAATTGTGTAAACCCATTAATCACATGATATGATTTCCATAGTAGCAAAGTAATTGTTGTCATGACCATCTTAGTGGACAGAGTCCCTTTCTGAATCGATTTCACTACTTGTTCCAGTCTTGTATCACTGAACCGGATTAACTTACCATTCCAGACTTGTATATATCATGAGATATAAATCTTTAACCAACTCATTTTAGGGAGATATAGGTCCCACCCATCTCATAATAAAATCATTCTTACTTATTCCACAAAATAAGCATAAATCCTTCATCATAACCCAAAGAATAAAAATGGGTTTCATAAACATTATCCCATCATAACATAATCCATATAAAACAAATGGATATCATTTCATCATAAGAAGAATAAAAACATGTAAATAATAGAGACATTATACTTGAAACATAATCATACTAAATATTGTCATCTTAGATGGAAAATAGTTTTGACAAAACACTTGAAATGAATTTTTAAGGAAAATATTCTTTCTTCTTAAAAATAATTTTATTTTCACAAAATGCCACACAATTTTAAAGGAAAAGTTTTTTATTGAAAATAACCATGAAAAGTTCTAGAGTAATCTTCTTGAAGATTAGGTGTTATGAAACCATAAAAATATGTTCATGCCGTATAAGTTAAAAAAATTCTCCTCGTAGTTTTGTCAAAAAAGTCAAAAAGTTCCTCGTATGGTAAACAAAAGAATAATTCCTTTCATAACCTGTGGTAAAAGTAAAAAATGGGTAAAAAGGACTTTAAATATACATGAAACCATTTTTAGAAAATAGGTACATGGATTATAAATATAACCCTAGTAAATACTTATGAATAAACAATCTCGGATAAAAACGAGATTAGAAAATTTATCCCCTACCTTATGTCTGATATGCTTCCTATGTATCAGAACCATTTGTATAATGATTTAAATAATATCATTTAATTATTAAAGAATCATGTCCATTGTTATTATATCATATATGGTTCACTTATGAATTTATATTACCTGTTCTTTTGTAAATTCCATGTTAAAGCAATGTTTTGGGTAAAATCATTTTATTTATCGTACGTGTTTGGAAATGTTGTTCTTGATATTATTATTAATTATATCATGATTTACTTACTTATAGAATGTAAATCATGACTTATATATCATATATATTCTGTATATATATATATAATATAGATAAATGAAATGAAATACATCGTTCATGGAGACGGTAGGCCGTACGTACGCAGGAACACGGTTTTCCTTTTCTTATTGACTTGAATGGAATTATGTAAATGAAACATATATGTAAATAAATCCAGTATCATTATTATGTAATATCTTTAATGATTATTTATTATATATAATTTATAATCATACTTGAATGGTTAATCATTGAAAATGAATCTCATCGCGTTCGTGGAGACGGTAGTCTGTACGTACACACGAGCGATGAAATCATTCCAATAATTATTGAATTGAATTGGAGTGGATGATATAATTTCTCAGAATCAGTATGATTTTATAATAACTATGTATAGTTATTCTATACACCATTATACCCATCCAAGTAATGTGGTGGTGGAAAAACAGATTACACCACGGCGTGGAGATAGTATTATGTACGTACGCACGCGCGGTGATTTCATTTTCCATAGGATAGTTAGAATGTGAAATGGGGTTGTTTTATATTTACAAAAAAATATCAGTACATGAGTGATACTGATGTTATTAATTTATTATTAAACAACAAAATAATAAGAAGTAGGAGAAGGAATGAATTGAAAGAACTGGTAAAGGATATTACCTCTTCTTTGAGGCGCCTCTTCTAAAACTCCTCTTAGGACACTAAAGTTGGTCATTGAAGAAGACCAGAACCTCTATTATGTTTATAGGGATGTTTAGAGGGGAAATATTCAGGGGTTTTATGAGATTAAAGGCCCAAAATTATTTAAAGAGTAGAGGGAATAGGTTCCCTTTTATAAGTGAGGAGAGGGGCACCTTAGGAAAAACATAAAATATTATTTTATAATAAAGTAATATTCTGTTTATAATAGCTCCAAATTGATTTATTTCTAAGATAAAGTGGGTATGGGTTGAAACACTCTCAGAAAATAGTTTTTTTACAAGTTTAGGTTACTATTTAACCTTATCATTTAGATTTAACTTTAAGTTAAATAATTTAACTTTTACCGTGTCTTCTTGTTTTCTTACACTATATGGTTAATAAACATACTATAACAAGACAAACGAACCCCAAGTGGTTCATTGTTAATATATGTAAACTTATCTAAGTCATTTGGCCTAACCTTATATTTTTAGGAATATAATAACAATTAATCATATAATATTTGTTTTAAAAACTATTTTATGTCAATTTTGACACTATTTGGTAGTTGATTTTTTTGTAGAAATTATAACAGCATGATTAGTTCGAAAAAATTTAATTGAATCAATAATAACATGTCACAATAACATAAAAAATTATTTGAATTTATAAAATGTCTCAAATTACATTTATTTGGGTATTTATAACATCAATTATGTTAATATTTCATTAATAAGGTAATTATTGCATCATCATTGTGTCATACATAAATTAAATTATTTAAGGTCTAAAAATTATAAATAAAATACCATTATGCAGGAAATCATTTTATCTTTATAATGAAAATTTATAGTCGAATTTATCTTATGTATAACCCTATATTAAAAAAAATTAGTTATTAAACTTTGATTTTAACTCCTTTAAATCTTCTTTAAATGAAATAATAATAAGTGTCCTAATCTAATCCAAGTGGACCTAAAGGGTAATATTTTATTCCTAAGGTTTTTTTGGTATAATTACACTTATCCAATGGAATTAGGACATGTGTTAGGGTAATAATAATATCATTTTTATCCTTAATTACTCTATTTACTTTTAACCGTGGTAAATAATAGTAAAAAGTTACTATTCAACAAAAATTATTTTTATCTTATTGAACAAAATTTTACTCCTTGATATTAACCATGTCTCTCATATTTTTGAAAATCCACCCACATAAGTGGTAAAATTATGTTTTATGTAAATTTTCAAATTCTCCTAGGAGGAGGGTAAAAGATGGTGAAAAGTTCAATAAAATTTTTATATATCTAAAATTATTATTAAATGACTCCAATGAATTACATTAAACTTGTATAGGTATTATGTATCAATTTTGACTAAAAATAAATTAATATAAAATAAATAATTATTTAAATAAAAATTTGGTTTTTAAATGTAACCTAGTGTTTTCACTATTTATAAAAAATTGAAATTTTTCAGAAAAATACCAAAACTTCACCCTAGGCTAATTTCGATATTAAAAATCCAAAAATGAAATCCATTTTGAAAGATAAAATTTATAAAATTTCAAAAAGTGGGTATTACTCTTCATAACGGCTAGTTCATAATAATATTATAGTGATATCTTGTTTAGTGAAACTCGGTATTGCGTATAACATACGCTATCGAGGAAGGTTGATCTAGCGTGGAACACAAGCCTAGAATAGTGTTTTCATATTCTTCAAGCGAATACGATGTTTCATATAGCGCAAGTTAATCATGGTGTAGCGTACAATACATCAATGAAATTAAAAAAAAATTCTTATAAAATCTCTGGGTGTTACATTCTACCCCCCTTAAAATGAATTTTGCTCTCAAAATTCGTTGGTGTTATAAATGATTTTCTAATTGAATGTTTCTTTCATAGAAACCCACATCATAAAAAGGAATACTAAAACTTAATTATAAAAACTAATTTTTGAAATGTAACAGTTACCCAAATTAACTCATCACTGGGTTTCCACATAGAAGAACATAGGTGAAAATATGGATATGGAAGAGAAATCTAACAATCAAGATCTGATGGAGAGTGGTAGAGAACATGGATATGAAAAATCCAACAATCAAAAAGCCAAAAATTTGTGATGATTTAAGGTACCATCTAATTCATCGGATATAAGGGCACTAGGACAACATTTTTGGTTTTCAAGATCATTTCCCTAATGTTAAATAATTTTGGAATTAAGAGAAATACTTACTTGATTTTGGTACAATCTTACCATTGTTCATGCCTTGAATAATTTCCACTTCATATCTTAAAGAAATGAATTTGAATTTGTATTCAATTAAGTGTTAGGAGATCTTGCGATAGAATGATAGGTCATTTCATCTATCTCAAACATAAGGTTAGAAAAAGTTATATACATAAGTCCATCTATAGTGAGATTAATCGTATATGGTTCCTAAAATGGACTTATACTTCATCTATCATACCACTTAATAAAATGAAACTAGTTTCTACTAACCAAGGACTTCCCGTAGGCCAGTGGTAGGCGATAAAGGCTTGTCGCACTTCGGTTGTGGGTTTGTTTTCCACATCCTTGTCCTACGTGATGGGTTGTCTCAGGTTCAACGGGTTGTCCTTTTTCTAAAACTATACTATTATAACATTCCAAAAATAATATCAAAAATTTATAGCCTTAAATAATACTATCTGATGCCTAACTTAATCTATTCTAATCTTTAGGCTTTCCCTAAAATCATAGTATAAGGAAATAGATTGATAGAGAAGTCATCTTCCAAGAATGTAAATGTCGTAATTTATCCACATATATCATAAGATATGTCTTCTTGGTCACATTCCAAAATGAATACCCATTTAACCTTAGTGAAAACATGAATGCAGTTAAAAGTTAACTCTTTGTACATACTAAAATCCCAAAAATTCTATATACTCAAACCATGATATCACTTAGTCCTTATATCAATCATGAGCTCATGAATACTATCAAACATATTATTTTCCACTTATCCATTCATTATGTGAATATCATCTACTTTCCAAAAATATTTCAATAACCTTTCATAGTTACTGGAACCATTTATCATAAACATTCAAAAACTCAAGGAAACACAATAGTGTAACAATCCTTAGATTTTTCTTTATTCCATAGTACCATACATTATTCTTTATAAACATTCAATCATTCCACTACCTTCTTAAACCACTGACTGAGCTTCATAATTTCTTTCATCTCATATATCATTTGTATTCTCTTCAACATTATCCACATAAATACTACCCATATGACCATACTGGTTCTCTTCATGGGATTTTCCATTAGGGCATTGGTTTTCATAATGCCCGTACATTCCAAATTTAAAACATTTAACTATTGTTGATGTCTTAGAAATACCATTATCCTTGTCCATGGTGTTAACTGAACATTTTTTTTAAAATTACTGGCTTTGTGTCCTTATTTTCCACACGCAAATAATCTTCCAGTTCCTTTGAAACATTCTCCCTGAAGCCTCTTCCCACATGATTTACATGAGGGAAATTGAACTTTCTTTCCTCTATGATCATCATGAAACTTCATCTTTCTATTATTATCTGAGTCGGGAAACTTACCAAATTTGAGATTATTGATCATATTATGAGATTGATGATTAGTCATAATAATTATATGTGGACTTACAGATCCAATTTCATTTGGTTGCTCATGAAGAATATCATTCCATTGCCCATCATATCCTTCTTTATTGTGAATCTTCCTATTTTCAGTCATTTTCTAAAACCCAAAAAGAATAGTGTGAGAGGAAAAAATCCTAATCAAGGGGGAGTACATTCAATATCTAACATCTTAGGTTTAATTCTAATATTGTTACTGTAATTCTAGGACTATAACCTATACATATAATGAACCTTAGGGACATCCCTAGACATACATTAGAAATATCTCTAGGGATCTCACTAATGTTTTCGCATCCTAGTTTCCAAAGGATAATTAAACCTTTCCTCTGATACCAACTATAGAGACCCATAGATTGACGTACATGAACATTACATTACTTTTGAGGAATACTTAATACATAACAAAAACAGACACACAAGGACCGTAATAGTTTAGTGTCTTTGACAACCCGGAATATAATCTTCTAATCATAGTGAAAGATCTTCAACATCTCCCATAAAGATCTTCCCCTTTTTTTCTTACCTAAAACCTTTCTTTATTTCCTAGGGAAAAGAAGAAATCTAAAGGGTGAGCTCAAATTCTCAGTAAGGGTGATCATGGAAAAAATAAAACAAACCATATACATTTAAACTTGAAAACATGAACATAATATTTAAACATCAAAATCTTGAGCAATGACATAAAACATAGCAGTACGTAAGGCATAGATCATAATGGAACATCAATCATAATAAAATATAATGGGAATAAAACATTTAATTGTGTAAAACCATTAATCACATGAAATTATTTCCATAGTAGCCAAGGCATTCCTTCCAAGACCATATTAGTGGAAAAAGTCCCTTTCTGAATCTATTTCACTCCTCATTTCAGTCCTGTATCACTGAACCAGATTAACTTACCATTCCAGCCATGTCTATCTCATGAGATATAAATCTTTACCCAATTCATTGGAGGGAGATATAGGTCTCACACATCTCATAATTAAATCATTCTTACTTGTTCCACAAAATAAACATAAATCATTAATCATAACCCAATGAATAAAAATGGGTTTCATAAACATCATCCCATCATAACATAATCCATATAAAACAAATGGATATAATTTCATCATAATAAGAATAAATCCATTTAAATAATAGAGACATTGTACTTGAAACATAATCATACTAAATAATGTCATCTTAGTTTTGACAAAACACATGAAATGATTTCTTTAGGAAAATATTCTTTATTCTTAAAAATCATTTTATTTTCACAAAATGCCACAAAATTTTAAAAGAAAAATATTTTATTGAAAATAACCATGAAAACTTGTAGAGGAAGCTTCATGAAAATTAGGCATTATGAAACCATAAAAATCTGTTCATGTTGTATAGGTTAAAAACAATTCTCCTCGTACTTTTGTTGGAAAAGTCAAAAAGTTCCTCGTATATGAAACAAAAGAATGATTCCTTCAATAACATGTAGTAAAATTAAAAAATGGGTAAAAAGTAATTTAAACATACATGAAACCATTTTTAGAAAACAGGGACATTGATGATAATTATAACCCCAATAAATACTTAAAAATAAACAATCTCGGATAAAAATGAGATTTGAAAAGTTATCCCTTACCTTATGTATGATATGCTTCGTATGTATCTGAACCTCCTATATAATGATTTAAATAATGTCATTGACTTATTAAAAAATCATATTAATTGTTATGATATCATATATGCTTCACTTATGACTTTATATTGCCCGTTCATTTGTAAATTCCATGTCAAAGCAGCGTTTTTGGTAAAATCATTATATTTATCATATGTGTTTGGAGATGTTGTTCTTGATATTATTATTACTTATATCATGATTTACTTACTTCCATAATGTAAATAATGATTTATATATCATATATATTCAGTATATATATATATAATATATAGATAAATGAAATGAAATACACTGTTCATGGAGACGGTAGGTCGTACGTACACATGAACAATGTTTTCCTTTCCTTATTGACTTGAATGGAATTAAGTAAATGAGACATATATGTACATAAATCCAGTATCATTATTATGTAATTTATTACAAGATTATTTATTATATATAATGTATAATCATACTTGAATGGTTAATCATGGAAAATGAATCTTATCGCGTTCGTGGAGATGGAAGTCCGTACGTACGCACGAGCGATGATATCATTCCCATAATTATTGAATTGAATTGTAGAGGATGATATAATATCTAAGAATAAGTATGATGTTATAATAAATATATATATTTATTCTTTACACCATTATACACATCGAAGTAAGTTGGTGGTGGAAAAACATATTACACCATGGCGTGGAGACGGTATTCCATACGTACGCATGCGCGGTGATTTCATTTTCCGTAGGATGGATAGAAGGTGAAATCGGGTTGTTTCGTATTTATAATAACATATCATTATATGAGTGATACTTATGTTATTACTTTATTATGAAACAGAAAAATAATAATAAGTAGGATAAGAAATTATTTTGAAAGAACTAGTAAAGGATATTACCTCTTCTTTGACGCGCCTCTTCTAAACCTCCTATGAGGGCACTAAATTTGGTCTTTGAATAATACCGGAACCTCAATTATGTTTCTAGGTATATTGATAAGAGAAATGGTCAGGTTTTGGCTGAGATTGAAGTCTCAAAATTTTGTAAATAGTAGAGGGAGGAGGTTCCCTTTTATAAGGGAGGAGAGGGGCACCTTTGGAAAAACATAAAATATTATTCTATACAAAAGTCATATTCGGCTTATAATAGCTCCAAATTGATTTATTTCGAAGATAAAGTGGGGATGGGTCTAAATTATCTCAACCAATAGGTTTTAGACAAGTTTAGGTTACTAATATAACCTTATCATTTAGATTTAACTCTAAGTTAAATAATTTAACTTTTACTGTGTCTTCTTGTTTTCTTACAGTATATGGTTAATAAACATACTATAACAAGCCAAATGAACCCCAAGTGGTTCATTATTAATATATATAAATTTATCTAAGTCATTTTCCCGAACCTTATATTTTTAGGAATATAATAACAATTAATAATATACTATTTCTTTTTAAAACCATTTTATGTCAATTTTGACACTATTTGGTAATTGATTTTTTGTGTGAAAATCATAACAGCATGATTAGTTCGAAAAAAGTTAATTGAATCAATAATAACATGTCATATTAACATAAAAAATTATTGTAATTTATAAAAAGTCTCAAATTACATTTATTTGGGTATTTATAACATCAATTATGTTAATATTTCATTAATAAGGTAATTATTGCGTCATCATTGTGTCATAAATAAATTAAATTATTTAATGTCTAAAAAATATAAATAAAATACCATTATATAGGAAATATTTTTATCTTTCTAATGAATATTTATAGTTGAATTTATCTTATGTATAACTCTATATTAAAAAATGTTTTAGTTATTAAACTTTGATTTTAACTCCTTTAACTCTTCTTTAAATAAAATAATAATAAGAGTCCTAATATAATCCAACTGGACCTAAAGGATAATATTTTATTCTTAAGGTTGTTTTTGGTTGAATTAAACTTATCCAATAGAATTAGGACATGTGTTAGGGTAATAATAATATCATTTTTACCCTTAATTACTCTATTTACTTTTAACCGTGGTAAAAAATATTAAAAAGTTACTATTCACCAATAATTATATTTATCTTATTGAACCACATTTTACTCCTTGATATTAACAGTTTCTCTCGGATTTTCTAAATTCCACTCACAGAAGCGGTAAAATTACGTTTTATGTAAATTTTCAAATTCTCCGAGGAGGTGGGTAAAAGACGATGAAAAGTTCAATAAAATTTTTATATATATAAAATTATTATAAAATGACTCCAATGAATTACATTGAACTTATATAGGTATTATGTATCAATTTTGAACAAAAATAAAGTTAAATAAAATAAATAATTATTTAAATAAAAAGTCAGTTTTTAAATAGTAACCCAGTGTTTTCACTATTAATCAAAAATTGAATGTTTTTAGAAAAACACCAAAAATTAACCCTAGGCTAATTTCGATATTCCAAATCCAAAAATGAATTCCATTTTGAAAGATAAAATTTATAAAATTTCAAAAATTGGGTATTACTATTCATGACATCTAGTTCATAATAATATTATAGTAATATCTTGTTTAGTGAAACTCGGTATGGCGTATAACACACGCTATCGAGGAAGGTCGCTCTGGCATGCAACACAAGCCTAGAATAGTGTTTTCATATACTGAAATCTAATACAGTGTTGCATATAGTGAAAGTTAATTTTGTTGTACGTACAAGACATCAATGAAATTAAAAATATATATCTCATAAAATCTTTGGGTGTTACATACAAAGTACGTAACCTTTCACTCTATGTACCCATTTCACAAAATCATCTAGGAAATGATTAAACATTATGTTACACCAATACATTTTATCTAAATCTCTAATAGACTGTAGAAACTATTGGTTTTTTCTTAATATTGAAATAAATACCTAACTTCACCATTATTGGAATCCTCTTGATTCATTCTCAATATTACCCAAGAAATGAAAAATGAAATAAAAAAATCATAAAACATATCAGATAGAAACATAATGGGGTGTTACAACCTCCCCCCATAAAAACTTTTTATCCCTAGAAATCTTATCAAGGAGCTTCCATATCCAAAAGGTGAGGCAACTACTCTGTCATCAAGGCCTCACACTCTCATGTCTCATTTGAATCTGGATCATGATTCAATAAAACACAAACCAAAGGGATTTTCCTCCCATGAAGTACCTTAGTCTAAGAATCAATAATTCAGACTGGATGCTCAGCCACAGATAAATCAAGTTATACATCAAGATCACCCCATCCCAAAAAGTGATATGTATCAGAAAGATATTTTTGTAATTGTGATACATGGAACACGATATGTATTGAAGTAAAATATGGTGGAAGAGATAAATGGTAATCCACTTTCCCTATCTTCTCAATGATCTCTAAAGTTACTAAAAAAATGAGGAGCAATCTTTCCTTGCCTCCTAGTCCTTCGATGACCCCAATTAAGTGAAACTTTTAAGAACACCAGATCATCAACTAAAAATTAAAATATTCTACGATGATGATCAGCATAATATTTATACTATCTTGGTACCATAAACATCCTCTAATGAACAAATCGAAACTTTGATGTCATCTCATAAACCACGATTGGTCCAAGTACGGAACTTTCACCGATCTTCAACCAACACTATAGAGATTTACAAGGATGATCATACATGGCCTCAAAAGAGCCATTCTAATCATGGAATTGTAATTACTATTATTATTAAACTCAACCATTCCCAAACAGTCCTCCCTGGCCCCACCAAAATTCAGGATGTAGTCATGAATCATATCCTCAAGAATTGATATATCTCTCACTATCATTCCATCAATCTATGGATGGTATGTAGTACTCAAACAAGCATGATATCCTAGTTCCTAATATAGGCTCATTGAAAAGAGAAAAGTTAAATGTGAATCCTTAGTATATACTATAGATGATAAGACTCTATTAAAACAAAAAATCACATACCCATCGATATTTTGGAGCTCTGTAACTTTATTTGTATCAAGAAAGGGTGTATAGTGATCTGATTTTTTCAACCAATCGATCACAGCCCATATTATATCCTTCTTTATCAGAATACATGGAAACCCTACAAAAAAACAAATAAGTCTCATCCCACATCCAACGCAGCACTGGAATTGGATGTAGGAAACGTAATGGTCTCAAATGCATATCCTTGACTTTTTGGAAAGTATAACAATGGGAGAAAAAATATTCAATGTCCCATCTCATACCTAACCACCAGAATCAATGTATCATATCATAGAAACTATTTTATGGTTCTTGGGTTCACATCCCACTTTGAATTATGGAAATCCACCATCACAGCTTCCCAACCTACCTATTTTGAAAATATAGAAATCCCTTAGTGGAGAAAAAACAACTCTGAAACGACCTCCCCACCATCAACAGAGAAACTAATGCTACAGAATTCAACATCTGGATTTTGTTCCTAAAGAACTATCTTAAGAAGAGAAGGGGTCAACTAAACATCATACAAGCCAACCTCATCCCACGTTTCCCAAATTGAAATATGAAAATGTGAAAAAAGATCCACAAGTTCCACTCTTATAATGATTCTTTCATGTCCTAGGTTGGAAGATTCCAACTAAACATGTCAATAATGACCATCCCTTTCCCTAAGGAATAGGGAATATCAAAACTAAAATACTATAGGTACTCTACCCAAAACCTCTGAAATAGATTCAAATCTTTTTGAGAGATGATATTACTCATGCTCTTATGGTTTCAATACATGGTAAACCTTTATATGAAAAGGTAATGCCACCAACTTTCAAGGGAATGTATCATATATTAAAGTTCATGTTCATGTATTGGGAAATTATTCTCATGTATCTTGAGATTATGAGATCCATAGGCTACCACATGATCACCCTACATAAGAACACATTCCAAACCTGAACCTGATTCATCAAGGAAGACACCATTACAATTCCCATTCTCTGGAAGAGTCAGCACCAATTCAGATGTCAAAATATGTTTCAATTAAAAAATGAACTCTTCCATTTCTCATCCAAAGAAATAATTACTCCCTTCCATGTTAGAGCAGTCATTAGAGAAGCCAACATTTATAAATCATTTAAAAACTGATGATAATATCTAGTTAAACCTAAGAATCTCTGAATCTCAAAAACCTTACTCAGTTTCGCCCATGTCATTAAACTATCACCTTATCTAGATCAACTGAAAAACTAGGTTCTGAGACAATATGTCCCAAGAACATCACTTCTTGAATTTTAAAATTATATTTTAATCACTTGGCATAAATTCAATGATTTCTCAACAATTCCAAAACTACTCTTAGATGATTCACATGATCATCCTCAAACATAGAGTAATCCAGGATATCATCCATAAACACCACCATGAATGTAACAAGATACTTATAGAAAATATTATTCATCAAATAAATAAATACTACAGGGGAATTGGATAGACCAAATGGAATGATAAGATACACAAAATGGACATATCTCCCTTGAAAGGTGGTTTTCATAATGTTGAATTATTTTACTCTCAACATACAATAACTCGATTGAATATCAATATTTGAAAACCAATTATCCCATTTTAATGGGTCAAAGATATCATAAATCTATGAAAATAAATATTTTTTCTTTACCGTGACTCAATTGATCTTCTGGTAATCAACACATAGGAGAATTTATCCATCATATTTCTTATAAAAGAGAACAGGAATGACCTTAGGTGACACACTCAAGCATATAAATTCTTTCTTTAATAGATCATCCAACGGTGTCATCAAAATATTCATTTCATGTAGTTCCATATTATGATAAATAATAGATATCATCTAAGTACTAAGAACTAAATTAATATAAAACTCTACCTCCCTTACCAGTGAAAACCTAGAAAAGTCATAAGGAAAAAACATCAGGAAACATGATGCTAACTAGTGGGAGATGTCTGCCCAAGGATTCCCTCTCTAGATAAAAAGAATAACCGCAATATAACTTTCCCCAACTATATATAAGAACGTAGGACTCTAATTGAGATAGGGTCATATTCTCCCCAAATGAGACTCCACAACCCATCAAGTGAAGTAAGGGAGACCTCTCTATGATAATAATAAATTTGGTATATATTATTGGTGATCCAATCCTTCCCGAAAATTACATCAAGAGATTTCATGACGAGAACTATAGAATCCTATCTATGTTTCATATTGAAAAAATGAAGATATAGGCAAGAAAATGAATACCCTACTCTTTCTTCATTCTAAGGGGTGTAATAATTTTGATTACATAAGACATAATATTTGTATGAAGATTTAGAAAATTCACAACATGAGTTTATATGGATGAGTGTGATGCACTAGTATCAAATAAGGTAATCACTAAAGATGAATCTATAGTGATGGTACCTCTCACAGTCACTAGAATCATATCATCTTCCTCTAGGGACTCTTCCACTACACAAAGAGGCTTTATTCTAGATGCATATGGATCAAAACCCTAAGATCTTGAAGCATTAGATTTCACCATAGTTTTCTTTAAAATGAGTTTGTGCCACTATGTGGAGGAGATAAGATATAGAAGACATTCTACAAGTGTCCCAAACACCATAGGAACCACATAACTTGAGTACCTAAGAGAAAAAATGTTTTGAATTCCCAGTCTTTCCACACTGGTAGAAATTCAAAGGGCCTCTTCATAGCACAATAGTAAGTCATGAAGAACCCTCTTTTTAATAACCACTCTATGACCCATTAAGTTTTCTCTTCCATTTATGGGAACTCACAGAATGTCCACTTGTATAGACAGTTTCCCCATGCCGAGAAGTTGCACCTCCCAACCATTCTTCCCCTGTATTGGCACATATACATGGCATGTCAAACTGGATGTTTGATAATCAAACCTAATCCCTAACATCTAAACAGTTAAACTAGAAGTGTCAATCCACTCTATGGATGGTTAAATATGTGATCCTGTCTATATAAAAATATCATCCTTACCTCATATATATGAAAATGAAAGCACAATACCGGAACAAATGATTTACAAAGTTTAGTGAAAATCCTACTTTCCATGTTTGTTATATGATACAACATGGATACTCTAATAATATCAATACTAATTGGTTATACAACGTGACTATAAAAATAAATCAAATGGTTATGCACCCTATCCTTTATTCAAAAATTGGTTATACACCACAATTTAAAACTCCTTCAGTGATTGGTTATATACCCCATCTTAAAGCCTCCTAAAATGTTTTATATACCCCATCCACAAGCTCCTTTTCAGAGTTGATCAAGTGTAGAAAAATAGACTCCATTAAATGGTATTCCTCAAAAATAATGTTGGATCACTATATCCTATGTCTAACTACTTGGAGATCTTTAACATCTTTTGAGAAAGGTATACTTGTCTTGAAACTTCCTCTAGAACTGGGATGATTTGGATCTACTCAATTGTCAACATTATGGAACTTCATCCAAAATTTTGTCCTTCTAGTTCTTCTTTTTACAAAACTCTATGATTCTGGTTCTTCATACCTCATTTGACCCAAATGCACTTTTGATGAAAGTAGATCATAAAATCCCCTTCTTCAACTCTTTTTCTTGGTAACTCTCAATATATCATTCTCAATATTCCCTCTTTTTCATATATTTAACTCATGTGATGTTCCCCCTTTATATACGATGTTTTCCTCTTATATATGTGGGAATGTATGGGCTTCAATTTGAAATTATGACTACCCCAAGAATTGACTACTTTACTATCTTCCAAAGATATTGGTATTTGACTTTGTCAATGCTCCCACAAAATTCAGCATTAGCTATATTTAACTCATCCAAAAATCTCTTCTTGAATCATGAAAATTCCTTCCTTGAATATTTATAGTTGGATGTTTAGCTCAACATCATCATATTAATTAGATTTGTAATAATGTAATGACCTTTTGAAATATTCCAAAAAGTGTTCTTTTGATGTAATAAATATGCTCATTATGGTTCTTCGGTTTCTTCAACTCGAACTTAAATACAGGCATTCTTAATATCCTTCTATGACAACCACTAATCACTTTATCAGAAACTATCCAACAATGGAATCCTCAAGAGTCCCTTAGAATCACATCAGTAGTATAATGGTACCTGACAGCAACCTCCATCAAAAGGAGTCACTCCTTCCAAAAGACTCCAATATATGTGGTCCCAAAACTCAAGAGTTATACCTCAATATCTCTAATATTGAGAAAACTGTCCCAATACACAAAGTAAAAAAACGATCTCCTCATAGAAACTACTTGATCTCTCCTATAATTATCCATCCAAATGAACATTAAACAACACAATTTGGCATCCACAATCCATTTCTAAATAATGAGCTCACACCCTCACATAGGCTTTGCATCTCACAAACCAACCCCATGAAGAATCTAAATCCAAACCATATAGAAATTATCCTAATAAACATTCAAAAATAACAACCCCTTTTAAATGGACTCTAAAAGTGATAGGATCCGACCAATATGATCTATGTGTAAAAATTCTCATAATGTGGTACTCACAAGTCCAATTTTGAAACTAGGGTGAAAATAGGCAATATATATTTAAGGAGAAATTGTACACAATGAGTACAATGGGGTTAATGAATTGTAACCTGAATGACCCTCAAAGACCATGTTCCTTGGTCCACTTGGTTTGAAATTTTCCAAATTACATGGCATGTTCCTTCTAGTATATAGTGTGAACCCCTTCCTGGACACCATCCCATATACCAAGCTCCACTAAAGTGTAAGACACCTGAGTAACTTGTGTGTACACTTCATACATAGTGGGTAAACCCATTGAAGGTCCCATCTAAATTGTGTGTACTCCCCCCTACCCAGCCCCTCCCCCTCCCTCCCCACTGCCCAGCTCATCCCCCAGCCCCTCCCCCTCCCCCAGCCCTTCCCCTCCCCCTCCCTCCCCACTGCGCAGCCCCTCCCCCTCCCCACCTACCTATCCCCTCCCCCTCCATCCCCACTGACCACCTCCTCCCCCTCCCCCTCCCCCTCCCCCTCCCCCTACCCCCTACCTAGCCCCAGCCCCCTATTCAGTCAAGTAGAATGGCATATTTATATAAGCATTTGGATAAAAACACATGAAATAAAATACACAAACATGTATTGCAGTGTCATTCGAAAACTGATATATATACAAAGTATCCACCATAAACAGAAAATGTTTTGAATATTCAAGTCTTTCTCATGTTAAAAGATTAAAAAATCAAGAAAAATCATAAGGGTGCATACCTCCTGAAATTACACTATGATCCATGACTTCTGAATAACATCCTGAGCCTTTTCAAATTTGATGACAGTTCAATGTATCCAAAACATACACAAATCTACATCCGAATATTAAAATTAAAAAGTTTGAGTAAAACCTAAATCCAGATTCCACTGAACATGATTTTTCCTTTTTGTTTGGAGTCTTCCTAAAACACAAAAACCACATTAAAAAATTAGAGAAAGGAAATCTGAAAACCAAAAACAGCATATACAACATCTAAATCAGTTAGTCAACTCCGAATATTCATATAATTTTCAGATCACATACCAATCAGTCAAGTATAATGACATATTTAGAGAACATTTTGGATAAAAAACATGAAATAAAATACACAAACATATATCGCAATGGCATTCAACAATTGATATAGATATAAAGTATCCACCATAAACAGAAAATGTTATCAATATTCAAGGCTTGTTCACATTATCAAGATTAAAAAATATGCTCCTCATCTCACCGTTGCCCAGCAAATTCCCCTCCCCCCTCCCCCTCCCCTCTACCCAGCCCCTCCCTTAGGCTCAGCTCCCCCTACCAAGCTCCTCCCTCATGCCCATCTCCCCCTGCCCAGCCCCTCCCCCTCCCCCTACCCAGCCCCTCCCCCTCCCTCCCCACTGCCCAACTCCTCCCCCAACACCTCCCCCTCCCCAGCCCCTCCCCTCCCTACCCACTACCTAGCCCCTCCCCCTCCCCACCTGCCCATCACCTCCCCCTCTCTCCCCACTGCCTAGCTCCTCTCCCTCCCCCTCCCCCTCCCCCTCCCCCCCTGCCCAGACACTGCCCCCTGCTCAGTCAAGTAGAATGGAATATTTAGATAAAAATTTGGATAAAAAACACATTAAATAAAACACACAAACATGTATTGCAATGTCATTCAACAATTGAAATATATACAAAGTATCCACCATAAACAGAAAATATTATCAATATTCAATACTTGCTCGTGTTAAAAGATAAAAAAATCAAGAAAAATCATAAGGGTTCATACCTCCAAAAAGTACACCATGATCCATGATTTCTGAATAACATCCTGAGCCTTTTCAAATGTGATGATAGTTCAATGTATCCAAAACATACACAAATCTACAGACAAATATTAAAATTAAAAAGTTGGAGTAAAACCTGAATCAGTATTCCACTGAACAGGCTTTTTCTTTTGTGTTTAGAGTCTTCCTAAAACACAAAAACCACACTAAAAAATTAGAGAAAGGAATGTTGAAAACAAAAAATAGCATATGCAACATATAAAATAGTTATTAAACTTCGAATATTCATATAATTGTCAGATCACATACCATTTAGTCAAGTACAAGGACATATTTACATAAAATTTTGGATAAAAATGCATGAAATAAAATACACAAACATATATCGCAATTTCATTCAGTAATTGATATAAATACACAGTATCCGCCATAAGTAGAAAATGTTATCAATATTCAAGGTGTGTTCTCATTATCAAGATTAAAAAATCAGCTCCTCATCTCACCCCTACCCAAAAAATTAGCCTCCCCCTCCCCCTCCCCCTCCCCCTCCCCCTCCCCTCTATACAACCCCTCCCTCATGCCTAGCTCCCCCTGCCCAGCTCCTCCCTCATGCCTAGCTCACCCCTACCCAGCCCCTCCCCCTCCCCCTCCCCTCTACACAGCCCCTCCCTCATGCCTAGCTCCCCCTTCCCAGCTCCTCCCTCATGCCTAGCTCCCCCCTACCCAGCCCCTCCCCCTCCCCCTCCCTCATGCCCAGCTCCCCCTGCCCAGCCCCTCCCCCTCCTTCGTCATGCCCATCCCCTCCCCCTCCTCCCTCATGCCCAGCTCCCCCCTGCCCAGCCCCTGCCCCTCCCCCTCCCCCTCCCTCATGCCCAGCTCCCCCTACCCAGCAGCTCCTCCTCCCCCTCCCCCTTCCCAACCCCTCCTCCTCCCCCATATTTACTGTATACCAATCAATGATGAGATTCATTGACATCCCAAGGCATATAGTTTTCTTTAGGAAAATAAAATACACAGGGAAATTGTTTTAGTTTTTGGTTTCATGATGGAATTTTGTAACAATATAATCATAAATTGATGACCAAAAGGGGGAAGGGAAAATGAGCACAAGTTACTTGCCTTTCCTTGTAGAGAAATCATAGTCCTGATCACATTAACACCTATATTTTGTGCCAAGTTTCGAGGTATTGCCTCAAAAGCAACTGCAGCAGCTTATTAAGGCCACTGTTTAGAATGAAACCAAACACAAAAAATATGAATCACTCCAGGAACTACAAATTAGTGCCATTAAATTTAAATAAGAAGATCAGAAGCAAGTAAACCTTCTCAACGCCTTCAATAGATGAGCTCATCTGCTTCAAAGCGGAGGACACGGTCATACTTTCCGGATGAACATCCTCTTCATGCCGACTATATGAAAGAGAGATCAAGTCAATCCATCCCCCTCCCCTCTCAACCATCCACTGCACCCCCCCCCCTCCCAACCTTCCCCTCCCATCCCCCCACCCCTCCCAACCCTCCACTGTAGACCCCCAGCCCTCCAATGCATCCCCCTATACCAGGCCTCCTCTCCACTAATAAGGAAAAGATTAGATAGCGAGATAATAATAAACACACAAAACCATACAAAAAATATGGAGTGTTAAAATTACCTAAATAATTGTCAAATAACACCCCTGATGAAAACATAATCCAAAATGCAATTAATTGCATAAATAAATTTACATACAAGCAGTCCCCCAATACAAAAAAAATTAAACTCCAACACAAGTCTCTCTACTAAGTAAAAAATGGAGGGGATTAATATCCCCCCCCCATTGACATCATCTTCATCCCCATGTCTAGCATCATAATCATCACTAGAAACATCAGCAGCAATGTCATCAGAAACATCATCACTAACTGTACCATCAACATCATCATCAGCAATCTCATCACCAAAAAAAGCATTAGCAACATCCTCACCAGCTCTATCGCCACCATCGTCATCGCCACTAGGACCCTCATGGGAATCACCCGAGGCATTATTTAAAGAGCACATTAATTCCATACATGAATGAAAAGTGGCAGCAACCTCTAATGGTAGTGACTGACTCAAAAATGATATATCTTTCATGAAATGTTCATTCATTAGCTTACTTTTTTCATGCTCCTCTAATACTATTTTCCTTGTTGCAGCCAATTTAGCACATGAACTTTCCAACTTAGAGGCCATAGAGGCTTTAGAGGAGTCTGATGATGACCAATACCTAGAGGGGACAATGTTTTTTCCTGGTCTACAACAGACTCTTCCTGGATGCTCCACACCTAACACCTGACTCAAATGAACATTTGGCCCTAAGTTGTCTACTTCCTTCTCATCCACGGCCTCCAAGGCAGACTGTAGAAATTATAAACATATTAAATTATGAATTTCGTATAAATTTTTGAAATATAAATAAACAAACTTACAATTTTATCTTGTGTTTTTGAATTAACTACATTTCCATATTTTTTTCCTTCTGAATCAGAATAATTTGGCATGATGTACAGGACCTTCAATGCCCAATTAAACTTGCTTCATATGAGAAATGAACAAATTTGGATTAAAACCATATATGATAAATGCAAAAAATTGGATTGAAATGAGTTTCAACAAAGACCTACAAACATTGAGGTAAATTACAGTCATAACCGATTGGTGGTTTTCTGAAATGGTTTTCTGAAGTGGGTTTCAAGGAAATATACCACTTGTTTAGGAAAAATATACAAGCATTCTCTTACTATAAGATGTTATTTCCATGATACATAGACTAACCAAGGTAAGGAATGAATATGTTATGATGACATGTTATAAATAAGGAAATTATTTGAATTTAGATGAATGTAAAAGCCGCTTCTCATGCACGAGCATTACAGTGCACCCCAATGTGTGTAGATATGTCATTTCATCTTTGTTTTTTTTCGCTGATACTTCCTATGAAAAAAACAATACAAGTAATAAAAATTAAATTTTATATAAAAACCATTAAATATGGGTAATACCTTATATTGTTCAGTCTTCCAATGTGCGACCATTTTTTGATATTGTCTTTTTCGATAGTTAGGGTTTTTGGGTACACACTCTAACTCAGTACCCACTCTAATCCTCCAACCAATATGTAACTCATACTTGTATGACCGCCAATACTCTCCAGGATCACTCAAGCTGGCATCTTTGGCAGCTTCACCATTTGGGAAGTTAAATCGACTCTGTGATGAACATGTTAAGTCATATAAATACATTACTAATATAAATATAAATTTATAAAATTTTCGTACCCATATCTATGCCCATTCCCTATCCTTGATGTCCGTACTGGTATGTCTCAAAGAGATCGGTTCCACCAGAATGATATCATGATATTTGGCTAAAGTATACGTGAAACTTCTACACTCCTTAGCATTTTTACCTACCATTTGATTTTGATAATTGTAATCCACCATAATCTGAGTTTCACGATTCTAGGCATCTCGCATTCGAGTGTGCCCACGCCACCTAATAGAAGTTCCCACTAAATAAGATAAGAGGATAAAAGAGAAGAGTTAAGTGACAATAGAATAGGAAAAATTGAAATGTTATAATTTGAAACATTTATAATAAATAAACCTGATGCAGGCTCCGAAATAGGTTGTGAGGCATCCATGGACTGTGCTGGATCAGCATCCTCTGAAGGAAGTATCTGTTCCACAGCATGCTCTCACTAATCTTCACGAACAGGAGAGGAAAATAAAGGAACAAACTCAATATGTGTAGGATGGGTGGTAGGAAAAAGAGGTGGCGTAGACATGTCAGAATATGCGTAGTAGGTCTGGGTATACATGAATGGATATGGAAATTGTGCAGGTGAGAACATCGGTCAAGTCGGCGTGGACATGGAATGGGAAAAAGAGGGTAAATGGGATGATGACGGTGGAATGTATGGAAAAATCCTAGGGGTCTCAAGCGGAGGGCGGCCTTGTGTGGTATATGGGATGTCCATTGATGGGTCAGTGTGGGGAGTGGTAACACGGGAGCTCCACCTAGGTCTAGGAGGATCAGTGCTTGGTCCCATACTAGGAAGGGGAAACTCTTGAGTTATATATCCCAAAAAAATTGATCAAAAATATGAACTTTATATTATATATAATGAAGAAGATAAATATTATAATTATTATTCTCACTGAAGACAACTCATGCTCTTGTCTAATAGGATCAACCTCAAATAATCTCTTCTTGTGAGCTTCTGTTGTTTTCTTCATAATATGCATAAGAATGAAATTAATATTTTTTAGTAACAATTTTTACAAATCATACATAAAACTTAGAAGACAAAGAAGACAAAAAATGTCATAACATCTTTTAGTAATGATAACTTACAACCAAGTAATACAATTGTAATAACCACATTTTAAACCTAGTTTTTTGAATTGAAATAAATATAATTAAATGAAACAAAACTAACCAATACTAAAACAGGCATATAATTTTAAACTAAAACTAAATTAAAGTAATTACATTAGTACCAACCTAAGAAACTCACGTCAGGGTAAAAATAATGAACTATGAATATATATGGTTGCTTTTATATATTACCCTCCACTACCTCAGGTTAAACATCATCTCTCACAATGGGACAATTTGTGTCATCAAATACAATATTTTGGCTAACACCAATGGGGGCGTCAATGGTTAAAATTTCATCCCCAGTATCATGAGAAATATGTCTTGGGATTACTTCATTAGTGATGCCGTAATCAGGTTTCAGATGATCTTTCACATAAAACCCTTGTTTTTTCATTGATACCAAAATGTGTGGTTCATAAATATGCAGAAATTGACTCATGTAAATAACTCTAAATCCACAATCATGAATAAATGTACAATGTCACATCATTGAATCAAACCATTTACATTTCATCATAGTGACTCGACCTTGAGAGTAGTAATCCAATAACTATATTTTCTTAGCCAGTCCATAATAATACACATCTTCATATCGAGGTAGACTATCTGATGCACTGACATAACAATCCGTTCTAGCAGTTAACATAACTCCATCATGTTGTGTTCTCATTTTCACCACTCTATCAGTTGTAACAAATTTATATCCATTTATTATTAAATATTTGCAGTCACGAACCAATGAATTGGGACCAAAATCTAATGCTCTTAATTCTTGAGAAATGAAGTCAGTAGGTAAACTCAATACCTGGAATACATATGAGTAATATAATTAAATATATATCTATATTTTAAGGTATTTAATGTAATTTTCATACATTTGATTTCATCCAAGCTGGGAAAACTTGGCTATGCATAGCCTCTCTCCTTCTCAACGGCAAAGATCGATAAACTCTACTTATAATTTGTTTGTGTTCTCTATATATAATGAGATTAAAAGTATAAGGTATATGTGATATGAAATCATATGAGATAACATATATATATTCAAATTACTTACTTGATATAGGCATCGAACGAACCACAATTAATCAAGACTTTATGATGTTCCATATTCCGGTCATTAATGATAAATGTAACTAATGTATATGACCTAACAATTCCACCTGTTTGGGGAATAGAAAGAAACGGGGGCTGAATTTTTTCATACTCCTCATCTTCGTTTCTCATTGGTCGATTATGTCTTATGGTCACATCAAAAAAATACATTCAACAAAAATCTATACATTCATGGGCCAGATAACTCCTCACAATGGAAACTACAAGATAATTCTTATTTCAGAAATATGATTTCATTGTGCACATATTTCTTTCAATGGGATACGTCCACCGAAAATCAACTGGTCCGCCAATAAGTGTCTCAGTTGGAAGATGAACTGTTAAATGCAGCATGCAAGTGAAAATGTATGGAGGGAAAAAATTCCAACTCACACAGAATTAATGGTGCCTCTTTCTGCATTTTTATCAACAATGATTTGGATAACCTTTTAGCATAAAGGTCTCTAAAAAATGACACAGCCGAATCACTGCCACCCTTACATTATTGGATAGAAAATTCTGAATTTATATTGGAATAAATTCATGAAGAAGGATGTGATAATCATGAGTTTTTAGGGATTTAAATTTAAAATGTCTTAGGTTGACTCGTTTAGATATGTTGCTGGAATAGCCATCTGGAACCTTGATATTCTCCAATATTGCCAGAAATTAATCTTTCTCTGCTGGTGTTATCACATAAGAAGCACAGGGAACACTCCATTTGTTTTCACCGATACAAATAGGATGTAGTTCTGGTCGAATACCCCAATCCAATAAATCCCGATGAGATCAGAAGTCATCTTTGGTCTTCCCCTTAATATTAAAAAGAATATAAGAAACATTTCAAATATATTTTTCTCAATATGCATTATGTCTAAACAATGACGTAACAAATTAGTAGACCAATATGGCAACACAAAAAAATACTTCTCTTTTTCCAATTTTAAGTGACATCAGTATCAGTATTCTTCCACTTTCGAGATTTCAACTGACCTCTCCCAAATGAAAAGCTAAAATATTTCAATTCATTAAGCATGTCACTTCCTAAAATATGTTGAGGTGGTTTTTTAGTGTCAAAATTATTATAAAACCTCCGACGATTCTTCCTGTATTGATGATCTATTGGCAAGAATCAGCGATGCCCCATGAAACTGAAACTACGATGATATTTAATCCTTCTCGATCATGTATTCTTCATACAAATGGGAAATGACAGTTTTCCCTACGGGCTCCACCCAGAAATCATTTCATAGGTAGGGAAATAATTTATAGTCCATAGAAGGATAGCATGTATCTAAAATGTACTCTTTGAAGAAGCATCAAATGTCTGTACGCCTAAATCCCAAAGTTGTTTCAACTCTTTAATTAAAGTCTGAAACTAGACATCTATATCATTACTAGGATCTGAGATTCCAGATATCTGTATACTAAAGAAAGTGAAAGGTTTTTCCATACACATCCATGGAGGAATATTATAAACATGAATAAAAACCAGGCACGTGCTATGAGCAGTAAGTATCTGACCAAACAAATTAAAACCATCACATGATAGGCCCAATCTGACATTTCGCACCTCAGCTACAAAATCAAGATATTGTGCATCAAATTTAGGCCATACTAATCCATCTGTAGGATACACCATCTCATCATTACCATTAATTCTCTCAACATCATTCCATCACATTTTGACTGATATTTCTGGAGACATGATTAAATTTTGAAGTCTGTAAATAAATGGAAAGTGCCACAGTCCTTTCTGTGGTATATGAGATGGTGTTCCATCTGAATTTGTATTCTATCAAGATTTAACACATTATTTACAGTCATTATGGTCAGTTGTTTCCTCCAAAAATAAACTACAATATTTAAGACAAGCATGGACTTTATTAGTAGAAAATCCAAACTGCTTAATTAACTTCCATGTCATGTAATGATTTGATGGAATATCCACACTATAAGGAGGAAAGTACTTCAAAAATGTAAGAATATAATCAATGGTGGTATTATAAATCCCATACATGGTTTTCCCATGTTAAAACCGCATTAGAAATTCCAAATTAGACATTTTAGTACATTCTTGATATACTGGAGTTCTGGCATCATCTAATAAATTTTTCTCTCTCTCAACATCATCATCTTAAATATTTTCCCCATGTGTACTGATATCATTTTCTTCTTGCACCGGAATGCTATCTTTCTCGGAATGATGCACATATGGAAATTGATCAAAAATCAAATTCTCCATGTCACTTCGTTAATTTCATTTATGAATAGTCGAATATTGACTCATCTCTCCATGGTGAAACCAAAAAATATAGTTTACTTGAAATCCAAATTTTGTTAAATGGTAAATAACTTCTTCTAATCTTAACCATGGTTTCCAACATAATTATAGAAGGGACACTGTATAAAACCTCCATCTGACAAATTGTTAAATGTAAAATCTAAAAAATTCTCCAAATTATTTTGAAACTCGGTCGAAATTCAATCAGTATGATACATCTAGCTTCGATCCATTATATAACAATAAAAAAATTATTATTCAATCAACAATGTAAATCATATTTAAAAAATTCATTACAATCAATTTTATTATTAAATTAATCAAAGCATATTAGTATCTTGCAAAAAATATTTAATGACAAGACGAGTCCATGATTGAATAAGTTGGAAAAAAGGAAAAAAGGTTTACTTTGAGATGTAAACTAAAGAAAAATTTTAAAAAATACACTCCCAAGTGGTCATTGATGAGGAATAAAAAAGAAAATTTCAATGTAAAATACTTCTTTATAGATATAGAGTCATTATACATATGGGAAGAAAATTTTAGTTTAATAATAAGAATTTATAATTTTATAGATTATTTGGTAGGGGTTATTTGATGGGGAATAAAACATTCAATGAAAATAGAGTAGTTATAACTTTAATGTTTTGTAATTAATATTGAAAAAATGTTTCAAGGTATCCTACAAATTTTGTACAACATGATGCTTAAAAGATATACTTTTAGGGATTATATTGGACCTTTGAAATATTTCTTCATATGGAAAAGATATGTTTTTTAAAATAGACATCATGATATACTTGGGAGTATTGAGAATCAATGTTTGGGGGTTTCAACCCCTTTATATGAATTAAAGTTATAAACGTATTGTAAATTCTATATAGAAATCACAGAACATGTTTGATATTCTTGAATAAGTCTATAGAAGGTATGACCATCCTATTCATGATGAAAATGAATGCCTCATAATTATAAAATCCCGAAAAAATTTGAGTTTTAATACTAAAAATCCTCAAAAGGAGAATAGAAAAGTTAAGGAGAAAGATTTAGTTGTTGAAGTTTCACGCAAAGTATCTAAAGGAGAAAGTCCATGGATCTTGGATAGTGGATGTTATGCTCACATGAAAAAAGATTTAAAAACATTGAAATATATTGAAAAATAAAATGTATTCTTATTTACCTTCATAAATGATGGGTCAATAAAGGTTAAAGGACTTAGTTTAATTGTTATTGGGAAAGATAATATTAAATCAAAAAACACCCTTTATGTTGATGGATTAAAACACAATCTATTAAGGGTTTCTAAACTTCATGATAAATGAAATATTTTTTTAGGAATTATGGGTTATTGGTTGAGAACATTGAGGATGTAAGAGTGGTTAAAAGAGGATAAGAGTGATAGAGGCAATTTATTCCAAGTGGGTGATGTTGAAAATTCATGTTATCTAAGCATGAATGAAGAGAATGAATTATAGTATCGGAGGATTAGAGAATAAAAATATTCTATCTTTTAAAAAGAAGATGGAATCTATTTTTACTCTTATAGGAGATGATAAATGTAGAATATATAGAGAGTTTTCCTTATTGGGGAGACTTAGGGATTTGGTAGTTGAAACTTGGAGAAGAGTTCATGTGTTGTTCCCCATGTTTTTTACAAATAGAAAGTTGGAAATTGAAGATTCCTGGATGATCAGAAAACTTAACATGTCTTAGATTCTAGGATACCTCATTAAGTTAATTGATTAAGGGGTTGGTGATTAGATCTTAATTAAGACATTTCTAGTATAGTTTTGATCTTTACTCTGAGGGTTAGATAATTAGGAAAACCATTATTCATTACAATAGTTCAGTGTTTAAAAAACATTTTTAGGGTTTGATTACTAAGAAATTGTTAATGAATAAATCCATTCAGGGATATTGAATGAAAGTTTTATGTTTTATTTACTGGAATCATACTCATTGATGGGTAATAAGTGAATTCGAGATAAGTTTAAGAAAAATTAATAAAGAAAATCCATCAAATACCATGTCTACATCATGGTTGTAACGACCCCTACTTTTTATATGGGAATTTTCCATTCAATAAATTACATGTCTGATACTTTATAAAAAATAAATAAAATATTATTATAAATTCAGAACTTTACAAGTCCATAATATGATCATTGGCCATTATAGACATTAGAGATGTAGTTGTTAGAATATGATAATTAGAATTGGTGTATATTTAGGGTAATGATGAGAGATAATTTATATATAGGGGTAAATTATGTCCTCAACTAGTAGGAAATAACATTTTTGAATCACAGTAATCTGATCATGGGAGTGAAGTTTCCTAAATGGGGTTTTACCTTGACAAATTACAATAAGAACAATAATAAGTGAGACTTTATCATAACAATCAAGTGATGAGATGAAGGTGTTGAGAGTATACATGTTGGAGAAGAAGATTCGTCAATTTCAAGTGATGAGGAACAATATCATTCATCTTATACAAGGAAGAGAATATAAGTGAAGCTCCAAAATATCATTAATGACCAAATGTAGTAAGTAAAAATTACCGGAGCTTTAAGGATAACATATCATACATCATTATTTTTTTATGTAAAACCTAAAAATATTGGAAAATAATTAAAGATTCATGAGTATTTTAATGATATGAATGATTAATTATAAAATATTGAGAATAATAAGACTTGGGAGTTGGTATCCAATCTTAAAGAGAAGAAATTCATCAGGATAGTGTGGGTGTTTTGAAACAAATTGAATAAAAAAGGAGAATTAGTGAGAAAAAAATCAATTATAGTGTGTAAAGGATATTCTAAATTTGAAGGAGTTGAATTTGATGATACCCAGAGGAGAGGGATTCGAGAGGGGGGTAGGGACATCGGTGTAACTGGGGGTAGTGTGGCGAAGTCTGGGATGTTGAGGCTGAGGTGAAGGCTAGGAGGTCCAGGTCGGGAGCGGAGGTAGAGCCGGGAGGCGGAGCAGGGAGGCGGAGGCTGGAGAGGGGATGAGATGGTCGGGTGGTGGAGGTAAGATGGCAAGGAGGAGGAGGTCAGAGAGGGGAGGAGAGGTTAGGGAGGTAGAGGTCAGATGGCCAGGAGTAGGTGGTCCAGGAGGGGAGGATAGGTCCGAGAGTTGGAGGTCGGGGAGGTAGGGTTGAAGTGGTGGGAGCGTGATGGAAGAGTGAGAAGGAGCCCGATACTTAGGGGTTGAATACCCACGGTTTTAATAAAACCATGGATATAGATAATAAAAAACCATCTATCCCCACGGTTCTTTAAACCGTGGTAATAGATTCATGGGGATAAAACCCAATTCCAGTAGTGCATCAACACTATATCCAACATGTTATCATAATAGGATATATTCAGCAATAAATCACGAGAATGAATATCATATTTAAGTCCCATATCAAACTATCAATTCTTCATCTTCTCATTTTATATAATATTTGGTTCAAACTACAAAAGCTTAATTAATCTATTTTAATAATCGCACATGACCTTATCATGCATCTCAAATTTGAAAAATTCAAAATCCTTGGTTGACACCATAGGTTCTAGACAAAACTGTTTATTGAAGATAAATTTGAATTCATCTGACTCTAAACCCTCATAATTATTCACCATCACCATTTATTCCAACTATCTACTTCTAGGTCCTTCCATATTATTGTTGGAATAATTTACCTTAATAACTTCGAGAGTTTCTAGAAAGATAAATAGGAGCACTTCATTTCTCAGTTGGTCCTTAGCATCTTTAGGATTATTAGAGACTTGGAATGCATGTGGTTTCTGATGAAGGAAATCCTGATCTTGATTACAAGATCCATCCCTCTGAGGTTCTATAACTAGAGCCTGAGTGGGTACAAGTGCATCTTCATGTCCCAGAGCTTAGATATCATCTACTATAATCTGAAACAGATTATGGTTCAGGGAGGACTTTATTTTTATGGTTCCTCAGAATATTCCTACAATATTCTATTCACGCATATTCTTAGAGGAACGATGATGCACAACATCATAAAATAACGTTGAATACATCAAAAAATTCTTATATCAACAACTCAAACAAGAGAAATAAGGGAAATTAATCCCATAGGACAAGGAAAAAAATTTAGATTTAAAATATAAAAATTTAATGTAGGTAAAAACTATAAATAATCCTCAAGAATACTTTCCCAACCCACCCATGGTGACTTGAGGCTCATTACAATGAACTATGGGTAGGAATTAACTTGAAACTACCCCCTATATCTCCATAATATTTCTCAACTACATAATGACATCAAAGAAAGATGTTTAACCTATTACTCTAATACTATTTTTCCAGGAAAAATCTTAGATAACCTGAAAATATGATACCAAGTCCATCACCAACATAGCCTAATGAGAATTATAGATCCCCATATATTGGTGACTATCACCGAGAATCATACTCTATAAAAGTGGGAACAAATTTTCCTAAATCAAAGTGGTAGAAACAGATAAATATTTGTATGATCAAAGACTCCAAAGTGAAATACTACCCCAAACCAAAGAGTTATATAAAAAAAAGATAGTATATTATCAAAGTACCATAAGTCTAATCAATAAGAACTCATTATCCCAAAGTACACATCACTCCAAGCCTCATGGGATCAAGAGCATCAATATCCTTCAAGAGGTGCCTTCCCTTTACTCGGTCCTATTAGGATAAAATATACAAATTCATAATAGAAAAGATAGTCTATGGTCTAAAAATCCCAGAAGGGTCTCACTGAGTATTCTATAATAATATTCCATAATAACAAACCAAATCATGATTTTAATTTTAATCAAAACAATAATGGAAGAAAATTTTCAAATTTAAAACAAAACATGATTTTTGTTTCAAATGATGGAAAATATTTAAAATGTGTAATAAATAAAAAATTATATAAAATAGTTAATTTAAATCATTAGTCATGATAAAAAAATCCAAAATAAATTAAATTTATAATGAAAATAGTAACAAAAAGAATGACGGTATTCTTCCATAAGGTGCGACAGTTCCAAGTTATAGGATCCTCATACATCTCATATAGGTGATCACATAAATATGTGTACACATGTTCGTTAAGATGTTGTTGAATAGGACCCATAAACATCCCATCAGTTATAAGATATGTCAAACTGGGTTTTTTATATTTGTAAATCATCATCTCACAGCATCACAATGCACACAATGAGACTCACCACTAGAAAAAGAAGGCACATAAGGTCTTAGAATTCAACCTAGAAACATGATTCAACATAATTGAGTTTAGATCCATCCATCATAAGGTGATCTATAAAAATAAAAAGAGGATAATAGAGATATAAATAGGAGATAGGGAGACCGCTTACCTAGAGAGATACACTACAACCAAAATTATGATCAATCACCGAATGGATGATGCAAATAAATTAGATATCATCAAAATATCCTTGTGATGGCTCTATGTTAAAAGAGAAGGAATCTTGGAGGAAGAAAATAAGATTATTGGCTGATGTTCCTACTTAAAACTTACACTCATGATTTTACATGGTGTTTAACCCTATTACACATCATGTAATTGTAGAGTCCCATATGCAATGAAAAAATCCTCTGACGTTTTGATAAAAACCTTATTTATAATATTAACACTGAGTGTAAACTATACATGGCTTGTAACGGTTCATGTTGTGTACCCATTTCACTGAATATTCCAAGTGATGATTTCACATCTCGTAACACTATTACACAGTGTGTTGTCCCCATTAGATAATAGAAATGGTGTGTTATATGTTGAAAATAAAAACAAATCACTTAATTCCCCATTACAAGTATCCTCCAAATTCATTTTAAAAATTACCCAACCAATAAAAAATAAAATCCAAAACAACACCTAAAATTAACCTGACAAAAACATAATGGGGTGTTAATAACATTTTATTTTATTCCTTTATGATTTATATCTTATTAATTCCCAAGATTTATTCCATGACATAAGATTATGATCTTTGATAGGTAGTGTATGGTTTTAAAACGTTAATCACATGTTCTTATACCCTTAATCTCATATTATACTTATATTATCAATGATATATCCCTTTTATACCTTTACTAACCATATGAGGTCACCCTTTCTTATGTTTCATTTCCCCAAGTTATGAGGAATGGTTTTATGTATGATATGTATAAGAAGGGTTCTTGTGATGAAGAACACAATGGAAGATTATGTAGTTCACTTATGAACCAGCAGATTATGTATCCATGTTTCTAAATACACTTATCTTTTAGGGTCCTTATGAATGTCTTTTTATATGAAATTAATATTCATATATTAAGATTTAATATCTATGTATTATAATTTTTGTTCACTATATAAGGTCTTTGAGAGGTATCGATGTAGTATGGTTTATTGTGGACATGTTACCCAAGGTTCCATACTTCATACCAATCTAGGAGACCCAATATATTATTGAGATGGGAAGGTTGTAGGTCTAGGAAATAATTCATATTCACAGTTTTCTGGGGAGTACAATTTATGAACATGATTCCCAATTCATGTATCTTTCTAGCAAGGTCTATAAAAGTATCTTGCTACTTGGGTGAATTTGATCATAGAATACCATCCATTCACTAATGGAAAGTCTGAGTATATTAACCAGATTCTAGAGGACATGTTTCAATAAGGAGTCCTATATTTTTACAGTTCATCTGAGATCCATCACAACTTTTCCGTGTTAACTGTTAAAAATAGTTATTTGGAATCAATTCATATGACACCCTTTGAGTCCTTGTATATAAATAGATTAATGGAAGTCAATTATTATTAAAAATAGTCTAATTTAGAATATTTTAGAGTATATAAAATTTATTGAGAAGAGTTTCATTATTTTTCAGATTGTTTTGTATTAATTTGTATACTAGATAATCCATGATTTTGTTTCTGTTGTCAGAAATTGGGTTTTATTAAGAGTGTCTCCTCGATTAGGGCACCATCATTTTAGAGGTATTGGAAGTTTTTTCATAGGTTTATAGGTCCCTAAGTTGTTTGAAAAATGGATGTTATGGTGGAATACTGATTAGAAATTCCTTAGAGTTTATGTTTTGGGTCTAATGTATTTCATTTTTATAAACCTAAAAGATTCCCCCTTATCCTTATCAAGTGATCAGTAGTGATGAAGTCAAACTATATTCTGATGAATAATTCAAGGAATGACCCATTCATATTGTAAATTATAATTATAATATCCTTTATAATAATTTAACCCCTCTAGTACATGCATAGTTGAGTGAAGTAATATTTAGAAGGAGGCTTAGGAGTGGGAGATAGATATTCACGCTTAGTATCCAAACTTGTTTTCTAATGAGGCTCAATGACACATATTTGGATGCGATTCACAATAGAGGGGAGTCCGTAAATTTCTGAATATTTCAAGTTGTATACTTTATCTATTTTTTTCACAAAACATCGAGTATTTGGATGAATTATTAATGTTAGAAGTGTTGGATTGTGAATAGGTGTAACATCCCACCCCTCACCCATTTCCTTGGGAAGAGGCATAGGGTGTTACTTGAATTAAGTAAAATTCCTAAGACACCAAAGGAAAGATATAAATGCTAAGTGATTCATAACTATTAGAGGGAGATTTTCCTTCTAAAAAAAACCAACCATGATAAAAATGATAATCAAACATATATATGATGAATGAGTACAAATACAGTGGAATCAAAACCAACTAAACCAACAAAAATATCAAAGTAAAAGTATACTCAAAGTGATACAATCAAAATAAACAACAAAAGAAAAAATATAAAGATACCAAATAATGTGACCAGAAACTATCAAACTCATCCAACATCCAAATCAACATGATCCACATAGGTTATTAAAAATATAAAAAAGAACTCGGGTACCTTACTTTTACCTATTTCTTGATATATAATATCTACAAATGTGCCAAAGTCCCAATAAGGGGGTTACTATAAAAATCAGTATGATTTCCCCAATGACTTACCAAATCATGCCACAAGGATATAACATGTTAGTACATTTATATAAAACATTTTTAAATAAATTAATGAAATTTATATCAAATCCAAAATAGTTATCCAGACCAAAGTTTTCCAAATAAAGTAACCATACAAGTATTTAAAACATTTCAAATTTACATTTAGAATAAACATTTCAAACATCCACACATTCATTCCCAGGTGATAGTTCTATACTAATGATCAGTCTCTCATATAACTATCAAGTTGTCACAAGGAATCCAATCTCAAGTTCCCCAATGGCTCATTCCCCTTCCACAGGGTCACATAAATGAGAATGAACACATGTCAGCCATGTATTCCAAAACCAATTCTATTCCATTTTATTAAGATGTTTCTTTTATTTCAAACAATCATACAAACATTTTTTCATGTATTAAAACTAACCTATAATTTTAAAATAATCATTAAAAATCAAGCACCAAATGCACATTCCACAAAACAAACCAATTTCCATAATTTCACAAAACCATCACTAATGAGGATTTCCATCAAGAATGAAACATTCATTTTAAAATTAAATTCATGTAATTAAATAAATTTGAAACCAATCCTTCATATTCTAATCTATTGGAGTCAAGAGTAAAGTCACCTACCTCTAAAACTTAATAACAAATTAAAAATGACATAAAAACATCAAAAAATTGGCAGGAAACACCTAAAAATCCTTATATCATTTTCCATTTAATAAAAAATATCATATACCATAATTATTGATATAACACAATGATTATCTATCCACCAATGGATTATATCCATGATTACTAGGTAGTGAATAAGAATAAATACAAGGAAAATGATGAATAATGAAAACTTATTAAGGAACCCGGTCCTCCAATTAATTTAGATTCACCTAAAAATAACTCCTATATCAAAAGGAATGGTATCCACTAGATTTGGGGGAATATGGAATCTAATTATGACATATTTATGAGGAAAATGAAGGATTAAAGAGGTAAAACGAGTTAGATAAACAATTTTTGGACCGAATTTCTAACAGTTCATGGTTAGGGTGCATGGTTAGAAAAACTGTGTGCTAACAACGTGGGGGACATAGCCTCCATCCACACATCACACTGTTTGATTTCACAGTTTGAAAAATTGTGTGTTGACCATATTGGCCCCACTATCTAGATTTTCATGATTTATCATGGGAAACCAAATGGTTTGGCTAAATTTTATACCCACACATTTCCCACTATTTCATTAGAATGGTTCTCTATAGGGGTTTCACAGTTTCTACTAACAGTGATCAAACCATGAACCTTCAAATAACCTTATAAATTATTCCAAAACACTTATAAACCCCCCAAAACATTTCATAGACATTATATATACTTTAAAAACATAAATAAATGGTCTATTACATAAAATTGATGGTGTTAAATTCTCCCCACCATTGGTTTTTCCATCCCTAGATAGTCAAAAACCACCATTTACATGAAATAGTCCATACCATTGCTTCCCCGTTTTCTTCTCATGCACCCATGTTTCTTCCTAAATATGGACATGTTTCCATAAAACAAATACTAGACCAATGATTTTCCCACACAAGAATTTCCCTTACCTATCCAAATTCCATATTGAAACATGAACCAACGTAGCACCCGGCTTTAGGTAATTGTGATCCAATCTAATCACATGGTCGGGATTAGGTTTATACTTTTTCAATTGGGATACATGAAATACATTTTGCACTGAACAGAACATTTTTGGGAAATCCATCGGATATTTCACATCACCAAACCATTAAAGCATCTCAAAAAGTATAATATATCAATAAGATAACTTTCCATGTTTCCCACAGAAATGATGTTTAGGCCTTGGATATATTCCCAATAACACATGATCACTCACCTTGAACAACAACGGTCATTGATGATTATCTGCATATAATTTCTGATGACTCTAAGTCGTCTCTATTTTTTTCTTTACCAAAAGAATATTCTTCATTATCACTTAAAAAATACTTGTTCCAACTAGTAAATTCTCACCTATTTCCACCCAAAAAAGTAGATAACGACAAGTAATCCCATAAAATACTTCAAAAGGATCCCTATGTATCGATTCCTGGTGATTTTTTTGTTTGATAACCCCACTAATGGTATGTACTCCTCCCATGATCCACAAAAATCCATTACACAGACCATAACCTTGTGCTAAAAAATTTTATCATCCTTTTGGATATTCCAACAATTTGAGGATGTTACTCAATACTCATAGTCAACTGGGTCCCAAGGAATTTATGTATGGCTTTTAAAAATGATATGTAAACCTCATATCTTGGTTTGATACTATCGAAACATGGTTTCTATTCCTTTTTAACAATTATCAAATATAGATTTTAGAAAAGCTTTCCACCATATGAGATTAAAAAATATGGATGAAATGAGACTACTTTGTAAGATTATCAACAAATATCAATTTGGAATCATGTTTTCTATCTATCCATAGTAGATATATTACAAAATCAATAGTTATCTACACCTATTTCCACATGGGAATCAATAAAAGGTTCCACAAACCTATGTGTCACTAATATTCTACCATAACCTAGTGACTAGTGAAAAATCTCAAAAAAAACTCACAAACTTTTTTGTTCATTCCATCCCACAAAAAAAATTCTTTCAGTGCCTTATATATCTGTTGTATTCTAATATTAATAGGATATCTAAAATGGTGGAAAACATGAAGAAGTTATTCCTGTAATTCCATAGGTACAACTAGTTCATCTCATACCCACAACATTAATATTCTATGAATATTTCATCCCTTAACGGTCTCCCTAGAATTGATTTTTGACCTAGTAGAAAAACATTCAGAATTGAATATATGCCCCTATTTACCCTTATCATCTAAATTAGGAACAAAAGAAACTAGAATGAAAAACACAATCCTACCTTGGTCTTCACAATCTAGGTGCATATAATTTATCACCAACAACATCTTCCTTTGATCTGAAGCCTCTTTCACCAAATTATTATAAAACATCCGGCTTAATGCATATTCCACTTAATTTCCATTACTAGGTGATACATGAATTCAAATTCAAACATTTGAAGATACTCCATCTACCTTATTTTTCATGGATTCAGATTTATTTATGATAAAATTTGATTCAAGAAATTATGATCTGTAAACACTATAAATTTCTCACTAAAAATGTAGTGACTCAAATTTTTCAAAGTATCAACTAAAGAAACTAATTCTAAATCATTTTTTGGTTTTTTATTCTCATGAAACTATAACTATAATGAACTATAAGAAACAACATGATCTACCTGTATAAGAAAACACCCCAACCCAATTCCTGAAGCATCATAATACACTGTATATCATTGTCTTGATTATTGAAATATTAGTATTGTTACTTATTTAAGGAGGACATTAAGCTATTTAATAGACTTATAAAACTCATTGTTCTATTTTAATAGAAAACTTTTCCTTGTCAAAACTTTCATTGGTGATGCTAGTCACAAAAAATTCAAAAAAAATGTCAATGATAACCATCTAGGCTTTAGAAAATACATATCTCAAATAAATTATTTAGTATTTTCTAAGATATCACAACCTCTATATTTTTTGGATACATGGAAACATATTTCATATAAATTAAATGGATAAGTAAACATACATCTTGTATCAAAAACTCACACATTGAATGTTTCGAATATAGACGATGATCCTAAAATATACCCAACACTATGGCCACGTTTTTATCATGCTTAGCCTTTTTCCTAGAATAAACTAGTATATCATACAAAACACCACCAAAAATGAATCCAGATACCTTTACAATATCTGATTTTTCAATACCATAAATATGGTTGGTTCCTTTGTTTGAAAAAAAGGCATAACCATATAATCACAATGGATATATCGACACCTAAAATCTATCTTCAGAATATCCTCCTTATTAGCCCATTTTTGGTGATATCTAAAAAGTAATTTAATTTTATAGAATAACTGGGATCCCCTTAATTGATCAAATTGATCATTAGTGCATGGAAGAAGATATCAATTATTTATTTTAACTTGGTTAATATTATGATAATATAAACAAATCCTATGAGTGATATTTCCCTTCTTCACAAAAGGAATCAGTGCTACCCATGGAGGCGTACTAGGATAAATGTACCCTTTTATTTCAAGATCATGCAACTATAATTTCAATTAAATTAATTCTATTTTATATAAACAATAAGACAAAATTGAGATATGGCTAGTCTCTGGAAAGATATCTATCATAAACTCCACTTATCTTGTGGGTGAAAACCCTGAGAAATTATCATAAAAATACAATAGGATACTAATAAAAAATTATTATAAAACCACTATTGTTGATCATATCCACAAATTAAATGGCCACTACTACTAACTGGTATCATATAGTTCCAACTACTCATTCTAACAATCCCTCTCCACTTGAATTTACATTCCAATCTCCTATAAAGAGATGCTCAATGTCATCATCAGTTGTAAAACTAACACTTTTTGTATAATATTCGATGTGATATTTGAAATATTCAACTAATAGATACCTCTTATTAATTCATAGACATCCATATAAAGTACATAAAATACCAAATCAAATTTTAACCATAGATAATTACAGAACATGCTTTGAAAAAAAGTTTCAACATTCTATTTGGCTGATAAGAGTTTGAATTTTCAAAATAGATGGTGTCATTTCAGAAAGATAACACAAAATATAAACAGAATTAGAAAAAATAAATTAATGGGATTCTCTTGTATCAACAAAAATATTACATAATGTTATAATTCAAAATAATTTCATTTATCACCATATTAAGTCTCGTTAGATCATTCCCAATCATTTTATCATCTCCATATAATTGCTTACTATCGAATTTTTTTTAATTAACCTATTAATATTGTAATTCTTTAGGATTCCTGGTATTCCAAGAATAAATATGGATTTATCAGTTCTTATGATGATATCTATTATGATTCATTCATCACTTTGAATCATATAATGCCTAGGAATCATGATATTTGACCCTAGCACCCGTCATTGGAGCACAAGGAAAATTTTGTTAAATATGACTCATCCAGTTTCTATTGTGATATGCTATAGGTGGTTCCATACAATCTTGTTTTATATGATCAAAACAACCACGTTGAAAAAATTTGGTCTTTCTATTTGGTTTAGTAGGAATATCCACTAATCTTGTTTTTTGATTCTATTTCATACTACCACCCTAGAAATAGGTTTCCCTTTTCCCCTTATTCCTAATATTATAGTTTCCACCAATTCCCATAGGTATCATCATGATTCATCCACCCACAATACATGATATGTCTCTTTCAGTCATCATTTATCTATTGATCATCCCTATATAATTTGATATATGAATCACAACATTCTTTGAGAAATTCTCTGGCTTCAACCCCGATTTCAAGGATGCAATTGCTATAACTTTCTCTCAAAAGTGGACTAAATTCATAAATTTAGAAACATACTCTATTACCAAGAAATTTTCATTCTTAAAACTGAAGAAATTTATAGTTCTAGAAATTCTAAACATGTGAAGATAGAATTATTTGTTGAACAATTCTTCAAAATCCTCCCATGCTATGTCCTGGTCAAATTTATCTTGAACTAACAAATCCCACCACCAGTATTCTAGATCCTAAATAATATAATTCCCCAAATACACAATCAACTAAATAGGTGTTCCAAGGATATCAAATATTTGATTTATCTTATTCAGCCACAATTCATCTTTTTCTAGCTCTGAATCACCCTGAATGATGGGAGGATTCTGGTTTTGGAACTTAACAAAATGAAACACTTTCCTTGCTTCATCACTTCTATTACCTCTATATATTGCCTGAAAATATTTTAAAAACTATGAACAAATTTTTTTTCACCTATGACTTGTGTGAAACCACACTCTTAGCAGCCTCTTCTGATTGGATTCAATGGTACCTACCCAATTCCATTTGATATAACCAAAACAAAACTCCATTGAGTCTCAGTATCTAGAAATTGAACTCTTAGAATTTTCAAATTCATCACATCACACATATAATAATAGGAATTTCAAAAATTTAATAATTTCAATTTCAAACAATTTATAAAAATTCCACCATTCTTTTTGAAAATCAAACCATTTTCGAATATATTTAAAACCATCACTTTTTCACCACATTATAGATCATTAATACAAATTAATTATGCACTTCTAATGGGAGGTATTTAATGATAATTCACTTCATGATCTTATCATTGGATAAACACATGAACATGAGGTTACAAATCCTAGATGTGTCTCAAAACACTCATGTACCCAAACTCACTGGTAACTCAAAGTCCAACATAAATAGGTTAGATACACATGTTAATGCTCTAAATTTCATGTTTTTATGGTCCTAATCCTTTATACCATCCGAATATATATAATAAAACTAATCCCATATCATGTATAGAATTATCGGATGCCATCTTTAGAATCTATCTGCTCACCCATTAGAATAGGAAGAGACAAATGGAGTCACTATCCTTTGGTTACATCCAAAAAACACCAACGATAGGAAATAAATTCTAAGGGTTTCATAAAAATTAGGGGATGATTTTCCCTTTTAAAATAAAACAACTAAACTATGATAACCATAATAATAAGACATTTATATGATGAAGGATTAAAAAATACAACTTAATCACAATCAACTAAACCAACAACAATATCATAGTTTAAGTGGAATCAAAGTGGAATAATCAAAAGAAACAACAGCTAAAAACCCCAAAGACACAAAAGTCACCTATCAGTAAATATAAAACTACTCCATGCTCCAAATCCACACACATGGCTCAAGGTATCAAGAAGCATCACTAATAAACTGTGATACCTTTCCTTTACATGTGTCTTGATATATAATATCTAGAATGACACCAAAGTGGCCAAGAATGGGGGGAGTATAAAACTCATTAGGATTTCCCCAATGACTTACCTACTCATGCCACTAGGATAGAACATGTTATTAAAGTTATATTAAATATTATAAAAAATTAATGTTGTTTTTATCAAAGAAAAAATAGTTTTCCAGCCCGAATAGTTTTCCAAAGAAATAAACCAAACAATTCATTAAAATATTTCACATTTCCATTGGGAATACCCATTCCACAAATCCACATATGCATTCCCAAGTAGCAATCCCATACTCATGAGTATTATCTCATTGATCTAGCAATTCATCACAAGGTAAAGATTACCGGGTGGTCCAATGGAAAACTCCCCTTCCATAGGGGCACTTAAATTAAAATGAACACACACCAACCATGTATGAAAAAACCCATTACAATAAATTTCAATAAAACACATATTTTATTCAAAACATTTATAAAAAAATTAAATTCATAAAAAAAACCATAATTTTACAATCATGATTTTAAAATCCTTAATCAAATGCACATTTAACAAAACAAATCAATTTAGAAAATTTCACAAATCCATCAATTAATAGGATTTACACGAAGAATATAACATCCATTTCACAATTCAATTCAGTAAATTCAATAAATTTGAAAAAAATACTTCATTTTATAATCAATAAGAGTTGATATAAAAGCCACCTATCTTTTAAACATAGTTGATAATGAAGAACGACACAACAACATCAAAACCCCGGTTGGAAACTCCTAAAACCATCCTCATATCTTATTAACATAAACAAAAATAATAATATATCATAATAATTGACATTAAATAGTGTTTATATATCCCTGATATATTATATCCATGATGATAATAGGGGGAAGAAAAAGAAAAATGAGGAAAATGATGAAGAACTAGCACTTTTGAGGAGTATGGGCCTCCAATGAACGTAGATTCGCCTTGGAATCTCTCTTGGATATAAAAAAATGGTCTCCACTGCCTTGGGAGGAAGTTAGAAGTGGGTTGTGTCATATGTGAGGGTAAATTAGTGATTAATGAGGTAAACCAAGTTAGATCCATAATTTTTAGATCCAATTTTTCAAAGGGCACAGTTATGACGAACAATTAGGAAAATTATGCACTAATTTTTCACAACCCAAAACCTCCAAACACACCTCCCATGGTCATATTACATGGTTAGAAAAATCATACACCATCCATGATAAACCCCACTTTCTATATTTTCAAAATTTCTCCAAGACAGCTACACTATTTGGCCAAATAATGTGCTAAACCATGTTCCTACTTAGTTCCCACTATTTCATTTACACAGTTTCCTAAATGTATTTTATAGTTTGTAATAAGAATTCTAAAACTTTTCACATCTATAAAACTCTCCAAAGTATTAAAAAACACCCATTAGCCTCCAAAAACATAACTTGAAAATTATATATACATAAAATACATGAATAAGTTGGTCAAGTTCCTGAAATTGGGGGTGCTGCAATAATGGCCCATTTTGGGAGAACTGACATGGAAATAAGGAATCTATCATTTTTATAGATGCCATTGTATAGCCAAATACATATTAACATGTATCTTATGAGCCTAACATAGGGGGATTTTAATCTATTTGTGATATCATTTTTCCAATGAACCTAGAGTGGGTACCAGTACGGCATTAGGTTCCCAATGAGGTGTGAGTGGGTTCCTTATTTCTACCTATTCTGTTTATTCAAAAAAAATCATTAATAAAATTTATACAATATTATTAAATGATACCCTTTTATCATTCCTATCTAGATGCATACACTCAACCCCCTCACCCGATTCTTTCATTTTCACCATTCTATGTGTTGGATCTCACTCATTTATTATAATATTTGAGTAATGTTCATCCTAGGAGGTCTCATCAAGTAAATATAATAAACTAATTCAATATATTCCCTATTTATTTGATTGTTTAAACGTGTTCCATAATTTAAACTATAAATTTAATTTTTAATAATATTTTAATATTCGTATAGATTGGATTCAAGACACGTGGTGATATTTAATAAGAAGGATTCTAATAGATTGGGTGTGTGGTCCCGAACCATTCCTAATGATTCATTCCTATTTTATGTGATGTATTATCTATGGGCCCATAATTTTTGTGCACTCAAACTAAAATTAAATAGAATTATTTTCCCTTTACCTTTATTAGTGGTAACAAATGTTAAGGTCCCCAACTGACCATTTGATTTTTATTACATGATTTCATGGTCACTAATGGCCATGAACATGAATTAAAGTGAGTTTCACCTATACATGGGACCCCCTTTTGATTTTCATTTAGATTTATAATGAAATAAAAAACCTAGTTAGTGACTTTAACCATCATGAATATAGGGGATGTATGAAATTGAGAAAATTTTATATGAGTCTTGACCCCTATTGCATAACAAGTTACTCTTTATCCTTATTTGACTCTTTTGGTTAAAATTTGCGTTGAGTATGCCTTCACCCTATGCATTGATAAAACTGGGAAAGTATTACCTTGGGTGGTAACTTGGATATAGGTTGGTCATGGGGGGTCCAACCTATCCTATACTAATAGTGTATTATAAAATTTCCCAATCTTAATTTAAATTACCTATATATTGTTGATTAAGACATTTATTATGACAAATATGATTTTAGTTATGTATATGACATTATATAAACTTATAATTATGGAAAAATATAGTGGGTTTGAAATTATCATTTGTATCATGTTATTCTTGATAAGGGATTATATTCCTAGTATAAGATATTTTCGTGGCCAAGATTTCATGCCCGTCATTATAAGAGTCCTTATCTAATATTTTTTTATTACCCTTGGAAGTGGGATGTGACACCCATAGAATAATGATTTTTTGGTAAGGGTTTATATTTCCATATGAATTTGGTTTCTTGGGGACATTATTTCCTGTAATAGTATTTTTCTATTATGGATTCTTTTCCCTCTTTTGATTATTCCTCAGGCTATGTACATTTTTCCCTCTTTTGAAGTTATAGTCAGTGGGTGAGGCCCTTTTGTATGAGATTCTCAGGGAACTATTACCACTATGAATTACTCTCACTAGAATCATTCCCCACTAAAATGACTTTTTTCATGGAACATACTACTAATGTATTGATTAATATTATATTATGAGACATTATGATAACTATTTTTAATTTATCATCAAGAATACTACCCATGAGTTTCGTTCTATTGTATTATGGGATATTATTACCATCATTAATACTTAGGACATGATTTTTAGATGATATTGTTGTGAAATATTATAAAACCCTCCATTATTGGAAAAATGAGGTATGGGCACAACTGGGTGGCAATATACTACTTGTGCTTGTGAAAAATTTATTACTTCTTATGTTATATTTTTTTTACTCTAATTCTTGTCACATTGTACATGTACATTTGTTTATCAGATATGTTTAAGGACACAATTTTAGTGGGAAACTATGTTTTAATCAAATCATGATTAGGAACCTAGGTACCTAATAAGATTGTATTTTTCAAGATCAATTTAGGGGAAAATCATGACTTTTTTATATATGAGTTGTGGAGAATCCTCAGAGGTGGGATATAGGAATGGCTATGGACTCAATACTATTTTTTATGTCATCTATAGATTTTATTTATTTTTGGTTCATGTAGTATATAATATAATCATCGGTTGTTCTATTCACATATATATATATATATCATATAACATTATAATAAATATCATTTGGTTATGAAATGGGCTATTTACTTTGCTTAGTTTGTAACGATGATATTCAATTTTAAATAATTTTATATTGGAATTGTAGTTTATTACTGTTACATTTTCTTTATTTATTGATATCTATACTAAAGAGGTTATTTTATCCCAAATATATACATAGTCCTTCATTTTTCGGTAGACTCATGTTTTTAAGGTGTCATGCTTGAGGTATTTGGCATCTAGTGTGGTCATGGTGGAGATAAATTAGACTGAGGATGCTACAAAATTTATCTAGGAATGGAGGTTGGAATTATAACATGGGATCATCAATAACCAACCTTTACAACTGGTTTTTCAATCAATGTTATGAAATCATATATTTTAAAAGACAATCTCAATGTTATTTGAGTTTATTTGGCAGATCTAACAAAGGAATAACATGAATAGAATGTACACTAACACACAACATTAGAAATGTTCTATACTATTGTATCTCATAACCAAATCCTTTTATATTATGATCTATATACAAATTACTAGTGTCTTTTTTAAAGGATACATAATCTAACGACACAAATCACAAGGTTCCCATACCTTTAAACTAAACCCAGAAACCCTTGACAATATTACCCTGAGTATCTAAAAAAACTCTCACAATACTATTATCTCCAAACATTTTCCCAAGGAATAAACCTTGTATGATACAATTTTATCATAACCAACCTCAATAAGATCCATCCTCTCCAATAATTAAGTACATTGTGTCACACCAAGATCATATAAAATAGTCTAGGGGTAGGTGACAAGCCCCATGAAGCCTTATCACACATATGGGAGGCCATAAACTGTAAAAATACATACAAAATTAATTTTATTTAATAATATATAACAATTTTAGAAGACATAATAATAAAATATAACATTAAATTCATGAATAAATTTGTTAAGAGAACAAATCAATGTTTAAAATCCCAAAAGGAGAATTTTCCTCTAAAAACTAGTATTGTGAACTCCAAATCACACCAAATCTGACTTGATCACTAATAAAAGTGATTTCAAATGAGAACTAATAAGATATGTCTCCAAAAATACCATTACCTTTTAAATATCTATTTAACTATACATTATCTATATAGATACATCATGTGTGGGAATAGAGTTTGTGGAGGGTTAAATATAAACAAATCCTATAGGGAACCACAAAAATGAAATGGTAATAAAAAATAGAAAAATCAACACAAATTGTGGATAAAATTAGATGTGATAAATATTATCTAAGATCGTGATAACCATGTGTAAATAGGGAAACCCAAAATTCATCACTCAACTCCATAGATATCAATCATCTAAGAAAACATCATAAAAACCTATAATATCTTGACACCTGATTTGTACCAGTAACATGGATTTTAAAACCTCTAATACATCTATATGTAATCGTAGAGTGGGATACATTACTTTTTATGGTATACATGACATTTTAATGAGTATAAAACTTATGTAGGACATGTACCTCATTAGAGGAAGTGTATTATTTTAGGGAGTCAAAATAGTATCTCATACCTTCTTAAATTTTTTACTTTGTTTTATTATGTTGTATGTGTCATGAAAATGTTGTAGGAAGAAATTTATTTTATAGGATAAGATTTCAATTATAATTAAAGCATCACAACATTCCCATAGGTTTTGAACCATGATAAGTTGGCTATAATATGGTAGTTTAATAGTTTGGTGTGTTGGTCCATCATGTTCAATTATTTTCAATGTCTGAACTTACCATTACTTATCAACTAACCCATATGTATCTCACCTTTTCAATTAAGTAAGACTAATATATCACCCCTTATCATATAATTTACCATTATATATCTCCCCTTATTGTATAAATAACCCATATATATCATTCCATATAATGTAAGTAACCCTTATGTATTTCCCCTTGTCATAGAAGTAACCCTCAGGTATCACCACTTGTTGTAGTAGTAAAAATAAAATATCACTTATTATTATAGATTGGCCCTTATGTATCATTATATATCATGAAATAACACTTATGAATTTGAGGGATCTATATGTAAAGGTTACCAAGACAAGCTACACAATTTGTATGGGTTACACCCCTATAATCCAAGATACATAATATTTTTTCCATTATCATGGACGTATACATATTGATATGTAAGAGTCTTATGTTTTTCTCATAAGAAGAAATATTGATATTTAATATCCTCTCCTTCACCATATAAATTGGAATCTGGATGCATATGATTCATTCCCTTTCCACAAAAGTGGAACACTTATTAGGTAAGTGTAATCCCATTTCCACAACACTTTCTCAATATTCTGTTACATTAATAGATTTTATATGGAATTAATAAATGGTTAATAAATTCCTTTTATGTTTTCATGTACTTCATTCTATCATGTTGTATAGGTTTCATCATGGTCTTTGGTTTGTGGTGATTAGTTTTGAGGAGGAGTTATAGGGTCTACATCATGATTTTATTAAATTCAGATAATGTATTATGGTGATATTAAATTCACCATGTCCTTTGTTAGCCAAATCATATTTAAGATATTTTATCATGTTTTAAAATGGGTAATGTCTGATAGGATTGAATAAATATTCTATTCGTCTGATTTTTTGTTATAAATTCCTGGTGCCCCTTTAATTTGGTTCAATCTTCCTTATTTCTATCAAACCCATAGATGAATAGAGGTATATCATTGGTGACTTGTGAGAACCCTTAAATTGATTTTTCCCATTTATTTAATATATCATCCAATTTTTTATTCAATGTGAGTTTCTTGTATTTTCATCTTGGTTCTCTTGAAATCCTTCTTGATGAGGTTGTGATAGTATTTTATGTTTGGTTTTGTTAGACATGGTTCATGGTTTTGATGGAGTTTTTTGTATACTAATATGGTGAGGTTTTCGTCAAAATTTCTTGGATTTTTGTTCATCTTCCTCTCCCTATTCTTATATAGTTACTATTAAGGATTTTGAAGTGGTAGGATATTCAGGAATTATCCTTTTATTTATGTTAATTTTTAGAACTCTCATTCTCTTGGTTTCTTTGGGTGGATAGTATAAATTAACATAACAAATATAATAACCTCACTAATGAAATTAAAATTGGAAGATATGATATTCATGTGAAATATTTTAATTCTTGTTTTTGGTATATTTTGATGAATATAGATTGGTTTGGACACTATGTAGAGAACTTGTTTACTACTGTTGATATACTTAAATAACATCTCATAAAAGGATAATTATTTAAATATACTAATAAGAAGGTTTCTTGGAAATATATAATTTTTGTAAAAATTATTATAATGAAAAAAAATTAAGGATAATTAAAGTGTTATTTCATGTTTTTATTTGATTCTAGTTTTATGTACATTGTTACAATTGATTTTTTATTCCCTAGATATGGATATAGTAAAATTGGTTTGGAGCTGATGTGGCTGGTTTGGGTGTTTTCATTAGTTGTGCATTGGTTGCGTGGTTGGTCTTCCATGTTTGGAATGGTGGGATGTGGTCAATGTTTGAGAGGTGGAATAATCTTGTGTTTGCCTATTTTTGATGGTGTGTTAAGTTTTGGATGGTGTTTGTATGGAAGTTCATGTGGCCTTGATAGGAGGGGTATGTGGGTTGTGTTGTATTTTCCTATGGACATTTAATATGGTTGGAGATGATGAATATGATAGAGGATAGTAAGTTATAAATTAATATGAACTGGGTTGTAAATAAACATTTTATTATTGAAATGAATGGTTATTAGATAAAATAAATATGGTTTATGGATGATATATCATCCCAAACATTTTAGTATGAATTTATCTGTAAATAAATACAATGTTGAATATATTTTTTCACATGAAACACCAAGAATGAACGAACCATGATATATTTTATTGATATAAAATATTATAATTTCTTATAAACATTAATAAATTATTATTATACAATATCAAACATCATTAATAAACATATAAGAAGAATAAATCCATAGGTGAATTTAAATTCCATGAACATAAAATCTTATTCATCAGGATTTTCCATGAAGACTATAACTCATATTGAAACTATGGAAACATGTAAAAAAGTTATTAATATAATTGATATGTTGAGATAGATGTAAATGAATATGATAAAGAATTCAAAAAATGTATGTTAGAAGATATATTTGAATTAAATCTGGCCATTTTATATATAGTTGTTGGAGATATTTTCATTGAAAATACAGTTGTTGTAAAAATGTGGCCATTAAATATATGGTTTTGGGTATTTTTATATCGAATAGGTATGTTGAAGATGTGTATTTTTTATTAAAAAATTGAATATAATTTAATTCCAAAGTGATAAATAATGAAATAAAAAGACAGAATTCAATAAGAACATGTTAGTATAAATATAATTTTTTATACTTTATGTATTATTATTATTATTAAGTCATAATTAAATATAATCACTCATAGATAAGATAAATATTTTTTTTATTCTAACCATACAGTATTCGAAAAAATTATTTTATTGAAATTTAATTATAATATTTGAATAATTAATTCAGTAAAATGGATTGATAAAATTATAGTAAAGATTATTAAAAAAAGTAAATAAAAAAAATAATAAATTAATTATGAGGAAGAGGAATTTAAAGATTTGTTTTCAATGAAATCTTTTTTATATTAAAAGAATAATTTTTATTATATATGACATTTTTTTATTTAAATGATAAATTTATAACATTTCGAGAATAAAATTTAATAAAATTTTTTGTTTACATTAACAAGTGAATAAATTTTCCTTTTTTAATTATTAATCAGCCATTAATTGTGATAAATTCCCTTAATGTTAAAACTCATATATTTCAAAGAATTTTATATTGAGTATTATGCATTTTTATCATAATAAATAATTTTTTTTAAATTTTGATGTATTTTTATATTAAAGTATTTCAATGTATAAAACAATAGATTAATAATTATTTAATTATAAATTTATATGAATTAACCTAAAGAACTCTTTATGTTTAAACATGAATTTTTCTATAAAACAGTTTTTATATAAATATTAAGCTTTTATATAAAATTTTGATTTATCTTATTTAGAAATTTAATTATGTTAAATGGATTTAAAATGTGTAACCAGAACATCAAATTTTTTTAATGATGTCAATTTCATTTTTTGGGATAAAAATAATTACTATGGTAAAAAAATTGAGTTACCATATTAAATGTAAAATGAGGTCAAAATGGGTTAAACTAAGATGTAAAGACTAAAAATATCATAAAACCCTTTTTATAAATGTGATAGTGATGGATTTATCAAATAAAACATATATGATTCCCCTTATTTTTAACTTTTTATCAATATTCCTTTTAAAATTACAACCTTGTACATTAAGGAATGGGAATTTATAGAAACCCCACTCAAAACTCTCTTATATAAGGTCCCCTCTTCTACCCCTCCTAAAACACCATTTTCCCTAAAAAAATATCCAGAAAACCTATCCATTTTTCTTCTATGTTGTTCAGAGTTAGTAACTCAAGATGGGGATGAATTAAGATCTAAATAAAATACATTTTTAAATAATTTTAAACTAAATCCCCTAAACTAATAAAAATTCCCAATTAGTCAAAATAGTAGAATTATATAAGTTTGATATTTCAAAAAATTATGAGAAGTGGGATTCAAGATTAGTTAAAATATTTTATAAATACATTATATTTTGAAATTAACTAAATTTATCAAACACTTTATATAAACACAAATTAAGAATAACTATCAAAGTAATGTTTTTTTTGAAGAATTAAATAATAGATATAGAATCAACTTTGAAATGTATAAAACAAAACAAATAAATCACAAAAAGGAATATAAAGAAGGGGTAGAGTATCAAGTTGAGACTTAATCCCATCCACCAGTAAATAACCTACTTTTAAGAATTTTATTAAACAATAAACTTGATCCACAACCTAGATCAGGATTTAAAATCAACAGTACAAAAGGAAGCCTGGGATGAAATCCTCTTACACAATTTTACATGGGAAGAAAAAAATATTAGACCATGTAAGAACTCTTTAACCATTATTCAGGGGAATAAAAATAAAAGAGTTTGAGGGAATATCAAGTATTATCTGGTTTGATAGTAGGATTTAGTGTGCATAGATAAATAGAGTAATGCAACACACTATTGGAAAATAAATCATAATTATAAAGTAGACATGATTTGATATTGAAAAAGTGGTTCTATAGAGTATGAAAAACTTTAGATGTTCAAAGTTTCTCATATTTTTCTTTGTGAGGAGCTCAAATAGGTTTGTCAAAATGTGCAAGAAAACATAGTGACATATAGTTTGGATAAATCCTTATATTTTCTATCTGTATATGTATAGATTTGATTTGGTGAGAGAATGTTATAATATATTCACATGTATCACTTTTTTATTGTACATATTGGCTTAAGCTTTCTACAATTTATTCCGCACAAATACACAATGGAGTTTTGTAGAATATATATCTCTCCATATATAATTTTCCAGTTAATAATAATAATAAATAAAATTCTAGATTCTTATATTAGGCACTAATTCAAGAAGTTATGACTTAGTATTCAATGGATCAATGGATTGGTTTAGGAAAAATTATTAATAAATCCACATGAATATTGAATTCATTAAATTTCATATACTAGATATTATAGGAATTAATTTTTAATGGGATTTATAACAACAATGGTAGTATACTGAGGGTAGATCATCTTTGTAGGTAGAATTTGACTAACAGTATATCACATATAACAATAGCATGTTCTAATGGTAGATCATCTAAACTATTGGTATATCTAATCTGATGGAAGATCTAGACTAGTGGTAAATTGATTTTTGTTGTAAATATGATTGGGTGTAGATCTAGTCTTATGGTAGATCTGACTGGTGGTAAATATGGTCTTATGGTAGATCTAATCTTTAGTTAGATCTTATTGGTTGTAGATCTTGTCTGGAGGCAGAAAAACTCCAATGGTATATCTCATATAGAGGTAGATTATCCTATAGTATATGTATTTCACTATTAGATCAAGTTTAACTAATTATAGTTCTGTTTAACTACAAGTATTTGTCCTAAATGGTAGATCCATAAGTGGTAGATTCTGATGGTGGATGTATTCCATCATTATATTTTATTTACCTAATGGTAGATCATCAATTCCAATGGTAGATCTCTTAAAACTAATGGGAAATCTCTTTAAAATAATGATAGATCAGTAATTTACAAAATTTTATCAAAAATTTACTAAAAATAATATTTACCATCATAAAAATTAAACATGTTAGAAATATAATAATCCTGATTTGTTTAGGATTAAAATAATGAGGTTCCAAAAATCTCTCCCTTTTGATAATCACAAATCTTGGAATTTTATAACCATGTATATAAAAAAAAATAGTAAATATGAGTAGAAAATATGATCTTATTATCATATTAACATATGAAATTACTAATATGATATATTGATTTAGACAAACATGAAATAGAATGAAAATATTATTACAATCTTAAATTCCATATAATAAATAATCCCCCTTTTAGGATTATCAAAATGTCAACATTTTAATATAGAGAAAAATAAATATGTTAAGATGAATAACAAGATTTTTCATTAGATTCAAATTTAAATGATTACATCTCAAAAATTAATACAAGGAAATATACAAGCCCTATAAGAGAAAAAAATGAATCATAATCACTCTTATCTCAAAAAAATATGGTTTCCCATTTTACAATGATAGGATTGTGGTGAAACTGAGGGTGTGGAGGTAGTCTGAGAATGCTCTCTGATCACAAATGGTATGAGATGTCAAATTGCTACCACTGGAGACATCCTAAAAGGTTTAAACTGTAGAGTAAGGGTTGCATAATAGGTATTAAATAAATAAATTATTCATAGGTATAGATTCAGGTTCCACCACTACAGTCCAAGAGACATAAAAAATAGTCATTACCAAATTAATAAAATCTATAATTATGTTACCACCCCGCTTTATTGTTGTAAAATAATATTTCTTCTCCTCTATGAAAATCTTGAGAACAGGATCCAAATCATTAATTTGGTTTACTTTCTCTTTCAAGACCATGGTTACAGTATTCATCCATATATTCTTACTAAGAAATTTAAAATGATAATTGATATCATTATTTTTATAAATTTTATAAAGGTATTTTTGTATGGATTTAGTGATAGTCTCTCAATCACTTAAAGCATCATTCCTACAATACCTAACCAGTTTGGAGATATACTTTTCATGTTCCTCGATCTTTCAAAGCTCCTCCTTATGATATGTAGTGATATATCCCAAGATAGAATACAATTTCTTCCTCACAATAGCTCAAATCATCTTTCCATCAAATAGATATTTAGGATTTAGAGTAAAATAAGTAGAAGAACCAATTGTAGGTTTGATTTCTTACCTATCCAAAAAATATTCATCGCTTCTAGAAAATATGGTTCTCATTTACTCTATGATATAATTCACTAATTACATATCATTATACAATATTATTTTATCCATATCTACTTATTATATTTTCAATATTATCTTTGGTTGAATGTGAAAGCTAAATAACTCAAAGATATGTATTGTTTGAGCTTTGCTAAACTATTTTACTCTTAGAGATAGGGATTTATGTAACATTTTAATATCTAAGGACATCATAACCCTCAAATCATCTAAGTCATATTTTGATACATACCCTGAATTTATATAATATGTAAGAACTAGAGATGGAATCTTCTATGAGATAGGTTGGGTGTATTCACCATGCTGAAGTTCAATTGAAGTCACATCCATAGTGAAGGCTTCCAACTACCCTGCTTGATCAATTTTCTCCACCAAAGATCCCTTAGGATCTTTTCCATGAATAGGGATGGAAATTATACCATGATTTGATGGAATTGCATGGTCATCATCATTACTATCAACTCCCTCAACATATGAATCAGGATAGAAGATTACTAACATCTCAGAACTATGATATGGATCCCCCTTGGGTAGTGAATCATACATAGAAGTGGTTGAACCATTTGGTTTATATCTATGAGCCAACATATGACTAGAATATCCTGGGGATCCCCCCACCCTCATCAAGTTCTCTATAGTCATCCCTAATAGAGGTAGTATCAATAATAGGCTGAAAAAATCTATGTTTACCCTCATTTAAACACCTTCCTAAAACTGAAACAACTAGAGATGGATGTGGTCATTTCATCTAAATAGCATCATCAATAGAATAATGTTATTTTGAGTCCTGATTTCCATCACCATTTCCATTTTTTGATCCATTATAACCATATAAAACATTATATACTTTCCCTAATCTTTTAGTAGAACTCTCAACCTATTCTTCTCCTTAGACTTCATTCTCTACTTCTTCTCCTTCACTTATCAAAATTTATATAATATGAAGAGAATTAGAGGGACTCGATGATTTATAGGACCATAGGGTCTCTTGAACTCATTTATGTAACTTCCTTACTTAATTTAAATAACTACTGACACTTATTATCAAACATCAATTGATTATCCTTCCACTTCTTCAAGAGAGTAAATCCCAACCTCATCTGGTTCTAAGTAAGGATCAACTATATTCTTTGGTATTATATAGTGTTTCATAGGATTAAAATCCTTATATAACTTATCATTGTCTACAAACCATTTATTTAACCACGGGTTCTAATTTACCTTAAACCTTTTACAGGTATACTGGATCATACAAAAAACACCACACTTTACTTCCACTTATTCATTTTTCATCCATTATGCCCTTGGAATCCAACATGGCTGGAATCATCTTAGGATAGATTAAAGAGTTTGATCTATATGAGGTCTTTATAATATCGATCATGAATATCTCAAAATATGTACTTTATCACCTATTTTCATATGGAATAAATGAAAAAAATCTTGGTACATCACCATCCTAATGTCCCATTTCCTAGAACAAATCATGTGTTGGGTGAATTTAAAAAAAAATTAATACTCCCGATCAAGTTATATAGTTCATGTATCCTTATAACATTATTCTGAGTCAAATAAATAAGATAATTATAGTAAAAAATCTCATTATCAATTGGAATAAAAATTTGATAGTCATATGATATACCTTTCTGGGGTACATTGATGCATCTTTCCAGTTTCTTTGAAAAAAATGTTCCTTCTTTTCCATTGATCATGCTGAAAATCACATTTTTCTTCCCATAGAATTCATACTATGCATACTAGTATAACTAGGGAACTAACATAGGAAAGAATATTATATCTTTCCTTAAAAACCATTTCATCCATACTTTCCCTCGAATCACCTTCGACACAAAACAATTTCCTGAAATCAGGCATTCAGCATCTATGTCTTTCTCAATAACAAATACTTGAGTCATAATCTGAGGTTTCATTGGCTTGATAGTATAAACATAAGGCTAGATTATACTCAAAATTTATTCCTAGGATGAAATAATTTAGGATATGACATTGAAGAAAGCTTCACTCTCACCATTGTATCGAATCAAAAAGTGAAGGATGGTCATGAGGAAGGATGAAGGTCAAGAGAGAAAGAAAGTTCAAAGTGTAGAAAGGCAAGCGTGAGTGAGAGTGTTCCAAAAAAAATATTTTAAGTAGGATTTTATCATATATGGATGATATATTTTTAAATATAATAAAATATACATAAATAAATTTAATAAAATTTTAAATATAGAAAATAGAATCAATAGTATTTAAAACGGCTACTCGGCCAGTAGATCTTTCAACAGTGGATCACCCAACAGTGGATCACCAATTGTTTATCACCAATGGTGGATCATCAACCACTACTAAAAAATAATCCTATAACAATAGATTTTAACCATTAGTATAGGTCCCAAAACCATTGGTATAGGTTTTACCAAAAGTGTGGGTGGATGTTGGCTTATATGGATTTGTTATAAACCCATACCAATAATTTTGGGAAACCATTGGTATTGGTGGGATATACCAATGGTTTCCAAACTTCTGGTATAGGTAATATAAAATACCTATATGAACGTTTTTCAAAACTATTGGTATAGGTAATTCAAAAAACCATGTCTAGTTTTGATCCTCGGACCTCCAATTTATATCTCAAGGACCTAACCACTGAGATACAATTTTTTTTAAAACATAATATGATAAATATGTATATGTATATTTTTATGTAAATTGGTTATTAATTTATTCAATGTTATTTTATAAAATATTTCATTAATAAAATACTTATATAAATGGTTCTGGAAAACCCATTGGTATAGGGTCAATAAATAGTGGTTATACCAACCGTTTTAGCTAAAACATTAGTATATCAATCACGTATACCAATGGTTTTCGTAAAAACATTTTCATAGGGTCATTTCATTGAATCTATACCAATGGTTTTTTTTAAACGTTATTGTAGGTTCATTTTATGGTATATAAACCAACAGTTTCGGTGGTTCTCTAACAGTGGATCGCTACTGGGGGATCCCTAGTGGGGGATCGCTAGAGGGGGATCTCTAGGGGGATCGCCAGTGGGGGATCGCCATTAGTGGATCACCATAGTGGGTCATCTAACAGTGTATCACCAATGGTGGATCTTCTAATAGTGGATTACTAACAAAATTTTTCTTGAAAGAAAATTTTGGAATAAATATCTAACAAAATATTATCATATCTTTCTCATGTTTGATACATCTTAATCTCTTTGAATTCAGGGTATTTGTAAATACATCATCAATATGTTGTAAATTTCTAATGAATACAAGAGTTATATCACATTTTAAGAAATTATCTCTCAAAAATTAATAACTTAATTCAATATATTTTTCCCTAGAATGAGATTCATTATTCTTGTAAATAATTATTACACTTGTATTATAAAAATTTATAGGGACATTTATAAATTAACATTCATTATCTAGTAAAGTGTGTTTCATCCATATAATTTGTTCAAAACAAATCTCTGTACCAATTTATTCAGCATCAACTATAGACATCACAATTGAATTTTTCTTTTTACTACAATAAGATACTAGTGACTTGCTAAATAGGTGACATGTTCTAGTGGTGTTTTTTCTTTCTAACTTAAAACCACCAAAATCTGCATCTGAATAACTCACTAAATAAAATTATTATCCTCTAGGATATAACAATCCAAAAATTTTGGTATAGTTGAGGTATTTTAAAATTCTTTTGACACCAATTAAATTTGAATCTTTAGTATTATTTGAAAATGAGCATACATAAAAAAATTTAACATAAAATCTGTTCATCTAGAAGTTATATTTAGAGTGATTTCAATCATTAATTTGAAATTTTTTAGTCTAATGAATTTCTAGTTTCATCAAAATCCATCTTATAAGTTCTACTCATGGGAGTATCACTACTTTTTATCCTATGAAAACAAAAACATTTTATAAGTTATTTTGTGTATTCACTTTTATTCAAAATAATTAACTATATATTTTTAAAATTTTGAAAACCATGAAAGAATTTTAAATCACCAATTAAACTCATTTCAAATTCACTTTGAATAGTTTTTTAAAAATAAAAACCCAAAGAATTTTTAAAATATCCATAAATTATATCATCACCATAAATTTGAATAACTAAAACATCTTTTAAAATTCTTTGAATAAATAGAGTTGGATCAGTTGTGAATTTTGTAAATACTTTTGAAATAACAAAATATTTGATCTTATCTGGGAGACTTTTTTAAAATAAATTAATGCTTTAGTTAATTTGAAAACGTGATTTGGAAATTGTGGATTTTTAAATACATAGGGTTGTTTAAAAAAACATCCTCAACTATATAACCATTTATGAATGAAGTTGTGAGATCCATTTTATATAATTTTAAATCCAAATGTGCTTCATAGGAATGAAACTCTTTTTTATGGATTCAAAGCTATCAAATGGTTAAAATGTTTCTTAAAATTAAATAACATCTTTCATACCATATCCTTATGTGTCAAATCTATATTTATTTCTTAAAATAGTTTATTACTCATCAACATTGTTTATAAACACCAACTTAGTGCCAATAGTCAAAGTATCTCTAAGCCTGTACTATTTTCCAAACTCTATTTCATCCAAATTGATTAAGTTTTTATTGAACTTCCTTAATCCATAATTCATTATTAATTGCATCATTGATGTTATTAGGTTCACGTTTTGGCAATATATATTGATGTTAAACTCTATTTCTAAGAGAAACTATAGCTTTTGTTCCTATATCTAGGTATCCAACTATTTCATCTAGGGGATGGTATCAATGAGTTCTAATAGTTCTTGGAAAATAAGGGAAGGATGTATTGTTATCCTCTATAGGTTCTGTTTCTAGTTGTTCCCCATAAATGGATGAATTTTCTTCTTGTTTCACATAAATATAATAAGTTTTTTCATTTATATTCATATTTGATAAATCATCTTCAAGGTTTTATAATTAATTATTAGGATCATGTTCATGAATTTTATTAAATTTTATAAGTTTAGATTATTCCACAATATTAGTCTCTAAATTAGACACCCTACATGATTTACTAGATGTTGAATATCCAAGGAAAATTCATTCATCACACTTTGAGGATAAATTTTCAATATTTTCCTATTTATATAGAATAAAGACTTTGCAACCAAAAACTCTAAAGTTGTTAAGGTTTGGTTTTCTACGATTCTTTAATTCATAAGGGGTCCTTTGTAAGAGTGGTTTAATAAAAAATATATTTACTATGTTAATATATATACAAAAATATTACACCCAAAAATAATTAGGTAGATCATACTCATCTATCATGGTATGATAAATTCCATGATGTGTTCTATTTATCAATTATACTAGTTAATTGTTTTGTGGGATCCTAGGAGAAAAAAGTTATGATTATTACCATTTTGTGAGAAAAATGATTCAAAATCTTTATTTTCAAACACATGGCCATAATCACTTCTTACAGTATTAATTTTAAGTCCACTAAATGTTTCTACAAATTTATATTACTTATAAAAATAAGAGAAAGCTTAAATTTTACGAGCTATAAATAATACCCTAGTACATCTAGAAAATTAATCCAATAGAACATAAACATTTTTCTTCCAATTTAAGCTAGAAACTCTAAAAGGTATAAAAAGTTCATGTGAACTAACCCCAAGGGTTGATAATTTGAAACTTCTATCTTTTATTTGAAATATATTTTTTATTTTTTTCCTTTTTGTTATGGATTACCTAATTTATCATTTGGGAATTCTAGTTTAGGTAGATCACGGACCATCCGTTTCCAAGTTAGATTTCATAGTGAATGAATATTTCAATGTCCAAGTCTCCAGTTCCAAATTCAAGATTATTTATAAAAGAAACTTAGATTAGAATTGTTTTGGAGAAAACAAGGAATCTAAATTAGCAATATATACATTATCACTCTTAAAGAAGGAAAAACAAAATCATTTTTAGAATAAAAAATTACGACATTATTTTCAAATTTAACATCAAAACCATCATCACATACCTATGAGATACTAAGGATATTATACTTTAATCCATCTATAAATAAAACATTATAATTTAAAATTGTGTTAGAGTTACCGATTTCTTCAAGACCAATTATTTTTCTATTGGAATTTTCATCAAAAATGGAATATCAATAATCAACCTTGATTAAGTTCATGAAACATGAATAGTACATAGTTATGTTTCTATATTAGACACTATCCAGATACCATAAGTTCTTACTATGAATTTTCGGATAGGTTTCCCACAAAATGGTTTTTAAACCAAAAATGGATTTGGTAGCCAAATTTTATTTGGTATAGAACTGTTAGTAATATATATTTTAGTAATAAATAACTTCTTAATAGGATTACTATAAGAATATTTTAGAATTTTGAATATAAAAACACATATAGGTATAGAATAATAAAAACTAGTAGCAGATTTAGTTGAACTGGAACTAGGAATAAATTAATTTTTAATAATCCTTTATCTATGCTGATAGTGTATTCCATTAGTATGTTTAGGTTATGTTTACTTTAAAATCATATATGTCAAGGAATTTATTTCATTTATAAATATTTCCAAATAATTTTTAAATTTATCAATTGATAACATTAACACACTTTTCTATTTTAGTAGTTGAGCATTATTATCCTTCTCTATACTAATATCAGTTTTAAAACTAGAAGTCAAGTCATAATGCTTCATTTGAATTTTATATTTATCTTTCAGTTCATTAAAATTATCTCCAAAATATTACAGTATTCTAAAATTTATTTATTAGACATTTTTTACTCACTGTTTACATCTTCATAAGGATTATAAATACGAATAGCTGATGTAGGAAATATACTAGATACCTCATTTTTTTTCATAAAACACAATTTGGGTATATAGTGGTTGTCATATCTACTTAAATATAATTCAATTGATCAATCCCCTAACTAAATAAATGTTTATTTCATTTATTTCATATATCTATTTTTATTTTTATCATATTTCTACATAAATTTTAGTTTAAGAAATTCATCTTTGACATTTCCTTTTATATTGAATAGGAAAAAGACTATTTCATTTTAAGTATCATCTTCCTCCAGTATTTTCTATGATGACCTATATTGTCATAATTTCTTTTATAACTAGGTTTTCTGAATAACTTCTTCCTTTTCTATAATTTCTTAAATATTTAGTAATAGTGGTCCATTTCTTCATCATTGTCTGTAGGTCACTCTTTATCACATGAGTTATCAACTTTGATCTTCTCTTTTTGTTTTGAAGTAGTAGTTTTTAAGGATAAAAATTTCTTATTTCATTCATCCTTTTATTATCTATTTACATTGAGTTCATCTCCAGACATACTTCTCTTTCAAATAATCACATGAGCATGCAACTTACCGACATCCCATGACTATCAGATTGAAACTAAAGTTCCACTACATCTTTCCAGTAAACATATCAACAGGTGTATCACTTATTCTTAATTAGATATTGGTTTCCCTAGTCAATGCATCATATTCAAAATATTAATAAGCATGAGGTAAATATAAAAAATAGTTTCATTAATTTTAATCCTAAAATTATCATATTTAATAGTATAAGTATTCAAACTCATTTCTTGGACATTAGAATATCCTTCATGAGAAACAACTAAAGTGTCTACAATATAAAAAGTAGTGGTATTGGAAGAAATTATATTAAACTATTCATCTCATAAAAAAAAATATAAATAATTCATATATCTATTGTTATTATTATAAAATTATTTAGTAGGATCACATCATTAATATATATTAGTTATTGGTAATTCATATTCACCTTAATTTATAGTCCAAATTTAAAAACCCATGTTTTTAATATGCATCATCAATTTAATGCTCTATTTGGAATATATAGGTACACTAAAATAAGGGGGGATATTTTTAACATGTCCCTCTTTTATATTTTTATCCATAAAGAATTAAATTTAGAAATGCCAAAAAATTAATATCCTTTAAATGAAACTAAATCATAGTGGAAGACATATTTGAAATCCTATGATACAAAATATTGGTCAGAGTAAGTAACTAAAGAAAGGATTAATTGAGTTCCTAATAAAAAACATAGCTTAAAATAATTTAAAACAAAATCTCCAAAACTGATAAAAACAACCAATTAATCAAAATAGTATAATTAAATATGTTTTAACTTTATAAAAATTTATTATAAGTAGGATTAAGGCTCAGTTAAAATATTTTATAAATGCATTAACTTTTGAAATTAACTTAATTAAACAAACACTTTATATAAAAACAAATTAATACTAAAAATAAAAGTAAATATTTTCTTAAATATTAAAATAATAGATACATTTTCAATATTGAATTTTTTAAAACAAAACTAATAAATCACACCATGAAATATGTATAAGTGGTTCAGTCTAAAGTTGAGAATTAATCCCCTCTAAATGGAAATCACTAGCTTCTAAGTAGTTTATTAAATAATAAACTTGATGAAAAACTTGGATTAGGTTTTATAATAAACATTACACAAGGATATCCAGAATAAAATCCTATTCTATAGTTATATGTGAGAAGATACACAATATCAATCCATGTAGGAACTCTTTTATAGTTATTCATGATAATATAAATAAAGTAGTTTCAGAGAATATCAAGTATTCTCTATTTTTATCATCGGAGAAAGTGTGTATAGATAAATAGGGTAATGAGACACATATCTCAAAAATAAATCATAAACAAAAAGAGAAAATATTAATTATTATAAAAAGTGGTGGTTCTCATTTGGAATAGCTTCAGATTTTTAAAGTTCCCTATATTTTCCTCTATGAGGAGGATGAAAAGGTTTCTCTAAATGTCACAGAATATAATGTGTTGTAGATTCTAGAGAAATCCATATGTTTTCCAAATATATAATTCTACAATTTATTCAAAAATATTAGGTTATAATATTTATGCACGTATCACTCCATTATTGTAGATATTGGATCAGTGTTTCCTTGAATTGTTCCACACACGTGCATGAACGAGTTCTGTAGAATATATAACTCTCCAATTATAATTATTTATTGAATAATTCTTATAAATAAAGCTCAGGAACCTCATATTAGGAACTAAATTAGGAAGGTTTAACATATAATTCAATTAATTCATGGAGTGGTTTAGGAAAAATGATTAATAAATCCACATAACTATTGAATGAATTAAATTCTATAAACTAGTTGTTGGAGTAATTAATTTTGAATGAGATTTAGAATAGTAATGGTATTATACTGATGGTTGATCATCTCTCATGGTAGAATTATATTAATGGTATATTACATCTGATGTTAGCCCAATCAAGTGGTAGATCAACTGAACTATAAGTAGATCAAATATGATTGTAGATCCAGTCTTTCAATACATAAATTATGGTGGTAGATATGATTAGTGGTAGATATAGTTTGGTGATAGATATTAATAGATGTAGATCTATTCTAGTAGTAGATCAGATACATAATAGATCTAACTAGTAGTATATTTTGTTTAGAGGTTTCACAAATCTGATGGTATATCTCTTCTAGTAGCGCATGCTCAGGTGTTAGATATAGTTCCCAAATAGATCTAGTTGAACAAATGGTAGATGTGTTGAACTATCAGCAGATATCCAAAATGGTAGATCCATAAGCGATAGAGTCAGATGGAAGATTTATTCCACCAACAAATCTGATTAAACTAATGTTATATATTCTCTTACGGTGGTATATCTTATAGAACAAACATTATATCTCTTTAAACTAACAGTAGATCAGTACTTTACCAAATTTTATCATAGAATTACTAATAATAAGAATTACTATCATATTAAATTAAACTTATTTGAAACATAATAATAATTATTTGTGAGAAAAAAAATAATGAGGTACCAACACTGTCATAAACCAATATTACAAGTATGGTAGCCTCTATTTCTAAGAAGTAAGCCTAAATTTTTCATTCTGAAGGAACCAGTTTCAACAATGAGTGAATTTATCAATGTAGGTGGCTTTTGTTAACAATATTTTTCAGTTACCTTCTTAGATCCAAGAATTATATATATTATTCACTAATATAATTATTTTATTTTAATATTCGTATTCTTATGAGAAAATAAAATCACTATTTTATAATACTCTAACTCATTCATTAGTATGGAATTTTCATATTTTGACCAATCCAGTATCCAACATGATTAAAGTTATACCAACATCATTATTTTAATCATAAATAAGTATCAATAAATTAATTTCAGTAAAATAAGGTGATAATAATTATATTATTTAATGGATATTATTTTGGGAGGATAACACGAAAATGAATGATCATTATAATGTAATCAAATGTTATATATAAATTGCCTCAAACAAGCTCGTCATGGATTTTGTTTCCATGAACTACACCCATAACTACCATCAAATGAACATAGTTCTGAATAAATAATATAAAAAAAGGATTTCACAACCATGAATAATATAGTAATGGTTAGCTAAGTATCATGGGATTACTACTAACATTGTTTTTTTGAAACACGTATGAATCAATCAAAATTACAAACATTTGAGGATGAAAATAAATAATAATAGAATAATATATGAGTAATGATTGAATATAAATGAAGAGTATAAAATTTATCAATATAAATAAGGTACTAAAATAAGTGGTTAATATTTTTATATTTATTATAAAGGGGTTTAAAGTGATTTTTTATATGTTAGGAATAAAAGAAGGGTTTTCCCATCTCAATTTTATCTCATGGAAATATGTTCTAGATTCACAACCTTCTTTCCTTATAAAGAGAATATAATAAAGATGGAATATATTATACCATATTTTTAATTAGATATATATTTATCAACCAAGGTACTGATAGAATAATTTCTTCATATTTATTAATATTCTTGAATTAAATAGTTGAATTCATTATTAAATAATTCTTAAAATCAAAAAGGAAATTGTTTTGTTAAACTAATTTCTAATATAGTTATATTTAAAAGATATATTTTATGATTATATAATTTTAATCTGAAAAAACCCAATTTCATTTTTGGATGTATTTTTTATAATTTCCAAAAAAGAATATTTTTTGGTGAATAAAGAAAAATACTAATTTTTTTGCAAAAAGTCATTTTTTTAATAAATTAAGAAATTTAAAAGTACTATTATATTTTTAATATTTATTCAAGTAAAATATGGAATATTTATTTATATTTTAACCATAAAAAATATTTTTAATCAAAATTATATTTTATTTTAGATTATGTTAATTTTTGGGTTTCAAAATGGGATTTTTCTGAACACTATTTTAAAGTACATATTGTTTCTCCTTTTTGATTAATTAAAATAATACATAATGGGTAATATTTTAAATTAAATTTATAGATTCTATATCATTAAATAATAATTTATTTTCATATAGTTATTAATATAATTCATAGAGTTAATATAAATTCATCATTTTCCACATAAATACATTTCTTGAAATTTCACTTTCTCGTCACGTCTGTTAGTTTTGTTTTAAATTAAATTTTTAAAATTATGTGAATTAAATTTGGTAAAATTGAATACATATTTTTAATCATACGGTCTATATTATTTAGTAAGTTCATTTTCATTTTTAGTCGTAAAATAGTTATTATGGTAAAAACAATTACCTTTTTATAGGTAAAATAATGAAACCGGTTAAAGTTAAAAGGTAAAAGAATAAAATACATAAAAATAATAAATTATAAGGGTGGTAGATGTGTTGATAATCCCTAAATATAAATTAAAAATTAATTATTAATCTAATTATTTTGAATAAATTCCACCCAAATGCGGTTGGTTTTAAATATAAAATAATCATTATTTTATCATTTAAAACCACCCCTCTTAAGGTATAAATAACACTCCTAACCACCCCATTTATCATTTCAAGACTTGAAGATTTTAAAATATCTTTGAAAAAATCTCATCCCCACTCTCCCCATATAAAAGTATATTTGGTCTCGCCGAAAGACCAATTCAAAGTTCCTTATGAAATACTTCCAGGATGGGATATTCAAAAAGAAACTTTCTCAAACCACCACTCTTAATTTCTTTTCTTCTTATGACTTCTCCTCATATAATTCATCCATAAAATCATATTAAATCTAGTATCATGTATATATTGTAATTGTTTTATAATGAAATATCTTATATCCATCTATTTTCCCATCTCGTCTTATTTAATGAAATGAAACCATTATTCAGTTTATGTTGGTTAAACATATCAACGAATAATGAGTTTTTATTTTCCATTATTGTCTTCAAGGTTGGTTCTAAAGACCCAAAAATATTTACCCAGATTAATTGCATTATTACATAACATTGGCATGATCACAAGAGATTAAATCCTGAAATACCGATCAGTTTAGTATCTTGGGAATTACTAAATGCATACACAAGTTTTACATAACATAATAAAATGAATAAAAATTACTTTGTGTCTCCTTTAGACACACTCATATCCCATATCCTATCCATTTAGGTCAATAATAATATACTTCTTCACATCCTGGGTAAAATAAAATATAAGAAAGGGGTGAGCTCAGATGCTCAGTAAGGAAAACAACATACCGGAAACTATCGTAAATAAGCATAAACATTTAACGAAATGTATAAGTCTAAAACACAAGACTTTTAAACTTAAAAATAAGCATAATATAGAAAATATAAATCAAATAATTCCATTTTATTATTCACATAGATATTCTTGAAGTCAAATAATCACATGTAATATCAATAGCTAATTTCATACTAATAGAATGCATAATTTCGGACATCATAACCACATAGTCAAGGCCTCGTTCCAAGACTAAAAATAAAAAAATTCAAGTCCTTGTGCCAAGACACTAGTTTGTCTCATGAGACCTACCAATTAATCAAGGGGCTATAGCGGGCCCTGTCCGTCACGTAATATGTCCAATGCATTCCTCATATGAAAAGGTTGAAACATAACATAAACATTCGTATTAAAACTAGAATACGAAATGTTAATAATTTATTCATAAACCATGAATGGTATAAAAATAATACTACCATAATAAAACATATCACAAAACCTTCAATACAATATGGATGATTTTATCATAATAAATCAACTTCAAACAAGAGAAAAATCCAACAAAGGATGTTAACATAGATGAAATCGATCCAAAAACTATTTGAGTGAAATATCTCTTTCAACTTTGAAATCATTTAAAATTAAAGAAAACATTTATTTTTAAAATATTATGATAATCTTTTAATGGAAGATTCTAAGGTTTTATAACAGTGGAAAATAGCCTCACCCTCTCTATAAGATAAAAAACATTATTTACATAATTTGTCAAAAAGGTCGTAAAGTACCTTGTTTGGACAATGACGGAAAGATTCCTTTCAAAAAAAATTATAAAAATTCAAAAAAAGGTACAAATGACTTTAACCCATAGTATAGGTAATATTAAAAATGTATTGAAATACTTTTTTAAAAAACATAAATGTGGATGATAAAAAAGTCCCAGTAGATACTTACATATAAACAACCTCGGATAATAAAGATGTTGTAAAATTAACCCTTACCTTGTACTTTTACATAGCCGAGGGTATATTAACCTCATTTATAATGGTTAGATAATTTTTATTAAATTATACAATAACCACATACAAAAATATGATATCATATATAATACTTTAATATTTCATGTTAATAATATTTCAGTTGTATCATTGTTTCAGGTGTTAACTGATTCGGTTTCCTTTATATATTTTGTTATGTAAGTATTGTTTGATATAGATAAGAGGTATTTTATTCATATCCATAATGATATTAAGTTCTTAAACATTATTTTTAATCATCAAATAAAAATTAATCTTGAATGGTTACGATGGGGAATGAAATTTCAACGTGTCGTGGAGACGGTAAGCCGTCTGTGCACATGAATGATAATATCATTCTATTGATGGTGAAATAGTATATAATTGAATGGAATATTAAATATACAGAATCATTAACATGTTATATTTATATTTTACATCAATTATACTTATTATTATACCCATCTAAATAATTAAGGGCTGAATAGAAAACTACACCACAACGTGGAGATTATAAGTCGTACGCATGCACGTATGGTGACTTTTTCTTTCATAGGATGGATAGAATGTTTGATATGGGTGTACCATATTTATAATAACATAAACTTATGTTGAAGGTACTAAATTTATTAATTTGTTATGGAAAAAACAAATAAGTAAAATGTGGAAGAAGAAATGAACTTTGAAATATGTGATTCAATAATTACCTCTTCTTCAAATGATTCCTTTTGGTTTGAACAAAACGGCTCCTTTGGTTGGATTTATGATCAAAGTAAGTCCACCAGGTTGAATTTAGGGTAGTTGGGAGGAGATTTGATCACGTTTTGGCCAAGCCAAACGGCTTTGGAGGTGTGGAGTTAAGAGAATGGGAAGTACCCTTTAATAAGAGAGATGAGGGGCACTTTAGAAAAAGCTTGAAATATTAATTTATTACAAATTATTTATCAGTTTCTAATATCTCCAAAAGGATTTATTTCGATTATAATGTGTTTATGGGTCCAAATACTATCAAAAAATAGGTTTTAGACAAGTTTAGGTCACCATATTAACCTTATCTTTTAGATTTAACTCTTAGTTAAATTGTTTAACATTTACCATGTCTTCTTGTATTTTTATATTACATGGTAAATAAACATACTACAAAATTCCAAGAGAAACTAAAGTGTTTTATTAGTGACATATCTGAACTTATCTAATTACTTTGGAATAATCTTATATTTTTATGAGTATTATATCATTTATTAAAATAGTATTTGTTTTAAAAACTCATTATGTCAATTATAACACTATTTAGTATTTGGGTTTTGTGAAAGTCATGACATATTTATTAATTCACAAAAAACATTTAATCAACCCTAACATGTCATTTGAAACTATAAAATTCATGGATGGCATAAAAAGTATCAATTTACATTTATTTTAATATTTACATCAATTATTTTAATCATTCACTAAAAAGGTAATTAATGCATGATCATTGTGTCATAAATATATTTAATTATCTAATTTCTAAAAATTATAAATAAAATACCAAGATATATAAAATCGTTTTATATTTCTAATTAATATTTATAGTTGAATTAATATTATGTGTAACCATATATTAAAAATGTTTTAAATATTAAACATTGAACTTAACAGCTTTAACTGGCCTTTAAATAAAATATAATAAATGACCTAATCTAATCTAAGTGGATAAAAAAGAAATATATTTTTTTCCTAAGGTTTATTTTGGTAGAAATAAACTTATCCAAGAGAATTAAGACATGTTTTGGGGTAATTATAACATCATTTTTACCTTTAGTTACAAAATTTACTTTTAACAGTGGTAAATAAAATTCAAAAGCTACTATTCACCAAAAATTATTTTCAACCTATTGAACCAAATTTTTCTTACTGATGAAAACCACGTCTATTTGATTTGTGAAATTCAATTCACAGAAGCGGTAAAATTACGTTTTATTCAAATTTGAAAATGTTCCTAGAAGGTAGGTAAAAGACGTTAAAAAGTTCAATAAAATTTTATATTTCAAATCTTATTATTAAATGACTCTAATGAATTACATTGGAATAATATAGTTATTATATATCAATTTTGAATTTAAAATAAATTTAAATTAAAAATAATTATTTAAATAAGAAGTCGGTTTTAAACAATAACGCAGTGCTTTTTCACTATTCATCAAAAAATGAAAATTTTCAGAAAAATAACACAAATTCACCCTAACCAAATTTTGATATTCCAAACCAAAAAAATGAAGTCCATTTTGAAAAACAAATTAGTAAAATTTCAACAAGTTTGTATTTCTATTCATAAATACTTTTTAAACGGCTAGTTTGATTGTTCGTGTTGTGCTAAAACTTGAAATTTATTACAATGCAAGCTATGTATTATTCAAAGAGAAGTGTACCATAAATGCTTGATGTGTTACATTCTTCTCTCATTCAAATAATTTTGTCCTCAAAATTTCTAGAATATTACTGCATAAAAATATTCAGGTAGTTCTTCATCAAAAGTTCCTTAGGTTCCCACATTGCCTCTTCCATTTTATGGTTTCTCCAAAGAACTTTTACCAAAGAAGTCCTATGCTTTATCAATACTTGTTCACTAGTATCAAGAATCTTGATAAGCTATTCACAATAAGACTAATTGGGTTCGAGTTCTATTTATTCTTAGGTGAGTACATGTGTTGGGTCAGGCATGTATTTTCTCAATAATGATACATGGAACACATCATGAACTTTGGATAGACTTGGTGTAATTTCCAAATGGTAAGCTACAACTCCAATTCACTGTAGGATTTCGAAAGGTATGATGTACCTGGGACTTAATTCACCCTTCTTACTGAAATATATAACACCCTTACATGGAGATACGTTCAAGAAAACATGATCTCCTACTTGAAATTCCAAATCCTTCCTTCGGTTATCGGCATAGATCTTTTGCCTACTTTGAGCTACATTGATATGGGTTTTGATAATATCCACATTTTCCATTGTTTTCTCAACAAGTTATGGGCCTATGATTTTTCTTTCACTAACATCATCCCAACAAGTTGGTGTGCGGAATCTCTTTCCATATAATGCTTCATATGGTGCTATATAAATACTTGAATAGAAGCTATTGTTATAGGAAAATTATACCAGAGGTAAATACTGATCCCATATACATTGATAGTCATGTGAGAAAGATCTCAACATGTCTTCTATGTTTTGAATGGTCTGTTCTGATTGTCCATCAATTTGATGGCGGTAGGCAATGCTCAAACAAAGTTCAGTATTTAGGGATTTCTAAAGACTTTTCCATAATCTTGATGTAAAATGGGGATCACGATCATAAAAAATTGATAGGGGTACACCAAGAAGTCTTACAACATAATTAATATATAGTCTCGTTAAACGTTCAAGTGGTAAATCTTCTCTCATACCATGAAAATGTACAGACATGGTAAGATGATCGACAATGACCCATGTTGCATAATTCCTTCTAGGAGTCTCTTATATCCCCGTGACAAACTCCATCATAATATCACTGCATTTCCACTCAGGTATTGGAAGAGGTTACAGGACCCCTCTAGGATTCTATCTTTCGGCCTTCACCTATTGAAAAATGATACATCATGACACATAATCAGGAATCTACCTCTTCATGTTGTCCTATAAAAAATGTTCCTTCAAATTTCTATACATCTTAGTGATACCAGGGTGTATAGATAAATTGGAGCTATGAGCATCATCCCACAATTCCCTTTTTAGATCAGGTAAGTCAGGAACACAAAGCCTGCTCCCAAATTTCAAAATTCTATTTTCATATACAAAGTCAATCAATCTCCCATCATTGAAAGCTTTAGTTTTATTCAGAAACTCCTCATTATCAGTCTGAGAAATTTTTGTCCTTTATAGTAAAGATGGTTTGGAAAAAATTTGAAAAAAATTCGATGTTTCAACTTCCATGATTATTCACATATCCATTTTTACTATATCTATTAACATATGATCCCTTTCAACTCTCATCTTGTTTAGAACTCCACGATCCTTTCTACTCAAAGTATCTACAATCTTATTTTCCTTCCTCGGGTGGTAGTGTATAGTGAAATAATAATCCTTGAGTAGTATGAGTCATCTCTTTTGCCTCATGTTGAGATCGTTCTGTGAGAAAATATACTTCAATATCTTATGATCAATATATATCTCACATTTTTTACCATAGAGATATTGTCTCTATATCTTCAGAGAATATTTTACAGCTGCTAACTCAAGATCATGAGTGGGATATTTTTTCCATTATTTTTTAGTTTTCGTGGCGCATAGGCAATAAATCAATCATTCTGCATAAGAACACAACCAAGTCCTTTCATTGATGAATCACTATAAATAACAAACCCATCATTCCCAGATGGTAGAGTCAAGACAGGATCATTGACTAATATTCTATTTAATTATTCAAAATATTCTTCACACTCTTTGGTCCAAACAAATTTAACCCCTTTACATGTGAGCTTGGTTAATGGGTTATCCAATCAGGAAAAATTCTAGTTGAAACGGCAATAGTAACTTGATAAACAAATAAAAATACATACCTCAGTTATACTCATCAGTACTAGCCATTCTTGGATTGCACTTATCTTGGAAAGATCAATAAAGATTCCATCATTAGATACAATATTTCCAAGAAAAGAAATTTCCTAAGTCAATAATTCACACTTGCTAAACATCTAATATAATTCATTTCTTCTAAGAGTCTTTAGAATAGTGAGAAATTTATTTTCATGATCTTCATATCTTTTAGAGTACACCAAGATATCATTAATAAATACCACTAAAATTTCATCTATAAATTCCTTTAAAACATTATTCATTGGATCCATGAAAACAATGGGAGCATTAGTCTGTCCAAAAGCAATTACTTTAAAATTGTAATGCCCATTCTTGGTTTGAAATACTGTGTTTAGAATCTCTTCCTACTTTACACAAAAATGATGGTATACAGATTGAAGATCAATCTTTGAAAAATATTTAGCTCAATGAAGTTGATCAAATAAATCATCAATATGAGGTAAGGGATAATTGTTCTTTATTATTATAGCATTGATCTCCCAGTAGTCAATGAACGACCTCATAAATTAATCTTTCTTCTAAATAAAAATACCCAGGGATCCCCATGGTGAAATATTGGGTAAATAAATCCTTTATTACTTAATTCCTCTAGTTGTTTCTTTAGTTCCACTAATTCTACAGTGGATGTTCTATAACGGTTCTTCAATATGGGCCTTGAACCATGAATTAAGTAAATGGAAAATTCAATTTCTCATTCTGGAGGATTTCCAAGTAAATCCTATGGAAACACATCAATATATTCTTTCACAATAGGTACATACTCTATTTGAGCATTCCTTTCCTCACCCATAGTTATTTCACTCCCTTCCTACCCAGTAATTGAATTTACTAGAGCTACTCAGGGTGGATCTCTATGATACTCAGATGGTGATGTTTCTGCTCTAAGGATAAGGTATTCATTATCATCATCAAAAATTGTAACCTCCTTCTTTATATAATAAATTTTCACATAATGGTTTGAAAGCCAATCCATACTAAGGATTATATCATATTCTATCATGGGTATGACAATAGGATCAGCAGATAAAGCATGTTTATATGCCATGATGGTAACATATTGAAAAAACTTTATTTATATGATACTTCCATTATTATTTTTGACTAAAAACTCCCATGTTAATTCAAAATGAAAATATCTAATTTTTTTGGAAAATTGGGAAGATAAGATAGAGTGTGATGATCCAAAATCAAATAAATCATTGGATAATTTTGTGGAAATTAATAAAGTACCTTCCACCACGTCATTAATAACTTCAACATCAGTTGTTTTGATCATATAATATTGGCCTTTCTCCCTTGTCCTTTTCTAAGGTAGGTTTTCTGGATGCTTAAAACATTTATTTTCATAATTCCCCATTTCTTTACCACTATATCATTCAACATTGATAGCCTCATTATTTCTCCTGCAATCATGATCTTGGTGGAATTTTTCCCCACACTTGTAACAAAATCACTCCCCATTTAGGAATGTACTAGTATGTTTCCTCTCACAATTATAACAAGTTGGAAATTCAACATTTTCCTTCTTCCCTTTATTTCATATTTTCAGAGTTTTCAGCAAATCTCTTCTTCTCTTGCTTTTCTTTAAAGTCATAAGACATAGAGAATTACTTTCCTGTCTTGATAGCACATGAGACTATGTCTTTGTATGATGAGAAGGATTGAGAGACTAATGCTCTTTGGGGAAATGGTTTTAACCCATCAAAGAATTGATCAATCTTACTTCTTCGGTTATGTATATAATCTGTATCATGCCTTGCTAACCATATAAATTTAGCCTCATACATTGCGACATTATCATCCTCCTTTTGCCTCAAACTCAGAAATTGACTCCCCATATCTACTCAATTTTCACGAGGACATTACTTTTCTAATAAAAGATCTATAAACGTCATCCATTCCATATTTGATACTTCTTCATCCTTTTTGTGTTTTGAACTAATGACCTCCATTAATCAGCATCTCCTGTGGGGCGATAAACTGCCATGATTGTTTTTTCCTTTCTCTACTCCCTAAAGAATTAAATATTTTATCTAAGGAACTTAACAAATTCTTAGCTACAAATATATTTGTTTGACCCATTGAATTTATCTGGTTTTTGCCTCATAAAGCGGTCTAACATTGATCCTCTACATTGTGGATCAGGGTGCTCCATATGGGTAAGGTTATTATTCATAACCTGAGTGAGTTGTCCCATTATAGTTATAAGATGTTAATCACCAGTTTCATTACCAAATCCACTATAAATATCTTGAGTAGGAGGTAAATCCCTAAATGGATTACGTGCATTGATATGGTTTCCATTCCTTCCACTAGGAATCATTTATAAACAATGTCATACACTATATTAGTTTATGAATCAAAATTCATAATTCCAAACTTGTAAAATACTTAACATAAATTGAACAATTTATACATATAATCTATAATCATAAAAATGTTTTCTTTGGGGAAATATTTACTCATAAATTATTCATAATGGTTTGAAAATAAAATTTGAATTATCCTAAGAATATCCCAAGGGAGTTTCAAAATAGGAGCGTAGTAAGGCATGTTGTCATGTACCATGATACCCCATGTCAAGCCCGAAACCCCTTGTCGGAGTTTTCACTCCTAGGTACATTTGTTCCAGAACCACATCCACTTGTAGTATCCAGAAAGGGATGTTTTTCATGGAAAACTGACATAATTTCTACATTACCAAAAATTTTGGATGTCCTTATATACTAATCCTCAAAGTCTATCTTAGGGTAATGTTCTAATCAGAGTTTTTATAAATCTAGTTTCCAAGGTTTATACTAAACTTCCTCTGATACCAACTGTAATTCCCCGACCTAGTTACTTAGACTTAGTGAATTATTACCTAACATTGGCATGATCACAAGATATCAAGTCCTAAAAGACTGATCAATTTAGTACCACTAGAAGTACTAGATACATACACAAGTTTTACATTATAATATGAAATTAGAAAAATGCATTGTGTCTCCTCTGGACACACTCATATCCTTTAGTGTATCCCTGTGGGTCAATCATAATATACTTCATCGCATCCTGGGAAAAATAAAATATAAGAAAGGGGTGAGCTCAGAAGCTCAGTAAGGATAACAACATAGTGGAAACTACTGCAAATAAGCATAAACATTTATGGAAATGCATAAGAATAAAACACAAGATTTTTAAACATTAACATCACCATAATATGGGAAATAAAAATCAAATAATTCCATTTACTTATTCACATGGATATTCTACTAGTCTAATAATCACATGTAATATCAATAGCTAATTTCATAAAATGAAATGCATAATGTCAGACATCATAACCATATAATCAAGGCCACATTCCAAGAATACAAAAAAAATCAAGGCCTTATTCCAAGACACTAGTAGGTCTCATGAGACCTACCAATGCATCAAGGGGATATAGCGGGCCCTACCCGTCACTTACTACGTCCAATTATTTCCTCATATAAAAAGGTTGAAACACAATATAAAAATTTGTATTAAAACTATCATACAAAATGTTTATAATTTATCCAAAAACCATGAATCATATAAAAATTTTACATCCATAATAGAACATATCACAAAACCTTCAATACAATATGGAATATTGTATTATAATAAATTAACTTCAAACAAGTGTAAAATCCAACAAAGGATGTTGACATTGATTAAATCAATCCCAAAACTATTTTAGTGAAATATCTCTTTCTACTTTGAAATCATTTAAAAGTAAAGAAAAAATTTATTTGTAAAATATTATTATAATATTTTAAGGGAATCTTATAAGGTGTTATAATGGTGTAAAATAACCGCACCTTCTGTAAAAGTTAAAAAAACATTCATTCCTTAATTGGTCGAAAAGGTCATAAAGTGACTTGTTTGGAAAATAACAAAAATATTCCTTTCAAAAAAAATTATAAATATTCAAAAAAGGGTATAAATGACTTTAACCCGTAGTTTAGAAAATAGTAAAAAAAAAATTGAAATACATTTTTAAGAAACATATATGTGGATGATAAGGAAGTCCCAATAGATACATATGTATAAACAACCTCGGATAATAAAGCGGTTGTAAAATTAACCATTACCCTATACTTTTCCTTGGAAGAGAGTATGTTAACCTCCAATATAATGGTTGAATCATTGTTATTAAATTATATGAGAACCAAATATATAAATATGACATCATATATGATCCTTTAATATTTCTTGTTAATAATATTTCAGTAGTATCATTGTTTCGGGTGTTAACTGATTTGTTTTGATTTATATATTCCATCATGTAAGTCATGTTTGTAAGGGTTAGTATGTATTTTATTCATATAAACAATGATATTAAGTTCATAAGCATTATTTTTAATCATAAAATTAAAATTATTCTTAAATTTTTATGATGGGGAATGAAATCTCATCAGGTCATGGAGACGGTAATCCGTTTGTACGCACGAGCAATAATATCATTCTTTTGATGGTGAAATAGTACATAATTGAATGTTTTATTATATATACAGAATAATTTACATGTTATATTTTTTATTTCCATCAATTATACTCATTATTATACCCATAAAAATAATTGAGTGTTGAATAATACACTTCACCACAAAGTGGAGATGGTAAGAAATACGTACGCACGTATGGTGACTTTGTCATTAATGGGACGGATAAAATAATAAAAATGGTTGTAAAATATTTTTACTAATATCATATTATGTATAAGGTACTATATTTATTATTTTAGTATGGAAAAAACAAAGAAATAGAAAGTGGAAGAAGAAAAGAACTTTGAAAGAGGTGATTAAATAATTACCTCTTCTTCAGGTGCTTCCTTATAGTTTGAAAAAAAGGGGTCATTGGGTTGGATTTATGATCAAATTAAGGTCACCAAGTTGAAGCGATAGTATTTTTGAGGAGATTTCATCAGGTTTTTTCTAAGCCAAATGGATTTGGAGCTGTGAAGTTATGAGAAAGAGAAGTGCCCTTTTATAAGAGATGTGAGGGGCACTTTAGGAAAAGGTTGAAATATTAATTTATTATAAAATAATTTTTGGTTTCTAATTTCTAGAAATAGATTTATTTAATTTATATGGTGGTAATGGGTCTAAATCCTCTCAACCAATAGGTTTTAGAAAAGTTTAGTTCACTATATTAAACTTATCTTTTAGATTTAACTCTTAGTTAAATTTTTAATGATTTACCATGTCTTCTTGTATTTTTTAATTACAAGGTTAATAAACATACTATAAAATCCAAGATAACCCCAGGTCATCTAATTCCTTTTTCCGAATCTTAAAATTTTAAGTTTTTTATATCATTTAATAAAATAGTATTTGTTTTTAAAACTCATTTATATCAATTTTGACACTATTTCGTATTTGGATTTTGTGAAAGTCATAACAACTTTATTACTTAGAAAAAAATAAATTTAATCAACCCAAACATGTCATTTTAAAATATAAATTTTTTGGATGGAATCAAAATTCTCAATTTACTTCTATTTTAAAATTTATAACATCAATTATTTTAATCTTTCATTAATAAGGTAATTACTACATCATTATTTTTTCATAAATATATTTAATTATTTAATGTATAAAATTTATAAATAAATTATCATGATGTAGGAAATATTTTTATTTTTATAAATAATACTTATAATACAATTTATATTTTGTGTACCCCTATATTAAAAATGTTTTAGTTATTAAACATTGAATTTAATACTTTTAACTCTTCTTTAAATAAAATATAATAAATGTCTTAATATAATCCAAGTGGATAAAGAAGGATCATATATTCATCCTAAGGTTTATTTTGGTCGAAATAAACTCATCTAGTAGAATTATGACATGTTTTGGGATAATTATAATATCATTTTTACCTATAATTACCCTATTTACTTTTAACTGTGGTAAATAAAATTCCAAAATTCTATTCACCAAAAAATATTTTCATCCTATTGAACCACATTTTACATACTTATGAAAACCATATCTCTCAGAATTTTTAAATTCAATTCATAGACTTAGTAAAATTGCATTTTAGGTAAATTTGTAAATGTGTCTTGAAGGTGGGTAAATGACGTTAAAAAGTTCTATAAAATTTTATATGTCTAATATTTTTATAAAATGACAAAAATGAATTAAATTGGACTAATATAAGTATTATTTATCTATTTTGAGTTTAAAATAAATTAAAATAAAAAATAATTATTTAAATAAAAAATTTCTTTTAAACAATAACGCTGTGGTTTTCACTATTCATCAAAAATTTTAATTTTCCCATAAAATTAAAAAAAAATTACCTAGAGCTAATTCTGATATTTTGAACCAAAAAATAAATTAAATTTTAAAAAATAAAATTAATTAAATTTCAAAATTTTGGTATTACTATTCATAACTTCTTTTTAGACCGCTAGTTTGATTGGTCGTGGTGTGCTAGAACTCGAAGTTGCGTAAAATGAAAATAATTGTATTATTCAAAGAGAAGCGTATTGTGGAAGCTTGGGGAGTTACACTGGTCATATAACTATTATTATGGTTAAATAATATTTTAATAATTATATTTTAACTTATATCATGTCATTTAACTAATATATATATATAGTATTAAATAAAATGAAACTAGTTCATGGTTGTCGTAAAAACGGCCAAAATAAACTAAACATTTTTCATTAATGTTTTATCAAATGAAAAATAATCATGTTAGAAAAAAAATTATATATGGGACCATATATAATTATAGAATTTCGTAAATTCCATTTTATTCCACTTTAGGATTTTTATTCGAATTTAAAAATAACATCCATAAATATACACAAGTTAACCAATAAAACAATTTGAAATGAATGCCTCCAGAATGAAGAAATAGAACATTTTAACTCATCAAAATGGTCATAAATAAACATAATAAAATTATTATAAATAAAATATAAGTAAGTAATTTTATTAATTAAGTAATTAAGTAATTAATCTAATATTATTGTCCAAGACATTAAGATCAAGTGCATAACTCTTCCAGATACAAGGTAAGGGACCCCTTTACATCCTTTATTTTCTTTTCCATTTAGAAGAATTCTTCTTTTTATGCATTTGGTATCTAATTTCTGTTGATGGGATTTGATTTTCAAAATAAATATTACTATCATGTTGATTTTAAAATTATTATATACACGTTTTTCTCTCATTAAAAAAATCTATGAATCTTTAAATACTAATGATATTCTCCCGAAATTTAGTGAAGGGCTTAATCTCAAATTTTTTTATTATGGATTATTGTGATGTTATGAACCTATTTTATTTTTTAAATGTATGTACAAAATATTATACACATTATATCACTAATTTATCTATAATCAGGATATTTAATTTTAGTTTCATGAGGCATATTATTCAACTGATTACAAACTGGTAAAGTAAATTCTTAACTCAATTTCCATTCTTCAGGTTAAACTTATATATTATTGTTTAAGTCATGATAAAATTATGTGTGGAATAAATTTTGATTATATTATGTTCTATATAAAAAATTATGTTGATTTATAGTTTTTGCACATAATCGTTTCATTTTATTAGCAGTCACTTTAATGATATGATATTTGTAAAGTGTATTTTGATATCCAAAAGTGATTTGAGTTTTAGAAATATTTTATGCTAAAATTGAAAGAATATAAAATATTATATTAAAAATATGGTACCTGGTCATTATACATAACAAATTAGTGCATCCATATAGTGTCGGGTGATCCCGTTATAGCTTATATGATGGGGTGTCCCAGATAGCACCGAGTGATCCCATTACAGCTTATATGATGGGGTGGCCCATATAGTGTTGGGTGAGCCCATTATATCTTATATTATGGGGTGGGACAGGTAGTGTTAGATGATCGCATTATAGATTATATTATGTGGTGTCCCAAATTGCATTGGGAGATCCCATTATATCTTATTTTCTGGGGTGGCACATGCAAAGCTCGAATTTTTTAGGTAATGATTTTTTTGGAATTCAGTCTTATGGTTATTCCAATTAAAAGGGGTTTTAAAGGCTTTTATGAATATGATGATCTACATTTCTAAAAGGCATAATATTTTGTTATTTTGGGTTTTAATTATTTTCATTGAGTTAAAAGTTTTTTGGTTTCATGTAAAAATGAATGATTAATTTTTCACAAAAAAACATTTATATAAATGTAAATATTTCATGAGATTTTATGTTTTTCACTGGACTAATATATTTATTCTTTTTATATCCCTTACTGAACTTTTTGTGATCATCCAAAATTTTTTAAAATTATTTTCATAGGGTTTGAGGGGGATTATTTATAAGTATGATATCAAGATGAAAATTGTAAATATTTATCATGAAAATAATTATTTTTTTTATTTTAAAGACTTGTTTTTTAAAAAAGGGGATATTGTGTACTAGTTCCCACTTTTAATATATGGGTTTACTTTTTAAGAGTTGGTCATACTTATCTAGAACACTAAACCAAAAATATCCTTGGTATTATAATAATTTGAATTATTATTTAGAGCCACTAGAATATGTAATTCTTAAGTTTGGGTCTCTACAGTTGGTATTAGAGCATGATTTAGATAACTTTAGGGGTTAATATAATGTTAATTGAATACTAATAAATGATTTTTACTTTATGTTTATGATTAAAGGTTATATAATTTTAATATTATCACGTTCCTTCATCTAATAAATGTCTATTAATAATGGTGTTTCATAATGGAGAATGGGAAGCTGGGGTGATAAGGCATTGAGGGGAAAATATCCTTCAAAATCGGCATCTCGTGATGGTTGGAATCAGATCTGAATAGGTTTCTACATTGATGGATTAGTTTAGGAAAGATATAAATAGTGGTGGTAACCATTATAGAAAGTATCTTGACAAAACCTATGGGAATATGGCAATATTGGAACATTTTTTGAGGAAATAACCTCTATCTTTCAGTGGAACCTTGGATCCAGTGGTAGCCGGTGGATGGATCGATGCTTCTGAAAAGATATTTGAAGTCATGGGATGTTTTAAATTACAAAAGTTAAAACTTTAAGTTTATCCTTTTTTATTTTAATCCAATTAATTAAGAGATTAGGTTAATAATACCATAGAGAAATATGACATTGATGCCATAGAATTCAAAAAATTTAAGGAAATTTTCCTTGAAAAAAGTTTCCCTGTGATTTTTTTACTACATATTGAAAAAACAAATTCAGGAATGAAGGAAAATGGTTGAATATTTTTCATATTTTTATGAATAAAATTTCATAATACAAGCCAGGTATGTTCTAGATTTTATTCCAGACACTGATAGAAAAATTAATAGGTTTTACTCAGGGTTGAAACCATGTTTTTAAAGATAATTGGCCAAATGAGAATTAAAAGATATGAGAAAGTGGTTTGTTGTGCTGAGAAAGTTGAGATGGAGATTTGTGACAAATAAGTTCTTAGAAATGAAAATAGTAAAAAAGGTCAGGGTGGGAATAAATAGACTAACATCTAGAAGATTAGTCCAGAGGTAAGATCCTGAAATTTTCCCAAGTGTTCAAAAAAGCATTTTAATAAATTATTGACATGATATGGGAAGTGTTTCTGGTCTGGTTAGATTATTCATGGGGCTCGTGAATATAATAAAATAATTTTGAACAACTAATGGATAGGGTAACTCATTACCATATAATGCTTAGGTGTTTTAGTTTCAATTAGTTAGTTCATTAAGATAATATGTGTCTAAAACTAGTTCCATCGGGCGAAATCACCTTGATTAGAAATAAAAAGGCTTATCAAGGTCATTTTATAATACTACGGTTGATATAATGTAGTCAAATAAATTTGTGATAGGTGTGTCACTTATGTATTCAAATTATGTTGATAAACTGTTTTATTCTAGATCTTTGCATTCATTCAATTAGTACAGATTTTCAAGAATAATTGGAATATCACCACATGAAATTATGATATAACTTTTGGTTAAAACACTCAGTGGGAGTATTAATTAAACCAAGAAATATATGTATCTTCCTATTATTATCAATGAAATGATGTTTCCTAAAAATATTATTGAACTACCCATAGTAGAGTTTCACATTATTTTGTGTATGGATTGTTAATAAATTTATCATGTAAATATATATTTTTGAGGTAATAGAAAAATTCAATGATTTCATACCTTTAATAAACTACCATAAAGAAGAGAAATTGATTATAAATGTATGGGAATGTTACTCAGCAGATTTCATTGAAAAGAATGGAACTATTCAGATTAGTGATGTGCCATTAGTGAATACATGGATTTTTTTCTTGATGACTTCCCTAGTGTTATTTTGGGTTGGTATATTGAGTTTATTATTGACTTAGTCCCTTGTGTTATGCCTATTTCAAAACCCCATTATATAATGGCTCAAGTAGAACATTTGGAATTGAAAAATTAGTTGCAAATTCACTATATGAATGTTTTATTCAACCTATAATTTCACCATGGGTTTTTCTTATTTTTTTTGTTAAAAATAAAGATGGTTCTATGAGTATTTAGATCTATTATAGTGTATTAAACAACATCACCTCAAAGAAAAAGTATCATTTGACTCATATCGATGATTTTTTTATCATATATAGGGAGAAAAATAGTTTTCAAAGATTTTTCTCGGGTCAGGTTATGGTCAGTTTAATGTGATGGAGGTAGATATTATGAAGAATTTATTTTATAATAGATATGGTAATTATTATTTTTTATTTATTACCTCTAGGATAAAAAAACCCCCATCGTATTTATGGATTTAATGAATAAATTTTTCAATGAGTTTTTGGATAAGTTTGTGATTTTTTTAATTGATGAAATTTTGTTTTATTCAAAAACATATGAGTGTCATGAAATATATCTATGTATTTTTCTAAAAACCCTTAAAGAAAACAAGTAATATTGAACCTTTAGAAACTGTGATTTTTGGTAATAACATATTTCTTCCTATGGTAACATTATTTATAAAGATGGAATTACTATTAACCCTGCTAAAACAAAATTCATTGATGAACTGAAAATACCAAAAAATTACATAGATAGTCATATTTTTCTTATTTTGGAAGTTTACTATCGAATTATTTTTAAAAACATTGCTCAGTTTTCTATCCCACTAATTTTGTTAACTCAGAAGAGATTACAATACATCTGGATAAAGAATGTGATAGTATATTTTAGGAACTAAAAATAAGATTGGTAAATAATCAATTTTATTTCCCTACCCTTTAGAATTAGTGATTTATTTATATATAGTGATTATTCATTCAATGGACTTTGTTCTGTTTGGATGTATAATTATTAGATAATTTATTAGGCTTCATGAAAATCAAAGCCATAGGAGAAAATTTATCCTAAACATGATTTGGAATTATCTTCAGGGTTTTTTTCTCTAAAATTTTGGAGGAATCATTTATATGGATCCAATTGTTAAATATATATTGATCCTAAAATTTTAATGTTTACATTTACTAAAAAATAGTTGAACATGAGGTAGATAATATAGTTGTAACTGATTAAGGATTATGATTTCACAATTAATTACCATCCTAGAAAATTAAACAAAGTGGTTGATACCTTGATTCGAAAACTTCTTGCATAATAAACTATGTTTTTTTGAAACATTACTATTAATTTAATGATTTGATGAATTCTGGATTATATGTTTTGGATGTAGGGACTTCCTCTATTTTTTTAGGTGTTAGTGAAATCATCTCTATCTAAAAAAATTAAGAAAGATCATACAGAACATCATGAGTTATATAAACATTTAAAGTTGTTTAAATGGGTTATATTTACAAAATATAATGTATATAAAGAATGTGTTTTGAGATTTGCGAAGAGATTATGTATGCCTTTTGATTCTATGTAAAAGAGGGATTAGTTAAATGAAGCTCGCAGTTTCTCATTTTTCATTCATCCTAGTAATACTAATATGTATAGAGACCTTCATGGGTATTGCAGGTGGGATGAAATGAAAATGGATAGTATAAACATTTGCCTAAAATTTTTAACTTTTAAAAAGGTCAAATCAGAATGGAAATTACCAAATGGGTGGTTGCAGCCTTTTCCATTGTTAGAGTGGAAATGGGAAAATATATCCATGGATTTCGTGGTGGGAGTACCAAAGAATTCACAAGTTAAAAATGAAATTTGGGTTATTATTGATCGACTAAATAATTATTTACATTACTTACAATTCTAAATACTATGTATTTAGATCAAATATCATAGCTATATATTAAGGATATAGTCTGGTTTCATGTGTTTCCTCTCTCCATTGTATCTGACTGTGATTCCAAATTCACTTCAAATATTTGGAAAGGACTTCAGAAATCTTTGGGAACTGATTAAAATTTCATCAAACGTTTTCATCCTTAGACTGATGGATAGTAAAAAAATACCAATTTCAACTAATTATTAGATGATACATTCTTGTTCAATAGATTAATAGGGAATTTGGAATCATCATCTTTCTTCAGTTGAGTTTTCTTAAAATAAAAGATTTCATTCTAACATATAGATGGAACCTTTTGATGAATTATATGTAAAGTTTTATGAATTTTGGTAAGAATGGTAAGATAATTCTATGTTTAATTAGACCATATGAAATTTGGGATAAATTCAAATTAGTTTCCTATAGAGTGGATTTTACTTTGATTTTATCTCAAGAACACAATAATTTTCATGTTTTAGTGTTAAGAAAGTATGTGCAAGATTCATCACATGTTTTGAGCCTTGAAGTATTCCATTTGAAAGATAACCATTATTATAAGAAATATCTTACATTGATTCTTAACCATATATAGAATATATTACGGAATAAGTTAATTCACTAGGATAATATCTTTTTAGAGAAATCATATTATAGAAGAAAAAACATTAGAATCTAAAAATGATATGAGGGAAAGATATCCCCACCTATTTGATAAGTGAATAAATGGTAATGATGCAATTTCAAAAATGGGTGAGAATATATCAACTTGGTTATGAATAGAAAAATCTATTTTCATATTTATTAGTATTCTTGAATTAAATAGTTGAATTCATTATAAAATATTTCGTAAAATACAAAAGAAAATAATTTCAATAAATTAATTTCAAATATGGTTATATTTAAAATACTAATTTTCATATTACATAACATTAATTTTAAAAAAATAATTTCATTTTTGGATGAATATTTGAGAATTTTCTGAAGTGATTAATTTTTCAATGAATTGTGTAAAATACCAATTTTTAAAAAAATGTCATTTGTTTTCACTAAATTAAGATATTTAAAAGTACTATTATGTTTTAAATATGGTTTCAAGTAACCTAAGTATTATTTATTTATATTTCTTATAAATAAGATATTTTTAGTAAAAATTATATCATATTTCTTACAATTTTTATTGTTGTGTTTAAAAAAAAGGTTTTTGTGAAAACAGTTTTAAAGTACATAATGTTTCTCATTTTTAATTAATTAAAATAATACCTAATTGTGAATATTTTAAATTAAATTTATATATTTTATAGCAATAAATATTAATTTATCTTCATATAAATTATGTTATTATTTCTAGAGTTAATATAAAATCATCTTTTTCTTTAAAAATACACTTCGTGAAAACCAGTTTTGATCACATTTGTAGGTTTTGTTTTAAATTTAATTTTTCAAATAAAATGAATTAAATTTTCTAAAATGGATTCTTTATTTAGAATAATAAGGTCCAAATTATTTATAAAATTCATTTTTATTTATATTCATAACAAATTTATCATGGTAAAAAAAGATTTACTATTGTATAGGTAAAATAGTTAAATGGGTTAAAGTCAAATGGTAAAAGCTTAAAATACCTAAAAACAATAAATTAAATGGGTGTTTGATTATTTTATAGTCCATAACAATAATTTGAAACATTAATTATCAATATAATTCATTATAATTAATTCCACGCAAATGTGGTTGGTTTTAAAAACAAAATAATCATTATTTAATAACATAAAACCACCCCTCTTCAAGTATAAATACCACTCATCACCACCCCCTTTATCCTAAAAATGCTTGTATATTTTAGAATATTTCAAAAACCCTCTTATAATAACTCTTAACAAATCCATGTTCTAATGGTATCACCTAAATACCAATTCCTTGTTCTTTAAAAGATCCTTTGAGGAGGTGATATTAAAGAGGACATGTTTTCAAACCACCTCTCTTAATTTCATTTATTCTTCTACATTATACTCACTTAATTAATCCATAAAATAATAATAATTCAAATTTAATGTATATATTGAAATATTATATTTCTAATTTAATATCTTATATACATCCATTTTATTATCTCCTCTTATTCCAAGAAATGAATCCATTGTCCAAATTATGGTGGTTAAACGTCTTTGTGGATAATGATTTTTCATTTTCAATTACCTATTTCAATACTAATAATAAAACCATTATGATGGTTAAATAAAATTTTAATAATGGTATTTTAACTTATTTCAGGTTCTAGAACTAATAAATAGACATAATATTAAATAAAATGAAACTAGTTCATGATGGTCAAAAAAACAGCCAAAGTAAACTAAACATTTTTCATAAATGTTTTATCAAATAAATCATCCTAATGTCAGAAAACAAAATTATATATGGTACCATTTCCATTATTTTATGTTCATTAATATAGTTTTATTCCACCTGTTCAGTTTTATTCCCATTTTACAAGAACTTCAATAAATTTACACAAGTTAACCAACCATGAAACTATGAAATTAATGCCTCAAGAATGAAGAAATTAAACTTTACAACTCATCAAAATGGAAGTAAATGAAATTAATAAAATTATAATATATATATATGAATAACATGTTATTAATTAATTAAATAATTAATCTATGTTTATTATACAATACATTAATATCAAATACACAACTCTTTCGGATACATGGTAAGGGACCCGTCTACCTCCTCTATATTCTTTTCCACATAAGTGCCTCCCTTATTTTATGCATTTGATTACCAATTAAAATTTATTTTATATGATTTTAAATATCCCTATTACTATACTTTTGATGTTAGAATTACTATTCATTCCTTTTACTCTCATTAAACCAATTTATAAATCTTTAAGTATTGCTGATATGTAGTTGAAATTTAGTAGGGGACTTCATCTCAATTTATTTTCAATGTGGTATATTTTGATGTTAGGAACCTATATTATTTTATGAGTTGTACATAAATCCCCATAGACTTGTTATATAACTATTTTATCTATTATCATTCTATTTAATGTTTTTTTCATGAGTCAAACAATTCAACTAATTGCAATGTGGTAAAGTAAATTCTAAACTCAATTTCCATTATTTGGGTTTAAATTCTACATCATTGTTTATGTCATAAAAAAATTATGTATATTTGATACACATAATCGATTCATTTGATTAATGGTAACTTCAATGATATAATATTTGTAAATGGTATTTTGATATCTAAAAGTTCTTTGAGTTTCTCAACAAAAAATTATGTTAAAAAAGATCAAGAATATAAAAATAATTTATTCATAATATGGTATTTTGTAATTTGAGCATTATAAAAAATAATTCATTCATAATATGTTATTTTATATATAATATATTTAGTGTCCTAAAATATATCACATAATATATAATTTAGAAGGGTTACAATTTTTTAGCATACATCAGTATAATTAGGTATTCAACTACACTAATTTAATTTTTTCAATGCCTTAGTATTAATAATGAAAATTATTTTTATTTATAAATATATTTCATAATTTAGTCTCCTCTATTTTTACCCACTAATTATATTTTAATATTTTAATTCTTATATAATATTATCTAGTTTATTTTAGTTTGGTGTTGTTTGTGAACTGAGCTATTGAACACATTAGGTTTTAAAAACGTATATATAATTTAAATTCTAGGGGGTTACATTCTCCCCCCCCCCCAAATAAAAAAATTTATTCCTTTTAATTTTAATTATAACTCAGTAATAAAATTAGTTATATCTGTCTAATATATATATATATAACTTGTATATATTTTCATGTGAGGTTTCTACATTAATATCATAAATACGACTTGGAAAAAAAAATCTTGTCATTATGTTAACCAATTATTTTTCCCTAATGGCTTATTTATCTATGCACACTTTTTTCACAAATAAAAAATATTCCATTTCCTTTGAGACATTCCCATGAGTTCCTAATTGTAAATTATTAATAGATAGGAAATTAAATCTTATTTACTTTATCATCTTTATCACATAAACTTCAAAGAGACATCTTCCTTCTCTACTTTGGTGTGTTTGGTAACTCAACTATATTCACAATCTTAATCATGATTCTTGATAGATTGTTTATCATAATTACAAGATTTCTAACATCTATTATCATCTCGTTAGGTTTATAATTAAAATTATCTCTATAATGTATATGTTATCCATTATAAACTTGGTTCCACTAGGCTTCAACCATTACTAAAAAATGATGTAACATGAGTGATGGACACTATAACATCATTATTTTTTGACAACTTCCCAAAAAATTCAAAATAAAAATGTATTAATATTCAAAATTATTACATTTTAATTTCGTGTAACCTAAATCAAACATGGATAAATATAAGTTTATTTAGGTTGGGTTCTATCATATTTTCTAACCTAACTCCTTAATATAAAAAACATTTTTACTAACATATAAAGATGATGTGATTAAATAAAGAATATACTCTAAGAGTTTTTAAATAGGTGTACAGTCTCAGTCCCACTCATTGTTCACTAGAGTAAATATTGTGTGAGTACTCAACTATCCTTTTTTGTTTGATTACCCTATGTATCATATGTTCCAAAATAGACTACACTTTATAGTATCCATATAGGGTTTAAATTGTTAGGATAACTATACAATATTTACTTTACCAAGAATTTGGTATGTTATAAAATACTTAGACTTGTACCAGACAATTATCACTAGGGTTTTTGAAAAAATTCTATTATCCTAATCCCTAAATCAGTCAATACTACCTCAAATAACTAAAATGGTTATCTATACCTCTTAAATTATGATGGAACATAACTTATATCCCCTAAATGACATTTATATCCACAACCAATAAAATATTATTATCTAAATTTATCTAAACCATAATCTAATACCAACTATATAATATTGGATTTACACTCCTGAATCTGATTTTGAAACACATAATTTAAATAATATATTTGATACCAACTATATATGATCATATATAATTTTCCCACAATAAAATGAGATAAATAAAATATTGGATTACATTCATCTGTAAGAACATTAGGGTTTATATCATTAGAGAATTAAGAAAAATCATAAAACAATAAAGCATGTGTTTTTATCATCCATTTTTAAACTATATAAAACTATACTTGATCCATAATAATTCTTCAACTTCTCCCCGAAATTCTTGACCAAATATATTCTATTATACATATCATGTGTAATACATTACTTCACAACCTAGGGAAATGGAAATATAAGAAGGGGTGACCTCAAACACCCAATAAAGTTAATAATAAGTGATAAAAATAAAATATAATGGGTGGGAATAAGATATTATGAACAATATGGAAATAATATATAACCACAAATAATTCCCTAATAGAATGAAGTTAAAACCATAATATTTATAGGAAAAACATTGAAAATAAATATACCACGTGAATAACAATAAATTTTTACTTAAAGAAGAAATTCATAATGTTGAATAACTAATTATAGGCACTAATAAAATTCAACAAGATCAATTACAATATGATCTTAATGTCAGGGACCTATCTTTAGGTGGTTTTTTTTCTAGGTAGCAATTCCCAGAAACACCCTTTTTAGTTTGTCTTATGAGACCAATCAATGCATTGAGGGGATATCTATACCTATCCCCACCTGTCACTAGTTATTTATAATTAATGAATCCTATAAATTAATGAATAAACTATAAAATTCATTAAAAAATTATTTATTGATTTATAAATATCTATATTGAAATAAAAACTATATATATTGAAAATATTTCCCTAATACATAAATGGGATAATTTTCTATAAAAAATCCCTGAAACTAACACCATATAGAGTAAGGTATATATAATTACGAAAATAATATTATCTAATAATTTGACATATTTCATATAATATAACACCCTTCAATCAATGGAAATAAATGTAGAGTGTTCACAAAGGAAACACATTAGAATAAAAATTATATTTATAAATATTTAACAATTTGGAAAGAAAAAGGTTGGGATATATTATTTAATTAATAAAAAATATAATTACATTATTAATCCATAAAAATAAGATATATTTTATCATTTAAATAATTTTCTTATTCAAACAAAATATATTTTAAATAACAATGACTTAAATGAAAAACAAAATCGTTGTTTTAGAAAAATCACACAGGAAATAAGAAATAACCTTGATAGTTTGAAACCATATTAAGGAAAATATTTTATAAAAAAAGGATAAAAGTAATTTCTTTTAGAAAACATGAAAACCTAGAGATAAGGTTTCTTATAAAAAGAAGATGTGGAGAAAATATATGTGCACATGAAAATGTTAAAAAGGGATTTTTTTTAAACTTTGATGAAAACTGCCCATATGAAAAATATTAAAAATTACATTAAAACATTTTAAAAAGGTAATGTATAAGAAAAATTACCTAAAAATTATTTAACCATAGATAAGGACATTAAAAAAAGAATCTAATTAATGTGGAAATGGAAAAAGGGAGGTTACTGAAATAAAGTAAGAGGTGGGGATAGTTTATTAAAATGGGAAAATAATGAGAAAAGGGAGAAATGAAATAGGGATAAGATAAGTAAAAACACAAGAATAACCATAGGATAATAAAAGGATAGTATTTTTAGATAGAAAAGTATAAAAATTCAACTAATATATTATCTTTTAGAAGAAATATCAATTTAAAACTGCTATTGGTGAAAAAATTCTCATGGTATTAGTAATTTAATAATAAAAAGGAATTGAGGAGGAGATAATGAAATGATAATTAAAATATCATTAAATTGAATGTATTTTCATTCATGAAATAAATAAGGTATTAAATATAATATATAAAATAAATTATGGTTTAATATATCAAACATGTCTCACATAGTAGAATGTAGAGACAAATAAACCCTTATAAGAGACATTCGAGTCAAATCCCCTTGAAATATATGATTTAAGGTGAAAAATTAAATACCGTGATTATTGAGAGTATCATGATAAAAAATATTAAAGGTTCAAGAGATACATAATTCTAATGAATAATGATGTATAATAAGAAACATGACTCTAGGGATGAAAATTTGAGAGGAAACTCTAAACTTAATTCATGACTTCCACTAAAATTATTAAATATTATGTATAAAAACTAAAAATATTAATCACATATTTCAAGAAATATATATATATCCTTTTATAAACATAATTTATAATTTTTATATATATGTATATTATTTATTTATTATTCACTTTTTATATTTGGTGTGATTAATCTTTATCATTTTAAAATTGTTTCACAAAAGCTTTGTTAATATTTGTTCTTCTCTAAAAATTCATCATTATAAGATCATTCATGGTTATAGAAATGAAGCATTATAATTATTTATAAATATATAATTTCATTTAATAGGATTTTAGATTATGATCCTAAATAAATAAATTGGCGAGCATCTTGTTTTGGTGATTTTTAACAAACTAAAAATTGTTTCTTAATTAATGAGTTCAATGTTAATTTTACCATAAAAAAATTATTATTTTTTTATAACATTTATCATCAGTAATTAATGTTTTATATTCATAAGTTATATTATATTATATCATTGTTAATGTAGGTGTTTAGAATGAAACAAACATTAATATTCCATAATTAGTGGATGAGTATGATTATGAAAGTGGTTTATTTTTGGAATAATATCATTTTTATTGAAGAAAAAGGATTTTATTTATATAATTTTAAATTATTTAATCATATTTTAATATGGTTTAATAAACATGAATGAAACTAGATAGAAAACAATATATGTTACTTCGTGGAGGTGGTAGTCTGCACAACACATGGTCAACATTTTAATTTCTCAGATAACAAGAGGTAATGAAGGTGGTTTATAATTTTACACATCGTAATCATAATTATATTATAGATATCACATTTATTCTTTAATTTCACCCTTTTAACTATCTAATGGAGGTGGAAGTGAAAAACAAAAGTAATCACTTCGTTGAGGCGGTAGTCCAAAGAGCGCATGAATGGAGATTTTATTTTTCTCAATCGAAAAGGGGAAAGATGGTTAATAGTTATTACCTTATAAAAACAAAATTATATATAAAAAAATAAAAATTTATTTATATATTGATTATAAAATTATATTTTGGAATGTAGGAATGTAAAAAAATGTTAGGGAAAAGTACTCATGTTTAGGCCTTGGGTTTTACCATGGAAGACTCCTTAGAGATGATGATTATAGGATAATATAATATGACTATTGTATCCAATAAAATTAAGTGTATTATAAAATATGTAAAATGGGAAAAAACATTAGGTGTAAACTTTATTTTTTGAGTAGACTAGGAAGGGTGGGGAGAGGTGTCATTTATTAGTGGTTGGAATGATATTTTTTGTTAATATTTCAACATCACGTAAGGATAGATCTTGTATCACATGTGAAGAAGACCCAAAATGGATACTAATGGAGTAAGGGATGACATAAATTCAATAAAACTTCATAAATTAACTTTAAATTTTTTTTAAACAATATCTTTTTCCTTTACTCTTAGAATATTCTCTTTTTCCATTTTTGGTTTTACCACAGTACCTAGTTCGTACCAAATTGAATCATTTATTATGCCTAAAAATAAAATATTAAATATTAAATAATTTATACCTAATGATTGAATATATATATATATTGGAATTTATATGTTTTATAAAACTCAATTTTATCATTAGCACATATTAAACATAAAAACCCATTTTTAGAAAAAAAAACATATTTTTAAGATTAAAATTCATGTGTGGGATAAAAGTATTAGTGTATTTTATTTTAATGATATAAATTGGTTTATTATAAAATAAATTAATTTTACATATTTATCAAATAAATAAAAAACATAATTTTACCAAAATAATATTCAATTAAAAGAAAATACCAAAATATTTTTTATTGAAAAATATTACTTATGTTCCTAAAATGCTAAAATTTATAATGGTATTTAAAAATTTCTAGTTTTACGTATTAAAAAAATATTTTATCAATTAAAAGGTTTTATAAACTTCTAGGTTTTTATTATATAATTATAAATTTCCAAAATTTAACATTTTGTTAAAAATTATATTTTTCACAATTCACCTAAAATCAACTACTTCGGATAAATTTTAGATTTTCAAACTAAGATAATTTTGTTACTATAAATAAAAATTATTTCTATTTTTTCAAATAAAATTTCTAAAATTTTACAATTTATCATTCAAATAAAATCATAAATATATAATAAAAATAATTTTCATAGGAAAATAACCCTTTTAATAATTTAATTTTTTTTATACATATTTAATATTAATTAGAAATAAAAGTTGGTGTAAAGATATTTTTCATATCAATAGTATCATTTATCCCTAACATATTTATTATCCTAAAATAAAGTGCATAATATAAACTTTTAAAAGGTCACATTCTAGAGCATAAATGTGGCTTATTATTTATTTAGATATACTAATAAAAATTTTATAAATTCCATAGTATTAATAATGATCTTCATTATTATTTATATATATATTTTATAATTAAATTATCTCTATTTTTACACTCATATTATATGGATATAATTTTATGGGTCTATAATATTCAATAGTTTGTTTTGGTGCGATGTTTAATGTGATGTAAGCTATTAAACACATTGGGTTTTAAAGAAAAATATATATAATTGAAATTATTTGAGTGTTACAAAATGTATGTACTTCCTATCTTAAATGCCATCTATTTTTTTATCCTCTATATATTTTGAGGTTTTACATGTCTTATTACCATATCACTGCCTTTGGTATAAAATTCAATTGAATGTATATTTGTAAGTGGAATCGGCCTTATCACTTATTTTCGGTCTCAAATCATTCTCCTCCATTTAAAAATTATCTATATTATTTTTTAAATGTCATTATATATTCATTAATTACTTATTAAGAAACATTATGTTAACATTAAGTTTTTACAAGGGTTTTAAAGGAATATTTTTTAAATTTTATGCCTATAAGAAATTTTTTGCTGACATGACTATCTTTATAAAGGTGTGAAATGAACCTTCTTTTTAATTATTTCTGAAAGAAAGAGGTTTCTTACATTTATAAAAATAATTAATGAGACTTTATTTTCCAGTTTTCAGGTTTTTAAAAATTAATTTCCATTATCTTTTTTTTATTTTCTTTTGGAAATAAATGTTTTTAAAAAAGGTATTTTGTTTTATTTTTTCAAGGAAATTATGTAATTTTCGTAAATATTATATTTAATCTAAATCACCATCCTTTAATTTTTATTCTGATTAAATGGGGATATTTTCTAATGATACAATCCACCTAATTTCTATGGATTTCTTATAATCATGTCTTGTGAAAATTTTTAGGAATCAAATTTTTATTTTCATGGGTAAATATCCTCTCATGGTACTATAGAGGTTATTATATTCAAGAGGCATTAATATGTAATATTTATTATCATAATATGTTTGGTTGAATTATATCTCTGCAATTCATTGGGTAAAGTGTTATATATCATGATATAATGGATTTCCATGATTTTTTTCTCAAACCTTAATGTGTGGACAACATTGGGTTTGTTCACAACATAAAGTGTAGGAATGATTTTGTTTTATCGCTACATAAAGCATAGAAGTCAAAGTTTTTATTCAAAAAATAATTCATGGGAATGATTTCATCAATCGATGTAAAATAATACACTCTATTTTCCTTATTCATCCCCAATGTAATTTTCAAATTTTCAATCTCTTGGGCCGCCATAGAGCTCCTTGTTGGCTCCTCTTACGGCGAAACGTTCTCTTTGTGTCTCTATTATCCCTACTACCTTGATATAATTCTATCTCATCCTACTCTTGATCCCTCATATTATCCACTATAATTTTAAGGTGTTTGAATCCATCCTTATACCGTGCCTCCAACTCCTTTCTCATCATCCACAGCATCATCAAATGATTCAACCTCCTGCAAAGGATGTGTTAGTTCCTTTCCTTTCCATGCCCTTACTGGTTTCATTTTTCCATCTTCCCTAGATCACAAATCTCATCCAAATGGACAAGGCCCTAAATCTGATCAATGTAAATAAACCTTTATCTCTTTATGATATAGAATTTTCTAATATTTCATAGTATCATTCAAGTTCCCTATTTTCCAAAATCCATCATACTAGTATTTCTCTCCTAGTGTATAAATATTCTATTGAATCTTGTTCTTTTCTCTCTATAATAGTTATTTGATACCTATATCATCAACCATTATGTGTTCTCCTATTCTAATGGTATAATTTCATATTCTCATGGTAAATAAAATGTAAGTCATGTGTAAATCAGTTATTCATTCTCTACCAATGGTCCAGGGATATCTTTGAAGGCTGAGACTCTCAGTTAATAACCGTTTAGTCAACCTCCAATGGTTTCCTATCCTATTTTATAATCCATCATTCCTTAAAGATATTGGTGTTGATTTTATCAATTTTATATGTATATAATATTCCACCTTTAAGATAAAAAATACCATGGTATTAAGGATCAACATTGATTTATATCACTCTCTCCTTTTTCCTCGGCGCATCCTTCTGTAAATCAAGCCTATGATTTCTCCCCAAAAAGAAGGCAGAGCTCATCCCTAGAGAGCTATCAACCTATATAGACACATAATATATCCCAACCATCAATCCTTAGGTCTGTATCCACTCTTTGTCAGGAGACTCACATTCCTAAAAAAACATTACTATAAGAGGCTTATCAGCTGAAATTGTTAGTTATGGAGGATTCATATTCTATAATCCCTCCTTCAACTGAATTTCTTTCTAATACATATCTTTATTGTGATCAAGGTGGATTTTTGGGCTAGGATGAAATTGATGATGACATAGTAGATGACATTTTCTTTTCAGCCTTGGTTCCCTTATCTCAGTTTATCCCTATCCATCTCAACAAGGATAATGAAGACCTCCCAATTCCTTTTTCCTTTGAAAACCCTACTGGACAATGTTGTCTCTATATAAACCATAGAATTGGTTTTAATAATTCAAACCCATTTTCCCCAAAACTATAACTATATGATATTTTTGGTTGGTCAACAGCCCTAGCCCATTCCTTGTACCCCCAAACCAATATTTATTATCCCCTCAGCTTCCCCAACCCCAGTCTACAGTTCTCCTACATACCCAATTGCCAAATCTTTTTAGGTTTTGGATGGGATATATTAGCTTCATTAAGACTCTCCCCCTTCCAGGAAAAAAACATCAAAAAGTCTTGAGTTACTACCACAAGTCCTAGTACATTAACAACCACTTAAAAAGATAAATTTATATCAAAATATATGCCTCCATCCCTAAAAAGAATATTGGAAAGATTTTCAATATCATATCTCACTCCTAATTATGTCATATATTCTTATATGGAATTCAAGGGGACATGGTTCCACTATGAAATGTGAATACATCCTAAAAGATGATAAAGAAAAAAACCTATATGTAATGACCTTTTTTAATTGGAAGAAGAATACAAGCCTCTTCCAAGATTTTACTTCCATGCATATTTTTAAGAACTAATTTCATAATAGTTTGGTTATTTATTATATCTAAATATTATATAGAAACAAAATTATTCATAAGTTCATCATCTTATGACCCTAATTCATCACTGTTAAATTAACCCGCAATAATAAAAATATTTTCAATAACTTGTTTATAACAAATGTGAATCCAAGGATCAAGTGGTGATGTGGTAATACCTTTATAATTTCCACCTAGGATCTCAATCTTGGATCATTGGTCTGTTCTTAAACACCTTTAAGGATAATTCTTATAAAAATAGTGGGTTTCACTACTTAAATAGGTCATAGTTGAATTTAAAAATTTCCTGGACTCTAATAGTCTATTTGACCAGGGATCCTATTGAGATAATTATACTTAGAGAAATAATGATTAATTTAACAATATTATCTAGAGTCTACTTGATATATGTTTTTCTAACCTTCATGTTATTTTTGGATTTCCTAAATTTTTGGTCACTCAAACAGATATATATGACTTGGATCACTCTCTTGTAGTTATATTCTTAAGAGGATATAGTGGTCTATCTCAAAAACCTATCTTTACTAAACAATGGATTCAAAGAGTGTGTGTTCTAAGTGGGAAGTTATCCTGCGATTTACCCATGCATATAGAACCCTAAGATATCATGTAAAGAATAATAAAAATCCACAAAGAGAATTTAAAAGAGCGGGCCTCTCTTAACAATAAAAATATTCCATGTATTAATTATTTAAAGAGAGATAGATTACACACCTAGATAGGATCTTACAAGACTATCGGACTGATGAAATTTTTATTAATCTCTCATAAAAATGAAAGGTTCTATGATATTTATTATTGGAAACTAAAAGAAATTTCTGGTAAATATCTCAAGTTTTATGGCTCAAAAATAGATACTGGGACTCCACGTATTTTCATACATGTATCAACTAAAAAATAATAACTAATAACATGAACCTGGAATTGGATAAAGGATAAATGACCTAGGTCCTAAAGCTACAAACCACTTCTAAAGTATTATTTATTAATTGGGTTTAGACAACATGGTAGTTTTTATTTAAGATAATATCAATGATTTTTTTGAAACAACCCACACTATTTTAATGATCCAAGGAATATTCTCCCAAAGGCCCCTTCATATATTTCTATGATTTTATAAGATATAATGAACATATTCTTAGACAGTTACCCAAGACTGGGTGGGTTTCCTGGTGATTTCAAGATGGAAACATGGGATGTTATCAAAGAGTGCCTTAATATATCCATCCTTGATAACATAAAAGGAGTAAATTTATCAATATATTCTTTTTCAACCTCCCTCATTCTTATTCCAAAACTGAAACACCCATAAAATTTTAATTAGTTTCATTTGGTTGGTCATTGAAACTTATCTCACAATATTTTGGATATAATCATCGATGATAATATTTCAAATTAATTACTCACATTTGTTTCAAAAGAACAATATGGTTATGTTAAGAACATAAATATATAAGGATTTTTTTATTAGGCATAATAAATTAATCATGATCTTAATAATAAGGTTTCTTTATTTAACATAATGATTAAATATAATGTATAAAATCTTATAAAATAGTCTATTGTATATTTATCCTCAGAAGAATATAACATCAATCCATATTGAACAATCTCTATAATCTATGATTTTGATGTTTCTCTTCTCCATGTTTTTCTATTTCATTAGTGGGAAAGAGTTTTGAATTTATCAAATCTACTAGAGGTATTTTTTATGGAGACCTCATATCATTAAGTTTATTTATCCTTACTCAATATCCCCTATGTAGAAACATAGCTAATGTAATTTTTTCAGGATCGATCCTCAACTATAATGATAGTTATAGATCCCATGGCATCTATCAATTAATATTAAGTGATTGTATACTCTATTTTTTGAATGGAATATGTAAATCAATAAGATTTTTTAATAAAATTATGGTTGAAAATAATAAATAGAATAGGCAATTGATTAGTCTTTTGAACATTAATTTTTTTATATCCCCTTTTTATTCCATATCTTGAGCTATTGATATTGAATAAAAAAGGAGTTAACTAAATATAATTTCCCATATATTATATTGGGGATTATTTATATTCAGGAAGAATAAGTATTTACTACTTCAATAACCAAGTACATATATTAATGTGTAGTATCATCAACTAGAAGATCTATATCCTTTTTTGTTGTCGAATCATGCTCATCAGACCAGTTTTGACCTTAATTATCTTGAACTTCAAGGATATCATCAAATTACCTAGTGATTTTCATTGTTGCATCAAAAATTCTATTAACACCTTCCTTTTAGACTCTTGTTTGTAATTTAAATGAAATTAGGGTATAGTTATCCATCTATATAACCCCATTGAATCAAGATTCGAGGCCTAGAGGAATCCACGCAATCCATTCATGAAAATATTATAGTAATTTCATTAATTAAGACTCTTTTTTGTATTATTTTATAATAAATAAGTGTTATTTTCACTTAATACAACTAAAAGTGTCCAAGACTCATCTTCCCCACTATACAGTAGCATTCAAATTCCCCTCCATATTCTTCTAGTCCACTCATATTGGGTGTTTAGATTCTGAGCTATATTTTTTGGTAGGATAATTGGAATAAAATATATCTATTTTTTCCACCCTAAGCTACACCCAATATCATCATTAAGGAATGCATGAATTTTACCATCTTCATTAACTATTTCTAAATCAATTGATCAACAAAATACCTTCAATGGCGATGAATATAGTCAATTATTCTTTTCCCTAACCATCTCATGTTTTTTAATACTAAATATTAAATTAAAATATTTCGTGTTTAAAATGGGGAATACCTAGGGGTTACAATGTGTTGGGACTCAACCATACCAAACAAACTTATCATCCTTATTTGGTATTATTACCACTCAAGTATTCCATTAGACAAGTTTTTAATGTTTAAAAGTATCCAATTATTTTCCAAATGTCTATATTGTTCCTCCCCATAAACTGAGTCGACTGAATACCAATTTCTCAAGAGTGTGTGGGCTATATTTGATGAGAATTTTATAGGGGTGTTTGGGAATCACCCCAACTCTTGAAACTATTTAAATTATATTAATTTAATTGATTAAAGATTCTTTGATTAATGTAAATCTAAGGACGGTTTTTGAGGCTTCCCTAGTTTTTGGTTTTTGGTATATATAGGAAATATGGAATGACCATAGATTCAATTGAAAGACCTAAAATATAAAATGGATTAAAATAAATTTTCTTATAATGATATATTATGAATCCATTAAAATATGTGGTCCAAAACATTGGTCTAGCTCATTTTTATTCTATAATATCCCTCTAGCCACAATTGATGTTCTGTGATATTAGGTTTCCATGACTCCACAAATCTTAGGGCTTAAACTAAATACTTATGGTTCATATTCTACATATCATTAAGAGGTGTTATAATTTAGGAAAATTTAGGTTCCATGATTTTGTACTTTAGTTACTTCCAGGGAAAAATAAATTACCTCTAAGAAGAATTCCATGCACTTCTTAGTAGTCCCTCTCTTTGTAATAAAAAGAGTATCTCCCTTTTGGTGGTTGAATTAGACTTTAAATTGATTGTAAAATATGTAAAATTTATCTTTACTACTCATTTTAATATGGATTATGTTATCTAGGAATATAAAAACACCATCCTTCATAATTTATGAATTCATCCTTCTTGTCAAGAAGGTAACGTAGTAGTGAATATTTTGGCTTCTCAAAGTTATGAAGCTTGTTACTCTCTAGTTTTTCATAATTAAATTCTTCAAATCATGAATATAATATGGTCATGGTTGAGGATTCATGTTCACTCAACCAAATTATGCCTCTATGAATTTTTCTTTTTTCCCCAGCTATATTTTATAAAAAAACATATCATTCAGTTAGTGGTCATGATTGTATTTCCTCGCTAATTAATTCATAGATTTCATTGGGTTGGATTACAATATAATGTGTGGCCATGATTTTTTTTTCACATAACAAATTTTTTGGACATCATTGGGTTTATAATGACCCGGTATTTTCATACAAAGATATTACATCTTTTAATATTAATATTCAATACATTACACAAACATATTCTTGAGGACCATAATAATTTTGTTTCTTTGGGGAAAGTGTACACAATCATCTAATTGGGTGAAAGAAATTCAATATCTCCTATAAATAGCTTCCCTTATAGTACTCTTCACAAATACACCCTATATAAAACCTTTTTTTAGAACCCAGGGAAAGAAAACAAAAAAAGTGTGAGCTCATATGCTCGGTAAGGGTAATAAAGTTAGATATCAAGGATCACATAATAAATACATGAGAATAAGGGTATGGGAAAATTAAAAATAACATTTGAAATACATATCCTTAATATCAAATATTATAATGTTGAGACATGGAATAAATCATGGAAGTAAATAAGACGTTATTCATAAAGGAAATCATATAATTTGAGTAATTGGTGAATAAAACTAGAAAAAAACATAGAATTTTCATATACACATAAGCATATGAAATAATTTCCATAATAGTCAAGACTCACTGAAAAGGATGTCATAGTGGAATGGGATCAATCCCAAAACCATTATAGTAGTCAAGGTTCACTCCCTAGACCAACATAGAAGAAAAAGTTAATTCTTCAATCCAGATCAATCCCCATTCTATTTTTTTTATCTCATGAGATATAAATCTTTACCTAATACATTATAGAGAGATATAGGCTCAAACTATAACATAATGAAAATAATATATATGTGTTCCACAAGATCATAAAACATCCATCGTATCATAACCCATAAAAATGAATTGGTTATTATAAGTATATTGAAATGTCATAAACTTTTTAAAATGATACATGTTTCATAATCATTTAGTTATTTAATCATATAAAAACTCATGAAAATAAGTAGGTTTTATAAGCATTTCTTTATAATGTAACTCGTAAAAGAGAAGTGGGTTTCGTAAACATCATGTAATCAAAACTAAAAAACATTTAGAGAAATAATATGGATGTTATTCTTGGATCATATCCCTATTAAATCATAAGTAACTACAAATTATGTCATCATAGATGGAGAATTATTTTGAAAAAAAATATCTTGGAATGTTTCTTGAGGAAAATAGCCTTTCCACTTTGAAAAAAAATTGTTTAAAACATAAAAAATTTTAAAAATCATATTCATTGGAAATAAACATGAAAAATAATAAATCAATATTAAAATAAAATAATTTTCATGATCGTGGAAATTTTTTTTCTTGTCGTACACATTAAAAACAAATATTTCTTTCACATTTTCGGTAAACTCCAAATGGGCTTTGTTTGAAAAATGATATAGAGATTCCTTCCAAAAAAATTGTAAAGACTAAAACATGGGTAAATTTTTTTTATAAATCATTTTAATAATTTTTGAAATTTTTTTAAAACATTTTTAAAAAAAATTGTTTTGGAATAAAAATGGTTTTTGATTGATGAGATAAATAAAGATGATTTTTCTTGAAAACATTATTTTGAACTCTTTTGTAAAAAAAGGAGAGTAAAACGAATGGAAACATGTATTTTACAAAAGTAACCATAGGAGGATAAAATTAATGAGTTTATTGAGATATATATTATAATATTTCATCATTGGAAGCATATTAATAAACATTCTAGATAAATAATGATATTGTTACATAAAACTCTTACCACTTTGGAAACTTTGAATCTTATTCCCCATAGAAGAATTACATTAAAAGAAACTTATAATATCCTAAAAAAAGTATATTAAAAATATATCAGGCTAAATGGGAAGTATATGTGCCTCATATATGAAGTTAGGTGGAAAACATAACTTAGGTCTAGAATAAGGCAATTAGAGACAAAAATCCCTTACCGCTTTGGTAACATTTGAACAATTGGCACCATGAAAGAGATATTATGAAATTTATATTTAAATCAAAATTATTTTAAGGATAATAATCCTAAAATACATTCATGGTAAGTAAATTAGCCATATAACATAAAAACATAGTGCATCTGTCATATTTCTCATAGAAGTAAAAAAAAAGTGAACAAACAATCCCATGACACTTTAGTAATATTTTGAATCGTAATTCCTAATAAATAATTATGTAAAATTAAAATTAAAATTTCATTAAAACACTACTACAACCTGCGCCTTTATCAGCACTAAAAACCAGCATTAACAGCGATAGAAAAGTGTTGTTAATTCCGCTGTAGATAAAGGGGGTGTCCCCTTTATCAGCGCGTGGTGGAGCGCTGATAAAGGTCAACTATATCAGCGCTTCTCGGAGCGCTGATACGGGGTCCCTTTATCAGTGCACCTCTAGCGCTGTTAAAGGTGTCCTTTATCAGCGCTAAAAAAGCGATGATAAAGGCCCCAGCGCCTGCACCTAAAAAACAGTACCTGCACACCTACACACCAGAATACCTGCACAAAGTAGCACATGCACACTTGCAAACCATAACACCCACACCCAATATTTTGACTGACAACGGTATATACATTTACTTAACATCATGAATACAAAAAAACGCATTTCTATATACATTTCAAACATTGTTTTACATGGTTACATTTACAATTATTCAACAATAGTTATAAACATTCATGTTTCATCCTTTGATATCTGTGATCCGCTCTCGATGGTATTTTTTGCCGAACAAAGCATTCGAACTCAAGGAAAAAAATTCACCTATATAAGAAAACAAATATTATGTTAGTAATGCAATAATGAAAGAAATTAAAACATTAATATGAAAGAATACATTAATATGGAAATGTGAAACTAAAATATTAAATTTTAAACTCAAAAGTTTTCATTTTCATAACAATGAAAGGGAATAATGTAAAATCAATATTTTTTTGATTAATTTATCTCATTTAATAAATGCTGATTCTTTATCTAATGAAAAGCTTTACCGGTCACACCGTGCGTCGGATTGAGGTGCGGTCAATTCGTACACGTCACAAATGACTTGTGGATCGTTGTCCTAAAGTATCAAAACAATCCGAAGGCGTTTGCTCAGTTTGGCGTATGTCATTGTTGTTGTTTTCCAAAGTTCATGTCATTTTCAAACTGATATCAGACAATTTTAGCCATACTGGTCACAATGTGCGTCCGATAGAGGTGTGGTCGATTCTTACACGTCACAAATGACTCGTGGATCATTTTCCTAAAGTATCAAAACAATCCGAAGGCGTTTTCTCAGTTTGGCGTATGTCATTGGTTTTGTTTTCCAAAGTTCATGTCATTTTCAAACTGATATCAGACAATTTTAGCCATACCGGTCACACCGTGCGTCGGATTGAGGTGCGGTCAATTCTTACGCGTCACAAATGACTCGTGGATCATTGTCCTAAAGTATCAAAACAATCCGAACGTGTTTTCTCAGTTTGGTGTATGTCATTGGTGTTGTTTTCCAAAGTTTATCTCATTTTCAAACTGATATCAGACACTTTTATCCATACCGGTCACATCGTGCGTCAGATTGAGGTACGGTCGATTCGTACACGTCACAAATGACTCGTGGATCGTTTTCCTAAAGTATCAAAACAATCCTAAGGAATTTTCTCGGTTTGACGTATGTCATTGGTGTTGTTTTCCAAAGTTCATGTCATTTTCAAACTGATATCAGACAATTTTAGTCATACCGGTCACACAGTGGGTCAGATTGAGGTGCGGTCAATTCGTACGCATCACAAATGACTCGTGGATCATTGTCCTAAAGTATCAAAACAATACAAATGTGTTTTCTCGGTTTGGCGTATGTCATTGGTGTTTTTTTCCAAAGTTTATCTCATTTTCAAACTGATATCAGACACTTTTAGCCATACCGGTCACACCGTGCGTCGGATTGAGGTGCGGTCGATTTTTACATGTCACAAATGACTCGTGGATCGTTGTCCTAAAGTATCAAAACAATCCTAAGGCATTTTCCCGGTTTGGAATATTCCATTGGTGTTGTTTTCCAAAGTTTATCTCAATTTGAAACTGATATCAGACAATTTTAGCCATACCGGTCACACCGTGCGTCGGATTGAGGTGCAGTCAATTGGTACGTGTCACAAATGACACGTGGATCATTTTCCTAAAGTATCAAAACAATCCTAAGGCGTTTGCTCGGTTTGGCGTATGTCATTGTTGTTGTTTTCCAAAGTTCATGTCATTTTCAAACTGATATCAGACAATTTTAGCCATACCGGTCACACTGTGCATCGGATTGAGGTGCAGTTGATTCGTACACGTCACAAATGACACGTGGATCGTTTTCCTAAAGTATCAAAACAATATGAAGGAATTTGCTCAGTTTGGCGTATTTCATTGGTGTTGTTTTCCAAAGTTCATGTCATTTTCAAACTGATATCAGACAATTTTAGCCATACCGGTCACACTGTGCGTCGGATTGAGGTGTGGTCGATTCGTACACGTCACAAATGAATCGTGGATCGTTTTCCTAAAGTATGAAAACAATAAAAAGGTGTTTTCTCGGTTTGTCGTATGTCATTGGTGTTGTTTTCCAAAGTTCATGTCGTTTTCAAACTGATATCAGACAATTTTAGCCATACCGGTCACACCGTGCATCGGATTGAGGTGCGGTCGATTCGTATGCATCAGAAATGACTCGTGGATCGTTTTACTAAAGTATCAAAACAATCCGAACGCGTTTTCTCAGTTTGGCGTTTGTCATTGTTGTTGTTTTCCAAAGTTTATCTCATTTTCAAACTGATATCATACACTTTTAGCCATACCGGCCCCACCGTGCGTCAGATTGAGGTGAGGTCGATTCGTACACGTCAAAAATGACTCGTGGATCGTTGTCCTAAAGTATCAAATCAATCCGAATTCTTTTTCTCAGTTTGGTGTATGTCATTGGTGTTGTTTTCCAAAGTTTATCTCAATTTGAAAATGATATCAGATACTTTTAGCCATACCGGTCACACCGTGCGTCGGATTGAGGTGCGGTCAATTCGTACGCATCAGAAATTACTCGTGGATCGTTTTCCTAAAGTATCAAAACAATCCTAAGTAGTTTGCTCAGTTTGGAGTATGTCATTGGTGTTGTTATCCAAAGTTTATCTCATTTTCAAACTGATATCAGACAATTTTAGCCATACCGGTCACATCGTGCGTCGGATTGAGGTGCGGTCAATTATTACACGTCACAAATGACTCATGGATCGTTTTCCTAAAGTATCAAAACAATACAAAGGAGTTTTCTCAGTTTGGCGTATGTCATTGGTGTTGTTTTCCAAAGTTTATCTCAATTTGAAACTGATATCAAGCACTTTTAGCCATACCGGTCACACAGTGCGTCAGATTAAGGTGCGGTTAATTCGTACGCATCACAAATTACTCGTGGATCGTTTTCCTAAACTATCAAAACAATCTGATGGCGTTTTCTCGGTTTGGCGTATGTCATTGATGTTGTTTTCCAAATTTCATGTCATTTTCAAACTGATATCAGACAATTTTAGCCATACCGGTCACAACGTGCGTCGGATTGAGGTGCGGTTGATTCGTACACATCACAAATGACTCGTGGATCATTGTCCTAAAGTATGAAAACAATCCGAATGCGTTTTCTCAGTTTTGCGTATGTCATTGGTGTTGTTTTCCAAAGTTTATCTCATTTTCAAACTGATATCAGACACTTTTAGCCATACCGTTCACACCGTGCGTCGGATTGAGGTGCGGTCGATTCGTACACGTCAAAAATGACTCGTGGATCGTTGTCCTAAAGTATCAAAACAATCCAAAGGCATTTGCGCAGTTTGGCGTATGTCATTGGTGTTGTTTTCCAAAGTTTATCTCAATTTGAAACTGATATCTGACACTTTTAGCCATACCGGTCACATCGTGCATCGAATTGAGGTGCGGTCAATTCGTACGCGTCACAAATGACTCTTGGATCGTTTTCCTAAAGTATCAAAACAATCCGAACGCATTTACTCGGTTTGGCGTATGTCATTGGTGTTGTTTTCCAAAGTTTATCTCATTTTCAAACTGATATCAGACACTTTTAGCCGTACCGGTCACACCATGTGTCGGATTAAGGTGCGGTCGATTCGTACACATCACAAATGACTCGTGGATCGTTGTCCTAAAGTATCAAAACAATCCAAAGGCGTTTGCTCGGATTGGCGTATGTCATTAGTGTTGTTTTCCAAAGTTCATGTCATTTTCAAACTGATATCAGACAATTTTAGCCATACCAGTCACACCGTGCGTCGGATTGAGGTGCGGTCAATTCTTACATGTCAAAAATGACTCGTGGATCGTTTTACTAAAGTATCAAAACAATCTGAATGTGTTTGCTCGGTTTGGCGTATGTCATTGTTGTTGTTTTCCAAAGTTTATGTCATTTTCAAACTGATATCAGACAATTTTATCCATATCGGTCACACCGTGCATCGGATTGAGGTGCGGTCGATTCGTACACATCAAAAATAACTTGTGGATCGTTTTCCTAAAGTATTAAAACAATCCTATGGAGTTTGCTCAGTTTGGCGTATGTCATTGCTGTTTTTTTCCAAAGTTCATGTCATTTTCAAATTGATATCAGACAATTTTAGCTCTACCGGTCACACCGTGTGTCAGATTGAGGTGCAGTCGATTCTTAAACATCACAAATGACTTTTGGATCGTTGTCCTAAAGTATCAAAACAATCCGAAGGCATTTGCTTGGTTTGGCATATGTCATTGGTGTTGTCTTCCAAAGTTTATGTCATTTTCAAACTAAGTAGTAGGAATTCACTAATCTAAGGATATGAAACATAAGAAAGGGAGATCATAGATGCTCAACAATTGTAAAGGGAGATATCAATGACCATATAATGATAACATAACTATTAGGAATTCACCTTCATTGTCCTATTTGTTTATATTCTTCGATCAGGTACGCTGCCCATTCGTTTCTAAAGACATTTATATCATCTTCTGAATAGGAGTTTTTGCGACAGTCCTAGTATTACTGAAAAAATATAAATACACAAAGGATTAATAATTATTTTAAATAAAGTAGTAATTATTTTCAAAAATACCTCTTCAGGGATGCTAGTTTGTCCATGAAATACGATCTCTTTCATAAATTTACAAACATAATAACCGCAGTCCTTGTCATTTTTTTGTTTTGGACACTGCAGAAACATCGAGAAAAATAAGTAATTTATTTTGATATGTATTTGGATAGTGAAATATAATTATATATACCCAGATACTTCTCCATTTGTAGATCTTGTGGGCATTGTTGTTCTTATGCCCTGGATTCATTCCAGCCTTTAGACGATATTCATACACCGCCCTATCATAACAAAATCCTCATTAAAAGATAATATAAATTATATAACTAGATATTTAGTTCTAAAATGTTGGATCTAGTGTATTACAAACTGACAATCGCCATCATGTGTGGCCCGTTAGTTGGATATCCATGCAGTGAATCCAGAAAATAAATCTTTGGAGTATCCAAATTGACTGCAATGAGCATCCAATGTTCCCTAAAAACACAAAAAGAAATAAGTACTGATAGAAATGAAAATATAATTGATATGATTAAAATGTATATTTTTACCCTTGCATCGTTGGTATTAAAAAGAGCCTGTCAGTCGTAATTATTTTTTGAAACGTTCTGAGCATATTTGACATCAATTCAGCCTGAAAATTAGAATCTATTTCTGTTCGTTGTGTAGAAATGGTGTGAGGACTAACGAGTCCAAATTTGTATTCATGGGAAAATCCCTTCAACTATTTTTCATATATACGCCTGTGAAAAATATGAGATGTATTTATCAATAATTATCAAAGTATATCAGCTTCTGTAAAATAAAATCACGAAAACCTACCTCATGTATACATTTATAACTGAGGCGCCTAGCCAGTCGTATGTGATGATCACAGAAACAGCGTCTGCACTAACGAAATCCATTGTTTCCTCTCCGTACATATCTTTTTCACAAAAAATTGTATGATTCTTTCCGTCTTTCATTTTCGTATCCACATGGGCTTTCAATGATATTAAATGTAGATATAGAACGGGCGGGGTGAACGTGCTCTCAGTAGATCGTTTTGATCGGTAGGTTGATCCAATCTTGGAGCCGCTCTTTCATTTTAGCTTCTCCATTTTATCCTTCTGTAATAACATTCATAGGTTCAGACATTTTCTAATTTAATGATAAAGGTTCTGCTTGAAAAATGAACTGGAAATGAATACCTCCTGCTCGACGTGTTTTTTTACAAGATTCGATGGCCATGCAACGAATGTTCCAATAGCTTTTTCCACTGTATTAATGTCGTCATTGTCATTTGGCACAGGTAGCTCGGCGCTCGGCTCATGAGCTACGTTAATTGACACTTTTACATGACCGGTTGGAAGTGGTCTGGAGTGTAGCGTGTCATTCTGCATATTGAACACCGTAGCCCTCGCTACAAGGCGATGGGTGGGAGTTGATAGATATAAATCACAGTCATTTTCACCCTGTAGAATATCATTAAATGAAAGGTATCAGTGTCTATGTGATTCACATCTCACAAAAACAAATATTATAACATTGATTACCTCAGTTAAGTCAGGTCTTTGAGGGGAATGGCTCGCCTCAAAGCTGGTGAGGGGTGGATCTTCTCGTGGGGGTTGTTCTTGAGTTGTTTGTTCTCTTCGCCTCTCCTCCATCAAACTCTTTAGCATCTCTCCCTGAGTTTGGATTAGTTCTTAAAGGGTAGGTACTCTATCTCTCATTACATGCAATTCTTTAGTTTGTTCATCCTCTTGTTTTTTTCTTAAAATATGTCTTGGGTGACACCCCAAAACCCACACCTCTGACGCGGCCATACTGTTCTGGCTATTTCAAGGCCGTTGAAAGTATGTCTGCATCCGGTGCGGGTGTTGATGTTTCCTGTGACTATGTCAAATAGAAAATATGAAAAAATAAGTAAGCATCATTATGTAATAGTGATTTAAAGCAAAACAAGTTTATATTATGTCATACTTACACATGTTTCCCACACTTTTTGTGTTTTTTCATCTATCAGTTTCCCCTCTTTATTAACACGAGCCTCCTTCCATAGCACATGGCGTGGAATGGAAGTGACTTGAGATTTTGCTTCATCAATCTGCTTATAAACAGAGAAACATGGTTACAGTGTTGTTTTATGTCACATAAAATTATTACAGTACTTTTAAAATACATACCAATTGTTTTTCAATTGAAGCGTACCCCAACCTTGCTTTACGGTAGGGGTACACTGGTTTTGCTTCCCGTTCTTTATTTTCAGCACTCAGTTGCTGTTTCATAAATAAAAACCTATCAATCAATGTGATGAATACAAGCAACGTTACAAAACGTGTAACCAAACACAATGTACCTGAAAATTCTTTTCCGCACGACGGCTGCAAAACGCATCCCATGTTCCTTGGGATATCAAGTGTGCATAAAGAGGAGGTGGGTGCGGCTTGATTTTCCCTTCGGCATCTTTCATATGATTTTTTGTTAAAATGGTGCGAAATCCTCTATGAATCCTTCTCCCAGTCTGAAAACATATTCTTTGTGCGAAACATCTACTATAAATGCACTCTGCAAGAGATGATGAAGGGTTGGACAATATTTCAATATTTTATTTTATTTTAATAAATTAAATAGATGATATCATAATGTTACCATAATATCTTCCCACATTAATGTTTTCAACCCACTGAAAACATGGTTCCATGACTCTACGTCAATCGGCACGCGTTGTCGAGTGACGATTCCAATGTAGCTACTAAACATGGCTTTGTTGGGGTTTACATGCTGGCCTAGCTTATTCCATCCCACCTCATATTTGATGCCTTTTGCTTTTGCCTTAAGGATTTTTGCTAAAACTGTCAAACTACGGCGCACCTGTTTTTTTTTTGTATCGTTGGGGTTCCATCGCCTACCATTTCCTCAGTGTCTGCATCATCATTATGTTTGTTCGAAGCACTAGCTTCGGCACTGACACCAGCTGCAACAGGTTGAGATACCTGTTGTACGTCAGTAGTGGGACCAGCTGCAACAGGTTGAGAGACATGTTGTCTCTCAGCAGTGGGACCAGCTGCAATAGGTTGAGAGACCTCTTGTACGTCAGTAGTGGGACCAGCTGCAACAGGTTGAGAGACCTGTTGTCTCTCAGCAATGGGACCAGCTGCAACAGGTTGAGAGACGTGTTGTCTCTCGGGATTGGGTACATCAGCAGGTGAAGAAGTCATTATCTGCAAAACTGGTTTAAAATTTAAGTTAGATCACATAAAAGCAGCAGCGAACAGATAATAACATAATATAACACAATCTATATTACAATAAAAATCAATAACCTGATTATTGAACTCCCTTTTTTTTAAAAGGCTGAACGAATTTGACCCCTCTATCAACTATCCATATCCCTTCATTGTGGTCTCCTCTGACATACAAAACGTCGTCTACATTGGGACCACTGTGAAATGATTGCGAAATCCCAATGAAAGGATCATCTTCTATTGAATTTTCATCTGACCCTTCAGCTGTTTTAGTCGATAACAGAGCAATTGACCAGTTTCGGTTTGCGGGATCGGGAACATAAAATACTTTCACTGCCTATGATGCCATTATAAATGGTTCGTCTTTCTCCCCTTCCTTACTGAAATAAACTTTCACAAATCCCAAATCATCTATTTTAACAGCACTCTTGTTATCAACCCACTTGCATTGAAATATCGGAACTTGAAATTCCTTATAATCCAACTCCCATATTTGTTTGATGATGCCAAAGTATGGCATATTCGCATAAATTGGATTTTTGTCCTTAGCACCGGAAATATGAATTGCTTCAGCCACAAGTGTAACCGCACTATTCTGCATGGTACTGTCTTCATCATGTTCATTAGTATAAAATGTATCACCATTAACTACATAAGCATTTTAAGATAATGCATACACACTTGGTCCTCCGGCTATCCATCGAAGTCATTCCGAAATAGACTTTGGATTTTCATCTGACTTCTTAAAAATATGATCTCGAAACCATCCTATAAACTGTCAATTATGTGTATTTGATATCCATTTTTCAGCCCTTGATGGATTCAATTGACTAAGAATTTCTTTTTGGATTTCAACATATGGGTCAACGTCCAAACTGTTATGAAAAACATAAAGGTGGGCCTGCTCGCGATCTGTAATATTGATTGTGACAACCTTTCTTCCAAAAATTCATTCACCCTCTAACCGCCCAGTGTGACGAGATTTCGTTAAGCCAATGCTCTCCAAACCAGACAAGTATTCGGTACAGAATTCAACGGCTTCCTCAACAATATATCGCTCTGCAATACAACCCTCGGGCCGACTTCGATTTTTGACATACCCTTTCAAAATCTTCATATACCATTCAATGGGGTACATCCATCTATAATGTACAGGACCACATAGTCGAATCTCTCTCACCAAGTGGATCATCAAATGAACCATCATATCAAAAAATGAAGGCGGGAAGAACATTTCTAATTCACATAATATGACGGCAATTTCTTTTTCCATAGCTGGCAATTTCGCCGGGTCTATAACTTTGATGCATATAGCTTTGAAGAAGAAATACAGTTTCGTTAATGTATGGCGGACATTCTTGGGAAAAATGCAACGTAAAGCAATTTTAATGAGATTTTGCATCAAAACATGACAGTCATGTGATTTCAGACCTTTTAACTTCAAGTCGCTCATTGACACATGGTTACTGATATTTGATGAATACCCCTCTGGAACCTTTACGTCATTAAAGAAGTTGCAAAACTGATATCTCTCCTGCCTGGAAAGAGTGTAAGTAGCAAGAGGAAGAAATGTTCATTTTTCACCCTTTACTGGTTCCAACTCTTCTCGTATTCCCATCTCAATCATGTCCAACCTAGCCTTAATTCCATCTTTTGTTTTACCAGATGTATTTAGCAACGTGCCGATAACACTGTCAAATACATTTTTTTCTACATGCATAACATCAATAAAATGTCTTACATACAGACAATTCCAGTATTGTAATTCAAAAAAACTTGATCTCTTTTTCCAACAGATTTTCATAAGGTTTTTCGAAGCCGGTTTACCAAAAGTAGTGTCCAAATTTTTAACTTTCTCAAACAATTGATCGACTGTTAGTGGAGATGGTGTTTTACATTCTTCTGAACTTCCATTGAATGATGTCTTCCAAGAACGGTACTTATGTCATCGCGGTAGAAATCTGCGATGTCCTAGAAACACGGTTTTCAATGAATGTTTCAACCTAATTGATTGTGTACCTTCTTCGAAAACGGGACAGCCTTGAGTTCCTTTAATGCTATATCCTGAAAAATTTCCATAAGCTGGGAAGTCATTTATCGTCCCATACAACATGACTCTCAAAGTGAAATCTTCCTTTCTATAAGAATTATACAATGTAACACCTGAATCCCACAATAATTTCAAATCTTCGATCAATGGAGCTAAATAAACATCAATATCATTACCTTGTTGTTTTGGTCCTGATATAAGCATAGATAACATGATGTATTTTCGTTTCATGCATAACCACGGTGGTAAGTTATAATTTATCAACATAACTGACCATGTACTGTGACTGCTTCTTTGAAAACCAAAAGGATTCACTCCATCTGTAGATAACGCAAGATGAAGGTTTCTCGACTCGTTTCCAAATTCAGGATACTCATGATCGATTCTCTTCCACTGAGGAGAGTCTGCCGGGTGACATAGTATCCCATCTTTAATTCTTGTATCTGCATTCCATGTTAATTGTTCTACAGTTTCCTCACTTCCATATAGGCGTCTAAACCTTGGAATGATTGGAAAGTACCATACAACTTTAGTAGGACTGGATTCATCTTTCTTGTATCGAGAAGCACCACACTTTGGGAATTCTTTAAGTGATTTGTGGTCCTTGATAAATAGTATACAGTCATTCGGGCAGGCGTGTATTCTTTCAGAGATCATACCCATAGAGCTTATCATTCGTTTGGCATCATATGTTCAGCTCGGGAGCTCATTGTCTTCTGGGAGCATGTCATTCAAGAGGGAAAGTAGTTTCGTAAAACTGTCGTCACTCCACCCGTTATCTGTTTTCAAATTATACAGCTTCAGTACGGATGACAATGCTGTATATTTAGTGCAACCAGCATACAATGGCGTCTTTGCACAACTTTTTAACTTCTCAAAAAATTTTGGGCAATCATGAAGTTCATCTTCGATGGTCCTTGTCATTTTCTCAATTCGATCTTCATCATCATTCACATCTGTAATCACATCCTCCATACGGTCATCTTCATTGTTCATGTTTGTAATCATATCAGATGATCCATAAAACGAAGTGTCACCCCGGTCACTACCTACATTCGTTGTTTCCCCGTGTTTATTCCAACATGTATAACTTCGATCTATTCTGTGACAGATCAAGTGTTCTTCCAACTCATCTGGACTAATTTGTTTTGAATAACAATAGCGTAAACACGGACAAAGGATTTGAGAAGAGTCACATGCATGATCTATTGAAAACTTGATAAATTCTTTCACGCCTTCTTCATACTCTTTTGTCAACCGATTGGCATTCATCCATTCTTTATTTATATTCATCCTATTTAAAATCCATAGGATAAGTATATAGGTTAAAGGAGAAGAAATATGAGTATAATTTATATTAAAAACAAGATACTTCAAGGAAATAAAGGAATAAATAAATACCAAAATAAAAAATATATTGGGAACCACTACAATCCCCAAGCCTCACATCAATATGATACCACCGTGCGCCAGTTGAATCACCCATAAAACCTAATCTAGATAAATCAAAAATCAATAGAAACTAAATATAAAGAATAAAATGGTAAGGAAGATGGTGAAATCACTTAAGGCACCTCTCAAACCGCGGTGGAGGAGGATGCATCAGAGTAGGCAGAGGAGGAGGAGGAGGAGGAGGCACCGGTGGAGGATGAGGATGAGGCAGCGAACTAGGAGGAGGAGGAGGAAGCGTCGGTGGAGGAGGAGGAGGACGAGGCTGCGGTGGAGGAGAAGGAGGAGGAGGAGAAGGAGCAGAGGAGGAGGAGGAGGCGGAGTCAGCGGAGGAGGAGGAGGATGAGGCCGGTGGAGGGGAGGAGGAGCAGGAGCATAGGAGGAGGCGGCGGCCGCGGCGGAGGAGGAGGAGGCAGCAGAGGCAGCGAAGGAGGAGGAGGAGGCCGCGGTGGAGGAGGAGGCACCGGCGGTAGCGCAGAGGCAGGGCGGAGGCAGGGCGGAGGCAGCGGAGGCAGCGGAGGAGGAGGATGATGAGGCCGGTGGAGGAGGAGGAGGAGGAGCAGGAGCAGAGGAGGAGGCGGCGACCGCGGCGGAGGAGGTGGCGGCGGCCGCCGCAGAGGCACCGGCGTGACCGCGGCGTGACCGCAAAGGAGGAGGCGGCCGCAGAGGCACCGGCGGCACCAGTGGAGGAGGAGGAGGCATCGGCGGAGGAGGAGGAGGCCGCGGTGGAGGAGGAGGCACCGGCGGCAGCGTAGAGGCAGGGCGGAGGCAGGGCGGAGGCAGCGGAGGTAGCGGAGGCAGTGGAGGAGGAGGAGGATGAGGCGGGTGGTGGAGGAGGAGGAGGAGCAGGATCAGAGGAGGAGGCGGCGGCCGCAGCAAAGTAGGAGGAGGAGGCGGCCGTGGAGGCACCGGCGTGACCGCGGCGTGACCGCGGCGTGACAGCGGTGTGACCACATCGTGACAGCAGTGCGCAGAGGAGGAGGAGAAGTGGAGGCACTGGCTGCACCGGTGGAGGAGGAGGAGGCATCGGCGGAGGAGGAGGAGGCCGCGGTGGAGGAGGAGGCACCGGAGGCACCGACGGCAGTGCGGAGGCAGGGCGGAGGTAGGGCGGAGGCAGCGAAGGCAGCAGAGGAGGAGGAGGATGAGGTAGGTGGAGGGGAGGAGGAGCAGGAGCAGAGGAGGAGGAGGCGGCCGCAGTGCAGGAGGAGGAGGCAGCGGAGGCATCGGAGGAGGAGGAGGAGGCTGCGGTGGAGGATTAGGAGGCCGCGGTGGAGGAGGAGGCACCGGCGGCAACGCAGAGGCAGGGCGGAGGCAGGGCGGAGGCAGCAGAGGCAGCGGAGGAGGAGGAGGATGAGGTCGGTGGAGGAGGAGGAGGAGGAGGAGGAGCAGAGGAGGAGGAGGCGGTCGCGGCAGAGGAGGAGGAGGAGGTGGCCGCGGAGGCACGGGTGTGACCGCGGCGTGACCGCAGTGTGACCGCGGCTTGACCGCGGCATGACGGAGGAGGAGGAGGAGGTCGCAGAGGCACCGGTGGAGGAGGAGGAGGCCGCAGAGGCACCGGCGGCACCGGCGGAGGAGGAGGAGGCATCGGCGGAGGCAACGGAGGAGGAGGAGGATGAGGCCGGTGGAGGAGGAGGAGGAGGAGCAGGAGCAGAGGAGAAGGCGGCGGAGTTTTACTACTCGCTTATTATATTTTTAAGAACGCATGCATAATGTGTTATTTTATAGGTAATGGTACTGGATATGGTAGTGTTGGATGGGAAAATAGAAAATGGGCGAATGCTATGTTTTATGGACAGTGAAATAAAATGGTATTGAAAAAGATCGCACCTTTTAGGATGAGGAAGATACGGTATTTGGACCCCCCATTATACGACCCACCTACATGTTCACCCACTGTACATCTCCCCCACCTAAACACCCCCACCTAAACACCCCCCACCCACTACACCCTCACAGCACCTTCACCCCCCCACTTAAAATAAAATTGATTCACACAAATCATGATAGTTGAAATATAGAACAAAAACAAAAAACAAAGCAAATTACAATTATTGGGCATAGCATACCACAAAATGGAGGAGGAGGAGGCCGCGGAGGAGGAGGAGGCCGCGGTGGAGGAGGAGGCCGCGGTGGAGGAGGAGGCACCGGCAGAGGAGGAGGAGGCACATGCGGAGGAGGAGGAGGACGCGGTGGAGGAGGAGGCACCGGCGGCAGCGGCGCGGAGGCAGGGCTTCGGCAGGGCGGAGGCGGCAAAGGCACCGGAGGAGGAGGAGGAGGAGCAGAAGCAGAGGAGGAGGCGGCGGTCGCGGCGGAAGAGAAGGAGGCGGCGGCAGCGGCGCAGACGAGGGCTTCCGTGAGAGCTTGATTGTGTGCGGGGAGGAGGAAGAGGACCCGCGGGTTTTTAACAAATCCACGGGACCCTTTATCAGCGCTAGTAAAAAGCGCTGATAAAGGGTGTATTTATCAGCGCTAAAATGAAAAGCGCTGATAAATACAACCTTTATCAGCGCTAACCAAAGCGCTGATAAAGGGCTACCCTTTATCAGCGCTTTTTCGTTAGCGCTGATAAAGGCAGGCGCATGCCTTACCCAGTTTTGTGGTAGTGAAAGTTTTATATTAAATATATAACATTTCGAATTGGAATTATATACATTAAATAAATTAAATGGGTGGTGAAATTTTATACGTCTCCAAGAAATAGAAGAGAGACAAGAAATTTGTTACCTTAAGTCTTGAATTCCTTTGTACATGTTTTAAACTCTTATATAATAAATACAATTATAATATATATATACATATTATAGTATCATACTTATATATATTATACCATATATTATTTACTTATGATAATCCATTACCCTTTTAATACCAATTCCTTGTTAAAATCGCGTTTTGGATAATTACTGCTTTGTTTTTCATATATGTTTTGACTTGTTATTTTAGGTCAACTTAAATTTACCATGGTTCCATAATATAAATAATATTAATATTGAAATAATTGTAATAATTTTACACTAATTATACTTTTTAATACCAATAATTAAATTTGTTTTTGAGAAATGAAGTATATTACGATCATAGAGATGGTTGGTTATACGTACGCATGAGTCATGTTTCCATTTTTCAATGATCATTATGGAAAGGAGGTAAGTAATATATTATATTTAAATAATTATAATAATATAATAAATATAATATTATTCCTTTAAATGTACTTATACATAACATCCATGTGGTTTTGTGATGAAAATATAGAGTCTTCTCGCTTCATGAAGGCAATAGTCCACACATACATGAATAACGTTATCATATTTCAGTTAGTCAAAAGGTAAGAAATAAAATAATAAATTATCTTTTAAGAAAAATAAATATTCCATGATACCATAATTATATCATGTATATCACAAATAGTCTCTAAATTTATTCTTATTTTCATCCATGTTAAGAATTACTGAAAAACAAATCACATCGCTTTGTGAGGTGGTAGTCCGCCATACACAATAGAAACCTTATAATATCCCCTATGGAATAGAAATTAAAAATATTATATATGATTTAATGAAATTATTGGTATAATTATGTTATAAATATCATATATATGCTTTACATTCATTCTCATACCCATCCATGAGAGGTGGTAATGGAAATAATGAATGACATCTATTCGTAAGGCGGTAGTCCACCGAACACATGAATGATTATTTTGTAAAAAAATTTATTGTAGTAGGGATGGTTTTAGGTCATGTACTTAACATAAAAAGTCTTAGTATATTTAAAATACTGAAGTTATTATATCATCATGTTTTAATAATAATTTAAGTGGGTGGAGGAAGGAATAAAATAAAAAGTATCACTGAATAATGTTTCCTCTTCTTTAAGTAACTGCTTTAGGTTTGCACCAAAATCATTTCAAGGAAGGATTTATGACCAAAATAAGTCTTCTATAATAATTTTAGGTAGTTTTTTGATGTGATTTTGTTAGGTATTTTCTAAATAAAATGGTTTCAAATGTTTGAATAGTAGAGGATAGTAGGTGGCCTTTTATAAGTGAGATGAGTTGCACAAATTTAATTTTTGAAAAGAAAAATGTGTAATCAAGTTTTTTGCATGAACCAAGGGAAAACATGAAATATTATTGAGGATTAGACATTATAGGGTATAAATATGGCCAGAAATAGATATTATACATGGTTTTGTGTCATTTTAAACTTTATATTTTTATTTCAACCCATGGGTAAACCCATTTTAACCTTAACCATAGTAAATAATTCTTACTCTTTTTACTATTCATTAGGGCCAAAAATATGTTGACCTTACTAGAAAATATGAATTATAATTAATTATAATGTGGAATCCATTTTTCATAATTTCATTAACATAAGTGGAAATTTTTTAATTTAAAATTCATCCCACAAACATGGCAATAAAGCTGGTTTTTCAGAGACAAAATGTTCAAACATTCATAATTTTTTTATATAAACATTAAATATGAAAATGATTAAAATAACCTAATTATGATTAATATATATATACTTTAACTAATTTTATTTAAAATTCAAATAAAAATATAATTTTAATTTATTATTAATTTAAAAAAAATCAGTTTTCAGTTAAAATTCAGTATTTTTCATTGTTCATCAAAAAATTAATATTTTTGGAAATTTCTCAAAAAATTCACCCTAAGATAATTTTTATATTATGATTTAAAAAATTAAACTTTTTTCCAAATTAAATTTTTTATAATTTTCAAAAAATATTTTTAAAGTAATTGCGTAAAAAGGTGAAAAACTGCTTTTTAGAAAAACACTGTTTTTAAGCAAAAAATTGGATTTATTCTTATCTCTTGTCGATAAAACACATAATATAAATGTTAAATAGTTGATTGAATATATACTATATAAATTTCCTTATAATAATTCACCGAAAGTTTTTTCTTAATTTGTTGATGTAAAATTTGTTCATTTTCCTAAAAATAGTTTTTTTTTTGAAATGTTTCTGTTATTTTCAAATAGTTTTTTCATTTTAATTTTTAATTAATTGGTTACCAAATAATTCATTTCATATACATGAGTAAAATAATATATTTTAATAAATCATAAAATCCTATTCAGACCCATCACTCTAATGGATAGGTGATAAATATCATATAATAATATATTAATAATATGATATGTTTTGTTTAAACTCAATGTTGAATGTAACATTAACTAAACTTAGTGTTATGTATAATGAAATCTAAACTTGGTGTTTCTTATAATGAAAAATTTTAAAAAAATATTTGAAAAATATATATTTTCTAAATTATTAGGGTGTTACATGACACCCCTCTTAAAATGAATTTATACATCATAATTCATCTCAGTCGTCAAAGGTTTTATATTTGAAAATTAATTTATAAAAACCCACATCATAAAAACAATTAATAAACCATCCTCTTGAAAAAGTGTAATGGATGTTCAAAATTCATCTATAATAACACATTCTAGGTTTTTAAATAGGATAACATAGTTGTTAATTTAATACATGGACATAGAAGAGAAAACTAAATCTCAAATATTAATGGATTATGATAGAAAAAATAGTCATGATAAAGTTAATGACCATATAGCCATAAACCCAAGAGGCTTGAAAAGGCCATTGATATCATCAAAAATCATGATAATATAAAAAAGAAATTATTTAAAGATCTTTTTTCTAAGGTTGTGGAATTCCATTTCCATCTAGACAGAGAACATATTAAAATGAACTAATTTGATATATTTTTATTTAAGAGGTCTAATTTCATTCTTCGGTTGTTCCTTGATCAATTTCCATATTATAATTTACTCTGAGAGTTGAATATGTTTCATGTTTGAAGCACTAAATAAGCTATATATTTGAATTATAAGTCATTCCTTCTATCTATAGTTAAAAAAGGTTAGAATTGGTTGTCCAATATAGATAAATCTTCATATGGTGAACTGATATGTTAATATTTAAAAACCTCATCCAAAATTTCACTTAAAATATTCTATAAATAGTTAAACTTATAACCCTTACAAAATTCAAAATTTATAATGAAATTCAATAATTTTATCAAAATCAACTTAATAGTAATTCCCCTTATATAATAAAGTAACTCTTTGTTGTCACATACCAAATATGTGAATACCTTTATAATGTATTCTATTGAAACGTGGTAATAACCTGAATTACTATAAAACCTTATTAAAAACCTACAAGATTCCTCATTTCTTATATAAAACACAAATTATTGGATATATTCCTTAAATAAAAAATTGTTATAAACTCCATTAATGACAGCATTAATGAATTTTTCAAAATATCATTAATCAGTTCCAAAATAATTAATAATTTCCAATTAATTCTTTATACCCAATTTGTCTTCATCTGAAAATTATTATCTCAGTATCTGAAACATATTATGGGTTATCTTCACTTAATCAAAATATAACCTTTCCATTAAATCACTTTTATTGTTCATCAGTACCATTTAACATATTTTTTCAAAAATCCTGAATGGAAAACATATACAAAACAATCCTTATATATTTCATGATACATATAAAAAAATCATTAAATTCCAATACATAAATACTTTAATTATTCCACCTCATCCTAAGTTCATTAAATACAGTTCATCATATTATTCCTTAATAAATCCTATATTTCACATTTCATTTATAGTCCCTTCCTCATCAGTAATATAACCATTATTTGTACCACCTAGTTTATTCTAATCACAATATTTTCCCCTTGGAAATTTATTTTTCTAATATATATACTTTTCACATATAAAACATTCAACAATTGATGACACGTTAGGTATACCATAATCCACATCCATTGAGTTAACTGAACTTTTCATTTTTTTTCTTTACAGTTACTCGAATATTTTCCTTCTTTTCTAGACCCCAAACATATTTTCATCCCACTAATATGTTCCCTTGAGTTATTCATCACACATTATCAACATATAGTAAAATAAATCTTCTTTCCACCATGATCATTACCACATGAACATTCATAATTACATCTTCCTCTGATTCGATGTTCTAGGAATCTCTCCAAATTTATAATTGTTAATCATATATCATGATAGATTAATAGGCATAAGAACAATATATTTATCTCTATTAATCATCTAATTTTGTTTCTCATAGTCCCTGAATTTTGAATCAGATTCAATCTTAACCTAATTACATCTCCTTATAGCCATTGAATAAAACCAAAAATCGTAGAGTGTGAAAAACTAATCATAGTGGATAACCACATAATCATGAAAAATTACTTATAGGATTTATAAATCAATACACATTCATTATAGTATATGAAACCTTAGTTCTATACTATGTCACGAACCATATCTATTCACCATCAAAACTGGAGACCGACCCAGCCTGTGGAAATGCCTGAAGTGCTTTCCCTATCCCCACTAAATGGAACAAGTGCCAGGGTATCACAAAATGGAATTTGGGAACGATTTACCCAAGTTTATAAACATAAAAAAAACAACAAAATCTAATATAACAAATCTATATTTTTCAAAACAAACCATCTTTTATAAAAAATCTGAATTGAATTACATAATTTAAAACAATTATAAAATACTATAACAAATGAATAAACCCAAAATGGAAAGATCAAGAACCTCATCATGGAAAGAGGCACCACACTCAATCCATCTCCACAACACGATATCACAGAGGACCGCTAGAAACCTAAACCATTTGAACTAAAAACATTACCCAAACCTATGAAAAAATAACCAAGTCTACTTACACCCAAAGGTGTAAGTATGGTGTTATCCAAATCCCAGTAGGATTCCATCACTAAATTATTCCATGTGATAAACATTAAAATATTAAAATCTTTCAATATTTCATAAACATGAGATGTTATTAAGAATTTTTAAGAGAAGAAAATTTAAAGAAAAACATTTTTCAAGTGGGATATTTTATAGAATCAACACTTTTAAATAAAATAACTATACTGGTTAATTTTCTAGAGAGACATACCATATACCAATGGTTAGTATAAATTATCTAATGATCACAAGCAACGGGAAATAACCCCCTAGGAACTAGCTCACTATGGGTCCCAGGTACCTCGTATCTTGGTGAAAGTTACCAAACAAATATCTATTCTCATGCACACGATCCACTAGTAGGGATAATTCTTATAACCTAGAAGCCCCAAACATCATCATCATGATCATAATAGTTTATTTAGTGCTATCATTTTCAAACTTTCTATGTGAACCAAGGGCCAAACCCCACGGGATCACTAGCATACTAGTACACATCCACCCACCTAGATACTTGGGATTTCCCTCTAGTGCTCAAAAAAGTTCCACAATCCATGCAATACAATTTTCACATTTAAATATCATTTACACATACCATATACACTAAACATCCCAAACACATGTCACATAATCCCCTTTCTCATTCAAATTCATTTTGAAACCATACTCACACCAAAACATCATGCAACATGTTTCATATTTCATTCACAATTCGATATATCCTTTAAGAAATTTTATAAAACGTTTCCAAGATGGTAAACATCACATAACATCCCTTTAAAAACAAAACATACTATTTTAAAAACATACACCCACCCAAACAATAGATAAACTTCCTTTTCACACTTTGAGTAACTCAATAACCCATTTACAATTTTCATAAAACACTTTCAGGAAGCATGACAAGGTTTTGCACCTAAAACCCATTAAAAACACCTTTTTAAACCCAAAAGCACACAAAGACCCTACTGAATCATAATTGGAATCTCAAACAACAATTTATAAACCACTTTCATATGTTACACAATAAACCCAAATTTCACCCCAAGAGTTACACATAGAAAATACCCAATTTAAAGCAAAAATGAAACTACATAATTAATCACATAACCAAATCCATAAAAAATGGTTTTCTCACAACAAAAACAAATGAGGAACATGAAAAGTAATTAACTTAATCATTATAACTCATTAATAAAGGATTACACATGGAATCACCTACCTTTTGTGTCAAAACCCCCAAATATTTGTGTGAAACTTCAACCACACAACCACCGCACCACAAGAAAGTTAAAACAAACCCTAAACCACAATATTTCACCAAACATACACAAAATAAATCCCTAAGTACGAACCCTTACTTATTTTCATTTTATAACTTCATCAAAGAGTGAGGAAACCCAAAGAGATCGATGGAAATGTTGAGAGAAAAACTTACTTGAGGAAATCACGAATCAAATTACCCAAATACACCAGTAGATGAATTTAAAAATATCCAAACATGAAATTTACGGTTTAAATATTCTTTATTTTTTCATTTAGGAACTGGAATGGGGTAAAATGAGTAACAATTGAAGGATTTATGAAAGAAACATTTTACCACTTCAAATATGGGAGATTTAACAAATCCAGAGATATGTTTCCCAAATTCTCAATTAATATAAGCTCCAATGAGGGTGAGGATAGGATTGGGTTATGACATGAGTAAGTGGGATCAGGGGAGAGTTTAAATCACCTAAAAATCTTTAAAATTGAATGATATATTGAAGAATTGACCAAACAAATTAAAGTAGGAAATTGGATTTTGGGTTGGGCTAATACCTTAATAAAAAACCCAAATCCATCATGATTATGGATTAATATGAGTTCCAAATGTATATGGTGGTTTTAATATAGCAGGGAATTATAATTGGGACGTTCAATAGGGGTAAAATTTTGAAAAACTAAATAATTATAAAAGAAACAAAATTGGTTTTTAAATCTGGAAATGGTCTCACAGTTTGGCCCAAGTCATGAAAACTCACCATTCCCTCCAAAAATGTATGGGAAACCCACACATAAAATAATGAATGGAAATTAAATAAAAAACAATTAAAATAATTAATTTATATTAAATCCTACGTTATTAATATTCATTAACTATTTAAATTTTTCATACTAGCTCATAAAGAGTTTGTGAATTTCCAAAGCACATCCACTAGGAGTGTCAAACTAGGTGTGTATCAAGACCCATTTTCATGAATCTAGAGATGATTGAATCTAGATTAATGGGGATTTTTGAGTTATTACTCCAATGTAAATATATTATAGATCCAAATCCACTTGTATTATCTATATAGGGATGAAATTACTAAGAATTTACTCACTCTATCCTTTACCAAAATTCCAAGACATTTAACTATACACTAACTCATCCTTAGACTTATCCTTTGAGACATACCAAGACATACCCTAACAAAAATATCTATTGATCTCACTAAAGTTACATTATATTAGTTTTAAAAGGTTAAATAAACCTTTTCTCTAATACTAACTATAATGAAATGGGTTTTTTATACATAGATATTACATCTTTTTAGATGAGTATTCAATAAATTTTACAAAAACATGCTTGAGGACTATAACAATGTGGTTTCTTTTCAGACTAGGTAAACAATAATATAATTTGGTGGAAAATCATCAATATATCCCATAAATATATTCCACTTTAGTACTCTTCACAAACATAGCCTACTTAAAACCATTTTCCATAACATGGGGAAAGGAAATAAAAGAAAGGGTTGGCTCAGATCCACTATGTGGGTAAGAAAGTGAGATATCATGGAACACATAATCATGAAATGAAAATAATGGTATGAGAAAATTATCATGAAAATTGAAATCAATATCCTTCAAATCAAAGATCATAATTTTGAGACTTGGCATAAATCCTAGAATTTCATAAGGCATGAATCATAAGAGAAATAAATGAACAAGAGCTATGAGAGAATAACATTGGAATAAAATAGAAATTGTGGTATATAAATAGGCATAGAAAATAATTTACATAGTATTAAAGGCTCACTTATAAGTCTATCATAGTGTAATGGTTACACTCCCCAAACCATCATAATAGTCAAGGTTTTCTCCCAAGACCATCATAGCGAACAAATTCCCTTATTGAATGGGGTTCACTCCCTATTCCAAACATGTCTATCTCATGAGATATTAATCATTACCCAATACATTGGATATAGATATAGTTCCCACCCATAAAATAATTTAAATCATATATATGTGTTCCACAATATTATAAAAAATTCATCGTATCAAAACCCATTAATTTAAATGAGTTTCAAAAATATTTCAACATGGAATAACCTATGGAAATGAGATTTTTTTTTAAAGAAACCAACCCCAGTTTACCATAGCTAGTGCCTTACTTTATTAAATTGGAATATAAGCAAGGATTTTGTATCCTGAAGTACCAAATAGTTCAGTAGCATTGGAAAACTAGATACATAAATAATTGATAAATTATCACTTGAAATTAAGTACAACATAGTAACTCTATTGGAAACACCCAAAAACATCTAGAGTATCCGTGAAATTCAATAATAATATATATCTTCATATACTAGTGAAAAATATAAGTAATGGTTGAGGTCATATTCCCAATAAGGATAAGTAATATGGTGGAATTTATCTTAAAAAAACATTAGTCATGGTGAATAACTAAAAACTCATTCTTTTAAAAATAAACATGATCATAATATGGTAGGAATGAAAGATGAGAAAATAAATCCATATAACTTATCATAAGATAATGAAAATTAATCATCGATATTCAAATGGTAAAATATAAATTTTTTTATCAATTAATAATATCATAATGAGGGAATTCATAATTATGGACATCTGAAACATATTGTCAAGGCCTCAGACAACGCGTCTGAAATACTAGGGTAAAGCCTTAGCAAAAATCCAATATTGTTTTGTCTCATGAGACCTATCAATACATTGATGGGCGATAGTGGGACCCACGTATCATTTTCAATTTCCAATACATTCCTCATATGAATATAGATAAACATAAACAACATGAACATATGAATTGTATGTAACTTTCCCTAATTAGTAATCATAATCACTAACAAATCTAAGTAGCATTTTGAATAGTATCACGATAGCACATCCATAGTCAAACTATACATAAACCATTTAATAATATATTTTATATAATAATAATAAGATAAAAATCTAAATAAATCATAAAATTATATAGATTTTTCAAAATAGATGAAATTACTATAATAAAATCATTGAGGGATTTCTTGAGATAATTACCCCTTTTACTTTGAAGACAAAAGTTCTTTTGGAAAAATCATTTTTATTTGTAATAATTATTTTTATAAACCCATTAATTAGAAAATATAGTTTCTCATGACAAAACTATTTATTTTATACAAATAATGATGTCTTAAAACGAATTATGCATGGTACTTTAAAATGGGTAAGAAATCAAGATGTTCCATTTAATTGGGCATGCGTATCAGGTAGAATCGAAAAGGGAACCATGAAAAACCATGTATTTATTATAAATGAAATACTGACTAGTATGGAAACATTATTTTGGATTGTATATGAATAATTTATAATAATTATATAAAAATAATTAATAAATACATTGGTGTATAGAGTAATAAATCATAACCCGGATGAAAATGGAGGTTCAGGAAGAAAACCCTTACCATATGTATGAATGTGTTCTGCAATTCACCTTAACATAATGGATAATAAAATTAAATATCATAATTAATTAATTAAAAATATTAAATACATTTATTTTATTTATTAAAATTTTATTAAGTTAATTTATGTACTTTTTGATGAGTTATAAGATACAATTTTATTGCTCGAGATCATTCGTTTCCTTGGTATTCACAATCAGTATACTTGTATATGAGTATGGAAGTTCATATGGAATGGGTAAAATTATCTAAAATTCAATTTTTGTTATGTAAATTAATATAAATAATTATAAATGGTTATATATATCATTTTTTTATATGGTATGAATATGAATCATTAGATAATACATTTAGTGATAATTGTTTACATTATTACGGCGGTTATTGATCATAACGAACTCATATTATTTAATCATTTAGATTTATTTAAATATGTTAATTATAAAAGATAAGAAATTTTTTAATATATATATATTATAGTCTATTTTAATCATAAAAATTGTTTCATTACCATCGTTGAAGTAGAAATTTAAGAATGAAAATATGTTGCCCACGAAGGTTGTAAATTGGCACCTCTCAGACGATGATATAATTTTTAAAATAAAAGGGAGGGATAAATGTGTTTGATGAAGGATATTCCATTAACATGTTATAATTATATAATATATCTGATATTTTAGTTATAATGATAATTTTGACAGAGGAGGTGAGGATAGAATAATAAAAGAAAAGAACATGAAAAGAAATTAAAAGGAAGGGGAATAAGATTTTATGTCTTGAAGACTCATCCTTGAGAACCTCCTTAAGGGAATTTATTTTGGTCTTTTGATAATACCAAGAACTCCTAGAAATGTGGGAGAGGATTGTTAATATTAATGGGTAGAAATTTGACAAGGATCAAATCTTATAATTTTGAGGAGAAGGGGTTGTTAGGGGTGTTATTTAGAGTTGATGAAAGGGGTTATTTTTGAATATTTTATTCATTTGTTTATTATTTTGGTTCTATACTACTAATAGTATGAGAATTATAATAAAATATACTAATATAATGAAGTTTAGTCTGATATAATGGTTATTACATCTATGATGACTTAAGCAATAGTGTTTTTAACTTATAATGTATAGACAAAAAATTCAAGTATTTTAGAAAAATCAAAAAAATCACCCTGACCATTTTTCGATGTATAGAATTAAAAATGAACTCTATTTTATGAAAATAATATTCTAATTATGATAAATTTAATTTTCTATTTAAAATAATTATTTACTTGAAAAAATATAGTTTTTAAAATTATAAATAATTTTATATCACTCTGAAAAATTAACTAAGGTCTCCTTAAAGTATCTAAAAATAGTACGAAAACAAAATATTTATTTATGAATACATTTTATGAAAATTAATTTTCATTTAAATAATTTTAATAATTATAAAATATTATTTAAATATTTACGAATCAAAAAAATACCAACACTAAGTTAGTAATTTTTAATGTATTTATTAACATATATTATGATATAATTATATCATATTTTCATTAATAGGATAGTTAAATTTTATTTATACTTTAATTGGTAAGGTTTCTATTCTATTTTTTGGATTAATATTCATAAGGGTCATGTTTCTATTTCTAATGTCAGGTAACTCTTTCATTATTATAAGTTCCTTAACTTCTAGAAACACCTATTATTTCATTTATTATTTATTTATAATGCTTGTATTGTGTTCTATAGGTGATTTTATGTGATCTATACTATATTAAATAATTATAATAAGAGAAATATTATTGATAGAATTATAGGTTGTTACATTCTCCTATCCTAGAAAACATTCATCCCAAAATTTCCAGATGGTCACACCATAAAAATATTTTGGTGGTTATACATCATATTCTCCTAAGGTTCCCATGTTTCCTCTTCAATTTTTTTTATTTTTCCAAATTACATTTACCAGTTAATCCATATGACTCCCCAACACCTATTTTTTATTGTACAGAATCCATACAAGCTTTTCATAGTAAGATAAGTCAGGTTTCAATTCTATTCCTTCATAAGTGAGAACATTTATTAGGTCCTCCATATACTTCTTTCACAAAGAGATCTAGAACACATTTTGGACTTTGGAAAAGTTAGGTGGCATTTCCAAACAATAATTTATAGCTCAAAAGCTCTATAAATTTTAAAAAGAGACAATGTATTTGGGGATTAGTTTACCTTTCTTCCCAAATATTATAACACCCTTACATGGAGATACTTTCAAGAATATTGGATCTCCCACTTGAAATCTCAAATCCTTCCTTCAATTAGCAGCATGCTTACTTTGCCTACATTGAGATGCTTTGATATGGGTTTGAATAGTCTTTAAATTTTATGTTGTTTTCTAAACAAGATCTGATCCCATAACCTTCCTTTCACTAACTTCATCCCAACATTTCTGTGTATGACATCTCTTTCCATACAATGCTTAATATGGTAACATTTTAATACTAGAATGGAAACTATTATTGTACAAAAACTCCATAAAAGGTAAATACTGATCCCAAAAACCTTGAAAGTCAAGTGAACCAGATATCAACATGTCTTATGAAGTTTGGATCTGTTTTTCTAATAGCCCATCAGTTCGAAGGTGATAAGTAGTACATAAATGAAGATCAATATCAAAAGATTTCTGGGGACTTTTCCATAATTTTGATGTAAATTGTTCATAATGATAAGACATAATTTAGAGTGGTTCTCCATGAATTCTTACAGCATCATTAATATAGAGTCATAAAAGGCACTCCTATAATAAACCATCTCTTATAGAGAGTAAATTTCCAGATTTGGTAATTCGATCAATAATCACCCATATCGCATCATTATTTTTTGTATTTTTTGGTAATCGAGTGAAAAAAATACATAATGATGTCATCAAATTTCGATATAGAAATATTAAAGGGTTTCATGACACCAATAGGATGTTTTAATTCATCATTTGCCTATTGAAATACTAAACATATTGATACATAATCAGAAACTTTCCACTTCAAATTATCCCACCCAAAATATTCCCTTAGATCTATATATATCTTAGTGCTACTATAGTATTTAGAGAAATTAGAGCTATGGGAATCATCTAGTAACTCCATTTTGAGCATGGGTATAGAGGTAATACATCTAATCCTCCCAAATATTAGAATTCCATCCTTACACATGAATTATGGAATGTTACCATCATTCAAAAATTAAATTTTCTTTTTAATATTCTCATCATCACACTGAGAACTTTTAATTATTTCCATTAAAGATGTTTGGGAAACCAATTGAAAAAGTAATGATGTTTCACCTTCCTTGATAATTCCCATATCCATATTTTCTAAATCTATGTACTCAGGATCCTTTCCAATCCTCATTTTGTTCAGAAATATTTGATCTTTCGTACTCAATGCATCTGCTACTTTATTCTCTTTATATGGGTGGTATTGTATTGAGCAATCATAGTCCTTGAGTAGTTAAAGACACATCATTTTCCACATGTTGAGTTATTTATGTGAGAATATATATTTCAAACTCTGGTGATCCCAATATATCTCACATCTTTCACCATATAGATAGTGTCTCTATATCATCAGAGAAAATATTACAGTTTCTAACTCAATATCATCAGTTGTATAGTTATTTTCATTAGTTTCTAACTTATTCAATGAAAAATAAATGACTCTATGATTCTATATATGGACACATCCAATTCCTTTATTTGATAAATCACTATAAATCACAAATCCATCATTTCTTGATGGTAGATTCAAGATTATATAATTCACTAATCTCCTATTTAATTCTTCAAAACATTATTTACATTCTTTTTTCCATGAAAACTTAACCCCTTTACATGTAATCTTGGTTAACAAGTTAGTTATTCAGGTGATGTTCTAACCAAAATACTAATAATAACCTAATAAACCAATAAAACTACATACCTTGGTTCTGTTCATTGGTGTAGGACATTTCTGAACCATCTTTGTCTTCAAAAATCAACTGAGATTCCATCCTTCGAGACAATATTTCCAAAAAAAATAAATTTATTCATGATGAAATTCACACTTTCTATACATCCCATATAATTTATTTCTTCTAAGAGTCTTCAGAACAATCAATAGAATCTTCTCATGGTCTTCGTATCTTTTGGATTATACCAATATATCATCAATAAATACAACTACAAAATAATCATGATATTCCTAGAAAATTTTGTTTATTAGATCTATGAAAACGGATGGTGTATTTGTCAATCCAAATGGAATTCTTGTAAACTAATAATGTATATACCAAGTTTTACATTCTATATTTGGAATATATTCCTTCCACACATTCAATTGATGATATTCAGCTCAAAGTTAAATCTTTGAAAAATATTGGTATCCTTGAAGTTAATCAAATAAATCATAAATGTGAGGTAGTGTATATTTTTTTATTTATTGTTATATAAAGGATTTCTCTATAGTCAATGCATAGCCTCATATATCCATATTTATTCTTGACAAATAGAATAGGGGATCCCAAAAGAGAAACACTAGGGTGGATAAATACATTATCACTCATTTACTCTCGTTGATTCTTCAGTTATACTAATTACATTATGGCTATTCTATAAGGAGTCTTTGATATATGCCTTGAACCAAAAATTAAACTAATAGAAAACACAGTTTACCACTACAGAGGATGTCTAGGTAAATCCTCTGGAATTACATCAACATATTATTTATCAATAGTTACATCCTCAATTTGAATATTTATTTTCTAAACCATAGATATTGCATTTTATTCCTCCCTAATAACTAAAATTTGTAGATCTATTGGGTGTAGATATAAACATGAATTAAATGGAGAGGTTTATTTTTAAAGATAAAGGAATCTATCATTCTAAAAAATTGTAACTTTCTTCTTATTGAAGTAGATTTTTTCATCATAATTTTAAAGCCAATTAATACCGAGTATTATATCAAAATCAGTCATTGGTATCATGATTAGTTCACCAACAAAATCATTATTGTGTGTCATAAAGGGGACAGATTGACACATCATTATTTCAATGATACTTCCCTTAAGAGTTTTTACTAGCAACTGCTTTATTAAATCAAAATGGAAATGTCAAATTTTCTTGGAAAAATAGGAAGATATAAAAGAATATAATGATCTAGAATAAAATAAAGTTTTTTCTAAGTTTGAGGAAATGATTAAAGTACATACCACTATATAATTAGAAAAATAAACCTCAGTAGTTCTGGTCACATAATATTAGCCTTTCTCTCGTATCCTTTTCTGGGGAAATTTTCATTGACGCATAGTAAAATAATTTTAATAATGTACCATATCATTATAATTGTATCATTGAACATTTCTAGCATCATTATTTCACTTAAAATCATGGGATTAATGGAATTTTTCTCCGCACTTGCAATAGAATCCTTTTCTTTGTAAGAAGATTCTAGGGTGTTTCCTTCCATAAGTATCACATATTTAAAAACTCCATATTTTATTCTACCCTTCATCCATTCTTTCCTCTGCCACCATATTCTTATCTTTCATTCCTTTAAATTCATAATACATAGAGAATTATTTATCTATATTGATATAACATGAGAATATATCTTTGTATGATGATAAAGTTTGGGAAACTAGTTCCCTTTGGAGGAATATTTTTAAACCATCAAATATTGGATCAATATTGCTCCTTGGATTATTCTTGTAGTCCATGTAATGTCTTTATAACCTTGTAAATCTGGATAAATACTTGGAAACATTCTTATCCTCTTTTTCCTCTGATTCAAGAATTTCCTTTTCATATCCTCTTGTTGTTCATGTGGAAATTATTTTTCTAAGAAAATTTCCTTAAAATACATCCATTCCATATTTGTAATTGCTTTCCCCTCCCTTGTGTTTTGGATTAGTGACCACTATTGATCTACATCTCATGATAGATGATAAACTGCCATGATAACCCTCTCCATCCCATTACTTCCCAAATGGAAAAATATCCTCTATAAGGAACTTATCCAATTTTGAGCTACAAATGGGTTTGTAGTCCCATTTAATGTTGGAGGTTGTTTTCACATAAATTGATCTAACCTTTCTTCTCCGTGTTATGGATCAGTAATGTTCTATATGGGTAAGTTTATTATTCATAACTTGAGTCAGTAGTCCCAATATAGTTATAAGTTTCTCAACAACAGTCTCAGCTCCAATACTGACATCATTATCTTGCATAGGAGGGAAATTATTACATGGGATAAATGCATTGATATGGTTTCCATTCCTTCCACTAGGTTCCATTTCTAAATAATATCATACACTAGATTATGTTTTGAATTGTAATGTATAATCTCATATAAGAAAACCCCTTAACATAAATTGAAGTTTTATGCATATCTAATCTGATAATCATAAACATGGTTTCTTTTGGGATATATTTACTTTTAAATCCATCATATTTTTTTGTTAATAAAATGTAACTTATCCTAAGAATAACCCATGGTTGTTTCAAATGAGGTGCGCAGTAAGCCCCATTGTCATGTACCAGGTTGCCTCAAGTTATGATTGGGACACCTTGTTAGAGTTGTTACACCAAGGTACATCTGTGCTATAACCACATCAACATGTAGTATCCATATAGTGATGTATTACTAGTAATATTCACATAATCCATTCCTTACCAAAATTCTAGGATTTTATTTCATTATTATCCTCAAATTCTCTCTTTGTGAAATGTTCACTAATCTATTTTTTCTAAATCTAGTTTCCAAGTTTTCTGCTAAAATACCTCTGATACCAACTATAAAGGTGCCAACACCAGTTTCCCAGAGTTGGTGCCCGACTTTATTACATTTTAATATAAACAAGGAATTTGTATCCTGAAGGATCAAATAGTTTACTAGGATTGGAAAACTAGATGAATACATAATCGTTATGTTACAACTTCAAATGAAATACAACATAGTAACTCTATTTGAAGCACCTATAAATTTCTAGATTATCCATAAAATTCAATCATAATATATATATTCACATTCTAGGGAAAAACATAACAAAAGGGTGAGCATAGATGATCAATAAGAATAAGTAATGAAGAGGAAGTTATCATAAACAAAAAACATTAGGCCTGGGGAATAACTAAAAACACATGCCTTTAAAAATAAAATTTATTTTAATATGGCAGAAATGAAAGCTAAGTAAATAAAGCCATATAACTGACTGTAAGAGAATGAACCTTAATCATAGATATTATAATGGTCGATTATCACACGGTTTATAAATTATGAATATCATAATGAGTTAATACTTAATGTTGGACATTTGAAACATATCTTCAAGGACTCATCCAAGATGTTTCAAATTACTAGGGTATGGCCTCATCTGATACCCAATTCTTTTTTGTATCATGAGACCTACTGATGCATCAAGGGTATATAAAAGGACACACCCATAACATTTTAAGTATAATTCATTACTCATATGAATGTGGATAATCATAAACCACATGAAAATATTAAATATAATTAACTTTCCCTAACCTATAATAATAATAACTAACCAATCTGAGTAGCATGGCGAATCGTATCAAAATAACATATCCATAGACTAACCAGTCATAAACCATTTAATAACATATGGTATATTATAATAATAATATATTAATCTCAATAATGTTTAAAATTAAATATATGTGTTGAGATATATGAAATTACTCTTGTAAAATAACTGAGAAATTGATTTGATAGAAATACCCTTTTACGTTGTAAAGAAGAGTTCTTTTTGAAAAATCATTTTTATTTGTCATAATTGTTTGTATAAAACCATTAATTAAAAATTATAGTCCTTAATGAATAAATTATTTATTTTATATAAATAATTATGTCTAAAAATATATTATGTATGGTACTTTAAAATGGGTAAGAAATCGAGATGTTCCCTTTAATCGGGCTTTCATATTGAGAATAACTGGAAATGAAACTTTGAAAAAACATGTATTTAGTATAAAAGAAATATTAAATGATCTAGAAACATTAATTGGAAATTTATACACATAATTTATAATAATTATATAAAAATAATGAAGAATTATATTTGTATATAGAGGAATAAATTATAATCTAAATTAAAATAGAGGTTTGGGAAGAAAACCCTTACCCTATGTCTGAATGTGTTCTGCACTTGACCTTAATGTCTTATATAATCAAATTAAATTCATTAATTAATTAATTAATAATCTTACATACATGTATTTTATTTATTATAATTTTATTAAGTTCATTTATTTCCTTTTCTATGTGTTATAAGATATAATTTTATTGCTTGGGAGCGTTTGTTTCCTTTGTTTTCACTATCGGTATACTTGTATATGAGTATGAAAGTTCTGGTGAAATAAGTATAATTATATAGAGTAGAATTTAAAAGATGTTAATAAATATAATGAATTTTAAATGGTTATATATATCATTTGTCTATGTGGTATGAGGATGAATCATTAGATAAGACATTTAGTGATAATAATTTACATTATTACGGCTGTTATTGATCATAAGCACTCATTTTGTTTTATCATTTAGTATTAGGTAAATATGTTACTTATATAACATAAAAAAGTTTTTAATAAATATATTAGGGATTTTTTTACCATAAAAATGGTTTCATTACCATCCTTGAATGGGAAATTGAAGAACAAAAATTCATCGCCCATGAATGTTGTAATTCGACACCTCTCGGGCGATGATTTTCTTTTAAAAATAAAATAGAGGGAGAGAAAGGATTTTTAAGAAATATATTCCATTAATATGATATAATTATAGTATATATATGATACTGGAGTTATCAACATCATTTTCACAAAGGAGGTGAGTAGAGAATAATAAAAGTAAATAACTTGAAAAGAAATTAAAAGGAAAGGGAAGAGGATTTCACCTCTTTGATACTCCTCCTTGAGAACATCATTAGTGGGATTGATTTTGATCTTTTGATGAGACCAAGAGCTCTGGAACGTGGGGTAGATTCTAGGGAACTGTATTGGGTAGAAATTTTAAAAGGTTAAAACCTTGGAAGGTGTGAGGATAACTGGTTGTGAGGGGTGGTATTTATAAGGAGGAGAAGGGTGATTTTTGATTATTTTATTCATTTGTTTATTATTTTGGCTCAAGACTATGAATATTTTGAGAACTATAATAAAATATATTAAAATAATTTTGTTTAGTTCTATATAATGGTTTTTAAATTATCGATGACTCAGGGAATAGTGTATTTAACATATAATATATTTATACCATAAATTACCATATTTTACTATTCACCAAAAATTCAAGTATTTTATAAAAACCCAAAAAATTCACCCTAACCATTTTTCAACGTGTATAATTAAAAAATAAAATCCATTTTATGAAAATAATTTTTGAAATATGAGAAATTTAATTTTTTATTAAAATCATTATTTTTTTGAAAAATACAAATTTTAAAATTATAACAGATTTTATAACCTCTCAAAAATTAACTAAGGTCTCATTAAACTATCCAAAAAATCATAATATAAAAAAAATTATTTATGAATAAATTTTAAAAAATTAATTTTCTTTTAAATAATTATATTTACTATAAAATTTTAATTAAATATTTATGACTCACAAAAATATGAACATTTAATTAGTAATTTTTAAAATATTTATTTACTTACATTATGATATAATTATATCATATTTTCATTTATATTATGGTTAATTTTTTTTATACATTAATTTTTTAGTTTATTATTCTATTGGACAGTATACTATCTATAAGGGTCACATTACCATTCCTAAGGACATGTTACTATTTCATCGATATAGGTTCTTTAACTTCTAGAAACACCTCTTATTCCATTAATTATTCATTTATAAAGTTTTTATTGTGTTCTATAAGTGATTTTATGTGTTATATACTATATTCAATAAATATACTAAGGTAAATCTCATTGATATAATTTAAGGTTGTTACAGGTTTTCTCATCATTTCATCATTACATTATATCATGTCTCATGAAAATAAAAAGTTTCATAATCATTTCTTTATGGTGTAACCTATGGAAGAGAAACAGTTTTCATAAAAATCTTTCCATCTTAAAAATAAACCATTAATAAAAATAATATTTATGGTATGCATGGATAATATCCCTAATAAATCATAAGTAGCCTTAAAGGATTTCATCTTATATGGAGAAAGATTTGGAAAGAAAAATATCTTGGAATGTTTCTTGAGGAAAATAATATTTTGAATTTGAAAAAAACATTTTGAAACATAAATTTTTTTGAAAGTTATTTTATTTTAAAATAAAATTAAAAAAAATATAAAAGAACCTTGAAATAAATTAATGGTAATGATAGTGGAAAATTCAGTTAATGTTATACACATTTAAAACAAAGATTCCTTTCTCATTTTCGATAAATGATAAAGAAGAATTATTTGGAAAATGACATGAAGATTAATTTCAAAACATTTTTAAAAAATTAAAAAATGGGTAAAAATTTCTTTAAAAATAATTTTAATAATTTTTAAAAAATTTCAGCAATTTTTTTTAGAAATAAATGGTTTTGGAAGAAGAATGGTTTTTAAACAAAGAGAGAAATAGAGATGAGTTTTCTTAAAAATATCATTATGAACTCTTAAGTACATAAAAATAATAAAATTAATTGAAAACCTAAATACTTTAAAAATAACAATAGGATATGAAAATTCATGTGTTTAATGAGATATAGATTATAATATTTCATCATTCGAAGCATAATAATTACAATCCAGATAAATGATGATAATATAACATAAAACTCTTACCACTTTAGTAACTTTAAATCATAATTCCCATGAAAGAATAAAATTAAATTAAAATTATCATATTATGAATATAATTAAATTCATGATATATTTAGTCAACTAGGAAGTATATAAACCTCATGTAATAAGATAGGTGCATAACATAACTTATGTCTCCAAGAATGCAATTTGAAACAAAAACAACCCTTACTGATTTGGTAACATTTGAACTATAAACCCCATGAAAGATATGTCCTAAAATGGATATATAAATACCCATAAATTTAATTATAACAATCGTAAAAAAATCAGTACACACACCTCATAAAATAGATCGGTGATGATTAATTCATGTGTCACATAGAAGTAAAAAGTGAGACAAAAATATCAAACCACTTTAGTAATCTTATAAATTGTAAGACAGAATATAGAGTGAAATTAAATGTATCATTAAATATAATTAGAAGTAATATATTAATGATATAACATATAAAATGGTAATAATATATCCAAAAAAATAAATTAGAGGTGAACTTGCATATGCCTCTCAGAAATAGAAGAGATGCTAGAAATCCATTTCCTTAAGCTTTGACTTCCTATGTACATGTTTGAACCTCATTAATAATAAATATATTTTCATTATAAATATATTATATAACTATAATTTTATATATTATACCATATAAGATTTACTTATGTCCATTCATTACCTGTTTATTACCAATTATTTATTAAAATCGTGCTTTGAGTAAAAAATGATTTTTTTTTCATATAAGTTTTGATTTGTTATTTCTGGCCCTATTATCTTGATCATGGTTCCATAAGAGAATATATTCAAAAGTTTTAAAAAAATTATATCAAAATTAAATTTAAAATTGTTTAAAATGGAATAAATTGGATAAATTGATATATAAATTAACTAATTGTGATTTAAAACTAATTAAAAATATAATTTAACTTTATAAATAATTTAAAAGAAAATATAGTTTTCAATTAAAATTCAATAATTTTTCCATATTCATAAAAATATAATATTTTCAAAATATTCTAAAAAATTAACCCTAAAATAATTTTTACACTATGATTTAAAAATTAACTTTATTTTTTCAAATAATATTTCTATAAGTGTCAACAATTATTTTTAAAATAAGCACACAAAAAAACAAAACAGTTTTTTTAGAAAAATACAGTTTTAAACATAAAATTGGTTTTATTCTTATCTCTTGTTTAGAAAACACATAATATGATTTTTAAATAGTTTATTGAATATATACTATATAATTTTCATTAAAATAATTCACCACAAGTTTTATGTTTAACTTATTGAGGTAAAACATGTTTCTTTGCATTAAAAAAATTCGAGAAATATTTCTTTTATTTTCAAATAGATTTTTCTAATTTTTGTTTTTAATAAATTGGATACCAAATAAATAATATTATATACATGTCTAAACCATAAATTTTCATAATTTAGTTAATCCTTTTCATAACCTCCATTACAATGACTAGGTAATAACTATTATATATAAATATTTTAAAAATATGAAATGTTTCATTTAAACTCAATGTTGTTTGTAAAAAATATATTGGGTATGATTCTATATTTTTATATACCTTTATTATGTAATCATACCCACATTCTCATCATATACTCACTAATGATATTTGATTTTTATCTATTATTCTTACCCTTATTATTCATATGATCTCAATCTTTAATTATGTTTTCATTTCCCAGGATAGGAAGAAGAGTGTAACATATAAAATGTATATATGGGGTTTAGTGGGGTGTGAATATGTAGAAATGTTCACAGTATTATAAAAATATTTTTTTGTGTATCTAATCTCTAAAGATAATAAAACTTTAGTTATTGGGATTGTGTGAATTTTTATAAAAAAAGTGTTTAAATTATAGAAATGGGGTAAAATATATTTTTGTTTTTCATAGGTTATATCAATTGTTATCAAAGAATATTTATAATTTTTATAGTTTTTGTGTTTAATCCAAAAAGCTCTAGAATGGGATACCTCATTTTTCCATTAACTACAAATATATTAATTATCTAATTAATGTAATGAGTATGGAAAATGGTAATTCTAGTGATCATAATTATGATGTGATTAAATGGAATGTTAATGATGATATAGTGGTTTAGTTATGTGGAATGGTAGATCTAGATTTTGTTATAGGGTTAGTATTGGTTGTCCACTATAATAGTTGTGGTGTCGTAAATATGATAGATAATAGTAGTGTATTTTAGAATGAACACTTGGGTTATGATTTTGTGTTTTTATGATATATGCTTTATTTTTTTATAATTTCTTTTACACCATATGACACCCCAAAATTTTATAAAATATATATCTTTAATTAATTTTATTTCTTCGATAGCTTACGTTACAGACCACACTAAGTTTAAACAAACCACAAAATATTATTAACATGTTATTATGTGCCTTTTATAACCTCGTAATTAAATTTTAAGGTAGGAATAGTATTAACTAATTTATTATATATATATATATATATAAACATCCAAATGAATATAAATGTATTAATTAATGCTTAGTAAATAAGCATTCAATCTTTAAAAAAGTAATATTAAGCTTAAAAAAGATGTCCTTAAAAATGATTTTTATTGTTTTTTTAGAGAAAATATTATATTTAATTTCTGAAACTTTTAAAAAATTTATTAAATAAAAAACGAAATTTTTGAAATCATCATATCAAAATTATCTTAGGGTGAATTTTTAGGATTTTTCTGAAAATATTGTTTTTTTGTTGAATAGTAAGAAATATTTTTTTAAACAATATTTTTGTTTCAAACATGTAGAAGTTTCCATTTTAAAAAAATAAAAGAAAAATTTGATGAACTATATTATAAATAATCCAATTATGTTCATTGTAATCATATTTATGTTTGCAATTGGTGTAAAAATATTTTTATATGTAAAAAATGTATATTTCCTTAAAACCCCGTTTTTATATGCACTTTTTTTTGTCTTATTTAATTAAATTAATCACTATTTTTGAAATATTTTAATTTAATTAATATATTATATATGTTTTAAAATTCATTTAATATTTTTATAATAATGGTATAAGAATAAACTAAGTTTTGTTATTAAAATTTTATTTTCCAAAAAAATTGTTTTCATCACATTTTTCATGATTTTTAATATTTATTTATACCACTTATATGTATTTAATTTGATAAAATTTATTACATATCTGGAATTATTATTTTCAAATATGGTAAATAGGATACTATTATTTTTTACCAATACGAATAGTAACCATGGTAAAATTTATCATCTCGATAAAGGTTGAATCGGGTTAATCTTAGTTAAAACTTACTGATAAGGCCATAGTATTTCATCATAATACTTATAGGATAAATTTAATTATTCCATTAAAACCATAGTACTGAAATGGAGTTGTTAAATAGACAGTTGACTCTGAAAATGACCTATATATTATTTAAATTAAAGAAAGTTACAAAATGGTACTCCCTTGGTTTTAAATATCCCTTATCTATTCCCACACAAAAAACTATTTATGAGTAATTATTGATATAAATTTTGTGAATAAATAAATTATATTCATTATTTTTATTTATTTATAATTTTTAGGTATTAAACAACTACCTTATGTGCTTACATAGTGACAAAATAGTATTTATTCAATTAATTGACAAATTGTATAAATGATTTTGAAAATATTAAAAGTAAACTAATATAAGTAATTTATAGTGTTACACAAATTTTATAGGTTTATATGACATATTAGTTTTTTTTAATATCATATTCTAATTAAAACATTTACTTTATGTCATTTAACTCAAATTAAATGATTATTTTCAAAATCGATAATAATGATATTTTATCAAAATAATATTTTATTAAGTTATTTAAAAATTATAAGAATATTTAAATAATATATTTTGGATAATATATTATATATAATATCATAAATTGACCATTCATGGGCCAAATGTCGCCTTATAAGTTAAAATTACAACCCTTTAATTTTAAAATTGTCATCACAATAATTAAAATTAAAATATGTTAACAAAGGGTTAAGCAAAATGATAAGATTTAAAATGAAACGAAAATATGTATAAATTATATTATTTTATATGATTACAGCCCAATATTACTCTATATTCTAATTTATGTTCATTCAGATATATTTTGCTTGAGAATGAATTAATTATAATTTAATATTTAAAAAAAATCTTAAAGTGCCCCTCACCTCAATTATAAAAGTTAACCTCCAACCTCACTTTTTAAAAAAATTAGAATTTTGTTTTATATACCTAGTTATTTCCATATAAGAAATAAAAATATTTCTATATATATTTCTAAAGCTAGGTGCTGAGACGACGTGTGATTCTGATGTCTGGTGGGCCAAGAATTAATTTTATAAAAGTATTAAAAATATATTTTATTGTTTCCACACTACTTATTAAAGAAAAATGGATAAATCTTTGATGGAATATTATATTAGAAATCTAAGACCACGTTTGAGTCTGAAATATAGTGTTTACCCTAAGAGCAGCATAAAACGGGTTAGTACAGGGCGTTCGAACTCCTCAATCATTGGCAGTACATTCAGTGAAATAATTAATTATTAAATTAACTAATTAACTCATTTTAAACCAAAAATTAATTCAATAAATTTTCTTCTATTTTGATTCTCCCAAGGTTAGCCTCATAACCCTAGAATCTCCAATGACACTCTCCTTCCTCTTTCTGTTGGGCGATCTCATCAGACGACAAAAAAATGTTAAATCAGATCTGATCAGGACATAGCAAATGTAATGGCTTCTCTCGATTATTATCATTTTTTATTCATTATTGAATCATCCATAATCAAGTTTGGACTCATAAATTGGTTATTTACACCCAATAATTAAATTTATTGAGAAGATCCATCATTTTTCTAGGGTCTACGCAAGTTGTGGATTGAGTATGCACCTATGTACTGAATTTTAAGTTGTTTATCAATTAGTTTCTAATCTCTAATCATTGTTCTTGATATTTGGTCAAGAACTCTTGTCAAACGATCATTTAAACATTTTTTATGGTGCTCTTCTCCCTCGTTTTTTCTTTTTCTTCACTGGTTGGACCCCATGGTCTCAGTTCGACCACACTGGTCAGTATCGATCTCAATCTAACCCTTGGAACAATGAAATAATCACATGAGAGGCCTAGATCAATGTACCAAGAACAAATCCATGATTTTTGTGACTAAAGGATGATTTTTTGGAAAATAAAAATCCAAATCTATGAAGGTAGAAGGAACTGTGATGAACTGAATGTGTGGTGAAACCCATAACGAACAGAGACCGATTTCATGAAAATAGTGGCCTAAACCATGATTTCTCGGTAGATCCATCCTTTTTAGACAGATATATCATTGTATCTAAATCAGAGAGACCATATTAGAAGAACTTTAAGTAAATCTAAAAATCAAGAAAAACTGTGAAAACCTAACTACACTCCATGAATATGGAAGAACACGTGGTGTATAGCCCCTCAATGGTGGTGACTAGGGTTTTAGGAAATGTTAAGTATGACACGGTGTGTATCCCTCTTACATAATGTGCACCCCTTTTCCAATTGGAAAACCCATGTGATGGATCACATAGGAGGGAAACTGTGTGAAAGTGTATGGCCAGGTACACAGTTGTGTATCTGAGTACATGGACACAGGGTCAGTACAGGACATGGAGTGGTCCCGGTTAGCTTGGACACACTATGTTATCCATGTACAAGGTGTGTACTACTACAAGGTATGGATTTTTTTACTAGACAGGGACATATTCTGGTGGTGGAATGTGACCACACATCTTGTGGGTCCCCTTACACATTGTGTACCCCTTGACCTCTTTTGAGGAAACTTAAATCAATTGTATCTCCTTCATTAGAACTCGTATTTTGGCCCATGAGAAGCCTATCCTAAGTGTTATTTCAAATATAACATGGAAGTTATCTCTGTTATGACTTATGAGATGTGATGTGGAATTTTATGGGAATGTTACTTGCTGAGGTGATTCCCAATGATGGCAGCGATCTTGTAGGATCACCATGACTTTTCCAAGTAGAACCATCTAGTGGACCTGGGTAGTGGAGTTCCTCGATGACCTTTCCAAGTGGTACTCTCCAATAGGGTAGGGCAGTGGAATTTCCTTGTGAAAAGTTTTAGTGATTCCCTCCAGTTGGGTTGGGCAGTAGAGTTCCTCAATAACCAATCTGAGTGGTACCCTCAAGCGAGTTTAGGTAGTGGAGTTACTCAATGACCATTCCAAGAAGTACCCTCCAGTAGGGATGGGTAGTTGATTTCCTTGATGAACTTTATGAGTGGTAGCCTCCAGTAGGTCAAGGCAGTGGAGTTCCTCAGTGACCTGTCTAAAAGTACCATCTAGTAGGGCTAGAAAGTGGAGTTCCTTGAAAATTATCATATTGGGTCCCTACTTTTATACCAGGTCATGGGTTTCATACCTATATTTTGTGGACCCTCGAATGTGCAGCATAGTAATGAGGCATGGTATGACATGGACTGTTACTTTTGGGTAGATTAGTGAGATGTTGGGCATCAATATTATACTTCTAGAACTATTGGATACTCTCCTTATTATACTAAGCTATCATATTAAGATCTCATTTCTCTCTCATTTATGATTCTTTGACTGAACATATATATATATATATATATATATATTCTTATGCATCCACACCTTGGATTTGGTTACTCTCCTTGTAAGAGAAAGGAATAAATGTGGGGTATACCATGTTCATTCTATGTTATCTTCTCTTGGTTGGATGAATCTACCCTTATATTATAAGTGGTGAAGACTTGATGGGTAGTTTATCTACTCACCGTGTTTAGCTCCTTGCGTTTGGATGAGCTTACTTTCACTCTCTTTTTGGGTTTATTTGTTCTATACACTATATCTTTCATCATGTGTTCTACAATATTTCTTCCCTATTATATCACTTACTACTCCCCCCTTTAGCTTTTGGGTGTCTTTCTAGGTATGTATATACTCACCCCTATATGGGATTTTCCCACACATGTTGTGTCTTCTATAGGCGACAGAAAGGTCAACCATGACTATAGAGGAGATTAAGAATATTGGGTTCTTTAGACCGCATACAGTGGCCATTTTGTGGGATTATCAAACTGGGTTCTCTGAGTAGTTTACTTTTCTAATTTTTCAGGTTGGGATATATTTAGGGTTGAGTGTGTATTTTTATCCTTTACTTTTTAGTTTACACTACCGTACATTTGTTCTGTCTAGAGGTTCATTCATGATTGGTTTAGTTTATAGAAGTGTTTCATATTTTACTCTTTCCCTCTACACTTTTTCATCGAGAAGGTTTTGTGTGTGTGTATACTAGTACATATTCAAATACTTCATCATGTTAGTTATTCCTTCAGCACTGGTTGCTAGCCCCTAACCTATGGAGGCGTCATTGGGGTAGTTGCTGGTCGAGCCCTAACTTAGCTCAGGTCATGACACATTAGTATCAAATGAATTTTGATCATTGATGTTTTGTTTAGACTAGACCCCTTACAAAGATTTTGGTTAGGTTTACAGAAACAGTTTCAATGATTCTCTAATGCGGCTCTCAATCCAAGGAGTCCAATGATGGTGTGGGCGGCAAACCTATTTGTTGACCAGGAACTTGACTACCTACTTCTGGTCTCGGCATGTCAAGAAATTTGTTTTAGGGATAAATGGTACTTTCATCATATATAATTGAGTCTTATAATGTTATTATTAAGTCAAATACCCATTATTATGTATATATATATAACCATATAATTATGGTAGGTCTTGATAAATATTAGTATTCCTCCATAATGACAACCATCCAAGATACAAATTTTGGTGTTTGATGAAGATTTGATGACTGATGAGGCCTCGGTTCAAGGTCCATCACAAAACCCCCTTCCCCAGGTGGTAAGGTAACAACACCTCCTCTATTGAGAAATATATTATTTTATAATGTCATACTAAGGATGCATGCAGGCTTAGTTTGATCTATAATTTCTAGCTTCAGAGGCCACTGAAGTTTTACGTATATCCCAATCCTCAATCAAAAGAGTATTTTTTCAGTGGTCCTTGTAATCATGATAGTTCATACCCTGAAAAATTACGTGGTTTCACTGGAAGCTATCATTTTCCATGGTGCAGCTAGGAGCTGGTGGAGTCTCTTTATGAAGATGCACGATTATTTGACACTCTCATAACCCAAATTCCATTAGATTTTTGTGATGATTACTACCCCTCATTATTACGATTAGTCCAGATCTAGAATATACTAGATCTGTAGTAGGGAGGGATGAAGATGGTTTAGTATCAAACAAGTTTCAGAGACCATACACGGTATTCTCATGAAATGATCTAGGATGGCTAGTTTTGAGCACAAAAGTTTGAGTAGGGACTCTACAGAGAGATCTGAGCTGGTGTTGTTCCCTTGTGTATCCTCACCTATGTTAGGTTCTTGGACAGAGCACTACTGATAGAGATATTCTTGTTAGAAGGATGCAATATAGCTGGAATTATAAGTGGGAACCCATAAGATGAGTCATCTGCAATAGCTAGAAGACACCAGGTGTTAATATCTCGGTGTTGAGGACTACCTCATGATCAAATCTAGGCGTTTGTTTGTTTGGTAAAAAGACATCCCAGAGAACCTAGGAAGTCCGAAGAGGGTTGGTGCTTTACTTTTCACAAGAAATGTCACATCGAATGTGATTGTCCATTCAGACTTTTCATGTAGCACAGATAGATAGTTTATGGGCCGCCATGGTAGAGGAAGCACCATGATCAGGGATCTCCTCGGCATGGACAGGGTGGTCCCCAAGTAGGTAGCTTTGGAAGACGAGCAAGATTATTTATTGGTGGTATACGATGCTATGATATCCTTCCACTACTACTACCAATCAGATCGCATCATACTCAGGGAGATGGTTGTTGATGCCACAAATAACTGCAGGCTTTCTATGTCTATAATCCCGCAGCACACAAGATGATAAGTGGTAAGATATTTGTTTACTTTACTCCTAATTATGTATTGGTATACATAGGTGATAGTAATTCCTTTATCTCAGTACTCCTACTATGAGAGATAGAGCTCCCAGTTGAGACCCTGTCCCAACAACATCATTTTGAGGAACCTATAGGGAATGGTTCTTCTGTATATTTTATCTATCGGTAGTTTGAGTTATCACTTGGTGGGGAGAGGTTCACAGGGGATCTTTTGGTCATCACAGTAGAACATTTTGAATTCATCTTGGGCATGGATTGGTTTTCCATGTTTTGATTCGAGATTAACTATCACTTTAGACAAGTAATTTTCTTACTCATTGATGAGAGAAGATTATCCTTTTATGTCGAGAGAGATCTCATGGTAGGGAAAGTTCATTCTGTGAGTAGGAGGCTATAGCCCATCACCCATCAGTTAATGATTATATCCCTTAGTGTATCATTATCTTCCATATTTTGGTTCCTTAATTTGTCGATTATAATATAGAAATATTCCACGAGGATGTTTTTGGACTACCTCTGAGGCAGAAGATTGAGTTTTATATTGAATTACATCCTAGAACTACTCTAATATATTTTTCATCATATAGGATGGCCCTTACTAAGATCTGGGAGCTACCAATGTAATTAGATGACCTTCAAGATAATATTTTCATCATACCTATTGTGTCCCCCTAGGTAGCTCTATTATTTTTTAGGAAAAAGGTGAACTGGAGCTTGTATATTTGTATATATTATCGTCGCCTAAACGAGGACATGATAAAGAATAAGTACCTATTTCTAAGGATTGATGGCCTCTTTGACCAGTTACGAGGAGTGATATGGTTCTTGAGGATCAACCTCATGTTTTCCAACCACCAGCTAACACTAATGGAATATAAGGTTATACCAATGGTTTTAAACCGTTGGTATAGGCTAGAAAACCGTTGGTATAGGCTATACCAACGGTTTTCCAAACCGTAGGGTAGTAAGCTGTGAGGAAATCCCTATACCAATGGTTTTATCTAAACCGTTGGTATAGCCCATTTTATTTATTGATATACCAATGGTTGTAGTCTAATCATTGGTGTATGTTTGTATAACATTTTTACCAATGGTTTCCAGAAACCATTGGTATATATAAATTTCTCTCAAAGTATACCAATGGTTTAAAACCATTGGTATTGTGTTTTTTCAGAACTATTATACCAACAGTTTAAAACTGTTGGTATAGTGTTTTCCAAAAATATTATACCAAAGGTTTATACCTACGATTTAAAACCATTGGTATTGTGTTTTTTCAGAACTATTATACCAACAGTTTAAAACCGTTGGTATTGTGTTTTTCTAGAACTGTTGCACAGCAACCCTCTAGTATCTCCTCCAGTATACACCTACATAAAAAGTATCACAAAAACCACATACAGACTTAAAACAGAATAAAAACACCTAAAATAGCACAAAACAACACATAAAACCATCAGACTCTTCCAACCATGTCATGTAATACAATTACCTATTTCAATCTTCATATGACAACAATCATCCAGTAGAGTTAATAACAGTTTCAGTAACTCAAACATTATTTACACCCATTTCAGTCTTCATATGACTACCACTATTCTAGTAGTAATTCACCTCACCCCTGCACAACCCCCCCCCCCCCCCCAACCAGCACAGCCCCCCCACCTCCCCCATCAAATTCTAATATTTAGAATAGTCTTAGAAATACTTATTAGAGTTGAATAATTGTTTAAAATTGGCTCAAATCCCAATTTTTTCCTGATCCCAGATTTGGGTATGTAATGATTTGTGATGCATTTTGCATTGAACATGTATTTTTTATAATATATGGTGAAAAGGTGTTTTCTTAGGAGTCTCGTCACTTATGACCCCATCAGTAAAACTACCCGACTCATGAAAAAGAGTTTGCGACAATGGTTGATGAGTGTAAATTTCAATTGTTGTATTCACTTAAAATGATGTCCTTTTGAAATAAAAGAGAGACACTTTGAGTGGTTCCAAACACACCGTGCCTCGGATTGTGGTGGGGTTCACTCGTACATGTCACAAATTACCCAAGGATCGTTTTCCTAACGTATCAACACAATCCGAATGTTTTTGGTTGGTTTTCCATATGCCGTTTGTTTTTACTTAAAAGTGTATCCATTTTAAACAAAAGAAAGACACTTTGAGTGGTACCGGCCACACCATACCTCGGATTGAGGCAGGGTTGACTTGTACACGTCAAAAATGACCCATGGATCATTTTACTAAAGTATCAAAAGAATCAGAATGTGTTTGTTCTGTTTTCCGTATGTCAATTGTTGTTTTCACTTAAAATGTTGTCCATTTCAAAGCAACGTGAGACACATTGAGTGGTACCCATCACACCACGCCTCGGATTGAGATGGGGTTGACTCATACACTTCAAAATTGACCCATAGATTATTTTTCTAAAGTATAAATAGAATCCAAATGCATTTGGTCTGTTTTCTGTATGTCATTTGTTATTTTCACATAAAATGATGTCCATTTTAAACAAAAGAGAGACATTTTGAGTTGTGTCGGCCACACCGCACCTCATATTGAGGCGGGGTTTATTCTTACATGTCACAAATGACTCATGGATCGTTTTCCTAGAATATAAACACAATACAAAAGCTTTTGTTTGGTTTTAAGTATGCCATTTGTTGTTTTCACTTAAAATCTTATCCATTTAAAACAAAAGAGAAACACTTTGAGTGGTCCAGGCCACACCGGACCTCAGATTGAGGTAGGGTTGACTCTTACACATCACATATGACCCATGGATCATTTTCCTAAAGTTTCAACAGAGTCTGAATGCATTTGGTCGGTTTTCCGCATGTCAGTTGTTGTATTCACATAAAATAATGTCCTTTTGAATCAAAAGAGAGACACTTTCAGTGGTGTCGGCCACACCATGCCTCAGATTGAGGCGGGGTTGACTCATACATGTCACAAATGACCCATGGATCGTTTTCCTAAAGTATAAACACAATCCGAATGTGTTCGGTCAGTTTCGACCACCCCACGTACGCTTTTCAAGCGCGCTAAACACCTAAAAAATACATATTCAGCAGTGCCTCCCAAACCACATGTTTAAATGACGTTTTTTCTCCTCGTAAACCTCACGAATAATAATGAGGGTGTTTTCGGGTGATTTCAAGTCATTCTGATGTCGTTCGGCATGCATTTGACCATTAAATGCATGTTTTGGCCATTTATGACACGCTGAGTGCGTTTTCAGCCAACGCGGTCACACGACACCTCTGATTGACATTCCTTCTAGACAACCATTTTATAATTCACCCACCCTTTGTTTTCATCCTATTTCATGGCATTCTGATATCGTTCGGCTGGTTTCAACCACCCCACGCACGCTTTTCAAACGCGCCAAACACCTAAAAAACACATATTCAGTCGTGCCATGCAAACCGTGCGTCCGAATGACGTGGTGTCTCCCCTTACACCTCACGAATAATAATTAGGGTGTTTTAGTGTGATTTCAAGTCATTTCTATGTCGTTTGGCATGAATTTGACCGTTAAACGCTTGTTTTGGCCATTTACGACACGCGGAGTGCATTTTCGGCCAGCACGGTCACATGACACCTTCGATTGACGTGCTGTCTGGCCGAAAATTTCACAATTCACCCACCCTTTGTTGTAGTCTAGTTTCATGGAATTCTGAAGTCATTCAGCCAGTTTCGACCACCCCACGCACGCTTTCTAAGCATGCTAAACACCTAAAAAACACATATTTAGTCGTGTCACTCAAACCGCGTGTCCGAATGATGTGACGTCTCCTCGTACACCTCACAAATAATAATAATAATAAGGGTGTTTTAGTGTGATTTAAATTCATTCTGATGTCGTTCGGCATGAATTTGACCATTAAACGCGTGTTTTGGCCATTTACGACACGCGGAGTGTGTTTTTGGCCATCGCGGTCACACAACACCTTTGATTGACATTCCGTCTAGCCGGCCATTTCACAATTCACCCACCCTTTGTTGTCGTCTGATTTCATGGCTTTCTGAGGTCGTTCGGACGGTTTCGACCACCCCACGCACGCTTTTCAAGCGCGCCAAACACCTAAAAAACACATATTCAGTCATGTTGCGCAAACCGAGTGTCCAAATGATGTGTAATATCCTTGTACACATCACGAATAATAATTAGGGTGTTTTTGAGTGATTTCAAGTCATTCTGATGTCATTCGGCTTGCATTTGACCATTAAACACATGTTTTGGCCATTTACGACATGCGGAGTGCGTTTTCGGCCAGCGCGGTCACACGACACCTCTGATTGATGTGTCGTCTAGCCGACCATTTTACAATTCACCCACCCTTTGTTGTTGTCCGATTTCATGGCATTTTGAGGTCGTTCGGCTGGTTTCGACCACCCCACGGACGCTTTTCAAGCGCGCCAAACACCTAAAAACACATATTCAGTCGTGCCATGCAAACCGCATGTCTGAATGATGTGGCGTCTCCTATTACACCTCATGAATAATAATTAGGATGTTTTCATGTAATTTCAAGTCATTCCGATGTCGTTCGGCATGCATTTGATCGATAAACACATGTTTTGGCCAGTTACGACACGCGGAGTGCGTTTTCGGCCAGCGCGGTCACACGACACCTCCGATTGATGTGTTGTCTAGCCGACCATTTCACAATTCACCCACCCTTTGCTTTTGTCTGATTTCATGACATTCTGAGGTCGTTTGGCCGGTTTCGACCACCCCATGCATGCTTTTCAAGCGCACAAAACACCTAAAAACACATATTTAGCCATGCCATGAAAATTGTGTGTCCGAATGATGTGTTGTCTCTGCGTACACCTCATGAATAATAATTAGGGTGTTTTGTGTGCTTTAAATTCATTCTGATGTCGTTCGGCATGCATTTTACTGTTAAACGCATGTTTTGTCCATTTATGACATGCGGAGTGCGTTTTTGGCCAGCATGGTCGCACAACACCTCCGATTGATGTTCCGTCTAGCCAAAAATTTCACAATTTACCCACCCTCGGTTGTCGCCCAATTTTATGGCATTACGAGGTTGTTCGGACGGTTTCAACCACCCCACGCATGCTTTTCAAGCGCGCCAAACACCTGAAAAACACATATTCAGTCGTGCCACACATACCGCGTGTCCGAATGACGTGGCGTCTCCTTGTACACCTCATGAATAATAATTAGGGTTTTTTCGTGTGATTTCAAGTCATTTGGATGTCGTTCGGCTTGCATTTGACTATCAAACGCATGTTTTGGCCATTTACGACACGCGGAGTGCGTTTTTGGCCAGCGCGGTCACACGAAACCTCTGATTGACGTGCCGCCTGGCCGACCATTTCACAATTCACCCACCCTTTGTTGTCGTCTGATTTTATGGTATTTCAAAGTCGTTCGGCTAGTTTCGACCACCCCACGCACAATTTTCAAGCACGCCAAACACCCAAAAACACATATTCAATCGTTCCACGTAAATCGCACGTCAGAATGACGTTCCGCCTCCTCTTACACCTCAAAAATAATAATTAGGGGGTTTTGTGTGATTTCAAGTCATTCAGATGTAGTTCGGCATGCATTTGATCGTTAAACGCAAGTTTTGGCCATTTACAGCACGTGAAGTGCGTTTTCGGCCAGCGCGGTCACACGACACCTCGGATTGATATGCCATCTAGAAAAACATTTCACAACTCACCCTCAATTTGTTTTTGTCTGATTTCATGGTATTCTGAGGTCGTTCGGCCAGTTTTGACCACCCACGCATGCTTTTCAAGCGCGCCAAACACCTAAAAACACATATTCAGTTGTGCCGCGCAAACCACGCATCTGAATGATGTGTCGTCTCCTCATACACCTCATGAATCATAATTAGGGTGTCTTCTTGTGATTTCAAGTCATTCTGAGGTCGTCTGGCATGCATTTGACCGTTAAACGCATGTTTTGGCCATTTACGAAATGCGGAGTGCGTTTTCGGCCAGTACGGTCACACAGCCCCGCCGATTGACATGTAGTCTAGCCGACCATTTCACAATTCACCCACTCTTTGTTTTCATCCGATTTCATGGCATTACAAGGTCGTTCGGCCGGTTTCGACCACCCCACGCATGCTTTTCAAGCGCGCCAAACACATAAAAACACATATTCAGTCGTTTCGTGAAAACCGCATGTCTGAATGACGTGTCGTCTCCTCGTACACCTCACGAATAATAATTAGGGTGTTTTAGTGTGATTTCAAGTCATTCTGATGTCGTTCGGCATGCATTTGACCGTAAAACGCATGTTTTGGCCATTTATGACACGCTGAGTGCATTTTCGGCCAGTGTGGTCACACGACAACTCCGATTGACGTTCTGTCTAGCTGACCATTTCACAATTCACCCTCCCTTTTTTCGTCCGATTTCATGGCATTCTGAGGTCATTCGGCTGGTTTCGACCACCCCATGCATGCTTTTCAAGCCCGCCAAACACCTAAAAAACACATATTCAGTCGTGTCGTGCAAACGTACATCTGAATGACGTGACTTCTCCTCGTACACCTCAAGAATAATAATTAGGTTGTTTTCGTGTGATTTCAAGTCATTCTGAGGTCGTTCATCATGCATTTGACCGTTAAACGTATGTTTTGGCCATTTACGACACTCAGAGTGCGTTTTCGGCCAGCGCGGTCACACGAAACCTCTGATTGATCTGTCGTCTGACCGACCATTTCAAAATTCACCGAAACTTTGTTTTATTCTGATTTCATAGCATTATGAGGTCGTTCGGCTGGTTTCGACCACCCCACGCATGCTTTTCAAGCATGCCAAACACCTAAAAAACACATATTTTGTCATGCTGTGTAGACCGTGCATCTGAATGATGTGTCATCTCCTCGTACACCTCACGAAAAATAATTAGGGTGTTTTTGTTTGATTTCTATTCATTCTAATGTCATTCAGCATGTATTTGACCGTTAAACGCATGTTTTGTCCATTTACGACACGCGGAGTGCGTTTCCAGCCAGCGCGGTCACACGACACCTTTGATTGATGTTCTGTCTCATAGAACATTTCATAATTCACCCACCCTTTTTTCGATTTCAAGGCATTATGAGGTCGTTCGGCCGGTTTCGACCACCACACGCATGCTTTTCAAGTGCGCCAAACACCTAACAAACACATATTCAGCAGTGCCACGCAAACCGTGCGTCCTAATGACGTGATGTCTCTTCATACACATCAAGAATAATAATAATAATAATTAGGGTGTTTTCGTGTGATTTCAATCCATTCTGATGTCGTTCGGCATGCATTTGACCGTTAAATGCATGTTTTGGCCATTTGCGACACGCGGAGTGTGTTTTCGGCCAGCACGGTCACATGACACCTCTAATTGACGTGTCGTCTAGACAACCATTTCACAATTCACCCATCCTTTGTTGTCGTCCAATTTCATGGAATTCCGAGGTCATTCGGCCGGTTTCGACCACCCCATGCACGCATTTCAAGCACGCCAAACTCCTAAAAACACATATTCAGTCGTGCCGCGCAAACCATGGGTCCGAATGACATGTCATATCCTCCTACACCTCGCGAATAATAATTAGGGTTTTTTCATGTGATTTCAAGTTATTCTGATGTCGTTCGTCATGCATTTGACCGTTAAACGCATGTTTTGTCCATTTACAACATAATGAGAGCTTTTTCAGCCCACACGGTCACACGACACCTCCGATTGATGTGTTTCCTAGCCGACCATTTCACAATTCACCCACCCTTTGTTTTTGTCTGATTTCATGGCACTCTGAGGTCGTTCGATCGGTTTCGACCACCCCACGCACGGTTTTCAAGTGCGCCAAATACCTAAACAAACACATATTCAGCCGTGCCATGCAAACCGCATTTCCGAATGATGTGGTGTCTCCTATTACACCTCACAAATAAAAATTAGGGTGTTTTCGTGTGATTTCAAGTCATTATGATGTCATTCGGCATGAATTTTACCGTTAAATGCATGTTTTGGCCATTTACGACACGCGGAGTGAATTTTCAGCCAACGCGGTCACACAACACCTCTGATTGACATGTTGTCTTACCGACCATTTCACAATTCACCCACACTTGGTTTTCGTCTGATTTCATGGCATTCCGAGGTCGTTCAGCCGGTTTGGACCACCCCACACACGCTTTTCAAGCGCTCCAAACACCTAAAAACAGATATTCAGTCGTGCCATGCAAACCGCATATCTAAATGATGTTCTGTCCCCTCATAAACCTCATAAATAATAATTAGGGTGTTTTCATGTGATTTCAAGTCATTCTTATGTTGTTTGGCATGCATTTGACCGTTAAACACATGTTTTGGCCATTTACGACACGCAGAGAGCGTTTTCAGCCAGCACGGTCACACGACACCTCCGATTGACGTGTTGTTTGTCCGACAATTTCAAAAGTCACCCAACCTTTGTTTTCATCCGATTTCAATGCATTCCGAGGTCATTTGGCCAGTTTTGACCACCCCACACATGCTTTTCAAGCACGGCAAACACCTAAAAAACAATTATTCGGACGTGCCGCGCAAACCGCACATCCGAATGATGTGGCATCTCCTCATACGCCTTAAGAATAATAATTAGGGTTTTTTATTGTGAGTTAAAGCCATTATGATGTCGTTAGGCATGCATTTGACCGTTAAACGCATGTTTTAGCCATTTACGACACGCGGAGCGCGTTTTCAGCCAGCGTGGTCACACGAAACCTCCGATTGATGTGTCGTCTGGCCGACCATTTCACAATTCACCCATGGATCGTTTTGTTGAAGTATCAACACAATCCAAATGCGTTTGCTCAGTTTTCTGTATTCCAGTTGTTGTTTTCACTTAAAATGATATCCTTTTGAAAAAAAGAGATACACTTTGAGTGGTGCGAGCAACACCGCGCCTCGGATTGAGGCGGGGTTGACTCGTACATGTCACAAATGACCCATCGATAGATTTCCTAAATTATCAACACAATATGAATGTGTTTGGTCTGTTTTACATATGCTAGTTGTTTATACTTAAAAGATTATCCATTTTAAACAAAATAAAGACACTTTGAGTGGTACCGGCCACACCGTGCCTCGAATTGAGGCGGGTGGAGGGTTGTCCAGGGGGGGATGTCTGGGAAGGAGGGTGGGTAATGTATCTAAAACTCTATCTAGGTATCATACATCTAATTTTGACAGGACTGTGAACTACTATGGGGTGTCGTCCTGGAGCAGGGCCAAATCAAGGCATTACTACGGCGTGACCGCGGCGTGATCGCGGAGTGACCGCAACGTGACCGCAGCATGACTGTGGCATGATCATAGAGTGACCACGGTGTGTAGGCCCGGTCCAGCAAGATCCATGGGGCAGCATCTTTCTGCCGGGATTCTGAATAAATCCTATGTAGTTGTCCTTCACATTATTGAAACTGATCTTATATTATAAAAAACAGACTCTTGATTCAGGATTGTGGTATGATAAAGATATATTTATTATATTTTTTCTTTTTAAAAGTGGTACTAGGTAGTTGAAAATACTAATTGAGAGTCAAGTTATCACACCCTAAACTATCATTGTGAGTTTTCAAAGATATCGCACCTCCATTGGAGGTATTTTATTATAAAAACATGACTTTATTTATCAAATGAAACAATTATATTAAAGAAAACTTATTCAAGATATGGAATTCAATATAATTAAGCATAATTAAGAAAAATATAAATTCAATTTAAAGAATTTTTAAATTAAAGAGGCTTCCATATTTGGCCAAAAATAAAGAGTTATACTGAATTTCAAAATATCCATACTAGAGTGAAAAACAAGGTTCACAAATAAAGAGTTATACATAATTCAAAAATGTAATGGATCAATCTGCCCCTGATCACCATCACCATCACCACTGTCATCATCGGCCTCATCCTCTCCTCCATATTTGTCTTCATCATCATCCTCTTCATCATCCCCATGCTCATCCTCAGTCTGATCCTCACCCTCGGCCCCATCCTTGCCCTCCGCCCCATCCTCGCCCTCATCCTCATCCTCATCCTCGCCCTCGTCCTCTTCAGCATCCTCATCATCACCAGGAACGTCATCATCTTGAACGCCACTATAACTATCACCCGGTGCATTGGATAATGCACCCATTGATGACATATATTTCCGACAAGCTACGCTAGCCTCTAGTGGAAGTGATAAAGATAAAGCTATCATCAGTTTCATAAATTCTTTGTCCCTCATTTGAACATGTACTTCCAACTCTGTGAACCTTTAATCAGACTGTCTTGCATGCTCCTTGACCTTTTCAAACTCGGTGGTACTATAATGGATACCTGGAGAGGACCAATACCTCGTCGGAACTATATTCTTACCAGGTCGGCAGCATACTCGACCAGAGTGCTCATCTACCAAAACATGATATAAATGATCATGTGGCCCTAAATTGTCAGGCTCCTGGGAATCAAGGGCCTCTAAATCATCCTGTTAAAAATATTAATAGATTATTAAATTTGAAAATAGATATTAAACATTGAAATAAACAAATTAAAACTTACAATATTTTCTTGTGTCAGTTCATTAACCGCAGTTCCATATTTTTTCCTTCTACTCGAGCAATAAAATATTTCTCGAGGGATACGTCCTTAAATATTAAATTTGTGATTCTATAATGACATTAAAACAATATAAAGTGCATGTATAATCATATATTCAATATTCAATAAATCACATAATATAACTAGGAAACAATAAAAAGGGAAAGTCCTGAAGAAAAATTATAAACAACTATATCGTACCAGCTGCCTCTCATGATATAACATAGTAGTGCACCCCAATGTGTGGAGGTATTGCTTTGAATCAATATTTTTTATGTTTTTTTCAGAATATTACTAAATAAAGTTTAATAATAAATTAGATAATATTAATGAAAAATATATAAACTGTCATTTAAATACCTCAAATGGGATTAATATCTTAAATTTGGCAGTCGCCCAATGGGTAATCATTTGGCGATATTTCCCTATTAGGCTGTCATCCACGATAGGTAATGTCTCAAACTACATTCCCACTCTATCACACCATCCAGCATACATCTCATGCTTATAAGCTCTCCAAAGCTCTCCTAGCTCCTTTAAATGCGCTGGTCATGCACCTTCACCATCAGGGAAGTTATACCGAAGCTGACACCCAATAGATTAATTCATATAAATACAAAAAAATACTACATTTAATCCAATAGATTTTTTACCCATATTTGTTCCCACACATTATCCTTGACTTCATGTGGTAGATGACTCCAAGAGAGAGGGATGACCGGAATGATGTTGGAGTATTTGGCTAGCGTCGCCAAAAAACCCCGACATTCCTGTCTAGATTTATCAATCATCTGTCCATCATCATTTTATTCAACCATCAACTATGTCTGGTAGTTTCATACCACATGCAAGTGAGTACGCCCCCTCCCCCACCTCATATCAGTAGATGGATCTGTTATTAAAGAAAAAAATATTAGTACAAGTTATAATAAAAATAAATTTTGGTATAAAAATTTGTTAGAGTTATATAAATATACATGTGTTATTCGGATCAATGGGTGTCACTATATGTGCAGAAGCTAAAGGAATTTCTTGTACAGGTGTATTTTCCCTCAGTTTACACTCCTCAGCCACATACTGTGTTAGATAAGGAGTCGAAGAAGGTGGAATATAATAGCTTAGAGATGATGAACCAGAAGAAAAAGATGATGGCACAGACATCTGTCCAACTAGTCGTGTGAACATCGAAGGCGTAAATATCTTGTGCGTCCCTAAGGACACACCAGGATCAAAATGGGGCATAGAAGATACGTCTATGTTAGGGGCATAGTCCAATCGGGTATGACCAGTGGATTGTCTAGCTCTCAAACCACGATCCCTCATACCACTAGCCTCAGTACCGTGACAACCAGATGATCGTTTAACTCTGACACCCCCCCCCCTCCCACCACCAGCCTCTGTACTGGGAGCAATATCAGGCTCCTTGTCAGATATATCTCGTCTAGGGGGTGGATCTTGAAAAAAAGTTTAACACAAAAGTAAACACATGATATTATAAGTTATTGAAATATATATATTTGAAATAAAATGATCACAATATGGATGAATGGAGGAACGCCCATCTGTGTCATGCAACGATTATTTTTTGTCATCTTTTTCTGCCACCTCTCTTAAATGGGTGTCATTTCCTATAATGAAAACAAATATGGAAGTAATTTGAAACATATAACTAATGTTTAACCCAAAAAACAAAATAAATAAAAACCATTTTGATAAAAAAAATTAAAGAAACAAAATATTAATGGTGGTTTGAAGGTAAGTACTATGATACACACTCTGAATGATGTAGGTGAAACATGTAGGTGAGAACATGACTTTATGATTATATATATTTCCCACCACAACTTCGGGTTCACAATCAACTATGAAAATTGAGCTATTGGAGTCATCATAAGTAATAAATGTATTTCTTCCAATTGCAGTAGGGATAGTGTCAACTTCATCATCGTCATCATCAAAAACATGTCTGGGATTTACTTCAATAATTACACCTAATTTAGGATGATGATGATCTTTGACATAAAAAACTTGTTTCACCATTGATGTCAATACATATGGTTCATCGGTGGCAAGAGTGTGAGTCATGTCAATAACTTTAAATCCACAATCATCAATAAAGGTTCCTTGCCTCATCATTGAATCAAACCATTGACATTTCATCATCATGAATCAACCATGCAGGTAATAATCCAATATTATTATTTTCTCCATGAATCCATAATAAGATAAATTTTCAGAACGAGGTCTATTATCTGATGAACTGGCATAACAGTCTGTTATGGAAGTTAGCATAACACCATCATGTTGTGTTCTTAAGTTTCTTTCTTGTTCAGTGATAATAAATTTGTATCCATTGATCACAAGTGATTTACAAGGACGAACCATGGTATTAGGACCAAAATACAAAGCTCTTATTTCCTTAGAAATAGAGTCTGCAGGAAAACTCTATACCTTAAATATAAAAAAATAGTAAACTTAATTAAATATTATTTTTATTTAGTTATTACAGAAATATTTTTACCTTTAATTTCAACCAAGCAGAAAACCCTTTGCTATGCAAAGTCTCTTTCTTTCTAAAAGATAAAGAATGATGATTTCTATATATCAATAATTTATGTTCCCTATAGATAAAAATAATAATAGTTTAAAAAATATTTAAAATGACAAGAGATAAGATAAGAGATACATTTACAATTTACTTACTTGATATACTCATCGAACAAATCACAATTGAACAACACTGTGCGATGTGCCATCTCTCGCTCTTCAAGGATTAATTTTGTTAATGTATATGATCCCAGAATTCCTCCTGTCTAAATAAGTGATGAAAAATTGGGTTCAATTTTCCCAAACTTTTCTTCTTAATTTCTCATTGGTATGTTTATTCTCGTAGTAAGATCAGATAAATACATTGAGCATAAATCCATACATTCTTGATCCAAGTAACCGTTCACAATAGAAACGTCGGGATAATTCTTGTTCCAAACATATGATTTCAATGTTCACATGTTTCTTTCTGTTGGATACATCCAATGAAAATAAACAGGTCCTCCATGAAGTATTTCAGTCTGAATATGGACAGTCAGATACAACATGCATGTAAAAAATGATGGAGGGAATATTTTCTCTAACTCACACAAAACTAATGGTGTCTCTACCAACAGTTTTTGTAAGAAGTATTTGGAAAACCTCTTAGCACAAAGATCACTAAACAAATAGCACAACCGAATAACTGAGACTCTTACATTATTGGATAAGAGATGACAGATTGATATTGGAATCAACTCATGAAAAAGGACGTGATAATCATGAGTCTTCAAAGATTTTAGCTTCAACTCTTTTCTGTTGAACCATTTTTATATATTGCTTGAATAGCCATCATGAACTTTAATAGTCTCTAGCACTTCCAGAAATTGATTTTTTTCAGTAGGTGTCATCACATAAGAAGCACATAGAACCTTCCATTTATTTTCACTCATATAGACAGTATGCGATTTTGGCCTAATCCCCCAATCTACCAAGTCACGCCGATATTGTAAATCATCTTTTTTATTCTCTTTGACATTTAGAAGAACCAAAATCAACATTTCACATATATTATTTTCAATGTGCATTACATCTAAGTAATGACGTAACAAGTTGGTTGACCAATACGACAACTCAAAGAATATACTCTTCTTCTTCCAATTGTAACAAGTATCATTGGAAAACAATTTTCTCTTTCTAGATTTCATTACACCCTTCCCAAATGAATAACTGAAATCTTTCAATTCATTAAGCACATCAGTTCCAGACATACGTGGAGGTGGATCATTAGTCTCCATGGTATTGTCAAATCTTTGACGATTGTTTCTATATGGATGGTTCCTTGGAAAGAATCATCGATGTCCCATAAAACTAAAACTACGATGATATTTCAGTCTTCGCAATCGAGTATTCTTCATACAAATAAGACATGAAAATTTTCCTTTTTTTATCCATCAAGACATCATTTCCTAAGCAGGAAAATCATTGATCGTCCACATAAGTGCAGCACGCATCTGAAATATGTCTTTCAAACATGCATCGTATGTGGTCACTCCCACATCCCAAATAAGTTTCAACTCTTTTATTAAAGGTTTCATGTATACATATATATCATTGTTGGGATTAGAAGGGACATATATTAGTATACTTAAGAAAGTGTAAGGCTTTTTCATTCACAACCATGGGGGAAGGTTATAAATGTGTGTGAAAATCGGTCATGTGTTGTGTGAAGTAAACATTTACCCAAATGGATTAAAATTGTCACATGAAAGAACTAGTCTCAAATTACACACGTCGGCTACAAATTCTAGATATCGAGCATCAAATCTCGTCGATGAAAATCCATCTGCAGGGTGAACCAACTCTTCATTATTCTTTTTTCTCTCAGTGTCATGCCATCGCATTTTTACATATATTTCATCAAACATGAAAAGGCTTCGTAATTTGGGGATCAATGGAAAGTGACACATTACTCTTTGTGGCACACGAGATGGTGTTCCATCATCTTTTGGCTTCCATCGGGAGGTTCCACATTTGATACAATCATTTCTTTCAGCAGTTTCCTCCCAAAATAAGCTACAATCATGCGATCAAGCATGAATTTTTTTTTTAGAATCCATGTTCATCAACTAACATCCATTCCAAATAGGGGTTTGAGGGAATATCTACATTATCTGGATGTAATTCCTTCAAGAAGGTAAGAATGTAATCAATTTCAGTATTTGAAATCCCATAAATAGTTTTCCCATGAAACAATTAGATTAAAAATTCCAACTTCTTCATTTTACCACATTGCTGATATACTAGAGTCATCGCAGCATCATTCAATTTTTTCACCCTATCAACATCATCATTTTTATTGGACACATGATGTGTGCTTGTATCAAAATCTTATTGGATGGACATCCTTTCCTTCTCATGATTTTGAATAAATGGAAACCAATCATATATCAAACTCTCCAATTTAGTCATATCCTTTGGATCATTAATATTTTGAGATTCCATTTTATATCCATTGTGATACCACACATAATAGTTTGTTTGGAAACCATATTTGGTTATATGATAGCTAAATGCTTCACGACTCAACCAAGGTCTTCCAACATAATTAGAACATGGGTAGTGTATACGACCACTATCTGAAGCCTTGTCAAATGAAAAATCTAGAAAGTTGTTCAAATTATTTTGAAAATTGGTTGAAATCTGATCAGTTTCATACATCCAACTTCTATCCATTCTTTAAAAAAATTTCAATAAGTCATTTCAAAGTAATTCATCAATATTGAATTTCAATCAAAAAAATATTTAGGTAAATGACAGTTTTTAACTTTAAATAAAATCATAACTGACAAATTACTCTATATGAGAATCATATTAAGAAATACAAAAAAATACAGTGTATATAAGAAAATAAGATACATAATTTCTAATTCCTATATTCAAGGATTGTCCAGTAAGATATTCAAAGTGGATCGAGGAATATATAATCCTTAAGGGTCTTGTTGGGAGTACATGAGTTTTATACTTTAACTTCTTCAGGGAGACCAGGATGAGGAGTAGGATGAGGATCAAGGGAGTGGAGGGGCTGTCCAAGGGGGGTGCAAGGTGTCCAGGGGGTGCGGGGTTTCCATGGGGTGGTGGGGCCATCTGGGGGGTCGAAGGTGTCTAGGGGGTGGGGACTGTCTAGGGGGTCGGGGTATCCAGGTGGGCGGGCTGTCCACGGGGGTGGTCAGGCTGTCCAGGGGGGTTGGGGGAGTCCAGGGGGTGGTAGGGTTGTCCAAGGAGGTGAGTGGGGTGTCCAGGGGGTGGGTGGGGCTGTTCAGGGGGGTATAGGGTGTCCAGGGGGTGGGTGGGCTTCCCATGGGGTGGCGGGGCTGTCCAGGGGGTCTGGGGTGTCTAGGGGTGGGTGGGCTGTCTAGTGGGGTGGGCGGGCTGTCCACGAGGGGTGGGAGGGTTGTCTGGGGGTGGGTGGGCGGTCCATGGGGGTTGGTCGGGCTGTCTAAAGGGGGTGTTCGGGCTATCCACGGGGGTGGCAACGATGTCCAGTGGGGTCGGGGGGGTCAAGGGGGTGGGGGGGATTTCCAGGTGGTGGGGGCGTTCGGGGGGATGGTGGTGTCCAGGGGGTGGTGGGTGGGTGTCTGGGGGTGGGGTGGGCGGGCTGTCAACAAGGGTGGGTGGTCTTTCCAGGGGGGGCATGGGCTGTCTAGGGGGGTGGGCGGGCTGTCCACGGGGGGGGGGGGGGGGGGGGGGGGGGCTATCCAGGGGTTCGGGGGTGTCTAGGTGGTGGGGGGGGGCTTTCCAGGGGGTGGGGGTTGTCCAGGGGGTACGAGGTGTCCAGGGGGTGGGTGGGGTGTCTAGGGGGTGGCGGGGGTGGCGGGTCTGTCCAGCGGGTACAGGGTGTCCAGGGGGTGGGTGGTGTGTCCCTAGGTGTGGGGGTAGTCCACTGGGGGGAGGGGTGTCTAGGGGGTGGTGGGGCTATCCCGGTGGTACGGGGTGGGCAGGCGGGCTGTCCATGGGGGTGGTGGGGTTGTTCAGGGTGTACAGGTTGTCTAGGGGGTGGGCGGGCTGTCCACGAGGCTGGGGGCAGTCTAGGGGGTAAGGGGTGTCCAGGGGGTGGGCGGGCTATCCTCGTGCATGGCAGGGCTGTCCGGGGGGTCGGGGGTCCAGGGGGTGGTGGGGCTTTCCATTACTGGGGGGGCTGTCCAGGGGATACGAGGTGTCCAGGATAGGCCACCCCCACCCCCTTGGACACCGCACCTCCCCCCCCCCCACCTGGACAGCCCACCCCCCTCTAAAACAAAAACATAAAACAAACCCTTTACCCCCTGCACTAAACAAACCCCACTAAAAAGACCATTTACGATGTATGAAGTGCAGAACAAAAAAACATAAAACAAACAAATAGTTCGGTACTCCAACAACAATAACTCTAATTTAACTGAAATAAAAACATCAAACATAAAATAAAAAGAGGTAGAACACTAAAACTAAGATAACACTTACTAATTTGAAGTTTAGAAATAAAAATTTGTTTGATTGAAGAAGGATCTTCGGTTGGAAGGTATTTCGCGGCCGAGAATACGCCAGGAGGAGGTCTGAATTAGGTCTGAAATCAAAACTACTGAGAGTTGGGGAACTGGGTATTTGGGGGAAAACATTCCCAATTCAAGCGCACCCCATTGGTTGATAATGTTTAGGCTTCTACACTAATAGGTTGTTCATGGATCGTAAAGAAGTTTAATTTCATAAAGTATAGACAGAAACATTTATTTTTAAATTTGATATTAATAATAAAGTATTTCAATGATACTATACACATCATAAAGATCACAAAACAGTGATACTTTTAAGGGATGGTTTATAAAGCATATTCTATATACTCACAGACATCTACCAATCATGTATTAGTCATTGATTTAATATCAAATAGTGTGAATCATAAAATTTTCCAAAATCCCTAAAATAGGAAAAAATGACATGATCTTTCTAGATATTGAAATAAATTTAGAAATCAGAGTAATAGGGCTTCTATGTTTTTATTTGGGAAGAGGATTAAAGAGTCTAACCTGGATGGGGGAGTTGCGGCTGATCGGATGGAAGAACTCGGGTTAGGGTTCACCTGCGCGTTTGGGCTTCTGAAAATTGGTGGAAATGAGTTCGGTGCTGTGTTGTGGGGGCTTCTGGAAATCAGGAGTATTTGTGGAGACCTTTCCCAATGGTTTGTAAAAACCGTTGGGAAATCATGACTTTTCCCAATGGTTTGTAAAACCCGTTAGGAAAAAATGGCCTTTACCAATAGTTTGCTACAAATTGTTGGTAAAGGGTGAAAACATTTTTGATTTCCCAATGGTTTCTTCAAACTATTGGGAAAGCCTTCATGAAACCAAGATTTACCAATGGTTTTTACAAACCGTTGGTAAAAAACACTTATACCAATGGTTCTCCAGAACCATTGGTATACAAGTGTTGGGAAATCCCAACTTTCTAGTAGTGTAATGGTTCATGAGGTTTATATTTCAAAGTTAGAAATTTTATGTGGCTACAAACACTATGAGTTCCTAATGATTCCCTTTGGAACGACTAATAACCCATGTCATGTTAATGTCTTTGATGAACACGATATTCCAGCCGTACTTGGACTAGTTTGTTGTTGTCTTCATTGATGACATACTCATCTAATCTTCATTAAATTAGGATCATACATAGCAGTTGAGGATGGTCCTATATTTACATCAATGGAACCATATTTATGGGAATATATTGATGTGTCAGTTCTAGATACATGAGGTTCACTTTATGGGGCATGTAATTTTTTATCATTGGTTAGTCATGGATCCAGCAAAGATCGAAGCAGTGCTTGTTGGGGATCCACCCAAGAGCATGTTAGAGTTTTTGATATATCTCATCTTTTTAGGGTACTATAGGAGGTTTTTGGCAGACGTCTCCATAATCACAGCTCTTTTGGACACCTTTCTATGGAAAGGGATTTCATTTACCTGGTCTAAGCAGTTTTATAGGGTCTTTGAAGAGTTTATACTGAGGATGGTAAGATCTATAATTTTAAGACTACCAGTGGAAGGTGTGAAGTTCATAGTGTATTATGATGCCTTGGGAAAAGGGCTTCGTAGCGTGTTGATATAGTGGTAGATGGTTATCACATAAGGGTTGTGGCAGTTGAGACCCTGTGAGAAAAACTATAATACTCGTGGTCTAGATCTAGCAGTAGTAGTCTTCGACCTGAGGATGTGGATTCACTACCTTCTAGGAGATAAATTTTTTGTTTACTTAGAACATTAGAGTCTCAGGTACATATTCTCACAGAGAGACTTGAACCTGAGACTGAGATGCTGGTTGGAGTTCTTACAGGACTATGACTTAGAGATAGTCTATACTCTAAGTAACATCAATGTTGTATAATATTTTCTTATCTGATAGTACTAGGCTCACTTATTATAGGAAGATTCAAATCGATTGGCCTCCTTGCAGCTGACATTATTGGATTAGGGGGGTATAGTTTTTTTATAGTTGATATCATTGACTCATTCACTTATCGACCATATGAGAGAGTCATAGCTGGGAGACATCAACTGCGAGTTATTACATGACTAGATATCCATATCAAACTCCCCATATGGATATTCTATAGGAGGGAATCATGTCATCTTATTCTAGGGGTGGAAACTGGTTCTAGTCATGTTGTGGGAGGAATTAATGTGAGAGTTCCACGCTTCTCCCCTAGATATACATCCCTATGTGGGGAAGATGTATGAGAACTTCAGTGGTAGTTTTGGTTGTCTTAAATGAGATGGAGTGTAGCTGAGTTCATCTCTAGGTACCTCATTTTCCAACGGGTGAAGGCTGAGCACAAAATTCATGAAGGTTTGTTTCATCCCATTGATATTTTAATTTGGAAATGGTATAGTATATCCATGGACTTTTTCACAAGGCTTCCATTCATAGTGAAGGGAAATGACTCTATCTGGGTGATAGATGACTGACTCACAAAGTAGGTGCACTTTATTTCCATCAAGTAGCATTTTTGGGGGGAGAGTTTAGGGAGATGTGCGTACGAGGGATCATTCACCTTCATGGGTGGCCTTGATGACTGTCTCCAATTGGGATTCTTGGTTTACCTCTTGTTTATGTAGAGGCCTATTGGAGGAATTTAGGACCCATGTGAAGATGAGTATACCCTTTCACCCCCAGTCTGATGGGAAGAACAAGCGCACCATCTAGGTGTTTGAGGAAATGTTGAGGGCATGCATGTTAGACATTTTTTGGGGTTTCAAGGTTCACCTACCCTTGGTAGAGTTCTCATAGAAAAATAGATACCAATCATCCATCTATATCAAACATTTTGATGCCCTGTACAGGAGACCGTTAAGTTCAACCTTATACTGGAAATAGATTCGCAAGTCATCTCTTTTGGGACTATAGTTAGTGCATCAGTTGATCGAGAAATTCCATGTCATCCATGACCAGATGAGGATGGGACAGAGTAGATAGAAATCATACACAGTTCACATTCATCGGCCCTTGGAGTTTAGGAGTAGAGACCAAATTTTCCTAAGTGTCTCTCCATAGTGAAGATTACAGAGGTTCAGCTGGGGATCCAAGCTATCCTTGAGGTTCATCGAGCCATCTGAGATCATGCAGAGGGTTGGGGAGGTTTCTTACTACCTCACCCTACCCCAAATCCTAGAGTGGGGGGAGGGATTATTTCATGTCTCAAAGCTAAGGAGATATGTGTAACACATGTTATCAACTAGGGAAATCTAGATATAGATGATGTAGATACCATTGCAAAGAACCCGGTGCCGATCAAGGATCAATATGAGAGTACCCTATGTGGATGAGCCATCCCTTTGGTTCACATTATGTGGTAGCATGGGAATGTCAAGAAGAGTTCTTGGGAACAGGAGAGCCAAGTACAGGCTGAGTATCCCATGTTTTTTTCATAGTTTTTTCATTTTAAGGGATGAAAATATTGAAGGAGGAAATGATATAGAGACTTATTTTTTTCCTTATAATAATTTAAAATATTTCAATATGTATTTATATATTTATGAGATGAAATGGCATGCAATTCTGAGGCCTGGTGTTCCAAGAATTAATTTTATAAAAATATTAAAAATATTTTATATTACACACATGTAGATTCTTAAAGAAAATGGTATTAGTCTTAGAAGGAAGATCAAATCAAAAATCTGACACAACAGTTGAGTCTAGAATGTATTTTTTACCCTAATAACAATTTAAAATGGGTCTTTGTGGGGCGTTAGGACTCCTCTCTCATTGTTGGTACATTCAGTGAAATAATTAATTATTAAATAAATAAATTAAATTGTTTAAAGCCTAAATTAATTATATAGATGCTCTACAATAGTGGTTATCCAAACTTTAGCCTCATAACCCTATAATTTTCAATGACACTATCTTTCCACCATTCATTGATAGATCTCCTCAGATGAAAAAAACACAAAATCGGATTAGATCAGGATGTAGAGAATGCAACAGATTCTCTCAGTTAATGGAAGATGCATTCTTAATAAAAAAAATGATCCATAATAGTGGAATGACTAATAAATTGGTGATTTATTCCTTTTTATTAAATTGATTTAGAAGGTCCATCATTTTTATTCGATCAGCACCAATTTGGGATTGAGCATGCACCAATGTAACAGATTTAAAGTTGTTTATTCATTTGGTTTCTAACCTCGGATCACCATTCTTGATCTTTGTCCCATAATGCTTGTCCAAATATCATTTTAACAATTTTTTGTGATTTTATCCCACTTTTCATTATGTTATTCACTGGTTAGACCTCGTAGTCCCCGTTTGACCTTGTCAGGGGGTACAGAGTCCGATCAAACCACCAAAACTGTGACAGAATCACTTATGAGGCATGGATCAATAGACTGAACACATATCTTTGATTTTTGCGATGAGATTAAGATCATTTGGAAAATAAAATGTTGTATCTATGAAGCTGTAATAAACAACAATTAACTTAACATGTGGTGAAACCCACGATGAATGAATGCCAATTTTTTGCGAGAAATGGCCCAGAACTATGATTTACAGCTAGAACCACATTTCTCAGCCATAGAAAGAACCAAATATTAAGTAGTGAGACTAGATTCGAAGCACTAGAAGCAAATATGAGGATCTAGAAAAATTGGAGAAAATTTTTCTACACATTTTATAGAGGGATTTACAAATTAAACATAGCCCCTCAGTGGTAGGGGATAGGGTTTTTGGAAAAATTAAGGATGACACAACATGTATCCTTATTACACACCATGTACCCCTTTCCTGATTGAAAAACTTGTGCGATGGATCAAATGGATGGGAACCCATGTGGAAGTATACATCCAAGTATGTGATCGCGAACCCAAGTACAAAGGCACTAGGCCAATACATGACACAACCCAGTCCCGGTTAGCCACGAAACACTGTGTTTCCCACCTAAATGGAAAGTACTACTACATGGGATAGAGTCGTGTGACATCTGAGGACATGACCAGGTGGTGAAGCGATACCACACGCCATGTGGATCCCCTCACACATATTGTACCCCTTGACCTCTTTTGATGAAACTTCAATTATTTGTATCTCCTTCATTTGAACACTGATTTTGGCCCATGAGAAACCTACCCTAAGTGGTATTCTTCATAAAATGTGATGGTACCCTCCATTTTGGCTTACAAGATTCAGTGAGTAAAGTTATAGGAACATCTCTTAGTGAGGTGACACTCGATGATAGTAGTGGTCATGCAGGAACTCCAAGTCCATTCCAAGTGGTACCCTCTAGTGGGGCTGGGAATTGGAGTTCCTCCATAACCTTTCCAAGTGGTACCCTACAGCAGGGTTGGTCGATGGAGTTCCTCAATGACCCTACCAAGCAGTACCCTCCAATAGGGTTGGGAAGTGGAGTCCCTTGAGGACCTTACTGAGTGGTACCCTCCAGTGGGGTTGGGTAGGGGACTCCCTCGATTACCTTTCCTATTGGTAACCTCCTACAAGGCTAGGCAATGGAGTTCCTTGAGGAAATTTCTAAGTGGTGACCTCCAAGGTCCTGGGTATGGGAGTTCTTTGATGACCATTTAGAGTAGTACCCTATTGTAGGGATTGGTAGTGGAGTTCCAAGATAACCCTTCGGAGTGGTACCTGATGTTATTAATATTTTCATGACTTATTATATTCCCCCTTTACTTATTTTATATGAAATGTGCATAATTTGGGTGAAATATTAATGTTTTAATATTATGTATAATATTTGAACATTTTTAGAAGTAGTCAAATTGAGTCAGTTTAATGTTTTAATTATAACTATCACTATACTGATCCAAATTGTGTGTTTCTTGTTTTGTAGGATTCCCCTTTCAATATAAAACATTTCATTAGAAGGAACCATGATCCAATTCTGCCATTTGAATGGTCATATGGTCCTCACAAACAAGACCAAAGAATCTGTGAAGAAACTGGACTATTCATGAAGATTGATTTACTAGCCTCAATCCAGAAGTTCAAAAACCTTAACTCTCCACCATAATTCGGGGGACACTACATGTCATCTTTGATAAAAAGTTCATGGCCCAAATCCAAGTACAAGGGGGCCAAATGAATCTTTGAAGTCCAGCCCACCATTCTGGATGAGAATGAAAATCAGTATAGTATGAATGACATATATCCTAATGTAATCATCCAAGCGAGCTGAGATTTTTCAGTGTGAAAGAGGGTATGTAGAAGGCCGACTTTGTTGAAGAAACCATTCGGATTTGAAGGCATCTTAATATTCAAAAACGCTTTCACATTATGGACTTCAAAAAGACTGGATTGAAATGGACAGTTTACGTTTGTTTATTAAACCGACCATAACTTTTTATCCTTACGTCAAAAGGACTCAAAATTTTTAGAGTAGTCGGAAAACATTATTTTATACAACTTTTAAGAAGGATATATTTGAAGATTCGGCTGTCTGAATTGCCAAATTGGCGATGCAAGTGGAAGGACAGATTGGGAATGCAAACAGTCCACTCCTTGGGCTATAAATACTCTTCCCTTCTCTCCTTGAGAGGGGTTGGAATTTCAGAAGAGAGGAGATCATATTGGTACGACCAAAGCTTTGCCAAAGGCTTGGGAGGACCTTTCATACTCAAGTTTACACTTGAGAGACCTTTCCTCCTCTCTTTCTTTTCACTTACTTTTGTGTTCTTCATTTTTGTAATCTTGTAATTCTCTTTCTTTGTAATTCTGTTTTAATGCAAGTTACTTATTCAATATCTATTATTCTCTTCCACCTTCTGTATTTTAATATTAATGTTCTTAAAATAGTTTAAATTCAGTTCAATCTCCTTCCCTTCTTTAGCTTCCTCATTCAATCGAACGTTTGTTTTTAATTATCATCATTGTTCGTGTGTGTGTGTCGACGTACCACTCTTTTCTTATCCCTTTCTTTTTCTTCTCTTATTAATTTATAATCATAATCATTATAACAAGATTATTAATCACCCAAATGGATGAGTAAATCTCTCATTGGGGTGAGTTATAATTTAGGTATGTTAAGTGATTGAGAGCTTCTGCTCGATGAATATTCTTTGAATTAACATTGTGTATGTTGGACTTAACATGTCATGGATTAATGACTTGTTTTGTTTAACATGTGGTTTCCATGAATTATTGGAACCATAAATACACAACCATAAATAATATCTGATTTAGATTATAACCTTAAGTTAAGTTAAGTCTTGGTTTAAAGCCTTAACACTTAAGAATTCTAATCAACATCATCTTGTGACATGGGTGTTAATTTAAATGCAATATAAAGCAAAGCTTGAGGATATCTCAAGCTTAACTAACCTAATGATGAACTCACCCCAATATTTATCAATTTGGTAAATCAAACATCATCCATAAATCATTTCAATTAAGCTCTACAAACAAACCCCCCTAATCAAAATACAATCAACTAAAAACAAACGACTACTACAAAGTATCATCGCCGAGGATTCGACCCGAGTGCTGCTATACACATTAGCAGAGCACCGGAACCTTGAACGGTCGATAGGAGACAATTGGCCGCACTTTCAAATGGCGCCGTTGCCGGGGATGGTGCTTTAAGTAGTCATTAGTTTCTGGTTATTGTCAATAAAACACAAAAAAACAAATTTTAAAAAAAAATTGAAAAAAAAACACAAAGAAAAACCCGTCTTCCTCTTAAAAATCATAAACTGAAAAAATAAAAAGAAAAACCCATCTTCCTCTTTCTTCCAAAATCTCTCTGAATGCCCTGTAGCCTTCCAAACAATCCCTCGGATTTGTTTGACCCTGAAATTGAGCGAACACTTTGCCAACTTAGGAGGAACATAAGAGATACTCAAATAATTCAAGAACCAGTCCTCATCCAACCAGTTGAAATTGAAATGGCCAATCCTAGGGAACAAACCCTAAAAGAACTTGCTACCCCTGATATGAATTACCAACCTCTTGGAATTCAATATCAAAACATTGAAGCTGACTTCGAACTCAAATCGGGTTTGATTCATCTTCTCCCTCATTTTCACGGGCTAGCCGGTGAGGATCCACATCTTCACCTTAAAGAGTTCCAAGTAGTATGCTCTACCATGAAGCCTCAAGGGGTTTCTGAAGAACAAATCAAGCTTAGAGCTTTCCCCTTTTCCCTAGCGGATTCTGCCAAGTCTTGGCTCTACTACCTCCCACCTGGTTCCATAAACTCATGGGTTGACATGAAGAGACTTTTCCTTGAGAAGTTCTTTCCCGCTTCCCGAACAGCTTCTATCCAAAAGGAATTAAGCGGAATCCGTCAATTCCCTAATGAATCACTCCATGAGTATTGGGAGAGGTTCAAAAAGCTTGTGGCAACTTGTCCACACCATCAAATCCCTGACCAACTCCTGATCCAATACTTCTATGAGGGGTTATTGGCTATGGAGCGAACTCTCATTGATGCCGCAACTGGCGGTGCTCTTGTTAACAAAACTCCTGCAGCTGCAAGAGATCTCATAAGTAACATGGCTGCAAACACGCAGCAATTCCATACTCGAGCACATGCTCAAGTGAAACAAGCCCAAGAGAATCAATCCATAGAGCCCAACAAGATGACTGAGTGGATGAGTGAACTTACAGGTCTTGTGCGTCAACTAGCGGTGGCTACCAAAGCCCCAACCACATCTTCTCCACAGTCACTATTCCCTAGACCTATCAAGAATTGTGGAATCTGCAACTCTCCATCTCATCCGACTGACACATGTCCACAACTGCAAGATGATCCATCTGATTCATCTAGTCCAATGAAGCTCAATGCGGCATATGCTCAGCGAAACTTCAACCCTCAACAATCAGGTCAGTTTGTTAGAAACTTCAACCAACCCCACTCTGAGCCCTTCTCTTCTACCTTTAACCCACCTCTGAGGTATGGTAATCCCATTTCTCATCCTCCTCAATTCCCTCCTCAAAACCCAAACCAATTCCAATATGGTCAAGGTGGTGGTAACTTCCATCAACCTTATCCTTTTGTTCCTCAACCTCAAAGGAACAATCCCCCTCCTGGATTCCACTATCCTAACGAGCCTTCCCAATTCCCCACCCAATACAATCGCTTTCCCAAGAACCAAAACCAAGGCCAACCCAATTTGGGACAAGCCTCTTCTTCTAAACAACCATGGGAAAGTGCTGTAGAGGATCTTGCTTCCTTCACCCGTTCTAGCCTCAAGAACATTGAAACCCAAATAGGTCAACTTGCATCCCACCTTAGCCAGCAACAACCATCCAATTCATCCCAACTCCCAGCTCAACCATTACCCAACCCTAAGGGTAATGTAAGTGCAATTGCACTTAGATCGGGAAAGCAAATTGCTATGCCCCATGCTGATTGCTCTACCTCCCCTTTCGATGTTGATCTAGAATATGAAAAGAACAAAAAGCTGGAAAAGGAACTTGAATCCACTCCTTCACCCCCTTCCATTCCTCTAAGGAACCCAATTCCTTTTCCTCAAGCCATCTCCAAGCCTAATAAGTCCTTTGAACCTGATCCTGAAATGCTTGACATGTTTAGACGTGTTGAAGTGAACATCCCCCTCTTAGATGCCATCAAACAAATCCCTAAGTATGCCAAGTTTCTTAAGGAATTGTGCACCCATAAGAGGCAACTTAGGAACATTGAAAATGTTTCAACCCAACAGTCCATTCCCATGAAGTGCAAAGATCCAGGGACCTTCACGGTTCCATGTCAAATAGGGAGTTCCAACTTTGATGATGCACTCATAGACCTTGGAGCCTCAATAAATGTCATGCCCAAATCCATTTTCTCCAACCTTGGTCTAGGTCCCTTGCACCCAACGGGTGTTGTCATTCAATTAGCCAATCGAAGCACTACCAGTCCTGAGGGGATAATTGAGGATGTTCTTGTTCGGGTCAATGATCTTATCTTCCCAGCTGATTTCTATGTCCTTGACATGGAAGGTGAGACGACCTCTTCTCGATCTCCCCTAATTCTAGGAAGACCATTTCTCATGACTGCGAGAACCAAGATTGATGTCCATTCAGGCATCTTATCCATGGAATTCGGTGACCAACTGGTCAAGTTCAACATTTTCCAAGCCATGCGATACCCATCTGAGGATCACTCTGCATTCTCAATCCATGATTTTGAGGACACTTCTAAGATTGAACCGAACCCCAATCCACCATGTTCTTCATGTTCTAATGATAAAGGATCTTGTGAAATCTGCACCATGATTAACAAAGTCATAAATGGTGATGTTGATGTGGACCTCTCATTCATAGACTCCATCAATCTAGAGGAACTTGAAAACTCTCTTAAATCCCACATCAACTCTGATCTCTACTGCTCCACCTTGGACGGTGTTGAGGAAAATGATCCAAAACCATCTGGAATCCCTTCTCCTGCTCCTAACTTGTCTAGCTCTCAAATCAAGGCTGAAACTGATCTAAAACCACTTCCTTCACACCTCAAGTATGCATTCCTTTTCCATGATCCCTCCTACCCTGTCATTATCTCTACTTCAATTTCTGAAACTGAGGAGTCCCAACGTGTTCAAGTGTTAGAGGAAAACAAAAATGCCTTAGGTTGGACCCTAGAGGATATTCCAGGAATCAACCCTGCCCTTTGCATGCATCACATCCATCTAGAGGAATCATCCAAACCAATTAGGCAACCTCAAAGAAGACTCAATCCACTCATACTTGAGGTAGTTAGGGAAGAGATTACCAAGATTCTTCAAGCTGGTATTATCTACCCAATTTCTGATAGTGAATGGGTTAGTCCAATTAAAGTCGTTCCTAAGAAGGGAGGGATAACAGTTGTCACAAATGAACATGGAGAAGTGGTCACAACTCGAGTGAAAAACAAATGGCGTGTGTGCATCGATTATCGCAAATTGAATGCTGAAACACGAAAAGATCACTACCCACTTCCTTTCCTTGACCAAATGCTTGAGATATTGGCCGGAAAGTCACACTATTGCTTTCTTGATGGTTACACCGGCAACTTCCAAATTCCAATCGCACCTCAAGACCAAGAAAAGACCACATTCACTTGCCCCTTTGGAACCTATGCCTATAGGCGAATGCCTTTTGGCCTTTGTAATGCTCCTGCAACATTCCAGCGGTGTATGATGAGTATCTTTTCTGAATTCATTGAGAATTTCATGGAGGTCTTCATGTATGACTTTACCATTTATGGCGAGTCATTTGAATCTTGCTTACATTCACTCTCTTTGGTCCTTCAAAAGTGTGTCAAGTGCAACCTTGTGCTGAATTTTGAAAAATGTCACTTCATGGTTTCAAATGGGATTGTTCTAGGGCACATAATTTCTCAAGAGGGTATCCAAGTTGATCCAGCCAAAATTGAGGTGATCCAATCACTTCCTGAACCCAAATCAGTTCGAGACATTCGGTCCTTCCTTGGTCATGCCAGTTTCTATCGGCGATTCATTCAGAACTTCAGCAAGATTTCCCTCCCACTCACTCGTTTACTTCAAAATGATGTCACATTCAATTTTGATGAGGCTTGCAAGAGAGCCTTCATTGAACTCAAATCTGCTCTCACATCTGCTCCAATAATCCAACCCCCAGATTGGTCCTTACCATTTGAATTAATGTGTGATGCTTCTGATAGGGCCATTGGGGCTGTTCTTGGTCAAAGAAGAGAAAACATTCCTCATGTCATCTTTTATGCCTCAAAAACATTGGATGAAACTCAATCACACTACACTGTGACTGAAAAAGAACATTTAGCCGTGGTTTTTGCCTTGGATAAATTCCGGCCCTATCTCTTAGGTGCCAAAATCATCATCTTCACGGACCACTCAGCATTAAAGTTCTTACTTAAGAAAAGTGATTCCAAACCAAGGCTAATAAGATGGATTTTAATGCTCCAAGAGTTTGACCTTGTGATAAAAGATAAACCTGGAAAAGAAAACCCTGTGGCTGACCACCTGAGTAGAATTTCTAATTCTTCTCATTCTGAAATAATTGATCCTGAATTTCCAACTGAACACCTCTCATCTCTCACTCCAAAGTTACCATGGTATGCCCCAATTGTCAATTACTTGGTTTCTGGTGTTTTCCCTGAATATTTTTCAAAAGAACAAAAAGAAAAGATGAAAAGTGATTCAAAGCATTATTTTTGGGAAGATAATAAACTTTGGAAAACTGGGGCTGACATGGTAATTAGGAGATGTGTTGATGAAACTGAACAATCCTCCATCTTGGAATTCTGCCACTCAATGCCTGGAGGTGGCCACTTTGGACCACAAAGGACTTCTCGAAAGGTCCTAGATTCTGGATTCTTTTGGCCTTCACTCTTCAAGGACTCACACGAGTTCTGTCAATCGTGTCCCACTTGCCAAAAGTTTGGCACAATTTCCAAAAGAAACGAAATGCCTCAAAAGCCATTAATCTTCTGTGAGCTTTTCGATGTTTGGGGCATCGATTTCATGGGACCTTTTCCCCCTTCCAATGGATTATCCTACATTCTCCTTGTTTTTGACAATGTTTCTAGGTGGGTCGAGGCCAAACCCACTAGGAAAGATGATGCTCAAACTGTGAGTGATTTCCTCAAAACCCATATCTTCCATCGATTTGGAACACCATGTGCTTTGATAAGTGACTTAGGAACTCATTTCTGTAATAGAACCATGGATTCACTTTTGAAAAAGAATGGGGTTGTACATAAAACATCCTCTGCATATCACCCTCAAACAAATGGAATAGCTGAACTTTCTAACAGAGAAGTGAAAAGAGTGCTTGAAAGAATTGTTAAGCCCACAAGAAAAGACTGGCCCGATAGACTTGGTGAAGAACTTTGGGCCTATCGAACAGCCTATAAGACACCCATTGGGATGTCTCCATTTAGGCTAGTTTTTGGTAAAGCCTGTCATTTACCAGTTGAAATCCAACATAATTCATTTTGGGCTATCAAAACTTGTAATTTTGATTGTGAAAAATCTGGTGAAGAAAGATTATTGCAGTTGACTGAATTGGAGGAGCTTCGACTCGATTCGTATGAGAACTCCATTCTCTACAAACAAAAGGCAAAGTCACTCCATGACAAGAACATTCTTCGAAAGGTATTTCATGAAGGTGAAAAGGTAATGCTCTTCAATTCTCGATTTCGACTTCACCCAGGTAAGCTTAATTCTCGTTGGGAAGGTCCTTTTGTTATTACTAACGTTTACCCATTTGGTGCAGTGCAAGTCCAAGACCCTTATTCAAAAAGAACATTCACGGTAAATGGACACCGGTTAAAGCATCACCATGAGAGGTCTCACAATCCAGGAACCACGTCGACTTCCATCGAAACCCCATCCACTTCAATAGAACCACCACTGGATGGAGACCCGCCAAATCCAAACTAGGGGGCACCTCTTTCCCTTTAACTCTATCTCTCCTCAATCTCTCTTCCCTCTCTTCTTCTCTATATTTCTTCTTCTTCCTCTCTCCCTCTCATTTTTTTTTACAACATTCTTCCACAACCTTTTTTCTATTTTCTCTTTTTTGTGGATCTGTCATTAAAAATAAAAAATAATTAAAAAATAATAATTAAAAACAAATGAAAATTGAAAAAAAGGGGTGTCATAATTACTCATCATCCAATATTGAAATTTTGTGCAACCATTTTGGGGAGTCAAAAGGCTTGTTTTAAACTCAAATATATTGAATTTTTATCTCAAACTTGGGTAGACAATTTTGTGTCAATAACAAACATTTTGAATGAACAATTTTTGGTGGAAAATGATTCTCCCCTACTGTGAGGAATAACATTAGCCTTCATGCCAAGGTCATCTATGGCCATATTTTTCATTGTGTGTCTTCACCACTGATTGTGAGTTTTGAGTTTGTGGACCTTCGAGCTGAATTTCCATCTTTTGTGTGCATTAATATGATAGAGGCATTTTCTAAGCCACATGAGAATCAAAATAGCCAAATAGCCTCCCGTTACCCTTACATTGATCCTAATTTTGAAAGCCCCTTTGAGCCTATGAAATCCTTTCTTTTGATAGTCACATTACAAGCCTAATACCTTGTCCCACCCAACATCTTCATGGATTTTCATTGTACAATTTATTGAAATTTAAGTGTGGGGGGAATAGACTTCATTTTTGGGCGTACTTTCATTGATTTACAATGTGTCATCATATGCTTTAGGGCAAGCTTCCATTCAAGTGTGGGGGAGAGTTTGTAATTATGTGATCTTTGGGGTGTATATGTGTAATTTTCATTTGTACAAAAGTCATTTAAAAGTGTTCAAAAAAATGAAAAAAAAATTATATAAAAAAATGAAAAAAATAAAAAAAAGGAATTGGTTGTGTCTTGGGTGGGTCAAAAATCATTCATCATCAACCTTTGTTCGTGTTATAAATTAGTTCCATGTGGAGATAAAGCATGGGTTGGGAGATGACTGTGAGACTTGTTTCAGGCACAACTTTCGAAAAAAAAAGCAAAAAAAGAAAAAAAAGAACACTTGAATCATCTTGTATTGTGTCATTATTGGAAGTCTTCCATGTTGTACATATTCCATCATCTCACCCTATTCCATTTTCTATCTCCCTCACTTTTCATTCATCACACATTCATTCCCTTGTAAATATGTGTTTCTATTTCCGTTCAAATCAAATTTCAAAAAAAATGTGCATTGATTTTTCCGTGTTGGTGTTTTTAACCCCTCTTTTCCTTTGGACATTATATACCTACCGTCCCATAGCCACTGAAAAACCCCTTAAAAGACCTCTTGATTATTGTACACATTAGATTTGGGAATAGAAGCTGAGAGCTCTTACAAACTCTTGATTTTCACTTTTTGTTGGTGAATGAGTGAACCTCCTAAAATACATTTTTATCATCTTGAGAGGAGTAAGTTTTGAGTGCCTACATTTTCCAATTCAAACCTTGAACATGAAAAAATGAATTGTTTATGATGCATTATTGTGAACCAAATTTGTGATGGAATTCAATATGGATGAGTGAAATAGTCTAAACCTCCCCTGATTGGAGAAAACAAAATTTTAATATTTGTTGGTGAGTGAAAATGATTTTGTCATATTTTTATATTTGTTGCACATGAGGACACGCGCAAATCTAAGTGTGGGGGAGTTGATGTTATTAATATTTTCATGACTTATTATATTCTCCCTTTACTTATTTTATATGAAATGTTCATAATTTGTGTGAAATATTAATGTTTTAATATTAAGTATAATATTTGAGCATTTTTAGAAGTAGTCAAATTGAGTCAGTTTAATGTTTTAATTATAACTATCACTATACTGATCCAAATTGTGTGGTTCTTGTTTTTTAGGATTCCCCTTTCAATATACAACATTTCATTAGAAGGAACCATGATCCAATTCTGCCATTTGAAGGGTCATATGGTCCTCACAAACAAGACCAAAGAATTTGTGAAGAAACTGGACTATTCATGAAGATTGATTTACTGGGCTCAATCCAGAAGTTCAAAAACCTTAACTCTCCACCATAATTCGGGGGACACTACATGTCATCTTGGATAAAAATTGCATGGCCCAAATCCAAGGACAAGGGGCCCAAATGAATCTTTGAAGTCCATCCCACCATTCTGGACGAGAATGAAAATCAGTATAGTATGAATGACATATCTCCTGATGTAATCATCCAAGAGAGCTGATATTTTTCAGTGTGAAAGAGGGGATGTAGGCTGCCGACTTTGTTGAAGAAACCATTCGGATTTGAAGGCATATTAATATTCAAAAACCCTTTCACATTATGGACTTCAAAAAGACTGGATTGAAATGGATAGTTTAAGTTTGTTTATGCAACCGGCCATAACGTTTTATCCTTACGTCAAAATGACTCCAAATTTTGAGAGTAGTCTTAAAACATTATTGTCTACAACTTTGAAGAAGGAGATATTTGAAGATTCGGCTTTATGAATTGCCAAATTGGAGATGCAAGTGGAAGGACAGATTGGGAATGCAAACAGTCCACTCCTTGGGCTATAAATACTCTTCCCTTCTCTCCTTGAGAGGGGTTGGCATTTCAGAAGAGAGGAGATCATATTGGCACGACCAAAGCTTTTAAAAAGTCTTGGGAGGACCTGCCATACTCAATTTTACACTTGAGAGACCTTTCCTCCTCTCTTTCTTTTCACTTACTTTTGTGTTCTTCATTTTTGTAATCTTGTAATTCTCTTTCTTTCTAATTCTATTTTAATGCAAGTTACTTCTTCAATATATCTTATTCTCTTCCACCTTCTGTATTTTAATATTAATGTTCTTAAAATAGTTTAAATTCAGTTCAATCCCCTTCCCTTCTTTAGCTTCCTCATTCAATTGAAAGTTCGTTTTTAATTATCATCATTGTTCGTGTGTGTGTGTCGACGTACCACTCTTTTCTTATCCCTTTCTTTTTCTTCTCTTATTAATTTATAATCATAATCATTATAACCAGATTATTAATCACCAAAATGGCTGAGTAAATCTCTCATTGGGGTGAGTTATAATTTAGGTATGTTAAGTGATTGAGAGCTTCTGCTCGATGAATATTCTTTGAATTAACATTGTGTATGTTGGACTTAACATGTCATGGATTAATGACTTGTTTTGTTTAACATGTGGTTTCCATGGATTATTGGAACCATAAATACACAACCATAAATAGGATCGGATTGAGATTATAACCTTAAGTTAAGTTAAGTCTTGGTTTAAAGCCTTAACACTTAATAATTCTAATCAACATCATCTTGTGACATGGGTGTTAATTTAAATGCAATATAAAGCAAAGCTCGAGGATATCTCAAGCTTAACTAACCTAATGATGAACTCACCCCAATCTTTATCAATTTGGTAAATCAAACATCATCCATAAATCATTTCAATTAAGCTCTGCAAACAAACCCCCCTAATCAAAATACAATCAACTAAAAACAAACGACTACTACAAAGTATCATCGCCGAGGATTCGACCTGAGTGCTGCTATACACATTAGCAGAGCACCGGAACCTTGAACGGTCGATAGGTGACAATCGGCCGCACTTTCAGTACCCTCTAGCAAGGTTGGGTAGTGGAGTTCCTTAGTGACATATTAAGAGGTCCCCTTTAGTAGGGCTAGGCAATGTAATTCTACAACGGTATTTAAAGTGGGACTATCCTTTTGTACCAGGGAATGGGTTACCTACCTAGGGTTTGTGTCCCATCGACTGTGTAGAACTGTGATGAGGTGTGGCATGACTTGACAGTTACTTCTGGGAAGACAAATGAGATGTTGGGCATCGATGTTGGATTTTTTGAACTCTTGGATACTCTTCTTCATAGACTGAGTTGTGGGATTGTGATCCCCTTGCACTCTCATTTGGGATTCTTTGACTAGGGATATATATATTTTTCAACATCCAGACCTTGGATTTGGTTACTCTCCTTCCATGAGAGGTGAAGATGCTTGGGGTATTCCACATTATTTTCATGTTTATCTTCTCATGGTAGTATGAGTCTACTCTCCTACTATTGGTGGAGATGACTATATGTGTGGTTCATCTACTCACATGTTTATCCCCCCATGTTTGAATGAGCTTACTTTCACTCTCCTTTTGGTTTGATTCATTCTCTTTCACTATATCTTGCATCATATGTTCTATTATCTTTCTTTCCTATTGTATATCTTACAAATCCCCATTCATCTTTTAGGGTTTCCTAATAGATATGTATATACTCACCCCTCTATAGGATTTTCCTACACATTATGTGTCTTATACAGACGAGGTATAGGTTAACCATGACTAAATAGGATCTTAGGTATATTGCGTGCTTTTTACTTCAAACAGTAGTCACAGCGTGGGATTCATGATCTAGGCTCTCTCAACAGTTTACTTTTCCATTCTTTCAAGTAAGGAAATATTTCTAGTTGGGTGTGTATTTTTTCCCTTTTCGTTTCAGTTTACACTACCATAATTTTTTACTATCTATGGGTTCACCCATTCTTGGTTTTCTTTATAGAAGTGTTTCATCTTTTACACTTTCCCTCTACACTTTTTCATTGAGATTGTTGTTTGTATTCATACAGGTACTTAGAAAAATGTATCCCCTTGTTTTTTATGCCTTCCGTGCTGGTCTCCATCCCATGGCCTATAAAGGTGGTCTTGGGGTAGTCACAAATAGAGCTCTAACTTGGGTTGGGTTGTGAAAAATTAGTATCAAAGGATGTTTGATCTTTGGATAATTTTTCATACTAGTTCCCATACAAGAATTTTGATTAGGTTTAGGGAAATAGGGTCATAGTTTCTCGAGTGTGAATCTTATTCTAGGGATTCTGGTGATTTTTTGGGTGGAAAATGCATCCACTCACCAAGACACTAACAACTAGCTTGTAGACTCAGTATACTGAGTCATTTATTGCAGGGATCAATGGGACATTCATTATACCATATTGAGTCTTTGAATTCCCTTCTTATGTTAGCTCCCCATTTTTGTTGATATATATATCTGTGTGTGTGTGTGTGTGTCTATGTGTGTGTGTGTGTTCTCTCATCTAACCTTGGTAAATCTAGATAAATCTCAAGATTACTCCATGATGAAATCCATCTATGATACCAATTCCAGTTCATGAAGATGATCCAATGAGCGATGATGCCTTAGTTAATGGTTCATCTTCTTACCCACTTCCTCCAGGTGGGTAGGTAGAAGCACCTTACCCTGTTTCCAATACCTATTTGAGTTTATTAAAGGATTCCCTAAATGATTCATCAAAAAAATCAATATTTTTGTTTAATAGGTTATCCAGTGGTATCAAAAAATTTCTAAATTAATTAAAAAATCATAAATAAAATCCACCATGTTGTACGATGATTGACAATATTCCACAGGGGTGGGGAAATTCAATGTATAAATAATATCAAACTTGGACTTATACATTAAAATTCCTTCTTTAGAAATAATATGGACTAAAAAATTTATTTTCTCCACCATAAAAAGATATTTTTCAATGTTTAGATCCAATTTAATTTCAATGAATTCCATTAAAACGTTTTCGATATTAACTGGAAAAAAATAAAATGTGGTCAAATATATTGTAAATTCAACATGAAATACCTCTAGGAAACATTCTATAAGATCTAAAAATATTCTTATCAGGTTTCATTGAAAATTAATTAAGCAATTTCATACACCACAAAGAATAATTTGTTATTATATTGTACCAAAGGGATAGGTGAATGTAATCATATCTTGATCTTAAAATGATATTGAATTAGAAAATCACCAAAAAATCAATAAAGAAAAAAATGACCTTTTCAAACAAGTATTTATAATATTTTATCTACAAAAGGGATGGTGATGTTGTCTTTTTGGGCTACATGGTACAATTTTCAGTAGTTAATGTTAACCCTCAAGTTATTCTGAATACTAGTTGACAATAACACATTATTCTCATTTTTTTCAATGTCGAGTCAGGCATTTTAGGAACAATTTAAATAGTTCTCAATCATTTTGAGTAAAAAATTTATTATATGTCTCCATATTCTAACAATAATTCAATTTTATTTTTCATAACTTCTATGAGGGTCATGTTGAGCCTTATTTGGGGATTTCTAATAGGTTATGACTCATTTTAAGAGTATTTTATGTATATAAATATCAATACTAATCCTAGTAATGTATATAGTTTAACAACATATGTCCCTAATATTTTTCTTCAATGTGTTTAGAAATTGGGGGAGTTGATTAGGTTATTAATTTTTTATATTATCATAGAAATATTCCCATATTCATTAAGAAATGAATATCTTAAATTATATGGAAACAAATTATGATCTAGTTTAGGTTCTTTTTATAGTGTTGGTTTATACTTAATGTTTCCCATGATTGTGACCTATATGTGTAAAGTAGTAGTGAAATTAATATATTTAAGTAAATCATTAAAATATTCTTCATCCAGTTTCTCAAAATGGTCACCACACATATCTGACTCTAGATTTAATTCATTTCCAAAAAACTGTCACAAAGATTATGTGATTCTTATTATTATTATAATTTTATTATTTCAAATAACATTTCAATTTATTCCTCATAATGGGAAGTAATTTCAGAATGAGAATGTGTGAAAATATATTTGATCTTCTAGAGGATATTTCATTGAATATAAAATAATAAATTTAACAATTTGTTATCCATAATCAATTGAAATATTTCCTTAATGAAAATTTATTATAATCTTTATAGTTTTAAAAAATGTCCTGCCTAAATTGATAAGGTAATGAGTTTTATCTCTCTCTATTCTTATATGTTCATGATGTAAAAAATCAGTTTGGAATAGTAGTCCCTTTATTTTTAACATAACATCATCTGAAACTCCAACTAGGTAAGTAGTGTCTCATTTGGGTAATTGTACATTCACTATAGTTGTATTGAGTTATCTAATATATAGGGAAGAATGAATTGGTTAAGGCAAAACATTAATCCAAGATCCTATGTCACATAATGAGTTTGTAAATTTAATCTCTCCTATAGTGTAGTGGATTTTAATGGTACCTGGGACTTGAAATTTTCTAGGTGGTTTTATGGTTTTTATAGAAGAAACATTTCTTCATAGTCATAAATTTTCAATTCTTTGTATTTTTTCATGGGACACAACTCCTGGAGAAAATTTTTATACCTTGGGTTTTGGTTTATGGCTTCCATAACAAGGTTTTTGACTTCTAATTTATTCAATGATTCTATAATTTCTTTTTATATGGATTCTTTACAAGCCTTATTAGGCGGTCTCATTCATGAGGGGGAGTGTTATTGGTATTATTTATATTCTCCATCTTGTATTTTCCTTTCCCTTTCTTCACTGGTTGTATCTCTATAGTAACCTCCACTTTTTATTCCTTCATAGGGATAATTTATTCCTCATGGGGTTTTCTAGATTCAGATTTAGCCTCTAATGATGGTTCATATCTACATTTCACCTCCCTAACACTTATTAAAAATATATACCTTAAATTAATCTTATGATTATATATTTATTAGGTAGGGATCTTACATGATCCTTGATTTTCCATGTTATTTATAGTAGAAGTGATTTTCCCAATTTGACATTAAAAATCCTTCAGCTCTAACCCATGAGTTTTGAGGGTAGATTATAGGATACATTGAGACTCCACTATTTGTATCAAATTTTCCACCATGGAATGTTTTTGGTACCTTACCTCAAAGTGGTATATTATAGAAGTCTGATAGTTGTTTTCTCTAGAACGGTGGTAGTTAGTAGGATTGTTGAGAATAAACTAGAATGGTGACCTCATTGGATAAAAACATCCACCTCTATATTGAATTTATGAATACTCCTTGAACCCTTTATTACTAGTTTTTTTGTGATACCACTCATATATGGAATCATGGATTTCAAACTCTTCATATTGAGGATAACCATTAATGAGAAGTTCCATAGAATGGAAATATTGGTAGAGCTTTTGGGACATAGATGTTAATGCTTAATAAACCTTGTTTAATGATAAATATCTCACAATAAAGGTTAGTTATTCAATTATAATGTCAATTAAAGGATATTTGGTAGCTTTTACCTCACATAATTCTCTATTCCTAGATCTAGTATCAAAATATTGAAATTTCTATGATATACTCACTATTGGTTCCACGAATTCATCGTTTTATTTATCTATGAGTGATCCAGATGAAAAATAATACAATAGGTTTATATTATTTTCTAACAATCCTTAGTAGAAAAATAAAATATTTTATGTTCCTCAAATAGTTAATATATGTAGGATGAATCACCCACTTGAATCATTCCTAAAATTCATATAGAGTTTCTCTAATTCTTATCTTATTTCTATAGATTTTCTTCCTCAGTATTTTAATTCTTGAATTATGGAAAAGTTTCTAAAGGAATTCCCTTTGGAGTTTATCCTAGGTTGGGACTTCTCTTGGTTTTAGGTTGTACATCCACTCTATGTTCAATCACTCAAGGGAGAATGGAATAATTTTCTAGGTGATATGATATTATGGGAATGATTTGGTTTTAAAATTATTAAATGATATCCCAATTTATCTCAAATGTAAATTAGGATTGTCTCCTATCGATATATAAAACTTATTCAAGAGTTGGGTTATTCCAGTTTTATGATCGAAGTCATTTTTTTTATTAGGTGGGAATAACAAATTATTTTTGAAATTATGTTCATACGTATCTCAAAATTCTCTAGTTTAATTGAGCTATATTGTCTTCTATGTTTTCAGATCCAAAAGTATCTCTAGTATAAGTATATTTAAAAGAAGAAGGGCTGGAGAGTCTGTCCTTGGGATTGTAAAAAAATCCATATCCACTAATTTAGGTACTATTAAATTCCTAACTCTTTCTAGGAAAGTATTTTCAACCTATAGATCAAATATAAAGAGGTCATCTGAACTTGATCTAGTCATGTATCAAAAACATCTCAAATAATAAATTAAATAATGGTAAAAAAAACATTATCATGCCTACCTAAAACAGTTCTAGGTTAATTTGGTGATTTTCATGGGATTCTCCGGAAACAAATATTAAACCTATATTAAATATAAAAAAGTGGGACATGGTTTGTCTCTAAATAGGAGGTACTTTTCTTAGTGGTTCTTTTTTATTTTATGGGTTCATTTTGTGTGTGTGTGAGTTTGGGAATAAAAATAAATGGCTTCTAGAATTTATTTTTAAAATAGTTCTCACAACATGGATATTCCACTCACCTACCAGTTAAATCATGATTCAATTTTACTCTACTTATCTCTCCCTCTATTCATACAAAACCTCGACTAAATTGTATATCCTTGTATTTTATTCTTAAGTATAGAAATTAAATAATCACTTCATTATATACTCTTTCATATCCTAGTGGCATAATATCTTTAATCACTATTGAATCGATTCCCCACACCCTCTATCATTTGGGATTTAAAGAAGATTCATGTGGCCTATGTATGAAAATGAAGAATAAGTGAATAATAATTAAAATACAAAGAATAATGAAATCCTCATTTTTAGTATATACTTGGGATATTTCCACAATGAGAGGGTTTGAATCAAAGTGGAGTGAATTTCAATCAAATATCACTTTTATCCCATAATTAATGAAATACCTAGAATGTATCATTAATTCCCTATGGGTCAATGAAAAACCAATATTTATAAAACTCAAACTATGAAACTTAATAAATTAAAATAATTAAAGAAGTAGGTATAGATCGATCCATTGAGATAGTAAAATTAGTTTGATTATATTTTCAAAAGATTTAATTTTATAAATTTAGGTTAAGTGGTGAGAGAAGATTGGTTTTATTTTAATTTTAGAAAATAACTGAAGAAAATAAAGCGCAACAGATTGGTCTGGTTTTGAAAATATATTTTGAAAGGAGAACAAGGTTTTGTAATTTTAGTGTTTAGGTGAAATTGGATTTTAGAAAATATTCTGATTAATTCATTATTAGTTTCAGATTCTAGAAGAGGAATATCCAATGGTCATGGTATCCCCTTTTGACAGGGAAATACAATATTTTCCTTGGTTCGGTAATTTAAGGTTTTATCGAATCAATTTTATCTTGATACTATAATTAAACCTAATTTATCCTAAATTAAACAATGTAAATTTCCCATTTAGGGTTTTCAGTTGAAAATTTTTAAATTTCCATTTAGAGTCAAATATCAATGGTCATGATAAATGAAAAGGAAAGCAATTGGAAATTAAGGGAAGAAACCACACAAACCAAATGAATAAATGAATGAAATAAATCCAACGCACCTTCCCCCTTATATTTACATATTAATAGTACAAGTATGGTTCACCCCATTCATTTTAGTGATGATAGGATAACAGGGAAGGAGGATAAAAAAGTAAAACATAAAAAATGTGAGATGAACTCAGGGAGGTCCCTCCACAATGTAGCTTCTCTCTCTATGCTTTATTCTTCCCATTCTTAAAAGTAGCAGTTTTTCCCTCCATTTATTGGCTCTATATTAGATCTAGTATTAATGAGGATAATTAAGAATTGGTCCAAAGGTGGTCTAGTGTGGGTCTCATGTCAAATATTTTTTTCAAAATGAAATATATGTTGAATCTTGTTGTTTAAAATTTGTCCCAAAACTTTACACGATGTGTACTATGTTTAAATAACATCTAATATTTTACTTTTCAATTGTCATGAATTTTGGGGTATCTCTTCAAAAAACTCATCCTGAAAAAACTCATATTGTGTACATGGAATACACAACTTTTAAATTTATTTTCTCTAGTTTTCTAGCTCTATTGCATCCTCAAAAATACAGTGTCATCCTATTTTTCTCCTTTTCAAAGAATCATTTTACCCTTCCATCAAACATAAAAAATATAAAATCATTCACAAATTGGTAAGATTATTCATTTAAATACATAAATCAATTCTCTAAAATAACATAATATAAATTCATGAATTGTAAATATCGAATTCCCCCACACTTGTATTCATACTTGTCCTTAAGGATGAAATATCAACATACTACAAATGAAGTTCACCTTACCATGCTTAAAATTAAATTTCAATAAAAAAATTGATCAAATGTAAAATTAAATGTTCACGCATCACCTGTAGAAAATTCATTAGTGCCTCCTTTTTCCATGAAATAATTCAATCAAGTATTTTTATTTTCTCCTTTGAAAAATTAAAACCCTTTAAATCATGTATTTTGATATTTCAAATCATCGTCAGTACGCATTCCACTTTCAATTTACCTCAACGGAATTTTTTCTCCCATTATTAGGGTACAAATTAATAGAGTTATTCACATACCTTAAGAACATGTAACTTGTCATAGGCTTGAAAATCATCTAACATCTCCACCGTGTAAATAAAAAATCACAATTAATCCTGAGGCCTTCTCCATTTAGGATCAAATTACTCTAAGAAATTGGGTAGGTAGGTAAATTATGTAGATCAAGTAAGTCTCAAAAATGAGGTTCAACTCTAAGTTAATTTTCAAAATAATAAAAAAACTCAGTGAAAGTATATTTTCCCCCAATATCTCATAGTAAGTTCTTAAAGAGATGAAGTGTAATAAATAAAACACCCTATTTTAATATTATTTTTCATTTCTTTTATTTTTAAAATTTTTTTTAGAGATAATTCATACATCTACCACCCAACCCCTAATTATATCCTCCTAACACTATTTCTAAAAGTTATAACAAGATCATCAATCAAGAAATGGTGATTTTTTAATTTCCCTAAAAATAAACCAATTTTTTTTTAAAGAGGGTGTGAAATAAATAAAATGAATGTGGATTCCCCAAATATCATGAAATTTTCACCACACTTATTCATTAAAAACTTTCCATCCCTCCACTAGTCAGCACTTCCCCAATTAATATGTTTGATAATCATGAAAAATATTTATAGTGACGTATGAAAGGATAATATAGACTCGTAACATGCCTCATTTCCTAACAAGGCTATTCTTGGATTTTACATGATTAAAATTTATTAATATATTGTTGGTATTAAGATAATGGATAATAAAAAAATAATTACTTATTTATTTTAATCGTGATTCTATTCAGTCATAGCTTCAATAAGATGTAATGAAACTTCTAGAATAACTCAGGCCCGAGTTTTTCAAGATATATAAAAAATAATTGAAACTATTGTCTCAGTATATGTCTTAGGATGAGATTAATGGTTGTTAAAACTAATCATGGAAATTCATATAGAAAATTAAATAAATTAATGAAAATATAGTAAATTCAAAACAGGTCCAAATCTCATTAACATTTTATTTACAATGATTATCATGCTCCCCAAAATCGTGATTTTTAATATCCTAATTCACATGATTATATCTACTAATTATTTTCCCCATTTTTATCATAGAAATTGATTGAGAAATACATTAAAATTTATTTCATGGTAATTATTCTAATCTCTTTATGTATCCTAGTTTAATTGATTGAAGTAAGAATCAAGTGTGGGAACGTAATTTGAATTTAAAAACTCTAATTAAATGTGGGGAATAATGTATAAATTTTTTAATTTGAAACACTTACTCCCCTTGAAATAATTGTTTCAATCATGGTTGTGTAAGTTTTTTCTGCTACAGATTCATGATGTGTACTTTCATGACATGTAATTTAATCATGCCATGTAATTTCTCTACAGGCTTTTCTTTTGATTCCTACTGCTTTTTTCCAACTTGGGTATTTATGGTCCTAAAAATTAAAAAATAAAAGGTAAAATCATAGTTGATTGTCAATGAATTTTTTAATATTTGGAATGATAGAATGTTCACTTGAAAAAATATAAAATAAAAAAAATCAGGAGTTGACTATCTAATGATAATTTTTCTACCACCGTTGGATTGACCTTACCTTCTTTTTCTTTAGACCATGTGATGGAAAATTGATTTTTTTTTACCAATTCAGGGTGTATAAATGGTCTCAATTATGCACTATCCATATAGGTCAACCCATATTATTCATCTATGAATAACATTATTCTCCCTAATGGTAGTACTTGATTGATCTTCATTGAACCGAACTACCATTTCTTCCACAATCTTGATGAACTAAATGGAAGTTCATGTACCTTCAATACCTATTTTCCTTTTTCTTCACTCCTATAGTGTCAGCAGTCTTGGTCTTTAGGTTCTCATTTTTCTTCTGTTGAGAATCCTCTTTCATAGTTGTATCTAACACATGTACTTATTCAATTTCTATGACATTTTCCACTTCATGTGTTTTTTCTTCTTGAAACTCATTTCCCTCTAGCATATTTTTGTTATTCATTGAGTTTTGGATTTTGAAACTTACTTGATCATTTTTTAACTCTCATAAAGATTTCTCCTCTATAGAATCTAATTTATGTAATCCCTATGGATAAAAATTTTCTTCCTAGAATGAGTGGATTTAACCCATTTTCCATACCCAGTAGTAGGAAGTCTATGGTAAATATGAACTTATCAACTTTTATCAGAATATATTTGATGAATCCTCTTAGTGATTTCACTATTGAATCAATTAATTGAATAATTACTCTATTTGTATTAAGTTAATATAGTCCTAAACTCTTAAATGTTGTGTACGACATGATATTGACACTCTAACTTAAGTCACACAAAGATCTTCCACGTTTGTTAGCTATGATAAATATGAAAATTGAAAAGATATATGGATCACTTTTCTTCCTATTTAGGTATTTTGATACCACTTAGAAACACTATCGTGTGGGTGGAATGGTGCCAATCTCTTCAAGATTATTCTTATTGGTTACCAAATCATTCATTAATTTTGCATATGAAATTTTTAATGTGTTCCAAAAACATACCTTTCTTGAAAAAACTAACTACACAGTTCTTTTTTAAAATGGTATTTGTGGCTTGTGTTGAGGTGATTCTTCTTCTTCTTCTTCTTCTTTGGCTACATGTTCCTTCTTAGTTTCCTCTTCTCTTGATTCCACTAGTTGTTGTCTTCAAAAATATATACCACTTACTTTTATTTTTTTCCCACTTATAAGATGTATAGATTTCAAATCTTCATATATGAATACTTTATGGCATGCTCATAGTGTTCCTCTAGGTCTTTATCTATGCTCATCAACAATTTGGAAAATTTGATGCTCCAGATAAAATAAAGTGTCCTTTTGGTCTGATGATTCTTCTTTTATTTCATTGAATACAATCTGAAAGAGGTCATTAATGTATCCTATGTATATTCTAATTTATGGATCTAGATCATTAGTTTGGTCCCTTCAGGTGATTTTTGTTGCTACAATTGTTTTCTTTGTTGAATTAATTATTCTTGTTATTGTGGTCTCCACCCCTAAAATTGATTACCACAACTATATTCAGCATAATTTTCATCTTATATACATATACCTTGAGGGTTTTGCTGATATACCATCACGATGACCATATTTTTTTCAATGAACCCATTTGTACCACCATCCAGTAATTATTGTTGATTTCATGAAATCCTTTTCATTGTATCCCTCTTCTTTGCCACTAGAAACTATTGATCATAATTTCATCCATCAAGTTGTATCTCGCTTCAGGGGATTTATTAATTAATGATCCTATAAATATAGCATATATAATTTACCTATTTCTCAATGAAAAATACTTATATAATGTTTGGATTATCATCCATACCTCTATACTATGATGAGTACATTTTCAAGTCATATAATTATATCTTTCCGTGGAAAAATATAGAGATTAATATTCAAATTGAATTTTTTTTATAATTTTTACCCATATTTCCATTGACTTAGAAGGTAGAAATAATTTTGTGGGGAACTTTCATGCCATATCATCCCATATAGTGATGGAATGTCTTGGTAATCTTTGAATTTGATCTCGATCTCACTCATGTAATCAAAATTGTAAAAGATGGAGTCTTACTACATCGCATGAAACATTTTAGAATTGGAATATGTTTCAGAGCATGATAAATATTCCTAAATGATTGTTCAGATATTCAAGTGGAAGTCTAGTTAATTTCATGATGTTTCAGATCATAGAAATTATTTTAAGCTAGATCTCAAAGTGGTCTTTAGAAACAGGGAGTTCCAGGATGCTCGGTTGCAATCCTGTGTTTGATGGCCGCCTATAGTCTATGATCATCCTCAATCTCTAATCCATTTGAAGAGCTTCAGTAGGTTGGTTTTTCTTAGCCAATACCATTATTGTATCTTCCTTTCACTTATTTATACTTTTCTCACATTCGAAATTGAATTCAAAAACTTTTTTTTTCATCGTGTTTTTTGATCATGAATTTAAAAATTCAATATATGAGATCCACAGCACAAACACGCCCAATGTAAATATAGAAAATGAAATAAACCAAGAAAATAAAATAAAAATTGAAATCCTAAAAACTAAAAAGAAATTGTCCCTAGTAAAGGTGTGTGTTTGAGAGGCCCAATGGGAATCATTAATTCCCAATGGGTATATGAAAAAAACTCAAACTATGAAACTTAATTAATTAAAATGAGTAAACAAACAGGTTGAGATCGATCCACATAGATGGTGAAATTAGTTTTATTGGATATTAAAAACATTTAATTTTATTAATTTGGGAAAAGTGGTTAGAGAATATTAGTTTGATTTGATTCTTATAAAACAAATAAATAAAACAAAGCAGAATAGATTGGTTTTGTTTTGAAAAATTATTTTGAAAGCACACAAGGTTTTTGTTATTTTAGTGTTCAAGTGAGATTTAATTTTAGAAAATAAGTTGATTAATTCCTGATTGGTGTAAAATTAGAAATGGGTAAGATCCAATGGTCTTGGAATCCCTTCCTTGATGTGGAAATAACCTATTTCCCTTGTTCTGGTAATTTAGAGTTGTTCCAAATCATGTTTGTCTGGATACTGTATTTAATCCTGATTTCCCCTAAATATGAGAATGGTTACACCTCATTAGGGTTTTCAGTTGCGTATATTTAATGATCCTTTTAGATTCAAATATAAATGTTCATGATCAATGAAAAAGGAAGGTATTGGAAATTTATTGAATAAATCATGCAAACCAAATGAATAAATGAAAAGAAATAAATGCAATGCACCTTCCCCCTTTTATTTACATAACCCAAGTACAAGGATAGTTTACCACCTTATCTAAGTGATGATAGGATAAGAGGTAAGGATAAAGAAAAAATTAATCATAAATAAAAGGGATATGAACTCAAGGAGGGCAATGTACAATGTATCTTTTTACTCCAAGTTTTGGTCTTCCAGTACTTAACAGCAGTAGGTTGGCCCTCCTTTTATAAGCTCCACATTTTATCTGGTATTAATGTGGATCATAAAGAATTATTCCAAAGGTTTTCTAGGGTGGTTATTATATCAAATATTTTTTATAAAATCAAAGATACTCTGAATTTTACTATTTAAAATTTATCCTGACAATTTACACGATGTGTAATCATTTAATTTCTAGGCTTTATGAATTTTGGAATATCACTTCCAAAAACTCATTCTAAAAAAACTCACATAGTGTAAATGAAATAAATTATGTGTCAATTTTTCTACTCTAGTTTTCTATCTCTGATGCATCCTCAAAAATATAGTGTCATTTTTCCTAACTCCTTTTCCAAGAATCATTGAATCCATTAATAAAAGATAAAACAAATCAAATCATTCAATAATTGGAAAGTTTTTTATTTTAAATACATAAATCAATTCATTAAAATAACATAAAATGAATTCATGAAATATATATATCAATTACCACTTCACTTATTTAGTTATTAGATCTCCCTCACTCATTCTCTTTATCACTTTATAGGTTAGTATGAATATTTAGAATAGGAAAACAATATAAGAGGGAACTAGGGTTTGTTAATGTGGTTCACCTATCTATGGATGACTATATCCCTAGTACATTGTGGTTATTATCCCATGTCCATAGATTTCTTATTATTATCACAACAATATCATGTGCGACCGTGGTCTTGAAGTTATTATCCAAGGAATAACTAGGTATTAAGAAAGTGAGGGCTTGTTGTCCATTTATACAAGGGATTGGGTTTGAAATTCATTGAAGTAAGATCTCCAATGTTGCCTTGAGTCCCTATTAGACTGTATGAATTATTTTTCTCTCACTTTTAGTATTAATATGGTTGCCTTAATGTTCTTCACACTTATATAATATAATGTCATAGGATAGATCTATACTTCTTATTTTTCTTTAGTGAATTGGAATAAATTTGTAACATTTTCTTTTTATATTCAATACACATGATCTATAACACATTTTTATATATGTTCTTATCATTCTATCTTTATTTTTATTTTATAGATTCTGTAGTGGTTACAGTCATGAACAATCTCTCTATCTCTTCTTCTTATTCATCTAACATATATAATATCTTCATTTCTCACTCAGTAAATAATATCACATTTTTCTTCTACCTATGCATATATTTATATATATATAATAGTTACAGTAGCATTTGATCATTCTCATATTCAAAATCCCTAAAATGTTTTACTTTAATTAAAATAATATTTGAGTCCAATAATTATTCAAATTATTCCTAAATTATGACATTCTTTCACTAAATTCAATTTCTCTACAAAAACAACAACCAATTATCTTTTTAGATTTCCATATAAGTTTGGCTTCATGTGTCTAGTGGCATGGTAATTAATTATTTAGCATGGAATATGCTCAGAATAATCATCTTCTTAATATTGTTCATCTTCCATGATATCAAATTGGATCATGATCATGTGTTTTATCATGATGTTTTATCCGTGCAGAGAGTATTTCTTTCTTTGACTAAGTTATTTCTTATTTTATTTATTAAAAATATAAATTATATAATCTTAACATTTCACTCAGTAAGATCCTAAAAAATTAAGTGTTGAATCATTACAATTTGTTGGAAAAGTCAAACATTCCGGGAATTTTACTTTTTTTATTGTTCAGTGGCAAAGTCTTATTATTGAACTTAAATACTTATGATGAGTCCTAACAATGGTTAATATTTACAATAAAAGACTTTTGATAATCTAAGATGTTAATAATGAATCTTTAAAATATGATATTAAAAAATTATTATCATGCTTTTCCATTTTTTCTATTTTATCCCAAATATTTATGGACTCTTAAAGCCATATGATGAATATTTTCAGTCAAGATAAAATACTTAGGATCACGTACTTTAGAATTTTCTTCATTTTTAGCTCCATGTTGCAAACATTATTCTGATAACTTTTCCATTCTTCAAAGAAACCCCATCCCTTCTCAATAACTTCTAGAACATCATCCATGGATTCTTCATAGTGTCCTTTATGTATAAAACACAATGGATAGATTCTTCATAGATTTTTTTTTTAATTTTCAATTCATTATAGAATTCAACATTAAAAAAATATCCCTTTAAGATTCACGTGGAATTTGTTCAAAAAGAGATTTCCAAACTATTATATACAGTACATCATTAGATCAAGCACATGTTATATCTCCATGATGATAATAACATCAATCATCACACTTGAAGGGTTCTACCTAGAATCTATCCAGGAAAACCTTTAAGGACATCAATAACTCTTTCCTTTTCCATCTAGTGATTGGAAGCTTAATCTCAATAGGGAATAACTATCATCATAATTATTTTTTCATGAACAAAATGTAAATATGAAACACCAAGTAGTGTAACTTTTAGATTTCAAATGATATTTTCCATGGGAATGGAACTTCAAGAAAATTACGGTGGAAACATCTACTAAAAATAATTTTCTTAGTTACTATAATACATTATCTATAATAGATTCATTAATTATCTTCACATTTTTCTATACGTAAAATGGAAGATCTTCCAACAATACTTATTTTCAATATTGTAGTAATTATATGTTAATATTGATATGATATAATCATATAATTTCTATAATTTTTGTTTCACTCATTCATACTCATTGTTAATAGAGCAACACATAGAGGATCTAGAATTGGGAACTCTTCTTCTTTACCATTTCACCCATGGTAGAAACCTAATTATATTTCTATGATTTATTTCTTGGTAACTTCATGAATCTTATTAAAAATACTGGTTTATATAGTTTCATTCAAAGTTTTCAAAATTTATCTATATTGAAATCATGCATGTTTCCCCATTCAATGCACATATGTATATATACTTTTGAAGTCTTCTCCTTGACCATGTTCTCCAGGGAATCAATGAACTAATACTTACAAGGTTCATTACTTTGGAACTTCATAAATCTTCCCAATAGTATGGGGTTTTATAAATTCCTTCTAGATAGTTCTACTTCATCTTATATTGAAATCATGCATGTTTCCTCATTCATTAATAAAAAATATATCTCAAACACAAAGTGGGTTATTCAATATACCCCCTTTATATTTATGAAAAATACCAATGATAGAAAATGACATTTCAATATGTTAACTCATTTTATTCTCTCTCCCCATTATTGAAAATAATTAGAAATCATATGAGAGGATAGTGTAATTTCATTCCTAAGACATTTTCCATCAATCATTGCACTCTAAGTCTACCTGAGTAATTCTCGGTGTAGAAAAAAAAGGGATTGATTTAGACAAAAAGGTTTTCCAAAATCAATCATAATATGATACCAACAATCATTGTAGTCAATTATCTTCATCAAGGTTTGTTCACATGTATCCGGGGTGATACAACTTTTTGACATCAATTCTGGAAGAGAGTTTCAAAAAACAATTATCCTAAACTTGATACACTTACTTAATAGATATATTTAAATCCTTTAGGAAAAACAAGAGGGTTTTTATTTCAAAAATTAATGGTTCACTTCAGGTTTTATCAACATATTATCATTTATTAAAAGAAAATTTTCATACTTAATGTTAGACCTAATTCTTGAGAAATAAGGATTATAGTGTAGATACTCATACATTTTCAATGAAATTTTTTCAAGAACATTCCAGAAATTCCATATTTATAAAAGTTGAATGATCCAAAAAAAACTTCTTAAGAAAATATCCCTCATGGGATACATTCCACTTTTATATCATAAAGAGTAATATTATTATTAAGTGAGTTAAATTATTTCAATCATTGTGATAACCCCAAGATGGTAGAATTTATTATTTCTTTGACTGTATAGATTCACTTATTCATATACTCTTCAAGATAACATGTATTTCATTCCTATCGATATGGATACATTCATCACTTTGTTATCCAGTTTTGATAACTTATTCAAATTTATAATGTTTTGCATTTTCTTCAGATGTTCTTTATAATACCATTTACCAAAATATACTAAAATGGTACATAATTTAGATCTGAAATAGGTAATCCAACATTCCTTATTTCAAAATTTATCTATTTGAGAACCATCATCACATTTAATTACCTATATGGTTAGTATATTATAAATGATTTTAAGAATATATTGGACCTATGTGAGATGTTGGACTAAGAATTTATTCTCATTCAGTTTTCCATCATAAATTTATATCTATGTCTGGATTGACTCTCTAGGCTTTCAAAATCATTCTTCAAATATGATTTTGTTTTGTCCAGCATGGGTAATTTTCTTCTCTCATTATGTGTGATATTCTTTTTAACATGATCCACTTGGGAACATGTATCTTTGAATATAAATTTCATGTTCTCCAATATTTATTATAATTCTATAATTCTTGTAACATAATCATTTATATATATCCTACTAGAACCTCCCACACAAAACTTCTAAAAAAATATGTTATTGTTTTATGACAACCTGTCATGAAATTTTATTTCCTATTCCAATGGAATATTCTCTTTACCTTTGGCTCTTACCTTCTCTTTATCTTCAATTTCTCATGTTTTTTGTCAAATTAGTTATCTAGATTACCAAACATCCTCTAAATATATGATTATCCTTTTTGTATTTCACTTATGGATATTCACATGTTCTCTTCATAGTGTTAGTGCTTTAATTTCACCGTTAGAGGGTTCTATATTATTCCAACTTGTTACTTTAAACTCTCACATTTGTGGCTTGTCTTCAAGTTCCCTTGATGTGTCATATGTTTCTAAAAAAGAAATAGATTCTCCATTTTGGAGAATCTTATATCATTATATTCATGGAATTATTATAGACTTATTTAATTTTATTCTACTTTTTAAACATCGATAAATGACCATCCTTCTTAATAGACTTATTAGGAATATTATTTTTAGCATCTTTCTCATGATTCATTCCCAAGGTAGTATTGTCTCCATTCATCAGCTTCAATAATTTTTTCATATAATTTTTTCTAGTTGTATGATTTATATATTTATAATTGCATGACTATTTTCTATGACCACTCAATTTATAAAGACCATATATATTTCTAATCATTTAAAAAATTTTGAGTTTGACTAATTGGTTTTCCTAGTATATGGACATTTTAGCCTATGAGATGTAATCCCCATTGAAATGGGATTCCTTTTTCTTTCTATAATTGATGTATTATACCAAAAAATTAGTTATGTATTCCAAAATATATTATAGTATATACAATAACCATTACTCCTTTATTTTCTTCTTTAAACTTAATATTATCCATATTTTTTAGAATAGGTATCTTGATATTTTTTAGAATTTACATTAGCCAGTTGTGATTATTCTAGGGAACCATATCTTATAAACTCTCTTTTATCCATACTTTATATGATGGTTTAATTTTCATTATTTTAATTCACCCATAATTTTATATATTTTTAATTAAAATTTTCACTTATTGATAAAAATATATTTAGCAAAAACATTAACATTTTGTGATAGATGGTTTCTTTACATTTTAATATGATTTAGTATAGTAATTAGATGATCTTGGGGTGTTATTTACAATAGATGTAGGTTTTTTAGGACAAGTTTACTCTATTTTAATTTTAGTGTATGTGGCTATATTTTCAAATTATTAAGAATACATTTCTTATTATGATTCTAAATTCTTTAATTTAATTATGAGATCCAAACATTTCATATTGAGAATGATTTTATTATCCTCCATTATCTTCAGTTTTTCTTCAATGGTTTTTTCTTATCTCTTTAATTTGATATTCATGATTGTTTCTATTTTCTTAAAAAAAATGGTCAAGCTCATTATTTATCTTGTCTATTACCTAAATGTTATCATTTTTTACAACAGTCACTTATTTATATGCATGAATAATTTATTCAACATTTTTCTAAGATATTTATCTATCCTTTATTGTATTGAGCCATTCATATTAAAATATATAGAATATTTCCACAATATACCCATTAATTTCACCTATTTCTCTAACTTATTTGAATATATTAATAAAAAATTTATCCTTTCACTCAAATACTTCTCTGTTATTTCATGCTCATCTATGTGGTGGGTGATATCTTCTTTCATACTCCAAAAAAATCCACAAATATATGATATATTTTCTTTAAGGAAGTTACAAAATATATATTTTATAGAATTAATTGATCTTTTAAATCTATGTAATTGTGATCATCCCAATAGATACAAGATTTTTTAGTAGGATAATTTAGATAAGAGTGTTTTGGAACCCCTTCATCATGTAGATATGAAAAACTAAATGAGACCAAACAGTTGTTCAATTTCTTGGGGGTGGATTTGACCACTAGATCATCATAATCAATACACGGTCTTTATTTTTGGGGATTTTTGCATAGGGAATTTGATTTTTTTCTCCCCCTTATATAAGTGGGTTGTATTATTTTCACCAAAATCTTCAATAGATAACTTATTAATAGTTATAATAGAAATACTCTCACATTTATTACCTTTAAATAGTATAGAGTCCTTTTTATTTGATCATTCTTTTCAAAATATCATTCTTTCCCTTTTCTTTTTATCCTTCAGTGTCTTGGTAGACATTTATTATATTATATATTTAATAGGAAAATAAAAGGATTATTTAAATTGACCCTTCATATGGACATTGAAATGATATACTCAATTCTTATTAAAAAATTAAATACATAGAATCTAAATATATGTGTAACTTATATCTGATACCAATTTTTAATATCTATTTGGGATATAACCACACTAATAGAGGTAGTGAATCGGTGTAGAATGAATTTTAATCCAATTTCACTTGTATCCCTTAATTAACTTGTCACTTATTCAATGATCAGATCTCTTTTTATTTATCTATCCCTTGGCCAGTGTGTGGATATAGAATAGGAAAGAAACAACAGTGGACAGTGGGGTTTTTTAATAAGCTTCACCTCAATAATTATTACTACAACTCCAAAACATAATGGTTATTATCACACTTTCATATCTTCCTTCTAATTATCCAAATAATCTTATGAAAGAGTGTGATTTTGTTTTATCTATCCTAGAACTGAACAGGTACAAAGAAAGGGTGTTATTATTGTCCCTTTTTACAAGAGAGAAGGTGTGTACTTCCTTGAATTAATATCTATTATATTTTATCAAGTCTCTCCAGGACTATATGAATGATCTTGTAATCTGACTTTTAGTAGTCATATGGCTACATCAATGTTCTTTAGACTTTTACTACAGAATATTGTGGGTTGTCTCTCTCTCTCATTGTTCTTCTTTCTACAATTTATGGGAATAAAACTAATAAACCATCTTATTCAATTTTATGAACAAGATCTAAAATAGGTTTTTATATAATTTCTTCTCATTCTATCTTTCTTTAAACTTTATAAATTTTGGAGTTGTAACAGTTTAAAAATATATCTATTTTACTATATAAACTTATAGAATATATTTGGTTCTCACTCAATCTAGAATATCACTTTTATCTTTAAAATACACATATATTTATATATAGAGAATTTTAGTGGTAGTATCAAATATTTCTCGTATTCAAGCTACCAAAAATCTCAAAATTCAATTCATAGAATCTTAATGTCAAAGAATTATTCAAATTCTTCATGAAAGTTATGTAGAAAACTCAATTATTTTCAATAACGTGATATTTAAATTAATATATTCCTTCTCTAAATTCAAATTCTCCATAATGATTTTTCTTTTATATTTGAACATAATAATTTATTTATGAATCTTGTAACATGGAACTTCATTATACGGCAAGGAACACCCTCAACATCAGTTTCTTCTTTATCTAGATCGGCCAACTTGATCTCATTTTAGACTATGCCCCTGTGTTTGACCATTCATCCATAAAGAAAATTTAAACTTATTCATCAGAGTTATTTCTTATTTTATTTATCTGTAATATAAATCTTGGAATCACAAATTTTCACTCAAAAAGATCAATAAAAACTATGTTTTAAGTATTAATATTAGTAGGAAAATTCTTAATTTTTGGGACATTTTCTTTTTTCTTTTTCTATAGAAAAGTATTATGATGGAATCTATAAAATTATGATGAGACCTTATGATAATGAAGATTTAAGATCAAATAATTATGATTTAATCATGGGTTTATGGTAAAGATTTATGATATATGGGTAAAGACCTACAATCATGCCTTTTCCTTTTTTATGCCTCATCCTAAAGTGTTATGGTCACTCATAATATTACGGTGAAGCTATAAATTCAATATCAATGCCTTATGGATAAGTTATTTGATATTTTATAGTTCCAAATTAAATTTTTTGAGTTTCATCATATGACTTCTATGCTTATTAAAGAAACTCTATCCCTTCTCAATCACTTCAAACCCATCATCTAAGGATTCATCATAGTGTCCATTAAGCGTAACACACGAGGGATGGATTGTAAAGACCTTAACCCCTGTAGCCTGAAGATGATAACTTAATTTATTAAATTGTAATTGATAAATTACTCAAATCAAAAAGGATATATCAATTTAGTAGTTTTTTAATATATATTATATAAATTAACATTAAATTACAACTTCGAAGGAAAAACAATGTATAAACTTCATTAGTAATACCCATAAACTCTAAGATTAACCCTGAAAGTCATTCATAATTTTAATATTCATATACTTGGGGGAAAACATAGGAAAGGGGTGAGTGGAAGAATAAATAATATCTCATGGTGAATTACTAAAATAAAACATTCAATTAAAACATAATCTTGAGCTTAATATGGCAAGAATAAAATCGGAATACATAATTCCAGATAAACAATCACATAAAGCTTAACCATGGATATTATACTAGTATAATAATAACATGATTTATCAATTACTAAAATCATAATAATGGAATGAATAATTATGGGAATCTGAAACATACCTTGAGGCCTTGTCCAAGACATATAAAAATGCCTAAGGCCTCGGCCAAAACCATATCTGAAAATGGGTAAGGCCTTGACCAAGTCCATATCAATTTTGTATCATGAGACCTATCGATGCATCAAGAGGATATATAGGGACACACATATCACTTAATAATTCCTACTAATTCCTCATATTAATGGGGTTAAACATAAACAATATGTAATTAACTTTCCCCAATCTATAAACATAATCAATAACCATTTGGAGTAGTACGGTGAATGGTATCAAGGTAGAACATCCACATTAAAACTGATCAAAAACCATTTAATAAAATATGGTAGATGATAACCATAAGATATAATTCTAAAAAAATCATAATATTCAACCTAATTGGTAAAATAGAATAAAATAATCTAATAAAATCATCGAGGAATTCTTGATTGAAATAATCCATTTATTTTCAAAAAAAGATTTCTTTTGGAAAAATCATTTTTATTGTTCATGATTTTTTGTATAAAACTAGAAATGAAAAAATATTTTTTTTCATTAATAAATTAGTGGTTTTATAAAAATAATGTTGTGTTAAATCATATTATGTATGATACTTAAAAAAGGGAAATAAATTGAGACGTTTTCTTAAATAGGGCTTGCGTATTAGGAAAAATTAAGAAAGGAACCTTGAAAAAAACATGTATTTCTTATAAAAGAAAGATGAACTGGTCTAGAAACATGTTTTTGGAATGCATACACATAATTTAGAATAATTATCTATAAATATTTAATAATTAAATAAGTTTATATAAGGATAAATCGTAACGTGAATGAAAATGGAGATTCAAGAAGAAACCATTACCTTATATCTGAATGTGTTCTGCACTTGACCTTAATATCCTAAATAATAAAACTAATTACATTAATTAATTAAATAAGAAATTTTATACATGTAATTAACTTGTTAAAATTTTATTATGTTAATTTATGGTATTTTTTATGAGTTAAAATATATAATTGTATCGTTCTAGAGCATTTGTTTCCTTGGTTTTCATGATTGGGTCACTTATTTGAAAGTAATGGAGTTAATGTAAAATGGGTATAATTCTCCATAATTGAAATTAAAAGTTAATAAGTATCATACATAATTGTAAATGGTTATATATATCATTTGGTTATATGGAATTAGGATAAACCTTTAGATAATACATTTAGTTATAATCATTTAGATTATTGTGGCGGTTATTGATCATAACGTACTCATATTGTTTTATCATTTAGTATTATGTAAATATTTTAATTCCATAACATAATAGTGGTTTTAATATAAATTTTATAATCTTTTTCAACCATTAAAATGTTTTTATTAACAACCGTGAATACAATGAATAAAAACTTGTTGTCCTTGAAGGGGATGAAACAACAACTCACTGGAAATGTTTCCATTCTTAGAATAAAAGAGAGGGGAGAAGGGGGATTGATGATGGATTATTTCATTTTCGTAATAACATTAAACTATATGTAAGATAATAGAGTTATCATGATATCCAGATGATGTTAGGTTATGATATAATACTAAAATAAAATAACTTGAATATAAATTAAAAGGAAATGGAAAATGATTTTACCTCTTGAATACTCCTCCTTGAGAACCTTCTTAAGGGGATTGGTTTTGGGATTTTATAAATATCAATAGATACTAGATGTGGTGTGGGTAATTGGGAAGATTATTGGGCATAAATTTTAGAATGATAAAATCATTCAAGGTTTGAGGATAAGGGGTGGTGAGGGGTGGTATTTATAGTGGAGGAGAGGGGTGTTTTTTAAATATTTTCTTCATTTGTTTATTATTTGGGCTCATGGATATGAATAGATTGAGAATTATCATAAAATTATTTAAATAATTAATTTAATTTCTATATTATGGTTCTTATATAATTCATGACTCAACTAATAGAGTATTTAGCTTACAAAGTATTCATACTATAAATTTTCATATTTTACTATTCACAAAAAATTCAAGTATTTTAGAAAAATCCCAAAAATCACTGTAACCATTTTTTGATGTGTAGAATTCAAAAATGGACTCAATTTTATGAAAATAATTTTATAAATAATATAAATTTAATTTTTAATTAAAATCATCATTTACTTGAAAATAGATCTTTAAAAAATAAAACCGATTTTATAACATTTTGAAAAAATTGACTAAGGTTTCATTAAATTATCCTAAAATCATAATAAAAAAAATTATTAATTTATAAATACATTTTATGAAAATGAATTTTCTTTGAAATAATTTTATTAATTATAAAAGTTTAATTAAATATTTACGACTTATAAAAATACCAACACCTAATTATTAATTTTTTAAATATTCAATTACTTATACTATGATATAATTATATTATACATTCATTTATAATATGCCTAAATTTTATTTATACAAACATGGGTTATGTTACTATTTATTTGGCTGATTTACTATTCATAAGGGTCACATACTATTCCTAAGGTAAAGTTACTATTTCATCAATATAGGTTCCTTAAATTCTTGAAATACCTCTTATTTCATTCATTATTAATATATAAAGTTTTTATTGTGTTCTCTATTTAGTTCTATGTGATTTTTATTATATAAAATAAATATAATAAGGGAAGTCTCATTGATAGATTTCGAGTTCATTACATTCTCCCCTCCTAAAAAAATTTGTCCTTGAAATTTCTAATTTTTACCCCATAAAAAGATTTGGGTAGTTCTTCATCATAATCTCCTCAGGTTACCACTTCGCCTCTTAAATTTTATGTTTTTTTCAAACTACCTTTACCAACTGAGTCATCCAATTACAAAAAACCTATTCTTTAGTGTCCAGAATCTGAATAGGCTCTTCCCAATAAGATAAATCAGGTTCCAATTATAATTATTTAGAAGTGATAACATGCATGGGATATGAAATGTACTTCCTTAACAAAGAGATGTGGAACACATTGTGAACTTTGGAAAGGCTAGGTTACATTACCAAATGATAAGCCACAACTCCAATTCTATCTATAATTTCAAAAGGACCAATATACCTGGGGCTTAGATTACATTTTCTTTCCAAATATTATAACAAACTTTTATGGAGATAATTTCAAGAAAACATGATCTCCCACTTAAAATTCAAAATCCTTCGATTTTCAGCATAACCCTTTTTCTAACAATGAGAATCTTGAATATGGGTTTGAATAGAATTTACCTTTTTAGTTATTTCTTCTACAATCTATGGGCCTAAAATATTCATTTCACCAACTCCATCCCAACATGTTGGTGTACATTATCTATTTCCATAAAATCCTCCATATGGTGTCATTTTAATACTATAATGAAAAATATTGTTTGAATAACTTGAAATTAAAGTGATCATGACCTCAACATGTCTTCTGAAGTTTGCATCGTCCTTTCAGATTACCCATCAGTTTGAGGGTGATAAGAAGTACTCAAATAAATCTTAGTATCCAAATATTTCTAAATAAATTTCTATAATTTTGATGTAAATAGTGGATCATGATCAGACACAATAGAAATAGGTGCTCCATGAATTCTTACAATTTTATCAATATAGAGTCTGGCAAGGTGCTTTGGTGGAAAATCATCCCTTATAGAAAGAAAATGTGTATATTTGGTAAGTCAGTCAACAATCACCTATATTTCATCATTATATCTTGGAGTTTTTGGTAGTATAGTGAAAAAATACATAGTGATGTAATATCATTTCCATTTTAGAATAAGCATAGGTTGCATGACTCCTTTAAGACATTTTATTTCAGTCTTCACCTGTTGACAGACTAAAAATCTTGATATATAATCAGCAATTTCTCACTACATATTATCCACCCAAAAATATTCCGTCATATATCTATACATATTATTTCTACCAAGTTGTATAGAGAAATTTGAGCTATGGTAATCGTCCAATAATACCCTTTTTAGCTAAGGTATAGTGGGAACACATAGCCTCCTTCGAAATTTCAGAATTCGTTACTCAAAAATGAAGTTTGGAAACATCCGATCATTCATAGCTTTAATTTTCAATTAAATATTCTCATTATCATACTAATAACTTTTAATCATTTCTAATAAATATGGTTGGAAAATATATTGAAAAGGTTATGAGTTTTCACCTTCCTTATTAATTCCCATATCCATCTTTGATGGATCAATGTACTCAAGATCCTTATCAATCCTAATTTTTTTCAGAATAGCATGATCCTTCCTACTCAATGCATTTGTTACATTATTCACCTTCTCAAGCTTTTAGTGTATTGAAAAATCAGAATCCTTGATTAGTTCAAGCCATATCCTTTGTCTGATGTTGAGTTATTTTTGTGATAATATTTATTTCATGCTATTATGATCTATATATATCTCACATATTTCACCAAAGAGATAGTGTCTTTATATCTTTAGAGAAAATATTGTAGTTGATAACTAAATATCATGAGTTTGGATAGTTATATTCATGAATTTTTAATTGCCTTGATACATATGATATAAATCTATCATTCTTTATAAGGACACAGTCGAGTCCTTTGTTTGATGAATCACTATAAATCAAAAATCCACTATTTCCTAATGGTAGAGTCAAGATCAGGGAATTCACTAATATACTAATCAATTATTCAAAACATTCTTCAAATTATTCTTTCCATTCAAAAATTAACCCCTTTACGAGTAATATTAGTTAATGGGTTTGATAATTAGGTGGATTTATGAATGAAACGCTAATAATAACCTTCTAAACTAATAAAACTATGTTCCTCAGTTATATTCATTGGTGTAGGAAATTCCTAAAATGCTTTTGTATTCATAAGATATACTAATATTACATCCTTTGAGACAATATGGCTGAAAAAGAAACTGATTGAAGCCAAAATCACAATTTCTAAACTTCGCATATAATCCATTTCTTTTAAGATTCTTCAGAAAAATCCGAAAGTGATTCTGATATTCTTTATAGATTTTGGAGTATACCAATATATCATCAATAAATACCACAAAAAAGTCATCAAGATATTCCTTGATAACTCTTTTCATCATATCAATGAAAATGGATGTTTTATTATTGAGTCCAAATGGAATAATGGTAAATTCTTAATGTCCATACCTGGTTTGAAATTCTATATTTGGAATATCTTTTTTCATCACACGCAAGTGATGAGGTCTATATTAAGGTCAATATTTAAAAAATATTGACCTCTATGAATTTGATCAAATAAATAATCAATGCAAGGAAAGGGATCCTTATTCTTTATTTTAATATCAATTATTTCTCTATAATCAATGCATAACCTCATGGGTCTATATTTCTTCTTGACCAAGAGAACAGGCACTCCCCATGGAGAAACACTAGGGTGGATAAATCCTTTATCACTCAATTCCTTCTATTTTTTATTTATTTATACTAATTCTACATGGTACATTCTATAAGGAGTATTTTATATATTCCTTCCACCATGAATTAAATCAATAGATAACTTAACTTCCTGCTCTAGAGGATGTTTAGGTAATTCCTCTAGAAATACATCTATATATTCTTTAACAATAGTTACATATTCAATTTAAATATTTATTTCCTCATCCATTGATGACATTTTCTCTTCTTCCCCAAGTATTTCATTCAGTAAAGCTACTAGGGGTGGGTATAGATAAGAGATAGCTAATGAGGTTTCTTCTATAAAGATATGGGATTCTATATCATTCTCAAAAAAATTAACTTCCTTCTTCTTACAATATATTTTCACATCATAATTTTAAAGTTAATCCATATCGATGATTTTTTCAAAGTCAATCATAGTTATGATGAAGAGGTCAGCAACTAAATCATGTTTATATGTTATAAAGGGGACTAGCCGAAACATCTTTGTTGCAATGATAGTTCCCTTAATATTTTTTACTGAAAAATCCATTATTAAATCAAAAGGAAAATATAAAATATTCTTGGAAAAATAGGAAGATATAATAGAACAATAAGAACTATAATCAAATAAATCTTTTTCTAAGATTGAGGAAATGATTAAATTATCTTCCACCACTTCATTAGGAACTTCAACCTCAGTAGTTTTGACCACATAATCTTAGCCTTTCTCCCTTGGCCCTTTCCGAGGAATGTTTCCTTGACGCTTTGGATAATCATTAGCATAGTGTCCCATCTCCCTAAAATTATATAATTGAACAATGATAGATTATTTTTTCCCCTTGAAATCATTATCATGATGTTATTTCTCTCCACAATTATAGAAAACTCATTTTCCTTTTATGCAGGAACCAGGGTGTTTCCTTCCATAAGTATCGCATGTCAGAAAATTCCCATTTTTATTATTCCATTTATCTATTCATTCCTCTTCCACCCTCTTATTCTCTTATTTTCCCATCAAGTCATAAGACTTAGAGAATTATTTCTCTATCTTGATTTCACATGAGGCTATATCTCTATACAATGATAAATTTTTTGAGACTAGTGACTTTCAGTGGAATGGATTAAAACCATCATAGAATCGATCAATCTTACTCCATGGATTACATATGTAGTCTGTGACATTCCTTCAAAACCTTGTAGAGTTTGATTCATACTTTTCACCACATTAAACCTCCTTTTATTTCAGACTAAATAATTTTCTTTCCATATCCACTCATTATTCATGAGGAAAATATTTCTCAAGGAAAATTTATTTCAAATAATTCCATTCCATATTTGTAATTTCATGCTCCTCCTTTGTGTTTTTAATTAGTGACCACCATTGATCTGAATATCCTGGTAGATGATAAACAACCATGACAACCTTCTCCCTTTTATTAGTTCTCAAATAGAGAAATATCTTCTCTAATGAACTTGTCCATTAATCTTCTACAAATGGGTTTATATTCCCATTGAATAATGGATTTTATTATCACATAAAGAAGTATAAAATTTCTCCTCCACATTAGGGATCCGGATGATTCATACAGGTAAGTTTATTTTTCATAACATGAGTCAATTGTCGCAGTATATTTATAAGTTTCTCAACTCTAGTTATAGCTTCTATTCCAACATAATTATCCTATATAGTGGGTAAATCCCTACATGTGATACATATGTTGATGTGGTTTCTGGTACATCCTATATGTGCCATTTCTAATCAATGGTATACACTAAATTTGGTTATGCATAATTATGAACACATTCCATAAATGAAAAATTTAAGCATATCTAATCTCATAATCATAAACATGGTTTCTTTCGGGTCATATTTAATTTTAAATCCTGACAATTTGAATTATCTTAAGCATATCCCCTTGGTGTGTGAAAAAAATGCATAGTAAGGCTCATTGTTGTGTACCATGTTACCCCAAGTCAGGAACATGACACCATATCATATTTCTTACCCCTAGATACATCTATTCCAGAACCACTTCTAATTTTACTATCTACACAGGGATGTATTTCTATGAAGATTCACATAATCTATACTTTACCGAAATTTTAGGATGTTCTTCTTTTCTTATACTAAAATTCTAACATAGGGATATGTTCCCTAATCAATGTTTGCTAAATCTAGATTCTAGGTTTTATACTAAACTTTCTCTGATACCAAATGTAAAGACCACAAACATAATAGCCTAAATCCGGTGTGTTACTTTATTAAATTGGAATACATACAATACTCAAATCTAAAAGGATGAAACGTTTTAGTATTTTTGGAATCTGGATTGCATACATGAACATTAAATTTCATATTTAATGGAAAAATAATGTAGAAAATCTATAGGTAACACCAAAAAACTCTTAAATTAACCCCTAAAGTCATTCATAATATTCATCTTCATATCCTAGGGAAAATATAAAACATAATAAATGGGTGAGATAAGATGGTAAGTAAGGTTAATTAATATAGTGTAATAATAAATAATATGTAATGGTCAATGACTAAAAGAAAACATTCCATTAAAACATAATATTGAGTTTAATACTACAAGAATAAAATAAGAATAAATAATTCCATATAAATATTCAAATGAAGCATAACCATGTATATTATAGTAGTTGAATAATCACAGGATTTATCAATCACTAAAATCATAATAAGGGAATTCATAATGTCGTACATCTAAAAGATACTTTCAAGGCCTCAACTAGGATATCTAAAAATGATTAAGGCCTAGGACAAAACAAGGCCTTATCCATGTCCATATATGTTTTGTCTCATCAGACGTACCGATGCATTGAGAGGCTATATTATTCCCCAACCATCACATAATAATTCTAATAAATTCCTCATTTGAATGGGGTTAAATATAAACAACATGTAAATAACTTTCCCAAATCTATAAACATAATCAAAAACCATTTTGAGTATTACGGTGAATGGTATCAAGATAGAACATCCACATTCAAACTGATCAAAAACCATTTAATAAAATATTGTAGATGATAATCATAAGAGTAAATTTTCAATAAATCATAATATTTACTAGATTTTTTGTAATATATTAAAATACTCCAATAAAATCATAGAAAAATTCTTCATAGAAATACTCCTATTACATTGCAAAAAAGAGTTCTTTTGTAAAAATAATTTTCATTGTTCATGATTATTTATATAAAACCAAAAATGAAAAAATATAGTTTTTCAGGAAAATGTTAGTGATTTTATAAAAATATGGTTGTCATAAATCATATTATGGATGATACTTGAAAAAGGGAAATAAATCGAGAGGTTACCTTTAATTATGCATGTGTATCAGTAAGAATTGATAAGGGAACCTTGAAAATATATATATCTTATAAAATAAAGATAAAATTATCTATAAACAAGAGTTTGGAATGTATAAACAGAATTTAGAAAAATTATATAGAAGTATTGAAGAATTAAATTGGTGTATATAGGGATAAAGCATAACCTAAATGAAAATGGTTATTCAGGAAGAAACCCTTACCTTATGTTTGAATGTGTTATGTACTTGACCTTAATTTTCTGGATAATAACACAAAATTCATTAATTAATTAATTCATAAACTTTTATACATGTAATTTATTCTTTATAATTTCATTAATCTTATTTATGGTCCTTTTTGTGAGTTATAAGATACAATTTTATCATTTGGGGGCATTCGTTTTCTTGGTTTTCAGGATCGGTTCGCTTATTTAATAGTAATTGAGTTCAAGTAAAATGGGTATAATTCTCCAGAATTAGAATTACATATTATTAATGAGAATAAAAAAGTTTAAATTGTTAGACATATCATTTTGTTATATCTTATGAGTATGAATCATTAGATAAGACATTTAGTGATAATCATTAAGATTATTATGGTGGTTATTGATCATAACAAACTCATTTTGTTTTATCATTTAGTATTATGTAAACATGTTACATAAAGAACATAAAAAGGGTTTTAATATTAATTTTAAAATAATTTTCAACCATTAAAATGGTTTTAGGAATATCTTTGAATATGGTGAATGAAAACTTGTTGTACTTGAAGGAGATGAAACAACACCTCACGGATAACATTTCCATTTTTAGAATAAAAGTGGGAGGAAAAGGGGATTGATGATGGATTATTTTATTAGAATAATAAAATTAAATTCTATTTAATTCATTGTACTCATCATGTTATTTTTATGAGGTGATTTTAGGATTGAATAATAAAAGAAAATAACATGAAAATAAATTAAAAGGAAAAGGAAGAGGATTTTACCTCTTGAATACTCCTCCTTGAAAACCTCCTTAAGGGGGTTTTTTTGGAATTTTGTTAATAACAAGAGATACTAGACATGGATTAGGTGATTGGGAAGAGGAAAGGGAATAAATTTACAAGGCTCAATCCTTGGAAGGTGTGAGGAGAAGGGGTGGTGAGGGGTGGTATTTATAGTAGAGGAGAGGTTGTTTTTTGAATATTTTTTTTATTTTTTTTATTTTGGTTCAAGACTATGAATAGTTTGATAATTATAATAAAATATATTTGAATAATTAATTGAGGTATTATATTACTATTATTAAATGATTCATACCTCAAGGAATAGTGTATTTAGCTTATAATGTATTTAGATCGTAAATTATAGTATTTTACTATTCACCAAAAATTCAAGTGTTTTAGAAAATTCTGAACAATTTACCAAAAACACTTTTAGATGTTTAGAATTAAAAAATATAATCCATTTTATGAAAATTATTTTATAAATATGAAAAAGTTAATTTTTAATTAAAATCATCATTTACTTGAAAAATATAGTTTTTAAAATTAATACTGGTTTTATAACACTCTAAAAAATAACTAAGGTCTCATTAAATTATCCAAAAAAACATAATACAACAAAATATAGATTTAGGATTACATTTTGTGAAAATTAATTTTATTTTAAATCATTTTATTAATTATAAAATTTCAATTAAATATTTATGACTTAGAAAAATACCAACACTTTATTATTAATTTTTAAAATATACACTTATTTATACTATGATATAATTATATCATACTTTAATTTATAATATGACTAAATTTTATCTACAAAAACATGGGTGAGGTTTCTATTCATTTGTTTGATCTACTATTCATAAGGTTGTTATACTATTCTTAAGGTAAAGTTACTATATCACTGATATAGTTTCCTTAACTTCCAGAAATACCACTTATTTTGTTAATTCTAAATTTATAAAATTTTTATTGTGTTCTCTATGTGTATTAATGTAATTTATACTATATAAAATAAACATTATAAGAGAAATTTAGTTGATAGAATTTCGGGTCATTACATAGATCCTTTTAAGATTCAGTTTATTAATCTTCCATTTGGGTTATCTTTCAAATTTCAAAACAACAGTTTTCTAGGTTATACATGGAAGTTTCTCAAAAATAAATTTCATAATTGTTGTAGATAGTGTGTCCTCAACTATATAACATGTCATATCTTCATGGATATCCGCACATAAACCATCACAAATGAATACTAATACCTATAAGTTTTCTATCTTGACTTTAAGGACAGTAGAATCTGTCTTTTTTCCCTCAAGTGATTGGAAACTTAATAGCACAATGGAATAACCATCATCAATAATATTTATTATTGATCCAAATTTAAATATGAAACAAAATTAATTAACACATTTATATTTAAAATTATTTTTTCCAAGGGAATTTTTCTTTGGGAAACCTCCAATGGAAACATCTACTACGGATCATTATCTCAGATACACTAACTGATCTTTATTATGAACGTCAAGAAGCATTTTTAGATTTTTTTCATACATAAAATGGTATAAAATCAAACACTGATTATTTTCTATATGGTATAAATATATTATCATATTAATATGATAAAAGGGAATAATTCCTTCAAGTTTTGTATCTCCAATTCATACTCATTGTTCATAGTTCAACACACAAAGGAATTGAAACTTGGGAAATATTTCTCTTTATTATGTCACCCATGAAATAAAATAACTAATACATCTACTATTTTTTTATTGGTAATTTCATGAATCGTCTCAAAAGGCTTGGGTTTTAAAATTTCATTCAAAACAATCATATTTAATCTTATATTGACATCATTCATGTTAACTCGTTCATTGATAAAAAATAAAAAACAAATGAAAAGTGGGTTCATCAGTAATATTTTTAAATGTAATAAAAAACTTCTAGAGAATTTTAGTTAAATATAATTAAAAATTAATCCCATAATTCATCAACCGGAAAGGGGGGAATCTACTTTTCTTGACCACCAGGATTCCAGGGTGTCATCACTAGATAAGGATTTAAAAATATGATATAAAAAATAAAATTATATAGTAGGAGCTCTCAACTCAATCAATTAATCAGTATCCCCCTATGTATAGTGATTATCATACTTTTTATAAAGACAGAATAGTGATTATAACCCTTCCACACATTTTAGTAGATTTTTCTCCCATATGATTAGTGAAAAAATATTCTTATTCTTTCAATGATTCAAATTATCTTGGAATCCCCCTAAGTTTCAATGACTAGAACCTATTTACTATAATGTATTCCACTTATATAGATCAAGGGTACAATTTATTCAGCTAGGAATCTTGAACAATCTTAGTTTTATTTAGTTCCATGATATTCTCCTTCTTTATACGAATAGATCCTATATGGATTCTTGGAATAATTTTAGCAGATTTAGGTAGTTAAGATGAATGAAAAAATATATTTAGTTATTAACTAGTTATTTTAAAAAAAATTACTATTGTGTTGGCAGTCCTATTGTTCGGTTTCTGAGGGGCTTATTGGGGGTGATCTATTATTTTTTAACCAACTGAAACCTATGTTCTCTCTTGGCTTATTCTTCTTCTGATTTAGTTGAAGTCTGTTCTGAATTTCTGCTTGTTTATTTTTGATCTTCTTGAACATGCACTGAACAAAACCTGAGTTTTATCTGAAATTATGCTCGGTCCCCACTGTCTTCTCCTTTGACGGCCTGGAATATAGTTTCAACATAGATCTAAATGATTTTAAAGTACAAGAGCAGTCTGATTGTGTGTTGATTCTGAGCAGTTTTGGTTGACAGATCATTTTCAGATTTTCAGGGTGGAGAAATCTCAGTTTGAATTTATTTTTCCTGTTATCTTATTGAATATCATTTTGCATGCATCTCTATTTGGTTTCAAAGAATTTTTTGGACATCTTATAAAATTCTAGAATGCTTGTAGAGGAGATTCACACTACACTTATTCCTGCCTTATGCTCGGATTTTTGGGAATGTTTTCTACCCTGTCGCCTTTTCTTTGGACCTATTTCTGATCTTAAACAGGATGGTTTTATCAGTTGCTCTCTATGAATCAAGGATATCCTGCTTTGGGTTGTTCTTGGTATTTTGGAATGCACACATCCAGAATGGTGATCTTGGTGTCTTCAATGTCTTTCTTGGAATGGAGGTTTCTTCACTTGAGGATATTTATAGGTCCGGATTTATATATTGGTCTCTTCGGTCTCGTATTTTTTATCTATCTATTTTTATAACTTTTTGAGGGAGTAATCACTTTGCACCTTGAGAATACTTTGTACCCTTTTAATTTAATAAATTTATTTAGCATGGACTAGAGATCATTTCATGTCAACTTGCTCAAAAAAAATTAAAACAATAGAAATCAAAATTAAACCCTATTATTATTTTAAACATATAATTTAAAGAATCAATGTGGGGATTTCTCAATTAGTTACATATATGGATTGCTAAAATAAAAATAAAATTTATTTCTTTTTTTAATTTTAATTCCATATTCATATTATCTGAATATTTTATCCAATTATTCATATTTTAAATAAAATAAATTGAAAATCCTATATATTTCTAAAACAAAATTTGAAAAAAAATCTTGATTAGATAAATGCAAGAATAAATGTGTTTTTTTGTGTTTTTTGATTAAAAATATAATGCATTTGGAAAAAAACAACAAGAGAATATTAAATTCAATATGATATTTTTTGGATAATTTAGGGTATAAATAAATCCTATTAGGCATGACAAATGGATAAAATAATTGAATTCCATTATAAGCATAATGAGTTTCTTAGAGTCCGCTCTTATGGTATCCTATGGTCATTCTCATAATGTTAAGAGTCCCTATAAGATTTATCTTATCCATCATGAGTCACTATTAGATTTCATTTAAATGGTTTTTTGTAGTATATACCTAGGAATATATTCCATCAAGATGATGTGATCATTATTTAGGTGCCTGATTTGGGATTCAATTCTCATTACCTCACCCTCACCCTTTGGTTCATCTAACTAATGACAAATTAGTAAAATTATTTAAGAATCAAGAATTAATAATGTAAAATATGGGATCCAAAAGATACACATCATAAGAATTTATTACAATCCCCTCAATCCATAAAAAATTACCATCCATCCATTATTAAAGTAATGGAGAACAAGGGAAGAAAGAAGCTTCCCTCATGGTAGTGCTTGGTCATTTTCCTCCTTAGTAAAAATAGATATTCCATGGCCCAGAAGAATGGATGAAAGTGGATGAGTGTTTTTAGATGATTAAAATGAAATATTATGAGTATATAAATATATAGTAGATAATATTAATGATAATGGATGAGATGGGTGTCCAAAATGTAGTTAATGGAATGAATTACCCATTTGTTAGTCTCATAGTCCCCCCAAAAATAATGAACTTACAAATTCAATCAAAAACTATATATTTCATTGATACGTTACCACATATCTTAATATCCTAGGAATCAATGAATTTCATATGCTTTAATATTATCCCATGCTTAAATATGGGGCTATCTTGAGTCGAATTTCCCTTATATATTCAAGATCATCTTCCAACTGTAATTCCCTAACTGTATTCCAGATTTCTGAAAACAAAAATGGTAGAATTTTATTTCTTCATGAATTATTTCCACTTATAAAATAGATAAGATAAATTACACTAATTTGAGTTTAAGATTTCACCTACATGAATTAGTTTTTATATTCTTCATTGTGGGTATATCTAGGTCTGGAGGTTTTTCAAATATCTAGGGTGAAATATTAAGATCAACATTCTTTTTGTGATGTTTTATAAAACATAGGAACTTGGGATTCTATTGATAGATATTGAGTTGTCATTGGCACTTAAGAGTTTTTTGGGAAGGGGTTTCCATGTCATTGGGGTTTGAGAATATATTGGAAATTCATGATAATACATTGTCATGATGAATCATAGGAGCTTGATATCTTAATTAAACAAGAAAACTAGTTCGATGATAGTAGTGATATTCATATTGGTTTAGTGATCTGATGATCACAACACTAAACTATTGAAATGAAACCTTGGGAAAAGATAATGTAATGTACATACCCCTTCTTAAATATGACCAAGAAACATGGTATTTTTATGGATCAAGGTGATTGTAGTTTGATTGGTGGTTAGAGAACATTAAGGTGGTAGGGTCCAAAATTACAGAAGACATGCATCGTGATTGAATCTTAGAAATATTTAAACATAAAGAATATATGGATTACTTGGATAACTGAGAGACTTAATATGATATTTGTCTAATTTTTAGGGACTGATACACATTCACCCAATGTAATCAAGTTACATCACTATTTTCCCCATCCCATGTTAAATTTTTAATGGGGTCTCTTTGATTATCCCTTGTATACAAGACTACAACTCATTTTATTTCATTTTTGGAGTAACACCTATAATTTCACCCCATTACCTAGGATAATACATTATAATGGGTCATTGATACTCTATATAATTCACATTTTTTGTTATGTTCTTATGGGACTCCTCTTGTTTTTCTATATACTATTAGTATCTTGTGTTGACTTGGACATTGATAAAGGTGTCCATGATATTGGTTGATAGCTTGTGGGATCAACCCATTTTTCACTCTTAAGTCATTTTTTTCACAAGTAATTCCAGTGACTCTTATAATAGAAAAAATTATATTTATTATGCCTTCAATAAAAAAATTCAAAATTCAATATCACTAAAAGTACTACATAGTAAAATGTTTCTCATAATGATCACAATTTAAAGGCTTTTAAGGAATAAAATGTCAAAAATTGAATTTTTATTATAAATTTAATAAAAACTCTAAAAATAACATTTTTTATTCACAAAAACAATAAAATTAAACAAAATATATAAACATTATTAATGAAAATAAATGAAAAACATAATATAAACACCTTCTCAAACAATTGAGTCTTACTTTTCTTCAAGTATGTTCTCTCAATAATTATCTCACCAAGAATTCATATCCCATCAATTTTATTCCAATAATCATGGTATTTTAATTTATAGTAACTTATTTGGATATAAATAACAACATCAAGAACCTTCTTAATTCCACCTCACTCAAGATCATCATCCCACTACATAATTTTCCTAAATAATTGATTTATCACTATAAAAAAATTGATTAATCTCATTTTATTGTTTTTAAAATGAGATCAAAATTCACTTTCCCTATTATATCTCTCAAAAACATGAATTTTTTATTTATTTTTTAACTATGAGATATGAAATGAACTTATTCATCGAGTTTTCACCACATGTAACTAAACCATACCTCATATAGGGAATCCCCCGACGCTAATCAAAATAGATGGGTCATAGAATAAGGGTAATGGTAGTCAACTCTTAGGTAATAATTTACCCATGTTTGATTGACTTTTTTCATGCACACAAGCTTGTTCCAAAACATTTCAACCTAATAATGTTTTTATTATAAAAACTATATAAGCCTAGATCTTCATGTATCGAACCTTTTCATGTTCTCAAGGATTTCAGAGCTCGAAGGGGATTCAGAGGATGTACAGAGGAATTTAGTTGCTGAGAATTGGGTATAGGGAACTTTCACGGTGTGAAAGTGGGATTCACACCATGTAGAGTAATTTCATGATGTGAAAGTGGGATTCACATCATGTAATATTTCGAGGTTTGAAAAGTAAAATATAATGACGAAACGATGCTTTTTTGTCAAGAAATGACCTTGAGGCATTACCCGACGTGAAAGGGAATTACACATCTTGTAATTCACCATTTAAGTAATGTTTTAAAACATTATATCCACTCGAGTTGTCAAACCGTAGGCTGTAGATTCCCTCTCTCTCATCCCATATGACCTAGCAGTCCCATCCTTGGAATTTTGGAGATCCCTTTGACCAGAATTGATCTCGGGATTCCATCTTCGATCCTTGGTGACCTAGCTTGATACAAGGTGCATTTCTTCTTTTGTTTTCAAGTGGTTTCTCCAAATTCAATATTTTTTTCCTATCGTATATTCTCATTGTGCTATGGTGGTTACTTACCAATGTTTCTATTGGGGTTTCACTTAGTTTTTTTTGGTCCATTGGTTCTTTGATGTCCTTGAATGGATGCATTTATTATGGGAGGGGTTATTAGAGATTCGTTACATGGTATGTTCTCGTGTGAAGAATACCGACAACCTTTTTAGGTAGGGGATTTTTTTCTTATATATTTATTTACATGTAATCATATATTTATCACGATTTAGACCATTGGAAAATAATGATATTGACCTGATTAAATATTGGAACTAGATTATATAATTTATATATATATCATAGTGATATTTCTTCTTTTTACGGTGATAATGGTTTGCCTATTGATTTTCTAGATAGTGTGATAATTATTCCTTTCTTGTTTTAGCCTGTTGTTCTTGATGGAAATTGGTAAAGAATATAAATCCAGAATTAATTGAAAATTAATTGGATAAAATATTAAAGAGGCGTGTTTAATGAATCTGGTTGTTGTTGTTTTAATTTGATTTGAATCAAATTTATTCATGTTTAAATGTTTAATTGAGTTGACTAATGAACTAAAATCATGATGATTCTTATTGATAATGGAATTAAAGGAATGTTAAATTAATTTTTTAATTAGTTTGTGATAGTTGTCAGAACTTGTTTCTTAGGTTTCCCGTAGTTGGATCATGTGATAATGAATTATTTAATTCAAGAGTAATAATAACCAATTGTGTGATAAAAGATAATTCCTTTTTAGGGACTATGTTTCCCTCTTTCTTATAAAGGCCAAGTGTCTTGTGTTTTACAGCTGTGAGAGCTCATTTTGTGTGAAGGATGTATGCCATTCATTAGTTCCAAGATCCCATTTCTATGTTTTTTCCTACTTCTTATGACGTGATATTTGGAAGGATTATCCTAAAGGTATATTTTGGTATATGGGATGTGGAGGCCCAGATGTGATGTGATCTTATGATGGATGAGCCTAGGGGGATTTTATGGTATGAGGGGTAGGGAGGCCTTGTTTTTATGGTATTAGTTGACACTTGGAGTGGTGAGTTACATCAGTATATGCATGTGGATGTTGGGGAGGACATCAGGGATGATGGAATGGGTTAAAGGTGGGATTACCCATTGTTATCAAAGCTAGATTCTTGTTGAATCTATTTTTTGTATGGTGGCCATGTTGTTTGATTATATTCTTTCCTTTCCCCATAGCTTGAGGTAGATAGATGTGTTTGGTTACTCTCTTTCCATGGGAGGTAAAGACGAGTGGGGTATGCCATGTGCATTTCATGTTTATCTCCTCATGGTTGGAAAAGTTTACTCTCCTGATGTAGGTGGAGAAGACTTTAAAGGTAGTTCATCTACTCACCATGTTCATCCCCTTGTGTTTGGGGAGCTTAGAATGTTTTCCTACATCACCTGTTGATATTGAGATTAATGTTGTTAAATAAATGAATAAATGTTTAACCCATGGTGTTAGAGCTTTTTGGGATGCAATGATGATGTTGAAATGATGAGAAGCTATGGACTTAGTTTTCTTATGCCTGGAGGGCATGGATCTTTATTGAAAAGGTAATGTGAGGTAATGTGGAAATGATAATGGTTAATTAATGGTTATGAATTAATTAATGTAAAGTGAAACTGATGAAAAGTTATAAGATAATTTAATATATCTCATTAAATTGTTATGTGCTTATAGGATATATGGTCTTAGCATTGGAAGCTGGGAGTTTGAGAGATGTTAGCTTCAGTTGTGTCTGAAACTAGGATATTCCCTTGGTGTGATTGTGAGTTATATTATATCATGTACTTTTTTTATTTCTATATGATACTCCACTTTATCGGTTAGGGAAACTAACACCCTAGGGATTTAGAGCCTTAGGGTAGTGTTTTCCCCAACATCCTGGTGGGAGGATGGATGGATGGCTACCCCCATTGGCCAGTCTCTCTTCTCTTGGTATTTACCTGTGCTCTTATGCAAGGTGGTTAGTTTTCCCCACATATGTGTATGGGTTTTGATGGATTGAGGTATAATACCTGATGTATGATACACGTTTTGTGAGCTTTGGTGGCTCCTGGAAACTAACTAGTTAATTTTGGTAATGTGGATGTAGTGGTCTTTTAAACAAGGTATGTGGTGTGGTGCTTCACCCAGGTCTATGCAGGCTAGACTTTTTGGAGAGAGATGCTCAGGATGTTCGACATTGGAGAAGAGTGGAAAACCAGTGGGAAAGTGGTAGTGGGTACCCTTGATATTCGTTATTATATAATATGATCTTGTATGTGATACATGGTGAGAGTAGCCATAGTGAGGCTAGGAACATAGTATACCTATTTAGGTGATGAGTTGTTTCACTTGTTGTTCCCTATCCTTTAGCATGCTTTATTTAATTTTCCATGAGAGGATACAAGGAGGATCCTACTGATTATAATGTTATACTCATCCTAAAAATATACAAACTATTTTTCAGGTCAATTTTGTAGGTTGGAGATCAGGCTGGTTACAACAAGCTTGTGGTTTGCAGGATTTTTTTGGGCTTTGTGGCCACTTCCATATTCACTTTACTTTTTGGTACCTGAAGCTTCCTTTAATTTATAGTATTTCTTGCATGAAATTACATTTGTCTACTTAGGTTTTCTTTTATATTGTATTCTGAGTGGTATTTGGTTGGTGTCTATCTTATCTCCCTCTTCTATATGTGTTTCTCTTAGAGGGTAATGCCTCTCATATGCATGATTACTATACCATCGGTGTTAGTCGCTAACCCTATGCATACAGGAGGTGGGACTCGAGGGTATCTTCTCTCATTTTTAACCTGGGAGGGGTACACATTGTGGGGAGGGGGTCGTGACAAAAACTCACACTACACTATTTCAAATATTTTATCTAGTTATTGTTTTGGATAAACCATTAAATTGATACTCATGTTTAGTAAAAATAAATCTCTTGGATCAAGTTCATAATAATAATGAAAACATGTAAAATTTTGGTGCACAAAAGCCATATCTTATAAACCACTATTTATTAATTACTTTTTCAAGAGACGCAATGCTTTCAAGTTTATTTTTTTCTCCTTGGGTAATTATGGATAGGTTTTCTCAATATTTTCATTCTCAAGTCACACAAAAGACAAACACATTTCTCTTCCCCATACATATGATTTTTAATTTGTAATAATATAATTAAAAAGAATTTATATTCATCAAATAATTTAACAATTAATTCAACCATGATGGATATAAAAGTAATGTAAATTAGAATAATCACCCTTCTATTGTATCTATTTTCCTTGGTATTTTGTGTGTTCACTTTAAACACCCACAAAAATCCTTTTTCCTTATTTTATATGTAAGCTCCTAAAAAAAACTTGTTGAATTTATTATTGAATTTTTTACAATAAAACTAAAATTAACTATAATAATGAAATTTAAAAATATATTGTTTTGGTTACCTCCCAAGAAGCACTTGTTTTACAGTCTCATCAGGAATTCTTCCTTGATCAACCATGATTACAAAGAAGTTGGTTATTTAAAATTGGGAACTCATGTGATTACTCTATCATGTTTCTCCATAATGATAATTATTTTTAGATATATAAATTCATTTTTTAATCCATACCCAGGTGAATTTACATCATATATGAGTCTTTACACCTAAATCAAGCTATGTTTCATGTCAAAATATCAAAATATTTGTACATATATGAAGAATTATGAATCTCCCCCCTTAATATGTAATTTTATTTTAGTTTCAATATAATTTTCCTTGATTGTTTTTCTCTATTTTGAATTCCTCTTTTTGGGGGTCAAATTTACAAATATTCAAAGCTGTTTGAGCTTCCCCTAAAGCTGCATTTTTTTTCATAGTCCAGTAAGCACTCTATTAATAATTTTTATGCCTCTCTTAAGTCTTGTATTAAGGGTTCAAGTGTTTTCAATATTTATTTTGAAAAATTAATTCTCATACCATGATCTATTTCCTTTATTTTTTAGATTTTATTCTTATTTAAATTTGATTTCCAATAGATGTTCCAAATCAGAATTTTCAGTTGCATATAACATTTTTTTCTCTTTATTTAGAGTAACTTACTTTGGTTTTGAAAATTCCATAGATTCTTCTTGAATTAAGAGACATTTTAAGCTTATTTTTTTGTTAGTCTCCATGTTCTTCTCCTTTAATGGATTATTCCATACAATTAAATTTTTAATGTTTGTTTCATTAATAAAGATCTCATGGAATATTTCCAAAGGGGTTTTCTCTTTCAAATTCTCCTCATTTATTATAGTGATATCCATGACACACTCTACAAGGTTATGTTTGACTTGAATGTGAATAAATCATTTTATTTTATCATTTTTTTCCTTTAAATCATCTCTATTTTAGTTTCAAAAGATTGGATGGATACTTGAGTGTTTCTATAGAGTTTTTCATTTATTACATCTATCCTTGAGAAGTAAAATTCTGTAGATTAGATGTGAAATCTGGTTGTTTGGGTAAATTTCGTGGATCTATCCTCACTCCTTGATATTTTTTATTTAATTCCGTAAAATTTATCTAAGACCATCTATGACATGTTGTCCTTTTGTAGTGACTATGAAGGTTTCTGGTTGTTTTTTCCTGAAACTTAGTCTATAAATTCTTCATTGATCCAGAAATTTTAGTATACAATATTCCTTCTTTATCCCTTGGAGGTATGTCATATAGGACCTCCAATTTGTAAACTATAAATCTAAAATTACTGTATTATTCACTTGATTATTATACTAAATAGCCCTATAATTTCACTGAATTCCATCATTTTCACCTTTGGGCCCTTGACATCAATTCATCCAATTCTGTTTGGAGATAGGTAATCTGAGTTTTCACTTAAATAGTGATAGTTTATTTAAGAACCAAATACTTCCTTCCTCTTATTTTTTTTCCTTATATTAAGGACCAATTGGTTGTAAATTTTCATTAACTTTATATTTTTTCAATTTCTATAAAATCCTATAGTATATTATCAGTATATCTTGTCCCAATTTTGTGACACCAATTAAATAAAACATTCACAGTCCATTAGAGATAAAACTAGTATATGGGAATTATGGATAGTATCTTTTGTACCTCTACAATTCCTCAAGGAAATTACCCTCTTCTCCTTGATTGAATTTTTCAATTTTTCCTTCATTTTATTAGATTTCATAATTGTAAAGTACCTCTGAAATAATGATCCTTATAAATCTACTCAAATTTTTAATGATTTATCCTCTTGTAGGAGTAACCACCTACTTGAATCTCCCTTCAATACATTGGGGAATCACTTTAAACACAACTCATCATCATTGATCCACTTGATAAGGTAATAAATAGGTTTCCAACATGAAATAATTTATGAATGTGTTGGAATATTCCTTGTGAACACTATTAAAAGCTATTAATAGCTTCATATGGTGGTTTTTCAACTCATTTTACCTTTCTTTATGTGAGATATTGATTATTTTTTTAATAATTCTCACATAGGGTATTGAAAAATTATTCAATGTTCATGGAACATAGAGTAAATTCTACAGGTTTTTATTATGGATTTATTATATATTGATTCCATATCAAGAAGAATATTTATTTCCATTAATTTACGTACTTCATATTGGGTGAAATCGTACTTCCATGAATATGCCTTAAAAAATTAAAATTAGTAGATAAAAGGTGGATTAATGAATTACAATCAATGTTTCAATACTAAAATTAAAATGATAGTAATAGTAGTGAATTCATGGGTGTTTCAAATCTATTAAATAATAAAATTAATTATAGTTTTTACTATTTTCATGTTTTGGTGTTTTGTGACTTTTATCTAATGATGGACGAAAATAAAGGGAAAACTAAACATATACCTATAAATGATATGGAATTTTGGTTATATATAATGTGATCAAAAGTACTAGTTACTATAGGGTGATATACATATTGATAGGTTTGATTTATTCAATACTCTATTTATGATTAATTAATTGAAAACACAAATTTAAGGTGTTTTGTGTGTGAGACATGCCAATATCAAAGTGATTTTGGTATTTTAATATTTAATTTGTGTTCTTTAGTGAATTTATAGTGGATATAAGTAATTTATAAAATACAAAAATAACAAAATGAGGATAAATTTAATATACGAATGAGTAGAAAATTGGGAGTGGTAATCAATCATTGGAATCATACCAAATAAATTACCCAAAAAATTATATTGGTAGCATCATAAATCCCTCTTACTCTACTCTTATGGTACCCTATAGATTTACTAATAATTTCATGATTCCTTCAATGGTTTCTCTTGTCTATCCTGAGTAATGATTAGGCTCTAATTTCTTGTATTTTGATTCCAAAACACCCCTAAGACTCCCCTCTATCAAGATTTAGGGATCATTATTAAGTGGTATTTTTGGGCGTCAATTATGATTACCTCACTCATCGAATCATATAACTAATCAATAATAGGTTAGAATAATAAATAATCAATCATAAATAATGTTAAATCTAGAATTCAAAATATACACAGTATAGAAAACTTATTATAATCCCATGATAGCCCAAAAAATGATTATCCTGGAATCATTAAAGAAATTAAGAAAAAGTTAGGAAAGAAGATCCATCTCATGGTATATCTTGGCCTATGTCCTCCTTAGTTTCAATAGATCCTCCCCAAGCCTAGAGATAATATCCCACCTAGTGAATTAGCACTAATGTTTCATTTTCCCCCATCCAATATTAAATGAAATTTCAATGGTAAGGGGATCCTTAATAAACCTATTCATTTCAACCAACATTTTTCCTCCCTAAACTAAAGTAAATCTATTCATGGTCCCTTGTTCCTTCATATAATTCATGGTCCACCAATATTCCTAAAGGCCTATCCTTGTTGACTTAGGTGTCCATGAGTTTGGTTGGTGGTTTATGTTTGAACCATGGTTTTTCATAGCTGGAAATGGTGTGTTTTTGTGTTTGTTGTAAATCCAAACTCAGGTGATCAAGGAGTTCTCAAGACAAGTGTTTTTACAGTGAAAATTACTTCAATGATTAAGGTTACATTATTTCCTAGTATTTTCCAAATTTTTGGGATCCAAAATTTGGAGGATGGAGAAAGCTTTTTTTAACACCTGAATATTTTTCATGAAAAGGAAAAAAAATTGCACTCAAGGGTGAAAGTGTTCTATAAACTTTTACTTAAGTGAAGCTTCAAGACCATTACATCAAAATACGGCAAAGTAAATAGTTGTGTGCAATATTTCAATTGCATGAAATAAGCATTTGTGAAACATGGGAGGAGTCTCATGCACCCATTAAATAGTTATTGAGTTTTCTCACTATAGGAGATGTCAAAATCAAAAAATTAGTGTAGGAGAAAAGTTACATACATAGTGGAATCTGTGTAAGGAACATTCATGCTAAAGGTGAAGTAAAAAAAGGTTCAATTAAGGAGGAACTTTGTGTGCATAGTGGAAGGCACACATGGAACTTTATCACTAAAGGCAACATCAAAATGAAAATTTTAGAATAGGAGGGAATTTTCATGGGAAGTCAAAGTCGCATAAGAAACTTTTTTGTAGGTTATTTCATGTCTATAAATTTGCGCCTACCCAATTCATTTGAAGTAAATTTTCTAATGAAGATCTGATTCCTCTACCACATGAAAGACTTGTACACCATAGATTTCTGTGAAGTAGACTTGTGTTCATAATGTTCCCTGTGTTTATGAAGACCAAGTGAAACCCATGAGTTGTTTGTGTGAGAGTTAGAGTTGTGTGATAATTATACTTGCGTGACAAAACCAAAAATTTGTGAGCAAGTATCGATGTTGTTCGCAAGGGCTCGAGTGATACAATTAGGGGGTTTTGAATATCTTTTTTGATTGATTGGTTCTTTAAATTTCATCAATTTAGAACTATGGTTAAATGAGTATATCATTATAATCATGGATAGAGACATAAATGCCTAAACTTTTTAATTGATCTTTAAGTTGTTAAACTGAGTAAGACTTCACCCATAGTAGTGATCTAGGGGGTATATAGAAGTGTTATGAGGGATGTAGTGTTCTATCACTATGATTTGTGTAAATTATGTTTTCCAAGCAAAGGGTCATTGTTTCTGGTCTTCTATATTCCATAATAACTAGTGAATATTCTTGGATTTTGGTAAGACTGATAGACTTTCGATGTATTCTCCTTGGACAATCTGTTAGTAGTGAACCAAGTAAAACTGATGTGTTGTGTCTCTACATGTGAATGTTTAGTAACAGAACAATTCCATCATATTAGTTTTAAATGTTCCTACCAATGTGGGAACAAGATCTGAGGATTTAAAATAAAATATTGACACCTTGATTCACACCTCCCCTCTTAGGGTGTTATGGGGTCCTACAAGTTGTATCATAGGGTACATTTTATTGGTATTAAATATATCCTTTTTTCTTTTCAAGGATAATTAAATAAATTTTAGGGGAGTCCCCCATATTTTATGGAAGAAACTTCTATATATCAAAGAAAACAAAGATATCTCATATGATATCCCTTAGGATGGAAGTTCTTTTTTCACTTTTTAGGGGATTCATCTCACTGATGTGACATGTCTTTTTATGAATGAAACAGACATTAAAATTCTTGATGTTGATGCAAAATAAAAAATTTCTCAAACTACAGCACTTTTTGATCAAATATATTTGAAGGAGATGAGTTCCACTACATAAAATCCCATATGGGAAAAATTCAAAAATATATATTAAGGAGATAGAAAATTAAAAGAGAACTAACTTCAAGTATTTCACAATCAGTTTGATAATGTGAAAATTCATTCAGATGAAAATTATTATAGATTCTTTAATCTCATAACTAAATTTTTTAGAGATATTAAAGTACTTGAGAATAAATTATGTATATTGGAATTATGAAGAAAATATTTGGAAGGATCCCACCTATGTATAATCCAAAATTATCATTCCTTGAGGATAGATATCTATCTAATATTTCTATTTATGATCTGCTAAAAATTCTGGTAATTTATAAAAGTAGAATCAAACTAGAAAATGTATCCACTCGAGTAAGTAAATGAAATTAAATATAATAGAAAAAATTGATATTTCAAAATTTAGTGATGATGAGGAAGAATAAATTATTTATTTATTTTCCATGAAATTATAGAGGAAAAAATAGATTTTAAGGAAATATTCCTTTGGATTTTTTTCATTTTTGTAAATTAGGTCACATTGTTTCTCAATGCCCAAGGAAATTTGATGATGTAGAAAGTGAAGATGAAATCATGCATAATCATCAGAATAGTTTCTCTAAAAAGTTACTTCAAATCAGGAAATAAGTTTCATAGAAATAACTTCATTTACAAAGAATAATAGGATAATAATTGAATTTTATAGGATGAAAAACTAGAGTTTAAATCTAAACCTGAAGTTTCCATGATGGATATAATTGGAAAGGTATAACTGAAAAAAATGAAGTTTATTAGATTATTAGTTTTGTTTATCTCAAGGTGGGACTTGAGGGTGATATTTATGATATTTACAATCCAATAAATAGAAATAGAAATATAAGGGTTTTATAGAAAGATTCATCAGAGTTTATTGATCATATTGAAGAATAATTCGATCAACATGAATGAGAGTAAGAAGAACCTTCAACAACTCTTGAAATCTAAGAATAGGTTATGGAATTTAAACTAAAAATTTACGAGTAAGATAAACCCATAAATGACCTTACATTAATACTCCAGGAAAATGATAAGATAGTTAAGGGACTTGAAGAATAATTTTTTATCTTAAATATGAAACTAAAAACTGAATCAAACTCAAAGGAAACAAATATTAAATTAAAATTTGGAAGATTCTCAGAGGTAGAGCTATTATAAAGATCTAAATTTTGTTTTCAAGTAGTATATAAGGAATTTAATGATAAAATATCCATATGTATGGGGAAAAGTAGAATTATCTATGACATAGAAACATCAATGGTTGGGAATAAGATGAACCAAAATGAAGGGAAGATAAAATTTGGACATATCATAAGGGTGTTGGATATCTCAAAAAATAATGCTTCGAACTAAATAGAAAATAGAGCTAAAAATAATCCTCAAGTATCACAAAAGAACTACTTGTCAAATACCATTACACAATTTGGTGGAATGTAGAGAAATGGAAGTGATAATATTTTTCCCCATATGAAATTTCAATTATATGGCTTTCTGGGTCATACCTTGTCTTACTATGAAGAGGAGAGGAGCTATCTGAATGGGGAATAATCTAAATGTTAACAAATGAGAATGATATAATATCCTTCATCATATAGAATAAATAGTTTCTATAGATATTTTCTCACCATTTCAACTATGTCCAAAAATAAATTAATTGCAGGTAGAGGAAAGGAAGGAACAATACCTACCAAACTCATAGACAAGTCAATACCCATCAACCAAGCATAGTTACTCTTGAAAATATGTATTCTCCTATGAAAGAAGAATATTTTTATGATGAACTCATGCCTAGTGAAAATATATTAGAATTTTAATCATTATCCTCTACTCAATCAAGTACCACATTGATGGAAAAAATGTTGATCAATAAATCCAATCTAGTAGACATAGCTTTCAAAGCTACAAAACAGAGTGGAATCTAGATTCTTGATAGAATTCTCATCCCACATGACAGGAAATTTATATTTGGTGAAATATGTTAATAAAAGGGTTGAGGGAATTGTGATATTCAGAAATGATGGTGTTTTAATGATCAAGGATAGTGGAAATAAAGAATTGGAAAATGATGAGCTAAGGAAAATTGAAGTTCTCAACATTTATGGTTTTTATCAAAATCTCCTAAGTGTGGGTCAACTTTATTACTCAGGACTGATAGTGACATTTTATCATAATGGTTTTACTATAAAAGAAAATACAGGTATTTATCTCATGAATGGATTCAAAGTAGATGAAAATTTAAACTAGGTTTACAGTAAAGAGAAAACTTGTAATATAATAATTAAAGAAGAAAACAACTTATGACACTGAATTTTGGGTCGCATTAATCAATAAGGAATGGAACATATGTATAATCTTAATATATTTTTCTACATTCCCAATATAAAGTGTGATCAAGAAAAAACATGTTATGCATGGATGTGAGGAAAGACAGTTAGAAGTTCATATCATCCAAAGAACAAAAGGGAATCGAATCTTTTTTATCTTATCCACACAGAGATATGTCATCTAATGAACGTGGATGGAACATATGGTGAGAGTAACATCGTTATTTATATTGATTATTATATTATAATTCATTATGTGATGATTATTCATAGGAAATGACAAGTGTTTGATTGCATAAAGAGCTATCATCAAAGAGATGAGAATGAAACCAGTTGCATGATCAAGATTCTACAATCTGATAATTGGGGATAATATGAATCCATTGAATTTCCAAATTACCTCAAAAATTATGGGATAAAAAATGAGGTGTCTGAAGTTATAAACCCTAAACAAAATGGGTTTTTTGAACATTGAAATCAACCGGTGAACAATATAAATATAGCTATGTTGATTGAGAGTTGTGTTTCTCGTCATTACTGGAAAGAGGTCTTTATAGTATTAGTGTAAACTCAGAATCAAATAGGTATTTTTATAGAAGAAATTAAGACAATATAGGATATATGGTTTAGAATGGATACTGCTCTGAAGTATTTTATTGTTTTTTGATGTAAATTTTTCATTAAAAACAAAGAAGGATATCAAGGAAATTATGGGGATGCAGCAAATGAGGGATTATTTCATGGATATTAAATGAAGAGTAAATCCTACAAATGCTACAATAATCATCTTAGACAGATTGTAGAGAGAAATGATTTGAATATCATTGAGGATAAAACCATAAATACCTTGAGGATCCCATACATTGACATGATTGAAGATGAAGAAGAAAATTGAAAAGGGACAGAATCAAAATTAAAAATAGTGGAAGGATTGAAAAACATTCAAGGATAACAAAATATTTTTTGTGATAATAGTTTCCATGACTACATGGTTCCAAGAATATTGGGGATTTATAGAAATTACAAGCCCCCAACTATGACTTTTGAGGTTTTATGGAAACCACCCATGCATAATTTTATTAAAGTCAACGCGGATGGGGAATCAAAAAGGAATTTGGGCCCAATGGGTTGTAGTTATATCTTTCATGATCATGGTGGAAAGATCATGGGATGTTTCTATGGATCATGTCTCATGGATTCTTCTCTAGAAATAGAAATGCTAGTTTTCATCATGAAAGTCTCTTTTTCTCATTCTATGGGATGGAAAAACTTGAGGATTGAATGTTATTCAGTGGTAATTTTACAAGCCAGTAGAAATGGTATACTTCACTTATCATGGAGACACACTAAAAAATGGATTGAGTGTATAAAAAATCTAACAAGCACCAATTTTATTATCACACATAACAACTAGGAAGAAAACTATGTAGAAGATTTCCTTTCCAACACGGGGATTGATATGGCTCCCACCTGGCTTAAATAGCTCCCTTTGGACCTAGTTTCATTGCATATAAGGGGTTCTAACAATATTACTACCTTAAGACTTTTTCAAAATGTTTTTATTATATTAAATGCCTTGGACATTTTATCCAAGTGACCTATTAAAAAACAATGTGATTATAACAAAGTGGATATTAACAAACAAATTCAATGAGCATGGAAACGTGATCAAAAACATGCCATGCTTGTTGTATAAAGTCTATACACATATTGAAGGCATTGATTTTGAAGAAAAATTTTCCCCATTAGCTAGACTAGAGTCGATAAGGATTTTCCTTACCATGAAAATTCCAATAGGTTACAAAGTCTATCTAATAGATGTAAAAATGGAATTCTTAAATGGGGTTCCTGAATAAGAATTATATAGTGAACAACCAGTTGTATTTTGGATTGGAAATAATGAAACAAAGGTTTTTAGATTAAAGAAGGCTCTATATGGACAAAATTAGGAACCATGAGCATGGAATTCTTGACTGGATACTGTTGTACCTCTCGTACCCCTCGTGGTTTAATTTTCATGATCACAATCACTCTCTTATTTATCTAATCTTGTTTTAAGTGTTTTTGGATGATAGGCATGATTTCAGGTTGCCAAGGAATTGGGCCAAGAAAGCCAGAAGGAAAAAGTGGACTGATTTCAGTCCACCGGCCAACCGGTGGATGACCACCGGCCAGCCGGTGGAGTCTTGACAGAAGGCATTCTCCTCTGTCCAGACCACCGGCCAACCGGTGTCCCATCACCGGCCAGCCGGTGGAACCCAGACAAAAGGGACACCTACTGTCTCACCACCGGCCAACCGGTGGCCTCCTCACCAGCCATCTGGTGGTGCCTGGGCAGAAGGCTCCTCCTTTTTCCAAAGCACCGGCCAACCGGTGGCCAAGCACCGGTCAGCCGGTGGAGCCAGTCAAACTAGCCGTTGGGCTTTGACCAGACTTGTCCACTTGACTCCCAACGGCTCCGAAGGCCTCTCCAACGGCTCTGAAGACCCCCAAAGGCCATTTGAGGGTTCCCCCTCTATAAATAAAGGACTAGGAAGCCCCGAAAACAAATGGTAGCCCACGGGAACATTTTTCGATCACTTGGAGAACCACCGGCGCATTCCTCCAAGGAACTCCAATTGCTCCAACCCTTTTCCACATCCAAGGAGCATCACCATAGAAGCTTGGGAGCGCTCTTCATCAACTCCAATCAATCCATTGGCACCCAAGACTTCTCCACATTACGGTTTTTCTTGTTTTAATTATTTTGAGCATCAATTTGGGTTTGTTCCTACAAACCCCTCTTTCTCTCATCCTCTCTTTGTTTGGGTTTTCACACCACCTTCAAGGTGTGAAGAGGTTAGTCAAGCCTTCCCTTTAAAAGGCTTGAGTCATAGGTGAGCTAGCCTTCACCTGTAAGAAGGCTAGTGGGTTCTTGCTCAACCATTAAAAGCAAGTGGGTTCTTGCTCAACCATTAAAAGCAAGTTGTAATAGGTTCTATACTACCTTAAAGTCTAGTGGGTTTCTTGCTAAAACCATTAAAAAGAAAGCGGTAGTAAATCTCTCAACGGTTGAGTTGGGAGAGGAGACGTAGGCTTGGGTTTAAGCCGAACTGCGTCATCAAGTTTTGTGTCTTGCCTCTTTTATTTCCGCTGCACTTTTAACTTTGATTTTAAATTGTTAATTATTTTTTAAAAAGGCAATTCACCCCCCTCTTGCCATCACTCTCCGACCCAACATTTGGTATCAGAGGCAAAATTTGAGTAATACCTTCACTGGTTTCAAATTCAAGATCCTCTGTGATGGCTTCAACTTCTTTCTCCCCTGAAGGCTATTCTTTGGGTCGTGCTCCATTCTTTGATGGAACCGACTATACTTATTGGAAAACCCGCATGACCACTTTTCTTAGAAGTATAGGTTATCCTATTTATAAAATTGTCATGCATGGTTACTCTCTCTCTTCTCCCAATGAATCCAAATGGACTCAAGCCGATATTAAAAATTTCGAGCTTGATGGAAAAGCCATGAACTCTCTTCATTGCGGCCTTGATCGTAATGAATTCAATCGAGTTTCCACATGCACTTCATCTCATGAAATCTGGAAACTATTGGAGGTTACCCATGAGGGGACCAACAAAGTTAAGGATACTCGATTGGATATGTACCGTCAAGATTTTGAGTCTTTTACCATGCATCCATCTGAAAATATAACTGAAATGTTTACTCGTTTTACTGACGTTTGCAATGGAAGAAAGTCCCTTGGTGATGATGTGTCTGCAGAGATGATGGTCAAGAAGATCCTTTGGATCCTACTAAGCTCATGGGCACCAAAAGTCACGGCAATCCAAGAAGCAAAAGACATCAAGAACATGTCGGTCGAAGAGCTCATCGGATCCCTCATGACCTACGAGATCACCATGAGGAGGCAAGCTGAAAAGGAAGGCAAACCGATCAAAGTTCCAAAGAACATCGCCTTCAAAGTTCAAAAAGAAGAAAGCTCCTCCTCCTCATCGTCTTCCTCTTCAAGCAGCGATTCAGAAATGGAGAATCTTGCCCGCAAAATGCACAAATTCATGAAGAAGCACAAAAAGAAGAAATCCCGCAAGGCTCAACCCAACGAAAAATCCGAGCCCGAGGTAACATGTTACGGGTGTGGCAAGAAAGGCCATTACAAGCCCGATTTTCCACTCAACAAGAAAAAGTCCAAGCAAAAGGAAAAGAAGAATGCATTCAAGGCCACATGGAGTGATAGCTCCACATCCTCCTCCTCCTCCTCCTCAAGTGACAACGGTAAAAAATGCCCAATGGCATTTCATGAGGTATCCTCTTCCGACTCCTCATCCTCTTGTTCTTCAAATTCTTTCAATCATTTATCTTATGAGGATCTCCAACATGCTAGAGATCAATTGGAGGAAGGATTTCACGAACTTTCTTCCAAATTTATTGCTTTAAAAAAGAATTTCAAAAAACTTTCTTCCGAAAAGGAACAACTTCGCAAAGAAAAGGAGGAGTTGTCCCTCAAGGTCCAAAACCTTCCCGATGTTGATTCTATGGAATCAACAATCAAGGATTTAAGGAAATTCCTAGCTAAGTTAACCGAAGGTGAACATAACCTCTCGAACCTCCTTGGTTCCCAATGCATATCTAGAACCACCCAAGGGCTTGGCTATTCCAAGCAAGCTTCCTCTTCCCATGCTCCAACTATTTTTCTTAGGGGGAGCTCCCAATATAAATTTTGCAACTATTGTAAAAAACCCGGGCACTTAATTTATGAGTGCAATTGCAAAAATGACCGGTTTGGAAGGCCCAAAATTATTTTCTTTAACGATGAATTTCATAGGAGAAGACCCGCCACTAGACAAGTTTGGATTGAAAAATCCCTTTTAGCGAGTCTCTCCGGGCCCAAATTTGTCTCGGTTTCAAAAACCTCTCCCCGGTGATTTTTTGTTTTTATTTTGGGGGAGTTAGGATTGTTTAAGCCTTTTTACTTTCAATTCAAAACTTTCAATTCAAAACTTTCAATTCAAATTTCAAAAATTTCAATTGGTTTAAAATCTCTATCTTGTTTTTCAATCCTTTCCCTCAATCAAGTTTTATGCCCGTGCTATTTTGATAATCACAAAGGGGGAGAAATTCTTGGTTGATTGGGGGAGAAATCTTTCTCTCATGCTTTGCTTTACTTTTCAATTTATCCTTTAAATCATGCCTTTAATTTCAGTCTTTTACATTGCTTGTTTTGGTGATTGTGATCATCAAAATAGGGGGAGATTGTTGTACCTCTCGTACCCCTCGTGGTTTAATTTTCATGATCACAATCACTCTCTTATTTATCTAATCTTGTTTTAAGTGTTTTTGGATGATAGGCATGATTTCAGGTTGCCAAGTAATTGGGCCAAGAAAGCCAGAAGGCAAAAGTGGACTGATTTCAGTCCACCGGCCAACCGGTGGATGACCACCGGCCAGCAGGTGGAGTCTTGATAGAAGGCATTCTCCTCTGTCCAGACCACCGGCCAACCGGTGTCCCATCACCGGCCAGCCGGTGGAACCCAGATAGAAGGGACACCTACTGTCTCACCACCGGCCAACCGGTGGCCTCCTCACCGGCCAGCTGGTGGTGCCTGGGCAGAAGGCTCCTCCTTTTTCCAAAGCACCGGCCAACCGGTGGCCAAGCACCGGTCAGCCGGTGGAGCCAGTCAAACTAGCCGTTGGGCTTTGACCAGACTTGTCCACTTGACTCCCAACGGCTCCGAAGGCCTCTCCAACGGCTCCGAAGACCCCGAAAGGCCATTTGAGGGTTCCCCCTCTATAAATAAAGGACTAGGAATCCCCGGAAACGAATGGTAGCCCACGGGAACATTTTTCGATCACTTGGCGAACCACCGGCGCATTCCTCCAAGGAACTCCAATTGCTCCAACCCTTTTCCACATCCAAGGAGCATCACCATAGAAGCTTGGGAGTGCTCTTCATCAACTCCAATAAATCCATTGGCGCCCAAGAATTCTCCACATTACGGTTTTTCTTGTTTTAATTATTTTGAGCATCAATTTGGGTTTGTGCCTACAAACCCCTCTTTCTCTCATCCTCTCTTATTTTGGGTTTTCACACCACCTTCAAGGTGTGAAGAGGTTAGTCAAGCCTTCCCTTTAAAAGGCTTGAGTCATAGGTGAGCTAGCCTTCACCTGTAAGAAGGCTAGTGGGTTCTTGCTCAACCATTAAAAGCAAGTGGGTTCTTGCTCAACCATTAAAAGCAAGCTGTAATAGGTTCTAGACTACCTTAAAGTCTAGTGGGTTTCTTGCTAAAACCATTAAAAAGAAAGCGATAGTAAATCTCTCAACGGTTGAGTTGGGAGCGGAGACGTAGGATTTGGTTTAAGCCGAACTCCGTTATCAAGTTTTGTGTCTTGCCTCTTTTATTTCCGCTGCACTTTTAACTTTGATTTTAAATTTTTAATTATTTTTTAAAAAGGCAATTCACCCCCCTCTTGCCATCAATCTCCGACCCAACAGATACTTATCTGAATAATATTGAATTTAAAATATGAGGTTTTAACCTTAATCTATATGTGAATAATTCTCATAAAGAACAATTTATGGTTCTTGCGTATGTGGATGATATTATTTTTGGTGGAATTAGGTAAGGATCAGTGTAAGAAGTTTCTAATAACATTAAATATGAATTTGAAATGTATATGATTTGTGAACTCACATACATTTTGGGGTTATGGGTGGTTTAAAAGAAATATTGTAACTTCATTTCTCACTAAAAAAATTCAAGAGTGCTAGTGAAGAAATTCAACAAGAATGACTCCAAAACAATGTCAACCTTGATTGATGTTGGGAAAAACTAGAAAACCAAAAGGATGGGACATCTGTGGATCCCACCCAACTTAGAAGAATCATTGGAAGATTATTATACATTATTTTTACATAACTAGATATAATCTTTGAAACGTTATTAATAGATCGCTTTCAAAGTAACTCGATGGAAGAGAATTTGGAATAAGTTGAATGAATCATTAGGTATATTCAAGGTGCTCTCGATTTGGGCTTATATATTGTAGCAATAAGAGATGATGAATTATTGGATTTTTCTAACACTAACTAGTATGGATATGTGGTAGATATAAATTACAAAAGTGGTGGAGCATTATTCATTGGAATCAAATATGTGGGTTGGTTGAGAAAGAAGAAAGAAATCACTTCTCTTAGTACAAATGAAGAAGAGTGTGTATCTATCATAAATGAAAGCACTAAGATATTGTGGATGAAGAAACAAATGACTGATATTGGTGATGAGTTGAAATAGTCTATGGTAATTTATTATGATAACAAGAGTGTGATTGATCTTATGGAGAATACAGTTCCTCACTTTCATGAAAAACATGTTGAGATCATATATCACTTCATCAAATTAAAATATGAATAAGGTATGATTAAAATAGAGAATGTTAGAACTGATTAACAAGTGGATGACATCCTTAAAAATACCTTGTTAGAACCAATGTTCATGAAACATTATTTGAACCTTAGTGTTCAGCCACCTCCCATTGCATGAGGAGGTTACAGTTCATCCCCTCAAACCATTTTTCTTTAACTTGTCTAATATGTTTGTGAAAGTGATGTAGGTTTATAGGGGAGATAAAATATAGGGGGTGTCTTTTTAGCACTAAATGAACAAATATAGGTTCTTTGAGTTTATTTTTAAAGGGTAGATAAGGGAATATTCAATGAGTTTTGGTGGTTTATAGGTTTTTTTAGTGGTCTATGGTGGCATGGAAGTATATTTTTGCCACTTTTATTTTCCAAAATGATATTTTATCATCTAGAAATAGAGTGATGGATGATTTATTTCATTCCTATTGGGTTTCTGATCAAGCTCAATTTTTTTATTGATTTTACCTTCATGTTTTCAATAAACCCAAAGGTGGTATTTTTGGAACCAAGGTTTTCACAGCTGAAAATGGTGTTTTTTTGTTGTAAATCCACATGGGTTTGATTAAATAATTTTCAATACAATTATTTTTACAATGCATATGGATTCAGTGTTGATGGTGTAATTATTTCCCAATTTTTGAAAAAACTTGGTCCCCAAATTTGGAGGATGGAAAAAGTTGTTTTTGAAAAAGGATGATTTTTCATGAAAATGAAAAAAAGTGTGCACATGGTTGAAGGTGTTCCCCAAACATGTGTATAATTTTTTGAGATAATCAAATCTAATTATGGAAAAGAAATAATTTTTGTGCAACATTTTAATTGCATGAAAGAAGGGTGTTTAGTGTCAATGAGTAGTTACGTGCACCTGTGAAATAGAGATGGAGTTTGTGTGTTAAAGGCGACATCAAAATGAAAATTTCCACATAGGAGGAATATTGTAAGGATAGTTGAAGGTTCATAAGGATATTTTGCATTAAATTTGGTATTAAATTAAAAAAAATAGTGTATGATGAAATTTATACACACAACGGAAGCCACACAAGGAACTTGCGCACTAAAGGCGACATGAAAACAATAAAGTTCGGCATAAAAGAAATGTTGATCATGTAGTGTAAGGAATGAAAGGGAATTTTTCATAGGTTCATCCATTTCTATAAGTAAGAGACTATCTTTCATGGGAAGTAAATTTTCCAATGAATATCTAGTGAATCTTCCACACAAAAGAAATGTGTGTCGCAGAGTTCCGTGAAGTAAACATTCATGCAAAATGTTCTTTGGGTTTATGAATCCCAATTGAAACTCATGAGATATTTTCACAAAATTTAGAGTTGTGAGAAAGTTAAAATTTTGAAACAAATCCAAAAATTTGGACACAAGTATATTTGTTGTGTTGAAGTTCTTGAGTTGTGTTACTAGGTGTTTTGAATTTCTTTTTTGATCGATCGGTTCTTTCAAGTACATCAATTCAAGACTATGGTTTAAGTAGTGTCTCAGGATAATCATAGATAAATATTTATATTCCCAACCTGTTGAAGCAACCTTCAAGTTGTTAAACTGAGTAAGACTTCACCCAAGGTAGTGACCTAGTGTGAGTTGATGGAAGTGTTATGAGGGAGGCAGTGTATTTTCCCTAGAATTCTTGTAAAGTAATTGTTCCTAATATAGAGTGATTTTTTTAGATCTTATTTATTCCATAATAAATAGTGATTAATTGTCTATTTAGGTATGAAATAAACACTATCATAGTTTTTAAGTCAATAATATTTCCTATAAATTCTCCATTACATTATATTTTGAAAATCACAAACACTTTTTCCTTAAAGATTATTTTCTTTCTCTATGGAAATTTATTTTCTAAAACCATAACATTATTTACTATGTTATGATTAATTTTAATTATCTAAGATTAACCATATTTTTTTTAAGAACAAATTACTTTAAGAATAATCAGATCCTTATAAAAACATTATAACCATATAGTTTCTTAAATAATGAGTCTCGCTATTTTTAGACTTCAAATTATCTAAAAATCATACTCTAAATTCTCTGAAAATCAAACTCTGAATTCTCTAAAATTAAAGCTCTGAATTTTTGAAAATTATACTCCGAATTCTTTAAAAATCAGACTCTGAATTCTCTGATAATCAGACTCTGAATTCTTTGAAAATTAGACTCTGAATTCTCTAAAAATCGGACTTTGAATTCTCGGAAAATCAGACTCCGAATTCTCAAAATTTTAGACACCAAAATCTCTAAAATTAAGATTATGAATTCCTCAAAATTCCAAATACTAATTCCTCATAATTCAAACTCTTAATTCCTCATAATTCAAACTATGAATTCCTCAGAATTCAGACTCCGAATATCCATTATTCTTGAATCCGATTGTTCATATTTTTTAGACTCTAATTCTCAATTCCTTTAGAATCTGATTAAATATTTTTCTTATAGTTACCTCATTTCCTTAAAGTAGCATTTCATTTTATCAGATCCTATTCAACTTAAGGTTCTTAAACTTAAGAACATTTTTATTACATGTTATAATTACTTACATATGATTATGTTACAATGGAACTATGCCATACAATCTTTTTAAAACTAACCATTTGTTGATTCACATGTATCCAGGTCCCTCGAATATTTAAGGAAAAATATGACCGTTGGAGGAGGGTGCTGACTGTTGGAACCTTCACCTATAAATACCACATCCATTTGAAAATATTGACATATCTAGATATTATATGTCATGATGTTGTGAAGTGATTTCTAGATAGAGACTCTTGTGCCTTGTGTAATCTATGAACATCTTGTTCAGCTATGAAAAACTTGTTGAACCTACTTAGTGTGACTCCGATTATTGTTTTGTACAATCTAGGGATTCCAGGAAAAGGAAGTCAAATCTTCCTACTACCTTAATGTTTGAGGACTTCTAGGGATAGGAAGATTTAGGTTCTAACTACTTTAAATTTCAAGGGTTTGAGGGGATAGCAATACTAGCATCGATATTCTTATCAAGGGACTACCCTAGTGTGGGTAAGATAGAATTTCATTAAAGTATTAATCAAGGGACCTTTATCCAAGGTTGTTGTATACCCTTATCTTTGGGTTAAAAGATTTTATACTTGTTTACTTGTTATTCTTACATGTTTTAATACCACATTATTTATTTAAATAAATAAAGTATAACTTTCTTATACTTTCTTATATTTGTATACTTTGATAAATAATATTAAATACACTTTAAGGTAGAATCTTTCCCTAAGATAAACTTTCTTAAGTTTATTTAAGATAATTTTTTTTAATTATAGGTTCTTTATAATTGGACCTGGGCCCTTCCAATTGTACCTTTGTTTAATAACCAAATAGGGTTTGTGAATTTACTTTTTTTAACTTTGTTAAACATATATTTTCTTAATGTTAAAAGAGAAGGTTTTTAAACTTACAATTCACCCCCGCCCCTTGTAATTGAGCATCTACATCTATATTTCAATCCAACATGAGTATGCTCCTGGGACTATCCCTTAGTGGTGCACCAAGTAAAAATGATGTGTTTCCTCACTGTAAGTTAATTTTTAATAAGTAAATGATTACATCAAACAAGTTTTACAAGTTCTTAACAATGTGGGAACAAGATCTGATGATTTAAAAGAAAAATTCCACACCCTGATTCACCCCTCCCCTCTCAGGGTGTTCTGGGGTCCTAAATTTTATGGGTTAAAACCATTTTTATTCTTTAATCCAAGTTTTTAACAAATAATTCCAATATATATCACAACAGAAACAACTCACTTTTTAACACCTCAAATACATAAATTGGAAAATTAGTGCCACCAAAAGTAGTCCTCAATAAAATATTTTCAATTATGATCATAATTCAAAGGTTTTCAAGAAATAAAATGTATAAATTGAATTCTTATTCTAAAAATAATAAAAACTTTAAATATATAATTATTTATTAAAAAAAGAATAAAACTAAACAAATTATATAAAAATTATTATTGAAAATAAATGAAAAAAATAAGTTACCCAATCATACTCTATTGGTCAAATAATCAATGCCCAAAACATCACCTCCAATCAAGCATCACCATAAGCCAACACCGAGGACATATTCATGTGAACTACCTATTCAACTCCCTAGTGTCTCTCCCCATACAACTAACTTCCCTAAATAATTGTTATAAAGAAACTATAAAGTCATGGGAATTCCATGTAGATTTTTTTTAATTAAATGCAATTATTACAAGTCTGCAAAAATTGATGGCACATAATTCTGAGGCCCAGAGATCCAGGAATGAATTTATGAACTTTTTTTAAGGTTCATTTAGTAAACATGCGAGCGGTGATTTATAACTTTTGAATTGGTGCATGGATTAAAAATCTAAGGGCACCATTGAATTTGTAGTGCTGGGATTTTCATAAGGAAGAATAACATTTTTTGGAAAATGTTGGCAGAAAAATTTAATTTTTGGACTTTACAAAACAAAATAATAAAATAACTCAACGATTTATTTTATTTCTTTCTTTGTAACTGATGAGCGATGGTGCTAGAGCTGCTGGGTTGTCAGGCTATTTAATATCTGGTTACACTTTCTTGTGTAACCATACCATCGAGAGATTAGTGGGTTCATTAATTAAACTCATTAGTGAACCACGTTAATTGTGTGATGAGTTAAACTCTAGTTTCTCTCTATTTAATCAAATCTTGGGAATAGGTTTTGGGATAGCTACGAAAGGAGGTACTGAAGTAACGTCGGAGTCTTTCTTCTCTAATGAATAATGGAGATTGATTGATGGTCATTGGAGGAATCGATGGGCGATGGCGAACGTTGATGAGAAACTATAGACACGGACCCTTCTTCCTCATGTGTAGCGCCTTACAATGAATTCAACACAGGGGTTTGTATTTATTTTATTTATTTTATCTACTCTTGAGGATGTCTAACCCTTTACTTGTTATAACGCTAACATGGTGGGCATGCGCCAAACCAAACAAGGCATGAACCCACCTCCAATGTTACTTTTATTAAGTTCTTCATGGGAAACCAACCAAAACAGCGGAAACCGGAAGCTGCATCTGGCTCTCAATGGCCACGGGAAGGTGGCAGCACCTAAAGTCACCATGGCGGATGAAGGGGCAGTCGGCCATTATCGGCCACATTGACAACGATAGCACACCGCAGCAACGCACCGTAAAGGAGGGCCGTGGCTCTGAGCCATGGAGAAAGATTGGGGGACATCATCGGCCGCGTTGACATCAGGTGGCATGTCGCAGCAGTGCCATGCGGAGGAAGGTTGTGGCTTCGAGCAATGGCAGAGGGTGGACCCAGGCCCCGCCAGTTCCACAGGTAACCGGACTGAGAGGACCGGCCAACTAGAGCGGACCCCCACACCAGCCAGCAGACCGGGCAGTTCCTCGACCCGGTGGGTTGTGCCCATTCAGGTGGTCCAGGCACATCGAGCTAGGTCGAGTCGGTCCAACCAGGGCGGACCGGACTCAGACCCACTTACGGCCCAGTTTCTCTTAAATGGGAATATATCTTAAAACAGACATCTGTAGGATGAACCGTCTATGGTGTTGGAATCCTTTAGATTAGATGGTCTGTTTAAGATGCTCCAATTTAGTTTTAGAGAAAGTTGGAATACATTCGGGTTGGATCGAACCCAAATACAACCTGACCCTTGGCACTAAAATGCCTATAACATACAGACGGGGCGTCCGATTGATGCAACGTCAGTTGCGTTGGAACCCTTATGACATTATGTTTCATTGAGTTACTTATTCATGGGACTTCATGGTGGTTGAGATATGACCAATGGATTGAGGATCGGATCCTCCCGTAATCAAGCATGTTAGTGCAGGAATCCAATGGATGGTTGGGATGTGAAGAAAAAATATTGATCATGTGTGGGTCAACACCTAGCGATCCTATGTGGGTCAGCATTTATTGAACTTGTGTGGGTCGTCACTTAGAGATCCTATGTGGATCAACATCTATCAATCCTGTGTGGGTCAGAACCTAGAGATCCTGTGTGGTTCAGCATCTATCGATCCTGCATGGCTTAGCGCCTAGCTATTTTATGTGGGTCAGCATCTATCAATATTGTGTGAGTTAGCGCCTAGGTATCCTATTTGGGTCTACATCTATTGATCCTGTGTGGGTCAACAGTAGAGACCCTTGACAGAATAAGATGATCTAGCTTTACGACTAATCATTTGTACTTCTACACTTAATTTATATACCTGGTGTGAGATTTCTTTTTCTTTGTACTTGTGATTGAGATAATGATTTGTGGTTATTCCTTTTTGGAATTCTGAGAGACCTTCGGGGGTATTGGGGTCCCTACTGAGTATTATTATACTCACCCCTCCACATGCTTCTCCCGCAGCTTGTTGTGTCTTGTGCAGACGATGGTCAGCTTTGACAGAGACTCGAGGAGCCAGGACTTGACGGTGTACGGAGGTGACCAATTGACGTGGAGAGCTGTAGTGACGAGTTGTACCTACCCTTCATGTATGATCCTTATAGGGATATCTCAAGATCTATTTTTTCCTTTTACCTGTACTTCCATTTCAGTTAGGCTTGTATTTTGGCCCCTTATACTTTCAGTACTCACTTTTATATTCAGTTGAGGTTTTTAGTTGTGGTTGTACATTTCTTCTTCTATTGTGTTATACTTGTGCGTAGTGTTCCCTATCTATGTGTGTACAGGTTTTGAGACAATTCCTTCTCTTTTTAGGGATATACCTTTCCGGTGTTAGTCGTTAACCCCTGGCCTATAGAAGGCAGGCTTGGGGTAGTCACAGCACAGGCCCTGGGAGACGTATCGTGACAAAGTGTTATCAATGGAGTCGGTTCTACTAAAAAACAAAGACTCTGATCTTTTAAATAAGGAAAGAGTGTTAAGTGTTTTGAGTATAGTTTCAAGTTTGGGGAGTCCATTGTTGGTGTGGTGGATGACGTATCCATACACCAGGACCCTTAGTTCTGATTTTCCACTTGATATATGAAAACACTGATTGCATGTGTTTTTTAAATGTTTTTTCTTCTTTTGATCTCTTTTGAGTTAGATCACTAGGTATAACTTATTGATTATGGTGCACCTATTTCTTTATAGGATGTTTCCATGTAGACAGTCGATCAGGATTCTAGAGAGCGTACATGATGATGGCCCACCAAGCGATGAGGCTTCGGTGCAGGGTCCTCTTACAGCGATGGTACCTTCGAGTGGTGTACCAGCAGCACCACTACCCATAGGGAAGCATATTCCACCAGCCCCACCAAAGGACCATGCACGCCAACTGATCATGTTGTAAGAGTTTTGGATATATAGGCCTCTGAGGTTTCAAGGTGAGATAGATTCCCAGGTAGCTGAGGTCTGGCTGGAGGTCGTAGCATGGGTTTTTCATTTGGTTGAGACAACAGCAGACTAGATAGTGATCTTAGATACTAGAAAATTTCAAGATAGTGCAGTGAGATGGTGGAGCCTGATGCTCCAGACACACGAGGAGGCGACCCTCACCTCGTTGGACTTTGATATCCTCTTTAGGGCAGAGTTTGTACCAGAGACACTACAGTCTGTATGTATTCAGGAGCAACTTCACTTATAGCAGGGAAACCTGATAGTGTCCTAGCACTCTGAAAGACTCACTGACCTCTCCTACTACTCCACCGACATGGTATGGGACCCTTTCATTAGGGCCCGGACCTTTGAGCAGGGTCTTCTATGGGAGGTCAGAGTATCGATGATATTGCTCAATATCCCGACGCAGGCTGGAATGCTTGAGCAAGGGCTATTGGTGGAGAGCTTCCTAGCTTATTAGGAACCGACATTGAGAGCCACCATTGGCCGATAGGTGGCTGAGTAATCTGCAGCAGGTAGTAGGCAGAAGAAACAGGGGTCCAATTGGGCCAGAACTTCTGGTGGACGACCCCAGGATGTAGAGTTGTAGGTGCGGAGCTCACAGGATAGAGGAGGTCAACAGAGGATTAGACTGTGCTACACATACAGCGGGCAGGGTCACATGGCTCGTGACAGCCCAACCCACCTTGCTAACAATCATAATATGGTTGATGGACCACCAAGATAGCAATATATATTCGAGCAAAAAAAGGTCCATAGGGTGGCAGACGTGGAAGATGAGTTGGTCGTGGAGCAGGCGGTGGACGACGGTTTGAGGTTCTACCGCCACCACCTCCCTGAGGTCCACCCAGACCTCAGGGGGCAAGTGGATAGTGACGAGATCAGATTCAGCAAGCTAGGGCCTATGATCATGGCACTCCAGATATAATTTATGGTACAATCTATGTCTCTTCCACTCTAGTTGCAGTACTTATAAACAGAGGTTCCAGTCACTCTTTTATTTCCATGGCTCTCGTTTAGAGATCGGAGATTCTAATGGATTCATTATCTCAGTCCTTGTGATTATATAATCATATGGGAGAGGATTTGATGATTACGTAATGGTTCCAGAAGTGTGAGAATACTCTAGGAGGTGAGAGATTCGGCTGGGATCTCTTAGTAGCAGAGTTGAGACCTTACGATGTCATCTTGGGTATGGACTGGTTATCCACGGTCCATTCTCATATTGACTTTTTTAGGTGCAAATTGCAGTGTGACTGTGAGTATGGGACCTGGTTTTCCTTCCTCTATGAGAAGGTAACCTTTTCATCTCATGATGGACTTTCTCGAAGGATGGTGCATCCGATCACTTTTCAGTTGGCAAGCCATAACCTCGGAGTAGTTGACAAGAGGAGTCTGAGTTATCCTATATTGGTAGACTAGTATGCTTATGTCTTCCCTGATGAAATTTTGGGTCTACCTCCTCACAGAATGGTAGACTTCTACATTGACCTATACCCTAGGAAGGAACTGATATCTACACCCGCATATCGGATGGCTCCCGCAGAGCTTCATGATTTGAGGGTACAATTGGAGGACTTGTAGGATAAGGGGTTCAAAAGGCCCAGTGTTTCTCCATGGCTAGCCTTGATTTTGTTCGCCAAGAAGGCAGACGAGAGTTTGAGGCTTTGTGTGGACTATCGTCACCTGAACCAGGTGACCGTGAAGAAAAATTATCCACTCCCAAGGATTGATGATCTCTTCAATCAGCTGAAGGGAGCTCGGTGGTTTTTGAAGATAAACCTCAGATCAGGCTATCATCAACTTAGGGTATGATAGGAGGATGTACCGAAGATGGCCTTCATATGCCCGTATGGACACTACGAGTTCTTGGTGATGCCTTTAGGCATGACCAATTCTCCATCAGTGTTCAAGGGGCTCATGAATAGGATCTTCCATCCTCACCTCGATCACTTTGTGGTGGTTTTCATTGATTAAATATTGATCTACTTGGTGTCAGAGGAGGAGCACGCTATGCATCTGCATATAGATCCAGATACACTCTAAGAGAACCAACTTTATGGAAATCTCTTGAAGTGATAGTTATAAATATGGGATGTCCGCTTTCTGGAAAACGTTATCTTAGAGGCTGGATTTGCGGTGGATCTAGCGAAGATAGAGGCAGTTCTTTCTTAGGATTCACCCAGGAGCGTGACTAAGGTGAGGAGTTTCCGGGGGTTGGTTTGGTAATACTAGAGGTTCGTACCTGACTTTTCTAGAGTAGAAGCACCCTTGTTATCTTTGAAAATGAAGGGACATCCTTTCTTGTGGATAGAGAGATTCCAGAAGAGTTTTCAGGAGCTGAAGCGGAGATTGATGAGTGCCCCCATCTTGAGGCTACCAGAAGAGAGCGTTGGGTATGTAGTCTACTGCGACGAATTAGGGATCGGACTAGTATGTTTCATGATATAGGAGTATGTAGTGATAGCATAAAAATCATGATAGTTGAGGAATCATGAGAAGAACTATACTGCCCATGACCTGGATTTTTTGGCAGTGTCCTTTTCTTTGAAGATATGGTGGCACTACTTAATGGGTGAACGGTTTACCATATACTATGATCACAAGAGTCTCAGGTATATATTCTCATAGAAGGACCTAAACTTGAGACAGCAGTGCTGGCTATAGTTCCTCCAGGATTATGACTTTGAGATAGTCTATACTCTTGGGAAGGGGAATATTGTGGAAGACACACTCAACAGGAGGTCTATTTTACAATTGCTGAGTGAGGAGACATATCATCTAACTGCGTTACAGTTATCCTTCATGGATAGTTATGGAACATCTTACCACTAGTCTATTTTAGTTACTCCCCCACTCCTTCAGTGAGTCAGAGAGGCATAGCTTGGGGATGTTGACTGCAAGGCCCAATGTGCTGAGATATCCTCAGGATGGGATTCTGAAGTATTTTCTAAAGGTGGAGAGCACATCATCCTTTTAAAGGGACATACCATGGTACCAGTGATTCTACAAGAGGAGGTGTTGAGGGGGTTCCACACATCCCCTTTTGTGGTACATCATGGTTTGGAGAAGATGTACCAGGACCTCCGGCGTCAGTACTGGTGGCCAGGGATAAATAAAGCAGTGGCGGAGTTCATTTCACGATGCCTCACTTGTTAGAAAGTGAAAGCTGAGCACCAGGTTTCAGTAGGCTTGACTCAGCCACTTGAGGTACCAGAGTGGAATTGGAATGGAATCTATATATAATTCATGACAGGGCTATCACATACGTCCAGGGGCCATGATTCAATATGGGTGATCTTTGACCAACTCATCGAGTCAGACCACTTCTTACCCATTAGAGAGTTGAGATCAGTAGAGGGTTTGGGATGCCTCTACGTACAGGAGATTTTACGGCTTCACGAGGTGCCATCGATGATCGTTCCAGATAGTGACACTCATTTTAAATCTCAGTTGTGGATGGGATTTCAAGAGACATTCAGGACTGAGCTACTCTTAAGAACCACCTTTCACCCTAAGACAGATGGTCAAACAGAGCAGACCATACAGACTCTTGAGGACATGCTTCATGCTTGTGTCCCTGATTTTGGCCGCATTTGGGAGTACCACCTTACACTCATGGAGTTTTCATTAAAACAACAGTTATCACTCCACCATCGGTATGGCATCGTTTGAGGACATGTACGGGTGACCACTCAAATCACCTCTATACTAGACAGACCCAGGGGAGTCAGCACTAATGGGTCCAGAGTTGGTACGGGCTACCACTGAGAAAGTGCAGATCATCCAGGAGTGGATGAAGACTACACAGAGCCGACAGAAGTCTTATTCCATTAGGAGATAGAGGCCCTTGCAGTTCGAGGAGGGAGACCATGTCTTCCTATGGGTCTCACCTTGATGAGGATTGTGTATGTTTAGCCGGGGCCACAAGATATCTCTAAGGTTCATCAGACCTTTACAGATCCTCAATAGAGTAGGTGAAGGGGCGTACCACCTATCTCTTCACCCATAGATTCAAGGGGTGCATAATGTTTTCCAGGTTTCGCAGATGAGGAGGTACATGCATGATCCATCACACATTATCGACTGGGGCGAGCTAGACATTGATGATGGGGAGATTTTCCCGGAGTTCCTAGTGGAGATAGACAATTGACAGGAGCGGGTCCTTCATGGATGGTCAATCCCTCTAGTGCGAGTTTGGTGGCAGCATGGGAACCTCCAGGAGATCACATGGGAGCAGAATTCTCAGATACGTGCTCAGTACCCCCATTTGTTTCCCCAGTTTTTGTTATGGATTTCGGTGATGAAAATCCTTATGGTGGGGAGAATGTAAAGACCCAAAAATTTCATGTAGATTTTTTTTAATTAAATAGAATTATTAGGTGTCTTCAAAAATTGGTGGCACGTGATTCTGGGGTCTCGAGATCCCGGAACGAATTTCTGAACTTTTTTTAAGATACGTTCAATAAACGTGTGAGTGGCGATTTCTAACATTTGAACCCGTGCTTGGATTAAAAACTTGAGGGAACTGTTGAATTCACAGCACTAGGATTCACTTAAGAGAAATGTAACTTTGTTCAAAAAAATTCATACGAAATAGTAAATGTTTGGACTTTACAAAAAACTAATAAAATAACTCAATGAGTTATTTTATTTCTTTCTTTGTAACCAATGAGCGATGATGGTGGGGCTTCTGGATTGTCAGACCATTTAATGGTCGGTTACACTTGCTTGTGTAATCGCACCATCGGGAGATAAAGGGGTTTATTAGTTAAACTCATTAATAAACCACATTAATTGTGTGACAAGTTAAACTCTACTTTCTCTCTATTTAATCAAAGCTTGGGCATAAGTTTTGGGAGAGATATGAAAGGAGGCTCTGACGAAACGTCGGTGACTTTCCGCTCCAATGAAGAATGGAGATAGGGCGATGGCCATTGGAGGAATTGAAGGGTGACACCGAATGCTGACGAACACCTTCAAACACGAACCCTTCTTCCTCATTTGTAGTTCCTTCCAAAAAATTCAAGTTAGGGGTTTGTCTTGATTTTATTTGTTTCATCTACTCTTGATGGGGTCGAACCCTTTCCTTGTCATAACAATAATGCGGAGTGTACGAGCCCAACCGAACAAGGCCCAGACCCTCTACAAACATTACTTTCATTGCGTTATTTGTGGGAGACCAACCAACATAGCAGCAACTGATAGCGGAAGCCTGCTCTCACCAGCCATGAGAAGGTGGTGGCACCAGAAGGCACCACAGCGGCTGAAGGGGTAGTTGTACATCACTGACTGCATTGACGACGACGGTGTGTCATGGAAGCAGGCTGCAGAGGTGGGTCGTGACGAGGAGTTGCGGTAGACAAACGGGGGAAACTGGTCATCGCTGGACGAGTTGACGTTGGGTGGCGCGCTGTGGAGGAAGGTAGTGGTAGCGCACCGCGGAGGAAGGTCACAGCTTTGAGACATGGAGGAGGGTGAACCCGCACCCTGTAGGTTCCGCGGGTGACCGGTCCAAGTGGATCGGCCAGCTTGAATGGCACCAATTGGCACTGCTGCTTTGAAGACACGAACAATCGAGCTATTTGGGAGGGGAGCAGACCCACACGCCAGCCAGCGGGATGGTCGGTTCCACGTGTAACACCCCAATATTTTATAATACGTTATTTCTTCAAAGTAATTCAATAACTTGCACTACACACAACACCAAGTTCAAGCGGACCACAAGATTACCAAACAAGCCGTTCAAAAGCAGTTATGAATAGTATTAACTGAATATTGAACATTATATAATCCTTATAATTTTAGAATCCTTATTATGAGTTTTTTAGACATAATGTAAGAACTAATTCATTTTTTCAGATAAAAGAAGTATTTTTCAAAAAATGCACTTTTACCGTCTTTTAATGGTGAACACTTTTTAAATCCAATATTTGAAACATTTATATATTCAATTTGACAAAATAAACTTCTTATTTATAATCAGTACATAAGAATTTAGTTTCAATAAATTTTGGGTGTTTTTCTGATAACTTTCATATTTAGGTGAATAGTGAAAAATACTATATTTTAACTGAAAACTACTTTTTTAATCAAAATAATTTATAATGTTAAATTATACATTTTAATGGTATATAAGTATAAATAGATTATATTTTTACCATTTAATCCAATTCTGGTCATTGTATGTAATTTCACTTTGAAATTGGACATAGACAAGTGTCAATATTTTGATAGTTATTATTTCTTAAAAATGCGCGTTTTGGATTTAACAACGGGAATTAATTTTAAAATAATAAATCAAACTTATATGTTTTTAATTTGGTAAAACAGACATCATTTTTGGATTTGGAATATCAAAATTAGCCTAGGGTAAATTTTTGGTATTTTTCTGAAAACTTTCAATTTTTGAAGAATAGTGAAAACACTAAGTTATAGTTTAAAACCGAATATTTATTTAAATAATTATTTATTTAATTTAAATTTATTTTAGGTCAAAATAGATACATAATACCTATATAATTTCAATATAATTTATTGGAGTATGTTTATAATAATTTTATATATATATAAATTTTATTGAACTCTTCACCGTCTTTTACCCATCTCCTAGGAGAATTTGCAAATTCACATAAAACTTAATTTTATAGATTTTGTGAGTGGAATTTCTAAAATCCAAGATACATAGTTAATATCAAGGAGTAAAATGTGGTTCAATAAGATAAAAATAATTTTTGGTGAATAGTAACTTTTTACTTTTATTTACCACGGTTAAAAGTAAATAGGGTAATTTAGGGTAAAAATGATATTAATATTACACTAACACATGTCCTAATTATATTAGACAAGTGTATCTCGACCAAAAACAACCTTAGGAATAAAATATTATCCTTTAGGTCTACTTGTATTAGATTAGAACATTTATTATAAAATAATATTTTAAGTGAATATAGACCCATCCTCACCTTATCCTAGAAATAAATCAATTTAGAGCCATTATAAACTGAATATGAATTTATTATAAAATAATTTTTTAAGTTTTCCTAAGGTTCCCCTCACCCCTCTTATAAAAGGGCACTCCCCCTTCTCTCAAATTCATACCTTCAAAACCTTTTGGATCGGCCAACACCTGCCCAAATATTCTCTCAACTTCCCTCAATTCAACCTAGAGGCCTTAGTTCGATCATAAATCCAACCTAAGGATCCATTTTGATCAAATCAAAAGGAAGAATCCGAAGAATAGGTAATGTTTTCACCACCCTCTTTCAAGTTCCTTTGTTCTTCAACTTATTCATTCTTTTTTATTTCCATTATAAAATAATAACTCCAGTATCTTCTATATACTGTGGTGTTATTATAAATAAGGTACAAAAATATTCAGTATTTTATCCATCCTTTGAATGACATGTCACCATACGTGCGTGCGTATGGATTACCGTCTCCACGTCGTGGTGTAATTGTTATTAAAAATATTATTATTTGGATGGGTATGATAATGATGTTTAATTGATTTAAATAATAAATATAACATGATAATTATTCTTTATATAAGATATACCATCCAATTATATATTATTTTAATATAAAAATAATGATATTGTCTCTCGTGCGTACGTACGGACTACCATCTCCACAAACGCGATAAGATTCATTCCCCATCTTATCCATTCAAGACTAATTTTCATTTGATGATTAAAAATAATGTTTAAGTACTTGATATCATTCTGGATATAAAAAAGATACAACCTTTGGATAACAAACACGTCTTATGTAACAAAACATATAAAAGAAAATGAGTAAGTGAACACCCAAAATGATGATAATACTAAAATATTATTTACAAAGCAATATTAAAAGATCATATATGATATCATATTTATGTATATGATTATTTTATAATTTAATAACAACAATTTAACTATTATACCAGAGGTTAACCTACCCTCGACCAAGGGAAAGTACAAGGTAAGGGTTTATTTCACAATCTCTTCATTGTCCGAGGTTGTTTATATGTAATTATCTACTGAGCCCTCTTTATCATCCACATCTATGTTTCTTAAGAATGTATTTCAAAACATTCTTACTATTTTACAAAATATGGGTTAAAGTCATTTATACCTTTTTTTGAATTTTTATAAGAATTTTATAAAGTAATCTTTCCGTCGTTTTCCAAACAAGGTCCTTTTTAACCTTTTTGACAGAATTAAGGTAAGAATGTCTTTTTTTAACTTATACAGAGGGTGCGGCTATTTTCTGCCGTTATAAAATCATCGAAGCTTCCCTTAGAATATTATAAGAATATTTTGAAAGTAAATGTTTTCTTTTATAATTATGTGACTTTTAAATTATTTCAAAATGAATATTTTAAGAATTTTTGAAAGTTAATCTTTATCAAGATCAGAATTTTAAATGTTTTAAAGATTTATCTTTCTAAATATTTTTAATTAATGTCCATGTTTTCAAAATGATTTTAAGGATTTATTTATATGGACATTAATTTTTTGAAATGATATTTCTTTTCAAAAGTTTCAACATGGTATGGAACACTTTGATTCAAAAATCTCTTTTAAATTACTTACTTTATAAATGTGTGACTTTTCAATGATTTCAAAAAAAAGATATTTCTATCAAATAATTTTGATTTCATCTATGTCAACATCCTTTTATGGATTTTAAGATTATTTGAAGTTGATTTATTATGATACAAAACTTCCATATTGTATTGAAGGTTTTGTGATATTTTTGACTGTGGATGTGTTATTTTTATACCATTCCTAGTTTATGGAGAAAGTATTTTCATTTTGTATGCTAGTTTTAATACGAATGTTTATGTTATGTTTAAACATGTTCATATGAGGAATGAATTGGACTTAATAAGTGACGGGTGGAGCCCGCTATTGCTCCTCGATGCATCGGTAGGTCTAATGAGACAAACTAGTGTCTTGGCAAAAGGCCTTGACAAAATCTTATTTTTAGTCTTGGCACAAGGCCTTGACTATGTGGTTATGATAGTCTGGAATTATGCATTACATCATTATGAAAGTGGTTATTGACATTGCATTTGATTATTTGACTAGTAGAATGTACATGTGAATAAGTAAATGGCATTATTTCATTTTATTTCTGCCATATTATGCTGATGTTCAAGTTTAAAAGGCATTTGTTTTAGTTATACATTGCCTTAAATGTTTAAGATTATTTATAAAAGTTTACACTATATTTTTATCCTTACTGAGCATCTGAGCTCACCCCTTTCTATGTTTTATTTTTTCCAGGATGTGAGGAAGTATTTTATGACTGACCTACAGGGATAGTCTGAGGGGATATGAGTGTGAACTATGGAGACTGTGTTGTTGTAGTTTTTCACTTTATGATGTAATGTAAGACTTATGAATGTATCTAGTGTTTCCAAGGCTGCTAAACTAATCGATCTTTCGAGACTTGATATTTTGTGATCATGCCAATGTTATGTAATAATGCACCGAATCTGGGTAAATGGGGTCGGGGCATCACAATTGGTATCATAGGAATTTTAGTACAAACCTGTGCCTTAAGATAGTATTTGAGGATTAGTATAGAAGAACTTCCTAGAATATTGTTATTGTAGAGATTTTGTGAGTTTTCAGTGCAATACATTCCTGTCTGGATACGATCAGGTATAGGCGGCTCTGGCACAGATGTAACTAGGGGTAAAACCCGAAAACACCGCTTTGAGCTAGAATCGAACAGGAACTGGTGCACGACAATGGGTCTTGCTTCACTCTTGGTTACGACACTCCCGGGGGATATGCTTTGGATAATTCTCATTTTCGTTGCAAACCATTTTTAAGGGTTTATGAGTATATACTTCCTTAAAGAAAACATTTTTATGATTATGGATTATATCCATAAACTGTTCAATTTATGTTAAGTGTTTTACAAGTTTGGATTTATGTATTGAAATTCATAAACTAATATAGTTTATACCATTGTATAGAAATGGAACCCAGTAGAAGGAATGTGAACTCCAGAAATACATATGATCCAAAGAGTAAGAAGGATCATATCATTCCCATTATTAATCCAACATTTAGAAAGGAAATAGTCTCCCATGTATTCTCAATATATTAAGAAATAGTATCATGTGTTAATAAGATAAGTAAAGAATTTTCTGAGTCCTATGGCATTGAAGGCGAGAAAGAGAAGAAATGGATGGAAGAGAGAAAGATGGATAAAAGGAAGAGGGAAAAGAATAATTTTCCCATATGTGATAACTGTGGGAAGAAGCACCCTGGAACTTGCCTGAAGGGAATGGGAGTTTGTTTTAAGTGTGGAGAAAAAGGACACCAAGTACGTGACTGTAAGGGTAAGAAAAAGGTTTCAAATGTGCAATGCTTCACCTGCAAGGAGTTGAGACACTATATGAACCGATGTCCAAATCATCAGAGTATACCCCAAATGATGTTATTGGATAATAATCAAGTTATGATACTACCACAGATGAGGAGGAATGATTAGAGTTCTTATGTTTTTGTTAAAGAATTATGTCATTTGAGTGTTATATCAACGATGTACAGGTTATAATAATTATAGAGTATATAAGGATTATACTATAGTACTATTTCATTAAGGACTTGAGATTTTGTGGAACCAAGAAAAGTGACTCAACAGCTGGTTAAATTTTTGAAAAATATATGGTTGAGAAAAATATAAACCATAATATGGTTCTGATACTGAGGTAGTGATTTTGGAATAATACATGATTGATTTGGATAAATTGTATTGAATATTATTGACTACCATGAAAGTCATTAATGATTTGCATATTCCATCATTGCATGAGTTTACAACATTTTTGGATATAAGGAGTATATCCAGTATTCTATAATGAATAAGGGAGCATGAATGTAATCAATAAGGTTTTCTGGTAATTCAGGATGTTGCAGTTTTTTAAAAGAATACATGATGAAGGTGTTCACATGTTATTTCGTGGCAAAAAGGATCTTCATTGTGTTTACCTTCCTTATAAATTTTGGACAGTGAGTTTGGACATAACTATTTTGGATAATTCTAGTATGAGATTATTTTTGGATTTCCATAAAAGGACAACCCGGAGGTCGGGCGGCAACCCATCGCATCTGGCAAAGCCGTGAGACTTGAACCCGCAACCGAAGGGCGACTAGGGTGTATCACCTACCACTGACCCACGTGATGTCCTGGAATGAATAATGTAGTATTTTAAAGGGTCTGGTAGATGAATTATAAATTCATTTTTTTGGAACCCAATACGAATAGGACAAATAGAATATATTTTTTAAGTTCTATTATCTTTTAGAGTGAAAGATGAGTTTGTGGTAGAAATTAGTTAAAGGATGGAACTCTACTTGACAAGTGTACTTTTTTTTTATTCTATTATTCTATGATGAAATAAATTCTTAAACTTTAGTTAACGCATCCTAAAACCAAAAAATGTGTTATCCTAAAACCTTAAGTTTTTTTGAACCGATGGTATTTTAAATAATCATAGATTGGTGGCTTTGAGGCCAACAATTCTAAAATTGTTTGTGATTGATGACCTCAATCACTCCCTATAAATATTTATTTTTTTCCACTAATTATGTGTCTCTAATTTCCACTAATGTTCTCCTAATAGAGATCATAATTTGGTGGTGACTTTTTCATTCCTCTTTTCCTCTTATTAAGACTAAATTTTATTAACCCAATTTTCGATGTGGGTTTCCCCACAAAGGTATTTTCTATTTTCAACCTTTTATTTTCAAAGAACTATTTCAAATTGAGAGGATGAAATTTATTAAATTAGGGAATAATGTAACACCCCAATATTTTATAGTACGTTATTTCTTCAAAGTAATTCAATAACTTGCACTACATGCAACATTGAGTTAAAGTGCACCACAAGATTACCAAACTAGCCGTTCAAAAGTGGTTATGAATAGTATTAACTGAATTTTTAACATTATATGATCCTTATAATTTTAGAATCCATATTATGAGTTTTTTAGACATAATGTAAGAACTAATTCATTTTTTTCAAATAAAAGAAGTATTTTTCAAAAAATGAACTTTTACCGTCTTTTAATGGTGAACCCTTTTTAAATCCAATATTTGAAATATTTATATATTCAATTTGAGAAAATAAACTTCTTCTTTATAATCAGGAAATAATAATTTAGTTTCAATAAATTTTGGGTGTTTTCTGATAACTTTCATATTTGGGTGAATAGTGAAAAATACTATATTTTAACTGAAAACAAATTTTTTAATAAAAATAATTTATAGTGTTAAATTATAAATTTTATTGGTATATAAGTATAAATAGATTATATTTTTACTATTTAATCCAATGCTGGTCATTGTAAGTAATTTCACTTTGAAATTGCACATAAACAAGTCTCAATATTTTGATAGTTATTGTTTCTTAAAAATATGCCTTTTGGATTTGACAACGGAAATTAATTTTAAATTAATAAATGAAAATTATATGTTTTGAATTTGGTAAAACAGAAATCATTTTTGGATTCGGAATATCAAAATTAGCCTAGGGTGAAGTTTTGGTATTTTTCTGAAAACTTTCAATTTTTGAGGAATAGTGAAAAACACTAAGTTATAGTTTAAAACCAAATTTGTATTTAAATAATTATTTATTTAATTTAAATTTATTTTAGGTCAAAATAGATACATAATACCAATATAATTTCAATGTAATTTATTGGAGTTAGTTTATAATAATTTTAGATATATAAAAAGTTTATTGAACTTTTCACCGTCTTTTACCCATCTCCTAGGAAAATTTGCAAATTCACATAAAACTTAATTTTACCGCTTCTGTGAGTGGAATTTCAAAAATACGAGAGAGACTGTTAATATCAAGGAGTAAAATGTGGTTCAATAAGATAAAAATAATTTTTGGTGAATAATAACTTTTTACTTTTATTTACCACGGTTAAAAGTAAATAGGGTAATTAAGGGTAAAAATGATATTAATATTACCCTAAAACATGTCCTAATTCTATTGTACATGTGTATCTCGACCAAAAACAATCTTAGGAATAAAATATTATCGTTTAAGTCCACTTGGATTAGATTAGAACATTTAATATTATTTAATTCAAAGAAGAGTTAAAAGAGTTAAAAAATCAAAGTTTAATAACTAAAACATTTTTAATATAGGGTTATACATAAGATAAATTAGATTATAAATATTCATTATAAAGATAAAAATATTCCCTACATAATGGTATTTTATTTAAAAAATTTAGACATTAAATAATTTAATTTATTTATGACATAATGATGATGCAGTAATTACCATATTAATGAAAGATTAAGATAATTGATATTATAAATACCCAAATAAATGTAATTTGAGACTTTTTATGAATTAAAATAATTTTATAGGTTAATATGACATGTTATAATTGGTTATATGAAATTTTTTTGAAGTAATAATGTTTTTATGAATTTATCAAAAACAAAATACCCAATAGTGTCAAAATTGACATAAAAGCATTTTTAAAACAAATATTATATTATTAATTGATATTATATTCCTAAAAATATAATGTTCGGACAAAGGAATTATATCATGATAGTTGTATCATTAATGGACCACTTGGGGGGTCTATTGAAAGTTTATAGTAAGTTTATTAACCATATAATATAAAAATACAAAGAGACATGGTGAAAGTCAAACTAATTAACTAAGAGTTGAAATTAAAAGATAAGGTTAATAAAGTGACCCAAACCTGTCTAAAACCTATTGTTTGAGTGGATTTCGACCCATACCCTCCTTATATTAGAAAAATCTATTTAGATCCATTATAATCCGAATATAAATTTATTATAAAATAATATTTTAAGTTTTTCCTAGGGTGCCCCTCACACCTCTTATAAAAGGGCACTCCCCTTATCTCAAATTCATACCTTCAAAGCCTTTTGGTTTGGCCAACCCCTCTCCAAATATTCTCTCAAATTCCCTCACTTCAACCTAGAGGCCTTAGTTCGATCATAAATCCAACCTAAGGATCCATTTTGATCAAATCAAAAGGAAGAACCGGAAAACGAGGTAATGTTTTCACCACCCTCTTTCAAGTTCCTTTCTTCTTCAACTTCTTCTTTCTTTGTTATTTCCATTCTAAAATAATAAATCCAGTATCTTCTATATACTGTGGTTTTATTATAAATATTGTTCAACCATATTCAGTATTCTATCCATCCTTTGAATGACATGTCACCATACGTGCGTACGTACGGCTTACCGTCTCCACGTCGTGGTGTAATTGTTATTCAAAACATTATTATTTGGATGGGTATGATAATGATGTTTAATTGATGTAAATAATAAATATAAAATGATAATGATTCTTTATATATGATATTCCATCCAATTATATATTATTTTAATATAAAAATAATGATATTGTCGCTCGTGCGTACGTACAGACTACCGTCTCCACGAACGCGATAAGATTCAGTCCCCATCGTATCCATTCAAGAATAATTTTAAATTTATGATTAAAAATAATGTTTAAGGACATGATATCATTATGGATATAAAAAAAGATACAACCTATGGATAAAAAACATGGCTTATGTAACAAAACATATAAAAGAAAACGAGTAAGTGAACGCCCAAAACGACGATAATACTAAAATATTATTTACAAAGTAATATTAAAAGATCATATATGATATCATATTTTTGTATATGATTATTGTATAATTTAATAACAATGATTTAAATATTATACAGGAGGTTAACCTACCCTCGACCAAGGAAAATTACAAGTTAAGGTTTTATTTCACAATCTCTTCATTATCCGAGGTTGTTTATACGTAATTATTTATTGAAACCTCTTTATCATCCACATCCATGTTTCTTAAAAATGTATTTCAAAACATTCTTACTATTTTACAGAATATGGGTTAAAGTCATTTATACCCATGTTTTACTTTTTATAAGAATTTTATAAAGGAATCTTTCCGTCGTTTTCCAAACAAGGTCCTTTTTAACCTTTTCGACAGAATTATGGTAAGAATGTCTTTTTTTAACTTATACGGCGGGTGCGGCTATTTTCCGCCATTATAAAATCATTTAAGCTTCCCTTACAAGATTGTAAGAATATTTTGAAAATAAATGTTTTATTTTATAATTATGTGACTTTTAAATGATTTCAAAATGAATATTTTAAGAATTTATGAAAGGTAATCTTTATCAAGATCAGAATTTTAAATGTTTTAAAGATTTATCTTTCTAAATATTTTTAATTAATTTCCATGTTTCCAAAATGATTTTAAGGATTTATTTATATGTACATAAATGTTTTGAAATAATATTTCCTTTCAAAAGTTTCAAAGTGGTATGGGACACTTTGATTCAAAAATCTCTTTTAAATTACTTCTTTTATAAATGTGTGACTTTTCAATGATTTCAAAAAAAGATATTTCTCTCAAATAATTTAGATTTCATATATATCAACATCCTTTGATGGATTTTAAGCTTATTTGAAGTTGATTTATTATGATACAAAACTTCCATATTGTATTGAAGGTTTTGGTATATGTTTGATTGTGGATGTGTTATTTTTATACATTCATGTTTTATGGAGAAAGTATTGACATTTCATATGCTAGTTTTAATACAGATGTTTATGTTATTTTAAACTTGTTCATATGAGAAATGCATTGGACTTAGTAAGTGACGGGTGGAGCCCGCTATAGCTCCTCGATTCATCGGTAGGTCTTATGAGACAAACTAGTGTCTTGGCACAAGGCCCTGACAAAATCTTATTTGTAGTCTTGGCACAAGGCCTTGACTATGTGGTTATGATAGTCTGGCATTATGCATTCCATCATTATGAAAGTGGTTATTGACATTACATGTGATTATTCGACTAGTATAATATCCATGTGAATAAGTAAATGGCATTATTTCATTTTATTTCTGCCATATTATTCTGAAGTTCAAGTTTAAAAGGATTTTGTTTTAGTTATACATTTCCTTAAATGTTTAACATTATTTATAGAAGTTTCCACTATATTGTTATCCTTACTGAGCATCTGAGCTCACCCATTTCTATGTTTTATTTTTCCTAGGATGCGAGGAAGTATTTTATGACTGACCTGCAGGGATATTATGAGGGGATATGAGTGTGGACTATGGAGACTATGTTGTTTTATTTTTTCACTTTATGATGTAATGTAATACTTATTAATGTATCTAGTGTTTTCAAGGATACTAAACTAATCGGTCTTTCGAGACTTCATCTTTTGTGATCATTCCAATGTTATGTAATAATGCACCGACTCTGGGTAACTGGGGTCAGGGCGTTACATCGTGGCCCGACAGGCCACGCCCAGCCAGGTGGTCCAGGACAAACCCACAGACTAGTGGGTCGAACCGGGCCCAATGGAACTGGTTCGAGCCCATTCCCTTTAGGTCAGGCTGAGCAGTCTAGGTCGGGTCAGTCCGACCGAGGCAGACTGGACCTAGACCCATTTACGGCCTAGTTTCACTTAAATAATCATATCTCCTAAACCATATATCCATTTGATGAAATGTCTATGGTGTTGGAATCCTTAGGATGAGATGGTCCTTTTGAGAAACTCCACTTGTGTTTTTGAAAAAGTTGGAATATGGCCGGGTTGGATCAAACCCGAATCCAACTAGGACCTCGACACTAAAATGCCTATAACTTAAAGACCAAGCATCTGATTGACGTGCCGTCAGTTGCATTAGAACCCTTATAAAATGGAGGTTTGAGTTAATTCCTCATGGGTATTTTTGGAAGTTTAGGTACTACCAGTTGCTTGAGGATCATATCTTCCCAGAATCAAGTGTTCTTAGTACAGGAATCTAGTGGATGGTTGTGACGTGAATAAAGAATATCGATCATGTGCGGGTCAACACCTAGATATCCTGTGTGGGTCAGCATCTATTGACATTGTTTGGGTTAGCGCTTAATGATCCTATGTGGGTCAGCATCTATCGATACTGTGTGGGTCAACACCTAGAGATCCTTTATGGGTCAGCATCTATCGATCCTATGTGGGTCAACGCCTAGTGATATTATATGGGTTAGCATCTATCAATCCTATGTGGGTCAGCAGCAGATCCTCTTGATAGAATAAGATGATCTAGCTTTATGACTAATCATTTTTACTTCTGTAGTTAAGTTATATACATTGTGTGAGCTATCTTTTTCTTTGTTCTTGTGATTGAGGTCATGCTTTGTGGTAATTACTTTGTGGAATTCTGAGAGACCTTCAGGGTTCTTGGGGTCCCTACTGAGTATTGTTATACTCACCCCTACATGGGCTTCGCCCACACCTTGTTGTGTACTGTGCAGGTGATGGGCAGCTTTGAATGAGACTCGGGGAGCCAGGACTTGACAATGTATGGAGGTGACCAGTTGATGTGGAGAGTCGCAATGACGAGATGTACCTACCCTTCATGTAGGATCCTTGGTGGGAATTCTCAGGAGATTTTTTCCTTTTACCTATACTTCCATTTCAGTTGGGCTTGTATTCTAGCCCCTTTTACTTTTAGTACTTACTTTTACACTCAGTTGAGGTTTTTAGTTGTGGTTGTACCTTTCTTATTCCGTTGTATTATATTTATGTGCAGTGTGCCTTGTCTATGTTTGTACAGGTTTTTAGGAAATGCCTTACCATTTTAGAGATATGGATTTATGGTGATAGTCTCTAACCCCTGACCTATGGAATATGATCTTGGGGTAGTCATAGAATGGGCCCCGAGGGACGGGTCGTGATAGAACCAACCTAGGATGCCCTCAAAACTAGTACCTGTGCTGATCCACTGCATACTTGAAGAGCGTAAATGATCCTTATGAGCTAGAAACTAGATCCTGGGCATCAAAAAATAAAAAAAGGAAATATTCTTTCCCAATTAAAAACAAGACATAAGGAATATATACATAGTGAAAAGAAACAGCAGAAGTGAAACTAAAATAAATGTATGTGTCATAACCAAAGAAAGGAAGCGATGGAAATAATGCCTAAAAGTAGATTGATAAAAATAAAGGTACATATCCAATAACCTGATAGGATACTAAAATCTACAAAATATTCTCTATGTGATATTTTGGAAACATACCACCACCTCACCACCAACTATCCAAACACAACAAACATATACCTCCCTACCTCACTGTTGTGCCTTCCCCTTTCCTATATCAAAATAAAATATAGAATATACACATTTACAAAGGAATATGTATGTAATGAGATAAAAGGGATAAGAATTATCTCAACTAGGTGTTCCATATCAAGTATCTATATAAAAATCCCAATATATTCAATTTAATGAAAATAAGGCTTGATAAGTAGTTAAACAGTTTTATATCAAAATCATGGTAAACAGTTCCCCATTTTTCATAGTTCTAAATACAAGCCAGGGAAAATGGATTCAAATCATACATCTAGAAAACCATTTATATTTTATCAAATAATTTATATCAAATTCAAAAGAACACAAGCCAAAGCACAATGGTAAAAACCCCTGGGAAAACAAAATCTGAGTTGGCTGGGTCACTCGTATCATGATAATCAATAAAAACTAGTGCACACTCATGTACCTATCACACTGGGCCTAGATAATAGAGTAAAAACCCATGAATAAATCCCCCATAATATCAATTTTAGGTCCCTAGGAAACTTGGCTAAGGGAATAGAGGAATGCCCCATGAGTGAACCGCATACAATGGAAAAATCCTAATGCTTAACCCTCCACCAAAGTTCCCAAGGCTCTCATGTGTGGCATAAATAAATTATTTCAAAAGGGATAAACAATTAAAAAATGATTCCAAACAATATATTTTCATCAAAACATTCTTTAAAATCCAATTTCATAAATGTATTACACTATTCTTTGAAAAACGCCATTCCTTTATAAAAACAAGGTCAAAACGGATCTTCTCTCAAAAACCCATTTATACACACAAATCATCCAATAACAAGATCATGATAATTCATTTATAAAAGAATTTATAAAATCAAGAACAATCAATTTTCATCCAACATAAACTATATAAAAAAACACCTACCCCCAACTCGGGTCTCACACTACCCGCAAGGGGAGCCATACACCAATAGCAGAAAGGAAACACAAGATCAATGAATGGATTCCCTATCATTGATTATCATATATTAGAATCTAATTACATAATTAAAGGGGTCAGTGGAGAGTTTAGATCAACACATAATTCATTAATCTTTCATTTTGTACCACAACCAATATGAGAACTGGTCCCCATGTGATAAAAATTATAAGGAAACCACATAGGAATAAGAGAGAGAGATCATATCATGATCATTAGCTTCCAAAAATGAAGCCTAACATCACTTACAAACACATAGATAAAGAATGGATGGAAGGGATAATGAAACACTTACCAGAAGAGAAACAACCAACCAATCCAAAGAGCAAGGTTCTAAATAGAGGAACCAATAAGAACTAGATTCACCCAACAGTGCATGGAGGATGCTTGGGGTTCAAGGGTGGAAACACAATCTAAATGAGATAACTCTATGTTTTTATCACATAAAAACTTAATAGGAAAAAATATGTTGTGACCCACCCATTTATGATTTGAATACCCCAATTTTCATGTACAATGAAAAAATTGTCGCCTAAAATTAAAAAAATTGAGCGGTCAATTAATGATGTGAATATAATTCACATCCCGAATTATTTACACATCAAGAACCAGGATAATTTCTTTTACCCAGAATAAATTCACATTGTAAGAAATCCATTCAGGGTGTGAAATATTTCTATATCCATTTCCTAGTATCAGTTCCTTTATAAAAAATCCAAAATTTCCTCTAAAACTCCCTGGACTCAAAGTACAAACTCTTAAACATTAAAAATAGGGTGTACATTAACTTATATGTTACAATTATCCCCACCACAGGACATTATATCCCTATAAATCCATTTAGAAGAAGTATTATTTGGAAATAGGTGAGGCCACTTCTCCCTCATCGATGATTCATGCCCCCAAGTCGTATGAGAATCTAATCTGTGTCATCACAAAACTTTGACTAATGGAATAGACTTACCTCACAAGACTATCATCTAAGATTAAATGAAATATACTATTTTCTCTATAATTTAAACATTTGGATATAACTCAACATCCTCCAAAATCAGAACATGGGAAGGATTGGGATGGTATTTTCTGTGTTGATATATGTAGAAAACACAATAAATACTTATCAACTGAGCCAGTAATTCCAACTGATAGGCAACCTGAGAAAGTTTCTCAAATATCTCAAATGTTTTAACTTATCTCAAAGCCGTATATTCTTATTTATGAAGCTGTAAGTAACCCAACTAAGGAGAAATGTTCAAGAAAACTTGGTCACTAATAAAAAAACTCCAATGGACGATGTCGATGATCCCCATATGATTTTTTTCGACATTGATCTATAACCAATAATCAGCATACATCATGATTCCTCACAAAAATCTATAGAATGATAAATAGTACCACTATAGTGGCTTCACCTACCTCTGACCTACAAATTGGAGACCTGCATGGGTGACCATAATAATCATCAAAGGGTTAAATTTTGATTGATGATTGTTAACTGTTATTATAAGTGAACTTGTCTAGTCCCAGATGGTTTCCCCACAATCCGCTAAAATAAAAGATGTAGGTATTAATAATATCCTCTAGGATTTTAATGGAATTCTCCATATGTCCATTATTTTATGGATGGTAAGTTGTGCTCAACCTGACCTGAATCCCCATCACCTCTTGGAGACTCTTTTAGAATCAAGAAGTAATCTTGGGATCCATATTTGAGATAATTGTACAGGGAACCCCATGAAACCTCATGATATATTAAATATAAAACATACATTGATATTTAACCTTGGTCTCCTTGATCAAAATGAAATGATACAAATTTATCAACCAATCATTCACCACCTAGATTGAATTATTTTCATAGGGAATCCATGCTAATCCAACAACAAAGTCCATGGACACCTCATTCCATTTCCAAAACAAGCACCAAAAGAGTTTGGAGAAGACCAAAAGGCCTCAAGTTATCATACTTTATATACTGGAAGGTGTAATAGAGGGACACATTGTAAAGACCCAGAATTTCCATGTGATTTTTTTTAAATAAATGCTAATTTTAGGAGTCTGAGAAAACTGACGACGCGTGATTCTAGGGCCCTGAATGCCCGGAATAAATTTCTCAACTTTTTTAGGCACGTTTAGTAAACGTGAAAGTGGGTTTTTCTAAATTTTTAACTGATGCTCGTAATTGAAATTCGAGGGCACCGTTGAACTAGCAGCACCGGTATTCACTTAAGAAGACTTTTACCTTGACGGCAGTTGCTCGAGGGTGAAAGATAATTTTTTGGTTTTTTTGTAGAAATAATAAAATAAAATAAAAACACACATTTTATTTTAATTGTTATAGCCACCCACTTGTGGATATTATGGTGGTGGGTACCACAAAAGTTTTATTCTCCAAATTGAATGATCATTGGTGTGGATCACCCAATCCTAACTCACTTTTGGATATTATGGTGGTGGGGACCACCCATGGAATGAAACCACTTGAACTCCATAATTAAGTGGGGAGAAACCTCTTGATCTCGCCACTTAATTATTCCAACACACTACATTAATTTATCCATTTTGATTTTATTCCAACAAACATAATAGAGGGGATGATCTATTATTTTGGAACCACTTCACATTTGGGTTGAATTGGGAGAAAGCTTCTCCAACGTAGAATGCTTCATCCATGAAGAATACTTCCTCCACGAAGAACTCTGACAAAGATCAACTTCGACATCAAAGAACCGATGCACGAGCCTGGGATTGGAGGTGTGTGGCAGATGAGACGAACGTCGACTACTTCACCTTCTTCCACGTGCCAATGTCATCAAGAAAATGAGGAAGGGGTTTGTTGATTATCACTTCCCATGTTCTCCGCTTCTAATTATTTTGTGCAATTTGGGAATAGAGATTGATGCGGGTTGTGGGAAATGATGTTTTAAAATATCTTCCATACAGGTTCATGCTTTGTTCTTTGTGAACCGCTTTCTATCACTTTAAATGTGGAGGGTGCGGGCCAAACAAACATGGCCCGACCCCTCCATCATTCTTCTTTTTTGTACTCTTTGAAATGGAGGAAGGCGAAGAAGGTGAAGAAGGCAACGGTGCCACCACTCGTGGCCTCTGTGACCTGCATCGCCCCTGTGGTGTTCCCGTCTCCCAGCCGAATCGGCCGCGTGCCCCATATCTACGCCACGGCCGAGCCACCCACGGTGCTCAGGCCTCCCAGCTGAACCGGTCGCATGCCTCGGCTCTGTGCCCCGGCCGAGCCGCCCCTCATCGTTCCGGCCTCTCGGCCGAATCGGCCCCGTGCCTCAGATGAACAACCTTTTCCACGGCCCTTCGAGCCACCAATTCTCGCGCAACCCCGACCACACTACCATTCGGCCCTCCGAGCCACCCCGACCGAGCCACCCCGCGGCCTTGTGCCCTCGCAAAAACTTCCAACCGAGTCGCTCTGCGGCCTCGCGCCCTCACGGCCATCCACAGACCCCACCAGCCGATCGGGCCGGACCCAGTGGGCCGGACCAACCCAACGGGCAGGTCCGCACTACGGGTCGGGTCCGTCCCACTAGGTCGGACCAGACTTGGGCCCACTATGACCCATTTACTTTCTTTTGGCCATAACTTTGGCACCGGACGTCCATCTGACAAACCGTCAGCGACGCAAGAAATCTTGGAAAGATTCGTTCCCCTTAAGTATGCCCCACTGATTTTTGGTTTGAGATGGGGAATATTTGGGTTGTATTGACCACGAATCCAGTTGAGCCTCCGGGACTAAAAGTCTAATAACTCACAGACCGGGAATCCAATTGACCCACCATCTATTACGTTGAGACCCCTATGACGTGGAGGAACTTTGAGATACTTCTTCATGGGACTTAGTGGCAGTTGGAGTATCGACCAATAGCTTGTGGAGCAGATCCTCTCGGAGACGAGTGAGCATAGTGCAGAGACCTAGTGGTTGGCTGAGACATGACAACTGCTGACCGTTTCGACTCGAAGTGACTCGACAAGACCAATGGGGAGAGACTTGATGACGCAGCAGACCCACGGTGGGGAGCGCCTTAGTGATGTGGTAGACCCATGTTACTCAATAGGATGAGTACCTAAGCAGGACATGAGGAGGAGTGCATTGGTGACGCGGTAGACTCACGGTGGGAAGCTCCTTGGTGATGAGGCAGACCCACGGTACTCGAAAGGAGGAGTACCTCAGCAGACCAAGGTTAGTGGGAAGTGTCTCTGTGTGATGCGGCAGGCCCACTGTACTCGGTAGAGGAGGAGTTCTCCAACAGCCGAGGGTTTGGAATGTTACTTGTTACTACCCTAGAATATATCCTGGTGTGAGCTGAGTTAGTACCTTTGTGTTATCCTCATGATTGAGATGTATTATTTGATAACCTAGGTATATGTATGGGGATATACATAAGTTGGGTTATCTGTTTATTTCATTATTTGTAGTTTATCCTTGGTGGATTCTGTGAGACCTTGAGGGTCATGGGGTCCCTATAGAGTTTCTTTGTACTCACCCCTACATGGGTTATGCTCGCACTTCGTTGTGTTTGGTGCAGACGACGGACAGCGCTGACTACGGACGAGAGTACCAGGACTGGACGGTACCCAGAGGTGGACCTTACGATGAGTCAGTACATGGAGGAGACGGACAGGTGAGGAGTGATGAGAAGGCGATCTATACCTAAACTTCTGGTAGAAACCTTATAGGATGACCCAGCTGATGACTTTACCTTTTCTGTAGTTCTATTGTATCACAGTTTTACTTATACATTCTATTTGGTCTTGTATTCTAGCCCCTTTTACTTTCAGCACTCTTTTGTAATATAGTTTACTTAGTGTTTCGTATCCAGATGTGTGTTTGATTTTGTGTGTGCTTACAGGTTATAAAGGCAATGCCTTCCCAGTTTTAGGGAATTACGCATTTGGTGCTAGTCGCTATCCCTTGGCCTATAAAAGTCGGGATTGGGGTAGTCACAACATGGGCCTTGGGGGACGGGTCGTGACAGATTGGTATCAGAGGATTCGGTTCTACCGCAGAACATAGGACTATGATATTTCTTTTTAATAGCAATAGTGTTAAGTTTAGTGAGTGTGGTTATCAGTTTAGGGAATCCAGTGTTGGTGCGGCAGCCGTTGTATCCATACACCAGGACCATGACATCTGATATCCGACTCAGTGCACGAAAACACTAATTGTGTGTGTGTTTTCAAGAGTCTTTTTTGTGAAATCTTTGAGTCAGCTCACCAAGTCAGCTCCCCATGTATAAATTTTTGACCGTAGAGCACCTTTTTCTTTTTTGGATGCCTCTACACAGACATCCAGCTGGAGTTCCGAGATTTGTACGCACAGATAGCCCACCGAGAGACGAGACCTCAGTGCATGGCCATTTTACAGTGTAGGCACCAGTGGAGGCACCAGCAGTACCACTCTCCGTTGGGCCATCGATGCCACTAGACCTAGCAGTAGACGGTGCATGCCACATGAGTGTGTTTTAGAAGTTCCAGTGCCAGAGGACACCTAGGTTCAGTGGAGAGACAGACCCACAGGCGGCTTAAGATTGGCTAGAGGATGTAGTGAGAGTCTTCCAACTGGTAGGGACACCAGCTGATTTCATGGTGATCCTTACCGCCAGCCTTCTACAGGAAGAAGCAGGAAGATGGTGGAGCTTGATTCTCCAGGTTCAGGATGAGGAGATGCTCCTCTGGGCAGACTTTGAGATCCTGTTTTGTGTAGAGTTTATCCCAACGAATCTTCAAGTAGTGCGCATAGAGGAGCGTCTTCATCTACTACAGGGAAATATGATTGTGGATCAGTATTCAGCAAGGTTCACTGACCTCTCACGTTACTCCACAGATATGGTGTGGGACTCATTCTTCAGAGTCAGACCTTGGAGAAGGGACTCAGGAAAGATATTAGATCTTCGATGGTCTCACTCAGCATCCCAACATAGGCGGGGGTGTTAGAGAGAGACTTATTGGTGGAGATTTTACTTGCCGAGTAGTCACCAGCAGTGAGACCCACTACCGATCGTCACGTAGATGAGTCTTCTACAGTTGGTAGCAGACAGACATCACAGAGGTCCAAGAGGACAAGACCTATAGGTGTAAGACCGCATGACTCAGGATCAGCTGTGCGGGACACCCGAAGCGGATCCAGTTATGTGAGTATAGGGAAATGTTTCTCATGCGGCGGACAGGGTCACATGGCTCGTGACTGTCCGACTCGTCATTCATATGATCAGCAGACGGTCGAAGGACCGCCCAGGCAGAGACAGAGGTTCGACCAAGGGGGTCCGCAGGGAGCAGACAGACGTGGCAGAGGAGCTGGTCATGTAGCTAGCGGTGGGTGATGATTCGAGATGTTACTACCACCACCACCAGGAGGTCTACCCCTACTATAGGGAGAAGGTGGGCAGGGGAGAGCTCATCTCCAAGAAGCTTAGGCCAATGATCATGGCACTCCGAAGATGTTATGAGGTACGATCTATGTCTACTCCACCTTAGCTGCAGTACTTATAGACACCGGTGCTAGTCAATCTTTTATTGCCACTACCCTCGTTCGGAGCTTGGAGATTCGGAAAGAGACATTGGCTCGATTCTCATGTCTAGATACTCCTATTAGAGAATATTTGACAATTACACATTGGTTCTGGCAGTTCGATCTTACTCTAGGAGGCGAGAACTTCGGCTGGGATCTCCTAGTAGTGGTGTTGAGGCATTACGACGTCATCTTGGTTATGGACTGGTTATCTACATTCCATGCTCATATTGAATGTATTAGGTGCAAAGTGTGGTGTGTCCGCAAGGATGGGACCATTTTTACCTTCACTGGCGAGAAGGGAGCCTTTGCAGCGCAGGATGGATTTACCCGGAGGAGGGTGCAGCCGATTACTCATCAGTTGGCTAGCCTTACCCTCAAAGCAGTTGAAGTGGAGAGTCTGAGCTATCCAGTAGTGGTGGACCAGTATGTAGATGTTTTTCCTGATGATGTCCCAAGTCTACCTCCTAAAAGAGAGGTGTACTTTTACATTGACTTATACCCCAGGATAGCACCGATATCTACACCAGCGTATCAGATGGCTCTCATAGAGCTTTGTGAGATGTGGGTATAGCTAGAGGACTTGCAGGGGAAGGGATTCATCTGGCCCAGTGTTTATCTCTGGGCATCCCCGATTCTATTCACCAAGAAGTCAGATGAGAGCTTGATCCTTTGTGTTGAATTTCGGCGCCAAAACCAGGTGACTGTGAAGAACAAGTACCCACTCACGAGGATGGACGACCTCTTTGATCAGCTGAAGGGATCACGGTGCTTCTCAGAGATAGACCTCAGATCAGGCTATCATCAGCTCATAGGAAGATATGAGGATGTGTAGAAGACACCCTTCAGATGTCGGTACATCCATTATGAGTTCTTGGTTATGTCATTCATTGTAACCAATGCTTCATTAGTGTTCGTGGGGATCATGAAAATTATCTTTCAGTCATACCTTGATTGCTTTGTCGTAGTCTTCATCGACGACATTCTGATCTACTCGACTACTAAGGAGGAGCATGCCTACCATTTGTGGGTAGTACTGGACACACTCTAAGAGCACCAGCTTTATGGTAAGCTCTTGAAGTTCCAGTTCTGGATCCAAGAGGTTCACTTTCTGGGACATGTCATCTTGGAGGCTGGAGTTGCAGTGGATCCAGCAAATATTGAGGTGGTACTTGCTTAGGAACCACCCAGGAGTGTGATGGAGGTATGAAGTTTCCTAGGTTTGGCTGGATACTATTGGAGATTTTTTCCAGACTTCTCCAAAGTTACAGCACCACTATCAGCCTTAACAAATAAGGGGAAACCCTTCGTTTGGTCGGAGAAATGCCAGTGAAGTTTTCAGGAGTTGAGGCAGAGGCTGACTAGTGCCTCCATCTTGAGGCTATCGGAGAAGGGCATAGTGTTCGTAGTCTACTGTGATGCATTAGGTACTAGACTCGGATCTATTATGATGCAGGAGCGAGCATTGACCGCATATGGTTCTTGACAGCTGAGACATCATAAGCAGAACTACGCTACCCATGACCTGGAGTTTGCAGTAGTGGTCTTTTCCTTGAAGATGTGGCAAAACTATCTGATGGGAGAGTTTTATCGTATACTCTAATCACAAGAGTCTTAGGTATATCTTATCTCATAAGGACCAGAACCTGAGACAGCGACATTGGCTTGAGTTCTTCCAGAACTATAACTTCGAGATAGTCTATACTCCAGGGAAGGGGAACGTTGTTGTAGATGCACTTAGCAAGAGATCAGGTATACAGCTGCTAGGTGAGGCGAAAGAGTAGTTGGCTGCTTTGAAGATATCATTTGTGGATAGATATAGAGAAGATTTTCTTAAGTCTCTTACAGTCACTCCCCCACTTCTTCAGCGAGTCAGGGAGGCGCAATGTGGGGACGCTGACTGCGAGGCACGATGTGCTCAGATATCCACAGGACAGGCACCTGATGGATTTTCTGATGGTGGGGAGCATGTCATCCTCTTCATAGGATGTACCATGGTACTAGTGTCACTTTAGGAGGAAGTTTTGAGGGAGTTCCACACATCCCCTCTATCGGTACATCCAGGAGTGGCGAAGATGTACCAAGATCACCGACGACAGCACTGGTGGACAGGAATGAAGAAAGAAGTAGCTTAGTTTGTCTCTTGGTGCCTCACATGTCAGCAAGTGAAGGAAGAGAATCAGTTACCAGTAAGCTTGGTTCAGCCTTTAGAGGTCCCAGAGTGGAAGTGGGATGGTATATCCATGGACTTCGTGATAGGAATTCCATGTACATCCAGAGTTCATGACTCTATCTAGGTGATCGTCGACCGAATCACCAAGTCGGCCCACTTCCTATGGATCATAGAGTAGGTTTTAGTAGGGATCTTGGGATGCCTCTATGTGCAAGAGATTGTGCAGATACATGGAGTATCGGCGACGATTGTCTCCTATCGTGATGCACGTTTTACTTCCTGGCTATGGAAGGGGTTGCAGGAGGCTTTTAGGATTCAGCTTCGTTTGAGCACCGCCTTCCATCCTCAGACGGATGTCCAGAATGAGTGGACCATTCAGACCCTCGAGGACATGTTGCGTTCTTGTTCCCTCAACTTCGATCTCAGCTATAAGGATCACTTGACTTTGGTGTAGTTTGAATACAACAACATCTATCACTCCACCATTGGGATGGCACCTTTCTAGGTGTTGTACGTGTGAACTTGTAGATCACCCTTGTGCTGGACTGGCCTAGGGGAGTAAGCACTTGTGGGACTATAGACGGTTCAGGCTACCATAGAGAAGGTGCAGATCATACAGGAGCAAATAAAGACTGCATAGAGCAGGCAGAAGTCGTATGCCGATAGGAGATGGAGACCACTGGAGTTCGAGGATAGAGACCATGTCTTTCTACGGGTCTCACCTTGATGAGGTTTACAGAGATTTGGCCGAGGAAGCAAGTTATCTCCAAGGTTCTTCGGACCTTTTCAGGTCCTTAGCAGATTTGGTGAGGTAGATTACCTCTTATCTCTTCCACGTCAGTTGCACCATGTGCATGATGTCTTCCACGTATCCCAGCTGAGTAGATATGTGCATGACCCTTCTCACATCATCGACCATGGCGAGATGGACGTTGAAGATGGGGTGACTTTAATGGAGGTTCTAGTAGATATTGAGGATCTATAGGAGCGGGTCCTTCATGGATGGTCGATACCACTGGTGCACTTTCGCTGGCAGCACAGGAACCTCCAGGAGAGCACATGGGAGTTGGAGGCTCAAATGTGTGCTCAGTACCCCCCACTTGTTCCCTTAGTTTGAGTTATGGATTATAGGGACGTAAAGCCTGAGGTGGGGAGAATGAAAAGATCTATAATTTCCATGATTTTTTTTTAAAAATAAATGGGAATTTTAAGAGTCTGTGAAAATTGATGGCGCGTGATTCTGAGGCCCGGAGTTCCCGGAATGAATTTCTGAACTTTTTTCATGTACGTTTAGTAAACATGCGAGCGGGTTTTTCTAACCTTTTAACCGATGCTCAGAATTGAAATCTGAGGGAACCAATGAACTCGCAGCACCAGTATTCGATTAAGAATACTTTCACCATGACGGCAGTTGGTCGAGGGTGAAAGATAATTTTTGGATTTTTCGCAGAAATAATAAAATAAAATAAACACACATTTTATTTTATTTGTTATAACCACCCAGTTGTGGATATTATGGTGGTGGGGAAAAATATGTTTTATTCTCCAAATTAAATGCTCGGTGGTGGGGACCACCCAAGCCTAACTCCCTTATAGATATTATGGTGGTGGGGACCACCTGTGGAATGAAACCTCTTGAACTCCATAATTAAGTGGGGAGAAACCTTTTGATCTCCCCACTTAATTGTGCCAACCCTCCCCCACTTAATTATGCCAACACACCACATTAATTTATCCATTTTTAATTTATTCCAACAAACATAATAGAGGGGATAATCTAATATTTTGGCACCACTTTACATTTGGGTGGAATTGGGAGAAAGCTTCTCCAACGAAGAATGCTTCCTCCACGATGAATGCTTCCTCTATGAATAATGCCGACAAGGAACATCTTTGACTATGACGAACTGAAGCACGAGCCCGGGATTGGAGGTGTGTGGTGGAAAAAAACAAATTTCAATGACTTCACCTTCTTCCTCATTCCAACGTCATCAAGCAAACGAGGTAGGGGTTTATTGATTATCACTTCCCATGTTCTCCCCTTCTAATTCTTCTTCGGTATTTGGGAATAGAGATTGATAGTGATTGTGGGAGATGATGTTTTAAAATATCTTCCAAACATGTTCATTCTTCGTTCTTTGTGAACCACTTTCTATCACTCTAAACGCGGAGGGTGCAGGCCAAACAAACATGGCCTGACCCCTTCGTCGTTCTTCTTTGGTGTAATCATCAAAATGGAAAAAGGCAATGAAGGCGACGAAGGTGACGAAGGCAACAGCACCGCCACTCACAGCCTCCGCGACCTGTGCTGCCCCTGTGGAGTTCCGGTCTCCCGGCCGAACTGACCGCACGCCCCAGCTCCGCGCCCCGGTTGAGCCACACACAGCACTCCAGCCTCCCAGCCGAACCGGTCATGCGCCCCGGCTCCGCGCCCCGACTAAGCCACCCTACGGCACTCCGGCCTCCTGACCGAACCATCCCCATGCCCCCGTGGTGCTCCAGCTGAACTGGCCCCACGCCCCCGCGGTGCTTCGTCCTCCCATCTGGATCGGCCCTGCACCCCGACCGAACCGCCCTCGATGCGTCCCTTTGAGCCGCCCCGACTCGCGCTTCCCACGTCCCTCTGAGCTGCCCCATCTTGTGCCACCTGCCACCCCGACCGTGTTGCCCTCCAGCCCTCTAAGTCTCCCTAGCCGAGCCACCCCATTGCCTCGTGCCCTCACAGAAACTTCTGACTGAGCCGCTCCGCGGCCTCGCGCCCTCACAGCCATCTGAGGCCCTCTACGACTCCTTGTGGCATGTCGGGGCAGACCCAACAGGCCAGGCCGCACTAAGGGCTAGGCCAAACCTAGTGGGTCTGGCTGGGTCCACCCGAATAAGGTCAGCCCAGGCCGGGTCAGACTGGTCCCAGGCCCACTACGACCCATTTACTTTATTTTGGCCATAACTTTGGCACCTGACGTCTGTTTGACGAACTGTCAGTGGCACTGGAAATAATGGAAAGAGTTGTTCCCTTTGAGTCTACCCCCACTGAGTTTTTCTTTGAGATGGGAATGGTCAGGTTGGATCAAGAATGAATCTAATCGGGCATCTGATTGACGCGTCGTCTATTACGTTGAGACCCCTATGACGTGGTGGACCTTTGAGATACTTCTTCGTGGGACTTCGTGACAGTTGGAGTATCGACCAGTATCTTGTGGAGTGGATCCTACCTAAGACGAGTGAACTTAGTGCGGAGACCTGGTGGCTGGATGAGACTAGATGACTATTGACCATTTTGACTCGGAGTGACTCTACAGGCCCAGTGGGGAGTACCTTGGTGACGCGGAAGACCCACGGTGGGGAGCACCTTGGTGACGCGGAAAACCTACGGTACTCAACAGAAGGAGTACCTTAGTAGTCCATGAGGGGGGATCGCCTTGGTGACGCGGAAAATCCACGGTGGGGAGTGCCTTGCTGACATGGAAGACCCACGGTACTCGACAGGAGGAGTACCTCAGTAGTCCATGGTTAGTGGGAAGCGCCTCTGTGTGACGCGGCAGGCCCACTGTACTCGATAGAGGAGGGGTTATCCAGTAGCTGAGGGTTCGGAATGTTACTTTTTACTACCCCTAGAATAAATCATGGTGTGAGCTGAGTCAGTACCTTTGTGTTATCCTCATGATTGAGATGGATTACTTGATAACTTAGGTATATATATGGGCATATACCTAAGTACGGTTATCTGTTAATTTCATTCTTAGTGGTTTATCCTTGGTGGATTTTGTGAGACCTTGAGGGTCTCGAGGTCCTTAATGAGTATTGTTATACACACCCATGTATGGGCTATGCTTGCACTTCGTTGTGTTTGGTGTAGACAACAGACAGCACTGACTGAGGATGAGAGTACCAGGACTGGACGGTACCCGGAGGTGAACCTTATGAGGAGTCAGTACACGGAGGAGACGGACGGACAAGGAGTACTGAGGAGGTGATCTTTACCTACCCTTCAGGTAGGAATCTCGGAGGACTTCCTAGTAGCTAACTTTCCCTTTTCTTAAGTTGTATTTTATCACAGTTGTACTTGTAATTTCCAGTTGGGCTTGTATTCTGGACCCTTTTACTTTTAGAACTCTTTTGTTATACAATTTACTTAGTGTTTCGTATCCAGCTTTGCGTTTGCTTGTGTGTGTGTTTACAAGTTATAAAGGCAATGACTTCCCGGTTTTAGGGAATTACCCCTTTGGTGACATTCGCCAACCCCTGGCCTATGGAAGCCAGGCTTGGGGTAGTCATGGCATGGGCCTCAGGGGACGGGTCGTAAAACACATAATTAGCAATGTCATGCTTCATACCCAGCCACTAGAAATATCATATAATGTAATAGTACATCTTTATAGTTCCATTGTGAGCTTCCTATTAAGAACTATGGAAATTACACAAAACAAAATTTCACATGGACTTTGGGAAAAAACCTCTTCCTGAAGAAATTAATTCCATAAAAGGGAGAGACCAACTAGTAACGATCACTCCACCATATATGGTTTCTCGTATTCATCTAAACTCAGCATCATATTGTTGACCCTTCCAAATAGACTATAGGAGAGATGATGATAAATAGATAGTGGTTAGAAAAATACTTGAATCATCATTCTACATGTATAGATTCAACTGATAAATGATCATCATAATGTTTCAATCTTCCTTCAACTCCAAGACTGTGTATGGTGGAACTTTCCTACTGAGAACATATGTGAAAACATTCCCCTTCTTCGGGGTGTAGGAAATGTCAAAATCAAACATCTGAAGATATTCCACCCTTATTATCTACTTAATATTCAATTACTTTTGAGAAAATTTATATCTCATGTTCTTATTACTATAAAAGACCATGAACCTTTCTCTAAGGAGACATTTTCACCATCACTTAAGAACTTTCATAATTGTGATAAGCTCTAAATCAGGAGTGATCTAATTTTTCTAATGTGGAAGAATATGATGAGAACCATAGGCCATGATGTGATCATTAATAAAAAAAAAGATAACTCATACCAGCACCAAAATCATCTCATTACACCATATACTTCATATCTGTATTAGGTAAAATAAAAATGGGAGATGATTTCAGATGTTTGTTCAACTTATCAATGGAAGTCTGATATTTAGAATCTAATTTAAAAATTACCCCTTTATTTGTATTGTAACGACCCAATGATTTATCAAGGGAAATTCTATTATTATAATTATGTCATATAATCACATGAAATCATAACACAATGAACTAATATGTTCTATGTGACCATTAAATATAATATTGTCACTTCTATGTTTTGAATTTTGGGAATTTGATATCCACGGTCGTGTTGAAGGTGATTTTTGGGGTCTGATTGAACAAAATTAATTTTTGGTGAATAGTAACCTACACTTATGAATAGTAACCTACCCTTATGAATATTAATATGACCCTTATGAAATTTAAATCTTCGAAAATAATAATAGCCTCATCCATGATTGTATAAATAAAATTACGCATCTTATAGGTGATAATATGACCATAGTAAAAGTGTTGGTATTTTTGTAAGTCATAAATAATTAATTATTATTAATTAATTAATTTAAAAGAAAATTTATTCTCCAAAAAGGTGTTCACAAATTAAAAAAATTATGACTTCTAGTTTTACGATGCTTTTATAAGACCTTATGTAATTTTTTAAAACATTATAAAAACAGTTATAGTTTTAAAATCTGTATATTTCAAGTAATTATGATTTTAATTAAAAATTGAATTAATTATATTTAGAAAATTAATTTGGATAAATGGAGTTAATTTTTGGATTATACACATTAAAAAATGGTTAGGATGTATTTTTAATATTTTTCTAAAATACTTGAATTTTTTATGAATAGTAAAATACAATAATTTGCAAATTAAGCTAAATACATGATTTATAGGGTCATGGTAATGTTCTACTGATGAAATCCCAATTCGAACTCACATGAAATTATTACTATTTTTGGTCATGTAATAATCACTATTTCTGGTCTTGAGGTAAATTAATAAACTAAGGAATTAAATATTATGAAAACCCTCCTCTCATCCACTATAAATACAACCCCTCCTTACCTCTTCTCTTAACTCCTATTAAGCCTTATTCCTTGCCTAAATTCTGACCAAATCTCTCCCCAATATCCTAACCCACGTCCAAAATCCCTTAGTCTCTTCAAAAGACCAAATCCTCCCACATTAAGAGGCTCTCAAGGAATAGTGATTCAAGAGGAAAATTCCTCTTTTCAATTCTTTTACTTTCTTTTCAAGTTCATTTGTTTTATTTTCTATACTTAACTCTCCTCATCTAAATGTTATGAAATCTATAGTACCTTACATGTACTGGAATGTTTTTATGATAATGGAATAATTTATTATCATATCTCCTTACCTCTTCTTTTATACTAGTAGTAAAGACACCATCTGAGATGTGTTAATTTACCACATTAAAGGATGATGGGTTTTCAACTTATTTTACAATCTTTAATTCTGTTCATTAAACCATTATTGTTATGTTAGAACCATATTATTATTTAATATATCCTATGTAATGTTCTATAATCTTTTTGTACACATGATAGTAAATTATAATGTAAAATGAGTTCGTAAAACCTCCAATAAACCCAAAAGGTTATCACTAAAGTTGTATATAATGATTCAACATCACTCCAAGTAACCAATTTAAATTTACAACCATGTAACCTTCTGGATGTTCAATAATAAAATATAACTCCAATTCTGGATCACCACTCTCATCATACATGTGTGTATGAACAAGAATATAAGTGAACCGATCATTAAAACCAAGGAACAAAATGGACCTAAAAATGAAATTGAACATCATAACCAATCAAAAAGGTTATGAATGAACTCAAAAAGGTTATACTAAATCATTTACATGTAAAATATTTTCTATAATTATTAATTAATGAACCTAATTTTATCCCTCTTAAGTACACCTGATACCATGATGATAATCCGTAAGGGATTCTACCTGAACCTCCTTTGTTCCTTCGGGTTCCCTTATTTTCCTTTTACCAAAATGAAGTTATCTTATTTTTTTTTAAATCTTTTAAATGTTTTTTACATGTACCAAATTAATTTATCAATACTATTTTATCATTATATTTTGGTTATATACATGTTTTTAAGTGATTCTCGCCTCAATACTTCCCGATAAGCAAACCTGTTTTGAGCGAACTTCCCGAATTCTTACCTGATTTCAAGTGCACTCTATATTCTATTTTAAGCCACCATTGTCTTTATAAAATCAGTATTTCTTATTATTAAAACATTATTGTTTCACTTCTGGTTTTATATAAAGTATTTTTCCCTTTTCTATTTTAAAGTCTCTATAGTATTTTCCTTAAAACCGCAAAAAATGTTTTAATGCTAAAATTTCATAAATACATTTCTTACATGTTGTCACTTATAATTGACATCACTTAACATGATACAGAAATATTTTATCTTATAAATGACCATTTATAATATAGTTCCTTCCTTTCATGGACACTTTTATGATACTCCCATTTTTTATGCTTTATGACATGATTATGATACCCAATTATTTCCATGGGTAACCTTATGTAAGATTGATTATGTATGATTCTTTATGTGGAAATAATATTCACGAAAATTTAATATGGGTGCGCCCAGATAGCACTCTAATTAATTGGTTAAATTTTATTTTCATGAGATGTCATTCACAATGTTCTTGGCAGTTAGCCTTGGCTTGTGCTACCATGTGTGACGGTCTTGGCGGTTAGCCTTGTCTTGTGCTACCATGTGCAACGGTCTTGGCGGTTACCCTTGAATCGTGCTAAAGTCATGATTTATGTTGCTTCCACATTACTATGGATCCATGTTTATATGATTCCATGTTTATATGTTCTGATTCCATATGCTACATGACTTTTTATATCATCATGTCATGTCGTATATCCCATGTGCTAATTCTTTGTTCTTATGGTTATTCCCTTACTAAGCTATTTAGCTCATCCATTTTTTCATGTGTTCCTCAGGGTACCCTCTACAGATGTTTGGGAACAATGGAAGTTAGGAGATCAATTTTAAGATTACAAAAAATAATTGTTTTATTTAGTTTCATGTTTTCAATTTTATGTTCCTAGTATTCCAAGACACTAGACATTAAGATCCTCAGCTTGTACTCTGAGGTATAATTATTCTTAAAATCATGTAATGTTATGTGTAATAGGATAGGGTTTATATAAGTATAATCTACCAAAGTTTATTCCAAATTTTAGAAAACCTTAATGAACTGTTGATAATATAATTCCATACTTAGGAAGATATGTATCTCAAAGACCTTTCATGGCTCTTCCCCTGACAAGACAACCTTCACCTTCTCAGGATAGAATGCTAGGATTAATGTTCCCATCCAAGATCTAAGTATAATTGAGGGGGTGAATCGGTGATATCTTTTTCTTTTATATTTCCCTTCTTTTGAAACAACCTTCACCTCATGTTAAATATTTTTAACCTTGTCAAAAACAAAACAATCACACATCCACAGGAACACAATAATTTACAAGGTTTGCTACTCAACAAAAGTATCTATGTCCTTTGAAGGGTTTGGAAACAATCTAATACCACATAATCCACTAGAAAAAAATACTTTTGTGTGTGTAAAAAGAATATGATATTACCTTAAAATCATGTAGTACTACGTTAAGTACAATAGTTCATGTGTTTCAAGTATCAATAAGTGATGTAATTAAAGTTTTTTAAAGAGTTAAGAAACTTTCACCAATTTATTCAAAACAAGTTACTGTGATGCCTTATCAACTTTCACAAATATGATCTTTAAATCAATTATTCACTTTCCTACCCAACAGTAGGTAATAACTTCTCTAGACTTTGTTATGATACTTATCCCGACACCCAGTCTGATTCCTAGTCTGATTGCTTGGTCCAACAATATAAATCTATCTAAATAACATTGAAATAATTATAAACATATTCTATCTGAGTCTGTAAATATTAGTCTGATTTCTCAGTATGATCCAAAAACTATGATTATGAACTCTTATATTCTCCTTTACTTAATATCTTAGAAATTATTCCTCAAGTATGCTCGATCTAGAATCACATTCTCTCTAGAAACTTTTAGCACTCCACCTTTTCTCTTTAATAGTACATCTATTTCAAAAAGTAAAAAGAACATACTCCTTTTATATGTGAGAGAAATGTGGTTAAGGTGGGATTCTGAAAAAAGTTACCTCTCAAACAAATTTTATGGAACATAAATTTTCCTTACATTTCAGATAAAAATTTGACTTCTTTAATGATTCTCAACTCTTATTGTTTCTTCTAAAACCTTCCTGAATATTGTGACGACTTCATATCGGTTCAGTATTTCTGAAAATTATTTAGTCATATTCTTATTGTCACTCTAATTTTCTCATTACAATGGATCCATTATAGTCACTCTAATTTTCTTATTATGATGAATCTATTAAGGTCTCTCTGATTTTCTTGACCCACATGCAAATAAATTTGAACTGAATAATTCTAATTACAATTATCAGTACCAACTATAGGTATTGAAAAATTTTTCTACCATAAACATTGCCCTAACATTTAAAGATTACATAACATCCTTGATGGAACTTCAGCATTGGATTCAAACTTCTTCAAACAATAACTTCTATTTTCTCTTCACACTTTAAACTCCCATTGACAACAATTTTTTAATTTATTTAAGAAATTATATCTTTTGTTATTTTCCTCATAATGATGGTCTGACGTCTGATGATGTTTATCAGTTTCACATGGACAGAATGAATCGATATCTGCATCACTCTGATAATTAGTGTCATCACCATTCCAATGAATCTTGACCAAATTGAAAAACAAATCAGAGTACATCTATCATACTTGGACCAATAACACATCTTGATGAAAATGGTTGATTATATTATTGATTGAACTCTGATCTGATTTTTATTTGGTCCCAACAACTTTAAATTCTTCATTGTTTGAACGGTCTATGACTTCCTCACACCCATAAGTCCCAACAACATCTTTTTTCTCCCAAAAAAATTAAATGAAATAAATTCTTCCACTGATTAACTATTACAACAATCATTACGTATGATGATAAGTGTCGAGATTATTCCATAGATCAGTGACACACTGCGTCTAATTGACTGGTACAAAAAATTTCAACTTCATAAACTTATTTAATTTTCTGATTAAGGTAAATAATAACTTCTTTCTTTGAATATTTTTATCTCCTAGCTTATTATTCTAACTAAAAACTAGCATCTTCATCTTCTCACATTCTGAAAAAAAAACTTCTCATCCTTCAAAAAATTTGCTTCAAGTGATCTCACAAAATTAAACTGAGACCAGAAGGATTTCACACAAAAAACATTCTTCTTATAAAAACATCAGCTTGTATCATGGCTTATTCATTACATTATGAACATTTAATATCAGCACAGAATTGTGGGAATTATAATGGAAAGTATTATAAATTCTATCCTTCTAATTTTATCTTTCTTTTCAAACAAACCTCAATATGATTATAATCACTTGTTCCCTTCCTTTATTTCAAAATGATTGAATCACGAATTTTTAGACAACTTAGGATTTATAATAACTCCAATATCGGCAAAGAATCATTGGATTTAGATCAGATCCATTCAAACTCTGATTCTCTTCCACATTATGACTGAATCATCATTCCAGAACAAAGGTGAGTCCAATGAACATTTTCACCTAAAAATATTCTTCCTAATACGATGTACATTATTATGAATTTTGATTATGATCACCTAATTAAGATAGTGAGTCTAATTTCCATATTTTACAAAGTAAGGTTATTTATTTTATTCATTGAAAACAAAATAAAACACTTGAAAAACAAACACATTTCTTCTTCAAAGAACAACTTCCAGCCAACTTGGTCCCAACAATCACCCCATTTGGATTTTTTTTGTCAAAAAAGTTTCATAAATCACTAAACTTTGTAACCTCAAGCTATGGATTACTGACTGAAATTTATATTTATATAATTGAAACACTTTTATGGAAAATGTTTGAAACCTCATGGGTTAACAAAAATTCAGATGTCATTAAAAGAAGTCACATAATCATTAAAAAAGTTTGAGTTTATGAGAAGATATATCCATATATAAACTCTATTAGAGAGTATAGACTTTCATACCAGGGTTATCCTTGAGGAAATATTCAAAAATGTGGGCTATCGTGTCCCAAATTTGAAGTTAATCCTTAATATTTATCTTCTTTTTGTTGAAACTGCATATCAAGATAAGATCTTTCTTATCGATCCACCCGCATTGTTCTTGATTTGTAGAAACTTGAATCATTCTACTGTACATCCTATCAGTATCCTATTTTGAAGAATTAAAATGGAGAGATTCCTCCATCATTTCTTCTTTGAAATGTATGATACATTCCCATGACATGTCACTATTTTTTTCCTTCTTACCAGCTCCACTCTTCAAGACATCAAGCTCCTCCTTAGTGGGAACCACCAAATTAGTGTGGGTAGTAGTGGGATAGACATACAAAATCACAATACTACCCTACATTTGGCTTCATTCTTCCCTAACTTCATCATCCTAGTCACTAGTTGTTTGAGTGCCATCCTTATATTTGGTCCTTACTTTCTTGGATGACCTAGTATCCATCGGTTTGGTTAGGTGTGAGTAATCTTTATGTCCCTTTGATTTCTTTCCTTTAATAATAATGCAATTCCTGGAGTAGTGACTCATGAAAAATTCATCATATTTTCTTCAAATATTTCTTCACCTCTTTATTTTCTTCTTCATATATCCTATAAAAAAAGTTTCTTACAACCACTCCAACAAACTGTTAGAATATTTCACACTTTCATGTTGAATCCATAGCTTACCCAAAACTCCCCCTATATACATGATTCCTTAAAATGTTTAGCACATATCAATGGATAGATTTATGAAACAATTCTCCACCTTAAAAACCCTATCCAAATACTATAAGATAGAGGGGAAAATCCTATAATTAAAATTTTATGAGAAATAGGTTGGACATCTATGTTCAACCTCGTTTTTTAAAAAGGTTCCTTTGGTAAAGTATTTGTGGAAATTTCAGTAACTTGTTCTGATATAGGAACATGCTCCAACATCAATTTATTCCTCTCTAAATTCTCTTTGATGGAGTGGTATTCGATATTAATATGTTTTTAATGAGAATTTTTTACAAGATTTATAGTAATGTTGATTAACCATTGATTATCACAACCCAATAAAAAGGGTAACTTAACTTCAACAAGTCTTGTAACTGAGTCTTCATCCATATAAGTTGGGTAGCAGCTTGAGTGGGATAAAATACTCAAATTCATCTGTGATAAGATTCAATTATTATTTTTTATTTGTTTCCAACTAACACACAATTTTTGAGAAATAAAACTCCACCAGGTGTGGATCTTATATCATCAACATTTTCTGTCTAATAAATATCTAAATAACCAAACAAGTCAATACTTTATGAGCTATCAAACATGATTCTGAAATTTTTTATACCTTTACTATATCTATGAATTAATTTTTCATCCAATAAATGTGATTATTTTGGATCACTCTAAAATATTTAATATAAGGTAACAACATAAACAATTTTAAATCATGAGGTAGTCAAATATAACAAACATATGATCAGATTCTGCAACTCTTTAGATTAAACTTCTTTACCCTCTCTAAATTTTTCCAACTTGGTTCCCACTGAAATCGGTGTGGAAACTTGTTTTGAATTTTCCATGTTGAACTTCTTAAGAAGTTACTTAGAATACTTTTCATGGGGAAGAAAATTTTGTTTCTTCTTTTGTGAGATTTCTAACCCAAAAAAGTATTTCATTTCACCCAGCATATAAATCTCAAACAACTTTTTCATCTCTTCAGAAAATATTTCACAAGTTATTTCATCATTTTTAGTAAAAATAATTTCATAAACATAAACAATTAAAATGAAGGGAAAATCCTAACATTCTTTATCTTATATATTTCAATCAACCCTTAATTTCTTAAAACATATCTTTCTTAAGAAGGTATGTAATCTGGAATACCATACCCTCAGTGCTTGGTTTAGCCCATAAAAGGTTTTATTCAACTTGGAAAAGTAACATTAATATTTCTCAACAACAAAGACACATGGTTGTTTAATGTAAAATTCCTCATCAATGTCACTATTCAAAAATACTGATTTCACATCCATCTAAAAAAATTCATAACTTCAGTGTTCTATAATAGCAAGAAATATTCTAATAGTTTCCAACATTTCCACAAGTGAAAATGTCTCATCAAAATAAATACCTTAATTTTATGACTAACCTTCACACACTAATCTTTCTTTATTTATTATCACTTCACCATCTTAATTTAGATTTTTTTGCAAAACCCACTTTGTACTGATGACATTTCGTTATTTGGTTTAGATACAAGTTTTGAAGTATCATTATTTCCTATCTGATCCAACTCTTCATTCATATCAGTAACCCATTTTGGATGCTCAAAAGCTTCATTCACATCTTTAAACTCAACTTTTGGATACAAGGAAGTATGTGTAATAACTTTTGATATTCTTCTTATTTGAACATTTTGATGTTTATCACTAAAAATATTTTCAGATTCCACTTTCTTCCTCAAAATAGGATGAAATTTTTGAGATTATTCTTCATCACTTGAAATAGATAAGTTTTATTCTTCTTCTTGAGTTGGATTACCATTTTTTGGTATACTTATCAGGATTTTCCATAGACATTATTTCTTCCTATTTATCTTTCTTATCATCATAATTTTTTTTAGAATCTTCCCAATAATTCTCAATAACATTCACATAAAAAATCAACTAATATTCTTATTTATTTATTGAAACATATATATCCTCTTAATTCTAGATCACATCCTTTAAAAAATCAATCTTCACCTCTCTCCTCAAAAATTATAAGGTTTATACATTTCTTATTTATGATGCATGGACTACCAAAAAATATTAAGTGTTTAAAACTTTATGCCTTGTAATAAAGCATTTTATATGGAGTAATATCTGAAATTTTCCTATAGAAACAATGGTTTTGAATATAAACTACATTTCTTGTGGATTTCCTCTAAAAGTAATGAGATAGACTATGTTCAAGTAACGTAGTTATCCCCATTTCCACCAAACATATATTCTTACTTTCATAAACACAATTTTTTTATTGAGGAGTGTATGGTGTAATGAACTCATTATGAATTCCATGATTCTCAAGATAACATTAAAACTATTAATTTTTGTATTCACCACCATTATCAGTTCTCAAAATCTTTACATAATACTCACATTCCTTCTCAGCTTTACTCCGGAAAATTTTAAACATTTTTAAAGCATTTGGATTAAGTTTCATATAAATAACATAAGTAATGATATTAAATTGATAAATAAAATTAATTAAGTACTTATCTCCATGAGTTTTTTGTTCACTCATTAACCCATATATACCATAATAAATAATTTCTAGGGGACATTTTGAAAAGATTTCAAATTTATTTTTCATAGAGTTTGTAATCTTTCCCTTATGACAAATATTACAACACCAATCTCTTCTTCATGGCATATCAGGAATACCCTGAACACTATATCACTTTGAAAACTTACTCATTTTTACCTAACACATGTGTACTAAAATTTCATACCATGACTGGTTATCTTCCACCATGCCTATGTAATAAGAGTTTTGAGCCTCACCAACTTGGAATAAGTTTCAATTTGTCTATTGTCCTATTGTAACTATTTTTTTATCTTCCTCACATTTTTCAAAAAACCCATAATTTCTGAAAATAACATTGTTTCCTTCATCAAAAAGTTTTGAAACACTTATAAAATTATGTTTTATCCCATAAACAAACAAATCCTTATTAGATTTCAACTTTTCTTCCCCAATGATGGCTGATCCAACACCTTTGATTCTAATAAATTCATCTTTTCAGAATCTCAATGTTACTTCTTTAAAGTCTTTCACATTATTAAAAACTTTTAAATATCCTAAAATATGAGAAGAAAACTCACTATTTAAAATCCAAGGTCCTTTTCCTTTTTTAGATTTGAGAGAGGATTCTACAAAAAGATATTTTTATTTCCCATTATCCTTCTTAACATCCGACTTTTGAGAATTGTTAATATTTTTTTTTCCGATAACAAAACAAGACATCCATTTTAAATATACTGAGGTTGTTCACATCTTTCACAAATAGTTTCCATAGGTTGGAACCTATTTTTAACTTTTACACTAACCTTATCAAATTTATTTGAAACATCCTTTTCATTTTTCTTCCTTTGAGGGAATTTGATTCCCCTAAAATCTTACCTTATGTAATTTTTAGAATAGTATTGATGTTGTTTATTAAACCAACACATATTTTTTGTATGCATGAATCCACCAAAATACTTACAGTGTCTATATAAATAGTATTTTACTTATAAACTTCTATATTGATCGGGGTTGTGAGCATGTTTCTTAACAACCTTCTTATCATTATTATCATAAATTTTTTGATCACCAGCTTTTCTATTATTAGATATAATATTTTTTCACCTCAGTTTTCTTTTCATCCCAATCGAAACCAGAAGTAATAGAAACTTTTTTGGACATAGAATTTTCAGAAACTTCTGACTTCTCCACTTTATTGGTTTTTTCCACATACAAGAACTTTACAAATTTCTTCCTCTCAATAAAAATTTCAGATTTATTCTCAACATTTGAAGGTAAATTTTGATCCTTTATATGTTTACCCATTAAAAAAATTTCACCAAATTCAAATATATAATCTTTGAATCTTCCAACCCTCTACTTAACAATGTAAAGTTTTTGTTGGAAAATTTTCAAATCTTATTCCTTTTCCTTCAAATTAATTTCCATATGTTCATTATGATTATTTTATTTATCAATAAATATATTCAAGTCATTAAACTCTTAGAGAAATTTAAATTTATCATTAGGAAAATATTCTTGGTTTTTTGTTGAATCATTTTGATTTTTTAATTTCTTGATTTATTTCTCAAGTATCCTAATATTTCTCAAATAGTATTTTAATTATTATTTATGATGAAATTATAATTGATTTTATTCTTCTTAAGAACTACTACTTTTGAACTCTTCATTTTTAACGGTTACAATGAAATTATTCTCTCCAAACTTCTCATAAAAAAATTCATCAACTTTACTATCAACTTATTCATCAAATATAGATAAGAAACTTCTTCTTTTGGATTGGAATAGATTTTTATCTTTACCATTGGAATAAGATTTATCCATATTACTATGTTTCTTCTATGATCTTTCCTACCTTCTATTATCTTCATCATTATCTTATTTTTTCTTTCTTCAAGTGCAATTAGCAGTAAAGTTACCAATAGCACGACATTCAAAACAGTTCAAGGGAATTTTTCCCTTATATTTACTTATATATCTTTTCACATTTTTAGAATATAAGGATAAATAATCATCATTATTTTTAAATACCTCATTTTCATGATTAGGGTTATCAACTTCTTCTTATACAATAAACTTCTTATAAGTAAACTTCTTTGAATCCTTGATGGAAATTTCTCTATCAACTTTGGATTTTACTTTAATATCTTTTTCCCTTATTTTTCCATAAGTGATGATACTAATATGAAAATCGTCTAGAGATAATGTTTCTAGATCTCTATCTTCAGATGAGGAAACTTTGGCATCAAACTTTTTAGGAAAAATTCACATGATCTATTCAACAATAGTATAATCTTCTAAATTTTCACCAAGACATCTAATAGTGATAACAATGTTATTCACCCTAGTAAAGAAGTCACCAACAGATTCATACTCACCCATATTAATATCTTCATACATCAGCCTATAGATTTGTAATATGTCCTTCTTTACATTTGTATTTCCTTCATAAATTTTCTTCAACTTATCTTAGATACCTTTGGTAGTGGAAACACCATGTTGGTCAGAGTGGACACTCAAGAGGGGGGTGAATTGAGTTCTAATTAAAAAAAAATTGTTAAAAATATTTCTATTAAAATCACCCAAAAAAATAACAAGCTAAACTGTAGTGAATTGGTAATACAGTAATGGGTTAGTTAGGTTCTCAAGAGATTGATTAGTTATCAGTTAATCTGATTTGAAGATTAGATTACCTTTTGAAACTAACCTAATGCTTTAAAATAAATACAAACACTTGCTAGTTTAACTATTAGAGTTAATTTAAAATAGATTTGAATTTAAACTACTTTGCAGCAGAATAGAAAATAACTTAAATTAAAAATAAGATGCACAGAAGATATAACTAAGAGGTTCAGTCTCAAGCCAAGATTTAGTTCTATCAAAATTTTTATATAAACTTTGATCCACACCCTGGATTTGGGTTAACAACAGTAGAAAGACTGTGCAGGTACTAAGACCTCTACCACAGTTTTACGTGGTAAAACAAAAACAATAGCACACAGGCTATCCAGGTCACACTTGACATCTACTACTATTCACAGTGGGATACAAGATAGTAATGTAATTATTGAGTGATGATTTATAAATCCTCCAGTTCAGCAGAGGAGATAGTGTGTGCCTAAAAATACAGAGCACACACAATTCTCAAAATGTAAATAAATGAAACACAATAGAGCTAAACAAATAGATATGAGTTTAGAATTCTCTATGTGTTTTGAGTGAAGCTTTAGACTCCTTTTATTGATGAAGATGAAGCTTTGAGCCCTTCTATAGTTTTTTTCAAGAGAAACAGAGTGTCGTTTTTGTATTAGACTTTCAGGTCCAGGTTGATCAAATTGATCAGGTTGAGTGTAGGTGTACTTGTTGAAGCTCTTTTCACCATAATTGATCAGGTTCTATAGATTCTGAATGTATCCTTCCTTATTATTCTATGTATTTAAGTCCTTGTGTATCTCCAGAAGATTGTTTCGTATATTCATGGAAAAGACTGATCGTTTCTTTTGTTGTTCTTCTTTTATTTCTTTTGAGGTTCTCATTTATATACCTTCAACTCTGGAAATGGGAATGATTACCTTTTTACTGGTATGAGGTACGATTTCCTGACATGCCAACAACTATCATTAATTAATATTAGATGCATTAAAAACATCAAATGTGACCGTTGCTAATTAAACAAATAGAAATAGAGTTTAGAGAAACTATGCCTGGTTTCCATCGGTAGCTCCTAGTATCAGTGAGCTTGTAACGGTGTACTTGAGTCAGTATGTATTGTGTCGGTAGTTGTTACTCTTTATAAGAGTAGACCACTTGAATCAGTAGCTCCATCTATCGGTATCTCCTTCTATCGATAGCTCCTTCTATCGGTATCTCCTTCTATCGGTAGCTCCTTCTATCAGTGACCCATACTGGTGAAATTCTTGTATCGGTAGACTTTGTAGCGGTAGCTATCTGTCTATATCAGCAGACTTGTATCAGTAGATGTCTGTCTATCTATTTGTATCAGTAGCTTGTATCAGTATCTATGTATATACCAGTGGACTTACTCTATCGGTAGAACTGTATCAGTCGACTTGTGCATACCGGTAGACTTATTCTATCGGTTGCTCAGGTGTAATGGTGACTATCTACATACCAGTGACCTTATCCATATCGGTAGACTTTTGTACCGGTGTACTTAGCCTTATTGGTAGCTGTTTTGCATACCGGTGGACTTACCCTATCAGTAGTTTTTATATAAAAAACATATCCAAATTGAGTTATAATTATTTCAAATCATGTATAGACATAGATAAACATTTATTAACATATTCCAATGATTATTTTGATATTTCTGTGAACATAATTTAACATATAGATAGTATTACAAACACATATTAAAACATAATTGATATTCTCAAAACAGGTGAGGTCAACAATCTCCCCTTTTTGATAATCACAAATTATGGTATTATAATCCAAAATAATTAGTAATTTATCAAAGGATATAGTATTAAATGAAATTGTATCATAGGTAACAAATGTACTAGAATTATAAAAAAAATGTATCAGAGGTAAAATTATAAAATAAATGTACCAGAGGTAGAATATTTTAAGATCATATATATATTATGCTCATATTTCTCATATTTCTCCCCCTTTATATAAATGAAGCTATATTATGCTCATTTATTTCTCCCCCATATATATTATTTCTCCCCCTTTGTGATTAGAAAAAAGTAGGAAAGAAAGGATGAGAGAAGGAACAGAAGGTAAGAGAGAATGAAAGCATTTCAATAGTACTTGAGGCAAAAAATACATAGAAATACAGAATTCAACCAAAAAGAATACAAGTGATTCGTATCAAATGTCCTAGCCACTATTCAATACACCTCCTGAATGTCCACTTTGGATTTGTCTTTGGGTTTGGAGGTAGACTCGGGCTAGGTAACTTTAGTAGAAGGCTTGGGAATTCCAGAAAGCACTACTGGAGGTTGAGCAACAGAGACTGTTCCTGGACTGTAGTGTGTAGCTCTTTGTTTGATCATAGGAGTGAGGCTCCAGATTTCTTAGACTGGAATCATCTGAGGAATGGAGGTAGACTGAGCAGAGGCAGGCAGAGCTAGAGGTGCAATGATTGGGGTACTATCTACATGAAAAAATGGCAGCAACAGATTCCTAAAATCCATAATGATTCTTCCTCCGCTTTCCATAGCAGAAATGAAGTCATCCTTGTTCTCCATAAACTTGTCTAGAGCTGGAGTCAACTCTCTTAGCTTGCAGACTTGTTCTTTGAAAGCTTGAGTGAATGGGGGTAGCTTCAGGTTTTCTAAAAGAAGTTTGAAGTGATTGTTCAACTGATACTTAGTGTAGATCCTTTGTAAATAGAAATCCACTTTGAATTTGACCTCCTTTTGAGAAGAAGTGGCCTCTCTCATAAAATTATGAAAACTTTTCCCTATATCCCTTGTGGTAGTCACCACTTGGGTCAAAGCAGCAGAGTCTACAGAGCCACTAGTAGAAGACTGTCCAATCTCTTCTCGCATCACAGCTCGAATCTGATCAATATCCAAAGAAGGCCTGGTAGTACTCAGAGGTGCAATAGGAAAGGAAATTGTTTCCTTAAAGGATTTTTTTCAGTCCACTTATGAGATTTTTCACAAGAGAGTCCTATGTGCTAACATGATATTCCATGGAAGTCTTAAATTACTCAAAAACATATACCATCTATCCCACTACACTCTCCACAAAATCTAAGACTTTTTCTGCTTGAGATTTAGAGCTCATATAAGACTCCATAGAGACAATTTATTTCTTTAGAGATTCAATATCCTCTACTAAGATTGAAATTTTATTCTGGAAGGTCTTGACTTCATCCAAAACACTATATACAGATTTAGTCATCACAGACTGAATAGAATATATTAAAGAGGTTTCCATTCTTTTCATTTCTTCCACAAAACTGACCTGGAGATCAGACTTCAACTGGTATAGGTCAGATTTTCTTAACAAATCCATAGGTAAAAACTAAGAAAGGATATTATAAGAGACAGGAGGTCTATTGATGAGTGTCTCATCTTCTGAATCAGGATAGTCCAACCCACAAACTACAAAACATGGTTCTTCTACCCAGTCTTCAATCTTATGAGCAACTGAAATGGTACCATGTCTGGTAGGATGCTCCCCCTCAATCTGTGAATTCTCCTGTACATGTACATTAATAGAATCCTCATCAGGTAGGTCTTCCTCAGAATAATCTTTCACAACCATTTCCAATTCAACAGCAGGAGGCTCCTCAGGAATAGGTGCAGTTATGTCTACTTCAATAAGAACAGCCTCTATAGGCACAGTAGTACTTCCAATCAATGGACTCAAACTCAATGTGTTCTCATCTGAGATATCAGAACCATTTTCTCCACTTTCATGGACTTCTTCTTCATTATCTAGAACAGACTGGTCTTCCTCATCAATAGGGGCTTTTTTATTGCTTACTCCCAACATAATTTCCTTTTCAGATGATACAACATTAGCAACAGGACTTGGAGGCAAATCTGGATCCCTTCCATCATCTATAGAGGTATCCTCCTCATCAGTATCATCACTATACTGAGGTTCCTCTTCATCAGGTCCTAGACCTGGATCCCTCACATCCTTAGGCCTAGAAGGATAATCCACGGGATTATACTTATCATACACCTCCCCTTCATCACTGACCCATTCTCTTTTCCACAGATTCTAATTGAACTTCATGTATTTAAAAACAGTTCTTGTGATGCAAAAATTGTTCCTTACCACTACTGTCTCATCCTGAGACTCAACTACTCCCTTCACATTGATCATAACCGAAATTAGATTTTAAAAAATAGAGCATTAGTTTTTGACTTTGGCCAGGTCATATCTTCAATTTGAATCATCGGAAGCCTACCCAAATTTACCTTGACACCATGTCTCAGCAAATGCAACAAATAAATATCTTGGTACTTAAAATTTTCAAAGTCCCCTCTTCTTGGACTTAGAACATGTTGGATGAACTTGATAAGTAACCGGTTCTCTCCATCCATTTCTGTAGCAACTACTTTTCTTAGTGTGCCATCTCTTGTTAATTCTTCCAAGGCAGCTTCATATTCAAAGATGTTACTAGTAGGAGGTACTGATTTCAAGAAATACCCAAACTCTCCTTCATGTGGAACTATTAGGCACTCAGCCCACTCAATAGAAGAAAAGAATATTTTCCTGCCATTCACTACTGATATCATACTATTCTCCTTTTCAGAATTCTCAAATCACACAAATGCATAAAATTCTTTTACCAGCTTTGGATAATAGGGGCCATTGTTATTCAAGAAGCAATCTACCCATTTCTGATCTTCCAGCACTTCTAGAACTAAAGACTTACTGGACATCAACCATTTCGTACATAGATCTTTATCAAATACTATTTCCCTTTAGATGAGGTGCGGATTTGTAGGTTTCTTCACTTCACTACCACTACTAGACTCTCCTTTGAGTCTCTTGGCATTCGCCTCATCATACTTTTTGCTAATTGATGGTCTCTTCACTCTTTCCATTCTGTAAATCGCGAGGCTTAGGGTTCGAGAGAAACGAACGTTTGGGAGCTAAGGTTTAAAGTTAAAGGGTTTGATGTGGATTTAGAGAGGTAAAGACTTATGTTTTATCATTTAAAAATCTAAAAAATAAATAAATAAAGCATAATAAGTATAGTACAGATGATTCATATTTCGGAAGCTAAAAATTCAATGTTTAAAAACAGCACAAACTAATGGTAAGATGTACTGGTGAGGATTCTTACCGGTGAGGTATATCGGTGAGGTTTACCAACAGTGAGGTTTGTCTAACTGTGAGGTTTGGATAACTGTGAGGTTTGGATAATGGTGAGGTTTGGATAACAGTGAGGTTTGGATAACGGTGAGGTTTCTAATGGTGAGAATTTCTAACGGTGAGGTTTCTAATGATGAGGTTTATAACGGTGAGAATTTCTAATAGTGAGGTTTCTAACAGTGAGGTTTCTAACCTACAAAATCTATCATTCCTAACTCATTTCTAATGTAACTTAACCTCTCTGAACTTAAGGGCTTGGTGAAAATGTAAGCTAATTGATGTTCAGTACCTATAAATTCAAGAGTAATATCACCCTTTTGGTAATGATCTATCAGAAAGTGGTGCCTTAAATCAATGTGTTTGGTCCTAGAGTGAGATACAAGGTTCTTTGAGATATTAATCGCACTATTGTTATCACAGTTTATATATACATGTCTAAACTGATATCCATAGTCTAATAAAGTATGTTTCATCCACAAAATTTGTGCATAGCAACTACCAGCAGCAATATATTCTGCTTCAGTAGTATACAATGCAACAGAGTTCTGCTTTTTACTACACCAAGATACTAAGGACTTAACTAGAATATGACATGTTCCAGAAGTGCTCTTTCTATCTAACTTTCAACCAACAAAGTCAGCATCTGGTAATCTTATTAAATCGAATTATTGTTCTTTTGGATAAAATAATCCTAAATTAGCAGTATATTTAAGATATTTGAAAATTCTTTTAACAGCATGAAAGTGTGACTCTTTTGGATTATCTTTAAATCTTGCACTCATATACACACTAAACATAATATCAGGTCAACTAGTAGTAAGGTAGAGTAGGCTCCCAATCATACCTCTATAGTTGGTTTGATCCACTAGTTTTCCAATTTCATCAGCATCCAACTTACAACTAGTACTCATAGGTGTATCACTTTACTTAATATTATCTATAACAAAATGATTTAAAAGATCCTTTTTATATTTACTTTGATTTAAAATAATACCATTTTCATTTTGAAAAACTTAAAGTCCAAGAAAATATTTGACTTCTCCCAATAAACTCATTTTAAATTCATTTTGCATACTCTTTGAAAAATCATTACAGAGGGTATTTTTAGAATATCCAAAAATAATATCATCAAAATAGATTTTTACTATCAAAACATATTTGGAAATTCTTTTAATAAAGATATTTGGATCAGCAATCCCTTTAGAAAAACCTTTTGAAATAATAAACTTACTTATTCTATCATACCAAGCTCATGGAGCTTGTTTTAAACCATATAAAGCTTTAGAAATATTAAAAACTCGATTTGGAAAATGAGGATTAGTAAATCCAGGTGGTTGTTCAACATAAACATCTTCAACTATAAAACCATTTAGAAAATCAGTTTTAATAACCATTTGATATAACTTGAAATTCAGATGATCATCATAGGCAAGAATAATCCTAATAGCTTCTAATCTAGCTATAGGTGCAAAGGTTTCCTCATAGTTTATTCCTTCCTCTTGACTATACACTTGTGCAACTATCCTTTCTTTGTTTCTAATGATATTTCCTGATTCATTAACTTTGTTTCTAAAAACCCATTTAGTGCCTATGTTCAAAGTTTCCTTAGGTCTATCAACTAATTCCAAGACTTTGTTTCTTTCAAATTTATTTAATTCTTCTTGCATAGCCATTAACCAAAATTCATTGTTGATTGCATCATTGATATTTTTAGGTTCTAACTGTGAAAGAAAAGCTTGATGTTCAACCTGGTTTCTTAAAGAAGCTCTAGTTTGTGTCCCTCTATCAATATTACCTACAACAGTATCTAATGGATGGTTCTTTAGAATCCTTGTTGAGCAAGTAAAGGTAGGATGAGAAATTTCAGGTTCTTCTCTATACTCATGTTCACCAGAAGCAGACTCTAGAATATTTCTAGAACTGGTTTTCTTTACAATAGGTTCACTGATTTTATCATTAAGGTCCAGAATAGATAGATCTTATTCATGATTTTTAAGAGAAGACTTAGGTTCATGCGGATCAGTTTCATCAAATTTTATGTGAACAGATTCTTCCACACATTTGGTTCTTTTTTTAAAGACTCTATAAGATTTAATGGTTATAGAGTAACCCAGAAAGATTCCCTCATCACTTTTAGAAGCAAACTTGTCAATATTATCCTTAGTATTTAGAATAAAGACTTTGCAGCAAAAAACTCTGAAGTAACTAACTTTAGGCTTCCTATTATTCCATAGTTCATAAGGGGCATTCTTAAGAACGGGTCCAATCAAGACTCTATTTATAATATAACAATCTGTATTTACCACTTTAGACCAAAAATAAACAGGTAAATCATATTCATTGAGCATAGTTATTGTGATTTCCTAATGGGTTCAATTTCTTATTTCTACTACACCACTTTGTTGAGGTTTCCTAGGGGCATAGAAATTATGATTGTAGCCATTATGTGAGCAGTATGATTCAAATTCATGATTTTCAAACTCACGACCATGATCACTTCTCAGGGTCTTAATTTTAAGTCCACTAAGCTTCTCTACAGACTTGGATTATTTCATAAAGTAAGCACAAGCTTCACTTTTGTGAGCTAAAAAGTATACCCAAGTGTATCTAGAAAATTCATCTACTAAGACATAGACATACTGCTTCAAATTTAAACTAGAAACTCTAGAAGGTCCAAGAAAGTCCATGTGAACCAACTTGAGATGTTGAGAAGTTGAAACTTCTTTCTCTGATTTGAATGAAACTTTATGTTGCTTTCCCTTTTGATAGGGAGTACAAACTTTGTCTGATGGGAATTTTAGTTGAGGTAGGTCTCTAACTGAATTTTTCTTAGTCAGTTTCTTAAGTGAATGAACATTCCAGTGTCCTAATCTTTTGTGCCATATCCAATATTCTCTATTAAAATCATTTAAACAGGTAACCTTTTGTTTGGATAAATAATTTAAATCTATAGCATAAACATTTTCATTTCTCAAGTCAGAAAATACTAAAACATTTTTAGAATTAAAAACATTATAAGAATCATTTTAAAATTTAACATTGAAACCATCATCACAGAACTGATAAATGCTTAACAGGTTGTATTTTAATCCATCAACAAATAATAATTTAGAAATTAATACTGAATTAGTGTTACCAATCTAGCCTAAGCCGATGATTTTTCCTTTTGAATTATCACTAAAGGCGACATGTCCTCCATCAACTTTGATTAAACTCTTGAAGCATGAAAAATCTCTTGTCATGTGTCTTGAACATCCATTGTCCAAGTACCATATATTCTTATAGGAACTCTTTAAGAAAGTCTCCTACAAAATAGGTTTAAAAAGAAAATGATTTTGGTACCCATATTTTCTTGGGTCCATACAGGTTAGCAAGAAAAACTTTTGGTGCCCAGATTTGTCTAATGGGTTTCATACAATCAATAGATTCAAAAGATTTTGAAATATTAACTTTGTTTGATCTATAACTATGTGAATAGAAAGTTGAGGCACAAGAGTTTCCAAAATTAGAACTAGCATCATACTGTCCAGATTTAGGAAGAAATCTATTTTTAACAAGCTGTCTCTGTCTAGGTTGATATCCTAAACCAGTAGTATACTTTTGTGCAACTTTTTTTCCAATAATTTGAGTTAGAGTATTCTTTCCATTCATGAAATTCTATAAATCAATTCTAAGTTTCTCATTGGATAATTTAAGTTGAGTATTCTCCTTTAACAATTGAGCATTCTTTTCCTTTTCTATACTACGATCAGATTTAACAGTACTAGACAAGGCATACTGTTTCTTTAATGATTTGTACTTATCCTTCAGCTCATTTCAAGTATCTTCTAACATATTATAGTATTCAAATAATTTAGCTTTAGACATATTATCATCACTATTTTAATCACTTTCATTCCCAGAATAAAAATCATCCAGCATAGGGGAAACACATACCTCAGAAGTATTAGTCATGATACACATGTTGGCATGATTTTTTTCAGAATTATAAACCTTATACTCGCTTGTGATGTCTTCTAAATCACTCCATGTTTCCTTCATATATTTCTTATATTTTTTGTCCTTATAATTATATTTCTTCTTGAACATTAATTTTGGACATCCAGCCTTAATTTATCCTTTCCTTTTGCATTCATAGCACAATATCTCATCATCTTTATTATATTTCTTCCAATCTTTCTTCCAGTTACCATGTTGGTCATACTTACCATTATAATTTGGTTTTCTGAAAAATTTATTCTTTCTGTAGAATTTCTTGAATCTCCTGGATATTTGATCCATCTCTTCATCACTATCAGAATACGAACCCACACTTGTTGAGCTTTCAGTAGGTATGTGAACTTTCTCCTTGTCCTTGCTCTTTGAGGCCGTAGACTTAAATGCCACTGACTTCATCTTTGGTTCATCATCTTCCTCATTGTTTACCTTTAGCTCTTATTAATACATCATTAACTAACCAATCATCTCTTTAACAGGCAGTGGACTTATATCACACGATTCACTTATTGAGACTGATGTGCCTCTCCATCTCTCTGGCAGACATCTTAGTATCCTCATGATTTTTTCTTTTGCAGGAATAGCTTTTCCAAGTGAGCTCATTGTATTTACAATTTCATTGAACCTGAGATACATGTCAGAAATAGATTCATCAGACTTCATTTTAAAATTATCATACTTAATAGTTTAGTTATTCAATCTCATTTCCTTAACATTGGTTGTTGCCTCATGGGAAATAGTCAAAGTATCCCAAATTTCATAAGCAGTTTTACAAGTCGATATTCGATTAAATTCTTCATCTCCTAAAGCACAATACAGGGCATTCATTGCTTTATAATTATTATTGTAAGTTTTTTTCGTAGGTTCATCACAAGTAGTTCTTTAATTTTCTAGGATTTTATACTGATTCTCTATAGCGGTCCAGATATCAAATCCCATACTTTTTAAATGAATTTTTATTTTTAGTTTCCATTGGGCATAATTAACACCATTAAAGAAGGGTGTCCTGTTAGTAGCAGAACCTTCTAGTCTATTATCAATAATTAGAATTTAGAAAATATATTTAAAGATAAAAAATTTAGTACTAACAGAAATTTAATATCTTTAAGATACAACTAAAATCACAGTTGAAAAACAGAGTATCTGGAAAAACTTTATTAAGAAACATTCCTTTGATACAAAATGTTGGTCTGAGTAGACACTCAAGAGGGGGGTGAATTGAGTTCCAATTAAAAATTTATGTTAAAAATATTTCTATTAAAATCCCCCAAAATAAATAACAATCTAAACTGTAGTGAATTTGTAATACAGTAAAGGGTCAGTGAGGTTCTCAAGAGATTTATTAGTTCTCAGTTAATCTGATCTGAATATTAGATTACCTTTTGAAACTAACCTAATGCTTTACAATAAATACAAACACTTGCTAGTTTAACTATTAGAGTTACTTTAAAATAGATTTGAATTTAAACTACTTTGCAGCAGAATAGAAAATAACTTAAATTAAAAATAAGATGCACAGAAGATATAACTAAGAGGTTCAGTCTCAAGCCAAGATTTAGTTCTATCAAAATTTTTATATAAACTTTGATCCACACCCTGGATTTGGGTTAACAACAGTAAAAAGACTATGCAGGTACTAAGACCTCTACCACAGTTTTAAGTGGTAAAACAAAAACAATAGCACACAGGCTATCCAGGTCACACTTGACATCTACTACTATTCACAGTGGGATACAAGATAGTAAGGGAATGATTGAGTGATGATTTATAAATCCTCCAGTTCAGCATAGGAGATAGTGTGTGCCTAAAAATACAGAGCACACACAATTCTCAAAATGTAAATAAATGAAACACTATAGAGCTAAACAAATAGATATGAGTTTAGAATTCTCTATGTGTTTTGAGTGAAGCTTTAGACTCCTTTTATTGATGAAGATGAAGCTTTGAGCCCTTTTATAGTTTTTTTCAAGAGAAACAGAGTGTCGTTTTTGTATTAGACTTTCAGGTCCAGGTTGATCAAATTGATCAGGTTGAGTGTAGGTGTACTTGTTGAAGCTCTTTTCACCATAATTGATCAGGTTCTATAGATTCTGAATGTATCCTTCCTTCTTATTCTATATATTTAAGTCCTTGTGTATCTCCAGAAGATTGTTTCGTATATGCATGGAAAAGACAGATCGTTTCTTTTGTTGTTCTTCTTTTATTGCTTTTGAGGTTCTCATTTATATACCTTCAACTCTGGAAATGGGAATGATTACCTTTTTACAGGTATGAGGTACGATTTCCTAACATGCCAACAACTATCATTAATTAATATTAGATGCATTAAAAACATCAAATGTGACCGTTGCTAATTAAACAAATAGAAATAGAGTTTAGAGAAACTATGCCTGGTTTCCATCGGTAGCTCCTAGTATCAGTGAGCTTGTAATGGTGGACTTGAGTCAGTATTTCTTGTGTCGGTAGTTGTTACTCTTTATAATGGTAGACCACTTGAATCGGTAGCTCCTTCTATCAGTAGTTCCTTCTATCAGTAGCTCCTTCTATCGGTAGCTCCTTCTATCGGCAGCTCCTTCTATCAGTAGCTCCTTCTTTCAATGACCCATATTGGGGACATTCTTGTATTGGTAGACTTTGTAGCGGTAACTGTCTTTCTGTATCAGCAGACTTGTATCAGTAGCTATATGTCAGTGTCTGACTATATCGGTGGACTTTGTCTGTCTGTATCAGTGGACTTCATATCGGTAGCTGTCTGTCTGTCTGTTTGTATCGGTAGCTTGTATTAGTAACTATATATATACCAGTGGACTTACTCTATTGATAGGTCTATATCAGCCAACTTGTGCATACCGGTAGACTTATTTTATCCGTATCTCAAGTTTAACAGTGACTATTTGCATACCGGTAACCTTATCCATATCGGTAGACTTTTGAACTGGTGTACATAGCCTTATCGGTAGCTGTTGTGCATACCGGTGGACTTACTCTATCAGTATCTGTTCTATGAAAAACATATCCAGATTGAGTTAGAATTATTTCAAATCAAGTATAGACATAGATAAACTTTGATTAAAATATTCCACTGATTTTTCTGATATTTTTTCAACATCATTTAACATATAGATAGTATTATAAACACATATTAAAACATGATTGAGATTATCAAAATAGGTGAGGTCAACACACCATTTAATCATAAAAAATTTCTTTCAGAAAGTGATGAGAGTAAAATGTTCTTATCTATTAAATCATTCTCGAGATTCTTCTTTTTAATAGATGTAAGAGGAACTTTTTCATCAATAGGAGCAAATATATATATTTCAACTTTAATAACATTATACCCTAGAGACATAACATAAGGAAAAAATTTATCCTTTTAGATATGATATTTTGTACCATCAAGGACTAGAATACCTTTACTATTAACAAAATTTAGATTCTGCATCACAAATTATTATTCAAAACTTCATCAATGAGTAAATTAAGTGAACCATGGCTCTGATACCACTTGAAAGTACACAACTAGGATCTATGTATTATTGAGAGGGGGTGGGGGTGAATCAGTGATATCTTTTTTACTTTAAGTTTCCTTTATTTTGAAACACCCTTCTCCTCCTCTTATATAGTTTTAACCTTCCTGAAAACAACATAATCACACTTCCATAGGAATACAATAATTTACAAGGTTCACTACTCAACAAGTGTAGCTACATCCTTGGTATGGTTTGGAAACAATCCAATACCACAAAATCCACTAGAAAATAATACTTTTGCATGGATACAATGAGTAGGATATGACCTTACACTCATGTGTCACTATGTGTTGTACAACAGTGCATGTGATTCAAGTAGAAAGAATTGATGTAACACAATTTGTGTAACAGGTTAAGAATATTTTACTAGTTTCTTAAAAACAAGTTATTGTGTTTCCTTGTCCAATTTCAAAAATATGATCTTCAAAAAAATTATTCAGTTTACTACCTAGTAGTTAGTAATAACTTCTGTTGACTTTGTAATGATACTCTGTCTAACACCTAGTCTAATTCCTAGTCTAATTTCTTTGTCCAATAATATAACTCTATCTGAATACCACTGAATGTTTTTTGAAATTATTTAGTTTATGTCCAAAAATCCCAGTATGATTTCTCAATATGATCGTAAAACATTGATTTTTATCATCTCTCTCCTCCTTTACTTTATATATTTGGAAAATTTCCTTAGGTATGCTTGATCTGAAAACTCCTTCTCTTTAGAAACTTTCATTGCTTTTCCTTCTCTCATGAACAATACATATGTATTAGAAAGTACAAAGTACATACTTCTTTTATAGGTGATCCAAATGTGGTTTATGAGGGATTCTAAAAAAATTCCTACTTAACCAAATTTCTCAAAACATAAATTTTCCTTACATTTTGGATACATCTTTGAATTCTTTATCACTTCTCACCTCTTCATGTTTCTTCTCGAACCTTATCAAATCTTCTCATGATTTCAACTCACTTCAAACTTTTAGAAAATTCCTTAGTCTTATTACAATTATCACTCTGATTTTCTCATTACGATTGATCTATTAAGTTTACTCTGATTTTATTATTATGATGCATCCATAAAGGTCACTTTTATTTTCTTGACCCACTTGAAAAGAAGTAATAAATGAATACTTCTCATTACAATGCTCAGTACCAACTATAAGTATTTGAAAATTGTTCTTCTATAAACATTGTAAAAAATTCTAAAGATTCTTGTAATTCCTCAGTGTAACATTAGCATCGAATTCAAAATTATTAAAATAATTATTTCTCATTGAAATTCACACTTCTAAATTAATTTAAGAAATTATTTCTTTTCTTATTTTCCTCACACTGATGATCCCGTGTCTGATGATGTTTATCGGTGTTATCCTGCACTGGTTTAATTGATCTCGAATTCACTCTGATAATTGGTGAAATCTCAAATCTAATGACTATTGACCCAATTCACAAACAAATTAGAGTACATCTAATTCACATGGTCCAAAAACTCATCTTTATGAAAATGAATTACTATATTATTTATTGAACTCTAATCTGAGTTTTCTTTGGTCCCAATGAATTCAAATTCTTGATCGGTTGATCGATCTCTAACTTCCTCACACTCATCAGCCACAAAACATCATTTTATCCCAAAAATTTATAACGAAAACAATTCTTCCTCAGATTAATTTTTTTAAATATAAATGTGTTTGATGATCAGTTTCAAGATTATTCTGTTTATTGGTGACACATTGCTCCTGATGGACCAGTATCAAGAACTTCAACTTCAGAAACTTATTTCATTTTATGATTACGGTACATGACAACTTCTTCCCCTAAATATTTGTATATCCTAACTTATTGGTCGACCTAAACACCAACAACTTCATCTTCTCACATTTTGAACAAAAATATCTCAACCTACAAACAATTCTGCATCTGGGGATCTCACATCGATGAACTAGTACCATAAATCTTTGAAAAAACAAACATTATTCTTCTAAAAAATTCAATATGTATCATAACATCATCATGGAATTACGATTGATTAAGATCATCATAGAATATTTTAACTTATAATGGAAAGTATTGTAACTTCCCATCCTTTCATGTTTTTATTTATTTTCAACCAAACCCCAATATTATTTGTATCACTTTTTCTCTCCCTTTCTTTCATAAGTCTTACATCACATTTTTTAAAAAACTTATGATTTATAATAACTCCAATATTATAAAAGCATCATCAAATTTACATCAGATCCAATTAAACTCTATTCTCTTCATTTTTGTGATTGAATCTTTATTTCGGACCCAAGGTGACTCCAATGAACCTTTTCTTCCAGAAAACGTATTCCCAATATGATGGAATTTGTTAAAAATTTTGAATCTGATCAACTGATTATGAGAGTTATTTTGATTTCCATATTTTATAAAGTAAGGTGATTTCTTTACTTCTTTGAAAAAAAATACAACACTTTCAAGACAAATATCTTTTAGCTTCCAATAATAACTTCTATCAAACTTGGTCCTAATATAGAAAACTTTCAGAAATGTTGTTCCATAATAAGTTCAATTATTATAAATAAAAATCACATTTTTGTATCTTACCATAAAAGAGGTGACTTCTTAGGATCATTAAAACAAAATTTATATTATTCTAATTCTCATTATTGAAACATGAATAAACTGAGATATCATCGATAAACACAATGAAAAGGTTGTTGAGATACTAGTGGAATGTATAGTTCATCAAAGAAATAAAAAAATATAGAATGATAGTTAGCCTAAAAAAGCATCAAAGGATATTATTTATGTTCAAACATTCTCTTGAAAGTGGTCTTTATAATATTAGACTCCCTAATACTTAGATGATGATTTCCCAACCAAAGATCGATCTTTGAAAACCAATTTTACCCCTTTAACTAATCAAATAATTCATCCACATAGGGGGGTACTTATTCTTAACATTCATCCAGTTCAAATTTTGATAGACCATGCACAAATGAAGTGAACCATCATCCTTCATGGAAAAGAGAAAATGGTTTTCCCATTGAAAAACACTAGGGAGAACAAAATATTTCACCATAAGATCATATAATTTGATCTTAGTATATTTTAGCTCAGTTGTGTCTTATGGTAAGAGGGTATAGAAATTAGTTTTGTACCCGAAATTAGATAGATCAAGACCTCAACCTCCCTCTTTGGAGGAAGATCATAGAAGTCATCTGAGAAATCATCAGGGAAGTCCGAAACAACTAAAGGAAGAAAAACAGCATAGGGAACATCATTGGCATAAAGTAAAATGGCAAAAAATAGAATCATTTTCTATAGGTGGTAAGGTTCTGCATGAACAGACCTCATATCCCACTCCCCCAGAAACACCTGAGATCCCCCGTTAGTAGTAAATAACAAAACATGTTGATGATAACAATCAATCTCAATGTGATAATAAACTATCAAATCTATCCTAATGATGGTTTCAAATAAATATGGATCAAGAACTAGGAAATAGTAGACCAACTCTTTTTTAGCTATCAATATAAAGAAAAGATGGAAATCAGAACCAATGTTACTTACCCTTTATAAGTGACATATCTAGCTTCATAATAAAGGATATAACCTATGTTGGATGATTTATGAAATCAAAAAAATGGGTACATATAAACAATTTTTAGGAACCTATATCAAATAGATCATTTTCTCTATAAGATGAAAAAAATGGAACCTCTCACTATCATTGGGCTTGTGTCGAACTTTCCTAGAAAATCATCCACTATGTAATGTTAATTCATTCCTGAGGAATTTGATTGGAGTCCTATAGACTTTAAATATTATGAATTCTCCATAGTGGCCTTTGGAGATGAAGATTCTTGACTATAATAGGTTATAGACATAGCCTGTAAGAACCTCTTCAAATGGCCACAGTGGCCAAAATAATTTCAAGTCTTTAGGGGTTCATGACAAGTATGTCGGGGGTGCCCTGTCTGTCCATAATGATAGCAAGTTAGGATCAAACTGATAGCTATTTTTGATGGTGTAGAGGGGGCCCAATACTGAGAACCACCTCCACCACCCTTAAAATTATCATTACATTACCTCTGATTTTCATATGTCCACTAAAACTGAATCTAGGTGGAAGAGAAGAGGTATATAATCCAATCTTACCCACCATATCCATTTCCACAATCATCTCCCTTTCTACCCTGTTAGCATAAGTGGTAAGATTCATCAAGTATACACAAAATCAGATACCTAGTCACAAAAACTATAGGGTTTTTGAGCTTTTATCTAGTATTTAATCACCTCCAATATAAAAAAATGAATCTTCTTCTCAAAATGGTTGGTTACTTCAGCACTAAACACATTCCATGATGCAAAGAGAGGAACTCTAGATAATTTTACATCATCAGAGCCTCTATATGTAACTACTATAATAAGAGGGTTTGAAACACTTAAATTCCAATCCCATGTACTAATTTTCCAATACCATAACATCACACCACCACTTACTAGGACCATTGATATTAAACATTTTTCACTTCAACTAGATAGTTATAGGTTTCTCCATTGATTCAATGATATAGCTAGTCTTGTCCAACCAATCCTCCACCTCTTGGGATTCATTCATACCCTTAAAGGGCATGAGATTCTCATTTAATACTCTTGAGATCTATACCTATCTCCTAGATCTCCTAGATTCACCTCACATTCATTATTATGAACCTGGAGTACACTTTGGTCCATGAAACGAATTTCCCACATAATGCCTCAATAAAATTTTGATCCAAATGAGGATTTCCTTAAGAAGAATATATCACTCAACCCTCTTATGGAACCCATGGAAGAAATCTTGAATTCATATTAATAAACATCAAAAATAGAATAAAATGATCATTCAATGGGATAATCTTATTTTAAACCAAAAAACCCTATGTACAAATTGAGATTAAGGTAAAAACCGGACACTATAGGCACACATCCCAACATCCTATGGTAACTTGGTACTCATCATGGAAATAACTGGACAGGAACTCATCACAAACTATATATAAAATATTGATAATATTATCTCATATCTACCAACTTCCCAAGATTGAGCATAACCTCCTTTGATACCAATTTGTAATGAGCCAACCCAGGACCCCCAAAAAATTATTACCCAAAGTTATCTAGTACTGGCTTGAAGGGTGTTCCTGATCCCCAAGGGCTGGAAAATAGCACCCAAGAATAATACAAAAATCAAAGGGGATGATTTTTTCCAACCTAAAATAATATATGTGGAATATATACATAATGAAAATAAATATTGTAAGAGAAACTAAATGAAATATATGTTTCATAACCAAAGAAATATATCAGTAGAAATGCATTCCAAAAGATGATAGATAAAACTAAAGGTACATGTTCAACAACAAAAAAGGATAATAAAACTATAAAAAGTAACTCTGCATGATATGTGGAAAATGTCTCACTATCTCACCACCAACTACCCAAACCCATTTGAAAAAAAACCTTATCTCCTTATTATGGTGCCTTACCCTTTTCCGCATCAAAATAAAATACAAGGTCTTCACATTCTTAAGGCAATGTCTAGGGTATGAGATAAATAGGCTCAGTTGGATCCCACCTAGGTGTTCCATATCGGGTCTCTGTAAAATAATCCCAATTTTCTCACATTAAATAAAACAAGGAATCATAAGCAGTTAAACAACTTTATATGAAAATCGAGGTAAACAATTAATCTTTTTCTATAGATAAAAAACTAATCAGGTAAAACAATTTCAAATCATAAATCTAGAAAACCAATTACATTTTATAACAGAATTTATATCAAATCCAAAACATCACAATACAAATTACAATGCCAAACACCTAATGGATAAAAACGGTCAAGATATTTATGTCACTCATACCATGATAATCAACAATCATTATTATGCACTCAAGTCCCTAGGACACATGGCCTATGGAAAAAAACAACACCTCATGATGGACCCCCCCCCTAAATTTAAAGATCAGGTCCCTAAGAAACTTTCCCAAGGGAACAGACGAATTCCCCATGAGTGAACCCCTTAAAATGGACAAGGTCTAATACTAAACCACCCTTCTATATACCCAAGGATCCCATGTGCATCATAAATAAATTTTTTTAAAAATGTATTATAAACTCACAAATGATTCTAAATAACCCTTTTCATCAAAACATTCTTTGAAACCCCATTTCATAAACCCATTTCTCAATTATTTGAAAAATTCCTTTAATTTAATAAAATTATGGGAAAATTATATTTTTTGAAAAACCCATTTACACACAAAAATCATCTAATACCATGATCATGAAAATTAATTTATAAAAAAATTATAAAAACAAGATAATTCAAGCTTCATCTAAGAAGATAAATAAGAAGGTGGAGGTGGAATGAAGACTAGTGAAACTATAGATGCCTGATCTTTTTTCAAATGATATATTCACTGTAAAATGTTTAGAATTGAGAATTTAAAATGATAAACACATGAAGGAAGAATATTTTGAATTTATTATGGAAAATATAAAATTCTTGATTTTATTATTAAATATCATCATTAAGAAATTCAAGAGGCATAAATTATCAATATTAAAATGAAAAGTTTTTAGCATGAACAATTCAATAATGAATTTTCTATGAAATTTAAAATGAATTCAAAATTCACAGTGATAGAAATATAAGGTATATCAATCAATGAACATGGAATTATAATTTAATTAATATAATTCATGAATGATCTCATAATATTCATTATGGAATCATGAAAAATAAATTAAGAATTTAATGGATGTAAAGAACATCTAACAAGGTAAGGAATGTATTTTCCCAGTAATATATGGTGGGGAAACTATAATGGGTGGTGAATTGTAGTCTAAAATTATACTAAAAATTTTTATACCCATTTGACTACTAATTTTATTAGTAACTATGAAATTATGAAAAAATCACAGATAAGAGTTATTACAATCAGTGGAAATTAAACCATCATTAAAAATGATTTAAATGAAATAGAAATAAAAAATAATATTATAGATTATAAACACAAATGAAATTAAAAATATAGCATAGCTTAAATGAATGAAAAGAGTAAGGAATGAAATCCTTAACCTCTATAAAGGGTATTGTAAAACCATACTTTTATCCAATCTATAAGTAGTGTCACTAAACCTAATCCAAGGAATACATGTATTCCTATCCTCATAAGGCCTTAACTTTAACATAGTGGAAGGTAACTCTATCTTCTTATCCCCAAAAGCCCTTAACTTTAACCTGTTAGAACAAGATCTATCTTCCAAACCTTGTGATACCTTGATCACATGGGATCAGATAAACCTATAGCTTTCTATCCCTCGAAGCCCTATATAACACATGAACAGAACAAGAATAAAAAAATTAAAAATTTCTAAATATATTTATAAAGGAAAACTGAAATGGAAGTAGCTCTTAGGAAAACACTCAGAAAGAAAACTCTTACACTAATCAGAAGTTCTATCATCAACAAGTAGTTTCATAGCTTAAAAATAACCTGAATATTTCATGATGAAATTTTTTTTACATTCTATATAATTTTAATCATGAGGTTTTTTTCTTATTTATAGATGAAGTTGTAAAAAAATTTCAATGTTTTAATTCGCATTCTTTGGGAATAGTTTTAACAGCCTCATATGAAGTGAATTTATCTTGTGATAGATTCTACAACATTTTGTATCATCCAATAAAATTAAATAGCACCGCTATAGTGATCAAAAATCTAGTGAATCTAATTTGGAATAAAACCACATTTCTCTAGATTTTCATGATTCATTTTAAATAAATGGAAATAAATTTAATAGAAATTAATTATGTATAATGAAAAAAACTAAAATACAATATCAATTAAAGTCAATATATTATTAATTTTATTGTGATTTTCAAAACAAAGAAATCAATGAAGTCATTGAGTTAATATAAATGTGAAAAAAAAAAGCGCAGACTCATGGTAAAACCTTCATAACTTCAATTTTTTTGTCGATTCCATGAGGTTTGATCATTATTTTCATGAAAAATCACCCTAATATTTGATCTATAGGTGCCTTATCTATGAAGTGAAAGATCTCCCATATCCATCTTCTCTAATCCTAGGTTTTATGCTATGTAGAAATTATACATCCAATTATAGAAGATATATTGATGTATTTATAGAATTAAATTAAATTATATGATTATTTTATTAATAAATATAAAATCAATATGACCTAGGGTCTAAAACCCCTAAACAAAAATTATAACCAAACACCCTCTTCCAAACACAACCATGTGTTATAATTTACCTCTGAGGCTCTTTTTTGGAAATATCATTGCTCATACATGTGGAATAAAGGATTATTTTGAAAAGTGACATGTAACTATGAATTTTACAATAAAGAACACAATATGTCTTAAAAAATATGTATTTTTTATTTTATTTTCACTAGATTCAAAATTGATCTACCTCCAATGGAGATATGTTTCATGTTTCACCCTATGTAATTCTTTTATTGTGTGATTATTTTGGGTGATGATGTTTTCGGTATCAAGAGATTTAATTTATGGTGTTATTTGGATGTTATATGAAACTCATATTATTACATGTATTCCTAATAAAAATTGAATCATTTCAATTTATTTGTTCTTCAAACCCATTTTATTTCAATGGGTCCTTTATATGATGATTTGGAAATTTTATTAAACCCATTTTTCCTTCTATGGGTTTTTTTATGATGTGATGATTGTTTTTCTCAAGTGGCATACAAATGTATGGATTATAAGATGGGTGGGAGATATAACACACTACAATATATTAGGTAAATTATTATATATTCGTAGATATAAATGTTAATTTAATGGGTTAGCAATTAGATAGGTTCACAAAAGGTGAGTTTTATGGTGTTTATCTATACTCACACTTTTATGAGTGAATGGGTTGGCTGGTAGCTAGGTTCATAAAGATAAGAAATCATATTCTTAGGATTATTATGAAATATTTACAAAATTACAAGGCCCATTTTATATGATTCATGTTTTATTTTTCTCATTCCTTGGTAAAATTCGTATCATTTTAGATGTTATGTGTAACAGCCCGTGATTTTATGATATATTTCTCCTTAAATAAATTTCATTGATAGCTTTCTTTACACAAAACACAAAGTTTAAAATAATCATGACAACCTATTAAAATATTATAATTTTATAATTATATCATTTTTGAATTTATCAGGTCAATATTATCTTACATTGTAATTTTTATATTTTTCAGAAAAGATTGACTCTCTAGTGAATAGTAAAAAATTCTAATTTTTTATAAAAACTCCATTTATTTTAATTCAAAAAACACCAAAATGCTTTGAATTTAATCCTATATGAGTTCATACTTTTCATTAATAGAAATTACATATTATTATATTAATATTAAATACATAAAATTATAATCCATAAAAGAATCTTATAGGTATAGTATCACTGGAAACAAGGACACATAAATAACCGGTTCATAAATGAACTAAATCATATCCCACTTAGTTATTCATAACTTGTACCCTTCCTTCCCATATAATACCTAAAATTTTTCTTCATAACCTAGGAAAAAGAAACATAATAAATGGTGATCTCATATTCTCAGTAAGGGAAAACAAGGTTGATGTCAATAATCACATAAGAATAACATGAACATAAAGGTATAAGAACATGAGCTTAATATTTTAAAACCATAACCTGTATATCATATATTATAATATTAATTCAAGACATAAATCATGGAATTTCATAAGACATTAATCATAAATTAATCAAATAACATAATCCATGAGAGCATAACCTTGAAATAATACAAATAATTGTGGCATACACATAAGATTATAACTTTGAAAACATGTATAAATTGAAACAGGTTCACTCATTAATTTAAGGATATGAAATCAGGCCCTCACATAAAATAATTAACATTAATCCAAGTCCATACAAAGTATTGTGAACATGAAATCTAAGTCGATGCATAACCTTATGGACATGAAAATCATGTCCATGTATAATCTTATGGACATGAAAGTTGGGTCCACACATAAAATTACAGTCATGAAAACTATGTTCACACATGAAATTGTGAACATGAAATAATTTTCATGCATAACATATTTACCTCAAGAGTTATCCATATTTACCCAATGAATTAGAGGGATTTAACATACCCAACTATCAAATGATCATAATCCACACATATAAATTCCACAAGATCATAAATCATTCATCATAACATCATAAAATAATCCATGTAAAATAAATGGGGATTATAAAAATATAATCATCATAATCATAAACCACATATAGAAATAATAATTATGGAATCATTGGACAATATCACCAGTAAAGCATAATTAACATCAAAGTATGTTATCATGGATGAAAATTTTATTTAATATTTCACAAGAATATTTCTTAAAGAAAATACCATTTTCATTTGGAAATCATTTATTTAAAATATAAAAATTAAAAAATATTATGGAAAACATTTTCATTGAAAATATCCATTTCAAATTGTAAATTAAGATTCAAATCATTTAGCGGTTATGATGGTTGTAAATTTCATTCATGTTTTAATGAAAAACATTCTTTTCACTTTTTGTAAAAATTCAAAAAGTACCACATGACAAGAAAGTTAATTTTAAAACATTTTGTAAAAAATAAAATATTGTTAAAATTTTATTTAAACATCAATAGTATAATTTTAAAACATTCATTAAAACTTTTTTTATAAAACATGCATATGGAATAAAAATATTATTTTACCAAAGAGAAAAATAAAATTGATTTTCTTCAAAACATTATTTCCGTATCTTGAGTACTTAAGGACTATAAAATGAAAGTAAAACTTCTAATTTCAATAAAAAAACTAGTGTAGAATAAAATTCATGAGTTTCCTGAGAGATATACCATAATAATTAATCATCGAAAACTTAATCATAAATAATCCCAATAAATAATGAGATTTTAACATAAAACACTTACCTCTAGGGTAACATGTGAATCATAATCCCCATGAAATAAAAAACCACATATAGATATTTAAATCCCTATAAATTTCATAATAAGTATAAAAGGAATTCATGGGTATTATATACACTATATAAATGAAACAAGTGGGGAGTATGTCATATGTCTCAGAAAATAATTGTGAGACGAAAAACCCTTACCTTAGGTCCGACATCCTTTGAATGTGTTCAAACCACCTATATAATAAATATATATTTTTTATAAATATATAAAATAACCACAATTATATATATTGTTCATATATTATTTACTTATAACCTTTTATCACATGTTTATTAACAATTCTTTATTAAAATCACTATTACGGGTGATATCTGCTTTGTTTTTCATGTATGTTTTGGTTCGATAGTTATGGTCCTTATAATTTGATCAGTTTTGAATCATATATAGAATTTAATTCATGATATAAATATTATATATATCCATTATATATATTTATTTATTTATTTATTTATAATCATTCAAAAAAGATAGATAAATAAAAATGAATTACACGGTTCATGGAGACGGTAGGTCATGCGTACTCATGAACGCTATTCTCACATTTCGAGTGGTTGAAAGAAATAAATATAAATAATAAACAACCTATAAATGTCATTATTATATCATATATATTCATTTATTTCATCCTTTTTACCATCTATGAAAAAAAATTGAAAAAACAAATCACATTGCTCCATGGAGGTGGTAGTCCACATGTATGCATGAGAGACGTTATTGTTTTCCAATAGATTTTAAGGTAAGAATTTGGATAAAATATTATCATTAAAAGATCATAATTATGTCATAAATATAATATATAAACTTTTAACCCATCATAATTACCATCCATGAAATATGGTGTTAGAAAAAGAATTACATCACAACATGGAGATAATAAATCGTACATATGCACAAGTGATACTTTCACTTCCCATTTGATGGAAAGAGGGTGAATAAAGGGATTTTAATAATATTAATAATAACATTTTAGAATATTTAGAATAAAAAAATATATTTTATGAATAATATAATAGATTTATAGGAGGTAAATGAAAAATTAAAAAGGAAGTGATTAGTTAAGTCAATTACCTCTTCTTTGAAACAACTCCTTTAAATATCATCTTTTGGATCCTATAGTATCTATTTTGGGAATACCAACTATAACATCCCCTGACCTGGAACTCTCTCATGTGGCCAAAAATGGTTGGTTACAAGACTTCAACCATGCCTCCCTATATGCCAAAGGATTTCGACTAGTATTGGGGTGTGAAATGTATAGTGGGGAGACTATACCCCCTAGTATGAAGTCATAGAAGAATAAATAAACCATATAAAAAAATAAATCAAAGTATATACATAGAGGAAAACAATAATAAGATCCAACTGAATAATAAAATAATAATAAAGGAATAATTTAATGATGTGTTGAAATGTAACTAAATTTCATGCTAAAAATGCAAATAAAAGACTACCAGACTCAAATAAAGACTCAAAAAGTACCCAGTCCCAAACACCATGTTGGTACCAACTCCGAACTCCAGACCATCCAGAAAGAAAACAATCAAAAACAAGGTCTTTTTCCCTTGTCCAAACTTTCATCTGCATAATCTTATCAGGTACAAAATAGAGGCCTGAATAGGGTGTGAGTATAACTCAGTTATTCGACACCATCATGTCTAAAAAACCAGTCTGAAAAGACATGTATGAAAAAAAGTAATAACAAGGTGTATTAATTAATTGAATAATTAAAAGAATATAAAAACCCCAGTTTATCTCTTTTCTAGAATATATCTGAGCAAGTCTTACAACCATTCCAACCAAAACCATCTAGATATGGTAAAATAACCTACTTCGACGCCATACTGAAATATCTCAGAGCATGTCTGACGACCATGTCAACCACAACCATAAAACCGTGGTCAGATAACCTACTTCGAAACCATTCTAGAATATCTCTAATCATGTCTTATGACCATTCCAACCACCACCATATAACCATGGTATATTCATAATAATTTGGGTCAAAGCCCTATAAGAATTATAGAATCCGGATCAAAGCCCTATAAGCATTATAATATCGGACATGGTATAACCTACTCACTATAATAATTTTAGTATGGGACTGGGCTAATCCCACTCAATAATATCATTATAGCATATAAGTGTTCATTTTCTTGGAACAATCCCGATATATAATCATTTTACCATAGAACACAATTCGTGTCATGAAGCATGGATATCACAATATCACTTCATAAATATCAGTGGTTAATTATGATAATTTCCATTTATCATTCATTTAACACTTTCAATTAAAATCAAAATTAAATAACAGTTATAATAATAGGCAATAAGTCACATATTTGGGATTCTATATCAATAAATTGCCTAAGGTCTCATATCATGATAAACACACTTTAAACCATTATCTAATTAAATTATATTCATGGTTATCTCACACCACAGGTATACATAATCCAGTTCAAAATCCAATTGAAACCAAAGGACTCCAAGGAATAATACCATTCATTATTTAATCAATTTGTGTTCTTGTTACATTGGTGTGATTACAATATTACATAAACATGGAAATTATAAAACCATAGGGTTAGGATTTAGACCCCATACCTTTAACTAATGATCCAAAAACACTTACCATGGAAAATTTTGATGATGAATAAGGTTTGGATGATTTCCAAGAGAATCCAATATCAAAATCTATCATGATAAAAACTAACAACACACATGGTTAATGGATTTCCCCACAATAGTTAGAGAACCAAGAAAGATGTTATATTTGGTTACCTTGAACCAACTTCTATGTACTTTATAATAACATGTATTCATATTTTTGAATATTAATAAACTCTTTATCACATTATGATCATTCTTCTATGTAACATAGTATGTTATAATAAACTAAGAGTAGTTTCCGCACTGAAAGGTCATAGAAGTTCCCCTCTATGATGAGAACTCGGAATTGTTGTGAAACTATTCTTAAATATATGTTCTATAGATATATGATATCATTTGAGGAACAAAAATGATACAGGATATCATGGGTGGATACTCATAGGACTTTGAGGAACCTTCTCATGGTGTACACCTTTGGTAATATCTAGTAGGATATTATGAGAACAAGACCCTCCAGTTGGAAATCCACATTTATATGTGTCATTGTATGTTCCTATATGTGGGCATGTGTATTGGTCCTTAGAATTTAAGATTATAATTAATGAGTATTATGAGTCACGTACATTGATGTATTAACCAAAACTGTGATGATAGATGTTCATATTGATGTAGGATACGTTGGATGTATCATTAGTAATATTGCTTTAATGAATAATGCGAGAAAAGATTTTTCCCATTTTGTCTTTAACGGAAGTTGATATCTCAGTCTCTTTGATGGAAATTATATAGCCTAAAAAATCAATTCAATTGGTGTAAAATAGGTAAGTTCAATTTCCATGAAGTCAAATAATGATACATCAAGCATATAGGTTGATTTCACCAGTATGCAGCCTACTTTATTAGAGATATCATGACAAAGGGATTATATTATATGGTAAGCATTCATATGAGGTATCATGTCATTCTGACATTAACTTCTTTATGTATGGGTTCCTTGGCATGTTTCTAGACTCTACCCTTGGACTTGAGGCTATTTCACCTAGTGCCATTGAGAAAGATTCCTAGAAGGTCACATGCTAAGTGTATCGAGAATATTAGTTAAATAATACATTGTTATTTATTATTTAACAAGTTGAATAAATATTATTCCTATATGTGGTTTAATAATAATTCATGTATTCATGATTTCATATAAATATTTATATGCTATTTAGTGAATATAATATTTATATATTTATTAGTGAATAATGTAATGATATTTATGTAATAAATAAATTTTCATTATTCAAGGACCGATAAATATTATAGAGGAATGGATGACCAAGTTTTATGGACCTGTGAGAAATAATAAATATTGAATATTATTTTATTAAATAATGTTTAATTTAATTCACAAGTTAATCACATGTCGAGAAATAATAATATAATTCTCATTATTTTACATGGGGTTCTGAAGGGATTAAAGAAATAATAATGGTCACTTGTGTAATTATTTTACTTTAACCCTAAGGATATATAAACACTATTATATTATTTTCTCAATAAACCAATTCATTTTTTTGGTTTTGCACAATGGATTTATATTAATCCCCTCAAGACCTAGATATCTCCTTTCTCCCAAAATGCTCCTAAGAACGGAGAGTGATCTTTCTCCACAACCCACTCTCAAGTTAAGAGAGATCCATGAGAACACTTTAGAAGTGGTTCTCGATGTGATCAAATGTGGATGATGCAAGTTATAGGATCTTATATACTATCACCTGAAGATTCCAATGAATGTGTTCATTGATTTGTGGAATGCATGTGTATCACCACTAGAGGGAATCTATTTTGTTTCCTATAATGAAATGAAGGAACAATGCATATCTGTTCTCAAATCCATCAACGAAGAAATAATTCCATCAAGGTAATTCTATATTTTATTAAATTGATTATAAATAATATGTGATCGTGCTGTCTCTTGTTTCAGAATTTTATCCACTGTCTATATAATTTTATCAAAATTCTATAGATCATGACGTTTATCATTTTGTAAATCTTGGATTGATCATCGATCATAAAAAAATAAAAGTTGGGCATGACCCATCGCATGATTCTATAATGCCCAAAAACTTCAAGTCGTATCAAAGAGGTCACATAATTATTTAAAATTATTTAAAGATAATTTATGATTAATTCATTTGTGATTTATTCTTTCAATTCAATTTTAACTGTTCTTTTAATTTAAATTGTGAGATCTTCTTATTCCTTCTTAGTTTCTTATAAATATCATCAAGACAATTAATTTTATGAATAAAATAAAATCAAATAATTCATCCAGAGGTGTCAAGGATTCTGTTTGGATAATGTAGGAGTAAATTTCATGTAACCAAAGTTACACATCATGTACTTGTGTTCAATAAATCAGGAATTAATTTGGAAATTAATCCAATGTTTGTATATTGATTATACGTGGTGTAGTTAATTCTTACACCATGTGTTGATCGGAATATACTAGTACACATTCATCCATAGTACACACTAAGTAACCCACGTACATGGTGTGTAGTCCCTTTGAGTCATAGATAGGCCATGTGTTTTATGCACGACCAATATAACTGGTGACTGTGTAACTTAGATTCCACATGCCTTGTAGTCCCTTTTACACACCATGTAATCCAATTTTTCTGTGGTACGATTTACACTCCAAGTCCCTAGAAGTGTACCTTGAATATACAGTGAGAAATTTACATGATGAGTAGTTTTCCTGTACATGTTGTGTATTTATACCAAATTATAAAGATTTAAATTTTATTTATTAAACTGTGTAAATCTTGAGACATGTTCTTGTGTGTGGTTATAAAGATTATAGGACATTCCCTATGATGGGTTTTTAATATATATATATATGTGTGTGTGTGTGTGTGTGTGTGTGTGTTTTTAATTAATAACTATATAGTTTTCAGATAGGCATATCATGAATGAGTTGTATTATAATTGTTACTCTATATGCATTGAATCATAACATGTGACTGAAAAATCATGTAATTCATTTAATCATTAAGTTGATTGTACACATCATGAAAGTACATGATAAGTTGTGCATTCTATATATCACAAATGTAAAACTTTGTACGAGTATAATATATGTTGGGTGGATTTAGACAAGTATTCACCATGTTTCCTCCAACTTACTTTTAATGTACATGAAGTACCCAGATCATTGTGGGTCAATGAGAGGGGGAGGGGGTGAATTAGTGATCCCTTTAAATATTTTTACTAATTGATTCTTTTCAATTAAACCTCTATGGATAGTTGACACCTTGATCCACTCTTCATGTGTCTCTCATCCTTACCTTGAATGATGTTGTAAATGTAAAGGAACTGAACACAAGGATTTACAAGGTTTGTTTCAAAGACCTACTCCTTGTTGTGTTGGTTATTCACCCCAACACGAATTCTCTACTATAATTAGGTTAGTAATTAAAATGGTCAATAAAAAGTCCCACTATATCTCTCCTAAGTCCCATAAGAGGTTCTTTATAATTCTTCCCACAGTGTTACTACAGTCCCACTGGCCTACTTCAGAGTCCCACTAAAGACTTCTTCTCCTCCCTAAATCTCACAGGGGTCTTCTAGCTCTTGAGTAACATGAGAAGCTTCCTTCTTTACATTCTTTCTTGATTCACTGTAGATGATCTTGTTCTCTCTCCACGTAGGCTTCCTAAATAACACTTTCCTGTGTATCTCCTAGAGAATATTTAATAACCTTTGGTAAGGTCTGTTGGTCTTGCTCCATTATTCTGATGAATTCTCTGATCAGTACTTATTCACAACAATGTTTAGGAAATTTCTTCTTCTGATGATGAATACATGGACTCACTTGTATGTGTTCAAGTGGTGCAGGAAACTTCTTTAAGAATCTAATATGCCAGAATGATCTTGCAAAATATTAGCAGTGTATTTATTCTTCCATTCTCAAATGCTAGAAACTCATATGGAATATCCTCTTAACTCTGTCTGGATTCAATCTCAAATCTCATTCACTTAATGTATGTATTTCATGTGATCCAATACCTCTTGAATATTTATATCTCAATTTCTTTTTCTTTAGTGAAATAATTGAATGAACTAAAACTTCTCCTTATTTTCTTGGAAATAATCACATTCACTTATGTGATTATTCTACCACTGAGGATCTTATCACTTGACTCATCTTAATTGTTTATGCTCCATGCATGAGTTTCATGGAATTTCTTCTTCTTATTTACGCATGTGCACTAACAATCTTAATTCTTCTTTTAAGTGTCTTCGCGGGTGTATGTGAATGCATGCATGCATGCACAATCCTTTTCTTCTTTCTATGAAAACCTCTAAGGATAAAACACTTTGAGCACACACAAAATCTCTTCTATTTCTCCTTTTCTATTTCTCTTCTTTTGGGTCTTATCACACACACACTTTTTCTTTTTAGTTAGGGTTCAAAGGGTTTGTTTTGTTTTTATTCCTTCCTCCTTAATCACATGGGCACACACACTATGTTATTATGTTTGCATGCACATGAACTCCACCATGCATGCACCCTCCTTCTTCACATGTTCACACACACTTTGTTCTTATGTTTTCATGCACATTAACTCCACCATGCATGCACCCTCCTTCTTATTTAAGTAAAGCACACACACTATGACAACCCTTCTTTTTATTTCACAATTAAACATAATTTATTACATAAAATTCATTTGATAAAACATATAATATCGAGAGTTATAGTGTATTTGGGGCATAGGATCATTACATAACAACTTAAAACATGAAAAACAACATATTTATTGAAAACTTCCTTTACATGACTAATACATTCCCTAACACTTAGCATTGCATGGGATAACCAGAGGACATGCATAAGAAAGGGTGAGCTATAAAGCCCAGTAAGGGAATAATAATGGAATAACATGAGGAATAAAATACATGTTAGACAGTAGGAATATCAATAGAGCACAAGAGAAGCATAAAAATAAAGTCATGATAAATCATGATAATCATAACATGGAAATGTGGAAACAACACTTAACATGGAATTAGCATGAGCCAAGGCTCATTGAACATGGAGCATAAGTAAATCCTCATGGCACATGAAGCATAATTAAAACCCTGTTTCACTTGATTTATCATGATTCAACACCCATTTCACATGATGTATCATGATACTATACTTTACCCAATGCATTGGAGCACTATAAGGGCACACCCTTCTTAAATATTTCATTTCATGCATAAGTGTGCCACATGGATCATATAACATGGATTCATAAAACATCATCATTTATTCCACGATAAAGAAATTTGGAATTCATATATGAAACATTATAATCAGTAAATAAATGTGAATATAGGTGAATACCATTGATAGAGAAATGGGCATGGTATTCACTACACAATGACATTGGCTTGGAAAATCGAAGCAATTTCAGCAGCATAACGGCGTGACATAAGAATTCATAAAAATAGTTGATGAGAGAGAAAGTGGAATCTCAGAATATGTACATAAAATTGAGAGTAAGGGGGTTATATAAATACATGTCCCAACACTTGTAATGGAATTTAGATTCATGATACAAAAGAATTGCTTGAATGTAAATGAGGAGAGAGAAATTCCTTTCGAAATTTCAGCATAGTAACGGGTGTACATGGGAGTCATTTAATTAGAGAGAAAGGGGTATCCCATCATTAAAACATAAATATGGAATTATGGGGGAGGTTATAAACCATACCCCAACATTTATAATCGAAATTAAAAGGTAATAACAACATTAATAAAATTGGACAAAAATGAGAAAGGAAGAAAAACCCTTACTTGGAAGTATGATTCCAAAGGCTTGAGAGAGGCTTGAGAGAGGCTTCTTGGGAGCTTGGGGAACCTTTGGAGGATTATAGAGAGATTAGTTCAGAGGTTGTAAGAACTCCAAAGGCTTTGAGTGAGGAGGAAGTGGGAGCTTGGGTGGGTTTATATAGGAAAGGTGAGGAAATTCTTTATTATTTAGGTTTGGGACACCTCACATTAAACTAATCCAAACCACAAACCAACCCATAGTTTTTTACCATGGTTTTTGGAAAAGGGAAGTTGAAAACAATATTTTATATGGCCAAAGTCCTAACTTCTTAAAATAATGGGGTTTCTTATGTGTATTTGAGTCACACTCCCAAGGAAAACAATTTAAAAAGACAAGATGTTTAATAAGTCTTGAAGGGTCCATTAATGATTTTAAAAATAAGTTAAAAAAACCCAAAATCACATTATTTTAATGGTAAAACATATATTGGCTGAAAATAAAGCTTTTTTTATTTTATTACATCACTATTGGGTCATTATGATGTCATAAAACACATCATATATTTAAACGGTATTTAATTTTTACCCAAAAATTTGACTGTCTCAGAAAATTGGGAAAAATTCACCGTTGGATAATTTCAAAGTCTTGATTCCAGAAATAATATTTATTTTATCTAAATAATTTTCTAAATATGTTAATTTTCACTTTTAAAATAAAAACTAACATTTATCGAAAATTCACAGGTTTTGACAAAAATGGCTTTCAAACCTTAATAAAAATTATGATTGCATTCATAAAATTATATGATCATTTATATATAATAAAAATTAATTTAATAATAGTAATATTTTATTAAAATATTATTTAATTCAAAAATATATTAATTCATCAAAATATATTTCTTAGTTTAATATTAACTAAAAACACTATTTGTGCTTTAAAAACTATTTACAAGGTAACAATAATAAAATGAAAGTATATTAATTATTATATACAAAAATAATGTACATATAAATAGTGCTAAGGTCTTGTTACATAACCCCTTATAACACCCTCATAAGACTGAAGAGTAAGGTGTGTGATGGTGACAGACTCTTGGGGTGGCTCGAAAACATTGCTCAGGTGGTAATCTCCATCAACTTCCACTTCTATTGTAGGTGGTCTCACTCGAGCTTAACATATTTAAGCTCAGATTAGGCTTGGTCAAGAGAAAATCCCAATGACTCCACATCCTTTCTGAGCTCTAAAAAATGGGCTTCATATGGGGAATGTCTACTGAATGAGGCAATCGCTTCCTTTGTCTGAGTAAATTAGATTTGTTAAAGCCCTATATTTATACTAATCAAGTGATCACTGTTCAATGACTATATTAGAAATGGTCACAATTGTTAACACAAAACCAAATAAGTTGACATTTTATATGAACATTTTACATAAAGAGACATTTAATTAGATCAAGAGGGATTTTAATTAATGAAATTTTGGGTCATTATAATCTTCCCCCCTTAAGAAATTTCACCCTCGAAATTTCATTTTCCCACACTAAAATAGATGTGGGTAACTCTACTTCATTATTTCCTATGATTCCCACATCACTTCTTCAAACTTTTGGTTTTTCCACAACACCTTGATGAGGGGAATTGTCTTATTTCATAGAAATTTTTCTCTATGATCTAAAATCTTCACTGGTTTCTCCTCATAAGAAATATCATCCTATAATTGTACCACCTCTAAAGAGGGTATATGTGAAGGGTCTGGTTTTTACTTCCTTAAGAGGGATACATGAAAGAAATCATGTAATTTTTCCATATTAGGTGGAAGTGCTAGTCGATAGGCCACAGCCCCGACACCATCAAGAATCTCGAAGGGGTCGATGTACCTTGGAATTAACTTACCTTTCTTTCCAAACCTCATGACCTTATTCCAGGGAAATATGCATAGAAATAACATGTCTCCAACTTTAAACTCAAGGTCTCATCGACAGTTATCTGCATAACTCTTCTATCAACTCTAGGATGCCTTTATATGCTGTTGAATGGTTTTCACCTTCTCCACCATTTCTTTGACCATTTTTGGTCTAAGCATCTTACACTCACCAACCTCATCCCAACACGCTGGTGTTATTCACCTTTTCCCATAAAGGACTTAATATGGTTCCATTTGGATTCTCTAGTGGAAATTTTTATTATAAGAGATCTCAACCAGAGGAAGATGTTGATCCCATCATCCTTCAAAGTCCATCGAGCACGCTCTCAACATGTCCTCAAGTGTTTGAATAGTTCGCTTGGATTGGCCATCAGTTTGATGATGATAGGCCGTAAAAAAGTTTAATTTAGTATTCAGAGCATGTTTAAGACTCTTCCAAAACATAGAGGTGAATCTTGGATCTCGAACGGACACAATAGATAGTGGTACTCCATGCAGCCTTACCACTTCCTTGATATATATCTGTGCCAGTTGATCCAATGGGAAATCCTCCCGAATAGCAATGAAGTGTGCAGTCTTTGTAAGACGGTCCACAACAACCCAGATTGCATTGTTTCCTTTGGATGTATTCATAAGTCCGGTGACAAAGTCCATGGTGATGTTATCCCATTTCCATTCTTGTATGTGCATTGGTTACATCATCTCCTTAGACTTCTTTCTCTCTACCTTCACTTTCTGACACACCAGAAACTTTGATGTATATTCAGCAATCTCCTTTTTCATATTATCCCACCAATAATTCTCTCAGAGATCTCGATACATCTTTGTGTTTCCTAGGTGAATAGAGAAATTTTAACTATGTGCATCATCCAAAAGTTCCTTCATCAGCTCTGGAATTGATGGAACACATAGCCTTTTCCCAAATCTCGCAATTACTTCTTCATTAACATTAAACTCTTAGAATTTCCCTTTTCCGATAGCTTCCACTTTTTCCTGAATTCCCACATCATCCTTTTGATCATCCTTTAACCTTTCCAAAACTGACGGTCGAGCAATCATTTGTGAAAGGATTGATGATGTTCCCTTCTTTATGATTCACATTCCCATCTTCATCAAATCTAAGAAGATTGGATCCTTTTCAATTCTCATCAATGATATAATCATTGGGTCCTTTCTACTTAGGGCATCTGCCACCTTGTTTGCTTTCCCAGGGTGGTAATGGATTGAGCATTCACAGTCTTTGATCAGCTCTAACCATCTTTGTTGGTGCATGTTCAACTCTTTTTGTGTGAATATATACTTGAGGATTTTGTGGTCTGTATATATTTCACACTTCTCCCAAAAGAGATAATGCCGCCAAATTTTCAAAGATAATATCACTGCAGCCAACTCTAGGTCATGTGTTGGATAGTTCTGTTCATGAACTTTTAATTGCCTTGAATCATAGACAATTACTTTTTCATTTTGCATCAACACACATCCTAGGACCTTCTTCGAAGAATCACTGAATAACACAAAAAGTTCTTCACTTGTGGGTAAAGTGAGCATGGGCGTAGTGATAAGCCTCCTTTTCAACTCCTTGAATATTTCTTCACATTCATCACTCGAATAAAACTTTGATCCATTCCGAGTTAGCTTCGTAAGAGGGTTGGACAATCATGATAAATTTCTCACAAATTGCCGATAATATCCAGCTAACCCCAAGAACCTACAGATATCCATTATCTATGTTGGCCTCAGCCATCCCTCAATTGCATATGTTTTGGAGTTATCCATAGATATACCATTGATTGCGATGATATGGCCCACTAACGAGACCTCCTTCAACCGGAACTCACAGTTTCTGTACTTTACATAGAGCTTCTCCTACTGCAAGGCCTCTAGTACAGTTCTTATATGATCCTCATGATCCTCCTTGGTTTTGGAGTATATCATAATATCATCTATAAAAACTACCAAAAATTTGTTGAGGTAATCTCCAAGGACTCTATTCATCAAGTCCATGAATATTGTTGGATAATTAGTGAGTCTGAAAGTCATTACTGTGAATTCATAGTGCCCGTATCTTGTACAAAAAGCCATCTTGGGGATATCTTCCTTCTTCAACCTTACTTGATAATATCCCAACCGAAAATCCACCTTGGACAAGTATTGTGCTCCATGAAGCTGATCGAACAAGTCATCTATTCGTGGGAGAGGATACTTGTTCTTTATCATAATTTTTTTAATCTCACGATAATTGATGCAAAGGCGCATTGACCCATCTTTCTTCTTGATGAAGAGGACTGTTGCACCCCATAGTGAAGCACTTGGGCATATAAACCCTTTATCCGTATTCTCCTGTAGTTGTTTCTTCATCTCCTCAAGCTCCACAATAGACATTCTATATGGAGTCTTGGATATTGGAAACTCCCCAGGTATAAGATCAATTAAGAATTCAACATCTCTTCTAGGAGGAAGACCAGACAATTCCTCAGGAAACACTTCAGTGAATTCCCTCACAATAGGCATGTCTTCTTAGATTTTTTCCTTCTTAGACTCAATCATCTGATCCAGATACGCATTCTCATAGGGTAGTAATATCCATGCTTGAGATGATGGATCTAAAGAAGATTCATCTTCCTCCTTGTACTTGTAAAGAATTGGGGGTCGATTCTCCACATGGAGAGTGATTTCCCTCTCACAGCAATTTATTTTGGATCTATATAAGGAAATCCAATCCATTCCAATAATTGCATCAAATTCTACTAGATGGAGTATGAAGAGGTTCACCGGGAAGTTAAATCCACAGATTATGACAGCGGATGAGTTATATTCATGGGATACAATGATTTCCCCATTTGTCGTACTCACCGACATCTTCACTTCCATGATCTGTGGTGGTTCTATGATTGTTCTACTAAACTTTCGAGATATAAAAGAATGTTTAGAACCTGAATCAAAATGTATGTTCACTATTCTTGAATGAATAACTATAATACCTATCACCACTTAATTTTAGGGGTTCACTTCAGTAGTAGTGATGGAAAAAGCTCACCCTTACTACCTTGGAGGTTGTTGGTTGCCTCTGAAAGCCCTTGGCTTAGGGAACTAATTTTCAAGATACCCTGGTTATTTGCATTTGTATCAATGAACAACATGTTGATATTAGAATGGAGAATTTCTCTCCTCCGTTGCAGCTGTGGGTTTTTTTCGGCAGTTAACAGCTAGGTGTCTTTCTCTTCCACACCTAAAGAATTTCCTCATACACTTCAGGCAATTTCTAGGGTACTTCTTTCCGCACCTTTGGTATGTGGGGTGCTGGATCTTCTTAGCATCATTGGATTTATCCATCGGACCACCAGAATTGAAGTCCACCTTACGCTTCTTATCCCCATGATACCCTTGAGATTCTCCGATCTTCATTTCGACCTTGAGGGCACATCGGACAATTTCCTCATAGCTGTCGAATTCACAGATCACCAGCGCTTTCCGAAGGCTAGGTTTCATCCCACCAAAGAAGTGGTCAACCTTGTATTCAGGGGTAACAACAAAGCCAAAAGCGTATCGTGCAATCCTTGTGAATTTTTCCTCATACGCTCCAATAGATTCATCGTCTTTCTACTTTAGGGCAAGGAAGTCCCATTCCATCTTTAGCCAGAGGGTGCGCGGAAAATATTTATCGAAAAATATCTTTTGGAAATCCTTTCATTCCAACAACTCGATCTCCTCCTCAGGATTCGTATTTTCGATCAGTGTCCACCATTAATCATCTTCACCCTCCATACGATAAGAATCTAGGAGAACCTTCTCTTGGTCAGAACATTTAAGGATGGAGAAGATCTTTTCAGTGGAGTTGATCCATTGTTCAGTGATTGAGGGATCGGATGATCCATTAAAAGTTGGAGGCCTTTGTCTCATTAAGCTCTCGATAGCGACTTGTTCTTTCTTGGGGGGGTTAAACGTTCCTATTGACCCATGTTTCTATTCAAATCTTGAGTTAGATGAGAGAGAAGCATGACAAATTTGTGATTCTTTCTCCCATTGGATTGGGTATCTCATTAGTACAGTCATCACATTGATCTTCACATCGGTTGTTAGCCTGAGTCCTCCTATTACTAGCCATAGGCTGGAATAAAAGAAAAGTTAGGGGTAACACATAAAGGGTAATACAAGAACAAAACTGATGACTTATAAATAACTTTTATTTCCTTAACATATGAATCTATAGGCTTCAATCTATGTTATCCATGATCTGCTTTCTAACATATATTCTTAGGGGAATTTTTTTTAATTCCCTTGATAAGGGTTCATACTAAGCTTGTGAATTTACCAAATCATATCCCTCGGGGGTGTCGTAACCAAGAGTGCATCAAGTCCCAGTGTCATGCACCAGTTCCCGTTCGAGTCTAGTTCAAAGTGGTGTTTTTGGGTTTTACCCCTAGGATACATTTGTGCCAGAGCCGCCTCTACCTATTCGTATCCAGACAGGGATGTATTTGCTTGATAAACCACTTACTCAATACTCACCAAAACATAGGGATGTTTTTCTTAGTCTTGTCTCTATATCTTTACTAGGGTTTTCTAATCCTAATCCAAAAAAATAACTAAACCTATCCTCTGATACCAACTACGACAACCCTGCTTTTTTTTACACAACTAAACATAATTTATTACATAAACTTCATTTGATACAACATAGAATATCGAGAGGTCTAGTGTATTTGGGAATTATGATAATTACATAACAACTTAAAACATGAAAAACAACAGCTTTATCAAAAACTTCCTTTACATGACCACTACATTCCCTCATACTTAGCATTTCATGGGATAACCTGAGGACATGCATAAGAAAAGGGTGAGATATAAAGCCTAGTAAGGGAATAATAATGGAATAACATGAGGAATACAATACATGTTAGAAAATAGGAATATCAATAGAGAAAAATAGAATCATAAACATAAAGTCATGATAAAGCATGATAATCATAACATGGAAATGTGGCAACAACCCTTAACATGGAATTAGCATGATCCAAGGATCATTGCAGATGGATCATGATTAAATCCTCATTGCACATGAAGCATGAGTAAAACCTCTTTGAACTTGAATTATCATGTGTCAACACCCATTTCACATGAATTATCAAGATACTATACTTTACCCAATGCATTGGAGCGCTATAAGGGCGCACCCTTCTTAAACCTTTCATTTCATGCATAAGTGTGCCACACGGATCATATAACATGGATTAATAAAACATAATCATTTATTACATGATAAAGGAATGTGGAATTAATATATGAAACTTTATAATAAATAAGTAAATGTGAATAATGTTGAATACCCTTGATAGAAAAATGGTAATGGTATTCACTACACAATGACATTGGCTTGGAAAATCGGAGCAATTTCAGCAGCGTAACGGCGTGACATAAGAATTCATAAAAATGGTTGATGAGAGATAAATGGGTGTATCATCATATGTACATGAAATTGAAAGTAAGGGGGTCATATAAATACATTTCCAAACAATTTTAATGGAATTTAGATTCATGATACAAAATAATTGCTTGAATGTAAATGAGGAGAGAGAAACTCCTTTTGGAATTTCTACATAGTAACAAGTGTACATGGGAGGCATTTAATGAGAGAGAAAGGGGTATACCATATTTCAAACATAAAGAGGTCAGTATGGGGGAGGTTAGAAACCATACACCAACATTTATAATCGAAATTAAAAGGTCATAACAACATTAAGAAAATTGGACAAAATGAGAAAGGAAGAAAAACCCTTACTTGGAAGTATGCTTCCAAAGGCTTGAGAGAGGCTTCTTGGGAGCTTGGGGCACCTTGGGAGGATTATAGAGAGAGTAGGGAATAGTTTGGATGAAATAAAAATTATTTTAGTGAGGAGGAAGTGGGATATTGTGTGAGTTTATATAGGAAAAGTGAGGTAATTATTTATTATTTAGGTTTGGGACACCTCACATTAAACTAATCCAAACCACAAACCAGCCCATTGTTTTTTATCATGGTTTTTGGAAAAGGGAAGTGTAAAAAAATAAAGGGAAGTGGAAAAAATATTTTATAAGGCCAAAGTCATAACTTCTTAAAATAAAGGGGTTTCTTATGTGGAGGTGAGTCACACTCCCAAGGAAAACAATTTAAAAAGACAAGATGTTTAATAAGTCCTGAAGGGTCCATTAATGCTTTGTAAAATAAGTCAAACAAACCAAAAATCATCTTATTTTAATTTTAAAACATATATTGGCCGAACATAAAGCTTATAGTATTTTATTACATCATTATTGGGCCATTATGATGTCATAAAACACGTTATATATTTAAACGGTATTTAATTTTTACCCAAAAAATTTGATTGTCTCATTAAATTATGAAAAATTCACTGTGGGATAATTTCAACATCCTGATTCCAGAAATAATATCTATTTTATCTAAATAATTTTCTAAATATGTTAATTTTCACTTTTTAAATAAAAAACTGACATTTATCGAAAATTCACATGTTTTGACAAAAATGTCTTTCAAACCTTAATAAAAATTACGATTGCATTCAGAAAATTATAAAATAATTTATATTTAATAAAAATTAATTTAATAATAATAATAATTTATTAAAATATTATTTAATTCAAAAACCCATTAATTCATCAAAATAGATTTCTTAGTTGAATATTAAATAAAAACACTATTTGTGCTTTAAAAACTATTTACAAGGTAACAATAATAAAATGAAAGTATATAAATTATTATATAAAAAAATAATGTACATAACCATAGTGTTAAGGCCTTGTTACATAACCCCTTATAACACCTGCATAAGACCAAAGAGTAAGGTGTGTGATGGTGACAAACTCTTGGGGTGGCTCGGATAACATTGCTCGGGTGGTAATCTCTATCAACTTCCACTTCTCTCATAGGCGGTCCCACTCAAGTTTAACATATTCAAGATCGGCTTGGGCTTGGTCAAGAGCGAAGCCCAATGACTCTACCTCCTTTCCGATCTCTGAAAAATGGGCTCCGTATGGGGCACGTCTACTAGATGAGGTCATCTCTTCCTTTATCTGAATAAATTGGATTTATTAAAGTCCTATATTTATACTAATCATGTGATCACTGCTCAACAGCTATATTATCAACGGTCACAATTATTAACATAAAATCAAAGAAGTTGAAATTTTATATAAGCATTTTACATAAAGAGACATTTAATTATATCGATAGGGATTTCAATTAATGAAAGTTTAGGTCATTACACACACAACACAAATGGGTGTGATCCACCCATTAGCTTTTTTGGGTATCTCAAATCATGCATATGCATGACTGTGAATCATGCATACATTATCCTTCTTCTTTTTGTGAACAAACCTGAAAAGATAGGGAATGTGTGTGGGTTCTTCTTCTTCTCCAAGGGCAGTGTATGTGTACATTGTCCTTTTCTTGTTCTCATGCAAAGGGTGTGTGTGGATTCCCTTCACGAACTAGGATAGTTCTTAGTCCTTCTCTTCGCAAAACTCAAACGGTGTGTGGCTCCTTCCTTCACAAACCAAGAGTGGTTCTTGGTTATACCATTGCAAAAGCACCACAAGGGTACAAAGCATCAGTTGTTTGCCAGTGGGATCACCTCCATGAAGCACGGAGAGGGTTTATGAAAACCTATTGTGTGTTCATGGTTTTCTTCACACAGAGGTGTGGTTATCCTTTGAAAGGATATTTCAAGAGTGCATAGAGATTATTGAACTCTTACAGGTCTTTATCTTCGTGTATCAGGACTGCACGGAAACTCTACTCATGTAGCAACGCTGCGTGGAACTCCTTCGTGCAGTGCTCTATTTCTCAGAGAAACGAGATCTTTATCTCAATTTTTTCAACCCCAAACATCATCTTGGTGATACTCTATATATAGGCGATGTTTGGATCACTTGTGTGTTAAAATAAACCTGATATTTTACAGTATTCAAATATTTGAATGCATGTGATCTTCAGTTTGAATATTTCAAATGAAGATATGAGATACGCCTCAATTCTCGGTTTCTTTCTATTCAGACCAGGTTCCTCATTTTACATGAACACCTTATGTTCATGCATTCAAGAAAAAACTCTTCCCAAACATCAAATGACATGGCCTCAGAAACTTCGTTTTTTCTCATCCTACATGGATTTCTCATTTCAGTCGCATGCATGAAACTTTTAATGCATGTGTGTGTTAATTTCATCTGAATGATCTCAGTGGGCTTGACTGAAGATCAAATGGTGTCCGGAGTGATGAGATCATCGTTCGTCTTCATTGTTGGTTCGCGGGTGGAGCTCGTGTGTCCGGAGGTTGAAGACAACCTTAGTGGTGAAATCGGATGTCCACAGTTTAAACACCAGCGTGGATAAATGTGTGGTGGTGATTAAATCCCAAGACGCGGGATGCGTCATGCAGATGAGATCTCACATGATATCAGATGAGCAGTCATGATTTGTTTAATGTTTTTTAAACCCTCCCCACATCATGGAGACACGGACGTGGTTCATTTATAATACAATTTTCCCTAACCACAACTCATAATTTTCCTCCTCCCACCCCCCGGTACCTCCCCATTCTGTGTTCACCCGGGGGCACGCTCTTAGCACCCACTCTGCTACTCGAGTGTGCACTTAGCACCCATGCTGCATGCACTGCACGGGTTCACCACCATGCTCACACCTACAAAATTATACACGGTCCACACACCTTGCCTCATGAAGGGCTGGTCGTGAGGGCTTCCCTTGAACACAGTTGACCCTCAGGTCTCGCATGTGCTTGAGGTGAGGTCCTCAGATGGACCTCAATGGTTGGAACCTTTCTTTTATGTAAGGCCATATTATATACTTGGTTAAGAACCAAGTGTATAGTACACGAATAATGCTTGGTCACCTTCTTCACTTCTTCTTATTTTTTTTTGGAATAATAATTCCAAATATCTTCAATATTCCTTTAATCCAACCACAGATGATGCATGGATCATTTATTCATACCTGATGAATTAAAACATAATTCATGGATTCTCCTTGTTGTGGGGGATGTGTTCTCGAATAACACATGTCTAGGAATTTTAGGACTAGCTCAAACAATCATCTTGTATCTTAAACTTCATCCATTTATATTCAATGGATGAATCTTCAACACTTCATCCACTTAGTGATAATGGATGGATCTTCACTTCCTTCCTCATGCAAATGAGTATTGTATGGAATTCTTCAAGTGATTTAGCAATGTATCACCTTTATACTAGTCTTGTAACTTAAGACCAGTTCTACAATCATCAGATTTATATAATCTTTGAGAATTGATCGAGTGTAGCATTCAATAATTTGAATCAACAAAGCCTCTCCAAGGATTCACCAACTTCTTCATCAATACCTTTCATTCACATATTGACTTCTCAATGAAAACTTATTGACTTCTTATTGACAAAAAATAAAACACCATGCTCAACAATCTCCCACTTTTTATTTTGTTGTCAATATTACTTAAGCACACTTTGAATGAGTCAATATGTGTGCCAATCTTTTCTCCCCCTTATTGGAAACCAAATGCAATGGTATTAGTGTAGTCTCTTCAAAAACATTTCCACCTCCCTTTGAATAATATCTTTTGGAATATTTCTAAGAGAGGTATGATGTCACATGGTTCACTTACTAAATATACTTTAGTAAATAAACTCTAAGTTTACTTTGGTCTAACCTGTTGTAGAAAACAAGAGAGATATGACCAAGGTTTTCAGTGTTGTCCATAAACAACCATACTTGTGATATCATGCTCAAAATGGTTTAATTCTTGACCAAGGGATTGGAGATAATCTTATTTATCAATGAAATGCTAAATCCAGCACATACTTCACCAAACATATTAAAATGTTCAAGTGAAAATATAAATATAGCCCCTTTCATCCCATCTCATAATCAATCAAGCACTCCCCCTTAATTGACATGATAAATACAGTTAAGAATAAGGGATCAAAGTGTGATTGAAATACACCAATTATAGCTTCTTGAGATGAAATGAATTTCAAGATTTGTCATGACATAATCCTTCATATCATATCCTTTATATTTTATCCCCCTCAAGGGGTGTACTCCCTTTTATTTACCTTAGTGTAAAATAATCATCAGATGATCTTCAAGATATTCATATTGATAATCTTCCCCTGTGGAACACTTCAAGTAATTATAATATCATGAATAATGAGTCCAACTTGTTGTTCTCAAATTTTTTCATTGAATTATCCTTTTGAGAATGACCTTCATCTTCAATTCCTTATAATGTAAGCACACATATACAGCAAAAATATAAGGGAATAAAACATAACTCTTGTGAGCTTCTTAATAGAAGCATTGGGGTTTAGAATCTTCTCTCAACCCAAGAACTTCTTTCCTTGCAGCTATAAAGTGTATGGTACTCTTCATATTGGTATTTCCTCTCCATTTGAAATTTTGATCTTTCGTTGTTAGTATTGACCCTTTACATTCATTTACCTTACACTTCTGTGGATTGCTTCCCTTTTCTCCATTCATTAGTGAAGTATCCTTCATTGGTACATGATTTTCAATTTTCAACATCTCCATTTAGCCTATTAAAACAGTTATACATTTGTTTACATGATATACGGCCTTTTTTCACCTTCCACATAGTAGTGGGGAGACACTTGGGTTATCATGTGCTGTAAACCTCTTATGAAATTTGAATTTTCCTTCATGTGGAATGACATGTTTCCCTTTTTCCTTTGCATTAGCTAGTACTTCATCTTCATCTCTTTGTAGTTCTCTTGAAATTCGAAATTGATTAGGCTAGATAACTAAACACTCCTCCTTAACATTTTCTAAATTAGAGCTTCCACATGGATTTTGCATTGTCTTCAAGTTACCTATCTTAGGAAACTTATTATCTTCATGAATGTCTTTAGTCAATACCATCTTCAACTAGATTGATTCTCCTTTTAGTTTCATCTTGCTTCCATTAATTTCCATGGCTTGTTTGCAGTGATCCATGGTATGGACTTTCTTTCCATAGTAGAAGCATCTTTTTTTGTTGAGATGACATTCTTGGAATATATCTTAGACTTATTCTTTGGAATAGTTTGTTTCATAGTTTACTTGACTTTAGTGTTATTCATATTCCCAATAGAAGTCTTTTCAACTATCTTTCATTTCTCCTATATTTGTTGTGGTCTATGCTTATTATGAACTGCCTGAGGAATAGTAAGACTAAACCAGCACTCATCATAATTGTTACCACTTTTGCTGCAATTATCACTGAAGTCTTCAAGATAATCACATCTATTCTTGATAGATAGATTCTTCTTCATCTATTATTTCTACTTTTCCTTTACAGGTTTCTTTATTTCTTCACATCTACTTTCCCTGAATGTAGGCCTTCCATAATTTTCATATGCTGAAATATTGTTCCAACAATCATTTTCCTAATGCCCAAAATTCCAAAAACACCAACAATAGCCAACAAATCTCATTCTTTGACTTCTAGTATCAGTCTAGCTAGATTTAGTGATTTTTTTGGAATTTTATTTCTTTATTTGGAGAATCCTTTTGGGTGTTGTTATTCTTAATTATCCCAGTATCCATCCTTGAAATTTTTATGGATGTATTAACATTTTTATCAACCCGAATCTTCCCAACTTTTGTCTTTGAACCTACACTAGCATATGAAACTGCATTAGTAGAAATAGAAATAACAGAGCTATGGGATACCTTTTTCTTGGATGATTCTTCCATTGAATTAGATAATGATTTTATATTCCTCTTATAACCATATTCCTCAATTAAAACTTGAGTGGAATCATATCTTCTTTAAGCTATTTGGGAAGTTTCGGCTTGGAGTGATTGTTGATTCTTCAATTTCACCTCCAGCTCTAAACAATTCATGTTGAGGGAGTTCTTCTAATCCTCAACTGATCTCAGCTTACTTTACCAATTCACCTTCATCTTCAACATTTTATATTCATGCGTATTTCTTAATTCTTTCAAATAGATTTCAAGCTCCTTTACCATGTTAGTTTTTTCATCTAGTTGAGTAGCTTTGACAACTGTAGAAACTTTGTACAACTTTTCAAATACATGGAAATATTCTAAAAATACAATCTTATAGAATTACTTCTCAAAAATACTTCTACACAATTCTTCAGTAACATGAGCATATCTTTCGTTTAAAAGAGAAATCATTTCTTCCTTTTCCATCACTTGTTTTGTGAGAGTGTTGGATATGCCAACCCTTTTATCCAATTCTTATTCCATGGAATTAGCTTCTTTCTTCAGATATAATTTTTCATTTTGAAGAGAAATAATTCTTATAGAAAATTTTCTTTCCACTTACCTAGGGACTTTATTCAGATGATCTTGGATAGAAGTCTGAAGATTATTAATAGATCTATCATTATCACAACTTGAATAGGCTTCATCAGAAGATTCATAGTAATAAAAGGAATTATCACATGTTTTACCTTTCAGATTACCTTCACTAGAAGGTGTCTCCCCATTATAAATAAAATTCTTCTTCATATTCCTTGCATGTTTCTTCTTTCTGTTTTTCTGAGTCTTGACAGACATCTTCATTTGAGTTTTCTCACTCATTTCCTAAAATCTACACTTCATAAAGACTCCCTTGGATCTTTTAGAGGTGAACTTCCCTCTAATACCAATTGAATTTCCCAGATCAGTGTGAATCACTGATAGTGGGAGGGGGTGAATCATTGATCCCATTAAATCTTTTTACTAATTGATTATTTTCAATTAAACCTCTATGGCTGGTTAAAGCCTCGATCCACTCTTCTTGTGTCTCTCAGCCTTATCTCGAATGATGTTGTAGATGTAAAGGCACTAAATACAAGGATTTACATGGTTCTGTTAAAAGATCTACTCCTTGTGGTATTGGTTATTCTCCCCAATAGAGATTATCTACTATAATTTGGTTAGTAATTAAAATGGTTGATATAGAGTCCCATTGTATCTCTCATGAGTCCCACAGGAGGTTATTTATACTACTTCCCACAGTGTTACCAGAGTCCCACTGGCCTACTTCAAAGTCCCACTAAATATTTTTTCTACTCAATGAATCTCACAGGGGTCTTCTACCACTCGAGATACATGAGCATCTTACTTCTATAAGTTATTTATTGATTCACTGTAAATGATCTTCTACTCCCTCCACACAGGTTTGTTGAATCACACTTGCTTGTGTATCTCCTCAAGAATCTTCAATAGCCTTTGGTAAATTCTATTGGTCTTTCTCAATTATTCTAATAACTTCTCAGATCAGTACTCATTCACAACAATGCTCAGGAAATTCCTTATTTTTCTGATGAAGACTTGGCCTCACTTATATGTGTGCGCATGGTGCACACAACTTCTTCAAGAATATAATATGCAAGAATGATCTTGCACAATATCAAAATTGTCTTTCTTATTAGATTCTCAAACACTGTAAACTTAGATGGAATATCTTCTTTAACTCTGACTCACTTTAGTCACAAATCTAATTCACTTAATGCATGGATTTCATGGGATCCAATACCTCTCGATTTGGATATCTCAATTTCATCTTCTTTAGTGAAATAACTGAATGAACAAAAACTTCTCCTAGTTCTCTTGTAAATAATCACATTCACTTATGTGATTATTCAATCACTCGGGATCAGCTCACTTGGCATCATCTGAATTGATTATGCTTCATGCATGAGTTACCTGGAATTGCTTCTTCTTTTTTATACACATACACTAACAATATTGATTCTTATTTTAAGTGTCTTTAAATCTGCATGTACATGCATTCATGCATGCACAATACTTTTCTTCTTTGTGTGAAAACCTCTAAGGATAAAACACTTTTAGCACACACACAATCTCTTCTCTTTATCCTTTTCTCTTTCCCTTCTTTTGGGTCTTAGCACACATACACTTGTTCTTTTTAATTAGTGTTCAAATGGTGTGTTTTCATTTTATTCCTTCCTCCTTCTTCACATGTGCACACACACTTTGTTCTTATGTTTTCATGCACATGAACCCCACCATGAATTCACCCTCCTTCTTTAAGTAAAGCACACACACAACTAGAATAGGTGTGATCCACCCTTTGTCTTGTTCGGGAATCTCAAATCATGCATATGCATGCATGTGCATCATGCATGAATTATACATCTTCTTTTTGTGAACAAACCCAAAACGATAGGGAATTTTTGTGGGTTCATCTTCTTCTCCAATGGTAGTGTATGTGTACATTGTCCTTTTTATTGTTCTCAAGCAAAGGGTGTGTGTGGATTCCCTTTGCGAACCAGGATGGTTCGCGGTCCTCCTCTTCGTGAACCGCAAATTGTGTGTGTCTCCTTCCTTCATGAACCGAGAGTGGTTCTTGGTTCTACCTTTGAAAACGCACAACAAGGGTAAAAAACATTAGTTTTTTTCTTTTGGGATGACCTCCACAAAGCATGATGAGGGTTTATGAAATCCTATCGCGTGTTTGAGGTTTTTTTTGCACATAGGTACAGTTATTCTTCGCAAGGAGAGTTCAAGAGTGTGTTGCACTTATTGAACTCATGTGAGTCTTCTTATTAATATATCAGGGATGCATGGAAACTTTCCTCATGTATCAAGGCTGCATGGAACTCCTTCGTGCAATTCTATGTTTCTCGGAAAAATAATATATTTCTTTCAATTTTTCAACCCCAAACAATGTCTTGGTGATACTCTATTTATAGGCGAGGTTTGGATCACTTGCGTGTTCAAATCCATGTGAGATTCCATGATATTAAAATCTTTGAATGACCATGATCTTCAGTTTTAATATTTCAAACACAGATATGTGATATGCCACATATCTCGGTTTCTTTCTGTTCAGCCCGGGTTACTCATTTCACATGAACACCTCACGTTCATGCATGCATGAAAAACCACTTTCCAAACATCAAATGACATGGCCTCGACAACTTCATTTACTCTTGGCCTACGTGGATTTCTCATTTCAGTCACATGCATGCAACCTTTAATGCATGCATGTGTTCGGTTCATCCAGACGATCTATGTGGGCCTGACTGGAGCACAAATGGTGGCTGGAGTGATGAGATCGTCATTTGGCTTCATCGCTGGTTCACGGGTGGAGCCTGGGTCTCTAGAGGTTAAAGACAACCTCGGTAGAGAAATTATACGGCCACGATTTAAACACCACACTACACTGATAGATTTAAGATGGTGATTAGATCCTAAGACATGGGATGTGTTGTGTGGCTGAGATCTCACGCGTGATCAGATGAGCGGCCAGGATTTCCTCCAGTTTTTTTAAACCCATACCACATCAAAATGGAGAAATGGACTCTGCTAATTTATAATACAAGCCACCCCAACCACAACTCATAATTCTCCTCCTCCCTCCACAGTATCACCATGTACCATGTTCACCCTGTAGGTGCACTCATAGTGCCCACTCTACTCCTCAGGTGCGCACCTAGCGCCCACGCTGCATGCACCGCATGGGTTCACCACCGTGCACGCACCTGTGGGATTATACAAGGCATGCACACCCTGCCTCATGCGGGGATGGCCTTGACGGATTCCCTTGAGCTTAGTAGACCCTCGGGTCCTGCATGTGCTTGATGGGAGGACCTCGTCTAGCCCTCCATGGTTGGCCCCTTTCTTTTTATGTAAGGCCATATTATATACTTGGTTAAGAACCAAGCGTATAGTACAAGAATAATTAATTGCCTCCTTCTCCTCTTCTTCTTCTTTTTCTTTTTGGAATGATAATTACAAATATCTTCAATATTCCTTTAATCCAACCATGGATGATGCATGGGTCATTTATTCATGTCTCATGCATTAAAACATAATGCATGGCTTCTCCTTATTGTGAGGGATGTGTTCTCTAATAACACATGTCTTGGACTTTGAGGACTAGCTCGAACAATCATCTGATATCTTAAACTTCATCCATTTAGATTCAATGGATTAATCTTCAACACTTCATCCACTCAATGACAATGGATGGGTCTTCACTTATTTCCTCATGAAATTGAGTATTTCATGGACTTCTTCAAGTGTTGTTGCAATATATCACCTTGATATAAGTCTTGGAACTTAGGACCAGTTCTACAATTATTAGATTTATATCATCTTGGAGAATTTATCAAGTGTAGAAATCAATGCTTTGAATCAAAAAATAATCTCCAAGGCTCTACCAACTTCATCATCAATACCTTTCATTCACATATTGACTTCTCATTGAAAAATTATTGACTTTTTATTGACAAAAAATGAAACACCATTCTCAATAGTACATAGTTAATTTTAAATAAATTTATAAATTTTTTTAAAATTATTATGGATGAGAATCTCAAGGAAATATGGATGATAATTAAGATAAAATAATTGATTAATTAAATATAATAATAAATTTATTCGAGCATGATTTATATTAAATAATAAATTTTAAGAATTGAATGATAGTTTGGTAAAATGGGTAATTTTTTTCCTACTTGTGGATGATAATGAGCATTGACCATACATTTTTATGTGATTAGTTTCATTTAATTTATTGTTAAATTAAATTTTTGGCCTACATGACATCTCTCCTGTTATTATGTAAGGGAATACATGCCCATGGTTTCTTTAATGTAAAACCTTTTCCACTCACATGTGTGTGAGTAAAATCATATTTTATGGATGGAGCTCCCAAGCTAGTGGAGTTAGTTCAAATTTGGAGCTGAGACAAAACCAATCCAAGATAGAAACATACATGGACAGTTGGAAAATTATAACACGAACCTTAATTTGTTCAAGGTTTTTTCCACTAGGTCAATGGTTAGTTTATCAACCGCTAGAAAAACTAACTACTAGTAAAATCTAATGATCATACAACTATATTATTTTATTTTTTCAAGTTGAATGATTATTTCAATATGGATGTTTTGTTGTGATTACATGAATTAATGAAATTAATGAGCATGAATGATAGAACTAAAATAAATTTTCTTATGAATAAATATTATCTAAGAAATGGATAATCACTTAAATAAATCCACTAAATATTAACAAGCATGTAATAAAGATAAAAATTGTAAATTTATGCATAAAAGGAAAAAACCATCAATTAAATACATTAAGTTGGTATAGCCTCTACTACCTGAGTTAAAATTGAACCATAGTTCAAATTGCTTGAACAATTTGGGGTTCTTTCAATTATCGAGGATTTATAACATGAATTTTTGGGTTAACTTAACTTACTTCACATTAAGTATTGGAAACCAAAGAAGGATTTGGTGTAACTAAGAGGCAAAAGTTGAGTAAATCCAATTTAAGGATTTTAGGATTGGGGAGTCCACTCAATAGATTAAAGAACTACTAGTTAATGAAGTTGGAATTTTTAATGCCTACCTAAAACCATTCAAGTTTCTTGACCAACCAATGTTGGGGTAATGATAAGGGGAATATGGATCCTCACCACTAGAATGTACAAGAAACATGATATTATTAAGAGAATGGTGAGGGATATTTGGTTTCAATAAAATAGTGAGAGATTAATAAATATAATGTTTATTTATTTGCCTAAATTTATTAGATAAAATACTAAAATTATACTTATATTATTTTGTATAAACAGTATTAAAATGAAATCAAACATATCATTGTGATCCATACTTGACAAGGATAACCTTCTCACTAGAACAAATTTACCCGAATGGAAAAGGAACCTACTTGTCATCCTTATCGATGAAAGGATATTATATGTGTTAGAAGAAACATTTTCTAAATCTCTTATAAATTAGGATGGTGATAAAGAGTTAAAACTCTGTAAGAAACATTTAAATTTTTCCAAATATGTTCAATGTTCCATGATATCATCCATTTCCATTGAGATTTTGAAGAAATATGAGGACATGGATGCATATTGAATGATGTCTCACCTTCAGTATATCTATCAAGATAAGGAGAGATGAGAGAGGTACGATATCTCTAAATATTTATTTACAAATAATATTGGATATTTTGCACCATCTGGGCCTCATGTAGTCAAGCTTATTGTCTACATTGGATGCTTATACATAATATGGATTAAATTCCTAAATGATTTGCGTATAGATATCATATTTTCATCACATCCTAAGACCTTCTCTAATTTTATTGTTAATTAAAACATGATAAATAATGAGAAGAGTCATCTAGAACTTCTTACTTTTATTTTCCAAGTGGATAAGGACATGGGGAATGATTAAACTACAGTACTTATGGTGAGTAAGAAAAGAAAGAACAAGGTAAAGGGGAAAACCTATAAATATTATAATTCTACCAAACATTGTCCTTATATGAAGAGTAATATCCATAGGTAAGGAATGAAAAAGGAGGTAGAATTTTTCATTTTTAGCAATCCAGGCCACTGGAAGAATAATTTCACCCATAAGATATGGGGATCTAAAGGTGCGTTTGTTATAGAGTGTAATATTTTTCATATTGACACATTGGGTATTATATATAGCTTGTGGTGCTCACATATGTATCCAAATGCAAGAACCAAGTAGATTCTGAAAGATTTCCATGGGAGAGGTGGATCTAAGAGCTGATAATAGTGTGAGGCTATCTTTTCTATCCATTTGTGACTACCACCTTTCATTGCCAAATGGAATTATTTTGGTTTTAAAATATTGTTATTATGTACCTACGGTAACCAAGAACATAATTTCTCTATCATTCCTAGATATAGATGGGTTTATTTTCACATTGGGAAATAAAATTTGGTTATTTTATAAAGACAACATATGTTATGGTATAGAACATCTAAATAATGGAATTTATGTATTAAATTTAAAAAATAAAGTATTAGCAATTGATAACGAATCATGTTCACACTACTCATATAACACCCATATTGGGCATCACTGTCTTAGTCAAGTAAACGAGAAGCATTTGACAAAGCTCAGTCAAGATGGTTATTTAGACTCGTCTAAGCTAAAACCTCTTGATAGATTTCATTCTTGTTTACAAGGATAAATGACCAAGACACTATTTGGTGGAAAGGGATAAAGGGATACAGAGCTTCTAGGATTGGTACACACTGATGTTTGTGGAATGTTTCCAGTAGAATATAGAGGTGAATATTATTACTTCATAAATTTTACTGATGACTTGTGTAGATATGGGTATGTCTACTTAATGATGTATAAGTTTGAGTCCTTTGAAAAATTCACAGAATTCAAGAATGAAGTAGAAAATTATCTTGGAAAGAAGATAAATAAGCTTCAATCAGGTTAAGGTGGTGAATATCTAAACTAATATTTCACTGAATTTCTACAGGGGTTCAGGATTCTATCTCAACTCACTCAGCCTTGCACACCATAGAGGAATGGTTCTATTTAAAGGAGAAATCATACCTTGTTAGAAATGTTAATTTTGATGATGATTCATGTGGATACTCCATTATACTTTTGGGAATATTCATTACAAACTATAGCATACACATTAACCTGAGTACCACATAAAGTGGAAAATAGAATTCCCTTCGATTTATGGAGTGGAAAGAAACCAATTTCGTCATGCACACAAGTATGGGATTGTAAGGAATTTATTAAGGCCATATCATGAAACAAACTAGAACCCCGAGGAACAAAGGATATCTTTATAGGTTATCCAAATGAAATAAAGGGATACTACCTATACAAACTCTCAGACAAGAAAGTGACAATCTCCAGAAAATAAATATTTCTTGAGATGGGGAACATACTCAAAATTTATTATGGGAGAAATATTAACTTTGATGAAATTTATGCTCAAGATACACAAGATATGGTATAGGAACAGATTCCACATGTACCCATGGAATAAGTAGTTCCTGAAACACAAGTATAACATAGGATGATAGGAGAGGTAAGAGAACTAAAGAGATACAGTTTTCTAGTCACCGAATATGGTGACTCACTATTGGTTGACAAGGATGAACCTCTCTCCAATAAGGTGACAATAGACAACCTAGAAACTTAAATATGGTAAGAATCCATGAATTCTGAAATGGATTCCATGTATCAGAACCAAGTTTGAGTTATCATCGACGTTCCAGTTGATGTAAATCCCATTGGACGAAACTGGTAATTCAAGAGGAGAATTGACATGGATGGTAAAGTAAACACCTATAAATAAAGGCTAGTGGCTAAAGGTTTTTAATAGTGTGATAGGATTTACTATGATGAAACCTTTTCACCAGTTTCCATATGTAAATCCATTGGAATTATACTTGAAATAGCATCTTGCCAGGACTATGAGATTTAGAAGATGGATGTAATAACTACATTCCTTAATTTAAACCTTTAGGAAGATGTATAAATGACACAAATAGAAGGGTTTGTGAATCCAAGTGATGCCAATAAGATTTACAATTTGTAGAGACCCATTTATGGATTGAAGAAATAATCCAAGTCATGGAACATTCAATTTTATGAATCCATAAAATAATTTGGTTTCATTAAGAATGAATGTGAGTCATATTTTTATAAGAGGCTTAGTGGAAATGCAACCATTATCCTAGTAGTATATATTTATGATGTATTACTTATTGGATATGACATTCCTCTCTTATATTCTGTTAAGGACCAGTTAAAATAGTGTTTATCCATGGACTATGGTGAAGTGTCCTATACTCTAGGGGTCAAGATCATTTGTGATAGATCCAAGTAGTTTCTTAGACTAAGTCAGACAACATATTTTGAATAGATACAAAATATATTTAGTATGGAACAATCCAGTAGAGGATTGGTTCCAGTGTCCCATGGTTTATATCTTTCTAAGAAAAAGTTTCATTAGAAACAACATGAGAAAGATAGAATGAGAAAGATCCCATATGCTTCAACAACAGGATCAATCATGTATTCCATGTAACATAGAATAATTGATGTTTCCTATTCATTGATCATGGTAGAAATATATAAAATAGATCTAGAATAAAATCATTGGTCTACTGTTAATGATATCCTTAAGTATTTGAGAAGAACTAAGGATAAGTTTCTGTTATATGGAGGATATGAGGAGCTAGTTATCAGTGGTTATACTAATGATACTTTTCAGATAGATTAAAATAATCTAAATTCTTATTAAGAATATGTTTTATATATGAATAGAGGATCTCTGTTCTAGAAGATTTAAAATCATCTAGTTTTTGTTGATTCTATAGAGGAACCAGAGTATATAGTGGCTTATGATGCGGCCAAGGAATCTATTTTGATTCAGAAATTTTTCTATATATTGATGTTGTGCCTAGAATTAAAGACCATATCACATTGTATTTTAATAATACTGTAATAGTGGATCTTGAAAAAGATCCAAGGTGACACCAATATACAAAGTATATACACTAGAAGTATCACCTCTTTAGGGATTTTCGTCATTGGGATGAAGTTGTGGTAATAAAAGTTCCCATGGAAGAGAGCATGGCAGCCCCTTGACTAAAGGTCTATCTCAACAGAAGAATGAGTATTAAGTGAGAGATAGAAGACTGAAGTTTATTAGTAGTTGGATCTAGTGGGAGTGGGAGTCTATTGTATTTGGTGCCCTAGAACCAAATTTTTTTTACTTTATGATAAATTGTATTCATAGTTTTTAATATTAATAAACTTCTTATCACATCATGATTTTTCTTCTTCCTAACAAAATATGTGATAATTTTCTAATAGTAGTTGTCACAATGAAATGTCATAGAATTTACCTTCTAGGATGAGAACATGGAAGTTCTATGAAACTAATCTTAAATATATGTTCTATAGCTGGATGATACCATTTAAGGGAGAAAATTAATACAGGCTATCAGGGGTGGAGAATTATAGGAATTTAAGGAACCTTCTCATGGTCTTTGTCCTTGGTAATATCCAATTGGATATTTTATAATAAGACCCACTAGTAAGAAATCCAAATTTATATGTGTCATTGTATTTTACTATCTGTGGACATGTTTATTGGTCCTTATACATTAAGATTATTATTAATGAGTATTATGAGTTGTATAATTTTATGTATTGATGAAAACCGTGATGACTGATATTCACAGTGAGGTAGAATATGTTGGGTGTTTCATGCATAGTATTCCATTAATGAATAATATGAGAAAGGATTTTTTCCTTATGTTCTTTAACAAAAGTTGATATCTCAAGCCCTTTGATGGAAATGATATATCCTAAATAATTCCATGTACATGGTGTACAATTTTCAAGTTCAATTTCCAATAATTCAAAGAATGATACATCGAGCATATAGGTTGATGGAACCAGCATGCAACCTACATGATTAGAGATATCATGATAAAGGGATTATATTACACAGTAAGAATTCATATGTGGTATCATGTCATTGTGGCATTAACTTATATATATATGGGCATCGTGGCGTGTTTCTAGATTTTAACATTGGACTTTAGGCGACTTCACCTAATGCCACTAAGAAAGAGGCACATAGAGACACAGACTTAGTGTATATATAATATTATTTAAATAATATATTATTATTTATTATTTAACAAGTTGAATAAATATTATTCCTAGATATGGTTTAATAATTATTCATGTATGCTTGATCTTATATAAATATTTATTTTCTATTTAGTAAATATAATATTTATATATTTATTAAAGAATAATATAGTGAAATTTATTTAATAAACAAATAGTCATTATTCGAGTCCTGATAAATATTATTGAGGAATTTTGGATCGAGTTTAATGGTCTAGTGAGAAATAATAAATACTAAATGTTATTTGATTAAAATATATTTAATTTAATTTGAAATTTAAGTGCATGTCAATAAATAATAACATTATTATTATTATTAGACATGGGATTCTACAAGGATTAAATAAATAATAAAGTAAACTTATATAATTATTTTATTTTAACTCTAATGATATATAAACCCAATTATATTATTTTCTCAATAATCCAATTCATTTTTTTGGTTGTGCACAATGGATTTGGATAATACTATTAAGACCTAGAGAGATCCCTTCTCTAATAATGCTCCCAAGAATGGAGATCGATCTTCCTCCACTACCCACTCTTGACTCAATAAAGATCCAGGAGAATGATTTGGAAGTGGTTCTCAATGAACTCAAAGGAGAATGACATAGGTTCTAGGATCTTCCATGCTGGCACATTAATATTTTTACAGTTATGTTCAGATGTTTGTAGAATATGTGTGGATCACCGCTAGAGGGAATCTACTTTGATTCTAACAAAGCAATAATGAAACAATGCAGATATATTTTTAGATCCATCAATAAATAAATAATTCCATCAAGGTAAATCTTTATTTAATTAAATTGATTATAAATAATATGTGATGATCCTCTCTCTATTTATGGTGTTTGATCCCTTGTATTTATTCTTTGATTCAATTCTATAGATCATGAAGTTTATCATTGTGTAACTTTGTGATTGATCATAGATCATGGAAAAAATAAAAGTTGTGAAGGACCCATCACATGCTTCCATTGCACCCAAAAGATTCATAAGATAAGGGAGAAACTAGACCAAAACCACTTACCATGGATCTAAGGCATTATCGGAACATCTGGAAGGAAGGTTGTCACTCCAAAATCTCCTGGAAGGTGCCTTAGGGTTAAGAGGAGAAGGTTTCAGTGAGTTATAATGAAAAATCTTCCAAAAATCATACTTTAAAATAATATATTGGTGAACTACATGGCATGTAATATAGTTACACATCCTGTAAATATTTTTAATGGGATACTCCAAAAAACTCATCGCCACCGGTCATTTTATTAAAAATACCCAAAAAATTACACGACATGTAATCCATTTACACATTGTGTAAATGTTATATAGATAGTTTTTAGGCAATTTCCTTATTAAACAACCCAAACTCCCTTTAAATATTCTAACTTACCAAGAACCTATGAAACACTTAACCCATTTATACCAAAACTCCATTAATTAAAACAAACACACATCCCAGAACTTTATGTCATTTTCCCCAACATAGCTCTCTACAAGGATCCTCTTTAGTTTTCCAAAGTTTTGTTTAAATTAGAGGAAAAACATACCCTAAGGAAAAATTAATTAAAAACTTAGAGAGAGACATACCTAGAAAAATACGAGATCTTACAATCTCTCTACCATATAACATCTCATCACCCAGATACTCCAAGAATCATTGTGAGGTCTCATTGAACAAGTCTGGACACTTTTTTCCCTACCAAAATCCCTTTCTGAAGTCTCCTTATGAACTCACCCATGATTCCACTGCACTCAAACTGACGGTATAGTCCTGCCCTAAAGATAATTCTTACTACGATCCACAACATGTATCAGATGCTCCTCAAAATATGCATTAGAATAAAGATTTATGTAATCTATATATATCATATTGGAAGGGTCTATATGATATCTCTATAGCTACGAAATGTAGAACACATTGTGCATAGAACTATAGAGATGTGGAAGGGATAAACAGTATGCCACTATACCGACCCTTTCCACCATCTCAAATGGCCTAAAAAACCTTGGCACTAGCTTTACCTTTTTATTGATACAGAGTTTTTCCACCCTAGGTGACACCCAAAGGAAAACATAATGACAAAAATCAAATTCAAGAGTTCATCTATGATGGTTATCATGCCATTTTTGCCTACTCTGCACAATCATGAACCACTCTCTAATCAACTCAACCTACTCATATTTCTCCTCCATGAGATTAGGCCCAATAAGTGTTGATTTTCCTATCTCTATCCAATAAAAATTAAAATGGTATGGAATTTCATACAAAGCCTCAAAAGTTTTCATTTGGATCGATTCTTGGAATCTATTATTATATGAAAATTCCATGAGTGCCATGTGTTTCTCCCATGAACCAATAAAATCCAAAACACATGCTTGAAACATATACTTCAGAATATGAATAGTTCACTAAGATTGACCATCAGTCTATGGATGATAGGTTATGCTCAAAAGAACTCATGATCCTAGAGCCTTCTAAAGACCCTTCTAGATATGCGATGTAAAACAAGGATCTCTGTATGAAATAATACTCCTCAAAACACCCAACAACTGAACCACTTCATGCACATGAAGACTACCCAAATCATAAACTATGAAGGTTTCCCTGATATATAAGAAGTGGGATAAATTAGTTATTAGATCCACAAAAACCACATACAGTTTAATTATTATGGGTTTTCCTAGGTAATCCTATCTCAAAATCCATTGTGACATCATCCCATTTCCACTCAGGAGTGGTCAAAGGTTGCAAAGGCCCAATTGGTCGTTAATGCTCAGATTTCACCTATATAAAATTGGAACATCCAACCATAAAGATTTACACCTCCTTCTTTATTTCTAAACACCAATACTATCTATGAATATCATGATACATATTTATTAAACTATGATGAACCTACCATATAAAATCATGAAATTCCCTCATCATATCCTTGTATATGACCATAAGAACCCATACTCATCCATGAAAAAGAATAGACTATACACTCTAAAGAGACCATCCTAATGGTGCCTCCCCACCATATAATTTTTCTCTTAGAACTGATCCCCATATATCAGAAAATTGATCGGTCTTAATTTGGTCCAAAAGTACAGGTATAACATATGTTGAAGTCAAAGATACTTGTCCTTGAGACTCTTGAACATCTAGATGCATTTATAAAAATAGGTCAATTATCTTTCACTCATCACAAGACTCATGTATTGCCTCTGTCTATGTCTTTCAACTCAAAGTTTTTGTAGTGACATTTCCCTTTCCTGGTGTATAATCTAATTCAAATTCAAATAAATATAGATACTCAACCCACCTCCTCTACCAAAGGTTCAGGTCTCGCTGAGTAAATATGTACCTAAGGCTCTTGTGGTCTATGTATAACACAAAATTATCACCCATGAGATAGTGTATTCAATATATCAGGGTATGTACCACAGATTCTAACTCCAAATCATGAGTAGGGTAATTCTTATCATGTGTTCTCAGCTTCCTGGAGCCATAAGTAACCACTCGATCCTCTTATATTAGAACTACTTTAATTACAACTCTAGATGTGTCAGAGTACATGATATAATCTTCACTTGGCATAATTAATGGTATTATAGGTTTTGAGGTTATCCTACCTTTCAACTCTTGAAAATATATCTCACAAGCATTAAACTAAACAAAATTTACTCATTTCTTGGTCATCTTAGACATTGGTGCTTTCATATGGGAGAAATATTTGATAAAGCACTGATAATAACCAATTAATACCAGAAATATCTAAATCTCAAATAAATTCTTGGGTTTTCCTCAACATACCATGTCTATGAATTTCTTTGGGTCCACTCATACTCCTGCCTCTGAGATTACATGGACTAGGAAATGCACTTTATTTATCCAAAAACTACATTTCGTCAGCTGGGCATAAATTCGATGCTATCTTAATGTACTTAGGATGGTGTCAATATTTTTTGAATGATCATCTTCTATCTGGGAGTGCACTAACATATCATTGGAAAAAACCACCACAAACTAGTCTAGTAAAGGATGAAATATACTATTAATTAAGGCCATGAATATCTTCAATGTATTATTCAACACAAAAAATAATCAGTACAAATTCATACAAGCCATACCTACTTCTAAAAGCAATCTGAGGTATGCCTGATGGTCCCACCCATAAATTTTGGAAAACTGGTCTCAAATAAATATTGGAGAAAATCTTATCACCTCTCAACATAGAGAAAATATCATCAATTTTTTGGATGAGGATATCAGTTCTTGACTATCATCTAGTTCAATATCCAATAATACAAACATAAGTGCAAAGACCCATCAACCTTCTTAGTGAAGAGAACTGGAGAACCCCAAGGAGAAAAACTAAGTTTTATTAATCCTTTTGATTCTATATCTTCCAACTTAACATTGAACTCCCAAATCTTTTCTAGTGTCATTATATAAGAAAAGATAGAAACTACCTCTACTCCCGACACCAACATGATCGTGAACTAAATATATCTATCAGGAAGCAATATAAAGAACTTGTCAAGAAAGACATTCTAAAAATGGTATACCACTGGAGAAAAATAATCCTACTACATTCCACCATCATCTAGAGAAATATTGGTTATCTAATCCATGATAAAATCCAATCTGCACTGAATTAGTCTCGCACGACCAGCCTGAAGATCCCACTCACCCTAGTGATAATAACTACCTCCTTCTAGAGATAAAAGGTAAATATCCTCCTCTTATAGTTGATATGAGTTTGGTATAGAACTAACCAATCCATACTGATAATCATGTAGAGGCCTATCATTTCTCTCATGAACACTTCCCAAATGAAATGGTAATAACCAATATCTAGAGAACACACCTTAAAATGTTTGATATTCTCTAACCACACTCCCAATGGTGTGTTGATGGTCATAGAACTATCCCATATTTCCACATCCAAGCCCAAACTATTTTCAAAAATAGCAGAAATAAAATAATGTAATGATTATGTATCAAACAAACCACAAGATAAGGAGGATGATATAATAATTGTACCTCTAGCGGTAGATGCTCATGCATCCATGATATCCGGAGTAGCCTTTATAATGTGCATCTAACTTGTCCCTCTACCCTAGGATCTAGTCTTACTACTATGATCTATTTCAATTTCCTCATACTACTGCTCATACACTGGGGTACCAAGTCCCCTTCCTCAGCATAAATGGATAGTGTAACTCAATCTACCAACCTGCTGAGGGGTAGCTAAGCCCTTTCCCAACTCAGGTTTCTATCATGGTCCCCTACCGCTGGTATTATATATAAATTTCACATATAACCTCTAAAGATGACCCGTACTTCCATAGATATGACACTCGACTATGAGGTAAGGATACTATGGGTGCTTGTGTACAAACTTTCCACATAGATAGCACTAAAATGGAACATAGTCTTGAGATGGTTTTCCACTTCACTAACTGCTCTTACCACTACTTCCTTGGTGGAAACTATCTAAGAGGTTCTTATTTAAACTCAAAGAATATATTCCAGATCACCCTACTACAATGGCATAGTCATTTTTCAAGGCCTCACTCAGATTGACTTCTGTGATGAGTGTCTCGTTCATCATGTCCCCAAATATGCTCAAACTGAAATTGTTTACCAGTGATCTGATCTCATAGAAAATTTCATCCCAAAAATGTATTTACCTGTAGATCTCATCAGCTACCAAAGATGGTGCAAAGCACTGTAGTTTGGTGAAATGTATATCATAGTTCATCATTGACCTACCCTCCTGCATCGTATTCCTGAAATCACAATCTTTTTCACCCCTTGACTTCTCAAGATAAAAAATGGATCAAAAACTTTATCTCAAAATCCTTAAAATATAGCCCATCATGTGTCCTAGTTTCCTCCAGAATATCCCACCAATACGTGGCAGGTCCATGAAGTATATATGCAGCAATATTTACCCTTCTATCAACGGGTGACTCAAGATGTTTGAAGATTTTTTAGACTAACTCGATCAAGAACTTGAATGCATGGGTTCCTCTTTCCCTAGTAAACATTGGTGGGTGTTGCAGCTGAAACACTCTTGTCATACTAGACATAAAAGGAATGTTATGAAAATTATCTCTTTATATGGATCGCATAACCCTATGGAAGCTATCATGGAGCTAAACATCCATATAATCCTTATAAACAGCATGAATATTTGGTTCAGTTGTGTTAGAATCATACTAATTTATAATCTCTTGATGCTCAAGTCAGAGATGATGAGGATTCATTTTCTCTATAAGACAAATTAACACCTTATATAAGTAGTTGGCAATAATTTTAGCCTTAATGGGTAACTACAATAGAGAACCAATAAATATTGGTCTCCTTAAACATGGATTACAAGTATTTTATCATGAAACTTAAAATCATTTAATTTATTGAGTGATATAGATATCTCATATCACAGTTCGATAGGAAAATATATCCCACATGATAAAATATATATTTCCCTATCATGAATAATGCATGTCAATATATCCATATGTGCCTATTATGATGCATGTATTCTCATCTCACCCATACAAGGACATAACTACAAATATCAAGAAATAATAATGCCATAAAACAATAACCTCACACAACATGTGAATCACCCAAGTTGATATAACATGAACAGTTATAAGCACACAACAAAAACAGTAATCCCATCCCTGGGCACTCGTATTTTCCCTTGTACATGGGTTAGCTACTCCCATGCATAAGCTCATAACCAAGTCCTGACACATCCTAGTACCCTTTATACCTTTCCCAAATAGTAAAGAAGAATTAAATAAAACATGCTCATTTGATAACACATTGTAACATCTCTCGGTCGGGCGCTCGCTCACATAGCCAAAAGGGGTTGGTTGAAAGACCTCAAGCATGCCTCCTCATTTTCCAAATGATTTAGAATAGCAGCGGGGGTGTGAAATGTATAGTGGGGAGACTATAAAACCTGGTATGAAGTGTCATAGTAGAATAAATAAACCATATAAACAAAATAAATCAAAGTATATATATAGTGAAAAACAACAATAAGATCCAACTTGATAATAAAATAATAATAAAGGAATAATATAATGATATGTTGGAATGTAACTAAATTTAATTCTATAAAAAATACAAGTAAAACTCTAAAATAATAAAATAAATACTCAAAAAAAACCCAGTCCCAAACCCCATGTTGTTCCCACCTCCGAAATCTATCTTGTATAGTAATAAAACAATCAATGTTAAGATTATTTTCCCTCTTCCAAACCTGCATCCATGTAATCTACTTAGGTACCAAATGGAATCCCTAATAGGGTGTGAGTATAACTCAGTATGTCAACACCACCATGTGTAAAGGAATTAGTCTGATAATAATTTTGTACAATAAATAAATAATCAGGTTTATTAATTAATTCAACAATTAATAAAAAAACAACAATGAACTATTATGGCTCTGTTCCAAAATATATCTAAGCATATCTTACAGTCATGTAAACCAGAACCATGTAACCATGGTAAAATAAAAATCTTTGATATGATGTCATAATATCTTTCAGCATGTCTTACAACCATTCCAACCACAACCATATACCCATGGTCAAATAACCTACTCCGGTGCCATGCTGGAATATCTCAGGGCATGTCTTACAGCCATGTCAACCACCACCACATAATTGTAATATAGTCACAACAATCTGGATCAAATCCTTATAAGAATTATAGTACCTGGGTTAAATACCTTTAAGTATTACAACATGAGACTAGGAAGGGCCTACTCACTATATGATTTATGGAATGGAAATAGGCTGACCCCACTCAATATTAGCATTATCGCATATAAGTGTTCATGTTCTAGAGTAAAGCTTGATATATAAGAATTTCAGCATGGAACACAAGTCCTATCATACAGCATGGATATCATAATATCACATCATAAATATCAATGGTTAATTATGAAAATTAATATTTATATTTCATTTACCACTTTCAATTAAAATCATAATTGATTAACAATTATAACAATAAGAAATAATTTACGTATTATAGATTCTATATCAAGAAATCACCAAAGGTCTCATGTCATGCTAAACACACATTAAACCATTATCCAATTAAATTATATTCATGGTTCTCTCACCCCATGGGTAGTCATAAGCTAGGTTTTAAGCCAAATGAAACCAAAGGACTCTAATAAATAATCCCATTCATTATTTAATCGATTGGGGAACACGTTACATTATCACAATCACAATATTGCATAAAATTGGTAATTATTAAACCACCGAGTTAAGATTTAGATCCCCTACCATTAACTAATGATACAAAAAGACTTCCAATTGAAAAATTCCATGAGGAAGAAGGTGTGGATGATATCCAAGATAATCCTAGATCAAAACTGGTCAACAAAAAAACCAACAAGACACACAGTCAAAGGATTTCACTGCAACGGTTGGAGAACCAAGGAAGATAAGGGATAAACTAGACCAAAACCACTTACTCAGGATCAAAGGCCTTATCAAAATGTTTGGGATAAAGGTTGGCACTCCAAAATATCTTGTAAGGTTCTCTAGGTTTTATAGAATAAGGTTTCAATAAGTTATAATGAAAAATAATCCACACAACATGATTTAAAATAAAAGGTCAGGAAATCACATAGTGTGTAATGTAGTTACATGATGTGTAAATATTTTTAAAGGGATGTGCTTAAAAAATCATCACCTTGGATAATTTTATTAAAATCACCCAAAAAATCACATGATTTTTAAACCATTTAAATGGCATGTAAATGTTCTGTAAACAAATTTTCAGGCCATTTCCTTATTAAACAACCCAAACTCCCTTTAAATCTTCTCAACTTACCAAGAACCCCTAAAACACTTAACCTATTTATACCTGGACTTCATTAATTAAAAAAAATACATCCCTAAACATTAATTCATTTTACCCAAAAAATATCTCCACATGTATCCTCTCTGGTTTTCCCAAGTTTGGTTTAAAGATGAGGTAAAACTTACGCAGAATAAACATTATCAAAAAACTCAAAGAGAGACATACCTAGAAAAAGATGAGATATTACACCAAAACATATATAATTTTTATATTGAAGTTTATATGGGACTTTTAAGGTTATTTTATATCTATAAGCCTAAAAATGTGTGAATAATTTAGGGGATGGGTTTTCCTTTTATAACTGAGGTGAGATGTACTTTTGAAATTTCTTAAAAGATTAAAATATAGTAAAGTCATTATCTTTCCGAAATGCCTCCAAATTCCAGGGATTCAAATATAAGATAAAATATATTTGAACCATCAACCATTAAAATTTTTATATGTTTTTATGTCATTTTAAACTTTATCTATTTTATTAACTTCCTTGTTAACCAATTTTAACCTTAACTGGATTAACGTCTTTTTTACACTTAAAGGCTTATATTTTTTATTATTTGGTAACAATTAGCTCATAAATGGAAAAGGGGTGACAATTTTGACAATATATTATCCACATTGTCCTATTTAAAGGTATTTATTATTTTTAATTAATTTAATAAAATATTATTTTGATTAAATATCATTAATTTCAATTTTGACACTATTAATTTAATTTGATATAAAGGACATCAATAAAAAGGTTGAATTTGAATATAATTATTTTATACAAAAATATTAGGTTATATTTATCTAAAAAATAATTTAACACTATCAATCACTCAAATTATAATACTTTTAAAATTTATAAAATCATTTATTGTATTTTTCTATTAATTGAATTAATATTGTATTAGAATTGTGAAAGAATTTAAGGTAATTATTTAATCACTAAAAATTATAAATAAATTACTATAATTTATTTATTAAAAAAATATATATTTATATTCATTTATAAATTTCTTTTTTTTTCCTATGTAGACACATAAGAGATATTTAAAAGTAAGAGAGGAAAATTTGGTAACTTTCATTGATTTAAAATTTATATAGGTGATATTCATGTAAAAGTGTCAATTAAACAAATATATTTCAATCCTAAGGTAATAAGAGTCGAATTAAATTCATCAAATAATAATTAGGATGAAAAATTATTGTTTTATTGGTTATTTTTAACCAATATTAACCAGATTTACTCTTTACTGAGGTGATAAATTTTACCACAGTTACTATTATTATTGACAAAAAATAAAAGGGACCTATTTAAAAATGTAAAAATAAAATTTAAAAATATAGACTCCATTTTATTAAATTCAATTTCTATAATTTCTAGGAATTAATTTTAAAATAAGCGTACAAAATATGATGAAAACCGCTTTTAGAAAAATTCATTTTTTAGCATAAAACTAGATTTATTCTTATCTCATGCCTAGAAAAAATATTATATGATTTTTAAAACATTTGACTGAATATATAATATATAAATTTCATTAAAACCATTCAAAAATAATGATTAATTTAATTTATTGGCATAAAAATACATTGCACCCTAAAAAATCATAAAAACATGTTTTTTATTTTTAAATGATTTTTATTTTTTATTTAAAATTAATTGATAACCAATGAATTCATTTTATACATATATAACCATAACTTTTTCATAATTTTATTATTATTATTCAAACCCACCGATCCAATAGTTGGGAGGTAACTCTCATGTAATAATATTTTAATAGTATATCATTGTTCGTTTAAACTTAGTGATGCATGTTATGCAAGATATTTAAGAAATAAAATTATTTAATGAGAAATATATTAAAAATGTAAAGTAGTTATATTTTTACCCCCATTAAAATTAATTTTAACCTCTAAATTCTTTACTCTGGTATAAAAAAATTTGGATATCTCTATTTCATTACATCCTCATGTTTCTAATTTGCTTATATGAATTTCTAATTCCTCTAGAGAATATTCACAAGGTGAGTAGTATTATTTCATATCACATTATCTCTTTGATATAATATTTATAATGACTATTCCTTATTAGAAATATCATGCTCCACTATTACAACCTTTGAGTTTATTACATGTGATGAATCAGTTATGTACTTCCTCTAAAGAGATACATGTAACATGATGTGTACTTAAGAGAGGTTTAGTGGAAGAGCTACGTTACCATCCCTAATCAATATAGAATATAGAAAGTTAAAACATAATTATGGATCATATTTCCATTATTTTTTAATCTTATAACCTTATTATATGGATAAATTCATAGAAAAATCTTCTCACTAACTTCAGATTCTAGATCACGTTGTGGATTGTCAGTATAACATTTCTATCGAATCTGATATGCTTGATGTGTTATTTAATAGATAAGACTTTATATACCATTTCTTCATCTAGATCAATTATAAATATATTTCTTTCTCTAAAATCATCCCATAATATTGGAGTTCCATAGTTCTTTCCATATAAGGCTTCATAAGGGGCCATCTGAAGGATAGATTGAAATCTATTATTGTAAGAAAAATCAACTAGAGGAAGGTGTTGATACCAACTACCTTTAAAATATATAGAAAAATATTTCAAAATTTCCTATAGGGTTTGAATGTTTCTATAAACTAAATATATGATTGAGGATGATACATTTTACTAAAACTCAACTCTATATCTAAATCCTAGTGGAGACATCACCAGAACATCGAGGTAAAACTCATATCATGATCAGATACAATAGAATGTGGTACTCCATGAAACCTTACCACTTTCATAATGTAAATTATGGAAATATTATATAGAGATAAATCTTATCTAATGTAAATTAATTATGTTGACTTCTTAGGGAAATCAACTACAACCCAAATAGCATTATTCCACTTAGAAGTTCTGGGGAGTCTGATGTCAAAAAAATTGTGATGTTTTCCCATTTTCATTATGCTATGGGTAATGGTTAGTACATACAAATAGACCTTTGTCTCTCAGACTTAACTATTTTATATTAGAAGCACTGAGGTATATATTATGCAATATATCTCTTTAGGTTATCCCATTATAAATATGCTTTCATGTCTCTATACATATTTGTACTTCCATGATAAATAGAGAATAATGAACTATGATCCTCATCCAATATATCCTTCTTCAAATATAGTGTTTATTGGATACATACACAGTTTCTAAACCATATAATTCCATCACATTCATGGTTGAACTCAATAACATTTCTCACCTTGTTCTGCAATTCCACATCTTCCTTTTGTGCCTCATTAATCCCCACCTGGATAGATGTTTGAACACTCATTTGAGAAAGATAATATTTCTCCCCTTCATTTAAGATTTTAATATTATTCCTTTAAAAATATAGAAATATTTTATATTTTGGGAGCATAATTATAGATAATATAGCATGATCATTTTGACCGATAGCATCTCCCACCTTGTCTGCTTTCCTATGGTGGTATTGTGTTGAGCAGCTATAATATGTAATCATATCCAACCATATTCTCTGGTACATATTAAACTATTTATTTGGAAAAATATTCTTTAAACTTTTATGGTCAGTATATATATCACACCTTTTTATGTAAAGATAATTCCTCTATATCTTTAATGAAAAAATACCACTGTTAACTCCAAATCATGAGTTGGTTAATTTTTCTCCTGAAACATAAATTGGAATGAGGTATAAGTTATCATTATATCATTCTATATGAGAATGGATATTATTACCTTATTTAATGAATCACTATAGATTACAAACACTTATTCACTACAGGGTAGTGTAAGTACGGGTGCACTGACTAACCTTCTCTTCAGTTCCTTGAAATTTTTTTCCGCATTCATCTATCCAAGGGAACTTAGCTCCCTTAAAAGATAAAATGGTTAGTGGATTAGATAATCATGAGAAATTATCCAAAAAGTTCCAATATTATCTATCCAAACCAAGAAAACTATGTATCTCAATCATAGTGGTTGTTCTAGGACAACATTCAATAACTTCTGACTTTGAATGTCCTATTGATATACCCTCACATGAGATTATATTACCCAAGAATAAAACATCTTGAATCCAAAATTCACACTTGGTAAATTTTTCATAAAGAATATATTTCTTAGGTTCTTCAGCAAAATCCTAAATTGATCCCCATGATCTTCATTTCTCTTTAAATAAGTAATAATATCATATAAAATGGCTTATATAAACTAATCAACATAATCTCTAAAGTCACTCTTCATTAAATCCATAAAGATAGAGGGGGTTGGTATAACCAAATAGAATCACTATAAATTCATTATGTCTATAAATTGTATAGAATTTTTTTCTAGTTGTATCTTCATTCTTGAACATCAATTTATGGAATCCATAATGAAGGAAAATCTTGGAAAAATATTGAGTAATGCACAATTGATTAGACAAGTCTTCAATGTAGGGCAGTGGATACTTATTCTTGATAGTGATCTTGTTAAATTCTCAATAATCAATGCAGGGTGACATTGATCCATATTAATTATTAATAAAAACAACTTTTGCACCCTAAGTTGATGTAATTGGATAAATTAATCCCTTGTTAAGATTCTCTTGGAGTTTATTTTTCAATTCCTACAACTCAATCAGGTCCATTCTCTATGTAATCCTTGAAATATGTGTAGAACTAGGTATGAGTTTTATTGAAAATCAACTCTATGATTCTATGTAAGACTAGGAAACTCTTCTCGGAATACATTATAAAAGTCCCATAAAATATGAACATCTTCAGTTTTGAGTCCCCCCAACCATTTAAGATAAACAGCCTTTTTAAATAGAAATCAATACCCATACAATGGATGTGATTTCAATTGGATGTTCATATTTATAATCACATTGATAGAGGTTCATAGTTTGGTTTGGAATATCAAAAATTAATTCTCTTACTCAATAATTTATGTGGTATTTATGTAAATAAATTCAATCTATGTGAAAAATGACATCTAGTTCAACTAGAGTAACAATAACTAGATTTTTAGGAAACACATTCCCACAAACTTCAATCGGAGAAGAAAAATAGACTTGGTACGATCATCATACCTGTCACAGACTGAATATGGCCGCCATCTTACCAGCACCAAACCTAGCCCATGGAAAGTTCCTAAGGGCTTTCCCTATCCCCACGGGCTGGTAAAAGTTCCTGGGTATCATAAAAATGTATGTGGGAATGATTTACCCGAGTTTGGATTCATAAAATAACCAAAAACAAAAAATATACCAAATCTGAAAAATTATTCCAAAAAATCCTTAATAAAATCCAGAACTGAGTATATGGGTTTAAACAAGACACAAGGGATTTAAAGGTACATAAAATTAGCAGCAAACTGCCCACGAGACTCCACACGACAAGGGGTTATCACCCACGAGCTGTCTCCACAACACCGCACCATGGAAAGAAACTAGCAACTCGAACTGCCATCACCCAAGGCCTTTCATTTGCCTGTTTCAAACATGATAAAGTCTACTTCACCCAAAGTTGTAAGTAGGGTGTGATACTATTCCCAATAGGATATCACCGAAGGATTCCAAGTGATAGTAATTATAAAATAAAAAGCTTACAAGATTTATAAACAGAAAATGGTAGCATTTATTTCTAAAAGTAAAAATTTGAAATGAAAATACCTTTCAATGGTAATAACTTTAAATAATGAGTGCATTTGAATAAAACATGTAAGATAATGATTTTCACATCTGAAAATACTATAAGGAAAGGATAATTTCCAAAAAGGCCACGAGCACCAAGCATAGGAACACCCCTAGGTACTAGTTAGTTATGAGCCGTAAGTACCTCGTACTTCGGTGAAAGTAACCATAATAAAATTTGTTCAAATAAAAGAGCCACTAGTATGGATCATACTCATAACCTAGTGGTCTCCAATCATCTCCATTATAGTTTTGTTAGTGTTATCGTTGTCAAACTTTCTAAGTGAACCATGGTTGAAACCCCTCCGTTCACCAGCATATTAGTACAAATTAGCCCACCTAGTTACCCGGGTTTCCCGTCTTGTGCTCAAATAGTTACCACATGTTAAAAAAATCCATTTTCACATATAAACTTTAGTTTTAGTCACACACATTCAAAACAGTAGCTATACATGCTTTGGACCTTTTATATAACTCAATAAACCACTTATAATTTCCATAAAACAATTTCAATAAAAGTAACCAAATTTTTCACATTAAATTCATCTAAAATACCTCTTTTAAAACCCAATGGAAACCAATATTAAAAAAAACCTGAAATTTCAGCATAAAAACATTTTTATAAATCCATTCCATGAATTATAAAATAACACCAAGAGCCACAACATGGGTTGCATAAGTAAAAGACCCCTTTTCACACAAAATTGACACTTAAAAATAAATCGCTTTGCAAATGCTTCCCAAATCAATTTTCACAGTCAAAATAATGAAGTATTAACATAAAGGAAACATAAATACAGAAAGAAAACTTATTATAGAATTCCTACATATGTAATCACCTACCAAAAAAGTCAAGAACCGCAAATCCAAGTGCGGAACTTCAACCACACCACCACCGCACCACAAGGGAGTGAGATCGAACCTAAAACCAGAGGATTGGACCAAGAAAATAAAAAACAAACTCTATATATGAAGCCCTATCTTCTGTACATTTGGGGATTCAAGAAAAAATGGATAAATCTTAAGGAAAAGGAAGGAACTTATAAGGATAGACACTTACTTGAGAAATATGGACGATTTTAGGAATCTGAGAAGTTCGGCCCTAATTCTCAACTGATAAGATATCAAAAGAGGGGGAAACAATGTTGGGGGGTGCATCTAGGTTCAGTGGGATCAGGTGAGAGGTAGAATCACCGAAAAATAACAAAAATTGAAAATTTTATGATAGAATAAAAAACAATTTTAAAACAGAAAATGGGTTTATGGGTTGGCCAAATACTTAATTAGATCACCAAAATCCAAGATGATAATGACTTTTTAAGGGATAAAAATTTCTATGGTGATTTGTATAGTTAAATGGAGGTCATTTTTAAAGTGGAATGGGTGAGAAAGGTTGAAAAACGAAGAAGTTATTAAAGAAACAAAATTAATTTTTAAAATTGGAAATAAACTCATGATTTGGCCCAAATCGTGAAAACCCGCCATTCACTCCAAAAATGCATGGGAAACCACCAATACAAAGCAATAAAGGAAAATAAATGAAAATAACTTTAAAATAAATCATTTATGTGACAATTATCCCCACCATGAATGAATTTACGCCCCAGAAAGTCAACCTGATGCTTGATCGGAAAACTGGTTCGGGTATTCATCCTCAACCCATGACTTTTGCTCCCATGTCTTGTGTGTATCACTCCCATGCTGCCAAAGAACTCAGACCAATGGAATATAATTTCCCTAAAGAACCTTTTCTTGGAAGTCCACTATTTTCACCAGCCTCTCAAAAACAGATAGATTAGGCTCTATATCAAACTCCTCCCAATTCAGCACATGGGACGAATCTGGGTTGTATTTCTTTAACTGGGAGACGTGGAAAACATCATGGATGGATGTAAACTGAGAAGGAAAATCTAACATGTATGCCACCTTTCCAATATGCTCGGTGATCTCAAAAGGTCTTACATACCTCGGAATCAACTTTCCTTATTTCCTCAAGCGGTGGTGACCCAGATGAGGGGCCACTTTCAAGAATACCCAATCACCCACTAAAAATCTAGGTCTCGATGCCTCTTATCAGCATATGATTTATGGAGACTCTGAGCTATCAATAAATGTTGCCTGATCAACTTGACCTTCTCAGATGTCTCTTTCACAAGGCTCAGTCCCAACAGTGATGTCTCACCTACCTCAATCCAACACAGGGGGGACTGGCAAGGCCGACCATAGAGCACCTCAAAGGGAGCCATTCGAATCGAGGATTTGTAGTTGTTATTATAAGAAAATTAGACCAACCCCAAATGGATATCCCATGAAACACTGAAGTCCAAGACACATGCATGAAGCATGTATTCCAGGATCTGATTTTCCCTCTCTATTTTACCGTCTATCTGAGGATTGTACGTTGTGCTCATCTTAATTTGTGACCCCAAAGCCTTCTGAAGGCCTCCAAAACCGAGAGGTGAAGTGGGGGTCTCTATCTGATACAAATGATGATGGCACACCATGAAGCCTTAACACCTCCTGAATATACAACTATCCCAACTCATTCACTTTGGTTGTATCTCTGATAGGAATGAAGTGGGATGATTTGGTCAGCCGATCAATCACCACCCAAATAGCATTCTTACCTCGAGGTGTATGAGGTAATCCAATAATGAAATCCATGGCTACCTCATCCCACTTCCAAGTAGGAATGGGTAGTGGCTGAAGCAAACCATATGGATTATGATGTTCTGCTTTCACCTGCTGATAAGTATAGCATCTTGATACAAATTCAGCAATGTCCCACCTCATACCTGGCCACCAGAACTGTCGACGAACATCATAGTACATCTTGGTGGTACTGGGGTGGATAACCCACTGTGACTGGTGGCTATCCTGCATTGCCACCTTCCTCAGAGATAGTGGAACCACTGAAAAAACCTTGAAACACAAGATACCCTCAGAGGAAGAAGACCAATCAGAACATGTCTCCCCACCATGAAGAATCTGTTTCAACTGCTGGAAAAACTCATCATTGGGATGATTCTACTGAATCAATTCTATAATAGATGGGGTCAACTGAATGATTTCCAAGAATGCACCTACACTATGATCCTTGGTCTCTACATGCATCTGAGCAAAGAGTCCCATCAAAGTCCACTCATCACTGGACTTCCTCAAATCCTACACTGGTACTCTTTTGCTAAAGGCATCTGCTACAACATTACCCTTCCCTGAGGTATGGATAATATCAAAGTCAAACCCCTACGGGTATTCGATCCAGTGACACTGCCTCAAATTGAGATCTTTCAATGAGAAGATGTATGCCAAACTTTTATGACCAGAGTAGACCACAAACTTCTCCCCAAATAGATCGTGGCGCTAAGTCTTTAAATCTTGAATTACTGATTCTAGCTCTAAGTCATGTGTTGGATAATTATTTTCATGTGGTTAGAGCTAGAGAGATCCATACACCACCACATGATCATCCTACATAAGCACGCACCCGAGATCCATACCTGAAACATCACAATACACCAAATAGCCTTTCCCAGACTCTGGTAGGATCAAGACTGGGGCGGTAGTCAACCTCTGCTTCAACTCTTTGAAGGACACCTGACATTATGGGCTCCACACAAACTTAACCCCCTTCTGGGTGAGTGTAGTCATGGGTGAAGAAAGCTAAGATAAATCTTGAACAAATTGTCTGTAGTAACCTGCCAAGCCAGGGAAACTTCTGATCTCAAACACGTTCTTCGGTTGTTCCCATGACATAACTTCACTAATCTTATCAGGATCCACCAAAACTCCCTACTCCGAGATCACATGCCCCAAAAACTTCACCTCCCTGATCTATAAGGTACACTTGGATAGTTTTGCATAAAGGTGGTGATCCCACAGAGTTCCCAACACGATCAGAAAATGGTGCTCATGCTCCTCCTCAGATCCAGAGTAAACCAGGATTTCATCCACGAACACTATGATGAATAAGTTGAGATACTGGGGGAACACCCTTTTCATGAGTTTCATAAATACTAATGGATCATTGGTTAATCCTAAGGGCATGACCAAATACTCATAGTGGTCGTACCAACTTCATAAGGTTGTTTTCGGGATATCTACCTCTGTCACCCTGAGTTGCTGATAACCCGAACGCAAATCTATTTTAGAAAATCACTTTTCCCCCTTTAACTGATCAAATAAGTCATCTATTCAGGGAAAAGGATATTTATACTTGAAGGTTACCATATTCAGCATCCAGTAATCAATACACAACCGAAGGGATCCATCGTCCTTCTTTGCAAAAAAGAACATAAACGGCCCATGGAGAGGAGATAGGGTGAATGAATCCTTTGGATTCTAAATCATCTAGTTGTATCTTTAATTCCCTCATATCAGTGGGGGGCATACGGTATGAGGGAAGAGATATCGTTTGTGTTCCTGGAACCAAATCAATCAAGAACTCCACGTCCCGCTCTGGGGGAAAGCCTTAAAAATCATCTGTAAATACCTCTGGGAACTCATCCACCATATTAGGTAATACACCCTCATAAGCTTGACCATCATCCTCTAGTGAGAGCAATAATAACTGGAAGATAATATTCCCTAACTCTGGGAATGGAGGTCCTACACAACCAAACCGAGGGTCCCATTCCCCAAGAAAAACCTGTGGACTACCATCAGGTGCCAGGAAACTCACCTGTCACCTATAACAATCGATGTGCACATGAAAATGTACCAACCAATCCATGCCAAGGATTACATCAAAAAGTTCCATATCCAAGACGATGAGGTCCCACTACATTTCCACCCCCGACACAGAGAGCGCACAAGAAGGGCACCTAAGACCCTTCTCCTTCTTCTTTCCCAGTGGCGTCACCAACTCCATCATGAGAGATAAAAGATCATTTGGAAAGTTCAGTGTGCTCAAAATACATGCAGGTATAATTGAAACTGAAGAAATAGTATCAAAAATAGTAACAGATAAAGAATATGCAATCAAAATAGTACCTCAGATGGTTGATGGCCCTACATCCGATCTTGTTGGTGCCAACTCTACAGCATGAAGAAGCCTCATATCTGCCTGAGAATGGCCACCCTCCTGTGGCTCTGCCCTAAATTGGCTCTTCCCAAAAGATGATCCAGCCCTGCCACCACGACCACCGAACCGAGATCCCCCTGTCCTCAATGGCTCGAACTGCGCTGGCACTCCCATGGGAGCCACATATCGTGCCCCACTTTGAAGTGGATGCACTATCCCGCAAAAGTGATACACTTGTCCCTTACCTCCACACTGAAAACAGGTCTTTAGAGGATGAGGACATGCTGGATGGATGTGCCCTGTCTTCCCACACTAGTGTCACATGACAATCTTCACTTCAGAATCCACTAATGAAAACTACCTGGAAGAGTGTCCTAAATTGTCACCTCCCTTCTTTCCCTGCTCTTCCCACTTCCTCTTCTTTTCAGAAGAGCTACCAATTCCCATAGAAGATACCACTCCAAAGATCTCAGACTTCCCCTTTTTTTTAATCTCTACTATGCAAGAATGATCTACCACCTCAGCATAAGTTCCCAACTTGAATAGGAAGACCTGTGAATAAATTTCTTTTCGTAGTCCCTTATCAAACTTCCGGGCTTTAAAGCTCTCATTAGGAACAATGCCAGGTGCGTACAACACTAGTTCCACAAAACGATTAGCATAATCCATTGGTGAATGATCTCCCTAGGAAAGATCCATGAATTCTCAAGATCTGGCATAGGATAGAACCTCTGTACAATATTTATCATTGAATATAGCCTAAAAATCTCTCCAACTCATGTTTTCATGCTTCCTAGATTGAAGCATTGATTCCCACCACCTACGTCTGAGACCCTCTAGTTGAAAAGAGGAACATTTTACCTGGACCTCATCAGGTGTGTCCAGGAACTCGAACATACGCTCTATCTTATCAAGTCATTCCTCTGCCTCTTGAGGTTCCGAGCTACCTCGAAAAAAATGAGGTTTATTTTTCATGAACTCTTGGGCCTTATCCTTCATGGGCCCATACTCATCTTCTCTGGCTGGAGTAGGAGCCAGAACCACTCCATGTCCCAGAGCCTGGATAGCTCGGACCACAGCTTCAATCATCCTTTGATCAAGTGGTGCAGCAAAACTCTCTCTGGCTTCCTCCCATGGGTGCGTGGGAGCTTTCTGGGGAGGCATGTTGCTACAAAAGGCAACAGTCACAAGGAAAAAAATCAGTACAATAGTTCTGAAAATTTCAGGAATAACATTAGATATAAATAATCCAAACACATTACAACAGTAAAATAAACAAATACTTCACCACCCTCGATGTCCATGTGTAGTGTGCATCCCACACGTCTCAACTGGAAGTGAATATAAAAAAACAATTCGGACATCCCATGGTGACTCGTGGTCTCTCATGAGGGGTACAGGCCAGGTACCGTACTCATGACCAAAACTTCGAGCCCTGAAAATCCTATCTTATGTCTATGTCACGACCCGTCCTCGGGGCCCGTTCCGTGACTACCCCAAGCCTGCCTTCCATAGGCCAGGGGCTGGCGACTAGCACCAAAGGCGTAAATCCCGATAACTGGGAAGGCATTGCCTTTAAAAAAGTAAACAAAACACCACAGAGTACAAGCGGAAGTAAAACACTAAGTACAAAGAGAAGTGCTGAAAGGTCAATGGGCCAAAGTACAAACCCAAATGAAAGTACAACTACAACCGAACAAAGTACAATAGAAAAATACAACAGCTGGAAGGACGGAAGCGACTCCTGGGCCGTCCTCCTTGGATCCTACCTGAAGGGTAGGTACAGATGGCGCAGCTCCTGGATCGTCCACCACGGATCCTACCTGAAGGGTAGGTACAGATAGCCTCCACAATGCTCTCGCCCATCAACCTCCTCCGAGTGTCATCTCACTATAAAGTCCACCTTTGGATACTGACTCGTTGTGTAGTCCACCTCCGGGTACTGACTCGTCGTGTAGTCCACCTCCGGGTACCGTCCAGTCCTCGAACACTCGTCCTCCGTCAGCACTGCCCGTCGTCTGCAACCAACACAACGAGGTGTGGGCATAGCCCATGCAGGGGTGAGTATATTGATACTCAGTAGGGACCCCGAGACCCTCAAGGTCTCACTAAAACCAACAAGGATAACCTCATAGAAGATCTCAACAGATAACCTCTACTTAGGTATATGATCATACATATACCTAAGTTATCAAGTAACCCATCTCAATCATGAGGAAACACATGGATTATGAAATCAACGAATAACCACCACCCAGGTATATTCCCATACATATACCTAATTTATCAAGTGACCCATCTCAATCAAGAGGTAAACACAAAGGTCATAGACTCAGCTCAAACCAGGATTTTCATTATCGAAACCGTAACTGCTGAAGAGCCCTGTCTCTGGAGTGTACAGTGGTCCTGTCACGACTCTGAGGTACTGCTCACTAACCTAAGACTGCTGAGGTACTCCTCCTATTGAGTACCGCGGGTCAGCCACCCAAACACAGTAGTGCTTCCCGCCGGGGTATGTCACCCAAACACAGTAGTGCACACCCCCTAGTAGCCTGCAGAGGTACTCTCCGGACGATTACCGCGGGTCTGCACTGTCACACAGGTAGTGCTCTGTCCGTCATGGGTTTTCACCTCACAAATTAGTGCTTTGTCCACTGGTCTAGTCGACTCACTCCAAGTCGAGTCGGTCAATCAGTCGTCAGGTCTCAGCCGGCAACATGGTCTCCGCACTCCATACGCTCGTCTCTGGGAGGGTCCGCTCCATGAGCTACAGGTCGATAGTACAAGTATCACAAGTCCCATTAAGAAGTATCTCAAAGGACCGCCTCGTCATAGGGGTCTCAACGCAACAGACGGCGCGTCAATCGAACGCCCAGTCTGTGAGTTATTAGCCTTTTCGTCCCAGGGGCCTGGTTGGTTTCGTGAGCGAACCAACTCAGTCGTATCTCAAATGTACCCCTAACTCTCATAGGGTATACTCATAGGGACTGTTTCTCAACGAGATCACCAACGCCGCTGACGGTTCGTCAAACGGATGTCTGGTCTGAAAGATATCATCTTTTCCGTTCCAGGGGCCCGGTTGGATTTCGGGTACAATCCAACCCGGCCACTACCCAGCTGCATCCAAAACTCAGGTGAAGTATGCTAAAAGTTTCGTCTCATCAAGAGAATTCAACGAGATAGACGGCGTGTCAATCGGACGTCTGGTCTGTGAGTTATTGGCTTTTTTCGTTTTAGGGGCCCGGTTGGTTTTGTGAGCGAACCAACCCGACCACACTCCAACGGAATCCAAACCTCGAGCGGAGTAAGCCAAAAGATCCGTCTCACTTAGAGGAAACCACCAAAGTCAACGGCACGTCAATCGGACGTCCGGAGCTCAAGATATAAGTGTTTCCGCTCCGAGGGCCCGGTTGGTTTCGTATCCGAACCAACCCGGCCGAACCCAAATTATTCCGAAACCTTGAGTGTAATATACCGAAACGACCGTCTCGATCCAAGGATCGCATTTCCGCTGACGGTGCATTGATCGGAGGTCTACAGCTCAATATATGGGTGCAAAACCAAAAAGGGTCCGAAAACGGGGGGTTTGGGCCCGGACCGACCCGGCCCAACCCCCCCTGGGTCGGCCCAAACCGGGTCGACCCGACTCGGGTATGGGTCCAACCCGGATGGCGTGACCCAGCCCGGCCGGGGTGGCCCGGCCTGGCCGGTGGGTCGGCTCGGCCGGCTACGGCCGAGCGGAGTAGAGCGGGGCGCTGCCCCCACGTGAATAACCGTGGCCCCGCGCGGGGCCGCCCGTGCCAGCGGACGCGGCAGCCGGCTGCATCCCGCCGCCCCCCTCCGGTCCCGCACGGTCGCGAGACCGCGCTCCTCCTCTGCGGCTTCAGTCGCGGCGGATTTTTCCGACGGCGCTCCGGGCGCCGCCACCCCCGACCGCCGGCGCCGCCGCGCCGGCGGGGGCTTCCGCGGACCACCAGACACGCTCCGGTGGTCTGATTCGCCTGCGGTCTTCGCCAGTGATCATCTCGGGACCCGACTTTCGCTGCAAATCCTTCAAAATGCCTTCGCGGCCCACCTCACCATCATCCGTCGATTCGCACTTCGACAACAAAACGTGGGGTCTTTAAATCGCCTCCTCGGCCCCGACTCCGCCCGCGGTTTCATTCGGCCACAAAGGCGCGGTGCGACGGCGCCGCGCTTCTTCGCCGCGTTCTTCCTCGTGTCTGCACGGTGTCGTTGCACTGTGCTTCCTTTGTTTGTGCCACAACGAATCAAAACAACAAAGGGGGAGGAGAGTCGGCTGTGTTCGTGCGGTTCGACCTCCTCCCGTTAAGTCGGTAACAAGCGTCCCAAAAGATGAAGAACAACAAGGAAAAATTTCACGAACAAAAGAGAAACTACCCAAACAGTTTTTCCCCACAACAGATTATTCCCAACCCGCAAGGAAAACATTCGCGGATCAACTAGGCAATAAGTTGATCTGTGTTCTTTGTTTTCTTTAGAAAGAAAGAAACAAGGGAATAAAATCATTCCCAAACATAATTCCCTACCTCAAGCATTGTCGTCGAACGCGAGTTCGTCGCAGAATTAACCATCATGGAAGAAGAGGATCGTCGTGGAAGGAGCATCGCGAAAGAAACGTCATTGACGTAACGGTACATGGCGCCTCGTCGTCGATCTCTGAGGGTTTGGCGTTCTTCGTCGGAGGTCGGAGCGTTCTTCGCGTTCTTCGTGTTCTTCGCGTTCTTCGTCGAAGAAGAACGCTTTCCTCCAAATCCTCTCCACGCCACAAGTTCCAAAAGAAATAAAATAAGAGTTATCTTATTTTATTAACACACATGACACGTTTGAATTTCAAAATAAAAGAAACGAACAATTAATTCAATGAATTAATTGAAATGATTTAACTGCCCAATTAAAGAGGCGTTTCTTAACCAGAAAAACGCACGGTTGACTTTCATTAAAGAGGGGGGTTACGGGTGCGTTACTTATAAGTAAAGAAACAGTGGGGCTCTTGTGAGCCCCACCTCGCAAATATCCTACCTAGTGGGTATGATATTTTAGGGTTCCACCCTATCCGCTTAACTTAGCTTAAGTGGCTTTTAAGTGGCTTTAATTGAAATAAAATAAAGTTATCGCACCACTTTATTTTATTTCTTAAATTAAACCCAAAAATTAAAAACCACACCCGAGCAAACGCAACTCCGGAAAAGGAATTTCTAAGAAAATATTAGTGTTGTGATTCCATCGGTGCCCTCAGAATTCAATTCTGAGCACCAGTTCAAAAGTTAGGAAAACCCGCTCGTTCGTTCACTGAACATACATGATCTAAACTTCGGAAACTGATTCCGGGCACACCGGGCCTCGGAATCAGGCACCGTCAGAAACTGCGTTGTTGTAAAATTCAAAAGAAAATTAAGAAAAAAAATTCCTTGAAATTTCTGTGTCTTTACATTACTCCCACCTCAGGGATTTACGTCCCCGTAAAGCTTCAACACAAACTAGGGTCACAAAAGCGGTATTGAGCACGCATCTGAGCCTTCTGCTCCCATGTGCTCACCTAGAGGTTCCCGTACTGCCAAAGAAAGTGTACCCAAGGAATCGATCATCCTCATAGGATCCGCTCCTGTCGATCCTCGATCCCCACTGAAACCTCCGTAAAAGACACCCCATCGTCATCGTCCAGCTCCCCATGGTCGATGATATGCGAAGGGTCGAGCACGTATCTCCTCAGTTGAGATACGTGGAATTATTCGTGCACCTGGTGCAACTGAGGTGGATGGGTCAAGCGGTAAACCACCACGCCTACCCAGCAGAGGACCTAAGAAGGTCCACTGAACCTTGGAGATAACTTGCCGCCTTGGTCACATCTTTGTAAACCTCATCGAGGTGAGACCCATATAAGGACGTGATCATCATCCTCGAACTCCAGAGGTCTCCAATTCCTGTTTAGAACTAGAACTCAAAACAACTGCTGCCACGAGGGTAAGGTTGACCGACTCAAGAGTGATCGTTCGCACCTTTCTGTGCATGAGTTACCCTGTGCTGCCTGGGGTTTCCTTTTTTTTCGCCGACCAAAGAAAACCCACCCCGACGTCATAGTTAAACAACAACCTTTTTTCCTAATACAGTCAATTTGTGTATGAACTATGATTGCCCAGCCCATACTCAAACCAACGTCGTAAGACCTCGACGCTGCCACCAAGAGATTCCAACTGAAAGTCTCGCCTCGAGGGTCTGACCACACTATCGGCGTAAGTGTGATTATCGAGTCTTCTCCCAAGGTATCTCCAGATGTGAGGGTCAAGTCTACAGATTACCGGAAACTCTAGGTCTGTGATAAGATTTGTGGAAGGAAGGAATGATTCGTATCGACATCCGTTACTACAGTAACTAGTAGTGGACACAGACGGTCCCTTGAATCATTTTTAGACCCATTGGGTCACACTCCTTGACCGCATGCAGCCACACTCTTCCTCCGCCCTCCATCTCCCTGAGCCTGGCGGGGATAACTAAGGCGGGTGGTTGTAGCATGTTAATATGTACACCACCACATGCTGTTATCCTAGCTCTACCTCCACGTCTGCTGCTTTGTATACTCATCACTCCTTAAAGCTTCCACTTCTTGAAACATTTAACATTCTCGAGTCTCTAAGACTGGTGCCAGTTTCATGTTTCTTACTACACCGTGCAGTCTTTATCCGCTCCTGGATGACCTGCTCCTTCTTTGCCTATGATCTGAAAGAGCTGCTAAAAATTTCTCCTTTGCCAAAAAGAGAAACTCGGTCTCATCCCCTGGATGAACCACTCCCATTGCCTAATACAGTCAATCCTAACATGAATGATGTATTCATGCCATGGATGACGTCGTAAGGCCTCGACGTAACTACCAAGAGATCCAACTGTCACTCTCGCCTCCAAGGGTTGAGTCACACTGTCGGCATCAGTGTGAGGTCACTGGGTCTCCTCCAGTAGAAATCTCAAAAGAGAGGGTCAAGTCAACAGTTTTAACCGAGACCACTCAGTATCAACCAAACAAAAGGACAGGAAAGAAAACATCACAAAGATAAGTGTCTTTTTATTATTGTAGCTCATAGTACAAAGACACAAATACAACAGCAACATGGAACTAGAAGTACAAGGGACGTATCCACTAGTTCATGTCCTGTCCACCTGCTCTCGGAGATCTACTGCCTTGTCCACTGCTTGGTTGTTGCTCAAGCACCAGCCGCTGCTTCTGTCTCGGTGGCTCCTCCAACACCCGCTGATCAACTGTGCAAGGAGTCGGACAGTCACGTGCCAGGTGACCCTTCCTGCCGCAGGAGTAACACTGTCCATTTCTGGCACGCCTAGCTCTGACCCCACCTCAGGTGCCCCGCACCACCGATCCTAAAACTTGAGATCGCCCAACTGCTGGCCTGGTCCTCCTGGACCTCTACATCATCTGTCTACTGCCCACAGATGACTCGGCTACTAATCGAAAACCCTATGGAAAAGGCAGAAGCTCCTGTACACGCTCGGGGTGTAGAGCTACTGGAACAAAATCCACCCTGAAGAAGGTCTCGAAGTCTTCCCATGTGAAGGTCATCCCGTCGCAAAACTGGAACAAGTTGCTCCACCACCTGCCTGCTGCTGCCTGAAAAAGGCTGGCAGCAAAGATCACCATGAAGTCTGCAGGTGTCCCCACTTGCATGAAGACTCTAACCACAGCCTCCAGCCAATCCTCAGCCACCTGTAGGTCTGTCTCTCCCCGGAACCTGGGTGGCCTCTGGCGCTGGAACTCGTGCAGTGCGCTCAAGTGGCGTGCATCGCCTACTGCTGGGGCTGGTGGCATCGGTGGCCCAACGTATGGTAATACCGTTGGTGCCTCCGCTAGTGCCTCAACTGCAAGAGGGCCCTGTACCAAAGCCTCGTCGCTTGTCAGGCTGTCAGTACGCACATCCCTCTGGGCTCTAGTTGGTTGTCTGAAAAAAGGCATCCTGAAATAAACAACATGACACAGTCAAATGATTATACCTGGTGAGCTGACCTGGTTTGAGCTGTTTTAAGGGAAAACCTTTGAAAACATACATGCGATCAGTGTTTTTGTGCACAAAGTCAGAAATCAGTTGTCAGGGTCCTGGTGTATGGATACGTCGGCCGCCCGCACCAACATTGGACTCCCTGAACTGAAGACCACACTCGGTACCCTTAACACTATTGCTTCATAGAAAGAAAATATCAGAGTTATAAGTTCTGCGGTAGAACTGACCCCTCTGATACCAATTTGTCATGACCCGTCCTCGGTGCCCGTGCCTTGACTACCCCAAACCTGCCTTCCATAGGCCAGGGGATGGCGACTAGCACCAAAGGCGTAAATCCCGATAACTGGGAAGGAATTTCCTTTATAAAATTAAACAAAACACCACAGAGTACAAGAGGAATTAAAACACTAAGTACAAAGAGAAGTGCTGAAAGGTAAATGGGCCAGAGTACAAACCCAAATGAAAGTACAACTACAACTGAACAAAGTACAACAGAAAAAGACAACAGCTGGAAGGATGGAAGCGGCTCCTGTGTCATCCTCCTTGGATCCTACCTGAAGGGTAGGTACAGATGGCGTAGCTCCTGGATCATCCACCATGGATCCTACCTGAAGGGTAGGTACAGATAGCCTCCACAATGCTCTCGCCCGTCAACCTCCTCCGAGTGTCATCTCGCCGTGAAGTCCACCTCCGGATACTGACTCATCGTGTATTCCACCTCCAGGTACTGACTCATCGTGTAGTCCACCTCCGGGTATCGTCCAGTCCTCGAACACTCGGCCTCCGTCAGCACTGCTCGTCGTCTCCAACCAACACAACGAGGTGCGGGCATATCCCGTACAGGGGTGAGTATAACGATACTCAGTAGGGACCCCGAGACCCTCAAGGTCTCACTAAAACCAACAAGGATAATCTCAAAGAAAATCTCAACAGATAACCTCTACTTAGGTATATGCTCATACATATACCTAAGTTATCAAGTAACCCATCTCAATCATGAGGAAACACAAGGATTATGAAATCAACAGATAACCACCACCCAGGTATATGCCCATACATATACCTAAGTTATCAAGTGACCCATCTCAATCAAGAGGTAAACACAAAGGTCATAGACTCAGATCAAACCAGGATTTTCATTATCGAAACTGTAACTGCTGAAGAGACCCGTCTCTGGAGTGTACAGTGGTCCTGTCACGACTCTGAGGTACTGCTCACTAACCTAAGACTTCTGAGGTACTCCTCCTATCGAGTACTGCGGGTCAGCCACCAAAACATAGTAGTGTTTCCCGCCGGGGTATGCCACCCAAACACAGTAGTGAACACCCCCTAGTAGCCTACAGAGGTACTCTCCGGACGAGTACCGTGGGTCTGCACTGTCACACAGGTAGTGCTCCGTCCGCCATGGGTCTGCACCTCACAAAGTAGTGCTCCATTCACAGGGCTAGTCGACTCACTCCAAGTCGATTCGGTCAAGAAATCGTCAGGTCTCAGCTGGCTACACGGTCTCCGCACTCCGTACGCTCATCTCCGGGAGGGTCCGCTCCACGAGCTACAGGTTGATACTCCAAGTATCACAAGTCCCATGAAGAAGTATCTCAAAGGACCGTCTCGTCATAGGGGTCTCAATGCAACAGACGGCGCGTCAATCGAACGCCCGGTCTATGAGTTATTAGCCTTTTCATCCCAGGGGCCCAGTTGGTTTCGTGAGCGAACCAACCCGGCCGTATCTCAACTGTACCCTGATCTCTCATAGGGTATACTCATAGGGACTGTTTCTCAATGAGATCACCAACGCCGCTGACGGTTTGTCAAACAGATGTTCAGTCTGAAAGATATCAGCTTTTCCGTTCCAGGGGCCCGGTTGGATTTCGGGTACAATCCAACCCGACCACTACCCATATGCATCCAAAACATAGGCGAAGTATGCCAAAAGTTCCGTCTCATCAAATGGAATTCAACGAGACAGACGGCGCGTCAATCGGACGCCCAGTCTGTGAGTTATTGGCTTTTTTCGTTCCAGGGGCCCGGTTGGTTTCGTGAGTGAACAACCCGACCACACTCCGACGGCATCCAAACCTCGAGCGGAGTAATCCAAAAGATCCGTCTCACTTAGAGGAAACCATCAAAGTTGACGGCACATCAATCGGACGTCCGGAGCTCAAGATATAAGTGTTTCCGCTCCGAGGGCCCGGTTGGTTTCGTATCCAAACCAACCCGGCTGAACCCAAAGTATTCTGAAACCTTGAGTGTAATATACCGAAACGACCGTCTTGATCCAAGTATCGCATCGCCATTGACGGTGCATCAATCGGAGGTCTACAGCTCAAGATATGGGTGAAAGACTGAAAAGGTCCGAAAATGGGGGGCCTGGGACCGGACCGACCCGGCCCAACCCCCCCTGGGTCGGCCCGAACTGGGTCGACCCAACCCGAGTCAGGGTCCGACCCGGATGGCGCGACCCGACCCGGCCGGGGTGGCCCAGCCCGGACTGGGCGCGACCCAGCCCGACTGGTGGGTCGGCTCGGCCGGTTATGGCCGAGCAGAGCAGAGCGGGGCGCTGCCCCCGCGTGAAGAACCACGGCCCCGCGTGGGGCCGCCCGTGCCAGCGGACGCGGCAGCCAGCCGTGTCCCGAGCCCCCCTCCGGTCCCACACGGTCGCGGGACCGCGCTCCATCGCCGCGGTGGATTTTTTCAGCGGCGCTCCGGGCGCTGCTACCCCCGACCGCCGGCGCCGCTGCGCCGACGTGGCGCGCCGGCGGGGGCTTCCGCGGACCACTGGACGCGATCCGGTGGTCCGATTCACCTGCGGTCTTCGCCAGTGATCATCTCAGGACCCGACCTTTGCTGCAAAGCCTTCAAAATGCCTTCGCGGCCCACCTCACCATCGCCCGTCGATCCGCACTTCGACAACAAAACGTGGGGTCTTTAAATCGCCTCCTCGGCCCCGACTCCACCCGCGGTTTCGTTCGGCCTCAACGGCGCGGCGCGACGGCGCCGTGCTTCTTCGCCGCATTCTTCCTCGTGTCTGCACGGTGCCATTGCACTGTGTTGCCTTTGTTCGTGCCGCAACGAATCAAAACAACAAAGGGGGAGGAGACTCGGATGTGTTCGTGCGGTCCGACGTCCTCCCATTAAGTCGGTAACAAGCGGCCCAAAAGACGAAGAACAACAAGTAAAAATTTCACGAACAAAAGAAAAACAACCCAAATAGTTTTTCCCTGCAACAGATTATTCCCAACCCGCAAGGAAAACGTTCGCGGATCAACTAGGCAATAAGTTGATCTGTGTTCTTTGTTTTCTTTAGAAAGAAAGAAACAAGGGAATAAAATCATTCTCAAACATAATTCCCTACCTCAAGCATTGTCGTCGAAAGCGAGTTCGTCGCGGAATTAACCGTCGCGGAAGAAGAGGATCGTCGCAGAAGGAGCATCACGGAAGAAAGGTCGTTGACGTTCCGGTACACGGCGTCGCGTCGTCGATCTCCGAGGGTTTGGCGTTCTTCATCGGAGGTCGGATTGTTCTTCGCATTCTTCGTGTTCTTCGTGTTCTTCGTTGAAGAAGAACGCCTTCCTCCAAATCCTCTCCATGCCACAAGTTCCAACAAAAATAAAATAAGAGTTATCTTATTTTATTAACGCACATGACACGTTTGAATTTCAAAAGAAAATAAACGAACAATTAATTCAATGAATTAATTGTAACGATTTAACTACCCAATTAAAGAGGCGTTTCTTAACCAGAAAAACGCACGGTTGACTTTCATTAAAGAGGGGGGTTGCGGGTGTGTTACTTAGAAGGAAAGAAACGGTGGGGCTCATGTGGGCCCCACCTTACAAATATCCTACCTAGTGGGTAGGATATTTTAGGGTTCCACCCTATCCTCTTAACTTAGCTTAAGTGGATTTTTAGTGGCTTTAAGTGAAATAAAATAAAGTTGTCGCACCACTTTATTTTATTTCTTAACTTAACCCCAAAAATTAAAAACCACACCCGAGCAAACACAACTCCGGAAAAGCCATTTCTAAGCAAATACCGGCGCTACGATTCCATCGGTGCCCTCGGAATTCGATTCCGAGCACCGGTTCAAAAGTTAGGAAAACCCGCTCGTTCGTTCAATGAACGTACCCGAGCTAAACTTCGGAAACTGATTCCGGGCACACTGGGCCTCGGAATCAGGCACCGTTAGAAACTGCGTTCTTGTAAAATTCCAAAGAAAATTAAGAAAAAAAATTCCTTGAAATTTCTGGGTCTTTACATTACTCCCACTTCAGGGCTTTACGTCCCCGTAAAGCTTCAACACAAACTAGGGTCACAAAAGCGGTATTGAGCATGCATCTAAGCCTTCCGCTCCCATGTGCTCACCTGGAGGTTCCCATACTGCCAAAGAAAGTGCACCCGAGGAATCGATCATCCTCATAGGATCCGCTCCTGTCGATCCTCGATCCCCATTGGAACCGCCGTGAAAGACACCCCATCGCCATCGTCCAGCTCCCCATGGTCGATGATATGCGAAGGGTTGAGCACGTATCTCCTCAGTTGAGATACGTAGAAGTCGTCGTGCACCTGGTGCAACTGAGGTGGATGGGTCAAGCGGTAAACCACCATGCCTACCCAGCTGAGGACCTAAGAAGGTCCGCTGAACCTTGGAGATAACTTGCCGCCTTGGTCACATCTCCATAAACCTCATCGAGGTGAGACTCGTATAAGGATGTGATCGTCATCCTCGAACTCCAGAGGTCTCCAATTCCTGTTTAGAACTGGAACTCAAAACGACTGCTGCCATGAGGGTAAGGTTGACCGACTCAAGAGTGATCGGTCGCACCCTCCTATGCATGAGTTACCCTGTACTGCCTAGGGTTTCCTTTTTTTTCGCCGACCAAGGAAAACCCATCCCGACGTCAAAGTTAAACCACAAACTTTTTGCCTAATTGCATCAATTTGTGTATGAACTGTGATTGCCCAGTCCATACTCAAACCAACATCGTAAGGCCTCGACGCTGCCACCAAGAGATTCCAACTGAAACTCTCGCCTCGAGGGTCTGACCACACTGTCGGCGTAAGTGTGATTATCGAGTCTTCTCCCAAGGTATCTCCAGACGTGAGGGTCAAGTCTACGGATTACTGGAAACTCTAGGTCTGTGACAAGATTTGTGGAAGGAAGGAATGATTCGTATCGATGTCCGTTACTACAGTAGCTAGTAGTGGACACAGACGGTCCCTTGAATCATTTTTAGAGCCATTGGGTCACACTACTTGACCGCATGCAGCCGCACTCTTCCTCCAAATCCTCTCCACCCCACAAGTTCCAACAGAAATAAAATAAGAGTTATCTTATTTTATTAACACACATGACACGTTTTAATTTCAAAATAAAAGAAACAAACAATTAATTCTATTAATTAATTGTAACGATTTAACTGCCCAATTAAAGAGGCGTTTCTTAACCAGAAAAACACACGGGTGACTTTCATTAAAGAGGGGGGTTGCGGGTGCGTTACTTAGAAGGAAAGAAACGGTGGGGCTCATGTGGGCCCCACCTCACAAATATCCTACCTATTGGGTAGGATATTATAGGGTTCCACCCTATCAGCTTAACTTAGCTTAAGTGGATTTTAAGTGGCTTTAAGTGAAATAAAATAAAGTTGTCGCACCACTTTATTTTATTTCTTAACTTAACCCCAAAAATTAAAAACCACACCCGAGCAAACGCAACTCCGGAAAAGGCATTTATAAGAAAATACCGGCGTTGCAATTCCATCAGTGCCCTCGGAATTCGATTCCGAGCACCGGTTCAAAAGTTAGGAAAACTCACTCGTTCGTTCACTGAACGTACCCGAGCTAAACTTCGGAAACTGATTCCGGGCACACCGGGCCTCGGAATCAGGCACGGTCAGAAACTGCGTTCTTGTAAAATTCCAAAGAAAATTAAGAAAAAAATTTCATTGAAATTTCTGGGTCTTTACAGTCTAGCCCGACTCATCCCAAAATAATAATATAACTCAAAAACATTCACCTCCTTCGATACCATTTTGTCACAAACCGAATCTGGTCGCCATCAAACCAGCACCAAACCCAGCCCATGAAAAGTCCCAAAGGGTGTTACCTATCCCCGCGGGCTGGCACAAGTGCCTGGGTATCATAAAAATTTATGTGGGAATTATTTACCCAAGTTTGGATTCATAAAATAACCAAAAACAAAAAATATACCAAATTTGAAAAATTGTTCCAAACAAGCCTTAATAAAATCCAGAAATGGGTATATGGGTTCAAAAAAGACAAAAGGGGTCCAAAGGTACACAAAAGTAGCAAAAAACATCCCACAATACTCTACACAACAAGGGGTCATCACCCACGATCCGTCTCCACAACACCGCACCATGGAAAGAAACTAGCAACCCGAACTACCGTCACCCAAGGCCTTGTCTTTGCCTGTGTCAAACATGATCAAGTCTACTTACACCCAAAGTTGTAAGTAGGGTTTGAGACTAATCCCAATAGGATATCTCCCAAGGATTCCAAGTGATAGTCATTATAAAATAAAAATCTTTCAAGAGTTATAGACAGAAAATGGTAGCATTTATTTCTAAAAGTGAAACTTTGAAATGAAAATACCTATCAATGGGGATAACTTTAAATAATGAGTGAATTTGAATAAAACATGTAATATACTGATTTTCACAACCAAAAATACCATAAGTAAAGGATAACTACCAAAAATGCCACGAGCACCAAGCATAGGAACACCCCTAGTTACTAGTTAGTTGTGATCCTTAAGTACCTCGTACCTCGGTGAAAGTAACCATAATAAAATTTGTTCTCGTGCACGAGCCACTAGTTGGGAGCATACCCATAACCTAGTGGCTTCCAATCATCTCTATTATAGTTTTTTAAGTGTTATCCGTGTCAAAATTTCTAAGTGAACCATGGTCGAAACCCCTCCGTTCACTAGCGTACTAGTACAAATTAGCCCACCTAGTTACCTGGTTTTCCCATCTTGTGCTCAAATAGTTACCACATGTTACCAAAATCCATTTTCGCATATAAAAATTAGTTCTGGTCACACACATTCAAAACATTAGCTACACATTCTTTGCACCTTTTTTATAACTCAATAAACCACTTATAATTCCCATAAAACAATTTCAAGAAAAGTAACCAAATTTTGCACATTAAATTCATCTAAAATACCTCTTTAAAACCCCAATGGAGACCAATATTATAAAAAACCAGAAATTTCATCATAAAAAAAAAATTATAAATCCATTCCATGAATTATAAAACAACACCAAGAGCCACAACATGGGTTGCATATGTAAAACACCCCTTTTCACACAAAATTGGCACTTAAAAATAAACTGCTTTGAAAATGCTACACAAATAAATTTTCACAGTCAAAATAATGAAGTAGGAACATAAAGGAAATAGAAATACATAAATACAACCTATTATAGAATACCTACATATTGAATCACCTACCAAAAGAGTCAAGAACTTCAACTCCTAGTGCGGAACTTCAACCGCACCACCACCGCACCACAAGGGAGTGATATTGAACTTAAAACCAGAGGATTGGACCAATAAACTCAAACTGAAACCTTAGGTGCGAATCCCTAGCTTCTGTAAATTTGGGGATTCAAGAAAAAAAAGAGAAATATTAAGGAAAAGGAAGGAACTTATAAGGATAGACATTTACTTGAGAAATCTGGACGATTTTAGAAACCTGAGAAGTTCGGCCCTAATTATCAACTGATAAGATATCCAAAGAGGGAGAAACGAATCTGGGGGTGCATCTAGGTTTGGTGGTATTAGGTGACAGGTGGAATCACTAAAAATTAATAAACAATGAAAAATTTATGAAAGAATAAAAAATCAATTTTAAAATGGAAAATGGGCTTACAGGTTGGCCCAATACTTAATTAGATCACCCAAATCCAAGATGATAATGAATTTTTAAGGGGTCCAAATTGCTATGGTGGTTTGAATAGTTTAATGGAGGTAATTTTAAAAGTGTAATGGGTGAGAAAGGTTGAAAAATGAAGAAGTTATTAAAGAAAAAAAACTAATTTTTAAAACTGTAAATAAACTCACGGTTTGGACCAAATCTTGAAAACCCACCATTCACTCCAAAAATGCATGGGAAACCCCCAATACAAATCAAGAAAAAAAATAATTGAAAATACCTTTAAAATATATCATGTATGTGACAATACCATTAGTAGTTTTCACTCCTAATTAAATAACTAACTATTAGGGTGAAATTTTGATACCCTTGAAAATTATTTAGATATAAAATAGAAAGTAGAACGAGAGTAAAATAATACATTAGAAATTCTAGAGTGGATGGTATGTGTACCTTTCACCATTTCATTATCATACTCCACATTAAAAATAGTGATCACGTGATATTTAACTATTTTATATGGTCTTAAGAGGTTTTTGACAATGATCATCATCATTAAACTTCAAATTTTAACATTGGTTAGTATAATTTCCATAATTCTTTCATTTGAAACACTGGAGTGTATATGGTGCATTCTATAAAGATTTATCTCTATTTTCATCATTAGCAAACTTATTACTATCACATTAGCATTATATTTCCATATGACATTCCTTTACAAAATTAAAACATTTACCAATCTCTTTAAGACAATTTCCACCATTTTTCCTTCCACACTTTGAGTATAAAAGAATTCTCAACTTATTCTCTCTATGATTTTTTGAATTCCCTATAAATTTCATCTTTCTTTGATTGTTGAAACTATGGGATGGATAGGAAACTCCAATATCCATTTTCTACATGATATCACGTAGAATTATTTATTCACATCTACTAAATTCTCTTATTTTTAAATCCCTTTGGAGACTTGGATTTAATCCACTAAAGAATCGATCAATCTTACATTCAGTTTGGATGATAATACTAGATGTTTTCCCTGAAAATATCATAAAATTTTCCTCATATGTATTAACAGATTCATCATTACTTTCCTTTATCTCAATAAATTCCTTCACCATTTTCATATTAAGAATAAAAGGAATGTACTTATTAAAAATTAAGTTCTTAAACTCATCCCAATACATAGAGTCAATTTATTCATCTTGCCTCCTATGCTTGAAAATATTCCACCATTTATCCACTTCACCTTCCAAAAGATGTTAATTAAAAATTAATTTTTCATGATCCAAATAATGGAAAATGGAAAATAAATTTTTATATATATTTATCTATTTATCAAAAATAAACAGTTCAGTGGAACCACTAAAAGGAGGTGGATATTACCTCATGAAGGACTCAACGGAACGTTGTTTTCTTCTTGGAAAATTTCGAAGTTTAGAATGACTCATAGCTTGAGAAAGTTTTCTGAGCATAGAAATGAGATATTTTATTCCATATCCCATAACATTTGGTTTCTCTAGAGGAGAATCATTTCACTTTCCATCACATTTATAATTAACAAGATTCTTTCAGGTCTCATCCATTGACTAAAACCAAAAATCATAACGCGAGAAACAATAATCATAATGTAAATCATATAATCTTGAAAAATAATTTATTTGATTTCTAAATAAATACATGTTCTTTTTAATCTATTTTACCTTAGTTTTAACCTAGTTCATCCATGATAATTACCTAATATTTGGGTTTTTATCCTATATTTAGACCTATACTCAGGGTTCTTATTAAAGTTTCCACAACCTTGTTCCCAATAGTTAACTAAACCTTAATCTGATACCAACTATAGATATCCAAAATTTTCATACATAGATATTAAATATTATTATATGAATAATTATTACATAATATTAGGATCCATGCCAAAATATATTAGGTATTTAATCATTGGAAATATGGAAACATAAACAATTGGTTAATAAATAAACTACATCATCTCCCACTTACTTATTCATTACTTTTACCCTTATTAGACATATAAACCTAAAATGTTTCTTCATAACATGGTTAAAGGAAATATAATAAAGGGTGATCTTAGATATTCATTAAGGTTAAACAAGGGAGATATCAATGATCACATAAGCATAATATGAGAATAAGGGTATAAAAACATGAGCTTAAAATTTTAAAACCATACCCTGTATATCATGGATTATAATCTTGATTCATGGAATAAATCTGGGTATTTTATAAGAAATTAATTATAATAGAACCAAAGAACATGATTCTTTAGAGAATAATGTTGGTATAAGACATGAAATTGTGGCATACATATAATATTATAACTTTGTCATCATGTATAAATAGAAAAAAGTTCACTCATTACATTATGGACATGAAATAAGGCCCTTTAATAAACTTATAGACATGAAACCAGATCCATGCATAATCATATGGGTATGAAATCTAGGTCCATTCATAAAATTATGGACATGAAAACTAGGTGTATTCATAATATTATGGACATAAAAATATAAGTCCACGCATAAACCTATAAACAGGAAAACCAGGTCCCCGTATGAAAATGTGAACATAAAATCATGTTAATGCATAATATATTTACCTCATGAGTTATCATCTTTACCCAATTAATTATAGTCCTTTAATGGGCCCATCCTTCACATAATAATAACCTATATATATAAATTCCACAAGATAATAAATCATTCATCATAACATCACAACATAACCTATGGAAAATAAATAGGTTTCATAAACATATTATCATCTAATCATCAACCACCGAGAGAAATAATAATTATAGAATCATTTGGTCATATCCCCAGTAAATCATAATTAACCTCAAAGTATGTTATCATGGATTAATATTTTGTTTAAAATATCATAGGAATATTTCCTGAGAAAAATACCCTTTTCATTTTGAAATCATTTTTTTAAAATTTAAATATTTACAAAATAATTTGGAAAAACTTTTATATGAAAATTACTATGGATACTTGTAAATAATGTTTCAACACATTGATCATTCATGATGGTAGGAAATTCCATTCATGCTGTATAATTTAAAATTAAAACATTATTTACACATCTTTTTAAAAAGTCAAAAAGTACCTTGTTTGGAAAATAAAAAGAATATTTCATTTAAATAATTTTTAAAAAATTAAAATATGGGAGAAAATACATTAAAAATCATAGTATAATATTAAAAATTTCTTTAAAACTTCTTTATAAAACATGGATATAAAATAAAATGGTTTTTTTATTGAAGATGGAAATAAAGTCATTTTTCCTTAAAACATTATTTCGATCTATTGAGTAATTAATGTGTGTAAATTAAAATAGAACCCTGTAATTTTAAGAAATAACCAAATAATAATAAAATTCATTAGTTTATTGAGATTTATATCATAATAATTCATCATTTGAAACTTAATTATAAACAATCCCAATAAACAATGAGATTATAACATAAAACTATTACCACTTTGGTAAAATTTGATTCATAAAACCCATGAAAGAAATAACCTTGGATAGATATGTAAACCCTAATTAATTTTATAAGAATTAAAAAATGCATTCATGGTCTGTATATACATCGCATAAAATAAACAAGTGGTGAATTTGGAATATATCTCACTAGAAAATAAAAGTGAGACAAAAAACCCATACCTTGGGTCATAATTCTTTTGTATGTGTTCGAATATCCTAAATAATAAATATATATATTATAAATATATCAAATAACTATTCTTATATATATCATTCCATATATTATTTACTTATAAACTTTTATCACCTTTTTATAAACAACTCTTTATTAAAAATATAATTTTAAGTGATATCTACTTTATTTTTCATGTACATTTTGGGTCGGTAGTTTTGGTCCTTGTACTTTGATCATGGTTGAATCATATATATAATTTTAATCATGATATAAATATCATATATATATATTATATATATATATATATATATATATATTTGTATGTATATTATTCATAAAATATAGATATAGAAAAATAAATTACATCGTTCAGGGGGATGACAGGTCGTACGTATGCATGAACGTTGTTTTCACTTTTTGACAGGTGGAAAGAAATAAAGGTGAATAATAAATCACCTTTAAAGAATAATTATTATATATTATATATCATATATATTTATTAAATTCATACTTATTATTGTCTAAGTAAAACAGAAATAAAAAAAATCGCTTCATAGAGGTGGTAGTCTATATATACGAATAACTGACGTTAATGTTTTCCAACAGATCGGTGGGTAAGAAGGTAAATATGATATTATCATTATATAAGAATAATTATTTCATAAATATCATATATAAACTATTATACCATGATAATAATAATCTATGAATGGTGGTGATGGAAAATAAATTGTATCGTTATGTGGAGATAGTAAGTCATACATATGCACGAGCGATATTTTCACTTCCAATTTGATGAAAATATGGTGAATAATGGTGGTTTTATGATCAAAATAATATTTAATTATTTATAGGATAATTAAGTTATTATTTTATGAATAATTTAACAAAATTATATGCGGTAAATAAAGCATTTAAAAGGTGTTTATTAGTTAAGGTAATTACCTCTTCTTCAAAACAAATAATTTAGATAACCTCTTAAGGATCCTAGTGTTGGTCTTTTGGGGATAACAGAACCTATGAAATGTATCTAGTTAAGTTTATAAGGGATTTTTTCATGTTATTTTGATCCAAAGGTCTCAAAATGTGTGAATAATTGAGGGGATGTTGTGCCCTTTTATAATTGAGGTTAGAGTAACTTTTTGAATTTCATAAAAGATTAAAATATAATAAAGTAATTATCTTGTCCAAATGCATAAAAAATAATATTTATTATAATATGTGATAAAATTGGTTTTAAATACCATTAACCAATAAAAAATTTATAGGTTTTTGGGTTTATTTCAAACCTTATATATTTTATTAACCGCTTAGCTAACCAATTTTAAACTTAATCGTGGTAACATATAAAGGGTTATAATTTTTATTATATAGTAAAAGATAGCTCATAAATGTCCAATTTGTCAAATTTTTATATATATATTACCCACCTTGTCCTATTTAAATATATTTTTGATTTTTAAATAACTTAATAAAATATTATTTGGATAAAATATCGTTAATTTCAATTTTGAAACTATTCATCTAATTTGACTTAGAAGACATAAAGATAAAGTTTAAATTATAATATAATAATTTTTCACATCACTAATATGTTATATTTATATAAAAAAATTTAATGATATAGATCACTCAAATTTTATTACTTTTAATATTTTTCAAATCATTTATTTTATTTTTCCATTAATTGTATAAATATTGTATTAAAGTTGTACAATAATTTAAGGTAATTATTTAATCACTAATAATTATAAATAAATTACCAGCATGAATATAATTTCATTATTCACAAAATATAAATTTATATTCATTCATATCTTTCTTTTTTCACTCTGTGGACACATTAGAGATATTTAAAAGTAAGAGAGTGACTTTTTGTAACTTTCATTTCTTTAAAAAGTGTATAGGTAAATTTCATGGAAAAGTGTACATTAAAAAAATAAATATTAATTTGACAACGGTATAATTATATTCATCCAATAATATTTATGATGAAAAATTATTTCTTTTTCACTTAGTTTTAACTAAGATTAAATAGATTTACCCTTTACCAAGGTGATAAATTTTATCAAGATTACTATTCATATTGAACAAAAATAAAAGGGTACTATTTAACAAAATTCAAAATACAAATTAAAAATATATAATTTATTTTATCAAAATTAAATTTTTATAAATTAATTTTTAAATAATCATGGAAAACACTATGAAAACAACTTTTTAGAAAACTACATTTTTTATCCTAAAACTGGATTTATTCTTATCTCATTCCTGGAAAACATATTAGATGAATGTTAAAATGTTTGATTTAATATATAATAAATATTTTAAATTAAAATATTTCCCCAATAGTGATTAATTTAACTTATTAAGATAAAAATACATTTCTCACATAAATAAAGTTTTTTAAGAAAAGCGTCTTTTTTATTTTTAAATGATTTTTATTTTTATTTCTTATTAATTGATAACCAATGGATTAATTTTATAAATATATAACCATATTCTCATTATAATTTATTTATCCATATTAATATCTTAAAATATAATGTTTAGGTGGTAACTGTCACATAATAATATTTTAATTTTATATCGCGGTTCATTTAAACTTGATGTTGCATGTTACACAAGCTATCAAAAAAATAAAATTATTTAAACAGAAATATATTTTAAAAAATATAATGGTGTTTCAAATCAAAAATTTATTTAGCAATATTTTAGTTATAATTAATCTAAATAATTTCATTTGAATAATTTTTTACTTGATTTTGGTAGAAGTATATTTTTGGATTTAAAACACAGTTTTCTAAAGAACGTTTTTCATTTAATTTTTAATTTTTATCATAAGTTAATTTCTTTAACTTATCTAAATTGATTTTGATAAAATTTATTCCATATTTTTAATTTGGTGGTACAAATTTGGTAAATGGTTACCTTTTATTTTTTTCTTTTATGAATAGTAACCTAGGTGGATATTTATCACCTCAGTAAGGGTAAAATAGGTAAAACATGGTTAAAATTTTAGGATAAGGCTTTAAAATTTACTTGACACATGAAATTATCCTATTTTATGAATTAAGTTCATCCATTTACATCAAATTATATAAAATTTGTCCACTTACTTCCATATTTATTTGATATTGACCTTTATATTACTTTATTAAAAGAATTAAAACAATATGTCATACTCCTAACTTTAATATCTCTAGTATTTTTCTATAAGAATAAAAAGATGTTATATTCAGTTTTAAATGTTAATTTTAAATATGAATTTTTTTTTTATCATGGTAATTTATTTTTAATTTTAGCGATTTAATAATTACATTAAATTCTTATGCAATGGTGACACATTATTTATTCAATTAATTATAAAATAAAATAAATGATTTTAAAAATATTGAAAGCAACACAATTTTGATGAATTATTGTGTTTTTTGAATTTTAAAGATGAATATATCATATTAAATATATTTTTTTGGATTATATTATAATTAAAATTTAATTTTGTTGTCTTTAATGTCAAATTAAATGAACAGTATCAAAAAGGACATTAATTATATTTTAAGAAAATAATATTTTATTAAATTATTTAAAATTCATAAAAATTTTAAAATAAGAAAATTGGGATAATAAATGGTTTAAAATTTCATACCGTTCCATTTATAATCCAATTTTTACATTATAAGTAAAATTATAACCTTTTAATATTGAAATAGTTGTTTCCGCGGTTAAGGTTACAAATGGTCGATGAAGGGGTTAATCAAAAATATAATGTTTAAAATGATACATAAACCTTTATAAATTTGATTGTATGATTATATTAGGACCATATAATCTTAATATTATAATATATATTCAATTTTTGAACCATTTTACAAGATGTAGACACATGTTATATTATAATATTTCATGAATTTCCCAAAGTACCCCTCCCCTCACTTATAAATAGACACCCCTTCTCTCTCTTTTTTACATAAATTTCAGCGATCTTGCTCGACCAACCCCAAGAAAATTCTCTTATATAATTATATATACAAGAATTATATATTATGGTCTTCTTAGAAGACCATTCCAAGGGTCTTTAAGAAGGGATTCAAGGGAAGTCTACCAAAAACGAGGTAATTATATTTACCAACTCTTTCAAATTTATTTCTTATTCTAATTACTCTTAATATTTTTTACTAATAATAAAATAATAACTATAGTATAATAAATATAATAATATGTTATTATTATTATTATACAACCATTTTCCACCACTTTTTTATCCTATTAAAAGAAAAATCATCACATGTGCGTACGTATGACTTACCATCTCCATGTAGCGGTGTAATACGTTTTTCATCACCACTTTAATTGGATGGTTATAAAGATAGAAATAATGAATATATAATATATTTTTAACATAATTATTCTTATATAATTATAATATCATATATTCTTTATTACCTTCCCATCTGTTGGAAAATGGAAACATCGTTCGTGTGTATATGTGGACTACCACCTCCACAAAGAGATATGATCCGTTTTTCATTTCTTCTTTACATGGATATAAATAAGGATATATTTAATAAATATATAAAATATATATGATATAAAAATGATATTCAAAATTTTTATTTTTATTTACCTTTATTTCTTTCTATCTTTCAAAAAGTAAAAACTACATTCTTGAATGCGTATGGCTAACTATCTCCATGAACTGCATAATTCATTTTAGTATCTCTACCTTTTATGGATGTTAATAAATATTTATCTAATGAATATATGTTATATTTATATAATTATTAATATTATAGATATTATGGAACTATAATCAAAGCATAAGGATTTTTAACTACCGAACCAAAATTCTCAGGAAAAATGAAGCTGTTAACACCACAAACAATGATAATAATAAAATATTATTAAAACAATAGGTGATAAGATGTTATAAATGGATAATATATCATATTATAGATATCTAAATGAATATATTATATTATTATAACAAAATATTATTTATTATATATGATTTTATATCACTTTTTAAGCAAGATGAACTTGAGGTAATGAATTTGATCTCAATTCCACTCCATTAAGGCATATTTGGTATTATGCCCCTATTTATTTTTATGTGGTGTATATACTTCCCATTTGAGGTATTTAACATGAATATATATTTATTCCATATTTTTAAATTTTCAATCAAATTTTATTCTTTCAAATATTTATAGTTGGAATGTTACCAAAGAGGTAATAATTTATTTTACAATCTCATCTTTTGGGATTACTCTTATTTTCATTAAAGGAATATTATAATATATCTTTAATAAACATAATTTATTTTCTTATCCTTTGGATATTTAATGAGTTTCAAAGTTCTATTATTAATTTTCCTCTCTTGGTAACTTGATTCAAGAAAATTATTATTTATAAGAAAATCCAATCTTATTTATCTTTTGATCAGGTATATTTTTCTTCGATTTTCATATTTTTCAAAATTGTTTTAAAAAAGTATTTATTATTCAATAAAATTATTTATTAAGAATATTTTTTGTTATAATTTACTTTTTAAAATTTTTAAATTAATATTAATAATTTTTTCAGAAAGGTTCATTTTTAAAATTCTTTACAAACAAGTAAAAAAGGAATGTTTTTTATTGTATACGATGTTAAAACAATTCCCACCACCAAAACAATTTTTTTTACTTTTAGATTATATTATAACATTTCAATAGTTTCAAAAAATAAAAAACTTTAATAAAATCTAATATTAATATTTTTCTTCCATTTTACATTATTCTCCAGAGGAAAATATTTTATTACAAAACCTGTATTTCTGATGAATTGATGGTAATATTTTATCTCTTATTAATTTTGTGGTCATTCACTTTATCTTGATACATTCACTTTATTCTGATCATTTTAATTTGAAGTTACATTTCTATTAAATATCCATATTCTTTATATCATGGATATGATTATTTCTTAAACTATATACTCTTTTTATATACAGTTTATTAATATGAAAGTTGTTTGAATGACTATAGAGAAAATAATGTTCCATATTATTTTCTCAATATGGATATTTATTGATAAATAATTCTGTTTATGAATTAAAATAAACCTTTAATATATGATTAATTCATTGGACATGCAGTGACAAGTGGGTATCAGTTATTGATATCTCCTCAATGTGTCGACAGGTCTCATGAGACAAATCAGTTGGCCAAATTAAAGGGGTTTCTGGTGTATACCTACCCATTTATTAAATAATCATGGAACATGGATTTTAAGGTAGAGATATCATGATTTCTGAGATCATTATTCCAAATATTAATCATTTTCTTCATTGATAACTCATTTATTATTATCCATGATATTACTTTATTGATATTACCCAGGGATATATTTTTTGATCATGATATTGATTAAATAACATGTGTTTTTAGTTCTTTACCTTAAAACATTGATTATTCATAATTTACTCATAATATATTCCACTGTATGTAACCCTTGATAAGAATTTGATCTCACCCTTTATTTGTTTTCTTTCCCCTAGGATATGTAGAATGATATTATGAATAATATCAAGGTTGAGAGAATGTTATTTTTTATGATATGTATTTTATATTTACAATGTAATATGGGAGTCATGTTTATATTTGGTTCTTAAAGACTATAAAACTGATCAATCCTATATCATGAGATCCCTTGTATCATGTACCAATGTAATAAAGTGAACACTAGCTTTGTATTACTAGAGTTGGGGTTTCTACATTATTTTTTATCTTTCATGCTAATAGATAAATATTATTGTTTTATTCACTTTTAAATCAGATATATTTCTTTATTCATGATTTTTAATATTTTTATTATCTAACCATTATGGTCTTTGATATGATATCCATTATTGAGTGTTTGAGATCAACCCTTTTTATGTTTTCCCTTCCCCAAGATTTTAAGATGATTTTGTCGCACATAATGTCTAAGAGTGGATTTATTTTATGGTAAAGTGATCACATCATAAGAAATAATTATTTTTAAATTTTTAGTGCCCAAGGAACTAAAACTTTAGGTCCTTGGGTTGTGTGACTATTTTTGGATATAATAATTAATCCATATAAATCATTGTATTATTTATGTACGTTTAGCTTGGGTGGATTTAGTTGTTATTAGAGAAAGTTTTATTTATTTTGGGGGTTAGAACGGGAAAACATTAGTGAAACCATTAACATATTCCTATATATAGGAGAACATCATATGTTATGGAAAATACAAAGGAGTGTGATTTTCCTAGCAATAAATATCATTATGGATATAACAAATGGACATGGTTTTAGCATAGATAAATCTATGGGTAATAACCCCAAAAATAGTTAGTCGAGTATATCTAGGAAATCATTTTGGTGCATAGTGAATGGGCCCTTACCGTACACCTAGTTTGTCTCTCCGAGAGGATATTATTTGGTTAATTCACATTTTATTTTTAAAACATTAGGAATTATTTGGATATCATATTAAATGGAGTGGTTAAGCAAAATATAATTGGTAAATAATCATGGATAACCTAGATTAAAACTTTGGTAGTTGTTAAGGAAGAATATACTCATTATTTTTTGAGTTATTTCTTCTATGGTCATAGTTTTATTCTTTATACTTTTATTAATTTAAGTATCCTCAACATGAACTTTCCACTATCAAGTATATGGATGAGGAAAAAGGAACCATGCTAATGATGGATGCAATGGAAAATATGGTGATTTTCCAAATGAGGTGGTAAGAGGAGTTCAAAATATCATTAAAGCATTTACTCAACTCTCTTATGTTATGAATAACAACATTAATAATATGAAGCTACCAAATGAAAAAAGAAGGTAGAATATTTATAATGAATCTATTATGCATGAATGTCCTCTATCCTTTTATGGGTATTCAATCCTTTTTGATTGATGAGAAATGGATTAATAGGATGGGAAATATATTTTCTATCCTTTAATGCACGAAGCATGAGAAGTTCGTTTTGGATATATATCATTTGGATGGTGAGGCTAAAAAATGGTAGAATATCTTTAGAAATACAATGAAAAAATAGGAATTTGGTTCCATGAAGTGGGGGGGTTTTAAGGGAATATTATTTACTAAATATTTTCCTCATGATATTTATACTAAAATTGAATGAGAATTCCTTGAATTGAAACCAAAAGAAGATTATCCTATTGGATATTATAAGAAAAACATTACAAGACTCAACATGTATTCCCCAAAGTCTACCAATAGACCTGAAAAGAAGATTGATCAATTTTTTGGTGGCTTAAACTACATTCATTGGAAGAAATTATCTTTTAGGGAATTTGGAATATATGATGAGGTTATTGGGTGTGTAGTTAAAGTTGAAATAGATAATGGAGACCCATATGAATCTAGAGAATGGAAAATAAATATGGATTGTCATGAAATATCAAACTAACAGTCTCATGGGGGTAATAAATTTTAACTACCCACAGGTAAAATATGTCGAAGAAAACACTCGAGTAATTTCCTCAAAGGTTATGGGAAGGGTTACAAATCTGGAAAAGTTTTCCACCAAACTCATGACTTTTAAAGTAATGAAAAGAGGTTAGATAACACCACTAAGGGTAATATATACCTATATGATTATCCACCCACTATTCAATGCTTAAAACTCTATGAGTATGGTCATTATGTGAATTAATGACCTAATCCTAGTGTTAATGAAGGGAATAGGTAGCAGCAACCTCCTAACCCATGAGAGAAAGGGAGGAAATATTCAATCACTTCAGTATAGGTGGACGAAAATATCAAAGTGGTGAAAATTACCTTCATTATACACACTAGAACCATAAATTATTTACTTTATTATGGTCTATAATATTCTTTTATATCTTATATGTTTTAAAAGAATATGGATTCCCCACCTTAAACTTTGAATATCGAACTATCCATGAAAAAACTCTCTTCTAGGCTAAATTAATCTAAGGTGTAAAAATATTTTCCAATCAAGATTAGTTTAGGGATAAATCAATAAAATATTGTTCTTCTCTATAAGGTTGATTTTGATATAATTTTGGGTATGGACTGGATTGCTTTATATAAAGCTCATATCAATTTCCAATAAATGAAAATATCCATTCATATCTCTAATAATTTTATTACCAAGTTTCAATATAAGGAATATTTTTCACCTTATTTGGAATAAAAATATATAGTATGGATTTTAATACAAAATAAATATGGGTTCCTAACTCATATTATCATGTAGGAAGTCAATGTCGAGAACATGCCAGCTATACAAGAATATACTTATGTATTTCATAATGAATTTCAGGGTCTTACACCAGAACATGAGGCTGAGTTCTCTATTGAACTCATCCATGGGTCATTTTATATCTCAAATACTCCCTATTGAATGTATTCCATTGAATTATAGCAATTGAAGATGCAATTATAGGATAATCATGATCAGGATTTTATATACCCTAGTGCTTCACTATGGGGTGCACCAGTCTACTTTTTAAAGAAGGATAGATCAATGAATATTTTCATTGATTATCATAACAATAGAAAAATAACCATAAAAATAAGTATCTTCTACCCTATATTTTTGACTTGTTCGATCAACTAGTAGGATATCAATTCTTCTTAAAGATTGATCTTTGGTCAGGATATCATCATCTAAGGGTAAAAAATGAGGATATTCCAAAGATAGAATTATGAACAAGGTATGGACACTATGAATCTATAGTGATGTCATTTGGACTTACCAATTCCCCCCACTTTCTTTATGGATCTTACAAATATATACTTTAGATATTACCTAGATTAATTTGAGATAGTTTTTATAGATGATATCCTTATATATTCTAAAAGAAAGTGAGAAGCATGAAGGTTAGATAAGGACTATGTTGAGGAACCTAAAGAAGGAGATATTGTATTAAAAACTTAGTAAATTTGAACTATGGATACAAAAATTATCATTCTTGGGTCATTTTATCATAAGTGAGGGTATATCTACAGATCCATCAAATATTGAGGTTATTGAGCAATGGCCCAGACCAAACACTTTGACTAAAATTCATAGTTTTCATTGGTCAGATGGATATTACTAATGATTTATGAGAAATTTCTCACACATATAAAAATAATTAACCAAGTTACCATGTAAATGATTCACTTTTATCAATAAGAAATAATGTGATGAAATCTTTATGGAGCTCAAGGAAAGGTTGGTCACTGCAGTTGGGCTTATATTACCCTATAGTACTAAAGGGTTTATAATTTAAATTAATGAATCATTAAATGGATTGGAATGAATACTCATGAAAAATGACATGGTAATTACTTATTACTACCACCAATTAAAAACTCATGAGAATAATTACCTGATACATGATTTGAAATTATCAGATGTAATTTTTGCATTGAAATTTTAGATACATTACATTTATAGTGAGAAATATGATACACACACTGATCATAAGATATTGAAATATATATTAACACATGATGTGTTAAATATGTGTCAATGTATATTGATAAATTTAATTAAAGATTATGGTTTCTCAATATATTATCACCCTAGAAAGGAAAACAAGGTGGATGATGCTCTGAGTAGAAAATACCATGATATGCTATCCATAATGAGGATTGAAAAATATCCAATACTCATTAATTTGTAGAGGATGAAAATTTAAGTTATAATGGTAGGATAGAAATCCTATCTTATCCAACTGAATTCTAAACCATACATTCATTTAAAGAAAAGTAATCACAATAAGATGACATATAGCTACAAAAAATGGTAGAAAGTATTATGGAGTTCAACTTTGATAAAGATGGAGTTATAAGGTTTTTAATACAAATATATGTTCAATATATAATGGAACTAAAGAAGGAGATTTTGGATGATACACTTACCTCATTCTTCTCTATCAATCCTGGAGGCACAAATATGTGCAGATATCTAAATCAAAACTTATGGTGGGACAACATGAAGATGGAAATCGTGGAGTATTTATTTCGATGCTTGACATGTTAGTGGGTTATAGAAAAATGATAAAATCATAAAGTTTTTATACAACCACTACACATAAATATATGTAAATGGGGAAACATCACCATAAACTTCATATTAGGACTCCCTAAAACTTAAAAAGGTCACAATTCCATTTGGATTGTAGTCGATCTCCTTACAAAGTCCGCACATTTTATTTCCATCAAATAAGATTTCTCCCTAGACCAACATTCCAAGATATATATAAGGGAAGTGTTAAGGATGTAAGGGGTACCACTATCCATTTTATATAATCAAAATCCAAGTTTTACCTTGATATTCTGAATAAGTCTTCAGAAATTATTGGAGATAGAGCAGAGCTTTACCACTGTGTATCATCCTCAGACAGATGGTTAGTCTGAGAGGAAAATTTAAACTCTAGAGGATATGTTGATATCTTATTCAATGGATTTACAAGGTTGATGGGATTAAGAAATCACCCTACTATAGTTCTCATATAAAAATATTTTCCAATATATAATTTAGATATAACTATATGAGGCTCTTTATGGGAAGATATGTAGGACTCCAACATGCTTGCACGACATTAGAGAGATGAAGATGATAGACCCTAACCTTGTCCAAGAAATGATAGATAAAGTTAAAACCATTCAATGACATATAAATTTCAAAAAAAATTCAAAGATGATTTGTAAAAATAATTTTGGACAATATCAATAGTTTGAAGTTTGTGATAAGGTGTTTCTCATAATATCTTTATGGAAATTAGTCATGGTATTTGGGAATAAATAGAATCTAATCCCTCGGTATATCATCCCTTTTAGGATCCTTGATCCTGTTAGAGTCATAACTTATCTCTTAGGGCTCCCTCAAAACCTCTTATAAGTGTATAATGTATTCAATGTATCATTTTTTATGATTTACATACCAGATACATCACATTTACTAAACTCATAAGCTATGTAACTTGAACATGACCTCTCCTATGAAGAACAACCCATGGAGACCTTGGATCAAAGAGATAAGGTGTTGCAGAACAAGAACACTCACAAAGTCAATATTCTGTGGAGAAATCATAAGTTTTTGGAGGTTATATGGGAACTCGATAATGTAATGATTGAAAATTACCCTCACTTGTTTTATTCCATGTAATAAAATTCAATGATGAAAATATTTTAATGGGGGTATAATGTAACGACTCAAGTATTTCATCCTTAAATGACTATTGTGTTTGATAAGTTGAGATACATGTTACACCCAACATAAATTAAAAAATAAATATTAGAATGAAATTATTAATAGATCTATAATGATCACTATGATAGTAAACCATTAAAAGTTATTTCCTTTAGCTGATAAACAATTATTGAGGGTTGATATTGAAAATTTTTATTTTCAACAAAATTATATATTGTAAATTATTTAAAAAAAATTAATTTAAATATTTTAAAATTTTAATTTTATAAATAAAAAATTCATTTCTTAACTCCTCTCGTGAAAATTTACATAGTATGGATTTTATAATAATTTCTAAAAAGATTTAATTTAGATCAAAAAATATTGTTTTTTGTAGAAATTATAATTTTAATGATTTTATCACTATTTAAGTGTATACTAGATGTTTAAAAAACATTTGAAGAAATAAAATATGTATTCAAGGAATAAAATTATTAATTTTAATGTATTATTTGGGCTTATGAATACTTTGTACAATATTTATAGAAATAAATAAAAATGTTAGTTTAATATAAATTGTTTTCAATATCCTCTTTGAATGAATTATTTTCAAGGTGAGATTCAATTGTTCATTTATTTGAAATACTCATACATTCATTTTATTAATTATAAATCAATTTATTTAATTAAAATTAGTAATAATGATAATTTTATCTTATGTATAAATTTAAAGATGAAAAACTTTATTTTTCTAAAAAAAATTTACGTGCTTAAGTGTTTTTATTTTAAAATTAACTTGACAAAGATTTTGAAATTTTATATGATAAAATGATTTTAAAATTTAAAATTAGAAGGTTTAAATTGGTTAGTAATTTCAATTTTAATTTTAGTGATCAAAATTAACAACTAAGAATAAAAAAAATTACTCCGGTAAAAAGTAAAAATGGTTAAAAGACTTTTACTCTTGGGAAATGGCTAAAATATGTTAAAAACATGTTTTCAAATAGGTTTTTGATATTATTTTTGAATTTATATTTTCCCACAGTCCAGTTTTTTCCACTTTTGATCCATTTAACCTTGAATAGTGTTGTGGTGTTATTAAAATAATGATTAGTGTTACCAAAAGTTCAATTTTCTTCTCTTATAAAAGGATATCATTTCCACCATTTCAATGCTCCACTAAAATTAAAAAATATTTCTTGAAACACTGCCAAAATATCTTCTAATTTATGTAATTTAAACTCCCTAATGACCTTGTTCACCAAAAATGATCATAAGTCCCTCAAATCTAAACCCTTCATCAAAAGGAAATTCAAGGTATCAACATAGGTATCATATCTTTCATAAAATTTATTTATTATTATTTACTTTATAAAAAACAATAAACATATTATAATAATAAAACTAGCATAATAGTTTTTTTAGATGTTATAATAATAATGTTATGACCATTATTAATTATCTTACACCTACTAAGAAAACCAAGAATCGTCGTCAGTGATTATGCGTGGATTATCGCCTCCATGAAACAACACTTTCAGTTTTTCATCACCACCCCTCATAGATGGTATAAATTATGTTATTTATGGATAAATATTATTTATATAATTTATTTATGATTATTAAATTATCATTTAAAATCCATATTCACCCTTCTCATTCATTGAGTAATGGAAACACTAATCTCGCATTGTGCATACCACCGCCTCTATGAATAAACGTGTATCATTTTACTTAACTTCCAAAAATGTATTGTTTTAGTTTATAAAGGATGATTATATTTGATATATATAAGTAATATATATCATTATTATGTTTAATTTCAGATAATATGAAAATTAATGATCATTATAATGTAATCCTTTAATATTGATAAATAACCCAAAAAAAGTTCATTACAGTTTTTATTTTCATGAAGTGCGACTAAAAGACCCATGTAATGGTATTATAACATTATAATTATTTTTAAAACATCAAGTAAAGTTAATTTAATTTTTTTTTAGTGATGATATTTGGGATAAAAATGAATATTGACAAAAAAATTTATTAACCTACTTCAAATGGGTCAAGATTATTAACACCTGATGTTGAAAAGAGGTTACAAGAATCTAAAAAATGAAGAGAAGTGTTATTAATGAAGATAATAAATGTAAATTTATATGAATAAGTTTTTTAAGTAGGTTATTAATATTTTTATCTTTATTATATAGGAGGTTTAAGTACTTCTATTGAAATAAAGGGTAAAGGTAAGGGACTTGGTAACTCAAACTCCTTTCTTTGAGTTATATAATTTATTATATAATTCCCCGGACCTCTATAGTCCATTACATTGTGAAAATGCGGTGTTAGAGGTTTTATGGGAGTTAAGATGACTTGGGGGGTGTTTGGGTGGACTTTTAAGGAGAACTAAAGGGTGATAGCTTTCGCACGGGAGGCGCACGGTTTTTCTAAACCGTACGGCCAAATCGTCCGAGGTTGGTGTTGGAGGTAGTGGATAATGAATGATTAGCACACGGTTTGTCTAACCATGAGGACTAACCATGTGAGGATTTTTGATGAGGCAGAAGCTAATGCACTATTAGTGCACGCTTTTCCAAACCGTGCGAACTAACCGTGCGGGCACTTAAATCTAGATCCTAAGATTGTGGATCTAACTCGTTTTTCCTCTAAATGGTTCGTTTAAGCCCCTAAGAAGCCATAACTCTGGATTACCCTCCCTTTAAGATAGGATAACCTCTCCCAAGCATTTTGGAGGTGATCTGAAGGCTTCCCTTGGTGAATCTAAGCTAGTTTCTTGAGGTATGTGATCGTTCTTGGTTGTTTTCCTAGATCTAATTAGATCTACTTATCATATTCTCTTGGTTTTTTAGATCTACGCCTTTTATGGGTAGATCTAAGTGTATGGATGCAAAATATGATGATATTTGGTCTTGTTTGTGTTAGGAGAAGAGATCTAAGGAGGATTCTTGGAGGATCAGCCTGGATTTCTTGTGTGTTCTTCGTTTGTTAGGGTTTTCGTCAAAAACCTTTGAGGTAGGGTTCTTACTTCATCTCTCCTTACTGTGTATCATGCGGGGTGGGTATGCAATTTTTTCTGTGGGGATTGATGAAACCAAACTTAATGAAGATAATGAACAGACCTTTAAAGAATGAAGGGGGAGTGATCAATGTTTCTGTTGTGTTTCTTATTCTTTATTTATGTTGTGAACTGTATGGGCACATGCTCACTGAAAATCATGGTCGTTGGTGGTCTTTCCTTGTGCACTAATGAACCTTTTTCTTCTGTGATGATTTAATGACTCCAACATGGGAATTTGGTTAATTATATAAATTCGTCTGCTTAAATTAATGTCTAGTGAACAACAATCCTTGTGTGATCACCCCGGTTAACCAAACAAAAAGAAGAAAACTTGGTGAATGATGTACTTGAGTCCGAAAACTTCCTTGTTCTACTCGATGCTTATGGGGTGACGTGGGTGAGGATGGAATCCTCTGTTGTGGCATGGTTTTTGGTTGTGAATCTGAATTTGTGTGGGGCTGTATCTCGAGGCTTGGTTTGGTTCTAGTACTTTGAGGGATCTCACTGATACCTTTGTTGTTGTGACTTTATAAGAGAACTGGGTGTAAATGCTTAAATTGTTGTTTGGATGTTTCTTTTTCTCTAGCTTTTGGTTATACCTGTTAGTTTCCCATTAGTGTAGAATTCACTTAAATGGGATCACTTGAATGTGAAAACAAGAATGGTTTAAATGGGGAATTGGTTTTGGGAATGAGTTGTGACTTGGTCGTGAGTGTTGTGACTTCTTTCATGAATGAATAGTAACAAGGGTGCTTGTGCTTAGATTGGATTTGGAGACCCTAGGTTGGGATGAGTGCCTATTACCTATACATATAATTGTAGTTATTATGTTTCTTATTCACGCCCTACCCATATTGATAACTTAGTGCCAAACACCCCCATTTCATGGGGGAGGGTGTTTTCCAAACACTCCTACGAGTGGCTGGTTATTAGCTCCTTTTCTGATCCCTTTCCTGAATAGCCCAAGACTCTTCGGGCAGGCTGTGATGGCCTGAAGTCCATTATTAGCCCAAGATTCTTCATGCAGAGTAGTGTGGTGATTGGCCCAGGTGTTTGCGGGCAGGTTGTTTCCCAAGTATCTTCAGGATGAGGCCCAGGAGTCTTTGGGCGTGATAGTAGATTTTTGGCCTAGGTGTCTTTGGGAAAGGCAGTATTTGTTATGGACTAGGTGTTTGCTGGCATGGTTACGTATTTTTGTTGTGGCCCAGGTGTCTGCGGGTGGGATGGAGGTTGTGGCCCATGTGTTTGCAGGCGGGATGTGTAGTTGTGGCCCAAGTGTGTGCGGGAGGGGTGTGGCAATGGGACTGTAGTGAGAATGGCAGGATTGGTTCGATGCTTAGGATGTCTTCAATAACAAGTGGGAAAGTGGAACGGGGTACCCAAACATCTATGTGCTATTACTATACATTACTTGACTTGCGTTATTTGGGGAGTGTTCCTTGGTGAGGCTTGGGCGGATAGTTTTCCTTGCTAGGTGTTTTGGTTGTATCTTTTCTCATAGGGCATTAGAATGCCTCCCCACTTGTGCATGAGAGTCTTTGGTTTTCCCTACTGAGTATACTTGTATGCTCACCCTAAGTATATAAACTGCTTTCAGGTTTTCAGGAGGACTTCAGGGATCATGCAGGGTCGTACTAGCTCGAGCGTTGGGGCAGTTGTAGTTGCTGACTTTATTTTCTTTTGGTACCTTACCCTTGTAGTTTCTTTATATCTTGTGTCTTTTACTTTTGTAACATGCATATGGGAATGGTTTCTTTGGCTTCACTTTTACCCCAGTTTTTGGTGTTGTTGGGTTTTATCATCTTATCTTCCGATCCTATTAAAGAAAAAGGGTAATTTCTTCCATCTTGTGTGTGATTCTATACCCTTGGTTCTAGTCAACACTCTGGGGCCTATTGAAGGTAGGTCTCGGGGTCATTATCTCTCCTTCAACGTGAAGAAGGAAGGTTCTGGAAATCTATTGTCCCTTCCCTCATCTTGGTGAATGCGGGTCATGATAGAATGGTATCAGAGATGATGGTTGAGAGATAGGATGGAGTATGGAGTTTTGCTGGTTGTAGTTTTGCTTTCTTTTTCTTGGTATCATACTTTGGAGTTTTTCTTGTACTTGTAATTTTGTTTCAGTATTGTATAAAACATGCATATGGGTTTGGTTTTGGGTTTATTTTCATTAACTTTTTCCTTTTTCTTTTGGTGTTTGACTCATCTTATTTCCCGATCTTAAATAATAAAAAGGTTAATGCCTCCCATATTTGTGAAAACTCATACCCTTGGTGATATTCGCCACTCTGGGGCCTATTGAAGGCAGGACTCGGGGTTCATTATCTCCCTTTCACCATTTCTAGCTCAGGAGGGGTATCTTTGGTGGGAGGGGGTCGTGACAGAATGGTGTCAGAGGGTTGTTTGGAGGAACTGGAGATCACCTTTGGGTTGATCAGGGCTCCATCATAGTACTAGGTTCCTCTATAAGTAAGCTAGCTGCGATAAGCGGCAACCCTATCAAGGCCAGAGATTCAGAGAGATGTTTTTGGTTTTACTTAAATTCTCTCATTTATGTTTTTTTTTTAATTTAGAAGCATCACACTCCTTTTTTGAAACTCATTCTTGCCCATGCTTGGGCCTGGACCTTGTTTTCCGTGAGTCTATAATGATAATTTGGTTTCCTCTTTCCTTTAAATGTGTGTGAAGAGTCCTAACATGTGGGGAGAGGAGGACCTGATCCCTAATCAAGATGCATTAATGTGGATGATATTAAACCCGTGCGGGTAATTCAGTGCCACCCAAAGAGGATAGTATCTTGACATGGGAGAAGGAATTCCCCAATCCATGTGTCGGGGCAGCGTGTTGCTTGTTTTTTGCGGTGTTGGGGGCAGTGTGTGTATGAGAAATCCTAAATTATGGGGGTGGGAGGACCTAATCCCTAATTGAGACTCATTAATGTGGATGCGATTAAACCCGTGCAGGCGAGTCAGTTCTGCCTAAAGCGGATAATATCTCGACATGGGGGAAGGAATTCCCTAACTCATATAATTAGGATAGTGGTTGGATTCCTGTTATGACGAGATCCCTGAGAAGTATCTTGTGGGGTGGTTGTTCGGACCTTTCCCCTTTTTATGGGTTGGTTTTTAATTCTCGAGGACGACAATGTTTTGAGAGGTATCTGATGTAATGGCCCAGACCTCTCCGGCCCATTACTTTGTGAAAATGCGGTGTTAGAGGTGTTATGGTTGGTTAAGGTGACTTGGGGGTGTGTTTGGGTGGACTTTTAAGGAGAACTAAAGGGTGATAGCTTTCGCACGGGAGGCGCATGGTTTTCTAAACCGTGAATCCAAACCGTGTGAGGTTGTTGTTGGAGGCAGTGGCTAACACACGGTTAGCATATAGTTTGTCTAACCATGCGGACTAACTGTGCAAGGAGTGTTTGATGAGGTAGAAGCTAATGCACAGTCAGCACATGGTTTTCCAAACCGTGCGAACTAACCGTGTAGGCACTTAAATCTAGATCCTAAAATTGTGGATCAAACTCGTTTTGCCTCTAAATAGTTCGTTTAAGCCCCTAAGTGGTCATAACTTGGGATTACCCTCCCTTGAAGATAGAATAACCTCTCCCAAGCATTTTGGAGGCGATAAAAAGGCTTCCCTTGGAAAATCGAAGCCGGTTTCTTGAGGTATGTGATCATTCTTGGTTGGTTTCTTAGATTTACTTCTCCTCTTCTCTCGGTTTCTTAGATATATTCCCTTTATGGGTAGATCTAAGTGTGTGGATGCCAAATATGATGAGATTTGGTCTTGGTTTTGTTAGGAGAAGAGATCTAAGGAGGATTCTTGGAGGATCATCCCAGATTTCTTGCGAGTTCTTTGTTTTTTGGGGTTTTCATCAAAAACCTTTGAGGTAGGGTTCTTCCTTTGTCTCTACATACTGTGTATCATGTGGGGTGGGTATGTTATTGTTTATGTGGGGATTGATGAAACCAAACTTAATGAAGATAATGAATGGACCCTTAAATAATGAAGGGGGTGTGATCAATGTTTCTATTGTGTTTCTTATTCTTTATTTATGTTGTGAACTGTATGGGCTCATGCTCACTGAAAATCATGGTCGTTGGTGGTCTTTCCTTGTGCACTAATGAACCTTTGTCTTCTATGATGACTGAATGACTCCAACATGGTAATTTGGTTAATTACATAAATTCGTCTGATTAAATGAATGTCAAGTTAAAAACAATCCTTGTGTGATCACCCCGGTTAACCAAACAGAAAGAAGAAAACTTGTTGAATGATGTACTTGAGTCTAGAAACTTCATTGTTCTACTCGATGCTTATGGGGTGACGTGGGTGAGGATGGGATCCTTTGTTGTGACACGGTTGTTGGTTTTGAATCTGAAGTTGTGTGGGGTTGTATCTCAAAGCATGGTTTGGTTCCAATACTTTGAGGGATCTCACTGATTCCTTTGTTGTTGTGACTTTACAAGAGAACTGGGTGTGAATGCCTAAATTGATGTTTGGATGTTTCTTTTTCTCAAGCTTGTGGTTATGCCTATTAGTTTCCCAGTAGTGTAGAATTCACTTAAATGGGATCACTTGAACGTGAAAACAATATTGGTTTAAATGGGGAATTGGTTTTGGGAATGAGTTGTGACTTGGTCGTGAGTGTCATGCCTTCTTTTATGAATGAATAGTAACAAGGGTGTTTGTGCTTAGGTTGGATTTGGAGACCCTAGGTTGGGATGAGTTCCTGTTACCTATACATATAATTTTAGTTCTTATGTTTCTTATTCATGCCCCACCCATGTTGAGCACTCAGTTCCGAACACCCCCATTTCATGGGGGAGGGTGTTTTTCCCAACACTCCTATGAGTGGATGGTCATTAGCTCCTTTTCTGATCCCTTTCCCGAATAGCCCAAGACTCTTCAGGAAGGATGTGATGGCCTTAAGTACATTATTAGCCCAAGATTATTCGGGCAGAGTAGTGTGGTGGTTAGCCCATGTGTTTGTGGGCAGGTTGTTTCCCAAGTATCTTCAGGATGAGGCCTAGGTGTCTTTGGGCGTGACAGTATCTTTCTGGCCCAGGTGTCTTCGGGCATTGTAGTAGTTGTTCTGGACTAGGTGTTTGTGGGCATGGTTACGTATGGTTGTTGTGGCCCAAGTGTCTGCGGGCGGGATGGTGGTTGTGGCCTAGGTGTTTGCGGGCGGGATGTGTGGTTGTGACCCAGGTGTGTGCGGGCGAGGTGTGGCAATGGTACTGCGGTGACAATGGTAGTATTGGTTCGATGCATAGAATGTATTCAATAACTAGTGGGAAAGTGGTGTGGGGTACCCAAACATTGATGTGCTATTACTATACATTACTTGACTTTCATTATTTTGGGAGTGTGCCTTGGTGAGGCTTGGGCGGATAGTTTTCCTTGCTAGGTGTTTTGGTTGTCTCCTTTTTCACAGGGCATTAGAATGCCTCCCCACTTATGCACAAGAGTATTTGGTTTTCCCTACTGAGTATACTTGTATGCTCACCCTACGTATATAAACCGCTTTCAAGTTTCCAGGAGGACTTCAGGGATCGTGCAAAGTCGTACTAGCTCGGGCATTGGGGCAGTTGCAGTTGCTGTTTTTATTTTATTTTGGTACCTTACCCTTGTAGTTTCCTTATATCTTCTGGCTTTTACTTTTGTAACATGCATATGGGAATGGTTTATTTGGCTTTACTTTTACCCCAGTTTTTGGTGTTGTTGGGTTTTATCATCTTATCTCCCGATCCTATTAAAGAAAAAGGGTAATGCCTTCCATATTTTGTGTGATTCTATACCCTTGGTGCTAGTCACCACTCCGAGACCTATTGAAGGCGAGTATCAGGGGTAATTATCTCTCCTTCAACTTGAAGAAGGAAGGTTCTGGAAAGCTGTTGTCCCTTCCCTCATCTTGGTGAAGGTGGGTCGTGACTTCTTATTTAAACATTATTTTTCCAAGACATTACCTTTAAAATGATGTTATATATTTACTTATTGGTAAAAAAAATTAAATATTTTCATTTCCATGAATGGTTATATTTTAATTTTACTTTAAAATAAAGATTCTTTTGAAAATTTACTTTTAACTATGACTTTTAGAATGATGAACACAAAATTTTTCAAAAATTTATTTTTATGGTTTTGTTTTTATTATCTTAAAAAATTGATCTACCTCCAATAGAGTTATGTTTCATATTTCACCCTATGTTATTATTTTATTATGTTATTATTTTGGGTGATCTATATTTTGGTATCATATAATTTAATTTATGATATTATTTAGATGTTTTTTGAAACTCATATTATTTCATGGTTTCCTTATGAAAATTAATTGATTTCTATTTTAATGATCAATGAAACCCATTTTATTTCCTTGGGACATTTATATAATGATTTTGAAATGTCATGAAATAAATTTTTCTTTTTATGGGTTATTTTATGATGTAATGATTTCTTTTCTCCGGTGGCACACAAATGTATGGATTATGAGATAAGAAGGACATATATATTCCTACAATGAAATGGGTAAAGGATTATATATCATGAGATTTAAATTTTAAGTGAAATGGTTATTAAGTAGAAAAGTTAAAAAAAGGTTATTGTGATGTACTTTATATCTACTAACAATTTTATTAGTGAATGGTTTGACGGGTAGCCAAGTTCACAAAGAAAATAAATCCTATGTTTATGATTTTTCAATTTCTTTCCTACATTACATGGCCCATGTTATATGAATCAGTTTTATTTTTCTCATTACATAGTAAAATTGTTATAGTTTGAGATGTTATTATAATTTTTCATGATTATGGTTAACTCTTATTATTTTATAATCTTTTAAACCTAATATTTTTCCCTATTCTTGATTTCCATATGTTTATGATCTAAACATTATGGTCTTTGATAATTTATCCCTTACTAAAAGTTTTATCTCACCTCGTTTTATATATTTCCATCCCTAGGATTTGAAGAATATTATATAACTAATAATGTCTAATAGAGGACTTATTTTATGGTGAAGTGATCACATCATGTGAAATTAGTGTTTTTATGATTCTAGTCCCAAAGACACTAAACCTTTAGGTCCCTATGTTGTGCTACTATTTATGGATGTAATAACTAATGTATATAAACAATATATTATTTATATATATTTAACTTGGTAACTTACACCTTTTTTATAGATTCATTATCCCTAGAATAATTATCATGAAATAATTATCATATTTATTCATCATATAAACTTTTATAATTATTTATATAAATAAATGATGAAAAATTAATAACATTAATTCATGGATGTCGTGGTGCACACGTACGTATGAGCGATGTTATCATTTTTTAATGGATGGAAAAGTAAGAAGATATATAGGATCATATAAATAAAAAGGTATTATTATGTCATAAAAATAATATTTAAAAATTTTATCCTCCATAATAACCATTCATGAATGGTGGGGATGAAAAATGAAATACATCACTTCATGAGGTGGTTGTCTACGAATACACACAAATGATACTTTCATTTCCCATTTGATGGAGAAGGAAATGAAAAAAGATTTCACCATAAATATAATAAAATATAAATATATAGTAGATATTTATTTTTTTTATATCATATTTTTTATCAAATAATTGAAGGAGTTATAAGAAGAAATAAAAAATAAAATAGACAGTTAAGTGTTGTACCACTTCTTTGGAAAACCTCCTTTGGTTTACACCATAATCAATCTATGGTAAGTATTTTGATCAAAAAAAGATATCTATTATGTGAGTATAAATGTTCGAAAAGGATTTCGGTGGGGATTGGATGGTCAAATAGGATCTTTAAGTGTGGATAATATAGGACAGGGTGTGTCATTTTATAAGGCAGATAGAGGACAAACTTGGAATTTTTCAAAAGATTAAAATATATTAATGTATTATTCAAGAACAATGGATTCAAAAAGACTCATATTAAAATAAAAGATTTTATATAGTTGAAATATGACCATAAAATATGATTTATAAAAGTTTTAATATCATTTTAACCGGTATAATTTTATTTTCAACCCTTTAAACCCATTTTAACTCTTACTGTGGTGATAGACTTTTTTACCGAAGTTACTATTTATAATGGCCAAAAATAAAAGTTTCCTCATAAATAAATTTAGATATTATGATTCAAAATATGGATTCCATTTTATCAAAATAAAATTTGTTATGATTTTTATATTTAAATTTAAAAACATCCCCTCAAAACATGATGAAAAATGATTTTTTAAACCCAAAAAATGGACTTATACCAAAATCCAATATATTGTAGATTCCTATGTAATTAATTATATAATTTATAATTAAATTATAATTATTTTATTTTATGATAAAAATAAAAAAAAATACTTTCAAATTACTTTATTTAATGAAAAATGACAATTTTACAAAAAATATTATTTTTTACAATTCACTTCAAAATAAATCTTTTCATAAAAATAAAAAAAATCACCCTAAGATAGTATTGACATGTTGATTTATAAAATGATTTTAATTTCCTTAAATAAAATATTTAATAATTTTATAATCTAATTATAAGTTTCACACATGGAATACAATAAAAAATATTTTTGAGGAAAACATATTTTTTAAACCTGGAATGACTTCATTGAAGAACGAGTGATTATTTATTATATATTAACCATTATTCATATTTTTCATAATGATAATCATACTAATACCTTACATTACAATAACTAAGTTATAATAGTATACTAAATCTTATCTTAGTTTGAATCAGAGTTGCTTTTAAAATAGGTTATTGAATACTTCAATATTATTTCAAAGGAAAAATACATATACAAAATCTCAGGGTGTTATATTCTACCCTTGTTAAAATAATTTCACCCTAAAAATTACATCACTCTGATACAAACAACTAATTATGATTCTAACACATCCCATATTTATGTTCCCATGTATCTTCCTCAAATTTAAGGTTTTTCCACAAAACATTGATTAGGTGAGTTGTCTTGTTTCTCATCACTTTCTCTCTTTGATCCATAATCTCCAACGATTGTTCCAAAAAAGAGAGATATTGATCCAATGGTAAGAACATGTAGTTAAATAAATTAAAAGGATAATGTATATAATTATTCAATATATATACATAGAAAACATCATGAACTTGAGATAAATTTGGTGGAAGAACCAATAGATAAGTAATTGTCCCAATATAATCGAGAATCTTGAAGGGACTGAAATATATAGGGATAATATTTCCCTTATTTTAAAACCTCATATACTTATTAAAAGTAAATATTTGAAGTAATAACTTTTCACAATCATGGAACTATTTATATTTTCAATTATTTTCAGTATAAATTTTCTATCAAATCTGAGCTACCATAATTTAATGCAGAATGGCACAAACTGTCTGCTTTTTTCGTCATCTAGATCAGGTCCCAATAGATTTTTTTATCTAAATTTATACTATCACATTGGAGTTATACACTTCATATCCTAGAGTAGTTCATAATGATTCAATTTAATTATTTATTGAAATTTATTCTTGTAAGAAAATTCTACCAAAGGAAGGTTTTGACGAGACACATACTCAAAGCATCAGCCATCCTGTTTTCCTTACTAGGGTGGTAATGTATTATGCAGTAATAATATTTAATCAATTAAAATCGTATCCTTTAGATAATATTAAACTCTTTATATGTGAATATATAATTTAAGATTTTATTATCAGCATATATATCACATCTTTCATCATATATATAATGCCTCTATATTTTTAATACAAAAAATTACTGTCGCCAACTCCAAATTAGGATATGGGTAATTTTTTTCAGGAATTTTCAATTGTTTCAAGGCATAAGAAATCAATATACCATTATTCATGATAATTAATCCTAATAAATTTTTTAATGAATCATTATATATCACAAAACCTTCACATCTATAGGGTAGTGTAAGGATAGGTATGTTAAACAACTATCTTTTTAGCTCCTTGATATTTTCCTCACATTCATCTGCAAAAAATAACTTAGCTTCCTTCCATGTAAATTTTTTTATTGTATTAGATAGTTAAGAGAAATTATTCAAAAATCATTGAAAATATCCATCCTATCCAATAAAACTATATATCTCAGTCACAGTTGTTGGTCTAGGCCATTGGTCAATAACTTCTATCACTGAAGGATTTACTAATATACCCTCATATGAGATTATTTGAACCAAGAATGTAAAATTATGTAAAAAAATTCACACTTCATAAATTTATTATATAACTTATTATTCCTTGGGGTATTCAACACAATATTCAAATTATATTTATACTCTTCCTTGCTCTTTGAATATAGAATAATATCTTCTATAAATACTACCACAAACTGATCAAGGTAGTATCTAAAGACTTTATTCATTAGATCTATGAATATGGAAATATAATTGGTAAGTCAAAATGGAATTACTATAAATTCATAATGAATATGACTTATATAGTAGGTTTTATTTAGTATATATTCCCACTTGAACCTCAATTAATGATATACATATCATAGATAAATCTTTTAGAAGTATTGGAATTCATGTATTTGATCAAAAAATTCATAAATATCTAGTAAATGATAGTTGTTCTTAATGGTGATCCTGTTAATATCTTGATAATCAATAAAAATATGTATTTACTTTATCAAAAGAATAGTTAAACCCCATGGTGATGAACTAGGGAATATAAATCCCTTATCAAGATTATCTTATATTTTCTTCTTCAATTCCTATAAATCAATATAGTTTATTCTTTATGGAGAATCTAAAATAGGTGTATATCAAGTTATGAGTTCCATTGAAAATATAACTTCAGGATTCATAGGAATACTATGAATGTCTTTAGAAAATATATCAGTATATTCCTGAACAATAGGCATATCATCAATTTTTATTTCCTCCCAAACAATTTGAGATATATATCCCTTATTAATAAGTAGTAAAACCCATAAAAATGGATTAATTACCATTTTAAGATCATTTTCGTACTCACACCAATAGATAATCATAGTTTTATTAGAAATATTAAACATGGCTTCCATTCCTCAAAAATTAATATGGGATTTATATAGATAAAACTAATCCATTCCCAAAATCACATAAAATTATACTAAATGAGGAATAATAATATTTTCATAGGGTAAATTCTTACAAACTTTCACATGACACACCCAAATTTAGAGTGTAGGATAACGTTTCCTTAACAATTATGTTACACTTAAATGATTTTCATTACATAAGACCTTCCTTGGTCTAGGATCTTTTCCTTGGATTAGGGCATCAGCTAAGATAATTCCCAAGTTCCCTATACATAAGAAATTGTACTATTAGTGGTCCCTTTGTATGAAATTCATTTTCCATTATTGAAATATTTATTTTTCCTTGGTAATTAGTTTCTTTGTTCCTTTACTTTCCACACATGAAATATCTTCTTGTTCCTTTGATACATTTCCCTTGGTAGTTCTTCCCATATTATCAACATGTAGGAAATTAAATTTTTTTCTTCTATGGTATTAATTAAATTCAATTTTTCTATTGTTGTGTGTGTTTGGAAAATCACCCAATTTGATGTTTTTAATCATATATCAAGATAAATTTATAGGAATAATCAAAAAAAATTCATTCCATCTCCCATTTGATTTGGCTACTCAAGATTATAATCATTTCATTATACATCACATTCATTGCTCACATGATTCCTCTTAGTTCCATATAGTGTCTAAAACCAAAAAAAAACTTAGTGTGAGTATCAAATATCAAAAATTAGGGTAAAACATCATAGGATTATGAAACTCATTCTTATGATGTCCTAAATTATGACACCAACTTTCAACCCATGACACTTTAAGTTCATATCATATCACTATGGATTATCATCTGGTGTCAAAGTTTATATCCTTTCATTCATCATATTATTTAATAAAGAAAATATGAATTAACAAAAGAATATCCCTCATGAGTGTATATCCAAGTGTGCAGTATTAGTTCTTCTTGTCATTCACTAGTGATGATAGATTTAGTACCCAATCCACCCCTTTCAGATTTATTTTCCCAAGGTCCATCTATAATATTCTTGCATCCACTTTCCAATATAAAAATAGAGATATATTTTCTTGGAAAACAAACAATCTATACTTTTTCAAGAATTTAGGATATTATTATATAATTAGACATATCTCAAGGATTTTCAAAGAATTCCTCTAATCCTGACCTCCAAAAATAACTAAACCCTACTCTGATACCAACTGTGGTGACCATATCATAAGAAACATAAATATTGCATCATTGTTTATGAATATGCAATAGATACCACAATTATACACACCCAGGGATCATAAAGGTTTAGAACCTTTGAAGAATGGATACATTATAAACTTATTTCTTATATGATATTCAATATACCCCAAAAATATCTTCATATTAGTACCCCTAAAGAAATATAAAAGTTAAATCCTTCCTTCAAAACCTGGGGAAGTAAAATATAATAAAGGTTGATATTGTGATCTTAGTAAGGGTAATCTTGGGAGATATTAATCATAAAAGAACATAAGATGATCATAATGGTATGAAAACATAATAAAGTGAATTTTATCAATATAAAAGATTCATACCCCAAAATTTATAGATAATAAACTCTAAAAATCAAGTCATATCTAGAAGCATGATCAATAAGGGTTTCAAACTAGAAATCATCATTTAAGATTCATAACATAGGCATGTGGCATCATAAGAATAGGAATTAATAATCCCATGAAAATAAATATTGGAAATAATTCTGACTCATAATCTTGTGAGAATATCTATAAGTGATAATACTCACACATAATAATTTGAACATAGACCTTCATAGTCATGTCCATACATAATCTTGTAAGCATAACTAGAAGAAATCATACTCAAACTTCAAAATGTGATCAAATCTATTCACAATCATATACATGATTATCATAATCATACCATGAGATATAAATATCACATTATCCAATTAATTTTATGGATATTATATGACCATCCATTAAAAAATCATAATTCATTCATATATATGAAACAAGGTCAGGAAAACATATATTATTTCATCATAGCTTAAACCATGAAAAATGAAATAGGTTTCATCAATATTTCATAATCATAATCAATAACCATACCAAGAAATAATAAGTATAGTATAATTAGATCATATACCTAGTGAAGTATAAGTAACATCAAAAGATATTTTCATAGATAAAAATACCTTTAAAATATCACAGGAACATTTCTTAAGGACAATAGACTTTTCATTTTGAAATCACTAATTTAAAAAATAAAAAATTATAGAATATTAGGAAAAATTATTTATAAATAACCATGTAATTTTTGAATGAAGAATTAAATAAAATATTTTTCATCATAGTGGTAAAATTCATTTATGTAGTATATGTTAAAACAAATATTTTGTTCATACATTTGGTAAAAATACCATGTTCATAAAAGAATAAAAATATTACATTTAATAATTTTTAAATAAAATAAAATATGGGTAGAAATGAATTTAAAAAATAATTATATCATTTTAAAAACATTTTTGAAAAATATTTAAAGAATATGTATATGGAGGAGAATGATTCCTGGCTAAATGAGGAGAAATATGGTCGCCTTTTCTTAAATACATTTTATCAACTGTTTTGAGTGCCAATGAGAATAAAATGGTATCATTACATGAAAATTATAGAAATAACCAGAGTATAGGAAAATATATGGGGTTTAAAGGATGAGGTTCATATAATTTCCCTTAATGGAAATTTATTATAAATAATCTCGAAAATAAATTACATTGTAACATAAATCATTTACCTCAAGTATCATCTTACTTTGTACACATTCAAATATCTAGTTTAATAAATATAGATTTATTATAAATATATTACATAAAATAATATGTATCGTTCATTTATAATTTCAAATAATTATTTTATCTACAATTTCTTCATTAAAATGAACATTTATGTGAAAACTTGTCTATTTTCTATGCATGTTTTGGTTTGATAGTTCTTGTACTTGAACCTTGGACATGGTTTAATCATATAAAGAATATTAACCAAGAAATAAGTATAATTTTTATTCATCATATACACTTTTATAATTATTCATATAAATTGGTGATGAAAAATGAATCACATCGCATCATAGGGGTGGTAATCCACACATACACACAAGTGATGTTGTCGTTTTCTAACAGATATAAAGGTAAGAAGGTAGATAAGATCATATAATTAAATAACTATAATTATTTCATAAAAAATATATATATAAATTATATATAAACATTATATCCATCATAATTAATATCCATTAATGGTGTTGAAAAATTACATTCATTGCTTCATCATTTGGTAGTCTTCACGTACACACAAACGATGCTTTCATTTTCCATTTCACAGAGAAGGAAATGAATAAAGGTTAAGACATTGATATAATACCATATAATTATATGGTTGATACTTATGTTATTATATCATAATTTTTATAACATAATTTAAATATTTATAAGAATAAATAAAATGAAAACACTGAATTATGAGTTAAACCTCTTCTTTGGACAACTCCTTTGGCATAAACCTTAACCCTTCTAAGATTGGTATTTTGATCAAACCCAGAAATATAGTATATTTTTAGGTATATTAGGAAATTAATTGGGTATTTATTTTCTGAGATAAGAGGATATTGAAGTTTGGATAATAGAGGATAGGTATTATCCTATTATAAGGGAGGGTGAGGACACACTGGGAATTTTTCAAAAGATTAAAATATATTAATGTCTTATTCAAACCAAATGGATCCAAAATGAATCATGTTAGAAAATGATATGATATTTTGATAAAATATGTCCATAAAAATAGGATTTATAAAATATTTTATGTCATTTTATCATTTATCATTCTAGTTTTAACATTGTTAACTCGTTTCAACTCTTACCATGGTAACTAACCATTTTTTTCGAAACTTACTATTCATAATGACCAAAAATGAAAGTTTCTTCAATATAAAATTTTGAAATTATGATTAAATTTTTTTTTTCAATTTTAACACATTTAATTTCTATACAGGTAGATTTAAATTTAAAAACATACCCACAAAATGCGACGAAAAATGATTTTTTAGAAAAATGCATTTTTAAACCCAAAAATGAACTTATACCAAAATATAGTATAATAATGATTAATATGTAATTAATTAAATTATTTATAATTAAATTATATTTTTTATGATAAATTAGGAAACATAAATAAACTTTTAAATTACTTTATTTTATGAAAAAATGACTTTTTTACAAAAAAACTGTGCATTTCACTATTCACTTAAAAATAAATATTTTTAGAAAAAACCCAAAAAATCACCATAATATAATATTGAAATGATTATTTAATAAATTGTATTCAATTAATCGAATAAAATTTCTAAAATTTTTACAAATTAATTATAATGTCTATACATAAAATGTAGAAAAACCCATTAAAGAATAAAACATATTTTTGGAGTATAAAATAATTGTACTAAATATTTAGTACTTATTTATTATGTATTAACCATTATAAATATTTTTTCATAATTTGGTTAATAATATTCATAAAATTATTTCCCATGGATAGGGTATAATAGTATACTATATAACAGCTCATTTAAACTTGAGGTTTGTTATAAAACAAGCTATCAAATGCTTCAAGTTTATTTCAAAGGAAAAATATAAATGTAAAATCACAAGGTATTACATTATCACACCTAATGTAACTATTTAATTTATTTATATTAATTATTTTAATTAATTTTAGAGAAATTTAAATTTTTATAAGTTTTGGAGTTTAGTTTTTCATTTGTATGGAATCTTTTCTTCAACACATGGTTCTCCCTGCACATTTTAGGAGAAACCGTGTGATGGGACCATTATAGGGTATTTCCTAGTTCATTTTTAATGTGAATGGTTTTACCTTCATGAGTAGCATGTGATTTGGGATAACTCTTAGTAGAAATTGTGTAGCTTCACTCTTCTACAAATTTTTCCTAGTTGCGCATAATTAGGCAGGTCGTGCGACCAGCGTGTGATATGGAACTGGAATTTGATAGTTAAATTTGACATTATTAGAAAATTTTTAGTAAAAACATGTGAATTAACTAGTTTAAATAGTAACATTGTGTTTTCTTTTGAGTGGATCCCATATGGTAGGCACATAATGTACCAAATTGTGCAACCAAACCGTGTGGTGTGCCTATGTGTATAAAAATTGGTTTTTACCCCTTTTCCCATTTATTAATTTTAAGAGGGTTTTACCTTTTCCCCATATCCTCATTTTCAACCAAAATAAGATCACATGGGTTTTCCCCTCCCTCTCCTTCGAGTTCAAAGATCCCCTACCTTTGTTACTATTGATTTCTCAAGGTAATCTCTTCTCATTTCTCTTGGTTTCCTCCTCCCTTATTTCCCTCTTCCCTATCACCTCAATTTATCCCTCAACCAAAAACCCTAGGGATGTGGAGTTTCATATTTAAGCTTTGGCATTTTTTATTCATTGTTTTTTTTATATATAGGTCTAGTATAGGGCACTTTGAGGATTTTGGGATCATTCTCTACTGCATGTGATGAAATTCGTGTCGATTATCATTTAACGGAGATTGTTGATTTTGTAATTTTTCTTAGAATGAAATTTAATTTAATAATAAATTATTTTAAATGTTTTATTTACCTAAATATTCCTATTTATGATGTATAAAATAAATTTCATAGAAGTTTGGATGGGTTTTTCAAATCGCATAAAGACTTTACTTAGTATTTCACGTGGTAATTGAAATGTGAATTTTTTAGAAAATATTGAAAGGTTTTTTTAAATAAAATGTATTATTTGAAATGATTTTACCTTGTTCTAGTCATTAAATAAAATAATTATATGTGACTTTAACACTTGGGATTTTTTAAATGAAAAAGTGATTTAATTTAAAAATAGTTTTTTAAATCTATTTGATAGTTTGTTTTAGAAAAAAATTTGGATATGAATTTCAATGGATTAATTTTAAAGAATAATTTGAATTAGAATTTAAAATGGCTAATAAATCACATGGAATTATGAGTCCATTTTCATTGAAGAATCATTTGGCACCTTGAATGGTTTTTCAAATGTTGTGTGTGTGTGTGTAAATCTATTGATCCCTTTGTTGAACAATTACCCCTAAGGGGGTCTTTTTTATTTCTTTGATATGAATTTTTTCATGAGGGGCATGTCATATACTTAATGTGATGTGTATGATCTTTGAAAATAGGATGTTTCTTGAGAGGGATTTAGAGGTGACGGGAATTTACTATTTATTTTTTAAAATTCATGTAGTTCTCCTTGATTGATTTTATTTATCACCACATATTTCTTAATTACATAAATTTGGATCTTATACATAATAGTAAAGGATGAGAGACAGTTAATACAGTTTCCTAATTAGATATACTAAATCCCTTGTGGGTATAGATATACCTAGGCTATGGGGGAGTGCCACTGGTGAGGCTATTTGAGGGAATTTGGTTGGTTATAAAGATGGGAATGCATCGATAGTCCTATCGATGGTTCCAAATGTAGTAAGTCTAGGATATCCTTGTGAGATGTTTAGGAATTTTATATGGTTTATTGGCTATTATCTTTGGGAACTTCCTCTTATTTTTATTCCCTAACTTGATTGGCATTGGGGTATTGTGTGTCATCTACTAGTATTTATGACATGATTCCTTAGTGTTTTATTTATTTTATGCATTTTTATTATTTATTTAAAAAAAATTATATATTTGAAAAAAAAATTATGAAGTGAATTTTGAAATTGGTTTTGAAATGTGTATTTTGGTGAAAGATGGTAATAGGCATGATAAATGGTTTTTTATATGTTGTTTTCATTTAAAAAGAAAAATAAAAGGAAACTTTGTAAATATTGATGGATGTTATATTTTATTTTCATAAGAAATGAAAAATTTATTTTTAATTGTATTTCAAACTAGTATAAAATGATTTTTCATTTTCAAGGAACTGCACAAACTCTATTTTTCTTACCTACTAGACTTAGTTTTGATCACACCGTACATACAATATTCTTTATATGTAGTTCTTATGGACTTATTTCAGATTTTTTTGGATTGGGTCCTTTCATTTTAGGTTTTTCATGTTAGTTGGATTGGGATGTATAGCATAAACAAGGGTCACATGAAGTATCAGTTTAGTTTTTCCATTTTTCTTTCTTTTTGGGATGTTTATGTTTCGATCTTATTGGCTCAGATAATTTTTAGTTCTGTTTACCTATTTATTATTCAAATATATATGAGATGTTTCTTTTCTTTTATATTCAGATTCATGTATATATCCTTTTATTTAATTCTACTTACTCTGATTGGATGTTTTATTTTGATGTGATTATATTTATATTAAGAGTGAAATCATTCCCATAGATTATGTTTTGAGAGCTTGGAACTAGTTATTAGCATGGTATGATTGAGAAAATGCTTTGGTTATGTCATGGTTTGGCATGGATTTCCAATGGATGTATTCTCCAAGATGGTTCATGACACGGACACAGTGACGATAAATATTTGGATCACTAAGGAAAAAAGGCGTGGAATACCCAAAATGGCCATTTTAGAAGAATACAATTGAATGCATTCTTTTAGAAGAAGTTACTATAGAATAAGAAGGATATTTTAAATCAGGTTTCTCTAGTTTTTACTTCTCACTGGATGGGGAACCTTCATTGGCACAAAGGTAAGTAGGGGCTCCACCCATCATGTGCTACCCTCTGAAATCTAACTCATCCAGATACGCCTCATCCACTAATTCATTAAACTAAACTATCCTAGATGATTTAATTCAATCACATATATCCATATGAAGACCCTTCATAATAATATTAGCCTTTATTAATCTAATTGACATCATCTCTAATGAAAATTTAATTTGTTCATTGAATTGGTCAACATACTCCTTCACCATTTTCTGATCCTACTAAATACCCTGGATCACTTCTAATTTCTACACCTTAAACTCTTTTGTAATAATCCATTGATAAAAAGTGGTATTTATGAACTCTCACAACATTCCATATTTCCATAGGTATGGATGACCAATTTCCATCAATCTAGACCTGGTCCCTTTATTGAACTCAAGGAAACTCTCACCCTCACGGCTTATAGAGTTTTTTGAGACCTGAAGATCCCTTCAATTTCCTCTAATCCCTTTTCACCCGATAGCATACATTGATCACCACAAAATATATTAAATGATAAAAAATGGTATGACTCCACTACTCTACTAGGATTCTAGGTAGATTCAACTATTAGAATTTACTTTCAATAATATTATGGGACATTTCTGGGAACAATAATCTAAATAACATAAAAACATAAAATCCAATCAAAACCACAAAAAAATCATAATAAACTTATTCTTTTAAAACCACATTAAAACCCATTTGAAAATAATTTCAAAATTTTAAATGTTCATTAATACATCCTTCACCCATTTTAAAATATAAAACTCATTTTAAATTTCTCAATTTCAATTTAAAAGGCAAATTTTCATTTTGAAACCAATTAAAAAATTCCAATGTCCCTTTTTGAAATCCCTAAAATCACAATTTTCCCTTAAAACCTAATTTTTTTTCACAAAATCCCCTTTATCCATTTTTAAAAACTAAATCATTTCTCTTCTTAAAACCAATTCATGCTAACAAAAATATGACCAATAATATTACATAACACTAATACTCCTTTAATAGTGACTAGTAGTTGTCCATGAATTGGCCACTTGGCTTAGCATAACATGTTCCAATCATGAAATCAACATTAGAAGTCATAATGAACCAGGTACTTAGGCTCCACATGGTTTTCTAGGTCATTAGAACTCATTGAGTAATGACAGTTCATCTCCCATTATAATCCCTCAAAATGAATCAGTATATTAAATAATTCAAAATACTAGAAATCATAATACAAGACTTAAAGCCTGATAACCCATGGTAGCTCGAGGCTTATGTGAGTAAGATATCAAGACACTCTCCCTACAAAAACCAATTGAGTTATCATAGTCTTACTATAATCTATCTAATATCTATAATAAGAATGGGATACTCCAAAACTTAGGTCATCTTAAGAACCCAGGATCAAATAGCATTTGTAATGAACCATCTCAGGATACCACCTAAACTATCACCCAAATCGGCTCTTTACTAACCTGAGGGGCATCACTAATCCCTAATAGATGTTGAAAAGTGTCAAAGTTGTCATGGAAAATTACTAGGGATTATTTCACCCAATAAATAACTAAGAATAATGGGCATATACCCAAAATCCCAACATGGAAAACCTATACATCATAGTCTCATACACAGAAGTAGTAAACTTGACCAACCAAAATAAACCAAACAGAACATATCAAAATAAACATTCAATTTGATATTAATATAAATGAACAAAAAAAATATTGATATTACAGTGGTTAAATTGTATTATAAAAATTTGATACAAAAGAAAACCCAAAAAATCCCAACATCATCTCTATGTGACCCCTAGGATCACCATCCATCCAAAATACTGACCAACACCAAAATTGATTACAATGATGAACCTGAACCTAAAAAGTATCTTGGTTCTACCATTTCTAAGTTTTATAAATAGTTTGTGAGCATAAATATATCAGTTGATAAGTACCATAGATTCTATACATTTCCTTTCCCAAAATAGACCACAAACACTTGTTTGGAAATAAAAGTAGAAAGTAGGTGTTTATTATTTTTAAGAAACAACCATGAGATTACATTAAAATAAACCCATTTAACTAAAATATTCTTATAGAGACACATTTAAAAGGTTACATAAATCATTACATTAAAAACATGCTTTTATAAATCACATTTTAAAAAAGAAAACACCCAAATCACACTAGAGTGGCTCAATGTGATCAAAAAGGTAGATGTCACTACATAACTAAACCATTTTCATAAAAATGGTAACCTGGTATAAGAGTGAGACTAGAGTCATAATTTAAAGAAACTATAAGTAGGATAAAAATAAAAAAATCAAATGTAGTAAATATGTAAGATATAAATAATCATGGGAAATCCCTAAACATCATGTGAGGAGACCCTAAATATACTTCAGTTGGAATCATCTATCATCCCTTTGATGATCATAATTTTATATCTATTTAGCTGGTCTCAACTAGTCTCACTGTAATTACACCCCTCCCCCATGGTCTCTAACACCATATGGGTTCTAGTCCGTCTCATCAGGACTAGATAGAAACATCTCTTGGCCCTCAATAAGACACCTAGGATCTCAAAACAATTATAGAAAAGGCGAGGTTTCGTAAAAAATTCACATATAACATCCCAAACATAAATAAATATAATCCAACATAAATGTTCATCCCACCTTCAAACACCATCCATGAAAAACCCTACTTTTTAAAGAGAGAGAGGTTCCATGGGGGTTCAAAAATTTTAAAGAGGATGTTTCAAGATACCAATCAGGCCTTAAGATTTAAAATTAGTTATGACTTTTCAAGGGAATATTTATTTTATTAATTCCATTAAAAAAACCAAAGTGCACATCAAGCCACTTTTTCAAAGTTCCAAATAGGTATCAAAACATACTTTAGAAAACCCCCCATTTTAAACCTTATTTTAGAAATCATTTGAAAGTAAATAAATCATTTATAGAAACTATGTTTTATTTAAAGATGTCATTATATGAAGTTTATATATGTATACATGTACATATAGATAAATACTTATCACTTGAATATATATATACAACCATAATGAATGATAAGGATCAATTAAAAAGGTATGATTCAAACCATTTTCTAAAATATAAGAGTTTCTAAATGAAACCATCAAACCACAAAGGAATAAACCCAATAAATTCACAATTCAATAGCACACACCAACACACATATTTTTATTAAATGAGGCCCATCATTTAAAAAACCAAAAATCCTTTAAAATAGACTCTTGGTAATTTTTAAAACCTCCTAGCATAAATGATTTCAATATAAGGCATACACATTTAGAAATATTGGAAATCTCCATTTTCTAAATAATCCTATAGTTCACAAGGATTTCAAAATTAGTTTATGAATCTAACAGCCTAATAATTTCAATTAAAGGGAATATAGAAATTAACCATCACTGCATGGTCTATTCCAAAAAGAAAAAGGATGGAAACACCTACCTTGTACATGTGTATATGTAATGAAACCCTCAAATGCAGAAGTGAAAGGGTATAAGGAACAAACTACACACCCTAACATAAAAAAGAAATAAAACACATAGACAACAATCACACAAGGGTTCTATAATAATCCACTCCCTCTAAAGTAACCCCCCCCCCTAGGACATTAAAAAATAAATATAGAAAATAACCCATGAGTATAGCCTCTAATAGGCCCCAAGTTAACAACTAGCGCCTAGGGTATAATTAAAATCACACATATGGGAGGAATTACCCCCAATATAGAATTAGGATCAGGATACATGATATTAACAACAACAAACAAACTATATAGTATAATATAAAAGAGGAACCAACCCCTCCTACAACATATGAATAATACCAAAAATACAAGAAAATTATCCAAGTGAATTCCAAAGAGGGAAGTTATAAACAAGCGATTCAGTAGTATCTCCAATATCTGAGAAAGTAATGTTCAGATCAGTCCCCAAATCCCACTTGAAAACCTAAAAATATTTTTCATATACATACAGTGTGAATAACATGTATACTCAGTTGGATCATACCCGAGGTCTTTTATGCATGTGTGAAAAGAGAATATTAATGAACCAATGAGTAAATAGTAGAAAAAACATGCAACTAAATAATTCATATATCTATCACAACCTCACCATGTAACTCTCACCAAATAATTCATCCAAGTATAATAACATATCATCGATATAACATAAGTAATAGTTCACTGAACCCACTTTCTCACTAATTTTTCACTCTCACTCCCAAGTGTCAAACACCATCTTCTCCCATCCCTTCTAGGAATATCACATCACATAACCATATTTAACTAATGTGGGTCAGGATTCATCCATAACAACCCCACCCTCACAAGTTTTGTCACTAGGTGATCTCTAAAACCAACATATTATCACTGGGTGATCTCCAAGACTAATCCAGTATCATCACTGCTATTGAAGGAGGAGTGGGGAAGAGGGTGGTAGTTATCCATCTGATTCATTATCATCCTAGATGTTGGGGAAAACACCCATAACCCAAATAATTTGTGGGATGGTGGGTTTAACCAAATCGAGTGGGCCATGTATATAAATAACATGAAAATACAAGATAAGTAAATAACAAACAAGCATAACTGGTGGGTTCATAACAAGAACCCCAATGTGTCTTGTGACATCACAAAAACTTCTCAAAACCTTTTCCACTATCCACTACCACCACGAATAAAACACACCACACAACCAAGCCACACACAATCCATATTTAATATTCCCTTTTTATTTAAAAGTCCTACCATTTCTAGAATTAATGATTTTCCACTAAATCTCAATTACTAATCCATTCCATTTCACATTAACATAACTCGTTATATTATTATTCAATTCATTTAATCTAATCCACTACAACAAAATAAGGGACTAAAGATAGTTTTTTTAAGTTTTATATGGTTTAAACCACCACCAAATAATTCTAATATGGTTTTTTAAAATGTTTTCTAAAGTTAGAGTCGTCATCTAACTCACAGTGGTTTCACACATTTAGTTTTGATTTATGGGAAGGGATACATAATGGTTTTTTAGTGGTAGTTATTTAATTTTTTTATGTTTTTTTTCAGGAAACTATCAAGGACTTTAAAGTGGTTCTAACTGATGGTATATTTAATAATATATAATGAACTTTTAATCCTATAATAATAACTTTTTTACATTATACAATGATGGTTTAAACCGCTGTTATATATCACTGCTAAAAAAAATAAAATCTATAGAAACAGAAACCCTAAAAATTGATACCAAATAAAAAAAATATCATACCATTTAAATTAAAAACATCACATTAACCCCTTAGAAATAATTTTAAAATCATAAATTATATTAATGAAAAAAACTCTTGAAACTAGGGTCATATATGTTAGGAATCAAATTAGGGTCAAAATAATTTTTAAAACATACAATTTCATTTAAAATGAATTCAAAGGAATTTTCACAAACACTTGGATTTCACAAATTTTTTAATTCAAAATAAACATAATAAATCTATTTAAATCCTTCATGAAAATTAAATAAAACATGTTAAACATTTAATAAACTCCTTATGGGTATCAAATATAAGCATAAATTAATAAAAAATAATTTTAGAACCATTAGGGAAATTCATGACATGTTAAATAAAAAAATCATATAAATACATACATAAATCAAGAGGAAACTCATCAAATACATAAAAAGGAAAAGTATCATTACATGGAAAACATAAAATAAACAATAAATAGTATTCAAATAATAAAATCAAAAAACATGAAATTAAAAATGATTACAATAGCCAAAATATTACCACATCACTACATGCCTCCACATAATCACATAATCCCACGATATATATAGACTCCTAGACTTCATTTTTAAACACCATCGCCTCTGCATATCCATTACACACCTCTTTTACATTTCCACTACACATCCTGAAAAATTGTTACCATGTTATCACCAAACATGTTCCAACACATAGAAAAAAATAGCATGAAATCTTTTACTATAATAATTTTTCCATAACAAGAAAACAATTAACTACTCTCCCATAATATCATTTTCCATTACTTAATTGATCCCTAAATAATTCTACAACCCCACTTTCATTTTTGAAACCATATAACACCCCCAATATAACAATCATAATAATAATAACATAATAAAAAATGCATAAAACCTAAAAATTATATATCCATGACTTACTTCTAACCACCTCATTATATGGTCCAATCTAACTCTCCCTCCAAAATTGAGCCTACAAAAATCCCTGATTTCATCACATAATCATGTGATGCACATCCCAACTCTAATATAACATTTAAGAAAAGGAAAAAAATCATCAAACTATAACTGGAGTCTTTACATGTAATCATTTAAAAAATAACCCAAACGGCCTATGAATGATGAGTATAAGGGAATATTTGGAAGACAACATATCAAATCAACTGAGAATATAAATTTCATGCAATTTAAGAGAAATAAAGAAATCCCCTACCTCAATCCAAAACATGGTTTCTCAATCCCCAGATCATTGTGTTGGTCTTTCATGGTTTTAGTAACACATCATCATCACTGAATCCAAATTATATCCTTATCATTACCCAAAAAACTAAGATTGACACTATATTTATTTCCATATCCACTTCCTATTACCGATACCTGTATGAAAATTTTCTTGAAAATTAAATAGTGTTATATATTTAAATTTAAACTTAAAACAAATAAATGGTTTTTTTTCAAAAGAATTATGAATTTTTGTGATTTACCTACTCACTAAAACTATCCATTTAAGAAATATCACCAAGAAAAAATCCATTCATCTTCTGATATAATTTAACCAATAATTCTTCTTACCAATCACCTTCACATCTTGCATTTTTATATGACCCCCCTATTGATGGATTGTGATCCCCTATTGCTAAATTGTTCTTTACATTGCATGAAACTTCCTTTGAGAATATTGAGGTAGGAAGTAACTAAAACAAGGAGTATATGATTCTGAAATCCTTGGTGACTTTATAATGACCTCGTATGGTAATGATCTTGAACCTATATCACACATGTGACTAGTATTATCCTTACCAATGACTTGTCAAGTTCATAGTCCAACTTCATTGGAAGGATCATTCACATAACTCCTATCATATTTTATATGAACATCTAACCAAGGTTTCTTTTGGGAGAATTGGTTTCCTAAATTCTTTGACTCCATTAAACAAAGATAAATCAACAATTTAATATATAAAATATATAATTTTATCTTATAAATATTTAAACTAATGAAATATTTCTATAGTCAATATGTTTCTTGAAAAACACTTTGAACCATTGGTGTGGGGTATGATTTGTTTATCTCAGCTTGATGAATATTTTATTAAAACAAACTAAAATAAATAAAATTTAATTTAATATTAATTTATGAAATGTCATCTCCTTTTCATATGCATGTATATATGTAAAATGATATTAATATAATAATATATTTTTCAATACCATGTTCTTCTCATGGAAATGGCTATCTACAAACACCTTTCACTACTCTCTAGGTACCCCTTCAGGTACCTTATCATACTTATGTTGAGTGGTCAATGATATATCATTGAATTCATTCCATAATATCCATTTAAAATATTTCCATTTCTTACCCAAATTTTTCAAAATCTAATTTCATGTGATAAGATCAGCAATGATAAATTGGAATAACATATGTACAAAGATATTAATTTTTAAAATATTAGTATTTAATTAAATAATGGAACTTAGTTGATTCATAATGTATTAAAATTACCTTTATATGGGAATTAGTACTAAATTCTTCCATGATTGAGGAATATACCTCTAATCAGAATATATAATTAGAAGGGTAAACAGTTCAGTTTCTAACTGGCCTAGAATTTGGATAAATAATCCTACAGTATCATATGTGGGGACCCCATAACAAACATAGGGGACAACTATCTTCAATACATTCAGATTCCAAACATATAAAGTATTTATATTTCTCTTGGTAGTAAAATATTTTTCTATATTTTATGAAAAATAGTTATTCATATAAAAAATTTCAATAACTTTATCCATAATAAAATTTATACCTATAATCATCACCCTCCAATATCCTCATGAAGAAAAAGGAGTTACCACATGTTCCCTCATTATAGAGTCCCTGAATTCTGAACCTACTGAATCAAGAGTCAATGGGTTATATGTCAATGATATGGAGAACGAATCTAATACATATGTTGATGGGAGGGAGATGAAGGGTGTGGAAAATGCTAATGGGGGGAAGATGGAGGGTGTCCTAGATGCTATAGGAAGGGATCCCGATGGATCATCAGGTGTTTGTGTGGTCATGGGAATATCAACTGAGAGTCAACTAAGATCATTAAAATACTTCTCCCTTGGTATTCCTATCATTTAAACAATTAAAAATAACTTCAAAGAATATATTTAAAAAAAAATTTAGAGAAAAGAAATTTAGAAATGGTAATAGATGCACAGTACTGACAAACATAATATACAATGGTATGATAATGAATGATTGTACATTCAAACAAATATAACATTTAATTTTAAAAAATTAAATATCTCATGTATAAAAATCTATTTAAATATGATAATAGATATAAAGTGACATAAATTAATAACATTTTACATAGGTGATTGATAAGTTAATGTATGACTACAAAAACAATCATTTTTTTCCTTTAATCATGTATTTATCCTAATCCATAGTTACTTAATCTATTTCACCTACCCTATCAAGACTAATATTTTCAATATCATGATGGAAAAATAATTCAGTTTCATGTTTTTTATGGGATTCAATTTCAGAGGTCAAATCTTCCACTTTATCACCCATATCATACAAGTATCTTTATTTTATGTGAACAACTACACTCCACCATTCATCCATAACTTCTTCCAAATAATTTACCATTTTCCCTTGTGATGAGAAGATATACAGATCATGTAATTCATGTTCACTGAAATCCATCAAGTGAAATAAGTTCATATGATTAAATTACAAGGAATATCTTTTAATAACCCTAGTAATATTGACCCACTTTCATTTGATTAAAACAACTAAAAAATGATCATAGTAGTTTAATTTGATAATATAAATCAATTTTCCGTAATATCTCGATTCAGAAACTATAAATATACCAATATTGTGTTTTTCAAACCCTCTTCCCAATTTACTATGAGAAATTTGAAGCTATTAACATTATATGCATCAGACTTTCTTTCCTATTTTAGAGGACCTCAAGCCAAAAATTTCAAATATTCTAAAAACTCATCCCATGTATTATTCATGATCTAAAAAAATTAACATACATTATTAGATTTAAAAAATATATGTTCCAACCTAATATCCATATTGATTGTAATATTTAATAACTTACATGTTGTTCAAATCATTGTAAAAGCTCTTTATTAACAACTTTTGTTATATATTTCTCATTTCATGTTCGGATTCTCATTTGTTTATTTGTTTGTATCCTAATATTGTCAATATATGGATCTAAAAATTTTTATTCAATATAATATATCTATGTGCATGTAATAATTCCATTTTTGTTATTGTAATATTTGAGATCTTCTAAAATGATCATCCAATAGTAGGAAATATTTTCTATTTCCCATGTAGTTGAGATTAAGTCGATATGTCATCAACACTTCCAAATCAATTGAATATTGTCTAAATATCATCTAAGTATCTAGAACAAAAGTTAAGACACTCGTCTAATAAATACCCTTCAGTTTGAGATTTATTTTTCACATATGATTTCAAATAACCATGGTATCGGTGAAAAAAATAAATAAAATATAATTATGAATTTTTTTAAGTTTCAAAAATTGTTTGATTAAGATTAAAAACATATAAATAAAGTACCCCTAAATTGGATACATCCATATATAATGTACGAGTCCTCCTAATTTATTTTCCTAGACCAAATGCAATGATAAATTCATCATGATAATATAAATGACGGAGTAAATATCATCTCCATTTCCCAAAGTGTAAGTAAAAATATATCCTAAAGGTTTTAAAGATGAGATTATTGTAGAGTTTTATCATATAGTTATCTAAATAATGTGAAAAAATATATTACAACTATAATAACCTTTTCAAATAATAAAGTATGTAATGCCAATAATAGTAACTGATATAACAAAATATGTGAATCATAACTTTTCAATCAATCTAACCTATGATTATTTAAGTCAATGCACCTAGAGATGTTACTTAAATACCCATCAGATACTTTCAAATGTTTTAAAATTTGAAGTAATGTATCTTTATACCTATTTTTCATTACAAAAATTTCCAAAGTATACCTTTAATTATCATTTATCCATATATCACCCTTTATATTCATTTTTTGTAAGAACTTATGAGCATTGAGATGGTCCTTATATTTTCCATGCTCATTAAATATTGTGAAGATCAAATTGTCATAATCATTCTTCTCAATATGTATAAAATCAATATTATTATGCAACAAATTAAATTCCCAATATATAATTTTTAAGAATATACTTTTTTCTTCCATTGTTTCATTATGATTTTAATTGTTAATGCACTTTGAACTCATTTACCACTATTATTCAAATGATTCACCTTCCCAAATTCTGTTTCAATATTTAAAAGTTGTGCTAATATTTCAAAACCTATCAAAAAAATTGGAGTTTCTCTCTATGATCAATATACCAATTTAATTTTGAATTGTTCAACCAAAATTTATGAGATTCATCGAGAAATCTGTGATGACACAATAAGTACCATTTTTTACTCTAAGGTAGTCGTTTGGGCTAAAAATCAATGTTACAAAAAAGAAAACCCAATCCAATGTAATAATTTCAAAAAAAATAAGTTCCCAAGTCTAACGAAATCACTAATTGTCTATATAATAGCACATGCATTTTGAACATTATTTTAGAAGATGCATTATATGAATCAACAATGTTTCTCTATAAATATTGTAATTCTTCAATTAGAGGCTTAAAGTATACATCAATATCATTTTCAGAAAAAAAAAATCCAGGAATAATCATCAAATGGTAAAATAATTTTATTGAAAGCACATCCACAAAGGTATATTTTAAGGGATTAAAACAAATGAAAAAATCTTGTAACTTATACTGAAAGTCCCAATTAGGTTTAATTTATCAAGAGATAATCCCAATCACATGTTACAAGGATCAGATGAGAAATATATATGTAATGAATAAAATTCCTTCCATGATTTTGAACCTATTGGATGTTTCATTAACCTATCATTTTTATTATCTATAGAGTTCCACTTCATGTTATCAGTGGTTTTTTATGCCATGAATAATATTTACAATTGAGGTTTCAAAGGAAAGTAATGAAAAACCTTTGTAGGTGTGTTATTTTTATTCTTATTCATAGTAGTATAATGATTCATACTTCCAAAATCACACATTGACTACAATCTAGAAGATGAACATTTTTTTCAATCCTTTCTACTTGAATCCTCTCCCTAATAATGCATACAATCATTGGGACAAGCATCTATTTTTTAATAATTCATACCAATACTGGTAAAAACTTTTTTCATATCATAAAAAGACTCAGGGATATTAGATTCATAAAATGTGTCACATGAAAATTCTAATATCATGGACACCTCATTATTTTTAATTCTTAATGGGTATTTGATATGGTACAACATTAGTAGAAAATAAAGTTTTGAATATTTCATACATCCACCATACATCTCTTGATTTCGATCATCAACTAAATCATTAAATGCATTTGTCTTCTTGGTGAATTTATCTCTTACATTAGTCTCTACAGCATCAAGTGGAGGATCCAATGGTATGTTATGATCTTGATATAGTTTTCCTATAATCCCAAAACCATCTTTTTCATGTTACTATTTATAGAACTATAAATTGGTTTTTATGATATGTTTTTATGTTGATGTTTTTTCCATGAAATTTTGAAAGCATTATTTATAAGTTTTTTCATTTTATTGTCCATTATCGATGAAGTTGGGTGCTCATTCTGTTGACTGACATCAGTGCTCAAAATTTCTATAACGTTTAATTATCCAAGACAAATCCAGCACAAATATTGACAAGGTAATTGCTTCAATATCAAGTGTTCATAAACTTCATGTCTCTTAAACCAACTTCTAAATTTACATTTAAGTCATGTACATCTTATTTTCCCATCAACAAATCTATTAGAAATTAAAAAATCTAAAAACTCTTTCAAACCCGTAGCATACTTTGGTGTGTTCCTTGATAATGTGACCCAAATTTTATCTGTATATCAAAAAGTTCCAACACTTTGTTAAATAAAATTAAAAAACATAATAAATATAATTTCATTTAAAAACAATTACTAATTTATTTAAAATAAACAATATAAAATATTGTTTATGATTTTTAATTTGATTATGTTTTTGAACAACATAATTTTTTCTTAGATTTAAATTAGAATATATATAATCCATCAAAAAATTAAATATTTCCTATAAGTATGCTTAATTAATTTCAAATGTAAAACAAATGTGATAGTGAGATGTTAAAAAATTATCAAATAAATCAATAACCTTACAAAGGGGGATGAATAAGTGGTGCACTGGTAGGGGAAGAAGGCTACAGAGGGGAAAAGGACATCAAGGGAGACCATGAGGTTGAGGATGAGGGATCAAGAGTAGCGGTAAGGGCTCAGTGTCTTGGTAGTGAGGGCTTGGTGTATTAGCATAAAGGGGGAAAAGGTAAAGGGGGAAGTGGTGTGGTGAGGGCTTGAGGGGGTATTGAGAGGGCTCAGGGGCTCAAGAAGGAGCAGTGAGGGATTGGAGAGGTCTTGGGGAGAATCTATGATGATTTCTAGGTTAGAAACCATGAGGGATCAGTCGGGAGTATCTATAAGGAGGAAATAGAGTGGCGGTGAGTAGCTAGAAGGGGAAAAGGGAGCGGTGGTGAGCAACTGCAAGGGGAAAGAGAGTAGTCGAGAGTGACGTCAAGGGGGTCAAGTGGTGGTGGTGATAGGTGAGGGGGAAAGGGTTACATTAACAAGGGGGGAGTGAGGGATTAGGGGAGGGGGTGATCAGGGGATAGTGGGGGAGCGGTAGAGAGTTGTGAGGGGGGAAAGGACATAGTGGTGAGGGGCAGCAAGGGCTCAGGGGAAGGGGTACTCGATGGAGAGGTAGTGCTCAGGGGAGAAGGGAGGAGCAGTGGAAAGTGGTGAGGGGAAAGGGGTTCAAAGGTGAGTTAGAGGATAGGGATCAGGGGAGAGGGGGTACTCAGGGGAGAGGGTGTTGGGGAATTTTTTTTAAGTAATTTAGAGTATTAATCAATGTTTTTTATAAAAACACTGCTGTAAGTGGTTTCCTAAACCACCGTTAAATAGTGATTTTGGTGTAGTGTTCATCCCTTTCTTAGTCAAATCCATCCCATGATATTTCAATTTCAATATTTCAAATTCATTCCATGGATAATTAGGAAACTAACACAACCACAACACATTGCAACTCATTAAGCCACATCAATCAATGACCATCACAACACATATCAATCCATCACCAAAACCCAACCATATCACCATGAAAACCACAAATCACAACCATTGTACATCATATCACATCACAACTCATACCAGAAAATCATAACATTCCTACTGAATACATTCCACCTCAAACTCAGACACTTCTATCACTATTAAATCTTGACAATATCCACACACATCACACAAGATAACAAAGAAAGTGTATAAACACATAAAATCACATCTCATCTTCTATTTCTACCACAATTTCATATTCATATAAGGAGCTTTATCACATTAATTAATTAATTTCATGGGTATTCTCACAAAATTCCATATATCCACAGGCAACTGATTCATTAGACATATATAAGTTCTTTATCCTTTAATGAGTTTTGATTTCAAAAAATCAACACATATAGGATTTAAAAAATCACATAAATTTCAACAAAAATAATTCCCGCAACAATGATGATTTTCATCAGGATGACTAACATGGATATTCCTTTATGAAAAATCACAAAATAAGTAAATGAATTATGAGAACTCCCATCCCCTTAAATTTTAGATTAATCTAGTTCATTATCCTAAATAATTCGAGCATTACTATCCACCCATTGGATTTAAAAAGCATGATATCCTCACACTACACTTAAAAGGGAAGGGAATATGGATCACATACCTCAAAAAAATTCTTCCCAAATCATTGAATAAGGATGGAATGAATAATGTACATCCTCATGGCTTAGATCACACCAATTATAAACTCAAAACCTAGAAAAAAAACACCCTTTATTAGTCTCTAATCACTACATCACACAAACCATCCATATCCCTGAGAAAATTATTATATAGAAATAATAATAGGGGAAAGATAGAGATGTAAATGTGAGGAAACACCTCAGAATGTCCAATTATCAACCTTCATATTCCAATAATAAAATAAAAAAATGAGATGGTGAATAGCCTCCTAAAATTACTTAGAAGTCATCCAATTATTGATAGAACATACAATAAAGGAATATAGGGTCCAATTGGGATCCATAATTTATAGTAAATAAAGAAATTATAAGATCACATTGTAACACCCTACACCACAGCATAAAGATGTTGACACAAAACAAAGCTATAGTGTAAAAAAAGGGACCGCGCCGCAATGGAACTGGTTAAAACTCTGTATGAAAAATGTGTCACATTATACACCATAGATCTTATAAACAAAGAGAAGAAACACATTTAAAGGTAAGATCCACATATTAATAAAATCATCCTATGAAAGGGGCCACACCATAATTCATCTCCATAATGCATTGACACTGAAATCGAAAAAACCACTGAAACTCACATCTCCAAGAATCTACAAAGAAACCATGAATCCATGCCATGGCCTCATATCCTAATCAGGATCCATCATATTGGTTTACCCTCCACACAAAAAAATGAACACCTCAAGAGCAATACACTATAAGCACCTAGCTACTCCACAAACTCCTTTCACTAGCTGAAATTTTAGATGGAAATCCACCATCTACTCCTCAACACCCTCAGAACATTCCCCAAAACCCGTTAAAATCCCTCAAAGTAACAAGTCATAATTTTTGTACCATTATAATAGATACCTTTAAAATAATTATCTTCCTCGAGAATCAAAACCAAACCTAGAATATTGGGAAAAAGGGTCTAAACAACCACCTTGTGAGAAACCTATTAAGGATCTCCTTACAACTGAAACACTTCCACCATATAAAAAAACTAAAAAAATGTAAAAACACATCTCATAAAACATAAAATTTCATGTGTTAAATTATTAATAAAATAAAACAATCTATACTCAAAACAATTTGAAATAGCATAGGGTAATGAGAACATATCTACGTCTCACATTCCCAAGTACTCTCTTCCCAGTCACCATGCTTCCACAGTACACAAACCAAGTTAATGGTTCATCTATGCAGTATATTCTCTCAATAATATAGGATTTATACTATTTACTCCAAAAATATCTCATCATTTGTGATATCCAACTATACTAATTCGATGACATTAGAGTCATTCAGAAGATATTGATAGATCTAAGATGCATGGAAGACGTCATAGATCCTATCCAACCATATTGGGAGTTCCAACTAATATTTTTCCTTTCCAAAACACTCAAAAACCTTGAAATTCCTGATGGTGTGTAGAGAAACCTTACTCCCCCAGCAAATTTTATGTCCCCCCGATGAGGGAAAATTCTTAATAACACATTTTATTCAACCTCAAACTCTAGGTACCTCCACCTATGATCATAATAGGCCTTATTGTGGTCATAAACTTCCTTTATCAACTCTCAAACCATATAGATCTTCTATTTCATTTCCTACACCATATCAGGACCAAGAACTATTGAATCCTTAACCTTGGTCCACTATAACAGAGAACGAAACAACTATGTATAAAACACCTCAAATGGAGCCATAGTGATGAATGAGTGATAGATATTATTATAGTCAAACTCAACTAAGGGTAAGAAATTTACCCAGGACCTGTCAAAATCTATGATGCATACCCATAGAATATCCTCTAGTTCCTAAATGGTTTATTCTATTTATCAATCCATCTAGGGATGAAAAGTAATATTAAGGAGAAATTGGGAGCCAAAATAATGATGTGATCCTCTATAGAAGAATGAGGTTAAACAATGATCCTGATTTAAATGATGTTCCTTGGTAACATGGTAATCCTAACCACATCATCTATATATTACTTTTCTAGAACATATGTGACACTCGTGTCTTAAATCACACGAAAATGAGAATACTTTGTCAGATGATCCATGATCACCAAAATAGTATTAGATACTTGATAATCTAAGATCGTATATACATTTTGATGTCATTTTAGTAAGGATTTTCAATGATTTACTCGATAATGCACCAAGTATGTGTTGTTTATTGCATAAAATAGGCTTTATGGTTTCAAAGAAAAAACTACAAAAAGTAACTAAAATTGGATTTAACATGTCATGAAACGTCATTACATGATTTATAGTATCATTTCACAACATGTTGTAAGCCAGGAAGCCAATTCATGAGTAATTTGAAGTCGTGAATCCATTAAATGATGTGATTCACCATTAAACGTCATATAACCTTTGAATTCAATTAATTATTTCATGATAAATCTTGGATGAACCTACGTGCCATGAGATCCATAAACACATTATGAAAGGAGTCAAATTTCAAAATCTTTGGATGAGATACACACAGATTCAAAAATCACGAAAGGAAAATCAGTTCAGAATTACACTACATGAAGAACCATTACACATCATGTAATATCCCAATATTTACCTACATTAGGCGCACCATGAAGATAACGGATGGCACTTTCAATTTTCTCTCATTTTTCTCTCAAATTCACTCTCAAATTTCTATTAACCCTCTCCAAAACTCGAATTTCTTCATGTATTTTAATTTTTTTACTTTAATATAAGCATTGTGGGTCAATATCAATGACGTTATTCATCCCTTTTTGTGTCTCCAAAAGAATTTAACATGTTCCTAGACTTAATCACCAAAGTATAATGAATACATGATGTGCTTGTTCTTATTCTTATTGTAAGTAATCAGTTGATTGGAATTGTGTTTTATTTGAGACTTATATTGATTTTTCTTAATTGAATTTTTCCTAGTTGGATAATTTGAATCATTACTTGTTTTTCAATCATTTAATCTCAACCTATGTTGGCATGTTGATCATGATTTCAATTATTTATCTATTTGTAATCGATTCTACCATGAGTATCTAAACTGATTAGGTTAGGGATTGAGAGTAGGAGTGTATGAATCTAATTAATATTCAATTATTAACTTGGTAACCTTGAGGATTAGTAATCAAGGTAAACAAAAATTTTCTATCCAATTCACTTTAACAACCCTGACCATAGGAAGTTTGGATGAATGACCATGTCTAGATTAAGTTTAATAGGCCATGACCATTATCCTATGATACTTTCTTCTATAGGAGCTAATTTTAATGAATCTTGGTTGTAGTTATCTCTAGACCAAGGAATATTTTCTTCCTAGATAGAGATAGTTTCTATGACCACAATCAACTAGTGACCTATGCTTGCTTCATAGCCTAAATTTTAAGATCATAAAAAGTTAGAATTAAGATCATCCTTTCTACTGAACCCAAAAATTGATCCTTATCCATTCTTTATCTCTGATCCTAAACCAAGTTCTCTTAGATTTAGTATTTTTTTCCAAACTCAACCATATTGAGAGGACTCCTACCCAAAAGGGTTCTGACCTTAGTTCCTACCAGCCAATCCAAGATCCTCATGGGACCGAACCCGCACTACCATAATACTACACCCTAGTAGCAAGTGTATTTTTGGGAAACATAAATATAATATGACCTCAACCCACATGAATTAAACGACATGTGTGGGCATGTCAAATTTTGGCACTATTTTCAAGGATCTAATTTTTTGTGCTTTGTACATAATCCTATGGCAAGAACCTGGGATTACCTATCCCTTTCCTCGTTTCCCTTTTCTTTTCTTTTCCTTTCTATTTTCTTTCGGACACCACTATATCCTTCTTATTCTTGCTTCTTAGTGCATGCATCAGGTCCCTCTGAATCATTCAGGGAGCCATGACACACAAGAATATCTTTTCCTCAGACCTAAAATTGATAGGTATATCTCTGCATGCCTCCATTCACAAATGGAAGACCACAGCAATCTTAAAGGTCTTAATCAACCAAACCCATCCAACATGCAACTGTTCATGAAAAGAAGCCTAAACATCAATAATTCACCATCATGGATTATGGATTTCCAACAATCCATGGAGCTACCCCAAGTATTTTGAGCCCTATTATTCAGTAACACGCCTTCAATGTCAAACCTGGACTAATTCATATGATCTAGAACATGTTCCACTTTAGTGGGATTCAAAGATAAGATACCCATAAACACATTCCAAACATATAAAAATTATGCAATACCTTTCGTAGCTAGGGATTGTCTTTTGATGTGATAAGACTCAGAGTATTTCCTTTCTCTCTGTGAGAACGATCCAAGGATTGGCTAAAAATTCAATCACCCAAATCAATCATTTCTTAGGATTATTTATCCAAGAAATTTAAGGAAAAATACTTTCCACCAATCTGCACATGGAAATTGTGGAATGACACCCAGAATTTCACTCAGGTAGATAGAGAGTGAGCATGGGAAGCATGGGATCATTTTAAAGAACTCACCCAAAAGTTCCCACATCAAGGACTCGACATATAGATCCAGATCCAGAGAAACATCAGAAAATGAATTATGATAAATCCCATCCCCTTAAATTTTAGATTAATCCAGTTCATTATCTTAATTAATTCAAGCATTACTATCCAACAATTGGATTTGAAAAGAATGATATCCTCACACTACACTTAAAAGGGAAGTGAATAAGGATCACATACCTCAAAAAATTCTTTCCAAATCATTGAATAATAATGGAATGAATAATGTACATCCTCATGGCTTAGATCACTCCAATGATAAACTCAAAACCTAGAACAAAACACCCTCTATTAGTCTTGGATCACTACATCACACAAAACATCCATATCCCTAAGAAAAATATTATACATAATGAATAATAGGGGAAAGATAGAGATGAAAATGTGAGGAATCACCTTAGAATGTCCAATTCTCAACCTTTAGATTCCAAAAATCAAATCAAAAAATGAGATGGTGAATGGCCTCCAAAAATTACTTAGGAGTCATCCAATTATTGAGAGAACATACTATAAAGGAATATAGGGTCCAATTGGGATCCATAATTTATAGTAAATAAATAAATTATAAGACCACAGTGCAATACCATACACTACAGCACAAAGATGTTAACACAAAACAAAGCTATACTATAAAGGAAGAGACAGCACTGCAATGGAACTGTTTAAAACTATGTATAAAAAACATTTCACATTATACACCATAGATCTTATAAACTAAGAGAATGAGGGATGTACATTTGAGTCGGCCTTTGATCAGTGGGTCTCTACGCCGCTTCGCATCTAGGGTTTCTCCTCGGAAACTGTTTTTCTTCCCTCCTCTGAAGAAGCTCGGTGACTTGATGTCGGCATCCTTTGGATCTCGTTCTGGGGGCGGTGTGGGTCGGATCTTCGGTGTGCCTCAATGGCGTGGATCTAGTGCGGCATGGAGGCTTCGGCGTGGTTTTTCATCCTCGGTGTGGCGGAGTGCATATGGTTGTCTCTAGGGTCAACGTCCTCTATTGTATTTGGCCTCGGCATGGTGGAGTGGATCCAGTTGTCTCCATCATTTCCTCAGAAGCTTTGTCGTGGATTGACGTCCTCGGCGTAGTTCTGGTTCTCTGGCCTTCGCTGCTTTGCGACGGCACGATCTACGAAGGCTCTGGCGTGGTCTTCTGGTGTGGCTCACCGTCGTCTCCTTAGTGGTCTGGGGGGAGGGGGATCTCTTTGATTCTGGTGTTTGGAAGCTTCTTGAAGGTTTGATGTTTGATGGTTTTCAATGATCTTGAATTTGGAATTTTTTGGGTGTGTTTACTTCGCATCGCTGTGCAGTGGAGGCACTGATGCTCGTGAAGGCTTCTGGTGAATGGTCTGTGAAACTCTTGTTGGTTCTGTTTGAATGGTGGAATTTTTTTGCTTGGATGATTTTTTTTCAAAGGTGGGAAGTCTATGGAACTAGACTTGACTTCATGGTACTTGCTTCAAAGGAGGATCCAGAGCTAAAGATCTATCTTTGTAGAGTTTTTTGGATTTTGTTGTTTGAGAGGGTATGGTGTCAGCCATCGGATTGGGTCTATTCTTTGACACAGGACACTTTTTTGTTGAATAACCTTGCAATGATGGAGAGCTTCATCACAATAAAACGATATGGAGGAGCATCCTCATGTTTTCATTCTGGTTTTGTTTTTTCTACCTTTTGAGTGTGATTTGTCCTATGTCTATGAAGTATGCATGGGTTTCACCCCCTCCATCCCTTAAAAGGGGGTTTTATCTTATAATAAAAAAAATTAAGGCCTTCGGGCAGTTGGATGGATGGATTGAAGATAAGGACCAAATTTAAAGGTAAGATCCACATATTAATAAAATCATCCTATGCAAAGGGCCACACCACAATTCATCTCCATAATTCATTGACACTGAAATTGAAAAAACCACTGAAACTCACCTCTCCAAGAATCTACAAAGCAACTAAGAATCCATGCCATAGCCTCATATCCTAATTGGACTCCATGATATAGGTCTGTCCTCCACACCAAAAAAGGAACACCTTAGGAGAATTACACTGTAAGAACCTAGCCACACCACAAAATCCTTTCACCAGCTGATATTTCATATGGAAATCCACCATCCACTCCTCAACACCCTCAAAACATTCCCCAAAATCCATTAAAATCCCACAAATTAACAAGTAATAATTTTTGTACCATTATAATAGATTCCTCTAATATAATTCTCTTCCTCGAGAATCAAAACCAAACCTAGAATATTGGGAAAAAGGTCTAAAGAACCACCTCATGAGAAACCTCTTAGGGATCTCCTTACAACTGAAACACTTCCACTATATAAGAACACTAACAAAAAGGAAAAAATACATCTCATAAAACATAAAATTTCATGTGTTAAATTATTAAGAAAATAAAAAAATATACACTCAGAACAATTTAAAATAGCTTAGGGTAATGGGAACATATCTACGTCTCACATTCCCAAGTACTCTCTTCCTAATTACCATGCTTCCACAGTACAAAAACTAAGGTAATGGTTTATCCATGCAGTATATTCTCTAAATAATCTAGGATCATTACTAGTTACTCCAAAAATATATCATCGTATGTGATATCCAACTATCCTAAGTCGATGACAATAGAGTCATTCTAAAGATATTGACAGAGCTAAGATGCATGGAAGACATCAAAGATCCTATCCAACCATAGTGGGAATTCAAACTAATATTTATCCTTTCTAAAACACTCCAAAAACTTGAAATTCCTGATGGTGTGTGGAGAAACCTTACTCCCCCAGCCAATTTTCTGTCCCCCCCGATGTGGGAAAACCCTTAATAACACATGGTATTCAACCTCAAACTCTAGGTACCTCCAATTATGATCATAATATGCCTTATTGTGGTCATGAACTTTATTTATCAACTCTCAAACCATATAGATATTCTCTTTTATTTCCTACACCATATTAGGACCAAGAACAATTGAATCCTTAACCTTGGTATAGTATAACGGATAACGACACAACTATCTTTAAAACACCTCAAATGGATCCATGGTAATGAATTAGTGACAGATATTATTATATTCAAACTAAACTAAGGGTAAGTGATTCACCCATGACCTGTAAAAATCTATGATGCATACCTATAGAATATCCTCTAGTGCCTAAATGGTTCCTTCAATTTATCTATCCATCTGGGGATGAAAATTAATATTAAGAAGAAACAGGGATCCAAAATAATTATGTGATACTCTCTAGAAGAATGAGGTTAAACAATGATCCTGATTTAAATGATGTTCCTTGGTAACCTGGGAATTCTAACCACATAATCCATATACTACTTATCCAGAAAATATGTGACACTCATGTCTCGAATCACAAGGAAATGAGAATACTTCATCAGACGATCCATGATCACCAAAATAGTATTAGATACTTGATAAGATCAAATTTTATATACATTTTATTTCATTTAAGAAAGGATTTTAAATGATTTACTCAATAATGCACCATGTATATGTTGTTTATTGCATAAAATAGGATTTCAAAGTTTCAAATAAAAACTACAGAAAAGAACCAAAATTGGATTTAACATGTCATGAAATGTCATTACATGATTCATAGTATCATTTCACAACATGTTGTAATCCATGAATCCAATTCAAGAATAATTTAAAGTCATGAATCCATTAAATCATGTGATTCACCATTAAAAGTCATATAACCTTTGAACTCAATTCCTTCTTTCAGGATAAATCTTGGAGGAACCTACGTGTCCTGAGATCCAGAAACACATTGTGAAATGAGTCAAATTTAAAAATCTTTGAATGAGATTCACACAGATTTAAAAATCAAGGAAGGAAAATCAGGTCAGAATTACACTACATGAAGAACCATTACACGTCATGTAATATACCTATATTTACCTAAAGTAGGCGCACCATAAAGAGAATGGATGGAACTTTCAATTTTTTATCATTTTTCTCTCAAATTCACTTTCAAAATTTCTGTTACCCCTCTCCCTAAACACTAATTTCCTCATGTATTTTCAATTTTTTACTTTAATATAAGAATCATGGATCAATATCAATGATATTATTCATCCCTTTTTTTGTTTTCAATACCATTTCACATGTTCCGAGACTTAATCACCAAACTATGATGAATCCACATTGTGATTTTTCTTATTCTTATTTCAAGTATTTAGTTGATTGGAATTGTGTTTTATTTGATACTTATATTGATTTTTCGTAATTTAATGTTTCATAGTTGGTTAATTTGAATCATTACTTGTTTTTAAATAATTTAATCTAAACCTATGTTGGCATGTTGATCATGATTTCAATTATTTATCTATCTGTAATTGATTCTACCATGAGTAACTAAACTACTTAGGGAAGGGATTGAGAGTAGGGGTGTATGATTCTAATTAATATTCAATTCTTAACTTGGTAACCATAAAGATTAGTAATCAAGGTAAAAAAAAATTTCTATCCAATTCACTTAAACAAACCTGACCATAGGAAGTTTTAATGAATGACCCTATCCAGATTAAGTATAATAGTCCATGACCATTATCCTGTGATACTTTCTTCTATAGGAGCTAAGTTTATTGAATCTTGGTTGTTGTTATCTCTAGACCAAGGTATATTTTCTTTCTAGATAGAGATAGTTTCTATGACCATAATAAACTAGTGACCTCTTCTTGCTTCATAGCTTAAACATTAGGATCATAATAAGTTATAATTAAGATCATCCTTTCTAATGAACACCAAAATTTACCCTAATCCATTCCTTATCTCGGATCCTAAACCAAGTTCTCTTAGATTTAGTATTTTTTTTCCAAGCTCTACCATCTTGAGAGGACTCCTACAACAAAGGGTTCTGATCTTAGTTCCTACCAGCCAATCCAAGATCCTCATGGGACTGAACCCACACTACCACTATACTATACCCTAGTATCAAGTGTATTTTGGGAAACATAAATATAATATGACCTCAACCCACATGAATTAAATGACATGTGTGGGCATGTCAAATTTTGGCACTGTTTTTAGGGATCTAATTTTTTGTGCTTTGTATGTAATCCTATGGAAAAAACATAGGATTACTTATCCCTTTCCTCATTTCCCTTTTCTTTTCTTTTCCTTTATATTTTCTTTTGAACACCACTATATCCTTATTATTCTTGCAGCTTAGTGCATGCATTAGGGCCCTCTGAATCGTTCATGGAGCCATGACACTAAAGAATATCTTTTCTTCAGACCCAAAATTGATAGGTATATCTTTTCATGCCTCCATTCACAAATGAAAGACCACGGAAATCTTAAAGGTTTGTATCAACCCAACCCACCCAACATGAAACTATTCATGAAGAGAAGCCTAAACATCAAGAACGCACCATCATGAATTATGGATTTCCAACAATCCATGGTGTTACACTAAGTATTTTGAGCCCTCTTATTTAGGAACAAACCTTTGATATCAAACATGGACTAATTAGTATGATCTAGAACATGTTCCAGTTTAGTGGGATTCAAAGAGAAGATACCCATGAACACATTCCAAACTTCCTGGAAGTATACAATACGTTTCGTAGCTAGGGATTTTCTCCTAATGTGATAAGACTCAGAGTCTTTCCTTTCTCTCTGTGAGAATGATCCAAGGATTGGATAAAAAGTCAATCAACCAAGTCAATCATTACTTAATATGATTTAGCCATGAAATTTATGGACAAATACTTTCCACCAATCCGCACATGGAAATTGTGCAATGACATCCAGAATTTTACTCAGGCATATGGAAAGTCAGCCTGGGAAGCATTGGATCGTTTTAAAGAACTCACCTGAAAGTTCCCACATCAAGGACTCGACATATGGATACAGCTCCAAAGATTCTATCAAGACCTCTAGTCAGCTATGCACATAGTCATTGATGTTGCAACTGATGGAGGACTAATTTTTAAGATTCCTGAGGTAGCCTGAGCACTTATAGATGAAGTCTCTCATAATTTCATCCTATGTCTGTGGACCACATCGGTGTGGTATCCACCAAGTTGAAGAAAATTTATAACTAGCTACATGAGTAGAATCCTTGACCAAAATATTGAATCCTTTCAAATACCTATTGCACCCCCCCCCTCCTACTTCTATAACAGAAGTTCAGTCATGTGAAATGCGTGGTTTCTGGAAGCTATATCAAGACAGTACAGAAACTATTAATGAATAACCAAATAAAAATTGTAATTATGTTAATCACAATCAGAAAAATAAATAGTTTCAATAGTCATAAAAATATTTTCTACAGAGTCTCATACAACAACAACAATAGAATAACTTGGAGTGTTACCAAAAAAGTAGTGATCAGGTACCTTTCAGGAATCAAGAACCACCAGGATATCCAAAAATGAATCTTGTTCCCTAACCAACACAATAAGTATCACAATAATCATTCCCTCTAAGGGAACAACAATAATTTCAACCCGCTCTACAAAGACCTCAAAAACTAGTTGTACCTCTTCAAAAAAATCTGGAAAATCTCCTTTCAGCCTTTTTCCAAAAGGAAGATCAGAGGATGACCCCCCAATAAACTAAAATACATAATCCAAGGGAATATATTAGAAACCTTGAGCATCAAATGGGTCACATATACAAGACCTTATCAGATAGATTACCATGAACTTTACCCAGTAATACAGAGATATACCCAATAGAATAGGCAAAGGCAGTAGTTCTGAGGAGTGGAAAAGTGCTATATTTTCATCAACCATGAAAAAGAGATGAAATAAAAATTGAGGAACCTAATAATATTACACCTTTAAAAGAGGAATAAATTTATGGGACCACTCAATTAATACCTCAAGAGGTACCACTAACCCAAAAACCCCAAACACATGATCATCCAAAAAAAATGTTTATATTACTCCACCACCCTATAAACCACTGCTTCTATTTCTAGAAAGAGGTAAGTAAGGAATAATTTAAGGTAAATACAATATGTTTTTGGAAATTTTCATGAAATTACACATCAACATTCTATTTTGGGAGGAAATCACTCAAATTTCCACCTATGAAAAATTCCTCAAATAGTTCCTTTCAAATAAAAGGAAAATGGAAGACCTAGGAGTCATCTCACTGAATAAAGAATGATATGTTGTTTTTTAGGAGGATATTACACCAAAATGAGATACCCATGTAGTTTCTAATTCCCTTACACAATAGTATAATGTAACTTTGGAAGATATTTATGTGATTTATGAGCTATCATCAACATCATGTTGATGAGTGTATTCCACAAGCTGGGACTAAAAGAGCTCAAACCAACCAGAGTAGCACTCCAATTGGCTGACTGGTCAATAATGTATCCCTGATAAATTCATGAGGATGTTCTAGTCAAAGTCATAATGTTTATTTTTCTAATTGAATTTCTCATTCTTGACATGGAAGATAAAGGATGTGTTCCAATCATCTTAAGCCGACAATTCCTAGCCACAGGAAAGGAACTGATTTATATGAATAAAGAAAGACTTATATTCTGAGTAGGAGAATAACAAGTTTTGTTCGATCTAGTAATGGTGGTACAAAAAATAGAGATTCTTTTTATTTCCAATTGATCTCTCTTACTAACCAAAGAGAAGGTTATGTCAACATCGAAGAAGAGAATGATGACATGCCCTTTGATGAAAATTATGAATATGAAATTAAAGGTGTAAACTATATATAACCTCTTACAAGGGACATTATTCCACCCTTTATACCATCAGTCATTCTTCCACCCAAACCAGAACTAAATCCCCTCCCCCATTAAACTTAAGTATTCCTTTCTAGAGATTGTTGATGCACTACCTATTATCGTTAACTTTGAACTGTCCCGGTCACAAGAGGAAAAATTGGTTGAAGTATTGAAAAGGCATAAATAGTCAATTTCTTGGGGAGAGGATGACATTAAAGGAATCAAAAAAGATTTATACACCTATAAAATTCTTCTTGAAGAAGTTTAAAAACTCAAATTTCAACCATAGAGGTGGTTCACACCACTGATGAAGGTGGTTGTTAAAAAAGAGTGATGAAACTTCTAGATGCTTGAATAAAATTTTCGATATTTTATAGTGATGGGTGAGCCCACTATAAGTAGTTCCTAAGAAAGGTGGTCTCACAATTGAAAACAATGATAAAGATGAACTAATCTCAAATTGAACCATCACTGGATGGTGAGTATGTGTGGACTACAAAAATCTGAATATAGCAACCCAGAAAGATCATTTCCGCTTAGCCTTTATTGATCAAATATTGGAGAGACTCACAAGACATGAATTATATTATTTCCTAGATAGATATTTAGGATACAATCAGATTGCAGTCAACCCAGAAGATTATTCAAAAACAACCACTACTACAAAACTGATGTCTAACAGCACTGGTATTTATCAGCACTATAAAAAAAGCACTGATAAATGGAATCTTTATTAGTGCTAAAGAAAGTGTTGATAAATTTAACATTTTATCATCACTTTTTTAGCGCAGATAAATGGTACCCTTTATTAGTGCTTTTCTATTAGCACTGATAAAGGTTACCCTTATCAGTGCTTTTTTAGCTTTGATAAAGTTCCGAATAAATAAAATGAAATAATTAAATAAATTAAAATAAAAATGATTTTATTAAAAAAAATATTACAAATTTTATTAATTAAATAATTATTGAAAAAAATGAATAAATTAATTATACATTATTAAATATTAAAAAATTATTAATTAGATAATTATGATAATTAATTTTAAAAAATTGTACATATTAAATATATAGATATATATTAATGTATATAAATATGATTTATATATTACAATATATTTATGCTCTTTACATTAAATTGTCATATATTTAGTGAATAATTGTTTATAATTAAAAATTAATATGAATTAAAAATACTAACTAATTTCATAGTGTAATGGACATATAATTGAATGTGTCATTTGATTTTTCAATTTAAGATAGATAAAATATGTGTTATATTGATTTCATATATACGTAATTAATTCATTTTTATATACAATGCACACACATAAAACTTTTCCATTTTTTCAATATTGTTATGGTGTACTTAAATTTAATTTATTCAATTTCACTCATTTTTAACATATATGCATATTCATGCACTTAAAATTAAATATAAATATTATTTTTCATAAATATTTCTATATTTAAAAATAAATAATTATAAAATGTTAATAAATATATTTACTATATTTATATTTATATATATTTATTAATTATATATATTTACAATTTTTTATTTATAATTTTAATTATAAATTCTTTATTAGCACTTAAGTAATAAGCACTGATAAAGCACTGATAAAGTTTAGGATTTATCAGCGCTAAAAAAACGCAAGTATAATGAATGTTTATTAGTGATAAAACTTTAGCACTGATAAATATTCCTTTTATGAGTGCTTATCACTTAAGAACTGATAAAAGGACTCTTTATCAGCACTTATTTATAAGCATGGATAAAAGTGTCTCGATCTATTTAAAAAACCCTAACCATTTCGAACTCTTCACGATATTAGAAGATTTCTGTATAAGCCACCCACTGTTAGCGCTCCTCCTCAATTAATCAAATCTTGAATCATACCACTCGATTGCCTCCAGTTTCTCGAACATCATTAGACATTCAATGTTCAGTTTCAATTATGGTTTCTAAAGTAGATTTTCTTCAACCTTGCGAGGTAGGGCTTGTGATTTTCTTTGTGTATTTTTTTTTATTTTTCATTTCTTGTTCGAAGATGTCATGAGTTATTTGTGGTCCAGTCCTTATATACTATTTCATTGTCTACATTTGTACCCTATCTTTCTCCATAATCTTAATTCCTAGTTTTTAATTTATATTGATCATTGGTTGAAAATACTTCCAATTATTCCTTATCTAGTTCTATATAGTGATCTTGGTCATTGATCCATGTTCAAGATTTAATCTTATTATTAATACTAAAGGTGTTATAATTACAGTTCCATTGTGAGATCATATGTTCCATGTTTATTCCATGGATTTTTTATGTATGTTTCCCCAACAAGGAATCTATAACATACTTCTTTTAGTGATTTTTAAAAAACTTAAGGTGGTTTATTAAGAATGGTTTAAATTTTCATGTTTCCTTTACAGAAAAATAAACAAAAATAATTTCATTATAAATATAAAATAAACAATTAATTATATTTTTATAAAAATCCATAATATCATTTTATATCATCCTTTATGTGGGTGGTTAAATTGACCCAATTAAATAACATGTAATAATTAGTGGATGAGAATTAATATGAAGTTAATTTTATTGTAATATATTTATTACAGAAGTATAATTATTATTATTTTGATTTTATTAAAGTGGTAAATTAGTATTAGGAATAGGTAGTTGAATAAGATAAATGGAAAAGAAATATAAGAAATTTTTAATTACATAAATGAAATCATATCTTATATTGAAATATTTCTTCATATTGAATAATTTGGGACATCCTATTGAGGCTAGGACATCTAAAAATTGTAATGGATAAAATTTATAAATATTATTTTTATCTTATATTGAGTGATCATAATTTTAGTTTTTGTTGTTAGAGGGTGGAGGAGGGGTTCCTATATAATTGAGAAGGAGTGACATTTTCTCAAATATTCATTCCTTAATGTGTGATAAATAAATATATACATATCATGTGGATCCAATGTGAAGAAATAATATATATGTTTTTTTGCATTACCTTTAAATGTTAAGGGTGTTTATGCATTATGGAAAATGAAATAAGTATGAGTTTTCTATAAATTTCACCTTTGAAATAATTCATAGGATAACACCATCCATAGTGGAGTAATTATTTTCTTAAACCCAATTACCCATTTTCATCTTACTAAAATTATTTGAAACAATCAAATGTTGAGTTTCCCTTATTATAATTTTCTATAATGATAATGAATATCTTATGTGTATTTATTTATTTATTATACAAAATTAATCTTTTATGAACCCAATAGGATGTATATTAATCAAAAATAGATTCACGCTAATCATTTGACAAATGAGTATGAAGATGGAGTTAAAGATTTCATCAATTTTTCAAGATAGCATGCATACGGCCCTTTTAAAATCATATTTCCATGTTTACATTGTTGTTATTCAATACAAATTAGTACAGAAGAGTTGGAAGAACATTTAATTTGTCATAGAATAGATCAAAGCTATAAATTTTGGACTAAACATGGGAAAAACTTAATGTGGAAACCGATTTGGGTGATACTGAAGTTTATGAAACATTTCATATGAATACCTTTGTAAATGATGATGGAGATTGCATGGAAGAAATGAAAATGGAAATTAAATATGTCCTTTGTGATTTTCCAAAGTTGTTTGAGGAGTTAAATAGTTGTTCCAAGAAACTATTTTATATTGGTTGTACTAAATACACAACATCATAAACTGTATTAAAGTTATATAATTTGAAATCTAGCAGTGGATGGAGTGACACCATCTTTACAAAACTACTTGGCCTCCTGAATGATATGATACCAGCAAAAAAAATAAACTACCCTTCCAAACATATGATGCTAAATGAATGCTACATTCAATGTTCATGGTCTCTAAAAAATACATACTTTTATAAATTATTACATATTGTTTCAAAAGTACCATGAATGGCTCATAAAATTCCTTAAGTGTGGCATGGATCGATAAAAGAAAATGAATCAAGTCCTTAGAAATATGTATGGTATTTTTCTATAATTCCATGGTTTAGAAGACTATATGGATGTCAGTAAAATGTGATACAATTAACATGGCATGAAGATACAAGAATTAAATATGGGAATCTACACCATCCAGTAGATTCTTCTTAGTGGAAGAAAATTGATTACGAGTTTTTTGAATTTGGAAATGAGCTGAGAAACTTGCATCTTTCCTTATCTACAAATGGAATAAATCCTTTTGGTGTACAGAGTAGTACTCACAGTACATGTCATGTCATGTTATTAAATTATAACTTTCCTCCATGGTTATTCATGAAGTGAAAATAAATTATGTTGTCTCTACTTATATATAGACCAAAAAAACCCAGTTTAGATATTAATGTCTATTTGGATCTATTGATCAAAGATAAAAACCAATTGATGTGGGGTATAGGTATTATAATGTATGATGCTCATAAAAGTGAAAAATTCAAATTGAGGTTCATGTTGTATGGAATAATAAATGACTTCCCTGATTCTTTAAATTTATTTGGCTATGTAATTAAAGGAATGTTGGGGTGTCCCATTTGTGAAAAACACATATACTTAGTTTAGTTGAAACATTCCTAGAGGACTGTGTTTTTAGGACATCATAAATTTTTACCTTGATGATATAAATTTTTATCCTATATGACATCATTCAATATTAATATCAAACAAGGTACAACACCATCTCTAGTAACGGGTGATCAACTGTATAGTAAAGTAAAAAATATAGACATTGTTTTCAGTAAACGATTTTCGAAAAACCTTACAAAATTAGGTTGGAAGAAGAGATCAATTTTCTTTGAATTGCAATATTTGAATTGTTTGTATATAAGACATTTTCTAGGTATCATTCATGTAGAAAAAAATGTATTTGATAGTTTTATTGGCATGTTACTAAATGTTCCTAGAAAAACCAAATATGGTATCAATCCTAGGTTGGACTTTATTGAAATGGGGATAAGGGAAGATTTGGCACTGGTGAAGGGTTGAAGGTGGACTTTTCTTCCTCCAGCAGCTTATACTCTATCGATACACAAAAAATTGCAATTTTTTCTTTTCCTTACTAGTATAAAAGTTCCACAAGGGTATTCATAAAATATCAAGAATTTCGTGTCAATGAATAATTTGAAGTTAAAAGGACTAAAATCACACGATTTTCATGTTTTGATGAAATATTTAATGTCTGCTAATTTTTGTTGCATTCTGCCACAAACTATATGACATACATTAACCTTACTCTGCTTTTTTTTTCAAAACCATATGAAATAAAGTTGTATACTCGGTGAAGTTTCCCATCATGAATAATGATATTGTAGTCATATTATGTGAATTAGATATGTTATTCCCACCATAATTATTTGATATAATGGTCCACCTGATGGTTCACTTGGTTAGAGATTTTCTATTATGTGGTCTTATCCATTACATTTGGATGTACCCCATTGAATGGTATATAAAGATTTTGAAAGGGTATGTCAAGAATATAATTCATTCAGAAGGTTGTATTGAAGAATGATATATTGTTGAAGAATCTATTGAATTATGTACCAATTACCTATCAGATATTGAAATCATCAGTCTCCCAAAGTCTTATTGAAATAAACTCCTTCTGAGTGAAGTGATTTATGGAAGAGATTTTGTTAAAATTGCCTTGATAGAGAAAGAGAAAGTATGTCATTACATATTATATAATAGTGAATATGTTGATCCATATATTGAATCCCACAAATAAATTTTTAGAGATTTGAATACATCAAAGGATTAAGGATGGATATCAAATAAATATAATCAACAGTTTATAGGATGGTTCAGAGATAAAATTTATAAGGAGTTATCTGAAAATATGAATTCAATGGATAGCCAAAGGATCTAATGAAAATGTTATATCTTACACTAGGTTTGTAATAAATGGTTATATGTTCTATATAAAAGAAAATGATGAATTTAGTACGATGCAAAATAGTGGTGTAATGCTTGTGGATGAATTTATGCACATATCTAGTTCCAAGGATAAAAAACCAATTTATGCAAATATTTCATATTTTGGCATTATCGAACAGATATATGAGTTTAATTATACAACATTTCAAGTGCATCTTTTCTGTTGAAAATGGTTTGACAATATAAATGGAGTGAAAGTTAATGAAATGGTATTTATGAAGGTGAATTTCAGTGTGGAAGGGGGAAAAGACAAGTCATTCATAATGGATTCACAATAAGTGCAAGTATTTTTTGTCTCTCATCCAATAAATAAGAATTAGTTGATTGTCCTGCTGGAAACTAAAACAAATATCGAGTCAGGTGAAAATTCAATCAAGGATGACCCTTTAATTGGGACATCACAATCATTTCATGTGGGTCCCAATGTAGATATTTTCTTGAACACTAGAAGGAACCACAAAGAGGGGATTTGGATTCTCGATAGAGGAACAAAATCATTAAAACCTTTAAAAAAAGAAATAGAGTTCAATGAGAAGGTAAAAGTGTTTTTTAATATATTATTTTTTTCCCTTATAATATTATATGTTCTCTACTACATTAACATGATCTAAATTAAATGTTTGACTAATAATGTAAACAATGTATTCTACACATGATTATTTTACCAATACCTCAAAAGAACAAACTATAATGAAGGAAACTCTTTGAAAAGATGTAAAGGTAATGTTACAATATACTTTCTCTATTTTACCAAAAAATTATATAATGAAATGTTGATTTAATTTTCATTATTACTTTTAGAGTTCATTTACTTTAGAAGATTTATATCCAAGTTTCATTCCTTTGAAAGAAGAGAAATGACGTTGTCTCTGCACAATCATAAAGGTAATATTGATGTTTTCATAGTAAAATCATTATCTATATAATTAAGGTATTATTTCATATTTATGTTTAATTTATTTATTTTTAGTATTACTCACATAATAATTTTTTTCTTATATAGTTGGATTATTTTTTTCTATTTGGGGTGGTATGTCCATATTTTATTCCTTTCTTCACCAAAACTTCCACATAATTCTTCTCCCTCAAAACCTTTTCACCCCCCTATAGTGTTGCATTTATTACTTTTTTTTCAAGTTATCTCCACTGCCTTTGTAGGAAGATAAAAGACACTGCCTCTGCTCAATTATAGTGGTAATATTAATGTTTTCACAGTAAAATCATTTTCCATTGAATTAATGTATTTTTTTGTATTTATGTTTAATTTATTTCTTTTTATTATTACTCAAATAATTATTGTTTTCTTATACAGGTAGATTATTTTGTTTGAGTTGGGGTGGTATGTCCATATTTTATGCATTTATATACAAGAACTTCCACACACTTCTTCTTCCTCAAAACTTTTTCACCTCTTTAGTGTTTCATTTATCACTTTCTTTCAAGTTATCTCCACTTCCTTTCCAAGAAGATAAATGATGTTGCCTCTGCTCAGGTATAGTGGTAATCTTGATGTTTTCACAAAAAAATCATTGTTCATCAAATTAATATATTGTTTCATATTTGTATTTAATTTATTTATTTTAGTATTACTCATATAATAATGTTTTTATTATCTAGGTGGATTCTTTTGTTTTATTTGGGGTGAAATATCCATCTTTCATGCCTTTCTACACCAAAACTTCTACAGACTTCTTCTCCCTCAAAACCTTTGACCCTTGTAGTGTTGAAATTTATCAATTTCTTTCAAGTTCCCTCCACATCTCAATCATATAGGTAATATTTATATTTTAATAGTAAAATAATTATCCATAAAATTAATGTATTATTTCATATTTATGTTTAATTTATTTATTTTTAGTATTACTTATAATAATTATTTTCTTATACAGGTGGATTCTTCTTTTTTTTTGAGTTGATGTGGTTTTTTCAAAGCTTCTCATGCAGTGTTCATAGTTCAATAGGTAAAGTTAATGTAAATCATAGTAATATTTAAATTTAGAAATTTTTTGTTACTTTGGGATGTGTAGGAATTAGTCGTACCTCAATCTGACGCACAATGTGACCGGTATGACTCCAAGTACTTATTTCTATTTAAAATTGACATTAATTTTAGTAAAAAGGACAACTGACATAATCAAAACTAATAAATCATATTCAAATTATTTAGATACTTTATTAAAATGATCCATAAGTCATTTTTGATGTGTAAGAATTAGTATCACCTTAATCGGATACACGATGTGCCCGATATTACTCAATGTGTTTGTTATCAGTTTAAAATTGACATGACTTTAAAAAGAGTCACTCAATGAACAATAAACAAAAATTATTGGATTTTATTGATAATTTATTGAATCGATTCATAAATAATTTTTGACATATAATAATCGGTCTCATGTCAAACTGATACACGATTTGATCCATATGAGTTAAAGTTCGTGTTTCATGTTTAAAATGGCATTTTAGTAAAAAGGAAAATTGATGTACTCAAAATGAAGAAAACAAATTCAAATTATTTTGATACTTTATTAAAACAATCCATGAGTTATTTGGAACATTTATGAATCATCCTCACCTTAATCTGATGCATGGTGTGACCGGTATGACTCTAAGTGTGTCTTTATTTAAAATTGACATCAATTTTAGTAAAAAAACAAATTGACCTACTCAAAACCAAACAAAAACATTCAGATTATTTTTTATAATTTAGTAAAATTATACATAAGTAATTTTATATGTGCATGAATCATCCACACCTCAATATAATGCACGGTTTTGACAGGTATGACTCCAATTGTGTATTTTTATTTAAAATTGACATCAATTTTAGTAAAAAGGCCAAATCACCTAATCAAAACCAATCAAACGCATTCAAATTGTTTAAATAATTTAGTAAAATGATGCATATATCATTTTTGATGTGTATTAATTAATATCACCTAAATTTAATACACAATGTGATTGGTATGAGTCAAAGTTCATGTTTCAATTTTAAAATGACATATTAGTAAAAAAGACAAGTGACGTACAAAAAACTGAGAAAAAAAATAATATTGTTTTGATACTTTAGGAAAAATATCCATAATTCATTTGGTACATATAGGAATCAGCTTCACCTCAATATAACACACGGTGTGACTGGTATTACTCAAAGTGCATCCTTTTATTTAAATTTGTCATCAATTTTAGTAAAATGTATAATTGTCCTACTTAAAACCAAGAAAAAAACATTCAGATTGTTTTGATACTTTATAAAAACAATCCATAAGTCATTTTTGATTATTAGGAATTTTATTCACCTCAATATGATACACGATGTGCTTGGTATGACTCAAAGTGTTCGTTATCAGTTTAAAATCGACATTTTAGTTCAAAAAGTGTTACTCACTAAAAACCAATCAAACGTGCTCAGATTTTATTGATAATTTTTTAAAATTATTTATAAGTCATTTTTGATGTGTAAGAATCTATTTTACATCAAAATTATACACGATGTTATTTAAATGGTTCAAAATTGCGTGTTTCTAGTTTAAAATGACATTTTAGTAAAAAAGACAATTGATGTACTCAAAACCGAGAAAACACATTCAACTTGTTTCAATACTTTAGAAAAATGATTCAAAAGTTATTTGAAATGTGTTGGAATTATCCTCACCTCAATCCGATGCACAGTGTAACCAGTATGACTCAAAGTGTGTCTTTTTATTTAAAATCGACATCAATTTCAGTAAAATGGATGATTGTCCTACTCAAAACCAAGAAAACACATTCGTATTGTTTTGATAATTTATGAAAATTATCCATAAGTCATTTTTGACATGTATAAATTCGTCGCACCTCAATCCTATACATGATGTTTCCGGTATGACTCAAAGTTTCTATTATCAGTTTAAAATCCATATTTTAGTTCAAAATATTTCAATCACTGAAAACCGATCAAAAGCACTCATATTTTCTTCATAATTTAGGAAAACAATTCATAGGTCATTTTTATGTTTAGGAATCCATTTCACATCAAATAGATACACTATGTGATCGAAATTAGTCAAAAGTGTGTGTTTCCAGTTTAAAATGATATTTTAGAAGAAAAAAAAGGATAAGTGACTTACTTAAAACTGAGAAAACACATTCAGATTGTTTTGATACTTTAGGAAAATGATCCTTATTTTATTTGTGACATGTAATAATCATCCTCACCTCAATCCTATGCATGGTGTGACCATTATGACTCAAAGTGCATCTTTTTATTTAAAATTATCATCAATTTTAGTAAAATGGACAACTGTCCTACTCAAAACTGAGAATACACGTTCAAATTGTTTTTATAATTTATGAAAATTATCCATAATTCATTTTTTATGTGTATAAATTATTCTCACCTCAATCTGATACACGATGTTCCTGGTATGACTCAAAGTGTATGTTATCTGTTTAAAATTGACATTTTAGTTCAAAAATCCTCACTCACTGAAATCAAATCAAATGCGCTCATATTTTCTTGATAACTTTGGACAATGATTCATAAGTCATTTTTTGACATGTAGGAATATATTTCACATCAAACCAATACACTATGTGATAAAAATGAGTCAAAAGTGTGTGTTTCCAGTTTAAAGTGACATTTTATTAAAAAACACAACTAACATACTCAAAATTGAGCAAACAAATTCAGATTATTTTTATATTTTAGGAAAATGATACACATGTCATTTGAGATGTGTTAGAATTAACTCCCCCTCAATATAATGTACGGTGTGACCATTATGACTCCAAGTGTGTCTTTTTATTTAAAATTTACATCAATTTTAGTAAAATTAACACTTTATCTTAATTTATTTCTTTATATTATTACTAAAATAAGAATTTTTTTCTATATAGGTGTGTTATTTTTCTTGATCAGGGGTGGTTTTTTCAGCAATAGCATGAGTCGGATCAGGATTAAAAGACAAAGGAACATTGATGTTCTTGAATGTATGTAATAATTTGTATTTATGTGATAGTATAAACTAATGATTGAAATGTCTATAATATAGGGTTTTTTATTGTGTTTTTTTGTAAATTTCATTTCATTTAAATCTTGTATTGAGACTTGTTTATGGATAACTTATGTGTTTTTGGTGCCGCGGTGGGCTGTTATAGCACATTGTAGTTGTGTTACAGTGTGTTGTTACAGCACACTACAATATAGCCCTTTATCAGGGCTTTTAAAAGCACCGATAAAGGAAACATTTATCAGTGTTGTTATCACAAACCACCTTCACTGAGATGATGGAAGGGGAAACATATTTCCAAAACCTACTTCTTCAAGTTGAAGGAGAGATAATGACCCCTGAGACCCACCTTCAATAGGCCCCGGAGTGGCGACTAGTACCAAGGGTATATAATCACATGTAATATAGAAGGAATTACCCTTTTTATTTAGTAGGATCGGGAGATAAGATATTAAATCCCAAAAAACACCAAATTTGGAAGAAAAAGAAAAGTCAAAACAATCCATTCCCATATGCATGTTCCAATAATAATGTGCTACAAAGTACAAGAAAAAATCCAAAGGGAAGTACCAAAAGAAAAGAAAAACAGAAACATCAGCGGTCCTGGCGTCTGAGATAATAAGGTTTGGAACGGTCCTCAAAGTCCTTCTAGAAACCTAAAACCAGTTTTATATATGTAGGGTGAGTATATAGGTATTCTCAGTAGGGAAAACTAAAATCTCTCGTGCATAAGTGGGGAGGCATTCTAATTCCTCATGAGAAAAGGATATAACCAAAGCACCTAGTACAGAAAATATTCACCCAAACCTCACCAAGGAACACTCCCCAAATAACGCAATTCAAGTAAGTAATAGAAATAACACATTGATGTTTGGGTACCCCACACCACTTTCTCACTGGTTATTGAAGACATCCTATGTGTCAGACCTCTCCCGCAATTCTCACCGCAGTCCCACTGCCATACCCCACCCGCACACACCTGGTCTACCACAACCACACATCCAACCCACAAACACCTGGGCCACAACAACCACACGTAACCAAACTCGCAGACACCTGGGACAAAACAACTACCACCACACCCGAAGACACCTGGGCCTCATCCCGAAGACACTTGGGAAACAACCTTCCCACACAAATTTAGGCCAACCACTACAACTACCATGCTCAGGGAATCATGGGCTATAATGGACCTCAGCCCATCACATCCTTCCCGAAGATTCTTGGGCTACTCGGGAAAGGGAACATAAAGGAGCTAATAACCAGCCACTCATAGGAGTGTTGGGAAAAACACCCTCCCCCATGAAATGGGGTGTTTGGCATGAGGTGCATAACTTGGGTGGGGCACGAATAAGAAACATAAGAACTAAATTATACATATGGGTAAAAAAGCACTCATCCTTGCCTAGGGGTTCCAAAACCAGCCTATACACAAACACCCTCGTTGCTATTTATTCATAAAAAGAATAACACCCACAGCCAAGTCACAACTCATTCCAAAAAAACAATTCCCCATTGAACCCATTCTTGTTATTACATTTGAGTGGTTCCATTTTAAATAATTCTTCACTACTGGGAAACTGACAGGCATAGCCACAAGCCAAGGAAATAAAAAAAACCAAGCAGTAGATTAAGCATTAACACCTAGTTCTCTTGTAAAGTCACAACAACAAAAGTGATATGTGAGATCCCTCGAAGTAATGGAACCAAACCAAGCCCCAATATATATCCCCACACGACCTCAAATCCACAAACCAACAAATTCACTACAACAGGGGATCTCATCCCCATCCATGTCACCCCACAAGAATCAAGAATAACAACCACACATATTACCAAAACAAGGCAAGGGAGTTTCCATATTCTATCGCACCACTCATTGAGTTCCTTCTTTTCGTTTGGTTAACTGGGGTGATCACACAATAATTCTTGTTCACTAGACATTCATTTAATCAACTGAGTTTACATGATTAACCAATTTCCATGTTATAGCCATTCAATCATCATATAAGATAGGGGTCCATTAGTGTGCAAGGAAATACCACCAACGACCATGATTTTCTGTGGACACAAGCCCATAAAATTCACAATATACAAGTAGGTGTAAAAGAGTACAACAGCATCATCAAACACACCCCTTAATTCTTTCAAATTCTGGTTATTATCTTTCTTAAGGTTTAGTTTCATCCATCCCCATAGAAACATTATAATACCCACCCCACATGACACACAGTAAAGAGAGATGAAGGAAGAACCCTACTTGGATGATCAACGATCGAAGTATCTCTCTACATGCCAAGAATTGGGGATGCGTGACTTGTAGGGGAGGAACTCTGAGGACTCCAAGAGTGAGCAGAAAATCTCCATCATAGGCACACCACTTTCCCTGGGAAGGGGGACTCAAAATGAACCAAGGAGAAAAAGGAAACCATCCAATAAGAAGAAGGAAATAATTCTAGTGCGATAAAAAGGAGAGATCCTGGAGTAACGGGATATGAAAATCTTGAATGTCTTTAAAGGAAGATTGTGGTTTCACCATGCGGTTGGGTGGTTACACATGATGGAATTAATTTTCATTTAATAATTCTCATTGGAGAGGTGGCCATAATGGCTGTGAGTTAAAGGATTTCCTTTAACCAGAGAAAAACACATGTAACAGGGGAGAAATTGAAAGTACAGGAAAAAGGGTGTGGTACTGAGGAAAAAGCCCCATGTTTTATTAAGTCAAGGGTCGCCCGACTCCTGGGGAATTTTAGATGTCATTTATGGGTTTTTAATGGCTTTTAAATGGGTATTAAAACACTCTTACGTCAAAATATACGTTGCGGGAGTGGAACTGGAAAACGAAACAAGGGTGGGACACCGTTTGGTGAGACATTGTAAGTGGTGCCATTGTCACGGTGCCACCATCATGGTTCCACCCTCACGGTGCCATTATAAATGGTTCCACATTTCAGTGTGTGACCGTGACGGTACAATCGTTATTGTGCCACCATCACGGTGCCACCCTCACGGTGCCACCCTCACGGTGCCACCCTCACGGTGCCACCCTCACGGTGCCACCATCAGCGGTGCCACCATTTCGGTGTGCGACTGTGATGGTGAGACCATTATAGTGCCACTGTCATGGTTCCACCCTCATGGTGCCACCCTCACAGTGCCACTGTCACGGTGCCACCATCACAGTGCCATCGTAAGCGGTTCCACCGTTAGCGTTGCCACCGTTTCGGTGTGCGACCGTGACCGGGGCCACCATTTTGGTGGAACCGTTTGATGGAACTGAGTTTTTGGAAAACTCCATAATGAGTCATTGTCTGGTTCATTACATCAGATACCTCTCAAACTATTCTCACCCTCGAGAATTAAAACTAGACTTGAAGGAAATTGAGGGGTCCGAACAACCACCTCGAATGATACCTCTCATGATAAAACCTCCTCGACATCTAGGAACACCTCTTCCTCAAGTAAACACACAACATTTAAAGGTGTCATTGTCCATAAATATGTATTAGGGAGTCCTTTCCCCCATGTCAATATAATATCGGCTTTGGGTGGCACTGACTCGCCTGTACGGTTTTAATCGCATCCACTCTAATGCGTCTTGATTAGGGATCGGGTCCTCACTTCCCCACAGTCATCACTCTTTACACACATTCATAGAACAAGTAAAATAACACATTTAATAGTTAACAAGTTTAAGAACTACATCAAAAACAAGTACGAAACAAAACAGTACAAAACTCAAAACAACTCTGGGTACTGGGCGCGTATTTGTGCCTCTCGTTCCTAGGTACTCTCCTCGAGGCCACCATGCCTCCATAAAACACAAACCAAGGTAATGGTTCATCCACGAAGCACCTTCTCCTCATGAAATTCAATCATCATTGGTCTCTCTACAAAATTCATGTCGTCCTCAATATACAGCTTTTCCCAGTCGAGGACGTGTGAATCGTCTTGTAGATATAGACAGAGATGAGACACATGGAAGATGTTGTGCACTCTCAGTAGCGGTGGTGGTAGCACTAGCTGATAATCCACTTCTCTGACCCGCTACAACACCTCAAAGGGTCCGACGAACTGGGATAAAGCTTACTCCCCCTGCCGAACCTCCTTTTCCATGCCAAGGGGAGACCTTCAAGAACACGTGGTCCCCGACCTCAAACTCCAAGGGTCTCCTCCTATTATCAGCATATGACTTCTACCAATCCTTTTCCACCTTCATCCTCTCTCGTATAAGCTGAACCTTCTCTGTTATGCTTTGCACCACTTTTGGGCCATGAACACCTGCTTCCCCAACCTCTGTCTAGCACACGAGTGAGCAACACGGCCTCCCATACAAAGCTTCGAATGGAGCCATGCCAATGGTATAGTGATATCTATTATTGTAGGAAAACTCTACCAGAGGCATGTTTCGTACCCACGATCACCCAAAGTCCAAAACACAGGCTCGTGGAATATCCTCCAATGTCTAGATGGTGTGCCCTGTATACCCATCTGTCTGGGGGTGGAAAGTAGTGTTTAGGCATAGCAGGGTACCAAAAGCATGTTGAAAACCTTTCCAGATTCGTGAGGTAAACTGGGTATCTCGATCAGATATTATGGACCTCGGAACTCCATGAAACCACACCACTTCGTCCACGTACCACTGTTCTAGGTAATCCACTGCACTCGACTCCTTGATTGCCAGGAAGTGAGCTAATTTTGTCAGCTGGTCCACCACTACCCATATGGCATCACAACCCCCTTGAACTCTGGGTAGTCCCATGATCAAATCCCTCGAGATTTCATCCCACTTCCTCTTAGGGACATCTAAAGAGTGTAAGAGACCCCTTGGGATGTGGGGTTCATCCTTCACCTACTGACACATGAGGCACTTCAACATAAACTCTTCCACTACCCACTTCACCCCGGGCCACCAAAACTGACCCCTCAAGCCCCGGTACATCTTGTAAACTCATGGGTACACCGCCAGGAGTGAGTTGTGGAACCCACCAAGAACTCTCTTTCACATTTCCATTGGGATGAACAACTCCCCATGAAACATCATATGATTATGCCTGTATTCCGACCATCATATTGAATCATCGCCCTAGCTAAAACGATCATGCATTACTTCATCCTCTAAGTCCCCCCACTGAGACTCTTCCACCTGCTGCAACAGAAAGTATTACACTATCATCTAGAATAGACAGCCTCTATCATCCTCCACCCTTGCATCTAGGTGTAGGGTAGCTAACTCCTCGATCTCCTTCCAAGCATCTGCCGACTCTCAAACCGTATCCTTCTACGAAATCCTACTCAAGGAATTGGATACCATATTCTCCTTACCTTCAGTGTAAGATATTTTGAAGTCGTAGTCCTGAAGAAACTCCATCCACCTCCACTGCCGTAAGTTTAGGTCCCGCTAGGAGAAGATATACCTCAAGCTCTTGTGATCTTTGAAGACCACAAATCACTCCCCAATGATGTAATGTATCCACAAATTTAGTGTGAACATAACCGATGAAAGATCCATATTGTGGGTGACATAGTTATGATCATGGGGATGTAACTACCTAGACCCATAAGATATCACCCCCTGTTATTGCTTTAGCACACTCCCCAAGCCTTGGCCAGAAGCATCACAGAATACCTCAAATGTCACTCCTTCTTCTAGAAACCCTAGCACTGGGGCACTAACCAACTTCCCCTCCAGATAACTGAAGGCTTCCTCACACTTCCCATTCCACACGAAATCCCAGTCTTTCTTGGTCAAGGTTGTCAAAGGTGTTGAAACTCAGGAGAAGTTGGGCACGAATCTCCAGTATTAGCCTTCTAGGCCCATGAAACTCTGAACCTCCATCACATACTAGAGTGAATCCTAAGAAACAATCACCTTGACCTTTGACGGGTCCACTGATATTCCCTACTTGGACACCACATGTCCAAGGAAGTCTACTTCTCACGTCCATAACTTTCACTTTGACAATTTTCCATAGAAATGGTGTTGTCGGAGGACCTCTAAAACCGTCATCAGATGCTCAGAATGATCCTCCTATGATATTAATTTGATCATCATGTCTTAAATAAACACAACTACGAACCAGTCCAGATATTCCCAGAAGATGGAGTTCATGAGTCCCATGAACACGGCTAGTGCGTTCGTAACGTCGAATGGCGTGACCACGAACTCAAAGTGCCCATATATGCACCTAAAGGTAGTCTTCAAGATGTCACCCTCCTTCACCCTCAACTGGTGATATCCTGACCATAGGTATATCTTGGAGAACTATTTTCCCCCTTTAACTAGTCAAAGAGGTCTTCTATCTATGGGAGAGGGTAACAGTTCTTGACCGTTACCTGATTCAGTCTCTAGTATTCTATGCACAGTCTAAGACCACCATTTTCCTTCTTCATGAATAAGACTGGAGCACCCCATGGTGATTCTCTTGGTCAAACAAAACCCTTCTTCATCAGATCAACAATCTGAATCTGTAACTCCTAAAATTCAGAAGGCGTCATCTGATAGGGAGCCATCAAAATTGGAAGGGCACCGGGTTGCAATTCTATTCTAAACTCAACATCACATCGAGGGGGTGGAGTCACCACCTCCTCAGGGAAGAAATCCATGAATTCACTAATGATCCCCAGGACTTCCACCACCTCTAAGTCTATTGGATCCACTGGCAGCTTGGATAAAAAGGAAAGAAGGGGATCCACTCACCGGCTGCCCTCCTGGCGACCCCGCTCACCGATGAAAGTTACATGTTGTCTATCCATATCTGAAAACACGGTCCTTATTCAAAATCAGTCGATAATATGACATACAGAGAACAGCCATTTGATGCCTAAAATGACATCATACGGCTACATCTTCAGCAAAAGAAGTTCCCCACTAGACTGATGTGGTCCCAACATCAGTCTACATCCTCAGAAAACACGAGACATGATGGTTTGACTTCCGACTGGCGTACTCAAAACTAGGGGTACGGAAAGTGTCTCTATGTCTAGACCCAAAGAATGGGCTAGAATAGGTGAAAAAAAGGATTTTGAAGCTCTTGAATCAAAAAAGGTGCAACCAAGTGTACTAAACAGGATGATCATGCCTCGGACGACTTCTCGATCTACAGGAACGGTTGCCTCTACGGCATGCAACTGACCACACCTAGCTCCCCTACCCCTAAACTATCGGTCGCCTCCCCAAGCACACCCTAGTCGAGGTCCCTAAGGAGTTCCCTGAGGTTTTCCTCCTCATGCAACGTCTTCTCTTGAAGGAGTGGGAGCTCGCTATCTCTGCTGCTACTACTAAAAGGTCCTGGTTGGAAACTACTGCTGCTGTGGTGGGCGTTGAACCTGCCCACACCCATTGTACTGCACTCAGTCTGAACACTGATTCTGAAGATGCCCACATCTACCAAAGATGAAACATCTCGGTCCTGGGCCCGAAAATAAAGGGCGGGGACTGGGAGATCGAAACTGGAACTTATGGGGCCTGGTCCCCACTAACCGAAACCTAGAAGACCCTAATGTTGGAGGTCTGCTGCTGACAGCCTTCCCCTTTGATGAGCCCAACTGAATCCCTTCTCAGGGAACTCCTCCCAATGTGTGCATCCTCTCTACCACTTTATCCTTCTTCTGGACCTCCATGTATGTCAGTAGAGTAAAGGGAGTAACAGCATACTGGAGAGAAGGTCGGAGTGCCTCCTCTAAACGTCTTGCCTGAGACCCTTCATCTAGAGAGAGGTCTGGTGCAAAGAGAAGGATATCCTTGAACTTGATCCCCAACTCTCTCACTGACATGATCCCCTACTGAAGGGAGATTAGCTCCTACCACTTCTCGACCTTCATCGTGGAAGAGAGGAATTCCGACCAAAACTCCCTCTTGAAGTCAGTCCAAGAAACCTCAGCTTCCCTCTTCTCCCCAAGATAGAGCATCCACCACTGATGTGCCACTCCCTGCATTTGGCTTACAACCAGAGGAACTCAGTACTCCATCAAAGCCTAGATCAATCTGAAAGCTATCATCAGCTCCTCAACCCAACTCTCTGTCTCTATGTCTAAGATGCTACCCTCGTACTTCCCAAGGGTCTACCGCTGAAAGGCATTAAGTGTCCTTTACCACTGGTCTTCCTCCTCCTATCGATCATCCCTCTGTTGGTCAGTCAAATCATCCTCCTAGGCCTCGATCGTCCACACTACCTGTGGTTTCCATTAGGGTTCCATAGCTGTAAGATAAACCAGTAATGCCTAAGCCTGAGTAGTGTAGAAGACTGCTTTTAAATTTTTCTTAAACATTTCATTTATTTTAGATCCTCAAAGTACCCAAGACACACAAGAACACAAGTCATTATGATGCATGTAGCTTTATTAGGGTCTCTCCCCTACAATCAATGTAGCCTCACTTATTCATTCATTAGGTCCAAAGTCCTTGCATCAGATCATAGGGGGCGACTAGCACCAAGGGTATAGAATCACACATAACATGGAAGGCATTACCCATTTTATTTAATAGGATAATAAGATAAGATATTAAATCCCAAACAGCACCAAAGATGGAAGTAAAATTAAATCCAAAACAATTCATTCCCATATGCATGTTCCAATAATAAAGTGCTGCAAAGTACAAGAAAAACTCTAAAGGAAAGTACCAAAATAAAATAAAAACAGTAATGTCATTGGTCCCAATGTCCAACCTAATAGGGTCTAGCATGGTCCTCGAAGTACTCTTGGAAACTTGAAACTAGTTTTATATACGTAGGTTGAGTATACAGGTATACTCAGTAGAGAAAACCAAAATCTCATGTCCACAAGTGGGGAGGAACTCTAATGCCTCGTGAGAAAAGGAGATAACTAAAGCACATAGTAAGGAAACTATCCACCCAAAGCTCACCAAGGCACACTCCCCAAATAATGCAAGTCAAGTAAGTAATAGTAATAACACAATGATGTTTGGGTACCCTGCATCACTTTCCCACTGGTTATTGAAGACATCCAATGCATCAGACCTCTCCCGCCATTCTCACCGCAGTCCCACTACTATACCCCACCCGCACACACTTGGGCTACCACAAAGACACATTATGCCCACAAACACCTAGGACATAACAACCACACATAACCACTCCTGCAAACACCTAGGCAAGAACAACTACCACCACGCCCGAAGAAACCTGGGCCTCATCCTGAAGACACTTGGGAAACAACCCGCCCGCACACACCTGGGCCAACCACTACAACTACCCTGCCCGAGGAATCTTGGGCTATAATGGACCTCAAGTCATCACATCCTACCTAATGATTCTTGGGATACTCATTAAAGGGATCATAAAGGAGCTAATAACCAGCCACTCATAGGAGTGTTGGGAAAAACACCCTCCCCTGTGAAATGGGGGTGTTCAGCACGAGGTGCTTAACTTGGGTGGGGAGTGAATAAGAAATATAAGAACTAAATTATATATATAGGTAAACAAGAACTCATCCCAACCTAGGGGTTCCAAAACTAACCTATACACAAACACCCTCATTACTATTCATTCATAAAAAACACAACACCCACAGCCAATCCACAACTCATTCCTGGAAAACAATTCCCCATTGAACCTGTTATTGTTATCACATTCGAGTGGTTCAATTTTAAATAATTATTCACTATTGGGAAACTAACAGGAATAGCCATAAGCGAAGGAAGGAAAAACAACCAAGCAGCAGATTAAGCATTCACACCCGGTTCTCTTGTAAATTCACAACAACAAAAGGGATATGTGAGATCCCTTGAAGTACTAGAACCAAACCAAGTCCCAACATACGGCCCCACACAACCTTATATCCACAAACCAACAACTACACCACAACAGGGGATCCCATCCCCATAAATTTCACCCCACAAGAATCAAGCAGAATAACCACACATATTACTAATATAGGTCAAGGGAGTTTCCAGATTCTATCACACCATTCATTGAGTTCCTTCTTTTCATTTGGTTAACCGGGGTGATCACACAAGGATTGTTGTTCATTGGACATTCATTTAATCAATCGAGTTTACGTGATTAAAAAATTCCCATGTTACATCCATTCAATCATCATAGAATACAGGGGTCCATTAGTGCACAAGGAAACACCACCAATGGCCATGATTTTCAGGGGACATAATCCCATACAATTAAAAACATATAAGCAGGGGTAAAAGAGTACAACAACATCATCAAACACACCCCTTCATTCTTTAAAATTCTGGTTATTATCTTCATTAAGGATTATTTTCATCCATCCCCATAGAAACATTAGAATACCCACCCTGCATGATACACAGTAAGGAGAGATGAAGGAATAACCCTACTTGGATTATCAACGATTGAAGTTTCTCTCCACGTGCCAAGAATTGGGGGTGTGCAACTTGCAGGGGAGGAACTCCGAGGACTCCAAGAGTGAGCAGAAAATCTCCATCACAGGCGCACCACTTGACTCGGGAAGGGGGCTCCAAATTCACCAAGGAGAAAAAGGAAACCAGCCAAGAAGAAGAAGGAAATAATTCTAGTGCGATAAAAATGCGAGATCCTGGAGTTATGGGATATGAAAATCTTGAAGGGATTTAAAGGTGGATCGTGGTTTTACAACACGGTTGTGTAGTTACACATGATGTAATTAATTTTCATTTAAAAATTCTCATTAGAGAGGTGTCCATAATGGCTGTGAGTTAAAGGATTTCCTTTAACCAGAGGAAAACACGCGTAATAGGAGAGAAACTGGAAGTACAGGGAAAAGGGTGTGGCACTAAGGAAAACGCCACACATTTTGGAAAGTCAAGGGTCACCTAGCTCCTTGGGGATTTTAGATATCATTTATGGGTTTTTAATGACTTTGAAAGGGGTATTGAAACACTCTTAAATCAAAAGATACATTATGGGAGTGGAACTGGAAAAAGAAACAAGGGCAGGACACCGTTTGGTGAGACACCGTAAGAGATGGCACGGTCACGGTGCCACCCTCACAGTGCCACCATAATCAGTGCCACCATTTAGGTGTGTGACCGTGACGGTGCGACCGTTACGGTGCCACCGTTTCAGTGTGCGATCATGATGGTGCAACCATTATAGTGCCACCGTCACAGTGCCACCCTCACGGTGCCACCATTTCGGTGTGCGACTGTGACTGGTGCCACCATTTCGGTAGAAATATTTGATGGAACCGAGTTTTTGTAAAACTCCTTAATGAGTCATTTTTTGGGCCATTATAGCTATTAAAAGTGCTGATAAATGTCTACTTTATCAGTGCTTCTTTGAGTGCTGATAAACGTTCTTTTATCAGCACTCTACAAGAACTGATAAATGTGACCTTTATCTATGCTAAAAACGCACTGATAAATGGTACCTTCATCATCATTTTTTCAATGTTAATAAAATACTAGGGCTTTTAAACTCTCTCATGTTGTCATCTCTTTTCTTGCACTGCTAAAGTCTATTTCTAGAACTATTAAAGGCCTATTTTGTATTATTGGACTTTTATGTGTCCATTTGGAACCTTTTCCTATAGGTGAATGTCGTTCGGTATGTGAAATGCACCAGTAACTTTTCAAAGATGCATAACACATATATTCCATGATATGGTGGAGGAATTCTTAGAAATTTTCATGGAAGAATTTTCATTCTATGGTAGATCGTTTGAATTATTCCTAAACAATCTTAATCTATTCTTTCGGTGCTATGAAGAGAAGTGTCTAGTTTTAAACTGGTAAAAATGTCACTTTATGGTTAAAGGAGGCATATTCCTCGGTCATAAAATTTTAAATAATGGCATGAAGGTTAATCCTGCAAAGATAAAAGTTATCAAATATTTTCTTGATCCTTAAATAGTCAAAGGTATAAAGAGCTTTCTAGTCCATGCAAGATTCTATCAACGGTTCATAAAAGACATTGAAAAAGTTTCCCACCCTCTGATGAACTTGTTATCAAATGAAAATCCATTTGAATTTACAGAATAATTCTGGTGGGAATTCAATGCTTTAAAAAACATACTAATATTTTCTCATGTAATCATTTCACTAGATTGGGAAAAAGAATTCAAATTAATGTGTGATGCCAGTGAATTTGTTGTTGGTCTTGTTTTAGGATAGCGATTCGGCCACATATTTTTCAGATATACTACGCTAGTAATGCAAAAAATAAATATCAAGTGAACTACATAGCCATATATAAAGATCTATTATCATTTGTGTATGCTTTCATGAAATTTTATTCCTATCTGGTTTTGTCCAAGGTGATTATGCACACTGATCATAATGACCTGAGATATTTTATGAATAAAAACAATTCAAATCCAAGACTGGTAAGGTGAATCATATTTCTCCAAGAGTTTGACATATTCATCAAGGATAAAAAAAGGCATAGAAAATGTGATCGTTGATCATCTGTCCCGAATTCCACTACCACTCATTAAGTGTGATGATAATATCCATTGAATTTGACTTTCTTGATGAAACCCTTTTCAAAATAATGGTAAAACCATGATTTTTATATATTTAAAATTATCTCCACATGGTATTTTTACACCAAGACCCATCCTACCAGAAAATAAAAATATTTTTAGTGGAATCATCATACTATTGATGGGATGAACCACTCCTATTTAAGCGCTGCACTGATAGTTTTTTGCGATGTTTCATTCTAGATAATGAAATCCAAAATGTGTTAGACATGTTTCATACGTCAACAAATAGAGGAAATTATGGACCAGAATGTATGGTATCAAAGATCTTACAAAGTGTAATTTTCTATCCCACACTACACCATGATGCAATGGATTATTTTCAAAGCTGTTATAGGCGCCAACGAACTAGCACCATTCGAAAAAGAAATGAAATTCCCCAAAACTCAATCATGGAAGTCAAAATCTTCAATGTATGAGGAATAGATTTTGTGGGATCATTTCCCAATTCACATGGAAATTCATATATATTTTTTTCATTGACTACATCTCCATATAGGTAGAAGATAAGGCTACAGCACATCACACAGCAAAATTGGTCGTGAACTTCCTGAAAAAAAAAATGTGTTTTCAAGATTTAGATTTCCTAGATTACTCATTATTGATGGAGAAAAAAATTTAATAATCATACTATTAAAGTACTTCTAGATAAATATGGAATCCATTGTAACATAGAAACTCCCTACCACCTTTAAACAAGCAGGAAAGTTGAATTGTTAAATAAAGAAATCAAAAAAATCCTAAAAAAGACCATGAACACAAGTCAAAGTGACTAGAGTCTAAAATTGGATGATACACTATGGGTATAACACACTACATACAAAAAACCCATTGGAACCACACCATTCCAATTGTTTTATGGAAAACCTTTTCATTTGCTAGTTGAATTAGAACATCACTCGTACTAGGAAATTAAGAAGCTCAATTTGGATTCTCAAAAGTTTGGAGAAGCTAAAATGTTTAAATTAGATGAATTGGAAGAAATAAAAAAAATATTCTTATGAAAATTAAAATATATACAAAGAAAAAACAATGAAATGGAATGATCAACGGATTGCAAGATACATCTTTGTCTCAGGACATAAGGTCCTCTTGTTCAACTCAAGATTAAAAGTGTTCCCTGGGTTCCTGAAATCTAGATGTTCAGGACCCTTCTTAGTCATTAAAGTATTACCTTATGGGACCATTGAAATTCAGAAGGAAGGTGTACCTCCATTCAAATTTAATGTTCAAAGATTAAAAAAATCAATAACCCTTTCATGAAGGTTGTTTCATCAGCCTGAAATTCATCTGAGCCTCAAGGCGTCAAGTTTTCGATGTTAAAGGGAGCACTGACTAGGAGGAAACCTGGGATTGGTAATATTAGGCTAGACTAGGTTATAATAATCCTTAGTATACCTTAGGATAGGTTGGGAGCATAAGATCATATTTTAGTTTCAATCTGACCAAAAATAAATAATTACACATCGTGTACTTGTAACTCATGAGGTGTATTTTCACTATAAAAAATTTTACAAAAAATACAAATACATGACATGAAAACCAGTTACATGTCATGTATTCCTTTGAATACATTTAAGAAAACAGACTGTGAACCTAGGTTTCATGGACCGAACACCCCCCCCCCCCCTCCTCTCCTCCCTCCCACTCAATACCCCCCACCCCCACCCATCCTATCCTCCCTCTCGTACAAAAACCCACCCCCTCCCTCCATCTCATCTTCCTAACCCTCTATACAACCCACCCTAATCCTGTAAATGACTCAGAAAAAAACCATGCGCCCTCCACCTATAGAATCTGTGTCTGACCATGATGATCCACCTCTGGTGAAGCACCCATGAGTTGTTGCACCTCACACACCCCCACCACCTCCCGAAGCTTCCCCTCTATTTCCACTACAGCCTCTGAGCAACCCGTTTCTTAATAGGATACCCAATATGCCTCTAGTTAGTTGTATGATTACAGCCACCATCATTTTCACCCCATTCTATATTTATCTGATGCTAAGAATCATGTCTCCCTCAACCTGTTGCAGGTAAATCCAATGTGGAGTAACAAAACCATCAACATGGTTATCCTTACTCTCCTGCATATCATCCAAGAGGTCCTCTAGCTCCTCAGATTCCTACATATTTTATCCATCATTAAGGTATGTTAGAATATGTACTAGGAACTATTTTTGGAGTTTCTAGCCACATTTGAGGCTGTAGTAGAAATCCTCCTATTTAGAATCAGTGGAAGGCCTCATGATCTCTCCTTCGTGGAATTCGAGATGGGACTTGGCATCTATACTGAGGATTTATCGACATCCCGGGTATTCCCTACACTACATCTTGATCTGGCCAAGTCTGATTCAAAGAGACTCTGGTAGATGATAGCCCGAGATGCTCACACTGAGCATGACTTGAGAATCACCAAATCTACATAGCTCTGAGACCCAACACTATGTATCATGAATAGAGCCCCAACACATTATTGGTTCACCTGAGTCGAGTCTCACAGCCATTTCAGTCAGATGTATTTCATCATTCTCACTATAGCTAGGGAGGCCCTTTCATCAAAATGGCATCTCAGCTCGCATTTTATTACTAAGCCCATATTCATAGGACATGAGGAACACTGATGGTATGATCTTTCATGACACACCTATCCCATCATCTCAGAATTTTTGATGTCTCCATGTCACTCACCTTGCTCATTACTATGGAGTCTATTAACTTCCAAATGCTGCATAAGATGCAGCTCTTGATCAAGGACGATGATACCTACCAATAGGAAGCAGGAGTTATGGAGGCTACTGAAGAGGCCCTAGGAGATCATGCAGTAGACCCTACACCCACTCCACCCACCACTTCACCTCCACCCCATACATTCCATTTTCCACCCTCCAATACCACCTACCCTACTACTCAATCCACCCCATATTATCTATAATATCTCAGGGCCATGCACATTTGAATCATAGATAATCTACATCATATTTCCCTACACCTATGTATCCCTTTTGCAGATTTATCTTAGTTCGTTGCCCCTTCTTCACCCTCACCAGCCCCTTCTAGTCCCCCATTATCTACCACTCCTTCCTCATACACCACCTCAGTTGACTTACCATCAGAGCTAATAGACCCTACTACATAGTAGGAATATCTAGTCGAGCAGTCCTGGAGGGGAAAGGGACCCACAACCGCCCCATCCACTGAGGTACCCTTCATCGACCCCACTGCCAGACCCATGGTCGCATGACCGATTAGGACCTCCCCACCATCCAACACTCAGATAGCTGCCAGCACCATGACACCATCATATGTAGCTGACTACCCAACCCCTTCTTCCATCACATACATTAACTAGGTGGGGCAGTTTCATCCACACTCTATTCAAGAGAGGACTGACGATGATATCATTGCTGACAATGATATTTCATAGTGTACCCCAGTACCCTCCCCTAATTTTTGTATACTACTAGGTGATGATAATTTTTGTACTACTACTATTTCCCGTCATGATTGTATTATTTTCCTTTACATATATTGGATACTGATTTTTTCTCCATTTCTTTTACTTGTCTTATTTTTCTAAACATTAAAATTTAATAGTATCCATGTCTAGATCCTTTGTTTCATATATGGTTGTCAATTCACTTATTCCACCATCTATCCTTTTTCAACGAGTGACTCAACACCTATCTAAGGTCGAGCTCTAGCTCCAAGATCTATCCCTAGAGATTCGTACTTAGAATTTTCCACCACAACCACAAATACCTTCCATTCCACATCATATCTAGGCTTGGAATATTCCTAAAGTGATCAATACTTCCAAAATACCCTAAGATCTATAGTACACAGCCATGAGTAGCTACATATCATAAAGAAGAGACTGAGCCGATGGATGATATTGCCTAATACTTTGCTCCATCTATTTAGATGATGATGTCATTGGTTAGTGATTTATGTGAAGAAACTCATATTTCATCTGTTATATCATTATTTTTAGCTATACTTTTGTCCTAGTCATCCCTTTATAATTTTCTATTTTTCACCATGATTCACTTTCAGCCTTATTGTACACACATTCCTGCATTTTTATTAGGGGTCTTTAATTACTATTAACAGTGTGCACCTGCCTATTTTACAACTTTCAATATGATTTAGCCCTATGGACTAACATTTTATATAGTTTACGATTTTTATTTCTAACACATTTTTCAAGTATCCCAATTCCAAAAAATCAAGATGGCTCAACTTTCCCCATGGCATACCACTCTATACAGGGATCTCTTAGTTCCTTAACATTTCATTTTTCAAATTTCCATTTCAACAATATAATATTTATCTAACATAACCCTCCCAAGGTAATTCCACATATAGTTAAAACACTATATCCTTCTAAGTGTGGGGTGTTTTTGTGAGTTTCACTTTTGATACACTTTAATTTTTTCCAATTTTCATCTTTTTAGGAGACATTTTTTATTTAGAAGAATGCTTTAAACCTAAAACTCATTATACCCATTTAAATAAAAGAAAATATTAAGTTGTAAATTGTTGTAAATCCATGTTTTTTCTCTATTTAGATTCTTATAATTATTTCTGAGTTTAGTAATTTAAATCAAAATTCAAAAAAATAGTTTTAGTTGACTTATTACTTGGTTTTATACCCTTATTGATTACGATTTTTCTTTATTTACTTCCATTTTTTAGAGGATTATGAGTCTATAATTGCATATTATTTTCTGAGCATATTTATTGAGTAACAACTAGGATATGTAAACCTATCAGAACTTTTATTGAGATCTTATTGAGACTATGAATGAACAAATACAATTTTAAAATGATTGATGCAATCTTTGTTGAGATACTTATTTTTACTGAGACCCACCTTACATATTTCCTTCATTAAACTTATAGTTTCCATGAATGACCTTATAGGATGTATCTATTCTAAGATGATTATCACTTCCTATCATGCCCTTTGTATAAGGAATTACTTTACTTTGAACAAGTTTGGAGGGATTTTTCAGCCAACACATGATGATTTTTATTATGGAGATGTATTTTGTTACTCACCAGAATGTTTGATTGTGACACATTTATACATTGTATTATTTCAAATATATATTGTTACTTTCAAAAAATATAAAAGAAAAATAAAAAGATTTGGGTTGTGTATTAGGAAGCTTAAAAATAACCATTTTTAGACCGATGAATCCCCTGAAGGATCATATGTGGCTTGGGGATAAATATGAGATCTGGCCAACACATGGCTTCTAAAAAATAAAAAATACAAAAATATAAAGAAATTAATAGGATACCTTTTTAAAATCACTTGATATATATATACATGGATCCAACTTGAGATACTAGGAGCATGGATTTTGTTAGCTATGGAGGAGTCATTTCATTACACTTGTCACAATATTCATGCATTATACTCCAGAGCCACCCTTCTTTTTGAGATTGTTTTTCACTATTTACCCACCTTCCCACATCCTCAGATTCATTAGAACCTAATTATTAAAGCCCTCGTTATTGATTTTGTATTTGTATTTATGAAGTAGAGATGATAGAACCAATGTAGGCTTATGGTTATATGCATGTACTTATGGTATGAGCATAAATCCAATTTCATTTTACCCTAAGTAAAGAGAGAAAATTCATTGTGAGGTAAATTTAAAATGGGTATAGAGTTCAACAAATAGTTAATAAATTTTAATTAAAATATTAAGAATTTGTTTAATAAACTGATCTATGAGGCATGACTAATTTCTATGCAGGGATGATTCTGGATAATGACTTTTCTACTTAAACTTGGTTTTATTTACCTATATGTATTGAATGTTTCCTTTTTAAAAAATTGATTACCTTTTGAAATCCCTATTGAGATATTTTTTCTTAAGGATAATAAATTTTTCAAGTGTGGGGTGATTTGATAAGCTAAAATAATATATAAATTTTTCTGTAATTTTATTAAATATTTTCAATGATTTTCTCGATAATGCCCCAGGTATGTGTTTTTTATTGTAAGAAATATGTTTTAAAGGTTTTAAAGAAAAAAATTAGAAAAGAACAGAAATTGGATATTAGACATCATGAAACATCATTACACAATGTGTAGTATCATTTCACAACATGTTGTAAGTTGTGAAGCTGAGTCATGAAGAATTTCAAGTCATGAATCCATTATATGATGTGATTCACCATTATATGTTGTGTAACCTTTGAATTTAATTCCCTCTTTCAAGATAAATCCTTGAGGAACCCACACGTTGTGAGATCCAGATACACATCATAAAAGGATCCAAATTTCCAAATCTTCAAACGAGATTCGTACAAGATTCACGCATATTCAAAAATCACATAAGAAAACTTGGATCAGAATTACACAACATGAAACACCATTACAAATCGTGTAATATCTCAATATTTACCTATAGTAGGCGCACCATGAAGATAATGAATGGAACTTTAAGTTTTCTCTCATTTTTCTCTCAACTTTCCTCTCGAACTTCCACTACCCCTCTCCACAAAAATGAATTTATTCAATTATTTTCATCATTTTACTTTAATAAAAGCATTGTGGATCAATTTCAATGATTTTATTCATCCATTTTTTCATCACCAATACTTTTTTTCATGTTCATCGACTTCATCACCAACCTACCACGAATACGCATTTCACTTGTTATTTTTCTTATTGTAAGTAAATAGTTGATTTAAATTGTGTGTGATATGAGATTTATATTGCTTGTTATTAATTTAATGATTTCTAGTTGTTTAATATGAATCATTTCATGTTTTTCAATAATTTAATCTCAACCTCTTTTGGAATATTGATCATGATTTCAATTCTTTATCTATCTTTAATTGATTCTACCATGAGTATCTAAAATTATTAGGGTAAGGATCGAGAGCATGGGTATATAAATCTAATTAATCTTCAATTATTTACTTAGTAACCTTAAGGATTAGTAATCAGGGTCAACAACATTTTTCTATCCAATTCACTTGAACAACCCTGACCACGATAAGTTTAAATGAACAACCCTATCTTGATTGAAGTAGAATAGGCCATGACCATTATCCTATGACACTTTCTTCCATATAAGATAAGTGTAATTCATCTAGGTTGTAGTTATATCTATAATAAGGAATAGATTCCTCCAAGATAGATATAGTTGGTCTGACCATGATCAACTAGTGACCTCTGCTTGCTTCGTAGCCTAAACCTTAGGATCATACTAAGTTTAAATTAAGATCATCTATTCTACTGAACCCCAAAATTGATCATGATCCCTTCCTTATCTATGATCCTAAACCTGGTTCACTTTGATTTATTATTTTTCTCAAACTCAACCATCTTGAGAGGAATCCTACCCCAAAGGTTTCTAACCTTATTTCCTGCCAGCCAATCCAAGATTCTCGTGGGACCGACCCTGCACTACCATTATATTATGTCCTAGTACCGTAGCCCATGAAAATTAAACAATGCATGTGGGTGCGTCAATAATTTCTAGAAAAGGGGTATCCCAATGATTAGATCCCTTGAAATTTCATCACACTTCTACTTGAGTAAATCCAAGGGGTGAAAAAAAACTCCAGGAGCATGGTTCTTGGATTTGACCTGCTGAAAAACCAAACACCATGCCACAAACTCTTCCACTTAAAACATTATCCCAAACCATCAAAGTTTCCTCCTCAATCCATGATAACTCATAGATATACCCAAATGTAACACTAAGGTTTATATATTAAAATCATAGAGGAATTACTTACTCATCACCAATGGAATAAAAATACTCCCCTATAATAACATATGATTATGACTATCCTCCCACCACCCCTCTCAAGCATCACCGTAGACAACACATACTTACATCACCTACACCTCTGAGTCACCCCACTGAGACTCCTCCACCTGCTATATCGGATATGATTCTACAATCATCTAGTAAATACAACATATACCACTGACTTCCTTCACATTGAGATACATCACCTCAAGCTCTTTAATCACTCTCCAAGCATCATCGGACTCCCAAATGGTATCTCCTCGTGAATTATTACTCATAAAATTAGTCACAATGTTTCTTTTTCATGGGTTATAGGATATCTCAATATCATAATCCTATATAAACTCTATTGATCCCCATTTTTGATGAATCTAATCTGGATGAGAGAATACGTACTTCAATCTCTTATGATTCATGTAGAATATAAAGCCTTCACTGATCAGGTAATGCACCACATATTTAGGGAAAATAGTACCACCACTAATTCTAGATCATGGGTGGCATAGTTATTCTCATGGGTATTAAACTTCTTAAACCCATAATATATCACTACCCTTTACTGCATTAAGACACATATCAATCCTATATGGGAAGCATCATAGAAAACCTAAAACATCACCCCTTCCTTAGTAAATCGAAGCACTAGGGTATTGATCAACCTCTACTTTAGGTAGTAAAATATTTTATAAAAATTATCGATCCATATGGAAGCCTATTATTTCCTAATAAAATCAGTTAATAGGGCTACAATCTGATATAAATATGACACAAACCTCTAGTAATAGCCTATAAGACCAAGGAAGTTATGAAACTATGTAATATTATTAGGTGATTCCTAAGAAACAAATTTGTCTACCTTTGATGGGTTTATGAACACACACTATTAGGACACCACATTCACATGGGAATTCTCTATCGACATCTAAAATTTTCACTTGGATAACTTTCCATATAGTTAGTGGTGTTGGAGAACCTACAGGACACTCTGAGATGCATGACATTCTCCACTTCTGGTCTCGAGTAGATGAGGATGTCGTCAATAAACACAACCACGAACTGGTCCAGTAACTCATGGAACCTAATTTTCATGAGTCCCATGAACACTTTTGGTGCATTCATGACATTAAATATCATGAAAAAAAAATCAAAGTTCCCATGACAATATCTGAAAATAATATTTGGGATTCCCTCATCCTTTACCCTCATCTGATGATATCCATACTGTAGGTCAATCGTCAAAAACCACCCATCTCCCTTTAGCTGATCAAGTAGTCCATCAATCCTGAGAACATAATTCATCCTTTTATAAGTGTGTTCATAACCTCATACTACCATATTTTATGTTGGATAACAACACTAACCATAGGGGACACACTGGGTTAGATAAAACCCTTCCACATCAGATTATCAACTTGGATCCTCAAGTCCCACAACTCTATAGGACCCATTTAATAGGGTTCCATCGAAATTAGATATTTTTCTGACTAAAAATCTATCCTAAACTTTATTTCACATCAAGGGGTAGTTTCATAACTTCATTTTGAAAGACATCAATGAACTACTCCACAATTCTAGGAATATTCTCCACCCTCGTATCTACTAATAGTTCATACAACTAAGAAAGGAGAGGCTCCACTCACATACCACCCATCCTATAACCTATCTCACCAACGTACACGACCCGCTTCCCTTCAACATCAAAAAACACAACTCTCCTCTAGAAATGGTTTATGATAAAAAATACATAATACATCCAATCCATGCTACAAATAACATCATAGGGTTGTATCTATAGTAAGAAGAAATACCCCACTGACTAATGTTTTCCTATCACAAACCTAAATCTATGGAACACGTCAAATAGGGTATCCTAACCTCTAATTGTAGTGGAAAACACCAGGGGAAATAGAAGTATCTCCACCTATAGTCCCATAGTAGAGACCAAAACAGGAGAAACAAAGTAGTAAGAGGCTATAGGATCAAACAAATTAAAAAACTAGAGTATATGATAAACTTATTATACCTAAAAAAACATCTAGCCCTACTAGTTTTGGAACCTCCATAGCATGTATCTTCCCATTCCCAGCTCCCCTACCTTATTGGTGAAGGCCTCCATGACCACGCTTAGATATGGGCCCCTGAGGACATAAACCATATCGATACTAACCTCTACTAGCACCATATGTCCTTGTATAAGAAAAAACATTCTTCCCTAGATACTGAACCAACTCTAGAAACCCCTACTACTAATATAGCCTTGGAGGAAATAATTTTCACTATTGAAAAGAGGCCTAATAGCTGATACCATGATAATATTCCTAAGTGGTTATGCACTGATCCTGATAGTGACCTAAACCCTTTCAAATATAAGATGGAAATAAAATTCCCCTTATAGAAACTTGGTAATTTCCAACCCCAGAACAGCATAAGAAATAATTTCAAGGTTGAATCCCTACTGTTCAGAATATCAACTACCCTAACATCCATGATCCACTACCTAAATCTATACTCCTTTAAGTTACTTATTGGCCGCTATCTCAGGGCTCTCCTCCTTGAGAGTGAATTTTCTTGATCACCACTACCTTCTTATGCACGGCTAAGTGCGTTGTATGAATAAATGGGGTGAAATCATATATTATAAATGGGATAAACACCTCCTCTAGATATCATGATCTAGAATCCTCATTTGTAAATAGGTTGGGAGAGAAATGAAAAAGGTACTTAAACATAATATTGAGATATTTCATGCTCAATATCCCCTACTGAAGGGAGATTAGATCTTTCCTCTTTACTTCCTTCATCATTGATGATAATAACTCCTAAAAATTACTTATAGATGTCAAACCAAAAAAAGTGCCTCATTTTGATCACTAAGATGAAATTTCCACCACTAATGCCCCATCCCTCATATCTAATCGACCACCAATGGAACCCAAAACTCAGATCGAAGTCGAATGTAACCAATGTTGATCTCAATATCCACCATTTAACACTCTATATATTGGTTGCATATTCTCCCCTAGTACTTATCTAAACTCTACCTCAGAAAAGAACACAATTTCATCTTCCATGCCTCATCCTAATTTATCATATCAACCCCCTGATGATCAACTATGTTAGCATGTTTAACCTCCACTTCCTGGACTACATGTGGATGGCCACTAAGTGTCATTCCTAAAGAATAAGGGTATCCCTATTCCTGGTAACATATAAATTTCAGATTTATTTAATTATATTAATTTTTAACTTCCTAAAAACTCTTTATTCAATCAAAAACACAAACAAGAATGATTTGTGTATCTCACCTAGGTCTCTGCTCTATAAATGACACCACTTTAGTTGGTCTTTCAATAATCTAATATTTTTTGAATTTGATCATTGGGGGCCCTAAAATCTTGTGTCATGGGTAGTCTCCCTGGTCTATATCATGCATCATACTCCACTGATACCATTTCCCTAACAACCCATGTAGTCCTCATGAGTTCTTATCCCTAAGATCTATTTGATCTCTCAACTCAAACCTTTGATGCCAAAGTATCATGACCCCCTACCTCCAAAGGTACCCCTCATTTTCTGGAAATGAATAGAGATAATTACCCCAAGACCCACCTCTAATGGGCCTTAGGTTGATGACTAGAACTAAGGGTATAGATAAAATCACACATATGGGAGGCATTACCCCTAATATAAAATTAGGATCATGTGATAGGATACCAAACACCAAACAAATCCATCACATGTTATAAAGGAGTAACCAAAACATACCATAATTCATGAACAAAACCAAAAAATACAAAAAAAATCTCAAATTCAATACGAAATAGACAAATATTAGGATAGAGAATTAGCAGTAGATCTAATATCCAAGTTATGTCCATTTTGGTTCTCAAAGTCCTCCTAGAGACCTAAAAAATAGTTTTCATATACATAGGGTGACCATAACATGAATACATAGAAGGATCATACCCAACGTCTCTCATAAACATGTGAAAAGAGAATATTAATGCACCAGTGAACAATAAACATAACCAACATGCACCTAAATAAGTCTTATATCCCTCCCAAACTCACCATGGTACTTTCAATATATAACGGGTCCAAGTATAATAATGTATCATCAAAATAATATAAGAAAAGGCACCCAAAAAATACTTCTTTATTTATTTTATACTCTCACTCCCCACTGTCAAACATATTGTGATTCCATCCCTTCTAGGAATATCATACCACATAATCATTCATATTTAATGTGGGTCGAGATGCATCCTGACATAACCATCCCTCACAAGGTCTATCGTCTTGTGATATCATCATTTAATATCCTCTCATAATCACCATATCGCATTATCACATCGTAGATCCAGAGTAGTAGGGTATCATGAAAATGAAGAAAATAAACCTTATACCCTCCTCCTACCATGCATGACATCCACCACACATCGCATACCCATCATCACTAGGTGATCTCAAATAAAAACTTTTCATCACTTAGTGATCTCTAATACCAACGCATCATCATCATTTCCACTGAAGGAAAAGTGGAGAAGAGGGGGGGGGTATCTAGAAATCTGATTCACCAACATCCTAGATTTTATAAAAAATGATTGGATCCCAAATCATTTAGGAATTGGTATAGAAATAACATGAAAATACAAGATAAGTAAATAACACATAATCCTATCCTATTATCCCACAAAAAGAGCACAAATGTGTTTCACGTCATCACCATAATGTCTCATAGCCTCTTCCATTATCCACTACAAACACTAATGTAATAAACCACATAAACAACCCACCAACACAAACCACATTTCAATTTCACTTTTCATTTACATGTCCCATCATTTCTATAATTAATGAGTTTTCACAAACTCCAATTTAATAATCTATATCATTTCACATTAACATATCTGATTCATTTATCGTTATATTAATTTAATCCAATTACCAAACATCAAATTCATACCATTATTAGTCAAATCCATCCCATTATTTTTCAATTTCATCATTTCAAATTCATTCCATGGATAACTAGGTAACTAACACAATTGCACCTCATCGAAGCTTATCCACCCAACATCAACCAACACCAAATAACAACATTTTTAAGCCATCGTCACAACCCAAACATATCACTGTAATAACCATGCATCATAACCACACACATTAGACCACATCACATCCCATTCCAACCCATCACATCATTGCTGCCTGACAAATTCCACCTCCAACCAGGTCACCACCATTACTAGTAAAGCCCCACAAGATCTACATACATCACACAAGATAAATAAGTAGGCATATATGTTAGAGTTGGTATCCTAGAACCAACTATTTATACTTTGATTACATAGATATTTAATTTATTTAAATATTAAATAACTTATTACATATTGTTCATTGTTCTGCATGACTATGATGTAATAATGTCCTAGAGTACTTGTTGGATTTATAAGGTCATGGCAGTTCCCCACTATGATGAGAACCTTTAAGTGCTATAACAATATTCTTAAATATTTATTTGCGGCTGGATGACATACTATGATGATACACATAGTATACAGATCGTTAGGTGGGAGTACTCGTAAGCAGATGATTCTTCCTCTCATGAAGTTTTCACATGGTAATTTCCAAGACTGGAGATTATGAGAATAGACCCACCAGTAGGAATTCCGCATGTTTTTATGTCATCAAATATTCCTATCTGTGAGTGTGTTTAATGGTCCTTAGACTTTAATATTATCATTAATATGTGTCATGACTCGTGCACTTTGATTTACTGATGAAAATTGTCACGCCATATGTTGGTGGGAAGTAGGGTATGTTGGGTGCATCATGAGTGGAAAGTTATTAATGGATAAGTCGAGAAAGGATTTTTTCCCTTTCATTTATGGAATTTGATATCTCAACCCCTTGATTGAAATAGAATTGCCGCGCAAAATTCCATGGTCATGGTGTAACGATGAGTTTATTTTAGGAAGTCAAATAGTGATGTATCAAGCATATAGGTTGATGACACTATCATGAGACCTACTTGATGAGATATTGAGACAAAGGGATTATATTGCACAGTGAGTGTTCATATATGGATGTTGTTATTGAGACATTAAGTTCTTTCTCTTGGGTGCCTTGACTCGTTACTAGACAGTACTCTTGGACTTTAGGCATGTCCGCCTAATGTCAATGAGAAATAATCCTAGAGGGTCACTCACTATGTGTTTTTGGTGGTCTCAATTAAATTAAATTTGAATTTAATTAATGGAATAAATATTATTCTCAATACCGTTGCATAATTTTATTCAAGTTAAAATGATCTCATAAATTAAATAAATATTTATTAACCAGATTGTAAATAAAATTTATTTATTTATTTTATTGAACATTTAATAAATATTTATTTACTAGTTTGTAAATAAAATATTTATTTAAGAGAATGAATTATTTATTTATTTATTTGGGTGTTCAATAAATGGAAGTGGAATTAGAGCAAACCAAGGCCATTCTAGTAGTAAAATAATTATTTGCAAGACTGTAAATAATTATTTACCTAGTTGGGACTAGTTAAAATAATAATAACGCTGCTATTATTTTGTGACATAGAATTTTATTTATAATTCCATTTTATGAAAGTTGGCACACCATAAATAATGACGCGGTATTATTATTAAGATCATGGATTTTCTGTAAGGTTATGAATGTATTTAATTGTTGTTATGCAATTAAATTTTGTAATCAAAGCCCCATGTTGAGATATATACAAGTACGTCTATTGTTCCATGTACCAAACTACATGCCCGGATAATTATGAATTGTTGAGCCAAACAATTTCTCTCTCGAATCCTCTTCCCTCTCCTCTAAAGAACGAGAGTCGTTCTTCAAGATTGAAGAACAAGCGATCAAGAACGACTGACGTAAGACACTCGATTCTTCGCGCTAGAACTCAGAGAACTAGTGGTGTCAATCAGAGGCCATCAGAGCACAAGTTGATCACTGCTAGAGGGATTATTGTTTGGGTCATTGAAAGTTCAACGAGACAATCTAGAAGGGTCATTTCGGATGATCAAGATCATCAATGAAGAAAGTACTTAAGATCCAGGTATTCTTTTCATTATGAAACTAATTAAATTGATTATAAACATGATGTGCAAGATCCTTTCTCTCTGGGATTCGGCGCATTTCTTCTTTTGTCTAAATCTTTTATTTTAATCCATGTATATTTTCATTAATCATCATATTGATCTCGGATTGGTCATTGATTATGGCAAAGGAAAAGTTGGGACCCATCCAACGTTGTGCTTCCACTGCGTCTGGTTCCTTCAAGTGGTATCAGAGCAAGGTCATCATAGTTTATAATTATTTAAATAATTCTTTGATCATTTATAGTTTAATAATTTATTTTGTCAATTCAAGGTTAGTCGTTCTTGTAATCTAGATTTCGATATCTCTTCTCCCTCTTTTCGTTTCTCGCAGATTTCACATAAACGAATGGTTTTTTTATTAAAATTAAAATAGATACACATCATGAGGCGCCAATGATTCTACCCTAGTGACATGAAATTACATGTCGTGTGTTCAGACTTACACGTCATGTTCTCTGCCATACACGCCATGTAATCCGAACTAAATGCCTTGAAGTCATGTTCAGCACATCCTGATTAATTTGGAAATTACTCAAGCTATGTACATTTATTGCACATGGTGTAGTTAATTCTACACCACATGTTGACCGGGATAGATAGACACACACTTATCGGATTACAAATTGGGTGGCCCACTGCACGCAGCTTGTAGTCCCTTTAGGTCATAGGCCAAACCGTATATCCCATACACGGCTAAGTCGACCGGTAACTATGTAATATGGAGACAACATGGTGTGTATCCCACTATACACACCATGTACTCTGAAATTTATGAAGTAAGCTTCACGCGCCGAGTCCCTAGGCATGTACTTAAGGACAGACGGTGAAGGTAGTACATGCCATGTAGTCAGAACTACACGCTGGGTACTTTACCAAATTACACAAAGTTAAAACTTTAATGTTTGTGTAATGTTTATAACTACATATCATGTATAAATCTTACTACATGTTGTTACTATATGCATTGAAACATATTTTATTCCATATTTCATAAGAGTAAAACAGTATGAAAATATAATACATCTTGGGTAGATTTGAATGGGTATTCACCAAGATACCTCCAAGGTGATTTTATGTACTAGGATGAGAAACTCAAAGAAATTCAAAAAATGATTAAGATAAAAGTATTGATTAATTAGTATAATAATTAATTGATTTGAGCGTAATTTATCTTAATAATAATGATTAAATAATTGAATGCTAGTTTTATTAAATGTGTAACCCATTGCATGTTTGTGGGTGATCATGAGCTAGACCAAGACCTTTTTATGTGATTGGTTTCCTTTTAATTTATTTTTTAAATCAATTGTTGGCCTGCAAGCCATCTCTCCTCATTAATATATAGGGTCTGTGTGCCCATGGTCTCTTTTATGTAAACCCCTTTTTACCCCTCACTTTTATGTGAGTTTAAAAATCATATGTAATGGATGGAGCTCCCAAGCTAGTGGAGGTGGTCCAAGTTAGGAGCCAAAGTGAAACCAATCCAAGAAGATACAAAGGTGGATAGGTGGAAAGATGTAAACACGAAGGTTTTTCTCCCCTGGGTAAGGGTTAGTTTATCAACCACTAGATAAACTAACAATTATAAAAAATATCATGATCATTCCCTTTGATTTATTTTATTTATTTCAATTGCATGGTTTTTCATTATGGATGTGTTGTCGCGATCACATAATTAATGAACTAACCAATATGAAATATAGAACTAAAATAAACTAGGATTGTGCATAAATATTATCAAGATATGGTTAATCACTTATGTAAGTTCCACTTAATATTAAAAAGAATGTGATAAAGATAATAAGGCAATTTACATATAAGAGATAAAAATATCTCAACAAAATATTAAGTTAGAATAATCCTCCTGTTACTTGATTAAGAGCAAGACTCAATAAAACTATGTGTTTGACCAACCCTTGTTAGGACACTTACTGTTATAAAGGAATCCCTTATGAAAGGTTTTAGATTGACTTAACCATATTACATCAAGAGGAGTATACCTTACTAGAATTGTTGTAATATGGAGGCAAGTGTTGAGGAAATCCTAGTCAGGATTTTAGGATTGGGGAGTCCAATCAATGGATCAAGGAGACGCAAGCCCACCGTTGGAAAATACATGCCTACCTAAATACCTTCAAATAACTTGAACAACCCTTGTTGGGGTTATGCGAAGGGAAATATGGATCCTTACCACTATAATGTCATGAAAACTGGACATTCTGAGTTCAATGGTGAGGGTCATTGGGACTTGATAAAATAGTGGGAGACTTAATAAAATTAATTTATTTATTTCTCATAAAACATAATCAAGAAATTACTAATGATCTACTCTTTTAATTGTATAATAAAAAATTAAAATCTCATCAACCACACTATCCCTGTGACCAATTATGGATAAAGACAACATCCTCACTGGTATTAACTTCCATGAATGGTTTAGACGCCTATGGGTTATCCTACACCATGAATGGAAGTCTTATGTACCGGAGTCGGCATTACCAGATCCGCCTACCAAATAGGTGAGTGATGAGGATTTCTTGGTCTATGAGAAACATATGAATGATGCGGTTGATGTTGAATGTTTGATGTTATCATCAATGTCTAGTGACCTCATTATGTCTTACTAAAACATGGATGTTTATTGCATGATCGAGAACCTATGTGGTCTTTAACAAGAGAGACCAAGACAGGAAAGGTTTGAGATCTCCAAGGAACTCTTTTAGAGTAATCTTGGAGAGGGTTCCCTAGTTGGGCCTCATGTAGTCAAACTCATTGGCTATATTGAGCACCTATAGGTTCTAGGTTTTAAACTCCCCAAAGAACTGGGCACCAATCTCATTATTTCATCACTCCCTCGGAGCTTCTCCAACTTTTTTGTCAATTTCAATATGAACAAAATTGAGAAGTCTCTATCTGATCTTTTTATCCTCATTCTCCAAGTGGACAAAGATATGAAGTCTAAAAAGACATATGTCCTTATGGTGAATAAGAGTAAAGGGAAGGCAAATATATTTAATCCCAAATATTCTTCATGACCTTCCAATAAAAAGAAGATCAAATGGGAGGCAAGGGAACATGAGGTTGTTTGTTTCGCATGTGGCAAGAAGGGTCATTAGAAGAAAAACTAAACCCAGCCAAAGAAGCAAGGGGAATCTTCATGTGCATTTGTTATCTAGTGAAATTTATTTGTTTCTAAAAATTGGGTATTGGATACAGCTTGTGGTGATCACATATGTATTCATATATAGTAACCAAGTAGATTTAGAAAAACTGACTGGGGGGAGGTAGATCTATGAGAATCCAACAGAGCCAAACTTGTTGTTGTATATATCGGGGACTATCACCACACATTGCCAACTGGGATGATCTTGGTGTTAAAGGGTTTTTTTATGTGCCTTCTGTAACCAAAAACATTATTTCTCTATCCATACTAGATATAGATGGATTTTTTTTGAAGTTCGGAAATTAATGTTGCTTCTTTTACAAAGATAGAATTTGTTTTGGTATGTCACATTTATACAACGGACTTTACGTGTTGGATTACATAAACCATGTAATAGAAATTGATAACAAAAATACTTTTCATGACTCATACCACACCCAACTTTAGAATCACTGGCTAGGTTATGTAAACAAGAAACACTTGAAAAAGTTACATTAAGATGTATATTTAGATTCTTTTGAACTAAAACCACTTAGTGTATGTCATGCGTGTTTATAAGGAAAAATGACCAAATCCTCATTTAGTGTGAAAGGTGAAATGGACAAAGAGATTCTTGAATTGGTTCATATTGATGTGTGTGGACCATTTCCAATTGAAGAAAGGGGTGGGTACTAATACTTCATAACTTTTACTAATGATTTTATTAAATATGGATATATATACTTAATGAGGTATAAGTCGGATTCTTTTGATAAGTTCAAATAATACAAGAATGAAGTTGGGAACTAAATTGTTAAGAATATTAAGAAGCTCCGCTCAGATCGAGGTGGAGAGTATCTTAATCAAGACTTTATTGGTTACTTACAGGAGTTTGGGATCTTATCCCAACTCACTCCTCCTTACACGCCTTAATGGAATGGTGTAAGCGAAAGGAGGAACCGTACCTTGTTGGACGTGGTGAGATCAATGATGAGTCATGCATTTCTTCCATTATCCTTTTGGGGATATGCGTTACAAACAATAGCACACATACTAAACCAAGTACCAACTAAATCGATAAATGGTATTCCATACGAGTTTCGAATGGAAGAAAATACATGTTATCGAATTTACATGTGTGGGGTAGTGAAGCTTTTGTTAATACCTCTTTAGGTAACAAACATTCACCCCTAGGCACAAGGTGTACCTTTATAAGATACCCCAAGGAAACAAGTGGATATTACCTATAAAATCCCTTAGAAAAAAAGGTTATAGTGGAAATAAAATCCATATTCCTTGAGAGGGAACACATATCCAAAAGACATAGTGGGAGTGAGATTTACTTCGATGAAGTAGAGGCTCAAGGTACACAAGACTCGGTACAGGAACAGATTCCATAAAGCCCCATGGAAGAAAGATCTGTTCCAGATACACAAGTATTGCGTAGGGGTACAAAAGAGGTTAGAGAACTAGAACAGTATGGTTTTCTAGTTACCGATGATGTTGACTCATTATTGGTTGATAATAATGATCCTCTAACCTATAAGGAAGTAGTAAGTGGAACAAACGTTACCAAGTGGCAAGAAGCCATGAATTCTGAAATGGATTCTTTGTATCAAAACCAAGTCTGAATTTTGGTAGATCCTCCAGTTGATGTAAAGCCTATTGATTGTAAATGGGTATTCAAGAAGAAACTATAAATGTAAGGACAAGTTGGTACCTATAAGGCATGATTGGTTGTAAAAGGGTTTAAATAGTTTCAATGAATGGACTATAATGAAACCTTTTCACCAGTTGCGATGCTAAAATACATCAAAATTCTATTGGATATTGATGCTTACCATGACTATGATATTTGGAAAATGGATTTCAAAACAGCCTTCCTTAATTGAAACCTTCAGGAAGATGTCTATATGACACAGCCTAAAGGGTTTGTGACTCCAAAGGATGACAACAAGGTATGCAAGTTGCATAAATACATTTATTGATTAAATCAATCATCTAGGTCATGGAACATTCTTTTTGATGAATCCATAACATAATTTGGTATATTAAGAATGAATGTGATCCATGTGTCTACAAATGGTTTAGTGGGAGTGCAGTCATTTTTCTAATAGTATATATTGATGACATATTACTTATTGGAAATGTGATACCAGTATTACAGTCTGTTAAGGCATGGTTGAATCAATGCTTCTCCATGAAGGACTTGGGTGAGGCAACATATATTCTTGGGATCAAGATTTATCGTGATAGATCCAAGAGATTATTGGGCCTAAGTTAAAATACATACATTGAAAAGATAATAAATAGCTTCATTATGGAACAATCCAAGAGGGGATTGTTTCCAGTGTCACATGGCATTCATCTTTCCAATAAAATGTGTCCTCATACACATGAGGAAAGAGAGAGAATGGAAAGGACTCCATATGCATCAGTGATTGGGTTAGTCATGTATGTCATGCTATGTACTAGGCTAGTTGTTTCCTACGCATTGAGTTTGGTAAGAAGACACCAAGGTGACCCAGGTGAGCACTATTGGATGGAAGTCAAGACTATTCTTAAGTATCTAAGGCATAATAAGAATATGTTCCTAGTTTATGGAGGAGATGAGGAACTGATCATCAAAAGATATACAGATGCTAGTTTTCAGACTGATCAGGATGACATGAAGTCACAAACAGGATACATCTTCACTTTGAATAGAGGTGTTGTGAACTGGAAGAGCTCAAAGCTGAGTGTGGTCACAGATTCTACAGTAGAGTCCGAGTATTTCTCAGCTTCTAAGGCGGCTAAAGAAGTAGTTTGGGTGTGAATTTTCATCCAAGAGATGGATGTGGTTCCTAGAAATAAAGATTTCATCACACTCTATTGTGATAATACTATAGTTTTGGATCTTAAAAAAGAGCCAAGGTCACATCAACGGACAAAAAACATACTTCAGAAGTATCATCTCTTGAGGGGTTTTTCTCAAAGAGGTGAAGTTGCGGTGATAAATATTTCCTTGTAAGAAAACGTGTTGGACCCCTTGACTAAAGCATTGACTTAGCAGAAACATGATCATCATGTGAGGTCCAGTGAACTGAAAGTAGTAGGTAGTTGGATCTAATCTAAGTGGGATTTTGTTAGAGTTCTTGTCTTAGAAACAACTATTTGTACTTTGATTACATGGATATTTAATGTATTTAAATAGTAAACATCTTATTACATATTGTTCATTATTCTAAATGACTATGATGTAATAATGTCCTAGAGTATTTGTTGCATTGATAAGGTCATGTTTGTTCCCCACTATGATGAGAACCTTGAAATGCTATAACAATATTCTTAAATATAGTTCTGCAGTTGGATGAAATACTATGATGGGACACATAGTATATAGACCGTCAGGTGTGAGTACTCGTAAGCAGATGAGACTTCTTCTCATGAAGTTCTCACTTGATAATTTCCAAGACAGGAGATTATGAGAACATACCCGCCAGTTATAATTCCACTTGTTTTTGTGTCATTGGATATTCCTATTTGTGAGCGTGTGTAATGCTCCTTAGACTTTAAGATTATCATTAATATGTGTCATGACTCACTCAATTTGATTTACTGATGAAAATCGTCATGCCATATGTTGGTGGGAGGTAGGGTACGTTGGGTGTGTCACGATTGGCATGTTATTAATGGAAAAGTTGAGGAAGGATTTTTCCCTTTCCTTTATGAAAGTTGATATCTCGAACCTTTGATTGAAATAGAACCGTCATGTGAAATTACATAGTCATGGTGTAACAACGAGTTTATTTTAGGTAGTCAAATAATGGTGTATCAAGCATATAGGTTGATGACAATATCATGAAACATGCTTGATGAGATATTAAGACAAAGGTATTATATTACACAATGATTGTTCGTATGTAGATGTTGTTATTGTGCCTTTAAGTTAATTCTCTTGGGTGCCTTGATCCATTGCTAGAAAGTACTCTTGGACTTTAGGCAATCCCGCCTAATGTCAACGAGAAAGAATCCTAGAGGGTCACACACTAAGTGTTTTTGGTGGTCTCGATTAAATTCTATTTGAATTTAATTAATGAAATAAATATTATTCTCAAGACCATGGAATACTTTTATTCAAGTTAAAATGATTGCATAAATTAAATAAATATTTATTCCCCGTATTGTGAATAAAATTTATTTATTTATTTTATTAATCATTTAATAAATATTTATATATTAGTTTGTAAATAAAATATTTATTTAAGAGAATAAATTATTTATTTATTTATTCAGGTTTTAAATAAATGGAAGTGGAGTTCGATCAGACCAAGGCTGGTCTGATAGTAAAATAATTATTTGCAAGACGATAAATAATTATTTAACTAGTTGGCACAAGTTAAAATAACAATAATGCTGTTATTATTTTGTGACGTGAAATTTTATTTATAATTTCATTTTTCTCAAGTTGGTGCACCATAAATAATGAAGCAGTATTATTATTAAGAGCATGGGTTTTCTCTAGGATTATGAATGTATTCAATTGTTGTTACACAATTAAATGTTGTAACCAAAGCCCCGAGTCAATAAATAGACAAGTGTGTTTATTGTGCCATGTACTGAACCACACGTCCAAAAAATTGAGAATTTTCGAACCAAAAAATTTATCACTCTAATCCTCTTCCCTATCCTCTCAAGAACAAGAGGCATTCTTCAAGACCAAAGAAAAGGCGATCAAGAACGACCGACGCAAGACACTCATTTCACCACGCTAGCACCTAAAGAACGAGTGGTGTCGATCGGAGGCCATTAGAGCACATGTGGATCACCGCTAGAGGGATTCTTGTTTGGATCCTCACAAGTGAAACAAGACAATCTAAAAGGGTCATTCCAGATGATCAACATCATCAATGAAGAAAGTACTGAAGATCCAGGTATTCTTTTCATTATGAAATTAATTAAATTAATTATAAACATGATATGAAAGATATTTTCTCTCTTGGATCTGGTGACTTTCTTCTTTTCTCTAAAGCTTTGATTTTAATCCATAGATACTAGTGTTCATCATCGTATTGATCCCATATTGGTCATTGATTAAAGAAAAGTCAAAGTTGGGACCCACCCAACGTTGTGCTTCTACTGCGTCTGGTTCCTTCAAGTGGTATCAGAGCAAGGTCATCATAGTTTATAATTATTTAAATAATTCGTTGATGATTTAAGCTTTAATAATTTAGTTTTTCAATCCAAGTTTAATAGTTCTTGTAATCTGTATTTCGAGATCTCTTCTCCCTCTTTTCGTTTCTTGTAGATTTCACAGAAATGAATTATTTTTTGATTAAAATTAAAACAGAGAACTCATCAGGAGGTGCCGGCGATTCTGCCCAAGTGACACAAAAGTACACACTGTTTGTTTGGACTTACATGATGTGTTCTCTGTCATACACGCCATGTAATCCATACTACACGCTGTGTAGTCATGTTCAGCGCATCGGGAGTAATTCGGAAATTACTCAAGTCGTGTGCATTTATTGCATATGATGTAGTTAATTCTACATTGCGTGTTGACTAGGATAGATAAACACACGCTTACCAGATTACACATTGTTTGGACCACTGCACACGGCGTGTAGTCCCTTCGGGTCAGGGGCCAAACCGTGTATCCCATACACAATTAAGCCGACTAGTAACTGTGTAACGCGGAGACAACACGGCATGTAGCCCACTGTACACGCCGTGTACTCTGAAATTTCAGAAGTACACTTCACACGCCGAGTCCCTAGGAGTGTACTTCGGGACAGACGGTGAAGGTAGTATACGCTGTGTAGTCGGAACTAAAAGTCATGTACTTTACCAAATTACACAAAGTTAAAACTTTAATGTTTGTGTAATGTTTAAAACTACATATCATGTATAAATCGTACTACATGTTTTTACTCTGCATTGAAACATCTTGTATGTCATATGTCATAAGAGTAAAACAGTATGCGAATATAATACATGTTGGGTAGATTCGAATGGGTATTCACCAGGATACCTCAAAGGTGCATTTATGTACTAGGATGAGAATCTCAAGGAAATTCAGAAAAGGATTAAGATAAAAGTATTGATTAATTAAAGATAGTAATTAATCGATTCGAGCGCAATTTATCTTAATAAGAAAGATTAAAGAATTTAATTCTAATTTTATTAAATGCGTAACTCATTGCATGTATATGGGTGATCATGATCTAGACAAAGACATTTGTATGTAATTGGTTTCCTTTTAATTTATTTATTAAATTAATTGTTGGCATGCGAGCAATCTCTCCTCATTAATATGTAGGGTCTGCGTGTCCATGGTTTCTTTTATGTAAACCCCTTTTTACCTCTCACCTTCATGTGACTTTAAAAATCATATGTAATGGATAGAGCTCCCAATCTGGTGGAGGCGGTCCAAGTCAGGAGCCGAAGTGAAACCAATCCAAGGAGATACAAAGGTAGACAGGTGGAAAGCTGTAAACATGAAGGTGTTTCTCCCTTGGGTCAAAATTAGTTTATCAACCACTTGATAAACCAACCATTAGAAAAAAGATCATTATCATGCCCTTTAATTTATTTTATTTTTGTCAGTTGCATGGTTTTTCATTATGAATGTGTTGTCATGGTCACATAATTAATGAACTAACAAGCATGCAAGATAGAACTAAAATAAAGCAGGCTTTTGCATAAATATTTTCAAGACATGGTTAATCACTTAAGTATGTTCCACTTAATATTAACAATCATGTGATAAATATAATAAGGCAATTTACGCATAATAGATAAAAATCCCTCAACAAAATATTAAGTCAGACTAAGCCTTTTGTTACTTGATTAAGGGTAAGACTCAATAAAACTATGTGTTTGACCAACCCCTATTGGGACACCTACTTTTATATAGGAAGCCCTTATGAAAGGTTTTGGGTTGACATAACCATATTACATCAAGAGGAGTGTCTCTTTCTAGACTTGGTGTGATATGGAGGCATGTGTTGAGGAAATTCAAGTCAGGATTTTAGGATTGGGGAGTCCACTCAATGGATCAAGGAGCTGCAAGCCCGCAGGTGAGGGGTAAAAGGGGGTTTATATAAAAGAAACCATAGGTACGCTTTCCCTACATATTAATGAGGAAAATGCACATAGGCCAACAATTTTAATTTAATAAATAAATTAAAAGGGAACCAATCACATACAAAGGTCTGGTATAGCTCGTGATCATCCACATACATGCAACGAATTACGCATTTAATAAAACTAGCATTCAATTATTTAATCATTCTTATTAAGATAAAGTATGCTTGAATCGGTTAATCGTTATCTTTAATTAATCAATCCTTTTTATCTTAATCATTTTCTAAATTTCCTTGAGATTCTCATCCATAACCTTGTACATAACTTGTACCTTGGAAGCAACCCGGTGAATACTCGTCCAAAACTACCCAGCATGTATTTATACTTGTATACACTTTATTCTTTGTGACAAGTAGCTTGCACGCAGAATTATAATTATACTACAACTCATACATGATGTGTAGATCTTTTAACATTACGCATATGTTAATTAAACATTTATATATATATATATATATCAAACACCTATCACATATTATGTCTCAGCTTTATGCTCACACGAAGCTACATGTCTCAAGGGTTACATAATATAATAATAAATTTTTAAATCTGTGTAGTCTGGAAATAGTACATGGTGTGTAGATCCAACTACACGGTGTGTACCCTCCTCAACATCCATATGAAGTATATGCCTGGGGAAACGGTGAGTGAGGTGTATTTCGGAAATCTTCGGAGTACACGGTATGTCCAGTGGGTCACATGTCGTGTAGACTCTGCGTTACACGGTCACTAGTTGGGCAAGCTGTGTATGAGAAACACAACTTGACCCTAACCCGAAGGGACTACACACTGTGTCTAGTGGGCCACATGGAGTGTAGTCCGGATGAGTGTGCGTCATTCTCTCCTTGTAACGACCCAAAGTTTCATTAATGGAAAATCCCTCTTGATCCAGTTAAATGTTTCTTTATGAAAAATGTTTTTATAAGATGTCAACTTCTTTAGTTTTACGTTAAGATTTGTGACCGTTACTTTTATAGCCGTTGAACAGTGACCATCTGGGTAGTTTAAATATAAGGCTTTAACGAACCAATTTTCTACTCAGACAAAGGAAGCGATGGCCTCATCCAGTAGAATTGCCCCTTTTGAAGCCCATTTGTCAGAGCTCGGAAAAGAGGTGGTGTCTTTGGGCTTTTCCCTTGACCAAGCCCAAGCTGAGCTTCATCAAGTCAAGCTCGAACGTGATCGTCTACGGGAAAAGTGGAAGTTGATTGAAATTACCACTCGAGCGATGTTATCCGAGCCGCCCCAAGAGTCTGTCACCATCGCACACCTTACCCTTAGGTCTTATGCGGCTATTTTAAGGGGTTATGTAACAAATAAGTAAACCATGTTCATGCACATTACTTTTGTATATAATAATGAATATAATTTCTAGTCATTGTTGATACATTGTAATTAGTTTTTAAAGTACAAATGGTGTTTTTAGTTATTATTTAATTAAGAATTATATTTTATTAAATTAAAGGATTTTTGAATTAAATAATATTTTAATAAAATATTATTATTAATATTACATTAATTTTTATTAAATATAAATGATCTTATAATTTTATGAATGCAATTAAAATTTTTATTAAGGTTTGAAAGCCATTTCTGTCAAAACCCGTGAATTTTGTTTTTTTATAAATGTCGGTTTTTATTTTAAAAATGAAAATTCACATATCTAGAAAATTATTTAGATAAAATAAATATTATTTTTGGAATCAGGACGTCGAAATTATCCAACAGTGAATTTTTCATAATTTTCTGAGAGTCAAATTTTTGGGTAAAAATTAAATACCATTTAAATATATAATGTGTTTTATGACATCATAATGACCCAATGGTGATGTAATAAAATACCATAATCCTTATGTTCGGCCAATATATGTTTTATCATTAAAATAATGAGGTTTTAGGTTTGTTTGACTCACTTTTCAAAGCATTAATGGAGCCCTCAAGACTTATTCAACACTTTGCCTTTTTAAATTAATTTCCATGGGAGTGTGACTCACCTCCACATAAGCAACCCTATTTTTTTAATAAGTTCGGACCTTGGCCTTGTAAAATATTGTTTTCCTCTTTCCTTTTCCAGAAACCATGGGCAAATACCATGGGATGGTTTGTGGTTTGGATTATTTTAATATAAGGGGTCCCAAACCTAAATAATAAAGAATTCTCTCACCTTTCCTATATAAACCCACCCAAGCTCTCACTTCCTCCTCACTCAAAGCCCTTGAAGTTCGTCCAACCTCTGCCCTACTCTCTCTAGAATCTTCCTAAGGTGCCCCAAGCTCCCAAGAAGCCTCTCACAAGCCTCTCTCTAGCCTTTGGAAGCACACTTCCAAGTAAGGGGTTTTCTTCCTTTCTCATTTTTGTCATTTTTCTTTAAGTTGTATTGCCCTTTTAATTTCAATTATGAATGTTGGGGTATGGTTTCGCACCTCTCACATACTGCCCTCTTATTGTTTGAATGATGGGAGACCCCTTTCTCTCTCATTAAATGTCTCCCATATACACCCGTTACTATGCCGAAATTCCGAAAAAACCTTTTCCTCCCCTTTTATATTTCAAGCAATACTTTTGTATCATGAATCTAAATTCCTTTTCAATTGTTGGGACATGTATCTATATGACCTCCTTACTGTCCATTACATGTAAATATGATGAGGAACCCCTTTCTCTCTCATCAACCTTTTTTATGAATTCTTATGTCACGCCGTTACGCTGCCGAAATCACACCGATTTTCTAAGCCAATTTCATTGTGTAGTGAATACCATACCCATTTCTCCATCAAGGGTATTCACCTTTATGTACATATACTTATTGATTGTAATGTTTCATGTATGAATTCCACATTCCTTTATCGTGGAATAAATGATTATGTTTTATGAATCCATGTTTTATGATCCATGTGGCACACTTATGCATGAAATGAAATGTTTAAGAAGGGTGCGCCCTGATAGCGCTCCAATGCATTGGGTAAAGTATAGTATCATGATACGTCATGTGAAATGAGTGTTGACTCATGCTAATTTTTAGTGCAACGAGGGTTTACTCGTGCTTCAAGTGCAATGAGGGTTTACTCATGCTCCATGTGCAATGAGCCTTGGCTCATGCTAATTCAATGTTAAGTGTTGTTGCCACATTTCCATGTTATGATTATCATGCTTTATCATGCCTTTATGTTCATGTTTCTCTTATGCTCTATTGATATGTCTATTGCCTAACATGTATTGTACTCCTCATGTTATTCATTGTGTACTCCCTTACTGGGCTTTATAGCTCACCCTTTTCTTATGCATGTCCTCAGGTTATCTCATGCAATGCTAAGTACGAAGGAATGTAGTGGTCATGTAAAGGAAGTTTTCAATAAAGATGTTGTATTTCAAGTTTAAAGTTTTTATGTAATGATCCTAAGCCCCAAAGACACTAAACCTCTCGATCTCCTTTGTGGTATCAAGTGAAGTTGTATGTAATAAAGCATGTTTAAGTTGTAATAAAAAGAAGGGTTGTCATACTCGTAGTCAACACGCAGTGTAAGAATTAACTACACCGTGTGACATTAATGCAAACTGCTTGAGTAATTGTTGAATTACTCCTGATGCATTGAATACAAATACACGGGGTGTTGATCCGACTACACGATGTGTATTCCTGTGTTATCTGGACAGAACCATCATCGCCTCCTGATGAGATCATCGATTTAATTTTAATCATAAAATTATTCGTTTCAGTTAGATCTGCAGGAAAAGATAAAGGAGGAACAAATCTCAAAATTCAGATTACAATAATGATTAAACATGAATTGGAAAACTAAATTATTAAAGTGTAAATCATCAACGAATTATTTAAATAATTATAAATGAAAATATGACCCCATCTGATACCACTTGTAGGTTTCGGGCGCAGCGGAAGCGCAGGATAGGCGTGTACCCAACTTTGCAAATTGTCATAATCGATGATTAATCTGGGATCAATACGATGATGAACGCCAGTATCCACGGAATTGAATCAAAGATAAAAGAAAAAGGAAAGAACCCGAAACCGAGAGAAGAGGATCAATATATTTTGTTTATAATTAATTTAATTTAATTATAGAATCACCTTCAAATGATTCTTTCTTCGTTGATGTGTTCGACCACGGGTCCGAGGTGCGACTTCATTGCGATGTAGAATCCAAGGATAGGAATCCTCTAGCGGTGATCCACACGTGCTCCACGTATCTTCGAACATCGCCAAAGGATTCTCCAGGTGCTAGCATGGAAGATCCTTGCGCCTGTGATGTCCGCCTTCGATCACTTTGAGAATCGCTTCCAAAGCGTTCTTCTTGATCCGGTGGAGGATGATCTTTCTCGTTCTTGAAATCATTCTTAGATAGGGAAGAGTTCTCTAGGCTCGAGAGTTTTTCTCCAAGGATGTTGTGCACACAACGATTGGTTAGTTGGTCGAATGAACCCTTGGATAATATAGAGAATAATAACATTACAGGGAATTTAATTCACCAGATAATAATAAATAATTAGCACAGGTGTCATTACTTAATTTATTATTCCATGTGAAACACCATGTCAAATACTAATAGCAATGCTATTATTTCCATGACATGTGCTTAACTTGCACGTTACATTTAAATATTATTTAACCAAATAATATTTAATATTATTTCTCACTGGACCCATAACTTGGTCCGCCAATCCTCCTCAATATTTATAGGGCCTTGAATAATGACTATTTATTTATTAAATAAATATAACTGCGTTGTTCACCGATAAATAAATATTTTGTCTGCAATATATTCTCTCGAATAACTAGTGACGAAATAAATGCGATCAGGCATACTTGAATAATTATTAAACCACAACCAAGAATAATATTTATTCAACTTGTTAAATAAATAAATTATTTAACTGAGATATTGGTTACACTTAGTATGTGACCCTCTAGGCCTCTTTCACATTAGCATTAGGTGGGTTTACCTAAAATCCAAGATTATCATCTAGAAACATGTCTAGGAACCCAAGAGAAAGAATTTGATGTCACAACGACATGTCACCTTATACGAATGCTTATCATGTAATATAATCCCTTTGTCATGGTATCTCCAATCAAACGGGTTGCATGCAAGTGTCGTCAACCTATGTGCTCGATTTCTCATTATTTAACTTCTCATAATTGAACTTGCCTAGAGAATATGATGGTCATGGATTTAGTTAGGATATATCATTTTCATTAAAAGGCCTGAGATATCTATTTCTGTAGAAATGAAAAATCCTTTTTCGCATTATTCATTAATGCAGTATTACTCGTGACGCACCCAACATATCATACCTCGCTGTGAACATATGTTGTCACGGTTTTCGTCAATACATCTAAGTGCGTGAGTCATGATACCCATTAATAATAATATTAAAGTCTAAGGACCAATACACACATCCACATTAGAAACATCCAATGACATTTATGAATGTGAATTTCCTACCGGCGGGTCTTGTCCTCATTATATCCTCCTGGATATTACCAAAGGCGCACACCATGAGAGGATGCCTCAAAGTTTCATGAGTCACCACCCTTGATAGCATGTATCATTTGTGACCCTTCAAATGATATCATCCGGCCATAGAATATATATTCAAGAATAATGTCATGACACTTCCTGGTTCTCATCATAGCAGAGATCTATTATGACCTTTTAATGAGACAGCTATTCTTAGGACATTATCACATACTATGTCACGTAGAAGAACAATCATGATGTGATAAGTAGTTTATTAATATTCATCCAATTAATACATGTTTATCATAAAGTACAAAGAAGTTGGTTTCTAGGACACCAACTCCAACAATATGACAAGGACATTAATTGTTTGATTATGCAAATCCAAGATGACATAGACAATTTCCATGATTTTTTAATTCTTTTTGTTACCTAAAATTACCTTACCATCCCCCACTCTACAATTTCATGAAAATTTTCTTTCCTATAACACATGTAAAAAAAGAAACTTAGGTTGAGAACCTGTTAATGTCTTGTGCTCTAACATGAGATATTTAAAAACGTTTAAAATATCATCTCCATTTTCAATCATTCATGAATGTTTTGTGCATTCTTTAGAATTATTAAAGGATTTTTTTATCAGGGTAATTATTTTTAATGCAATTCGGTTATTTACATTAATAACATTTAATGATTGGGACTTCCCTTAATCGTGTATTTTATGCTAATGAGATCTCATATTCAATTGGCACACATGGGTGGCTAGAAGTCAGCAGCAATATTGACCTTATTACACTGTGTTTGAAGCACAATATTAGGAATGTTAAAATAAATATTGAATGTGTGCATTGTCTCGTATAATTTCAGGTTCTGCTATTCTAGATTCATAAATAAGCTTCACAAAAATTTGATTCTCAATCTTGGGAATGACAAACATGGTAAAAAATATGTACTAAACCTAAACCATGATGTAGGGGAATAGATCAAGTCGGTGTTTGTGTTTGTGTAAACTATGGTGTAACGAAGGTTACTACGTCATGGTTTTAGGCATTAATGTGAATGTGTTACACGATAATGCGTGATTCACCTACTTTCTTAGCTTGAAGCCTTTATGAATGTTTTAGAATATCACATAATGATATTTAGAGGAAATTGAATGTTAAACAATTAATGAGAGATTGAACCACATGTTATAAAGGATAGTCACGTTTTAAAACATATGTGAAACGTGTCATTCATGGTTGAATGGATTTTAGATGCTTGGGAAGTGTCTTTGGAGACTTGTATAAAGAGGTTCAATCCGTGTGAAATGTGTGTGCAAGCTAAAACTGTTGGACAGTCTGTGAAACTCCAAAGTTGAAGCTCTTATTTCATCAATTAATGCGATGGTTCTAACAAACCTTGAACTGAAGTGAAGTCTTTCCAATGTGTTATAACTCATTGATACCATATGAGGAATGAGTCATTTGGTTACTTCTTAATGATCTTAATCAACCACAGTGAAAAGGTCTATTTCATAGAAAATATTTATGTCTTTTGGATTCAAAAGAATAGCTAAATGGCTTTTAGACAAAATTTGTTCAAGCCTAAACTGTTTGTAAGCTTAAGTTTATTTCTAACTTCAAGCATGTAATCTCAAAACACGATCTCAAGCTTTTGCTAATAAAAACGCCACGAAATGATTGATTTTTGAATAATCTCGGCAATCATCATTGTACAACTAACAAAAATTAGAGATGTATTACGAATATGTTGTATTATGTAGACATTTAAAAAAAATGATACCAATGAAAATAAAAAATCTGAAAGATAAAATATATTTTTTATTTTTTGAAAATAAAAAAAATTAAATCATACCTAAATACCATATTAGTTTTATAGAAAATCAACGATAAATCCATTTTTACATTTATTTTCTTGGTGATATAAAATTATAAATAAACATCTCTGAAATAAAACATATGACTCGCTGCTAATTATCCATTATGTATAAAATTTCCCTCTCAAGCCCCATCCTTTTTCCGATGGTGAAAATTTATTATTATTATTATATTAATTTTAATTAATGCGACAGAGACATCTAGTTTATCTAAAATTTAATTCAAAGATTATTTAATAACTCCCGCGGCCTTGGCCTACCACAATTACGACCGCTCGATTTCCAGAATCGTAAACGGGAAAGGATCGTAAATATGTCCTTCCCTGAAATATATATTAAAATGAATTAAACATATCTACGGAAAAAGGGTAAAATGATATCATGGATTGCCCTCGAGAGGGAGCGCCAAGTTCCATAACTATTGGTGTTACAAAAAAGTTTTAATTATTAGTTCATAAAGATTCATTTCATAAGATCATAATTATACTTAAAATCATCATAATGTTCCAAAACTAAATTATGAGTACCCTATTGATTTCAGAATATGATATCAAATAAATAGGAAGTTTATTTATTTTAACTATTTTTATAAATAAATATTATTTTATATTATAATTGCATCGTGGATGAGAGAATCTTAGGATTAAATTTATATTTACCAACCATTTTTTTTAAAAATAGCAACGATTGTTTTTTTAAGAATTTTTTATTTAAAAAACCGTTGCAAAATTGTTTTCTGACGGTTTTGATTTTAATTTTTTATTTTATTTTTTAAAGAAAAAACAACTATGAAAAAACAAAATATTAAAATAAACAAAATCACATCACAAATTTAGAAATTCAACCGAAATCGCAAAAACTGTAATCATAGTTAAAAATTACATGATCATATAATTAAATTTAAATTTACCAGCAAAACATTTTAAAAAAGAATAATTTAAATTTACATCACATTTTCATCAAATAAAACTAAAGCTTACAATATTACTACATCAAATTAAACCAAAATCGCCCACAAAAGACCACATTCACACCTAACTAAACATCATTAATGCAAGAACTATACCACATCCATAGGACATCGTTATGCCAAAAAAATGTGTGCCCCATTTGAATCTACATTTAACACATGTTCAAAAAGTTGATGCTAGCCCAATAAGTTGCCCAAATTAGAGAGAAAAAAAAGAGTAAATGTAAAGAAACTCAAAACAAAATGGTTTATGTCCTACATCCACGTCGGACCCCTAGCATTTTTGATTTGGGGGGCTGCAACCTCAGTCTCATTGTCAAACGATGATTTTTGCATATCACTATAAAATATGCATCCCATAAAATTAGGCTCCACACATATCTCAAACACGATCCACATTTCAAGTGAATCTGTAACCTCGGACTTTTATATATGGAATTTTCCCTTAAACATGTGTCATTTTTTTAAAGGTTGAGGTGGAAGCTTCATTTTATTGTTAAATCAAAGACCACTTTTTGTCTGGGTAGATGAAGACCCATTACATAGCCCGAAAGCCCAAGACCAAGTTGACTGAATACAAGGCTTGAAAACCTATTTTTTTGCCCAAAGAGTCCTTCAGTGAATAGTGCCGCTACAGTAATCGGGCTGCTACAGTACCGTTGCCGCTATCGTGTCACCACTGCTACAGTACCGCCTCTCTACAGTCCACTACAGTACCCGGAAAATTTTTCCCTGTCCAGATTCGATCCTTGGTCTTTTGGATGCCACGCAGGAGCATGTACCACTTGGGTACAAGGTCGATGACAATAAACTTGTGTCATATTTAGTAATGTAGTATAGTATAAAACAATGTACCACATAATAAGAATCAACAACACTTTATCATTTCAGTTTAGAATATTATATTTAGAGGATAAATATACCCAATAAAATTGATAAATAACATAATGAGACAATAAACACAAAAAATGATAACAACTTGAATAGGAAAATTTAGACCACTCTGGTATCCTAAAATAATTCCACCCACAAACAATACTCTAAAAAAGTAATAAAACATCAATAATGTAATCAATATTCTTGAAAATGAAGAATATAACCTATAAAAAATTAAAGCGAATGAAGGAAATATGAGGTATTTATAGTCACCAACCCCTCCCCCCAAAGGTACCCCTCAAAGACCGACAATGAAATGAAAGAGATAATAACCCTCGTGTGCCGCCTTTAGTTGGAATATAGTTGACGACTAACACCAAGGGTATGATAATCTTACATATGGAAGATATTACCCACAATAATAAATATAGGATAAGGAGATATAGTGAATAACCACCGAACCAACTCCATATAATACCTGAAAGGTATAACATTTCCCAATCTCAAATGAAATTATATGAACAAATGCAATACATCCAAAATAATGGAAGACCAAACTCATATACTTCACTTTAGCTACCTAAATAGCAGTTCCCAACTCCAATGATCTATCCCGCAAACACTAGAAAACTGTGGTGGGGTGAACACTTAAGAGTGCTCGCTAGGATCATCCCTCTAAACAGATCAACACTTGTGTGCAATAAATATGCAAGAATAAACAAGAGTGAAATCAACAAAGTGAGCAATGACAACAAAAACATGAACACAAGCCAACAAGCATGATAACAATTCATATCCATAAGCCAACATGAATGAAAAGCACATGCAACACCATCATCAACACCGAAAATTCTATCACTACCAATATCATTGAAGCATCACCATCACCAAAACCACCCTCAAAACTATGAACATCATTCAACATCCTTGGGCCCAGAAAATATTCACCTTAGCTCCAAACTATCAACTCAGGGGCTCTCCCACTCAAGCCAGTAGCAAGCCAGTTGGATCACCTCCTCGCGGAGTACATGGACATGATTATGAAATCACACCAATAGCATATCATCGACCATCATGCCATGCATCCATGACTGCATCACCACGTCTCTACATGTCCACATCATCACCATCACACATCTGTAACAACATTAATATAATCACCAAAATTTCATCACCTCCCAACAATCCACCAGTAGGGTAATTTAAATGCAGAGGACATCAACGTAGTTCCCTCATACTATTGTGTATGTCTGCCACCAACACCATCCCATTCCCTATAGTAGATTATCATGACCATGAAGAACATCAACCACGTTCCCTCCTCCTACCACACATGACCCCTGCCACACATCACATCCTCATTATCACTAGGAGATCACCAACACCAACCTGTCATATAAAAAAAACAAAGAACAAACAACACATTTCATGGAACAATATCATCACAAGCACAACCAACACTATGTATGGAAAAAATGTTAGATAATTAATAATTCACATCTACTGTATTAATTCCACAACATCATTCAACATTTTACCAAACATCGTTAAATTCATTATTCCATTCTTTAACTCATTCCCATGGACAATAATCCAAACTCACTATTCTTCCATTAAATTACTAACTTTATGTTTTTAACCATTTTAAGTGTATTTCCACACAAGCCATCACTTCAAAGCTTAAGTTCACAAGATAAATGACATGCCAATCACAACAATTTTTATACCAACTTTCAATCAATTACCATATTCAAGTGATTGATCTATTTATGAGGGATACATGGTTTTCATATGCTCCACTTTAGCTACCCAAACAGCAGATCCCAACTCTAGTGATTTATCTTGCAAACACTAGAAAACCGTGGTGGGGTGAACACTTGAGAGTGCTCGGTAGGATCATGCCTCTAAACATATCAACACTCCTGTGCAATAAATATGAAAGAATAAAAAAAGTGAAATCAGAAAAGTGATCAAAGACAACTAAAACATGAACACAATCCAACAAGAATGATAACAATTCATATCCACAATCCAACAAGCATGCAAAGAACACGCAACACCATCATCAAGGCCATAACTTCTATCACTAATACCAATATCATTGAAGCATAACCATCACTAAAACCAACCTGAAATCTATCAACATCATTCAACATCCTTTGGCCCAAAAAATATTTACCTTAACACCAACTTGTCAACTCAGGGGATCTACCACTCAAACCAGTAGCAAGCCGATTGGATCACCTCCTCTTTAAGTATAGGGATGTGATTATGAAATCACACCTACAACATATCATCGTCCATCATGCCACACGTCCATGACCACATCACCATATCTCTATATGTCCGTGTCATCATCATCACACATCTATAACCAAATTTATATAATCACCAAAATTCCATCACCTCCCAACCATATGTCGGTAGGGTAATGTAAATGCAAAGTATATCAACGTTGTTCCCTCATCCTTATATGTATCTTCCCCACCAACACCACCCCATTCCCTATAGTAGGGTATCATGAACATGAAGGACATAAACTGTGTTCCCTCCTCCTACCACACATGACCCCCGCCACACATCACATCCTCATTATCACTAGGAGATCTCCAACACCAACCTGTCATATAACAACAACAAAAACATAGAACAAACAATACTTTTCATGAACAATATCATCATAAGAACAACCAACACTGTGTAAAAAATCACATAATTAATAATTCACATCTATCATATTAATTCCAAAACATCATTCAACATTTTACCAAACATCGTTAAATTCATTGTTCCATTATTTAACCCATTCCCATGGCCAATAATCCATACTCACCATTCTTCCATTAAAGTACTTACTTTAAGTGCTTAACCATTTTAAGGGTATTTCTGCACAATACATCACTTCAAATATTAAGTTCACAAGATAAATGACATGCCAATCACAATAGTTTTCATACCACCTTTCAATCCATTTCCATATTCAAGTGATTGATTTATTTATGTGGGAGAAATGGTTTTCAATGGCCACGATAACATAAAACCTCACTAATTATAATCAATCATGGAATTCAATACAAAAAAGATCTATAAACAACCCACCATATATTTGACTCTAGTATAATATCTAATTCCCCAAGGATTAATTCTTCTTGTTAAAAAAACCAATATTCAGTTTTCTTGTTACCCGCATTAACCCATGGAATGGTTTCATATTTAATCAAGAGGAAAAAATAAATACACAACACACCAAGTATAAAGAATAAATTTCACTATTGTAAATCCACAATTTAGATTTTAGTCACCCCTTTCATCCTTTACAAAGTTTAATGAATTATTTATTTATAGAGGTGACAATGTAGGTGATAACAATAATAAGGTAATCACAATAACATCACATCATCCAATAAATTCAACCCATGGAAATATCATGTATATCACAAACCACACAAAACATCCAATCCCCTTTCAATTTGTAACTTCCCGACCCAGGTTCCACACACCGGTACCTTGATCCAGTTAGTTACATGACCTCAAGTGTGCCTCCCCATACACCAGAGGATCCCAACTAGTATTCGAGGTCTAATATTGATAACATGAAGACTATACCCTCTTTATCAAAGTAGCACTACAACGAAAAATATGTAAACAATAGCTAAGATATATAACCATAACCAGAATAATACCAGTATCACAAGATGACCAAAATGGGAATACAATATCCAAAACTAAAGAAGTAGATATGACATGCCAAGTACGTGTCAAGTGTCAAATGAAAAACCCAAAAAAATACACTGACAACTCAAAGAGGGTCTCAACAAAAAGTCTAATTCACTCATCAATGATCCATACCATATCAGCTATCTAACATAGGGTGGTTGAGATTTTCTTATCCTACAAACATGAAGTCTATTTGGGCACTGATCAGGCCGCCCGAGTAGGGTGTGAGTATGACTCAATAGGCCAACACCAATAGTGTCTAAAAAATATCCGGTCAATAAAAGTGTATAATGTTTTATAATGAATTAATTACAAAGCATAAGGTAAAATATTATCACATTTAATTATTCTTTAATTAATCATAAATACCCCTCGGGTTCCTGAGGACACTTAAACCATCAATACCTACTTCAACTTGTGCCAAAGTCTAAACCATAACACAAACATGTTGGATTTGGTGCCCTAGAACCAAATTATGTGTACTTTATGATAACATGTATTCATATTTTTTAATATTAATAAACTTCTTATCACATCATGATTGTTATTATGAGTAACATAGTCTGTGATAATGTCCTGAGAGTAGTTGGTTTACTAAAAGGTCATAACAATTTTCCACTATAATGTGAACCTGAAAGTGCTGTGAAACTATTATTAAATATATATTCTACAGTTGGATGATATCATTTTAGGGGCACAAATGATACAATATATCATGGGTGAATACTCATAGGACTTTGAGACACCTTATTTTAGTGTACTCCCTTGGTAATATCCAGTGTAGGATATTATGAGAACGAGACCCACTAGTAGGAAATCCATATTTTTATGTGTCATTGGATGTTCCTATCTACTGACTTGTGTATTGATCCTTATACATTAAGATAATTATTAATGGTTATTATGAGTCACATAATTTTCTATATTGATGAAAACTGTGATGACAGATACTCACGTAAAACTAGGACACGTTGGGTGTGTCATGAGTAATATTACATTAATGAATAATGAGAGAAAGGATTTGTCCCTTCTATTCTTTAATGGAATTTGGTATCTCAGGACCTTTAATGGAAATGAAATAGCCTAAATAAATTCATCACCATGGTTTTCTATAGGCATGTTCAATTTTCAGGAAGTCAAAGAAAGATACATTGAGCACATAGGTTGATAGCACCGACATACAACCTGCTTTATTAGAGATATCATGATAAAGGGATTATATTACATAGTAAGCATCCACATGAGGTATTATTTTTTTGAGACATTAAATTATTTCTCTATGGGTTCCTTGATGTGTTTCTAGGCACTAACCTTGGACTTTATGCTGCTTCACCTAATGAAACTAAAAAATAGGTCAAGAGGGTCACACACTAAGTACATCCATAATCTCAGTTAAATAATATATATTATTATTTATTATTTAACAAGTTGAATAAATATTATTTCCATATGTGGTTTAATAATTATTCATGTTTTCTGGATCGCATATATTCGGTCACCAGAGTTTTGATAGAATATAATGTGAGAAGAATATTTAATAAATATTTATTTTCTATTTAGTGAATATAATATTTATTAATTTATTGGAGAATAATGCAGTGATATTTATTTAATAAATAAATAGTCAGTATTAAAGGCCTGATAAATATTATGGAGGAATGAAAGACCGAGTTTAATGGTTCAGTGAGAAATAATAAATATTGAATATTTTTTGATTAAATAATATTGAATTTAATTCACAAATTAAGAGCATGTCAAGAAATAATAATAATAATAATAATATTTGACATGGGGCTTTGTAGGGATTAAATAAATAATAAGGGGCACTTGTGAAATTATTTATTTCTAACCTCAGTAATATATGAGCCCAATAATATTTTCTTCTCAGAGAGCCAATTCATTTGTTTAGTTGTGAACAATAGATCTGGAGAATCCTCTTAATCCCTAGAGAGATCTCTTCTCCAAGAAATATCCCAAGAATAGAGAGCGATCTTCCTCCACCTCCCACTCTGAAGTTAAGAGAGATCAAGGAGAACTCTTTGGAGGTGATTATCTCGTTGATCAAAGGTAGTCTATACAAGCGATATGATCTGTCATGCTAGCACCCATATATTCTTACAGTGATGTTCAAATATTTTTGGAACATGTGTGGATCACCGCTAGATGGAATATGCTCTTGATTCATATAACATAATGATAGAAAAATGAAGATCTGTTGCAAGATCCATCAATGAAGAAAAAATTCCAACAAGATAATTCTTTAATTAATTATAAATAATATCTAATGATCCTCCCTCTGGTTCCGATGTTTTATCCATTTCATTTTTTCATTGATTCAATTCCATTGATCAAGACTTTTATCTTTGGGTAGATCTTGGATTGATCACTAATCATGAAAAAAAGAAAATTTGGGCACTAACCATTGAACGCCTCTGATGCACTCAAAACTTAAAAGTGATATGAGAGGGGTCACATAATTATTTATAATTATTTAAATTTTGTTGATTGATTTATTCATTTTTCATTTATTGTTCAATACAAGTTTAATCATTATTTTAATTCAAATTGTGAGATCTTCTTCTTCCTCCTTCATTTTTCACAGATCTAATCAAAATGAATAATTTTATGAATGAAATAAAACCGATGAACTCATCCAGAGGTGCCAAGGATTTTTTCCAGATAACACAGAAGTACACGCCGTATAACCAGAGTTACACACCATGTACTTGTGTTCAATGCATCAATAATTAATTCAAAAATTAATTTAAACCATGTGCATTGATGACACACAGTGTATTTATTTCATACATCGTGTATTGATCGTGCCAACATTGTGCACGGTAAGCTGGAGTACACACTATGTAGCCCATATACATGGTGTGTAGTCTCTTTGATTCACATATGGTCAGTGTATTACCATACACAACCTACATGACTGGTGACCATGTAACTTGGAGACCACATGCCCTGTAGTCGCTTATACACATTGTGTAATCCAATTTTCCAAGGCATTCTTTACACACCAAGTCCCTAGGCGTATGCCTCAAATAGAGGGTGAGAGATGTACACACTGCGTAGCTCACCTATACACTCCATGTACTTATACCAAATTATGTAGATTCAAAATTTATTATTATACTATGTAAACCTTATCAGAATGTGCTTGCATGTGCTCATTAAGTTGATAGGATACACCATTCGATGAGTTTTAATATTTATATATAAATTTTTAATTAATATCTACATAATGTTCAGATCTAATTATCATGTATGATTCGTATTATAGTTGTTACTCTACGTGCATTGAAGCATAACTTGTTACTGAAAAAAAATGTAATTTGTGTAATCATTAAGTTGATAATACAAGTCATGAAAGTATGTGATAAGTCATGTATTCCATATGTCACAAGAGTAAACTATATACAAGTATAATACATGTGGGGTATATTCAGATGAGTATTCACCGTGTTTCCTCTAAGGTAAATTTATGTACGCAGTTAATTTTTTAAAATTATAATGGATGAGAATCTCAAGGAAATTCAGATGAGAATTAAGATAAAATAATTGATTAATTAAATAAAATAATTAATTGATTAGAGTGAAATTTATATTAAATAAGAACAATTAACAATTGAATTATAGTTTTATTAAATTTTTAATTCATTTCATGCATGTTGATGATCATGACCATATACCAGACCTTTGTATGTGATTGGTTTCATCTAATTTATTATTAAATTAAATTATTGGCCTATTTGCCTTCTCTCCACTTATTATGTAAGGTCCTGTATTCCCATGGTTTCTTTTATTTAAAACCTTTTCACCTCACATAAATGTGACTAAAAGAATATATAAGGGATGGAGGTACCAATCTAGTAGAGGTGGTTCAAGTTTGGAGCCGAGGCGAAACCAATCCAAGAGAGATACATAGGTTGATAGGTGTAAAGTTGTAACATGAACCTTAATTGGTTCAAGCTGTTTTCTCCTAGGTCAATTATTAGTTTATCAACCACTAGATAAACTAACCATTAGTAAAAGATCATGATCATACCACTTAATTGTTTTATTTTTGTCAAGTTTCATGGCTATTTAATTATGGATGTTTTGTCCTGATCACATGAATTAATGAAATTAATGAACATGTAAGATAAAACTAAAATAAATTGGCTTATGAATAAATATTATCTAAATACATGGTTAAACACTTAAGTAAATCCACTTAATATTAACAAGAATGTGACAAATATAATAATTAGTAATTACACATAAAAGGATAAAAATCCCTTAATAATATATATTAAGTTGGTATATCCTTCCACAACATCTGTTAAAATCGAACCATAGTTCAATGTGTTTGACTAGCCAATGTTGGTATGATTTTAATTCTTAGGGAATTATAACTTGATGTTTTGGGTTGAATTAACTTAGTTCACATCAAGGGTTGACTGCCAAAGAAGGAATTTGTGTAACTGAGAGGAAAGGGTTGAGGAAATATAATTTAAGGATTTCAGGATTGGGGAGTCCACTCAACAGATAAAGGGACTATGAGTTAATGCAGTTGACATTTGGAATTCCTACCCAAAACCATTCATGTTTCTTGACCAACCAAATTTAAGGTAATGAGAAGGTAAATATGGATCCTTGCCACTAGAATATCTAATAAACAAGATATTCCAAATCCAATGGCGAGGGATGTTGGTTTTCAATAAAATAGAAGGAGGCTAATAAATAAAATATTTATTTATTCGTATAAATTTTATCAGATAATGTACTAAAATTATGATCATATTATTTTTAGAAACAAAATTAAAATGAATTTAAACATACGTTTATGATCTATACTTGAGAAGGATAAAATTCTCACCAGCACAAATTTTACAAGAGTGGAAAAGGTGCTTATGAATTATCCTTCACCATGAAAGGAAATTATATGTGTTGGAAGAACCTATTCCTAAATCACCTGGTAAAAAGGATAGTGATGAAGAATTATCTCTCTATGAGAAACATCTGAATGATTCTACAGACGTTTAGTGTTTCTTGCTACCATCCATTACCAATGATCTTTTGAAGCAACACAAGGACATGGATGAGAATAACATGATGTCTCACATTCAGGATCTCTATCAAGAGATTGTGAGACAAGAGAAGTACGAGATCTCCAATGATTTACTTACAACTATGCTCAGAGAGTCTGTGCCAGCTGGGCCTCATATAGTCAAGCTTATTGGATACATTTAATGCTTATACATATTAGGGATTAAATTACCGGATTTTTTGCATATAGATATCATATTTTCATCACTTCCCAAGGACTTCTCTAGTTTTATTATTAATTATAATATGAGCAATAATGAGAAGAGTCTTTCAAAATTTATTTCTTTGATTCTCCAAGTGGATAAGGACACGGAGTGTGATAAACCCACAGTCCTTATGGTAAAAAATAAAAGGAAGAAAAAGGAAAAGGGGCCTAATACCTATAAAAATTATAAATCTCCCAAGTACGATCCTTCCAAGAATTGGAAGATCTAGTGTAAGTGAAAGGAAAAGGAGGCAGTATGTATTATATGTGGAAAGCCATGCCACTGGAAGAGGAACTTCACCCAGAAGTAAGTGGAATCTAAAGGTGAATTTTTTATCAAGTGCAATATTTCAATATTTACACATTGGGTATTAGATATAGCTTATGGTGCTCACATCTGTATCCAAATGTAGGAACCAAGTAGATATTGAAAGATTGATAGTGGAGAGGTGGATCTGAGAGATGATAATGGTGTGAGGATGACTTCCCTATCCATTGGTTACTACCACATTTCATTTCCAATGAGAATGATTTTTGTTTTTAAAGATTGTTATTATGTACCGAAGGTTACCAATAATATAATTTTTGTATCATGCCTAGATGTAGATGGATTTATTTTCAAGTTTGGAAATAAAATTTGTTTATTTTATATGGAAAACAAATGTTATGGTATGTAATATTTAAATAATGGTATTTAAGTATTAAATTATGAAAACCAAGTATTGGAAATTGATGAAGAATCATGTTCACATGACTCATATAACACCCATCTATGGAATCATCATCTTGGTTATGTAAATAATAAGCGTTTGAAAAAGATATATCAAGATAGTTATTTAGATTCATCTGAGCTAAAACAACTTGAAAGATATCATGCATGTTTATAAGAAAAAATGACCAAAACACTATTCGGTGTACAAGGTGAAAGAGCCACCGATCTTCTAGGATTGGTACACACTGATGTGCGTGACCATTTCTAGTAGAATCTAGAGGTGGATATTCTTACTTCATAACTTTTACTGACGACTTTAGTATATATAGATGTATATACTTGATGAGGTATAAGTCTAAGTCCTTTTAGAAATTCAAATAATTCAAGAATAAAGTTAAGAATCATCTTGGAAAGAAGATAAAGAAGCTAAATCATATTGAGGTGGTGAATATCTTAAACAAGAGTTTATCATATTTCTACGAGAGTTTGGGATTCTATCTCAAATCACTCCACCTTACACACCACAGTAGAATAACATTAGTTAAATGAGTAACCATACCTTGTTAGACATGGTAAGGTCGACGATGAATCATGTATATATTTAATTATACTTTGGGGATATGTATTAAAAACTGTGACATACACATTAAACCGAGTAATAATTAAAGTAGAAAATATAATTCTATTCGACTTATGGGGTGGAAGGAAACCATTTTTGTTGCATGAACATGTATGTTGTTTCAAGGAGTTTGTTAAGGCCTTCTCAGGAAACAAACTATCACCCCAGGGAATAAATTTTATCTTTGTAGGGTATCCCAAGTAAACAAAGGGATACTATCTATATAACCCCTCAGACAATAATGTGTTTGTCTCCAGACAAACATTATTTTTTGAGAGAGAGCACATCCTCAAAAAGGATAGTGGGAGAAAGATTTACTTAGATGAAGTTAATGATCAAGATACACAAGAGTTGGTACATGAAAAAGTTACACAGGTCCCCATGAAATAAGTAGTTCCTAAAACAAAAGTACTACATAGGAGTGTTAGAGAGGTAAGAGAACTAGAGAGATGGTTTTATAGTCAACAAATATGGTGACTCATTATTGGTTGATAGTGATGAAACTTTATCCTACAAAGAGGTAGTAGAGAGGTCATAATATTAAATATGGAAAGAATCCATGAATTATGAAATGAATTCCATGTATCAAAACAATTTTTGGGTTCTGGTAGATGTTCCAGTTGATGTAAATCCTATTGGGTGAAAATGGGTATTCAAGAGAGAACTAGATATATAAGGTAAATTAAATACCTATAAAGAAATTATAATGGACAAAGGGTCTAAACAACATCAATGAATTGACTATGATGAGACCTTTTCACCAGTTTACATGTTTAAATCCATCATTATTATACTTTCTATAGCATATTATCATGATTATGAGATTTGGCAGATGGATTCCAAAACTTAATTCCTTAATGGGAACCTTCAAGAAGATGTCTATATGACACAACCATAAGGGTTTGTGACTCCAGGTGATGCCAAAAGGGTTTGAAAGTTGCATAGATTCATTTATAGATTAAAGTAAGCATCCAGGTCATGTTACATTCTATTTGATGAATCTATAAAGGAATTTGGTTTCATTAAGAATAAATGTGAGACATGTTTTTATAATAGGTTTAGTGGGGATGGGGTTGTAATCATATTAGTATATTTTGATTAAATATTACTTATTGGAAACAAAATACCAGTCTTACAGTATATTAAGGATTGGTTAAACAAGTGTTTATCCATGAAGGACTTAGGTGAAGCAATATATATTATAGAGATCAATATCATTCAGGATAGATCCAAGAGGATTCTTGTAATAATTCATAGTACATATCTTGAATAGATACTAAAAATATATAGTATGGAACAATCCAAGAGGGTATTGGTTCGAGTGTCACATGGTTTAAATCATTTTAAGAAAATGTGTGCTCAACCATAAGATGAGAAAAAGAGAACGAGTAAGATCCCATATTCTTATGCGATATGATCAATCATGTTTACCGTGTTATATACTAGATTTGATGTTTCCTATGCATTGAGCATAGTGGGAAGATATCAAACAGATCTAGGAGAACATCATTAGTCTGTAGTTAAGGCTATCCTTAAGTATCTGATAAGAACTAAGGATATGTTCCTGGTGTGTGGAGGAGATGAGGATCCTGTCATTAGGGTTTATAATGATTATAGTTTTAAGACAGATCATAATGATCTAAATTCACAATCAGGATATGTTTTATGTCTCAACAGATGAGCTTTGAGCTGGAAGAGTTCAAAGTAGCTAGTTGTCATTGATTCTACAACGGAGTCTGGGTATATAGAAGCTTTTGATGTAGGTAAGGGATCCATTTGGATACATAACTATTTCCAAGATATTGATTAATTACCTAGCATTAATGACACTATCACATTGTATTGTGATAATACTACAATAACGACTCTTGAAAAAGAGCTAAGGTCACACCAACGAATAAATCATATACTTCATAAGTATCACCTCTTGAGGGATTTTTATCATATGGGTGAAGTTTAATTAAGAAAATTTCCCACAGAAGAGAACATGGTGGACCCCTTGAATAAAGGCCTATCTCAACATAATCATGAGTATCATGTGAGAACTAGTGAACTGAAGGTTTTTAGTAGTTGGATCTAGTGAAAGTGGGAGTCTATTGGAGTTGGTTCCCTAGAACCAACTTACGTGTTCTTTATGATAAAATGTATTAATAGTTTTGAATATTAATATACTTCTTATCACATCATGATTGTTATTCATCATAGCATAGTATGTAATAATGTCTTAAGATTTGTTGTTTCACTAAAAGGTTATAGCAGTTCCCCGCTATGATGAGAACCTAGAAGTGATTTGAAACCATTCTTAAATATATGTTCTATAACCACATGATATCATTTGAGGGACACAAATGATATAGTATGTCACGACCCGTCCCCCGGGGCCCATGCGTGACTACCCCAAGCCCGCCTTCCATAGGCTAGGGGCTAACGACTAGCACCGAAAGGCGTAATCCCTAAAACTGGGAAGGAATTGCCTTTATAACCTGTAATCACATGCAACCAAGAACACAACAAGATACAAACACAAGTAAAATGAATAGTAAACAAAGTGAGTATAGTAAGTAAAAGGGGCCAGAATACAAGGCCAACTGGAAAGTACAAGAAACTGAAAGTACAAGTAAACTGGAGAAAAAAGGAAGATAGCTGCCGTGTCGTCCTCCAAGGTTCCTACCTGAAGGGTAGGTATAGATTGCCTCCTCAGCACTCCACGTCTGTCCGTCTCCTCCGTGTACCGACTCCTCGTATGGTCCACCTCCGGGCACCGTCCAGTCCTGGTACCTTCAGCCGCGATCAACATTGTCCGTCATCTGCACCAAACACAACAAGGTACGGGCATAGCCCGTGCAGGGGTGAGTATAACGATACTTAGTAGGGACCCCGAGACCCTCAAGGTCTCAAAAAATCCAAAAAGGATAAACCAAAAAGCATGAAGTCAACTGTCAAACCTACTTAGGTATATGCCCATACATATACCTAAGTTATCAAGTATACCCATCTCAATCATGAGGAAACATAGGGTCCAACCGAAAATCCCAAATCTAAACTGTTCCACAAAGGAAGGAAAACCACAAAGTTATGTACCACACATGTACGCCACACTGAAGAATACCACCAAGGTATTAACATGAAGAAAAGTACCACATAGGTACGAAATCAGCTCACACCAGGTATAACTTAAGTACAGTAGTAAAGATGATCAGATGTAACTACTGAATCATCTTACTCTATTAAGAGGCAGACCCACATAAGATCACTCGGTGCTGACCCACATAGGATCGCTCGGTGCTGACCCACACAGGATCACTAGGTGCTGACCCACACAAAATCGCTCGGTGTTGAACCACATAGGATCTCTAGGTGATGATCCACACAGGATCGCTCGGTGCTGACCCACACAGGATCGCTCTTCATTCTTCACGTCACAGCCAACTACAGGGTTCCCGCACTATGCTTGCTTGTCTCTGGGAGGGTCCACTCCACAAGACACTGGTCGATACTCCAACTTCCATGAAGTCTAACGAATAAGTATCTCAAAGGACTGCCATGTCATAGGGGTCTCAACGCAACTGACGATGCGTCAATCAGACGCCCGATCTGTGAGTTATTAGCCTTTTAGTCCCGGGGGCCTGGTTGAATTTGTGCTTGATCCAACCTGACCGTTCCCCAACTTTATCCAAATCTCCAGTGGGGTATAAAAAAGGGACCGTCTCGCTCCATGGTTTACAGTTCTGTTGACGGTTTGTCAAACAGATTCCTGGTGCCAAAGTTATGGTCGTTAGAGCAAAAAGCTCATAGCTGGTCCGCGTCAGGTCCAACCCGACCCGACCCGGCCTAGGTCGACCCTGTATGGGTCGATCCGGCCAGACCTGTTGGGTCCGGCCTGACCTATTAAGCGGCCCGGCCCATTGGGTTTGTCCTGGCCCACTGGGCGGTCCGGCAGGCCGTGAGGGTCGTGAGGGGCTGCAGAGGGCCGCGGGGGCCGCAGAGGCAGTGCGAGGCCATGGGGGACGCGGAGACCGTGGGGATGTGAGGGAGAGATTCAGATCATTTGTGGACGGCGCGAGGCCGTGGGGTGGCTCAGCCATGGGGGTGCCGCGAGGGCATAGGACGGCTCGACCGTGGGACAGCTCGGCCGTAGGGGTGCCACGAGGGCGCGGGGCGGCTCGCCCGCGGACGACGCGAGGCTGTGGGGCGGATCGGCCATGGGGTTGCTGCGAGGGAATGGGGCGGCTCATTTGCGGGGGTGCCACGAGGGTGAAGGATGGCTCGAATGTGGGGAGGCTCGGCCGCGGGGGCACCGTGAGGGCGCGGGACGGCTCGACCGCGGGGGTGTCGCAAGGGCGTGGGACGGCTCGACCATGGGGGTTCCGTGAGGGTGTGGGTCGGCTCAGCTTCGAGGGTACCATGAGGGTGCGGGACGACTCAGTCACAGGGGTGCCACGAGGGTGCAGGGCGGCTCAGCTGTTGGGGTGCCGCAAGGGCGCGGGGCGGTGTCGTTACGCCGTCGCCTTCGTCGCGGCCGACAGTGGTGCCAACCACCGTTCTCATGCCCCACCGTGGTTGATAGCCATACTCCTCCATCGCGAATAACACAAGAATTATCCCAACAAATTCGGAGAGGACGTACCATGCTTGTTTGGACCACACTCTCCGCATTAGAGTGGTAGCAAGCGGCTATAATACTTGAATCATAAGAATATCAAGAACGGGTAAGGGAAATAATTCAAACACCCTCCCTACTTCGTTTGATTCGTCGACAGAGGTCGTGAAGAAGGAGATGACATTGTTGGGGATAGACGGACGTCAGTGATGTCGACGTTCCCTCGATCATCGGTTCGTTAACGTTGAATACGTTCCTCGTCAATAAATGTCCTAAGGAAGAAGTCGAAGTTGAAGTTGGTGTTCTTTGTTGGAATTCTTCGTTGGAGAGCCTTCTCCCAATTCTCCCAAGCTCCCACCTTTGCCAACGATTAATTTCCCCCAACCCACCCAAAAGAAATGGTAGCCAATATAATAAAATATGTTGGCATAATTTCAAATTAGAATAATTAATTAATTGAGTTGGTGTATTAATTAAAAGGGGGGGGGGGTGACATAATTAATCAAGGGGAAGTTCAAGAGACTTCCCCTCATTTAAGTGGGAGGTTCAAAGGGGTTTAATCTCGGGTGGTCCCCACCACCATAACCTCTCATGGGAGGTTTTAGGTTCGGTGGTCCCCACCTCCATAACCTCAAGGGGAGGTTTAATTCTGGTGGTCCCCACCTATAAATATCCACAAGGTGTTTCAAAATAAAATAAAAACAAAATGTTACACTATTTTATTTTATTTTATTCTCTCATGAAAAAGTGAAAAAATAACTTCCACCCTCGACCTACTGCGGTCGAGGTGAAGGTCTCCTTAAGCGAATACCGATGCTGTGAGTTCAACGGTGCCCTCAGATTTCAATTCCGATCACCGGATCAAAAGTTACAAAAACCCGCTCGTACATTTACTGAACAAACCCAACAAAAGTTTAGAAATTCATTTTGGGCACTCTGGGCCTCAGAATCACACACCGTCAATTTTCGCGGACTCGTAAAATTCCCATTTAATTAAAAAAAAATTACATGAATATTATGGGTCTTTACATTCTCCCGACCTCAAGGCTTTACGTCCCTATAATCCATAACTCAAACTAAAGGAACAAGTGGGGGTACTGAGCATGCATCTGAGCCTCCCACTTCCATGTGCTCTCCTAGAGGTTTCCATGCTGCCAACAAACGCGCACCAGATGTATCGACCATCCATAAAGGACCCACTCCTGTCGATCCTCAATCTCTACTGGAACCTCCGTAAAAGTTTCCCCATCGTCGATGTCTAGCTTGCTGTGGTCGATGATGTGAGAAGGTTCATACACATATCTTGTAACGACCCGAAATTTTGAATAAATCTTGTTTCCTAATTTTATGTGTTATTTTATTTTATTTTTATACTCAACAAAAATGTTTAATTTGATAACATGATTATAATTAAAATGAGACCGTTGGTTTTTGACTGTTATATGACCATTGTTCAATATGACCGCTGGAAACTAAACGTTTTGATTATTGTCTCTAAATACAAGTAATCTTGGTTAATTAATATAGAAAGAAGATTCGATGGCCTCACCCAGTAGTCTTAGACCGATCAAAGCCCATCTAACAGAACTTGGGAAGGAGGTAGCACCACTGGGCTTTGCTCTGGACCAAACCCAAGCTGAACTTCATCGTGTGAAGCTAGAACGGGATCGCCTTCGCGAGAAGTTCAAACTGATAGAAATTACTACTCGTGCGATATTGGCCAAGCCTCCCTCAGATTCTCTCAGCTTAGCACACCTTACACTTAGGTCCTATGCTGGTGTGATAAGGGGCTATGTAAGCAGACTGTAACTGCCTTGTGTAATCCTTTGTTTTAAATAAAAATTGGGATTTCTTCTTATGATGAAGTTTATGAATTTTCAAATGACCGGATAAATATAGTATGCATATTTTTTATGAATTTTAGAAAAATTATATTTTAAAAATGTTTTTGTAAACCTTAAATAATTAAAAATGTGTAATGATTTTCAAAAAAAGGTCTTCTACAATTATGTTCAGTACGAAATTTAGAGTCTAATAAGATCAACTTGATTTTTGATGAATAGTAAATTATGAATAGTGATTTTATGATTAGGATTAGTAATGTGTCCAAATGGATTAGTAATCTCACTTAAAGAAAGTATTAGTATAATCTAGGCACCTTGATTAAGTAATGTGATTCAATAAAATGGTTAAATAATGGTTTCATAAATTATTATTCAAGTATTAGTTTTTTCGGGTGAATAGTGTTTTTTAATTAAAAATTAAATTAAAAATACTTAGAAAATTATTTTTATAAAATGGATTTTATTTTTGAACTCAGAGCATTGATATTATGTTAAGGTGATTTTTGGGGATTTTTCTGAAAAAGATGAATTTTCGGTGAATAGTGTATTTATTTAAAAAATAAATTAAAAATATTTAGAAAATTATTTTTATAAAATGGATTTCATTTTTGAAATCAGAGCATTGATATTTGGTTAAGGTGAAATTTTGTGTTTTTTCTGAGAAAGTTGAATTTTCAGTGAATAGTAAAAAATACAGTTTTAGGGTTTCAGTATGTTTAATGACATCATAACTGTGTCATGATGATTCCATGAGATATTTTAAGGGATGTTCGACCAAAGGTGATGAATTATTGTATGGGGGGACCCATGTGGCCTAACTCCATGGGAAATACCATGGGAGAGCACATGGTTTTGAGAAAACCACTTTTGAGGTGTCCCTTGGCCATTAATGCCTTGTCCCCTCACTTTTCCTATAAATACCAAGACATCCTCTCATCCATTTCGACTCCCCATTCCCCCCCAACGAATTTATGGTCCCATTACCTCCCAATGAGTCCTCCCAAGGTGCCCCCAAGCCCTCAAGGTCCCAACCTTTGAGTTTTAAGAGTTACGTTTTAAGGTAAGGGATCCGATCTCTCTCTTTCTTTTCAAGAAATCTCTTTTATGTAATTTCTTTTATGCTCCATGTTCTTATGTTAAAGGGTGTTCTTTTATACTCCTCTTACTTCCCTTTTCATGTTAACATAATGAGATATCCCCTCTTACTCTCATTATTTCGTTTTATGAAGTTTTAAGTGGCGCCGTTAGGCTGCCAAATTTTTTGTAACGGATTCTTTCTCCCTTCTCTTTTTTCAAGATCTATTTTCATGTAAAGTATTTCATGTTCCTTTTTATTATGTTGGGGTATGATCTATAAATTTATCATACTGATATTTTACGATCATATGACGAGAGACCCCATTTGATCTCTTCAATTCAGTATTTTGATGTTTTAAGTGGCGCCGTTAGGTTGCCGAATTTTTAAGTGGTTCTTCACCCTTCTCGTTTTGAAGTTCTACTTTCATGTCAATTCTTTCAAATTACTTTTTGTTATGTTGTGGTATTATCTCTATATCTATCATACTGATCTTTTATGACCATATGATGAGATACCCCATTTGATCTTTTCAATTCAGTATTTTAAAGTTTAAGTGGTGTCGTTAGGCTGCTGAATTTTTAAGTGGTCCTTACACCTTTCTCCCTTTTCAAAGTTCTAATTCTATGTCAAGTATTGCAACTTCCTTTTTATTATGTTGGGGTATGATCTCTATATATATCATACTGATATTTTATGTTCATATTATTATAGAACCTATTTGATCTCATCAATTCATTTTTGGTTGAAGTTTATGTAACGCTGTTAGGCTGCCGAATTTTCATAAGAGAAATCTTATTTTTGTCTTCCTTTCATGTTCTTCATTTCATATGGTATATTTTCAAATCTCATTACCATGTTCTTAAATCCCTTATATTCTGTCCCTCTATTGTTTTATGGGTCATTTATGAATGTTTTACCCATGTCCCCTCTCTTTTCAATGTTTTCTAAAAACCTTGTAACATAGCCGTTATGCTACAGAATTTTCGTCTCAAAATGTCTCTCTCTTTATTCTAAAGATATTTTATTTTATTAAGTGAATACTCAAAGATCTACCTTCTATATGGGTATTCACATATATACCAAGATTTTCTATTTTAAATTATGGTATTTACATACATGAAACCCGCTTTCCCTTTTCGTGGGTTTAAAGTGACGTAAAGATCATGTCTTTAAAGCAGTTTTTAAAACGTTATGATTATGAAATGAAACCCATTTATTTTATGCTATATGGGTCATTTATGAAATGTTTTATGATGATATATGTGAATCACATGATAATAATGGAAAATTTAAGGGTGCGCCCTGATAGCGCTCCAATGCATTGGGTAATGATGGAACCACTAGAGATTACAATTTTCACGATACCTTGGTGAATAACCTTGGTAATTTTCAAATGAAACATTAGGGATGGACATTGGTGATATGTTCATGATTTTCTATGTTAAATGATGTAGCCACATCTTCAAGTTATGAAAAATGTTATTTTTATTATGATATATCTCATGATTTATTTCTCATGCCTTAAAGTTCTTTTTATGACCTTATTGAAGTATCTCAAGTTCACATGTAAAATGTTTCTCTTCTTTCCCTTACTGGGCCTTCTGCTCACCCTTTCTTTTGATGTATGTCCCCAGGTTATGAGATGCAGTAATGAACCTAGGATGAACTTAAGGATAAGCCTTTCAAGTGTTTAAGAAGAATGCTTTATGTTGTTTTCATGTATTATGTTCCTGGTTTCCAAGACACTAAACCTTAAAGATCCCCAGTTTTGTGTAATGTAATGAATTTTTATGTGATAAAAAGGCGGGATTCTATATATCTCCTCAGCTGGGATACATGGAAGACGTTGTGCACCCAGTGCAACTGAGGTGGAAGAGCTAAGAGGTAAGCCACCTTGCGAACTCTGCTGAGGACCTGAAAAGGTACAATGAACCTCAGAGATAACTTTACACCTCAACCAAATCTCTGAAAAATTCGTCGAGGTGAGACCCATAGAAAGACGTGGTCGCCATCCTCGAACTCCAGAGGTCTCCGTCTTCTATCGGTATACAACTTTTGCCTACTATGTGCAGTCTTCATCCTCTCCTGGATGATCTGCACCTTCTCTGTGGTATCCTGTACCATCTCTAGTCCCACTAGTGCTGACTCCCCTGGGTTAGTCCAACACAATGGTGATCTGCAAGGTCGTCCATACAACACCTCGAAAGGTTCCATCCCAATGGTGGAGTGATAGATGTTTTTGTATGCAAACTCCACCAAAGGCAAGTGATCCTACCAGCTACAACCAAAGTCAAGGACACAAGCATGTAGCATGTCCTCGAGGGTCTGAATGGTCTTCTCAGTCTGGCCATCCATTTGAGGATGGAAGGTGGTGCTCAAACGAAGCTGCGTCCCGAAAGCCTCCTGCAACCCCTTCCATAGCTGAGAAGTAAAACGCACATCACGATCGGAGACAATCGTCGAGGGTACTCCATGTATCTGCACAATCTATTTCACATAAAGGCATCCCAAGCTCTCTACTGAACCTTGATCTCTAATCGGTAGGAAGTGGGCCGACTTGGTGAGTCGTTCGACGATCACCCAGATCGATTCACGACCTCTAGACGTGCGTGGAAGTCCTTTCATGAAGTCCATGGATATCCCATCCCACTTCCACTCTGAGACCTCTAAAGGTTGAACCAAGCCTGCTAGTACTTAATGCTCTGCCTTCACTTGCTGACAAGTGAGGTATCGAGAGACAAACTCTGCTACTCATTTCTTCATTCCTAGCCACTAGTGCTGTCTTTGGAGATCTTGGTACACCTTTGCCACTCCTGGATGTACCTCTAGAGGGGATGTGTGGAACTCCCTCAACACTTCCCCCCGAAGCGACACTGGTACCATGGTACGTCCTCTAAAGAGGATGACGTGCTCCCCACCTTCAATAAATCCATCAGGTGCCTATCCTGTGGATATCTAAGCACGCCGTGTCTCGCAGTTATCATCCCCACACTGCACCTCCCTGACTCATTGAAGAAGTGGGGGAGTGACTGTAAAGGACTGAAGAAAAACTGCTCCATCTCTATCCACAAAGGATATCTGCAAAGCGGCCAGCTGCTCCATCGCCTCACCTAGAAGCTGTATACCAGAACTCCTGCTGAGTGAATCTTCTATAACGTTCCCCTTCCCAGGAGTATAGAAAATCTCAAAATCATAGTCCTAGAGGAACTCGAGACAACATTGTTGTCTCAGGTTCTGGTCCTTCTGAGAGAAGATATACCTGAGACTCTTGCGATCATAGTAGACTGTAAAATGTTCATCCATCAGATAGTTCCACCACATATTCAAGGAGAATACCACTGCTACTAACTCCAGGTCATGAGTAGCATAGTTCTGCTCATGCTGTCTCAGCTGTTGAGAACCATATGCGATCACTACTCGTTCCTGCATCAGGACACATCCGAGCCCGGTCCCTGATGTGTCGTAGTAGACTACGTACCCTATTCCCTCCTATAGAAGCCTCAAGATGGGGGCACTAGTCAGCCTCTGCCTTAGATCCTAAAAACTCTGCTAGAATCTCTTCAACCAAACAAAGGGTTTCCCAAGGGGAAACACTGGGCCAGATGAACCCTTTCCCCTGTAAGTCCTCCAGCTGTACTCGTAGCTCACGAAGCTCCACGAGGGCCATCCGATATGCTGGTGTGGATATTGATTTCATCCCAGGGTACAAGTAAATGTAAAAGTCCACCTCTCTGCGAGGAGGTAGACCCGGGACATCATTAGGGAAGACATCCACATACTGGTCCACCACTATAAGATAACTCAGACTCTCAACATCAATCGCTCTGAGGGTAAGGCTAGCCAACTGATGAGTAATCGGCTGAAACCTCCTTCGAGTAAGTCTATCCTATGCTGAAAAGGCTCCCTTCTTGTTAGTGAAGGTAAAACTAGTCCCATCTGTGCGGATACACCGCACTTTTCACCTAATATAGTCAATCTGAGCATGGACTGTAGATAACCAGTCCATACCCAAGATGACGTCGTAAGGCCTTGACACTGCTACTAGGAGATCCCAGCCGAATCTCTTGCCTCCTAGAGTAAGATCACACTATCGAAACCAGTGCGTAATCATCGAATCCACTCCTGTAGGAGTCTCTAGCCGTAAGGATCAAGCCAACAACTCCATCGGAATCTCAGATCTCTGAATGAGGGAAGTGGAAATAAAATAATGACTGAAACCTATGTCTATAAGTACTGAAACTAAGGTGGAATAGACACAGATCGTACCTCGTATCATCTCTGGAGCACCGTGATCATAGGTCTCAGCTGCCTGGAGCTGAGCTCGCCCCTGTCCACTTACTCTCTACGGTCGGGGTGGACCTCCTGGTGGTGGTGGTGGTAACACCTCGAATCATCGCCCACCGTCAGCTGCATGACCAGATCCTCTTCCATGTCCACCTTCTCCCTATAGACCACCTCGATCGAACCTCTATCTCTGCCTGGGCAGTCCGTCAACCATCTTCTGATCATCCGTACGACGGGTTGGACAGTCACGATCCATGTGACCCTACTCGCCGCATGCGTAACACTGTATGTTCCTTGCATGACTGGCTCTGTCTCCGGTACCCCGCACAACCAATCCTGAGTCATGCGGTCGTCCACCTGTAGGTTTGGTCCTCTTGGACCTCTGTGTCATCTGTCTGCTGCTAGCTGCAGAAGAATCCGCTATGTGACGACTGGTGGTGGGTCTCACTGCTGGTGATGGCTCAGTAAGGAAACTATTCACTAATAGGGCTCTCTCTAACACCCCTGCCTACGTTGGGATGCTGAGTGAGATCATCGAATCCCTAATCTCCCGCCAGAGTCCCTTCTCGAAGGTTCGGGCCCTGAAGAATAGGTCCCGAACCATATCTGTGGAGTAGTGTGAGAGGTTAGTGAACTTCGCTGAGTACCGAGCCACAGTCATGCTACCCTACTGTAGATAAAGTAGCTTCTGAATGTGCACTGCGTAAAAAGTTTCTGGAACAAACTCTGCCCGAAACAGGCTCTCGAAGTCTGCCTAGAGAAGCATCACCTCATTGTGAACTTGGAGAATCAAGCCCCAAAATCTTCCTGCTGCTTCCTATAGAACGCTGTTGACAAGGATTACCATGAGATCAGTTGGTGTCCCTACTAGTCAGAAAACTCTCACCACGACCTCCATCTAATACTCAGCCAGCTGTGGGTCCGTATCTCCCTTGAACCTAAGTTTCCTCTAGCGCAGGAACTCATGAAACACACTCAAGCGGTGTGCACCCTCTGCTACGGGGGCTGGTGGAATCAGTGGCCCAATGGGTAATAGTACCGCTGGTGCCTCCACTGGCGCCTCTACTAGAAGAGGGCCTTGCACCGAGGCCTCGTCGCTCGGTGGGCTATCAGTGCGTACAACTCTCAGAACCCTAACTGGCTGTCTTCGTGGAGGCATCCTGAAAAGAAACTGGTGTGCCATGATTAATAATTTATACCTAGTGATCCAACTCAAAGAGTTCACAAAGAAGACTCTTGAAAACACACATGCAATGAGTGTTTTTTCGTGCACTGAGTCAGAAATCAGAAGTCAGGGTCCTGGTGTATGGATATGTCAGCCGCCGCACCAACACTGGATTCCCTAAACTAATAACCACACTCACTACACTTAACACTATTTCCGTTAAAAAGAAAGACCAGAGTCCTATGTTCTATGGTAGAACCAACTCCTATGATACCAATTTTTTACGACTCGTCCCCTGGGGCCCGTGCCGTGACTACCCCAAGCCCGCCTTCCATAGGCTAGGGGTTGACGACTTGCACCAAAAGGCGTAATCCCTAAAACTAGGAAGGCATTGACTTTATAACCTATAATCAAACGAAACCAAACACACAACAAGATATGAACACAAGTAAAATGAATAGTAAATAGAGTGAGTACAGTAAGTAAAATGGGTCAGAATACAAGCCCAACTGGAAAGTATAAGAAACTGAAAGTACAAGTAAACTATATCAAAAAGGAAGACAGCTGCTGGGTCGTCCTCCGAGGTTCCTACCTGAAGGGTATGTACAAATCGCCTCCTGAGCACTCCACGTCCATCCGTCTACTCCATGTACCGACTCTTCGTATGGTCCACCTCCGGGCACCGTCCAGTCATGGTACCTTCAGCCATGATCAACGTTGTCCGTCTTATGCACCAAACACAACAAGGTGTGAGCATATACCATGCAGGGGCGAGTATAACGATACTCAGTAGGTACCCTGAGACCCTCAATGTATCACAAAATCCACAAAGGATAAACCAAAAATCATGAAGTCAACTGTCAACCCTACTTAGGTATATGCCCTTACATATACCTAAGTTATCAAGTATACCCATCTCAATCATGGGAAAACATAGGGTCCAACCCAAAATCCAAAAGCTCAACTATTCCACAAAGGAAGCAAAACCACAAAGGTAAGTACCACACTGGTATGACACACTAAAGAATACCACCAAGGTATTACCATGAAGGAAATTACCACACAGGTATTAACTCAGCTCACACTAGGTATAACATAAGTATAGTAGTAGAGATGATTATATGTAACTATTGAATCATCTTACTCTGTTAATAGGAAGACCCACACAGGATTGCTCGGTGCTGAACCACACAGGATCACTCGGTGCTGACCCACACAGGATCGCTAGGTGCTGACCCACACATGATCGCTCGGTGCTGACCCACATAGGATCGCTAGGTGCTGACCTACATAGGATCACTTGGTGCTGACCCACACAAGATCTCTCTTCATTCTTCACATCATAGCTAGCTACAGGGTTCCCGCACTATGATCGCTTGTCTCCAGGAGGATTGGCTCCACAAGCCACTAGTCGATACTCCAACTACCACTAATTCTCACAAAGAAGTATCTCAAAGGACTGCCATGTCATAGGGGTCTCAACACAACATACGGTGAGTCAATCGGATGCCCGGTCTGTGAGTTATTAACCTTTTAGTCCCGAGGGCTCGGTTGAATTCGTGCTCGATCCAACCCGACCATTTACTAACTTTATCCAAATCTCTAATGGGGTATACCAAAGGGACCGTCTCACACCAAGGTTTACAATGCCATTGACGGTTTTTCAAACGGACGACTAGTGCCAGAGGTATGGCCGTTAGAGAGAAAATCTCGTAGCTGGTTCGGGTCTGGTCCGACCCGGCCGGACTGACCCGGCCCAACCCGCTGGGTCTGGGCCGGCCCGCTAGGCCGTTCGGTAGGCCGTGAGGGGCCATGGAGGGCCGTAGGAGCTGCGAAGGTGGTGCGAGGCCGCGGGGGCCGCAGAGCGGTGACATAGAGGTCGTGGGGCCGCAAGGGCGCAGGTCGGCTCGGCCGCGGACGGCATGAGGCCATGGGGTGGCTCAAACGTGAACGACATGAGGCCGCGGGGCTTCCACGAGGTTGCGGGAAGACTCGGCCACGGGGCGGCTCGGCCGCAGGGGTGCCGTGAGGGCATGGGGCGGTCGGCCGTGGGGGTTCCAGGAGGGCACGGGATGGCTCGGCCACGGGGGTTCCAGGAGGGCACAGGATGGCTCGACCGCGGGAGTGTCACTAGGGCGCGGGGCGACTCAGCCGTGGGGGTGCCTCAAGGGCGCAGGATGGCTCGGCCGTGTGGGTGCCGTGAGGGCACGAGGCAGCTCGGCCGTGGGGGTGTCGCGAGGGCGCGGGACGGCTCAGCCGCGGGGGTGCCGCGAGGGCGTGGGGCGGCTCGGCCGCGGGGGTGCCGCGAGGGAGTGGGGCGGCGCCGTTGCACCATCGCCTTCGTCCTGGCCGACAGTGGTGCCGACCACCGTTCTCGTTTTCCACTGTGGTTGATAACCGTCCTCCTCCATCGCAAAGAACACAAGAATTATCCCAAGAAATTCGGAGAGTATGGACCATGTTTGTTTAGCCCGCACTCTCTGTATTAGAGTGGTAGCAAGCGACTATAATACTTGTATCACAAGAATATCAAGAATGGGTAAGGGAAATAATTCAAACACCTTCCCTACCTCATTTGATTCTTCGACAGAGGTCGCAAGGAAAGAGACGACGTTGTTGGGGATAGACGGACATCAGTGATGTCGACATTCCCTCAATCATCAGTTCGTTGACATTGAAGACGTTCCTCATCAGTGAATGTCCCGGGGAAGATGTCTAAGTCGAAGTAGGCATTCTTCGTTGGTGTTATTCATTGGAGATCTTTCTCCCAATTCTCCCAAGCTCCCACCTTTGCCAACGATTAATTTCCTCCAACCCACTAAAAAGAAAAGGTATCCAATATAATAAAATATGTGGCATAATTTAAAATTGGAATAATTATTTAATTGAGTTGGTGTATTAAAGGGGGGGTGGCATAATTAATCAAGGGGAAGTTCAAGAGACTTCTCCTAATTTAAGTGGGAGGTTCAAAGGGGTTTAATCTCGGGTGGTCCCCACCACCATAACCTCTCATGGGAGGTTTTAGGTTCGGTGGTCCCCACCTCCATAACCTCAAGGGGAGGTTTAATTCTGGTGGTCCCCACCTCTCAACATCCACAAGGTGTTTCAAAAAAAAAAAAATAAAAAAAAATGTTACACCATTTTATTTTATTTTATTCTCTCACGAAAAAGTGAAAAACTAACTTCCACTCTCAACCTACTACGGTCGAGGTGAAGGTCTCCTTAAGAAAATACTGTTGCTGGAAGTTCAACGATTCCCTTAGATTTTAATTCCGAGCACCAGTTCAAAAGTTAAAAAAACCCACTCGTACGTTTACTCAACGTACCTGAAAAAAAGTTCAGAAATTCATTCCAGGCACTCCGGGCGTCGGAATCACACGCCATCAATTTTCACAGACTCATAAAATTACCATTTAATTAAAAAAAATTACATGGAAATTCCTGGTCTTTACATAGGATATCATGGGTGGAGACTGATAGGAATTTGAGGAACCTTCTCATGGTGTACTCCATCGGTAATATCTACTGTAGGATTTTATGAGAATGATACCCACTTGTTGGAAATCCACATTTATATGTTTCATTTGATGTTCCTATATATGGATGTGTGTATTGATCCTCAACTTTAAGATTATTATTAATGATTATTATGAGTAGGATACTTTCATGTATCGATGAAAATTGTGTTGAAAGATGTTCACAGTAAGGTAGGATATGTTGAGTGTGTAATGAGTAATATTTCATTAATGAATAATTCAAGAAAGGATTTTTCCCATTTTGTTCTTTAACATAAGTTTATATCTCAATCCCTTTGATGGAAATGAGATAACCTAAATAAATCCATGTCCATGGTGTTCTATAGGAAAGATCAATTTCTGGGAAGTCAAAGAAAGAGACATCGATCTCATAGGTTGATGGAACTAGCATAAAACCCACTTGATTAGAGATATTTTGATAAAGAGATCATATTACACAGTAAGCATTCATATGAGGTATTATGTTTTTGCAGCATCAACTTATTTATCTATGAGTGCCTTGGCATGTTGTAATACACTAACCATGAATTTTAGGCTACTTCGTCTCATGCCAGTAAGAAATAGGCCAAGAGGGTAACAAACTTAGTGTGTCTAGAATCTTAGTTAAATAATATATATTATTATTTATTATTTAACAAGTTGACTAAATATCCTTCCTGTATGTGGTTTAATAATTATTCATGTTTTCTTGATCATATATATTCCATCAACAGTTATTCGAGAGAATATAATGTGAGAAAAGTATTTAATAAATATTTATTTTCTATTTAGTGAATATAATATTTATTAATTTATTGGAAAACAATGTAGTGATATTTATTTAATAAATAAATAGTCATTATTCAAGGACTGATAAATATTGTGAAGGAATAATGAACTAAGTTTAATGGTCCAATGAACTAAGTTTGATATGGGGTTCTTTAGGGATTAAATAAATAATAAGGGAACTTGTGAAATTATTTATTTCTAAACCTAGCGATATATAAGCCCAATCATATTATTTTCTCAAAGATCCAATTCATTTGTTTGGTTGTGCACAATGAATTTGGAGAATCCTCTCAAGCCAAAAAGAGATCCCTTCTTTAAGAACACTCCCAAGAATGGAGAGCGATCATCCCGCACCTCCCACTCTCAATTCAATATAGATCAAGGGGGACACTTTGAAAGTTATTCTCATGGAGATCAAAGGAGGATGGCGTAAGCGATAAGATCCACCATGATAGCACCCAGAGATTCATTTGATAACATTAAGAGATTTTTGGAACACATGCGGATCACCACAAGAGGGAATCTTCTCTTGATTCTTGTAATGTAATGATAGAGCAATGCAGATCTATTGTCAGATCCATCAATGAAGAAAGAATTCAAATAAGGTAATTATTTATTTAATTAAATTAATCATAAATAAAATGTGATGATCCTCCCTCTAGTTCCAACATTTTATCCAATTTTTTTCATTTATTCAATTCCATTGATCACAGCCTTTATTGTCAGGTAGTTCTTGGATTTATCATCGATCACGAAAAAAAGAAAAGTTGGGAACAAACCATCATACACTTCTAATGTGCCCAAAACCTACAAAAATAAATTCACAATTCATTATAACACAAGGGATTTCATTATCCATTTAATTCAATTTCACATCAAGATCATTTGGAAACATATTACAATACCAATCTCATGGGAGTATAATTTCGTGTCTCACACCCAATGGGTATTTCAAGCCTCTGTCCCTATCCCACACCTTGATGTCATATGGGTATTTGGAGGCACAACCCCCTATACCATACTTATTAACACATATGGGTATTTTGAGATTAGTCCCTATCCCACACTTATTAACATATATGGGTATTTTGAGCCTCAGTCCATGTCCCACACTTATTAACACATATGGGTATTTAGAGCCTCAGTCCCTGTCCCACACTTATTAACACATATGGGTATTTGGATCCTCAGTCCCTACCCCACACTCGTATATCAATCAATAACTCATATATCACATATATCACATCAATCAAGGCTAATCAACATTAACCCTTTAATCAAAATTTTAAATCATGGTATACCATTATAAATTATCACAACAAAAATGGTTCTCTAATTCAATCACATGGAATAATATAAACAATTAACCATTAAACCATTTAAAATATTTAAATCATATAACCCATTAAATCATTAAGTTCAAGTCAACCATCTCATAATTACCATTTTCAATTAATTCAAAACACATTAATTAACCTATTACATAAATTGAACTCTCCATCAATTCCACAATCATAACATTCCATTAATTAATTAACAAATTAATCAATCTAATTTTTCCAATTCCATAATCACATTTACCAAAGTCCAATTTTTTCCATATTCAACTCAATTCATAATCACATGCAAAATCAGTTAATAAGTTACACGATTCCATAAATTAATTCATTAATTTATTTATTCAATTCAAGATTCAATTTTCAAACATGCCAATTCAAATTTTACAATACATACACAAAATTGGAAATCAAGACCATGGGAATTGAATTTAGACCACCTACCTCAAGATTGATGAAGAATTATCACCAACAGAAATCCAGAATTGAAATGGAATAACCAAGAATGAATTCATGGGAATGTCACCTCACTCACCTGGCTACTCCTAAGCTCTCAGTCTCCTAGGGTTTTGGATTTCCCTGATGGTGATGTTTCCTCCGCACTACTCCTCTTAGCTTTCCCTGACATCGATGATTCTTCCATTATTCTCTCTATCAGGTTTTCTATCTCTCTAACTCGACTCTCACTGATATGTGATGGCGCTCTAGATTTCCCTCCATCTTCCTATTTTCACTCATATCTTACATTCCTTAGATCCTATCCAGGTAGGATTTAGAACATAGGATATTATGAGGTTTTGGGCTAGCAGTTTGGAAGACAAAAAATCTCCAAGCATTACTAGATTTGGCCTTTATTCCTTGGGTTTCAATATCATTATTTATTATGATTTTCTCTGGTTCTAGATATCCTTTTATTTCCTTTATTTTAGGTTTCTCCTTATGGTTTCAATCCCAAATCCTTATTTTGGTTTTATTCCCACTTTCTTCCTCCTTTATTTCTTGTTTTTTACTGATGTTGGCTGTCAATGTTGTTTTCTCGGTGTTTTGTGATAGTCATTTGTCTGGGTATTTTTAGATGGTGTGGACGATGTCAATGACGACAAGGTATTCAGTGAAGGTTTTTTTACTCTTCTCAATAGTTTATTTGTTTGAAGATTTTTCGATGGAATTCTAATCAGTGTTTATGGTTTAGTTTTGTTCATGATTTGTTTAGGTGGCGACCATTGATGTCATTCTCGATGGAGCCATGTTTTTTTCTTATACTTTTTGATGATATGAGTTTGTTCTATTTTAGGGGTCTGATTTTTTCTAGTTTTTTGAGGGTTTATGATAATGATTCCATGTTCTATTGAGGCTTCTATGGTCTTCTACGGTCTTTGATGTTTCAATTTTTGGTGGTGCACATCGGTGAAGGGATGATGGTGACGATGATGGATGGTTTTTAGTGTTGGCTGGTTTTTAGTTTCTGGTGTCATTTGTTGTAGTATTTTTGTGGTGGATACGGGTGTTGAGATGATGGTGATGTAGTGTGATGATGGCTATGACATGTTTATAGGATGTGTGCAGTGCTCCTTGGGTGGATCGCAGGATTTGTGGGATTTTCTGTGATATGGTCTCTTTTGAAATCTAAAACAGGCAGCGTAATGATGGTTTTGGCTTGGTGATGTTGGTTCTGGTTTAATATTTTTTAATTTGAATTATGTCATGTGAAATTTTTATTTGTGAGGGTGTGGTTGAACCCATGGTTTCTCACTTTTTTTCTTAAAAGTGTTTGAATAATAAAAAATTAATTTTCAGTCAAATGGAACAACCAAGATCATAATGAAGAATGAGATATAGATATGAAACCTAGATCCAAGATCAAATAGATTATATCCATGGAATCCTAGATCTAGATCAACTACCAATATAGGAAAACATCCCTTCAAAGTATGAGAGAAAGATGAGAGAGGTAGGGGAAACTAATCTGGATGAGAATCTCTTATCAGGAAAGGTACCAATCTTCAATACAAGATTCTATTCACTAAGAAAAGAGGTTGTAATCACATGTAATCCATCTAGAAACCTCAAAAAATGAGAGAAATCAGTTTAGGGATGATCTAGGGGGTTTTGTGATATATTAAGGGGGTTCAGGAAATTTTAAATGAATTTTAGGGGTTTAAAATTATGCGCACGTAGTTTCCTATACAAGGCACACAATTTTCCCAAAATTTGTTCCTAACTGTGTGCATCCTCTTATGGTTTCACATGGTTACTACCGAAGGGTACACGGTTTGAAAAACCATGTGTCAGCCCTACGAATCCCCTCTATTTGGGTTCACACTGTTTGCTGGATAGGGTGTATGGTTTGGGAAAATCATGTGACGACCATGCACTGCCCCATTTCCTTCCAAAATAATCCAATTTCACCCAAAAAATTCCCCAAGTAAAAATCTGAAATAGATATACTCAAAAAAGAAAAAGAGTACCTATAAAAAAGCTCGAAACATCTTTAGATATGGTCAAGATCATACAATCTCAACACCTTATAACAACTCATCCTCAAGCTATACACCCAATAATTTCTAAGATTTTGAGTAAAAAAGATCATAACACCAAGCCCACATATCTGATTCTCTTTACCATGTTTTCTCTTGAACATGACCATGTTTACAGAATACATGAACTATCAGTATGGTCTTTCCCCGCAACACTTTATCACTGTGATCCATCACACGTAGCATATTCTCCTCAAAGGAAGTATCAATCTCAAAATCAACATAATACACATCGATCACATGAGAAGGGTTGGGTTAATAACACCAAATCTCTAACAATTGAAAAATATCATGCATAGAATTGTACCTCTGTGGAAGATCAAATCGGTACACCACCAACCTGATTCTCTCCAGAACCTCAAATGGTCCAATAAACCTGGGAACCAACATTTCCTACCTCTAAATCTTATGATGATACAATATTAGAGACACCCAAAGGAACACATGATCACCCTCTATAAACTATAAGGGTCATCAATGTATATTAGTATACAAATTCTATCTACTTTGAGCCATATCCATACGATTCTGAATCAACTAACCTACTCAAATGTCTCCTATATGAGACTCATTCCCAATAACTCTAACTCATCTACCTCCATCCAATATAGAGGTTATATTCAAGTCCCACCATAAATTTCCTCATATGTTTCCATCTGTATAGTTTCTGAATAACTATTGTTATAGGATAAATCCCCATGTTCTAGGTGCTTCTCCCATGACCCACCAATGTTTGGAACACATGATAATAACATATCCCCAAGAACTTGTATAGTATGCTCCAATCACCCATTTTTATGTGGGTGGAATTCCATATTCATTAAAACCTGTGTACCGAGTGCCTTCTGCAAGCCCCACCATAAGTGAAATGTAAAACGCAAGTCACAGTATGAAACTATACTCCATGGAATCTTATATAGCAGACTATCTCCTAAAAATACGAATATCCCAACTGTTCCACTAAGAAAGTATCCCATATAGGAAATAAATGAAATACCATCGTCAGTATGTGCACAACCACCCAAATAACATCATTTTTTGATGCGTCCTTATGGTACCCACCACAAAATCCATGGTAACATCATCCAAAATTCATTATATAATGGTAAATGACTGTATTAAACCACTAAGTCTTTGATTCCTAGACTTCATCTTTTGAAAGGTTGTGCATCATGTCACTAACCATGATATCTCCCTTTTAATTCCCGACCAGAAATACTTCCATCGTAAGTCACAATAAATTTTGGTTAAACCTTGATGTACCTCCCACTTTGAGGCATGAAATTCATGCATCATCTCCTCCCACATGATCATAGGCACAAAAACCTGATTCCTGACATATATGATCTCATCCTAAACTATGGTCCAATCTGAAGGTGACTCCCCACCTTCAGGGATTTCCCTCAAGGCCAAACATTCTATATCTTCATACTGTTTGTCTCTAATCTGGATAAAAAGTGTATAATATACTAAAAAATGATATGAAAATTATCTTCTCATGTCTCTACTAAACCAAAAAATGCATCTCATTTAGTAAATTCATCATCTTCTATTAAACACTAGAATCCTGAACTTGCTGAGTCTGAGTTTTCTTTCTTAAAGCATCAGCAACACAGTTTCCATTCCCAGGAATATATATTAACTCAAAATTGAATTAATTCATATACTTAACCTAAATTATCTGTCAAAGATTAAAAAATCATTAGGAAAAGATATAATTTAAGATATTGTGATCAATATAGATAGTAAAATTTTAACCCAATAGATAATACCACAAACACTTCAAAGAATAAACCACTGCATCCAAATCGATGTCTTGTATAGGGTAGTTCTATTCATGAAGCCTCAAATTTCGTGACCCATATGCCACAAATCAATCTCCTTGCATCAACATTTATCCAATACAGATCCTAGAAGAATAAAAAACACCATATAATTCTCACTCATCTCAGGTAGGATTAATATTGATGTATTTGTTGAACGCTTATTCAACTACTAGAAAGCATCCCCACATGATCAAGAACATTAAAATGTTATCCCTTTTTTGGTTAGTCCCAAAAGTGGTGCTACCAAATGGGAAAATTCCCAGATTAACCTTCAATAATATCTCTCTAAGCCCATAAAACTTCGGATATCAAAGACATTCCTAGGATATTCCCATGAAAAACTGCCTACACCTTCTATGGGTCCATTAACACACCTTCCACTGAGATGATGTGACATAAGATGTGTACCTGATCAATCCAAAATTAACACCTAAATTGATTGGAATAAATCCGATTCTATTTAAGTTTACTATAGATGATATCAATATGTTGGGCATGATCGTCATGAGTCTTGGATTACAGCAATATTTCATTAAAAAACTCTAAAAAAACAGGTCCAGATATGGGCAAAAGATTCTATTCATCAATTCCATAAACACTTATGGATCATTTGTCAACCCAAACAACATCACAAAGAAGTCATAAAGTCCATAACTACTTTTTAATGTAGTATGAGGTATATCATAAGGTCTAAATCTCATCTGATGATACCTCAATATCAAGTCAATCTTTGAGAAGACACAAGATCCCATCAACTGGTCAAATAAATCCTTGATATGCGAAAAAATACATTGGTTCTTCACAGTCATCTAATTAAACTTCTGGTTATCAACACATAAGAACATAGTCCCGCCAGCCTTCTTAGCAAAAAAAAAAACCAAATAACCCCAAGGATATGTACTTGGATGGATAAACCACCTATCCATTAAATATTCTAGTTGATTCTTGGGATCTTGAATCTCCATAGGTTCCATTATATATGGTGGAATAGAAACTGGCTAAGCCCATGGCATGATCTTAATTGTAAACTCCACATCTCTCTTAGGTGGTAGCCCTGAGAAGTCCTCAAGAAACATGTTCTAGAACCTATCCATTATAGGTGGAACATAATCTTGATTTACACCCCCATCATCTAAAAACAAACTAGAAACTCGGGCAGTGAGCACCTCCAGTTTCCTATGAACTAGCACTACATGACCCTCCTTGATATCCCACTCTCCATGGTGAATATAATTATTACCCTAAGGAGAAGTAAAAGTCACTCTTATTTGGTAGAAATCAATGTGGGCTCCATATTCCAGTAACCAATCCATCCCTATAATTGGTTTGAATCCTGACATTTCAAGGATATGAAGATCCCATAAAAACCAATACTCCACAACCTCGAGAGAACACCCCTTGCACAAATAGATGCACTTTGACCATGCTCCCAATAGTGTATCAATCATTATAACCCCGGTCACAAACTCCACTATTAGACTTAACCTGTTCACAAGTTGTGTAGATATAAAACAATGAGAGACATCAATATCAAATAAGGCACCATCTAGTGGAGAATCTAAAAGAATGGTACCTCTAACTATCGATGTTCCAACCTTGATATCCAAAACTATAGGTTGGACGACATAAAACTGTACTACCCATCCTTCTTGTGATGCAGTCTAAGTCCCTTGAGCTACACCACTCTACTGATACATGAACTCTTGGCTAGAAGCACAATGTCCACTGCCTCTACCTCCATGGCCAGTAGAACTCCAATTTCTAGCCAGATATGTGGTTGAATACCCCCTTCCAACACTTTTATTATACCTAGCTCATCCATAATTACCCATCTTTCATGGGTTCCTAAAGAACCTCTCTAGATGTCCCATCCTTCCACAAGTTTGGTACTCTATCCATGGTTAAGGAAAATGCCTATGAAAGTGACCCGAACTATCGCATTGGTGGAAAAGAACTCAGGTAAGATCCTAATTAATAGATCCTTACCCCTAAACGCACTTCTTTCCACTACTTTGTTTAAAATTATCATAACTATGATTCTTTACCTCAGATGATGTACCTCCAGATAGCCCAATATAAACCACATGTTCTCTACCAAAAGCCTCCTTTAGGTTCCACTCAAATATGAGAGCTTGATCCACCAATTCAGAAATCTTTTTCAACCGAAAGATATTAACTTAGGACTTAATCTCACAGTTAAGCCTATCCTGGAAATGACTTTCCATAGTTATCTCATACCCTACCGGCACTAGAGAAAAGCACTGCAAGTAACTCAATTGACCAGTATAGTCCATCACATAAATACTCCACTGAGTCAATCACATGAACTCAACTTCCCTCTCCCATCACAGTGTCTTTGGATTAAAGTGATCTAGGAACTTCTCCAAAAATTCTTTTTATGCAATACCATCTAATTTACCAGTCTGATCCTAAACATCCCTCTAGTGATTATCTAATCCTCAAAACATATATGCATCCAACTTGACCCTCTTCTTAGTAGGAGTATCCAAAATGTAAATTATATTTTGGATGTACTCAATCCAAAACTCTCCTACCTCAAGTCCACCCTCTCTGGTGAAAGTTTAAGGGTTATGTAATTGAAAATCCCATATCAGGTTAGAAATACTCTTTAGAACCCACTATGGGTCTCTCTCCATAAACTTCATGAAGAGAGAAAATATCTAACGGAATTGCTCTCCGAATCCTTCACCCATCACTATTGGTGCCTCAGGTTCCACTACTGGAGGATCATTTCTATCCATGTCCTCTTTTCATCCTATCAGAAAATGTAGTCATGGAGGCATGTCTCTAAATAAAAAACACATGTCTCAGGACACATAACACAACATTAGAAGATTTTAAAAGTGGGATTTAAATAAATCCATATCAAGTCATCCCTCCTTTCTCTACCACACAATAAAAAATGAGGCACTATAACTACCCTTAACCATCATATCTATTGGTCATGGTTAACAAAGGGTAAACTCATTCTCATTTTCATAATTCTCATTAGACACCAAATTATTCAATTTTTTCATCACTTTATAACTTTTAATTTCAAATCAAGCACCATTTTCAATTTAATTACAAAAACAAGGAAGAAATTTCAATTTCAATAACTTTCCTAAAACCCATTTTCTCATGCATTCCTAAAATTATGCACGTCACAATAATTCTGGAGTGCCTAGAATGACGCATGAATACTCAACTCTCATTTTAAATCAGTCCACAAGTAAAATCTCATAAAATCACATAAAAAAAGATCACATCATACAACAAGTGCATCACTCAAGCTGAAATAACATCCAACTATAATAATACATATCAGTAACAATAATCCCACCATGGATACTTGGATTTTACCCTCATACATAGATTAGATACTCCCAAGCATAAGCTATTAACCAAGGCCCAACTTATGACCTAGGTTCCACACACTGGTTCTCCGAGACACTCAGCTACATGACCTCAAGCGTGCCTCCTCATACACTAGAGGTTTCCAAATAACATTAAGGGTATAATATCTATCATGTGGAGGCTGTAACCTCTTTATTAAAGCAACACAATAATAGAAAATAAATAAACAACATCCAAGAGATATAACCATAACCAGAATAATATCAGTATCACAAGAAGACCAAAATAGGAATACAATATCCAAAACTAAAGTAGTAGATATGACATGCCAAGAACATGTCAAGTGTCGAATAAAAACTCAAAAATAAAGACATGGAAAACTCTAAGAGTGTTCTGACACCAAGTATAGTTCCCTCATCCATGCTCCGTACTATATCATCCATATACCATAGGGCTCTTATCCTTTTCCAGTCCTACAAACACGAAGTCTATTTAGGTACTAATTAGGCTACCTGATTAGGGTGTGAGTACAAATTAGTAGTCCAACACTGAAAATTTCTAAAAACTATATAGTCAATAATAGTGTATGTAGTTGTATAAAGAATAAATTACAAATAATAAGGTAAAAAATTATTGAATTTCATTATTCTTTAATTAACCACATAGACCCCTAGGTTCTTAAGGACACCTGAACCCTCAATATATGCTTCGAACCATACCAGAGTTTGAACCATAACAAAAACTAAATTCAAAATTCATTATAATAAAAGGGATTTCATTATCCATTTCATTCAATTTCACATCATGACCATTTGGAAACATAGTCCAATACCAATTTCATCAGATTAGAACATCATGTCTCACACCCCATGGGTATTTAGAGTCTCTTTCTCTATCCCACACCTCGATATCACATGAGTATTTGGAGCCTCATTTTGTTGGAATTGATGTCCTAGAACCAAATACTTTGTAATTTATTCATTAATAAATTCCTGATCACATATTGATTGTTCTTATGCATAACAATGCATGTGATAATGTCCTAAGGATAGATGTTGCATTAAAGGGTCATAGCGGATCCCTGTTATGATGAGAACCTGGAAGTGCCAAAACTCTGTCCTTGAATATATGTTCTATAGACGGATGATGTTATTTGTGGGACACAAATAATACATGACATTAGGGGTGAGGACTCATAAACTTTGAGTCACATTCTCATGGTGTGCACCCTTGGTAATATCCAGGAGGATATTATGAGAACGAGACCTGTCAATAGGAAATCCACATTTCATAGTGTCATTGGATGTTCCTATCTGTGGACGTGTATATTGGTCCTTATACTTTAAGATTATTATTAATGGGTATTACAACTCACGCACTTAGATGTATTGACGAAAACTGTGACAACACACTATTTACAGTGAGGTAGGATACATTGGGTGCATCACGAGTGATACTACATTAATAGATAATGAAAGAAAGGATTTGTCCCTTCTATTCCATAACGGAAGTAGATATCTCAGGACCTTTGATAGAATTGATATAGCCTAAATAAATCCATGACCATGGTGAGAAATGGGAAAGTTCAATTCCAGAAAGTCAAAGAAAGAATAATCGAGCACATGAGTTTATGGCACTAGCATGCAACCTGCTTGATTCGAGATATAGAGACAAAGGGATTATATTACACAGTAAGTGGTCATAGGAGGTGAGACATCAATGCAATGTTAACTTATTTATCTATGGGTGCCTTGGCATATTTCTAGATTCTAACCTTGGACTTTAGGCATACTCCGTCTAATGCCACTGAAAAATATTCCTAGAGGGTCACACACTAAGTGTGTCCAAGTATCTCAGTTAAATATTAATTTAACAAGTTAAATAAAGATTATTCTTGATTGTGGTTTAATAATTATTTAAGGATGGATGATCAGATTTATTTCAACACTAGTTATCTGAGAGAATATATTGTGGGTGAAATAATATATTTATTAGCGAGTAATGTAGTGATATTATTTTAGAAATAAATAACCATTATTCAAGATATAATAAATGTGGTGGAGGAAATAAAGAAAAATGGAAAAATAAAAGTACACGCCGTGTATTTTTTTGAGAATTTATGAGAAATAATATTATTTATTTAATTAAATAATATTAGGTGTAATTTTATGGGCGCATGTAAAGTAATAATAATAGTCAACTGTTATTATTAGACATGGGGTATTACTAAGAATTAAATTAAATGAATAAATTATTTCATGTAATTAATTCATTTTATTATTTTATGTAATTAAAAATCCCAATTATATATTTCTCATTATCCTAGCCATTTTTTTGTGTGTTGTGCACAATGGATTTGGAAAAGCTCTCAAGCCAAGAGATAATTCCTTTTCCACCAAGAATTCTCTTAAGCTACGAGAGAGAGATCCACCTCCACCGGATCAAGGAGATCGAAGGCAGACATCGTAAGTGAAGGATCTTCTATGCTAGCACCCAGATATCCCTTCGGTGATGTCTAGAGATACATGGATCACGTGTGGATCACCGCTAGAGGAATCCTACACTTGGATTCTACGATGGAACGACGGATCACATCAGATCGTGATCGAAAACATCAACGAAGAAAGAATTCCATCAAGGTAATTATTGTCAATTAATTATATTAATTATAACCAACATATGATGATCCTATCTATGGTTCTAGGACTCCCCTCTTTATTTTTCGTTCTTCATTATATTCCTAAGATCCAGCGTTTTATTATCGTGACGGATCTCAGATTGATTGTTGTTAACGCTAAAATTAAAGTTGGGTACACCCACCAATGCACTTCCGCTGTGCCCGGAACCTACAAGTGGTATCAGAGGGAGGTTATATAGTTGGTTATAATTATTTGAGTTTTTTGTTGGTGATTTACGCATTTAATAATTAGTTGTTTCAATTCAAGTTAATCGTTCTTTAAAAATCTGAATCTTGAGATCTATTCCTCCTCTCACTTTTCTTGTTCACCTTACAGAAACAAATTTTTATTTTAATTTTGATTAAGATAAAATAGAGGATCTCATCTGGAGGTGCCAAACATTCCTGGCCATACGACACTAGAATACACGGCGTGTATTCATAAGTACACACCGTGTAGTCTAGGTTCAATGCATCAGACTGGTCTGCCAAATCAGGCCGTGTGTTGGAGTATTCCTAAGTCATAAATGAAATTGTGTGTTGACCAGGAACAGGTGGCACCTGGTTTCCAGATTACATGTTGTGTGGTCTACTAAACATGGTGTGTAGTCCCTTCGATCTAGGGTTGGATCGTGTACCCTGTACATGGCTTGCCCGGCTGGAAACCGTGTAATGCAGATACTACATGGCGTGTGTCCCACTGAACACACCATGTACTCCGAAAATTTCTAAAGTACATCTACACACTATGTCCCTGGGCATGTACTTCGGATGGATGGTGAACAAAATTACATTCTGTGTAGTCAGAACTACATGCCGTGTACTCATCCAAATTACATAGATTTATTACAATTTATTATTATATTATACAAACCCTTGAGACGTGTACCATAGTGCGGGCGTAAAGCTGAGGCACGAAACGTGATAGGTGTTTTATATATATGTGTTTAATTTAACATCTGCGTAATGTTTATTTCTACTCGTTGGGTAGTTATGAACGAGAATTCACCAGGTTTCCTCCAAGGTACAAGTTACATACAAAGATAATTTTAAATGAATTTATTTGTTTAAAATTATGATGGATGAGAATCTCAAGGAAATTCATAAAAAGGGTTTAAGATAAAATTATTGATTAATTAAAGATAATTAATTGATTCAAGCATGATTTATGTTAAACAAGAATGATTAAAGAATTGAGTGCTAGTTTTATTTATGCATAAATATCGTTGCATGTATGGATGATCATGAGCTAGACCAAGACCTTTTTCTGTGAATGGTTTCTTTTAATTTATTTATTTAAATTAAATTTGTTGGCCTGCGTCCCTTCTCCTCATTAATATGTAGGGCCTGCGCGCCCAAGTTTTCTTTTATGTAAAACCCCATTTTACCCCTCACCTACATGTGAGGTGAAAGAATATGTAATAGATGGAGCTCCCAAGTAGGTGGAGGTGGCTCAAGTTAGGATCCAAGGTGAAACCAATTCAAGGAGATACAAAGGTGGATATGTGGAAAGCTATAAACACGAACCCAAAATTTTCAAGTTGTTTCTCCCCTAGGTCATGGGTTAGTTTATAAACCGCTAGATAAACTAACCAGTAGAACAAGCTCATGATCATACCATTTATTTTATTTCTCTCAGTTTCATGGTTTATTTATTGTGAGTGTGTTGTCACAATCACACAATTAATGAATTAAACAGACATGCAAGATGGAACTAAAATAAGACCGACTTATGTGTAAAATATTATCTTAGACATGGTTAATCACTTAAGTATATCCCACTTAATATTAACAAGAATTTAATCAAAGATAATAAAATGGTAATTTATGTATAAGGATAAAATCCCTCAAATAAATATTAAGTCCGTATAGCCTTCCACAATCTTGGTTAGAATCGAACCGTAGTTCAAAGTGCTTGACCAACCCTAGTTGGGGTGCTTTCAATTATCAGGGAATTATAATTCAAGTTTTTGGGTTGACTTGACTTGGTTCACATTAAGGGTTGAATTACACAATAGGACTTGGTGTGACCAAGAGTTAAAGGTTGAGGAAATCTGAAAATAAAAGGATTTCAGGATTGGGGAGTCCACTCAGCGGATCAAGGAGCTGCGAGTTAATGCAGTTGGCATTTAGAATGCCTACCTAAAACCCTTAAAGTTTCTCGACCAACCCTAGTTGGGGTAATGCGATGGGAAATATGGATCATTTACACTAGAATATTTAGGCAACAGAATATTCCAAAGTCAATGGTGAGGGATATTAGATTTCGATAAAATAGTGTGAGACTAATAAGTATTAATTTATTTATATGTATCAGTTTTATCACAATAATGTTCTAAACCTTTGTTCATCTTAATTTGTAAAAATGGAAATAAAAATGACTTCAAACATATCATTGCAAACCATACTCAAGAAGGAAAACCTTCTCACTAACACCAATTTCCAAGAGTGGAAGAGGCGTTTACGCGTCATCCTTCACCATGAGATGAAATTGTATGTGCTGGAAGAGCCTATTCCAGTTGTTCCTGGAAAAGAGGCCAACGATGAGGAACTATATATCTATATAAAAAACATGGATGATGCCACAGATGTATAGTGTTTCATGCTATCAGTCATGTCTAATGCGCTCTTGAAGCAACATGAAAACATGGACATGTATAACATGATGTCTCACCTTAAGGATCTCTATCAAGATAAGGTGAGACTAGAGAGATATGATATCTCCAAGGATTTATTTACAACTAATATTGGAGAGTCTTCACCAGCTAGGCCTCATGTATTCAAGATCATTGGCTACATTGAATGCCTTGACATCTTAGGGATTAAGTTCCTGAATGAGTTTCATACAGATCTCATCCTATCATCACTGCCCAAGACATTCTCTAGATTTATTGTCAACTACAACATGATCAACAATGAGAAGAGTCTATCAGAACTTCTAATCTTAATTCTCTAGGTAGATAAGGACATGGGGCATGACAAACCCGTAGTCCTTATAGTGAATAAGAAAATTAAGGACAAGGAAAAGGGGAAAAAGACTTATAAATGGTCTGAAGCCCTCGAGCGTTGTCCCTCCAAGAAGGGGAAGATCCAGAGGCAGGGAAAGGAATGGGAGGCGGTATGTTTTTCATGTGGCAAGCAAGGTCACTAGAAGAGGAGCTTCACCCATAAGCGTGGGGACACTAAAGGTACGTTCGTTATCGAGTGTAATCTTTCCATTTCTACACATTGGGTATTAGATACATCTTGTGGGGCTCACATCTGTATTCAAATGTAGGAACCAAGTAGATTTAGAAATATTGCCAGAGGAGAGGTGGATCTTCGAGCTTCCAATGGCACAAGGCTGGCTGTATTATCCATTGGCGATTACCACCTCTCACTGCCAACTAGGATGATTTTGGTTTTACATAACTGTTATTATGTGCCTAGTGTTACCAAGAACATAATTTCTATATCTTGTTTGGATATAGATGGATTTGTTTTCAAGTTTGGAAATAATATTTTTCACTTTTATAAGAACAATGTATGTTATGGTATGGCACATTTAACAAATGGTTTGTATGTATTAAATTTCGAAAACCAAGTGTTGGCAATCGACAATGAAACAAACTCACATGACTCATACATCACCCAGTTGTGGCATCACCATCTTGGTCATGTAAATGAGAAGCACTTGAAAAAGCTCTACCTAGATGGATATTTAGAATCTATTGAGATAAAAACACTTGATAGATGTCACACTTGTTTACAAGGAAAAATGACCGAGCCACCTTTCGATGGACAGGGTGAAAGGGCCACAGAGCTTCTAGGATTGGTGCACACGGATGTGTGTAGACCATTTCCAGTAGAAGCTAGAGGTGGATATTCTTACTTCATTACTTTTACTGATTATTTGAGTAGATATGGATATGTATACTTAATGAGGTATAATTCAGAATCCTTAGAGAAATTTAAGGAATTAAAGAATGAATTAGAGAATCAGCTTAGTAAGAATATAAAGAATCTTTGATTGGATCGAGGCGAAGAATATCTAAACCAAGAGTTCATCGATCTTCTATGGGAGTCTGGGATTATATCTCAACTTACTACTCCTTATACACCATAGTGGAATGGTGTTAGTGAAAGGAGGAACCACACCTTGTTGGACATGGTGAGTTCATTGATGAGTCATGCAGATCTTCCAAAAACCTTTTGGGGATATGCATTACAGACTGCAACACACACATTAAACCGGGTACCAACCAAGGTAGAAAATGGAATTCCCTTTGAGTTATGGAATGGAAAGAAACCCAATTTTTGTACACACGTGTATGGGGATGAGAGGAATTAGTTAAGGCCTTCTCAAGAAACAAAATAGCACCTCGGTGCACGAAGTGTATCTTAATAGGATATCCCAAGGAAATGAAAGGATATTACCTATATAACCCTTCAGACAAGAAAGTGACTGTCGCCAGAAAAGCTGTATTTCTTGAGAGGGAATACATCCTAAAAAAGGATAGTGGGAGAAAGATTTACTTCGATGAAGTTGATTCTCAAGATACACAGGATTTGGTATAGGAACAAGTTCCACAGGTCCCCGTAGAAGAGGTTCCATAAACACAAGTACTGCGTAGGAGCTCAAGAGAGGTAAGAGAACCAGAGAGATTTGGTTTCCTAGTCACTGAGGATGGTGAATCATTATTGTTAGATAATGATAAATCTCTCTCCTACAAGGAAGTAGTATAAATCTTAGAAGCTGCAAGATGGATAGAATCTATGAATTCTGAGATGAATTCTATGTATCAGAACCAAGTATGGGTTCTGGTCGATGAGCCATTTGATGTGAAGCCTGTTGGATGAAAATGGGTATTCAAGAGAAAAATAGACATGAAAGGTCAAGTTAGAACCTATAAAGCAAGACTAGTGGATAAAGGATTCAGACAACGTCAAAGAATTGACTATGATGAAACCTTATCGCCAGTAGCCATGTTTGAATCCATAAGAATCATACTTTCCATAGCAGCTTACCATGACTATGAGATTTGGAAAATGGATGTCAAAACAAAATTCCTTAACGGGAACCTTCAGGAAAATGTCTATATGACACAACCAGAAGGGTTTGTGCCACCAGGTGAAGCCAAACGGGTTTTCAAGTTTCATAAATCCATTTATGGATTAAAGAAAGCATCCATGTCATGGAACATTCAATTTGATGAATCCATAAAGGAATTTGGTTTCATTAAGAATGAATGTGAGCCATGTGTTTATAAGCTGTTTAATGGGAATGCGATTGTTATCCTAGTTGTATATGTTGATGACATATAGCTTATTGGAAACTATATACCAGTCTTATAGTCAGTTAAGGATTGGTTGAACAAGTGTTTCTCCATGAAGGACTTAGGTGAAACATCCTACATTTTAGGGATCAAGATCATTCGTGATATATCCAAGAGGCTACTTGGACTAAGTCAGGGTACATACATTGACGAGATACTAAAGAGATTTAGTATAGAACAATCCAATAGGGGATTGGTTCCAGTGTCACATGACCTACATATTTCTAAGAAAATGTTTCCTCAGACACAACAACAGAAAGATAAAATGAGTAAGATCCCATATGGTTTGGCTATAAGATCCATTATGTATGCCATGTTATGTACCAGGTTTGATGTTGCCTATGCATTGAGCATGGTAGGTAGATATCAAGTAGACCCAGGAGAACATCATTGGACTGCTGTTAAGACTATCCTTAAGTATCTAAGAAGAATTAAGGATATGTTCCTGGTGTATGGAGGAGATGAGGAGCTTGTCATTAGAGGGTATACTGATGCTAGTTTTCAGATAGATCATAAAGATATGAATTCAAAATATGGATATGTTTTTTGACTCAATGGAGGAGATGTGAGCTGGAAGAATTTAAAGCATCCAGTTATCGCTGATTCTACAGTGGAGTTTGAATATATAGCGGCTTATGATGCAGCCAAGGAAGCCATATGGATTCAGAAATTTGTTCAGGATATTTATTTGGTGACTAACAGTAAATATCCTATCACGTTGTATTGTGATAATACTGCAGTGGTGGATCTTGAAAAAGAACCAAGGTCACATCAACAGACAAAGCACATACTCCGGAAGTATCACCTATTGAGGGATTTCTATCAAAGGGGTGAAGTTTTAGTGATCATAGTGTCTACGGAAGAGAACGTGGTAGACCCCATGACTAAAGGCCTATCTCAGTAGAAGCATGAATATCATGTGGGATCTAGCAGGTTAAAGGTTTTTAGTAGTTGGCGCTAGTCCAAGTGGGAGTCTGTTGGAGTTTGTGGCCTAAAACCAAATAATTTGTACTCTATTCATTAAAAAATACCTTATCACATCTTGATTGTTCTTCTGCATGACAATTCATGTGATAATGTCCTAAGGATAGCTGTTGCATTAAAGGGTCATATCGGATCCCTACTATGATGAGAACCTGGAAGTGCCATAACACTGTTCTTGAATATATGTTCTATGGACAGATGATGTTATTTGAGGGACACAAATAATACAGTCCATTAGGGGTGAGGTCTTATAAAAATTTGAGGCACCTTCTCATGGTATGCGCCCTTGGTAATATCCAGGACGATATTATGAGAACAAGACCCGCCAGTTAGAAATCCACATTTCCTAGTGTCATTGGATGTTCCTATATGCGGACGTGTATATTGGTCTTTATACTTTAAGATTATTATTAATGGGTATTACAACCCACACACTTAGATTTATTGACGAAAACTGTGACGACACACAGTTCACAATGAGGTAGGATACGTTGGGTGTGTCACGAGTGATACTACATTAATAGATAACGCGAGAAAGTATTTTTCCCTTCTGTTCCATAACATAAGTAAATATCTTAGGCCCTTTGATGGAATTGATATAGCTTAAATAAATCCATGGACATGGTGAGGAATGGGCAAGTTCAATTCTGGAAAGTCAAAGAAATATTAATCGAGCACATGGGTTGATGGAACTAGCATGCAACCCTCTTGATTCGAGATATCGAGATAAAGGGATTATATTAAACCGTAAGCATTTTTAGGAGGTGACACGTCATTGCGGAATTAACTTCTTTCTCTATGGGTGCCTTGGCGTGTTTCTAGATGCTAACCTTGGACTTTAGGTAGGCTCCGTCTAATTCCATTGAGAAAGAGGCCTAGAGGGTCACACACTAAGTATGTCCAAGTATCTCAGTTAAATATTAATTTAACAAGTTAAATAAATATTATTCCTGATTGTGGTTTAATAATTATTTAAGGATGACTGATCTAATTTATTTCAACACCAGTTATTTGAGAGAATATACTGTGGGTGAAATAATATATTTATTAGTGAGTAATGCAGTGATTAATTTTAGAAATAAATATCCATTATTCAAGGTCTAATAAATGTGGTGGAGGAAATATAGAAAAATGGAAAAATAAAAGTACACGCTGTGTATATTAAATATACACACCGTGTATTTTTTTTTGAGAATTTATAAGAAATAATATTATTTATTTAATTAAATAATATTAGGTGTAATTCGCTGGGTGCATGTCAAGTAACAATAATAGTAAACTGTTATTATTATACATGGGTTATTACTAAGAATAAAATGAAATGAATAAATGCTTTCGAGTAATTAATTCATTTTATTATTCTATGTAATTAAAAATCACAATTATATATTTCTCATTAACCTATCCATTTTTGTGTGTGTTGTGCACAATGGATTTGGAAAATCTCTCAAGCCAAGATAGAACTCATTTTCCACTAAGAACACTCTCAAGCTACGAGAGAGAGATCCACCTCCACCGAATCAAGGCGATCAAAGGTGGACATCACTAGTGAAGGATCTTCCACGCTAGCACCCGGAGATCCCTTCGACGACATCCAGAGATACATAAAGCACATGTGGATCATCGCAAGAGGAATCATACACTTGGATTCTATGACGCAATGACGGATCACATCAGATCGTGTCCAGAAACATCAACGAAGAAATAATTCCATCAAGATAATTCTTGTCAATTAATTAAATTAATTATAACCAACATATGATGATCCTATATATATTTTCGGGACTCCCCTCTTTCCTTTTTGTTCTTTGTTCTATTCCGAAGATCCAATGTTTTATTATCGTGACGGATCTCAGATTGATCAATGTTAACGCTAAAATTAAAGTTTGGTACACCCTCCAACACTCTTCTGCTGCGCCCGTAACCTACACAGTCCCTATCCCACACTTATTAAAACATATGGGTATTTGGAGTCTTAGTCCTTATCCCACACTTATTAACACATATGGGCATTAGGAGACTCAGTCCCTATCTCACACTTATTAACACATATGGATATTTAGAGCCTCAATCCGTATCCCACAATTTTATATCAATCAATAACACATATATCACATATATCACATCAATCAAGGCTAATAAAAATTAACCCTTTAATCAACATTTCACATCATAGTATACCATCACAATTTATCTCAACAAACATGCTTCTCCAATTTAATCACATGGAATAATATGAACAATTCACCATTAAACTATTTATAATATTTCAATCATATAACCCATTCACCCATTAAGGTCAATTAAACCATCTCATAATTCCCATCATCAATTAGTACATAACATATTAATTGACCTGTTATACAAACCCAATTCCCCTTCAATTCAACAATCACAAAATTCCATTCATTAATTATCCAATTAATTAATATAATTCATCTAATTTCATAATCAAATTTACTAAAATACAATTTTCCCATATTCTACTCAATTCCTAATCACATGGAAAAACAATTAATCAATTCCATGATTCCAAAAATTAATTCATAAATTAATTTATTCAATTCAATATTCAATTTTCAAATTTCTCAATTGAAATTTCATAACACATACACTCAATTGTAATTCAATAATATGGGAATTGAATTTACACCACCTACCTCAAGATTGATGATGAACACTCACTGACGGAAATCCCCAATTGAAGCGGAACAACCAAGATCACGACAAAGAATGAGATCTAGATATGAAAACTATATCAAATATCAAATGGATTTTATCCATGAAAACCTAGATCTATATCCACTACAAATAGAGTAAAACATCCCTTAAAAAGACAATAGAAATATGGGAGAGAGGGGGGAAACAAATCAGGATGAGAATCTCATGTTAGGAAAGGTAAAAGTCATCATTTTATTATCTGATTATCTAGGAACGGAGGTTTGAATGACTTCTAATTCATCTAAGAACCTAAAAAAATGAGAAACATCAGTTTAGGGTTGAGATAGGGGGTTTTGGGATATAATACGGGGGTTTGAGAATTTTTAAATGAATTTTCAAGGGTTTAAAATTCTGAATGCATGGGTACCTGTATGGGGCACACAATTTTCCCTAATCATGCACCTCCTCTTAGGGAGTCATATGGTCACTACTAAAAGGGTGAAAGATTTAAAAAACTAGGTACCATCCATTAAAATCCACTCTGTTTGTGTTCACATGATTTTCTAGATTAGGCTCACAGTTTTCACAAACTGTGTGCCAACCATGCACTACCCCCTTTCCTTCAAAATTCTCTAATTTCTCTCAAAATACTCCCCAAGGTAAAACCCAAATGTGATATACTCAAAATAAAAAGAAAAATTTTACTTATAAATGAGTTCAAAACATCTCTAGTTAAGGTCAGGATCTTACACAATTCTCTTTTGACTAGTCACCATATTTATTTAATTTTCATTCTCTATTTAAGGTGGGTATTCGTATGTTCTCTCATGTATCATAAACCAAACCACCAATAAATCATATTAGAATATTAGGGAGAAAAAAAATAAAATAAAAACAAGAGTATTATTTGAAAAAGATAGCATACATGTCTTGAGATCCCTAATCTCAATTGGTGCTTCACAAACTACTTGAAATCGATGAGAATAATGAAAACAAGGGTGCCACTAGATTCGATCAACACTAGAGGAATCCCAAAAAAACATAAACTTCCATAATTCACTCATAAAAATTTCATACCAACATACTCTAAAATGATCAGATATTTTTATAAGAATTTCAAAGTAATAAATTGAAGAAATCATAGGGAAAAGAGAGAACAATACACCTTAGATCAAAAGTAATAAATTTCCTAGAGAAAAGGTCTTAGGCTATCAAAAAGAATCATAAAGTCCACTAAAATATCACCCTAGGTTTCCTAAAGTTTGAGATAAAATAATGGGAAATAAGGGTACCCAAGATTGATCCTGAATTTATTAATGTTCTACTAAAACACATATTCATGATGTGGATTGAGCCTTCACGCAGTGAAACCATTGAATCAAACCTCCACTAAAAAAACAGGAAACTTAGGTCTTAAAAGCATTGAAATCATTCATTTTGTGAATATATATTTTACTCCATGAATAATTGCAACCCAAAAATTCACCAAAACTGTCTAGATCATATTCATACTGTGAACTAATCTTCACACCATAAATCATTTCTCAAGATAGAATTTCAGTTTTAGCTTGACCTCTTTCTCATCAAACTCACTCTGGACACCTTTGACACCCAAAAATAACAATTTAATGGACTTATAAGGACCAAAAAATTACATTAGATAAATATAAAATAATTATTTCCCTTGATAATAAAACCTAACCCAATATGTAAAATGAATTCCCCAAAAACACACTCTTGGGAGATACCTATCAAATGTAACCAACCTTTTACTAAAAACCTTAGCAGGATTTGGACCACAATCCCCCCAAATTTCACCTTGAAACCCTTATAAAAACAAGAGATATGTCTCAAAAGAGATTCCACCATCAGTTGAATCCAAGGGGACACCATATTCCTCACTTGTAATCAAATCTCTCTAACTACTCCTTCCACCTTAACTGAGTTTCAAGTTAGCCACACCATGGTAAAAAATTAATATTTTTTTTAATTCAAATCATTTCATTTAATAAGGGTCACTCCAAAAGTTAAAAAAAAATATAAACTCTTTAATTATCAAATCATCCAAAAAAATTAAAAACAAATTTCAAAATCTAATAAGATGTTTCAGGGAAAAGAGTAGATTTTAAAAAAGGCATCCCTCCTCTACTAAATCTCCACTGAAGACTTGGAAATATGATGAATCATGGGGTAGCCATACTAATGCCGTGCTAGATATGCATGCTATTGTGATAGGTTACATGATATATATGAATGATATTATGATAGGCGTATTGGTACATGTTATGGTTTTAATTGGATAGACTCCAAACATTGGTCCCTGAGGTGTATGGGCCCTCATGGATCAAAATTTGGTGGATAATGTTTCGGAATTGTTTTTAATCATGTCATGATGCACTATGGATGGAATCTAAGATTCGATCCCTGAGGTGTATGGGCCCTCTTGGATTGAAATTTGGTGGATCGAGTTGCTGTATTAAATTTATTTGTGCTATTATGTACTATATGTGGATGCCTAACTTTGATTCATGGGAAGTATGGGCCCTCATAGATTAGAATTTGGAATAACTGTGGGTTTTTTTTCAAAACATGGGGTTCCAAGGAAGTTCCAGGGACTTTCTGTTTGGAATCCCAAACAACACAGCATGTGGTTCTATGAACACATGCCATGTGTTGATCTGTTCAGTATAAAATAATTTTCTTATATACAAACCATGCACTCTGAGTACACACTATGTGGTAATTGAACATGTGTCCGTACATGTGAGAAAGAACACAAAATGTTGGGTTTTGATAGTTCACACAATGTACTTTAGGTACACACAGTGTAGTTTTACACATGTAAACCCCATGTGGCTCTAGCCATGTAAAAGTACATGGCCATGATGGGAGACTTGTGTAAATTCCATGTACCATCCTAACACGATGTGTATTTAGGGATATTACACACCCAAGATGGTGGAGATACATGACCATGTGAGATCATGAGAGTATACGCCGTGTATATTTTCTACACGTAATGTACTTCTCTTTTGGTACCCTTTGAGGGACTTTTCTTATTTTATCCCCCTTTGTCAGTTTTGGACCTACAAGTAATCCTTTATGAGTATATTTCCATGTAGATCACAACGGTGAAACCCGTGGAGCATTCTGATGACTCATAAGGGTTTTTTTGGGTATTTTATCTAAATGGATAGGTACTTCCTCCAGTTATCATTTTATGTTGCCTCTTGAGAGTGATACAAGAAAGTGAATGATTGATTGGATGTTCAGACCAACCTAGTTGAGAATTTTGACTTGAGATGAGTGGTGATCTATCTCTCTTGACCTATGATATTCTCAGGAGTTCCTTGTAGGATCCCTCTCCTATGTACCATTTATAAGGATCCCTACTATAGGATTACTCTATTGTTTATCATTCTAGGATCTGGTGTAGGATTCCTGTAATGACCCAAACTTTCATTAATGCAAATTTCTCGTGATCTAATTATATGTATTATTATGGTTATATAAAAAGTGAACTTCATTGGTTTTATGTTTCTGTATTTTAAAACACCGTTATGAATTGTGACCATTTCTAATATAGTCGTTGAACAGTGATCACATGATTAGTATAAATATAGGTCTTTAAAAAATCCAATTTACTCGGACAAAGGATGTGATGGCCTCATCCAGTAGACTTGCCCTGTACGAAGCCCATTTGTCAGAGATCAGAAAGGAGGTGGAATCATTGGGATTCTCTCTTGACCAATCCCAAGCTGAGCTTGAACACGTTAAGTTTGAGTGGAACTGACTATGGGAGAAGTGGAAGTTAATAGAGATTACCACCCGAGCGATGTTAACTAAGCCACCCCAAGAGTCTGTCACCATCGCACAGCTTACCCTTTGGTCTTATGCGGGTGTTATAAGGGGTTATTTAATAAGACCCTAGCACTATGACTATGTACATTATTTTTGTATAAAGAATGTGCATTCATTTTATTATTGTTACTTTGTAAATAGTTTTTAAAGTAAAAATAGTATTTTTAGTTAATATTCAACTAAGAAATATATTTTTATGAATTAATGGATTTTTGAATTAAATAATATTTTAATAAAATATTATTATAATTAAATTTATTTTTATTAAATATAAATGATCATATAATATTATTTTTATAATCAGGACGTCGAAATTATCCAATGGTGAATTTTTTATAATTTTCTGAGACAGTCGAATTTTTGGGTAAAAATTAAATACCGTTTAAATATATAATGTGTTTTATGACATCATAATGACCCAATAGTGATGTAATAAAATACTATAAACATTATGTTTGGACAATATATGTTTTATCATTAAAATAATGTGATTTTAGATTTGTTTTATTTATTTTACAATGCTTTTGTGGACTCTCCAAGACTTATAAGACATTTTGTCTTTTTAAATTGTTTTCCTTGAGAGTGTGACTCACCTCCACATAAGAAACCCTATTATTTTAAGAAGTTCGGAAATTGGATTTATAAAATATTTTTTTCCACTCTCCTTTTCCAAAAACCACAGGCAAAAACCATGGTCTAGTTTGTGGTATTGATTAGTTTAATGTGAGGTGTCCCAAACCTAAATAATAAAGAATTCCCTCTCCTTTCCTATATTAACCCACCCAAGATCCCGCTTCCTCTTCACTAAATGACTTTGGAGTTTGACCAAACCATACCCTAATCTCACTAAAATCCTCCCAAGGTTCTCCAATCTCCTAATAAGCCTCTCTCAATCCTCTCCCAAGCCTTTGGGATCACACTTCCAAGTAAGGGATTTCTTCCTTTTTCATTTTTGTCCAATTTTCTCTAAGTTGTTATCCCCTTTTGTTTTCAATTAAAAATGTTGGGGTATGATTTCTCACCTTCCCCGTACTTTCATATTTATGTTTGAATAATGGGATACCCCTTTCTCTCTCATTAATGCCTCCCATGTACACCTGTTACCATGCTGAAACTCCGTGAGGGATTTCTCTCTCCTCTTTTACATCCAAGTAATTATTTTGTATTATGCATCTAAATTACATTAAGTTTGTTGGGAAATGTATCTATATGAACCCCTTACTTTCCATTTCATTTAAATATTATGAGACACCCATTTCTCTCTCATCAACCATTTTCATGAATCCTTATGTCACATCGTTATGCTGCCGAAATTGCGTCGCATTTTTCAAAGCCAAGATCATTGTGTAGTGCATAACATACCCATGTATCTATCAAGGGTATTCAAATTTATGAACATATACATATTGAATGATACTTTAATGTATTTATTACACATTACTTAATCGTGGAATAACTTATGATGTTGATTGATTCCATGTTATATGATCCATGTGGCACACTTATGCATGAAATGAAATGTTTAAGAAGGGTGCACCCTGATAGGGCTCCAAAGTATTGGGTATAGTATAGTATCATGATACATCATGTGAAATGGGTGTTGACTCATGTTATTCAAGTTCAATGAGGTTTTACTTGTGCTTCATGTGCAATGAGGGTTTACTCATGCTCTATGTGCAATGAGCCTTGGATCTTGCTAATTCCATGTTAAGTGTTGTTTCCACATTTCCATGTCATGATTATCATGCTTTATCATGCCTTTATGTTCATATTTCTCTTATGATCAATTGATATGTCTATTGTCTAACATTTATTGTATTCCTCATGTTATTCCGTGTTTATTTCCTTATTTGTTTTTATAGCTCACCCTTTTCTTATGCATGTCCTGAGGTTATCCCATGCAATGCTAAGTATGAGGGAATTTAGTGGTCATGTAAAGGAATTTTTCAATAAAGATATTGTGATTTTTATGTTATAAGCTGTTATGTAATGTTCCTAAGCCCCAAAGACACTATACCTGTCTATATTCTATGCTATATCAAGTGAAGAGTTTATGTAATAAATCATGTTTAAGTTAGTAATAAAAAAGAAGGATTGTTATAGTTGGTATCAGAGGATAGGTTTAGTTATTTTTGGGATTAGGATTAGAAAACCCTAGTGAAGACTTAGAGACAAGAATAATTATAATAAAAATATCCCTAAGTATTGGTGAGTATTGAGTAAGTGGTTTATCAAGAAAATACACCCCTGTCTGGATACGGGCAGGTAGAGGTGGCTCTGGCACAGATGTATCCTAGGGGTAAAACCCAAAAACACCGCTTTGAGCTAGACTCGAACATGAACTAGTGCACGACAACGGGCCTTGCTTCACTCTTGGTTATGACACTCCCGGGGGATATGCTTTGGTAAATTCTCAAGCTTAGTATAAACCATTATTAAGTGACTTAAAAAAATTCCCTATGAATATATGTTAGAAAGTAGATCTTGGATAACATAGATTGAAGCCTATGTATTCATAAGTTAAGGAAATAAAAGTTATTTATAAGTCATCAGTTTTTTCCTTGGATTACCCTTTATGTATTACCCCTAACTTTATTTTTATTCCATCCAATGGATGGTAGTAGGAGGACTCATGCTAACAACCTATGTGAAGATCAATGTGATGACTGTGCTAATGAGATGCCCAATCCATTGAGAGAGGGAATCGAGAACTTTGTTACACTTTTATCTCAATTAACTCAATATTTTAATAGAAACACGGGTCAAGAGGAACGTTCAACCCCCCATAAGAAATAAAAAGTCTCTATCTAGAGCTTCATGAGACAAAGGCCTCCTACTTTTAATTGATCGTATGATCCCTCAATCAATGAACAATGGATCAACTCCATTGAAAAGATATTATCCATCCTTCAATGTTCCAAATAAGAGAAGTTTCCTATGGATTCTTATCATATGGAAGGTGAAGCCAATCAATGGTGGGCATTAATAAAAAATACGAAGCCTAAGAAAGAGTTGAGGCGTTGGAATGGAAGGATTTACCAAATATGTTTTTTGATAAATATTTTCCACACACCCTATAACTTAAGATGGAATGGTACTTCCTTTCCCTCAAGTAAAAAGACGATGAATCTGTCAGAGTGTACGAGGAAATATTCAAAAGGCTTGCACGATACGCCTCCGGATTTTTCATTACCAACGAATGAAAGGTTGACCACTTTTTGGTGGGCTGAAACCTAGCCTACAGAAAGCACTGGCAATCCGTGACTTTGACAGCTATGAGGAAATTGTCTGATGTACCCTCAAGGTCTAAATGGATATCGGAGAATATCAGGGGTATCATAAGGATAAGAAGAATAAGGTAGACTTAAATGATAGCAGTTTAATGGATAAATACAATGGTTCTAAGAAGATCCAACACCCCACTTGCCAAAGGTGCGGAAAGAAGCACCCTGAAAATTTCCTGAAGGGGACGAGGAAATGCTTTAGGTGTGGAAGAGAAGGGAACCTAGCTATTAACTGCTGAAAAGAAAAACCTGTGGCTGCAACATAGGAGAGGAACGCTCTATTCAAACCTCAAAGCTCTATTCATTGATAAAACTGCAAAGAACCAGGGAATTTTTCAAATCAGTGCCCTAAGCCAAGGGGTTTCGGAGGAAACCAACAACCTCCAAGGAAAAAAGGGAGAGATTTTGCCATCACTACTGTCGAAGTGAACCCCGATAAAGAAGTGGTGATGGGTATGCTAGTTATTCATTCAAGAATAGCAAACATACTTTTTGGTTCAGGTTATATGCATTCTTTTATATCCCAAAAGTTTAGTAGAACAATCCGAGCACCACCACAAATCATGGAAGTAAAGATATCAGTGAGTACGGAAAATGGGGAAATCATTGCAGCCCCTGAATATAACTCCTACCCTATCATAATATGTGGATTGAATTTCCTGGAAAACCTCTTCATACTCCCTCTGGTGGAATTTGATGCAATTCTTGTCATGGATTGACTTTCCTTATATAGGGTCAACATAAATTGATGTGAGAGGGAAATCACTCTCCATGTGGAGAATTGACCCCCGATTCTATACAAGTGCAAGAAGGAAGATGAATCTTCTTTAGCTCCATCATCTCAAGCATGAATATTAATACCCTATAATCACATGTATCTAGCTCAGATGATTGAGTCTAAAGAGGCAACTATCCTTGAATACATGCCTATGTGAGATAATTTTCTAAAGTGTTTCCTGAGGAATTGTATGGTCTTCCTCCTAGAAGAGATGTTGAATTCTCAATTGACCTTATACCTGGGGTGTTTCCAATATCCAAGAATCTGTATAGAATGGATGTTGTGGATCTTGAAGAGCTGAAGAAATAACTACAGGATAATCTGGATAAAGGGTATATACCCCCAAGTGCTTCACCATGGGGTGCACCAGTCCTCTTCGTCAAGAAGAATGATGGGTAAATGCACCTTTTCATCGATTATCATGAGCTTAAAAAAATCATGATAAAGAACAAATATCCTCTCCCATGAATCAATGACTTGTTCGACCAGCCATGTGGAGCACAATACTTATCCAAGGTGGATTTTTGGTCAGTATATTATCAAGTAAGGGTGAAGAAGGAAGATATCCCCGAGACTACTTTTTGTACAAGATATGGGCACTATGAATTCATAGTAATGCCTTTAAGACTCCATAATGCTCCAAAAATATTTATGGACTTGATGAATAGAGTATTTAGGGATTACCTCGACAAATTTTTGGTAGTCTTTATAGATGATATTCTGATATACTTCAAAACCAAGGAGGATCATGAGGAGCATCTAAGAACTATACTAGAGACCTTGCGGAAGGAGAATCTCTATGAAAAGTACAAAAAAGTGTAAGTTCTGGTTTAAGGAGGTCTCATTATTGGGCCATATCATCACAAGCAATGAGATATCTATGGATCCCTCTAAAACAGATGCAATTTAGGGATGGTAGAGGCCAACATCGGTAATGGATATCCGTTGATTCTTGGGGTTAGCTGGATATTATCGATGATTTGTGAGAAATTTCTCATGATTGTCCAACCCTCTTACCAAGATAACTCGGAAGGAAGTAAAGTTTTCTTGGAGTGATGAATGCAAAGAAAGCTTCAAGGAGTTAAAAAAAAGGCTTATCACTGTGCTTGTGATCACTTTACACACAAGTGAAGATCTTTTTGTGGTATTCATTGATGCTTCGAAGAAGGGCCTATGCTATGTGTTGTTGCAAAATGAAAAATTCATTCCCTATGATTCAAGGAAATTGAAAGTTCATGAGTAGAATTATCCAACACATTATTTGGAGTTGGCTGTGGTGATCTTCAATTTAAAAATTTGGCGGCATTATCTCTTTGGGAAGAAGTGTGAAATATATACGGACCACAAAAGCCTCAAGTATATATTCACACAGAAAATGTTGAACATGTGCCAATGAATATAGTTAGATCTGATCAAAGACTATGAATGCTCAATCCATTACCACCCAGTGAAAGTGAACAAGGTGGCATATGCTCTAAGTAGAAAGGACCCAAAAATTCTATCATTGATGCGAATTGAGAAGGACCCAATCTTCTTATATTTGATGAATATGGACATGAGAATCATAAATAAGGGAATATCATAAATCCTTTCACAAATGATTACTCAACCATCTCTTTTGAAAAGGTTAAAGGATGATCAAAAGGATGATGTGGGAATTCAGAAGAAAGTGGAATCTATCAAAAAAGGTAAATCCTCGGAGTTTAATGTTAATGAAGAAAGAATTTTGAGATTTGGGAAAAGACTATATGTTCCATCATGTCCAGAGATAAAGATGGGACTTCTAGATGATGACATAGTTCAAATTTCTCTATTCACCCAGGAAACACAAAGATGTATTGAGATCTCCAAGAGCATTATTGGTGGTATAATATGAAGAAGGATATTGCTGAGTATACATCAAAGTGCCTAGTGTGTCAGAAAGTGAAGGCAAAGAGGCAGAAGTCTAAGGGGATGATGCAACCATTTCCCATACTAGCATAGAAATGGTAGAACATCACCATGGACTTTGTCACGGGACTTTCGAAGATATCCAAAGGCAATAATGTAATCTGGGTTGTTGTGTATCGTCTTATAAAGTCTGTACACTTCATTGCAATTCAAGAGTATTTCTCATTGGATCAGCTGGCACAAATATATATTAGGGAAGTGCTAAGGCTTCATGGAGTACCACTATCTGTTGTATCCGATCGAGATCCAAGATTCACCTCTAAGTTTTGGAAGAGTCTTTAACATTCTCTAGATACTGAGCTGAACTTCAGTATGACTTATCATCTCCAAACTGATGGAAAATTTAAGCGGGATATCCAAACACTTGAGGACATGTTGAGAACGTGTTCTATGGACTTCAAAGGAGGGTGATACCAACATCTTCCACTGGTTGAATTCTTTTACAATAACAGTTTCCACTCGAGCATCCGAATAGAACCTTATGAAGCTCTATATGGGAAGAGGTGCAGAACACCGACATGTTGGGATGAAGTTAGTGAGCATAAGCTGCTAGGACCAGAAATGGTCTAAGAATGGTGGAGAAGGTGAAAACCATTCAGCAGCATATCAAGGCATCCCAGAGTCGACAGAAGAGTTATGCAGAAAACCATTAATGAAAACTTGAGTTTAAATTTGGATACATGGTATTTCTATGAATATCTCCATAGAAGAAGGTCATGAGGTTTAGAAAGAAAGGGAAGTTAATTCCTAGGTACATTGACCCCTTCGAGATTCGTGATCGTGTTGGGGCTGTGGCCTATTGACTAGCACTTATACCTACCATGTCCAATATACATGATGTCCTTCATGTATCCCTCTTAAATAAGTACATACCAGACCCTTCACATGTACCCTCTTCAGAGGTAGTAAATCTATAGGATGATCTTTCTAACAAGGAGTAACCAGTGAAGATATTAGATCGTAGAGAAAAAGTTATACGAAATAAGGAAATTCCCCTCATTAAGGTGTTGTGAAAAAAACCACATGTTTTAAGAAGCAACATGGGAATCAGAGGATGTGATAAAGCAAAGTTACCCACATCTGTTTTAGTCTGGGAAAAGGAAATTTCAAGGGCGGGGGGAAGATTGTAAAGACCCAAACTTTCATTAATGTAAATTCATCTTGATCTAATTAAATGTATTATTATGGTTATATAAAATTTGAACTTAATTGGTTTTATGTTTCTGGATTTTAAAATACCATTATGAATTGTGACCATTTCTAATATAGTCATTGAACAGTGATCACATGATTAGTATAAATATAGGGCTTTAACAAATCCAATTTACCCAGACAAAGGAAGAGATGGACTCATCCAGTAGACTTGCACCATACGAAGCCCATTTTTCAGAGCTCGAAAAGGATTTGGCATCATTAGTCTTCGCTCTTGACCAAGCCCAATCTGAGATTGAACACGTTAAGCTTGAGCGGAACAGACTACGGGAGAAGTGGAAGTTAATAGAGATTATCACCCAAGCGATGTTATCTGAGCTACACTAAGAGTCTCTCACCATCGCACACCTTACCCTTCGGTCTTATGCAGGTGTTATAAGGGGTTATGTAACAAGACCCTAGCACTATGACTGTGTACATTATTTTTGTATAAAGAATGTGCATTTATTTTATTATTGTTACTTTGTAAATAGTTTTTAAATCACAAATAGTATTTTTAGTTAATATTCAACTAAGAAATATATTTTGATGAATTAATGGATTTTTGAATTAAATAATATTTTAATAAAATATTATTATAATTAAATTTCTTTTTATTAAATATAAATGATCATATAATATTATGAATGCAATCATATTTTTTATTAAGGTTTGAAAACTGTTTTTTTCAAAACCCATGAATTTTCGGTAAATGACGGTTTTTTATTTTAAAAGTAAAAATTCACATATTTATAAAATTATTTAGACAAAATGAATATTATTTTTGGAATCAGTATGTCGAAATTATCCAACAGTTATTTTTTCATAATTTTCTGAGATAGACAATTTTTTGGGTAAAAATTAAATACCATTAAAATATATAATGTGTTTTATGACATCATAATGACCCAATAGTGATGTAAGAAAATACTATAAAAAATATGTTTCGACAATATATGTTTTAGCATTAAAATAATGTGATTTTAGAATTGTTTGATTTTTATTACAAAGATTTTGTGGACTCTCCAAGACTTATAAAACATTTTGTCTTTTTAAATTGTTTTCCTTGAGAGTGTGACTCACCTCCACCTAAGCAACCCTATTATTTCAATAAGTTCGGCCATTATCCTTATAAAATATTGTTTTCCACTCCCCTTTGGCAAAAATCATGGGAAAAAACATTGGGCTGGTTTGTGGTATTGATTAGTTTAATGTGAGGTGTCCCAAACCTAAATAATAAATAATTCCCTCTCATTTATTATATAAACCCACCAAAGCTCCCACTTCCTCTTCACTAAAACCCTTTGGAGTTAAACCAACCCCTGACCTAATCTCTCTAGAATCCTCCCAAGGTTCCCCAAGTATGACAACCCTGCTTTTTTATTACACAATTAAACATAATTTATTACATAAAATTCACTTGATACAACATAGAAGATCGAGAGGTCTAGTGTCTTTAGGGATTAGGATCATTAAATAACAACTTAAAACATGAAATACAACATCTTTATTGAAAACTTCCTTTACATGACCACTACATTCCCTCATACTTAGCATTGCATGGGATAACCTGAGGACATGCATAAGAAAAGGGTGAGCTATAAAGCCCAGTAAGGGAATAATTATGGAATAACATGAGGAATAAAATACATGTTAGACAATAGGCATATCAATATATCACAAGATAATAATAAACATAAAGGCATGATAAAGCATGATAATCATAACATGGAAATGTGGTAACAACACTTAACATGGAATTAGCATGAGCCAAGGCTCATTGCACATGGAGCATGAGTAAACCCTCATTGCACATGAAGCACGAGTAAACCCTCATTTCACTTGAATTATCATGAGTAAACACCCATTGCACATGATGTTTCATGATACTATACTTTACCTAATGCATTGGAGTACTATTAGGGAACACCCTTCTTAAGCATTTAATTTCATGCATAAGTGTGCCACATGGATCATAATACTTTGAATCATTCAACATAATATTTTATTACACGATAAAAGAATGTGGAATAAATACATGAAACTATTTAAACAATAAGTAAAAATTCATAAAGGTGAATACCCTTGATAGAGAAATGGGCATGGTATTCACTACACAATGACTTTGGCTTGGAAAAGCACAGTGCAATTTCAGCAGCATAACGACGTGACATAAGAACTCATAAAAATGGTTGATGAGAGAGAAAGGGGTGTCTCATCATATTTACATGACATGGACAGTAAGGGGGTCATATAGATACATGTCCAGACAAATGAAATGGAATTTAGATTAATGATACAAAATAATTTCTTGAATGTAAATGAGGAGAGAGAAATTCCTTTCAGAATTTCGGCATAGTAATAGGTGTACATGGGAGGCATTTAATGAGAGATAAATGGGGCTCCCATAATTCAAATATAAATAGGGCGGTATGGGGTAGGTACACAAATATACCCCAAAATTTATAATTGAAATTAAAAGGGCATATCAATTTAAAGAATATTGGGAACAAATGAGAAAGGAAGAAAAACCCTTACTTGGAAGTGTGCTTCAAAAGGCTTGAGAGAGGATTATTGGGAGATTGGGGCACCTTGGGAGGATTCTATATAGAGGAGGGAAGAGGTTGGATGAACTCCAAAGGCTTTGAGTGAGGAGGAAGTGGGAGCTCAGGTGGGTTTATATAGGAAAGGTGAGGGGATTCTTTATTATTTAGGTTTGGGACACCTCACATTAAACTAATCCAAACCACAAACCAGCCCATGGTTTTTGCACATGGTTTTTGGTAAAGGGAATTGGAAAAAAACATTTTATAAGGAAAAAGTCCGAACTTCTTTAAATAATGGGGTTTCTTATTTGGAGGTGAGTCACACTCCCAAGGAAAACAATTTAAAAAGACAAAATGTTTTATAAGTCTTGAAGGGTCCACTAAATCTTTTTAAAATAAATCAAACAAACCCAAAATCACATTATTTTAATGGTAAAACATATATTGGCCGAACATAAAGTTTATAGTATTTTATTACATCACTATTGGGTCATTATGATGTCATAAAACATATTATATTTTTAAACGATATTTAATTTTTACCCAAAAATTTGACTGTCTCAGAAAATTATGAAAAATTCACCGTTGGATAATTTAAAAATTCTGATTCTAGAAATAATATTCATTTTATCTAAATAATTTTCTAAATATGTTAATTTTCACATTTAAAATAAAAACCGACTTTTATCGAAAATTCATGGGTTTTGATAAAAATAGCTTTCAAACCTTAATAAAAATTACAATTGCATTCATAAAATTATACAATCATTTATATTTAATAAAAATTAAATTAATAATAATAATTATATTTTATTAAAATATTATTTAATTCAAAAATCTATTAATTCATCAAAATAGATTTCTTAGTTAAACATTAACTAAAAATACTATTTGTGCTTTAAAAACTATTTACAAGGTAACAATAATAAAATGAAAGTATATTCATTATTATATAAAAAACAATATACATAACCATAATACTAGGGTCTTGTTACATAACCCCTTATAACACCCACATAAGACCAATGAGTATGGTGTGCGATGGTGACAGACTCTTGGGGTGGCTTGGATAACATTTCTCGGGTGGTAATCTCTATCAACTTCCACTTATCTCATAGGTGGTCCCACTTGAGCTTAACATATTCAAGATTGGCTTGGGGTTGGTCAAGAGAGAATCCAAAAGATTCAATCTCCTTTCTGAACTCTGACAAATGGGCTTCGTATGGGGCACATCTACTGGATGGGGCCATCGCTTCCTTTATCTGAGTAAATTGGATTTGTTAAAGTCCTATATTTATACTAATAATGTGATCAATGTTCAATGGCTATATTAGAAAAGATCAAAATTCTTAACAGTATTTTAAAATCCAAAAACATAAAACCAAATAAGTTGACATTTTATATAAACATTTTACATAAAGAGACCTTTAATTAGATCAAGAGGGATTTCCATTAATGAAAGTTTGGGTCGTTACAATCTTCCCCCATTAAGAAATTTCACCCTCGAAATTTCCTTTTCCCACACTAAAATAGATGTGGGTAACTCTGCTTCATCATTTCCTCTAATTCCCACACCGCTTCTTCAAACTTGTTGTTTTTCGACAACACCTTGATGAGGGGAATTATCTTATTTCGTAGAAATTTTTCTCTATGATATAAGATCTTCACGGGTTGCTCCTCATAAGAAAGATCATCCTCTAGTCATACTACGTCTGAAGTGAGTACATGTGAAGGGTCTAGTATGTACTTCCTTAATAGAGATACATGAAAGACATCATGTACTTTGGCCATGGTAGGTGGAAGTGTTGCTGATAGGCCACAACCCTGACACAATCAAAAATCTCTAAAGGGACGATGTACCTAGGAATTAACTTCCCTTTATTTCCAAACCTCATGACCTTATTCCATGTATATATGCATAGAAATACCATGTCTCCAACTTTAAACTCATGGTATCATCGATGGTTATCTACATAACTCTTCTGTTGACTATGGGATGCCTTGATATGCTGTTGAATGGTTTTCACCTTCTCCACCATTTCTTCGACCATTTCTAGTCCAAGCAGCTTATGCTCACTAACCTTATCCCAACATGCCGGTGTTCTACACCTTTTCCCATAAAGGGATTCATATGGTGCAACCGAGTGGAAACTGTTATTATAAAGAACTCAACCAGAGGAAGATGTTGATCCCATCCTTCTTTAAAGTCCATTGAGAATGCTCTCAATATGTCCTCAAGTTTTTGGATAGTCCACTCAGATTGGCCATTAGTTTGAGGATGATAGGCCATACAGAATTTCAGTTCAGTATTCAGATCATGTTGAAGACTCTTACAAAACTTAGTGGCGAATCTTGGATCTCAATCAAACACAATTGATAGTGGTACTCCATTAAGCCTTACCACTTCCCTGATATATATCCGTGCCAGTTGATCCAATGAGAAATCCTCCTGAATAGAAATGAAGTGTGCAGCCTTTGTAAGACGATCCAAAACAACCCAGATTGCATTGTTTCCTTTGGATGACTTCAGAAGTCTGGTGACAAAGTCCATGGTGATGTTCTCCCATTTCCATTCTGGTATGGTCAATGGTTGCATCATCCCATTAGACTTCTGCCTCTCTGCCTTCACTTGCTGACACACCAGACACTTTGATGTATATTCAACGATCTCCTTCTTCATATTGTCCCACCAATAATGCTCTCAGAGATCTCGATACATCTTTTTGTTTCCTGGGTGAATAGAGAAATTTTAACTATGTGCATCATCCAAAAGTTCCTTATTCAGTGCCGAAATTTATGGAACACATAGTATTTTACCAAATCTCACAATTCCTTCTTTATTAACATTAAAATCCAAGGATTTACCTTTTCTGATAGATTCTACTTTTTCCTGATTTCCTACATCATCCTTTTGAGAATCCTTTAACCTTTCCAAAATTGAATTTTGAGAAATCATTTGTGAAAGGATTGATGATGTTCCCTTATTTATGATTCCCATTTCCATCTTCATCAAATCTAAGAAGATTGGATCATTTTCAATTCTTATTAATGATAGAATCCCTGGGTCCTTTCTACTTAGGGAATACACCACCTTGTTCTCTTTCCCAGGGTGGAATTGGATTGAGTAGTCATAGTCTTTGATCATCTCTAACCATATTCATTGGCGCATGTTCAACTCTTTATATTTGAATATATACTTGAGGCTTTTGTGGTCTGTATATATTTCACACTTCTCCCCAAAGAGATTATGATGCAAAATTTTCAAAGCAAAGATCACCGTAGCCAACTTGAGGTCATGTTTTGGATATTTCTATTCATGAACATTCAATTGCCTTGAAGCATAGGAAATGACATTGTCATTTTGCATCAACACATAGCACATGCCCTTCATTGAAGCATCACTAAATACCACAAAAAGTTCTCCACTTGTGGGTAAAGTGCACACGAGCGTAGTGATAAGCCTACTTTTTAACTCCTTGAAACTTTATTTTCATTCATCACCCCAAGAAAAATTTACTCCCTTCTGAGTTATCTTGGTAAGAGGGTTGGACAATGGTGAGAAATTTCTCACAAATCCTCAATAATATCTAGCTAACCCCAAGAAGCTACGAATATCCATTACCGATGTTGGCCTCGACCATCCCTTAATCACATCTATTTTAGAGGGATCCATAGATATCCTATTTCTTGTGATGATATGGCCCAAGAATGAGACCTCCTTCAACCAGAACTCACACTTACTATACTTTGCATAGAGCTTCTCCTTTCACAAGGTCTCTTGTATAGTTCTTATATGATCTTCATGATCCTCCTTGGTTTTGGAGTATATCAGAATATCATCTATAAAGACTACCACAAATTTGTCGAGGTGATCTCTAAAGACTCTATTAATCAAGTCCATGAAGATTTATGGAGCATTAGTGACTCATAAAGTCATTACTATGAATTCATAGTGGCTGTATCTTGTACAAAAAGCAGTCTTGGGGATATCTTCCTTCTTCACCCTTACCTGATAATATCCCGACTGAAAATCCACCTTGGAGAAGTATTGTGATCCACGCAGCTGATCGAACAATTCATCAATTCGTGGGAGAGGTTACTTGTTCTTTATCGTGATTTTGTTAATCTCATTATAATCGATGCAAAGGCGCATTGACCCATCCTTCTTCTTGACAAAGAGGACTGGTTCACCCCATGGTGAAGCACTTGGGTGTATAAACCATTTATCCAGAGTCTTCTATTGTTATTTCTTCAACTCCTCAAGCTCCACAACAGCCATTCTATACGGATTCTTGGATATTGAAAACACCCTGGGTATAAGATCAATTGAGAATTCAACATCTCTTCTAGGAGGAAGACCAGACAATTCCTCAGGAAACACTTCAATGAATTCCCTCACAATAGGCATGTATTCTAGGATGGTTGCCTCATTAGACTCAATCATCTAAGCCAAATACACATGCTCATAGGGCAGTAATATCCACGATTGTGATGATGGAGCTAAAGAAGGTTCATCTTCCTCCTTTCACTTATAAAGAATCGGGGGTCAATTATCTACATGGAGAGTGATTTCCCTCTCACGGCAATTTATGTTGGCTATATATAAGGAAATCCAATCCATGCCAAGAATTACATCAAATTCCACTAGAGGGAGTATGATGAGGTTTTCCTGGAAGTTTAATCCACAGATTATGATAGGGGAGGAGTTATATTCATGGGATGCAATGATTTCTCCATTTTCTGTACTCACCGAAATCTTTATTTCCATGATTTTTGGTGGTTCTGGGATTGTTATACTAAACTTTCGAGATATACAAGAATGCATAGAACCTGAATCAAAAAGTATGTTCACTATTATTGAATGAATAACTAGTGTACCTATCACCACTTCGTTGTCGGGGTTCACTTTGGCAGTAGTGATGGAAAAAGCTCACCCTTGCTGCCTTGGAGGTTGTTGGTTGCCTCCAAAAACCCTTGTCTTGGGGCACTAATTTGCAATATTTTCTGGTTCTTTGCAGTTGTAGCAATGAACCACACATTGAGGTTCGAACGGAGCATTCCTCTCATCTATAGAAGCCACAAGTCTTTCTTGATAATAGTTAATAGCCAGGTGCCCTTCTCTTCCACCCCTAAAACATTTCCTTGTCCCCTTTAGGTAGTTTTGGGGTGCTTCTTTCCGCATATTTGGCAATTGGGGTGCTGGATCTTCTTAGCACCGTTGGATTTATCCATCGGACCACCAGCATTGAATTCCACCTTACAATTATTATCTCCATGATACCCCTGAGATTATCTAATCTCCATTTCGACCTTGAGGGCACATCAGACAATTTCATCATAGCTGTCGAAGTCATGGATCGCCAACGCTTTCCGCAGGCTAGGTTTTAGCCCACCAAAGAAGTGGTCAACCTTGAATTTGGGGGTAACGACAAAGCCAGAGGCATATCGTACAAGCCTTGTGAATTTTTCCTCATACACTTTGATAGATTTGTCGTATTTTTTCTTGAGGGAAAGGAAGTCCCTTTCCATCTTATGCCGGAGGGTGTGCGGAAAATATTTATCGAAAAACATCTTCCAGAAATCCTTCAATTCCAACACCTCGATCTCCTCCTTAGGCTTCATATTTTTGATCAAAGTCCACCATTGATCAGCTTCACCCTCCATACGATAACCAGCCTAGAGAAACTTCTCTTGTTTAGAACATTGAAGGATGAAGAATATATTTTCAATGGAATTGATCCATTGTTCAGAAATTGAGGGATCAGATGATCCATTAAAAGTTGGAGGCCTTTGTCTCATGAATCTCTTGATAGGGACTTGTTCCTTCTTAGGGGGGCTTGAACGTTCCTCTAGACCCATGTTTTTATTCAAATCTTGAGTTATCTAAGAGAGAAGCATGACAAAGATTGTGATTACTGCTCCCATTGGATTGGGCATCTCATTAGTAAAATCATCACATTGATCTTCACATCGGTTGTTAGCCCGAGTCCTCCTATTACTGGCCATTGGCTGGAATAAAAGGAAAGTTAAGGGTAATACATAAAGGGTAATCCAAGGAAAAAACTGATGACTTATAAATAACTTTTATTTACTTAACATATGAATCTATTGGCTTCATTCTATGTTATACACGATATAGTTTCTAATATATATTATTAGGGCATTTTTTTGTCCCTTAATAATGGTTCATAATAAGCTTGTGAATTTACCAAAGCATATCCCCCAAGAGTGTCATAACCAAGAGTGCAGCAAGACCTGTTGTCATGCATCAGTTCCCATTCGAGTCTAGCTCAAAGCGGTGTTGTTGGGTTTTACCCCTAGGATACATCTGTTCCAGAGCCACCTCTACCTGCTCGTATCCAGACAGGGATGTATTTGCTTGATAAACCACTTAATAAATACCCACCAAAACTAAGGTATGTTTTTATTATACTTAGTCTTGTCTTTAAGGATTTACTAGGTTTTTCTAATCCTATTTCCAAAAATAACTAAACCTATCCTCTGATACCAACTATGACAACCCTGTTTTTTATTACACAATTAAACATAATTTATTACATAAAATTCACTTGATACAACATATAATATCGAGAGGCCTAGTGTCTTTGGGGCTTAGGATCATTACATAGAAACTTAAAACATTAAATACAACATCTTTATTGAAAACATCCTTTACATGACCACTACATTCCATTGTACTTATCATTGCATGGGATAACGTGAGGACATGCATAAGAAAAGGGTGAGCTATAAATCCCAGTAAGGGAATAATCATGGAATAAAATGAGTATTACAATACTTGTTTGAAAATAGGCATATCAATAGAGAAAAAGATAAGAATAAACATAAAGTCATGATAAAGCATGATAATCATAACATGGAAATGTGGCAACAACACTTAACATGGAATTAGAATGAGCCAAGGCTCATTGCACATAGAGCATGAGTAAACCCTCATTGCACATGAAGCATGAGTAAACCCTCATTTCACTTGAATTAGCATGAGTAAACACCCATTTCACATGAATTATCATGATACTATACTTTACCCAAAGCATTGGAGCGCTATCAGGGCGCACCCTTCTTCAACATTTCATTTCATGCATAAGTGTGCCACATGGATCATAAAACATTGAATAATTCAACATAATATTTTATTCCATGATAAACGAATGTAGAATAAAAACATTAAACTCTATAAACAATAATTAAATGTGTACAAAGGTGAATACCCTTGATAGAGAAATGGTCATGGTATTCACTACACAATGACTTTGGCTTGGAAAAGCGCGGTGCAATTTCGGTAGCATAATGGCGTGACATAAGAACTCATAAAAATGGTTTATGAGAGAGAAAGGGGTGTCTCATCATATTTAAATGACATATATAGTAATAGGATTATATAGATACATGTCTCAACAAATGTAATGTAATTTAGATTCATGATACAAAATAATTGGTTGAATGTAAATGAGGAGAGAGAAATTCCTTTCGGAATTTCGGTATAGTAACAGGTGTACATGGGAGGAATTTAATGGGAGATAAAGGGGTCTACCATAATTCAAAAATAAAGAGGTAAGTATGGGGGAGGTTAGAAAACATACCCCAATATTTATAATTGAAATTAAAATCTCATAACCATTTAAATAATATTGGACAAAAATGAGAAAGGAAGAAAAACCCTTAGTTAGAAGTGTGCTTCCAAAGGCTTGAGAGATGCTTTTTGGGAGATTGGGGTACCATGGGAGGATTATAAAGAGAGGAGGGAAGATGTTTGACGAACTCTAAAGTCTTTGAGTGAGGAGGAAGTGGGAGCTTGGGTGGGTTTATATTGGAAAGGTGAAAGAATTCTTTATTATTTAGGTTTGGGACACCTCACATTAAACTAATCCAAAACACAAACCAGACCATGGTTTTTGACCATTGTTTTTGAAAAAGGGAAGTGGAAAAAAGTATTTTATAAGGCCAAAGTTCGAACTTCTTGAAATAATTGGGTTGCTTATGTGGAGGTGAGTCACACTCCCAAGGAAAACAATTTAAAAAGACAAAATGTTTAAGAAGTCTTGAAGGGTCCACTAAAGCTTTGTAAAATAAATCAAACAAACCCAAAATCACATTATTTTATTTGTAAAACACATATTGGGCGAAAATAAAGTTTATAGTATTTTATTACATCACTATTGGTTCATTATGATGTCATAAAACACATTATATATTTAAACGGTATTTAATTTTTACCAAAAAATTTGACTGTCTCAGAAAATTATGAAAAATTCACCATTGGATAATTTTGATATCCTGATTCCAGAAATAATATTCATTTTATCTAAATAATTTTCAATATATTTTAATTTTCAATTTTTAAATAAAAACCGACATTTATTGAATATTCATGGATTTTTACAAAAATGGCTTTCAAACCTTAATAAAAATTACAATTGCATTCATAAAATTATACGATCAGTTATATTTAGTAAAAATTAATTTAAAAATGATAATAATATTTTATTAAAATATTATTTAATTAAAAAACTATTAATTCATCAAAATAGATTTCTTAGTTGAACATTAACTAAAAATACTATCCGTGCTTTAAAAACTATTTCCAAGGTAACAATAATAAAATGAAAGTATATTCATTATTATATAAAAAATAATATACATAACCATAGTACTATGGTTTTGTTACATAAGCCCTTATAACACCCACAAATGACTGAAGAGTAAGGTGTGCGATGGTGACATACTCTTTGGGTGGATTGGATAACATTTCTCAGGTGTTAATCTCTATCAACTTCCACTTCTCTTGTAGGTGGTCCTGCTCGAGCTTAACATATTCAATCTCGACTTGGGCTTGGTCAAGAGCAAAGAGCAAAGACGCAACCTCCTTTCCGAGCTATGACAAATGGGATTCGTATGGGGCCCATCTACTAGATGATTCCATTACTTCCTTTGTCTGAGTAAATTGGATTTGTTAAAGCCCTATATTTATACTAATCATGTGATCACTGTTCAATATCTATATTAGAAACAGTCACAATTCTTAACAGTATTTTAAAATCTAAAAACATAAAACCAAAGAAGTTGGAATTTTATATAAACATTTTACATAAATAGACATTTAATTAGATCAAGATGGATTTCCATTAATGAAAGTTTGGGTCATTACACCAAGCTCCAAAGAAGCCTCTCTCAAGCCTCTCCCAAGACTTTGGAATCACACTTCAAAGTAAGGGATTTATTTCTTTCTCATTTTTCTCCACTTTTCTTTAAGTTGTTATGCCCTTTTGTTTTCAATTACAAATGTTGGGGTATTATTTTCCACCTTCCCCGTACTTCCCTATTTATGTTTGGATAATAGGAGACCCCTTTCTCTCTCATTAATGCCTCCCATGTACCACCGTTACCATGATGAAATTCCGTGAGGGATTTCTCTCTCCTCTTTTACATCCAAGTAATTATTTTTTATTATGCATCTAAATTCCATTACATTTGTTGGGACATGTATCTATAGGAACCCCTTATTTTCCATTTCATGTACATATGATGATACACCCATTTCTCTCTCATCAACCATTTTCATGAATCCTTATGTCACGTCGTTATGCTGCCGAAATTGCACCACATTTTTCCAAGCCAAGATCATTGTGTAGTGAATACCATACCCATGTCTCTATCAAGGGTATTCAACTTTATAAACATATACATATTGAATTCTACTTTCATGTATTTATTCCACATTACTTAATCGTGGAATAACTTATGATGTTGATTGATTACATGTTATATGATCCATGTGGTACACTTATGCATGAAATGAAATGTTTAAGAAGGGTGTGCCCTGATAGTGCTCCAATGCATTGGGTAAAGTATAGTATCAGGATACATCATGTTAAATGGGTGTTGAATCGTGCTAATTCAAGTGAAACTAGGTTTCACTCATGATTCACGTGTAATGAGGGTTTACTCATGCTCCATGTGCAATGAGCCTTGGCTCATGCTTATTCTATGTTAAGTGTTGTTTCCACATTTCTATGTTTTGATTATCATTCTTTATCATGCCTTTATGTTCATGTTTCTATTATGATTCATTGATATGTCTATTTTATAACATTTATTGTATTCTTCATGTTATTCCATATTTATTCCCTTACTGGGCTTTATAGATCACCCTTTTCTTATGCATGTCCTCAGGTTATCCCATGCAATTCTAAGTACGAGGGAATGTATTGGTCATGTAAAGGAAGTTTTCAATAAATATGTAGTGTGTTTTTGTTCTAAGCTGTTATATATTGTTCCTAAGCACCAAAGACACTAGACCTCTCGATTTTCTATGTTGTATCAAGTGAAGAGTTTATGTAATTAATCATGTTTAAGTTAGTAATAAAAAAGGAGGGTTGTTATAATTCCTCCTTTTAATTTTTATCTAAGGATCCCATATAGGATTCCTTCATTCATGTTTACCTTGAGGATCCCAAGTAAGATGACTCCATGTGTTTGACTTGACTAAACTCGACCTCCGTAGTGGGATTTTGGTATTACATACCATTGTTTGACACATAGACCCGACCCATGGGTTAGAAATAGGGGTAAGTGATTAGAGGAAGGTGATGACCTTTACTGTTTTGATATATGTGATTTTGATTTGTGAACTTTTTGACGTTGGTAACACACAGGTGCTGTTGTCCCTGGTAGGATATTTTGTTTTTTAATAGGAAAATCTTGTTTAGATGAGTGATCATTTTATCTTGACACTTTATATGGTAATGAACATTAAATATTGCTCAGTTTAGTAAGTTAGACATGCATCGGGCATGATCAATTGCTTAGGAGGTCGTGCGAACCTATATTTCCTTAAGTGATGGGTGACTTGGTATGTTGTCATCCGTGTAAATGGTTATGTAGATGATATTCTTTTGAGACATTTCTTATGAGATCCATCTAGTACTAGGATTCATAGGGTGGACAACTTATAAATAGTAACAAAAAAGTGTTTTTTTTCCTGAAAACTCAGGGTATAATATGTTGACATATGTGGTACCCAACGAGTTTTAAATGTTAAAACAAGCTATTGAGTTTGGTTAAATCATTGATCTTTGAGATGTTGTATATGTTATTGGGTTATATATGGAGTAGAGTGACCTTAGAGTCATAGAACCAAGTTTATCCCACTACTCAGGAGGACTATGGGACAAGGATGTTTTGACACATTAGTGGGTTTAATTTCAACTTTCATACCAAGTAATATTATGTGGTGATCGTGGATCATGGAACAACAATCGTGTGTTTAAGTCAGTTCTGAAGTAGAACTTTTAGGAGAAGATGTTCCTTATTCTCAAATTATAGGACACTCCTAGGTGGGGAGCATCATGTTAGTTCTATTTAAATGTGTCATTCTAGGTATAGAGATCATAATCAAGGACTATTTAGAAACGGTCAATTATACATGAATGCCTTTGAGGCTAGTGATTTTTTCTTCTCTTTGATGCTTTCTTGGAAGTATGAAAGTTGTTGTGGTTGGTTGTGTGTGAAGACCTTGTGAGGCACTGATGATCATGGATAGATCTCAGTAATTATGCTTATGCTCTCATGGAAAAGACATTGGATAAAGTAATTTTGGTCGGTTAAATGGCGATGCGTTTGAAAGGGAATTGGAGTTTCTTTCAGAAGGTCATCCTATAGTGGTTCGTCTATCCTTTTTCTAGTAATCCTTGAAATCCTCTTAGTGTGATCTTCCTTAAGAGATGATCATGTACCCTATCTTAATTTCATCCTAGATACACTAAGAGATCATCAATTATATGTCGTGCTAAATTTGAAAGACGTTGGGCTAGTTCATGATCTCTTTCTATGTTGTGCGTTGGATTCATGGTTTTAGATGAGGCTTGGTTAATCTTGAGTGATACTTGGGTTCCCATTTAGGAATTCCTTTGATGGAATCTATATGTCTACCATTTTTCTTGACATGAACTCCATGAGAATGCCACTCTAGGTTCAATTAGTGTTCTTATGTGGACTTTTAGCCTTGTACCGAAATCCCACTTGTAACAGGGATTATGGACCACCTTGGTGAGTTCCTTGGACTCCGAGTTGATGAATCTGAGGTTATCTCAAACTTGTAGTTAGGATTAGATGTGATGATTTAAAAAGGGGTAATGAGTCCAGTGGGACAAATCTGGTTTATGCTTTTTCTCATGTTGTGTCATAGACCTTTTTAAATGATCACTGGATGGTTTGACAAAGGACCATCACCAGAGACTGGTATGGGCTTCAGTGAATAGGATCATTGTGAGCGTGTGGTGCCTTGGGAGAAGGCGTTGTATTCTGTTGCAACACGCTAGCCTCCTAATCCATGTGTTTTGGAGATAATTCATTCAATGATAGTTTTCCTATTTATCCTCCTTGTTCCTCATGTATGGTTCAAGTTATCCAGTTTAAACACTCGACTAGTTTAAAGTGGCTATGGTGTGAAAGTGCTTAGTGTATTTTGAGGGAATATTGCTTGACCAATTTTGATGAGGTTGATCTAGGTTCAAATGTTCCTTTTAAAAAGGCCACAAATATGACCTCAGTTGTGTTTAGGTTCGACCAGTTAAAAGAAATCACACTGGTAGCATCTCTATAATGATTAGGGGTGTGTTTTTTCGGGTTTTATGATAGTGGAGGTGTTGTGTTAATGATTCCATTTGGGTTTTTGTTGACAGGATCATGAAGGTTTCAATTTTCCTATTGATCAAGGAAACTTTCAGTTTTGATGAGCTTGGGAGGTTGTACATACATGATATTGTACAACTGCATAGGTTTATGCAATATATCATTTTAGATAGGGACTCCTGTTTTACTTATCATTTCTTGAAAGGGATACAAAGGGTTCTGGGTCTAATCACAACTTACCACCCCCATATAGATGTCCAGTCAGAGCACACAATTAAAGTTCTGGGGGACATGCTACGAGCATGCATCCTAGATTTCGAGGGTTCTTGGGAGAGACACATACCACTGGTTGAGTTAACCTATAACAATGGATTTCAGGATACTATTTAGATGGTTCTATATGAGGCTTTTTATGGTAGTCCATGCCAATCACCCTTGTATTGGATGGAGGTAGGAGAGGTAGCTATGTTGGGACCTCATCTTTTCCAGGAGACCATCGAATAGGTTCAGGTGATTTGAAAGAGGATGACTGCTGCATAGTCTCGTCAGAAATCATATGCCGATCTCCGTAGATGACCTTTGGAGTTAAAGTTTGAGGATCAAGTTTTCCAACATGTTTCACTGAGGTTGGAAAAAACGGATTAAGATATAGGGTAATATTTTTCCAAGATACGTCAGGCCGTTCGAGATTCTGGAAAGAGTTGGGCCAGTTTCCTATCAGTTACAGTTACCTCAGAGGTACCAGGCTATGACCGAAGTCTTCCATGTTTCTCAGTTGCGACATTAATTTTCAAACCCATCTCACACTTTTCAACCCAAAGAGGTTGAGTTATAGGTAGATGCGTCCTTTGAGGAGCATCCTATATGAATTGTGGATCGTAACATGAAGGTTTTACATGGATGGTCTGTTCCTTTAATACGGGTGCTATAGAAGCATGACCGAGTACATGATGAGATCTGGGAGAGGGAGGCCGATGTACGATTGTAGTGGATGAAGTTATTCTCAAATTTTTCTTCACTACCCTTATAAGGGAAATTTAGGGAAAAATTGATTTAAGGGATGAAGTTTATAAGATACGAGGTCTTTCTTAAGGTATATATATTTTCTTTCAAGTTAAATGTGGTTTACTTTCCGTTTTGGATTATACCCTTAGCCGGTTTATGAACCAGTTGGCTTGTTGTGGGGAAAAGAGGGAGAAAAAGGATGAATGCTACCTGTAGGAAAGGTACTCATCATGTACTTCCAGTACACAATGTGTACCGGCCCGTCATGATGTGTAGCCCTTCTAGTTTTATAAAAAAATAGGGAAGTACACATCATGTACTTGGCCTACATGTCCTGTAATTTCCTATCATATTTTTTTATAAAGTAGACAGTAGCCTCATTTTCTATAAAAATGAATAGAAGATCACTTGTTGCGTTTTCAAGAAGTAGCACTAGAGGGTTGTTTTTTTTATCCCATTACTCTGTCCAAACTCTGATTCAAACACTGTCGGGTGCATTGGAATCCCCTTGGTGAGTTCTTGATTCCTATTGAGCCATTATTCACAATTTCTACTCTCAAACTAGTTATTGATCCTTGAGAATTTATGCTCATTTTGTAGATCTACTCTATTCTAGGACAAATTAGAGGCTGACACTAGACGAGGAGATTCGTACAAGTACGAGGTAGGTGATCTCATGCCTTTCGCTAATTGTTGAACTGTTTATATATGTCAGAGTACCGCACACCCATTTTTGGGTGTCACCTTGATTTATAATTGAACCCTGCTATTTCCTATTAACGTTTAGGTAATTGAATATATTTTCTTATTCATTATTAAGGTTGTTTACCTTGAATTAGGGCCACCCCGTGGGTGGGTTTCCCTTAGATGACCAATTATGGATGTTTGGCCTAGGTTCCCATGAGGTAAGCATTTGATTACTATTCTTGTGTTGTTAAAAATGAAATGAATTTATAATGGAATTTCAATTTTGGTTAAATTATAATTGAATTGACTAAGGTCTTGGGATTAGTGATTTTCCCCTTTTCCCCATGTTATACCTATTCTTGTTTAATCATGTTGGAATGTTTTTCTCCAATTAAGAACCTACCCATATGAGTTTGGTTATGTTAAGGCCTTGTAATGGTTTAGATTACATGATAGTATTGTTATATGATATGTTCCCACATGAGATTATTAATGTTGAACCACTTAATAGTTTAATTTACACTTGTTTCTTGTTATGCTAATTGTACTCATGTGAGTTATTTGATGTTATATCCATATAATAGTTTAATTTTCATGTGTTTCTTCTCATATGAAATGATCAAAGGGGTAAATAGAAATTGGAGAGCCATGAACTTAGGTTAAAAGTCATGGCTGGGATCATATGACTATTATACCTTATACCTTGGGTGAACCATGGATTCAAATTATAATCCCATGGAAAAACTCAAAGAGGGTAATATTTTAGGCCGTGAGAGAGCCGAAAATGTAGTGGTCGGTCTCATGTAGGTTACACTTAACTACCGAGTGAGCCATGGATCCATTAAGGGGTTACATGGTTGGGCTCTATTGGTAATGCTAACATGTCACGAGTATACCTTTCCATATACCTTGGGTGAACCGTGGATTTAGACTAAAATTATTTGGATAGATTCAAGAGGTTATCAGGTTTAATCTGTGAGAAAACCATAGATGTAGTGGACGAGATTAGGATATAATTTGAATTTTGAAATGAAATGACTTATGATGCGTCTTCCAAGACAAATAACAATCTTGGATTTGGTCTCCTCTTACACTTGTTTAGATAGCCTTACAAGGTATCTATTGTGTTTAATTTATTTGGGGATCGTCGAGTTTATGATAGATCTCAAGACTTATATAATTCAATATAATTGAACTGTTAAAGAACATTAAATGATTATAAATGGAAACTATTTCTTGTAAGACTATTATATTCTGAGTACTTCATAACTTAATGCTTTCAATATTGTACACTTCCTGTTATATATATTCACTGACAGATTGGAACATATCTTGGAAGGTTTCCTACTGGGATTTAGTCCCACAGTGTGTTTGGGTCATGTTTTTGGGCCCAAACAGATTATATTGTTGTAGGTGCCGATAAGGGCATGTTGCCTTCTACAGGTACTTGATATACTACTTAGGAGAAGGAGGCTATGGGACCAAGTCGAGGCATGCGATGCCTCTAATTTTTTTTGTCCTTTTTGTACTTATGGTATTTATATCATGTATTACTTCTATGTAACCAATTTTGGCTATTTCCTAGAACATGTAACATGAATCATCATATTTTTCATTTAATTACATATGGTTATTTATATTATCATTCTTCTACTGTTTACTTCTATTTTATGGTATTACTACTTCCGATATTGATTTATTATTTTATTTTGATTTGTTATACTCTACCAATGAGGGTATAGTTTTCCCCCTATCACACCTAGGCACTCACTGCTAGTCAGAAGCCTCTAGAGTTTGGGGAAATTTACTTGAGACCATGTGACCAACCGGGTATGGGTCACCTTTGAGTGGAATCCATATCTAGGATGTTACACCCTCCTTCAAAGAAATCCCTTTATCCATAATATCCACTTGGTCTCTCACCTCTTCCCAGAATCCCAAATAAAAATTCATGACTGATTTTTTAATCTCCAACCTCAATTCAGAATTCAAAAACTATGAAAACTCTTTCACATTGGGCATGAGTCACAAAAACCAACTGATCAAGTCCATAAAGTCGACCCCAAAGTTGCTCACACTCTCATCCTCTTATCAAAGTTCCTGAATCTATCTCTTCTGAACACACAACTGTATCTGATAAAAGTAAATCCTTCTTGAATAAATGATGGGATTAATCCCAAGACACCCCTTTCAAGTTATCACACTTCATCAACCACCACTTCTGAGTTTCCATTAAAAAAAAATAATAACCAACACATCCCATAATTGATCCTATATTTTTAACAACTCTAAATAAACCTCAAATTCATCCAACCAATACTTCATCAACCATCACTGCTGAGCCTCCATTCAAAACAAACCAAAAAACAATGAATCCAAAAAATAATCCTATATTTTTACCAACTCTAAACTAACCTCAACTTCCTCAAACCAATCCTCAACATTGGGGCTGGAGGATCCACCAAATAACTTCATCACTTCCTACGTTTAGAATCCCAATAAGTCTCTATCCTAATATTCCTTTTTCTTCTTCTCAGTACTACCTCCACGAGGGAGTTTTGATGACATATATTTGTATTAACAACAAAAGGGTTATATTAAACCACATAAATAACATCAATATTTACAAAATATATCTTCACTATATGAAGGCTACAATAATACAATTTTAGGAAACCCTTCCACCATACTGGGATTTTATCTACTTTGGGTGGACCTAAATTTACCACATGGTTTTAAAAAAATTCCAAAAATAACACATCCTATTAGAGGAGGTGTTACCTCTCTTCATATGCTTGTAGTTATAATACATGTTATTAACACAAGAAAAACACATAAAACCCACAACAACCACAAAACTATCACCTCCTCTCCACATAACCAACCACCAATCACTACCATATAAATAGATAACAACATACCTTTCCCACCAAGGAAACCTACCACAACCATATTTCCCAGAATATCCCACACCATCATCTAAAACATCAATGTATCAAGCCCAAAAATCAAGGGGACACATCCAAATCATCAATAAATTTTTCTCTTTTTTCAGCCCTAAATATCTTTCATAGTTTTATAACATGTAGTAATATAATGAATCTTGATTTAGTAAAGGGTTTAACTCTATTCATATACTTGAATCCATACCACATGACACTACAATCAAATCAGTCACAACAAAACAAACCAATAGGTTATTTATTAAAAACATATATTATTTATATTATAATATTTTTAGTATGGAAATACATATAATTTTTGTTAATTACATGATTTTAAAAAAACCTTTTTATATTACTAACTTTAATTGATTAATATTTTATGTAAAGTGTGTGATTCCATTAATAAAATAATTACACAAAACATAATCACACTAGGGCTACATATTCAAAATAGTAAGAAACATAATCTCAAGGATCACATAGTTTCCATATTAAAAAATAAAAATATTCATGGATTAAGATTTTTTATGGGACATATTATCCATAAATAGTTTTTAAAACATCATTTTATATTAAAAAAAAATTAGTTTCCAGCAACGAATATTAACAAATCAATTAAAACAATTAATACACATTGTAATTTCAAACAACACTCAACACTTACAAGTCATTTTAATGGGAAACATCATCCCTTGTATTTTAAAAACTCTAACATGAGGAAAAGATAAAGATAAAAAGTAAAAATTTTGTGGTACTATAATCAGGCTTTTCATACTTAAACTAAATATTTGATTGTTAAGGAAACATGCTTCTGAAAAAACAAAAATTATAAATGTTACATCCTCTTACATTATGTTATCCATACACAATTTAAACATTTATTAGTCATTTTACCATGCATGAAATATGATTTCATATTTTAAAATAAAACATGCTTTTAGACCAATTAATAAAACTGCACATGTTATATTACTATATACCATGTTGGACATTCTCAAACTAAATAGTCTTAAAAAATTTCATCACTCTAGAAAACATGATTACACACAAAAATAAGGATAACATGATTTTACTTACATATTTAAATAAAACATGACCAACATCTAACATTATTTCATATTATAAATACAATATACCAAAAATTATACATGCTTAATATTTACTTACTAGAAATTTCTTAACAAACCACAGAAATGTTTCCGACCTTAGACATACTTCCCATGATATATTGAGTGACATGTTTCTTTTTCATTGATCAATTATGACATTATAATCTATATTTCAACACCTTCTCATAGAATGATACTCTTGACTTAACATTTAAGACATAATTATTTCAATACTATAATTTTTTTCAACCTTGGAAGAATATGTCCAGTATTGCAAAATAGTCTTAGGTCTCAATAGGTTTCCACAAGTCAAGTTCATAATTTTTCAATAATTTAAAACAAATAATCAAAAACCAACCTTATGATAAATCCCTAATATAAGTGAGATACATATCATGATAAATAGGGTAATACATGAAATGAAACTCATATTTTGATATTCAAAAATATAAATAATCCCATATAAAAATTCTTTTAATAATTATTAGAAAATTAGATAGATATTTTTATTTGGAAAACCTTCAAATTGTTAATAGTTATCACCGAGCATGTATATCATTTTACAAAATTTAGAAAAAATGACATAAAATATATATCTTTATAGTAAATTTCAAAAACATTCATACAATATATAATTAGATTAAAGCAAAAAAACTACGGTAATTCCAAAAAGTGAAGGGGTAAATTATTTATGTCAAAGTCTTCAAAATACAATGGATTATCAATAATCATGTTAGTCATTATCCAAGAATTCCATAATTTTAATCACCAAAACTATATTTTATAATCAATCCTTATCACAATATCATAATACATGATTATTGAAAAATAATGCTTGGAATATCAACTTTAAAGGAATCAAAACACACATAAAAATGGTTTCAAAACAATTCACTTCAGTATGCCAATATGAAATCTAATTAAGGTAATATTTTTTATAAAGGTTCTAAAAATTCAGAAACTATTTAAAGAAAAATACATTAAGTATGATTCATTAGCAATTTTGGACATTTAGAAAATAAGTTAACAAGCCATGCATATTAAAATTGAAAAAAATCAATTTATGATAGATAATGTTATAAAAGGCAAGAGGATATCACATTCAAGTATCAACAAGGTTTTAAATAAATAGTTCATGCTGGATAATTACCATTTTACTCCATTATTTTAGGTTATATAATGAAAGTTTTTTAATAGCTACAACATAGGAATATCCATATAAATGTATATAAAATTAAGAATATAATTTCTAATCAAACTAATGAACATGATGAAAGTACCTACCTATAATTCCACTACGTGATGATTTCACTTCCCCTTAAACATGTTCAATAGGTTTTCAAAGTCCGTGTATTTGATCACATGGTGCCCCAAATATCCATGTCCTAGTCAGTATCTTTGGTCCACATAATATGTTAGGATTGAGTTTCATCACTACCCTACTAATCCCATAAAGTTATCACCTATTCCCAACTCAAATACCCACTGTATCACTTAACCGACCCTTTTGATACCACTTTTTCATGATTTTATTCCCTCAAAGGAACCCCTCTAGGGATGATAATGAATAGAGAGAGATATATAATGATATCTACGTCCCACATTCATTATTCCTAAAGCATAATTCCCAAATTAAATAAGTGAATTACCTAGAGTTATTGTGGCATGGAACTAACAACCCTACTGCTTGAAACATGGTGCCATGATGTGACCATAGAGATGTTATGCCATGACACTAGATACCATGTTCCAAAACAAGGCATGCAGGGGTTTGGGAATGGAATATGAGTCCCATGAAGTCTCCTCACCATTATAATTCCTTTTAAAAGAATGGGAGATTGTTTAAGGGGTGGATCACCATGGAAACCCTTGGAAAGATAAACCACAAGGTAAGTTCCTAAATGAATAATATTATGATGGATGTAGTACTACTGAGATCCTATATTTGGTTGGATACTAGTACTAAGGGTATTAAAATATCACATATGAAATTCATTACCCTCAATAATAAATATATAATTGAGAGACAGAGTGAATAAACACCAAGAAAAATCTATATAATAAACAAAATGTATAACATTTCTCAATCCCAAATGAAACTACACAAACAAATGCAATAAACATAAAATAATATAGGGTTAAAAACATATAATCCACTCCCACTACCCAAACAATAGCTCCATATGTTGACGATATATACTGAACACATGAGAAAATTGTGGTGGGGTGAGAACTTGGGAGTACTCAATAGGATTATCCCTTTAAATAGATCAAAAATCATGTGTAAAAATATATAAGATTAAGAAAGAGTGAAATGATCCAAGAAATTAAGGACAATAGGAACATGGACATAAGACAAGAATTATAATAATAATTTTTATCTATAATCCAATAATCATGATAATCATAGGCAAAAGAATCATCAATTCCACAATGTCCATCACTACTACCATTATCCTCAAAGCATAACCAACACTACAACCACCCTTGAAACTATTAACATTGATCAAAATCCTAGGCCTTGGAACATAATCAACTTGGCTTCAACCTATCAACTCAGGGCCTCTCCAACTCAAAATAGTAAAGATCCAGTAGGATCACCTTATTTCTAAGTATAAGGCCATGAGTATGAAACCAAACCAACAATATATCATCAGCCATAATTTGATACATTTACGACCACATCACCACGTATCCACATGTCCACATACACATCATCACATATCTGTAACCAAATTTTTACAATCAACAAAATTCCACCACTTCCCACCCATTTTTTGGTAGTGTTATATAAACATAAAGGGTATATACCTTATTCCCTGTTCATTCCATGTACACTCCCACCCAACACCATCCTATTTTCAGTAGTAGGGTATCATGAATGTGAAGGAAATAAACCTTGTTCCATCCTCTTACCATGAATGAACCCACCAAAAATTATCAATCAAAAATATCAAATGAAAATATGTCATCACTGTGCGTCCTCTAACACCAAACCATCATATAACAATAATACTATTGAAAAAGTAACAATTTTCAAAGCAAAATATCATCATAAGAACAACTGATACTAGGTAAGGATGAAGACCACATAATAAATAATTCACATCAATTGTATTAATTAAACAACATCATTTACCGTTTTACCAATCATTATTAAATTTATTGTTCCATTATTTAACTCATTCCCATGAACAATAATCCAAACTCATCATTCATCCTTTGAATTACCAACTTTTTGTGCTTAACTATTTTTAGGTTATTTCCACAGAATCCATCACTTCAAATCTTAATATTCCATGATAAATGACATTCTAATCACAATAGTTTTCAACTCTCTTTTCAATCCACTACCATATTCAAGTTATCGATTTGTTTAAAAGGGTGATACTGTTTTATGTGGAAACAATAAAATAAAACCAAAATAATGGGAATCAATCTTGGAATTTAATACATAAAAATTTTATAAAAAATTACCAATATATTTAATTCCATCCCAATATCCAATTCCCCAAGAATTAATTATTTTTGTTAAAAAAATATATATTCAGTTTTCCAAATATCTGTGTTAACCCATGAAAAAGTCTCATCAACAATCAAGGGGAAAAAATCAAACCACAACACACCAAGTATAAAAAATTGATTTTAATATTGTAAATTTTGAATTTAGATTTCAGTAAACCCTTTCATACTTTACCATGTTTAATAAATTATCAATTTATATAGGCGGAAATGTTCGTAGGTGACAATAAAAATAACAACAATAGATCAACCAAAAAACTCAACCCTTGGAAATATAATTAAAATCATAAACCTCATGAAACATCCCATCCCCTTTCAATTATATTTTAACCAATTACCATATTTTTTTAATTTCCATTCCTCATTCAAGGTGTGTTTTCATATGTTATCCATTTTCCCATAAACCAAAAAACCATGAAATCATAGTATCATATGAGGGAAAAACACAACAATAAAATTAGGCATATTAATTATAGAAGATTAGAGATAAGTATTGAGATATCTTACCTCAACCAGTGCATCAAAAACTAGTTGAAATCAATGAGAATAAGGAGAAAAATAATTCCACCAGATCTAATCAACATCAAAGGAACCTGAAAAAACTTAAACCACAACATTTACCTTATTAAAATCGCTTCCAAAATAATCTGACAAGAATTTTAACCAATAATAGGAATTTACAAGGATAAAATTGAAGGTATCTAAGGGAAAAGATTAAAGAACTCACCTTGGATTGAAAGGAATTAATTTACTGGATCAATGTGATTATGCCAGGCAGAAGAAACTAAAAGGCCCCCAAAATGGCTCCCTAGTTTACCAGGAGGTCGAGAGAAAATAATGAGAATCAAGGGGATTCATGATAGCTCCTTAATTTATTCAGGTTTTGGGAAGAAACCTATTCACAACATGAAATGTAAATTCACACTGTGAAACCTTTGAATCAAACCACCACTAAAAATAGACACCTAGATCTTAGCAGCCTCAAAATCATTCACACTGTGGATATATCTTTTATGGTGTGTGTAACACCCCAACCTGAGAACCCTGGAGTTAGAGCATTACTTATTACATTGGCATGATTAAAAGTAATGAAATCCATAAGGAATTATTAGTTTAGTAGTCTTTAAGAAACTAGATACATACATGTAACTCATATTACATTGAGAAAGGTGACAAAATAGAATACATAACAAAAAATAATAAATTGCATCCACGAGAACTCAATATTTGGTCTCCTATTTATAACCTGTTGAAGGTAAAAAAAATTAAAGGGGTGAGCTAAAATTATTAATAAGGGTTACAAATAGAGGAATCATGGATCAAAAATAATTTAATCATCATCAAATTGGTATTTTCAATATGGAATTGTGAAAAAATAAAAAACACACGCCATTAATAAACTGAGAATGAAACTGCATCCATAGATTTTGTCATAGTGAAAACTTCATGGATAGTAATAACTGAAAATGAATAAAGAGATATGATTATTAATTTTAATTCATGTATCTGGAACATTATACCACTATACTATCAAAATGGTTTAAGTTTGTGGGTAGAAACCTGTCTGATTTTTGGAAACAAACTCGAAGGGTTTTTCGCTAACTGATTTTTCTAATGAGACCCATTGATGCATTGATGGGATATAGTGGGCCCCAAACATCACTTAAAGTTAAAATAATTATTTATACATATATTTAATACAATTACAATATGCCATCTCAATATCCGTAGAGTAGAGGATACATATTCATCAATATTTCCATAGTTAAAACAACATTCCAGATAAACACCGTATATAAAAGGGTATAAAGATTAAGAAAATAATCATATCAATGAAACCATAATATGGATATATAATATATTTATAATTTAAAATGAAAAATTATCCCAAATTGGTAGTAGTTACATCACATAAGAATGATTAGATTCATAATACCATGTAAATCGCAATAAAATAGAAATTGAATCATAGTCCCTTACATCATTGTAATCAATAGAGTTAATAATCATCATGTGAATCACTTAATACCATGAATATAAAGATAATATTTAATTTATATATCAATTGGAAATATATATACACCACATACAAGAAATAAGTGGTGAACAATAGAAATATCATAGAAATAAAAGTGAGATGAGAAACCCCTTACCTTATGCCTGAATGTGTTATTATATTGATCTTAATGACCTGAATAATAAAATTTAGCTTCATTAATTAATAATTCTAGAACTTCCTATATATTTATTTTATTTATATTAATCTTATTAGGTTCATTACTGGCATTTTTGATGGGTTTTAGAGGTTCAATTTTATTTTTTGGAAGTATTTGCTTCCTTGGTTTCCATGATTGGTTTACTTGTATTCATGAATTGAAGTTCATTTGATATGTGGTCAAACATCCAGAATTGTTAATATATATTATTATTTACATTAAATAGATAAAAATTATCTTATAATTATTTTGGATTATAGACCACGAGGATGACCTGTTTGATAAAAGATAATGACAAACACTTGGATTAACTTGGCGGTTTTGTGCATAGTGAACTTTTTTGTATTATTATTTTATATTATGAGTGTGTAAGGATTAAAGAACATTAAATAACATTAAATACATATATTATGATATAGTTCAAACCTAAAAATCGTTTCATGACCATAGTCAAAGATGGCAATAAAAATTGAGAACCCATCGTCCTTGAATGTGATAAATTAACACATCTCACACGGTGTTTTCATTTTTAGTATAAGAGGAGGTTAAAAAGAGATATGATGAAATATTAAATTAGAATAATAAAATTTAATTTAATTTAAGGTAATGTAATTATCATAGCATTTGGATTAGGGGATATTATGAAATAAAAAGGAAAGAATGGAACTCGAAATAAAAGAAAACTTGAGAAATCCCTCACGAAAATTCGGTACCCTAATGACGTCACTTAAAAATTCATAAAATATTTTGATGAGAGAAAAGGGGTATCTCATAATTATTAAATAATATGTATATAAAGGGGATATATAATGACATATCCCAACATAATAAAATTGAAAATATAAGAGAATAACATAAAATGAAAGCTTTAAAAAGAGAAGGGTGGTAGATTCCCTTACCTTGTAGAGTAACTCCCAAAACTTGAATGTTGGGACGTTGGGTGCTTGCGTAAACCTTGGGAGGACTCCTAGTGAGGTAAAAATACCAGTTATTAGAGGATAATTATTTTGGAATTAATGAAAACGAATGAATGAGTGGGTATTTATAGTAAATGAGAGGGAGTTTTTTTTATTAATTCCAAAGGACACCTCATTAGTGTTTTTTCCAAAACCAGGGGCTTGCCCATGCTATTAGCCACTCTAGAAACCTCATGTAATATTTTAATATACACAAGTTGACCATAAGTTTATATTAATTATTACATCATTATGATGTCATTAAACATACCGAAATCTCAAAACTGTATTTTTACTATTCATAAAAAATTCAAGTATTTTAGAGAAATACCAAAAAATCACCCTAACCATTTTTTGATGTTTATAATTCAAAAATGAATTAAATTTTTTGAAAATAATTTTCTAAATATTAATAATTTAATTTTTAAATAAAATCATAATTTATTCAAAAATAACAATTTTAAATCTATAACTCATTTTTTAATACCTTGAAAAATTAATCAATATCTCGTTACCTTATAACCTTAAAAAAATAAAATAATATTATGATTTAATATTCATTAGGTTCATATTACTATTCATATTACTATTCATAAGGGTATGTTACTATTCATAAAAAAACAAGTTGTTTCTATCAGACACCAAATAACTTACTGATCACAACCATAGATGACCGTTTTTTGAAATTCAAAACACAAATATGGAAAATTTAAGTTTAATGGCTAGGTTATGACTTTATCCTATAAATAACCAAGTTTTACTTCAAAGAGAATCATTGCTTCATGAAATATAGACTATCTAATGAATATAAAGTATTTAAGAGAAACATACCTTAAAATGTTTGGGGTGTTATAGTGTGAATAATCAAAACCTAGAATTTCACCAAAACTACCAGATCATGTTCACATCATGAACACATATTCATGCCGTGAAACCTTTCTATAGATATAATTTTACCTCTATCTCGACCTATTCATTCTCAAGCTCCCTCTTTACACCTTTGACACCCAAAACTCACAATTTAATGGACCATAAAGGAATTGACTGTTACATTTATAGACGGTAGAAAACAAATATGATTGTTGGAAATATGAACATTATAATAGTAACATGTTTCTTAAGAATAGTTACATGTCCATTAGAGCAGTAAATATACAGTTAGATTAGTAAATTAATATTTGGGTATCTTACGAAATAAAAATATAAGGAATTTATTACTATGCTCTGGACCCATACACCCAGATCTGATGTCAAAAGTATACTCTTTATATAATGGTTTTGATACAAACTGAAGTGAATCGGATTTTAAATTACATAATTACAAATTCAAAAACAAGTAATTATAAAATCAAATCTTGGAGACCATTTAGGTCTATAGTTTTATAGAATTAGAAAATATTTAACATATAAAGAGGATATTTCCATTTAGTGTACATTTCTTTCCATAAAAAAGGGTTATTATGTTTACACTTTGGTTTTCATTCAATTTACATTTTCTTCACTAATGATGTGTCACCATTGACCCTTCTATAATCCATACACAACCTTAATCCCTATGAATATCATAATGATTAAAATAAATCTTAATAAGGTATATAAAAATATTTGAAACCCACTAATCCATTTGAAATTCTTGAAATTCTACAAGGAAGTTTCTTTTTCAAAAAATAAACATTGAGCACAAAATAATCATTTACTTACTCTTCAAAAAAAAGTTAGATCAAAATTTTTCATAAAACATTTAATAATAATTTATAAAGGAAAAAACATAATTCTTGATGGATTCTTAGAAAAATATAGAAATTTTACTTTAAAATAAAAATTTCAACCTTAGGATAACAGAAAATTTTATTTTAAATCAATTTTTTTATCTTCTCATGAAATAAAAAAGATTTATATAAATAACCATGATAAAATTGAACATTAAATATATCCAAGTATAATAATATAAATAATCACATGGATAACAATAACTGATTTCACAATGGTAGAATGTATAATTTCAGACATCGTAATCTTTCTTTCAAATCCTCATGCTAAGATATCATACATAAATTGATAATGCATATTTCAAATAACAAATATAGTTTGTATCATGAGACCTACCAATGAATCAATACGCTATATATTAGTGGGACCCACCTATTCACTTACTATGTGAAATGCATTCATCATATGAAATAAATGAATAATAATATAGTACAAAATTAACATAAAAATTTGTGTTCAACAGCTAGCATAAAAATCTCAATACTTTTCTAAGTAAATAAATAGAACAACATGATAATAACACATATAGATAAATAACATGGATGATATCATTAAATTCTATCCCTAGTGAAGCATACTAATCTTTAAAGAATATTGAACTATCACAAAACTGGGTTTCCGCAGTGCCACCCTTTAACAACGCTTTTTTTAGTAGCGCTGATAAAGGGGGGGCTTTATCAGCGCTTTTTCCTAGTGATGATAAATTTCAAAAACAAAATCATGAAAAATAATATAATGTTATATAAGTATATTTATATTGATATAAATATAATATATATTTTTTAAATATGTTTTAGATAAGTATAAAATGACTATTACATTTAATATATAAGGAATTTAGTGAAAATGGATTTAAAATTTTTTAAAAAATATTATTAATTAATAATTTTATTATTATCATAGATTAATAATCATTTAATAACAATTTAAAGACACAAAAAATCAAAAAAATAATAAAAGATCTAAAATAAGTTGAAAATGTAACTCAAACTTCAAATGACCATAACTTTTGATCCAGGTGTCCGTTTGATCTCTACAGCATATTAAATCAAATATTGCGACGATCTCTACACGACAGTGATTGAAGAGAACCTTTTTTTACATTTTTCAAGGCCTAAAAGGCCTATAATACCTCCAAAACTAAGTTTTTAGTCAGGATACACCAATTTTTTAACATTCAAACAGGCATAACATCTGATCCGGATGTCTGATAGGCCTGTACCACATATCATATAGAATATTGTTTCATTTTATTAGATTTGATTGGGTGTGGAATTGAAACAGACTTCTGTATTAGAAGTTATCGTCATTTTAACATTCTATGTATTTTCAGATACACAAATATATATATATATATATATATATATATATATTTATTTGTAAATATATATATGTGTGTGTGTGTGTGTGTCTGTGTCTATGTGTGTGTGTGTTGTATATATGTATGTATGTATTTATTTATTGATAAAAACACATAAAAAACATATTTTCTAAATGTATTTAAAACTAATCTTATAAATATATATTAATATACAAATAAATATACGAATAAAAAATTATAACTAAAAATAAATATATAAATAAATATAAATATATATTAATATACGAATAAATATATATATACTAATATATGAATAAATATATATGTATTAATATAACTAAATATATTTATATTAATATGAATGAATATTAATATATGAATAAATATAACTATATATATATAAATAAATATAAATATATATAAATATATGAATATATATATATATATATATATATTAATATATGAATAAATATATATGTATTAAAATAACTAAATATATTTATATTAATATTAATCTATATTAATATATGAATAAATATAGCTATATATATATAAATAAATAGATATATCATTAAATGGAGAAAAAAACAAAATAGTTTAGTGGTAAAGGTGTAGGAGCGCAAGGGGGGAGGTCACGGGTTTGAGTTCTGGTGGAAGCAGGGAGGGTCATGCAGGAAAGTGGGGTTGCACGGGCAAGGGCACCACACAGGAGAGTGGGAGGGGGTCCGCCTAGCGTTGATAAGGGGGGGGGGGTCAAGCGCTGTTAAAATCTCCCTCGAGCATTGTATTTTCTTTTTAACTTTTTTTAAAGTTTTTTTTGACTTTTATTAGTGCTAAAAAAAGCGCTGATAAAAGGGGTGTTTTATCAGTGCTAAAAAATCACTGATAAAGGAACTTTTTATCAGTGCTAATAAAAGTCACCATTTATCAGCGCTTTTCTTAGCGCTGATAAAAGAAGCCTTTATCAGTGATTTTCTAAGTGCTAATAAATGGGACCCCCCTTTATCCTCGCCTCAATTAACATCAATTTTATAGCACTGTTAATGACATTTTATAGCACTAATAAAGGCCATATTTTTATTAGTGTTGACATAGATGAAAAACACCTTTATAAATACACTGCAATGTCTATTTAAAAACAAGAATAAATATCCTTTTATTTTTAAATATTTTTCAAACTAAAAAAATGAAAAAATAATGGGATTATGATTTTCTCTAAAATAATAAGTGATTTTTTGAGGAATAATAATATTGAATAAAGTATATGATGGTAGGAAAATGTGTCCATGTGGTAAACATTAAAAAAACATTCTTTGTACATTTAAAAAAAAGTCAAACTAACCCATTCAAGAAACACTGAAAAGATTCATTTTTTATTATTCATAAATAAAGTCAAATGTAGTTGAAAATTAAATTTTACAATATTTGAATCCTAAATAATAATATTCTAGAAATATATAAAAGAACATATACATGGATGAAAAATATTTTGAAAGAAAAACTTTAAAACAAGGTTTTATAGAAAAATCCATTACCTTAAGTCCTGAATTGTATCATTTATTCTCATACCCCTAAATAATAATAAAAATTAATAATTTAAATTACTAATATTTTTTTTCAAGTTTTTTAATTTTAATTTTAATTCAATCCTTATCATTTTTCATTTAGTTACTTAATCAGTTAAATTTTCATTAGACATTTTGAGGTTGTTCTGTTCTTTATTTCCAAAACGGATTTGATAGGTTGACTATGGTCAATGGTTTCATGGTTAAAGGATCTATATAATATTAAATATATTATAATTATCAATTTTACACATTAAATATACTTTTATAACTATCCATGTATGGTGGTCATGAAAAATGAAGCACATCGGTTCACGGAAACGGTAGTCTGTACATATGCATGAACGATGTTTTCATTTTTATACTAGGAGAAAAAAATAAAGTAGGTAATATTTTAATTTTATAGAATCGATAATATATTATAAAATTAATATTTATTCATTAATTCCATATTTATAACAATCCCTATGAGGCAGTAATGAAAAGAAAATCAAAACTCTTCACAGAGGTGGTAGTCCACACATACGCACGAGCGCGTTATCATTTTCCAACAGATAGAAAGGTAATATGATTGATGATATATTATATTTAAAAAATCATAATAATTTCATAAAATTTTTATATATTCATTGATTAAATATTTATAACCATCTGTGTGAGGTGGTGATGAAAAATGATACACACCGCTTCATGGATGTGGTAATCCACATGTACACACGAGCAAAGTGTTCAATTTCCATTGGATGGAAAAGTTGATGAAAAAGGGTTTTACCAAAAACATAATAACATTTTATTACATTGGATATAATAAATTTATTATAAAAATATTGTTATGATTTATTTTAAAGAGGTAAAATAAGATATAAACTAAAAATAAATTGGTTAAAACTTATACCTATTCTTTAGATACCCTCCTTTTGATTAAGTTTAAGGCCTCTTAAGGTGATTTTTAGGGTCAATATCAGATATTGGGGACATGGGAATAGGATTTTTGAGTGAAATTTAGGTTGTGGTCTGATATAAAACCTAACTTGAGTCATATTTCGAAGAGGTTTAAGTGTATCTCTTTTTATAAGCAAAAATTAATGGCATTTTTTAAAATTTCAAATATTTAAGAGCCATGAATGTAATTTTAGAAATTCCATGTGTCACACAAATGAAAAAGAATGATATTCTAGAAAATTTCCTATAAAATTGAGTCAATATAATTTTTTTGATGATTTTATAATGATTTAAAATTAATTTTTAAACATTAAATATAATTAAAGATCATTTTTAAGACTATTCAAAAAATTTGAATTTAAATATCATGAAAAAAATGAAATTCTAATTTAAATACTCTCACCATCACTAATAACTTATAATTATACAATAAATTCGTGGTACACCATAATTTATCAAAAACATGTTACTTTTAATATTTTTAAAGTCATTTACTTTATTTTTCTACTGCTTACACAAGCGATATATTAGCATTGCGTAAAATTTCTAGGTAATTATACCATCCATGAAAATTAAAAATAAATCACTATAATAAAAATGATTTATTGATATTAAAAATAAACAATTATAACCAATTATAAATTATTTTTATCCCTATGAAAACCTATTATATATATATATAAAAGAGTGACATTTTGTAATTATTCTTTACTTAAAATAATATAAATGTCATAATAAAAGTAAAGTCACAAAAAATTTACCTATTTTTTAAGATATGGTAATAAGGGTCTAAATTATCTAATATAATAATATTTAACATGATATTTTGTGACCTTATAACTAATATTTAATCCTAATTAATCCGTTTTACCCCTTACCGTGGTGATAAACTTTTACCATGGTTACAATTCATTATGACTAAAAATGAAATTAACCTTATAATTATATTTGAAAGAGATTAACCAAAATATTAAATCCATTTTATAGGATTCAATTTCTATAAGTTTAAAAAATTACTTTTAGTATAAGTTCCCAAAACACAACATTTTTTTTAGAAAAATGCATTTTAAACATAAAAATGAACAAATACTAAAATAAAATACAATGTTGATTCCTAAGGAATTAATTATATTATGTTTAATAAAATGGATATTATTATAATTTAAATCTAAATCCAAAATATAATGGTAATTTTAAATGACTTTATTTAAATAAATGTTATGATAGTTTTACAAAAATCGATATTTTTCACTATTTACTCATTAATCAATCTTTTCAGAAAAATACCAAACATTCACTCTAATATAATTTTGAAATAATTATTTCAAAAATGATTTACATTTTATAAAATTCAATTTATAAATTTTTTAGATATTAATTTTAACATATGTACACAAATTTCAATAAAAACCATTTTTGAAGCATAAAATGACATTATTATCATTCGTTGCCTAATAAGTATAATTGAATGAATGTTAATTCATTTGATTGAATATATAATCTAATAATTTAATTATAATTATTTATAAATAATGTAACATAAAAGAATTAATTATAGTAAGTGATCATTTTATTTTCATAAAAATATACAACAATAAACATTTTTATATTTCATGGAATCAAAATTCTAATTTGATAGGATGGATATCAATTTTGAACTTACAATGTCAAAATAAGCCTAAAATGAATTTTATGAAATTTTTACTTATAAATAAGATTTTATAAATAATAGACAATGCAGTATTTATCCAATACTCCTTTTATTTATAATAATGTGTTATAATATGTATAATTAACCATGTATTAATTATAAATTTGTTATAAATAAAGACAAGAAAATTTGGAGGTAAATGGGATATTTTTCAGAAAACTGTTTTTAAGTGCCTAATGTTTTTATATTTTAATTATTTAATATAATATTTAATATTTAATTATTTAAATGAAATATATATATTATATGTCTAACTATATGAGTTTTAATTCATTTAATAATTATTACCAGTCATTGAGTTAATACAAGTTCGTCTTATGCTTGAAAAATGAATCTTTATAAATACCTTTTTTCATCACGATTTATGGGTTTATTTTTAAATTAATTTCTGCCAATTATTGGAATGTAATTCGATAAATATGGTTTCCATACATTTAATCATCATTACCCAATTTGGTAACAAGATCACCATCATTTTTTTTCAATATTAATATTAAGAATGGTAAAAATTGGTTACCATAGTTAAGGTTAAAACAATTTTCCATGAGGTTATTCTAAAAAGATAAGGGTTAAAATAAATTAAACTTGTCTAAATCCTATTGGATCAATGGATTATGGACCATATCACCTTAGTCTCAAAATGAAATTGTTTATGGGACACTTGAAAATAAAAATGACTATTCCAACTTCAAATTTTTATTTAAGGAAAAGAACAACAAAGACATAGGGAACAATCGAGGATTAGGGAGGCTTAAAGTAATGAAGACTGGGGGAATCCCCTCTGATCAATTTTACCCCCTCAGGTTTCAAGTAATTGATATTAGGAAGGAAAATAACACTGGATCCACGATCTTCCAGAGATGCATGGTGATCTGCAACCTTATTACCCTCTCACCAAGTGTGAGCTACATGAATTTTATTATTGAGGAGGGATATGAATTTCCTGATAATTTAGTTTATCAACCATGGGGTGGATCCTTTTCTATATAGGGAGTCATGAAAGATCAAGGAGTCAGTTTCAACTTGAGTGATCTCTAGATTCTTCTGGTTGCAAATAGTTAGCCCGATGAGCATTTCTTTGGCCTTGGCCTATATAGAGTTTCCATTAACATAGAATGAAGTGATGTAAATAACGATGCTCCCCTAGAAGTCACGAACAACTCCCCCCATGCATGTCTCCCAATGTACAAGACCTATCTGTATTGAGATTGTAGCCTGTGTCGGGGGGGGGGGGGGCACCAACAAACCCAATGTCCTAGTGGTATGTTGATGGAGGGTTGAACTAGAGAAGATCCAACCTACATCAACCTCAGCAAAAGATAACCCCTCTAGTTTTTGATGAGAGTGACCATGTCCACCAGCGGGTTCCTGGTTCTTGTAATGATAGACCTTCCTTTAGGAATAAACCCTTCATACTTGGCCTGATTTCTAGCCTGCCATAGGCACCAACATCTATCACTGAGAACAATGGACCCCAACATCTTTTTCATACCCGAATCATCTGACCCATGGAACCATCTTTCCAATAAATTATCATCACAATGATCCTGAGAGAAGAAAGAAGTAAAATTACCAAAGTACGTCTAAACATCATGATCCCATTCACCTTAAAAGAAGATATGGTTCATTCTTTCCTCTCACTGGATATTTTAGTAGTGGAATTTGGATACCATGGTGATGCCCACCTTCTTGATGTTATCATCAGTAGGTACATATTGATTCTAAATTCTCTATGTGAGAAAGTTGTATTTTGATGGTATACTATTGCACTAAATCACGCCATTCCAACAATCATGATGATCCTATATGGATGATATTTTTCGAAAGTCCCTGGTATTTATAGTCCCCAATGGGGAAGGAGTGAACACACACTTTTCTGGTTCTAATATGATGACAATTGAATCAATGATGTCTTGTTGGTTCTTGTCCAAAACAACCTTGATAAAATCTGGATAGATACTCACCCTTTAAATGAAATTATCAGATTAGGGAACCCCGAGAATCCAATAACAGAGCCTCCCTATTCATGGTACCAAAATAGAATGTTACCCTCCCATACAATCCATTGCAAATTCTGTTGGAGGATTAGGATGAGGGGGGAAATCATGGACTAGAAGGGAGAGACATGGGAAATGTAGTTTCTGGAATACCTATATAATTGTGGGACATGTTCTTCTCCCATATCATTAGTTCTTCAACAATATCCCATTCTAGTTTCACATGTATATAGTGTATCATGTTATTGAGACTCATAACATTAATCCTCCCATCATGGATGGGACTTACCATTCTACCCCAAGAGTCCCAGTTCCTCTTACCTCCAGAAAGAGTGTCCCAAATGAAACCGGATAGAATCTTATCAATGGTATTCGTGAAAACTTTCAGCACTGTGGTGGAAGCCAGAGTATATGTGGGTATGGATGACAGAACAATGTTAATCAAGGCAATCTGGCCCTTGAATGATAAGAATTTGTTCTTCTATTTAAGTAAACGACCCGTGATATTTCTCACTATATGATCAAAGTCTCGTATTCAAAGTCTTCCTGAGGATATAGGGGTGCCGAGGTACTCCATTTGGAAGGATCCTTGTTGCATATCTAGTATTTTTTTAAAAGGTTGGGGTCGAAGCCTCATTTTTATTATTGAAACAAATAAAATACCTCTTTAACTGGGTAGAGGGAGACCCATTACATTGCCTGAAGGCCCAGTGGGCATTTAACCCATTACATAGCCCATAGGCCCAATTTTTTGGCCCAAGGCCCATTATGTGAATAGTACTGCTACAGTACCCACACCGCTACAGTACCCCCCTGCCGCCGCTACAGTGCCCCTGCCACCGCTACAGTACCCCTACCGCCGCTACAGTGCCACCGTTGCAACAGTATCTCAGTTGTTACAGTAGCGCTACAGTGCTGCCGAGGTACTCCATTTGGAAGGATCCTTGTTGCAATCTAGTCTATTACACAGAGAATAAATATGACTAGAGGCACATATGTTGGATATATAGAGGTTGATTTTTGATTTATTGATAACCTATCCACTCCAGTAGAAATACTCCTCTAGGATCTTTTTGATACCTCAAACAGAGCTCCGACTGCTATTAGTGAAGATGATGGCGTTGTATGAAAACATCAGGTGGGATACTGTAGAGAGGTTCATTTTACTTTGATAAGGGAGTATTTCACCATTATACACACCTCTATTGATGAGTAAAATAAGAGTATCCTATGTAAGAATGAATATTCTCAGAGATATTGGATCTCCCTACCATAATCCTGAAGTCACCTTGAAGAAACTATGAATCCTCCCCATTAAATAAACTTCCATACACAAGGAGATAAAACATTTTAATATTAGGTCCCCGACCATGGGAGAGAGCCCCATTCCCATAAGCACTCTGTTTATGAAACCCCATTCAATCTTATCATATACATTATTCATATTCAGTTTGATAGCCATGTTGGATCCATGAGTCTTCATATTGATGTCTTCCAGAATTTCCTGCGATAAAGCTATAGCTCCATGAATTGAGTGAACCTTCACAAATCCATGTTGTTCAATGGATATCCACTTGGTAATTTTAATGTATAACCTCAAATTTATGATACTCACCAGAATCTTAGAGGGGAAATTTCACATGCTTACTAGCTTATAGTGCATGAGGGATGAGGGGTCCTTAACCTTTGGGATGAGCACTGGTGTCATAAAAAAAGAAACCCACAGGAGGCTTCCTCCACAAAATAATTCCTTAATAGTTAAAATAATATATCCATTTTCCACCTCTCATGTTCCTCTATAAAACCATCCTATGAGACTATTAGAACCCAACACACTCTTAGGATTTAAATTCATCATATCTGTGTGGATTTCTTCCTCGTCAGGGATCTCCTCTAGATGATCATTGTCCTATTTAGAAACAAGGACTAGGATCGCTTCCCAAACCTCTGCACTACCTATGGGATATCCATTGGGAATTCTTGAATTTGGGCCAATAAGAAGATCCTTGTAGAATGTGTGCACCATAACCCCAACTGTATCTCTATCATCCATGTATGTTACATCCTTAAGCATTATATTGGGTTTAATTGGATGTATCTTTTCCTTAATGGAATCATGGAAATATGCAGTGTTTTTACCCTCATGAAACCATTTTATTCTGGATCTCTCTCATGCCATATGTTCATGTTTGAGAATCATTTACACTAAGGAATTATTCATGTTAGAGAGGTCTTCAAGCAACGTATCATTCTAAACATCCTCTAGGAAGGTTTCCAATTGATCAATATCTTGTTTGAGAGCCTCTATGTCCTGGTCAAGTGGAGGGATATCCTTGGACCATGCCTATAGCCTGTGATTTGGCCACAACATCTTATTATGAACAGCTACCCATGTATAGACCTGAGTCGGATCTCCCCAAAGTTCACTAAAAATATACTAGTAACTGGGAATACATGACCATTGGTGATAGTATCTGAACATCTACTGAGTATCCTATTTTGGGGACAAAGAGACCAGCAACAGCAAGTGGCTAGAAATACCGAAAACTAGACGCATTACCTTGGAATTCAGGAACAAGGATAAGTAATTGATGGTGGATAGGCATTGATCAAGCCAGATACAGTATAATCTACTTCCTATCTATTTATTGCACCATGTGAAGAGGTCTTTAGAGTAACCCATATCCATGAGACCTTTAGCCACCATTAATTGGATGAAATACAAGCTAGACTTTCAGGGGAAAACACCTCTTCCATTCTTTTTATATGGGTCCATGATGACATCAAAATATCTTCCAATGATCTATGGAAGATCTGTAGGATCAAAAATTTTAAGGTATTACCAAAATAGTTCCCTCCTTTGAGCATCACAACTCCCATAAACAAATGATACACTGAAGATGTCCGCACCCTTAGTTACTTTCACAGTGATGAACAAGTTAGTCACCTGTATCAAATCCACTGACATCTCTTTGTTCTAGAATATCCAAATATGATGGTTGATTGGGTATTTGTGTATGGATTCATGTATATTTTTTTTATGAGAGAAATAATTAATTATAGCTATAATTTTCTTTTGTTCAAGTACTATGACTATGATAATCTTGTTCTTCTTGATATTTGAAATGGTGGAGTTAGTTTTCACCCATGCCCCAAGTCTGGGGGAGTTATAAATGAGCATGGGTAAGATTAAACAGAATGTGTCCTGGATTTGGCCCTAGAAAAAGTGTCTCCTCTCCCACACTTATAATCATCATGTCCACTATTTTCTTATCACATACCTTCTTCAAGATCTAGAGATTTTAGTAGAGCCTTTTTCTCGACCCATGGATTTAAATTCTCCAACTTGGGGAGATTCAGTGATCACACACATCTATCAATAGTGTTACCTGACCCTTAGTAGAGTGATTTCTTCTTATGGGATCTTTTCATGACCGCGATGAGGCCTTATAAAATTATTCTAGGAATTTAATGCGTATTTATTGTTCACACACATATTTAAAATTCTAGGTGTAGGATGCAGTGCTTACGAGTTCATGAGACAATGTTTTCATTCTTAAGTGGGAATGAAGTCTAAGAATATAATGATATACCCATACATAGGAGGATACAAACAATAACTAATTAGTTGGATAGTATTACCCTTGGACATATTAATTTTATAACCTTCCAATTTTCTACAGTTGTGGCAGAGTATGAGGACATATTTATTGAGGATGTGATGGGATTACCTCTCCACTCATAGATCAAATTTTGTATAGACTTGAACCCAGGGACTACCCCAATATCTATGCTAGAATACCAGATAGATCCTGTGGAGTTTCAAGAGCTAATGGTGCAGTTTGAGGATTCATAGAGTAAGGGATTTTTCAGACACAATGTATCCCCTTGGGTATCCCTAGTTTTTTCCACCTAGAAGGTGGATGATAGAAAGTTGTTATGTGTGGATTAACATCACCAAAATTTAGTCATCATAAAGAATAAGTATCTACTTTTGGGGATTGATGACCTATTCAACTAATTAAAAGGGGTGAGGTGATTATTTAAGATAGACCTTAGGTTGAGCTACCACCATCTCTAAGTTTAAGATGGGGATATACAAAATACAACATTTTGATGTCTCTATAGACACTATGAGTACCTGGTAATGAACTTTGGCATAATAAACTCCCTAATAGTGTTCATAGGACTTATGAACTAGATATTTTATCCTCTATTAGACCTGTTTTTGGTAGTATTAATTCATGACATCACTGTGTACTTGAAATCAGAGGAGGAGCACACAAGACATTTAAGGATAGTCCTAGACATACTCGGAGAGAACCAGTTTTATGGGAAGATAATTAATTGTTAGTTATGAATTTTATGGGTCCAATTAATATGAAATTTGATCTCAAAAAAGGGTGTAATATTGGACCTTGTAAAGGTTGATGTAGTGATAGCTTTGGATCCACCCAATAATTTGATTGAGCTGAAGAGATTCCTTGGGTTGGTAGGCTATTATCATAGATTTGTTCCATATTTCTCTAGGATTTAGACATCCTTGATTACTTTAAATTGAAAGGGTAATCATTTCATATAGACATAGAAGTTACAGTAGGATTTTTTGGAGTTGTGGAAGAGGTTGAAAAGAACACACTTATTTAGAAATCTAGAGGAGGATGTTGAGTATGCAGTGTTATGTGATGCCTTTATAATTGAACTTGTATGTGATTTGATATAGATAAAGGTAGTGATTTCCAGTGGGGTTCGATATCTGAGACCCCTTGACCATAACTATATAAGGCATGACCTAAAGTTGGAAATGTGGAAACACTACCTAATGGGTGAGTGATTTATCATCTATTCTGACCATAATAGCATCATTTATATCTTTTTGAATGAAGATATTAACTTTAGATAGAGGTGGTGGCTATATTTACACTAGGATTATGACTTTGAGATATTTTATAATACTATGAAGGGGAAGATGGTGGATGTTGATCTCAGTAGAAGATCTTGTTTATAGTTGTTGAGTGAGGCATTAGAGAAGTTAGCCTCCTTATAGTTATCATTTATATATGAGGATAGTATAACTTACCTCTAGTCGATTTTTGTTACCCATTTTCTTCTTTAGCATGTTAGGTATGCTCATATTAGTGATATCAATTTTGAGGCCTTCCATGTTCAAATATCCACTGAACATTATCTTAATATAATTTCTAAAGGTGGGGAGAACTTCATCCTTTTTTGAGGATGGACTATAGTACTAGTGACAATATGAGGGGAGTTACTGATGGAGTTTCATATGTTACCATTATAGGTACATCTAGGATTTCAAAGATTTACTGAATCTTTCGCCATCATTTTTGGTGGCTATTGATGATGAGGTGCGTTTTCGAGTTTGTCTCTCGATGCCTCACTTTTCGGTTGGTGAAGGTTGAGAACCATGTTCCCACAGGTTTGGATAAAACCCTTGAGGCGATAGAGTGGAAGTTATATGGTGTATAAATGTAATTCCTGATGGGTATTCCATGATAATCTATAGGTTGTGATTCTATATGGGTGATCATAGACTGATTCACTAAGTCAGCCCAATTTTTAGCCATTCGAGAGTAGAGTTCAATAGAGTGATTGATATGCCTTTATGTGCCGAATATATTATATCTCCATATAGTTCTATTGATTATGAATTCAAACCATTTTTCTCTCTTCACATAACAATTATAGAGAGGGTTACTAGAGGCCTGTGGTAATCAGTTGTGGTTGATCATGACATTTCAACCACAGAAATATGACCAGAAAGAGTGAACCGTTAATGTTTTGGAGGATATGCTTCAGGTTTGTGTGTTTGAATTCAAACATAGTTAGGAGTATCAACAAACATTGGTGGAGTTCATATATAACAAAATTCACCACTCCTCCATTAGTATGTATCCATTTGAGGACTTATATGGGAGACCCTGTAGTTACCCAATATGCAAGACTGATCCCGGGGAGTCAGTACTAATGGGGCTATAGTTGGTGCGAGCGATGAAAGAGAAGGTGCATATCATCCTAGTGTAGATGATGACTACCCAGAGCCATCAGAATTATTATTTGGATTGATCATGGAGGCTTTTTTTATTTCAAAAAGAGAGGCCATGTGTTATTAAAGGTATCTCCTTGATGATAATTGTAGAGATTTGAAATGGGCGTAAAGTTATATCTATGATTCCTTATACCCTTCTGGATACTATGTAGGGTTGGCAAGGTGGCATACCACTTAGACCTACCACCATAGTTAGAACGGGTACACAATGTCTTTAATGTGTCACAATTGAGGAGGTATATAGATGACCCATCACATGTTATCCATTGGGGTGAGCTAGACATCAGGAATAGAGCTACCTTCAAAGAGTACCCAATAGATATTGAGGACCTGTAGGATAAAATAATTTATAGGAAAATGATTACCTTTTTTCTATCCAATAACAATATGATAATCATTAGGATATAACATGAGAGTGAGAAAACTAAATGTGAACATAATACCCTCACCTATTTGAGTAGGTTTTTTCTTTTCAAGATAAAAATCCATGAGGTGGGGAGAATGTGATGACTCTTTTTTTTTTCATTATAAAACTTTTAAATATTTTAGAGAATATTTTTCAGAGCCAGGTGTGGAGTCATCATGGAATATAGGGGTCCATGGATCCTTAGTGTTGATATAATAGAAATAATAAATATATTATATCACACATATAATGTTTTTTTGAAATAATAAAATATATCTCGAATGATGTTCCAGATGGGAAATATGAGACCACCATTAAATATATAATATGATTTTTACCCTAGGAACCACATAATCCATGCACATGTTGTGTGTTTGTTTAAGAGAGGCCATTGGTGGAATAATAAATAAATAAATAAATAAATTTATTGGTTATCTCATTGACCCAAACCTAACCCATCTCTATTTAATCACGGTTATGAAAAAACCCTAGGGTTAATTGTATAATACTAAGGATTTGAGAGGATAAAATAGGAGATCTTAGAGAATGATGATGGGATCATGAATCCATAATTGATTTTCCAAGTCTTTGTCTTCACTAATAAAGTAATGGGATATGAACAATGATAATGAAACATGATTTGTTTTTCATTAGTGATCGATCCAATCCCCCATTAGTGAGTTTTTTATGGATTAATCCACATTGTGATTATAAATTATCGAACATGAATTAATCCATTTAGTAGACTAATTTTTAGGCTAGTGCTTTTATTTTCAGTTGATATTTATCTTCCTAGAATTATGAATTGATAATGTTTTATTCATTATTATTTAATATTTTTTGATCATTGTTTCCTCCATTAATAAATCCAGGCCAATATGAATAATGACCGACATCTATTTATCACCCTTGTGTAGTATTTTTTTTACACCTCATTCTTCAAATGACCATCATTAGTATTTCATTTGGTGGGTGTATTGACAATACATGGAAATTTATCATTGCACAATTTATCATTAGCACAATAGATCATTTCTACAGGTTTAGATTCAGGATTGATGGAATGATCTTGGTGTGGAAAAAAATGATGGATGATCGAAGACCATATTGGGAGTGATTCTTCCACGCATTTGAGATTTAGTGGCATGGTGTGACATGAAGAATTTTACAAGTATATTAGAGGCCTAAATTTTTCCACCAGATATGTCTCATGTATGGTCAACCCCAGATCTAAGATCCATAGGCGTGATTCCTGAAAGAATCAGTAGCAACCACAGTGTGGGAGAGATGCATAGAAAATAATAGAATTTATAGAAAATTACAAGTTATAAGACCTGTAGTTTGGATGAACACACACCATGTGGAACCCTTAGATTTATGGTTAGGGTTATGCTCAAAGAAAAATATATTTCACTATGTGGATAGACCACACGTCATGTGAAGCAATATTGGCGACCTCATGTGTACCCATGGGTACATGGCCATAGACATGATCAAGTACACGAGCAAAAATATGTACACATGAATGGACATGATACTCAGAAACAACCAAAGTACTTAGACACAGATAGGTACACAATTTCGACTAGTGTATAAGGACACGACTAGAGTACACATGAAAGTACATGGGCACAAAATAGAGTACACAAGCAAAGACGAGGAACACAGTCACATTCCATAGGAAACGAGCATACCCAGACTACTTAAGACATGTTTTGTATTCCCTGTACACATATTTTACTTCTTATAGGCTAGCTTGAATCCCTGGTTATCTTCATTTTTGACCAGTATTTATTAGGTGTGTTCGTTTGGTTCACCCTAATTAGGGTATATTGAGGCATGCCATACTGAGAATAGAATGAGTGATCCCCTCTAAGTGTTAGTCATAGAGAGAGTCTGGTATTCCCATATGTGGCCTATGGTATGATCCTCCATCATTCATCCCTAGGTTGGGTTAGGTATCCTGTTATTGAATTTCTGGGTATGTGATCCCCATCCTATTGGGTTAATATAGGTAGGGATATATAACCCAATAAGCCCTGGGTGTGATCCCCTATATTTTTATCACATATTTAGAGTTCCATCATTTGTTGCTTCTTAAAATCCTGATAGTTATGACCTATTGGATTAGATCCATCAGTGTTAGTATTACCTGGGGTGTGATTTCTCCTAGATAAGCGTTACCTTGAAGTCCTGAGCAAAATACTAGGCCGGTAGTAAGGATGTGACCTTACATGGAGACTTAGTGTCTATATGGGGTATATTTGGGTTATTATTACTAATTTATAATATTCTAATTGACATACCATCATGATTATGAGATAAATACTATATTGATGATTTATGATTAGTGATTTCAGGATGTACTACTAGGTATGATTATACTCACACCTGAATTCTCTCTACTCACATGTGTCATGTATTATATAGATGATAGACATTTCAACTGAGTCCTAGTTTGACCAAGAGAATATATAGAATAGTTGATCTTCATGGACTATAGTTGGTTCTAAGAGTTTCATTTGACAATATTCTCCTCCTTACTAGTAGTTTGGAATATTTTATAGTTTTGATGATCTTGTATTTGACCCCTTTACATTCATGTACTTGTGTCATAATCTGATATGGGATTTAGATTTATAAATATATCTTAATATAAGTTGTATCATTTCTTTCCACATTATATTGGTGTTTGGATATGTGTGTGTGTGTACAAGTACATTAGACTAAGGTCTTCCATGTTTTTGATATGTATACTCATTCCTTTTTGTTATCCCCAAGCCTATTGAAGGTGGAATTGGGGTGTTACACTCGGCTTAACACTATCCAGGTGGGACCCGGTGGGATAGGTCATGAAAAAGTGGTATTAGAGGGGTTATCTTAGGACATGAATTTTTAGATAGTCTAGCTATGAGGTTTGGTTAGAGAAATATGGAAAAAATGTTAAAGTGTTTCGAGTTTTTATATTAAGGGCGATCAATGTATCTATTCACTAGGAATTTGATAGAATTATTATTTACCCTATACATGTTGGCACCAATTTTAGGAAAAACATTAGTAGATGAATCATATATAAATGATTTTTGGTTTCTATGTCGTTCTTAATCTAGATCCCCATATATACTCTTTAACCATGGTACATCTTGACATTTTTAGGATTCCTCCATGATGATATCCAACTAGGATTCCATAGACAAATCATGATGACAATCCACCTAGTGATAAGGCTTCAGTGCATGGACCTTTGTAGGAGGTGGTATATCTGATTTGTTTTCCAGTCTTACCTATACCTGTTGATAAGTAGGTTTCTCCAAAATTACCAACATATTATGTACACAAGTGAGAAAATTTTATGAGTTCCAGAGATTGATACCCCTATGTTTTTGGTGAAATCCATACCCCTAGGCATTAGAGGAATGGATTGAGCTTGTTGAATGAGTTTTCCAACATTATATGAACCCAATTGATTAGATGGTTGTCCTATCAGTGATCCTTATCCATGGATCCAAAGGGTGATGGTTGTGTTTTTTTGACTCAGACACATTACAAGGATACTCTATCTTGGATAGAGTTTGATCATACCTTTTAAGAGGTGTTCTCCAAAGCTACATTGTAGGAAGCATGCATCCATGAGATTTTTGAGCTCCACAGGTTATCTTGACCATTATAGAGTATTAATTGAGGTTACTTAACCCCTAGAAATACTCCATGTATATTGTTTTGAAGCATAATTTCAATATCAAACCTTCGATCATGTAATTCAAAAAAAATCTGATATAGTGTGGTGTCACTTTTAATTCCTTCTCATTCTGCAGTGTAAGAGCATACCTTGGTTGTGGATATATTTTTTCATTATAAGACACTGATAGTTGGTTTTGGTAATGGTCTTGCTGAAGATGATAATTAGGAAATTGGTAGTCAACAATATACTCATGGGTCCATGAGTGTAAGGCATTTTTTGATATAGTCTCAAGATAGAGGGCTTGAAGTTCAGGGCTATCAAGATGGTTATAGTCATTCGAGCGACATGAGATGATAATTTTTAAATGGATGAGGACATATTGTGTGGTATTTTATGACCTCTCATGTATATTATATGGATTCATTAAATATAACACCTAGGTAAAGACAATTGTCAGAGTAGGGAGGTCATCATGGTGGAAGGCATGAAAGGGGAGTTGGGAGAGTAGTGGGATATGGTTGAGGTTTTGAAATGTTTCCACCCCCCAGGTGGTCCATGCCAGGTTTAGGGAGATGGTGGTTAGGGATGAGGGTAGATATAGGTCATGTATTTTTATGACCCTAAGGCTATAGGGTGGATTAGAGGTATGATCTATGTCTTCTCTACTTTAACTGTAGTATTGATAGACATAGGTGCAATCCACTCTTGAATTTCTACATCTATTATTAAATATCTAGATATTCCAATAGAGACTTTGGTTTTACCCTTATATTTAGAGAATACCACTAGGGGAGATTCAATGATCACACACTTATGTCAATAGTGTGACCCAACCCTTACAAGAGAGAGAATCTTATGGGATCTTTTTATGGATGTGATGAGGCCTTATGAAGTTATTCTAGGTATGGATTGTCTTTTCAATGTTTTTGCATATATTGAATATTTTAGTCAGAGGATGTGGTGTATATGAGTTAATGGGATGATTTTTTCCTTCATTGGTGAGAAATAAGTATAGTCAGACCAATATGTTCTCATACACATGTGGATATAACTATTCACTCATCAATTGGCTAGTATTACCCTTGGATTAGTTGATGTTATGAGATTCTAGTTTTCGATAGCTATGGAAGAGTGTGGTGATGTATTTCCTAAGGATGTGACATGGTTACCTCCCTGCCTAGAGATAAAATTATTCATATACTTTTAACCAAGGACTAACCTAATATATTTACGATATTTGAGATCTAAATGTGTAGTTAGAGGATTTTCAGAGTAAGGTATTTTTTAGACCTAGTGTGTTCCCTGGGTAGCCCCATTTTTGTTCATTAAGATGGTAGATGAGAGCTTGAGGTTATATTTGTATGATCATCATCTAAATCAGATGACTACCAAGAATAAGTATACACTTTTTAAGATTTATGACCTCTTCAACTAGTTGAATGGGATGAGGTGATTCTCAAAGATTGACCTCAGGCCAAGCTGTCAACAACTTTGAGTTTGGGACAAACAACATTCCAATATCACTAGAGTCACTAAAAATACTTGGTTATTACCTTTGGCTTGATGAAAACACCATAAGTGTTTATGGTACTTATGAATTAGATCGATCATCCTTTCTTGGACCGGTTTTTGGTAGTCCTCATCGATGAAATACTTGTGTACTCAATGTTTGAGGAGGAGCACAAAGGGAATTTGAGGATGGTCCTAGACATACTCTGAGAGTAGAAGATTTATGGGAATCTCTTAAAGTTCATATTATTATTTTGAGAGGTCTACATTATGGGACATGATATCTTAGAAGAGGGTGCATTATTGGACCCATAAAAGGTTGAGGTAGTGATAGCTTGGGATCCACCCAAGAAAATGATTGAGGTGTAGAGATTACTTAGGTTAATATGACAATATTATATATTTATGCTTTATTTATCTAGTATTTCATCACCCTTTAATTTTTTTACTCAAATGGGTAAGCCTTTCATGTGGAAAGAGAAGTTCGAGTAGGATTTTCAAGAGTTGTGACAAAGTTTGATGAGTTCCCCCATAATGAGACATCCTTAGGAGGGTGTTGATTATGCAGTGTTCTAAAATGACTTTTAAACTGATATTGGATGTGTCATGATTTATAGGTTGGTGGTGATTTCATAAAGGTCATGATAGTTGAGACCCCATGAGTAGAACTATGTGAGATATGACCCAGATCTAGAAACAATGGTCTTCACCCTAAAGATGTGGAAACACTACCATATGGGTGAGTGGCTTATCATCTATTATGACTATAAGAGTCTCAAAAAAATATTTTTCAAGAAATATATTAAATTGGGATAGAGTCAGTGGCTATAGTACCTCAAATATTATGACTTTGAGATAATATATACTTATGGTAAGGGGGACATGGTGGCATATACTATCAGCAGGTGATTTTATTTGTAGTTGTTGAGAAAGGAATTAGAGTAGTTTTACTCACTGATGTTTTCTTTTATGTATGAAGATAATATACCTTTCCTCCAGTCAATGGTTATTACCCCTTCACTTCTTCATCATGTTAGGTAGGATTAGCCTAGAGATATATATTGTGAATCCTTTCATGATCAGATATCCATTGGACATACTCCTGATAGATTTTCTAAAGGTGGGGAGAAGATCAACCTTTTTCAAGGATAGAACATGGTACTAGTGATGTAAAGGGAAGAGGTAGTGAGGGATTTTAATACACCCCCATAGTTATATATCCAGGAGAGGTAAATATGTACAAGGACCTTCAGTGTTAGTTATGGTGTCCAGGGATGAATAAGTGCATATTTTTATTTTTCTATCAATTCCTAACTTGTATATAGGTGAAGGATGAGAATCAGGTTATAGTATGTTTAGATCAATATCTTGAGATTCTAAAGTGGAAGTGGGATGGGGTCACTAAAAATTTATCACAGGGCCTCCACAATCAACTAGAGGCAATGATGCTATCTGGGTGATCAATTGATGACACACCAAGTCATCACAATTCCTATCCATCTGAGAGAAAAGTTTAATAGAGATATTGGGATGCATTTATTTGTATAATATATTCAAAATCCATGGATTTCCCTTGATGATTATTTTAGACCATCATGCTTTCTTCACATCATGATTATAGAGAGGGTTATGGGAGGCCTTTGGGACTTCGGTTGTGAATGGTGTTTCACCCCTAGACAAACAGCTAGACAGAGTAGACTATTCAGGTTCTGGAGGACATGTTTCTAACTTAAATGTTGGATTTCAACCATAGTTGGGTGGATTATCTACCCTTGTTGTATTTTGTGTATAACAACAATTACCACTCCACTATCGGTATGGTTCCACTTGAGGCCTTTTATGGGAGACCCTTGTGGTCACAATTATGCTAGAATAATATTGGGGAGTCAACACTCATGGGACTAGAGTTGGTGTGAGTGATGAAAGAGAATTTATAGATCATCTAGGAGTTGATGTGGACTACACAATTCCCTCATAATTCTTATGAAGACTAATGAAATAGGCCTTTATAGTTTGATTAGGTATATTATATTTTCCTTTAGATATCACCTCAATGAGGATTGTAGAGATTTGGATGGGGTGGCATGTTATTTTGAGGTTCATTGGACTTTTCTAGATACTATGTGGGGTTGTTGAGTAGAAATAACCCTTATCCCTTCTACCATAGTTATAACAGACACACAATGTCATTCACATTTTGTAGTTGAGGAGGTATGTTTACAACACATCACATGTTATCGACTGGGTGAGTTTCCCTTTGAGGATGGAGATAACTTTGTAGAGTACATAGTATAGATTGAGGATTTATAGTAGAAATTACTTCATGGTTGAATTATTACCTTGGTGCATGTACCATGGTATCAAAACAATCATCAGGAGAGAACCTGAGAGTGAGAATACCCAATACAAGCTCAGTACCCTCACCCGTTTTAGTAGGTTTTTACTTTTAGGGATAAAAAGACCTGAGGTGGGGATAATTCATGATATTTTTTTCATTGTAAGACTTTTAAATATTTTAGAGAATATTTTTAGAGCCATGTGTGAATCCAATGTGGAATTATCAGGCCTAATGTTCCTCAATGTTGATATAATAGAAATAATAAATATATTATATCACACATGAGAAAATTTTCTAAAATAATGGAATACCACTGAATGGTGTTACTGATGAGAAATATAATACCTTTATTAAATCTATAATGTGGGTTTTAACCTAGGTTAAATATAATCCATGTAAACATTGGGTGTTTTTTAAGAGAAGTCATGGATGGAATAATAATTAAATTAATTAATTGGTAATTAAATTGGCCAAAACCGAACCCCTCTCAATCTAAACATGGTTATGGAAAAAACCTAGGGTTAGAAACATAACCATATGGACTTGTATATTACTATGGGAGAGAGTTTGGAAAATAAAAATGGGATCTTGGATTAGTGATAAAATTTCCAAGAAGTTTTTTTCACCGATGAAGTTCTTAGATCTCACTAACAATGATGAAAAAAGATTCATTATTCATCACTGATCGATCCAATTCTGTGGTAGAGATTTTTTTTATGGATTAATCCCCATTGTGATTCTCTATTATCAAACACATTTTAATCCCTTTAGCATATTAATTTTTGGGTCAATGCTTTTATTTATAGTTGATATTTATCTTCCTAGAATTGATAATTGATAATGTATTATTGATCATCATTTAATCTTATAAAATTGTTGTTTTCTATACCAATGGATCTAGGAAAATACTAAAAATGGATGACATCTATTCCAAAATATTGGGTTGTGTGATTTTCTCCCCTTGTTCTTCAACCAATTAGATTTGGTATTTCATTTGGCTAGTGGTTCAATAATACCCAAAAAATGATCATTGCATAATTTATAATTGGAATAAAAAAAATATTTAAATGGGTTTTTATTTGGTATTGATGGTAGGATCATGGTGAGATAATGATGACATAATATTAGAGAATGAATCAGGCGTGATTCTTTTTTGGGTTATTGATTCAGCAGCCCGATGTGGTGGTAAGAATTTCCAGAGCGGATGAGCAGCTAGAATCTAGCCACCCATGACATGTCAGGCACGATCTAACCTAAATTTGATGTATATGGGTGTGAGTCATGGATGAATTGGTGGAAATATAGGCATGAACAAGATGAATATAATTTATAGTAATTTCAATTAAATTATGAGTTACACATTATATAGTTTGTATGGACACACGCCCTGTGGACCCCTTTGTTGAGAAAGTGTTGTTTCAAAAATACTCTGTATTTTTATGATGATTTGGATGTTCACAAATACCCTTATTTGTTATTCTAATGATTTTACTTTGAGTATATTTCAATAAATTAATATTATTTAATTCTCTATTTTGAAAAAATATTTAAGCATTTTAATATTCATGGACTATTTGTTAGCGTGTTATGGAAATACTGTTCGTACTCAATGTGTATGGAAATCACTTTAGCGTGTTCTGGAAACCCTGTTCATACCCTATGTTGAGGATCATAGCGTAAGGATGAAATCTGTCACTTATGGGTTATCAGAAAAGTATGGTTAAACAACCATACATTTTCAGAAAAGTATGGAAGAAAGAACCCTACATTTGGAAGGAACCTTACATTTGTAATATCAGAAAAGTATGGAAGAAGTATCCTATGTTAGTATGGAAAGTCATGTTTTTTTCTCAAAAGTATGGTTTATCAACCTTACTTTTGTAGACAACCTTACGTTGGATTATTTACCTTTCATTTTGATGTTGATGGATTATGTATTGTTCGTTTGAGAGTTGAAGAGAAAAGTATGGATGATAAACCTTATGTTGTGAACCTTACGTTTAGAGAATATATGAAATGCAGTTCAACCCTATGTTTGGTGTCAAAGTATTTAAATTATGACTTTATTAAAGCAACGATATTTATGCTGATTATTAGGCTGATTTAAAGCTATATTTAAAGCCCGAATCTAAACCATGTCTTTGACTGATTCAAAGATGTTTATTAATGATTAAAAGGATCGATTTAAGAGGATATTTTCATGGATAATTTTAAGGGGAGTTACAACTGCTCTGGTTATTAAAATATTTTAATATCGCGATTCTAAAGGCAACTTTTGTGGATCTAAATTTAAAATGAGAATTCTTGTCTTTATTCTATATATACCTGTATTATTTTGTATTGAATATATAGAGGTGAATAATTGAAATGAAGAAAAATATATATCAAGATCTTTAGTTTTTCACTACTAAAGATTACAGAGACAATCAAGACTTACAGATCTTCTGTTACAAAGAGAGACAAAGCCCTGTTTTCTGAATAAAAAGAAAATCGATTGAAGATTCATCGATTCTACATCGAATATCTTTTGTGAATCGACTACTGTTAAAGTTGCGAATTAAATTTCAAGATCTATTGCAACCAGATCGACTTATAACTACTCTTTACCTGAATAACATCATTTATGAAATCAATGACCCATCAACTGTCAATTGCGTGCTGTTGAAATTATGAAGAACAACTGGAAAGTATTTCAAAGATCAAATACTCTTTTACTTTAAGCGACTGGATTCTCGTACTAAGCTGTGTGTTTGGTTCTGTGTATGAACTAAAAGGCTCTATTTTTCCTTAAAGTTGTAAAGGTGTCAACTTACTGCACTTAGTTGTGGAACAGTATGTTGATAAGAGGACCAGATAGTGAAAATCACCAAGCTCGCGGAGTAGAGTGTTGGTGGAGTGGACTAGGGGCCTTCTGTTCCACGAACCACACTTACATCATTTGTCCTTTTCTATTTATTTTACACAGCTTAATATTTCTAATAAAGTTGAAAGGACAGATCACGATCTTGAAAATAAATGTTAAAAGACACAATTCACCCCCCTCTTGTGTATATTTGGTATAACCCGATCCAACAATTGGTATCAAAGGAGGAGCTTTTGTGAAAGTTGTAACAAGCTGAAAGTTTTTGAATTATATAAAGAAATGGCTGATACACGAGAGGGTATGTCAATAGTTTGAGATCCCAAATTCATTGGTAAAAATTATGGATGCTGGAAATCAAGGATGATCATTTATTTAAAGAACCTTGGATACATAGTCTACTCGAAAATTATAACTCTCTATGTGATTCCAGAGAAACTTGAAACATGGAGTGCAGATACAGAAGGAGTGTACAAAAAAAAACTAGAAATCTATGAATGCTATCATCTGTGGTCTTGGACCATATGAATTCAATAGAGTATCTCAGTTCCCGACGACTTATGAAATGTGGTAGACAATTGCAGTTGCTTATGAAGGAACTGAAAATGTCAGGCAGATGAGGTATGCTACTATAAAATAAAATTTGATACATTCCAGATGTTTGAAGTATAAAGCATCACCCAAATGGATGGATGTTTGACAAAGATTGTCAACAATATCACTAACTTGGGAGATCTGATCAAATAATCTGATCAAGCCCTAAAAGTATTAAGTGTACTACCACCAAGATGGAATGGTATTTCTATTGCTATCAAACAATCTGCACCTGTAAAAGATTTAACAATGAGAGAGTTAATTGGAACTCTAATGATGTATGAGGCTGAGATGCAGGATAAAGAAAATGAGAATAAGTTTCTGATCAAGAGAGAAGACACTGCCTTAAAGGTATCATCTCAAAGAAAAAGTAGAAATCTGAGGAAAAATGAAATAAAGGTGAAATCAGAAAGTTCGGATACATCCAATTCAGATGCAAAACTGGCTCAGATAGCCAGAAAATTCAATAAGTTTTATCGAAAGAAAAAAGGTTTTAGAAAGTCTTTTAAAAAGGATGAGAAGGAATTCAGATGTTATGAGTGCAATAAATTTTATTATTTCAGATATGACTATCCACAATTAAATGAAGAAAAGAAAAAGAAATTCTTCAAGAGAAATGACTATGAGAAAAAATAAAAGAAGGAAATGAAAGCTATATGAAGTGTTTCTGAAGACTCCAGCATATCATCAAAGTCTTACTTGGAAAAATAAGAATCAAATCTGAAAGTAAACATGTGATTTATGGTAGAAGATGATGAGGTACAATCCTAATACTCATCTAATTCATATTCTAGTTCTAGATGTTCAAATAATAAACTTATAGCCTACTGTAATATGCTGGAAGAAAAATATGAATCTTTATTTAAGAAACAAAAGTCTTTAAAGAATATTCATAATTCTATTTTAGGATAGAGAGATACTCTGATAAAACAACATCAGAAATTACTGGAAAAATATAACTTAATTAACACTAACTACACAGATAATGAAATTAAAATAAGAACACCACAAAAATAAGTAGAAACATATAAAAGTGCAGATCTTATTTTTACAAAAGGAGAAAATACACTAAATGAATACTTGAAAAAATGTGATTAAAAAGGAAAGATATGGAATAGGCAGTAAAGGTGAAAAACCTAAACTATATAAAAATTACTTTGTTCCAAGTACTAGAAAAGTAATCTATAATTATTATGGAACATGAGGAAACATATCTAAAAGTCATTATTTAAGAAAACAAAAAATAAGTGGGATTAAGAAAGCCTTTGTTGGAAGCAGTTTATATGATTCTTTTGATTATATAAAAACAAATCAAGTCTGGATTCCCAAATCTCTTCTAACTAACACTACTAGACACAACAAAATATGGGCACAAAAAAAATCATTGTTTAAATACCATTGTAGGAAGCAGGTCATAGATGCCAAACTGAAATATGGTATATGGACAATGGATGCTCTAGGCATATGATTGGAAAATCATCAAATTTCAAAACTCTACCTCAAAAGGATGGTGGTCTAGTCACATTTGGTGACAATGCCAAAGGAAAGATTATCGGCATCAGAACAGTTGGAGATCTAGAAGAAGTCTCAATAAATAAAGTACTCTATGTACAAGGATTGAAACACAACCTGATAAGTATCTCTCAACTCTACGATGATGGTTATTTTGTTGTTTTTTTAATAACTGTTGTTCTATTTTTAAAGATAAATTGATTAAATTTAGAGCACCAAGAATTGATAATGTTTATACCCTAGATCTAAATTCCCTGTGTAAAAAAAAATTAAAATGCCTAACTACTAAAATAAATGAATCTTGGATTTGGTATAGAAGAATATGACATTGTAATATATATGATTTACATAAGTTATCTAAGAAACAATTAGTTTTTGGTTTTTCTAGTCTCAAATTTGAAAGTGATAGATTCTGTGATGCATGTCAACTTGGAAAACAACACAAATCATCCTTCAAATCTGTTAACAAAATTGCCACATCTAAACCTCTAGAACTTATCCATATGGATTTGTTTGGACATTAAAGAATATAAAGCTTAGCTGGTAAATTATATGTATATGTTTTAGTTGATAACTATTCTATATTTACTTGTATTTATTTTCAAAAATATAAAAATGAAGCTTTTACTATATTTTAATGTTTTTGAAAATCTGTTCAAAATGAAAAAGATTCAAAAATAATTTCATTAAGAAGTGATCATGGTGGAGAGTTTGAGAATCTAGAATTTAATTCCTCCTGCTCAAATATGGGTATAAACACACCTTCTATGCACCAAAAACACCTCAAATTCAAGAAGAAATAGGACTATTCAAGAAATGGTTAGGACTATGCTAATTGAATACAGTCTTCCTACCTATTTCTGGATAGAAGTTGTAAGCACAACCTTTTATATAATGAAAAGTGTTTTAATCAGACCAATTTTCAAAAAGACACCCTATGAACTCTGGAATAATAGAAAACCTAAATTAAATTACTTTAAAGTTTTTGGATGCAAGGTTTACACCTTAAACACCAAGGAAAATCTTGGTATGTTTGATCCAAAATTTGATGAAGGAATTTTCTTAGGATATTCTACTACTTCCAAATCTTATAGAATTGTTTTTATAAAAAGTCAAGGATTTTTGAAGAATCAGTTCATGTGAAATTTGATGAATCTGATCCCTTTGAGAAAAGGAAATACTAAATTGATGAATCTGACTCTAATGATAACATGAGACTTGATATCTTAAAAGATGATTTTGAAAAATACATAAATGAAATTCAGTCCAGTTCAGAAGAACATGATAGTGAAGAACCTAATAGTGTACTACCTAGACAATCTAGAACCCTAAAGAATCACCCTTTAGAAACTGTTATAGGATACCTAGACACTGGAATAAAAACTAGAAGAAATTTAGGAAATCCTATTGAATTCTCTGTCTTTCTATCCCAATTAGAACCTAAGACATTAGAAGAATCCTTAGTTGATGAAAGCTGGATGATAGCAATCCAAGAAGAACTAAACCAATTCAAGATAAATGAAGTATGTAATTTAGTTGAAATACCTCAAAAATATCCAGTTATAGGAACCAAATGGATATTTAGAAATAAACAAGATAATCAAGTAATAATAACTAGAAATAAATCAAGACTTGTAGCTAAAGGTTATAATCAGGAAGAAGGTATAGATTATGATGATACCTTTTCTCCTGTATCTAGATTTTAAGCCATTAGGATACTTTTAGCCTATTCATCTCATATGAAATTTAAATTATTTCAGATGAATGTTAAGTATACTTTTTTAATTGGTTACTTATTGGAGGAAGTTTATGTTGAGAGACCTCCAGGTTTTGAAAATTCAAAAAAACCAGATTCTGTTTTTAAACTTACTAATTCTCTTTATGGCCTTATGCAAGAACCTAGATCTTGGTATTAAAGATTAAGTTATTTTCTATTAGAAAACAATTTTACTGTTGGAATGGAAGATCCAACACTTTTTAAGAGAACTGTAGATTCTAATATTTTACTGGTTTAAATTTATGTTGATGATATAATTTTTGGTTCAACAAACAAAAATATTTATCATGAGTTTTTAAATTTAATGAAAAAATAATTTGAAATTAGTATGATGGGAGAATTAAATTTCTTTTTAGGACTTCAAATTTATCAAAAAGATTTTGTAAATGTTTTGAATCAAAGAAAATACATTACTAATTTACTTAAGAAATTTGTACTTAAAAACAGCAAGACAAATGCAACTCCTTTGTGTACTAATATAAAACTTGACATGGGTGAAACTAGAAAATCACTTGACAACAAGTTATATAGAGGTAAGATTGGCAGTTTATTATATCTTACTACTAGCAAACCAGATATAATGTACTTAGTATTTCTTTGTGATATATTTCAATCTGATCCAAAATAATCTAATTTAAGTGTTGTCAAAAGAATATTTAGATATTTAAAGGAAACCATTTTTCAATCTATTCTCTATCCAAAAAATTCTGATTTTAATTTAATTTCATATTTAAATGCATACTTAAGAAGTTTTATATTAGATAGAAAAATCACATCAGTGACTTCTCACTTTTTAGGAAAATCCTTAGAGTCATAGTCTAGTAAGAAACAACACTTAGTTGCTCTGTCAATAGCTGAAGCAAAATATGTATCTGCTGGCAGTTGCTGTGCACAAGTTTTGTGGATGAAAAACACTCTTATGGATTTGGGAATAAATTGTAATAATACAAATATTTTATGTGATAATACTTGTGCCATAAATATTTCTAAAAACCCTATTAATCATTCTAGAACTAATAATATTGATATCATACATCACTTTCTAATAGATCATGTTCTTAAAAAGGATTTATTCTTAGAATTTGTAAGCACTGAAATTCAATTTGCTGATATTTTTACTCAACCAATTCCCACTGCAGTTTTTGATTTTATTAAGAGGGAGCTAGATTTATTTATTTTTAAATGAATTTATTTTTAATTTTAATTTAATTTCTTTTGTCTTTATTAATTTAAAAATTTCGTCAGTTCTGTTTTAAAATTTTTCCATGTAAGTTTTTACTTTAAAATAATGTAATAATTACTATGTACATAATGATCCGGAAATCAAGAATGTTAGAAATCGTTTCCTATTCCAAAACCATTCATTTTCTAAAAACCCTTCGAAACCTCAAGAACTTATACCGCTCTTCTCTATCCACACCCGAACCTTTGAAACCCTAGATTTTTCAAACCTTCAGAAATTTGTGACAATAATGACCAAAATAAAAAGGACTGATGAGCCAAAAACCAACAACACAAAGAGGCAATGCTTGGTAAGATGAAAATTTTTTCAAGGAAAGGTGATCGATCTAGAATGGTTATACCAGACGAATCTAATGCTTAGCAAGCTCAAGAATTTCAGAAACTCGAGCAAACCTTCAATGGGGACTATAAAAAATTTATATATGAGGTATAACTTCGTCAATTTTTTAAATTAGTTCATTTTAGTCTGGTAGAAGATAAAGATTAAATAATAGCTAAGATCGAGGATAGAGATTTTTCTATTTCGTCTGGAGAGATATCCAAAATTCTTCACTTCCCTCATGAGGGAGTTTTCCACTTTGATTTAAAAAATATTGGTGATAATGTCCATAAGTCGGAGGATATTATGTCTTTTCCGTTTGGCTCTTCATATATAAGGAATATGTTAGTGAATGATCTAGAGCATAACTAGAATATTTTAGTTAAATTTGTGCAAATAGGTATTGCACTGAGAATTTCCGAGATGGAGAAAATATTGTACCCTGATATGTACATAATGTTTCTGTTTATGCGTGATATAAAGTTTAATTTTCCAATATTTATGATCAGATATCTCAACTACTACTGCCAAACAGAAGCGAGGATGACCTTATATCCCTTTGGAAGGTTCATTTCAAAGATATTATTTAAGACATATATGATAAGGCTGCTAGATGCCCGGGTGAAATGTCACCATAACAACCTTTTTAATGCTGGCACACTAAGGAAGATTGGTTTCTTTTGGAGCACAATAAAAGGAAAACTCATGCTTGTTGGAGCAGAAGAAGAACAAGAAAGTGCTCAGAAACTACCTACAAAATCAAAAAAAGGAGTATTTGAATTAATAATTAGTGGAGTATCAAGGAGAATATGGTTTGAGACAGTTGATACACCTACTGATGAGGAAATTCAAGAAGAACATCAGAGGAAAAAGTCAAGAGTAACTCAAGCTAATGAAGAACTTGTTAAATCAAATATTGGAACAAATGAACCTCTTCTAAGATATATCTTTATTAGAGAATCTTCAGTACAACAAGTTGATCAACCAAAAATTTCTCAGATTAAGGTGCCTCCCCAAGTAGAAAAATAAATTGTGCATCCAACTGTTGAAAAGCCTGGAGAAGTTGAAGTGGCTAGATCTGAAAATGTACAGTCTATTGAAATTGTCCAAGAAGAATTAGCTCATGAGGAACATATATTAGAGGAACATGTTTTGGAGGAAATCATTGAAGAAGATGCTCAGTATGTGCAAGAATATAACCCATAAGAGAACCCTTTTGAAATTCACACTGAAATTATTGGTGAATATTTTTCTATGGATGAGTGCGGAAAGGGCTCGAAGGAAAAATTAGTGGAGAAACTAGTACAGAAGAATGATGAGGAAAATTAAAATGCTGAATCCCTTACTCTAGCACTGATAAATCTAGTGGAAACTCAGATTGAGAATCAATCCCAAGGTGCATTTGATTCTAATAATGATTATGTGGAGGAATTGATCCGAAAATTTAATAAAGTTCAATCTGAAAATTATTCTTAAAGAAGAGAATTAGAAAAGGAGAATCTGAAATTTCAGAGACTAAAATCAAGTTTTATTTCTAAGTAAGAAGTTGAAAATTTGAAGAAGGAAATGTTATCTGAAGTTTCAAATGTAAAATCTGAAATAGTGATGAAGTCAGATTTACTAGAGTTTAAATCTTTCATAGAGAAACAATTTTTAGCTGTCAGAAATCATGAATCTAGTACATCAGGTACTTCACCTGATCTGATCAGAAGATTTCAGGAAATTACATAAGCTATGAGCAATATGAATATCAGACTACAGGATCTTCAATGCAGTAGTTCTCCTTTATCTGTGTTTTTGGACAATAAGAAGATTCTTATTGACCATATGAATTCAAATGAACCTGGAATTAGAGTTTTGATGAATCAGTTCATTGATAAGTTAACTCTTTTTATGGAAGAGGAAGAAAGGTTACATGATTTTTTCAGAGTCAATTTGATTGAAGACATTAATTTAACTCAAGAAGGATGAGATCTCATAGTCCAGTTAGGCGATGGACTGATTAAAAGGTTGAGACTACAACTATCAGAGCTCAAGGAAATCGTTGAGAGGTGCTGAAACTCATTTCCCAAGCCTTTATAGCCCAAACTTGATTCTCATTTTCATTAATGTACTAGTAATAATGTTTTCCATAATATATATTTGATTCATATGTTTATGTGTCATTAATTTGTTTTACTGTACTGTCTCTGTTCGAATTCCATTAATATAGATTCAAATATTGTTAACTAGTTTACCATAGCATTTAATTAAGTTCAGTGATACATTAAAATGTGTTATATTCCTTATTCTATCATTATTTTGGATATCACAAAAAGGGGGAGAAATATGGATAAACACAACATATTTTTTTGGGATAATTATTTGTTTATAAAGGAGGATATATTATTTTACTTTCTAAAGAGGGAGAAAATGTAAAAATTAAAAAATAATTTTGTTAAAATACAATATTTTTTTTATCTTTGAAAAATTATAATTTATATACAATTAATTTTGTAAGATAATTTTGTTGGTTATTTCATGGGTTTTGTGATCATCAAAATTGGGGATATTGTGGATAAAGTGTTGTTTTCAACAATACTATGTCTTTTTATGATGATTTTGATGTTCAGAAATACCCTTATTTGTTATTCTAATTATTTTACTTTGATTATATTTCAAGAAATTAATATTATTTATTTCTCTATTTTGAAATAATATTTAAGTGTTTTAATCCGTGTGGAATATTTTTTAGCGTGTTCTGGAAACACTGTTCATACTCAATGTGTTCAGAAATCATTTTAGTGTGTTCTGGAAACACTGTTCATACCCCACATTGAGGAGCATAGTGTAAGGATAAAAACTGTCACTTACAGGTTATTAGAAAAGTATGGTTAAGCAACCATATATTGTTAGAAAAGTATGGATGAAGAATCCTACGTTAATATGGAACGTAATGTTTGTTTCTCAAAAGTATGGTTCATCAACCTTAATTTTATAAACAACCTTACATTGGATCATTTTCCTTTTGTTTTGAAGATAATGGATTATGTATTGTTCGTTTGAGAGATGAAGAGAAAAGTATGGATGATCAAACTTAAATTTGAGATCAACCTTATGTTTGTTATCATACTTACATTGTGAACCTTACGTTCAGAGAATATATGCAATGCAGTTCAACCCTACGTTTGGCGTCAGAGATTTAAATTACGACTTTATTAAAGTAATGGTCTTTATGCTGATTATTAGGTTGATTTAAAGATAGATTTAAAGCCCAAATCTAAAGCACGTATTTGACTGATTCAAAGTTATTTCTTAATTATTCAAAGGATCAATTTAAGAGGAGATTTTCATGGCAAAATTTAAGGGGAGTTATGATTACTCTGGTTATTAAAATATTTGAATATCGCGATTCTAAAGGTGAATTTTGTGGATATAAATTTAAAAGGAGAAAACTTGTCTTTATTATATATATACCTATATTATATTTTATTGCAGATATAGAGTCAAATCATTGAAAAGAAGAAAAATATATATCAAGATTTTGAGTTTTTCACTCCTAAAGTTTACAGAGACAATCGAGACTTATAGATCTTCTGTTACGAAGAGAGAAAAAGACCTATTTTCTAAAGAAAAAGAAAATTTATTGAAGATTCATTGATTCTACATCAAATATCTTTTGTGAATTGAATAATGTTAAAGTTGCGAATTAAATTTCAAGATCTACTATAACCAGATCAACTCAGAACTACTATTTACCTGAATAACATCATTTATGAAATCAACAATCTATCAACTGCCAATTGTGTGATGTTGCAATTATGAAGAACAACTGGAAAGTATTTCAAAGATCAAATACTCTTTTACTTTGAGTGACCGACTACTTTTACTAAGCTGTGTGTTTGGTTCTGTGTATGAACAGAAGGCACTATTTTTCCTGAAAGTTGTAGAGGTGTCAACTGCCCGCACTCAGTTGTGGAACGATCTGTTGATAAGAGTACTAGATAGTGAAAATCACCAAGCTTGTGGAATAGAGCATTGGTGGAGTGGGCTAGGGGCCTTATGTTCTCCGAACCACTACACATCATGCGTCATTTTCTATTTATTTTTCACTACTTAATATTTATGATATAGTTTAAAGGATAGATCATGATATTTCAAAGAAATTGTAAAAGACACAATTCACCCCCTCTTGTGTATATTTGGTATAACCCGATCCAACACCCTTGGCATGATGGCTAGAGTTAGGTGAAAAGATAAATATCACTTTCCATGTGTCTTGAACACATGACAAGTGACCTGATACTGGTGACCCAAAGTGTACCCATAGGTACTCATGGATGGACATGACCATGAACATGGGCATAGATAGGTACACATGCACGACTTGGCTACTCAGGTACGACTAGATTTCTTAGACAGAAACTAGTACATGGGCACGACTTGTGTATATTGACATGAACAAAGCACATGAGAATGACTAAAGTACATGAGCATATGATAGAGTATATAGGCATGGTATTTCAGACACATACATAGGTTGGATGAAATAGGTGTACCCAAACTACCCAAGACACACCATGTATTCCCTATACAAGCAATGTAATTATTCTAGGGTAAGTTTAAGTCCTTATTATCTTTATTTTAGACCAGTATCTATAGGTTTCATTCCCTTAATCTAACTCTATTAGGGTATAGTAAGGCATATCATCTTGGGCATAGGATGAGTGATTCCATATATGGGTTAGTCTTGGATAGAGTTAATCACCCCCCTGTGTGGACTAGGGTGTGATGATCTACCATTCATCCTTAGGCCATGTCAAGTATTCCCCTACCAACATCTAAGGCATGTGATCCATATCCTAGAGGGTTAATAAAGATAGTTTTAGGTATCCTACATAATCCCTGGGTGTGATCCTCTATTTGTGTATAGAATATTCTAAGTTCTAGCATGTTCTTATTCTTAGCAAGGCCTGAAAGGCATGACCTCTCAGATTAGTTCTATAAGGCCCCAGCCTTAAACCTTACTTAATATTGAATTAAATGAATAATTCACATTGAGGATCTTTTCAGGTTTATATTTTTAGATAATTAGGACATAACTATTACATCTCAAAAGATTACAAAGTAGACACTTCTACTAGGTCTCCATAAATAAAAAAAACTCTTAAAAGAAACATGTCTAGTTCCATGTTTTAGATAGCATGTATTTCCTTGATCCCATCCTTGACCCTATTCATCTTTAAGGCCAGTGTAAAACATTTCAAAAACTTGGGATGAGCATAAAAAGCTCAGTAAGGGATATAAAAATACGGAAAGGAAACATGATTACATGTATACATAAGAATCAATTAAATCATACTTTACTCATAAAACATAAGCACTTTAACATACCTCATCAAATCATGAATAAAACATAGAAATCAAAAGGCATAAAGGTAACTTGAGGCATTCATAACATTCTTACGTAGGGAGTAACCCTCTTGGTTACATTTGGAATACCCATCATAGTATATTCCCTAAATATCTTCAGAGAAACCTTAACGTTTAACTCCTTCGTGTTACCCAATGAATTGGAGAGCTATATCGGGCTCACCCACCCTTAGTTTATCACGGAACCACCCGTCTTCATAACAATTCCCAATAACCATAACACAATCATATAAAACATGCATAAAGGAAGCATAACATTTCCACATTTCAGTCACAAGATATCAATACAACACATTGATATAATAAAAACATTATGAAAACCATTTTCAATACCAAGATAAATGAAAATTAAAACATGGTATTTATTTTTCATTTTAAAAAAAATTATGGCTTGTAGAGGAAGCTGAAACTCAAATAATGGTCACGACGGTGGAGAAGTCATTGTCGCCGCATACGTACGACAAAAAAACAATCCCTATTGTCGTTTAGTAAACGCTTCATATAAAAAGATTCCTTTTGAATAAATGTAAAAGTCAAATGGGTTTATACACCGTATAAAAGAAAGTTCTATATAAAACAATATATGCCTCAATGAAAGGAGATTGAGACGAAGTCCCATACCAAGACTGTATCCTTGGATTAAGGATAAATCAATTACATAATTATGTGTGACAAATGAATACACCATATATAAGTGGATATTAAGTGTAAAACAATCATAGGTTATTCACACATATTCATAGAACGACATATTCAAGGAGTACAAGTTTATCTCAAAGAATCAAAATTGGGTTAAGAAGTTCCCTGGCAAAAATTTGACAGCCTAACGGCGTCACTTCAAAATTCAGAAAATGAGTCGATGAGAGATAAAAAGGGTATCACATCACTTGGACATAAAATTTACATCAATAAGGATATATAAGAACATATCCCAACATAATAGTATTTGAATTAAAAGACATAACAAAAGAAGTCTTTTAAAAAGAGGAGGGTGAAAGGTTCCCTTACCGACTTGGGTAACTTTCGAAACGTACACCCCATTAAAGAAGGGTCATACAATGAATATATAAATAACCATAAATGAAATTATATTACACAAAGAGTATAATAATGGGAAGTACATACACAACTCAAAGGAAATGGTGGCAAATGTAGCATAAATCTCACGGGAATAAAAGTGAGATGAAAAATCCCTTACGAAAACTCGGCAGCCTAACAATGCCACTTAAAACTTCCAAAAATGGATTGATGAGCTTAAATAGGGTATCTCATCATATTAAAATAAAATTTAAAGCAAGAGGAATATAAAATAACATACCCCATCATAAAAAAGAGGAGATTAAAAGAAGTGACATAAAGGAGAGTACTTAAAAATAAAGAGAGAGGTTAGATCTCTTACGAAAATTCGGCAGCCTAATGGCGCCACGCAAAACTTCCAAAATGGATTGATGAGATAAAATAGGGTCTCTAATCATATGAACATAAAAATTACAGTAGTATTAATATAAAAGAACAACCCAATCATAAGAAATATAATCTTAAAAGGAATAACATAAAAGAGTGTACTTAAAAAGAAAGAGAGGAGTAGGATCCCTTACCTAGGGTCTGACTTGACTCGATCGTTCTTTAACCTCCTGAATAATAAAATTTGGTCAATTTATAATTTCTTAAGGACCTAATTTAAATATTATTATTCAGTTCATATCACATATTATAATGTTATAATAATTTGTTAATAAAGTGAGTTCATATCAGACGTTTTTGTCGATGTTCGGTACATGAGTAAAAATTGAACTTGTTGGAAAAGAATTTTCCATGTAGTTATAGGTAAATCATATCCATAATAGTATTGATGTTTTAAATATCATATATATCCTGTATATATTCATTTTATACTATTCCATAACATTTTGAGATAAAAAATTAAAAGCACCGTTCATGGAGAAGGTAGGCCGTACGTACGCATGAACGCTACTTTCTTTTTTTGTCATATTAATGGAATTAAAACAAAATGATAGATATATATATTATAATTCCAGAATTATATCCATCATTTATATGTAATATATTACATATATATCCATTATATATATGTACTTATAATAGTACATGACATTTGGAGATAAGAAATGAAATGTACCGTTCATGGAGACGGTAAGCCGTACGTACGCATGAACGCTACTTTCATTTCTTTTTTTTGTATTCAATGGAATGAAATAATAATAATATAAAGGTATATTATAATTACATTAGGATATCATATGTAATACCATTAATTCCATCCTTTATACATCCCACATATGGCATTAATGAATCAAATCACTTTGAGGGGGCGGTAGTCCGCACTTCCTAAAATGAAGATATCGCATTTACCCATAATGGAAACCATAAAGGTATGCCATAAATGAAAAAAATACAGAAGCTTAAGGAAAAAATAATCATATTATATATCATATATAAATATAGTGACATCTTAATGGACACCTTTGAAGGTGTTTAAAGAATATTGAACAATCATCATTTCATGAGGCAGTAATTCACCATCCATAGAAACAGTATGTTCTTTAACCATTAGACAAAGGTGTGTGTAAGTTTAGCTCTAATCCTTCACATAACAACATCCTAGTATATTTATTATACTGGTTTGTTACAAAATAAAGGAATAAAAAGAGTTTAGAGGGTTGGAGAAGCAAAATAAAACATAAGAACACAAGAGATGACACTACCTTTAAATCGGGTAACTCTCTTTTATTTGAGCTCAAAGGCTTCCTTGGAAAGGATTATTCCCAAAGTGAGGCTTCAATGATGAAGAGAGGTATTTGGAGAGATGAAATGGGAAGGGGTTGGCCGAGCCAAAGGCTTTAGAGGTGTGGGTAAGGTGGTATAGGTGGGGGCCTTTTATAAGAGGAGAGGAGGGGCACTCTTGGAATGTTACAAAATGTTACTTTATTTTCAAATGTGTTTCGGATTTTAAAGGTCCCACATTGATGTATTTAGAGGATAAGGTGGTAAGGGTTCGAAATCCACCCAAGTTGACCCATGGATTTTCTTGGTCGTCCATGACTCATCCAATAAGGGTATGACATGTGTCAAAGTCATTTCATATTATTAAAACATTATTTTTACCTTAAATTGCACTAATTATCTTTAATCGGGATTAATAAAACTTAAAAATTACTATTCACCAAAAATTATTTTAATCTCATTGAACCACATTTTACTTCTTAATGACAACCATGTATGTAGGATTTTTGAAAATCAAATCACAGAAGTGGCAAGGTTTCATTTAAACGAAAAATCAGTTTCTTTAACTACCACTTAGTGGTTTCACTATTCATCAAAAATTGATGTTTTTCAGAAAAATACCAAAAATTCACCCTAATCTATATTTGATATTCTGAATTCAAAAATGATGTCTATTTTACAAAAGTCAAAACATATAAGTTGCATTAATTAATTTAATAATTAATTCCCACTGTCAAAACAAATAGCGTGTTTTTAAGAAACAAGATCTATTGAAAGATTGACACTAGTTTAAGTCTAATTTCAAAGTGAAATTAATTCCAATGACCACTATTGGATTAAATGGTAAAAATATATTATAATTGGACTTTAAAACCAATTCAAAAGCTAATCTAATTATATAAATATATTAGATTAAAAAGAGGTTTTGAATTAAAATACAACATTTTTCACTATTCATTAAAAAATGAACTTTATCGGAAAAATACCAAAAATTTACACAATGTAAATTTTGATGTCCCGATCTAAAGAAGAATTTTATTTTGTCAAATATAACACATAAAATTGTCAAAAAGTGGATTTAAGAGAGGTTCGTCATCAAAAGGCGGTTAATCGACCTTTTAAAGAATATTAGAATGTTTACGCTTAAAATTGGATTCATTCGCATTTTTAATCCTCTAACATTTATTGTAAAAAGTAAAAATATTTGACAAACATATATAATCATTTTATAGTTAGTTCTGTTCATTCCCGCTATTACAATGGCTAGGCGTTAACTACCATTTAAAATAATATTATTTTATTATTAGAGTGCAACGTAAGATTTCCAAGAAACTCATTGTTGCGTATTGGGTACTCCATCGAGCATAGCGTCCCCTTTAAAGTTATATTAATATTTTCTTCCCAAATATGGATAAATGTGAAAATGTCATATTCTTTATTTACCTAGGGTGTTACAAGTTCCATCAGTTTTAACAAGAGCTGAGAAGTGAGTTCTCCCAAATAAGAATTACCTTGAAGCCTCATGTAGAATCGTAGGTTGCATGTAAGGGTGTGACCTTACTTGGAAAATTGGTGTCTATATTTGGAATATCTGGGTTATTATTGCTATTTTCTCATATTCTGATTGACATACCTTCATGATGATGAGATGACTACTCTCTTAACCCTTTTTTGGCGATTTCATGGTGTCCTATTGGGTATGATTATAATCATATCTAAATGGGATATTCTCTCATGTGACATGCATTATGATGATGATAAGACTTTTAAAGATGTCTTAGGTGGGCTAGGAGTAGGTATATCATTGTTTATCTAGACAAACCAAAATTGTTTCTAAGAGTTTTATTTGACAACAGTTCCCTCCATAATAGAAGGTTGGAATCTTTTATAGTTTTGGTGGGCTTGTATTTAACCCTTTTTCTTTCATATACTTGTGTCATACTCTAACATGGGATTTAGTTGTACAAATGAATCTAGGTATTAGTTATATATTTAATTTCTACATTATATTAGTGTTTGAATATGTGCGTGTACATGTTTCATCGAATAAGGCCTCCCATGTGTGTGATATCCATACTCAGTGATTTTCACAGGCCCCTGTCTTATTAGTGATGATCTTGGGGTATCACACTCTGCATAAAATTGGTCTGGAGGGACCTAGTGGGTCAGGCTATGATAACTAAAATCTTAGTTTCAAAGTCAAATAATGAATGTTGTGGATAACTATATAATATTGATCGCATCAAATTAATATCAAAACATATCTCAACATGTTTATTGTTTTAATTTTATATGTAATGACCCATAATTTTTAGATATGTAATTTTACTTTTGAATAAACATGTTTCATATTTAGAAATGTATTGTAGTATTTAAAACATGCGTCATATAATAAGAACCAACAAAACATTGTTATATTAGTTTATAATATTATATTTAGCAGATAAATATACCCAATAACATTGATAATAATGTAATGAGAAAATAAATATAAAAAAATAAATAGGAATATTTGTATCACTTTGGTCTCCTAAAATAATTACACCCATGAGAAACACTCTAAAAAATAAATAAAACATTAGTAATGTAATATATATTCTTGAAAATTTAGAATATAACCTGAAGAGAAACTAAATTTAATAATGGGAATATGAGGTATTTATTATCACGACCCCTCCCCATGAATGTAACCATCATTGGAATGGAATTAAGGGAGAGATAAAATGACCCTCAAGTCCCACCTTAAGTTGGCCTTAGGTTGAATATTAGAATTGAGGTTATGAACATATCACATATGGAAGACATTAACCTCAATAATAAATATAGGATTAGGAGAAAAAGTGAATAACCATGAAGTTAACTCCATATAATACATGAATGATATAAAATTTACCAATCTGAAATGAAACTAGAAGAAAAAATGCATTACATCCAAAATAATGAAAGGTTGAACTCATATTCTCTACTCCAATTACCCAAAAAATAGCTCCCAACTTTTGGTGATCAATCCAGAAAACAATAGAAAACTATGGTGGGGTGATCACTTGGGAGTGATCGGTTGGATCATACCTATAAATATATCAATATTTTTTGAGAATAAATATACAAGATTAAACAATATTGAGATCATACAAGTGAGAAAGGATAGTAAAAATATAAACACAAGCCAAAAAAACAATAACAATGCATATCTATATTCCAACAAGTAGGAAAATCAAATATAAAACCATCATCAATGCTACAACTTCTAAAACTACTACTAATATCCTTGAAGCCTCACCATAACCAAAACCACCATTAAAACTATCAACAATACTAAACATCCTTTGGACCATAACATATTCACCTATGGATCCAACCTACCAGCTTAGGGGCTCTCCCACTCAAACCGACAACGATCTAATATGATTTCCTCCTTGCTAAGTACATGGATGCAAGTATGGAACCACACCATAAACATATCATCCACCATAATTCCACACATATGTGACCGCATCACCACATCTCTACATATACACATTTGTATCATCACACATCTGTAATCACATTTCTATAATGACCATAATTCTACCACTTCCCAACCATCCATTGGTCGGGAAATATAAACATGAAGCACATAAACATAATTCCCTCCTACTTATGTGTGAACCCCTGTTGACACCATTCCATTCCCTAAAATATGGTATCATGCCATAAAATAAATGAACCTTGTTCCTCCTCCTACCACACATAACCCCCCATCTCACATCACATCCTCATCATCACTGAGCGATCTCTAACCCCAAACTATCATCATTGGGGGATCTACAAAACCAACCTATCATCATTAGGAGATCTACAACACCACCCTTTTATATAACAACAACAACATAGAATAAGGAACACTTTTCATGGAACAATATCATCACAAGCACAACCAATACCGAGTTAGGAAGAAGACCACATAATAAATAATTCACATCAACCATATTAATTTCAAAAAACAATTTACCATTTTAACAAGCACCATTAAATTAATTATTCCATTCTTCAAGATATACTCACCATTCTTCCATTAAATGACCAATTTTAATTGAATAACCATTTAAGGTTACTTACACACAATCTACCACTTCAAATATTATTTTCATAGGATAGATGAAATTCCAATTAAAATATTTTTCATTACATATTTCATTTCATTACCATGTTCAAGTGATTGTTATATTTATAAGGGAGACATAGCTTTCAATGAGAATAATAAAACAAAACGAAAATAATGAGAATAAGTCATGGAATTTAATACATAAAAAATTTATAAACAAACTTTGATATATTTTAATCCAGTATAATATATAATCCCCCAAGAATTAACTATTCTTGTAAAAGACCTATATTTAATTTTAATATTACCTAAATTAAACCATAAACTAGTCTCATCAACAATCAAAGGAAAATAAATCAATCAACAACACACCAAGCATAAAAAACATGATTTCATCATTGTAAATCAGAAATTTAGATTTTATTCAACCCTCTAATACTATAAAAAGTTTAATAAATTACCCACTTATAGTGGTGACAATGTTTTTAGGTGAAAAAAAATAAGAAAATCACAACATCAGCACATCAACTAATAAAAATTAACCCTTGAAAATATCATGAAAATAAAAAACACAACAAACAAATCAAGAATATTAATTGAAAAATATAATAGATAAGTTTCAAGATCCATTACCTCAACTATCACTTTATAAAATAATATATGAGAATAATAAGAATAAGGCTTCAACCATATCTGATCAATAATACAGAAACCCCAAACAACCTAAACCATAACTATTCCCTCATTAAAATCACATCCCAATATACTTTGACATGAACCAACACCACTGTTAGAAATTTTCAAGGAATAAATTGAAGGAATACAAGGGAAAAAAGAGATTAACTCACCCTAGTTTGAAAAGAATCAATTTAATAGGGAAAATATCTTAGGCTAGCCATTGGAATCTTAAAGGACCCCAAAATCACACACTAGGTTTCTAGGATTTTGAGAGAAAAGAAAGTGAAATAAGGGGATTTGGGATGGATCCTAAATTTATTCAAGTTCTAGGAAAACACTAATTCATAGTGTGACATGGGCCTTAATGATATGAACTCGTGAATCAAACCTACAATGAAAAATAAGATTCTTAGATCTTATAATCTTTGAAATAATTCACATTGTTAAAATATCTTTCACACTGTAACGCCCCGACCCCAGCTACCCAGAGTCGGTGCATTACTTCGTAACATTGGCATGATCACAAAAGATCAAGTCTCAAAAGACCGATTAGTTTAGTAGCCTTGGAAACACTAGATACATTCGTAAACATTACATTACATCATAAAAATGAAAACTACAATAACATGGTCTCCTTAGTCCACACTCATATCCTCACTGACTATTCTTGCAAGTCAGTCATAATACACTTCTTCACATCCTGGGAAAAATAAAACATTGAAAGGGGTGAGCTCAAATGCTCCGTAAGGATAACAATATAGCGGAAACTTTCATAAGAAAACATAAGCATTTAAGGCAATGTATAACTAAAACAAAAGCCTTATTGAACTTGAACTTCAGAATAATATGGCAAAAGTAAAATAAAATAATGCCATTACTTACTCACATGGATATTATACTAGACTAATAATCACATGAAATATCAATAACCACTTTTATAATGAGGGAATGTATAATGACAGACATTCTGAAACATTTTGTCAAGGCCTCTGCCAAGACGTCTAAAATGATTAAGGACTCGTCCAAAACCATAAATCAAATTGGGAAAGGGCCTCGGCCAATTCCACGTCTAGTTGTCTCATGAGACCTACCGATGCATTGAGGAGCTATAGCGGGCTCCACCCGTCACTTATTAAGTCCAATACATTCCTCATATGAATAGGTTTAAACATAACATAAATATTCGTATTAAAACTAGCATACGAAATGTCAACAATTTCTCCATAAACTATGGATGGTATAAAAATAACACATCCACAGTCAAATATTTCACAAAATGTTCAATGGAAGTTTTGTATCATAAATCAATTTCAATTAAACTTAAAACCCATCAAAGGATGTTGACATGGATGAAATCAAAGCTATTTGAGAGAAATATATCTCTTTTTTTTGAAATCATTTAAAAGTCCCATAATTATAAAATAATACATTTACTTTGAAAATATTCTTATAATATTGTAAGGGAAGCTTCGACGAAATTATAATGGCGGAAAATAGCCGCACCCGCCGTATAAGTTAAAAAAACATTCTTACCTTAAATTTGTCAAAAAGGTCAAAAAGTACATTGTTTGGAAAACGACGGTAAGATTCCTTTCAAAAACGTATAAGGTTATAAATAACTTTAACCCATTTTCCATTTAATATTAAAAATGTTTTTAAAGACATTCTTAAGAAACATGGATGTGGATGATAACGAGGTCCCAGTAGATAATTCTGTATAAACAACCTTGGATAATGAAGAGGTTGTGAAGTAAACCCTTACCTTGTACTTTTCCTTGGTTGGGGTAGGTTAACCTCCTGTATAATGGTGAAATAATTGTTATTAAATTGTACAAGAATCATATACATTCATATGATATCATATATGATCCTTTAACATTGCTTTGTTAACAATATCTTAGATTTATCGTTGTTTCGGGTGTTAACTTACTCGTTTTCTTTTATATGTTTTGTTACGTAAGTCGTGTTTTTAATGGATAGGTTGTATATTATTCATATCCAGAATTATATCATGTCCTTAAACATTATTTTTAAATCATCAAATGATAATTATACTTGAATGGATACGACGGAGAATGAATCTCATCGCGTTCGTGGAGACGGTAGTCCGTACGTACGCACGAGCGAAAATATCATTATTTTGACATTAAAATAATATATAATTGGATAGTATATCATATATACAGAATAATTATCATGTTATATTTATTATTTAAATGAAATACATATCATTATTATACCCATATAAATACTAATATATTGAATAACAATTACACCACGACGTGGAGACGGTAAGCCGTACGTACGCACGTATGGTGACATGTCATTCAAATGATGGGTAGAATACTGAATATGGTTGTTCCATATTTATAATAAAATCACAGTATATAGAAGATACTGGAGTTATAATTTTATAATTTAAATAATAAAAAAAGAGGGAGTGGAAGAAGAATGAAACTTGAAAGAGGGTGATGAAAACGTTACCTCTTCTTCGGGTTCTTCCTTTTGATTTGATCAAAAGGACTCCTTAGGATGGCTTTATGACAAAAGTAAAGCTTCTAGGATGAAGGGAGAGAATTTGTAAGAGTATTTGGGCAGAGGTTGGCCGAACCAAAAGGCTTGAAAGTGTGAATAAGGTGGTAGAGGTGGGGGCCTTTTATAAGAGGAGAGGAGGGGCTCTTTTGGAAAGATTGAAATGTTACATTATTATACAATGCTTTTCGGATTCTAAAGGCCCCAAACTTATATAATTCGTGTCTAAGGTGATAAGGGTTCGAAATCTACCCATCCAATAGTCTTTGGACAAGTGTAAGCCTTGGATTTTACATTAGCTTTTCATTTTATTAAAATCGTTAAATAATGAGGTCATCGCTACATCATAATGATGTCATAAATAATTTAATTTATTTAATGTATAAAAATTATAAAAAAAATACTATGATGTAGGAAATATTTTTAGCTTTCCAATGACTATTTATAGTCAAATATATGACTTGTATAACCCCATGTAAAAATTGTTTTAGTAAAACATGTCATGTTTGTGTCATTTTTTACTTTAACATTAAATAAAAGGTATTTATGTCATTTTCCAACTAAAGTGGCTCCATGGGGTCCCCAAGTTGACCCATGGATTGTCTTGGTCGACCATTACTCATCCAATAGGGGTAGGACAAGTGTAAGGGTATTTTAATATTTTTATAATATCATTTTTACCTTAAATTTCACTAATTACCTTTAATCGTGATTAATTAAACTTAAAAGTTACTATTCACCAAAAAATTATTTTAATCCCATTGAACCACATTTTACATCCTAATGACAACCATGTATGTCGGATTTTTGAAATTCAAAACATAGAAGTGGTAATATTTCATTTAAACGAAAAAATCAGTTATTTAACTACCACTTAGTGGTTTCACTATTCATCAAAAATTGAAGTTTTTCAGAACAATGCCAAAATTTCACCCTAAGCTATAATTGATATTCCAAATTCAAAAATGATGTCTATTTTAAAAAATTCCAAACATATAAGTTGCATTAATTAATTTTATAATTAATTCCCGCTGTCACCACAGATAGCGTGTTTTTTAAGAAACAATATATATCAAAAGATTGATAATTGTTTATGTCCAATTTCAAAGTGAAATTAATTATAATGACCACCATTGGATAAAATGGTAAAAATATATACTAATTATACTCTAAAACCACTAAATAGTATAATTTATCACTATAAATTATTTTTATTAAAAAAGTTGTTTTTAAGTATTTTTCACTATTCATAAAAAATTAGAAGTTCTCAGAAAAATACAAAAAATTCAGCATAGGCTAATTTCGATATTCCGAATCCAAAAATGAAGTCCATTTTGATAAATAAAATTTATAAAATTTCAAAAAGTAGGTATTACTATTCACAACAGCTAGTTTAATTAGTTGTGGTGTGTGTTAGAGCTCGAGGTTGCGTACAACACACGCTATTGCATTATTCGAAGGGAAACGTACCGTGGAAGCTTGGGGTGTTACATTATCCCCTCCTTCAAATAATTGTGTCCTCGCAATTTCTAGGGTATTACTGCATAAAAAGACTCGGGTGGTTCTTCATCATAAGTTCCTCAGGTTCCCACGTTGCCTCTTCCATTTTATGATTTCTCCACAAAACCTTTACCAGACGAGTCGTCCGGTTTCTCAACACCTGCTCCCTCACATCAAGAATTCTGATGGGCTCTTCGCAATAAGATAGATCGGGTTCCAGTTCTAATTCCTCATAGGTAAGTACATGTGTTGGGTCAGGCATGTATTTTCTCAATAGCGATATGTGGAAAACATCGTGAACTTTGGATAGATTTGGCGGCATCGCCAAACGATAAGCTACAGCCCCAATACGATCTAGAATTTCGAAAAGCCCGATGTACCTGGGACTCAACTTACCCTTCTTACCAAAACGTATAACTCCCTTCCATGGAGATACCTTTAGGAAAACATGATCTCCCACCTGAAATTCCAAAACCTTTCTTCTGTTATCGGCATAGCTCTTCTGCCTACTTTGAGCTGCTTTGATGTGGTTTTGGATTACCTTCACCTTTTCCATTGTTTCTTCCACCAGTTCTAGTCCCACAAGTTTTCTTTCACCAAAGTCATCCCAACAGGTTGGTGTACGACATCTATTTCCGTATAATGCTTCATAAGGTGCCATCTGAATGCTTGAATGGAAGCTATTGTTATAGGAAAATTCTACCAGTGGTAAATATTGATCCCACATACCCTGAAAGTCAAGAGATCATGATCTCAACATGTCTTCTAAGGTTTGAATAGTCCGTTCTGATTGTCCGTCTGTTTGAGGGTGATAGGCAGTGCTCAAACGAAGTTCAGTATCCAAGGCCTTTTGAAGACTTTTCAAGAATCTTGAAGTAAAACGAGGATCATGATCAGAAACAATCAATAGTGGTACTCCATGAAGTCTTAAAACTTCATTAATATATAGTCTTGCTAGACGTTCAAGTGGTAGATCCTCCCGTATAGCCAGAAAATGTGCTGACTTAGTAAGACGATCAACAATGACCCATATTGCATCATTCCTTCTAGGAGTCTTTGGTAGTCCCATGACAAAGTCCATTGTAATATTATCCCATTTCCACTCAGGTATGGGAAGAGGTTGCAATACTCCACCAGGATGTTGCCTTCCAGCTTTCACTTGTTGACAAACCATACACCTCGACACAAAATCAGAAATCTCCCTCTTCATATTGTCCCACCAAAAATGTTCCTTCAAATCTCTATACATTTTGGTGCTCCCAGGGTGTATAGAGAAATTGGAACTATGAGCATCATCTAGCAATTCCCTTTTTAGATCAGGTATATCGGGAACACAAAGTCTCTTCCCGAATTTCAAAATTCCATCCTTATACACAAAGTCCCTCAATCTTCCATCATTCACATCTTTAATCTTCTTCTGAAATTCTTCATCATCGGTCTGAGAACTCTTAATCCTTTCTAGTAATTATGGTTTGGCAACCATTTGAAAAAGCATTGATGTTTCACCTTCCCTAGTTATTCCCATGTCCATCTTCACTAGATCCATGAAAATTGTATCCCTTTAAATTCTCATCACATTCAAAACTCCATGGTCTTTTCTGCTCAAAGCATCAGCCACCTTTTTTGCCTTCCCCGGGTGGTAATGTATCGTGCAATCATAATCCTTGAGTAGTTCAAGCCATCGCCTTTGCCTCATGTTGAGTTCTTTTTGTGAGAAAATATACTTCAAACTCTTGTGATCAGTATAAATATCACATTTTTCACCATAGAGGTAATGTCTCCATATCTTTAAAGCAAAGATCACAGCTGCTAACTCAAGATCATGAGTAGGATAGTTTTTCTCATGAATTTTTAGCTGTCGTGATGCATAGGCAATAACCTTATCATTCTGCATAAGGACACAACCAAGTCTTTTCTTCGATGCATCACTATAAATAACAAACCCATCATTCCCCGATGGTAGAGTCAATACAGGGGCGTTGACTAATATTCTCTTCAGTTCTTTAAAACATTCTTCACACTCTTTTTTCCAGACAAATTTAATCCCTTTACGTGTGAGCTTTGTCAATGGGTTAGCCAATCTGGCAAAATTCTAGACGAAACGTCGATAATAACCTGCTAAACCAATAAAACTACGTACCTCAGTTATACTTGTCGGTGCTGGCCATTCTTGGATTGCCTTGGTTTTAGAAGGATCAATGGAAATTCCATCCTTAGAGACAATATGGCCAAGAAAATAAATCTCCTGAAGCCAGAATTCACACTTGCTAAATTTCCCATATAATTCATGTCTTCTAAGAGTCTTCAGGATAATGCGTAAGTGATTTTCATGATCTTCGTGGATTTTGGAGTATACCAAGATATCATCAATAAATACCACTAAAAAGTCATCAAGATATTCCTTGAAAACTCTATTCATTAGATCCATGAAAATAGAGGGTGCATTAGTCAATCCAAAAGGCATTACTGTAAACTCGTAATGCCCGTACCTTGTTCGAAATGCTGTCTTTGGAACGTCTTCCTTCTTCACACACAACTGATGGTATCCAGACCGAAGGTCAATCTTTGAAAAGTATTGAGCTCCATGCAGTTGGTCAAACAAATCATCAATGCGAGGTAGGGGATACTTGTTCTTTATTGTTATAGCATTGATCTCCCTATAGTCGATGCACAACCTCATAGATCCATCTTTCTTCTTAACAAAAAGAACAGGGGCTCCCCAAGGAGAAACACTAGGGTGAATAAATCCCTTATTACTCAATTCCTCTAGTTGTTTCTTTAGTTAAACTAATTCCATAGTGGCCATTCTATAAGGGGTCTTCGATATGGGCCTTGATCCAGGAATTAAATCAATGGAAAACTCAACTTCTCGTTCTGGAGGATGTCTAGGTAAATATTCCGGAAACACATCAACATATTCTCTCACAATAGGTACATCCTCTATTTGAATATTCCTTTCCTCACCCTCAATAATTTCTTTCTCTTCCTCCCCAATAATTGAATTTAGTTGAGCTACTGGGGGTGGATCTAGATAAGAATTATGTGGTGACAATTCTGCTCTAAAGATAAGGTGTTCCTTATCATCATCATCAAGAATCGTAAACTCTTTCCTCTTACAATAAATTTTTGCATCATGGTCCGAAAGGCAATCCATACCAAGGATTATATCAAATTCAATCATGGGTATGATGATGAGATCAGCAGGTAAAGAAAATTTAGGTGCTCTAATGGGAACTAATCGACAAAACTTTGTTGCAACAATACTTCCCTTAGGGGTTTTGACCGACAACTCCCTTGTTAAATCAAATTGGAAATATCTAATTTTCTTAGCAAACTGGGAAGATATGAAACAATGCGATGATCCAGAATCAAATAATGCATTTGCTAAACTTGAGGAAACCATTAAATTACCAGCCAACACGTCTTTCGGAGCTTCCACCTCAGTAGTAGTGATAGCATAAGCCTGGACCTGATCCCTTGGCCTCTTCTGAGGTAAGTTCCCCTGACGCTTAGGACATTCATTTTCATAATGTCCCTTCTCTCTACAATTATAGCATTCCACGTTGACAACCGCTTTCTTTCCCTTGCATTCATGAGCTTGGTGGCCTTTTTCACCACACTTGTAACATACTCCTTTTCCTTTTAGACAGGCACCAGGATGCTTCCTACCACAATTATCACAGGGTGGAAATTCATTTCTACCCTTCTTCCCTGTTTCCTTATTTCCTTTTCCAGAGTTTTCAGTGGATCTCTTCTTATCTTGCTTCGATTTAAAGTCATAAGACTTAGAGAATTCCTTTTCCGTCTTGATAGCGCACGAGACAATACCTTCGTATGAAGAGAAGGTTTGTGATACTAAATCTCGACGGAGAAATGGTTTTAACCCATCAAAGAAATGATCAGTCTTACTTCTTGGGTTACGTATGTAATCTACAGCATATCTCGCTAACCTTGTAAAGTTAGCCTCATACTTTGCGACATTCTCATCCTCCTTCTGCCTCAGACTCAGAAATTGCCTTTCCATATCCGCTCGATGGTCTCGAGGAAAATATTTTTCTAAGAACAACTCTTTGAACTCCTGACATTCCATGTTTGTTAATTCATCATCTTCCTTTGTGTTTTGAATTAGTGACCACCATTGATCAGCATCTCCAGTGAGGCGGTAAACTGCCATGAAAACTTTCTCCCTTTCACTACTCCCCAAGGCATGGAATATTTTCTCTAAAGAATTTATCCATTGCTCAGCTACTATAGGATTTGTACTCCCATTGAAGGTTGGTGGTTGTTGCCTCATGAAACGGTCTAGCATTGATCCTCTACGTTGCGGATCAGGGTGCTCCATACGAGTAAGGTTATTATTCATAACCTACGTGAGTTGTCCCAGTACGGTGAGAAGCTGATCAGCACCAGTTGTATCACTAGCTCCACCATAATTATCTTGAGCAGGAGGGAAATCCCTACACGGAGTGCGTGAATTGATACAGTTTCCATTCCTTCCACTAGGCGCCATTTCTAAATAATGGCATAAACTAGATTAGTTTATGAATCAAAATACATAATTCCATACTTGTAAAACACTTAACATAAATTGAACTAATTATGGATATAATCCATAATTATAAAAATGTTTTCTTTGAGGAAGTATATACTCGTAACCCTTCATAGTGGTTTGTAAAGAAAATGGGAATTATCCTAAGCATATCCCCCGGGAATGTCGTAACCAAGAGTGCAGCAAGGCCCGTTGTCGTGCACCAGTTCCCGTTCGAGTCTAGCTCAAAGTGATGTTTTCGGGTTTTACCCCTAGGTACATCTGTGCCAGAGCCGCCTCTACCTGCTCGTATCCAGAAAGGGATGTATTACTCGGAAAACTCACAAAATCTCTACAATACCAAAATTTTAGGAAGTTCTTCTATACTAATCCTCAACGTTCATCTTAGGTCTACGTGCTCTAATCAGAGTTTGTCTAAATCTAGCTTCCAAGGTTTGTACTAAACTTCCTCTGATACCAACTGTAACGCCCCGACCCCAGCTACCCAGAGTCGGTCCATTACTTCGTAACATTGTCATGATCACAAAAGATCAAGTCTCGAAAGACCGATTAGTTTAGTAGCTTTGGAAACACTAAGATACATTCGTAAACATTACATTACATCATAAAAATGAAAACTACAATAACATGGTCTCCTTAGTCCACACTCATATCCTCACTGACTATTCTTGCAAGTCAGTCATAATACACTTCTTCAAATCCTGGGAAAAATAAAACATTGAAAGGGGTGAGCTCAAATGCTCCGTAAGGATAACAATATAGCAGAAACTTTCATAAGAAAACATAAGCATTTAAGGCAATGTATAACTAAAACAAAATCCTTATTGAACATGAACTTCAGCATAATATGGCAAAAGTAAAATAAAATAATGCCATTACTTAATCACATGGATATTCTACTAGACGAATAATCACATGAAATATCAATAACCACTTTTATAATGAGGGAATGTATAATGCCAGACATTCTGAAACATTTTTTCAAGGCCTCTGCCAAGACGTCTAAAATGATTAAGGCCTCGGCCAAAACCATAAATCAAATTGGGAAAGGGCCTCGGCCAATTCCACGTCTAGTTGTCTCATGAGACCTACCGATGCATCGAGGAGCTATAGCAGGCTCCACCCGTCACTTATTAAGTCCAATACATTCCTCATATGAATAGGTTTAAACATTACATAAATATTCATATTAAAAATAGCATACAAAATGTCAACAATTTCTCCATAAACTATGGATGGTATAAAAATAACACATCCACAGTCAAATATTTCACAAAATGTTCAATGGAAGTTTTGTATCATAAATCAATTTCAATTAAACTTAAAACCCATCAAAGGATGTTGACATGGATGAAATCAAAGCTATTTGAGAGAAATATCTCTATTTTTTTTGAAATCATTTAAAAGTCCCATAATTATAAAATAATACATTTACTTTGAAAATATTCTTATAATCTTGTAAGGGAAGCTTCGACGAAATTATAATGGCGGAAAGATTCCTTTCAAAAACGTATAAGGGTATAAATGACTTTAACCCATTTTCCATTTAATATTAAAAATGTTTTGAAAGACATTCTTAAGAAACATGGATGTGGATGATAACGAGGTCCCAGTAGATAATTACGTATAAACAACCTTGGATAATGAAGAGGTTGTGAAGTAAACCCTTACCTTGTACTTTTCCTTGGTTGGGGTAGGTTAACCTCCTGTATAATGGTGAAATAATTGTTATTAAATTGTACAAGAATCATATACATTCATATGATATCATATATGATCTTTTAACATTGCTTTGTTAACAATATCTTAGATTTATCGTTGTTTCGGGTGTTAACTTACTCGTTTTCTTTTATATGTTTTGTTACGTAAGTCGTGTTTTTAATGGATAGGTTGTATATTATTAATATCCAGAATGATATCATGTCCTTAAACATTATTTTTAAATCATCAAATGATAATTATACTTGAATGGATACGACGGAGAATGAATCTCATCGCGTTCGTGGAGACGGTAGTCCGTACGTACGCACGAGCGACAATATCATTATTTTGATATTAAAATAATATATAATTGGACAGTATATCATATATACAGAATAATTATCATGTTATATTTATTATTTACATGAAATACATATCATTATTATACCCATATAAATACTAATATATTGAATAACAATTACACCACGACGTGGAGACGGTAAGCCGTACGTACGCACGTATGGTGACATGTCATTCAAATGATGGGTAGAATACTGAATATGGTTGTTCCATATTTATAATAACATCACAGTATATAGAAGATACTGGAGTTATAATTTTAGAATTGAAATAATAAACAAAGAGGGAGTGGAAGAAGAAAGAAACTTGAAAGAGGGTGATGAAAATGTTACCTCTTCTTCGGGTTCTTCCTTTTGATTTGATCAAAAGGACTCCTTAGGATGGCTTTCTGACTAAAGTAAAGATTCTAGGATGAAGGGAGAGAAGTTGGGAGAGTATTTGGGCAGAGGTTGGCCGAACCAAAAGGCTTGAAAGTGTGAATAAGGTGGTAGAGGTGGGGGCCTTTTATAAGAGGAGAGGAGGGGCTCTTTTGGAAAGATTGAAATGTTACATTATTATACAATGCTTTTCGGATTCTAAAGGTCCCACACTTATATAATTCGTGTCTAAGGTGATAAGGGTTCTAAATATACCCATCCAATAGTCTTTTGACAAGTGTAAGCCTTGTATTTTACATTATCTTTTCATTTTATTAAAATCGTTAAATAATGAGGTCATCGCTACATCATAATGATGTCATAAATAATTTATTTATTTAATGTATAAAAATTATAAAAAAAATACTATGATGTAGGAAATCTTTTTAGATTTCCAATGACTATTTATAGTCAAATATATGACTTGTATAACCCCATGTAAAAATTGTTTTAGTAAAACATGTCATGTTTGTGTCATTTTTTACTTTAACATTAAATAAAAGGTATTTATGTCATTTTCCAACTAAAGTGGCTCCATGAGGTCCCCAAGTTGACCCATGGATTTTCTTGGTCGGCCATTACTCATCCAATAGGGGTAGGAAAAGTGTAAGGGTATTTTTATATTTTTATAATATCATTTTTACCTTAAATTTCACTAATTACCTTTAATCGTGATTAATTAAACTTAAAAGTTACTATTCACCAAAAAATTATTTTAATCCCATTGAACCACATTTTAAATCCTAATGAAAACCATGTATGTCAGATTTTTGAAATTCAAAACAGAGAAGTGGTAATATTTCATTTAAACGAAAAAATCAGTTATTTAACTACCACTTAGTGGTTTCACTATTCATCAAAAATTGAAGTTTTTCAGAACAATGCCAAAATTTCACCCTAAGATATAATTGATATTCCAAATTCAAAAATGATGTATATTTTACAAAATTCCAAACATATAAGTTGCATTAATTAAATTTATAATTAATTCCCGCTGTCACAACAGATAGCGTGTTTTTTAAGAAACAATATATATCAAAAGATTGATAATTGTTTATGTCCAATTTCAAAGTGAAATTAATTATAATGAACACCATTGGATAAAATGGTAAAAATATATAATAATTATACTCTAAAACCACTAAATAGTATAATTTATCACTATAAATTATTTTGATTAAAAAAGTTGTTTTTAAGTATTTTTCACTATTCATAAAAAATTAGAAGTTCTCAGATTAATACCAAAAATTCAACATAGGCTAATTTCGATATTCCGAATCCAAAAATGAAGTCCATTTTGATAAATAAAATTTATAAAATTTTAAAAAGTAGGTATTACTATTCACAACAGCTAGTTTAATTAGTTGTGGTGTGTGTTAGAGCTCGAGGTTGCGTACAACACACGCTATTGCATTATTCGAAGGGAAACGTACCGTGGAAGCTTGGGGTGTTACACACACCATGAATAAAAACAACCTATTAATTCACCAAAACTGCCCATATCATGTTCATATTGTGAACCTGACCTCACACCATTAAGCCCTTATATTACTAGAATTTTAGCTCCAACTTGACCATTTCCACATTAAACTTTCTATGGATGCCTCTGATACCCAAAACTCACAATGTTATGGGCTCATAAGGTATAGACCATTAAATTATATACCTTATAAATGATTATAATCCTTGAGAATAAAAACTAACCCCATATGTAAAATTACTACCACTAAAACAAATTCCCAAGGGATACCTCACAAATAGAACCAACCTATTACCAATATCCTTAGAAAGAGAAAGACCATAATTTCCAAAAAAAACATCACATTGAAATCCTTATAAAAATAAGTGATACCTATATAAAAGGATTCCACCATCACATGAATCCAATGTACCAAAATCCTCCTCACTCATAACCAAATCCCACTAATAACTCCTTTCACCTTAACTAGGTGGATGGGTTGACTGATTTTTTTTAGAAATAAACTATTAGGTTGTAGTGAAATAAGTATAAATCAACCACAACATTATCCCTCTAATAACTCTCTAATTAAGACATATAAACATTTTGAATATTAGGGAATCCATACTGATGGTTTCTTAAATAATCACATCATAAACTGATCAACTTTCTAGTCACAGGGCACGTTGAACCACTCATCCCCAGAGTGTTAAGCCACAATTTAGCCTTAAATAACCACCATACTCTCTTCCTCTGTGAAGGTCAAGAAACAGAACATAGAGTATTGAAATCCCATTCATAACCACTAGGGGGGATATTCACTATAATCCTCCTTTATAGACATACATTTCTCTATGATATACATTTGGTCTCTCACCTCTTCCCAAGACCCCAACTAAAAATTAGTGATTGATTGCTAAATCTTCAGCCTCAAGTTAGAATACAAGAAAGTGATCAATCTTTCACATTAAGCATGAAGAAGGAAACCAACAGATTAAGGCCATAAATAGGACCCCAATGTTACACACACTCTCACCCCCTTATTAATGTTCTATAATCTCTCTCTTTTAAAAACACATATGTGCCCAATAAAAAAAATCCTTCTTGAATAATTGATGGAATTACTCCCAAGGCACCTCTTTCTGGTTATCACACTTCATCAACCACTACGACTGATATTCCTTTAGAAAAAAACCAATAAAAAACACTACTAAGAACCAATAATAAATTGTTAACAACTTTAAATAAACCTAAACTTATACCAACCAATCCTCAACATCGAGGATATATGATCAACTAAATAACTTTGACACTTATTTCTTTTTGTATGCCAACAAGTTTTTATCCCAAGATTCCAATTTAAAAATTTTAATCTTACTATCATGAGGGAGTTTTTATGTCATGGATTCATATTAATAATAAAAGGGTAATATTAAACCACATAAAGAATATCAATAGTCACAAAATAAATCTTTATTAAAGGAAGGCCACAATCGTACAATTTTCAGAAACCCTTCCACCATACGAGAATAATATCCACTTTGGGAAGCTTTGACTCACCAACACAGTTTTAGAAAATTTCCAAAAATAATGTATCATGTTGGAGGATCTATTACCTCTCTTAATATGATTTTAGTTATAACATACAATACAAACACAAGAAAAACACATCAATTCCACAACATCCATGAAACCATCTTCTCCTTTCCACATAAATATCCATCCACCACTTCCATATCAGTAGATCACAATGTCCTATACTCAGTAATAAAAAATCACACAACTCTGATACCTATAATATACCCCGAATGGCCTGAAGGCCTTCATTTTTATTTATTTTTGATAATCCCCCTTTCAAGAGATGAGGGGGAACCCTTACAAGGCCCGTAGGCTCAGAGATTACAAGGCCTGTAGGCTTAGGAGATTACATGACCCAAAGGTCTTAGGGAATTAAACCGGACTGTCTACAAGGAACCGCCCCTCCCCAGCATCTGCGTCATGATAGTAGCTCTCCACCTTTGCATGGCCATCTGGCTAGGATTCCCGTGCAAGCACAGGCTGGTACCGATGGTATAGCCATACCCTCTCATTCTGACAATCCATTTGGTTCTGCTCTGGTGAGTGCACCTGCTCTGAATCCTCTTCTGAGGATGCTTCTTTTTTGTAGTGTATCTGGGGAAACTGCATGTGGCCCGAAGGCCTTGATGTGGGTCGAGGGCCTTAAAGGTGGCCTGAAAGCCCGGCTGACCCGAAGGCCTGGGTGGCCCGAAAGCCTTAAGGACTCCAAGCCCAAACTGGTGGCCCAAGGTGAATAATTCCAGCTGCTATAGTACCAAACAGCAACTGCTATAGTATCTGCTATAGTACCTATACAGTGTATAGTTCTGCTATAGTACCCGCACAATGTATAGTACTGCTACCGGGTTGCTACAGTGCCTACTAGAGTACCTGCTACAGTACTGCTGCAGTACCAGAAATATACCTCTACCTAGTTTTGAACATGGGTCTTGTAGATGCACTTAAGGATACATCACCGACTGGTCTGAGGCTCATGTGCCTAGAATATACCACACTATCAGCTAAACCATTAATTCTTTAAGTATAAAAATCAAGGGGACCCATCCACTGCATCAAGATATATTTTTTCTTTTTGCAGTGTAGACTCAACCACAAATTTTTATAACATGTCATAATATAATATATCTTAATAGGGGAAAAGGTTTACCTATCTTCATATACTTTAATCGAGAACACATGAAAATGAAATAGGACCAATCACAACAAACAAAACCAATAGGTCAATAGTAAAACACTTTTATTATTTCATTTATAATAATTATTTTGTGGAAAGTAAGATAATTTTCATCAATCACAGAATTTATAAACAACCTTTTTCTATTAACAAATTTAAGTGATTAAACTTTTATAAGTAGTGGGTGATTCCATCAATAAAATCATGTCACAACACATAATCAAAATAGGGGTATATATTCACAACAGTAAGGAACATCATATGACAGATCAAAAAGTTTCCATGATAAGAAAAAAAAGATTAAAGGATTAAGCTTTATTATGGGACATCTATTTTGAGTTGGAATGGCTATGATAAGGAAATAAGAGGGTATGAATTGTTTCCTTTTAAAAATCATGATCATATTAAAATGTTCTTATTGGAATAATGTGATCCTTTCCTTCTCTCTTAAAGTTGAGCGAGCAGTAGAAATAAATAAAGGAAAATAAAAAAATGATGTATGGTGGATTGAAGCACATAAATCCCCTAGTAAACTCCACCAATGCTATACTATATGATATCAGTGATTTTAACTAGTTGGTAATATTATCAAGATACCTATATAACTAAGTACAGGGCATTAAAACCTTATAATAATTTTACAGGGCCTTCTTGTTCTTTTATATTGAACTGAAATATCCATAGATTAGTCCATGAAGCTGACACTCCACCATGACTAATTCCAAATGGGTGATATTCTAAATTGAATAGATGAGTTGAATATTTTTTTTGAAACAAGTTTAGCTCACAATTTCAACATCAACTGACAGATGTAGACAATATTCAATAATGTACAGGTGTAACAACAAAATTATCTTCAATGTTGTAGAGGATTCCTCTCATTTAAACAAAAAAAACAGATTATATAATGTCACTCAGGATTCTTTATTATTATTGTCATGATAGAATAAGGATATATAAATAAGATTTATCTCTTCTTCAAAATGATGAGAAAAAAAATATTTAAGCACATTATTTTTGTCAGAGTTTTCAAATCTTCTCTCTTCTTCATATATTTATTTTCCTACCAATGAGATATATAGAGAGAATAAATATTCAGCAGTAAATTTTCTCATATTCCTTTGGATAATAAAAATAAATTGAGTCAATAACATTTATAAATATCCCAAAAATATCATATCATTATTGGATTCTTCCAATAAAATCATTCAGTGAAAGTTGAATAAATATTATGATAAGTTCTCCAGAATAACAGAAGCATCTAATGTCTTAAAAATACCATTTAAATTGATTCATACCTATTTAAATTAACTCAAAATAGTTCTTGAAATATACCAGTACAATAAAAATATAAATTCAAACATGTGACTTTGAATAACTTTATGCCCTTTGAGTTTCCAGAAAAATGGTGTTAGAATAAACTAGACATTTTTCTCTCTAAATACTACACCATAAACTTTGAAATATATTCTTCCATAATCCTTTGGATTTATTATAATTTATCCAACTAATAAACTACTAAAATAATTCCATGTACAAATACAGAATATTGAAATACCATGAAACATATAAAACAGAGTACCATAGGATTCTTAAAATCTATGATATGCTTTTTGTATATTTAACCTTTTAAATAATTATTCCATACAAACATGTACCAGATGTATGAGTTTTTACATATAGAATCCATATTTATTTCATCCTTTATCATGTTCCTTTAAATCTCTACAGTTCTTTATGCATCCTTATTTTTCATCTTGTTCATCTTCTCAAGTGACGAGTATGTGTTCAAAAAAAACATATTAAAAAAATATTCATCCTTTGGTTTTAGGTGATGTTCATGCGATATTTCTGTATAAGAGTTATCCTTACAATTTCCTTATTTTTAGAATGATTTATGATGATTAATATATGCTAAAAACCTCCACATGATGCATCAAATAAACTTACATCTTATAGCATTTCATCATGTAAACATGGAGGGAACACAACTTCGGTTTCCAGTATGAATTAGTGGATCTAAACCTCCATTTTTGTAGCACACAATAGATCACCATTTCAGAAGGTGTTGTATCCACATGAAGAGATATTTATAAAATATATAACAGGTTATTTATTTTCAAAATTTCTAATAAATACTCTAAAATCTCAGGACATAGTAGTTCACTATTCTATATTTTAGTTGCAAAAGTATACAATGAATTTAATCTCCTAGAATGAAACATTTAATCTTGTAAAGATATGAAAAACAGGATGAGTTTGGTTTTCCATAAAAACAACATAAGGTATCAAAAATAAAGTAGGTCACATTATACCTAGAAAATAGGGTTCAAGAATTTAGGGTTCTTGAAAGTAGGGTTCATGAAAATAGGGTTCATTACCAACGTAGCATAGAGTTCAATGAAAGTAGGGTTCATTACCAACTTATGGTTCATGAACTATAATTTTGTATCAATAGTGGGGATGAAAATGTAGTGTTGAATACAAAATTATGGTCTATTAACCATACTTTTCCTTTCTCAAACACATGGTTACACAATTCAGAAACTAGGGTTCAAAAAACTGAACAACTTGCCTTTAGATAGTTAAACTATTTTTAAGATCCCTTTAAAAGAAGATTCAGCCTTTGTAATGTAATAATTATATTTAATAAATATTAATATAATTCTATCAGATCAATAATATAATAAATTTGACTTCACATCTCTCTAAATCTTTGAAAAATATAAGCAATAACATTTTAGAAAACTACAGTTCTAAAAAATCATCGCAGAACTTTATAAAATTTATTCACTATAAAAAATAACTTGTTAGACTTCTATGTGAACAGATGATATCATTATAAATATATTTTATTTCCATACCACTAGTTTTTTAGTTATTATAATATCTTTATAACTTTAGTATATCAAATATTGTAGGTTTTCAAGTCTGTTCATTGTAGAGTTGAAAAACTGTTACAGTGACATAGGTGATTGTTTAGAGTAACAAAATGTTATTTTCATACTTAATCATTAACTAATAATGTTTAGTTAAATTTATTACCCATACAATGATATAATTATCACCCAAATAAATTATAAATATCTTTCTATATCATCAAAATTCATAGGCGACTTTAAGATAAAAACTATAATGTCACTTGAACAACTTATAACTTTTTCAGTGAATTTTTTCAACATTGAAACAACTGGATTGGATTTTAAAATTAATAGATGAAATGAATATAATATTGTAATATTTTCATCTGAACATAAACCATATAATTATGATCACTATTTCTTTATATATAAAATAAATAACATGACATACTGAATGTAAAACACTTAAACAAAATCATTAGAAAACAAAGAATGATGGGTCTAAGTAATTTTCCAAACTAAACCAGGATGAGAATGAAAAGGATAAAATAAAAAATATATATCCTAAAAAACATTTAAAACATCATTTTATATTTCATAAAAATAGTTTTGGGCAAGGAATATCAATAATTCAATTCAAATAGTTAGTAAATAATGAAATTTAAAACAACAGTCAACACTTCCAAGTTATTTTTAGGGAAAACATGATGCATTTCATTTTAATAACTCTAATATGAAGGGAAGATAAATAAAAATACTAAAAATTTGGTGGTACTACAATTATACATAACATACTTAAACTAAATATTTGATTTCAAAGTAAACATGCTTATGACAACACAAAAATTGTAAATGCTACACCCTATAATATTATGTTTTATATACCCAATTTTCAAATTTATTATAAATTTTATAATGAATGTAAGATGTTTAATATTGTGAAATAAAACATTCTATTATATAAAAAATAAAATTGTACATGTAATATCACTACATGCCATGTTGTACATGCTCAAACTAAACAATCTCAAAACATTTCATCACTCTGGAAAACATGATTACACACTGCAATAAGGGTAACATGAGTTTACTTACATATTTAAATAAAAAATTATAAAAATGTAACATTATTTAATATTTTAAATACAATATACTAATCATGCTAAATGAAAAATATTTACAAAACAAAAATTTCTTAATAAACAACACAAAGGTTTCTAACTTTAGGCGTCTTTTCCATTCTACATTGAAAGAAATGCTTCTTTTTTATTGCTCAAGTATAACATGATCATCTATATTTAAATAGATACTAATGGAGTGGTACTTAGGAATTAATATATAAGGCATAATTATTTTAGTATTATAATATTTTTAAATCTTGAAATAATAGGTTTAGTTTTGTAAAACAGTCTCAAGTCTCAATAGGTTACCCCAAGGCATACTCATCATTTTTTCAAGAATTTAAAACAAATAATCATAACCCAAAATTATAATAAATTAATAACACATTTGATAATAAAATAAGCATAAAGAAGGCATCACATGGTATTAAACTCATATTTTTATATTAAAAAATATAAATAATACAGTGTAACAAATATTTTAATCATTCTTAGAAATGGATACAAATTTGTTGATTTGGAAAATTTTCAAAATATTAACAGTTATCACTTTGCATGATTATCATTTTCCAAAATTTATAATCAAATGATATAAAATTTATATCATTATAATAAATTTCCAATACATGTATGTAATTTATAATTGGATTAATGATATACAACTGTAGTCATGACAAAAGGGAATGGGTGAGGTATTTATATCAAAGTAATCAAATTTGAATGAATTATCAATAATAATTCTAGTCATTATTTAGGAAATACATAATTTAAATCACTAATACCAAATTTTACAATCAATCCCTATCACATGCTCATAATAAATCACAAATGAAAAACAAATCAATAAATATCAACTTGAAATGAATTAGAATACACCTAAACATGGATTGAAAATAATTAATTTTAGTTGGAAAATATAGAATCTACTTATGGTAACTTGTTTTATAGATTTTCTCAAAATTTATCAACTATTTATAGAAAAATACATTAAATACAGTTCATTAAAAAAATTTACATTTGGAAAATTGGCTAACATACCCTGCACTTTAACATTGAAAAAAATCAATTTATGAGGGAATACATTATAACATGAAATAGGATATCATTGTAAATTATTAATATGGATTTAGGAAAACAATATATGCTAGTTAATTACCATTTTATTCCTTTCATTCAGGTTATATGACCGATTCATCAAACAATGATAGTTTATTAACTACTACAACTTAGGAATATTCAGAGAAAGAAACATAAAATAAAAAATTTTAATTACTAATGAAACCAATGACCATGGTGCGTGTACCTCCCTATAATTATACCCTATGATAATTTAACTTCCACCTAAACATGTTCATTAGGTTTTCAAAGTCCCTACATTGGATCACAGGGGCCCCCAAATATCCATGTCCTAGACAGTCTATGTGGTCCATGTCACATGTTTGGCTTGAGTTTCATCACCGTCCTACCAATCCCATGCATTACTCACATGTTCCTAACTCCAATATCCACAATATAACTAAACCAATACCTTTAATGCAACTTTTTCATGACCCCTACCCCAAAGGTACCCATCATGGGATGATAATGAATAGAGAGTGAGATATATAATGACCTTGGGTGATTCCATAAGTATGCCTCAGTTTGGAGACTATCACCAAGGGTATGAAAATATCACATATAAAATGTATTATCCTTAATAATAAATATATTATAGAGAGATAGAGTGAATAAACACGAATAAAACTCCTTATAATAAATTAAAGGTATATTATTTCTCTATAAAAAATAAAATACATCCAAAATGATGCATGTTTAAACACATATACACCACTTAAGCTACCCTAACAATATATCTAAACTCCATATATCTATACTAAAAAAACTAGAAAAATTTGGTGTGGTGAGCAGTTGGGAGTACTCAACAAGATCATACCTCTAAAAAGATCAACACTCATTTTCTATAAACATGCAAGAATAAGCAAGAGTGAAATAAAAAATGTAAGGACAATATAAAAATGAACATAATACAAAAATCATAATAATAATTCATATCCATAATCTACAAGGTATGAAAATCACATGTAATTCCATCATTAATTCCACAAATTTCATCACTACTACCAAAATCCTAGAATTACAACCATTACCAAAACCAACCTCAAAACTATCAACATAATTCAATATCCTCGAACTTGAAACATATTCACCTTGGATCCAACCTGTCAACTCAGGTTCTCTCCCACTCAATCTAGAAGAGATCTGATAGGATCACCTCCTTGCTATGTACATGGACACATGTATGAAGACACACTAATAATATATCATTGCATATCATGAGACACATTCAAAATTGAATCACCATGTCTCCATATTTACACATCCCCATCTTCAAACATCCATAACTATATTATTAAAATCACTATAATTCCATCCCCTTCCATCCATTATTCTGTAGGGTAATGTAAACATGAAGGACATCAACATCATACCCACCTCCTTCCATGTAAATACCCCATAAACACCATCCCATTACCAACATTATCGTATAATGAATGTTAAGAACAACAAACTCATCCCCTACTCCTATCATGCATGAACCCCACCACACATCACATCCTCATTATCACCGGGTGATATCTAACACAAACCCATCATCACTATGAGATCTATAATAATAACCCATCATATTATTACTCCTAAAGTGAATATGGAAGATTATCCAAGATGGGGGTGAATTGATATTTTTAAAATAAATTTAAATATTATTATATAAGAGCTATAAAATTAAGTTAATGGAGTAGAAAAATGAAAAGAAATGGAAATAATGATTTTTATAGTGGTTCAGATCAAAATAATCATAGTTCACTCTTCACCCTTCTCATGAACTGAGATAGATGACACCCAATAAATGGAATCATACAATTATTTTTTCACACATACAATCACAAAATAATTAAATATAACTTTTTTCTTAGTGGTCTAAACCCAAAATTGAAATATTTTTTTTACCAAGAGATATAACCCGAACAGTCTCCCTTTTTACCGCCTAGAGGCATAACCCAATGCTTGACTTTTCCTTGGGATTAAAAACCTAAATTCCTACCTTTTAATGGGTAGTATAATCCATTAAAATTAAATACATTTAAATGAATAAAAATAAGTAAAACTAGAAAAACAGATGAATGGTTCAATGTCTGAGTGTTGAGGAAGTAAAGAACTCTCCAGTAACAAAGGATAAAAAAATGAAGTTCAGTTGAGATCATTAGTTGATCAAAAAGGTTCATAGTACTTATAAATTTTAATAAAATCCTTAAATTAATTTTTATCTCTTTTATTGGTTCTATCAACTCTATATTTATATTTTATTTATGTATAATATATATTAAATTTAAAGATCATTTCTTATTTATTTTCCCAAATAAATAATTACACATATAAAAACAAAGAATTACTTTAGAGTTGTCCATGCTTTTTTAAGAGATAATATTACACATGTAAATTAAAAGATAATAATTATATGAATATTCTTTGATACTCTATAAAAAAATAAAAAGCACATAGTGGAATTCATTATATCAATAACACAACATTAATAAGTATTAATAACCTAGGAAACCACCCTGATAATATTCATGAATTACCCTTTATATTTCATTACATGGTAAAATTCATTAGATAAATAATAAGAAATTAATTATTAATAAGCTAGGAAACAACCCTGATAATATTCAAGAATGTTACTTCATATTTCATCTGATTTGAATTTAGATATTTCAGTTTCCAAAATTTTAGAATGAATATCAATATTTTTAAATCTCATAAAGATTTATTTTTAATTTATCATAATTTTTTTAAAAATATCCCATGGATTCTAAAAAATCAATAATTATGTTTAGAAAAAATTAAACCCCAATAATGTTTATAATAAACTTGAAGAAAATGTAAATATGAGTTATTATGAACAACATAGAATATTTTCTATTTATATAACAACCTATAAAGATAGGAATAACCACATAAAAAAATTCACGTAGGTCAATTTCACATAGTTGTTTTTATCTATATAGAAAAATCTCAACACATAAGAAAATAAACATAGTGAAATTAATGTAGTTGAATTTAACATAGGTAAAATCACATAATCTAAATTATGTAGTTGAATTCACATAAGCGAATTGATGTTGGAAAATTAATGTAATATAATTCAAGAAGGAAATTCTGGAAATTGGTAAATAGATTGACATATAAAATTTATGATATAAATAATACCTTTAAAATAATAGAATAATATTTTAATCTAGTTTAATTATACCTATAAAAGTTCATTATATTTACAAGTAATTAAGAATAATCTTATTGGAAATTATATATCCCATCTTATCATCAAAATACTACAGTAAAACTATTCTTAAAAATAGATGAATTTATACGAAAAACAATAAGTGATTTCTAACAAAATTTTGGACAAGATAAAAATCAATTCAGAATTTTATTTCTTTTAGTGAAGGTAAAAAATTATTAACTTTCCAAATCTACAAGAATAAATCAATTTGAGTCCTGTATCCCATGTTATGGTCAACATAAATAAATTAACCAAATCTGGAAATTATGCTATGTGGATTTGAAGTTGGCTATATAAATTTTGAATTAGATATATGTATTTTGAATTGTTAATATTGTAAATGATAATTTGGATATGTGGTAATTGTGAAACTCGTGTATAAATGATATTTCAAGGTCATAAATGGATTATTTAGCATATGAATACTTTATGAAACTTTTAGAACATGTTATGAACATTAAAAACAATAAATCTAAATATAAACTAAGTAATAATTAAATAGATATAACCAAAATTACGAACAATTTTAAATAAAACATAAAATAAAAACAACATGTCAATATTTAGTAACGTTTTGAAAAATTATAATTAATCATAATATGATATTTTTTAATTTTCAAAAAACAATTAAATAAATATGATCCAATAAGCCACATCCACATTCTCCCTATTTAATATAATTACAAAAAATTAAAATTTCATAATATCTCCCCCATTTTGAAATTATAAAAAAGTTAAATTATTAACATAACAATTCTCACTTTGAAATAATAATTTTTCCACCATTATTTATTTAACACAGTGTTACATGTTCATGAATTTATTCTCAAAAATTAAATCACTTTAAATCTAAAAAATCTTGAAAAAAACATTATAATTCATTCTTGAAAACATATTATACCAATAAATTTTATTTCAAAACCATATTTAATATGAATATTTCAAAACATTTACTAAATATACACTTTAGGAACTTTTATCACTAGAATATAAAGGTTATATAGTAAGAAGAAATTTAATTTTTTTAAAAAATAATTTAAAACCCTTCATAATCAATCCTTGGATGCAATATAAAATTTTAAGAAGCAAGTTAAAATAATCTAGTATATATGAGAAAACATAAAATAGTAATATTATAAACACATATGTATAGAAATTAAACAATAGTAAACTGAAATATAGATTCCATATTTTACAATTTCATGTAAATATGAAAATTTTAGCATATAAACACACTCAAACTCTCCTTAAATTCATTACATATAAATTTAAAGTTAAATATCTAACATAATAAGTTCAAAATTTATTTTCTAAAATATATAATAGTACAGGGGATTAGTAAAGTTATCAGCAAGTTGATTTTATATAGAAATAAATTACAAACTTATATTTCCATTTTTGACATGACCCCTAAGAAAATAAAATTTAACATCAACTTGTTTATTATTATATTTATGTAATGGATTTCTGGAAATGGAAATAGTATAATTATTTTTATAAAATTTTGGAATATTATAAAATAAAAACCAAAATCATAATTTTTTTCTTTATCTATTATAACTGAGCACAATAAGATATAAAAAATATATATTTAGATTTGAGAGTTGGAAGAGAAACCAAATTTTGTTTCTTTGAAGAACAATAAAATAAATATTTACCAATTAAATGATACATATATGACGTTATTTTTCTATCTATCTTTCATCCACCAAAATTATAATTAGAATAGATCATCCAATAAAAATTAGTTTTTAAAGGGTAAAATAAACCAAGATTCAAAGATCCTCTTACAAATATAATAATACTATCAACATATTTAATGTGACCTTTATTAGGGTTACATTAAAATATTTCACACCTGAAAAATGAAGACATCAAATCAGTCATGGAAGAAGTTAAGGATAAAAAACTTCCAGTTATACCTCTATAAGTTTTAACATCAATGGATTTAATAGATTTATCTAAATCTAACTTCCAAGTAGTGATCATGGGAGTTTTATAGTTTTTCAAGAATCGAAACCAAATCTATTTATTAATTCTTTATTATACATAGAATAATTTAGAAAAAAACCCCTATTTATTATATTTTTTTAAACTACGGAATAATTTCAATTTCCCAATCATACTCATATAAAATTCTGAAGTTATAAATTCTAAAAATTAATTACAAATATTTTCATATGAAAACACAAAATTAATATCAAAAATATAAATTTTCACATTCAAAATATCATTACATATTTTCTTAATAAATAAATTTGGAACAATATTTCCATTTTCCATTATTTTATAAATAAAACTAGATAACCTTTCATACCAAGCTTGATGATCTTTTTCCAAACCACATAAATCCTAGATAGTTTAAAAACATGATCAGGATGACTTTAATTATCAAAACTAAGTGTATCACTAATATGTATTTCTTTAGAAATATAACCATTTAGAAAAGCGGTTTTGACATCCATTTGAAATAATTTAAAACCATTAAAATAAGCATAAGCTAATAATATCTTAATTATTTGAAACCTAGAAATATGTGCAATATATTATTCATGATAAATTTCTTATTATTATGAATATCCTTATGAAGCTAATATTTCTTTACTTTTATCTATATTTCTAGATTCATTAATTTTTTTTCTAAAGATCCATTTTTTGAAAAAAATATAAGAATAATTTGGTGGAACAACTAAAATCCACATATTATTTCTACTAAGATAATTGAATTAATCTTTAATTTACATGATCTATTTAGAATCATTTAAATCCTCACAGTTATTATAATAAAAAAAATCAGAAATAAAATATTGATAAGAACAAATATTCATAAAAACATTTCTAGTTTTAATATTTTATTCAAAATTACCAATCACAATATCTATAGGACGATCTCTATGAGTATTACAAAATCTTTCATGAATAGGTTTATATTTAGAAGAACTATTCTCCTCATTAATATATATATTTATCTAATGGTTCTTCCTATTCAAAATTAAAATATCGAAACTCATCCTCAAGCTGACCAATATTATCATCTCTTTTATTCATTTTTATCATTAAGCTTAAAATGAATTGGTTCTTCAATAACCATAGTTCTTTTATTATATAATTTATATTACTTATTATTCATTGAATATCTGAATAAAATTAATTCATCATATTTTCGATCATATTTATCTAAACCATCCTTAGTATTGAGAATAAAAAATTTACATCTTGAGACTATAATATATTGAATTTTAGGTTTTATTCCTTTATAAATCTCATAGGGTGTCTTTTTCAACAAAGGTATTAATATTTTTATATTTTAAGCCTAAAAAATATGTATTCATAGCTTCTACTAAGAAATATTTATGAAAATTAAATTCATTTAACATGGTATTTCCTATTTCATGAAGTGTTCTATTTTTCCTTTACACTACACTAGTTTGTAGTGGTGTTATAAGGTAAGAATACTTGTGAAAATACCCATTTTATTCATAAAATTAGATAAATTATAGATTTTGGAATTCACCACCATGATCAATTATAATTTATTTAATTAGGTTTACTTTATAATTTTGAACCAATTTATAAAAACTGATAACTTTAGATAAATTACCAAATTTAAAAGTTAGGAAATATACCAAAGTGTATCTAGTAAAATCATTAACAATAAAAAAAACAATATCACCTACCACCCAAAGTAAGAGGTTTGATAGGTTTAAATAAATATCAATGAACAAGATCAATATACCATATAGTTTTTACTTATTTAGTTGACTTTAAGTTACTTCTCTGTTGTTTAACTTTAAAGCATGATTCAAAAACCAAGTTGTTGTCCAATTTAAGTTCTTGTAACTGTAAAAAGGTTTATTTCTTGGAAATATTATGCATTAACATGAAATTATCAGGTCCCATAATCCTATGATAGAAAATTTCTTCAGATTGTACAATATTTAAACATTTAGCCTTTTTATAATTTAATTCCGAAAAATTAATTGGGTAAATGTTATATTTTCAATTTACATAAAAGAAAATTTATTTATCTTTAAATAAAATTCATTTATAATTTTGAAATTTAACAGACATTCCATTATCCCATAGTTGTGTAATTATTATTAAATTATTTTTTTAATCCTTCAAGATATAATTATTTTTAAATAATAATAGATTTTGAAATTCTAACCTTACTAAAACCTTTTACCATTACTTAAGAATTATCACCAAACATAACATTACCTCAATCACATTAATTGAATGATAAATTTTTTGATATATCATCAGTTATGTGTCTTGATCATCCACTATCCATGTACCAAACATCCTTTTTTATACTCCTAATACATATTTCCTATAAAAATATTTAAGAAAGTTTTGGTACCCAAGAAAATTTGGTTATGATCGGATTAACATATGAATTCTGGGTTACCCAAACCGAATTTAAACACCCATTCATAGGTAATATTGAAGATAAATATTTAAAGTTGAATTCCTTAGTATGACCAAGAGATTTCCTAAATATTAAGGAATATTAATTTTATTAACGACCTTTTATTTGACATCTAAAACATTAAACATCATATGTACTTCCATTAGTGTTATTAACAAATACAATTTTATACATTTTGGGTAAATTATTATCATAACCAAGGCCAGATCACTTTTGGTTAATTTTATTACATCTCATAATTTTATCAATGTTTTCTCTTCCTTGAACAAAAATAGAAAGATTTGACTTTAAAATTTCAATTTTATTTTTAAGATGTTCATTCTCTTTAAGAATGTTATCGAAATTACTTATTTCACCTTCATGACATTTTGATATGAAATAAACTCATCTTTTAAATTTTTCATTTTCATCACGAGTATAATTTAGTTTTTTCTTGAGTAATTTCCTGATCTATATATGCATATTTTGTTTCATTCTGGTTAGATTTCTTAATATTTTAGTTTTCCTTAAGAACAACATTTTGTTGAATCTTAAGGTTCTTGTATAATCTAGTGATTTTTTAAACTTTTTGATCACATATTTAACCTTATTTAAGTAATTCCTCAACAATGAGATTTTTCAAAATCAGATTCATAAGATGAATAATAAGTATAACCACTTACTTGATTTGATAAAGCTATTAAGCATAAATTTTCAATATATTTTTCAGAACTAAATTATTTTTTAGTTTTTGAAAATTTAGTGAAACACTATCCGACTACCTTTACATTCATTTATTTATTTATTTTATACCTCCTAGTTTTTTATGTCTTTAATCATTGAAAATCAAGTTATATATTCCCCATTTTCCTATACTCATAAAAAATTACATCTTGAGACTCAGTAGAAATAAAATTAACTTTATTTTTATACTTAGGATCATCTTTAGAATAGTATTTATGGGATCATCTTGGGTAAAACTTCTTTATTTTATATCCACCCTTCATATTATATGAAATATAATTATTATCACTGTTATGTAACTCAAAATCAGAAGAGTAATTAAATACATTTAATTTAAAAGTAATTCCATTTTATTTTAATTATCTTCTTCAGAATTTTTTTATATTTTAAATCATATTGTAATAGTGATCTAATAATATCATAACGAGTGTATTGCTTAGGGTTCTTACTTTCACATATATATTTTTTATCATGCCACTTATTAGAAAGTTATTTATACACTCTTTCAATAAAAACATGATTTTATAGGGTTTCTCCTAAATAACTCATACCATATACAACACTAGTAAATCTATGGAACATTTGATTGATAGTTTCTTCTTCACCCATATTAAATTCTTGATATTAAGCTCTTATCATTCCCAAATTAGTTCTAATAATCGTATCCAATCCAAGATGTGTAACATGGAAAATTTTCCTGATGTCCTGAGATGTTTTACATGTATATTCATGACTATACACATTTCTATTTATTATAAAATATAAAATATTCATCACCTTGTAATTAAAAATATACTTTACCACATAATTTCTAAGTAGTGATCCAGGTTCACCTTTTTATAGATTTTAAGGGTTTTTATGATTGTTCAATGATCAATTATATGTTTCATTAAGAAATATTCCATCTAATATTACCAATATTAATAATTAGTACCATCAAAATGAGGTGATTTTTGTGGTATAAATCCATCATTTGGGATATTTAGTACCAAATTAAGATGATATCTTCCCATTCATGGTTATTCTAGGAAGTTGTTAAATATATAAATAAAATATATATTAAGTTTGGGGTTAATCTCTAATACTAATTGTTGGTCCTAAAGTGAAGATGATAGATTATCCAAGAGGGGGGGGGGGGTTAATTAGAAATTTTGAAATTAATTTAATGATTATTATATCAAAGTTATAAAATTAATTTAATTTAGTGAAAAAATTAAAAGAAATGGACATAGTGGTTTTTATAGTGTTCAGATCAAAATGATCTTAGTCTACTCTTCAACCCTATCATGAACTAAGAGAGAAAACACCCACTAAATGGAATTTTAAAATGAAAATTTTCATACCTTAAGTCACAACCCAATTATATATCATTTTTCCCCTTGGAAGATTAAACCTAAAAAAACCTAACCTTTTTTACATAGAGGTTCCACTTAAATGGATTTCCTTTTCCCACCTAGTGGAAGAAACTAATGCATGACTTTTGTTTGAGAGTCATAACATGAATTTATATATTTTAATAGGTAGTATAACTCATTTAAATCATGCACACTTAATTGATTAGAAATAATTAGAACCACAGAATCAAATGCACGCATAAATGTATGGGTGTTGTGGTAGTAGTAACTCTCCAGAAATAAAGAATTAAACTAATGAAGTTAATTTGTTAGAAATAGTTGATCACCAAAGTTCATATAAATTATATATTTTAAAAAAATCATCAACCTCATTTTTATCACTTTTATTAGTTCTATAAACTCTATATATAGAGTTTATTTATTCACAATATCTATAAAATTCAAAGGCTGTTGCTTATTTATTTTTCCCAAAGCAATAATTGTGCGTGTGAAACCAAGGAACTAATTTAGATTTGTACATTATTGATTCCCATATAATATTACACATGTAAATGAATAGATAATAACTATTCAAATATTCCTCAATATGATATAATATAAATAGAAACTACAAAGTGGAATTAGATATAAAAATAACAGTAATTAATATATATTAATAACCACAAAAACCTCCTTAATAATATTCAATACTGACCATTCATATTTCATCCAATTTGAATTTGAATATTTCAATTTCTAAAATTTCCTCATGAGTATCAATATTTTTGAATCTCATGAATATATCTATATAAATTATCATTAAAAAGTTTAAAACAAGTTCTCAAGGATTATAAATATTTAATATGTAATTTTAGAATAAAGAAAACACTAATGACATTCATAATAAACTTTCAAAAAATGTAAATATGAAATATTATAAAAAAAAACATATTTTAAATTAAAAAAAACATGTAGAAACATGCATAAACATATAGGAAAATTCACGTAGGTGATTTTCACATAGCTATTTTTCTCCACATAGTCAAATCTCACCACGTATGAGAATATGTATAGCGAAATTCTCATTGGTGAATTTCACATAGTAAAATTCTTGGAATCAAATTGACATATCCAAATTCAGGTAAGTGAATTGTAATAGAGGAATTCATGTAAGCGTATTCACATAGAAAATTCTAGAAATTTATAAACAACACGACTTATCAAAAATTAGATAAAAATAAGAGATTAAAAATAGTAGAATCAACTTTGGATCGTGGTGACTTATATTTATAAAATTTCATTATATTTATAAATAATTAATAATCACCTTAATCAAACTTCTATATCTCAATTCACCATCAAAATATAGTGGCAAAACAACTCTAAAAAATTGCATAATCATGGATGAAAACTTGCAGCGAACTATAACATAATTTTAGACACAATAGAGATATATTTAGAATTTTATTTCTTATAATTATATATATATAATTTTATTATATTTTATATGAAGCATGAATTACTCGATTTGGAGTTTTATATCCCATTTTATGGTCAAAATACATAAGGTAACCAATTCTTAGGATTTTTTTACATGGATTTGAAATTGGCTATGTGAATTTTGAATTGGCTATTTGGGAAATGATTATTTAGCTATATGGTAAGAGTGAAAATCACTTATAAACGATATTTAAAGGTCTCAAATGACTCATTTATCCTGGGAAAATTTCATGGAACTTGCGGAACATGTTATGAAAAATCAAAAAATGAAATATAAATATAAAATAAATAAGGGATACTAATATATAACCAAAATTAATAATACTTTTAAATAATAAATAGAATAATAACTAAAGAAAATATTTAGAAAAGTTAGGAAATTTTTAATTAATAATAATATTATATTTCATAATTATGAAAACATAATTAAATAAATGTGACCTCAGGATCTACTTCAACACATAGAGAGACAACAACATAGAAAAAGCAACAATTTTCATGGAAAAGTATCATCACAGGCACAACCAATACTAGGAAAGGATTAAGTCCACATAATCAATAATTCACATCAACCATATTAATTCCACAACATCATTTATCATTTTACAAGACATAATTAAATTTATTATTCCATTCTTTAACTCATTCCCATGGACAAAAAACTTATACTCATCATTCATCCTTTAAATTACCAACATTATGTGATTAACCATTTTAGGGGTATTTTCAAACAACCCATCACTTCAAAGCACATGATCAGAAGATAAATGACATGCCAATCAAAAAATAAAAATTCATCCCACTTTTCAAGTCATTAACATATAAAATTGATTGATCTATTTATAAGGGTGACACATTTTTCAATAGATGTAATAACATAGAACCACAAAATGGGAATAAATCATATAATTGAATACATCAAGAATTTATAAATAACCAAAAACATATTTGATTCCATCCCAATATCCAAATCCCCAAGAATTAATTATTTTTGTTAAAAACTTGAATTCAGTTTTCCTGTTACCCATGTTAACCCATGAACCAATTTCCTAAAAAATAAAGAGGAAGCAAATCAACCGACAACACACAAAGTATAAATAATAAATTTTATAATTATAAATATGGAATTTAGATTTCCGCCAACCCCTTCATCCTTTACCATGTTTAAGAAATTATCCATTTGTAGTGGTGAAAATGTTTGTAAGTGACAACAACAACCATTCAATCACAACAATAATACATCAACCAATAAAAATCAACCCACAAAAATATCATGAAAATCACAAACTATTTGGAATATACTATCCAGTTTTAATTTTTTTTAACCATTTACCATCATTATTTAATTTCCATTCCCCATTCAAGGTGGTTTTTAATATGTTCTCTATTTTCTCATAAACCAAAACACCATGAAATAATTGTATCATATGAGGGATAAAACAAAACAATAAAATCAATCATATTAATTATAGAAGATAAGAGATATGTCTCAAGGTCCCCTACCTCTATTAATACTTCACAAATTGCTTGAAATCGATGAGAATAGGTAGAATAAGGATGCTACCAGATATGATCACCATGATAGAAACCACAAAAAAATTTAAACCACAATGCCTTCCTCATTAAAATTGCATCCCAACATACTTCAACAAGAATTGATACATATTCCTATAATTTCTAATGAATAAAATAAAGGAATCCGAGGGAATATAGAGAATAACTCACCTTAGATCACAATAAATTTATTTCCTGAAAAAATGGGATATGTTTAATCAATATAATCTCAAAGGTCTAAAAAATCACACCTTAGCTTGATTTAGGTCTAGAGAAAAGGAAGAGAAACAAGGGTATTTATGCTAGATCCTGAATTTATTTATGCTATATGAAAAAACCATTCATAGTGTGACATGGGCCTTCACACCATTAAACCATTGAAGAAAAAGTTTTTAAAAAAAGAGACACATAAATATTAAAGGCCTCAAAATCATTAATTACGTGAATATATACTTTACGAAGTGAATAATAGTAACCTAGAATTTAAATGAAACTACCTAGATCATGTTCATGTTATGAAGCCAATTTCATGCCATGAACCCTTTATACAGATGAAAATTTAGCTCCATATCAACCTATTCCTTATCAAACACTATCCTATCAATATAGAAACCCAAAAATCAAAATCTAATAAACCAAGAAAGATAAGACCATTATATTTATAGATGGTAAAATACCTATAAGACAATTATAAATATGACAATTGGAATAGTATCTTAGTCATTAAGAATAGTAATATGAACATTATAATACTAACTAGATTGTTAAATAACTAAATGATTGTTTTGGAATCTTATAAAATAAAACTTTAACGAATTTATTATATTTCTATGGACCCATAAACCTGTATCTAATTCTAAAATCATACTTCTTACATGTTAGGTTTGATACCAACCAAATAAACACAAATTTTAATTTCTATAATTGAAAAGTGAAAAAAACTGAGTCATATACATCTCGAAGACCATTTAGTTTTAGTTTCTTATATAATTAGTAAAAATTTAACATATAAATAGGACGTTTCCAATAAATGTACATTTATTTCCATAACAAATATTTTTTTACACTTTCTATTTCATTCACGACACATTTTTTTCTTTCAAGACATGTCACCATTGACATTGCTATAATCCCTACACATCCTTAAGAGCTATAAAATTATTTAAAAACATGGGATGAGTAAAAATTAGCTTATTAAGGGATATAAAAATATGGAAAACCCATGAATACATTTAAAATTAATGAAAATACATTAAAAAGTTTTATTTTTTTTAAAATAAACAATGGGTACAAGATAACCATTTACAAACTGGTCAAAATAAATTTATGCCAAAAGGTTTCATACAACATTTAATAATAATATATAATAGAAAAATCATAATTTATGAGTATTTTTTAGTAAAACATGGAATATTTTTCTTTAAAATAAAACTTTCAACCTTAGGAAATCATAAATTTTTTCTTTAAACTAAAAAAAACAATTTTTTCTTATGAAATCTAAGGATTTCCATAAAAACATATCAAAAAAATTGAGGGTTAAATACATCCAAGAATAAAAATATAAATAATCACAAGGATAACAATAAATGATTTTATAATCATAGAATACATAATTTCAAACATTATAATATTTCCATCAAGGCCTCATGCCAAGATATCATACATAAATAGATAAGTCATACACCAAATAACCAAGTCAGTTTCTATCATGAGACCTTCCAATGTATTGAGGGTCCATCTAGTAGTGTCACCAAACCATTCATTTAATAAGTCCAATTCATTTATAAAATGAAATAAATTAATAACGATGAAATAAAAAATCAACATAATCATTTATATTAAACAATTATCATACAAAATGTTAATATTTTCTATAGTTAATAAATAGAAAAACATGATAATAACAAATCCAAAGAAATAAGGTGGATGATATCATTAGAGTATAAACCTAGTTATATATAGGAACATTTAATAAATTTTAACACAGATGAAAAACATAGTTATAAATTTTTTGTATATTCTCTTTAAAAATAATAAAAAATATCATTTTGTTTTGAAAAAAATTAAAAAAAAAATTCCCACATAATGGGAATTTTATTTTATTTGAAGAAATATGGAAAATTACTGAGGAATCTTGATAATGAATAATATCTATGATTAGGGATTAATCTAGGTAGGGAAAAATTCCCAAGGTACTTTAGTATCCCTGTAGCAGGGCACTGTAGCAGCACTGTAGCGGTGAAGGCACTGTAGCAGCCAGGGTACTGTAGTAGTACTATTCACCAGAGGGCTCTTTGGGCCAAAAAAGGGATTTTATACCCATGGGCCTTCGGGATATGTAATGGGACTCCATCTACACAGTCAAAAAATTCTATTATTTTATTTAATAATACAATGAGGATTCGACCCCAACATTTAAAAAAATGATGGAAGGAAAAGGCGGGCATGTGGTAAACATTAAAAAAACATTCTTTTTTATTTATAAAAAATTCAAAATAACCCAGTTGGAAAACATTGAAAAGATTAATTTTTTATCCTTCATAAATAAAGTCAAATGTATTTTTAAATTACTTTTAAATATATTTAAATCCTAAACAATAACATTCTAGAAACATTTAAAAGAACATGTACCTGGAGGAAAAATATCTTGAAAGAAAATATTTAAAACAATGTTTTAAAGAAAAAACCCTTAAACCATGCCCTGACATGTTTTTTACATTATATAAATCCTAAATAAAAATAATATTTTAATAATTTACTTTATTAATAATTATTTTATTTTATATTATTACTTTTAATTCAATCATTTTTTTTTTCATTTAGTTACTAAATCATTTAAATTTACATTATATGTTATGTGGTCATTCGATTCTTAATTTCTAAAATGGATTTGATAAGCTGACCATGGTCATAAGGGTCAAGGTTTTATAATATATATAATATTAAACCTATTATAATTATATTTCTTATACATTTAATAAAATTTTAGAACTATCTATGTAAGGCAGTCATGAAAAATGAAGGACATCGGTTTATGGAGATGGTAGTCTATACATATGCATGAACAACATTTCAATTTTTCTAATGAGAGTAAAATAAATAAGGTTGATAATATTTTAAATTTATATAATCATAAATATGTTATATTGGTCATATTTATTCATTAATTACATTATTATGACCATCCATGTGAGATGGTAATAGAAAACAAATCACAACGCATCATGTATGTGGTAGTCCACACGAGCGATATTATCATTTTCCAATGGATGGAAGGGAATGGTGATAAATAATGTATTTTCATTAAAAAATCACAAAAATTTCATAAAAATCTTATATATTCACGAATTACAAATTTATAACCAGACGTGTGTGGCAATGATGAAAAAAAATGAAACACACCATTTTATAGAGGTGGTAATCCACACCTACACACAAGCAAAGTGTTCATTTTACATTAGATAAAAAAGGTGAAAAAATGGTTTCACAATAAAAATAATAAAATTTTAGTTTATTGGAGATATTATTGTTATTATAATATCATGGTTGTGTTTTATTTGAAAGTGGTAAAATAAAAAATAAATATAAATGAAATCAATTAAAACTTTAACCTCCTCTTTTGATATCCTCCATTCTATTCAGTTTAAGGCCTATTGAGGAGAGGTTTATGGTCACTAAATGGGATTGGGGTTGTGTAAATTTAATTTCAGAGGTGAATTTATGTATAGGTTTTATATAAAACATAACATGAGTTGTGTTTTGAAAATTAAGAATGAGTGTCTTTTTATAGGTAAAAATCAATGGCATTTATAAAATTTTTCAATATTTAAGGGCCATGAATGTAATTTTAAAAATTAAATGCGTCAAATAAATGAAACATGAATAATATTATCACAAAATTCCTATAAAATTTAGTTAATGTAGTATTTTTATGATTTTATAATGATTTAAAAATAATTTTTTCACATTAAATATAATTTAAAATCATTTTTGAGACTATTCAAAAAATTTGAATTTAAACATATCAAGGAAAAAATGAATTCCAAATTTAAATACTTTCACAATCCCTATTCCTTATAATTATCCAATAAATTCATGTTACACCATAATTTATCCAAAAATATGTTACTTTTACTATTTTTAAAACCATTTACTTTATTTTTCTACTACTTGCACATGCGATATGTCAGCGTTGCGTAAATGTTCTAGGTATTTATACCATCCCAATTTTTTTTAAATAAATCAATATAATATAAATAGTTTATTCATATTAAAAATAAAAATTTATAACCATTTATAACATCTTTTTATCCCTATGAAAACATATTAGAGATATTAAAAGAAAGAGAGAAAAATTTTGTAATTATTCATTGCTTAAAATAATATAAAGGTCATAATGAAAGGAAAGTGGCATAAAATTTACCTATTATTTATGATAAGGTAATAAGGGTCTAAATAATCTCATATAATAAGATTCCGGATGAGATTTGGTGACCTTATCACAAATTTTTAAACCTAATTACCAGGTTTTACACCTTATCATGGTGTTAAATTTTTATCGTGGTTACTATTTATTATGAATAAATATGAAACCAACATTATAATTATATTTTATTATGCTGATCCCAAATATTGAATCCCTTTTATAGGATTCAATTTCCAGAATTTGGAAAAATTACTTTTAATATAAGTTTGAAAAATGCAATGAAAAACCATATTAAGAAAATGGAGTTTTAAACATAAAAATGATCTTATAACCAAATAAAATATAACGATGATCCTATATAATTTAGTAGATTATTATAAATAAAAAGGATCATATGTTTCTTTTAAAACCAAATAAAAACTAGAAAGGTAATTTTATATTAATTTATTTAAATAAAATAAATGATCATTTTGCAAAAATCAACAATTTTCACTATTCACTCAGAAAGAAATATTTTAGAAAAATATTAAAAATTCACTCTAATATAATTTTTACATGATGATTTAAAAAAAGATTTCCATTTTAAAAAATGAAATTTCTAAAAGATTTAGATTTTAATGGTAATATCTACACCTGAAATTCATTAAAACTCATTTTTGAAGAAATTGTATTATTAACATATAAAAAGACTTTATTTTAATTACTTTCCTTATAGGTATACTTAAATTAATGTTAATTAATTTGATTGGATATATAATCTAATAATTTCATTAGAATAATTTATCAACAGTGCAACACTCGATAATTAATTATATTAATTGAACATTTTATTTTCATGAAACAATAGTACAAGGAATATTGTAATATTTCAAGGAACCAAAATTATAATTTGATAGAATGAATATCAATTTTAAACATACTATATCAAAATAAGGATAAAAATAATTTTTTGAAAATTTCTCTTTGAAATAAGTTTTTATGAATATTTTAAAATGAATTATTTAAAAAATAATCCTTCTATTTATAATAATGCGTTAAAATATGTATAATTAACCACATATTTATTATCAATTTTTTATAAATAAATACAAGAACATTGGAGGAAAAGAGATATTTTTCAGAAAACTGTTTTTAGGTGCATAATGTTTTTCAATTTTAATTAATTAAAATAATATCTAATAATGAATTATAAATGAAATTAATAGATTATATATCTAAAATTATTAATTTAAATTCATATAATAATATTTAGTAGCTACATAGTAAATGTAATATCATTTTATGCTTGAAAAATGTATTTCTTTGAAAAACTGTTTTTGTTGAATTTTATGGGTTTATATTTAATTTAATTTCTGAAATTATTGGAATGAACATTGATAAAATTAATTCAATACTTGGAATAATAATTTAATTTTTTTAATGAGTTCACTTCCATTTTCATTCATTATGAATAGTAAAAACAATCAAAATTCGTTAGCGTGGTTAAGGTTAAAATGGGTTTACCGAGTGATTAATATAAAAATATAAGAGTTAAAATGACTTAAAAACTTTTATAAATACCATTTTATGAATTTCTTTTAATAAATATCAAATTAGGATAAAAATTAATTTTTTACGGGATAATTTTCAATAAAAATGACATAATAATATTTAAATCATTTCAAAAATACCACATGCGTCCTCTCCCTCACTTATAAAAGGAGACCCCCTATCCTATTCACTCCACACTTAGATATCCATTTATATCAGCCAAGAAAATCCAATATAAATTCCTTACATCACTCCCCATTTACTAGAGGTATTATTTTGGGCTTAATACCAACCTTATAGGGCTTAAGGTGAAAAGCAATGGAGGTTTCCAGAAGAAGTGGTATAACTTTTAATCCTATATTTTTTATTTTATTTACTCTTCTACCTCATTAAAAAGTATTAAATATATTATTATATAATAAAATAAATATCTCCCCTATAATGAGATTTTTTTATATTTATTTCTTAACCTTAATCCATATCCTCCTCCATCAAATGGGAAACCAAACCATCACTCATGTGTACGACGAACTACGACCTCGTGAATCAATGTAATTTTTTTCATCATCACCTCAAATAAAGGATATATATTACTGTATATAAATAAATAACATGATATTTTTGATATAAATATAATTTTTAAATTATAAATAAATACTTAACTCTTTTCCCACATATAAGTTGGAAAATGATAACGCCGTTCGTGCATACATGTGGATTTCAACCTCTATGAAGCGATGTGATTCATTTTTTATTACCACCTTGCATGGATGATTATAAAAAAATATCTAATGAATAAATATGATTTTAAGAAATATGATTACCATTTTGGATATGATAAAATAATAAACTATGAAAAATAACAAAAATTTTCACGATGAAACTTGTATGGGAAAACTAAGGAGTTAACACATGAAACAATTTTAATAATAAAATATTGTTAACAAAAGGGTGATAAGATTTTATAATTGGATAATATATGATATTATAGACATGTATATGTTTATAGGATATTCTTATAATAAATCTAATTTTATTATACTTGAGGTTAAATCATATTCAACTAAGTGAAGTTGGGGTGGTGCCTATGTGGTAAACTCGTAATCCTACATCCAAAAGTCTCAGGATCAAAACCAGGTAGGGGATATTTCCCATGTTAACAGAGCATCACTATAGTAGTGGTAGAACTATAGTAGTGAAAATACTATAGCGGTGATAGGTTCTATAGAAAGTATAATAGTGGTGGCGGTACTGCACCAGCCCAGGTACTATAGTAGTACTATTCATTGGAGGGTCCTTCAAGACAAAAAATGGGATTTCAGGACAAGAATTAGGGAATTAAATCCCCTGGACTTCTGTTCTTATTCACGAGACACTTGGCCTTGTTCTTGTGGCCTATGTAATGGGTCTTCATTTACCTAAATATAAATAGGTCTTTCTCTCATAATAAAAGAGGCTTCGACCCAAACATAAAAAAATCACATTCAACTAAGTGGAAGTGCGAGGAAAGGGATTTAATTTAAATTTCCACTCCATTGAGGAATATTTATTATTTTAAACCTATTTTATTTTATATGGTCTACATACTTCACCTTTGATATATTTTACATGAATATTTATTTATTCATGGTTTTAATGTTTTAATTCAACTTTAATGTATCAAGGTGTCATGACCCCATCCCACCAAAGATATCACAATGAGGGGAGAGAGAAAATGACCCCTGATTCCCACCTTCAGTAGGCCTTGGGTTTGCAACTAGAATTGAGGGTATAAAAATATCACATATGAGAGGCATTTACCTATGTAGTAAAACAAGACTCAGAGATGACGTAAATAAAATACAATAAAATCCTATAAAATCCATGACATGATATCAAATAAAAACCAACACCATTCCAAAAAGAATGTATAAAGTGAATGAATATAGATAAAAGTATTCAAAATCTTATACCCAAATGAAAATATAAGGAATCTACACAACAAAAGTCCTAGGATCCAAGCTAGTAATGTCCAAGACGGTCCAATTTGTCCTCTGGGAAACCTTAAAATTAGTTTATATTTGTAGGGTGAGCATACAATTATACTTAGTAGGAACATACAAAAGTATGTCATGCACATGTGAAAAGAACATACTAATGAAACCATGAGAGAACAACTGATACAACAACACCTCAACATGCCAACTATCCATCCCAGTGCCACCAAGTCACACTCACCAAATAAAAAATCCAAGTGTAATAACACAATAAGAATCATATTGATAAAAAGGTACCCCACACAGCCTTCCCATTGATTTTTCCCTCACACCCCAATGTCTTATGTTATGTTACTCCCATCTATTCTGTATAATATATTACAAATACCCACCCCAGAGTATGGTCATATCACATCTCACTCATAGACACGTAGGCCATCACACCATATCAACTTCCACAACTAGAGTATTATAGTATCATGAAAATAATTGGAATAAAACTCATTCCACCCTCCTACCATGAATGCATCCCACCATAAGATTCCCCACAACATGGTCACATCATATCTCAATGAACCATAACATGATCATATCACATCTCACCCGTAGTAACATGGGACATCACCTAGTGCACTATTTTTCCTCCCAATATCACAAAATATGCATATCTACTCACCTGGAAGAGAGAGCCAGAAAGAAGAGGCAACCATCCATTTATCCTCACCAATGGGATGTTGGAAAAAATAACCCCATATATATATATATATATAGACACACACACACACAAGTGACGACACGTGGTGATCGACGTGGTTGGGGTTTCATATAAACCACAAGGAATATATATATATATATATATATATATATATATTTCCATACACAAGCCCAACCTATGGGTTCACAACCAAAAAGGATACTTACTAACTCACAAAAAACCCCATTCCCACTACCACCACTAAACTCACAACATTACATAAGTAAAACATGAGCCACAGAACACTTTACAGTTTTCATTACAAGCCAGACAATTCAAATTATCTATTCCATTTAATTCAACATTCATATATCATTTCAAACCATTCCATTTAAATTTCAAAATTATCATTTAATTCGAAAAATAATCAGGTAACTACCACAACATAAAATCAAACAATGAACAACTCACCATACTTGTCAAGCCAAACAACCCCACATAAACACCACCTTCCATCACTACCACCCCATAGTGTGTACAAATAAACCCATGACATCACCGCCCATAGCACAACAAAAAAACCCATCACATTATTTCCCCAAAACAAGAACAAACAAACCCATCACATAGATTCTCCAGAGTATGTCCTGAAAAAAACACACCTCCCATATAAAATTCGACATAACACTTTTAGATTTATAAAGGGGGGTTTTTATCAAATTCACTTCTTTATTTAATGTAATTTTCACACAAGCCATAAATCCCAGGGTAACCATTTTATTATCAAAATAGATGTGGTTAATAAATTTCAATTTATTCAAGGTGGTTTCAAATAGTCAAACAACAAGGGTTTCATGACTCATCAACTATAATGAAAATTAATCCCCCAACGGTGATGATTTTTATTAGAGCATTTATTCAATGCAATCAAAATATCACAATAACATCAAATCTATAAAAACATAGGATTCCATATACCTTATACATTAATTTCCATTATATCTATTCATTAACTTTATTAGGCTGGTGAAAACAATATTTCCATAGATAAATAATAGTAAACACCTCACACATGATACACAAAATGAGAAATGAGGGATTACCTACCTAGAAAATGATTTTTGATCTTACTATGCACTGCAAGGTGAAGAAGAAACACTCAAAACCCACAACCACATAGGGGAATCATGAATCAACCTACACCAAACTAAAGGATCATAAAAATAGAAGCCTAATCACACCTAAACTGAAACCAAAATGATAAAGTGGATCTTGCTGAAGAATAACATAAGGAATTCATAGATAAGAGAGTAGAACTCACCATGGATTTCCAAAATTCAAACACTGGAACATGAGGATCTTGGTGAGGAAATACATGCCATAAAGTCTACCAAAGTATCCTATGGTTCTAAAAAAAATGATAGGAGGGTGGGAAACCAGATGACAGAAGGATTGACTGAAAAAACTATTCAAAACCTAGAAATATCCCCTTCCCTTTCATGAATTATATTAATTATGTGAATTCCATGGGGTCTTATAGAGTTTAATCGCTGAAACTAACATAAGGAATGGAACCCCCATATATTTGGTTTAAAAAAAATCAAGTTACCTCAGATTAAATTAATAAAAAATTGTGAATTCATCTTTCAAAACATGAATCCATCTTGCAGACTCCCCCTTAGCCCACATAAAAACCATGAAACTAGTTATCTATACAATATGGAACTTCCAACACCTAATATGAATCTTGTTCCTGTTATGAACCACCTACTACAACACTCTTGTAGCTTCAGCCTCCACCAAACACTCCAAAATCTCCTCAATCCTCCCCCGAACACTCTCCAACCAGAAAAACTAGTATAGTAATGGGATAGGAAGGATTATAACATTACACAATACACCTCTCAAAATATTCTCATCCTCAAGAATTTAAACCAATCCCTATGAAAAGATATGGGTCCAGAAAACCACCCCATGAGATACCTATCAAGGTTCTCGTTACCCCTATAATTCTACCATGATCCAAACTCACAATAAAACACCTAAAAAACAATCATACAACCACATCACTATGAAACCAAATCACAGCATCTAACTAGGAACAAAACCATGTCGTCTATTACTAGCCATAATCATCAACACAACTATCTTGAATTCAACACAACCAAATCTAACAACTACTACAACCAAGACACAACATTTCACTAACAAAGAACATAAATTAGGGAATTTATTTTTAATATACCAATTAAAATAGTATTCCTATTTTAATGTTTACAAGTGTTTTTTTTAAGTTTTGATGTTGTTGGAGTTGGTTAGGGGATTTTATGTGGAACCTGGATTGTGCACTGCCCGTTGGACACATTCAAGTCATGAAATAGGCCCACATCGTGAATCTATTTCCAGGAATATGATGTGAGTCTTATTCATAGAATGAAAAATTTACAATCCATGAAACATGTTCACATCATGAATGGGTTAATCAAGATTAATTTAACTCTAGAAGATTAATTTTTCTGTGCGCATGTGAGTTGAAGTATTCATGATGTGAATCCTGAATTCACATCATGAATCACAAATGAAATGTAGGCTTTATTACACTACATGCCTTATTATTTTTCCATTGGATTTTCATGACCCCCTTGAAACCTAGGCTCGCCTGAGGTGATTTTTGGTGATCTCTCTCCTTCCAAATTGCATCGTTTGGTGCTTGATATCCATGGTGGTTGCGATGTGTCTATCTTGATATATTTTGTGATCATATTCTATGGTAAAATCCATTGTTTGTTGTTGTTAGGTAGGTGAATGTATTTTTAGGTCCTCTATTGTTGTTTTTTCATTTGTTATAATGTTATTGGATCCGTTTGTGGGTGCGTGTGACTCAATTGTGAGCTAGGTGGCTCCGCTTCTTGCCTATGTTGGATGAAACTTGAATGATTTGGTTTTATAAATTGTTTTAAAAAAAAATTAACATGATTTATTGATTTCTGTGTGTGTAAATGGGGTTTTGATAAAATTTGGGGTTCCCTTAAATTTGGTAAAAGGGGAAAGGTATTTTCAAAGAATAGTAAAATGGATTTATGAAATGGTTTTCCATGAATGGTTTTGTTGATTTATTTTTAGAAAGGTAAGCTCATGGAAATCCTTGGGTACTTTGGTGGTAGGTGTAGTAATAGTCCTCTTCCGCTATTACTATTAGGGGGTTCACTCATGGGGTATTCCCCTACTCCCTAGGCTAAGTGTCTTTGGGACCTATTAAACACTATTGGTAGGTTCACTTTCTAGGGTGTTTCTATACTCCATAAATTTGATGCATATGTTTAGAGGATTAATTCATGTGATTGTCTATATTTTGGTGCAAGTGTTCTAGATAGCCTAACCAATAGTGACCCTTGGCGTGGTTCACCTATTCTTAGTTTTTACTATTATATATATGATTACCTAATTTGATATATGTGGTATGCATTAAAACTCTTTTACAGATATTTTTAGAACCATGTATGAGGGGAAATGTTTTACCATTATTTTAATATAAAAAACTATTTTACTAATTATCATACATTCTTTTCTTTAAATTTGATCATGTTCAGATTTTTTTACAGATTATTGATATGTAACACCTATTTGGGATCATATTGATCCTATTTAGATCACACCTTGGACACCCCTTTTTCAGTGTGTATAACTTTTAATGTATTTTGATATAGGGAAAGGAAAGGTGCCACAGTGAGGTAGAGAAGGTGTTTAATCTAGGTTGGGTAGATTGTGGTGAGATGTGGGGGTAGTTAACATATCACATGGATTAGAGTTTTCGGTTAGGTTTACCTTTGGGTTTTTTGAACACATAACTTTAGTTTTACCTGGTTTTTGAGTTGTATCACTACTGTATTTTCTATTTGGGTGCGGTGTATATTTATTTATATTTTATTTTTCTCTATTTATTCCTATTTTGTTTGTATATTACATTTTTTAAACTTTATATTGGGTGAAATAATTATCTCTGGTTTTTTATTCCTAGGTGATATTTGATAGACCATGGGGAGTGGAAATTCTATTCAGGTATGTGGAGGATCGGGTTAGATATGAGATTATGAGGGTGTACCAAGTTTCTTCATGAAAAATTAGAAGCATAGACAAGTTTTTTCTCAAGAGTTATTATCTTGGGACCTTTTTTAGACTAGATATAGGACTATCATGACATCAGAGGTAGGTTTTAGTGAGTGCCTAGCCAGCTCTTGCTGTAATGAGACTCAAGTTACCATGGGATTTTGGGAAGTGTGTCTGTTGTGTTGATTTCTTTAATCTTAAATTTAGTTTCTTCTTATATGTTTATGGATTGAAATGAGATTTTATGGTAATATAATCATTTATTATATTTTTTTATGTGTATTAGTATGCCTCTAAGACATCTTATATGCGTTAAATAGGTGGGTGTGGTAGATTCTCCCTAAGGAAATATTACTTTCGATCAGAATATTATAGAGGATATCGTACAAGTAGTTCTTGCCGTATACCCAAATGTACCACAGGTTCAGAACAATTTTTTTAAGTTGTAACCAAAAGCTGTAGGAGAAATGGATTGATCTTAGGTGTTCTTATTTGAGAAGACCCTATCATTTAAAGGTAAAAATTAACATCAAGAGTCAGAGGATTGGATGAAAAACATTGAATAGATATTTTAATTCTTGGATACACCTAAAGCTATCGAGGTAAAGTGTGAAACATTTAGACTTGAGGGTACCAACAAGAGATAGTGAAATTTCATTGTAGAGGTATATAGGAATGTGTTCTTGGATTGTATGGGATTAAAGACCATTTTCATTTTATAGTTCTTCCCTAAGTCATTGATTATTGAAAAGTCTCTTGAGTTCCTCTCTTTATAGTAGGGAGAAAGTTTTGTGTCAACATACACCAATAAATTCATGGAGTGGGTTCATTTTATTCCTGAGGTGGTGGAGAATAATCATTTGAGAGATCAAAAGTACCTATAGGGTTTAAGACTAGATATTAGATCACAAGTATTTATGTTGAAGATTTATACCTATATGAAGATAGTAGATAGTTATATGATGGAATAAATAGATATGGTATTCAATATTGAACATTATACACCTTCTCTTCCACCTAGTGGATGCTTCAATGGAACATAGGAAAAAAAATAGGAGGTGGAATGAGCATCGTAGGAGGTGAAGTTTTTTTAGCAGCAATCCTCCTCAACACCATCAATTATAGTTAGTAGTGTTCCCCTAATTTCCTGTATATTTGTAAAGGTATATCACACTAAAATTTCTTATTATTTACCCGTGATGATGTGAAATAATTTTGGCCACTACAAACATCTTTTTCTATTCAATCTGGATATGTATATGAAACATTATGGTCAGGGATTTTTTGTTCTAAAGGCCACTATTGTGAAATCATATGCTTCAAAGTCCACAAGGATCTAGCCGAAAACTTTCAGAGTGAAGCACATTCACATAGTGTATGGGTTTATAGCATAGGTTGAAGCAGGTCCAACGATAGTGATAGGTACTATCTTTATTAAAACCTCTATAATTACTGATTTATTTAATACAGGTGCCTCCTATTCTTTTATATCTTCCCATTTTGATAACTTTTTAGAGCTTCCAACAGATCTCATGTCCTCTTTTATAGAGTTAGAAACACCTCTTGGGAATATGAAAGAGAAATATTTTCAGTGTTCTTATTTTTCACTGTCGATAAATGACACAAATTTAGTTTTTTATTTCCTCATTCTAGATCTATATTTGTTTGAAATTATCATTGGGATGGATTTTCTTGTCACTCATCATGCTGAGGTTGATTTTTATCATTTATGTGACTTGTTACATGCTACATATGGGAGATCTCAGTTATTTTAGGGTGAATGGGATCCAATACTTAGTCATTTAGGACCATTCTATCTAGAGATCATGAGTTTTTTATCTACTGTTACAGTTGAGGCTGATGACCTTTATTTCGTTGGTAATATTCCATTGGTTGTTAGTTATTTTACTAATGTCTTCCTTGATGAATTATTTTATCCTAATCTAGAGAGGGAGGTACAGTTTATGATTGATCTGGTGTCGAGTACACAACCAATATCGATTACCTACAATCATATAGCACCAATAGAGCTAAAATAAATCAATAATCAATTGGATAAAAAGATGGTGGAAGGTTTTTTTTCACCCTATCATTTCTCCTTGGGAATCCCCCATGCTTTTTTCCAATAATGTTGATGGTTCACTTCGATTTTTCATGGGGTATTGGAAGTTGAACTGGGTGACAATAAAGAATAAGTATCCTTTTCCCCACGTGGATGAATTTTTTTGATTAGTTAAAGGGGGAAAGTGTTTTTCTGAAGATTGATCTTTAGTTGTGGTATAATCTACTCAGGGTTTGGGACTCTAATATAAATTTTTTGTCTTTTATGTGAAGGTATATCCATTATGAATATATTGTGATACCGTTTGGTCTGACTAACCCTCATAGAGTTTTTATGGATATGATGATCTAGATATTTCATCAGTATCTCCACACTTTTTCTTGCATATTTGTGGATGATATTATGGTTTAATTGAGATCCATGCACGATCATGAGAACCATATAAATTTAGTTTTAGGAATATTGAGGAATCAATATCTTTATGAAAATATTTCTAAACGAAATTTATGGATACAAGAAGTGAAGTTACGGGGGCATGTGATTTCTGAACATGGGTTATTAGTTGAACTTGAGAAGGAGAAGGATACCTTTTCATGGGAGGATCCATAGAACACTTTAATATTAAGAGATTCCTTGGTTATACTGGATATTATTGATAGTTTTTCAAAAATTTATGGAAGTTGGCATCATCCTTGACTACTCTTACTAGGAAGGGAGTGAGGTTTACATGGGATTAAAAATATTAGTCTGCTTTGGATGAACTGAAATTGATTTTAACTTGAGATAATATTTTGATCTTACCTGATCCAAATAATGGGTGTATGGTATATTGTGATGATTTTAGTGTAGGTTTTGGATATGTGTTTATCTAATATGATCATGTTGTGGCCTATGGATCTTTTCATCATTGGATTCAAGTGAAGAATTACCCCACTCATGATTTGGAGCTTTCTGCAGTTATATATATGATTAAATATTGTTGGAACTATCTCTTTGGGGAAATGTTCATAGTCTATTATAACCATAAGAGTATGAACTGTATATTCTATAAGAAATACTTGAATCTCATATAGAGGAGGTGAGTTGTATAAATTAGTAAATTTGATTTCAACATTGCCTATACCCAGGGGAAGGAGAATTTTTTCATGAACATTCTCATCAAGAAGATACCATCACATTCTATCTTACAATTGAAGGAGGAGTGGAACCTTATGGGGATATTAACTTAGTTGCATCTAGATACTGAGGGGTTTGTTTCAGGTATGAATCTGACTAGTTTTTGGTTATCACCATCTCTCCTAGAGTCTATTTGGCAGGGTTAGTAATATAATGATAAATTCAAGGGAATTAGAGAAACCCTATATGATGGGGAGACCATATCTGGCTAGTATCTCTCTTATGATGGAATTCTATTACTTGAGAATTGGTTTTTCATCCCAACATATATAATAAAATCATTTTTTCTTGACTATCATGGTTCTTCATGGATTTTTTATCCAAGAACAATGAAGATGTATTATGATACGAGGTAAATTTTTTGATGGATGGGTACGAAGTAAGACATTTCTAATTTTGTGTCCTAATATTACACCTTCCAACATATAAAGGTACAACATATGAAACCTTTTGGTTTACTCCATAATATTTTAGTGATGTTTTAGAAATGGGTTGAAGAATCCATGGATGTTTTTGTTGGATTACCATAGACTCCCCAAGAAATGAATGTTATCTACATAGTGTTTTATGAGTTGAATAAATCTATTCATTTCATTCCAATTAGAGAAAAAAATAAAGTTTATGGTATAGTTAAGATGTATGTAAATTTAATTTTTAGGTTTCATGGGGTTTCATTTACTATAATCTTGAATAGGGATCCCAAGTTTACCTCTTTGTTTTGGAAGACTCTCTGAGAGGCAATGGGGAATCATGTTAGGTTGAGTAAAACCCACCATATACACTCATATAATCAAACATAGCATGTTATTTAGATCTTGGAGGATATTCTATGTTCCTACGTCTTGTATTTTTTTGGATCATGGGATAACCATCATGTTCTGGTTGAGTTTAATTATGAAAATAGTTATCAATCGTCGATCAAAATGGTGCCTTTTGAGGATTTTATGGTCACTAGTATAGATCACCTATCTATTAGCTAGATATGGGTGATGCCTCTATCATGAGATCAAGTCTTATTTTGGATATGTTGGTGAGGATTCAAGTTATACCTTGGTGTCTGGTTATAGTGTAGAGTTGGTATAAATAACGTATGTATTTTCAAAATTGTACTTTGGAGTGTTCCATTGGTGACTGAGTTTTCTTAAGTCTTTATCTTTTTCTAGGTCATTATCATCTTGGTAAATAGGGGAAGCTAGATCCTAAATATGTTAAACAATTTTAGTTCACATAGTGTCTTGGGAAGGTAGATTTTTAGTTGGAATTTATAGTTTAGTTTATGGTTATACATGATGTTTTTCACATATCTCAGCTCAATAAATATCATTCTAATCCCTCCCATGTTTTGAGTTAGTAGAATATTTAGTTAGAGCCTAATGTTTTAGTTGTGTAGAAACAAATTGAGATCCTTTATTTTATGGTGAAAGTCTTACATGGGAAGTATATTCTATTGGTCTCATGAGACTTGGGAGTTTGAAATGTCAGTTAGGGAGTAGTGGCCTCACCTCTTTTCAGATAACCCTTATTCCACATGACTTCTTGGAGATAGAAAGTCTGATGCTGGGGAGTTTTTAACAAATTAGTTAAAAAGGCATGCCTATTTTATTGTTTAAGAGTGTGTCTTCTAGTTCCAAGGGTGTTGGAGTTAGTTTGGGGATTTTCTATGGAACCTATATTGTGTACTACCTGTTGGACTCATTCACATCACAAACTGGGTACACGACATGAATCCATTTCCTTGAATATGCCGTGAGTATGGTTAAAGGTGTGAAAATTTATAATCTACGAAACATGTTCATGTAATAAGTGGTTCAATAGATATTAATTTGACCAAAAGTTATTCCTTTTCCAACGTATATGCAAGTTAAAGGATTCACGACATAAAACCAGAACTTACATTGTGAATCATGCAACAACTTTAGCATTTGTTATGTTTCACACTTAATTATTTTTCCATTGAATGTGTAGGCCTCCTCCCTTGAACCCTAGTCTCCCCTGGGGTGATTACGAGTGATCTATCCCAATTTTAATTGCATCATTCTTTTCTTGATCTCCATGGTGTTTGCATCATGTCTCTCTTGATCCATTATAGAATCATATTATAGATGATGGTCTATTTTTTGTTATAATGAGGTTGTTGCATGTCCTTTTTAGGGCCTCCATTATTATCCTCAAATTATTTCTAGTGTTGGAGGATCCCATTACAGGAACGTGTGAACCGAGTATTAGGAAGGTGTTTCTGTCTCTATCCTATTTTGAATGAACATAGAATTCCATGGGTTTATAAATTGTTTTATAAATGAATTGGTATGATTTATTAGTTTGTGTGTGTAGAGACCCGAATCCTGACATACATGGACATTACATTACTTTTGCGGAATACTTAGTACATAACAAAAAACACACACACACAAGGATCGTAATAGTTTAGTGTCTTTAGAAACTCAGAATATAATCTTCTAATCGTGGTGAAAGATCTTCAACATCTCCCATAAAGATCTTCCTTTTTTTTACCTAAAACCTTTCTTTATATCCTGGGGAAAAGAAAACATAAAAGGGTGAGCTCAAATGCTCAGTAAGGGTAAACAAAAGAAATATCAATCACATCATTTTCATAAGAACATAACATTTTGGAAATCTTAACCTGCAAAAGAGAGCATAATTTCATAACATGGGATAAATCATAGTAGTGAAATGAAATCCCAATAATCATAACTTAAAACATGAAACTTTGTGGCATACACACATAATCATAGAGAATCATATCTTATTAGTCAAGACTCATTTCCAAGACTATCTTAGTGGACCAAGTCCATTTCTGAACAGAGTCACCCTCGTTTTAGTCCCGTTTCACTGAACCGGTATAACCTACCGTTCCAGCCCTGTCTATCTCATGAGATATAAAATCTTTACCCAATTCATTGGAGCGAGATATAGGTCCCAACCATCTCATAATGATACCATTCTTATGTGTGCCACAAAATATTAAATCATACATCATTGCATAACCCATGTAATAAAAATGGGAATCTTAAACATTGTGACATCATAAAACAATTCATATAAGATAAAGGAATTCATTAAAATAATTCCATCACAACATAATCAAATCAATGTAAAAATAGGGATAGAAACAGAACCCTATATTATCTTAGATGGAAAATAATTTTGATAAAACACTTGAACTCCATTCTTGAAGAAAATATCCTCTCAAATTCAAAAACATTTTCCTTTTTTAACATGTCATACAATTTTAAACTAAATAAGTTGATTAAAAATAAAATTGAAAACTTGTAAAGGAATCTTCTTGGAAATAATTTTTTAAAAATCCATTCATGCCGTATAAGTTAAAAAAAACATTCTTCTCGTACTTTTGTCGGAAAAGTCAAAAAGTACCTCGTACGAAAAACGACAAAAGATTCCTTTCATATCTTTTACTAAAAACTCACAGAAGGGTAAAATTGGATATTAACTATTGTAGAAGTATATTAATATCACATATTTAGGAAACATGGATGTGGATGATAAAATACACCCCAGTAAATACCAAAGTACAAACAATCTCGGATAAAAATGAGATTGTGATATTTCCCTTACCTTTGGTCCGATATGCTTTGTACGTGTCCGAACCTCCTGTATAATGATTTAAATAATGTTATTGACTTATTACATAATCATACTTATTTTTATTATATCATATATGGTCATATTCTTAGCTTATTATTAGTAATATTTCATTACTACTTGTTATTCGGGTGTTTATTACTTTTTGTTCTTACGCGTGTTTTGTCGAATAAATTCTTATTATTCTCTTTAGTTTATAGATACCTAATTTCCAGAATGTTATTAGTGTAATATATATCATATTAATTCATTCAATTCATTTATATAATCATTATGGAATGAAGATCATGTAGAACGAGTCGCATCACATCGTGGAGACGGTATTCCGTACGTACGCACGAGTGATGATATCGTTCCTATGATCGTGGAATTGTATTGGAGTGTATGTATACTATTTATGAATCAATATCACTTTATAATAGTCATATATAGTCATTATTTACACCATTATACCCATCCAAGTAAGGTGGTGGTGGAAAATAGATTACACCACGACGTGGAGACGGTATTCCGTACGTACGCACGCGCGGTGATTTCTTTTTCCGTAGGAAGGATAGATGGTGAAATAGGGTTGTTTCATAATTATAATAACATATCAGTATATGAGTGATACTGATGTTATTACTTCATAATGAAACAACTAAAGAAGAAGAAGTGGAAGAAGAAATAAAGATGAAAGAATCGGTAACGGACATTACCTCTTCTTTGAAGTGCTTCTTTGAGACCTCCTTTTAGGGCACTAAAATAGGTCTTTGAAGAAGAAAAAAACCTCTAGGATGTTTCTAGGGAAGTTTAGAGAAGAACTTGTTAGGGTTTGGACGAGATTGAAGGCTCAAATTGGTGTGAGGAAGAGGGGGAGGAGGTGCCCTTTTATAAGGGAGGAGAGGGGCACCTTTGGAATAACTAAAAATATTATTTTATTATAAAGTCAAGTTCGGTTTTAAATAGCTCCAAATTGAGTTATTTCTAAGATAAGGTTGGGATGGGTAGAAATCCTCTCATCCAATAGAATTTAGACAAGTTTAGGTCATTATATTAACCTTATCTTTTAGTTTTAACTCTTAGTTAATTAGATTGACATTTACCATGTCACTTTGTATTTTTATATTATATAGTTAATAAACTTACCATATACATCCAAGAGACCCCCTAGTTGTGTTTTATTAATATATATAACCTTATCTAAGTCATTTGGCCGAACCTTAGATTTTTAGGAATAAAATAACAACTAATAATATAATATTTGTTTTAAAAAGTATTTTATGTTAGTTTTGACACTATTCAATAGTTGATTTTTTTGAAACTCATAACAGAATGATTACTTCGACCAAAGTTAATTAAATCAATAATAACATGTCCTATTAACCTATAAAATTAGTTTAGTTCATAAAAAGTCTAAAATTATATTTATTTGGGTATTTATAGCATCAATTATGTCAATATTTCATTAATAAGATAATTACTGCATCATCGTTGTGTCATAAATAAATTAAATTATTTAATGTCTAAAAATTACAAATAAAATACCATTATGTAGGAAATATTTTTATATTTCTAATGAATATTTATAGTCGAATTTAGCTTTTGTATAACCCCATATTAAAAATTATTTACTTATTAAACTTTGATTTTAACTATTTTAACCCTTCTTTAAATAAATTAATAATAAATGTCCTAATCTAATCCAAGTAGGCCTAAATGATCATATTTTATTACTAAGGTTGTTTTTGGTCTAATTACACTTATCCAATAGAATTAGGACATGTGTTAGGGTAATAATAATAACATTTTTACCCTTAATTACCCTATTTACTTTTAACCGTGGTAAAAAAATAAAAAGTTACTATTCACCAAAAATTATTTTCATCTCATTGAACCACATTTTACTTACTAAAATCAACCATGTCTCTCGGATTTTTGAAATTCCACTCACAGAAGCGATAAAATTAAGTTTTATGAAAAATTCATTTTTTTTAACTACCACTTAGTGGTTTCACTATTCATCAAAAAATGAAAGTTTCCAGAAAAATACCAAAAATTAGGCCTAAGCTATATTTGATATTATGAACTCAAAAATGATGCCTATTTTACCAAATTCAAAACATATTAGTTTCATTAATTAATTTAAAAATTAATTCCCATCGTCAAAAAAATAGCATGTTTTTAAGAGATAATAACCATCAAAAGATTGACACTTGTTTATGTCTGGTTTAAATGTAGAATTACATTCAATGACCAAAATTGTATGAAATTGTAAAAATATATTCTAAATATACTTTAAAACCACTCAAATTAATAATTTATCACTATTAATTATTTCGATTCAAAAATTTGTTTTTAATTATAATTTAGTAATTTTCACTGTTCATCAGAATATGAAAGTTATCCGAAAAGTACCAAAATTTCACCTTAGGCTAAATTCGATACTCCGAATCCAAAAATGAAGTCCATTTTGAGAGCTAAAATTTATAAAATTTTAAAAGGTGGTTATTATTATTCATAACGACTAGTTTTAATAATATTTTAATAGCATATCGTTGTTTAGTGAAACTCGGTATTGCGTATGACGCAAGCTATCGAGGAAGGTCGCAATTGCGTGTAATGCAAGGCAAGTCAAGGATGCGTGTTGTGAAAGCTCCTTTTGGTGTAGCGTACAACACAAGACATTAATGAAAAGAATATTTTTCATAAAATCTCGGGGTGTTACAGTGTGTGTTTAAATGGGGTTTAAAAAAAGGTGGTTTTCCCCTTATTTTGAAAAAATGAGAAAGGTATTTTCAAATAAAAGTGAAATGGATTTATGAAATAGTATTCCAAATTTTTTTTTTGATGATTTTTTGTAAAAGGAAGCACATGGGAAGCCTTGGTTAATTTGGGGGAAGGTGTAGAAATAGGCCTTGTACATTTTTAGTATGGGGGGGGGGGTGGGGGTTCACTCATAGGGTGTTCCTCTTATACCTTGGCCAAGTATCCTAGTAACCTGTTAGAATTTGTTGATAGGTTCACTTTCTGGGGTGTTCGTCTGCTCCCTAGATTCGATGCATTTGTTTAGGGTCTTGATGAGTTCGATTAACTATGTTTAGTTATGAGTGTTATAGTTATCCTTACTTATTGTGATCATTTTTTTGATTTAATTGGGATTGGATTTGTATTGTTTTAGATTTTATTAAATAATTCAATATATGTGATATCCCTTGGAATTATTTTACTCGGATTGTTTAAAACTCTCGAAGAGGGGAAATGTTTTACCATGATTTTTATATAAAAATATATTTAAATGATTTTCATTCTTTGTTTTATTTATAGTTGAACATGTTCATATTATTATATAGATATGTGATATGAAACATTTAGGTGTGATCCTACTGAGCATGTTTTGATCACACCATACAAACCCATTTGGTGGTGTGTAGACCTAGTTATATCTTTTGATGTAGGGAATTCCAAGGCACGACATTGAGGTAGTGCGGTTTCTGTCTGCTGGGTTGGGTAGCTGGTAGTGAGATGCTAGGTCATTTCCCACAAATCACATGGAGTAGTGGTCTTTGGTTTCATTGACCTTTTTTTTCCAAACACATAACTTTGGTTTTACTTGGTTTTCAGGTTGTCTCTCTACCATAGTTTCTATTCGGTTATGGAAGATATTTATTTTTTTTCTCATCCATTTTTTCTTTTTATTATGTATGTTTATACCATGTTTTATGCTTCATGTTGGGTGAAATCATTACATCTTGTTTTTTTATTCCCATGTTCTATTCTACAGCCTGTGGGGATCAACAATACCCTTCGGTCATGAAGCTGATTGTTTCAAGTACTAGATAGTGAGGGTGTCGAGGGTTAGTTCGTGACACTCATATTCCATGTAAAGATACTATTATCTCTGTAAAACATTGAATTTTCCACATGGTTTCAATCTAATAAAATTATAAAACATCCTGATTAGGATTTAAGTCACCCCTTTTCATATTCTAGAAGCTTTATCACACATCACATATCAAGGGAAATAGTTCATATGATGAAAGAACAAGGTCCAAACATCACATCATAAAGCATAATAGATAAAGAAAAAAAAGAAAACTTTGGGTATGGGGTATACGTTTATATGTATCACTCCTAAGTACTCTCCTCCAGTACACTATGCCTATACAACATATGAACCAAAGGAATATTTCATCTATAAAACAAATTATCTTGATGATCCTATATCTCAATTAGCAATTCCAGAAACATCACGTCATCCCCAATATCTAATTATCCCAAGTCAATGATTCAAGATTCATCGCAAAGATACCAATGAAGTTGAGAGATATGGAAGACATAAAAGATCCATACCAACCATCATGGAAGTTCCAACTGATAATCCACCTTTAAAACACATACCAACACCCCAAAAAGTCCAAAAAACTAGGGTGAGAGCTTACTCCCCCAGGAAAACCTCCACTAACACCATTAAAGAGATAACTTAAAGATTAAATGTTCTAAAACCTAAAACCCCAATGTCCTCCTCCTATGATAAGAATAAGAACTCTTCTTGTCTTGAACAGTTTTCATCCTCTCACAAAAAAGTTTTACCTTTTCTCTTTTACTCTTCACCCCATCAAAACCAAGAACTATGGACCCCCCAAACTTCGTCCAATAGAATGGATAATGACATGAACGCCGGTAAAAAGACTCAAATGAGGAAATTTTGATGGATGAATGATATTTTTATTATAAGAAAACTAAAATAAGAGAATGTGTTGTTCCTAAGATCCTATGAAGTTTAAGATGTATTCCCACAATGTATCCTCTATTGTTTGGATAGTTCACTCTGTTTGTCCATCCGTTTGAGGGTGGAAAGTAGTGATAAGGGATAAATAAGTTCCAAAATCATGCTATAATCCCATATAGAATTGAAAAGTAAAATTTACATCCCAATATGAGACAATGGACCTTAAAACTCCATGAAACCACAACACCTCATCCACATATAGTCTGTCTAAAAAATCTAGAATACTCGACTTATAGATCACCAGAAAGTGAGCTGATTTCATCAGCCGATCCACTACCACCCAAACCATATCAAAAAATCCATGAGATAAGGGTAAAAATGTGATAAAATCCTTCAATATTTAATCCCACTTCTGTTTGGTAACATCCAATGGTTATAAAAAATCTATAGGGACACAATACTCAGCCTTTACCTATTATAAATCCCAACACTGAGCCACAAACTCTACCACTACCTATTTTATCCTAGGACACCAAAACTAAATCCTCAATCCATAATACATCTTGGAAACTATTGAGTGTGCCAAAAAAGGTGATCGATGAAAATCATTAAGGACACCCTCACACATCTCTTCCAGAATAAAAAACCACCCCTACAATAATATATGGTTCCAACCATCCTCCGAACATACCACTAGAACATCAACATGGCCTAAATGACAGTGCATCACCTATACCTAAGTCTCCCCACTGAGACTTATCCACATACAATATAAAATAAGACTACACAATTATCTAAAATAGGAAACCTCTATTATAAACCTATCGTGTGTCTAAGTACATGACTGATAAATCCTCCATCACCCTCTAAGAATAAATAGACTCCAAAACCACATACTTAATCCTTGAGAAATTCCACCCACTTCTACTAACATAGATTCAAATTGTACTAAGAGAAGATATACCTCAAATACTTGTAGTGTGTGAAGAACACAAAGCACCCCCCAATGAGGTCATGTTGCCACAACTTTAGTAAAAACATAATTGATAATAGCTCCAGATCATGGGTGGCATAGTTATTGTTGTGGGGATATACCTTCATAGAATCATAATAGATCACTGTCATATGCTATATCAAGACACATATCAAAACTAGATGATAATAATTATAGGAAAAATCAAACACCACAACCTCCACTATTATCCAATAAATTTGATCACTGAGAATATTCCCTTTTATACATTAGAATTCTTCTTAACACTGATAATTCCACATAAAATCCTATTCCTTATTGAAAAAATATGTATATGGGGATAAAAACTAGATAAACTAGACAAAAAACTATGATAATAGCATTAAAGAACAAGAAAAAACGAACCTCTACCATATTAGTGGTTTCTACACAAGAAAACAATTCCTCGACCTTTGATGGATCTTTTTCCACACCCTGCCAAAATGACAAATACCCAATTAGACACACCTATCGCATCCAAAAATTTCCCTTGGACAACTTTCTATAGATACGATAACCTTTAAGAACCTATAATACATCTCTAAGATGATCGACATTATCATTATCTAGATTCGAGTAGATCAATATGTATTTGTTGAATATGACTATGAACTGGTCCAAGAATTCCTGACACATAGAGTTCATGAGTCCCATGAACACAAATAGTGAATTAATGACACCAAATGGAATGAACATGAAATTTAAGTACCTGTACCTACATCTAAATTTAGTATTCAATATATCTCCCCTTTTCACCCTCAACTGGTGATACACATACTATAGATCAATCTAAGAAAACCAACTATCTCCGCTCAACTAGAAAAAATAACATCAATCCTTAGAAGAAGATAATGATTCTTAATCATCATGTAATTCAACCTCAGGTAGTCTATACAAAACCTTATACTACTATCTTTATTATTATAAAACAACACTAGAGTGCCCCATGGAGACACCTTGAGCTAGATGAAATACCTTTTCATAATATCATATATATGGATCTTTAAGCATCACAAATGAGAAGGTTTCATATGATAGGGAGGCATTTATATCAAAGAAGCATTAGGATGCAAGACCATACTGAACTCAACATCATGTCGAGGGGGTATCATCACAACCTAATCTGAAAAAAATCCAAAAAACTACAAAAAAAAAACATAGAAACCTACACTGTTATAGTATCCACTGATTCCATAGACAACTCATCCCTTAATGAATAAAGGGGCTTCACATGACTACTAACCAATTGAAAATTTATCCCACTAATGAAAATTGAAAACTATCCATTCACATCCAAGAACACGACTCTCCTATAGATGCAGTCGATAATAGAACATGTAGAATATGACCATTTAGTGCCAAGGATAACATTGTATGACTACATATAAAGTAACAAAATTTCCTCATGGGAATGACGCGGACATGTTTTCAGTATACACCACAACACATATTAAAAAATCTAGTATGGCCTTCAAATGGTGTAGTAAAAACCATGGGAATGAGAATAATCTATATGTATTGTCCCATATCACAAACTATTGTGTGTATGAAAATGGAGTGGGAAGGTACTAAATCAAATAAGGAATAAAAAAGGGAGGAAGAAAATATTTGAATACCTCAAATGATATATGGAACCTCTGGAACTACCACCCCCAATGCATGCATCTCACCACACTCGACTACCCTACCTATTTTCTCATGTACACCTCTATGACCATGCTCAGGTTGAGTTCCCCAAACACAAGGTACATCTTAAGGCCGACCTCTACTTTCCCCATCCCCTTTTGGAAGAGCAAAATGATACTACCACTAATGTTGAAATGGAATCACTGGATATAGCTGATGAGGCTGGCATTGAACTTGTCCACATCTATAAAAATGATCTTGAATAACCACTGGGATATAGTTCTAAAAAAGGACACAAACCCCATAGACAAAAAAGAGTCCCAAATCCCACAAGAAAATCATGAAAACCACTGGACTCATATGATTAGAAAGGAATCTACTAAGGCTAACTCCTTGTTGGTCATAACTTCAAAGGCCGTGGTGCTTGAGATCTACTACTAACAACACTGCCTCTCAATGAAATTTTCTAGATCCCATCTCAAGGAAAACCACCTAGTGAGAACATCTGATCGATTACCTACACCTTCTTATGAACCTATATATATGTTGGAAATGTAAATGGAGTAATTGTATACTGGATTTTAGGATGGAGTGTCTCCTAAATACATCTTGCACTAGACTCCTCATTAGGAAATAGATATAGTAAAAAATGCAGATGGTCTATAAACATGATTCCCAGACCCCAAACTAATATAATACCTTTCTTAATAGAGATCATAACTTGTGTCTTCCTTGACTTCATGGTCTATGAAAGAAAATTTTCTTAGTACTCTATCTAAAATTCAACCCACAAAAAATATGCCTCATTTTTATCACCAAGGTATAACATCCACCATTGAAACACTACTCCCCATATATGATAGACTAAAAAAGTGGCATAATACTCCTATAGGTCACAAATCAAACTTAAGGTGGTCTCCTGATCCTTCAACCATATCTCTATCTCTATATCATAAACACTTCACTGATACTTTCCCAAATCTTGATGCTTAAAATAAGACAATATCATCTACCACTGATCATCCTCTCCAACTTGATCAACCCGACCATGATCAACTATATTATCATTTTAAACCTAAAATACCTGAACCAAATACAGACGAAGACCAAGATCCATATATAAAAGTGAAACATGTATTTATTAAGAATGGTAGTATGAAATTTAATTAAGGTTCACTTATTTCATTTTAACTTTCAAAGAAAAAAAACCACCCAATTCAAATAAGAACACAAGTCATCATGATGCATGTACCTATCCTAGATTACTACCCTTTAAACAATTCCATTACATTTATTCTTTTAACATGCTCAGATTCCATGAACTGGATCATAGGGCCCCCTAAAATCTCATTTTCTAGTCAGTCAACATAGTCTATATCATGCACTAAGGTCAACTAGAACTATTTTCTTACCAACCCATGAAATCCTCACTATAAATAACTCCAAACTCCATCCTATATATAAACCATTATCTTTGATACCACTATTTCATGACCCATTCCTCTAAATATACCATAATGTTGGAGAGAGATAATTACCCCCAAGTCCCACCTCCAGTAGGCCCTGGGTTAAAGACTAGCACCGATGGTATACAAATCTCCCATATGAGAGTTGTTTACCTCTATATTAAAACATGATTGGGAGATGGGATGAATAATATACAAGAAAATACATGAAATAATATATAATAAAAACCAAAACCATCCCAAAATGAATGTATAAATAGAAAAGATACAGATAAAAGTATCCAAAAGTAAATACCCAAATGAAAATATAAGGCATCAACACAACAACAGTACAAAGATCCAATCTAGTAATGTCTAGCATGGTCTATATAGTCCTCCATGAATCCTAAAAATTATTTTGTATATATATGTTGATTATAAAAGTATACTTAGTCGGAATATACCAAATTCTCTCATGCACAAGTTAACAGAGAATACTAATGAACCCATGATAAAACAATAGAACCAAAAATCACCTAAACATGTCAAATATCCATCCCATCCTCACAAATGAATTTTTACCAAATAATGCATCCAATTATAATTATATAATAAGAATTATATCGATAAAAATGTACCACACACCACTTTCCTACTGATTTTACACCCTCACACCCCAAAACCATATATCCTTTCACTCCCATCTATTTCATATAACATATCACAAATCACCACCCCACATCATAGTCATATAATATCCCACATACTGACACCTAGGTCATATCACCATATCCACTGCCATAACTAGTGTTGTAGGGTATAATAATCACTAAGGACATCAAACTCATGATCTCCTCATTCCATGTACAACCCCACCACAATCGTCCACATAGGATGGAAACATCACATCTCACCCCCCCAAAACATGGTCGTATCACATGTCACCCATAGGAAATTGGGCCATCACCTAGTGCACTATCTAACCTTCTACCATCACACTCTATGTATATCTACTTTCCTAGAAGAGAGATAATGAATGAGTGGGTAGGAAAAAATCGATCCTACCCACTATGATGTTAGAAAAACAACCCATATATATATATATTAATTTCATAATGAGGTGCTAAACATGGGTGGGGTGTGCATATAAATCACAATAATATATATATATAGATATATATATATATCCACACACATTCCTAACCTATGGGCTCACAACAAAAAAGGATACTGACAATCTTATAATAAACCCCACTTTCACTGCTACTACTAAATGAGAAACATCACCTAAGCAAAAAATGATCCACAAAACACTTTCCACTTTTCATTACAATATAATACAATTCCGATTATCTATCCCATTTAATTCCATATTCATATATAATTTCAATCCATTAAATTTTATTTTAAACATTGTCATTTAATTTCAAAACTACCCAGGAAACTACCACAACACAAAACCACACAACAAAAAACTCACCGTCCTCATAGAGCCAACTATCCCCACATCACCACCACCATACATCACTACCACCCACTACATGAATAAATAAACCCATCACATCACCTCCCAATATAATGAACAAAAAAACCCATCCCATTACCACCCACATCATGAAAAAACCCATCACATATCCACCCAACAAGGTTACCAAATAATAACACACTTTTGACGTCACATTTAACACAACATTATTATATTTAGAAAGGTGGTTTTTATCAATTTCACCTTTTTATTAAAGGGAATTATCACACAAGCTATAAATCACAGAGAAACCATTTTATTATCAAAATATAAATGGTAGTACAATTACTATTTATTTAATGTGATGTCAAAAAATCACAATTTTGTTTCCAAGAATCATCAACTATTTAATAAAAAAATCCCCCAACAGACATAATATTTAGTTGTGCATTTATTTTAAACAATAACAATATCACAATAATATAAAAACTGTAAAAAAATTAATCCAATAAACCTTTCCCCATCAATTTACATTAAACTAATTAATTATATTTATTAGGTTGGATAAAAACATTTTCCATAGATAAATAAGATAAACCCCCATCTATGATACAAAAAATGTGAAATAAGGGATACCCTAACTTCAATAATCTTTTTAATATCACTGTGCACTACTAGGAGAAGAAAAAACAACCACAACCCACAAATGACCAGGGGACTCATAAATCAACCAAAAAATCACCCAAGAATCATCAAAACACATCCAAAATCACGCCAAAATAGAAATGAAAACACCACAATGTATCCACAAAAAGAATAATGGAAGGAAAACCTTATAGAAGAGATGATAACTCACCACCAATCACCAAAAATAATCCACCAAAACACTAAGGATCATGGATAGGGAATATGGGTTGGAAAGTATCCTAAAATCACCCAGGGTTTTCTAAAAAATTAGAAAAGGGATGTTGGAAGAATGTCCAAAGGGTCAGATGATCAAAAACTTTTTAAAACCTATAAACCACCCATTTCACATCATGAATTGTATTCATGAGGTGAATTCCATGGGTTTCCTTATATTACAATCCATGAAACCTATATAGGGCATAAAACACTCATATATTTTGTTTCCATAGAAAATTAAGTTTTATTGGATAAAATTAATTATAAATCATGAATTAAAATTTCATGATGTGAATATATCTCACATACCCCACATTAGCCTATATACAATCCACGAAACTAGCCAACTACATAATAAATGAACCACTAATTATTGATGTGAATCCAATTCATGTCATGAAATACATGTTGCAACACTTATGAAACTTCAAAATCCATATAACACTCTGAATTGTCCTCAATCATCCTTCAAAAACATTCTAACCAACAAAAATGGAAAAGTAATATGACAAGAAGGATTAAAACGATACACAATGGGTAACAATTTAAAATTTACTGAAGAGGTAAGAATTTATTTTACAATATCATTTTTTGGGATTTATTATATTTTCATTGAAGGAATTTTATAATTTATCCTTTATAAACTCAATCTAATTTCTTATCCTCTAGATATTAAATGAGTTTCTACATTTTACTCTAACTTTTATTCTATTTTGAAATTTAATAATGGAAATATATTTTTAAAGGAAAATTTTATATTTTTTTTCTTCTTGATGAGAATATTTTTCCAATATATCCATATTTTTCTATACTATTTTACAGATTTTTTTATTTACTCAAATTATTTATTAAGGATTTTTTTTTATACTTTCGTTTTACATGGTTTTAAAGGAATATTTCTAATGTTTTAGGAAAGGTTCAATTTTGACTTTCTTTACAAAAAATCAAAAGAAATGTTTCATTTTTATGTATAAAACATTAATGGATTTTACCACCATCATAAATATTTTAAAATATATATATTCTTATATGAGTTTTCAATGGTTTTAAAAATAATTTTTTTTAATGAAAATATATTTTAAATATTTCACTTCCATTTTATCATATTCTCTAAAATACTTGATTTTACTGCAAATTCTACTCTTCTAGTGAATTGATGGTAATATCTCATCTCTTAATTAATTTTTTGGTCACTAAATTTATCTTGAAAAATTAAATTTCTTATGGATATATTTAATATCCATATTATTTGTATCTTAGATATTATTATTGCTTAAAAAATATACCATTTTTACAAATGGTGTTTTGTTATGAAATTTATATGATTAACTAGGGAAATATTGATATTCGATATTATTTAATAAATACAAATATTTATTTATAAGGGATATTGTTTATTAATTAAAATGATCTTTCAATATAAAAGGAATGAATTGTACATGTAATGAAGGTTCAATCCAAGAATTACATGGCCCCTAGATGCATCCATTGGTATGAAGAGACAAACCAATTGGCTAGACTTGTAAAATGTGTTTTTCGTAAATAAATAACCATTTTTAAAACTTTATTAGTGCAAGGACATGATTTTAAATATATTATTATTTATGCATTCATGTCATCCAACGTTATTTATTTCCTTAATTTTGAATCCAATTATTATTATTTATTATATTATTACATTGACATTATCCATTGTTGAATTCTGTGCTCAAGTTATTGATAAAATAGAATGTGTTTTCAGTTATTTTCCTTACCGTTTTGATTATGACATATTTACTCATTATAGATTCTATTATGAATAAAACTTATTAAGAATTTGATCTCACCCTTATTTTTTTTAACTTTCCCTTGGATATAAAGAAGGACTATTTGAATGAGTTTCAAGGATTCTGAACATTTTATTTTATTGTGTTTTATTTTTTAATGCTAATGTAAAATGGAAATAATGTATGCATATACTTCTTAAAGAATAATGAATTGATTAATACTTAGTGGTTTAATCTTTTTTATCTTATTATAATGTAATAAATTATACATAGACTCCGTGTTACTAGAGTAGGGGTTGTTACTATTGGTATTAGAGAAAGTTTAGTAGAAAATTTGAGAACTAGATTTAGAAAAACATATATTAGAAAGCATAACCCTATGTAAGATATTGGGGATATGTATAATTATAGAATAATATCATTTATATATTGGTAAGTTAGAGATTATGTGATTTTCCCAAAAATACACCATTTACTAGATATTAGAAATGGATGTGGTTTTCTCACAAATTCATCATGGGGTAATAACCCAAAAAAGAGTTGTTCAAGTATATCTCATTCACTATTCTAGTTCATGATGAATAACACCTTACTATGAACTTGGTTTGAAAATATTTGGATATATTCCTTTTTTAGTTCACATTTTGTTTATGAACCATTATGAATGATTTGAAAAATATTTTTATGATTCATAGAAACCATGTTTATGAATTTGAGATTACCTATGCATAAATTTTCAATTTATGTTAACATTTTAAAATTTATATAATATTATTTTAAAATTATAATTTTATGAGATAATTCAGTTTATTCCATTGTTTATAAATGTTACTTGTTATAAATAATTGTATAAATACCCATGTCCATTGTAGTGATTTTATGGTGAAGAAAGACAATGCCACTGGGGTTGGAACTGAGTAGGTCATTACTATATTTGGAAAGATAAACTACGTTTTGACTAATAACCATACATATACAGAGAAATGTTAATGAATGTCCTAAAGGCCTTCATTTTTTATTCATTTTTCATAATCCCCCACTTAAGGGTTGAAGGGGAACCCTTAACATTACCAGACTCAAAGTTCTTAAAGGAATTCATTCATTATAGATGATAACTACTTGAAACTACCCCTTCCCAACATCTACATCGTGATCAGATCTCAACCTTTACATGGTTGTACGACTAACTGTCTTGTACATAGGTACATAGACCCAATACAAATGTAGAATTCCATGCCCTCTTATATTATATTATTTAATACAATATAAGTATCCATCTTTTAGTGCAAATACTAATCCATTGGATGCTAAAAATGGATTAAGACCTCTAAAAAGATATTTTAGGACATATGATGAAATTAAAGGTAAAATGTTATGATGGAAGTATATTATATTAATGGAAACTCTAATCAATGTTGTTCATTGATCCAAAATACTAAATAGGAAGAATAAATAGAACATATATAATGGAGATATTTTAAAGTAACATTCTTTGAAAAATACCTCACTCATGAGAATCGAACATAGATAAAGAAAAAAAATACTAAAATGAAATTAAAAGTAATAAAAACTTGTTATAGAGTATGAGGGTATATTTATAGGAATATATATTTATGTTTTGGATTACATACATAATCCAGAAAGTAAAATGATGGGATTAAGTCAAGCCTATGAGGGGAACTAGTTTCTCAAACATTTTCACCATATGATGAAATAATATTATATGCCATCAAAATAGAGAAGTAATTTTATAGATCTTATATATTTAATGGAAATAAAGAGAATAAGAGGCTGGTTAAGAACTAAGAAAAAGGGGATTCATCAAAGAAGAATAAGGTAATGAATTAATTTCTATCATGTGGATTTTTAGGAAATAAATAACCTATAAAGTACACGAATGGAATGAGAGTTTCTTATAAGCTTGGAGATAATGGTTATCTAGAAAATTAATGCACATGGAATAAAGAAATTACTTCTATATAGTGATTCAACTATTGAGAAATGGAGAATTATTCACACCAATATCCCAAGCATTATAGAAACCTACCATATAAGAGGTCAAAGGGACAAGTCCAAGCTTATATGATCACTTTATCTTAGGTTGATGTTCCTAAAGATGTAGGTTTAGGTAATTTAATCATAGAATCAATTTTAGATAATGATTTATTTGATTTTGGATCCTTTTACTCTTTTAAATCTTCCATTTTTTCTAATAAAATTAAATATGTCCCTATCACCTCAATAAGTGAGTTTTCAAAAAAGAAGCCTAGTGGAAATATCACCACAAAAGGATGTACTAGTAAATTCACATTATATAACCTAGACATACCCTATTTAATGGATTTATTGTTATATATATGGTTAAATTTGATATAATCCTTTGTTTGTATTTTATTTTAAAAAGACAATAAAAAAATATACTTAAAGGGAAATTATGATTCATGATAAAGATAGGGAATTCCATTTCTTTAGAGGGTAGATATCATTATCTGGGTTATGTATAGATCAGCCTCTAATATCTCTCCTAAATAAGATTCTTAGAGAAATATACAAGACACAATATATATATGAGAAAGTTAATATTAAAATTGATCATGTACTTATTTTACATGAATATATTAATGTTTTTTCTAATAAATTACCTAGACATACACTAGAGCATGAAGTGGAGTTTCCCCATGATTTAATCCCTGGTGCAAGACCCATATCATAGACTCCCTATAAAATAAACATAGCTTTATTATTGTAACTAAAGAAACCACTATAAGAGTTGTGTGATAAGGTATTCATATTCCCTAGTATTTCACCTTGGGGATCCCCTATTCTTTTCATTAATAAAAAAGATAGATCTAGGATATTGTACATTTATTATAGGGAAATCAGTTATATTACTATAAAGAACAAGTATCATCTGCCTCACATTGATGATTTGTTCATCCCAAATCAAGTAGGTCAATATTTTTCAATGATTAACCTTTATTTGGTGTATCATAAATTATTTTAAAGAAGGAAGATATTCTTAAGGAAACATTTTGAATGAGGTATGTACATTATGGTTCTATATAAAACTCCCTTTAGATTGAGTAATAAGACCTATGTTTTATGGATTTTATGAATAAAATATTGGAGGTATATCTTGATAATTTTTTTAGTGTTTATTGATGATATATTGGTTTAATATAAAAGATATTAAGACCAAGAGAATCAATTTTGAATTGTTCTTGATTCTCTTAATGAAAAATATTTATATGGAAAATTTAGAAAGAGTGAATTCTAGACTTTGAAAGTTTTTTTTTCATGGGATCATTGTCTCTAAGGATGTAATATATGTTGATCTTGTGAAGATAATGTTGTTAGATAATTACCCACCTTGAAAAACAGGACTGAAGTATGTAGTTTCCTTAGTTTTCAGGTCACTATTGACAATTTTAATTTTTTATCCAATTATATAAGTCTTTATCCAATATTACATGTAATGGGGTTAAGTTCATACAGACAAATTAACGTCATTTTTTTGAATAATTTAAAAGAAAATTGGTAAATTTTTTCATATTGATTCTACCATCAAGAAAGGATGTATTTATGATATATATAAGTACATCAATTAAGGGACATGATTGTGTCTATATGCAGAATGATAAGTTTATTACCTATTCATCAATATAGTAAAAGTATCATGAGAAAAACTATGTAATCCATGATATAAATTTGGTTGTTGTGATATTTTATATGAAGATATGGAGACATTGTCACCATGGAAAATGATATGAGATATACAGATATCATAATAATTAGAAATACATATTTGCATAGAAAAAGCTCAACCTGAGGCAAAGAAAATGGTTTAAGCTACTCCAGAATTATGATTTATCAATACACTACTATATAGGGAAGGAAAATAAGGTAGTGGTTACATTAAGAAATAAAGATCATGGTGTATTAACCAAAATGATGATTAATATGGATGCTATGTTCATGGATTTAGTAAAGATGGATATGAGAATTACTAATGAAGGGGAAACATCACTCCTTTTTCAAATGATTACTAAACTATATTTATTGGAAAATTTAAAACGTTCTTAGATTAATGATGATAATTTTAAAAAGAAAATAAAATTCATGAATGATAAGAAACTGGAAAAATCTGTTTTTGTAGATGTTGTTATAAAATTTGGAAATAGGAAATGTGTTTCATCTATACTTGAAATGAATATAGAATTATTAGGTGATTATCATGGATAAAATTTCTCTATACACCTTTTTACCACTAAGATTTTTAGGTATTTGAAGGAATATTTTTGGAGGGATAATATGAAGAGGGTAATTGATAATTACATAACAAGATGCTTAGTTTTCTAAATAGGTGAAGGTAGAGAGATAAAATCCTAATGGAATCATGAAACCTCTACCTATTACAATGTGTAAATTGGATGACATTACTATATAATGTTTCACTATATTACAAAATACTTTTAGAAATAATGATTAAATATGGGTTATTATTAAAAAATTTACCAAATCTACACATTTCTTCACTATAAGAGAATATTTAACTCTTATGTGATTCACACAGCTCTATATTAATGAAGTTGAAAGACTTCATGGTGAATAAATTTCAACTTTTTTTGATCATAATATATTATTTACATCAATTGTTTTGAAAAGTTTTGATAAGTCTCTTGATATCAAAATTCATTTGAGCACTGCATATCACCCTTAAAATGATGGATAGTCCAAAGGGACTTTCAAATATTAAAAGACATATTGAGGTGTACTATATTAGATTTCAAGTTATGTGGGATAAATATATACCTTTGGTGGAGTTTTACTATACAAATATATTCCATTAATTTACTCAAATTACACCGTTTGAAGCATTATATGGAAAATATATTGTACTCTAATTTGTTTAGAAGAAGTCGGTGAGATGAAGCTCATTGGACTATATCATGTTAAGGAGATATTAATGATGGTAAAGAATATTTAAAACCATATTAAAGAATATCAAAGGAGAAAAAAGTGATATGATGAAAACGAATGAATGATTTGTAATTTGAAGTGGGAGATCATGTTTTATTGAAAGTATCTCCATAGAAGTGTGTTATAATGATTAATAAGAAAGGAAAACTGATCCCGCAGCACGTTAGAAATTCTGAAATTTTTAAAACAATTACAACTATGGATTACCATTTGGAAATTACACATATACTCTCTAAATTACATGATTTTTTAGATATCTCATTATTAAGGTAGTATATTCTAGACCCAACACACATTCTCACCTCTGAAGAAATATAAATGGAAAATAATCTATCTTACTATGAAGATCCTATACATATTATTGACACTATAGAAAAAATGTTGGGTAATTAGAAGAATATACTAGTAAATTTACTTGAGAGAAATCATAGAATAAACGAAGCAATGTGGGAACCTCATGATGTTATGAATAAGAACCACCCTCATATGTTTAGAAATCAATATCCATGAAAATTTCAAAGACATATTTTTTAAAGGAGGGAAGAATGTGATACCTAAGAATTAATTATAGTAAGAATAATTTTTATTTTCATGAAAATATAATAAAATTAAAATTTTAATATTTCATGGAAAAAAAATTCTAATTTTATTGGATGAATACCAATTTGGAACATAGTATATTAAAATAATAGTAGTTTTTTTTGAAACTTTCTCTTAGAAATAAGATTTTATGAATAATTGATAATTTAGTATTTAAAAAATAATCATTTTATTTATAATAATGTGTTATAATATGTATAATTAACTATGTATTGATTATAATTTTGATATAAATAAATACAAGATCATTTTGAGGTAAAATGGATGATTTTTTGAAATTTATCATTTATATATCTATATATATTAATTTGAAAATAATAACTAATAATGAATGATTTAAATGAAATTTATCATTTATATATATATATATTAATTTTAATTATTATTATAATTATTACTAGTCATATATTTAATGTAATATTATATTATTCTTGAAAAATAAATTTTCATAAAAACCTGTTTTCATCATGTTTTGTGGGTTTATTTTAAAATCAATTCCTGAAACTTATTGGAATTTTATTTTAGAATTTTTTGAATATTTTAAATCAAATTTTAATTTTTTTAATGTGTTCACATTAATTTTTTGTCATTATGAATAAAAAATGGTAAAAATTGGTTAGCACTTTTAATGTTAAAATAGGTTTACCTAGTGGGGGGGGGGGGGGGGGGTTAATATAAAAAGATAAGGGTTAAAATTTGTCAAAACTTGTATAAATAATATTTGATGAATTTTTTTAATAAAAGTTTCACCTTAGTATGAAAATTTAATTGTTTATGAGACACTTTTCTATGAAAATGACTTAATAATATTTAAATATTTTCAAAAATACCAAGTGTGTCCTCTACCTCACTTATAAAAGGACCCCTTATCAATTATCCACTCTTAAATATACATTTATATCATCCATTAACTACAAAAATCCCTTCTTAACAACTCTAAACATGTCTTATAAGTATCATTTTAGGCATTATTACCACTTAGAGGGCCTAAGGTGTAAAGTAAAGGTGGTTTTCCGAAGAATATATATTTATTTTAATCAATTTTTTAATTTTATTTTCTATTATACCTCCTTGAAAACTATTAAAACCATTATGATATAATAAAATATGCAACTAATTTATAAATTTATGTTATTATTTTTATTTATTAACCTTAACGTAACTTCTTGTCTATCAAACAAGAAACCAAACCATCACTCGTGTGTATAGTAGAAAACTACATTGCGAATTAATGTAATTTAGTTTCCATCACTAACTCACATTTCTTGTGCATATTTGAGTATTGAAATAAATAAAATAAAATTTATTATATTATTTTCATTTATAATTGATAAAATAATAGTTACCAATTTCCCCACATATCTATTAGAAAATTATAATGCTGCTCGTGCGCACGTGTGGACTACCACCTCCACAAAGCGATGCAATTAATTTTTCATTAACACATTACATGGATGACTCTAAAAATTTATATAATGAATAAATATGATATTTATATCAAGAATAAAATTCATGATATGGTGAGAATACAACTTATGAAAAATAAATATAATATCCATGATGAAACATTCATGAGAAAACTAAGCAATTAACATCCAAAACACTGATAATAATGAATGATCGTTAATGAACTGGCGATAAAATTTTATAAGTGGATAATATAAAATATTATATATATTTATATATTTCAAGTATATAATTATAATAAAACTAAATTTATTATTCATGAGGTTAAAAAGTTTTCAACTAAGTGGAAGCGTGAGGTAAGATATTTCATCTCAATTTCCACACCATTGAGACATATTTTCTATTATACACCTATGTTATTTTATTTGTATTATATAATGACCATCAATATATTTAACATGAATAAATATTTATTCATGGTATTTAATTCTTTAATTTAAGTTTACTCTTTCATGGGGTTATAATTTAAAAGTTACCAATGAGGTAGGAATTTATTTTATAAACTCATTTTTTGGATTTCTTATATTTTCATTGATGGAATATTATAATATATCCCTCATAAAATCCATAAAATTTCTTATCCTATGGATATTTATGGATTTTCCATATTTTCTTCTAACTTTTTATCACTTTAGAACTTCAATAAAGCAATTACGTTTTTAAATAAAAAACCAAAATCATTTCTCTTTTTGGTCATAATATTATTCCTCCATATCCGTATTTTTCAAAAAAATTACAATAATAATTTTTATTTACTAAAATAATTTATTAAGGAAATTTTATGTTATATCATGAACCAACCCATTTTGAACCTAATTTGGGCACCCGAGATGACTGAAGACATCCCCATGGAAATTTCCCAATTGCCTTGGGGTTGTGAAAGAACCAAGGTTGCAGGAATAACTAAATTAAGAATTATTTATCCCATAATAACAACTTGAAAAAAATAACACTAGAATAAATAAGTTAAGTATTATAAATTAAAGATAAATAAAACCACTAATCACACCTCCATGTGACCTCATGGTTCACATGTAACCTTGGATCAAGCTTGCTCCATGGGTGACCCAAATCCAGACTAACCTGAAATTATAATGATAATGTAGGCATCAACACCAAGATGGTCAATAGGTATGACCAAATTAATTCCCACAATACATAATAACTTTACTAGGAAAACCATTTCATACTAGTATAAAAATAAATATGTATCAAAATATGGTTTTCCATATGTTTCTAAGATATGTAATAGGACGAAAGTTTATAAATTATTTTCCATTTAATTTTCAAAATAAGTTTTAATGAAATAATGATTTTATAATACACCATTTTTAATGAGATAACATGTGATAATATAAATGTCTCAGTTAGAAAACATACCAAGGGAAATTATTTCAGAATTTGCCACAAAATAGGTGAAAGTATAATAGATGTAAAATAATCATCATGAGAACCTATGAGTCAATAAAAATCTTATAGGACAAATATAATGGTATCAATATATTAAACAACCATTGTTGGATAAAAAACAAACTTACCTAGATATTGGTATCTTTATCACTAGTCTAATCGAGTAGTATATACCATAAAAAGAACATAGTCTATCTTAGGGACATTAGAAAGTGTGTAATACAAAACTAGTGAAGAATGTGTACCTATAACTACAACATAACAACCCAAATATTCCCATGAAAAATAAATCTAGGGGATTTCATCATACTATTACATAGATACATAACCTATGTTTTCTATTAAAAAAACAACTCACTTTCCCTCTCTGAACTACCCATTTAAGCACTGCCCCATTTTCCATTTCTATTGGACATAAATATATCCCAAACCCCCTTATCTATCATAAATAATACATAAAACACATTTATAAAACATCCAAATTTCATAATTTAAGGATCAATAATTAAGAAGGGTTTTCATTCTCAAATGGAATGTCTCAAAGTGCCAAGCATGCCTCCTTATTTGAAATGAAAAATTGATCATTTGAAAACCCAAATTTAATCCATATCCTTCTAGTTCCAAATCCACCCTTTATACTTTCACACATATTCACCTTAATATATATATTAATACCCCTTATTCTAATGTAAATATTCACCCAAAATTGCATGAATATGTATTAAGTGTACACACACACACACACACACACACACACACACATATATATATATATATATATATCTGTGTGTGTGTTTGTATACGAAAATTTTTAATAAGTTAAGTGATTATAATCACTTTGAGGATACTTATAGAACCAAATATGAAATTATAATTTTATGGAAAACTGGTCAAAAGATTAAAAAATCATCGAGTAAACCAAACTCACATGTTAAAAAACATTTAAATGATTTATCAAATTCTTATAGTTATTAGAAATCAAAAATAGGTTTGAAAAACATAACTTAAAAATGGTAACCCATTATGGAACATAGAAAAAATATAATAAACATGGAAGAATCCAATTTAAATAGTTATTTTTTATAATAGATATACATTATAATATAATGAAAACACCCAATTAAAACAACTAAAAATTCATAGTTTTCAATTTAAAAGTCTCAGACATAGGTTAATGTACCTTAAACCTTATATCCTTTGATGTAATGACTTAAATCTAACCTAAGGAGGTGCAAAGAGGATACAGATACCCAAATAAAACTTAAAAAATAAAAACCCCAAATTAAAGCTAAAGAAACATAAACCCTAAATCTCCTAAATCGAGGAATGGTAAGAATTAAAGATAAAAGAGAATAAATAAGGAGAGGAAGAGGCACAAAGGATGTTACGTTGATGATCCGACCACAAATATTGAATAAACCTTGAATATTCACCATGGGATAAGCCAAAAATGAGAGGGAGATCCAAGGGTAGGTGTGACTAGGAATGACAGTTGAATATAGGAGGAGAGAGTGTGATTTGGGGTAAAAAAGAGCAATAGGGAAAAAGGTAAATTTAACTTTCAATGAATTGTGGGCATAATACATGGTTTGGATACAAGATTTTGAAAACTATGCAACCCATACTAGGCATCTGGTCACCACATAAGGTTTGAAAAAATGTTTTGAAAAACCACGTGTTATCCATGCACCATCCCCGAGGATTATGGATTACCATTCATTGGAAGGCTACATGATTTGGAAAATCTTGAGCCTAGGAATCACGACATGATCTTCAAGCCCAAAACTCCAAATTTTGGAGAGAAACTGCCTATAAGGAGAGAGAAATAAATATAAATTAAATATAAATTAAATAAAATATCTAGAGAAGGTTGAGGTGTGAAAATTCCCCCCACCTATGGATTTAGGACCAAATAATTCACCAAGAGTTTTAGTTGATCAAGATAATATGCAAGGACAAACTATCTATTATGACATGAACCAAAAAATTAAAGACTAAAGAACTAACATCCATTTTTCTTCAAAACCCAAAACCCAAAAACCAACAAAGAGGCTATATATATCATCCTTAAAGAATCAGAAAAAACCTAATTTGACCCCATTTTTTAAACCATTAATGTAATGACCCAACCCATCAGCGCCCCACTGAGAGTGGAAGTAATCTGAGAGTGACTCCCCAAGCCCAACTCTGACAGGCTAGGTGCTAGCGACTAGTGCATTGTAGGAATAACACACACATGGGAGACCTTATCTTAAGGTACTTGTATATATATAAACCAATAAAATCCATGAAATGAACCAATATAATAATAAATTAAAACAACTAGAGTTAATAAATGCATGAAACAACCTTTAGGAATACATCAGAGTAAAGTAACAAATACCATTATAGAAAAAGTGAAAAAATACACTCCCAACCATAAGAAAGTACCCAATATAGAAACTTCTGAAAAGTGAAAATAAATAGAGATCCCAACTCACAATATCCAGAAATTGACCACTAAAAATGGTCCCCACCATAAGGTAATGTTATGCTCTGTCTACATTTAGCCCACTAATGCCACATTCTAATACCATGTTTTCTGTATATGACATGATATGTGTGGGAAATTCCAAATTAGGGATGAGTATATACATACCTAGTAGGAAGCCCTAAGAAACTTAAATAAACATTAAAAGTATTGGTCAGATCAACCAAATAGACCAAGGGAGAATATATCTCAAGAGGTAGATATACCCAAAGTATCCTAATCAATGAGAGATTGGGGATATCCATATTCATAAACAATATTAATTCCAATAATTCCCAAAACATTATATATATTCTTCAATAAATATATTTTTCAGATGTAATCCTTACTAGATTAATGGAGGACCCATTCCATGCTGATGACACATCATGACATGGGGGTGCTAAGCCCAAAAGGGTTGAAGACCCATGCCTCGTCTTGAGCTCAACGATGAAAGGATAACACTCTATAGATATAAGATCCATGTTCTATGGTGAGTACAATGGGGATCTATCCTTACTATATCAGGAAATGAGGGACCCATTCCCTATCCCCGGTGTACTGTTAGTGGGGTCGACATCTCCATTATTTCTCAAGAGATGTCACCTAAGTCTCATCCTTATCCATCCAAGATAGAAGAAGAGAAATTATCACACCATCTTGTGTCATATATCTAATACAAAAAATGGACACCAACACATCGTACAAAGAATTATTCTCATAATGGACTATTATTGGGCCCAAATTTGAGTCCATTGGAAGAAGATATGAGAGGTAGAGTGTAGTGGGAGAATTACATTGCATGTTCTTGTGAGGTACATAGGGTTTATTATGCAGTCTAAGACTGGTCATGTTCTACAACCTCATATGGTGTTTAAAAGGCCACATACATGACCAATCTTTGATAGAGATAGAATGAAGAACTAATTAGGGTTCGTATGATAGACTCCCTGTACATAGGTTTTCTTACTGTGTAAGGTATATAAGGTCTATGTGGGATACCCAACATATTAGCTACAAGGACTGAATTGGTGTGTACTATTAGTACATGGTTTTGCTACACAACCAAGTTCACACTATGTGTGGATTTTATACAGGGAATTTAATATTTATAATGGGTCAAAGCCCCATATTCCATGATATTTAAAACACATTTTGAGTGTTTTTATATATTACAAGTAGTGAAGATCAAGATTTTACACCAAGAACAACTTCAATTTGTTACCAGATTCATCGATTTCACTTTATTTCTCACATGAAGCTAAAAAAAACTCTAATATCTAAGAAAAGTCCATACACTATCATTTTCTAGTCTCTGATTTTCATAAATTGTAACCTTTATTTTTAACTTGCCTGATATCCATCATGGCTCTTATCACCACCAAGGGGTCCCAATCCTTTAAACTATTATCCAAAATATACTATTTCTCCTCGATCCTTAAAAAAATATTTAATCTATTGATGTTTGTATTGTTATCTCAAATAAAAAGTTTTGATCATGATCAAACCATACTGGAAATATCGAATATTTGACCCAATGGGACAATGATGAAGAACACAAATAATGGGGGAGGGAGAGCCATACTAACAAAATGAGATGTAGTTGGGGTTTGTCTTAGTGGTAAGAACCCTATAATACTACATGAAAAATAGGGGTTCAAAACCGATTGGGCATAGGTAATGTAGTAGTATTGTAGTGTATTGTAGTGGTGGAGACACTATAACAACAACGGGTACTATGTGGTACTATAGCTGGTAGGTAGTGTAGCAGTGCTATTCATAAAATGGGAATTGGGACAAAAATTTGGGCCTATAAGCCATGTAATGGGATAAATGCCCACTAGGACTTCGAGTTATGTAATGGGTCTCCCTCTACCCAGTTAAAGAGGTCTTTGCTTTGCTTTAATAATAAACGAGTCTTCAGCCCCAAACTTTTATAAAACAAAATGATATTATCGTTGGCAATTACGAACCTCAAAAAGGATTATAAATAAGGAAACCAGAAGTAATGAAATAAATTGGTGCATGAAAAATAGATAATCAATATCAATAATACTAATTATGTTTTTAGGTGATATAGAGATCAATATTCCTAGAATTAATCATGAATTAAATATATGCTCAACAACCTCGAACATTAGGGTGGAAAACCACAAAATAACAAGCCCTACCTTGAAATCCAATTAATCATTAGTGAAGAAAAAATTCACTAGAAATTCCATTTAATTTTATTCCAAAATCATCATCCATACCGTTAATATAATTGATTGTTCAACATCAATCCAAAATCCCTAGACCATCCATAAATTATATTGAAGGATATATCCTCTTCCTCTCCAAAATACCAAGGTTATAATGCTAACCCTAAGGATTTTCTACAACATAGTATTTTTAGATGAGAGGATAGATTTAGTAATTTAATAAATAAAATAAAATAGATAATTAATTTATTTAACACACTCACCTATGACTGCACTAAAATGGAATTTTCAACATCGAGAAAACTTATACCGCACCTAGGGAAAACCCCACATTCTAGATTCAACCATGATCTTAGAATTTCCATATGATATTTCAATCAATGGGAATTTATATTTATTTAAAAATGTCATGAGTGCATGATATAAAAATATTTAATATTTTTTACATAGATTATGGGGTCATACAACACTCGAATCCCCACAAAGACACTAAAATAAATTTTAGGATTACCCATAGAAATTTTCAAAAGTATTCATTCATAAAAATAAGGGATATTACACTCTACACATATTCATGTATTTTCACCCTGAAATGAAAAAACCAACTTGACAAGGTCATGGTTATATTCATGTATATAACTTTCACACTTCCATGAGTTTTAATAAATAGCATCATTCTTCCAATGGTCTCACTATAGAAATCCATAATTTTCATACCTATATATTATATCTTATTAGATGAATATTCATTATATAGCATAACGATCCACACTGGAACTATATAGGTCCAATATCTTTTGAATCATGGATACATAAAAAACATTTTCATAGGTGAAATTCATAATCTACCACTAATTACATTATAACTAGAAACCCTTTTAGACATATCATACATAATACCTTTCTTCATAACCTAGATAAAGGAAACATAATAAAGGGAGGGATTAGATGCTCAGTAAGGGTAAAAAAGGTTGATATCAATGATCAATTAAACATAATATGAGTATATGGGTATAACAAAATGATCAAAACATTTGGAGACCATACCCTGAATATCATCAATCATAATATTGTTTCATTGAATGAAGATTGGTAGTTCATAACACAAAACTCATATAGTAATCATACAACATGATCTATGATAGTATGACACTGGAATAATACATAGATTTTTGAAATACAAATAAGTGTATAAAATCATTTCCTTAATTTACAAGGATCATTTACATTACTATCATAGTGGAATGCGTTTACTCCCCAAACCATAGTAGTAGTCAAGGTTCACTCTCAAGACTATCATAGTGGAAGACGTATCTTACTAAGATGTGTTCACTCTTAATTATAGTCCTATTTATGTCATGTGATATCAATATTTACCCAATGCAATAGGGATCTATATTATTCTAGGCCCACCCTTCACATAATTAAAACCATACAGATGTGTTCCATATGATCATAAATCATTCGTCGTATCATAACCCATGAAAAGGAAATTGTTTTCATAAACATTTCATCATAGTATATCTGGTGGAAGTGAAATATATTTCATAAAAATTTCATCATGGCCTAACTCGGGTAAGATAAATATGACTCATAATAATTTCATCAATTCATCACGGCATAATAAGTGGAAAAGGAATGGGTTTATAATCATCTTATCATTATAATCATAAAACATACATAGAATGGATAAGGATGGTATCATGAGATCATATCCCCAATAAATCTTAAGAATCATCCAAGGTTTTTGTCTTTAATGAATATAAATACAATAAAAATATCATTAAATCATTCTTTAGGAAACTTTCCTTTCTATTTTAGAATAACTTCTTTAAAATAAATTTTTTACAAATATTAATTATAAAATATTATTTTAAAATTACCTTGTAATATTTTATAATAATATTCAAATAATTTAGTGTTCATGATGGTGGGAAATTCCATATATACCGTACTAGTTAAAACAAAACATTCATTTCACTATTTTTTAAAGAAAACTAAAAAGGAACCTCATTCATAAAATGAAAAGAAGATTTATATAATACCATTTTATAAAAAGTAAAACATGGGTAAAGATGAATTTAAAAAATCTTTTGAGAATATTAAAACCATTATTGAGAACATTTTTAGAAAACATAGACATGTAAGAGAAAGGGTATTTGATCGAAGAGAGAAATAAATTCAGTTTTTCCTTAAAACATTATTTTTGACACTTGTGTACATAAAGAGAGGTAAATGAATGGAAAAAATGTAATTTAAATAAATAATTATAGTAGAATAAAACTAATTATTTTCATGAGATTTAGATCATAAAATTTCATCATCAGAAGCATAATCATAAATAATCCCAATAAACAATGATATTATATAATAAAATACTTAACACTTTGGTAGCTTTTGAATCATAATACCCATGAAGGAAAGAACCTTATATATATATATATTAAATCCCATATTTTCAGGAGAATAATCATAAATTACATTAAGGGGATATATATAAACCATATAAAATAATCAAGTGGTGAATATGTCTTGTGTCCCACAATAATAAAAGTGAGATGAGAATCCAGTACCTTTATTTTTGACATCATTTGTATGCATTATAAACTAATATAAAATAAATATATACCTAGTATAAATATATTATAGAACCATTATTATATATATATCCTTAAATATATAATTTTATTATAACCTTTTATCACCTGTTTATTAACAAATTTTTGTTAAAATCACAATTTATGTTAATAACTACTTTGTTTTTCAAGTATGTTTTGGTTAGATAATTTTTGTCCTTGCACTTTGATTATGGTTCCAAAATATACATAATCATGATATAAAAATAATATATATTAAATATATTCATATTTATGTTATTAAATTAAAGTTAGAGATGAAAAAATGAATTACATCATTTATGGAGATGGTAGGCCGTACGTATGCATGAACGCTGTTTCCATTTTCTCAGATGATGGAACAAAATAAAGGTAAATTTTAATTCACCATTTCAAAATCATTATTATATTATATATATCATATATTTTCTTTAAATTTATCCTTATTACCATCCATATCAAAATAAAATTAAAAATGTAGCACATTTCTTTATGGAGGTGGTAGTCAACACGTATACACGAGAAACATTATCATTTTCCAATGGATTGTAAGGTAAGAATTTATGTTGAGACCCAGGGTTTTAATACATAAATATCACATATTTTTTGATTAATATTCAAAACATTTCATACACACACACCCAAGGACTCTAATAGTTTAGTGTTTTTAGATATTTGAAACAAAATCTTCTTATTTGATAAATGATCTTCAATATCTCCCACAAATATTTCTCACATAGTAAACCTCTTAGACATACCCTACCAAAACCTTTATTCATAACTTGAGGAAGGAAAAATAAGTATAGGTGAGATCAGATGATCTATAACTATAAACCTAAGAGATATCAATCTATGATCATATGAAATCATAAGATAAGTATAAGGGTTTGTGATCATGAACACAACTTATGAAGTTCATACCCATCCTTTCATAGACAATAAACACGATTCATGGTATAAACCATTATCATTACAAAAAATAGGTCCCATAAGAGTGGTAAATCATTATAAATCAATCAATAACCACAATCTAATTTCATAAAAGTGTGTCACCATTATAAATGTATAAAACCATTTCATATTTCAAGGTTAACTACCAATACCATTTACAAAGTGGATCATCAATTATTACCTATCTTCCATTGTGTATTAGGATGAACCTATTTACCATAGTGTATTTGGATATACTTATTTCCCATAATGGATCAGGACTCACCTGTTTCCCATATTGGATTAATCCCATCAACATGTTTCCTCATATTATCTCATGAGATATTAATCTTTACCCAATGAATTGGAGGGAGATATAGGTCTCACCTATATCATAATGAAAGGAATACTTATGTGTGCTACATAATCATAAAACATTCATTATATCACCACATCATAACCCATATAAAAAAATATTATTTATAATCATTTAATCAATTCACTATAGCATAAAACATGAACAATAAATTGGATTCATAAAAATTACATCAACATAAACAATAAAAATCTAGAGAAATAATAATTATGGTTCTATTAATTTTTACCCACATTAATTATAAGTAACATTAAATTAAGTAAACATAGATAGAAAATAATTTTGAAAATAACTTGGAACATTTATTGAGTAATATATCCTTTTCAATATTTTTTTAAATATAAAACTTTTTAAAAATAATTTTCTTTAAAAATAAATCTAGAAACTTATAAAGGAATCTTTAAAAAATAATTTAAAACTTTTCTTGAGGAAAATATCTTTTATGATTTGAAAAAACCATTAAAAAAACATTTTGAGAATATTTTTCTTAGAAAATAACAATGAAAAAATATAAAGTAATCATAAAATAAAATAATGGTCATGATAGTGGTAAATTCTTTCCATGTTGTAAACATTAAAACAATGATTCCTTTTACATTTTTGGGAAAATCCAAACAGGAAGTGATTTAAATATGAAATTAAGATTCCTTTAAAACTTTTTTGAAAATTTTTGGACATGGGTAAAAATTTATTTAATAGAACAATTGAATAATGTTACAAAAATTGAAAATATTTTATGAAAAAATGGTTTTGGAAGAAAAAGGACTCTCAACCAAAGAGGGAAATAAAGATGAGTTTTTTCTTGAAAAATTTATTTTTAAATATTGAGTACTGAAAGATAAGAAAATGAAGGGAAAACATATATTATAATTAAATAAATATAGGATAGGAAAATTCATTAGTTTCTTGAGATATAGATCAAAGGATTTCTTTATTGAAAGCATAATCATAAATAATATTGATAAATAATGAGATTGTACCATAAAACCATCACCAAATTGATAAGATTGAATCATAAACCCTATGAAAGAATAAAATTAAATTAAACTTAAAATATCATGATAATAAATGAATTTATGATATTAAATTTCAAACGGTTAGTATAAAAACCTTATATAATTGGATGGGTACATAACATAACTTATGTCCCAAAGAAGGCAATTCAAGATAAAAAAATCCTTTATCACTTTGGAAACTTTTAAACCATCAAAACCATAAAAGAGAGATTATAAAATATATATTTATATCCCTAAAAATTTATGTATAATTATAATAAAACAAATTCATGGTCATTATATACACAACATAAAAAACATGTGGTGAATATGACATGTGTCACATAGAAAAATAAAAGTGAGACGAAAATCCCTCACCATAAGTCTCATGTTCCTTCATACATTTCTGAGCCTCCTATAATATATATATATATATATATTATATCTATTATATAACTATAGTTATATATACATATCATAACATATATTATTTACTTATGACATTTTATTACCCATTCATTAATAATTTCATGTTAAAGTTTCGTTTTGGGTAATAACTGCTTTGTTTTTGTGTATGTTTAGATTTGTTATTTTTGGTGATAATAATTTTATCATAGTTATACATAATGTTAATAATGATATAGATATAATATATATTCAATATAAATTTATTTAGTGTGATCCTTAAAATTTAGATATAGAAAATGAAAAACACTATTCAATGATACGGTAGGCTGTACGTACGCAAGAATGTTGTTTACATTTTCCCAATAGAAAGAAAGAAAGAAAGAAATGTAAATAATATATTAAAATTAAATAATAATTTTTATTTCTTATATATCACAAATTTTTATTAATCCCATATTTATTAACTTTTGTGTAAATTGTGAATAAATCATATCGATTTGTGAGATGGTAGTCTCCCGTTCACATGAACGATGTAATCATATTCCCATAGAATGTAATGTAAGAAAGAAAATTTGAATCCATGATTCAAGAAGAATAATAATATAATAATATAATATATAAATAATAAATACATCATTATATTCATCTATGAGTGGTTAGTATGGAAAAAATAATGTCGGTTCGTGAGGCGGTTGTCCTCCATACACACGAATAAGGATTTTGTAACCCATTTTATAGAAGTAGAGAAGGACTTAGGTTATTAAATAAACATATTAAAATATAATTATATTTAAGATACTTGTTTTATTATATCATAATGTTTTAATAATAAATTAAGGATGTGGGGGAAGAAATAAAATAGAATTCTGGATTAGGGATATTAGCTCTTCTTCAGACAACTTTTTTTAGTGTTCACTAAAAGGATTCTTTGGTTAGATTTATGAACAGAATAAGGATTATAGGATGATTGGATGGATTTAAGTAACTTATTTTGGTATGTATTTTCTGAATAAATTGGTTTTGTAAGTTTTAACTGGAGAGAAGAAGAGGTATCCTTTTGTAATAATGGTGAGTGGAACACTTGTAATTTTTTAATAGAAAAAGGTGTCTCCAAGTTTGTCCCATTCTATAAGGCTAAAAAATTGGAAATTATATAAAATATGAGATATATTTTATAAATATGGACAGAAAATGTGTTTTTGAAAATATCTGTGGTCATTTTTAACCCTTATCATTTTAGTTTAACCCTTAGTAAATCAATTTTTCCCTTAATTGTAATAAATAATTTTTACTAATTTTTACTATTCATTATGGAAAAATATTAAGTGGAAATTATTAGATAATATAAATTATTATAATTTAAAATATTTCATCCATTTTTAAAAATTACATTCACATAATTATATATATATTTTAAAATTAATCCTATAGATGCGACGAAAAATGATGTTTTTAATGAGATAAGTTAAAAAATTTAAAAAGTTTTTATATAAAAATTAAATATGAAATTGTTTATAGTGACCTAAAATGTATTAGTAGATATATAATTGAACAAATTTAACCTTTTAAGAAAATCTTAAAACAATTTGGAAGTTTTTAAATTATTTAAAATAAATTTCAATTCTTAATAAAAACCAGTATTTTCACTATTCATTGACAAATTACTTTTTTCAGAAAAATCTCAAATTTTTTCCTAATGATTTTTGACATGATGGTTTAAAAATTTAATTTAATTTTAAAAAATTATTTTTCTCAAAAGTGTTAAAAATAAATTTTAAAATAAGTGTGCAAAATACTATAAAACTACTTAAAAAAAAATTTAAGCATAAAATTGGGGGTTTTTATTATCTTTTGTCTAGAAAAATAATAATATGAATATTAAACATTTTAATAAAAATATATTATATATATTTCATGAAAATAATTCACCAAAATGTATTATTTTTTAATTTTTTCATATAAAACACATTTTTTCTCATAAAAATAGTTTTTCAAGAAAAGATTCCCTTTATTTTAAAATGGTTTTTATTTTCATATCTAATTAATTTTTTCAATATAAGATTCCCTTTATTTTAAAATGGTTTTTATTTTCATATATAATTTATTATTCACCAAATAATTCATTATATATATATTTTTAAGCTATATATTTTCACAATTTAGTTAATCCTATTCATACCCACCATTCCAAAGGCTATGTAATAACTATAATATTAAATATTAATATTTTAATAATATATCATGTTTCATTTAAACTCCGTGTTGCATGAAATGCAAGATAAACTAAGTGTTGTATGTAACACAAGAAAAAATATATGTTTTTTGTAATACAATATAAACTTAGTTTTTCATATAATGAAATCCAAAATCAGTGTTACATTTAATGAAAAATATCGACAATATTAATTTTTTTTAAAAAAACATTTTATAAATTATCGTGGTGTTACATTTCCCCCCCTTAAAATGAATTTATCCCTAAAAATTCATCACATTGGTACCGAAAAATGAGGACACTTATGCCTCATTACATCCACTATTTCCCATATTTCTTTCTAAAGATGGTGGTTTTGTCATAAAACTTTGACCAGTTGAGTGGTTTTGTTTCATAACACTTTCTCTATATGATACAAAATCTCAACTGATTATTCCTTATAAGAAATATTATTCTCCAGTTTCACACCCTATGAGTTTCGTACATGTGATGGATTAGGTATACAATTTCTCAATATAGATACATTGAACATGTAATAAACTTGACTGAGGTTCACCAGAAGCATCAATTGATAAGATACAGTCCTGATACGATCAAGTATTAAAAAGTGACAGATACACCTAGGACTCAGTTCTTCCTTCTTTTTAACATGGATAATTTTTTTTAATGAAAATCTCACCAAATTTAAATTCTTTATCACATCGATGATTATTAACATAACATTTATATCAACTTTATGTTGTCCTTACATGTTTTTTAATAGATCTAACCTTCTCTTACATCTCATCAGCTTGTTCAGGTCCCAATAGATTTTTTTCTACAACTTTATTCCAGTACTTTGGAGTTTTACAATTCTTTCCATAGAGGGATTCATAAGGATCCATCTGATTGATCTAGTGAAATCTATTGTTGTAATAAAACTCAATTAGATGAATGTTTTGATCCCAATCACCTTTGGAATCTGTAGAATAATATATCAGCATATCCTATATGGTTTGAATTATTCTCTCAAATGGTTTATCTTCTTGAGGATGATACACAGTGATAATACTCACCTATTTTTCAAGTTCATGATAAAGAATCCCCCAAAAAGTTTAGGTAAACATCATATCTCGATCAGATCTAATTGAATGTGACATTCAAAGAAAACTTAAAAATTATTTAATATGTAAATATATTTGGTAGTAGGATATAGAGAGAAACCATAATTAATAGAAAAAAAGTGTGCTGACTTCATAAGACGATCGATATAACCCATAATTACCTCAACATTAAATATTAGATAAACTCTAAGGGTTACCAGTACCTTTAATCATACATCCCCAAAGCTTAAAATCATTCCCTCATAAAAAACATTTTCACTAAAACATATATAAAACCAAAGATTGTATTTCCATAAATGCCTCTTATAATATACTTAATCTTGATAAAATACCATCATGTAAAAATTAAAAAGGTATTTCAATAAATTTAATATTATTATTAATCTTATACTCATAAAACCATAATGGTTTCAATAAATCTTAAGTTAATATTAAATGGATACATATACACTTACAAAAGGTTAATTCACCCTTTTGTACCAATATAAGATATTATCTTATAAAAAACCATTTACATTGGAATATTTAGTTCATCCTTGTACTGATAGAATATCAAATGAGATTTCATTATTCTAGAATCTATATAGATGGACATAATCACATGAAATCTCACTAAAGGATGAAAAATAATATTTTTATAGGACTGATTCATACAAAATCAAAAATGAAATTCCCAAATAAGGAGGTAAGAATAATTATTCCTTAATTATCATGATTCACTTCATCCATTGTGATTTTATACGATTTACATTTTTCATTTTTATTTAGATGTTATTATTTCTTATCATCCACACTAGCCATTGTATTAAGGAATTTATTCTCATAATACCAAAAACTCATTTCACTTTAAACAATGGCTTGTGGGTGGTGCATTAGTTGGTGAAATATTCTCCTCCTTTGAATTAACCATCCCATTAATAATATTTTTACATTCAAGGAATTTATGACCAAACTTTACACATTTAAATAACCATCTAGTTACATTAATAAAATTCCCTTGGTGTTTCTTCCCCCATTTCTAGCATGTATATGGATGTAATTTGTTTCCACAATTTTAGTTTTCACGTGGCATAATTTTCATTTTCTTAAAAAAAATATAGGAATATCACGAATATTAAATTTACGTTTATAACTTCATTTTACATTAAAATAATTATTCATAGCTACTAATGTACCATATATTCAAATACTTGGGTTTAGACCACCAAAGAATCGATCAATTGTTTCTTTTAGAGATGATGATTGAACCAGAAGCATACCTTACTAGTGTTGTAAAATTATCCTCAAGGGTACCGATATATTAATCATAATTTTTATTAAGCTTAAGGAATTAATTCACTATATTTTTTCTTATAATATGAGGAAATTACTTACTAAGACATATCTCCTTAAAATATCCCCATTACATAGATTCAATTTCTTTTTTTCCGTCATGTTCTTAATAAGATTCCACCTTTAATATCCTTTACCTTTTAAATAATAAATAACCAAAATGGATTTTTCATGCTAAAAAAACTAAAGAATGTAAAATATATTTTCATTGGTACTAATCCATTGTTCATAAACTTGTGGATCAATAGAACCACTAAAATAAAGTGGTTTTTTCCTCATAAAGGATTAAAAAAAATGTTGTTTCATCGTTCCTCATTTTTTTATTCTGAATGATTTATATATTGATAATGTTGAGTGAGAATGACAACATGATTTTACATTCCATATCCCATAAAGTTTTTTTTTCTCAGGAGGAAAATCATTTCATTGTCTTTACCACTTAGTATTGAAATCGTTCCTTCAGGTTACATGAATTGAATAAAACCGTTAATCATAGCATGTGAAACAATAATCATAGTATAAAATCAAATAATCATGAAAATAATTTATATGAGGTATTAATAATGACAAATTATTTTCAAAATATAAACCAGTGGGCATAAACTTGGATATTCATGGTCATTATTAAAATCCTTCATGATGGTTCATAAAGAGTTAGTGAATTTCCAAAGCATATCCCCCAGAAGTGTTGAAATAGGTGTGCATCAATGCTTGTTGTCATGCACTAGGTGAAGATCGAGTCAAGATAAATGAACCTTTTTTATAGTTATTACCTTTAGGAACCTCTGTGCTAGAGACACATACACTTATAGTATCTATATAGGGATGTGATTTCTTAGAAACCCATTTCACTATCCTTCACCTAAATTCCACAATATTTTTCTATAATTAGAATTATCCTTAGACTAAAACTTAGAGATATCCCTTGAAATTTACCTAGACATATACTTAGGAATATACCTAGGTATATCAGTAAAGTTTTTTGAATCCTAATATCAAAATATTTACTAAACCTTTCCTTTAATACCAACTATAGTGACCCAAGATTTTCATACATAAATATAAAATCTATTCAAATTAACATTCTAAACATTTCATAAATACATGCATAAGTACCATAATAGTTTAGTGTCTTTGGAGACTAGAAACACAATATTATTATTTCATGAAAGAAACTACATATATCTTATTAACATATTTTCACATTGTACCCATATTAGGCATACCTTACCTAAATTTTATTCATTACATGAGGAAGGAAACATAAGAAAGGGTGGGATCAGATGATCAATAAGGGAAACCATTGGAGATATCAATATAATATCATATAAAATAATTAGATAAGAATAATGTATTGTGATCATGAATATAACTTATGAATTTCATAATCAACTTTTCATTGATCATAAACATGCGTCATGGCATAAAACTTTATCATTTTAGAAAACATGGAAAATAAGACTGAAAAATCATCATAAATAAATCATTAACCATAATGTCATTTCCTTAAACTATAGAACCATAATATATATATATATATAAAAGGATTTTATATGTAAAGTTTAATTACCTATTATATCAACACTGTGGATCATGACTTATAACTTATTTTCTATTGGGGATCAGGATACACCGGTTTCCTATAGTGGATTAGGAGACACCTATTTCACATAGTGAATCATGACTCACTAATTTCACATAGTGGATCATTCCCATAAAATTATTTCCATTTTTTATCTCATGAGATATAAATATTTATCAAATGAATTTTAGGGAGATATATGTCCCACCCATATCATAATGAAAACCATACATATGTGTGCCACAATATCATAAAATATTCATCCTATCATCACATCATAACCTTTGAGAAGAAAATTGGTTTCATAAACATTTCATAAATTCCCCATAGAATAAAACATGAGAAATAAATGGGATTAATAAATATTTCATCAATATAAACATTAACTGTATAGATAATGAATAAGGAAGATATCATTAAGCATTACCCCTAGTAAAGCATAATGAACATCAAATGATGTCATCTTAGATGAAAAATAATTTTGAAGGATCACATATAACATTTTTTAAGGAATATATCCTTTATAATTTTATTTTTTTAAAACATATAACATTTCTAAAATCCTTTTCTTAAAAAAAACCTTGTAACCGTATAAAGGAATCATTAAAAAACCATTTAAAACATTTTTTTTGAGAAAAATATTTTTTCCACGTTGATTTTTTTTAAAACATATATATTTTTTATATAATTTTAATTTAAAATAAAATTGAAAAATTGTAAAAGAATATTAAAATAAAATAATTTTTATGATGATGAGAAATTATATTATGCCATTCATATTAAAAAAATGTTTCCTTTCACATTTTTCGTAAAATCCAATTGGTCATTGTTTAAAAAATGACATGAAGATTATTTGTTAAAAATATCGTAAAAAGTGAAACATGGGTAAAAATTTCTTTAATTAATAATTTAAATAATTTTAAAAAACTTTTTGAAAATAATTTTAGAAAACAAGGTTTTGAAAGAAAAAGGGTTTTCAACTGGAGAGTGAAATAAAGATGATTTTTCTTAAAAACATTCTTTTGAGATCTTGAGTACATAAAGAGTGTAAAATTAATGAAAAACATGTATTTTCATTAAATATATATATATGATAATAAAATTCAGGAGTTTATGGAGAGATATATCACAAAATTTTATTATTGGAAGCATAATCACAAATAATCCCAATAAACGATGTGATTTCACCATAAAACCATTACCAAATTGGTAACATTGAGTAAAAATCCCCATGAAAGAATAAAATTAAATGAATATTAAAATTTTATGGGAATAAATTAAATCATGATAATATATTTATAATGGTAAGTATATACATCTCAAATAATAAGTTAGGTTTATAACATAACTAATGTCCCAAAGAAGGTAATTTGAGAGAAAAAAAATCTTTTACTGCTTTGGTAACTTTGGAATAGAAAAACACATAAAAAAGAGATGATAGAATATATAAATAAATACGAAAATATTTAAGGATAATAATCATAAAATAAATTCATGGGTAGTATATACAACACATAAAAGAAACACGTGGTGAATATGATATGTGTCTCAATGAAAAATAAATGTGAGACAAAAATCCCTTTCCATAAGTATGAAAATCATTTACAAACATTTAAAATTATTATATAATAAATATAAATTTATTATAAATATATTAAATAATTATAATTATATATATCATAACATATTTTATTTACTTATGACCTTTTATTACCAGTTTATTAACAATTCATTATTTAAGTCACATTTATGTAGTAGATGCTTTGTATTTCATGTATATTTTGATTTTTTATTTTTTGTACTATTACTTTGATCAAGGTTTAATGATCTAAAAAATGTTAAAAATTATATATATATATATATAATATATTTAGTATACATGTATTTATAGTTATCCTTAAAAGTTATAGATAGAAAATGAAATATACTGTTCCTGGAGATGGTAGGCCGTACATATGGATGAATATTGTTTTCATTATCCCGAAGGAAAGAAAGAAATAATTGTAAATAATATATTTACATTAAATAATAACGTTTATTCAATATATATCACATGTGTTCATTAAATCCATCCTTATTACCTATAATGTAAAGCATGAATGAGTCACATCATTTCGTGTGGCGGTAGTCCACCGTACACAAGAATGATGTAATCATATTTCCACCAAATGAAATGTAAGAAGGAATAAGTGTTATAATTATTAAAAAATAATAATCGTATAATAAATAAAATATAAAAAATAATAAATACATAATTATATAAATCTTTTAGAGGTGGTGATGGAAAATGAATAACATCGGATCATGAGACGGTAGTTCACTGTACACATGAAAGATCATTTTTTAACCCATTTGATTGAATAAGAGAAGGATTTATGTTATTAAATTAACATAATAAAATACATGTATATATAATATAATTATAATATTATATATTCATGGTTGAATAATAATTGGATGAGGTGGAGGAAGAAATAAAATAGAACTCTTGATTAAGGACGTTACCTCTTCATCGAACAACTTCTTTTTGGTTTGCACTAAAAAGATTATTTGGATACAATTTTGACAAAAAAGATCCTATTGTATGAGATTATATAATTAATTAATTTATTTTTTTAGGTACTAAATGAATCAAATGTTTTTGTATGTTTGAAGAGGAGAGAATAAGGGGTGAACTTTTATAAGTGAGGTGAGCGATGCACTTGCAATTTTTTAAAATAAAAAGGCATACCCACATATTTTACTTGTAAATAGGATAGAAAATGGAAAATTAATTAATTTTAGATATTAGGTAAAACTATAGCCATAAAATTGGTTATTTATATTTATTAGGTCATTTTTAACCCTTATCTTTTTAGTTTATCCACTTGGTAAACCCATTTTCACCTTAACTATGACAATTTTTACAGTTTTTACAATTAATTATGAAAAAAATTAAATTTTACTGATTATATAATATAAATTATTATGATTAAAAATTTTGAATAATTTTTTCCAAATTTTAGTCATTAATGTTTCAAAATTTAATTAAAAATTAATCCTACAGATGCGATGAGAAAATAAGTTTTCAAAGAGAAAGTTTTCCAATGTTTAAAACGTTTTTATACCAAAATTCAATATAAAATTGATTCTAATGTACTAAATTGGATTAATATATATATATATATATATATATAATTTAACTAAATTTCCCTTTAAATCCATCTTAAAATAATTTTTAAGTCTGTAAATTATTTAAAATAAATGTCAATTTTAAATAAAAGCCACTATTTTTCACTTTGAATAGAAAAAAGAATCTTTTCAAAAAAATCCCAAAAATTCAACATAAGATAATTTTTACATTATGATTTAAAAAATTAATTTATTTTATCCAATTAATTTTATAAAATTTTTAAAACTAGTTTTGAAATGAGGGTGCAAAATATGAAAAAACTGGTTTAAAAAATACCGTTTAAGTGTAAAATTAGATTTATTCTTCTCACTTTTTTAGAAAACACTTAAGATAAATTTAAAAGATTTAATTGAATATATAATATATAAATTTAAATTTAAAAAAACACTAAAAGTTATTTTTTTAATTTATAGAGGTAAAATACTTTTTTGTGCATTAAAATAGTTTTCCAAAAAAATATTCCCTTTATTTTAAATTGGGTTTAGTTTTTATTTATAATTAATTATACAATGAATAATTAATTATATATACATGTGTAACCCATATATTTTCATAATTTTTATAATCCCATTCATTTCCACCATTACAAAGGTTGTGTGATAACTATCATATTAAATAATAATATTTTAGTTGTATGTCACTTTTTGTTTGAACTCGGTGTTGCATGTAACGCAAGATAAAATCCATGTTGCATATAACATAATATAAAATCAGTGTTATATAAAACAAAATATAAACTCAGTATTGTGTGTAACACAAGCTAAATATAGTGTTGCGTGTGACACAAAATATTGAAAAGATTAAATTTATCCCAAATAAAATATTTAAAAAAATATCAGGGTGTTTCAATTTTGATGTGATATTAAAATTAAAAAAGTATAATTATATCATAAATATTATATATATATATACATTAAATTCATCATTATATCCATATGTGATATCCAGTGATTGAAAACGAATTAAATTGATTTCCAAAGAAGTAATCCATCATTCACACGATTAATGGTTTCGTTTTCCATTTTATGGAAGAGAAGTTATTGGATATGATATTAAAAATATAAAATATAATTATATGGGAGATACATGTTTTAATTTTTCATCATATGTAAATAATATTTGAAGTAGGTTGAAGAAGAAATAAAAAATTTCTTGGTTAAAAATGATAGCTCTTTTTCGGACAACCTCTTTAGGTTTGATCCTAAATCCTTCCTAGGACGGGTTTCTAATAAAAAAAGTAATCTAGTATGTGGTAGGAAAGTAAGGAATGGATTTTAGTAGGCCTTGGATGATCTAAAGTAATTTTATGGGTGAATAATAGAGTAGAGGAGGTTCCCTGTTATAAATGAAAAAGAGTGAATTTTCTGTAAATACCCAAAACTATTCTATAATGAGAAGTTAATCTCAATGCATGTGCCTTTAAAATTGATAAATAAAGGAATTTATGGAATATAATTTCAATACACACCTACAATATTAAAAAATAAACATGTTTTAAACATGATATTCCCATAACCTTTAAGTTTATATACTTTTACCATTTTAGTTTTCACCATGGTAAATAGTATTTTTACCAAGGTAATTTATCCTTTGAGCCTAAAAATAAAATGATAATTATTATATAATTTTGATCCAATGAATCTAAACAAGAAATAAAATTAATTAAATAAAAATAATAAGTGTGTGGAAAATTAATTTTATCACAACTCTTGTAATGCGTAAAACCCCATTTTAACATTAACCATATTAATTAGTTTTTACTATATTTACTATTAATTATGACAAAAAATTAAGTATAATTTATTTAATATTATTAATTATTATTATTAAAATTATGGAATAAATTTTTACAAATTAAATTCACATAATTGGAAAAATTTAATTTAAAATTAAACCTGTAAGTATGATGAAAATATGATTTTCTAAAGAAAAGGTTTTTTAAATTATATAATTTTTTTATTTGAAAATTACATATAAAAATGATTACAATGACCAAAATTAGATTAATAATAATATAATTTAAATAATTTTTTGGAATATTTTTTAAACAGAACTTTTTAAATGATTTAAATGAAATAGAAACTTTTAATAAAAATCAATAATTTTTCACTACTTATAAAAAAATAAATCTTTCCAGAAAATTTTAAAAAATTAACTAAAAGATAATTTGGAAATTTTGAATTCAAAAATGAATTTAATTTTGTTAAATAAATTTTTAAACATAGTAGACATTAATTTTATAATAATTTTTTAAAACGCAACAAAACTACTTCTTAAAAAAATATGGATTTTAGGAAACAAATCAGTATGGGTAATGGTTTTAACATCCCATTATAATTTTTTCTCCCAAACTATAATTTTTATCATAACAAGAACTGAGATACATACCTAGAAATATATCTCTCCATATTTTCCAATTATGAGTGTTGTTTTCAATCTCTATACATCCTTATACTTCTTGGTTTAATGAAGAATTCAGAACTATGAGCCTCATCCAACAACTCCTTCTTCAAATCTGGTATTAATGAAACACATACATGGTTCATGAACCTTATCATTCCATCAAAATAAAGGTTAACACTCAATAAAATTTCTCACCTTATCCAATAGATGCACTTCTTCCTTTTATGCATCTTTAATCTCCATTTGGATACATGGTTGAACACTTATTTGATAAAGATATGATTTATCCCATTCCATCATGATTTATAGATGTATAATTTGTAAATATAGAAATATTGGATTTTTTGCAATAATCATCATATATAATCTATCATGATACTTTCAACACCAATCATCACCCACCTTTTTCACATTCCTAGGGTGGTAATTTATTAATCAGTCATAATATATAATCAGTTCCAACCATCTTCTATAGAATATATTCATCTGATTTTGTGTGAATATATAAATTAAAATTTTATTATCAGTATATATATCCCATATTTCTTCATAAAGATAATTCCTACTTATATTTAATACAAAAATTACCACAAAAAACTCCAAATCATGAGTTTGGTAATTTTCTCATGAAACATCAATTTTCACGAGGTATAAGCTATCACCATATAATTATGTCTGAGAATAGATAAAAATACCTTCTTTGATGAATCAATATATTTTAGAAAACCTTCTCCATAGTAGGGTAATGAAATCATAGATTCAATAACAAACCTTATCATTAGTTACTTGAAATTTTCCTCACATTTATCTATTTAAAGAAACTTGGTTCCCTTCTAATTTAACTTTATAAGTGGATTGGATAGTCATGAATTTTTTTTTAAAAAGAATAAATAGTATCCATAAAAACCAAGAAAACTGTGGATCTCAATCACCATGGTTGGTCTGGGCCAATGTTCAACAACATTAGTATTGGATGTATAGAAAAATATACACTATCTTGAGATTATATGACACAAAAATAAAAATTTTTGTAACCAAAATTCACACTTGGTAAATTTTTCATAAATCTTATCCTTACTTAGGTATTCAACACAATTATCACGTAATATTTATTCTATGTTGGTTTAGAATATAAAATGTGACTTAAATTCATTATAAATTTATATTTTATTTATGTGGAGAAATCCAATCCATGACTAAGAAGACATTAAATTCCACCAGAGGGAGAATAACATGATTTATAGGAATCAAATTCCAACAAACTTCATTTGGGGAAGAATCTTAAACATGATATGTAATAATCATATAATTAGTGGTTATTATTGTTAATTCAATATCTATATATTAGGGTAGAACTTTGATACCCTTAGAAAATTATTCAAATATAAAAGAGTGGGTATATCCAGAATAAAATATTACATTAACAATTCTAGAGTGGATGGTAAGTGTACCTTTCAACATGTATTTAATGAAACCATCATCATAAATAGTGATAAAATGATATTTCAATTTTCCTCTCGGCTTAAAATATTAATGACGTCAATAATCCTCATTAACCATTTAATTTTTTTTTTGTTAGAATTAAACCCATATTCCTTACATTTGAAAAAATGGAGTGTGTGTGGTACATTATGTTGAGATTTTTCTCCATTATCATCATCAATTAACTTTTTACCATCACTTCAGTAATTATTTCCCAATGACCTTAACTTTCACACTTAAAAAATTTACCAGTACTGTTAATAAAATTTCCTCCATATTTCATTCCACACATAGAGCATGGATGAAATCATCATCTTCTCTATATGGTTTTAGAGTTTCATTTTAATTATATATTTCTTTTCTTATCAAAACCATGATATTTATAGGAAACTATTATAACCATTTCCACCTTTATATAACAACAAATGATTTTTTTTCATAACCACCAAATTCCCATATGGATGAAACCCTTTAAATACTTGGTTTTAAGACATTGAAGAATCAATCAAACTAACTTTCATGTTGGATGAAAATAATAGAAGTGTACCATGAAAGTCTTGTAAAATTTTCCTCACAGGTATAAATATATTCATCATACTTACCATTTATCTCATGAAATTTCTTTTTTATTTTCAACAAAATAATATTGGGAATGTACTTATTGAAAAATAATCTTTTAAACTCATCCCACACCATAAAGTCGATTTCTTCCTATTGCATTGTATTCTTGATAGGAGTCCACCATTGATTTGCTTCTCCTTCTAAATGATAGACAACCAAAATTAAATTTTCATGATCCAAACACTAGTGAGTGGAAAAAATATTTTTAATGGTACTAATCCATTTCTCTGAAACCAGTCGATAAATGATCCAACTATAAGAAGGTGCAAATTTAATCATAAAGGAAAAATAGAAATTTTTTCTCTCCTTTGACTTTTTTGAAGTTCAGAATGATTCATTGATTTATAAAGTCGTGTAGGCATAAAAATGATATTTTTCATTCTAGAACCCATAAAATTTGGTTTCTCAGAGAGAAAATCATTGAACTATTCATCATATTCAACATTAACATGATTTAATCAGGTTACATCCATTGAATAAAACCAAAAATCATAGTGTTTACAACAATAATCATAGTTGGGAACCACATAATCATGAAAAATTATTTATTGGATGTCTAAATCATGAAACCTTCATTTAAATATATGACACCTTAGGTTTAATGTTGGTCATTCATGGCCATCATCTATTTTAATTCTTATTTATGGTTTGTAAAGAGTTTTTTAGTTACTAAAACATATCCCCAAGGAATGTCAAACTAGGTGTATAGAATGTCTCTTTCTCATTGAACAGGTGATGATTGAGTCAAATCCCAATACACCCTTTTCAGAATTATTACCCCTAGTTGAAACTGTGCCAGATCCACATCCACTTTTAATATGTAGAAAGGGATGTAATTTCTTAAAAACCACTCACTATATCCTTCACAAAAATTCCATGATATTTTCATATACTTTGAATTATTCCTAGGGTTGTCACTAAATTTTTATCATCATAGTTTCCAAAGGTTAATTAGACATTTATTTGATAAATAATTTAACAACCCATACTTTTCATAAATAGATATTATATATTATTAGATGAATATTCACTATATAACATACAAATATATGCTAGAATCATATCGATATAGTATCATTAGAAACTTTGACTGATAAACAACTAGATCATAGTTTAACTACATCAAATACCACTAAGTTATTCATAAATATCACCCTTCTTAGAAATATATTACATAATATATTTATTAATAACATGAGGAAAGGAAACTTGAGAAAGGGTGAGCTCAGTTGATCATTATGGGTAAAAAAGGGAGATATCAATGATCAAATAAACATAACACACGCATAAGGGCCTGAAAATATGATAATAACATTTGAAAACCAAACCATATATATCATATATCATAATCTTGAGTCGTGTCATTAAGAATGAAATTTCATAATACAAGAATCATAATGGAATCAATGAAAATGAGCCATGATAGTATAACATTGACATAAGAAATAGATTTCTGGAATACAAATAATCATAGAAAATCAATTCCTTAATAATAAATGCTAATTTCCAAGACTATAATAGTGAAATGGGTTCACTACCCAAACATCATAGTAGTTAATGTTTACTCCCAAGACTATCATAGTGGGAAAATTCCCTTACTGAACTCGGTTCACTCTCCATTTCAGTCCTATTTATCTCATGATATATAATCATTACGTAATGCATTGGTGGGATGTTTAATTTCAGGACCACCAGACACATAATGAAAATAATACAAATGTGTGCCATGAGATCATAAATCATTCACCATATCATAACCCATGAAAATTAAATGGGTTTCATAACCATTTTATCATAAATAAACTATGGAAAGGAATCATGTTTCATAAACATTTCCTCATGGAATAATTCATGAAAAATAGATTTCATAATCATTTCATCAATTCATCATAGCATTAACCATGAGAAAATAATGAGTTTCATAAAACTGTTGTAATAGAATAATAAAATATCAAAAGAAAGGATAATTATGGTATCAGTAGATCATATCCCCAGTATATCATAAGAAAAATACGAGGTTTTCATCTTTAATAAATATAAATATATTAAAAAGATAAATAAAACAATCTTGATAAACATATCCTTTTCATTTTGAACTCAATTTTTTAAAATATAAAAATTTCCCAAATATTGATGAATATATTTTATTTTAAAATTAACTTGGAAACTTGTAGAGTAATCTTTAAATAATTGAGATTACATGATTAACGGAAATTTCATACGTACTGTAAAAGTTAAATGAAAACATTCATTTCCATCTTTCATAAAAAGATTAAAAAATTACTCCATTCATAAAATGACATGAAAATTCCTTTTAAACCATTTTATAAAAAGTCATAAATGTGTAAAACTTAGATATAAAAAATATTTTTATATAATTAAAAACATTATTGAAAACATTTTTATAATACATGGACATGGAAGAGAAAGGTTTTTCGACTAAAATAAGAAATAACATTTTTTTTACTTTAAAAAATTATTTTGGAATATTAAGTACCTAAATAGATGATAATGAATTTAAAACATGTAATTTATATGAATAAAATAATTAAATTAAAATTTATGAGTTTATTGGTAGATAGATTGTAATATTTCATCATTAGAAGCATAATTATAAACAATTCCGATAAAGAATGAGATCATATTATAAAACCCTTACCACATTGGTAACTTTTGAATCATAAACATGTTGAAAGAAAGAAACATATATAGATATTTATATACCATTTTTTAATTATAATATTCATGTAATCCATTTTTGGATAGTATATACACCACACAAAATAAAAAAGTGTTGAATATGGCATTTTTCACACAAAAAATAAATGTGAGATGAAAATACCTTACCTCAAGTCTTGAATTATTTAATTCTTGTTTGAAATTAATGAATAATAAATATAGGCGTATTTTTAATCTATTATAGAAGCATAATCATATATATCATTCCATTAATGATTTAATTATAGCCTTTTATGACCCATTTATTAACAATTATTTGTTAAAATAATTGTTTTGGGTAATAATTGCTTTGTTTTTCATGTATGTTTTGGTTCAATTGTTTTGGTCCTTGTAAATTTAAAATGGTAAAATAATATATAGAATTATAAAAATTATATAAATATAATATAAATTCAATATATAGATATTTATAGTCATCCATAAATGTTATAGATGGAAAAAATAATTACACTATTCATGGAGATAGTAAGTTTTATGTACGTGTGAATACTGTTTCCATTTTATTGAAGAATGGAATGAAAGAAAGGTAAATAAAAATTAAAAATAAATAATATTTTTAATATCATAAATATCATACATTTTCATTAAATATATCCTTATTGCCATCCATTTAAATATAAAAATAAAAACATATCACATCACTTCCTGGAGGTGATATACGACACATACCCATGAACGAAGTTATTGTTTTACAAAAGATTTAAAGGTTAGAAGTTAGATGTGATATTATAATTATAGAAGATTAATTATGTTATAAATATAATATATTTACATTACATTAATCATTATATCCATCCATGATAGGCAGTTATGGGAAAAAAATTATATAAGTTCCCGAGGTGGTAGTTCTCCATACACATGATCGATAGTTTCGTTTACCATTTGAGGTAAGAGAAGATGAATATAGGTTATTATGTTGATAAAATAAAATATCATTATATGAAATAAACTATTGTTATTATTTATAAATAGTTTAATAATAATTTAATGATTTGGAAGAAGAAATAAAAAATGTTCGATTAAGAATGATACCTCTTCTTCGGAAAACCCCTTTAGGTTTTCATCTAAAGCCTTCCTAGATGGGGGTTATAATAAAAAAAGGAATATAGGAAATGATATGGGAATTAAGGATGGTATTTTTTAAGGTATTTTATGAACCATTTTTTTAATTGTGAATAAAATAAGATATGAGATTTTTTTATCACTGAGAAGGAGAGACATTTCTGTAAATACCCAAAACTATTCAATAATAGGAAGTCAATATCAAGACATGTGGCTGAAAAATTTATAAATAAATGATTGGTGGTAATATATGGTATATAAAAACCTAAAAAATACACATTTTTTAAACATGTTATTCCCTAAACCTCTATGTTTACTTAGCTTTACCATTTTAGTTTTCACCATGGTAACTAGTTTTTTTCCTAAGTAATCTACCTTTTAATCCAAAAAGTAAAATTATTGTAATTTGATAATTTGGACCTAATTATTCTAAATATTAATTTCAATTTATCAAATAAAATTTTTATGTGAATGGGAAATTAATATTAACATAAGCGCTTGTAATGAGTGAAACCCTATTTTAATCTTAAACGTGACAATTAATTTTACTATTTTTACTATTCATTATGACCAAAAATTAAGTTTTCCATGTTAAATAATTTAAATTATTCTTATTTAAAATATGGAAACAATTTTATCAAATTTAATTTAATTAATTTTAAGAATTTAGTTTAATATTAAACTCACACGCATGATAAAAATGTGGTTTTCAAAAGAAAATGTTTCCTTAACCACAAAAATTTTTTATATAAAATTTCAACACAAAATTGATTCCAATGAACTAAAATGGATCAATTATAATATAATTGAACTAATTTTTCTTTTAATTTTTTTGAAAAAAATAAAACTTTGATAATGATTTAAATGAAAAGATAATTTTTAATAAAAATCATTAATTTTTCACTATTTATCAAAAAATTAATCTTTTTTATAAAATTATCAAAAATTAATTAAAAATATAATTTGGTAATTTTTATTTAAAAAATTAATTTTATTTTTTTAAATAAAATTTCTAAAAGTATAAAAAAATATTTATAAAATATGTTTTCAGAACATAATGAAATCGCTTCTTATAAAGATACATTTTTAAACATAAAACTGAATTTATTTTTATCCCATGCCACAAAAAAATATTAGATGAATTATAATTTTTTTTATAAATGATATAATATATAAATTTCATTAAAATCATTTAATAATAATGATTTATTTAATTTATTAATATAAAGACACGTTGAACATGTAATTTTTTTTTTCAGGAAAACATTTCTTTTACTTTCAAATGTTTTTTATTTTCATTTCAAATCAATTGATTACAAATTAATTTATTATATTAATGTGTAAACCAAATATTTTCCATAATATAGTTATTTATATTAATACCTTAAAATTTAATGGTTAGGTTATAATGGTATAAAATATTAAGGTTCATTAAATCTCGGTGTTGCATGTAACACAAGAAATAAAAGAAATTAAGTTTATTTGAAGAAATTATTTAATATAATATCAGGGTGTTCTAATCACACATTATGTGATGGATAAATCATGTAGTATATCCTCCTTATGATCCTTTATCACTATAGGGTACTCATAAAATGTGGCTCCAACCATGATATCCCACTCTTCTATATAATATCATGCATTGGGTCATGAACTTGTCCTATCAACTACAACATGTGAAAGATAGCACACACTCAGTCTATATTTGGGAAAAGTATAAGGAGTATTAAACCACAACAACCTTATTATGAATATATAAAAACTCAATATACCTGAGGGATAAATTTCTACCTTGAATATCCCTTCACAAACCTCATATGGGGGAGACCTTGTTGAATATATAGTCTCCATAATTTTACTCAATGAGCCTGTATTTTTGATCCTCATAGAATTATATCAACTTGGAGAGCTCTTTATCCACTGCTATATCAAATGAAGTTTTTCTATTATCAACCAAACTAGTTTCATTCCTATTTTTTATAACTTTCCCTACTCTACCCAATATAAGGATGACTTTCAAGATCTCTCGAATATGGCCTCTAATGGAGTAATACTAATAGTGGAGTGATACATATTGTTATAAGTGAAGTCCAAAAAGGGTTTGTGAACCTACCAAATATGATCAAAGTCCCGTGTTAAGATATTCCACTCCCATTTTAGAATCTCAAGTGGTTTATTTAGTCCAATTTGAACATAGTACTCTTCCTTTATCTACCGACAGGTAAGGCATTGAGAAATGAACTTAGAAACATTATATTTCATGCATGTCCACCAAAAAAATTGTTAATAGTCATAGTATATCATTTTCAATCCAGGATGTACCACCAAAAGGGAGGTATGAAACTCCCTAATTATCTATACATTTTCCACAACTAGAACCGCCATCCATCCTCATAAGAGGATAGTGTGTTCCCCAACTTTATAGAAACCATTAGGTTCGTCTCTTATAGAAATTTAGTTGAACATAAATTCATAGTCAACGTCTTTTAATTGAGTGTATCTCACAGACTGAATTAGTAGTAGGTCATTTCCATCAACTAATTGAAAAAAGATCCTCTCTCCTACACTAAGGTAAGATCAAAAGAGTCAATATGAACCATCACCTCCTCCACCAAACATAAATGTGATTAACTAATAAGGGAATTCTCTACCATGTTTCCCTTCTTGGGAGTGTGGAATATTTCAATGTCATAGTCTCCTATGAATACCAACCAATACATATAAATTAGCTACTCAAAATCTCACTAAAACTAATCAGTCTAAATAAAAGGTCATACCTTTTCGATTAAGTTCATCTAAGGGGTTAATATAGAATAAAATTCATCCAAATACCTATAATAATTCCATTCCAAGTCAAGAAAACTCTACACCTCAATCATGATATTAGGAGGTTTTGAATAACACTGTATCAAGTGTTTTGAATGATACTTACCTAAAAGAGGGTAGATGAGAAATTCATTAATAAAGACTATCACCATATGAAATAATAAGGGTTAGATGATTCAGTTGATGACTCCTATAAACTTGGTATTGGAATTAATCACATAGAAACCTGCTACTAGTGATAGATAGAATCGGTGTCAAACATAAAGAATGAACCTATACCTTTCAGCTGGTCTAAGAGATCATCTATCCTTAGCAAGAGGTACTTATTTTTTATCATCACCTAATTTAGGTGGGGGTAGTTGACACAAAGATTAACCTTATCAACCTCCTTCTTATAGAACAACACCAGATATCTAAGGAGGATACACTGGTTCTGATGAAACCTTTATCCATAAGGCCCTCTAGCTACACCCTCATCTTTGAAAGCTCAGTAGGGGAAATATTATATAGTAAAAAACTTATTCGTGTAGTATGAATGTGAAAGTTGAAACAATAGTCAATCCCCTATATTAAAGGAAATATAAAAAATCTTTAGTAAATACATACATGTATAACTACACTTCCACTAGAATCTAGGTACTTGAAGAGTTTTCCACACCAATGGAAAATCTCAAAAATTGACCAGATATGGGATGCAGTTTTCTATATAAGATTTCCTATTGATCTACCATAAAGTATTCCTAAAATATAAAAAATAATTTCATCCTATATATTGATAGGAACCTCCATTTCCTATGATTAAATAATACCTAAACACAAAATTTATACATCCAATCCACACTAAGTATTATGTCATATTTCTTAATTATAGAATAAGACAGATCCCACGAAAAACTTTCACCACTAAGATAAACCTCACACTATTATAAAAAGTGATATATGTTGGAATATCCACTAGTATGAGTCTCTAACTACATAGGTTTTGTTTAAATCTATATTGTAATCTAATACTGATATGCCAAGGATACAAAGATGAAGGAACAACTCACACCTGTATCTATTAGCACTAGAATTAATGTAGAGAAGACATAAATCATACCTCAAATATTCTTTGGTGCCTCAGGGTCATATACCTCCATAGAATAAAGATGACCATTACCTTTTAAACTATATATAAATTACTATAATTTCCCTCCTATTGGTAGTGGTGTTAGTAACATATAACGTTTCCCTAGACTTGTTATTTCACCTCACGTGTCTCTTCTAGGCCCATTTTCTACTTCACCTCCTTAGGGTTCACCCTGATCACCCCTAGGAGGTTCCTAATTAATGGATTTTATTTTTCATGGTGATCCATATATTTTTTTCCTTACATAATTATAACATCATTTTAGGTAGTAATATGTGGTTTAAACATTCCCATCATAATAATAACATCGATTATACCTTGGATGGCTCAACCCCTTAAGGGATCCCTATACTACTAATCCTTGAGATGAAGTGTGATTATTTTGATAAGATGTCTATTACCAAGTACCCTATATCCATAATTTACTTAATACATCTAAACCATTAGCCCTATAGTTCCATCATTTTACTCTAGCTACCTAAAAACCCTCTTCTAGGAATCTCTCCATCACAAAGGCCGAATCTAGAACCCTAGAATTGGTTGAAAGTCACAGAGGAACCACTGAATCTCAGATGTGTCAATGGAGCCCCTTCTAAATCATATACATCCAAAAGTTTCCATAACAAAACATATATAGGGACTAAAATATGAGATCATAAAACCTTGAAACATACACAAAAAAATTATATTTCCATATTGAATCTCTAAAAAATATTATATCTGAAACGAGAACAAGGTCGAAGGTTAATAATACTTGAGGAAAAAGTGATCAAACTCTATTTAGGTCATCATCTTCTTATAATTGGTCTGGGTACCCATAATTCTTTGAAATCTTACAACCACATGAAGTTGTTGGGCTATAAGTTCTACCATTAGATCTCTTAAGGTCCAAACCAGTTGGTAGATTTGAAAAACTCACTATAGGAAATCCAATCCATCTTAAGGATCTAGTTCACCTTGAAAATGAAGCAATATCTGATTATGAAACTCTTATAGTGTGGCTAGAATACATGCATCATCATCACGACCTTCCAGATCCATTGACTACTCAATGTAAAAGTAGTCACTATTTAATGCTTCTACAACTGTTCCTAATCCCCTATCAAAGTACGATGTCACTTCTCACAGAGTGCCTAGAGGGTGTGCCTCAAAGAGTAAACCCTAAATGGAAATATCATCACTAAGATATTAATTTACATGAATCTATTAATGAACTTTTGATGGATATCGTTATGACTGAATAATGTTATTTTTACCTGATGGACCACTATTAGATGATAATATATGTGTATATGACTCATGATGGGAATGTAATTCAAGGACCCATTACTATATGATTTATTTTCCTTGATTCCATGTGACCACTATATCATCATGTTATTTCAACATGAATGTGGTTAGAGTTCTGTCTTATAGAAATGTTAGTTTTCGTACCATCATTGAGTTCACTAGTATGAGAGATGAACTCGAGACACTTTAACACCATCTACTTAGGTTCCAAAAAAACACCATTATACATATGTCCACAACATCATACTTAGGAATAATTATTTGATACCACTGTTTCATGAACCGACCCACCAGGCCCCCACCTGGACTGCAAGTAAACCATGAGTGACACCCCAAGACCACCTATAGTAGGATAGGGGATGAATACTAGAAATGAGTATACATAACAAACATATGGGAGGCCTATGAATAAGGTACGTTCACACACACAAACACTATGAAACTCCATTAAAAAAAGAAGATTAATTGCAACTAAAAAAAATATAGTATGTAAATACATGAAAAAATATATAGGAATATATTAGAGAACATTAATCAATACCATTAGAACAAAAGAAAAAAAAACTCTCCCACTATAAAGGGTCCCAAACTAGAAACCAATTGAAATGGAAAATTAATATAGAGCCAAACTCATGATATCTAGAAATAAACCACTAAACAAAGTTTCTTCAACTAGGAATTACTATTATCCTTCCACACTAGGTTCACCAAATCCACCACATAATTTCATATTGTTTTCATAAGACATGACACATGTGGGAAAATTCCATGCAGGGGTGAGTATATACATACTCAGTAATATTGCACAAATAATATAAGGAAACAACTAAAGAAATGATCATCTCATCCCACAAGATGAAGAGAGAATATTACTCAAGATGTAGATATGCTCAAAGAATCCCAATCTAAGATATTTTTTGGATCAATCTCTTTACATTATGTGCCAAAGATAAGCCTTCATGAAACTCCATATGAATATGCTATCATGCAGTTAGTATCCTAACATAATCCTCAGTAGATCAATGTGGAACCCACTATATACCAACAAAACATCACAAAATAGGGGTGTTGACCCTAGAAGTGTAGAATACCCACACCAAATCCATCACTCGATGATGAGAAGTTACCACTCCATAAATAGGATACCCAAACTTCAAGGTGAATATTAAGGGGTTTCATCTTAACTAATCAGGAAATGGGGGTCCTGTGCCCAAACCCTTGTGTGTCTTCATGTAAAGAACCCAACTCCAGTAGCCCAGATCCAATTTTTACTTTATTACATTGGTAGTATATACAAGAAATCAAATCCCAAAGGACTAGATAGTTTATTAGTCTTGATAAAATAGATATATACCTAAATATCATGTTACATTTGAAATAATAAATCAAAACATAGTGAAAGTAAATATTTTTCATCCTTGAACACATTTAAAGATTCCTTCATCATATCCCATGGAAATGGAAAATATAAAGGGTGATATCAAATTCTCATTAAGGTTTATGTATAGTGGAATCTATCATGAGTAAATGAGGTATAATTAATATATAAAGGAAAATAACTAAGAAAACATTTCATTTGATCAATAACTTGATCAAAAAATATATTAATGGATAATATTAATACAGTATTATCATAGATAATAATAAAATCATTCTTAATGATAAAGATACATAATATTTGACATCATGATTTCCTAACTCATTAGATATATACCATGAAATCCTTTCTCCAAGACAATTTAATTGATTGATAGGTATGCACCAAAAATCCATTTAATTATAGATTACTAATTTATCTAATGAGGCATATCTATGCATCAAGGGGATATTTATAACTAGGCCGCACCCATAACTACATTTTCAATTCATTACTCATATATTTAATGATAAATTTAATTTATAAATAATATTCCTTATCAATAAATATCTGTAATGAGTAAATAATATAGATTTACCAAGGTTTTTCCCAATCAATCAAATAAATTTCATAGTAAAATACCATATATAGAAATGGAATATAGTTTAATAAACTATAATATATACGATACAATGATTATGGATACTTAATATTAATTTAATTTCCAATGATCACAATAAAGTGAGTGTACTAAGAGAAAGCTAATAACTACTAAATTAATCATAAAAGTAAATGTCAATACTTTACCTAGTCAAAATGATCGTAAACCATACAAATAAATAATAAGGATGGTATAATTACAACATATAACTAGTGGAGTATAAGTAATATAAATGGATATTTTTATTTATGAATTGTAATACCATAAAAATATTATTTAAAAAATTCTTGGGGAAAATTAAATTTTCACTTTGATTTTTTTTAATATTTACACAATATAAGGAAAAAAATGTTATTTGAAATGATCCTTGAAATATTTTAATGGAAGATTCAAACCAATGGTTGGTCATGGTGGTGTATAAAATTCTGTTCATGGTGAGTAAGTTAAAACAAATATTACTTTCAATTTTTTTGGTAAAAAGTAAAATGGGACCTTGTTTAGAAAAAACAAGAAGATTAATTTTAAACCATTTTGAAAAAATTCATATATGGGTAAAAATCACTTTAAAAAATAATAATATAATATTAAAAAAACTATTGAAAACATTTTAATATAAAATTTTTATGGAAGAAAATTATTTTTCTATTGAAAATAGAAAAAAATGGATTTTCATAAAAAAGATTTTCTCGATTATTTTATGCACCAAAGATAGGAAAATGGAACTATTACTTGAAAATTTCATGAATAACCATAGTATAAAAAATAAATGGGTTTATTAAACAATGATAAAATAATTTCTTTCAATGGAAATTTAAGCATATATATTCCCAATGAAAATGATATTGAATTATAAACCCTCCTTGCTTTGGTAACTTTTGTACCATAACCCCAATGAAATAAATAAATTCCAATGAAACATTAAATAAAATTAATTTAAATATATTCATGATATAACATATCAATGGGGTAGTAGATACACCTTATAAAATTAAATAGGTTCATAATACCAAATATGTATCAATGGAGTGTAAATTAAGACGAAATATCATAAAAGATCATACTATTTAAGGGGGAAATAATAAATGATTTTATTTTCTGTATAAAATATAAATAAACATAAAAAATTTAAAATAAAATAGAAAATAATCAAAACTCATCACACATATAATCTTAGAATATCAAAGAGAATGCAAAAGTAATATAGCTCAATCAAAATAAATTGAATTATGAAACCCCTAAACACTTGGTAACTTTTGATTCAAATCCACATGGATGAAATAATTTGAATTTAAAATTAAAATAACATAAATTATTAAATATTAATGATATAATATATTAAAGGGAATTATATTCTCCATATAAAATACCTTGATTTATAACATTAAAATTTTCCTCAATGAAAAGAAATTGAGACTGAATCCATTACCACCGTTCAAATGTAAGAACTGGGCCCCAGTGACAGCCTAAACACCCCACCTTAACATGGCCATCAGGTATTGGCCTAATAGGTACACCATGTTTTCCCGCAGACACATGGTCCCCACCTTGGGGCTCACCCACATGCCCGAATGAGTCATCTAACTAATGAATATCCCCACAGGAAAACACATTTCCTTTCTAGTGTGCTTTGTCCTCACTCACACACACAATGGAAATCTTCCTACAAGGTCACCCTTTTTGATCACTACTCCAGGCCATTCACGCTTAACTGTGGAGTTCTAATAAGACATGATCTTGAAAAGTAAGGGGCACCTTATCATTTGGGGGTGTTACAATCACCCACCCTTTAGAGCACAACATCCTTGTTGTGGGCCATACATGTCCTTTCTAGTGTGCTTTATCCTCACTCACACACACCTTGGGAATATTTCTAGTAATTTAACCCTTTATCATTTGGGGGGGGGGGTTACAATCACCCAGCCTCTAGAGGACAACGTCTTCATTGTAGGCCCTACATCTCAACCTAGGCAGTGCACCACACTTAAGGCTGGGTACCACATTTGATACCAAATGTGTAAATTGGGTCCTAGTCACAACACATACAACCCACCTTTAACTTAGTCGTCAGGTCATGGCCCTCCAGGTAACCCCAGTTCCCCCACAGACAGATGGTCCCCACCCTGGGGCCCACCCATGTTCCTGAATGAGTCATGTGACTAATGAAATTCCCCACAGGTCAACACATGTCCTTTCCAGTGTGCTTTTTCCTCACTAACACACACATGTCCTTATCATTTGGGGGTGTTACAATCACCCACCCTTTAGAGAAAAATGTCATCATTATGGGCCATACATGTCCTTTACAGTGTGATTTGTCCTCACTCACACACACCCTATGAATATTTCTAGAAGGTTACCCATCCTGATCACTAATCCAGGCCAAGCATGCTTAATTGTTGAGTTCTAATCAGACAGGCTCTCAAAAAGGAACGTGAACCTTGTTTACATGAGCCATATCATTTAGTCATTTAACCCTTTATCATTTGGGGGTGTTACAATCACCCACCCTTTAGAGCACAACATCCTCGTTGTGGTCCCTACATCTCAACCTAGGCAGTACGCTGCACTTAAGGCTGAGTACCACCTCTGATACCAAATGTGATAGCTGGGTCCTGGTCACAGCACATACACCCCGCCTTTAACTTGGATGTTGAGTCCTGGCCCACCAGGTAACCCTAGTCGCCCCAGAGACACATGGTCCCCACCCTAGGGCCCATCCATATGACTGAATGAGTCATCTGACTAATGACAATACCCACATGCCATCACATGTCCTTTCTAGTGTGCTTTATCGCCACTCACACACAACCTGGGAATCTTTCTAGTCATTTAACCCTTTATCATTTGTGGGTGTTACAATCACCAACCCTTTAGAGCACAACGTTTTCGTTGTAGGCCCTACATCTCAAACTAGGCAGTGCACCGCACTTAAGGCTCAGTACCACCTCTGATACCAAATGTGAAAATTAGGTCCTGGTCACAACACATACACCCTGCCTTTAACTTAGTCGTTAGGTCATGGCCCTCCAGGTAACCCTAGTTTCCCCGCAGACACATGGTCCCCACCCTGGGGCCCACCCATGTACCCGAACGAGTGATTTGACTAATGAAAGTCCCCACAGGTCAACACATGTCCTCTCCAGTGTGCTTTTTCCTCACGAACACACACATGTTCTTATCATTTGGGGGTGTTATAATCACCCAACCTTTAAAGAACAACGTCCTTGTTATGGGCCATAAATGTACTTCCCAATGTGCTTTGTCCTCACTCACAGACACCCTATAAATCTTTCTAGAAGGTTACCCATCCTGATCACTATTCCAGGCCAAGCATGCTGAATTGTTGAGTTCTAACCAGACAGACTCCCGAAAAGGCAGGTGCACCTTGTTTACATGATTCATATCATTTAGTCATTTAACCCTTTATAATTTGGGGGTGTTACAATCACCCAGCCTTTAGAGCACAACATCCTCATTATGGGCCCTACATCTCAACCTAGGCAGTGCACTACACTTAAGGCTGGGTACCACCTATGATACCAAATGTGAAAACTGAGTCCTGGTCACAACACAAACACCTTGCCTTTAACTTGGCTGTCGAGTCCTGGCCCACCATGTAACCCCCGTTTCCTCGCAGACACATGGTCCCCACCCTAGGGCCCACCCACGTGCTTGAACGAGTCATCTGACTAATGGAAGTCCCCATATGCCAACACATGTCCTTTCCAGTGTGCTTTGTCCTCACTTACACACACCCTAGGAAACTTCCCAGAAGGTCACCCATCCTGATCACTAATCCATGAAAATCACACTTAATTGTGAAGTTCTAATCAGGTAGGCTCCCGAAATGGAAGGTGCACCTTATTGACATGAGTCATATCATTTAGTCATTTAACCCTTTATCATTATGGGGTGTTACACCCAACTTATCATATATTTTATTTATCATCCTAAATAATAAAATTATTTTAATTATTTACATTATTAGTAACATTTTTCGTTTTTATTATTTATTTTATTTCATTTATGATCATGTTATATTTAATTACACAATAAATTATGTTCACATCATACATTTTTAAGATATTCAGTTCCTATGTCTAAAATAACTTTGGTATGTTGACAATGGTAAAAGTGGTAGCTGTTTCATTATATATTGAATAATAATGATGAAAAATTAACATTATTATATATAATTTATACCTTTTAAACTAACCATGAAATATGGTTATGAAAAATTAACTACGCCACAATCAAGGGGATGATAATCCATACGTACATGTGAGTAATGTTTCAATTTTTCAACGATCATGATGTAAAGATCATAAGTATTATTTAATATTTAAATAATTATAATTATAACATAAATATAATATTAATATTTAAAATACACTTATATATATAATTCATGTGATGTGGTTATGAAAAATGTATCACATCGCTAAATGGAGGTTGTAATCCACACATACGCATGAACGACATTATCATATTTAAATGAATTGAAAGGTAAGAAACTGTATGACATATTATATTTATAGAATGTCAAGTAGTACATAATTATATATATATATATATGTAAATATATATATATAAAATAAATAACTAAAACCAATCACGAGTGATAGTGATGGAAATCGAATAAAATCAGTTTGCGAGGTAGTAGTCAACCGAACACATGATTGGCAGTTTCATTTCTCATTTGATGGAAGAGGATATGGATATAAGGTATTAAATTAACATAAGAAATAAAATTTTAAGGGATATAATGATTTTGTTATATCAGTATGGTTGAATAATTTTCTATGTATATGGAATAAGAAATAAAACAAAAACACTCATTTGAGAATAATACATGTTCTCTGGAAAACCTCTTTAGGTTTACAACAAAATCATTCCTAGAGGGAATTTATAATCAAAAAAAGGAATCTATTAAATGGTAATATATTTAAGTAAGGTATTTAGATATATATTGTCTAAAAAATGGTTCTTTAATATATTTGAATATAGGATAGTTTGTTCCCTTTTATATGTGAGGGGAGAGGCTCTTTTGATTTTCCTAAAATATTAAATTATAATAAGGACATATTCAATTAAAATAATTCAAAATGTCAAGGGATTAAAATTTAGGATCAGATAATATTGAAATAAGTTGATACAATATAATTTTTACATGTTTAATTAACACACTAACCCTAATATACTTGTTTAAACCCTCGGTAAACCCGTTTTAGCCTTAACCATGATAACAAAATTTTCAAAATGAAAGGGTTATGGTTTTATATATAAAATAAAAATTGGAAAATAATGGAAAATGGATGAAATTATATACCATTTTAATTCCTAATTTTATTATTTCATGATTTTTTGGAACCTTAATAATTTAATAAAATGTTTTTTAATATAAAATACGATTAATGTCATTTTTGACACTATTAATTTAATTTTACTTTAATGATATGATGATAATAAATAATTTAGAATAAAATCCATTTAAAATTAAATAATATAAAATTATAAACTATAAAATTCTTTTTTAACCAGAACTCATCCCATATATAATACCTTTTTTGTTTTAAAAATCATTAACCTTTTGTTTTCCATTATTTTCAAAAGCATTGTGTCATCCTTTCATAAGTGTTTAAGGTAACTATATAATCACTAAAAATTAAAAAAAATTAAAATAAAGAAAAAATTTAAATATACATAAAATAATATTTAATATTAATTCACCACTTATTTTTATCCCTATGTGAACATATAATAGATATTTAAATGAAAGAGAGTGACATTTTGTCATTTTCTATACATACATTATTATATAGGTCAATTCCTTGGAAATGTTTCCCATAAATAATTTATTCTCAATAATAATGTGAAAATGATAGAAATAAATCAATCAAATAATAATTTTTATGAAATATGATGGCTATATCACCTATTTTTTACATAAGTTAACCTGATTTACCTATTACCATGATAACAAATTTTTACTGTTTTTACTATTAATTATGAACAAATATTTAGTTGAAATTATTATATAATGTTAATTATTTTTATTATAAATATAGATTCTATTTTTTTTATCAAATTAAATTAATATAAGTGGTAGAATTTAATTTAAACATGAACCCGTAAAATATGTCGAAAAGATTTTTTTCCAGAAATATATTTTTTAAGTATAAGATGATCTTATAGTACCTCTTTGACTATTAATAAAAATTATATAAATTTAAATTCATATATATAGTTATATAATATATAAATTTAATGAAAATAATTTCACATTAGGGGTTATTTTAATTAATTAAAATACAGAAAAATTATTCACTTAAAAACAGTTTTTTAGAAAAATTTGTTTTTAATCCAAAAAAAAGAAATACCAACATATAGTTTAAATATTATTCAAATTTAATTAATAAGATATAATATAAATAAGTAAATATTATGTTAATTTGAAATAAAATTCATATAATAATTTTATTTTTAATTACTTTATTTATTGAATATAAATGATAGTTTTACAAAAAGTAGTATTTTCACTCTTCACTGAAGTATCATTATTTCCATAAAAATCCCAAAATTTTTACCATAAAATAATTTTTATATGATGATTTCAAAAATTATATAATTTTTATAAAATAAAATTTCTAAAATTTCTAGAAATTAGTTATAAAATTCACTCACAAAAGTTAATAATAATATTTTTGACTAAAAATATATTTTTAAAGAATGTAAAGAGTTTAATAAAATATGAGTCCTTATTTTCCAATATATTTTATTTATATAAAATATTTATACCTAATTATAAAAATTGGTTAATCCTATTCATACCACCACTTCTAACAACTAGGTTATTGAGGCCACATTTTAATAGTATATTATTGTTCATTTATTCTTAGTGTTTCATGTCATATATGCCAAAAAACATAATGTTCTTCTTTTAAAATATCATAGAGTTACATTCACCCAAAATTTAGTAAATCAAAATTTGAACTTATTCCCATAAATCAATAGTTTGGCATCTGAAGATTCCTTTGTGGAAAATCCACATCGTAAAAGGATTAATAAAACTTATTTTTAAAAAGAGGGAAAGGGATATACAACAGTAATCTAGAACAATAGAAAACTATGTATCTAATTTTGAGAATATTAATGGAAGTGAAAATATAGACATGAAGGAGAAAAATATTTCCCAAGGACTAATAGGGAGTGATAGTGAACATGTTTTTGAGGAAGTCAACAACCATAAAACCATATATTTATGATGGAAAAAAAGTACATCAATTCATTGGAAATAATTATAATAGGATGAAATTTTTGTTTCAAGATACTTTTCCTAGAGTTAAAAAATTAATGTACTATTTAGACTAAGAACATAAGGAAATATACATACTTGATATATTTTTTTTTCATAAGCATAATTTTATCCTTTTGTTGTGCTTAGATAAATTCCCACTTTCTCTCTAACTCTATGAAATGAATATCCATGAATTTTTTATTCCTAATGATTTAATATCAACATTAATAGATCACAAGATACATAAAATAATAATAAGTTAATCTCCATGTCTTTTAATATTAACAAAGATTTAAATGGTTACCACAAGGAAAGATAATAATAAAAATTTATAAACATTCAAATGAATAAATATTAAATTTTACTTCAAAATCTTCCCCAAAGAATCAACTATTATCATTCCAAAAATAAATAAAACTACATCCCAATTAACCACATTATTATAAACATTAAATAATGTTTTCACCTCAAATGTTATATAATACCATTTTACTTAAATTACCAAAAATTTAATAAAACTATTCCAAAATATCCATTATGGTAAAACTAATGGTTATATATACCCCAACCTAATAAACTGTCTCTTGAAATATCCTTAGTTACCTCAAAATCAAAAATATTTGATCGTATAATATGATTTTAAAAATAAAGTTAATATTTATACATCAAACTATTTAAGTAAAAACAATTTATTGCTAACCAGAACATCACAAAATTCACTGGTTGGTGTTGCACCCTTTCCACCATTCGATTATGGATTTAAGTTCTACAGCCTTGGTAGTTAAGATAAGATTTTTTCCATCATGTGTGTTATCATTTTTCTAAAAGAGTATCAATAGAATTATATAATGTTCAGAAAACTATGATGAAAATAAAAAAACAATATTCATCAAATAACTTTTAACCACATTAGTTTTTTATGTATTATTGTTTCACAAAATCAAATAATCATAATTGACTATTATAACCTTAACATAAATTATCATATTAATCCCAATGTTATAAATAAATTTAAAATTATTTCAATAAAATATAAAACCATTATTCCTAAAACAAACTTATCACTAAAACATAATTTATACATAAAGGTTACATATACCTAAAAAATATAAAAAATCTCTATATATATCTCAATGGTACTTCCCTCACATTAAAAATAAGGAGGGGTATCTATGCCATTAAACTTAGAATAAAACTTTGACTAATTATACCATTATGGAACCTAAAAATCTTAAACTATCATCATCTGAACCATAAAATTTATTTCTCTAGGGAATGTCATCAAAGTATGTCATGGGCTTATGTTCCAAAATTTAGGTTTTCTAAATATAGTTCCCAATGTTTCTATTAATATTTCTCTCATATCAATTGTAAAAACCCAAAAAGCATAGCCCAAATTTGGTGGTTACTTTATTTAATTGGAACTGGATACAAGGAATCACATCCCAAAGGACCGAATGGTTTAGTCATCCTGGTAGACTAGAAACATACTTGAGTCTTGCATTATATATATATATATATATATATAATTACAACATTGTGAAAGTAAATATTCTACATCCTTGAACTAATTTAAATATTTCTTGTTTATATCACGATTAAAGGAAAAATATAAAGGGAAATATCATATGCTCAGTAAGGGTTACATATATTCAAATATATCATGAGTAAATAAAGAATAATCCATTCAAAAATGAAAATAACCAAGAATAAATTCCATATGATGAATAACTTGAGCACAAGATGCATCGATGGATAATATTAATGCCATAATATATTGGATATTAATATATGAATTCTTAATGATGGAAATTATTAATATTGTAAATCAAGATTTCATACTTCATGATATCTATACTATCAAAGAATTATTCCAAGACAGTTTAATTAATGGGTAAATATATATAAGAAACCCCTTTAGTGTTGGCTTACTGATTTCTCTCATCAAACCCAATGATGAATCACGAGTCTATCTATAAATGGCCCCCACTAATCACAACATGGACAATGTATTCGTTATACATTTAATGATCAATTTAATTCATAGAAACATTCCTTATTAATAAATATCTATATTGAGTAAATAATATAGATTTTCCAAGGTTTTACAGGTTAATCAAATAACATTCATAGTAAAACACCATATGTAAAAATGGTATATAATTTAAGAAATAATTATTTCAATTATATAACAAATATGGATATTGTAGATAAATTTAATGTTCAATGATCATAAGAAAGTGAATGTTTCAAGATAAAGTTAATAACAACAAAATTAATCAAGAAATTAAATTTAAATACTTTACCTAGTCAAACTGATCATAAACCATGCAAGAATGAATAATGATAGCATCATTAAAACATACCCCTAGTGTATTATAAATAAAATAAAGATTTGTTTTTTTTATGAATATAAATACCATAAAAAAGACCATTAATGATATTCACAAGGAAAATAACCTTTTCACTTTGAAAATAGCATTTAAAAATTTCTATAATATTAGGAAAAACATTTCCTTTTAAAATAACCTTATAAACCTGTAAAGTAATATTCAAATAAATGAGTGTTCACGATAGTGGGAAAAATTATATTCATGATGAGTATATTAAAACAAATACTCCTTTAAATTTTTTACTAAAATGTCAAGAGACACGTTGTTTATAAATTAATAAGAAGATTAAATTTCAACCACTTTAAAAAAATTCAAAGATTGGTAAAAATGATTTTAAATAGTCGTAGTATAATATTAAAAATATTATTTAAAACACATAAAAAACATCTATATGGAAGACAAAACATTTTTGACTGAAAATAGAAATAATATTTACAATATTTTCTCGATCATTTTAGTTACCTAAGTGAGGAAGATGTTACTATTACATAAAAATATCATTAATATCTAGAGGATAATAAAATTAAAGGTGTTTATTATACAATTATCAAATAATTTCCTTTAACATAAACTCAAGAATAAATAATACTGGTTAAAATGAGATTGAGGAATAAACCCTTATAGCTTTAATAATTATTGAATCATAACCCCAATAAAATAAATAACTTGAAATAAAAGATCAAATACCATGAATATAAAGACACACATGATATAACATATCAAAGGGGAAATAGACACACCACATAATAATAAATAGTTTCATAATACCAATACATCTCAATGGAGTGGAAATTGAGATAGAATATCTTATATAGATCATACTGTTGAAGTAAGAATTAATAAATGTATATCAAATATAAATCCAAATAAAAAAATTTGAAATAAAAAATAAAATAATCAAATGTAATTGATCAAATGATCTTATAATATCATAAAAAAGGAATAAGTAATATAACATAATTAAAATAAATTGAGTTATGAAACCCCTTACCACTTGATAACATTTTATTTAAATCCCCCTAGATGAAATAATTTAAAATGAAACATATAACATTATTAAGTATGAAGTATTAATGATATAATACTTAATAGGTTAGTATATAATCCTTATAAAATAAATTGGTACATAATATTAAAATATGCCTTAATAAATTTAAATTGAGGCTGAATCCCTTAACTAAGGTCTGAATCATCATGTAAATTATTTATATTTATGTATAATAAACTTATGTTAATTATTTAATTTCATAATAACCTTTTTGAATTGTATTATTTATTTTTTACTTCATTTATTATAATTTAATATTTAATTACTTAATCAATAGAGATCATGTCTCACATTTTGATGATATTTGGTATGTATTCACAAAATGACTATGGTTGGTTGACTATGGTAAAATTGGTCATTGTTACATCATATAAAGAATAATAATAATTAAATAATTTTTTTTTATAAATTAATTATACTTTTTAAACCTACCATGAAATATTTTTATGAAAAATGAACTATGTTACAATCATGTAAATAGTAAGTCATATAAACACATGAGTCACATTTCCATTTATCAATGAACATGGTGGAAAAAACATAAGAATTATTTTATATTTATATTATAATAATTATAACAAAAATATCATATTATTTCTTTAGATAAACTTATATATTTCATTCATGTGATGTGGTTATGAAAAATAAATCACATCGCTTTGTAGAGGTGGAAATCCACACGTACGCACAAAAAGAAATGATTGGAAAGGTAAGAAATTATATGATATATTATAATAAGTAATTATAAATATTTCATAAATATCATATATATATATATTAAATCAATTATTAAAACTATCAATGAGCGGTGGTAATGGAAAATGAATTATACCGGTTCACAAGGTGGTAGTCCACTGTAAAAATGAAAGATGATTTTGTTTCCTGTTTTATGGAAGAGGAGATGGATATAAGTTATGAAATTAATATAAAAACATGTTATTTTATGGTAAGTACTGATTATTTCATATCATAATGTTTGAATATGATTTTATGGTGGAAAGGTAAATAAAACAAAAAATGCTTCGTTAAGAACGATACCTCCACTATAGATCACATATTTAGGTTTACACCAACATCCTTCATAAGATGGTTTTATTATAAACATAATCCTCTAGTATGTGTAGAGGAATGTTTTTATTGAATTTTGGTAGGTCTTGTACAAAAAAAAATAGTTCTTTATGTGCGAATAAAAGAGGATATGAGGTTCCCTTTTATAAGTGATAGGAGGGGCACTTTTGAATTTTCTAAAATTTTAAATTATAATAAGGTCATTTTTATTAAAATACTTACAAATGGATATGGATTTTAATTTTGGATAGAATAAAGTTTAAATAAAGTTATAAAATAGGATTTATAAAATTTTAATTAACAAACTAACCCATATCTCTGGGTTTATGACCTCAGTAAACCTGTTTTATCCTTAATCACGGTAATGACTTTTTCCAACTGAAAGGGTTATAATTTTACTTATAAGATAAAAATTGGATCATAAATGGAAATGAATTAAATATTATACCATTTATAATTCTAATTTTTTTCTTGAATTTTTATTATTATTTTTAAATAATTTAATAAAATATTATTTAACATAAAAAATCATTAGTATCATTTTTAACACTATTGATTTAATTTAACTTGTAAGACCTAAATATAAAAATATATTTAAAATATAATTAATATAATAATATATAATATAACATTAATAACTATAAAATTATTTGTAAACCATAAATAATCCCAAACACTGTACTTTTTCTACTTTTAAAATCATTTACCTTGAGTTTCCCACTGTTTACACTAGCGTTGTGTCAGCATTGTATAAGTGTTTGAGTTAAATATATAATAAAAAAAAATTTAAAAAAAATTTCCATTTTTTTAAAATTTCATTATAATCAAAATAAAATTTAGTATTCATTCACCACTTATTTGTATCCATATGTGAACATATAAGAGATATTTAAAGGAAAGAGAGTGACAATTTGTCTTTTTCATTAATTAAATTATTATATGGGTCAATTTATTGGAAAAATATCCCTTAAATAATTTAAACAAAACACTATGGTGATATAGGTAGAAATAAATTCATAAAGTAATAATTAATGTGAAAACTTGTGGCCTTATCACTCAGGTTTAGCCTAGGTTAACCCGATTTACCCTTTTATCATGGTGATAATTTTTTATTATTTTTACTATTAATTATGACCAAAATTTAAGTTGAACATATTAAATATTATTATTTATGATAATTATAAATTTGGAAACCATTTTATAAAATTATATTCATATAATTGGTAGAATTTAATTTAAAAATGAACCTGTAAAATGGGTCAAAAAATGTTTTTTTCAAAAATGTATTTTTCAAGCATAAGATGATCTTACATTAACTCTATGAATAGAAATCATAAATATATTAATTTAAATTCATATATATATATAGATATATAATCTATAATTATCTTATAAATCACCCCTAATTGGGGATTATTTTAATCAATTAAAATTCAAACATTATGCACTTAAAAACCATGTTCGAAAAAAATGCATTTTTGGATTAAAAAGAAAGTAATACGAAAATACAGTATAAATAAAATTAAAATATAATTAATTAGATTAAATATAACCAATTAAAATTTATTTTACTTTTAAATAAAATTTAAATCATAATGTTGCATTTAAATTACTTAAATTATTGAAAAGTAATAAGAGTTTTACAAAAAGAGTTATTTTTTACTATTCACAAAAACATAATTCTTTTCAGAAAAATACCAAAATTTAACCCTAAGTATTTTTTATAGTTTGATTTAAAAAATGATATAATTTTTTAAAAATACAATTTCTAATGTTTCTATGTACTTATTACAATACTCACTCACAAAAAGTAGTAAAAATATTTTTGATGAAAAATATTTTTTGGGCCATGTAATGACTTTACTAAAATTTGATTACTTATTTACCAATAAATTTTATCAATATATAAAATTTATAAATAATTTAAAAAAAAATTATTCCTATTCATATAATAAATTTTAACTACTAGGTTATAATGGTCATGTTTAAATAGTATATCATAGTTTGTTTAGCTTCATTTTATGTATCATATACTCAACTGAACATAATGTTATTATTTTAAAATCATAGGGTTTTACATGTCATGGGTGTAAAAGACCTTAATATTACTCCAGATATCACACTCGAGTCTTATCCTTAGCTATTTAATCTAGAAGAATAAATATTCTTGCACTATCTCTTGCAATATCTCTGATGCCAATACCGAGGCCACCATCGCATTGTACACAAAATGTTTCTCATAATGGACTATTAATGGGTCCAAATACGAATCATGAGGAAAGATATATGGGAGGTAGAGAACACCAGGATATGTAAATAGTGTGTCTTAATTAGATACATGTGGTGTATTGTGCAGTCTAAGACTATAAATTTTCTATAATGTCACATGGAATGCGATAGGCCACATACACATCGTGTCATCTGATATACACATAATGTAGAGCCACCCACGGTTTTATCATGTTCTCCCTATACATGGGTTGTCTATATATATAGAGTACATGATTTTTGGGTGATATAAATGACATGTAGTCCACATGGGCTAGCTAGGCCTGTACTTCTAGTACATGGCTTGGATACAACACTAAGGTCACATGACGTGTGGGTTCACCAGAAGACTTGTGATATATATAAGATAATGATACCCAAGTATCCATGAGATACACAAAATATGGTATGTGTTCTTATGAACTACATACTGTGTAGACTATAATTTCATAGAGGATGTAGTTTCTTCCTTTTTTCTCATCAGCTCTACTGATTTTCCGCTATACTCTCATGATGTTCCACCCAAGATGAAGATCTTGAAGGAAACTCCACCCTCCAAAATTTACTTATCTCTGATGGCCATAAATCAGAACTTATGATGACCCACACAAGATCTTTCATTCTTCCCATCATCCCAATGGGGTATTTATTTCCAGAAATATCATTCGATATCAACTATTTACCCTCAATAATTTAAAAAATATTTAACACATTAATTTATACATAAACATTTAGAATCATGTGGTTAAATCTTGTTGAACAAGTCTAAAAATGTTAAATCATTAAACCCATTGGAAAATGATTAGGAACATAAAGTAAAGAGGATGGAGAGGAATAATAACAATCTAATATTATCATTGTTTGTTGTAAACCCAGTGAATTATCTTAATTATAGAAACAAAAAATCTCTATAATAAATTGGAGTAATGAATATATATAATCAATATCAAGAACGCTAATTATGTTTTTGTATTTTATAGAGAATGGTATTAGTGTGATTAAGATTCTATTCAATCCATTCTCAATAATTATGAACATTAGGGTAGAAATTCAAAAAACAACAAGACATAACTCAATAAAAGATTGATCATTAGTGAAAATCATGTTCACTAGAGATTTAATTTTTGTTTCCAATACATTCATCATTCATCCCGTGAATATAATTTATTATTCAATGTTAATCCATGATCCTAATATCATCATTCAATTCCAATGAAGGCTATCTCTCGTCTTCATCTATAAAGAACTAGGGTCATGTGTTTAAACCTTAGGGTTTTTATAACCATATATTTATAGAGGAGAGGATATGTTTAAGAATTTAATAAAATAAATAAAATAAATAAATAAATAAATTAAATAAGTAAATTATTTAATTATTTGATGAACTCCCCAATGAATTGACTATAACAGAACAAGTGAAGCCAACAAAACACATGTCATAACTATAGTAAACACTATATTTCAGATTCAACCATGGTCATAGATTTTATATTTGAAGTTATGATTAATGGGAATTTCCATTTATGATGAGATTTCACATGTGAATGATATAAAAATATTTAATATTTTTATTGTGTTTATTTTAGGGTCTTACAACACCTAAGACCCCATGTTGACTCCAAAATAAATTTCAAGATAACTCAAAGAAATTTTCAAGGGGTTGAGATATGGATACCAGGGCTGTTACAATTAATCTCATGCCATTATACCCAAAACCCATTATGCACCTAAAGACTAAGGGTATGTCATCTCACTCAAGCATGGAAACTACCTAAAGGTGTAGGGTAAGGTCATGCTTCCGTGTCTTTTACTATCCCTTATCACTCTACGGAGGTCATTTATCACTCCTTGGACACTTAATTATCACTCGAGGTAAGGCCTAATAAAAATGTACCTTCCATTACCTTATCACTTAGGATAGGGCCCAACATCCGTCAACATCCATCAACCTGTATCCTCTCACTTAATAAGTGGTCAACCATACATTCTCACTCAAGGAGACGACCCTTCCCTAACTACCATGTTATCACCATAGGTAGAGACCAAATATTCTAACACCTTTTACCTCAAGGTGAGTCCATAATAGGTCTTAATCTATACACTCTCACTCAAGGAATTCCTATAATTCATACACAACCACTAACTTCTAATTGAGGGTAAGGTAATCCCAACACCTTATCAATTGAGTTGAGGCCACACCTCAGGATATATCATCAGTTTTGCCAAGAACCATATCCTATCACACAAATAAAACATTAATCAATGCATTTATCCCATCTCACATTCTCACCAGATCATCATAGGGTTATAGTCACTTAATACTTAGTCATTCATCTCAAACACATATCATCTTTCAAATCAAAACAACTTGTTCCTCTCAGTATTCATATATTTCTCTCCTTAGCATCAAATAGGGAATTCTAAACTTGTCTTACCTCACTGATAATATCTCAAATAAATCACTCATCAGTGAATTCAAAAAACATAGGATTCACTTGATGCAGGAATTAGGGGTGGGGGTCCACATCATCACCACAATCCTCATTAGGGTACCATATCACATCACACTTAGAAGATACCTCAACCCATCACTCAAAGGGAAACATTATCCATCTCATTTTTTCATGTATGGGAGGAATCCTCATGCTCATAGGGATCACTATTTCTCAATCAATCCTTAAGAGTGTGCTCTTCACCAAGAATGATAAGTACAAGTGTGTCACCCATCCCTCCAGGACTAAGCCTCTCATGCCTGCCCAACTAGACCCATGAAGCTCACTTAGGCTACCTACATCACCTACCACATCATAAGACCTACCAATGTCTACTACTAACTAAACCTATTGCCTCAATCCATGGATACATATTCATTATTAAATACCAATTATTAAAAGGGATAAAGAGCACACATACTAAGACTAGGAGGCCCATCACAATCCTATCTCTTTCTCTAGGGTTCTCTAACTCCCTATCACATTTGCTAGTCCCATGGAATTTTCATATAGGAAAGGAATCATGTATAAAAATCATATTGTTTTTTACTTAAATTACTAATAGATCCATATATAAGTTTCCACCCAAAATAATATATACACCATCTCATCCATTCCCATCCCTGTCTCTTCCATTTTTAAATGTTGAAAAAACTTCCTCTACAAAACTCCAAACACAAATATCCCTATTCACTAAAAACTAATCAATTAGTTTAGAATAATTAGTAACACTGATATGGTTCTCAACTATGAGTACCTCTTCTAGGACACCAAAGTGTCTTAAAATTTTATATCCTGAGGCTTTTACAAATTCTTTCTATAATAATCTACTCACAACATCTAATTTTATTAAATGGTACTCCTCAATATAGTAATTTCACAATGAAATTCACTTTTAGATATCCACTAGCATGATCAATTTAGTTTCCACCACACCACATCAAATTTTTAAAAAAATCTCTAGTTGATCATTCTTTATCCAACCACTACAAAAAATATTTGATCGTAGCTTACAACAAAATATCACCTCTCCCTATAATGATTCCTCCTAGAAGAATCACAAAAGTTCCCAAAATCCCACACCAAAGTACAAAAATAAAATTTGAGTGTAATTAAAAAGTTAGATCACTAACCACTTAAACTATTCATGATTTTGTCGCCCCAATAAGATACACACCTCTGATCTAACTCACTATCAGATCACATTTAATATAACTTGATCCTAATGTCCAAATATAGACTCCATCCAAAAAATCATCCAAATTATAAATCTAGAATTTCCTAAGGAAAAAACATTAGTAGATATTACCAAACTTGGTATCCCAATTCCAACTCATCCATATTTTCAATCAATTTTATTGACCACACGGCCCTTATAACATGAGGGTCACTCAACCATGACTGATTAAATGTTCCCCACTGTAATAGGATCATCATCATCACCCTGCTGAACTAAACACCTAAAATCCACAGTCTATAATCAATCAATAATAACACATAATTACTTGAAGTGGCCACCACACTCATACCAAAGTTCAAACAAGAAACACCGATCATTACCTATTCCCAACTCCCTAGAAATGTCACAACCATATCTACTGAATGGGTATGTAGTGGCTGGTTTGAGTATGTATCTCCCTGGATCTTCTCCCCTTTTGTGGTCTGCTTGCGTTGGACTCTGGAGACTGTAGTGTTGGTATTTTTCTTGTGGAGTGCGGATAGGGTCGTCAGGATTGATGTCTTGTTAGATGTTGGATTCATGGAGTATGAGTGTTGTGAATATTTGTTGTGTGATTTCTATGATGGTCCTGACGATGGGAAGCAAGTGCAACTAGACTTGACCACATGGAACATGCTCTAGAGGAGGATCCAGAACTGGCAGTTCATCTTTGCAAAGCTTGACGAATTTAGTTGTTTGATAGGGTATGGTGTTAGCCATTAGATCCGGCCTCTACTTTGACACATGAAACTTGCTTGCCACATAGCCTTGCAATGGTGGATTTCTTCTTTATGATCATATTCTAGGGAGGTGTAAATTCTTGTTATGAGTCTGGTTTCACTCTTTTTTTCTTCAGGTGTGATTTGTTTTAAGTCTTGAAGTCTGTTTGGGTTCCCCCATTCCTCCCTCAAAAGGGTGCTTTATCAAAATAAAAAAAATCCGAAGGCCCTTGGGCCGTTGGAAGGATAATAGAAGGGACCTCATCAATAATTTCACAAATTATTTCCAAAACATAATTTCTAGGGAACATCCTTAATGAAAAAAATAAATGATCCTATATTGAAAAACAAGATATGTGGTCTGAATAATGGTAATCATCCTAAGTTCATTATTGATCAATAGGGAGTACTGAGTTTTCCTATAACAAATCCCATAGATCTGTATTATTTATACATCCTATAAGCACCCACATATATAGTCATGTATGAGGTAATTATTTATAGGATATTAGGAACTGGGAGACTGATAATTATACTAAAATAAGTTTGGTATATCTATAAATGAAGGCAAAGACATAACTTACCAAGGGTTTAATTCAACCAGTACTGATGCCTATATGGAAGTGGTACAACATCACTATGAACTTTGATAGTATACTTACTAATAAATCTATGGGAAATGATTCATTATGAGTAATCATTAGTAGATTAACAAAATATGGATATTGTATCAAAATATTATCAGATATAACCATTGATATACTTCCTCATATATATATATTCATTAAGTGGTGAGGCTTTATGGATCACCACAATAAATTATTTCTAATTTTGATCCAGAATTTACTTATGCGTTCTTCTGAATCCTTAAAAAGTTTATGGATAAAGAATTAAACCAAATAAAATATTATCACCTCAAAATAATGGGCAGTTTAAAAGGACTATTCAAACATTTAACAACATGTTAAAGGGATAAATAACATGATTTTTGAGGGATTTGGGACCAACATGTTCCACTTATTAAATTATTTTATTACAATAATTTCCACTTGAGCATTCAAATATCTTATTATGAAGTAATCTCAAGTTAAGAGTGTATAACTCTAACATACTGGAATAATGTTGGAGAAGGAAAACTATCAGGATAAGAAGTTATGAAAGAAACTATATGGAAGATATACGTTATCTAGAAGCATATCATGGATTCTTAGAGTCAAAAAAGCATTATGTTGACAAAATAAGGAAGGAAAAAAAATTCCATTTTAAGGATCATGTATTCCCATAAATATCATAATGGAAAGGAGTCATTAGATTTGAAAAGAATAGGAAAAAAATTCCAAGTAACATTGGAATATTTAAGATTATATCACTACGAAAAAATGACCACTGTAGAAGGGGTTATTTTTGACTTTAGAAGGGGTTATAACCCCTTCTAAATACATTAGCGGCAGTTATGAGGAACCGCCACTAATGTGACCACCTACTAATAGTAGAGGCAGTTTTGAGTAAGCGCTGGTACATGCTTGATGAATTTAGCGACGGTTACATTAGAGGGGGTTTAAATTCCCTCTAATGTTGTCCAAAAATTACCATTTTAGCAGCAGTTATAGCCTTAATAGCCCCTAATAGAGGGAATTAGGGGTGGTTTGAACCGCCCCTAATTGTTGATTACATTAGGGGTAGTTTTACACAACTGCCCCTAATTATTTTTTTAACCTGCACAATGTAATTGTCCCTGGTGCCACCCCCCAGTGTCCTGGTGTCCCACCCGTGTCTGTCCCCACCATGCCCCGTGTCTATCCCTCCCGTGTCTGTCCGATGTCCCTGTGTCCCCCACGGGTCTATCCCTCCCAGGTCTGTCTCGTGTCTCGGTGCCCCCCGGGTCTGTCTGGTGTCTCGGTGCCCCCAGGTCTGTCCTCGGTGTCTCAGTGTCCCCCCGTCGTGTCTGTCTGGTGTCTCGGTGTGTCCCGCCGTGTCCCCAGTCTAGTGTCTCAGTGTCCCCCCCCGGGCGTGTGTGTTGTGCCCCAGTCACCCCGTGCATTTGTCTCGGTCTCCCCGTGTGTGCTATGTCCCTGTCCAGCCCACCCTGGTCACCCCGTGCGTCTATCCTGGTCCATCTACAGGTATACCTCATCCGCATATTTTCCAAAAGAAAGGAGCTAGCGAGATTTGAACCAGCAACCTCCAATGAAGGCCGCCTATGCTCAAACCACTACACAAATTCTTGTTTGTTGATATGTTATATATATTATTCTATTTATGTATATTTATAAGTTTATTAAAATATAAATTATTTTCAGAATATATTTAAATACATATAATATTTTTTTAAATATGCATATATATTAATAAAAATATATATATTAACATATTTATATATAATTTATATATTATTGTATTTATATATATTAATATGTTTATTAAAATAAACATTATTAAAAAAATATATTTAAATTCATATAATAAGTTTATTAAAATATGAATTTTTATTAATAAACATATATATATTAACAAATTTATGCATAATTTATATATTATTGTATTTATATATATTAATAAGTTTATTAAGATAAACATTATTTGTATAAATTATTTAAATGAGTTAAATAAATAACATGTATCTATATTTATATGAATATAAATATATATGTATATATATATTTTCTGCACACCTCTATAAATTATATATTTAGATATATTTAAATAAAATTATGTATGCATGTATTTATAAATACATTTATATTAAATACACACAAACACAAATGTGTATTTATATATTTATTTTTAATTGTTTCTATTTATTTTAATACACATGTGTATATATATATATATATTTATATTTTACCCAAATATATTATGCAAATATATATATATATATATATACATATTATATTTATATGTACACAATTAAAATAAATAAATAAATATATGTATATATTACATATTTATATGAATATAATTTACTATACATTTTATAAATACATCCATATATGTATACAATATATACTATATATATATTATGATTTTTTTTAAGAAAATAGTAGGGGTTCACAACCCCTCTGATCTTAAATTAGAGGGGGTTTTGATGACATTAGTGGGGGTTTAAGAGGGGATTTTTAACCCCCACTAATTTCTTACATTACAAGGGGTTTTAAACCCCCACTAATGTCTTACATTATAGGGGGTTGTTAACCACAACTATTTTATTAAAAAAACAAATTCCGTATAACACACACACACACATAACACCTCTAAAATCCAACAGAATATATGTTTGTTTGTGTGTGTGTGTTTGTGTGTGTAGCGCCTCTAACCAAATATATAGTGCCTGCAACTAAATATATAGCACTACTAATTATTAAAGTAGCGACTATTTTAACATAACCGTCTCTAAAATCCAACTACATATTAAAAAAATTCTAAAAATTTTAGAGGGGTTTGTGAACCCCTTATAAATTCGATGATTAAAGGGGGTTGTGCAGAACCCCCTCTAATGTTACAGAAAATTAATTTAGAGGGGGTTGTGCATAACCCCCTTTAAATAACCCCCTCTAATGTACTATTTTTTTGTAGTGTATAGCATGTTGTAGAAATTTTCTATTCGTCAGCACTGCCTTTAAATCTTTAAAATGTCCACAATTTGTTTCACATGTCACTATTAAGAAAGTATATTTTATACCCAACACATATGCATGATATAAATAACGTGTAATTGGAACTAGAAATTTAAAATGAAGAATAAACAATCTAGGTTATAGATGAAAAAATAAGAGTAGATGTATAATACAACATGACTTGTAAAATCTTGTAGAGAAATAACAACTTTTAAAAAGAAAACCAAGATCAAGAAGAATTTATAAAGAAAAAAATCTCCATTTATTTTGAGGCAATACAAAAATTTCAATGGAGATATTTTATGGGGGGGGAGAATGTTATGAACCAGAATTTTCTAAATGAAAATTACATTCTGAATAAATGTTTATCTTATTTAAAAATGTGGTATAAAATACAAGCTAAAAATTATAAATAATATTTTTTTATTAAAAAAATGATCATTCTTAATTATGACTATTGGTGATATAGAACATAAAAAGTGACCATTAAAATTAGTGTATATTAAGGGTTGTGATAAGGGTAAATTGATGTATAAGGGAGAAACCATGACATTAACTAGTTGGATCATTCCTTATAAAGTTAATTTAGCCAATATTGGGAAGGAGGTAACCTCACTGGGGTTCTCCCATGTCCAAGTCCAAGTAGAACATCAAAAAGTGATTCCCAAGAAGGATTAACTCCATGAGATTTCAAGTTACAATAAATCAACATGAGATTAGAATAGTTTAAAACACTTTATTATTATACCACCATTACACACCTTACCCATGGGTTTTATACCAGGGTAATGTGGGGTTATGTATCTATAGAATAATTATTGATAAAGTGTATATTCATTTATGGAATGGTGTTCACTCCAATTCCTTATTTATTTTCAATTTAAAAATAATATTTGAGTATATTATTAAAGAAAAATATAAGGAATTTATATAAAATAAAAGTGTTTGATATGGAAAAATAATTTTTTAACACAATGAAAGCCTAATTTTATTCTTTTTAAATTACTTATGTTTGTTAAAAAAATTATTTAATAGTTTGAAATAATTTGTTTCTATAAAAAGGCCTTATAAAATGTTAATAATTTTTATATATATGATAATATAATAACAGGAGACCCAATTAATTTTTTAAGGGTTATAAAATTGATTATTTAATAAAAACCAGAATTCTAGAAGAAATGTGGATTTTATTGAAATGTTTAATTTATAGTATATAAAAAATTATTATGATAAAATAGATTTTATTTTTGAAATCCACATATACATTTTTTCTAATGGTGAATTTTTAATTTTTTTTTCAGATAGTCAAATTATTGGGTAAAATTTAAAATATTATATAAATGTAAAATAAGTATTATGACATAATATTAACTTAAAAATATTTTAGAAAATATTATAAAGGGTTTATTGTATAAAAATAGTTTCTATCATTAAAATAATTTATTTTATCATAATAAAATTAATTTTTCGAACTAATAAAAAATCTTCAAAGCCAAAACTATATTTCAAGATTTTAAAAATAAATATTTATGGAAAAAAATTTATTTCACCTACAAAATAATATTATCTTAAGGTGTTTGGTTATTAAATATTAAAAAATATCCAAAATAGTCCCTACATATCTCAAACCAATGGTTAATACCATGTTATGTTCAATGGTTTTATATTTTTGGTAACATAGATGTCCAAGGCCTATTTTTAGAAATTAATATACAATTTCCCCTCATTTTCTATAAATATCCACCCATTCTTATATTCCTATTCACTACAAATACATTGAGCATGTATTTTATCTATTTCTCTCTCTATAGTCTCTCTATAGAGTATTTAAGGTTATAAGTTATTTTTCTTGAGCTTTAAGACATAACCTATCATGCTAAACGTTCTATTCCTCCTTCCTCCTCCCCATTCAAGTACATAATCTATAATAATACTTTTTATTTTATATTGATTATGTTATCATTTTCTTGTAATAATTATTTTATTGTTCAAATTATTCCCTATTGATGAGGTAATACCATTTTATATCGTTAATCTCATTCCAAAATTGGTAATGTATATTCATTTTGTAACTAAAATCATTATTTGATTTTTCATTCCATATGTTTATGTTGTGAAGAAAAAAACCTAATTTTAATCAATGGTATTCATATAAATATATCTATATTTAATTTATTTTGTAATTCCATCCATGAAACCCACATTCCCTACTTGTTGGTTAAAACTGATGATATAATTTCTCATGATATATGATCTATGTGGAACACATAAAGTTAGGAATATGAATAATGTCCCCTAATATCTCTCCAAATCATTTGATAATTAATTAATCCTTAAACTTTACATGTTTATGGTACATTTTTTAAAAACCCTAGTAATGTTTCATGAACCCTTAGTTCATAACCCTGGTAATTTTTTAGTACACATTGCTGATAAAACATGGTGATATGATTATGAATGTTTCATTTTTTATGTTGTGTCCTTATTTCCATGTTATATATCATATAATCATGATGATTATATTATTTTATTCCTCATGTTTATTCTATAATTATCTCCTATGTTCCATTTCATTTTTTATTATTTTACTGGGACTTATGTTCACTATTTCCTATTTATGTCATCCCCCAAAAAATCATTGTAGTAAGGTGACCTTAGATTGAATAATGAAGTAGAATTTCTAGAGAATTAGATATGTTTTGTTCATGAAGGTTCTTTATGTATTATGTATCTATTTTCTTAGAAAATAGACCTAAAAATATCCTAACAAGTTTATCAATAAAATATTTTCTATGTAAATACGTTAAAAATACTGAAAGGAAAATATGGGCCATCAAAGAGATTCATAACACATCCCAAAGGAAACCCACAATTTGTCAAGGAATCAAATGTCCCAAATAAATATATATTATTCATCCCCTTCAACCGTCACACCATTGTCAAACTATATGAAGGGGAGTTTTATAACTATTTAAGAAAAACCATCAGTTGAGGGAGTAATACATGCTTTGGTCTATTTATACCATACCACAGATTAGGTAATCAAACCACAAATTCCAAAGAACCTACGTAACCTCATAAGGACTACGAAGGAGGATCCCACACCCTTAGTAGGTATTGGGAGTATTGAATCTAGTATAGGATCCCACCCCCTTCAATCACCTTATATATGATGAATACTAACTCTATAGATAGAGCATATCACACCCTGAGCACGTGAGGGGAATAACTAACCCTAAATATAAACTATCCTGTAGATAGAGGATCATAAAACCTGAGTATGCTCTGAGAGAATAAAAAACATATCAGTTTAATGAGATAAATGATCTCATGCCCCTAATATATAGTAAGGATAGAAATAATTTATTTTAAATGACCTATAGATAGAGTATTCATCACCTAGAGTATGAAAAGTGAGAATACTACCCCTACCTATAGGATGACAATGCTCTTAACCTCATGCTGAAACCCCATCATCAGTTCTATAAAGGTAAATTCAAAATATAACCATATAACCATGAAAATGGTCTAATGTTTATAAAAATACTATACAAATGAAATCTACATTGAAAAATACTCAGGATATGATATATAGTATCCCAAATAAGACCCCCAGTGTAATTGTTTCTAAAAAACCCCCATGAAGTGGTAATGAGACATGTGGTGCTCTCTATACTTGACACATGGGATGCTAGGAAGGGGAAGAAATTCAATTTGGGTTCACCATTTTTCATATATAGTGAAATTTATTATAATTTGGTGTCATGCATGACACAAACCCCTCATTGGATGAATCAGGTGGGACCCAACCAGGTCTGACCACTAGCCCAATCCGAATCACATTGTTCCTAGGACAATGAAGGGAGAGCCCCTGATACCTAACCCTTGAGCAGGATTATCCTAGTTATCCTCTATCCACAACATGGTGGCTAGGGAATCATATTATACCATGGTGATCAAATTCTTGGGAACTAGGGGCATCGATGAACCCACTCCTATAACTCGTATTGCACACGTAGTGTTATGGCCGCCACTACTTCAATTCCACTCCATCCACAAAGGATTCACTCACTACAAAAAATGGGTTATACCGACAATTGTTTTTTGATAGAGGATATATTTGTTGGTAAAAATGTGCAATTACAACATATAATAAATTTTATTTGTATAAATATTAAGTACCAATATTTGTTTTTACTAATAGTTATATCTATTTATATTGATCATTTAACACCAAAAAATATTTTACCAATAGTTGAATATCTTTCTTTATTATATAAATACTATCATTTTTTTACTAAAAAATGAATCTATCACCACTAATTGTTATTACAATCAAATTTTTAACCATTATAATAATCTATTGTAATGAATTATCAAATAACATAAAATATTGTACAAAAAAAGAATATATATATATATATTATTTTCAATAAATGTTATAAATTATAAATATTTTAATAAAATCATATAATCATATGTTTTCATTGACACATTATATGTTTGTGATATAATATATAGAAAATTGATGATAGATGATTATAATTTTTGGAAACATGAATAAGATTGAATGTATTAAAAACTAAAAAAAGAGAGCCACGTATGTATAATTTCATTACATGTATGTAATATAATTTTTTATTAACAATATATTTATATTTAATTTTTTATATATATAAATTATATATAAATCTATTATACATCATGATATTTTTTTAATATTATACCGATAATATGAAACCCTTCCTTAAATTAAAATTCTCAAGCCGTAGTGATCAGATCACCATTACCGTGTCTTCCATTTCCACACCCCACCAAGTTAATTTCATTTTATTTTAAAAAACATGTTGTTATTATTATTATTATTATTATTATATTTTGTTTTTAATTTTTACATTTCCATTCCTTTCTCCCCTATGTCACCCGACCCCCTACCTTTCCTGGCTATGTCGCACGCCCCAGGTGGAACCCTAGCGACGCACCTCCCTCCTCCTCCGGCCATAGAAGTTGGCTATTTCTCTTCTGATTTCACACGAGGTATCCTACAGTGATATTTACTTCTCCTCATCTCTATTATTATTACATTTTCATTGTGGTTGTGCATGAACCTTCCAATCCCTAACCCAATTTTGGGTATTTTATTTATTTATTTTGACAGTTACTGTCTGTAAGCCCCAATTGTGGTCCGTTTTAGCCACAGTTGTGTAAGGCGTTTTAGCCGCAGTTCGTGAGCCCCGATTAATTATTGATTCTTGATTTTACCACGGGTATCACTCTCGAGATCTGCCTTCTCTACACTAGGGTATTTGGTGGCATGTTTCACTCTCTTTTATCTTAGATGAATGAATGTATACTGGTTTTTTATTTCAATATCTTTTTGATCTGAGTTTCTCAGGGGAATCACCTTCACCTTTGGTCTTGTTTCATCTGCTGCATGATCGATGGAGTTCTTCATCATCGTTTACATAAACTGTATTCATCATTTTTTTTCATGGTTTAGTGGTATTTTCACAATGGAATCCTTAGTCCTGGGTCATTTAAAGTGTTGATCATTGTGGTTCCTCCAGTCCAGGGCAGTGTCCTTCTAGCCCAAAGTAGCATTGGACTATCACCTTAGACCTAATTATGTCCATGAGTTTCAGTGATCTCGGACCCTCTCTAGAGTATAATAGGGTTTTAGCAACTTTGGATGGTTATTTTTAATAGTTATCATGTGATTGAGGCTCTCTTTTTTCTATATTCTCTCTATATTTTCTTAGTGGTGGTTATTTATCTGAAGATGATAATTAAACATGGAAGGTCGAAAAAGCTGAGTATGCTGGGATGTTATAGTTTACATGTGAGTTTTCTATAGTCGTCTGTCCAGTTCTCTGTTAAACCACTCTTCAAGTACTAAACATGTGAATCTCTATTTCAAGATTTATATTTAAACAGTCTAGAACTCAGATATAAATTTGAATTTCCTTATGAATTTGCATCCAGGTTTTCTATGTATTTCCCTTCTTGAAAAATAAATAGATCCTTAAAACATATGTACAATATTAATGACATTGATTTTGATTAATAATTATGACCATAACCTTTTCTTCTTAGTGAGATTATTTTTATATTTTCCAAATTTGAAACTTTTGCATGTATCTGTGTGTTCTTTCCTTTATAGAGTTGATACCATTACAAGCAGTGAATCATAGACTTATGATTTTTGATCACTCCCAATTAGAAAGAATAATGATAACAGAGTAGTTCATATCTTTTAAATCCAATGAATACCCTAAATTTATTAAAACAGTTGATAATTAATGCATTATAGGGCTATAATACTTAGAATATTGTTGATATGGGTGTCAACTATGAGAATTTGGGTCTTTTCGGCAGTACTTATTGAAAACTGATCATTGTAGTCATCACTTGTTATACCCACATTGAAAAATATTCCTTATTTGTTACTTTATTGAAAAAACACTTGCATGTAGGGTCTGTTTGATACCACTTATTGAAATTTCTTATAGTATTTATCATTTATGCAGAACATTATATAAAATTATGTACTGTGTGTTTTGTTATTACTTCTAAGAAACATAATAAATAAATAAAAAATTATTGAGTGCCTTGTTTCTACAAAATTACAATACTTAAATATCAATAGAATACCACTCAAGTGGCTAGAAACATTTTTTTCAGTTAGTAATCTAGAAATGTTATGCACCATCAATCCAAACTAAATCACTTGATATTTATTATGCATGTAGAGGTTGTTAATTAATGAATTTAGTTAAACAATGATTATTTTATCAATTACATCATCAATTTATTTTCATTACAACTCCAATACAGAGTGATTTTACACTTATCATCTGTAGAGAGTCAAGTATAGAAGTTATAATGATCATACCAAGATAATAATTTCTATGATAATTCACCCCTTTCATGTTTGGTTCCAATTATTTGTAGTGTTGTTGCAACTCTTTGTATTATCCTATAGATCTCTAGTTCTATTAATGATTCTTCTTCATTCATGTAAAAGTGACGATTAATGTTGTGTTCATTTTTAAAAAATTGTTTTATAATAAAATATTAGACTATATTAGAAAATAATAATGTATTGTATGTCTCATTTACTATAGTACATGAAACAAATAATTTTTTTTATTTTCTAAATATGTATCATTTTCACATTATATAAAGGAAATTTTCTTTTTTGTTTTCCAAACCTGTATCATTTTCACTACTTTTTTCATGACTTTACATCTTCCAATATCAATGTGTTGGGTATTTTCTCATTATTTTAACTATTCATATATGGAATTTTGTGAACCTAATTTTCAAAAGAACATACTGTCTAATTACTTCCTTTCAAATCATTCCAATTATTATTGATGTTAACATGCATAAATCTTTTTATTGTTGATTCCTTTATTATTGTCTAATATTTTATCAAGTGTCTATTTTATTTGTTCTTTATTCCCTATAGGTAGCCAATTTTTTTAGGCTACTTTTCATGAGTGAAATGTGCTGAAGATTTCATATTGGTCATTGAAAATTTTCTTTACAGGTTATATATTCAAGTGATTTTATTCTAAAATTTAAGTGCATGTGTTATTTTAGAATCAAAATGGTCGTCAATTTTTTTTTTCAAACTGCTTATATGTAGTTTTAAAACTACTTATTAAAAGGATTACATTTCATAATCATTGATAGCTACTATTGAATTAATAAAATTATATATTTCCCATCCAATTAAAACCCTAAAATATACTATTTTTATTTACTCTACTTTGAAATTCTACATTTTTCCCAAATTCAAAATACATTTTGAAAAGTTCTTTTAGTAATTCTAACCACTTAACTGCATATGCATATGTGTTTTTAGTTATATTGTTGAAATTATTTTTATGCTGCTTATTTGGTTGTTATTTTCTTGGAATTTAAGTGTAAGTGATTTTTTTAGACATAGAACAATGAACACATATTTTTTAATGTTCATATGTGATATGGATTATAAGTACATAATCTACATGGTTTCTTCTCATTTCCACTATTTACCTTTGAATTTTTAATTTTTTTTGAAAGATCAAAATTTTTATTATTTTGTCTTCTCAATTAATTGATTTGCAGTTATATGATTCAATTTTAGGACATCCTTTTTGAGAAATTTTTTGAAATTGAAGGATATGTATGCCTCTTCTCCACCCTACTCCAAAAAATGAAAAAATGAATAGTATGTAGCTTTATCTATATTCTATTTCCCTCTTCCTATTAATTTTTTATTTTCTGACCCTACTATTAGGGTTCTATTATCCTTTCTACATCTATTTTTTTCGAGACCTTTAATAGTTGAAGGTTTTTTCCTTTAATGGTGGATTCATCCAGACTACAGTTGTTCCGCAATCTTAATTGTTGGAATTATATTTTTCTGCATGAAGATATTATCTAAAAGGATTTTGAAGTTAAAACCCACAAATCTAAAAACTCTGGCTAAATTTGAAGAATACCTAATTCATCATTATAATCCAAGAAAACTCTTACAAGTCAGCTTCTTCCTCATCGCCACTTCCTGCCTCCCTGCCCCTGTGATGCATTACTGAGGTAAAATTAAAACCCAATTCTATGTTTTTATCTCACTTTATCTTACTATTGATCATAATTGTTGTTATTTATTTTTCAATTAGTATTTATATTAACTTTTTGGTTATCTATGTATCTCCTATGTTACACTTGAAGGATTAGATTGAAATATTTTTATTGTGTATTGTTTTTTTTGAAAATTAAGGGGAAACATTTTCATGTTTTGTCTTGGGAAATGATATTTCTAGGGCTGGACCTGATTTATATATTCTTGTTGTTTTAGATGAATAATCTTCTGGTTATACAGGGAAGAAAATATGGACTGTGTCCAGTTGATAATCTGGAAGTAGTGCACAGGAGGATGAAATCCCCAAGTGAGGTGAATGTGATCGAGGGAGGTGATCAATCTTCAAGGTTTCCAAGAAAAATTTACAGTTGTAGGTATCAAATCATCATGATTATATAGATTATATAAATGCTGCTGTTGAGGCAATAACATCATTAATTGACATGTTTTTTAAAAGCAGGTAACACCTCATCTGCTCATTTGTGGCTTGTTTCTCTAGGGAAAATTTTATTTCTTTTTGGAGACCCTTGATTCCCCAGTTTCCGGCATTAACTGTGAGCTACTTTGTGTGATTTGATATTTCTATAAAATCATTCTTTATAATTGGTACAAAAGATCTATTTAAATGAATTTTGGAAGTGAATTTAATCTTCTGGTTTTTGGGCCTTTATTTAGATCATCTTATGGTTGTTTCCATGGGTAAGATAATCCTCATATGCTCATTGGATGATATTTTTATATCACGCATTATTATTTTTATATCATGTGTTTTGTGTGATCAAAATGTTTCTTGTGATGGTGTAGGTATAAAGTGGAGGGTGTTGGGATAGTTGCTGCTTCCAACATAGAAGGATGGTCCACTAAAATTAATTAAATAGACGATGAAGTTTTTCATGCCTCGATGATGGGGATTCCACGATAGTGATGTCATATATTTTTCACGGATTTGAGGTGGAGCTTGCTCATTGGCCTTGGGGAATATGGATGAGTTTCTGGTGCTTTCTCATTTTAGTGTGGCATGGATGGGTTGTTGTTGGGGGGGGGGGGTGTGGATTGGTGGAGTGTGTGATGGATCTTGTTGGGGGATGGATTTTGTATTGATTCATTTTGTATTAAATTTCATTATTAAAATAATTATTTTTTTTAAATTTTGAACTTGTGTGAAAATATTTATCATTAATAAATCAAATAGATGACTTATATATGATAAATTAATAAATATAATATGAATTTTTACAAGAAATAAAAATTTATAATTTTTATTCAAATTTAATTTATAAACAGATATTATATATTGGTAATATTATTACCAACAGAAAAAATTGTCATTAGTATCTGTTTCTAAAAATTTTAACCAACATATATATTATCTGTTGGTATTATAATAATTGTAACAGGATGGTTTTATCTATCAAAAAAACATTTAGTGATAGAGTTTTTACCAACATTTTAGTGACATGGACATATATATTGGTAAAACCTTAGGCCAACATAACATGTACTTTTACCAAAAAATATGCCTCTGTTAAAAAAAGTGAAATATTTTTTAGTGATTTCATCCATCCATTGTTACCATTATACTACCTTGTTACCTTGAAATGAAAAACTAGTGTCTCCTAATCTTTTTTTCCCAGTCATCTCGTACTAGGCACTGCCTCTACCTCCGATTGAAGAGGTTTGCTTCCACCACCAGTCTCACTAAGTGCAACCATCACCACCCCTCAAACTGAGAACCACCTCTACCCTTTACTATCTCTAACCACCACTATATCCAGCATCCCTTTATCCATACATGAGATAAAATAGACAATAGAGAGAATAAATATGGAGGAGGAGGAGAGAGAGAGACAGAGAGAAGATAGAGGAATAAAAATAATAAGGGATAATATGTCCGTCTTGATTGACCGCCAACATTAGTCCTCAATATATTCTATATCAATCACCTATACAATAAATAAAGAGGTTAGGGTTGTGTTAAATAATAATAATAATAATAATAATAATAATAATAATAATAATAATAATAATAATCAAAGTCAATATTCACTATAAATAACATGAAAAATGGATGTCTATATTATTGAATTAATGAACAAATCATAATCAATGGAATATTTAACTATAAACTCAGAAATAAAATCCACAATATAAGAGGAGTCAAATTCTTATACATATTTGCAATTGTAATTCAATGAATAATGGAAAATGTGAAAATAATGAAGTCCTACCTCAAGATGTATTTCTCATGTAAGAATCATTCATTCACATTAATCATTATTTATGATCTTGATAATGTTATATTATTCAATCCTTGGGTTCTCTATTTTATATATTACTCTCTATCACAAACATAATCAAAACCTAGGATTCATGTGGACCCCCTAGGATTTTTATAATATCATGATTAAATGGGTAATTATACTACATATATGATTTTAATTTTCCTATAAATAATAGTATTAGTTTATCCATATTTTATGGAAAACCCTCAGGAACTCCAATGTGAATTAATTTTATGTCACTACTAGGTAAAGACCCTCATTTTAGACTTAACCATGATATTTGTTTTACCATATCATAATCTATTTAGGGGATATAACTATTTCCACCCAAATAAATGTGCATAAACTAAAAATATTATGTTTTTATTTAATATATTATTATCATGTATTTTAATCGAACATAATTTTGTGATGGCTTATCCCATGGTTAAACACATCTCTTTAGTTTAAAACAAAAATTCAAAAAATATTTTTATGGTTTTCTTGTTGGGTAAATTTATCATTATACACCTGGATAGGTATTAGAACTTATGAACTCAAAACTAAGCATTGTATCGACTGAGAAACTTTTAGGGGGTGTTACAAGTCTCTATAATGGATGGTTGTTTTAAATATTAATAATGGTTCAACAAATAAGGAATTATATAATTTTACCGTGTCATTAGCATAAAAAATTATAATTTTTATTATAATATTTTTATAAAAAAATATATGTAGGGTAAAATAATTTATCTTGAGAAAAAAATAATTCTACGCACAACTTGTTCCAAGTGGTTTTAAAGAAAAATTACCAAATTATTTGTATTTTATACATTATGATTATAGTTTTTATATTATATCTGATGACTATTTTTCTTATTTTCATTCATATATATTTTTATAGGATCTAGAGTAAGGTTATCTAATTTGATGAACAATGTTGTGGATTTACATTTATCAAAAACATGATGTAAGTTTTATAAATTAATTTATCAATGACGTCGGTGTAAATATTTTCAGCTATAATTTAAATTTATACCATTATTATAGATAAATATCATTTTAAAAATAACTTATTAAAAAATATATTAAAATTTATATAATTAATAAGTTAATTTTTATATTATTTTATTTATGGTATAAAATTCAAGTAGCATTAAATTCAAACCCTTAACTGTCAACATTAATTTCCCATAATATTGTAATTAGAAAATTTATAGGCAAGTATTATCCCAATAATGTATAGGGGTGAGTTATAGACCAATAACACCAAATTCTTTTGGTGAGTCTCTATCATCTTGTACTATTATGTTATATATTAGTATTTTAATATTTATTGGATCCAAATATAAAGATAGAATTTTTGATACAGAAAAGTGAAAGTGAAAGTTTAAGATTCATAATGGAAAACATCATATGAATAATAATAAAAAATAAAAAATTATAAAGATTTTGTCTCTTAGAGGATGATAAGAATATACACTAATAATATTTTAAGTCTTATTTCTCACAATCTATAAGTAAATTATAAATATTTGTGTTAAATTAGTGGTTCGAAATAGTTCACTATTCCATATTAATCAATTCTTGAATTTTTTTTTGTTTTTTCTATAATTTTATCAATATCGCTATTTGTATCAATAAAATTATACCTGATTCATGATATTTTATGTTATTATGTTGTTAATAATACTAAAAGGGATCATGTAAATATGATATTTGATCTAATTTTTCTTGTTGAATGTCTACATTCATTACATGTGATACATTTAAGAGATTTTATTATTGATGAATGATGTTGTTATTAAGATAAATGTTATAAAAAAATACATAAAGAGTACATAATATTAACTATATAACCTATCATAATATTTTAACAAGTTTAGAGGAATATTTATATTAATTTATTGTGTACATAAGAGATAGTTTTTTATTTTAATTCAGTTATGATATCATTCTTGTCGATATTTCAACTTATGTGAGTCCTAATGGACCAAGTAATAACATTGAGGGGGAGGTGAATTAGGGATGACCTAATATAACTACTTAAGTTCAAATTAATAATTTTTATCCTTTATGATCATATAACCTATATTATTAGTATTGTTTTATGGATATTTGATGTTCCCTCAACACTTACTCCCACATTCAATGTAAATAATGTAATGGAAATGGAACATAAGTATTTTTATATGTTTAACACCAATTTGAGAAACATAATCCTTGATACATTTGGGAATTATCATGATATAAATATTTTCACAATTCTCATAAGTTTTAATATTATAAAATCTATAATAATTTACTCAAGAGTATGTATCATACTGAACTCCAAAACCAAAATATTACCCATGTTGTTAAGCTACATCCTAAAATTATTCTTCGACCACTCAGTAAGAACTGTTGTATTTTTTTTAATAGAACCAAAAGTCCTCAAGATTTCTACACTAAATTCCCCCTGGGGAGATTTTATTACTACCTCTTGAACTTCTCCTTGAATAAAATTAATGTTGTAATATCATTTTCTTCAAGTAAACATAATTTAATGCTTTCAATTTTTTGAAATTCAACATAAAATTATAATATAGGATTTCTTTTGATGTCAGTCTAGATCTAAACATCTAGTCACCTAAATCCCGCGAATTTACTCTTTTCCAATTAAAAAATTTTCACCTAAAAACTTAGACCCTTATGATCTTCTAATGAATATAGGTTGGGAATTACCTCTCTTTATATTTTCTTTTTCTCAGCCTCAGTAATCATACCTAAATAAAATTGATCTGAAATTATTTTATTAATATAAACTTCCCTGATAAGTTTAGTGATATAAAATATTCATACTCCAAGGATCTATTCCATTCCAAAATGAATGATTTACTAATATATTTAAAAAACATGGTGTCAATTCAAATCTCGAAAAAATATGGAATAATATATTCTTTCAAATCATCCTAAAATCTTATCTTGAATCACAAACATATCTTTTTGAATATCATGACTTTAATAATATTGGTCAAAATCATCTCAATATTTATCACCTATCAATGTTAATGATAACTCACTAAATATCTTCTAATGAACCATCTTTTTCATACACAACTCAACATATTCTGGACCTACCTTTGTCTCTACACCACTAAACCTATTTTAGCCTTATTCATTGAATACTCACTTTTCTACAGAGCTTCTAGTGTTCAACATCAATTACTATAATTTTTTTTGAGATTTAGATTTTTTTTATCCACTTCCAATTATATCAACTCATAATCTCCATATCATATGATTAACTCGGCCTCTAATATCAAATACTTTTCAATTTTTACACCTATCTATACTTTATATTCTCTCCCCCAACTTCATAAACTGGACCAATCAGTTTTAAATTTATTTACTTTAATATATTGGATTTACATAAACCAATTTTTATCAGTATAATTACCTATCTTAATTACCAGGGCATGAAATTCTAGCCACACTCATGGTTGGTCTTCCAAAGGTTAACCATAACATTGAACTCTTATTAGACATATCTTTAATTAGTTCTCTAACTATATCTTCTTCGTCCTTTAATATTATGATAGATGAATTCATTTGATAAAAATCTATTGAATCACAATCTTTCTTTTAAAAATGTGTTGTTATTCAATTGATAAAATAGTGAAAAATTGACTTACATTAACATCTGATAAATTAAATTGCATCTAGTTTCTCAATGAACTCTTTAGTTTCCTCCTTTATAGACCTTAAAAATTTAAAACTTCTAGAAAATATTTCTGTGAAATGGTTTCCATGGGTGTAACTTAGACTACACTTCACATTATTCCTCTTGAAAATTATTTCATAAAATATATATTCATTAGGAAAAGATCACCTTAGATTCTTTGAGGATCAATTTTAGGGACCTTTAAAATTCATTAGTGTGGGTTTTTCTTCCAAAAATCTTAGATTACTCATTCTCCCGAAGTATATTGTATAACTTATACTAAAATTAATTTTTCCAAATGAAATTTTGATCTTAATTATCTATATTTTTAACTTCATAAGTCAAATAGTGTTTCTTTTGTATCCCATTTTTATACCTATGAAATATCCACATAAAAACTATTGTAGAAAATATATTTCAACAAATTATATACTTGTATTTCCCTTAATTAACAAATAAAAAATCCTCAAGGGTGTGTGGATGTTACCTGATATAATCTTATATATGAAATCATCCTTCATCCATCTGAAACACTATCTTCACCTCTCTTAATTAATTTTTATTACATTAGTTCCTCCTATCATCTGGTCTTCCTTTGATGTCAACTTTAAGAAGTAAATCATACATCTATAGTGTTTTTACATATAATACTTCCATAATATAGGGTAAAAACTTATGGTGAGCATACTTCCACAAAATCCACAGGAAAAATCACTTCCTTAGTATTCATTGACACTAAATACCTTTCATAGTCATTGAAAATCATAATTCACAAAAAATAAAATGTTTCATCAATACTTAATCATCAATATATGATGGGTTATTCAATCTCCCACTTTATAATTATTTTAAATAACCATCTAAAACTAATGTCAGTGATATGTATCCACTTTAATGTTAATAAATTAAACTCATCTTCTATATCCTTTTTTTGATAACTTTATGTGAGGGTTGTTCAACATTTTTCTCTCCCCTTAGTTCATCTAGATTTGAATCCCTATTTTTTATCTTCTACCATTATCTTATATTTAAATAAAATTAATTACTAATTTACTTGAAAAAATGATGCAATCAATTATCTTAAATAAAAGATCCAAAAATAAAAAATATCTATATCTATGTGATCTATTCCTGATGTGGAAAATAATAGTGATTGAACTGGACACTAAATTTATCTATAAAATTATCAAGTGATACAAGAATTTTAAATTTTTCCTTTATTTGTTAATTTCAAAAAATTTTCAATGAATCCCCAACATCCATATCCAAAAATAGATTAAAAACACTCAACCCAAAATTGGAAGGTTTCTCCCCCTTTCCAAGATAATAAATAAATTGTCTTTAAACAAAAATTTTCTTCCTTTTTATATAAACTCATGTTTCCAATTGTGGATGGGAGAGTATAGATAGTGTACCTTATTAATGATGTCTACTTTATTCTATATAATTTCATGAAATGTAAATTCATCACCATCATAAACATAATCAACAAAAACAACTTGATTATCTAACTTTGGGAGGTTTAAGTATTCAATCGACGATAACTTCATTATCCATTAACATTTATCCTTGGTTATTGGATTTTGGATATTCAATTCATTAGAATAATTTATTTTGAAATTACCATATTTCTAGAAGACATTATAAGTCTTATAAACTCAAATTAATATGAGACAACCATAATAATAAAATAAACTTATCAATTTTATAAAACAACCAGCTTCAGCTTCACTCCCCCTAAAGTGGTGAACTCCATTTTCATTCTTTATTATAGTCGATACTAATTAGGGAAAATATGGCTGATTTTTTTTCATTATTTATAACATCATCTATGTTTTAATATTTATATATAATAATTCAATATTGGTCTCCCCCGTGAATTCATCACATTTAATTCCCATTTCTACCCAACATCATAAGAACATATGTGGGAATACATTTTTTCTCATTTACCATATGTTTGAAAAAAAAATTGAGGAATTTTTCTAAAACCATAAACACACTTCACTTCAGATCCACTTATATTCATGAATTCAACCTTTATTTTCTGATCAATAATATTCTTGAGTAGTGTGGAATTATTCTTTTTACCTTCCCTTTTTACTTTTTGTGTATATTTCCTCTTCAAAAATTCAAGTAGTGCACTTACACTCTTCAGTTTTTTCTACCATCTTCCTTGATGATTTTAAAATTTTTGTCCAAAATATCTTATAATAATTAAAGAAATATTTATCTTTCTATTTATTCTAATATTTTATCTACATGGAAAACTTTACATCTTCTAATTCTTGTTTTCTATTATCTACCAACTTCTCATGGCAAAGTAATATTATCATGTATTTTTGAAGAGTGTGTCATGTCTTCTTACATCTTTCACAAAATTTATTACCTTCTGGCATATTACCCTTACATGGTAAGTTATATTATAACTCATATTATTTATTATACATGTATTATACCCTTTAAATTTGTTTTTTCTTCTTCACATTGATTTAATTTTTTGGTTAATACTTCCTATATTAAATTTAATATTAAAGGATTACATAAAACTATCCATGAAGTTTATTTTATGTACATTAAATAAGAATCATTTATTTATAGTGACATCTGCCTTTACATTCTTCTTTTGTGTGTTCTTTTTTCTCAACTCTTGTTTTTTTCACCCCAAATAATACTTTCTATCAATCTTATATTCAATTTTATTTATCCTTTGTCGTATTTTTATATTAGGTTCAGTCAGGTTGTGCTTGTTAGAGGTGAAACATAAATCCTTATTTCTTGAAAAAGATTCATTAAACCTTTCCAAAAAGTCTTAATGATATTTTAATATATTCTAGGTAAATATATTTTAATTCTTCAATGGGGTTAGGTTGTACTTAGTTGAATTACTTATAACTTGAGTTCTACTATCCCTTGTGTGCAGTCATTCTCTATTATTTAGAAGATGTTGAGTTATGCCAATAATAAACTGCTTGGTGTCAAAACATTCCATATCACTAGTTATAACCAATCAAATATATTTTTCTATTATTGAGTGTAATATTAACTTGTGAAGGGTTATTATAATTTTAAGATATTAATATCTTCCTTCTGAACACCTTGAGGGGAACCCCTTTCATTAGATATTTCTTAAACATTTTCTGATGTGGTGGTTTCATCATCAAATTTCCTTACCTATTATAGTTCAAAATTAAAATCTTCCCAATTAAAGGCATTAAAACTAGTACTTACAAATTTATTAAAAAATTGTGTTACCCTTTCAGTGGTGTTATTAAAATATGGAACATTTGATTATATCATATGCTTCCTTCTACTAAGACTCTCTATATTAATTTCTATAGTGGATATTTTCTCATCATCACATGAAGATTTATCTTGATAAACTTCAATGATTCTCAATTTCAATACCTACTTAAGACCCATAAAATTTAAATTCTTCTTATAATACTTTATACACCACTCTTTATCTTCACATTAAAGTTCTATATTTAATATCTTTTTTCTTGAAACATGTTCAGATCTTTTAAGGAATGATCAAGTTTATTTAGAATATATTAATTTATCTTTGTTTGAATATAATTTAAGTTAAAAATTACTTTATGATTATCCTCTAGTGCATGGATATTTTCCATAACAACTCATGTTGCAATTTTTTTTTTCAAAAATACCCTCTATGAAACTTCTTCTATAAGTGTGAACTTTTTTTCATAGAGTGTCTTTGACTAATTACTAGATTCAATGATTTTTTTGAATGTTTAACATATATGAACCTTCTTTTCCAATTACTTCTCTAATTAATTTTTTTCTAACTCTAGTTGTGCATTTTAACCATATAGACCCTTGATTAATAAACATATATAAGAGAAAACATCACAAATATTATTCTTTAGGTAGCCTCTAACAACATTTTAGAGTTTATAAATAGATTTAACTGACTCAAAATCATAAAATATTATAAACTTATATTATAAGGGATTGATTTCGATACATTTTTCAATAAAACATACACTATTTATATCTTCTTATAGTGGTCGATCCTCCCGGTGATTATGAGATGTTAAAATCTATTTGTTTTGATGTTCCTTGTTCATCTAGTTCTTTAAGGTTTCGGAAAAAACCTCATTATAAAAGACACTAGTAATTAATTCATATTTTTCTTGATCATGTTACCATTCTCATTTTCCTCGATATGAATTACTGTATCTTCTAGAAATATGACCTTCTTGTAAATCATTGAAAATAACTGACAGAAAAATATCAAATTAAAAAAAAGTAAACCCGGTGAGCTCTATTACCACTTTTGAGTCCTAATGGACCATAATGTTACATAGAGAGGGGGTGAAATATTGGTGAATAAATTCTAATATTTAAGTAAAAAATAAATTTTTTCATACTTTAAGTTAGCCAATCCTTTGTTATCAGTTAGTATGTATGGATCATTAATATTCCCTTAACACTTACTCTGACATATAGTGAGGATAATGTAAGGGAGACATCATAAATAGATTTTTACAAGGTTTGGATCTAGTGTGGGAAATATACTCCTCAATAAATTTGGTTATTATTCCAGTACATATATTTTGAAAATTATCCTAAGTGTCACAACATTAAAATTTATTCTCCTTAACCCAAGAGGATTTATCAACCTAAACTTTGAAACCAAAATATTACACATGTGGTTAAGTTATTTCCTAAAAATATCATTTTACCTTGTGGTAGGAATGGTGGTATTGTTTATAGTTGAACCACCTTTCTTCAAGGGTTATCTATAAAATTTATCTTGGATAGATCTTAGACAACATATTGAGTCTATAGGAGTACCAACCAAAAGTTTCTTTTATAAAAAACATCTCAAATGTTTTGTAGGGTTTGATAGTCATAGATAGAAAAATGAATATTAAATTTTTATTTAGAAACCTTTTTCTAATTCTATATAATAAAATTTATTAGGTTTTTATCATTATAGATTAAGACATCAAATTATTTTTATACTTTTATATTAATGTTTTAATGAGGATGAAATTTTAGTTCATACTAAATCACACAAACTATTCAGAAATAGTTAAAATACAAATAAAATAATTGGTAATATACCTTTAATATTATGATTTTCATATTTGTAATATTGGTTCATTTCACAATCCCTGGTAGAAATAAAAAAAAAATTTTGGGACTGTACTCAATCATCTACATGAATTAAATCCTCAACATTATTTATATATCTATCCCTTTATGAAGATAAGTTTCTACAATGTAAATAAAGGTTTGAATTAAAAATAAATATATCAACCCTCACAATCACCTTTTAAATCCATTTCATATAAAATGCAGGTCAAAATACATGAAATAATGAAATAAATACACCATTAAATGTTATAAAATCTATAAAATAGTAATATATCAATAATCTTGAATTAACCATGTAATATAACCTGACCTACTAAATGACATAATGTTTCCCCTTATATGGTTAACATGAGTGGGAACTCATATGAAGATACATAATTCAATCATCAGAAAAAGTTAAATGATTTTTTATCAAATTGACCCACTATGAATACACAACATGGAATGTTACATGTATATATCATAAGGATTAATTAACTTTTTTTTATATTAGATTTACGAACATGTAATAATAATATTACTTATATGTGAACTATCATGTTTTGATATATATTGTATGTATTTTTTGAAAATAGTTAAATTGTCTATGATTTCATGTTATTATCATGTAATTAGTGATATTCTTCTTTAATGTATTCTTTTTCTTAGAAGGCGTGACTTAATTATATGAAGGAGATATTTTATGTCGATATAGAGCTAATTAAAGACAATATTTATAGTCATGAAAATATTTAGATGATTGGATTGATGAAATATATTTTTTTCATTTTGTTTTGTGTATTATATTTTTTTCAACATTATCATGGAGTGCAATGTTAATTTTAGGGATGATTAGTAGGCCTCAAGAAAAAAACTTTGCAAGTCATTTTTCATATATGTGGTCAATAAGAGCAATTTAAAAATGACATGCATTTTAAATTTAATAAAACAAACAAGGTGAATATTTCATTCAGATTAAGTTGACAGACATCAAAATATTCAGGTTAGATCACGAGTCAAGAATATATTTTTTATATTTTAATGTTCTTTAATTTCAAAGTAATATTTTTTTCTGTCAAACACAAACACACACACACAGATAGATATATATATATATTAAGTATCATGTGAATATATGTATAAATTAACATTTATTCGATAGTTATTATATATATAATATTTAATAGGAATTGTTTTTAATTTAAAAAAGTTGTTTTTAATCTTAATAAGCTATGTGGTAGTCCATGAAAATATTAAGAAATAACCTAGTCTCAGACACATATTATTATATTTTTTTTTTACATAAATATTCAAAAAACACTACCTAGAAATCTAGAGTCAAGATGTATTCAGGATATTATATATATATAAAAAATCAACATAATAATAAACCACAACATTAATATTTCAAAATAGATAGTGTTATCATTAATTCATTTGAACTTATATTACTACATAGTATACCCAGGGTACATACATATATAAAAGGGTTACTTATAATGTTGTGTAAGGGAATAAGTGTGATAATAAAGTATAACATATGATTTATGTAAAATAACATGATATCATAAAATTGGATGCTCATGAATAATAATAATGATCATGGAATAAATAGTATTATATAATAATATAATTTAATCATAATAATGATTATATAACATAAAATATGACATCATAAGAATAAGTTAAGGATCACTCCCAAGAAAACATAACATAGTGCATTGGGTTTATTGCTAGTGCATCATACATGGTATCTCATGGGATGAAAACATTAACCAAGACATTAGGTGATGTATAAATCTAGTCCCATCAATCATATCATAATTTTTATATGTATATGTGTTACACATAAGTAAAATAAATCATACATAAATTACAAGAATGTGGAAGCCTACGAGAAAAAAATTGGTTAAAAATCTTATCGTAAAGAAAAACCAAATGATATATCATCAAGAATTGAAATAAAATAATGGCTTAATAATTCTTTTAATTTTATAAATGATTAAATAATTATAGGTCATTAATATGGATTTCATGTGAATAAATTTTCATAACTTAGTAGTGGATAAGTTTGTATATATATAAAGCTCTTGAACAATGTTTTAAGAATGTGGTAAAGGACCTTTAAATGAAATAAGTGCATAGGGTTTTTTTATAAAAATAAAAATATAATTTAATACATTTCATTAAAATTTGAACATTTTAAAAATAATTTAATTTTGAAAATTTTAAAAGAGTGGGATATACAAAGAGACAAGAAATTGAAAAGTTCTCATTAAATGTGTTTTATTTAAATATGGGGTTGAGAAGGGAACATACAATAATTTCATATCCCCAGAAATAAAAGGGAAAATAAACTAGGAATACATTTCATGAAATTATATATAGAATATAAAATAATAAAATTTCAATAATTGACAAAAAAATTAAGTAAAGAGAGAGAAAGCCGGACAGAAAAGAAAAGAGGGTGGTTTAGGAGTTACCTCACCACGGCTTCTGAATCACTTCGTACATATAAATAACCTCATAAATAATAAAATTATGTTTATTAAATACTATATATAAAACAATAAAATTAATATTTTATTTTTTTAATTCTATTTATTATTAAATGCATTTCATTAATTATATATTTTTGTCGGATCATCCATTTGGGGTTTTCATTGAACTTCTCCAAAACTAATTCAATAAATTCATCATGGTCAAAGGTTTTGTAAAATTGTTCCATGGTATCCATAGTAGTATATATATTATTTAAAATTTTATTAGAGAAAAATTTATACAATTCAATATTTTATCATAAATAGATTCAGATTTTGAGAAGTGTGTCTATATACACAATTTAGACTGTTAATATTACCATGATAATTTGTTGTAAATATCATTTGTATCATGATGAATAAATCTTTCATAAATATTAATAATTTCAGTAATATTATATTTATTTGTTAAATCCATGTTTTAGACTATACATGTAATGTTATTATACATTTTTATAAAATCATCCATGATGGTGGTTAAAACCGGTCATGATTGGATGAGTTTTGTAAACAACTATAAAAATGAATTGTATGAATTATCTGATGACATAATTCATAATAAAATAAAATTATATAATTAATTATATGTTTAAATTAATTTTTATGATAATTATAGAGATAATATGGTAGGTATAATGAAAATAAACTAAAAGGTGTAAGAAATTGAAATGTTCCTTTATCACTTTGACATGGTCCTTTACACTACACCTTAATCCATTTTAGATTTTCCTTTTGTTGAGAAAAAAACTTATAGGATGTTTATAAGATATTTAAGTAGGTATTTAAATATATTTTTGGAAGTAAAGGTACTTTAACGGTGAATATAAAGGGATAGAAGAAGGTGGTATTTATACAAGGATGAGAAGGGTAATTTAGAAAAAAATATTTTATATTCAAAAAGTGCTCCATCAGATGATTTAACAGATTGGGGATTATGAATAAATAATAAAGGGAATAAAAAATATTTATATAACTTCTATAAAGAGAAAAAATTCAATGATACAAATTATTACAAAATATGGTACTCATTCCCTCGTTATATGTTAGTTCACAATTCAATTCTGTTTTTTTATTATTTTTCTAAAAATTAAATAATTCACCCTAACCGAATTTAGATATGTTGATCACAAGAATTAAGTTTATTTTATGAAATCAATTTTCTATGTATTAAAAATTTATTTTTTAAATGATATCTTTATTTATTAAAAAAATAAAAATTTTATGACATAGTTAAAATTTTCACCTTTAGAAAAATTAATTATAATCTCATAAAATTATATTATTATTTATATAAAAATATGAAATATTATAGAAAGATAATTTATGAAAATAAAAATTTATTTAAAATATTAAAATTTTCAAATAAATTAATTTAATTAAAATATGATATATATATTTCACAAAAATAAAATTATGGTTTAATTGTTTAAAATATTTATTTTCTCAATTATAGTACTTATTAAATTTCATTTAGATATTAATTAATTATATTTTTATTTCAAAATAATGGTAAATATTTTTTTACTAATCAAATAGTTTGGTTACTATTCTAATAGTCAGGTTACTATTACTAATTGTTAGGATACCATTTTTAATAATTGTGTTACTATTCTAATGCTTGTATATGTTTTATACATTATATCAAAACCTATTATTTCATTAATTCACATAAATTTCTCTCAAGGTTATATTTTCTATTTATAAGAATTTCGATTACTTTACTAATGTTTTGTTTCACATTCATAGTGTTTTTTATATCTATGATTATTCTAGGATACCAAAGTGATCCAAATTTTCCTATTCTAGTTATTTTTTGTTTTTACCATTGTCTTATTATCTACATTATTGAGTATATTTATCCTATAAATCTTGTATTAAAAATTAATTTAATAAAGTATTATTGTTTCATAATATATGGTGCATTTGTTTTATCCTATACAACATTAATATATGACACATGATTATTCAAAATAATGATTCTATATATTAGACTTTGGGTCATTTCATTCTTCCCTATTTTGAAATTTCATCCTCAAAATTTCATTTCACACACTAAGATGAAAATTAGTGAAAGTATGTTTCATTTCTTACTTAGGTCCCCATTTATCCTATTTGTACTTATTATTTCTCCATGGTACTTTGACAAAGTGAGTTTTATTATAGTGTAGAACATTCTCTCTATATTCCATGATATTAATTGGTTTATCTTAATAAGAGATATCTTTCTATAATTTTACCAACCATTTATTTAGTACATATGAGATATTTAGTATGAACTTCATTAACATAGATATGTAGAACACATCATGCACTCAAGATAGGATTAGTGGGAGTATTATTTGATAGGACGCAACTCTAATGTGGGCAAGAATATCAAAGGGTCTAATAGATATGGGACTTATATTTCACTTATTCCAAAACATTAGGGATATATTAAATTGGGATTTGTGACGAAACACATTATATTCATCTTCAAAATCTAGGTCCCATTGATGATTTATAGTGTATATATTCTATTGAATATGCGCTACCCTTATGTGTTTTTGAATAGATTTAACCTTCACAACCATTTCTTCAACCAGTTTAGGTCCCAATAACTTACATTTTCTAACATCATCCAAACATGTTGTAGTTCTACATTTATTATCATAGAGGTATTCAAAATTATCCATCTTAATTCTCTTTTATAATATGTTATTATATTAGAACTATAACAAAAAAAGTTTTGGATCCCAGTATTATTTCGAGTCCATAGATTCAGTACCGATAATGAATTATATACTTTTAATAGTCCTTATGGATTTAATATATATTTTAGGATGATATTTTGTATTTAATATCTGCTCTATATAGAAGGCATGTTTAAGGATTTTCCAAAACATTAAAGTGAACCTTGGATCTTGATTAGATACAATTTATAGTGGTGGTTTATGTATTCTCGCAACATCTATGATGTATTACATTACAATTTGATAAAGTGATAATTCATATCAAATAGATATAATGAGATTAATCATTATACTATGATATACTATAACCCATATATAATTATTTCATTTCAATGTCTTTGGAAGACCTATAACAAAATCCATAGTGATTTTACCTCATTGGAATAAAGGTATTGGTAATTGTTGAATCATTTCCTTATACTTTTTCCTTTATTACTTAACTTATTTTCATACCATGAAATATTATATAGGTTTATAAATATTCATCTTCATATTCTATTACTCAAGGTGATCTTGAAAATCTATATATATATTTGATCTCCCATGGTAGATGAAGAATTTTGAGAATTGAGCATCATCTAATATCTCTTTCTTTATCTCTGGAACTAATGCATTGTTGAGAAATCATTTGGAAAATAATGTATGTTTCCCTTACTTTATAATTGAAAAGTTTATCCTTTATATATTTTGGATCCCTCTCAATACTCATCATGTATAATGTCTTAGTATATTTTCTATATAGGTTATATTCCTATTTATTCACCTTCCCATGATTTTGAGGGATTGAGTAGTCATATTCATTGATTAGATCTAGCCACATTCATTGGTGTGTGTATAGAATATTATATATGAATATACACTTAATGTTTATAATATATATATATATATATATATATATATATTTCACACTTATCTCCATAAACAAAATAACTTTCAACATTTAATGTGAATATTACTATAACCAACTCGAGATAATGTGTTGGGTAATTTTTCTCGTGGACCATCAACCACCTTGAAGCATTGGATATTACTTTATCATGTTTCAAGAGTACAAAACCCAAGACCTTATTTGATGAGTCATTTTATATAAAAAATAATTCCATTTTTATGGTAGTGTGAGTAAAAGTATATTTGTTTTCCTCTTCTTCAACTTTTGATTATGCTCTTTGAATTTATCAGTTGACAAACAATTTAGTCCCTTCCGAGCTAACTTTGTTGGTGGTTTTGATTACCTTTAAAAGTTCCTAAAAAATTATTAATAGTACCCATATAATTCAAGGAAAACATGGATCTCTTTCATAGATTTTGTTTTTGGTCATTCCTCAATCAGAAGTTTATTTTATGAATCAAAAATATCCCCTTAATTATGATAACAATAACTAAAAATGTTACTTACTCCATCTAAAAGTCATAATTACTTTAATTTTGATATAAATTCTAATTTCATGAATTTTTGAGCATATATCTCAAATGAACCTAATATTACCCATTTCATATAAATTATATCATAATATCATCTTTAAAAACAACCATGACTTTTTCAAGTTAATTTATGAAGACTCTATTCAACTAGCCCATGAAAATTGTTAGAGTATTTATGATTCAGAATGGAATCACTATGAAATAAATGTTTTTAATACTAAAAAAAGATAGTCATGGGAATATCATAAATTCTAACCTTTAATTGATAATATCAGGACTGAAGATACACCATAGAGAAGTAATGAAACACATGAAACTGATCAAACAAATCATCAATCCAAGGGATGTGATACTTTCTATTCATGAATTCATTGGTAAATTCATTTATAGAAATTCCATCAAGTTATTGATATATTTAAATACATATCATTGTTCTTCCAATTAGATAAACATACTCATGATCCTGTAAAAAAATATATGAATGATAATCAGAAAAAAAACTTTCAGATATAATATAACAATAATAACCATAATTTATAAAATAAAACCAATTTGGATATTTTTACATAAAATCACTTTAAACCAGTTGTGTTTAAATTTTTTTCTCAAATAAATGGAATTTACCCAACATATATATTTAAAAAATTTACATTAATAAAAATTATATATTTTTTATGTTTATGTAACTGTAAAATTTCATAATTTTATATGGTGAACCATTATTAATATTTAAAACAATCATCCCATATAGAGAATTATAACACCCCCATTAAACTTTCATATTTGAGACATAGATTAGTTTTGAGTTCCTATGTTATAAGACCTATCTAGAGGTAGAATGATGAATTTACCTATAAATACAACCTTAAAAATATTTTTTGATGGTTCCTTTGAACCTAGAGTTTAGTGTTTAACCATAGGCTAAGCTAACACAAAATTATGTTCACTAAAAATCATTAATAATAACATATTAAATAAAAACTAATTTTTTTCCCATACACATTTATCTATGTGAAAATAATTATATGCGCTAAATATATTCTCATATGGTAAAACCGAGATAATGGTTGAGTCTGAAATAAGGGTTTTACCCTAGCGGTCACATTACATTAATTCACATTGGAGTTACTAATGGTTGGACATAAAAGATGAATTAAATAATTAAATTGGTATTGGAAAAATTAAAACCTTATATATAGTATAATTCCCCACTTAATCATCATATTCCCCGAATCTTAGGAGGAGCCACATGAATGCTATGATTTGAGTGTTTTGGTGAGGGAGAGTAATATATAGAAATAAAGATCCCAATGATTTAATAATAGAAGTTTATCAAGATAATAAATGATGATGAATGTGAATGAATGATTCATCCATGATAAATACATATTGATTTAGGTCTTCATGATTTTATCATTGTCTATTATTCATGTAATTCCCATTGAAAATATTTATAAGAATTTGATTCTGCTTCCTTTGTGTATTTAATGTTTGGGTTTATAGTTAAATTGTCCATTCTTTATGACTTCTTCATTAATTTAGTAATATAGACATATGTTTTTAATGTTCTTTATTCACCCATAATTCACCCCCTCTCTATGATTCTTTATGGAACATTTGGTCTCACAACTGGTATCGAATTTGACCAAGTTCATTTTTTTTGGATTTACTAGTTTTTTTCCATTATTTTTAATTATTCAAAACAATTTCTTATTTATAGAAGATATAGATATTAATCTAGATTAATATACATGATCAAGTGAAATATAAAGTTATTCATAGTATTGGATACAAGGAGTTTTTTTCCAAAACAATAACTATCTGGATAAGAAAATAAGCTAAAAATAAATATATTTTAACTTCTCATAATCATTTGAATGAGGATCCAACACTTTTTAAAGATAAAATGAGTAGATTTTTTTACTAAAAAATCTATCAGAATAAATCCCCTATAAGATGAGAGTATGATCTTTGATGAGTTTGAGTGAGTTGAATCTATTTATAAACTCCACCATGTTGTCAAAGGATATATGAAGAATTTTCTTTATGAAGTTGTATCTTATAAATTTTTATTCATCAAGGGTATATATGAAGAAAATTCACAACTAGAGTTAGAAACCAATGAATTGGATAAATAATTTGAAAAGAAGGTACATATATGTGAAAACATAAAAAAAACCCATCGAGGATGGGAGTTAATCAATGAAACTCTATGAAGTAAAGTTTAATCTTAAATAATAAGTTTTATAGTGTCATTTTTGTGAATTTTTTTATTAACAAGAGTTTTTAGGGAAAAGATCCATGCACTATAGAAAACTCATAAAGTAATTTTTTACATTAATAATATTCAAATGGAAATAAATGATTTTTTTTAAAGGAACATGATCATTCCTTGAAACATATTTATATGTTTCATTAAAAAAATTTAAAATATAAAACATTCATTTGAATATAAATAGTGGTGTATTAAAATTAGAAGAAAAATTTCAATTTTATGTGTCTTAAGTAGGCAATCAAATGGAGAATCATGGAAGTTACTCTAGATAGATTTTCATATAATGATGAGAAAATAGCCACAATAGAAATTACTATAGAGGTTATTAGTAGAAGGAATCATATGAAACAATCAGAAGTTCCATTTATGAATAAAAAAATTAAAAGGGTAACACTATGTTTTGATAAATTTGTTTGTTGCATTTGAATACCTTTAATACTGTAGATTTTAATTTTAAACCAAAATGGTTAAGGAAATATGATGATAAACCCACCACATCTGAAAATGTTAAAGAAATAAGTAATGAAAGAGGTTCCCCTTAAGGTGTTCATAAGGAAGATATTAATATATTGAAATTTTAATAACCCGTGACTAGTCAATATTACACTGAATAATAAAAAAATAGATTTTATTGGTTACAACTAGTTTTGTGGAACGTTTTGAAACCAAGAAGTTGATTGTTGTCACAAATCAACAAAAAATAAACAATAGAGAATTCCTACACAAAGGGATAGAATAAATAAAGTTATAAGGAGTCCAACTAAGTATAACCAACCCCCATATAAAGAATTAAAATCTATGTAAATAGAATACATTCTAATATATTGAAGAATTTTGTGAAAGGTGGAATGAATGTGTTTATAGAAATAAGTATTGATGGTTCACCAGATTGAAACTAATAGAATAAGACAAAAAAAGATAAATACAAGTAAATATTAGATAAATAAAAAGTATTATTTGGGGTGAAAAAATGGAAGTTACCAAAAAGAACCCCTAAAAGAAGAATGTAAAGGTAGATGTCACACTAAAGAAATGATTCTTATTATATGTAAATAAAAGAAAATTCTGGGATAGTTTTCAGAAATCCATGAATATTAAATTTAATTGAGACATTAACAACCAACAAAGTGTATAAATATTATAAAAGAAAAAGGACATTGGGATGGTAGAAGACATTTATAATGTAGAAGATGAGTCATAATAGAAGTTACCATGGAAGAGTAACTTAATATAAGGTAAGAAATTATGTGTAATATTTAAGAATCCATGCCACACTATTGAACAATGTATGAGAATATTACTCAACTAAGAGAAGTTTATAAAAAAGATGAAATAATAATATGTAGATACAAAGTTTTCCAAATCAAAAAAAATATTATTAGAAACATAAAGATAATATTTTTTGATGGTTTATAAGATATTTTGTAAAAAAAATTTATAATGATAAAGGAACATGGAAGGAAAAGAAAAGAAGTGTGTAAGCATATTTCTAGAATTTGTGAAGAGGAAATCTACACCCAAAGTAAAAAGTGAAGGTAAAAAACTAATTATATGCTACTCAAGAATATTATTGATCATAAAATCAAGGTTAAAAGCATGAAGATATGTGCATCTGAAGTGAAGGTTAATTCTGGTTTGAGAAAGACTCCTTAACACTGTTTCTCTTACATATGGGAAATGAAAAACAAACTTTTTCCCACATGTGTTCTAATTATATTGAACAGATATACGAATTAAAGTTCATGAAATCATGGGGGATACCAAGATTAAAGTATTCTATATAAATATTAAAAAATATAATATATTATAAATAATGAAAATGTTGTTCAACAACATTATCCCTGATTGGTATCAACTATGATGGAGATAGAAAATACAGTTACCCACTTTAAAGGGAGTGAAGTTGAAGCTGGTAGCTCTAGTGAATTTATATTCTTGTTGTATTAAAATGTACAAGTATTTTAAATTTTATTTTTTAATAATTATAATGTATTATGAAAATATCAGAATTTTAAAGTGAATTAAATCGAATAATTAAACATCCAAAATCCAATAACCAAGGATCAAAGTCCTTAGATAATTAAGTTCTAGTGGATTGAAGAATTAAAGTACCCAAAGTAAGATAATTGAGTTGTTATTGTTGATTATGATGATGAAGTTCCATTTTTTTGGAATTATAGAGAATAATTTTGACATCATAAATATGGTACAATGTTTATACTCTCCCATCCCCATTGGAAAAAAACTGTTTAAATAAAAAACAAGAAAATTTATCTTTAATGAAAAATTATTAATTATCTTGAAATGGGGGAGAAACCATTCAATTTTTGGTTGAGTATTTTTAATCTATTTTTGGAGATGGATGTTGAAGATTCATTGAAAAAATATTGAAATTATCACAAAAGTAGAGTTTTAAAAGACCAGAATCATGTGACTATTTTATAGACAACTTTAGTGTCCAAGTTAATCCCTCTTATATTCTACAAAGAGCATAGATATTATAGACATAGAGATTGTTGATTTTTGGATCATTTATTTAAGATAATTGATGAGATATTTCTCTGAAGGAATTTAATAATTAATTTTCATTAAATATTTGAAAATGGGAGAAAATAAAAAATAGGGATTCAAATGTTGATGAACTAAGTGGAGAGAAATTTTTTGAACCTCCCTCACTTAAAATTATCAATCGAAGGATATAGAATAATATTTTAATTTATTATCAATAAGGGGGATACATATCCTCACTTTGGTATTAAATGGGTATTAATAATAAATCCAAAGGGAAAGATTGAATAACCCATTATATGATGATAATGATGTATTAATAAAATAATTTATTTGTTTTGAATGATTACTATCAATTATTGTGAAGGATACTTAGAGTCAATAGATACCAAGGAGGTGATGTTTCTGGGGGGTGTTTTGGAAGTGATTTCACCATTATTTTTTTACATTGGATAGTGGAAATATCATATGTAGTAACACTATAGATATTGGATTTACTTCAAAAAGTTGACCGTGAAGGAATACCAGATGATAGGAGGAACTCAAGTAAAAAATATTAATGAAAAAAGTGAAGTTGTTATTGTTTATAGATGAAGGAAGATTTCATGTAGAAAATTATATCAAGTATAATACCCACATCTATGATGATTTTTGATCTATTAATTATGGTAAAAACAAGTACTAAATTTTCTGAAAATTATTATATGCAATAGTTATTTTGTGGAGATTGAAGAGGCAATAAAATTAGAGACTAAAGAGACACCATTTAAATGATGTAGTTGAAACAGATTGACATTGAAGATCCAAGTTTCATTTTTAAAAAATAATTTGAGCATAATTTACATAATATACTTTTGGATAATGAATAATCTAGGATTTTTGGAGGGAAAACATACTAATGTGTTGGAAAGATCCCCGAAATTGATCCCCAAATAATCTAAGGTGAAATTCACCTTATGAAGGGAGTATTTAACAAATAACTTGAAGTGGAATAATTTGACGTGTAGTCCAAGTTATACCTATGTAAAAATTTCACTAAAATATATTCTATAAGGGATAAATTTCGAAGGTCTATGATGGGGGAAACTAAAAATTACATTGATAAACTAGAGATGATTTAAATTATTAGATGTTGAAGTCAGTCAATGTGGTACAATTTGATAAATTAAATAAAATTGACCTTTTCAAAGAAAAACTATCATTCAAGAGGTTTTAATCAAATAAACTCATCTATGATATGTTCAAAAGAGGAAGAATATATAGTTAGATCACTATTGGATGAGATGTCTAAGAAGAGTTAAATGAAATGGTCGATAAAAATATGGAAGGACAACCCTGAGTGTTGATTGAATCAAATCCACTAGTAGTTAATATAAATAATTATGATCATAAACATTGGAAGATGTAAATAACATTTATTATAGAAAATTAAATTACCAGTGATTTTTCCAATGTATTACATTTTGTGAGAGATGATAAAGTCCATATATATGGAAAAGGTGAGACGTTTTCGATATTAGAGGTTGGGTTAATCATAAGATATGGAGATTAGTAAATGATATAATTGGTAGTGTATATGGAAATCCAAATATAAAATAATATATTAGAGTAATTAATTTTGAACATTTGAAGCTCAGTTGAAAAGTAAGAGTTTAAAGAAGAGGGCTACAAGAGGTTGAGTGGTGTAGATAAAAAGGTAGGACTAGAATATGTTGAGTTGTGTATGGAAAATTTGTCTCACCAGAAGATAGAGAGTGAGTTCACATAAATATTTTAAAGTTACACAAATTGAGATGATTATTATCAAGATAAATAAATTTATGATATTCATGAAGGGATATTTGTGATTCAAGATAAGATTTTAAGATGATTTTAAATGATATTTAATGCCTGATTTTGTCAACATTTGAATAGACTAATTGATTTTAGAATATAAATGTAAATAATTCATTGTGGAATGAAATATTTACTTTGATTATGAATATTTAATATCACTAAACTTATTAGGTAAGGTTATGTTAATACTATATGCCCTGATCATTTTGAACAATGTAAGATTACTGAGGTTTGAAAATAAAAAAGTAGTGAGAGGTAATTTTTGAGCTATATTCATTGAAAGATAATAAGGGTATATGTTTCGAGGTGAAATAAATTTCATGTTAAGTATAAAAAGATTAAATTAACTGGATTTAAGCGACAATAAGTTAATATCTAGACTGACATCAAGATAAAACCAATATTATAATTGTATGTTGAAGTTTAATAAACTATGGTTACTAAATTATGTTTACCTGAAGATAATAAAATTCAAACTTGAATTTCATTCAAGGATATATTCAAGAGGTAGTAAAAAATATATCCATGTGGATGTTAGGGTATAAACCTTGAGGACTTGAGGTTTCAGTAAAACAAATTCCAGAACTCATACTAAGTGGTAGAAGGATAATTTTTGGAGGTTGCTTAACCACATATATAAAATTGTGGTTCTGGAGTTCAATATGATCCGTAATCATGGAATAAAAATAACATATTTTCTTATATTAACACTTATGATGATTGTCAAAATATACATGTAAAGATAATTATCAAACATAATAGGGCTTATGGTTCTCACATTGGGGCCACACCATATAAAAATCCTTATGTTCCATTTCCATTACATTGTCAACATTTCAAGTGGGCGTAAGTGTTGAGGGAGAATTAAATATCCATACATAATTTCTGATAATATAGGTTCTATCAATTTAATGAATAAACAGTTTAATTTTAATTTAATCAGTTACAGATGGTCATCCTTGATTTACTTCCCTCTCAGGCTGACTGCTCGGTCCATTTGGACTCACAGAAGTCATCATATCAACAAGTATGATATCATAACTCAATTAAAATAATAAATATTCAATTACTCATAAAAAATGAATATAAATATTCATCAAAACATGTTAAAAGATAATTATAGGTTCTATATATTATATTATTTTATCTACAAGGGTTTTGTTTTCATACCATTAATATTAATGACAACATCATTCATCAATAATAAAATCTTTTATGTGTATCGCATGTAATGAATATAGACGTTACACTTGTAAAATTAGATCAAATATGATATTAACATGATAAGTTTTAGTATAAGGTCTAATATAATAAATGAAAATATCTCGAATCAGTTATATATTGATTGATTCAAATAATGATATTGAAAAAATTATATAAAATCCCAATTTGTTTTGACATGAATTTATTGACATGGAATAATAAACTCTTTAAAACTTATAATTTAACACACACATATCTAATTTAACTATATATAATGAGAAATAATAATTTAAATGATGTTAAGATATATTCCAATCATCCAATAAAATATAAAATCTAGTTAATTTTCTATTGGTGATTATTAGTTATTCTATATTTTCCTTTATAAATCCTGAACATTCACCTTCACTTTTTGTATAAAAAATTCTAACTTTTCTAATGTATAAAAAAATGATTAAAATCCCAATTGATAACATAATACTACATGGTTATTGGGACTCACCAATGTAATTTGGTGTATTTATCTTGAACTCACCCTAAAAAATTCTTGGTATAATACTTGCATAAAAGTTTTCTAATTATATCTTTATTGGAAATTAATGTTAACTGTTAAGGGTTTAAATTAGATGCTTATTGAATTTTATATCTTAAATGAAATAAAACAAAAATACCCTTATTAATTATATTAATTTAAATATATATTTTTAATAAAAAATGTTTAAATTATTATCAATATATAATAATTGTATAAATTTAAATTACAACTAAAAATATGTACCCCGAAGTCATTGGTAAATTCATTTAGATATCTTCCATCATGTTTTTGATAAATGTGAATCCAAATCACTATTCTTCCAATTAGATGACCTAAATACCAATCCTATAAAAAAATATGAATTATAATTACAATAAATCATCCGATATAATATAAAAGAAATAATCATAATGAATAAAATACAACCAATTTGGACATTTTTATTTTAAAGCACTTTGAACAAGTTTTGTACAAAATTATTTATCTTCTTTACTAAAATGAATTTAACCTACATTTATTTAAAAAAATATACTAAGAAAACTATAATTTTTTTATATTTATGTCACTATAAAATTTTATAATTTCTTATATGGTGCACCATTGTTAACATTTAACACAATCATCCATTGTAATGACTTGTAACTACCCCTAAAATTTTCCCAATTGAGACATAACATGGTTTTGAGTTCCCAAGTTCTAATACCTATCCTGGTGTAGAATGAAAAATTTACCCAACAGGAAAACCTTAAAAATATTTTTTGATGGTTCCTTCAAACTTAGAGTGTAGTGTTTAACCATGGGCTAAGACAACAAAGAATTATGTTCCTTGAAAAGTGATGATAATAATATATTAAATAATAATATATTATTTTTATACCGAAAACATTTATTTGTGTGGAGATAATTATATTCCCTAAATATAGTTTCATTTTTTAAAACACATATCATGGTTGAGTCCTAAATAATGGCCTTACTCTAGCGGTGACATAACATTCATTCACATCAGAGTTCCTACTGGTTGGAAAACATTGATGGATTGAATAATTAAATTATTTATGGGAAAATTAAAACCTTAGAGATAGTATAATTCATAATTTAATCATCATATTCTCATAATACTTTTTGGAGCCGTAATAATCTTAGGTTTTGAGTGTGTTAGTGAGGGAGAGTAATATGGAGAAAAAGAGAACCCGAGGATTGAAGAATATAACTTTATCAAGATTATCATTTATGATGAGTGTGAATGAATTATTCATCCATGATAAATACATATTGTGGTAGGTCTTAATGATTTTATCATTCTCTATTATTCATTGAATTTCCATTTAAAACATTTCTAATAATTTGATTCCTCTTCGATTGCGGATTTTATGTTTAAGTTTATAATTAAATCTTCAATTATTTGTGATTTATTCATTGATTCAGTAATATAAACATCCCATTTTATGTTATTTATAGTGAATCTTATCTTTTATTATTATTATAATGTTTTCAAGAAACCATAACATTTTTATTTATGGTATAGATTATTGATATTGAATCGATTGAGGACTGAGGTTCGTGGTCAATCAAGACAGTCATATTATCCATCCTTCTATTTTCCCCTATCTTCTATCTATATCTCTCTATCCCCCTCTATAATTATACTCTTTATTGTATATTTTCTATCATGTATGGATCAAAGGATACTGGATATAATTGTGGATAGAGATAGTAAAGTGTGGAGGTGGTGCTATGTGTGTGGGTTGGTGATGATAGCACTAAGTGAGAGTGGTGATGGTTGTATCTCTCTGCAAGTGGAGGTAGAGGTGGTGCTCGATTTGAGATGACTGGGAATATTAGTGGATGAAATGATAGTTATCCATTCATGGGTGGCATAGTAGTAGGAAAGTAACAATGGATGGATTCAATAAAAACAATGTGGATGGAGTGATATTATAGTGGTGGTGGTCACGAAACCATGTGTGCAATGTGAGTTATAGGGGTGGGTTCACTGTTGTCCCTAGTTCCCAAGAATTTGATCACCATGAGATAATATGATTCCCTAGACACCATGTTATAGATTGAGGAGAGATCGGATAATACCTCTCATTGCTCAGGTATTTTGAGATCTATCATCATTGGCCTAGGCCCGTGGGTCCTAATGTGAGTTGGGTCGGGCTAGTGGTCAGACATAGTTGGGTCCCACAGAACTCATCCAAGGAGGGGTGTGTGGAATGAATGAAACCATCCCAAATGGACTGAATGAATTTTTTTATTTTATTATGGATAATACCCCTTTTAAGGGTTGAAGGGGAACCCTTACATTGCCTGTAAGACCAAGGCACAATGCCCGAAACGACCCGAAGGCCAATACATGACCAGGGCTAGAGGCATACTATGCCCATTACATGACCCATAGGACCAACCCCATAGAACTGCCCCTCCCTAGATTTGACATCATTGATTTCCTACCTCCAAACCTTTCAATGCTGATCGACCAACATGGCCCCATACAAAGCTGCACGGTGCCTAGTCCCAATGGAAGTTTCCATACACTCTCATTCTTCCAATCTAGTTAGCTCTTCTTCTGGTGGCTGCTACTCTTTGCTCTGATCCTATTTTGGGGACTTCTCTATGTGAACTGGGATTCTCGATGGTCTCTATGGCCCAAAGGCCCTGTTTCCTGAAGGCCTTTGATGACCCAATGTCCCTGAGACTAGTAGGCCCCAACCGGTGGCCCGAAGGCTCAAATTCGATGAATAGTTCCGACAACTATAGTACCGAACATTGCCTACAAGAATGCTACTATAGTACCTACTACATTTCCTACCAAAGTACCATAAATTTCACTATATTTGAGGATTTATGCACTCAGTTGGGTATGTCCAACCCTTCCTAGAATCTCATGCTACATGTCTAAAGATCTCCACATGGCCACTACCTCTTCATGGGGGTGTTCCAGAATCTATTACACTAGGTGTCTGGTTTGGACTAAAATATAACATATCATGAGTATTTTTCAAATTAGATCACATTGGCATATTATTTTTATCAACTTGAGTCCATTTTAATAGTGATATTGCTATATTTTGAATTTATCTCAGTAGATCTAATGACGGGATTCGAGCAGGAGGTTCAGAGCATTCTCATCCTAAAGGTAGGGGTGGTATTCTCTCTCTACATACTTGGGGTTATATATACTATATCTACATGCCATTTTATATAAATTATTGGTATCCTTACTATATACTTGGGTCATGATATTCTTTATATCATTAAAATTAAAGGTTTTATATTCTCTCCTGGTATACTTAGGGTCTTGTATGATCCTCTATCTATGGGATGGTTTATAGGTAGGGTCAGTTATTCCCATCCCAAGCTCAGTGTATGAGGTCCTCTATCTATAGAGTTAGTATTCATCTAATCTAAATTGATATAATGGGGTGGGATCCTATAATTTATTCAATACTCCCACTACTTTCCTAGGTAGTTATATCCCACACCATAGAATATTTTCAGGTCTACTTTTATGAAAACTAAGAAAATAATACATAATGTATGTAGATAAGAAAAGATAATCTAATTCTTCTCAATGACTCCTTAATTATTCAATCTTAGTTCACCTTACTTCAAATGATTTCTTGGGGACATAAATCAATAAGAAATGGTGAACATAAGGCCAATTAAAACAATAAAAAACGAAAATGAAATATAAGGGATCATTATAGATAAAACATGAGGACTAACCTAATATAGTCATTGTGACTATATGAGATATAACATAGAAATGTGGAAACAATATAAAAATGAAACATTTATAAGAATATCCCCATTTTTTCACCAAGGGGTTGTAAAACATATTACCATGGTAATTCTAAAAGGTTTCATGAAACATTACCAAGATGTGTGTCCAAGGTACTATAAAATGTTAAATTTAATGATTAATTCATTACCAAATGATTTATAGAGCTATTAGGGAACACCATTCATATTCTTAACATTTTGTTTTTCACATAGATCATATATCATATGAAATTATTTCATCAATTTTAACCCACTAGTTGGGATTTTTTTTCATAGATGGAATTACCAAATAAATGAAATAATGTTATCTGTATATATGAATACCCTTGAATGAAAGTAGTTTTTGGTATTCACAACATAAATGTATGTAATTGAAAATCAAAGAATTTTTTCAACAGAAAAATGGGTATAAATCACCAATTTTGATAGGAGATTAATGAGAGAGAATGGTATTATATCATCAATATAGAATCATTTTAAAATAAATGAATTATTTCAAGAATAGGTTAACATAATCATTTTAAAATAGAATGTATTATTATAGAGGAGGTACATAAAAACTCTTCCATTTCTTACACATTAACACATTATTTATTACATAAAAACACACTTAATTCAACCTGAAATATCAAGAAGCTAGTGCATTTTGGAATTAGGTACATTACATTACAACTTAAAATATGGAATAAAATATAATCATTTAAAACTTCTTTAGAATGGGCACACTTGAAATCATTTGGGATTATGGGACGAAATACATAAGAAATACGTGATTTATAAATCCTAGTAAGGGAATAAAAATGTCATAAGGTAAAACATGTTTTAAAATAGGTATATAAAGGGGAATAAAAATAGTATGAAACATAAATAAAAATGATAATACATGATGTAGAATGATAACATAAAGGAAACATGGTAAATTTGGATACAATATAAAACACTACATCATAGGTCAAGGCTAACTACTAAGACATCATGATGGAATAATTATGTCACAAACCAACTCGGGTCGACCCTGAAATGGTCACCTGAGCTAATCCATGGAGAGGGCCAAAAGGAATTACTTATCCCCATAGGCTATCTACTAGTGTCAGGAATCAATAGAGTATAATAGGGAATGATTTCAACCAGAAAAAATAGAGTAACATGCAGCGAAAAGAACCAAACATCCCATTATATAAATAAATATGAGCTTAACATCTTTTATACAAAATATGCAAATTTATAAAAAAATACACAAAAAAACCAACTACACAAGAAGACAACAGTATCTCTATGTGACCTTGCTGGTCACTCTACAACATCACGATCACTCATCCAGCAAGGAGACTAGAACTCAAGATGAAACCTGAAATAGGGCTAAAAACATAAATGAACTACATGTGTTATTATTAAAAATTAGTATTAAATACTGATAATCAATTCCCCATTCACATCCTTTAAAATAAAAGAAAAATAAATATCAATTTTTAACTAAAATATATTAAAGTATAATTTTATACACATTTTACTTAAAAACAAAGTAAAACTCATTTCCCTGACTAATTTGCAAAACCAGTTCCATTTTATTAGTGAGTCGTTAGCATTTTTAAGGGGAAATTGATGTTTATATTTTTCTGCTTGCACAAAGATGGTAAAAAACTTTACTTGAAAACAATTTCCATAAACCTTATTAATGAAACACATCACTTTCCAAGGACAACATTCCACAAGAAGGCACTATAGTAAAATCACAATAAGGGGAATGAAACTAATTATAATTGTATCACGTTCATCATTGCAAGACACCAAGAGATAATATACATAGGTGAGCCCAAGAGATCAAGAATCATACAAAAAACAATAATACATAAAACCCCATATATGTTTTCATACCACACATTATGAAATCAAAATTCTCAATATTCTCACCTAACTTTTCTTAGGATAGACCAATGGAATATTTTTTAGTAATAAACCCAATACATACACCTATTTTGGGACACTGGTTAGTACCATGACCTACATGTACAACAATCATTCTTATAAATAATTTGGTTGAGACAATTTATGCCATGTGAGAATCCAATCACAATATATATATATATATATATATATAATAATTCACAACATGCATCACCTCGAGTCACTTCAAGGACTAATATCATTCCACATAACAAACAGAAAAAAAAGAGTCCAACACGAGGAGCTCTAATAATGGGTCACAAGTATTCCATAACAATGAAATCCCTTACATTATGTACACATACAGTTCATGAGAAAATATAAGGGAGGTTTTTTATAATAATCAATTTCACCATTTTCAGAAAGTTTCCAAATGGGCCTTTATGCGTTTCAAAAAACCAACATTTATCAATGTTACAAATTTCACTTTTCATATAGAGGTTAAAATACACCATTTTCAGAATCTAAAAATTTACATAAACCCCTTAAAAGTTTTATGTTACACATTCAAATCACACCAATTTTTATTAAAATGCCAAACGGGCCATTCACCAGCAGCTCATGCCAAATCACATTTAAAACCAAAAATCATTAATCTATAAATAAAAAAACACCTTTGTAACCATTTAAGGGATCCAAAATAACCTTTCCCATGATTCCAATATATTTATAATTCCAAAAAAATAAATTTATATCATATAAAACCCATAAAATCCAACCGGGAAATTTATTAAACACATGATGTGCAACATTTTACAAAAAACATTTCATTTAACACTCAACAAGGTATGAAACAAAAATTTTCATGCCATAAATTTATTCAATCTGTTGAACCATGTTCAAAATACCACAAACCATGTTATAATGCTTACAAATCATTTTAACAAACTTTGGGTGTGCACAATATTAACAAAACAAATCAATTTTCCATAAAACAAACCATTAAACATTACTTTTCACACCCAAATATTTATCCAAGTCTTGTATATAAATATTAATAATGTGAATAGGGTGAAAAAATAATTAAATGTATTAATAAAAAATTATTAAGGAAAGTTCATGGGATAACCTACCTCAAATCTATGGCGGAATACCAATGGACACCCGAAACCCCTCGCTGTGGGTTCCAAAACCCAAGATCTATGAAGAAAATACCTATAAAACCAAAACCCAACCTAAAAATGGGGAAATCATATTCATAGTTCTATCATAACTAGGGAAGAATAAAAAACAAAAAAATAATGGGAGAAGGAGGAAGATGGAGTGGAAAAGAGAAGGAAAATTACATTAGAAACTAGAAAACCCTTCAACTTCTCATAAATCTACACCATGAGAGGATGAGGAATGGATTGTGAGGTCGGAGAAAGGGATCCCTAGGTATGGAAGAACCAGATGTGGGTGTTTTGGGTGGATTTAGGTCCAAAAATCTTGATGGGTCATTGTTCGAAAAAAAAATTTAATTCTATGAAGACTCGCATGGTTAGACCATATGGTTTATTAAACCGTGCGCCAAACCATACAGTAGACATAGAAGGGACCATGTAAGAAAGGAATTATTATTCTTAAGGTAAGAGATTCTTATTTTCTCTTTTCCGTAAGTGTTTTTGAGAGAATAATGAAAATGAGGTAAAATCCTAAATTTTGTGACTACACACCGTATACTTTTCCACACGCCGTGTACTTTGGCCATGTGGAAGGAGTACACATGGCGTGTAGGCTGGTCAATGATGATGGGTGTAAAAACCAACTACATGCCATGTAGTGGGTGTTTACAGGCCGTGTAGTCAGTCGGCAGGAAAACAGTAAGGCAGTGGCCAGCTAAGCGATAGTACATGCCTTATACTCAGGTATTGCACGCCGTGTACTCATGTCGACAGATGAACAGTGCCACGCTGGCGAGAAGCCGTAGAAGGAACTGTTAAAAAAAATGAAAATTACACGTCGTGTACTCAATATTACACACCATATAGTCTGTTTTTTCACTTAAAATGGGAAGTAGCCTCCCCTGTTCACAGGGAAGGCTTAGAACCAGAGGAGTCAGAATAGAGGGCCGAACCTTTGAGGAGCTCCATATCGCAATCCAGGAATCCATTTCCGCCTCTGTCGATCTCGTTGGAACCGTACGGGTAAGCCTCTCCTTCTCCTTAAGCTGTTCTTACCAATTCTTTCCTGAGGGAATTTTATTTATGTTTGAACGGGTTTTCTTTCACCTCAGATCTTCATCGTCCTTGGATGATTCGAGGAGCATAGTTCAAGTATACCGATCAGGGGCGATCGAGGTAGGTGGCATGGTGTTCAAATTCTATCTTTTGTGCATTTTTGTTTGCCATTATGCTACGAACCCATGTTAGGGTGTCGTGTGGCTAAGGCCTTGGATTTTATGAATACCTAGAATTGTATAGGTAATTAAATGTGATAATAAACTATTGTATGGGATCGCTGCTTGGATCCAGGACCACCCTGAGGGTACGTTCCTCTGTTTATCCATTTGGCTAGGATACCTGAGGGTATGCCAAGTTTATTTTTTGCATTAATTTTTCCTTGAGAGGAATTGTATATATTTTTCTTGTCATGCTTTGGGCTCGGCCCGATTACTTTCACCTGAGGGTAGTATTTTACTTTATCCTAAGGGAGCTGTTTTCTTAGCATGAGGGTTGTGGTTAATTTAGCCTGAGGGCATTGTTGATTAGCATGAGGGTGTAGTTCTATTAGCCTGAGGGCAATTCCTGAGGGAAAGATTCTGATTCCATAAGGGTTCCGTTTTAGTTTGGCCTGAGGGAAAGATCATATTTCCCCTGAGGGAAAGGTTCTGTATAGCCCGAGGGAAAGCCCGAGGGTGTGGTTTTAATATATTATCCTAAGGGTAAGCTTAAAGGCATGGTATTACTATATTAGACTGAGGGAATGATTCTGGATGGCCTGAGGTATTGGTTTTGTTGAGCACATAATGTTATTAAATTAAATGGTTAAAATGAATAATAAAATGGCAATATAACTGTTAAAGTTAGTTACTTTTGAGTACTGCTTAGTTTATTTCATTTTACTCCTGCACACTATTGTTGCATACTTTTCACATAGTTGGGAACGAGCCTTTGGTGGGTGCCTACTGGGATTTATTTCTCACACACTATTTGGGTCATGTCTTCGGCCCAAACAGATTTCATTTCTGCAGGTATGGATAAGGGAAATGGTCCCTATACAGGTATATGATTGTAGCAGAGGAGAGGGAGAGCATGGGAACGAGATTTGGCTTGTGATGCTGCTGCGTTCAATCTACTCTACTTTGTTTTTCTTTACTGCACCTTGTTTTTGGAGCTATATTGTATTGTACTGTATTGATTTGTAACGTGTTCTTGCTATTTTCTTAGAATTTGAGACATGTTGCATCATTATCTATATGACTGTTAGTTATATTTTTACTGCAGTTGATCAATTCAGTTATGTATGTTTTCCGAATTCCTCTATTGTTGTATGTTTGTATATTCTATTCCACTGTACTACACTTTGACAAATGAGGGCATAGTTTCTCCACTATTATACCTGGTCCCTCTTTGCTAGTCGGCAGCCTCTGGCATTTGGGGAAATGTGCTTGAGGTCATGTGACCAAATAGGTTCGGGCCACCCGAGCCTGGGAGGTTACAAAGTGGTATCAGAGGGGGTTATTTTCTTTGACATACTATTTGGAGCCTTAGTCAGGGATAGGATGGAAATGGTAGTTATTAATAAACTGTGCCCAAGAGTAGCTAACCCATGTACATGGAAAATCCATTCTACCTCGGTTATTGCACTTTTTATGATTTTTCAATTTACAGATGATCTGATTTTTACCGTTGGGTGACGCACTTGTGATTTTGCTGTTTATATTTTATATATGGGTTCCATTTAGTTGCAACCCTATGAGATGAGGGCATGCCACCTCATGCATCATTTAGGAACATGCTATAAATCACATGCCATGCATAGTTCCATGCCATGTAGGCGCATTAGAAATTGCATGCTGTTGTGATAGTTGTTGTGCTAGAAAAAAATGCTGCTGTGATAGCTACTTTGATAAATACCTACTATGTGATAGGGTATTTCTGTGTGAGCCTATTGGTAGGATGGACGCCAAAATTTGGTCTTTGGGGAGTATGGGCCCTCAATAACCAGAATTTGGTGGATCATTGACTTATTTACCAGTGCATGACTTGCATAATATGCCAAAATTTGATTCACGGGGATTATGGGCCCTCACGGATTGGAATTTGGAACATAGATGTTGTTTTTCAAAATTTTCTAGGTTCCAGAGTAGTATCTGAGGCTTACTGTCTGAAAAACCTAGGATACACACCATGTAGTTCCTTGGACACACGCTGTGTGATCTTCTGTTCTGGAAGAAATAAAAACTTTTTGAGTACACGCCGTGTACACTCAGTACACGCCGTGTAGTCTCTTCCCGTGTCATAGACTATATGGGAGGGGACACGGGGTAGGGAAAGGCTTGGGGAAAACACACCATGTACCGGATGTACACGTCGTGTAGTGTTGACCCAGATTCCACCAATGTAACTAACAACACGGATGAAGGAGACCTTGAGACATACACACCGTGTCCAACTTGGAACTTGCTGTATAGTCTGACCTGGGGACCCGACCGTGTAGCTAATAAACACTGGTCGGTGTTACCTCTTCCTGAAAATGCTGTGTACCTAAGGGACACGCCGTGTAGTCTTGACTGATGACAGACCGTGTGGACCTGGCCATGTGGCTCGGGAAACAGGTGGTTTACATGCCATGTGCGGGTGTAACACGCTGTGTAGTATCAAGACGAGTAGTCGGCCAGGTCACAAACGACATGGGCAGTTGGAAAATTAAACCACACACGCATTGTATATTATATACATGCTGTGTATTTGTGTTCAAATGGGATCCGTGTGGCTTAGCCATGTAGATAGACCTGGGAAGGGGAGGAGAAGTCAGGTACACGTCGTGTAGTCAGTATACATGCCATGTAATCTTGTTGTGAAATCTTGAAGGCCTTCTTCCTCCTGTTCCGTTTTGGTCCCTTCGTTTTTAGACTGTAATAATCTTGATCTAAGGTGTTAATTTGACCTTGTAGAGTCATGCCGCCGAGACGACCGCACGTTGTTCTCTAGGAGAGCGACAATGATTACACTCCAGAGATGGTGGGCCATGGGATACCAGTGGATCCTCTAGAAGAGCCAGAGGCGGAAAAGGATGCACAGTTCCGTGAGGGCTTCATGTAGTTCATGCAGACATTTCATGGAGCACCGCCGACTGCCACATCTATGGCCGAGCTAACTCGTATCTTCCAGCAGTAGTAGCCACCTACGTTTTCAGGGGATGACAGACCACAGGCTACGGAGTCTTGGATGGGGTCTATGCAGAATATTTTCGAGCATCTTGAGACGCCTCTAGGGAGGAGGGTCGAGCTCACGACTTATATGCTGTGTGATTATGCCAAGAGGTGGTGGGATGTTACCACCTAGACAGAGCATCACAGAGACATGTAATGGGAAGATTTTCAGACATCTTTCTATGGATTCTTCATTCCAGAGACGCTGAGGGAAGATAGACCTTGAGAGTTCATGAATCTGCAGTAGGGCGCTATGTTAGTGATGGATTATTCTGCTCGCTTTACTGAGCTTCAGTGTTTTGCACCAGTTCTGGTGGGTGATGAGATGTTGAGGGCTAGACGCTTTGAGGATGGTCTTCTATATTACATCCACGCACTGGTGAATGTTTTTAGGTTTCCTAATTCACATGCTATTGTGAACTAGGCTCTGATCACCGAGAGGAATCTGTGGGAAGCTAGTGTTGTGGGCCAGGGTGGTTCGACACCAGTTTCCGGTGCTATTTCTACTGGAAAAAGGAAGAGACAGATGTAATTCTCTTATGGTGGAAGTACTATCCCAAGAAATGCTTCAGGTAGCCTGATCATGTGCTACCAGTGTGGTAAGGAGGGGAACAAGAGACCACAATGTTCATGTGACCCAGTGGAGTGCCGAGCTTACGGCAAGATGGGTCATCTAAAATGCTTTTTCAGGGCGTTTCTACCAGTGGATAGTGTGAGGGGTTCTGTACAGACTCCGTGTGTGGGAGTAGGAACATCGGCTTCTTACCTGTCAAGAAAATGGAATACGTCAGGGTGTTCAGGTAGGGATGGTGGTTGTGGCCGTGGTAGCCAGATACCAGGATCTCAGAGGTAGCAGGGCGAGACAGCTTAGGGTAGCCAAGCTGTGTCGTAGGGCCGCAGAACTGGGCAAGAATATGCAGTGCAACAGACCCAGCCGGAGCAGGATCTCGTACCTTCTACTGTCGGAGGTACTATTCTAGTAGCTTCTTTCTTATCTTTAGTAATTTTCGATACGGGTGCTACACATAGCTTTGTATCTGTGCCTATTGTGGAGAGTAGTGGGATTTGTGTTTCTTCTTCTTCTTCTATTGTTATGATGCTATACACTCGGTTGGGAACTAGAACAGCTGGTGTGTTTCAGTTCAAGGAGTGCCCCTTGAGGTTGGAGGGTATCACATTCCATGGGACCTCTATGTCTTAGAGATGATGAGCTATGATGTCATTCTCATGATGGACTGGTTGGTTCCCCTTAGAGCCTTTGTAGACTACTATCGTCACAGGGTGCGTTTCACATCACCATAGGGCGGAGAGTTTCTATACAAGGAAGAATGGGATGTTCAGGTGAGTCGAGATGGACCAGAGCATCATGGGCGAGGTGGAGTCACAACCCAAATTACGAGTTTATATCTGGATGATCAGGGGACTTGGCAAAAGGATTTACCTCTAGTGGTTGATCATTTCAGGGATGTATTCCCAAATGAATTTTCAGGTCTACCTCTAGAGCATGTGGTGGATTTCTCTATTGAGCTTGTGCCAGGAGCGGCACCGGTATCCTTTCCTCCTTATAGGCTATCTACAACTGAGTTATAGGAGCTCAAGATATAGTTATAAGAGTTACAGTCAAAGGGTTTTATCCGACCCAGTACTTCTCCTTGGGGTTATGCGGTCCTCTTTGTGAAGAAGGCTGATGGTACCCTCAAACTCTGTGTGGATTATCGGAAGTTGAACCAGCTGACTGTCAACAACCAATATCCCTTTCCAAGGATTGATGATCTTTTTGATCAATTTAGAGGTGCACAAGTGTTGTTGAAGACTGAATTGAGATCCAAATATCATCAGTTGCGCGTTAGACCATATGATATACCTCTCAAAGCCTTCAGGAGTAGGTATGGTCTATATGAGTACTTGGTTATGCCATTTGGACTCACAAACGCGCCAGTAGTTTTCATGGCACTGATGAATCATTTATTCAATCCTTATCTATATTCTTTTGTGGTAGTATTTGTGGAAGATATCTTGGTGTACTCTCACACTTGACACGACCATGCCACCCATCTCGTGATCATGCTGAGTACACTGAGAGAGCATCAACTATATGCTAATCTCTCAAAGTGCCACTTTTGGATGGACCAGATTCACTTCCTGGGTCATATAATTTCAGAGGCATGAGTTGCAGTAGACCCAGAGAAGGTGAGTGCAGTAGTTTCCTGGGAGCATCCTAAAAACATGTTTGAGACACAGAGTTTCTTGGGGATGGCTGGTTACTACAGGAGTTTCGTACATGAATTCTCCCTCTTAGCAGCGCCGTTGACGGGTTTGACTAAGAAGGGTGTGAAGTTCGTTTGGTCAACAGCTTGAGAGATAGCCTTTTAGGAGTTGAAGAGAAATTTGACATCAACACAAATCCTAATACTCCAAGAGCAGGGAAAGAGATATATGGTTTACTGTGATGCATTAGGTATTGGTCTGTGAGTTGTGTCGATGCAGGGCGATGGAGTTGTTGCGTACGGGTCTTGGCAGTTGAGGCCGCATGAGAGGAATTACCCGACACAAGATCTCGAGTTAACTGCAGTTGTTCATGCATTGCGCTGTTGGAGAAATTATCTCTTGGGAGATCATTTTGTGGTTTTCACCGATCACAAAAGTCTCAAGTACATCTTTACTCAACATGACTTGAACCTGAGATAGAGAAGGAGGTTCAAATACCTTCAGTCCTTCGATTTTGATCTTGCTTATACACAAGGTAAGGGTAATGCAGTTGCTGATGCACTGAGCAAACAGACTCAGATACATGCAGTTCATGAGGCCAGTGGGGAGTGGAAGCTTATGGCTTTGTTCTCTGAGATGCATTTTGAGGTGCACGATAGTTAGGGGCAAACCTATCTTTCATCTTTAGCTGTGACTTCTACCCTCCTGGATAGAGTGAGGGTGAGACAACTATCTATTTCAGAAGGCCTAGTTCTATGGGAGTCGGTGGAAAGTGAGGAGCCTTCTCCTGGTTGGACAATAAGTGATGATGAGATACTACATTTCCATGGACGAGTATGGGTTCCAGGGGATATACGCGAGGAGCTGATGCGGGAGTTTCATGCTTCAGTATGGGCAGTTCATCCTGGGGTTACCAAGATGTACCATGACTTGAGACGTCAATACTGGTGGATGGGTATGAAGAGAGAAGTAGATGGTTTTGTTACGAGATGTTCCACCTATTAGCAGGTGAAGGCGGAGCAACAGAGGCCAACCAAAATGTTACATCAGTTACCCATTCTAGAGTGGAAATGGGACGATGTCGCGATGGACTTCGTGACTGGGTTTCCAAGATCACCTTGAGGTAATGATGTAGTGTGGGTTGTTGTGGATAGACTCACGAAGGTAGCTCACTTTTTTCTGATCAAGGAGAAATTTAGTGTTGACGAGCTCAGAAAGATGTATATCTGAGAGGTTGTATGTATTCATGGGGTTCCTCCTTCTATCATTTCAGGTAGGGATGCCCATTTTACATCTCGATTCTGGTGGAGTTTTTAGAGGGCACTAGTTACACAGGTACTTCTGAGCACAACTTACCACCCTCAGACCGATGTTCAACCAGATCATATGATACTGGTGCTAGAGGACATGCAGTGTGCATGCGTCCTAGACTTTGGGGTCTCCCGGGAGAAGGATATACCCCTAGTCAAGTTTTCCTATAATAATAATTTTCAGGAAACTATTCAGAGGGAACATTACAAGGCTTTATAAGATAGGCCATGCTGATCACCCTTGTGCTGGTTAGAGGTAGGTGAGGTAGCTTTGCTGGGACCATGTATTGTGTAGGAAACTTCTGATCAGGTCCAGTTGATTCAGAAGCAGATGGATACCGCACAGTCTTGACAGAAATCTTATGCTGATCGCCGCAGACGACCCTTGAAGTTCGTGGTTGGGGATCAGGTTTTCTTACATTTCTCACCGAGGTTGGGACACAGGAAGATCAGGAGATAGGGTATACTTTCACTGAGGTATGTGGGGCCGTTTGAGATTCTGGAGAGAGTCGGGTCGGTCACCTATCGGTTGCAGTTACCCAGAGGTACCAGGACATGCATGATGTCTTCCATGTATCTTAGTTGCGCCGCGATAATTCAGACCTGTCTCACGTCTTTCAGCCAGAGGAGGTTGAGCTTTAAATAAATGCATCCTTTGATGAGAATTCAATTTGTATCATGGATAAGAGCACAATGTTTCTACGAGGCCGATCAGTCCCTCTCGTACGGGTGCTATGGCAGCATGTCCGATTGCCGGATGAAACCTAGGAGCGAGAGACCGATGTACATGCTCGGTGCCCAGAGTTATTATGAGCGTTATCTTCACCACCCATGGAAGGTAAATTCAGGGATGAATTTCTTTAATGGGGGATGTTTGTAAGAACCCAGTTCTTATTCTTATGGTACGAGTCTCTCTAAGGACTGATCTCATGTCACATAACAAATAGAACACAAAGGGTCCAACTCGAGACACTATAATAATGGGTCGAAAGGATTTCACAGGGAGTAAATCCCATCCATTATATACACATACTAGACATGAGAACATCCAAAGGAGGTTTTCCATAATAATCAGTTTCACCATTTTCAAAATGTTTCTTAACGATCCTTTAAGTTTTTCACAAAACCAACATTTATCCAAAGTAGAAATTTCACTTTTCTTATATAGGTGTAAACACAGAATTTTTAACATCTAAAAATTTAAATAAACCCCATAAAATATTTAGGTTACCCATTTGAAATACAAACATTTTTATAAAAATTCCAACTAAGAAATTCACTAGAAACTCATGCCAAATAACAATTTAAACCAAAACTCATTACTTTATAAATCAAAAAACCTATTTAATATCCACTTAAGGGATCCAAAATAAAAGTTCACATGATTAAGAAATATTAATAAATTCAAATAGATCAATTTATATCACAAAAAACCCCTAAAATCCAACCAGAATATTTATTGAACACATGTCATGCAACATTTTAGAAAACAATTTAATTTAACACACAAAAAGGTATAAAACACCAATTTATATGCCATTAATTTATTCAAGTTACTGAAACATTTTAAAAATTCCACAAAACATGGGCTAATGCTAACCAATCATTTTAACAAACCTGCAGTGTGGACAATTTTAACAAAACAACACAATTTTCCATAAAACGATCCATTAACCACTACTTTACACACCCAAAAATTTATCCAAGTATTTTATATCAATATTAAGAATGTGAATAGGGTTAAAATAGAAAGAAATAGATGCATCATAAATTATAAAGGAATGTTCAGGGGATAACCTACCTCAAAGCTATGGAGGAATACCAACGGACACTCAAAAACACCCGACATGGGTCCCAAAACCCTAGATCTATGTAGTAAATACCTATAAACCCAAAAAACCATCATAAAAATTATAAAAATAGAGCTTTAGTTCGATCATGACTAGTGAAAAAAAACCAGAAATAATGGGAGAAGGAGGAAGAGGGAGGTGACAAGGGGTGGAAAATTACCTTGGAAACTATCCATCCCATCATCTTCTCTTAGATCTACACCATGAGAGGAGGGGGGATGGCTTGGGTGGCATGGGAGAGGGATCCATAGGTCAGGAAGAACTAGGTGGGTGTGTTTTTAGTGGATTTAGGTTAAAAAATAATGGGGTGGGGGAGTTGGAAAATATGAAATTTTAATTCTGGGCACTCGCATGGTTAGGTTACAGGGTTTATTATACTATGTGCCAAACCATGTGATAGTCAAATGAGAGACCACATAGTTACTATTAAGAGTCCGAAATCTTATGTACCAATCAGGTGGTAAGTTTTATACCCTCCCCATGGTTACCTGAGTTCAGCCACACAATTTATCATACTGCGCACCAACCTTGCACAAGACCTTTTTAGTATGAACATCCTTGTTTTCTCCAAAAACCCCCAAGAGAACCCAGGATCAACCATGATGAAATGACTAGACAATAGAAATATATCACAACTCAAAAACCATCACACCTGAAATTTAAGAAAAAGACCAGAATTACCAACAAACGAGAACATAAACAAAAACATGAAAAAAAACATGCATGAAAATATACCATAAATAAATCAGGTTTAATACCTTTAACAACATGAAATATCATGATACTAAACATTACCCAATTCATTGAAGTTATATATAATTCTTATCACACCCATTACTTTCATTTCAATCTCATGTATAACTGTGCCACATAGATCATACAACACGGGTTCATTCATCATCATTTTTATTCGAGAATCATGGAGTGTGTAATAAATACATATAAGTCCCAAATAAAATAGTTATAATTGTATAAATTTGAATACCCTTGATATAAAATGTTCATGGCATTCAATACACAATTGATTTGGTATGGAAAATCATGGTGAAATTTTGGCTGCCTAATGGTGTCGTTTTAAAATTCATAAAAGCGTTGATGATAAAAAATATTTTTTATCATAATTTTTAATAAAATTTTAATTAATAGGGTCATTTAAATATATATCCCATCATTATAAATTAGAAATATAAGGCATATGATTACAAAGAAACTTGATTAAAGAAGAGGATGTAGGAACTTTTACGAAATTTCAGCATGGTAGTGGGTGTACTTGGGAGGGTTTAATGAGAGAGAAAGGGGAATCTCATCATTTATAAATCATAAGTGAAGTATGGGGGAGGTTAAAAAACATACCCCATAATTGGGAATTGAAAATAAAAGGGAATAAAATAGATAAGATTCTTGAATAAAAGGGATAAAGAAAGAATCCCTTACATTTTGAGTATGACACAAAAAGATTGAAAGGGGATTCATGAGAGATTGGGTGAACCTTGGGAGGATTATATAGAGGGAAGGGAAGTTTAATATTGTGATAAAATGATTTTTAATAAAGATAAATTAGAGCTTAGGTTGGTTTATATAGGAAATGATGTGGGAATTCTTTAATATTTCAAAATCATCAGTTTTGGAGTCTATATAATAAAATATTCAAAACCATAAACCTTCCCATAGGTTTTTAATATGGTTTCAACCAAATGATATTTTTTTAAACTTTTATTAGTAAAAGGGATGAACTCATAAAAATATAATCCTTTCTTATGTGGAGGTGAGTCCCACTTTTAAAGAAATGGATTTGAAATCATAAAATATATTATATGTATTGGAAGATTCATAAAGGCTTTATAAAATTAATCAAATAACATTAAAATTAAATTATTTTAATGGGGAAATATATATTTTTCCTAGAATAACCATTATAGTATTTATTACATAATTTTGGGGTTATTATGATTTCTTAAAACACACCGTATATTTATAAGGTATTTAATTTTTACCCGAAAATTCGACTATCTCAGAAAATTACAAAAAATTAACTATTGGATAATTTTGATGTTATAATTCAAAAAAAAAATTCATTTTATCTAAATAATTTACTAAATATTTTTATTTTATTATTTTGATAAAATAATAACAGAAATTTATTTAAAAGGACAGGTTTATCGAAATAAAAGTTTTTGAACACAAATAAAACATTATTTCTGACTTCATCAAAAGTATATGATCATTTATATTTAGTAAAAATAATTTAACAACAATATTTAATTAATATATTAATTATTTCAAAAATATATTAATCCACCAAAATAAATTCTTTAATTGAATTGAGTATTACCGAAAAATACTATTCATATTTTTTGGTATCAAAATAAAAATATTTTCATAATTATTTATAAAAATAATATACATAATAAAATTTCCTGTGTATTGATATATATCCCTTTTATACACCATAATATTTTATAAGAGTAATGTTTGTGAAAATGAGACTTTCATTGGGTCGTTTAGCAAATATTGTTTGGGTCGTGATCTTGATGATCTTAAAATTCTCCTATAAACGATTTCTATCATGATTAAGTTGATAGATATCGGCTTGGTCTTAGTAAAGGTAAAATTCCATAGACTCTATCTACCTTATAAGTTATGATAAACATGCTTTATTTTGTATAATATTACTAGATGAGGCCATCACTTACGTTGTCTGAGTCCATTAGATTTGGAAAAGACCAATATTTATACTAATCATTATTTTACTATATAATGACTATATTTTCAATGGTAAATATTATTAATCATATTTTTAATCCAATTGGATAGAAAAAAAAGTTCTTTTGTTTTCTATAACCATATTACTTAGTAAAACATTAAATTATAATGGAATTTTTTTATAATAGTTTGGGCCATTACAATATTACGCCTTGAGGAATTCCACCCCTAAAATTTTCATTTGACCCCCCCAAAATAGATAAGGGTAATTCTGTTTCATCACTTCCTCTAGTTCCCACATTACTTCTTCAAACTTGTGATTCACCCACAAAACTTTGAAATGGTTCATTTTCATATTTGTTAGAATTTTTTCTATATGATCTAAGATCTTCCCCAGACGCTCCTCATTGGAAATATCATTCTCCAATGGTACCCCCTATGGATTTATTAAATGTGAGGGGTTAGTTATGTACTTCCTCATTAGTGATACATGGAATGCATCATGAAATTGAGATAGGATTGGTGGGAGTAAAAGTTGATAGGCCATCACTCCGATGCAATAAAGGATATCAAAGTTGATGATGTATCTTGGACTAAGCTTTACCTTATTCCAAAATATCATCACTTTCTTCTATAGAGATATGTGGAGGAATTCCATTTCTCTAACATCAAGCTATATGTCTCATAGATTATTTTCAGCATAGCTCTTATGTCGACTATGAGCATCTTTAATGTGATATTAAATGGTATTAAACCTTTCAACCATTTCCTCAACCATTTTAGGACCGAGAATTTTTTTCCCCAACATCATCCCATTATGAAGGATTTATGAACCTATACCCAAAAAGGGAATCATAGGTAGCCATTTGGATTTACGATAGTAAAATGTTGTTGTAAGGGAACTCGACCATAGGATGATGTTGATCCCATCATCCTTTGATGCTAATTGAACATTCTATCAACATTTTCTCAAGTGTCTGGATAGTCTTCTCTGATTATCCATTAGTTTGAGGTGATCATCTATGATGAAGTTAAACTCAGGGTTTAGAGTATGCTAAATAATTTTCCCAAACATAGAGGTGAATCTTGTATATCGATCAGATACAATTTATAGTGGTACTCCATGTAGCCTGACCACTTCCCGAATGTGTATCCATGATATTATATCCATTGATAATTCCTCTCATATCAAAATTAATTACACAATATTTATAAGATGATCCCCCATAACCCATATAGAATTATTCCCTCTTCATGTCTTTTGATGATCATGAAAAAGTCCATGGTGATGTTTTCCCATATCCATGTAGGTTTGGGTATTGGTTGAATAATCCCCTTGGATTTTTTTCTTTTTGTTCTCACATGATATAATACAAGATATCTTGATGTATATTCCACAATATCCTTCTTCATATTATCCCACCAAAAGTGTTCTCATAGATCTTAAAAAATATTTGTGCCTCCTAGGTGGATAGAAAAGGTTGAGCTACATGAATTATCCAACTGCTCATTATTTAACTTTGTATTTGATAGTACACATAGTCTAGAACTAGATATTACAATAGCTTCATCATTAATATTGAACTCACAGGATTTTCCTTACCTTATAGCTTTTAATTTCTTCTGAATTCTCACATTAACTCTTTGAGAATCATTTAACCTCTCTAGAAGATATGGTTGAGAAATCATTAGTGAAAGGATCGATGATGTTCCTTCCTTCATGATTCCCATGTACATACATTCCAAATATAATAAGATTTGATCCCTCTCAATTCTCATCAAAGATAGAATTTCCAGATCAATTCTTCTTAGTATGTGTCCCACTTTATTCACCATCCCAAGATGGTAGTGTATTGAGAATTTATTGCCTTTGATCAGATCTAACCATCTTTGTTGGATCATATTCAGCTCTTTTTGTGTGAAGATATACTTGATGCTTTGGTGATCTGTATATATTTTAAACTTATCCCCAAATAGATAATGACACCAAATTTTCAAAGTGCAGATCACTATATCCAACTCCAGATCATGTGTTGGGAAGTTCTACTAGTGAATCTTATAATACCTTGAAGTATACACAATCACTTTTCAATTCTGCATTAACACACAATCTAAAACCCTTTTCAAAGAATCACGTAATACCAAAAAACGTTATCCACTTAAGGGTAGTATGAGAACAGGGGTGGTGATAAACCTACTTTTCTACTCCTTAAAGCTCTTTTCATATTCATAATTTGATGAAAACTTTACTCCCTTTTGAGTTATCTTGGTAAAAGGGTTTTACAATTTTGGGAAATTTCTCACAAATGAGTGATAATACCTTGATAAACCATAAAATAATAGATATATGTCATATATATTGGACTCATATATACTTTAATTACTTCAGTATTTGAAGGGTCCATACATATACCATTTCTTATGATGATATGTCCTAAGAAATTGACTTCCTTTAATCAGAACTCACATTTTCCATACTTGGAAAGAAGATTCTCCTTTCACAGGGCCTTTTGAAAAGTAAAAAAATTCTTCTCATGATCCTACATACTTTTGGAGTATATTAGAATATCATCTATAAATATTACCAAATATTTTTCTAGGCAATCTCTAATGAATCTATTCATCAATTCCATAAATATTTCTGGAGCATTTGTGATTGCGGAAGGAATCACTATGAACTCATAGTGCCTATACCATGTATGAAAAGAAGTCTTGGGGATATCCTCCTTCTTCACCCAAACAAAGTAATATCCTGACCGCATATCCACCATGGAGAAGTATTGTGCTCCATGTAGTAGATTGAACAAGTCATCAATCTGAGGAAGAGGATACTAGTTCTTTTTTATGATCTTCTTGATCTCATGATAATCGAAGAAAAGTTGTATTGACCCATTCATCTTCTTAAAGAAGAGGACTGTTGCACCCCATGGTGATGAACATGGGCATATAAACCCTTTATCTAGATTATCTTATAATTGTTTCTTTTTCATCTAAAGTTCCACAAAATCCATTGTATATGGAGTCTTGGATATTGGAAATGACCTAGGTAAACGCTCGATTGAAAATTCGACCTCTTGACTAGAAGGAACACAATTCAATTCCTCAGGAAACACAATGATATAGTCCCTCACAATGGGAATGTCTTCAAGGAAAATCCTATCCTTTGACTCAATCATTTGAGATAGATAATATTTATCATAGGGAAATAATATCTATTATTGAGATTATGGTGCTAAAGAAGATTCATCATTCTCCTTGAATTTGAATAGAATATGAGGATGATTTGAAATATAGAGAGTGATTTCCTTATAATAATAATTTATGTTGGATCTATAAAAGGAAATACAATACATGCCCAAAATTGTATGAAATTCCCCAAAGGGAGTATGAAAAGGTTTTCTGGGGGGTTTTGTCCACAGACGTTAACTGGGGAGGAGTTATGATTTTTGGATGTAGTAATTTCTCCATTTTATATTCTCACTAATAAGTTAACATCTAAATTATGTGGAGGTTTTTGAATTTTTTTTATAAACTAAAAATATTTTAATGAATGCGTAAAACTATAATGAAAGAGTATTTTCACTATTCTTAAATGAATAACTAGAATACCTATCAACAATTCATTGTCAGGATCCACCTAAGTGGTTATGATGGAAAAATATCTCCCTTTTTTTCTTTTAAAATTTTGTTGGTTGTCTCCAAAAACCCTTGGATTAGTGCATTGGTATGCAATGTTCCCTTCTTCCTTGCAGTTGTTGTAATGAAAAATGCAACGAGGGTTGATGAAAATATTTTTTCCTCTATCAAAATATCTGATTTCTCCTATTAAAAGTCATTGGCTAGGTTCCCTTCCTTCCTATACCTAAAACACATAATCGTCTCCTTTAGATAGTTTATGTGGTGATTCTTTGTACAGATTAAAAAATAAGGGCATTAAAATTTCTAGGCACCATTAGAATTCTCCATCACACTGCCCAAATTAAACTACAATTTATACTTCTTATCCCCATGATACCCCTAGGATCCTCTGATCTCCATTTCAATTTTGACTACACATCATAAAATTTCCTCATATATATGAAATTCTTGGATCATCAAGTATTTTTTAGACTATGATTTATCCCACAAAAGAAGAATTAATCCTCGAATTCGGGGGTAATGAAAAAGAAAAAGACGTACCGTACAAGTCTTGTGATGTTTTCCTCTTATACTCGAAGAGATTCATTGTCTTTTTGATTTAGTCTATGTTATCCATGATCTATTTCCTAAAATATACTCTTTAGAGAAAAGTAATTTACTACCCTAATACTGGTTTGTAATGAGTTTATGAATATACCAAACAATATTCCTTAGGAGTGTGAAACTAGGTGCATAGTAAGGCCTGTTGTCATGTACTGGGTTACCCCAAGTCTGGCCCAAGGCACCTTTTCCGAGTTTTTACCTCTAGGTACATCTATGCCAGAACCACATCCACATTTAGTATATATATAAGGATGCATTATCTTTATAAACCACAAAATCTATACTTACCAAAATTTTGGGATGTTTTCTTATACTTCGACTTATTCGTAGGTAATTTTCTAGTGTTTTCTAATCATAATCCCAAAAACAAATAAAATATTCCACTGATACCACCTATAGCAACTCTTCCCTTTTATAACACATTAACACATGATTTATTACATAATATTAAACTTAATTAAACTATAAATATTCATAATTATAGTTTTTTTGGAATTAGGCGCATTACATTACTACTTAAAACATGTAATACAACAACTTTATGGAAAAATTATTTAACATGATTGCACTTAAAACTGCATGAGATAACCAAAAGAAATTTATAAGAAATGGGTGAGATATGAATCCCAGTAAGGGAATAAACATGGAATAAGATTACAATGTTAGAAAATAGGAATATAGAGGGTCATAAAAAGAGGATGAATCATAAATATGAATGCTAAGATATGATATAGCATGATAACATAAAGGCAATAAGGGTAATGTGGAAACAACTTAAAACACCACATCATAGGTCAAGGATAACATCCAAGGAATAAGAATGAAAAAAGTACCATAACAGAATCGGGTTTACTCTCTATCCAAAAATGATGTTTCACTATACTAAACATTACCCAATTCATGGGAGGGCTATATATTTCTGGGAAATCCCATCACTTTCATTTCAATCTCATACTTAAGTGTGTCACATAGGTTATGAAAAATGGTTTTATTTACTGTAATATTTTATTCAAATATCATGTAGTGTTGAATAAATACATGTAATTACCAAATAAAATTGTTATACGTGTATAAATATGAATACCCTTGATAGGAAATGGGTACGATATCCACTCAAAATAGATTTAGAATGGAAAATCACGGTTAAATTTCGGCAGCCTAACGACATCACTTAAAAATTTATAAAATGTTTGATTATAAAAAATGGTATCTCATAATTTTTACATCAAATAGAAATTAATAGGGACATGTAAATACATATCCCACCATTACGAATTATAAATTCAAGACATATGATAATAAAGAAACTTGATTAAAGAAGAGAAATGGATAACTCTTATGAAATTTCAGTAAAATAACAGATGTACTTGGGAGTGCTTAATGAGAGAGAAATTGGTCTATTATCATTTAGAAATTAAAAGGGAAGTAAGAGTGAGGTGGAAAAATATACCCCATAATTAATAATTAAGAATAAATGGTCATAAAATAGAGGAGATCCTTGAATGGAAGGGAGAAGGAGAAGATACCTTACCTTATGAGTATGGCACCAAAATATTTAAAGGGGCTTCTAGAGATCTTGGGGGAATCATGGGAGGATTATAAAGAAAGGAGGTAAGATTAATAATGTTATAAAATTATTTTTAGTGAAGTTAAATGGTATCTTGGGAGGGTTTATATAGTAAATGATGGGAATTATTTAATATTTCATAACCATTGGATTTGGACTATATATAATAAAATATTCAGAACCCCAAACCTTCCCATGGGTTTTCATATTTGTTTCTAACAAATGGAACTGGTTTTAAATATTTTATTATTAAAAGGGAGGAATTTTTTAAAATATTACCCTTGATTATGTGTAGTTGGGTCACACTTTTAAGGAAATAAATTTAAAATCATAAAATATATTATATGTTTTTGAGGATTCATAAAGGATTTATAAAATTAATAAAATAATATTAAAATAAAACTATATTAAGGGTAAACAAATATATTTGGCTGAGTATAACCATTATATTTATTATTACATCATTTTTGGTTCATTATGATGTCATAAAACACACTGTATATTTACACAACATTTGATTTTTACCCAAAAATTAATCTGTCTTGAAAATTTTTAAAGAATAAACCATTGGATAAGTTTTACATTATTATTCCAAAAATAATATTAATATTATCTAATGAAATTATAAATATATGAATTTTCACTTAAAAAAAACAATAGTTGGCATTTATTGAAAATGTTTTGTTTTTGGCAATAACATTTTTTGAACCCTAATATAAAATTACATTTGAATTCATAAAAAGTATATTACCATTTAAATTTAATAAAAATAACTTAATAATAATATTTAATTAAAATATTATTTATTTCAAAATTAAATTAATCCATCAAAATAAATTCCTTAATTGAATTGAATCTTAACCAAAAATACAATTTGTGTTTTATAATATCAAAATAAAAATATATTCATTATTCTTTAAAAAATAATTTACAGAATAATTTTTTTAGAGCCCTGATACATTTCCATTTAGTAAATGAGTGTAATACATAAGACTAAGGTGTGAGATGGTGATAATTTAATGGATACATTCTCCAAACTTGGTTTAGGCTGTGATCTCGATGAGCTTGAACTTCTGGCATAAACTATTTCACTAATGCTTAAGTTGTTGGATCTAGGCTTGGGATTGATTGAGGAAACATCCCAGAGATTCTATCTCCATTGTAAGCATTCTTAAGTGGGATTAATAGGGTAAACTACTATTGTATTCTTCTATCACATCCTTTATCTAAGTCAATTGGATTTGTTAAATCTCTATATTTATACTTATCATATGATCACTGTTTAATGATTATATTATCAATGGTAAAATTTTTAATAGTATTTTGTATCCATTTATATATATATAAATAATTTAATGTGTTATCTATAAAAATTATACATAATAAAACATTTTATCATAAGGGGATTTTATTTATAATAGTTTAGGTCATTATGAGGTACTTGAATAGAGATAAGGAAAGAGTAATAGAACCCTAAAATTGATTGGTAGCATCTTAAAGCTCAAGAAGAAGACCATAGAACCATAAATACTCTATAAAGAGACTATAGAGAGATATAAAGAGATAAAATTCATGATAAATGGATTTGGGGTGAATAGGAATGGATTAATGAGTGGTTATTGATAGAAAATGAGGGGAAATTATATATTAATTTCAAAACATAGGCCTTGGAAATCTAGGTTACAAAAAACATGAAACCACTGGAAGTCCCATGGTATTAAAAATTTGTTTTTGATATTTAGGCACTAGTTTTTTTATTTTAATACGTAAGACCCAAAATCCTTAGGATAATATTATTTTGGAAGAGTAATGTATTTTTATTCATAAATAATTGTTTTTGAAATCTTAAAATATAGTTTTTGTTTTTCAAGATTTTGTATTGGTTTGAAAAATAAAATTTATTATTATAAAACAAATTACTTTAGCGTTAAACTTTTTTTGTACAATAAAATATATATTATATTTATTAAAATATTATTATGTCAATATGATATCATAATATTTGTTGTATATTTATACCATATTTTAAATTTTATCCAATAAATTGACTCTCTCAGAAAATTATGAGAAATTAAATATTAGAAAAATTCAATGTGTTAATTTCAAATAAAAAATCCATTTTATCATAATATTTTTTTTATATATTGGAAATTAAATTTTTAAATAAAATATTCAATTTTTCTATTATACTATATTTTATGAAATAATCAACTTTCCAACCTTAAAAAATTACACGGGACTCTCCAAAATTATTTTACTACTAATATTAAAATAAATAATGTTTTATAAGACCATTTTATAGAAAAGGTTGTATTTAAAACATTTATATAATTTTTTTATCAAACATATGTATTTTAGATAAAATAAAATTAGGCTTTCTTTATGTCAAAAAATTATTTTTCCATACCTATTTTTTTTATTTAATATAAATTCCTTATATTTTTATTTACAGACATACCCAAATATTATTTTAAAATTTAAATATATTATGGAATTGGAGTGAACACCATTCCATAAAATAATTTACAGTTTATCAATAATTATCCCCAAGATACTTAACCCCACATTACCCTGTTATAAACCCCATGAGTAGGGTGTGTAATGGTGGTATAATAATTAAGTTGTTTAACCTATTTTTAACTTGTGTTGATTTTTACTAACTTGAACATTTATTGGAGTGGATTCTTCTTGGGCATCACTTGTTGAGGTACTAGTTGGCCATGGTCATAAGAGAACCCCAATGAGGTTACCTCTTTCCCAATATTGGATAAATTAACTTTATAAGGAATGATTAAACTGGTCGATGTCATTGTTTGTCCCTCATGTATTAATTTAACCTTATAACAATGATTAATATAAACTAATTTTAATGACAAATTTTTAATGTCTACAACACCAATGGTAATAATTCATAATGATCATATTTTTAATAAATTGTTGTTTATTATTTAAAATTGTGTGGATGTATTTTATACCACATTACTAAATAAGAAACATATTTTTTTAGAATGGAATTTTAATTTAGAATTTTTTTTGTCATAACATTATCCCACCTAAAAAAAGTCCTATTTTAAAATTTTTGTATTGCCTCAAAATAAATGGGGATATTTTTTCTTCATCACTTCTTCTAAATCTTGGGTTTCATTTTATAACATGTGATTTCACAACATGACTTTTAGAATTAAGGTTTTATCATTCATCAACAATTGTTCCTTTTAATATAGAATCTAGATTGGTTCTACTTCATTTTAAAGGTATAGTACCAATTCCACACAATTTATGAAATGTGTATGCATTGGGTATAACCTATACTTTCTTAATATGTACATGAGGAATATGTTGTGGATATTTAAAAGATTTAAAGGTAGTGCTGATAGATTGAAAATTGATCTAACATGATATATAATCTTAAATAGTCCAATATACATTGGACTCAATTTCACATTGTTTTCAAATCTTATGAATCCTTTACTCTATGATATTTAGTGGGATACATGTTCCTTAACATAAAATTATATTTCCTTCCTTATATTTTCCATAGAACACTTTTTTTGACACAATGAATCCTTGATATGCTCCTTGATAACTTATATCTTACTTATAGTGTCTTTCATTACTTCTATTCCTAATAGTTTTAATTATCCAATATTATCCTAGTATGTTAGATTTATACACTATTTCCAAGATATTTCTTCAAAAAATGTCATTTGAATGATCACGTGGAAATTTGTTTCATAGAAAAATTCAATAAATGGAAGATGTTGGACCCTTATCACTTGAAAATCAATTGAGATGACCCTTAACATGTCTTCCAATATTTGAATAGTCCATTCGTACTTCCCATCATCTTGAGGAGATTTTATGTTTTTATTTTTAATTATATATCTATAGAATATTGAAGGGTTCAATAGAAAACATAAGAAAATATTGTATTAGAGTTAGAAATAATTGAAATTAGTGATCCTCAAGCCTTTCCACTTATTGAATATATTATTAAATAAGGCAGTCAATGGATATATCCTTTCATATTGTGATAAAAAATTATTTCCCTTAATGAATCATTTCCTTTTGATATATTAGTATGTATACTAAAAAATTTCATAGTGATGTTTTCCCACTTCCATGTAGGTATGGGTATTGTTTAAGGCACACCCTTGGGAAGTTGTGTCTCTACCTCAACTTATAGACATTCCAAAAATATTTTAGTATAATTATAAATATAGTAATTCATACTTTCCCATAAATAATTATCTCATAGATATCTATACATATGGGTTCTTCCAGGATGTATATAGAATAAAGAGCTATGGGTTTTCTTATACCAAACCTCAGTACTCCCCTTGATAAATAAATAACTTAGGAAAAATTCCATTTTTCAAATATTATATCATCTTTTTGAATATAGGATCATAAATTTTATGCTTTAATGATGTTCCCAAGTAATGATGTCTAGGAAATAGTTTTTGAAATGATTTATGATGTCCTTTCCTTTGCTAATTCTATGTACGTCTTTACCAAGACCTTGATCAGTGGATCTCCTTCAATTCTTATCATTATAATAAATCTAGTGTCTTTCCCACATAATACATCAGTGAAATTGTTTTATATTATAGGGTGATGATGAATGCAACAATTTTAGTCCATAAGAAGCTCCAACTCTAACCTTTTTCTCATGTTTAGTTCCTTTTCTGTGAATATATAATTAATTCATAAGTTGTTTGTGTATATATCACTCCCCTAATAAAAATATTGTCTCCAAATCATTAATGAAAAAATAAATATTGACAACTTCGAAACCTGTGTAAGATAATTATTATCAGGTCACCTTAACTATGAAGATTCATAGGAAATCAATTAAAAAAAATTTATGTGTGCCCATCCAAGTGCTTTTGAGGATGAATCTCTATAAATAAAAAATGATTATCCATCATAGGGTAATGTTAGCATAGGTTCACCTACCAACCAATTATTTATTTATTCGATAATTTTTTCACACTAATTTTCCTATATAAATTTAACTCCCAACTGATCTAAAATAGTTAAAGGATTATAAATCCACAAAAATATTTTCAGAAACCTCTTATAGTATTCTAATAAACCCATGAAACTAAAAATTTCAATCACTATTATAGTTTGAGGCCCTTCCTCTACAAATATAGTCTTAACTAGAACAACCAATATTCCTTAACTGGTTACAATGTTTCCCAATAATTCTAGTTGTTTCAACTAGATATCACAAATGTTGAATGTAAAAAATTAATACCTTTCTCTAAAGTTTTTAATTTATCACTTAACGGATATACATATTCCTTATGAATTATGGAATATATCATAATATTTTCAATAATACCACAAAGTATTTATCAATGTAGTCTATAAATATTATATCCATCAATTTTATAAATTTCATAGGAGGATTAATAGAGCTAATGGGTATTCAAAAAACTCATAATGTACATATCTTGGTTTTTTGGATATACGATTTCTTCACCCTCAACTAATGATACCCTTATTAAAGGTCATACATTGAGAATAATTAGGGCCCACAGAGTTAGTTGAATATATGATAAATCCATGAGAGTGCATATTTTTTTATTCATTATGATACCATTAAGTTATATATAATCAATTCATAACTATATTTATTGATCCTTATCCACAAAAAAGAACATGTTCCACCTAAGGAGACACACTTGGTTGAATAAAACCTTTCTCCAAAATATCTTTTAGTTTTTTCTTAAACTATTATAACTCAACAAGTTCTATTATATATGTGGTATTTTCTATAGGTTTTTATTCGAGCATGATTTAAATTTATAACTCTACATCTCTTTATGGGGTAGGTCTAGATAATTATTTATAAAATAAATTAATGTATTCATAAACAATTGGTGGATTTACTATTTTTTTTCATTTACTTATTTCCTCTTCTTCAAAAATCATTCCAAAAAAGAAGTATTTAAAAGGTGGTTCTTGAAAAAACTCATACTGGGATATATCTCCTTTATAAATAATTATGGGGTTTCCCTATAAGAAAATAGAAATATTCTTAATTTCACCATCGATCTTGGAATTATACATTTTAGCTAGTTCATCCTTAGTATTACATAAATTAAACCATTGGAATTACAACTAGGTATGTGATGATATTGTACTAAGAAAAGTTAATAATGGAATCTCTATATACTATTGATTCTTGAATAGACCATCTAGATTATTTATCTGATAACTCTACTTCTAAAAGTTCAGGTTTTGATTTGATATTCTTTTCAATATTTAATGAAAAAAAGGAATTCTTATAACTAGTATCAAACAATATACTAGGTTTATTAGAGATCAAGATGATTATACTATGTACCACATCATTTTGAGCCTCAAATTTTGTTTTCATGATTTCAAAAGCATAAAATTTCTCATGAAGTCACTACTAGTGTTAATAGAGTGTTCCCTCTATTATCTTCTAATTTGGACATTGATGGACAAAGTGTTTATGATATCCACACATGAATCATTTTACCACATGAAGAACTTTTTCTGTATTTCCTTTTTCATTTTTATTTTAATATTGAGGATTTATTTCTCCATGATAATTTTGATATATATGGCCAAACATTTTTCACGTGTAACACTTCACTCTTCTTTGTAGATAGTTCCCATAATATTTATTCCCATAATTTTTGCACATGGGTAATTTTAGTTTCTCAATTTATCTTTATTGATTAAAACATTTCAAAAAATTTGGATCCATTATTCTCCGCTTATAATTTAGTCCATGAGTCCAATATTCATATTTAAACTCTATTTCCACTTTAAGAGTACACTGTACTATTAAATTATAACGTTAAATGTCTCAGATTACTAGATCCTTCCCTAGATGAGGTCATAGTCCACTAACTAATCAATTTATTTTAACATATTAATTAACGAATTTTTTTGAATCATATCAAATTGGAGTTTTAAAGTTTGTATCATAAATTCCCACTAATTTGTTCTCTATTTAATTTATATCAAGAATTTATTATCTTTCTTTCTATGGTTATAAATAAAATTCTTTTTTAAAAGGACCCCTTTAAACTCTTCCCATTCAAAATAATCAACTTCATCCTTTGGATTCATATTTATTATTCTTATATAACACTGATTGGTTTCAACCACTAAGTGATATATAGCTATAGTATATTTCTCTTGATTGGAGTAGTGGATCAAAAAAATATCATTTATATTGTGTAAATCAATTTTTCTGTGTTTAAAACATTATAGGTTCTAATAAACCTGGTGGTCATTGATGCATGAGGAGTTAAACTATTATTTTTTTATTCATTAGCGAATAGGTTTGATCCAAATGATTTTTTTATTATTTTTTATAACATTTGATAACTGATTTATCATCATTATTAATTTTAAAACTCAATTTTCCATCATATTTGGAAGGTCGTTATTTCATAGTCTATCACATTAATTGGTTACATATTTTGTTTTCTATTTGTCAGTATTTATATGAAATGAAAAAAATTAAAAGTGAAAATTTAAACTATTATAAATCGAATGATAATAATTCAAAAGGGTACTTTAATCTTAAAATTTTGTAACATCACTCTTTTAGGATCATATAATTTAATGTTGTCTAAAAAAGAAATAATTAATCTAGTAATATATCCTTCATAATGGTTTTTAAAAACCTTGTCAATTTCCCACAAAAATATCCCATGGGAGGTTCATAATAGGTGTGTGGTTAAGACCACTTATTTTTCATCGAGTGAAGATCAATATAATACCAAACCAACCATTTTAATAGATATTAACTCTAGGTGAATTTTTTCCAAATCCAACATTAAATTGTTTTTATCCATAAATTAATTTCATTTTATGGAAAGAATACACTCTATAATTTACCAAAATGTTATGATGTTTTTCCAGTATTCAAATTTATCCGTATGGTTTCACTTATGTTTTTATTCCTAATTTCCATAGACAAGTAAATCATTATTTGATTCCAACTATGATGTACCATATTTCTCATACTTTTTTTATAATATATCTGTAATAAAATATTACATTAATAAATTACATAAGGTATTTGTTTTGGTTTAGTGTATTGGAATCTTGGAACATAATTCAAGAATTACATATATCACAACAAAACATAATCTAATTTTTTGTAAAGACACCTTTATTATTTCATCATAGGTATCATCCCTATATATGATTCCCTAGGGACATACATCAAATGTAAAGGGTTAGAATAATTCACGATAAAGGATTAAAAAATTTAAATGGAATATAAGTGATCATCATAGAAAAAAACATTTCATTATATAAGAGAATAATTATGGGTACATGACACATAACATAGAAATATTTATATAACATTATAAAGAGATTTTAATAATAATATCACCAAGATTCATGAAAAAGTTTAAATAAAACATACTACTATGGTTATTATATATTGTATCATGAAATATTACCAAATAGTACAACCAAAGTATCCTAAGTATTTATTTCTAGAGATTAATTACCTACTAAATGAAATGTATTACTATTAGGGTGCACCCTATATATCCTTAACAATATGTGATACACATAGATCATATATCATAATAAAGTATTTCATAATTTTGACCCATGGTTAGAGAATTTGGGTTTAATACATGTAAGTATAAAATCAATGAGGTATAATTTTTTAATAGGTTGAGGGACAAACCCCCTTTATTAAACTTAAAAAAGAAACCCATTTAGAAAATAAGGTAAAGATGGAACCCATTAATTGTCACAAATACATGTAATAATTATAGAAAAAAATGACATGAAGGACTTAACATGTTTCTCATTGTCTTATGGGAAGCATACATAAAGACAAGAACTGAGAAAATCCTTGTTATCCCCCCTTACAGACAATGTAATAGTGAAACTAGGCAATGATTATGTGTTGCCACCCAACTAATAAGATTCACTATGTCTATCTAACACAACATCATAGGCCCCCCTCCAACCCACACTAACATGATAGGGTGAACTGAATGATAGGTGACCTCACACCTATCTCTCTTTCAAGATGACCACCTGAAAATTATTACAAGGAACACATTTTACCATCAACTATATGTAATGAAAAACTATACTAAAGGAACTATGAAAAATAAAATAGTTGGGTTCCGATTTGTTCATCAAGAGATGATGAATGATGGGTGTCATCACACACATCCCATAGTTGAGGTGACCCACCCATTGACACATGTAGAAATCTATACCATATTTCAAATACAATGTTTCAAGATAAATTTCTTGAAATTATATAAACAACACAAAAAAAAACATTTCAAACAATATGTGAAGATTCCTAATGAAAGATGATTGACACCACCAATTAAAAATGTACTCCTAAAGTTTCCAATGATAAATACCAAAACATTCTCAATAAAAACTATAGACCACTCAATTCACAATCAATATGCACCATTATCCATCAACCTTTACCAACTCCACCGTTGGAAACAATGACACCAAACAACTGGAACCATCCCTGCCATCCTACACTAGAAGAAATCAAAGGGCCACCATTAGTGTCCAATATATAATGACCCTAGACTGTCATTTAAATACTAAGAAATACCGCTTTAACTATGAACATCACTACTTGAAGGATTAAAATCCACCTCCTAACTTCCAAACACCTCTGCCTGGGAGAGACACTTGAAAAACGTTGCTTGACGAACCAACCACCACCCGAACATCAAACCGTCGCTTCCTCAAACATCCAAGGTTTGCCATGAAAACTAATCTATGACATGGGATAACATATCTAAATCCATGTCTAGGTATTAGAAGGTCTAGCTTGAATGGTTCTTGATCTCCAACACACCACTGTCTGGAAGACCCCTGGTTGAGTGATAGAATGGTATTTTATCACTAATAAGGGATCATTTGGATTGAAAATTAGTGATTATAATCAAGTTAAGAAAATTACTTGAAAATCAAAAGGATTATTTAAAATATATACTTGAATAGAGAAGATAAAATAGTAAGAGAACCCTTACCTGGAACAGTTCCTTCTTAATTCTCTATAATAGGACCTTAGAACCTTATAAACTCCTAAAGTTAATATATAGAGAGAAAATGAGAGGAAATTAATGATCAATTGATTTTGGAGTGAATATTAATGGAAGAATAAGTGGTAATTTATATAAAATGGTGGGGATTTTGTTTTATTAATTTCACAACATAGGCCTCAAAAATCTTGGTCATAAAACACATAAAACCATTGTATTTACCAGGGTTTTATCACATGGTTTTATAAATGTATGGAATGGATCTAATTATTTTAATGTTTAAGAATTTTAATCCTTAAAATAATATTATTTTGGTTGTGGAAGATATTATTATTCATTAATAATTATTTTTGAAACCATAGAATATAATATAGGTTTTGAAAGATTCTTTATTGGATTTTAAAATTAATTTTATTATTTTAAAATACACTATTTTAACGATAACACCCATTCATAGATGTAAAAAACATTATAATATTTTTTACATAATTTTTATGCCATTATTATCTCATAATTCTTACCTTATATTCGTACCACATTTTACTTTTCTCCCAAAAAATTGATTGTCTCATAAAATTTTGAAAAATTTACCATTAGTAAAATTCAATATACTTAATTCCAAAATGATATCCATTTTATAAAAATATTTTTTTATATATTGGAAAATTATAATTTCAATTAATATTTGATTTTATTGAAGAATACTAGTTATTATGACATAATAAACTTTTAAATCGTTAAAAAAATAATTGGGACTCTCTAAAATTATATTATAAATTATATACAATTTTTTTATAAAACTATTTTATGGAAATAATTTCCATTTCACAATATTACATAAAATTTATTTTGACAAAGATAGGTATTTTAATAAAAAATATGATTATTATTTATTTATTTCAAATATTTATTTTATTTTATTTAACACTTTTATTTAATAAAAATTCTATTTATTTTTTTATTAACAGACAAAAATATTATTTTCACAGTAAAAAGACTTGTGGTATAGGATTTAACAATATTTTATAGTTTTTAACACATATAACCTAGATTAAAAACCCGTTGTTACCATAGCATATGACCTAAGAGTGAGATATGCAATGGTTGTACTTTTATAGAGTGGTTCAAACAACACTGATTTTCTGGAGATTTATAGAAGCTTGATATATTTTTTAGAATTAATTCTACCCCGGTCATTGTTTTGAAGTTATTCTATGGATTAGTCAAGTGAAAACCAAAATGATGTTATGTCCTATCCAATATATGATAAATGAACTTCATAAAGAATTATCCAACTGGTTGGGGTCATGGTTTCTCCCTAGTAATTTAATTTTATCATATCATAATCCTTAATATACACTAATTTCAAAAGTATATTTTTAATAGATATTACACTAATGGTCAAAATGAAAAATAATCATGTTTATAATAAAGTTTCATTTGTTCATAACCATTTCGTGCAATTATTATTTACTTCATTACTAAAAATGAAACATTTTTAATCATATTGAATGTTTTATTGAAAAAAGTGTGTGTCGATACATTTTGGATGTCAATTTCAAGATTTGTAAACTTCACAATAATTCAAGAATACCTAGTTTCTCATTAGGTTTGACCGTTAAGGTTTAAAGTTTATGTTATGGAGAAGTTTTTATATCCCTATGACTTATAGAGTCTGAGAATATTTAGTTCCTCTTTAGTATTTCTATAAGTAACTAATCTATACTAGATTTTAGAGTTTATTTGATTATTTATTTTTTTAATTGGAGGTTTTATAACATCCAACTAAGTATGTTGATGATACCACATTGTGTATGAATTGAATTATGTTTCAATGGTTGTTTTTGGTTGTCAATATTATTCAATGAAAGAGAAACATTTCATTGATATCAATATATTGAAGAAGATAGAATGAAATAATTTATTAAAGTATCCATGATTTATAATGTTGAAAAAAGTGAATATTTTATGGATAACTAGATGAAGAAAAAAGTAATCAAGTATTATTATCTTGTAGTAGTTCTTTTTAATACTTTGAGTTAATAAATCTAATGATAATGGAACTGGTAATAAGATAAAAATACATGTTCTACAATGTACTTTGACTTGAAAAATTATTTTCAAAAAAGAAGAATATGAGAAAAATTAAGATGATTTATTTGGAATTTATATTCTATAAAGATAAGAATAAGTGGATTTATGATAATTCCTTGAAAATAAATTCTATTTACCATGAGTTATTCTTGAATTAGAAGTGAATATGGTTAGTTATTTTTTTGGAATTTTTTATGTTGGAATTTTACACTCGTTATTTTTGATGTGTAATTGGAAAAAAATTTCCAACCATTAAACCCACAAGGGAGAACCTCAACCACATATGAGAACTTAGGGTTCAACCACATGAGAGACAATAAACAAGACCATCCAATGAAAATAAAGAGGGGAGTATAGTTCCCACTTGGTACCCTCAGAAGAACTATTGGAGAGTTTGAGTATAACACCGATAGAGAGCACACAACAGTGTGCACAATGAGGTTCCAAACCACCATGCAGAATGAAATGGCTGTATGGAGTGTGTGTGTGTGTGCGTCTGTGTGTAGTTTTTTAGGTTCTGAAACCCGCTACTAACATGAGGTAAATTAGGAATATTTGAACTTATTATGATCACCTCTAGTTATCAAAATATATACATGGGATGATCAAAGGAGAGTAGGTAATATAGATATATTTAAATGATTCATATATAACCAAGGTCTTTTGATAGAATTAATCTGTGACATCAGATATCGTACAACACATATTTTTAAACCAACACCATCATCTTCATCATACTGATGTTCTATAGGATTATATTCACCAAATATTGGTTTTCCAAGAGCTTCCACTATTGGAGTGTAGGTTATGATTTTTGAATCATTAAAATGTTGAGAATACAAATATGAGTTTCCTAGCCTAAAATATTTGTCTGTCATGAATGATATTATTCATAAAAGAGACAGTACTGAATGAAAATGGAGTTACCAAAGGATTATAATGAATCTTATTTTCATGGGTGAGTTAATGAATTAAAAATATCACGAGGTCATCATCGTGTTCATGTTATATACTCACCATGATGGGCATCATTGTGGAATTAGTTACACCATGATTTTCATTATCATTAAACTCCAAAATATCTGAATTAATAAAATCTTTTATAATATAATTATCATACCATTACACGACATAAAATGTGGAATTTGAGACTGTGAATCGCAGGGGATATGGTATAGGATCCTTACATATAAATATTGTTGTATCAATCCATATTAATGTAGCTAAAACTCACACTATTCCTTGAGATCTATTATTTTTTTTAAACTGAGTATTCCCAAGATCCCATTTATGTTAATAAGTAGATAATAATCATGATACATTCATATAAAGTTAATAACTGCAATTACCATATCTCTTGAAAAGTGAGATCCTTCAATCCATACTTGGATAACATAGAAGTATAAGAAACATAGGCCTCCATAATTGTTACACACATTCAAATAGTTTAATAAAGAATGGTTTTCCCCAAAAAATACTTGTTTTCATGAAGATCCTTGGTTATGAGTTGGAAATTATTCCATCTCTAACATCTTTCCTATCTAGATGAAGGATACAAACTGAGACACACATAAGATCATCACTTGTTTGAATAAGTTAGTTTGTAAAATTGTTTTCCTAAAAAAGAGATAAAACATACATAATCTAGTTTTTGCATTAAAAAAATAGTGATTTATAGGCATTTGGGTTTGTCGAATAAAGATAGTTCTTACATGAATACGTGAATGTATATGCACATGAGAATATAACTGAGTCTTACTTGGGAACATAACCAAAAAATAAGATAAAAAATTAAGGAAAATAATATAAAAATTATGAATAATATTAGATATATGTGACATAATTTATACATTAGAATACCATGAAATTTATCCTAAATACATGAATGAAATAACATGAGTGTTTTAGTGTATTAGAATTAGTGTCTATAAAATAATCAATATTTCTAAGAGGATACTGATACTACATTCACTTTTTATATTTTATCGAAGAATAAGAAGTGATTGTGAGGATGTTAATCCATGGATTCAATTTTTTGATAATAAAAAGGAAATTTATGGTTCTAGAAGTATAATAAATTTAGTTAACTATAAAGAAGAAGAGAGGTTCTACCAGATACAAAATAGATCTATTTTTTCATTTTCTATTAAGAAAATATAATGAATAAGAAATAGAATATTGAGAATCTTATAGGTTGCATTTATGAAGAAAGAATCATTATTTCCCACTTCTATTTGAGTAACAATTGAATAAGTTGAATGGGAAGAAAAATTATTTACTATGACAACAAACATAAGTCTCATCTGGTGGAGGAATTTATCGGTTTTATAAAGTACCTTACAAATAAGGTGAATACTATCTTTAGAGGTTGTATAAATAAATATTTAAGATCTATAAAACAAGAAATATCAATTGAATATAGTACGATATATGTCAATGATTATTCCCTACTTTCTGTAACCAAATTTAGAGGATTATTTTCTACTTATTTTTTGGAATTAGATTTTTTCCAAACCATGCCATGGACTAGCTACACTTATATAGTGGAGAAACCTGTATAAAATATCATCTTCTATCATTTACATGATTTCAAATAATTTTATGTGGTAATGAAAAAATAATTTAAGAATAAATGTCCTAATAGTTCTAAGTGGTAAGTGGATAGAAATTGATATTTGGTTAAATAGGTCAAAACATTGATTCACCACCCCTATTAGTGTTGAATGTATCCCAAAGTGGTCCTGTCAATTGATTTTAGATCCAAGGTTCACCTATATTGGATTCTCTACTTTATAGTTATTCTAAATAATCTAGTTTCTTTCGTATGTTATTTTTTTTTAGTTTTGGTGATAATTTAGTTATATATATGAAAAATTCTATTTATATAAAGACTATGATGGACATGAGAAAGGAAGAGAAAATAGGGTTGATTAATATATCCCTATTATATAAGGAATAAGAAGAATCAACATATCCATGACTTGAAAAAAAATTAAGATATATATGTCTTGAAAAGTAAAGAGCAAGATGATTAAATATCCACCAAGGAAATAAACAATCTCTCTACCTCAGGAGACCAGGATGTATTTGTTAGTTCCTTTTAATACTATCCTGAATATGATTTATGTAGAAGTGAGATTTATAAAAATTCAGTTGTTATTTAAATTGATTCAATAATGGATGTTACACATGGTTATCCCAAATAATTAATCCTTATTATCTATGGGATACTTGAAATAATAAAGGAAGATATCCCATAGTGTGAGGAGGTTTCAAGATTAATGGAGAAGGAATTTAAATAAAAACTTATAGATTGTGTTAATATCTCCAAGAAGGATGAAGCTAAAAAAATCCAAAAATGTGATCCTTGAAGAAAAATTCTCAAAGTTTTAATATGATTGGATTAAAACTATCCAAGAGAAAGATATAGTAACCCATTATTTAGAAAAAAAGATCCATTCCCTTGAAGAGAAATTGAAAAAATTGCATGGATTCATGGATTAAAAATTGGAATAAAAAATAAAAGAAAATTAATGATCTTGACTATTTATTATAAAACAAAGTTACATCATAGGAAGACGAAGTAAAATTTTGAAGAATTTATGTGAACATAAGGTGACTATGAATAAAGTTAAAAAACCCCTCAGTATAAAATATATTGAATTTGAATGTTAGTTGGGCAATCTTAAGAAACACGTATTGATAATTCATAAAATAATAAGAAAGTTGTTGCTACTACTCAATGATCACTGGTGGATTCTATGACTAAAATTACCTTATCTTGTGATAATAATATAATGACTTCATTAAATGATCTATCTCAAGAAGCTATGAAAAAATTGGTACCATCTATAGTATCTTGTTATTATATTTCTAATTCTGTTATCTAGAAAAAAAGGATGAAAAAATATAAACAAGTATGGATGAAGAAAGAAGAAAATAAACCAACAACCAGAACTAGGGTGGATAGAAAAAAGATATGGAATATATTTCCTGAAAAAGATCCCAAAAAGTTATAAAGAAGAAAAAAACATCATATAGAAAAAATAAGTTGATCAATTTTTGTGGTCCAGTGTTGGTGATATAATAGATTTCGGTATTTTGAATTATATTGTTTATACAATACTCTAAATGCTAAATCATAAATAAGAACAATGTCAAGGAGAGATAAAAATAGAGATAAAGGATCAACATTCAAAGGTTAATAAAGATATGTATACTAGAAAACATTTTGAAAATTTGAAAATATCTATGATGCATTAAATGGTAGTGGTAATAAGAATGGTTAATGACCATCTTGACATGTATCCAAAGATGATGAGAAAATAAGACCAAAGAATATTTATAAGAAAGAATATGATTCCTTGGGAAGAAATAAAATAATATTTTAAACAACAATTATCATAATAATATATCAAGTAAGAATGTGAAAAATTCATTGGAATCTAAATCCAAGAAGTTAAAAAAAGGTGTTATATCGTAATGAACATATATTAAGGATGAAATTTAGAATAATCCATATAGAACATTTAAATATTATTGAAAACATTTTGCATGAAATTTTGTTAATATAGCAAGAATATTTTGATAGAATATGGAAAATGGAAGAATCAAAAGCTAAGGAAAGAACAAAAAAAAGAAACTATTCCACATTATTAATACTGACTGAAAATTAACTTTTTATTAGCCTAAACCCCATTTTAAGGGTGTATGGGGAATCCAAATTGACATAGAAGAATTAAAACAACAATAATGCCTCCATGAAATATTAGTTCAAGGCCAAAAAACAAATTCAAGAATACAGAGAGAAGCCCCAACCTAGCATTAAAAACATTAAGACCAGCTTCTAGCTTCTCATCACTACTCAGTCAGCTATTGCATGAATGAGTGCATGATCCAGGTAATGATGGAAATTCTATAACCTCTCAAACGTCCAAATTTGTATAGCAATGATTGTTGAAAACTCTCAGCTTTAAACCTCATTTTGAGTAACCCCTTATAGGTGAACTGGTTGAGAGTCACTCAAACCATGAACTACAGGGCCCCAATGTAGTCACCACCACAAAATGCCTTCCATGAAGAAAATAATTGAACATAGACCAACAAACCAAGATCACCCCGTACGAACCCCCCACAATCCAAGTGACTCCCACCACCACTGAAGCTATAAAGGAAACTAAAAGACGATACAAGGAATGTGATGCCAAGGCATCATGACGTAGGACTAGATGACCCATCACCACACTGAAGAAATGTCCCCAAGAGGGGGTCTAGGCCGCCTAGAACCAGAAAATTTCTCCAGGAATTGATATTCTTACATATTAACCACAAACACACCCTCCTCGGAGTCTAATACAACTACGCCATGAGAATTGAGGGAGAGGGGGAGGGAAGGGTCAAACCAGTGAAATCAATACCGAAATCCAACAAATCCTCCACTTTCAAATCCATCAAAAAATTATAAAAAACACCAAAATAAATCTTGTGATTGAGTCGTGGAAACACCAAAATCCAAAAACAAAAACCAAACTCCCCCCTCTGAGCCACTCTAGATCCGACACTGAGCCACACCAGATGAAAAACTCGGAAGCACATTAGAGTCTTCGCTGATCCATACTAAAAGCAGATAGAGCCATCACTAAGCCACGCTGACGCTAGGCCGAGCTCACGAAAAAGGAAACACTCTGTCTTGAGATGAATTTCATATGAAAAAAATATTCTAATTTATTCCTACACCAATTTATTCCAAAGGAGATGATGCTGATCCACCTGAGCTATGCTAGAGGGGGGAAGGAGGTGACTCCAAAGAAAAACCCTAGCCCCACACGGGAGAGTGGTAGCCACCGCTCAGAGGCTTCCTAATTCAATCATATCATATCAATCTCTACACAAGATTAATACAAAGTTCATAATTTATTATTAATGATAGAAATCTTGGTTGAATGATGTGCTTTGTGAGAGACGTGTTAACACTAAACATCGTTCAAATGGGTTTTCACTATTATTCTATAACAACAATTATTCCTTAAGAGGTTAAATAATTCATCATCAATGAGGGTTTTTAAGAATAAAAATTCTCTATATAAAGTAAAATAGAATATGAAGAGATCGAGGCTTTGAAAATATAAATCAGAACAAAATTTTAGTTGTGAAATAATGAGGACTAGAGGAAATGAAGAAACATGTTGGAGAAATATATCTAAAACTAGATATTCACATTGAAATTCAATGAATAATCTACCTTATTATTTTAATTATTTTATTATGTGTTCTTATAATGCATGAAATTTTAGGTGAAGTAATTTCTCAGGGGGAGATCTTGAGAAGCAGTGATTACTGTCAATTTCTGATAGAAACTCTAAAGAAGTAATCATCCTTGAATGATTCCTCAATTTTTATTCAAATATAAATATGATATAGGATCATTATTGATGAATTTTATGACTTTATTTTCATATATTTGAATATATGGATATTGAAAATACCATCTTTATTTGATCTCATATTTTGTATCATGAAGAACAATAAATGAAAAAGATCATTCATGGTGATGTTTTGGATGTTTAAAAATTTGGATAGTTAAAATTAAAAGATTAAAATTGTTGTATTATCCAAATTGGAACATCATAAAATCCATACTGAAAGATATTCACCATTATTATTATTCTTATGAGTGTTTCTTTTAAGGGGGAGACAAATGAAGAAATTTTAAGTTACTTCTAGAATAATTATATCAATTGGAATAGAATTTTATTATTATTGAAATTTCTTAGTGAACATTCATTAAAAATGGTATTTCTTTCATAATATCTCACACTTGGTAATAAAATATAAGAAAAATAATATAAATGGGGATTAATTGAATTATTCAATGACATAAGAAAATTTGAAATATAGAAGTTTTCCAATGCTGCTTATCCTTCTTGTTACACTTGAATGTTTTGATTTTATTATTGAAGCGAGTGTTAGAGTTTCATGTTAATTTTATTTATAAATATTTCATATCTATTTTTGTATCTTTATCATAGAATAAACTAGACAAGGATTTATATTATCTCTCATTTAATGTTGTAAAAATATTAGTTGTTATAGAAAAAATTTATTATCTAAATCAAATACTCCTAGTTTCCACATAGAGCACAAATCATGTAGACATGGAGTGAGATGGTGGATGAAAAATATCTTAAGTATAGACTGATACCCTTTTCCCATGAAATTTTTATTTATTTTTAATATGGGAGAGAGAAAGTGAAATTAATGTATGGAATGTATTGTTGGGAGATTCACATATTGACATATTCATTAGGAAATACCTTTGTATTTATTTATAAGAAATATAAAGGGGGTATTGAAGAGCCAAATTTGTGTATGGATTGTAAAATTTTCCAATTATTTTTATTGGTAGTTAATAGAGATCAATGAAATATCATGATTTTATTGATTTAAAAATGTTAATTAATTAAGATGGAACAAAGTTGTTGAACTTTGAAAGATATCAAAGACTGACAAGAAATTGTATATAGATTGGATAACTGTATTAATAAAAAAGTAATCAAGTTATATTATCTAAAGGTTTTTATTTTTAAGACTTCTAGTTTATATCTCTAATAAATTTTGAACTAGTCCTAAGTTCATAATAAAAGTGTCGATACATACTTTGACATGACACATTGTTTTCAACAATAAAGAAGTTGACAAGAAGTAAGATGATTTGATGTTTGAAGGGTTATTTGGATTTTATATTCTAGAAAGATTAGAATAGGAATAATAAAGATAAGGCGATGATTTTTTTATTATGAATGCAGAATTCTTGAATAGAAATTATAAATCAATTTTCATTTCAGTTTGTAATTATTTATGATCAAATCGTACACTATATATTTTCTAAGTGTAATAAAATAAAATTATTCAACCATTAAGCCATCCATAGACCACACAAAGAACATATAAGACCCTAGGTGTTATCCAATTTGGTGGCAGTCAACTTGGCTATCACATGTCAACATTGATGGGAGCATAGTTCCGTTAGGGAGATCTTGTAGGAAACATAGCAAAGTTAGATAATAACACCTATAGATAGAAAATGGGGGCATTGTAAAGGAGTTCTCAATATATTGTGCAGGGAGGCATGATGAAATGGGGCTTGTGTATTTAGTGATATAGGTTCCGAACCCTTCTTCAAGCATGATTTGAAGTTGGAGTGGTTGTAATTATTAAGCTTATTGATATCTCTATTTTATGTCTATATTTTGATTGTTTTTTATATTTGAATTCATTGAATATTAATTGATTAAATTTTTATTTCCTAGAATATATTGATGTATTGTGTATTCTTATGTAAGACTATCATTTAGAGAAATATGAAGGAAGATGTCCCAATTTAGGAACATAAAGTCACTTTGCGCTGACCCAAAAAAGTGTATCGGTATGACAAAAGAACTATGAAAAAAGTTTATATTTAAAATTGAAGACAAATATAATAAAAAATCTATTTAATGAATTTTCCCATGATTTGGGATGATCATGGAAGATTTTGGAGGCATAAAACTGAATAACCGGAGCTTTTAGAGATGGAAACAAACATTATATGTCATGGAATCATTACACAATGTGAAAAATGAAAGGAATTAACCATTTATAGGGTGTGAAGATAATGAAAAAAACACATAATTATGACCACCTATGTCCTAGAGTGACACATATTTGTCACTCCCTAACACATCCAAAATTTTTCTACGAATTTTTACACATCGTGGAGCATTCTCTGAATCTTTCAAGGACCAAGAATTACATATTTTGTAAACATTACATAATGTGAATGTGATGGATAGGCTAAAAAATGTGGATTTTCATAATATATTGGATGAGAGATATTTCATTTTTCTAGTAGACCACTGTTTAAAGATATCATTGAACCGATGAGTCCAAAGTATGAATTTCATTCGTATTTATATGGGTTCCAACCAAGAGATAGAGATTAAATTCTAGGTGTGAGGCTCATCAACTAGGAGGGAGATTTTGGGATTCTATCCACCATTCTTTATAGATTGTTTTTTCTTGGTTTTTTTCCTTTTTTTGCTTAATGTAATGATGAATTATTTCTATTTTTAATTCCAATATACCCCTTTTATTAATTCCCATTCTCATTATTACACTTATTATCTCCTCCCTACGGGGTATAGATTTTTTTTATTTTTAATCATGTTGAGGCCTATTTCCCTAATTTTTTTGAACAATGTAATGTGTTTCTAATCCACTTAGGGTTAGGGGTCTATAGTAGGGGTGCACGTAATAAAAATGAATCTATATGTCGAAACTTGTTAACCCTATGGCTAGTAATTAGGTTAAAAACAATTTTTTATCTCATTCCTTTGTGCAACCCTGACCATGGGGGGGGGGGGAGAATTTACTGACCCTATAGTATTTGGAGTGGAGTAGGATATGACCATTATCCATGGAAAATTTCTTCCATAGAAGATAAGAATAATGCATCTTGATTGTTTTTTATATTTGGACTATGGAAAAGTTTTATCTTAAGTTGATTCATTTGTTTTGAATATAACTAGTTGGGATTTTTTCTCCTGCTTCGAAACCTTTACCACAGGTCAATCCTAAGATATATTTAGGATTATCCTTTTTATACCCTGAAATTGACCTTAAACCCTCTCTTTTCATCCTTTCTTATCACCTTTACTATATTTTAATAATTATATTTATTTAATTATTATAATAAAATCAATATAAAATTAGGATGACCTATCTATTGGTCAAAATTATTCTACTGTATTCCTCTCTCTCTCTCTGTGGGATTGACATCATACTTCTACTTTACTTTGCATTTGAAGTTTGTGAGGTTCAAGTTTCATATAAATTTATAATTTTATTTCTATGGAGTATTTAACAACGTCTTCCAACTACAACACACACCTGAAATGATTGTAATATTGACGTGGGATAGGAGAAGTGGAGAAGAAACTCTAAATATATTTTAATGATATGGATAGATCTAGGGACTTCTGATGGAATTAATAGAGGTTGTACGATCTCCCATTCCATCTGTGTTTAATATTTCATCTTCATATTCATCCTAATAAATATCAAAGAGTTTATATTTATGATTATTTTTCACTGTGATAGAATCAATTTCTAGATTTGTGCTCAATACAATTATATGATCAAAATCCCGAGAAGACAATGACGAGTTTCCATGCATGAAATATTCATATTGCATGCATGCTATTATCTGATGTACTTGACACTACCAAATGGAAATGGAGTTGCATAAGGATATTGATGCTTATTATTTTCATATAAGAGATAATGATTTATAATGAACAGGTGATTTTCATCATGTTCACATGATATACTCACTGTGAGAGGTTTCATCATGGAATAATGGACTTGATGAATTTTGGTGTCATGAATGTCTATAATATTTGGATTTCAGAAATATTCAAAAATATTATTATCATACCTTTATAATTAATAAAAACTGGGATTTGAGTTAGTAAATCTTATGGCATAATAGGGTAGAAAAACACCTATATATACTGATCAGTGAATCTATAATAAATTTTTTTCCACTCATTCTATTCTTTGAGATCCCTCATTTTTCTGAAAAAATATCATACATAGACCCCCTTTTATGAAAATAAGGAAAGTAGAACCATGAGTCTCTCAGATACATGAATGATTCAAAAATACGACATCTATCATGAAGTGAGATCATGTGTACCTAAATTGGATCTCATGGAATAAGAAGAATCAAAATCATTTGCTTGTGTTACACACATTCAAACAATTTTGTGAAGAATTAGTTCTACTAAACCATATAGGTTTCAAAAATATCCATGTAATATCATAATAAATTATTCAATCTCATATATATTTCTTGTATATGTGAAGTAGAATAACCAACAAGTACTTAATATCATCACTTGTATAAGGAATATAGTTTGGAAATTGTTTACATGAAGAAGAGATATCACGTACCTATTCTAGTGTGCGGAAGGAAGCAGAACAACGATCTACATATGTTTGGGTTTTCATGAAGGAGATAGTTCATACATCCATACATGAATTTATATGATAATGTGAATATAACTTAGGATTAAACGATAATATAACCAAAAATAAAATTATAATTAATGAAAAGAAAAAAAATTAAGAATAATATTCTATATATATGCTTGGGTTTTTTCTTGAGAAGATCATACAATTTATCATTAATAAATGAATTAAATAATTTGAGATACTTATTTTAGTGGAATTAGTGTTTAGAAAATATTCAATTAGTCCTTTTTGATATTGCAACTAAGAAGAAGAAGAAGTGATTGTGGTGACGATGACCTCATTTGTCATTGGTTTGATGGTCACAAAGGAGATTTTTTATTCTAGAATGAACAGTAGCTAAGTGTACTGGAAGGAAGAAGAAATTTTCATCCAGATACTAAACTGAGATGTTAATATCATTGGTTATTGGAATAATAGGGTGGAGAATAAGAGTATGATTAAGTGGATTTTAGGATTCTGTTGTGAAGAATGAAAGTTTCTTTCTTGCTTTTGTGAAAGTACCATGTGAATGAGTAGAATGAAAATAACAAAGAAGCACTATGATATACTATAGAATTATCATTTGGTGGAGTAATTTATTGGCGTTACAATTTATCTTAAAAAGAAAGTGGATAATCTCTTCAGAGGCAGTATAAAGAACCATCCACGAGATATAAAACAAGTACTGTTAATTTATTATAGTGAAACGAAAGTGAATGGTTATTCCCTATTTTCTATAACTAAAGATAAAGAATTATTTTATAGTGGTTGTGTGGTATTGGATTTTTTCCAAACCAATACAAGTAGTAGATACACTTTTTGAGTAGTGAACCTAGTAAAAATATCATGTTCCATCATTTACCATTTATATTCTATTTTTTTTCCAAATTACCCACTAATGGTTGGGTGGGAACAATGTAATTTATGTTATATATTTGATTATTGACTTACACAAAATTACCAATTAAAAAAAACAACACACATAGAATAATTTTATGAATTCAAAATTCAAAAACCACATATATCGTCACCTCGAGTCACAATCCACCTCCAGTACCACCCCTAATGAGAAATCTACCCAAAATCACTATCCACATCACCAAAAATCAGAATAAACTAGAATATAACTTCATTTACATTATTAAAAACTACAAGAATTTGAATTATATAGATTCCAACCTAAGGTTTTCATTGATTTTAGTTGGAGGGAGGCACCAAGTAGGTCCCCTAAACCAATAGTCAAACAAATATCTTCCATTGACACCATTAGTTAAAAATCACCAATAGGAACCTCAAAACATAAATAAAAATCAGTACTAGAAGTACATAAATCCTTAAAGTTGAAAAAAATATTATATTGAATGCTGTTAAGTAGAGAGAGAACCTATAATAACTCCCCAATGGAATGAGAGAAGTATGTACTTGTTGCACCCGACGGAATATAATCTACCTATCAAATAGAACCTCTCAAAATATCAAAATAAAACACTATACAAGGTCAATATTGATTGGGAATAAAAGACATAAATATAGGGAATATTTTTATGAAAACCATGCTTCAATAAAATCCATGATATTTAAAAGGACCATTATACCTTTCTTCAGAAACTCCACCAAGCGGCCTCGCACTAACTCAATCCACATAACTTGAGACACAAGGCCATCATCATCACCTAGATCAATTGAAATTAAGCGATAGATTATAGATAAGATATCAATAAATAGAAAAAATAAATATAAAGGAACCTAGAAATCTCAAAATATATCAACCATCAATTTAATCCACCCACATATCAAAATTCAAAAAATGAAGAAACCCATTATTATTTTTGATGAAACACCAAGATTCTAATAGTTCTAAGAGGTAACTAAATAAAAATTTTAATTTCTTAAACACTTACCAACATTTTTTAACCCCCCTTTTAGTGTTGAGTATATACCTAAGTGTTCATCTCATATATTTATACTCACCCATACAAGGACCTTATTCCCACATGTTTTATGTATTTAAAGATGATTCACAGGTTCAAAGATTTCCTTGGTCAAAATAATGAATTTGTGTCTTCTTCTATTTTTTTCCTTGTGAAACATGGTGAAACATGATGTGGTAATGGTGGTTTATGATAGTATATGTGAACATTGTGATTGAATATCATTCCTAGAGTACACTCATTGAGTTTGATATTTTTTATGTCTTGTGTATAATGGATTCAAGGTGTTTTTAGATGCATAATTTCCCTGTGTTTTCTTATGTGGGTATTTAATTATACTTGATGTAAATTTTATAAATTTTATACTATATTTTTTTTAATATATATATAATACTAGTCATATTCTTTTTGGAAATGAAGACATGTGTATGTTGTAGGTTGGTATAGGATAAGGCCTCTCATATTGTGTGATATACCTACTTGGTGTGAGTCACTTGCTTCTAGACAATTGGATGTGGGATTGGGGTGGAGAAATTGACATCCAAATGACTTGAATGAGGCCACGATGGGTTAGTTTATATCAGAGTTGTATTATTGTGGGTTTTTCTGAGGAAAATGATTGGATTTAGTTTTTTTGGATTAGTTTTGAATTTGTGGTAATTATTTTAAGGGAGTCTTGAGTTTTATTATCAGACTTGGGAGGCTAGAGTAAGTTTATAAGATGATGTATCCTTTATCTAGTACTCAGATAACCAGTTATATGACTGTTAAGTCTAATAAATCATTTTTAGGTACAAGATAGTTAGTATATGCATCATATAGTAGTCACATATGATAAAAAATGACCTTTATTTTTTTAGATCTACTAGATATAATCTTAACCATGTGATTTCATCCAATCAATTTTAGGATTCTACCTATTGAGATTTATCTTGTTTGATAATGGAGGGTAATGATGATCCTATGCTTATTGATTTGGCCTCCTGCCATTGGATATTGAGTGATGATGAATTTCATCGAAAAATTGGTTGGAAGACATTATTGACCCATGATCTAAGAAGATTTCTCACCTATTTTCTATTTATATGGATATTTTATATAGAATATTGGGATATTACAATTTATTTAGATCATACTACATGTAGTTTGGGTGTACTTCACTCATCACGACAACAAATGCGATGTGGGTTAAAAAGAGAGCCCGATCATTGGGTGATCAAGGTTTTGTTGAATTAGAGACATTGTTTGTATATAGTTAAAACTACTATAGAATAAATGTTTATTTTCATTTGGATTTCTAAACATGAAAAAATGATCCATTAGTAGATTATTTTTCTAAAACACAATATTAGACTGCTCTACCATGGTTAGAGTTTGAGACCCAGTTTAGAATAATGTATTACCCATGGATATTGGACCCTCTATAGGATGTTATAATCATTATTGAATATGTTTAATTTACCACTACAATCAGTATCTATTCTTTGTACATGTTTTATTGATTTATTTTTTGAGTTTAATTATTTTGGGAGAGATTACAAAGGCAGAGTTTTCGAGCCAAAATAGTTTTTTCATGCAACACCACCTATGTTAGAAAACCCCATGTGAGCATAGACTCATTGATGAATTTAGTGGAGATGCACCCCAGTTGTGGGATAAGATTAATCATTCCACCTAAATATATATATAGTTGTGTGATGCATGAAACTAAACTTGGGAGATATCATTGAGATTAAATACCACACTATTTTATTCCTAGTGGCATACATTAATGTTTTCTGGAAGAAAAAAAGGTGTTACATGATTAGTTGGAGTTGGATGATGCAATGGTCCACTCCCAAAATCACCACCCTTGGTTAGTTCCTATCATATATAGTGTGTTGATAGTAAATTCTATTAGTAGATGAATTAAATATAAATATATTTCTAGGTTCCAATTGATGAATCCAAAGTAAAATTTATGTACTCCATTTAGAGACACTCATACTAGATGAAATTGACGTGAGTTATTCTTCCTACAGTAGAGGTTCAAGAGTTGGAGATTCAGTAGGGATCTTTAGCAAAACCCTTGTCTGTAATAGAGTTTCTACTGATGGAGGGAGTATTTAAGTCACACCATATATTGAATTATGACCATCATATTTATATTAGGTTCTTGGGAGTCATGGTTTATTCATGTTTTAAATATTGAACTTGATCAGATCATAGAGTCTTTTAGGTTCCTATTTTTGAATTTCTCAATGTGGTTTTTAGTGAGGGTTTATCCTAGTACATATGTAGGGGTATTTTTATGATTTTTATGTTTGAATAATGATTTTACATTCATAAGAAATATTATAATTCATCAAATTTCATTCAATATATCATGTTCATGTATTTTTGAGTGTAGTGGTGAAAATCTCATGGAAATTATGGACTATATAGATTGAACCATAACTTTGGTCTATTTTTGTAGGATCCTATCAAGATTTTAGAAAGTCCCCGAGTTTTACTATATGATTACAACCTATAAAATAGCTCTCATGGGGTTAGATCTTTTTTCATGGAGTAGTGGTTGGACTCAAATAATTTTAGCCTACAATAGATGATGAAACATCATTGCTGTTACAGTGGTATGGAGGGGGTCACCTCTAAAAGATGACTCTTTGTGAATGATGAATGAGGTTCTTGGGAAATTATCTTCATATTATTTTTTTCAATCATAGAGAGAGAGATTGATATCATATTTGGTCAATGGTTGTGTCCCCATGCTTATCCATTATGTGACATATGTGTATGGTGGTGACATCAATTTTGTTGTACTATGTGACTAGGCCTTCTCAAGTGATAGATCTGGAGAGTTTTTTTGGAAGGTGGGGAGCATGTTGACCACTTTCCAAAGATGATTATTTTTTTCTCATAATGGTAATAAAGAATATCAATATGGAAATATTGAGTGGAGACTGACCTAATGGGGAATGACCCTCACTATGGTTTTTCTGATGGATATTCATGTGTTTACCCATCACATGGAGGCTCATGTTATATGATAGAGGATGTTTTATTAGGAGTTTGTAATTTTTTTCACTATAGTAGGTGTTATCTTTGATTTTTTAACCGACATATAAGGGTAATATAAATAGTCAGGACTGACCAATCCATATTGTGTCATATTGGGCTACCCAATGGGCAGTGGTGTGATACTTTGAAATTTATGAGAATGGTTATATTTCAAATGTTATTATCTATATCATTCTAAAAATAGTGATAATAACCCAACTAGACTATCCACAATATAAAATTAGAGTCCTTTTGGATATATGGATGTGTATTGAGGATTCCTACATTATTTTTGGTTGGAAATTAAATGCCACATCACTCTTGTATCATGATCCAATGATGTTGATTCTTGTTCCTAGTAGGATATTGATAATGAAGAAAACAAATGTGGTCCTGGAGGAGTATTCTACCTGGAAACTATTTGTGTGTTAGTTTGAAAAATTTCTAAAGAACTCCATTTTGTATTGTGGAATGGATAGTTTGTTCCCCTATAACAACCAAATTGAATGATCTTAAAGTGTGGATATTGGGTTACTTCCTCCAATGATAACTTTTTTTGTACTCATTTTTATATGGGAATCGATGAGTTTTAGTTCCGTTTCATCCCTTGTAATGTGGAAAACCATTAGAGACAAAAAAGGTTTTTATTAAAATTATTATAAATTCATTACTTGTGTGGAAACAAGTTTATGATTTGGTCTTTCTTAAATATGTTTGGTATCTGTTATCTTTTTGGATGAATGAGGTTTTTACTTTCCTAGGTGGTGGATTACTGAGTTCGCTTAGATTTTTATTTTTAAAGAAGAATTAGGCATGTGAAAAGTTAAGATTATTTTTATAAAAGGTTGTTTAATAATCTTCCTTATTGGTGGTGATATGTTTTGTTTATTTTCATTGATAAAAATGATTTAAGTAGGGGAGTATATAGTGACTTAAATTTTTCCCATATTTCTCCTAGTCTAGAATTAAATCATTTTTGAGTTTTCAACTCCATCAACCTCTCTTGGGGTAGAATGGAAAATTTACCCTAAAAGACAACCTTATAATTTTATTGGTGTTTCAGTGGAACTTAGTGTATGATTTTTTCCCTTGGTTTGATTCGGTATGGAATTTTGGGTTTGTAGTGCCTCAATAATAATATAATAAAGAAAAATATATTATTTTCATTCTGCACACAGGTATTTAAGGAAAATTGAATATATCTCCTAAAAATTGATGCTTATAGGGAAACTGAGACTTTAGTTGAGTCAAAGATTGGGTATTACCCTAGGGGTGGTATAAATTCCATTCACATATAAATTTCTAAGGTTTTAAAATAAAAAATGAATAATTAAGTAAATAGAATTTTTAAAATAATTAAATTATTTTTTGAAAAATTAGAATCCTACACTTTATTCAATTACATATTTAAACATCATATGCTCCAAATACAAGGGGGATCCACATTAACCCTAGTTTCTAAGGGTGAAAAAAAGGGAGAGGGTCTTGTAGAAATAGAGAGTCTCGAGATAAAAGAACAAATTTTTTTAATATCATCAATGATGGTGAACGTAAACACAAACTTTCCGAATGAGAACTCCATATCAGGGTAGATCATCACGATTTTTTATGTTATGTTCTTTTTGAAATTACAACTGTGACTATTCATAAGGATTTAATTCATCCTTTTTTTTGGATTTTATATTCATATTTTTATTTAGATCCTATTTCTTCATGATTTTTTTTTGGTAATATAGATATTTTTTCTTCATGTAATTCTCAATGAATTATAAATTTTATTATTTTTATAATTTTTTCACACAACCCTAACCTTGTTATTTGTGGAAGATATAATTGATGGATAATTGATAAGGATACGAGGTTGGTGGTCAATTAAGATGGTCATATTATCGATTATTCATCACTATCTTCTTCTTCTTATTATTATTATCTCTTCTATATATATCTCTATACTATACTACCCTCTATTATATATATTGTTTTTTTCTATCATATAAGGATGATGGGATTCTAGCCCAAGTAGTGTCCAATGACAGTGAAGGATGATAGTGGAGCTCGATAAGAGGTGAGGCTATAACAAAACATAATGTTAAGGGTGGAATAATTAGTGTTCAGTTAAGGAAGGAATCAGTGAAACTAAGTGTGGGATGAATCAATGTGAGAGAGGATATGATTTGATCTATTACTAGTTAAGAGATGATGTAGTAGGAAAATCATGCCAGTCAGAGGTGATGTGGTTGATAGAGAAGGAGCGACCCCATGTATGTGGTGTGGGACTCAGGGTTCGATTGACCGTCAAACCATATTCCTAGTTGTAAGATACATAAATGGAGGTGGTTCACTATGCCTATCTATCTTATGGTCTAGGTGATAGGGGCCTAGGAACACACATCATAATACATTCTTGGGGGGTAGGTGTCCCGACTAGGTTAGGTCCAACACAACCCGACCCTAGACGATAACATGGCACCATATACATTGTGTGTGTGGGTGACACACACAAATGAACCATCCCATGTGTGGGGTGTGAAAAATCTTTCTATTCCCATACCTTTCTCCTCTCATTGCACCATGTGGTGTGATGAAGGGATGAGACGTGGTCTATTACCAATTTAGGGTGATGTTTTAGAACTCTTACCCTGGGTGTCTTATTTGAGAAAAAACCAATTTTTTTTCTACTTAAATCATTGTGGTATTGTCCATTTATATATTAGATGTTGTGTTCTAGGTGATATAGTCATATATATTTTCTATTTACATAGGTATTATGATCATGTTTTTTCTTATTGATCATATCATTCTTATCCTACTGTTATGGTTGGTAATCACTCCCCTTATTCATAGGGTGAAAGATCCTTTATCTGTTACTTAGTACATAGATAAGGTTGGTATTAATCTTATGACCCGAGAATTCGATCCCTAATCACATAAAATTGGTTGGTTTAGTATTCACTACCTATATTCTCAGGGTGTAGGATCCCCTATATTATGGTTGTTTTACAAGTAGAATTTTTTATTCTCCCAAAAAATCAAGTCATGGGAGAATCTATTAATAAAGTTAGTATTCCCCTTGAATACAAAGATTATATGTGGAGGGATATTCTAATGGATTTGATATTCGTACAACCTACATGGGTCATGGGATGGTTTAATATAATTCCATTGAGGTTACGTGGGTTTCTTAACATCGATGGTTTTAGTACTTGATCAATTTTATGGTATTGATGTATAAAAGGGTTTGGTACTCCGTCAAATGAAATTTAAGATTCAATAATGAGTATACTCCCATTAATGTATTTTTTGGGTTGGGTAATAGTTGGAAAATATTATAAGTATGGATTTATTTGGGACTTGTTACACATCGATACCGCATATGTCATCTTTGAGATTAAATATGAAGTTATCAATCAACTCTGAACATTGTGAAAGTTTTGGTACTTAGAGTATCCCTAGATTTTCAAGTGGTTCAACATTTCAGGGTTAGATTTGGGATGATAGAGACCTTTCAATTTCCCTTTTACCTCTTATGGTTGAGTATTTATTGCTTCTTTGTATCCTTTATCTTGGTTAAATTTCTATACCAATGTTTATAGGTACGTTTTTTGTTTTGGATTATTCTCTATTTTTTAGGAATCTTACTCTTTAGATTTATAATCACTATTTTTTGGGCCTTGTGCCCACAGATGTTGTTTTAGTATATATTATACACATGTTTAAATATGGTCTTTGTAGACAAGGAATAAGTGTAAATTTTTTAGATCTAAATACTAGTGATTCTAGGAGATATATAACAAAGATGATGGTTTATGATAGAAGTGATTGTTGTTGCAGTTGGAGTTTGTTAAATAAGTACACAGAGTGAGGATGATCTTTCCAACATTTTTTAGATGAATTCAATGGTCTGTCAGATGGAAAATTTCTTTGTATTTTATTATGAATGGATGTAATTCTAATAAATTTCATTTTCATGTTCTTTATACTGTGCAATTGTTCATTTATATATATTGTTTCTTAAATTCTATGTATTAGTATTATGTGTCTATTGTAGGTTGGAATAGGATAAGGCCCCCATATTATGTGATATGTTTAATCAGTTCTATTTACCATACCCATGATTATTTATGGTGGGCTTGGAGTGTCACACATAACATACTTTGGTTAGAGAAGGGCCCCGATGAGTTGATTCATGTCATACATTTAGTACCACCACACTCCTTTTGGAAGAATCTCATACATCAATTGAATGATCAAATATGTGTCATTAAAATCATTCCACAACCTGGAATTAAATTATTTACATATCATACCATGTTTCTTATATTTCTATAGGCTTACCACCATGTCATAAAAATCAAATTCAAAGAAAATATACAAATAAATAACATAAATATTTATTTTTATTTTAATATTTCTACCTAGATCAATTAAACTAACCATTATTGAATAAGAAATAAGCATTATATTTACATGGTGTTTGAATGCCTCATTATTCCATGTAATTGGAATATACATCCAATCATTATAATTAATGTTAATTCTAAGCATCATATAGGAAATTTGTCACAATATTTTCCCATATATATATATCGAAATCATCACCCACCAATTCCCCATATTCCTCAAATGAGAAACCTTTTTAATGAATTTTGATTCAAATTCATATACTGTAATCATATTGTATCCATTATCATGTTTTTTTAAAGTTTATCCATTCATATATATAAATATGTTCTTAAAGTGTAGTTTAGTGGCATCAATTATTTTTTAATTAAATTATTTTTTGAATCATTGCCAATGTTTTTATTAATCTCCATTATAAAATTAATTTTTCATCTTCACACTCCTTTTCAAGGGATATTATTTCAATATAATTGGAGATAAATAATTAAATATTTTATTATTGGTGAGTTAAATTTAAAAAAAATACTTGTTCAATTTAATTACACATATCATATATGTCCCTTAGTTATTTGTAAAATCGAACATTTTAACATTAATTTTCTTTATAAACTATTTAATATGGGATTTTACCTTATGAATCCAAGATATTGAGTTCATGATCATCACACTCACTAGCATGGACAAAGTGAGATAAGTTAAAATAAGTAAAATATAGCAATTCTTCGTTTTATATCTATGAATATTTACCCACTTGAATTTGAGTACAACTAAAAATTATCCATAATAGTTTAGTTTAATGATATGAACCAAACTTACCCTAAATACCAACTCTATGAGTGTAAATGTATGAATATTTTATATTTTGAATAATTATTTATAAACAATTACACAAAACTCAAAGACATTAATTTTTAAGTGTTGAATCTCTTAATTTACTTATAAGACCTTACTAACATTTTAAACCATTTTCCACTTTATCTAAATTTTAAACACTAAATATGTATAAAATAGGATATAAATTTTTTATTCATATAATGCAAATAAAATAAATTATAAATATGAATTTTAGTACGTACTTACTTGATGTATAAACCATTTCAAAATACCCTTTTTAAATAATTTTTTTATTTCCATCTTATTTTAAATTCAACAATTTTGTTGTGTATTTGTTTTAATTACTTTTTATGTTAGTGAAAAATTGAATACCATTCCAACTGAGAAATTTTAATTGTAAATAATGATGATTTTTTTTTATCAAAATGAAAATTATTTAATATTTAATCATTATATCTAATTCGGTGAAATCTTTTATCAATAACATATAGAAACAAAAAAAATTTAGTCAGTCTTTTTTATTGGAAGCCTTCAATAATAAAACATTATGGTTGAATTTTATTTTTGAAATTTGATATGTGATTAATTGAGTACATAATAAAAAAATAAAATAAAATTTAAAAGATTTAGGTAATGATTTGATAATTTTTAATTCATCAATGAGAACAATATAACATTAATATATCTCCCAATTGGATACATCCATTGATAAAATACATGTCCTATAATTTTAGCTTCCTTGAATAAATTAATAGTTGAATGATTCCATATAGTGAATATTTAGTAAAATCTACAAAAGGAAAATATTCATTAAATTTTTTTCCTAAAACATTAAATGTTTAAATAAATTTAGTGTTTTTCCCAGAAATTTTCTAAATAAGATTCATAATATGATTAGAACTATAATTAATTTTTCAATTGACAATTTATGTGATACTGATGTTAGAAAATTCTAATGACCCTATATTTTAGATTATATTTTCGAGTAATTAAATACAATGTTGAATACAGTTTTTCATATAAAATATCTAAATAAAATAAAAATTAGATTCTTTAATATTAAATTAATAATTTTTACCATTATAATATAACAATTGAAATAATGTGTATAAAAATAATTAACTATATTATAAAATCAAAATATAAATTTTAAGGAATGATATCAAGTAGTAGAAGTATTCATTATGAGGATCATATATCTAAACTAGATAAAGAGGTATATTCTCTAAGGTTTTTCCTAGACCATTCCCGAGATGAACTCTAATGATAGAGTTTTGCGAGAAATATTTTTTTTGGAGAAGTTCAATATCATGGAAATAACTATACGGCACATGCTAGCTATACTACCACCCATGACTACCACTCAAAATTATCTTATCCTTAGTTCATACAAATATATCTTAGGGGGTATATAAGCAGAAATTAGGATGATATAAACTTGTAATTTTTAACGTAATAAGTTATTTATATATCCCATGTATTTTATAAATTTCCAATTCCAAATTTTAAAGAAAAAAAATTCATTTTTCATACTAATTCACTAATGAATGTCAACTAGTGTAGCTTAAAAACTTATAATTCATTAATTCTTAAATATTTATTTTTTATAAAATTTGATTTCTATGCACTCTGAATTTTTATTTTTTTCAAAATAATTATATTTCTCTAAATATATGATAAAATATAATATTTATAAGACTAATCTATTAACACTCTTCTAATTAAATAATTAGTATTAATAAATGATAAAATAGTTTATATTTGAAAAGGATAATTTTTTTCCAATAAAGTTTTTCATTATATTTTGTGTTTTAATTAGAAGTCAAATACATAAAATTTATAATTTTAATTTGAAAAAATTATCCTCATATTTATATGTAGTTTTAAAATAATTTCTTAGGAATAATTTTTTTTTGAAAACATATTTTTTAGGTGATTAGGGAAAACTACAGTTTTTAACAGCTAATAAGTTCATTTTAGATTAAAAAAGTTATTTTATTTATAAAATTGGAATTCAATGCACAATGAAATTTTAGTTGAATTAAAACATTTATAAATTAATAATTATGAAAAATTTAATTAATATTTAAAACAATTCATTTAAAAAAAACTATATTAGATTTAAAAAACACAAGTATTAAATTTTGAAACAAAAAATAATATTTATTTTAATAGAAATTATTTTTTCTAAGTTTATTTAAATTATGTATCCTAAAGGTATAATTAGGTTTTAGTTTAATTTTAAATTATAAAAACCTATATTTTGTTTATTATATACCAACCAATTCCTTGAAAATCATCATAAAATTTAATTTTTTCCAAAAATTAATTATTACGCTTAAAAATACATTTATTATAAAAATATGTTTTCACATTCTATGTGCATTAATATTAAAATTTATTTTTATCTCATAATGAAATTTTATTTGAAAACTAGATTTAATATTTCTAATAATAATGTTCATATTATGTAATAAGCGCCATTTTATTTTTTTCCATCAAAAGTATTTTATGTAGTTATAAATTAGGTACCATGGTAAAAACTAATAATGGTAAAAGTAAAATGAATAAGATTGAAATTCCTAAAAACATGTTAAAATTATATGTGAAAATGAATGGTTGACCATTTAACAACCTTAACCCTTCCCTATAAACAATATTTTCCATTATTGAATGTTTTTATCTTTGAAAAGTGAATTTTCATTTTGATATTTATTAAAATTCTATGCACATCAAAAATTAAAGGGGATTTAAACCACCCTTTAAAATCCACTCTAAATTTCAATTTAATCTTGAAACCCTTACCGTTTTTTACTTCCCATAGAAAACTCTCACAATTAGTGAATCCCCTTTATCCATTGAAAATATTTAAGACTTCCATTTCCATGAAGTCCTATATGGGAAATTTCAAGTTCTCGATATGAGTACCATTAATTCATTATACTCTTTTCTTTTCTATATTTATATTTCAAAAATAAAATTTCCATTAATATATAATTTATGTAGTTTTTTTAAACTGAATTTTATTATGTTTATGGAATAATAATTATTCAACTTTCCACTTTTTTCTTATAAAAACAAGAAAATCATTCATCCATATATATGAAATAACACCTCTATGAAGAAAAATATTTCATTATTTATAAACAACAAAAATGAGTGGTTATAAAAATTAATTTAATGAATAAATAGAATATTGATACCATGTTTATGATTCTTAAAATAGATAATGTTTTCTACCTTTCTCCTATTGCATAAAAATAAAAAATATAACCTGTATTTATGTGGTGACTACTCTCTATGTGGAATGATGTATTTATTTTTTCATCACCACATGTAATGGATGTTATAATAACTTTATATAATTAATTAAAATATATTTTTTAATTATTAAGATTTTATATTGTTTACATTTATATTTAATATGTTATTAACATGCCAACTTTTTTTTGAAAAACATTTCCAAAACAAGCTTGTCACTGATTTTATATTCATGAATCATGAAAAAAATTATCATGGAATTGGATTATAGATCAATAAATAATTATAATTCATATATTCTAGTTCATTGGATATTATTTGAATTAAGAATATTTTATCATAGAAATAAAATTAACATCGAAATTTTAAGGCATGTGAAAAACAATCGAAATAATTAAATATTTGATGATGAAAATAAAATATAACTAACTCATAAATATAAAAAAATGAATAAAATTGGACTGTGGGAAAGGTAATGTATATGAATAAGGTACTAGTTTTTTATTAATATGTTTATATTTATGATATAATATATTGATGTACTTTTATAGAAGTTGAGGGTAAAGACAAATGTTTTTTTGAAACAAATTATTTTATTTAGTCATAATTAATCCACTTTGAATATCAGCTTATAATATAATTATGTTATGTCCTATGATGATATTATAATGGCTTAATAATTTTTTTCTAAGGAATAATATTGATGGATCTCTTTCTTCATAAAATTTTAGGATATTAATAATAATTCCCCTTCTCTCTCAATGATATATTATTCTTCCATATATATATATATATGTTAACTATTACCACTATTATTTTACCCATTTATTTTTAATTAAAAATATGTATTTTATTTCTGATGGTCTTAAACTTTCAATTTAACTCTTTTTAAATAATTTTTTTCAACACTTTTAACAATGCGTTTTTCAAAAAAAGTATTTTTTTTAAAATGTTGAAAAGGTTTTTTTCATTACTAATTGTAAATTTTATCTTCCACTCAACATTTCCTTTGGAAAACTATTTTGTATTTATCATGGATCCATTATAAAATCTTATTTAAAAACAAATTTAAAAATATTGTTCATTACCTTTTTTGAAAAATGTATTTTTAATGTGACCTATAACTTCTTATTTTACCACTATGGTAAAAAAAATTAAAAAATCTATATCATGATATATTTTTCCATTTTGAGTATTGTTCTCTACTAATATTCCAATCCATGTTATAATTTTTTTTTTCAAATGAATTTAATTCATAGTTATTTTGAAATGACATAGAAATATCATTATATTTTGAAAATAAAATGTTTGATTTTTATGAAAATAAATTTTTACTTTTTAAAAAGCAGTTGAAATGATTTAATTTTTATGATATACGTCTTATAAGTTTTCATGTTTTTATCCAATTTTACTCTTCAAATAGAATATATATATAACTCCAATGGTGTTATATTTTATGAATAAACTTATAAATTAATTTATGCAATACTGAATTTTTGAATATTGAATTTTTTTAACCAATCGATATATGTCTTCATGTCATTTTATCATATATCATTTAGAAAACTAAAAAAACCAAATTTATTTCCATGGGTTCCATATTATATGAGGAATAATTAATTACCAAATTTATTTCCATGGGTACTATATTAAATTAGGAATAATTAATTTCTTGTGACACACATGTGTATATATGATAATTATGATGATGTATGGGGTTATATATATCCCTATACTACATTGTTTAAGGTTCTATATTCAATTATATACTAATGGGCTATAGGGTTTTTACGAATAAACTTATAAATTAATTTATGCAATACTGAATTTTTGATGATTGAATTTTTTTAATCAACCGATATATGTCTTCATGTCATTTTATCATATATCATTTAGAAAAGTAACAAAACCAAATTTATTTCCATGGTTTCTATATTATATGAGGAATAATTAATTTCTTGTGACACACATGTGTATATATGATAATTATGATGATGTATGGGGTTATATATCTCCCTCTACTGCATTGTTTATGGTTCTATATTCAATTATATACTAATGGGCTATAGGGTTTTTAGAAACCTGGGTCACTAATGGGATATTGGTTTTTTGTCTCCAAAGTAAATAACTGTTTTTATATTTTTAGTGACTTAAGTCACTAAGGGGATACATAGTTTTAAAACCTAAATCACTAATTGGTCAATGGTTTGGGAAGCTTCTTTCACTAATGGATCATAGTTTTGAAGACCTTAATTAACTAATGGACTATAGGCATGAGATACCTATGTCACTAATGAGTCATAGGTATCTGATACCTTAGTCACTATATGAATCTGGTTTTGACGTCTGATCCACTTTGGGAAAAAAGTTGTAATCCTCATCCACTATATGAATTAGTTCCTAATACACTATGTGAAACAATATTTAATTACTGATCCATTATGGGAAACATGAAGTAATTCCTAATCTACTATGAGAAATAGGATGTGATGCATGATCCACTATGTTATGATTTTCAAGAATATTTTCATGAAAAATTTCTATGTTATATTCCAATGATTATGCTCCAGGAATCATTTTTATTATCTCACATTATTATTCTTGTGAGCATGTTTTTCCATTTTAAATTAAATTTACTTCTGTCATTACATTATGAAAAATCATATTTTCCATGTTATTTTTAATAAAATATTCATCCCCTATATAGGTATTCTCATATTCTTATGATTAAACCCTTTTATGACATTTTAATGAGTTTATAATTTATTGACCATTTGACCTCACAACATTCTTATGTGTCCATTAATTAGTTTATCAATATGTGAATAACCTTGGATATTTCTAGAAGGTGATTTAGTTTTTTCTGATTATGGATAAATTCTTAAAAGTATTCTAAAATGAGTTTCTTTTTTTTTCTAGTCCTCAAAAACAATAAAACATTACAGTTATTGGGTTTTATTTGATATTATTGTGATATTTAATGACATTGTGAAATATATGAAAGGTTATATTGGGTTATCACACATTATATCAAATATTGTGAAAACAGAAAATGTTTATTTTGAGCACTAAACTAGGAAGTGAGGGTCTAGGGAACCTCATAACTACTCTATTATAATATGCGAATCATGGGTTTTAAATACATTAAAAAAATGTTTCTTTAAGTATATATTTCATGAAATGTTACTTTAATATCCCTATGGTACTTTCACATTCTTTAATTTTCAAAGAAAAACATTTATTTCACTAATGTTTCAATAAAATAGTTTTTAATAGTACTTACTATTAAAATTTTACCACGAATCAGGGATTGTATTCAATACTTATAAGAAATTATTAACATTCAAATGATACGTCAAGTTCCCATATTTATTTAAAAAATTTAGAAGGTGTTTTGACACATTTTCTTATCAATATTTATAATTTTATGATTAGGATACTGAAAATTAAATTGATAACATGGAAGTTTGAAAGTTATAATATTTTTTTTTCATTTCTATGTTCTAATTTCTTATAATATTGTACCTATAAACCTTTTCCAGCATTATTCAAACTTTCAAAAATATAATATTTTTATTTTACATTTTGTAATTGAACTAGGATTTCTATTATGGATAAAAACTCTATTGGACTCCATAATTGATATTTTCCATGAATTATGTCATACTAAACTTCAATAATGGAGATGGATCAAGGAATCATCGATGAAACACGAATACATTTTTTTTCAATTAGGTATCATTATGATTAAAAATAAATATTAAAAGTGAGACAATTCAATATAGTGTGAGTGTTTATAGAAGATAAGTTTCTAGTCTATAAAATTCATTAATGATCCACAACAGACCATCATAAATTTTTAATGAAATAAGTCTACTTCATAAACATTCATTGATTAATATTATAAGAGATTAAAACAGCTAACCATATTCTAAAATTGTTATTAGAAGTCATAAAATTGTTAAAACCATTAGAATTCAATCCAAATTTTACATTCCAAGTTTTCACATTAAAATAAATATATAATGAGTCTCGTGTCCTCTATGTTTGGAATATCTTAAATGACTCATGAATCAAACATTATTACCAAATATAGCATGATACATTATATGTTCTTCACATTTTTATGGAATGTATAATCATTATAATTATGGATTTAAAAATTTAACACAATACCTTTGTTAGAGTTTTATTTTTCTTCTTCTTGGTATTATATTAATTGATAGTTTTAAAGATTTATAGTTATTTATATTTACATGAATAAAATATTTTATATTAATCATTATCAGATTTGTTTAACTAATAATACTGATAATCATGTAGATATTCATGTATTATTGAATAATTAAGATCATACTTGTTAAATATTTTCTTAATCTAATTTAGGGGTCTCATTTTTGATTGGGAATATAGTGTGTCCACAGTGACAGAATGATGTTTTCCTTTGTGGGTGAAAAAGAGAACTTGGTATTGGAGGATGAAATCATTCATAGGATAGTGTAGCTAATTACTCATCAGTTATCTAGCATTAATTTTGGAGAAATGGGTGCTTTGGAATATTAGTTTTTTATAGTGGTGGAGGAGTATGAGGGCATATTTCCTAAGGATGGTCTGTATTTACCTCCTTTCCATGAGATATACTTCTTAATCAAATTTCATCTTCATATGTAACTAATATTTATTCCAAAATATAGGACAAATTCTGTAGTCCTTCGAGAGTTGAGGGTGTATTTAGAGTAATTATAGGTGAAGGGATTCGTGGGACCCTAAATTTCCCCCTAGGAAGCCCCAATGTTGTTTTCTAAGAAGGCAGATGAGAGTGTAAGGTTATGTGTTTTTAAATGAGACTATAATTAGGTGACCTTGAAGTATAAATATCCACAACCAATGATCAAAGACCACTTTGATCATTTTAGAGGGGAATGATGGTTCTCCATGATTAAACTCAGATCAGACTATCAAAAAATTCGATTACATTATGAGGTTATACCGAAGACAATCATCATATGTATTTATAGTCACTATGAATACATGGTGATGTTGTTCGACATGAAGAAATCCCCAAAAGTGTTCATGGGACACATGAACCAGATCATTAAAACTTTATTAGATCAGTTCATGGTGGTCTTCATCAATGATTTCCAAGTGTATTCAAAATTTGAGGATAATCACGCAAGAAACATGAAGATTTTATTAGAGTCACTCTGAGAGAACCATAATTATTAGAATCTATTGAAGTGACAGTTTTGGATTATATTTGTCACTTTCTAGGACACATCATCTTAGAGGATTGAGTAGTAGTGGAAGCAATGAAGGTTGAGGGAGTTCTTACTTGGTAGCCTCCAAATGTTATTACCAAGGTGTGGAGTTTCCTTGAGTTTTAATGGTACTATTGGAGGTTTGAACCCAACTTCTTTAGATTTTCATCACCCTTGAAGGCTTCGACTCAGAAGGGAAAGCCTTTCATATAGAGAGAAAGGTTCCTGCACTGCTTTCAAGAGAAAAGACAGAGGTTGATGAGCACTCTCATATTGATATTTCTAGAGGAGGGGGTTGAATACATATTTTTCTACGATGCATTAGGGAATATAAATGGTTGTTTTCTAATGGAGAGGAAGGTGGTTATTGCCTATGGTTCATGCCAGTTGAGACCACATGAGCACAATTACATGACCCTAGATATTTATTTAGCATAGGTAGCATTTTCCTTGATGATGTGAGGACACTCCCTAATGGGAGAGTGATTAATCATTTAATCCTACCATTATAGTCTCAAGTATATTTTCTTCCAGATGGATTTTAACATGATATATTTTTTATGGACCAAGTTCGTCCATGACTATGATTTAAAGATTTTCTATACTCATGGGAAGGGAACGTGGTGGAATTCACTCACAAATTGAGATATTATTTTTAGTTATTGGCCATGGTGTTATAGTAGTTAGCCTCATTGTAGTTGTCCTTCAAGGACCATGATAATGATTCAAAACTTTAGTCAATGGTTTTTACCAAACTAGATTTATATTGTGTCTTGGATGGTTAGTGTGGAGATACCAAATGGTATACATTACATACTCAAATATCCCTTGGAAATTCTTCTGATTGATATTCTTAATGCGGGGATCACATTATCATTTTTAGTAGACATATGATGTTTCCTTTTACATTTTTAGGGGAATTATTTCAAGAGTATCATACAACCCCTTTGGAGGTACATCCCAATGTGGAAAAGATTCACTGGGACCTTTTACATCATTTATCATATACAACCCTTGTAAAAAAAATAATTTTGTTTTCATCTTTGGACCCATTGGTTGAGGTTTGGGTTGAGTTCCAATTTTAAATTTTGAGTTTTTTAAGTTCTTTGGTGATTTTTCATTGAAAAGTGTAGTTTTTAGGCTTGGAAGCATGTGGAAAATGGTTTGTTCACTATTTGGTGAAACTATGAGGTCTTACCCAAGTAACTCTGTGAATTGTTTTGCTATTTAGGGGCAATGCACATGGGAAACACAACCTTTGGTAAACCCTACGACAACCATGTGAGAGGTTATAGGATTTTGGAGGTAGCATTTGGAACAGTTGGTGCAAAGTTTGGGAAACCATGTGACTAACCTGGGTGGGGTACCCCTATTCTCCTGTGTGGTGTGCATGGTTGGCACATGGTTTAGAAAACCACACAACCAAACATTTCCAGTTTCCTATCTCATTAATAATGAAAAATTACCTCTTTTACAATCAGGTTTTTAACCCTATTTCAAGATTCATCTCCCTTTCTCGAACTAGGAACACCATGAGATCGTCCATGATCTGATTCTCTTTCCCTCCATCAATTTCTTAATCCACTTTAATGTTTATAAGGCATGTTCTTGTGATTTGTAGTCTATTTTCTCATCTTCTTTCCGTTCTCTCTTGGTTTTTTTTGTTCTTCCTTTCTAGGGTTCCATGTTGGTTGAACCCTACAGGTAAGTGTTGATGTGTGGTTTGATTTATTTAATTTTATGGTGTGTGTATTGTTTCCCAAGCTTGTTTCTTCATCCTTCCAATGTTTGGTTATGTTATCATGTCTTTGATGTTGGTGTTTTCACCCATTTCCTTTCCAAAACATTCCATAGAAGCTAAATATTTCCTTGAATGCTTTAAAATGTTATATTGTTTCTTGTGATGTGACATAATAAATGTTTATGATGTTTTAATCATTTAATATGGGTGTAAAATGGTCTTAAATGGGTTTCTATGATTATGTCTATGTTAAAAAAATGCAATATGTTTAATAAAATTCCAATTTAGTTTTAAAGAAAAATTGTGTGCTTTAGGTGGTGTTTTCAATTTATTATATTTTTATAATGATGTAGAATTTTGATTTGGGTTTTATATGTGGTAAGTGGTGGTTTTTTGGTGTGAAACTTATGTGTGAATTTTTAAATTGGTTTAAAAACATGTAATGTTTCTTTTAAAATATGTTTGCAATGTGATTTGTAGTGAACATGTGTTGAAAGTTGGTTTTAAAAAAGAAATGGATATTTTTAAAGTGAAATTATTTTTTATTTTTCATAAATATATTCCATGATTTATTATGTGGTTTGAGGTAAGTTGAAAAATGGTTTTGGTGTGCATGTGGTTTTGAAAGAGGATTCTACTATGGAAATGATTATTTTTTTGTGTTTTTAATATTTTTTTGGAAATGGTTTTATGAGTTGTGAAAGTGGTGTGTAATATAATTCCAAATTTCCTTAGTACTTTAATTGAATTTAAATGTGATTTCAACTGTGTTTATAAAATCTTAGAACATTTGGCACAATGATATTTTGTTTGGCCAAGTGTTGGAATAAAGTCTCATTTGAAACTTCACATGTTGTTGCGTGTTTTCACTTTGGCATGGGAAGATTTTTAGATTTGAAATGTAATGGCCCATTTAACATTTCACATGTGAAACTGATGTTTTGTATGGAATTTGAAAATAAAATAGAAACATCTTTGTAAATGTTATTGGATTTCGAAATTTGTCTCCTGTTCGGCACCTGATATATTATTAGAGTTTTGTTTTGAAACTTTTATGATGTAAAATATCATTTGTTAATTTTTATTGTCCTAGGAAAATTGGTTTTATTTTTATGTGATGAGAAGGATGGATTGGATCCCTGTGATGTTTTATGAATTTTATTTGGAACTTTTGTGATATGTGGTTCCAATGGACTCATTTTCTTATTTTGGAGAATGTAATGAAAACCTGATTAGTGTGAGACCCAGTTAGTATTTAATAATTATTGTTAATGAAATTTATTTTCATGATTGTTTGGGATAATTTTATTATATTTGAAGAAACCACTAGAACAGTCATGAGATCATCTCTAGTGGTTAGTGCATGGGAACCTTATTGGTAATGATCCCATTAGAATGTTTTATGAGATCCTCTCTAATTGAATGTGCATAAAAACACTTTTGGTTATTGTTTCAACACAATACATTATCTATTATTATTATTATTATTATTTTTATAATATTCCTTGGTGTCATGTAGAGGGTCAAGCGATTGTTTCTTTCTGACCCCAATTAGACAGGTGGGTAACCCCTTGACATGATAAGGCTTGGTGGGATGTTGTACTGTATTGGATAACTTATAATGGCTAGTTGGTTACTGTCTTCATAATAGAACCATATGATGGTAGGCGAGTCCAATATGAGTACATCCACAGATTTCCTCTAGATATTTTTAGAAAATTATCATGAGTTACTATCTATTTGATATGTTTCTATCTACTACATATTGGATATTGTATTTGTTAGTTGTACCTTTGTGTTTAGTTTCATTTAATTTCTATGAAACCCTTTTTATTATCTAGATGGGTGTTATATATGAGTTTTGGATTAGATATGGGTTGTTGAAATTGAAAAAGTTTTTGAAAAATAAAGTATTATGTGTTTTTATAAAAGATAACTTGTTGAAAATTGGTATGTTTTCTTGAAATGATTAAAAACATATTTTCAGAAAGTATTTTCATAAAAGTGTTTATGGACTATTTCAGGAACGGAAATATATGAAATCTGTGGTGATTACCTACTGAGTTGTTAAAGCAGACACCCTACTTGTCCCACTTGGCATCGGTAGGCTCGAGCAGTTTTGTAGGTGCAATATTCTGGTTCGGTTATTCTTGGATTAGGGTTTTCAAGTGGTTGTGGGTGACCAAGAGGTCAAATATAGATCATGTTGGCATGATCCATTTTTAGTTTTTTTTTCAGAAGTTGTTCTATCAAGATCATATATGTATTTATTTTTAGTTATTCTATGAATTTAGTTTGTTAATTTGGTCTTGGTTTGTTTGGAAAAAATTATCCCCATTGTGATTATTTTTGATTCCTGACAATATTTACTAGCTCCTGGGGATCATGATTTCAATTCTTTCCAAGTATCTATTTGGGTTGGGTGTTTGGTTGGATGAAATCTCAATCTGGTTCATGAAAAAATGGTACCAGAGTAGGCCCTTGTTATTTGGAATGTCAGGTAGATTAGATATTTTAACAATCAATACCTAGAAGGTAAGTACTATAAGTAGTTTATGAACCCTTGATTGATCCTATACTTTAGTTTCTAGGGGTATATAATGTTTTGAGAATTTTTTTGTTTTGGTTTGTGTGGATGAAAATGACAATGGAGGCGATCCAGTGTCATTTTGTGATCTCACATAGAGTAGTGAAACATGTAGAGTCTGAGTTCACTATTCAAGTCCCTCTTAGTTGTTTATTATTATAGGGGTCATGGACCACTAACCATGTTTCTAGGTTTTTCATGGACACTAGTTCCTCATTCTGGTAGTTTGATGTGAGTTTGGGTTATTTCAGGTTTTGTTTGTGTAAGTGGGATTTTAAAAATGGATGTGATTTTTGACATGAAAATAATATCTCTCAAGTGGTTTCAGATTGAAAAGTGAAATGGGTTTTTGAATAAAAAATTGGTTCACAATTTTGAATAGTTTGGGAGAATGTGGAGGATATGTGAATTTATAATTTGGTGAATTCTTGGGTTTGATGATAATGTTGTTTATGTGACCCTTAGTATTCCTTATGGATGTTTAAATATGTGTGCGTATGTTTAGAAATTGTATACTGACATATGATCATGGATGATATAAGTTTAAGTGTGATGGACATATATTTGATGATTCATAGGATTCCATGTGTGAGTATTTGAAATTAAAGGTTCGACATGGTTTTGTTTACAAAAATGATTTTCGAAAAGGAGAATGGTTTTGAGAATTAGTTTTTTAAAATTGTATTATTGTTTAGTGAAAAATGGAATTTAGTAATTGGATATTTTCCATATAATAGGGAAGCATTGAAATTAAAATGAAAAGGTTTGTTTAAAGAAAAGTATTTTAGGTTTTATTTTAGATGTTTTTTTTGTGATATGATTGTTGTGGCATGATATTTTTTTCCATCTGTGTTTTAGGTCAATGTTAATATTGGTTTTGTGTTTTTTTTGTGTCGATCAAGTAATGCCACAAAGGAACGTCCCTAAAACTTTTAGTGAGTCTTTCCTAGTTTATTGTTTTTCTTGATTGTTTCCTGACTTATATGGTTATCGAGGTCTATTAGAGGTAGTGGATTCAGTTTAATAAGTTGAGATATTCATCAGATCATTAGGATCCCTCGAAGCTATAAGAGTCTGTGTTGTTATGGGTTTGTTTGAGGTTCGAGATTTTGTTCAGTTGGAGGTGATTATTTAGTAATCAATGCATGTTAGGATCACATGGAAGGTGTTTATAACCACTTACATTCAATTTTCTATACCTAAGAAGTTGAAGATTAAGAACATGGAAGATATATTGAATATTCGATGAGGCTAGTGGTTAGTGAAGGCCTATGTTGAGTATTTCAAGGAGATGGTTTCTTTATCTTCAGAGATAGTTCCATATGATCTATTTAAATATACTCCTTTCATTTGTGGTATTCATCCAGAGATCAAGGAGCAAGTCCTTAGTTTTAGAATTTGATGGATGATGAATTTTTAGTTGAACTAGATTATAGGGTGAAATCGGGGGTAGGTAATGATCATAATGGTTTCCCATCTTGTGAGATGTGTGTTCTAGAGGAACCTTCTATTGAGAGTCCTATTTGGTTGGTTTTGTCTTCTTTTCCATTACACCATTAACTTGTGAACTTCTAGTGTGCCCAGTTTGAGAATTTGAAGCTATATTATCAGAATCCTCAAATGAATTGTAATCACTGTGGACATTTTTTCATCTTTTTATGTTTTTTAAAAACCGTTTCCTGAATAAGACATCTTAATTTGATGATGTTCGTGCCTGATTTTGAGGAAACAAATACTTTAGTTATTAGGGCTCCATCGATAGGCCCCATAGTGATGCTCAAAAATTGTCAAGAAATTCTGAGGGTGTGGGTAACCTTGGACCAGTTCTTATCTCCATTATTTGAGTGAATATGGTATGATTATCCTCTTGTAGTTTCTCACTTTTTTCTAGTTCTTTAAATGAGGATCAGTGGTCCAGTTTTCTTATATTCTGTTCTCTAGATTGAATTTGGATCTTAAAATGGTTAGTCTCTCATGAATTAGTTTCTTGTAATAGGTTATATTGTTTGGATATGTTTGTTCTTGTAAAAATCGATGATTTTAGCTTTTGTTTTGGTTCATTGTTTCATTTAGGTTCCTTTCATGGATTCCACTTGTGTGGGGAATTTTTCATTTATGTGAGAAATTTCTGGTTTTGGTGGTGGTATTGTTTATCTGGTGTATAGAAGTCGAGTTAATTCATGTTGGGAGTTCCCACACTGGTGACCCCATGGTGGTATTATTGAGAGATACCATATTGGTTGACATGGTGAATTGTTATTAGAAATCACCACGTTTTTCACCCTGAGGTGGTGATTTTGAGAGTTTTCAAATTATAATGATCAGAAGTCATTCCAGAATGTTAGTCATGTTATTATGGTGTGGGCAGTCATCCCATGTTCTTCCATTGTTTTTCATACCCTGACATCCTCTTTAATTGTTGGGTGTGACTTGTGAAGAGGAAGTTCACCATGAGGTTCTTGTTTTTTACTGGTCTGTTTGGTATTGAGATGGAGTTTTGTTTAAAATTTAGTTAAGTGACTTTCTAGAGTTAGAAAGTATTTTTGGTTGGGATTATTTTCATCCCTAACCTTATAAACCCTTTTATTTTATACTTTCTTAGCTTTGAACCCATTATTGGAGGTTCAGGTTGAGTATCTGTTTGATTTTTTTATATTTGGAAGTTCTCAGGGTAGAGTTTTAAGAATAAGGGAGTTTTGGGGCTTGGTAGTAGGATTTTAATGGTTATCACATGGTTAGGTTAAACAGTGCAACCACACCTATGTAACCATGCAGGTGGTTTTTGTGATTAGGGGAAGGCACATGGGCTGTGAACAATTTGGGAAGCTATGTGGAAATCGTGTGAGAGGTTATGGAATTTGGTCAGCAGTATTTGGCATAGTTGGAACTTAGTTTCGGAAACCATTTCACTCTCCCAGGTGTGGTTCCCCAGTTCTCTAGTGTGGGGTTTTTGGTTGGCACACAGTTTGGAAAACTGTGCATCCGAACCATACAGTTTTCCCAAAACATTAAAAATGAAAATTACCTCTTTTCCACTCTAGTGTCTTACCACATTTCATTATTATTCTCCCTTTATCAGCCTATTCCCACCATGAGAGCCTATGATATCCTCCTATATTTCCCTCCTTCCATTTTTGAAGCCACTTGAAGTTCTTATGGTGAGGTTTTGTGTTTTTTTGTTCTATTTTTTGATCTCCATCCCATTCTCTCTTGGTTTCATGGTTCTTACATTGGGGGATTCCTTGTCGGCTGAACCCTAAGGGTAACTAATGACGTGTAGTTTAATTTGTTTTATTTTAGGGTGTGAGTATTGTCTCTCCAGATTGTTTCTTCCACCTCCGGATGTTTTGGTTGCATTCACACGTCATTGAGGTTGGTGTTTCCATCCATTTCCCTTCTATAACACTCTATTGATACCTGACTATTCCTTAAGTGCATAAAAATGCTATATTTTCTGCTTGTGACGTTCAAGAATGTGTTTTATGGTGTTTTCATTTTTTAATATGGGTGATAAGTGGTTTTAAAAATGGTTTCTATGTTTATTCCTATGTTAAATGTATGCAAGGTGTTTGATAAAATTCCAATTTAGTTTTAAAGATAAATCGAGTTCTTTGGGTGGTGTTTCCCCTTATATTTTGATATTTTTTCGGACTATGAGTTCGGTATTATATGTGGTAAGTGGTGGATTTTATGGAGTGTAACTTATGTGTGGGTTGTTTTATTTATTTTTAAACGAGTACTTTTTCTTTAAATATATGTTTACGAAGTGATTTGAAATGGGAATCTATTGAAGGTTGGGATTCCAAAATAAATGGGGATTTTTATGTGAAATTAATTGTTATTTTGAATAAATATATTCTATAAATTGTACAAGTGGTGGAAGAAACCTTTGAAAATGGGATTGGTTTACATGTAGATTTGAAAGAGGAATTTTTCAAGGAAATCATTGGGTTTTATATGTGATTTTCTTATTGTATTTCCAAATTGTTTTATGAGTTGTGAAAGTTGTGTGTAATTTGATTAAAAATGGACTTAGTGCCTTATGTGAATTTAAGTGTGGTTTTAAATGAGTTTTTGAAATCATCCCCAATTTGGTACTTTGTGATTTGGTTTGGAGAAGTGTTAACATAAAATCCAGTTTGGTGATTCTCAATTTTTTTCATGTTTTCACTTTATCCTGGGAATAGTTTTGGATTTGAAATGTAAAGGAATGGTTGTAATTTCTTATGTGAAGGAAGTTTTTTTACATTGAGTTTGGAAATGGTAGAGAAATGACTTTGTAAAATTGATTGGTTCTAGAAATGTGTTTCTCGTTTGGAACATGATATATTCTTGAAGTTTTTTTGAAACTCATATGATGTGAAATCCCATTTGGTAAACTATATTTCCTTTAGAAAATTGGTTTTAATGTGATGTGATAAGAAGGAAATATTGGAAACTTTTGATGTTTTATGAATTTTATTTGGAACATATCTGATGTGTGGGCTGGTGGGCTCACTAGTATATTTTGGAAAATGTAATGAAAACCAAGGTAGTCTAAGGCGTAGTTGGTATATAATAATGATTATGAAATAAATGAATTTTCATGTTTGTTTTTACTACTTTAAATATTTTTGGAAAAAGCACTAGAACTTTGATGATATCCTCTTTAGTGGCTCGTTCATGTGAACTTTTTTAGCATTGATTCCATTAAAACATTAGATGAGATCCTCTGTAATAGATCATCCATGAGAATATTGTTGGTTATAGTTGTTATACCACTTTCTTATAAGTGTTTTTAATATTCTTATTATCATGGGTTTACTGGGAATCATCTAGAGGCTTGAGTGATGGTTTATTATCAACCCTAATTAGACGGGTTAGTACTATGTTGACAACATAGGTCTAGATGGGACGTGCCACTAGATCAGCTAGTTTAGAGTGTCCAATTGGTTATTGACTATGGAGTTGTACTATATTCCCATAAGAGAGTACGATTTGAGTACGTCCTTGGATTTCCTATAGATATGTTCAAAAAATTCTCATGAGTTACTATATATTTTATCTTTTTGTTTTTTCTGCATATTGGATATTATCTTGGTTAGTTGTGACTTCTTTTATGATTCCTTTATATTCTGCAAATCCCATTTTATTATCTAGCAGGCTATTATATCATTGTTTTGACTTTGATATGGGTTGTGTAAATTGAATATATATTTTTTAAAAAGGAATGCTATATATGTTATTTTTTTAAAATATAACTTGTTTAAAATTTGCTTGTTTTGTTTAAATGATTGAAAATATATTTTTAGAATGTATTTTCAAAGTAGTGTTTATAGATTGTTTTATGAAAACAAAATTTATGGTGACTATGGTGGTTACCTACTGTGATGTTTAAGTTTACAACCTACTTGAGACACTTGGCATCAGTAGACCCAATATATTTTTAAGGTGTAGGATTCTATATTATGTCCTGTTGGAGCTGGTTAGTTATGTGGTTGGGGGTGACTCAGAGGTTGCTTGAAGAACGTGTTGGCACAGTCTAGTTTTAGTTTTGATTTCAATTTTGATTAGATTAGTAGTTATCATATCTAAATTATCTCTATATTTTTTTCAATTATTGTTATTTCTTTTACACTCTCAATTTTTTTTATTTGATCCTTGTTGGTTTGGAAAAAATAATTCCTATTGTGATTACTTTGATGCCCAACACTAGTTTCTAGCCCTTAGTGATCAGGAATTCCCTTAAGGACATGAATTAGATAGGTTTGGGTGTTGGGTTGGATGGAATCCCGATCTGTTTCATGAAATTATTTTTGGTGACATGGTATGAAGAAGGGAGTTTTAGAGTTTTTCACTCGATGCCTCACTTATTAGCATGTGAAGGCTGAACACCAGGTTCCAGTGGGTTTAGCTCAACCCATCAAGGTTCCATAGTGGAATTTAGATGGAATACCCATGGACATTGTGATAGTCTTTCCACAAATATCTAGGGTACATGATGCCATATTGGTGATTATAGACCGACTCACCAAGTCCACCCACTTCCTAGCTATTCGAGATAAGAGTTTAGTATTGAGATTTGGATGCCTGTACATGTATAAGATAAATCGACTCTATGGATTTCCCTCGACGATCATCTATGACTACGATTTCCATTTAATTCCCAATTATGGATGGGAGTACAAGAGTATTTTTGGAATCAATTGTACTTAAGAAAAATGCTTTATCCCCAAATAGGCTGCTGGAGAGAGAAGACCATTTGGATCATGGAAGAAAAACTGTGGTCTTGCATGTAGGACCTTGGCTATAGTTGGGGGGATCACATACGTAAGGCTGAGTTTACATACAAAAAGAACTACCATTCCACCATTTCTGTGGACCCATTCCAAACTTTGTACGAGTTACCATGTAGGTCACCATGTTATTGGATTGATCTTGGAAAGGTGGAACTCATGGGCCCAAAGTTGGTGAGAGCTATTATACAGAAGGTTAAGAACAACCCGGAGTGGATTGAGGAGATTTAGAAGAAGAAACAAGTTATCTCTGAGATTCATTATCCCCTTATAGATTCTATATAGATTGGGTGATATGGTGTACCAATTAGTGGGATGGAGTAACACATAGCTCTACTACCATAGTTGTACCGGGCACATGGAGGTTTTCATTATTCATAACTGAGGAGGTACACACACAACCCATTATACATCATCGACTGGGGATATGTTGACATCATGTATAGAGATTCTTTTTCATAGTACCTGGTTGATATTGATGATCTAAAGAAGATGATCCTATTTTCTGATCCATTTTTCTTTTTTACGTTTTTCGTGGAAACACGTAAATCATTAGGAAAGCACTTGGGAGTGGGAGACACATATGTGATCCTAGTACCCTCATATATTTGAGTAGCTTCTTCTCTTTTTAGGACAAAGAGACCTAAGGTGGTTAGAATTTAATGTCTCAATTTACCCTTGAGTTATTATTTTGATATTATATGGATTATTTCTGAGAGCAGGTGCTGAGAAGACATACGATTCTGAGGGCTGGTGTTCCCGACATAAATGTTTGAAATATATTAAAAATAAAAAATATAACACATGAAAAAGTTTATTGAAAATGTGAAATAACTCCGGAATGAGGAACTAGATGTGAATTAATAGGACACATTTTAGTTCTGAATGTGGATTTTACCCCAGACATGACCTAATCTTTGTCAGTATGGGTCATTTGTGAAAAAGTTAGTATGGGTGAAATTAAAATAAAGAAATTAAATAATGAATTTATTTTATTTATTTTTTGACTCACCAAATTATTCCCCTCTAATTGAACGATTATAGAATTTCCCTAGTGTTGGCTTCTCAAACATGGGAGATTCAGACAAACCATTGGAGAACTTTTCTTAGTAGATGATGATGGATCAAAATTAGATCATTGATCATACCACCAATAGAGTTAATATATCTTTTCATTAATGATAACAAAAATGGTCTTCATCAATGATCAATACAATCTCCAAGTATTACATTTTTCTACTGATTTCCATCATGTTCTTTAATCCCAGATGAATGCGGATCAATTCCATGAATAGAATCGATACATGCAACATCAATAGAACTATTTTAATGGAATTGTTTAAATTTTTCATTTAATTTCTCTCTTTTTTCATCCATTATATGACAATTAATATAGGGAAAATGGAAAAAGGCTGAGGTTCATTCCTAACATTTTATATCTTGTGTTTTTCTCCATCCATTCTTCACACAATAGTCATGGGCATTTTATTTTGTCCCATAGTTTAATGAAAAATTGTTATTAGATTGTTACATGACTGTTCATTGGTTCCATAGATCAATACCACAAGTGAGGTTCTTTATTGATGGCATGGTTGAGGTTCAGTGATGACAGTGGATAATCAAGAACCAGACAGACAGATTTTTGGATACTATTCTTCCCAGTTTTGGGAAAGAAAGATTTTTTTCATAAATAAATCATTTTACAAAAATATTTAACCCCAAGAATCATGATATTTGATGAATAAATGCCCAGAAGAACCAGTAACTACTTTTTCCAACATGGTTAGAGGAATTAGTGATGCATTGGATGATGCAGAAGAAGATTTGGAAATCACAAGAAACACGGTCTGTACTTTGGGAATACACGCCATGTTGGACTCCTGGCTATAACATTGTGGATTCTCCCATAGTTAAGGATCACATGGCATGTAGCCCCTATCATTGGGTTTATCTTCCCTTCCATGTGACTCACCATGTAATTTTTTGAGTACACATATATGGGTCAAATTACACATCCAGATGGCACACCATGTACTTGTACACAGACACATACTAGCATACACGTGTCCATATAAGGATACAACCTTGGTGCTCAGACATGACCAGGTTACATGGGGAGGAATATTTGTGTCTCTAAACAACGTTTAATCCTTTTACATGTAGTGTATATAGATACTATATGCTATGTAAGGGTCTTAAATACAAGAAGGAATTGGGATAGTTGGACATGCCATGTACCCCCTGCTACACACTATTTACCCTATTCAAGAGTTCTTGCGACTATTTTTTTTCTTATATGTGACAATTATAGGTTTATTAGATTCCATTAGTATTTTTCCTTGAGGGTAAAATGTATAATTACATCCATATAAATGGATTATGGTCCCTTCTAGTGGTCGAGTCTCAGATAGAGTTGTGGTGCACATTTGTGAGACTGAGGTGGGATCATCTATCGTTCATTGTTTCAAAGTTGGAGTTTGAGGAATCAACATGAAATACTATATTAGGGCATTAATCATCCATCTAGAAGGCCCTATCGGTAAAGAATTTTGTATCTTTGACATATGATCCCCTATGTAGTGGGTTGATCCAGATTAGGGTCATGGTGTCCCACTGTAGTTCTGGGCATGACCCCCCTATCTGTATATTAGAGACTTATTAGACCAATTATCTAGACCACTTTTTGAGTATCTATGATAATATCATGAATAATTGTGTGGATTATCCCATAATGTTAATTTCTTTAAGTATAATCCTATGGATGGATGCCGGTTATTAACACCTATTAGCATGATGTATTTTTTGATTATTACTGGGTGTTTCTATTACACATTGATTGTAATATATTTTATTGATCCGACTATAGTTTGAGCTGTGTGTTTATTGTTTTTTGGATGTCCTACTAAGTATTTTTATACTCACCCCGTCATGGGATTTGCCCACACATTTCATGTCTTATGAAGATGAAGAATGCTTTGATGGTGTCCTCGGAGGACAAGGGGTCGATATAGAATATATAAAGCTTGTCATACTGAGGTGTTTTATCAGGAGATTTCTTTTGGCTTAATACTCACCCGTGGAGAAGCTTATAATTTTACAGTTTTTGGTTGGGCATGAACTTTGACCCCTTTTCCTCTTTCAGTAATTTCACTATCATACTATATTGTGGGATCTTATATATATTCATGCATTATTTCCATTTTTTACTTTTCATCATTGTGTGGTATTGGATATGTGTGCATGTGTACATGTACTATAGGATAATTCCTCCCATTAGTAGTATATTCCCACTCAATACTGGTCTCCAGCCCCTAACCTATTAGTGCTGGGCTTGGGGTTGTCATAGGTCGGACCTCGATGGGCATTGTCCTAACATTCTGGGCCTCACTCATCACATAATAAGTCTAATTCATGTATAATTTAAATGTGGTGAATCATAATCAACAATAAATTTTTTATTAGAAAACTAACATAATATATGTTGATTCTTACCCCAATCAATATACATAATCATAAACCATCTAGAGTAATACAATGAATGGTAATAAAATAGATCAAAGACAATAAAACTGATCCTAAACCCTCCAGATAAATAATATGGATGGTACCATTAAATATATATCTAGTGGAGCATAAATACAGTAAAGTATTGATGTGGTTGATGAATTGAAATAGCATAAAAATGTCATTAAACCATTATTGAAGAAAATGACCCTTTCAATTTAAAAATATTTTTAAAACTAATGGTTCAAAAAATATTTTGGAAATCCATTTGTTTCAAAATACCCTTTTAAATATATTGAGAAATATTTTAAAAATTGAGCGGTCTTATCTAATGAAAATTATGTACATATCTTTTAACTAAAAAAACATTCATTTCATACTGTTGTAAATAGGTTAAAAAGTTCCTCAGTTGGATAAAGAAAAAATTTTCCTTTGAAACCATTTTGTATAAATTCAAACATGGGTAAAAATTAATTGAATAAATCATTCGGTGAATGTTGAATTTAAATTTAAAAACATTTTTATAATACATGGATTTGGATGAAAAAGGATTTTCAACCTCAATGAAAAATAATGTCAAATTTTCTTAAAAAACAAATCCTCAATATTATTAAGTACCAAAGAGAGGAAAAATAATACTACTACTTGAAAAAATTAATGAATATTGACTGGAGAAGAAAATATAATGTTTTAAAAATATAAATATCAAATAATTCCCTAATGTGTTACTTAAACATAAACACATCTAAATAATGATGGGATTAGAGAATAAACACTTACCACTTTGGTAACGTCTGAGTCATAAGATCCATGAAGGAAATAACAAAAAATGAAACTTTAAATACCATGAAAATAAGGTGATTAATTTTATAACATATCAAAGAGGTTGTATATACACCATAAAATTAACTCATTGGTGAATACGACATATTTATCATGTATGTAAAAGTGATACGAGAAACCCTTAACTCAGGTTCAAATTTCTTCATATTTGGTTGGAACCTCCTGTATGATACATATATATTTATTATAGATAAATTATATAATAATATAAATATATATTAAATCATATTTGTTTTAATTAATACCTTTTATCACCCATTTATTAATAATTATTTGTTAAATCACTGTTTTGGGTGATAATTTCTTCATTTTCCTTGTATGTTTTTGTTCAGTAATTTTGGTACCTTAAATTTTATAATTCATTAATTATATCCAAAATGTTAAACATGATATAAATATCATATAAAAACATTATATTTGTATTTATACTTATTTATAGTGTTTAAAGATATAAAATGGATTACACTACTAATAGAGATGGTAGGACGTACATACGCATGAATGATGTTTCAATTTTTCTTGATGGATGTAATGAAATATAGTTAAATAATATATAATCATTATAGATTACTTATTTTTTTATGTAGAAATAAAATTAATTAAATTTATCCTTGATACCTTTTAAGTAAATCTATAGTTAAAAACAAGTCACATTGCTTCACAAGGTTGTAGTCTTCCGTATAGTCGAGAGACATTACCATACCCCCCCAAAAAAGTAAGAAAGTATATGTGATATAATAATTATAGATGTATAATTATTTTAAAAATAATATATATATATTTGTAAAATCCATAATTCTATTCAACTATGGGAGGTGGTGATGAGAAAAAAATTACATCAGTTCGTGAGGTGGTAGTCCTCTGTACACACTATTGACTGTTTCATTTCCCATTTGAAGGTAGAGGTGATGGATATATGTTATGAAATTAATATGATAATATCTCAGTATATGTTAGATACTATAATTTTTATATTATCACATTTTAAAAATATTTTAACAAGGTAGAGGAAGAAATAAAATTAAAATGCATGGTTAAGGACTATTCCTCTTCATGAGAGAGTCACTTTAGGGTTGTACCTAAAGACATCATAGGGGATTTTTATAATAAAACTAAGGACTATAGGATATTGGGAGGTATTTAAGGAATATATTTGGGTAGGTATGGTCTAAAAATATAGCTCTTGGAGTTTGAAGAGGATATGACAGTTGGTGGCATTTTTATGTGTGTGAGAGGTCGCAAGTGGAATTTTTGAACAGAAAATGTGATGCCCACATTTTTCACATGACAAAAGACATTAAAATGGGTCATTATATAACCATGGATTATATAGGGTAAAAATATATTCATCCAATCATATTTATAAAAGTTTTGGGTCATTTTTAAACATTAGAATTTTTTTAACCCTCAGTAAACCCATTTTAACACTAACCTTGATAAATAATTTTTACTATTTTCAAAATTCATTTTGGATAATAATAATATTGTAATTATTATATAATATAAATTATCATGATTCTAAAATTTTAACTACATTTTTTAAAATTAAAGACGATTTTTTTTGAATTTAATTTAAAATCAAAACCCATAGACGTGATGAAAGTCTGTTTTTGAAGAAAAAGATTTTAAAAGATAAAAAATTTTTATATAAAAATTAAATATTAAATTTATTCTAATGAACTAAATCAGATTAATTATATTATAATTGAACTAATTTTTCTTTCAAAAAAAATTTGAATGAAAAATTAAAATTCATATGATTTAAATTAAATAACATTTTGCAATAAATATTCGTTTTTCACTATTCGTGAAAAAAATAATCTTTTTAGAAAATATAAAAAAATTTCACTTTAAGTTATTTTTGACATGATGATTTAGAAAATTATGTTTATTTTTTATAATAATTTTTTTGAATGTGGTAAAAATTAATTTTTAAATACTTTTGTAAGAATTATGAAACCTTCTTTTAGAAAAATACAATATTTTTGAAAACTTTTATTTTTATATCAAATGATTTTTGTTTTATTTATAATAAATAGATATGAATTGAAATTATTTTATAAATTTTAAAACTTATAATTTTAGTAATTTAGTTATTCATATTAACACTCAAAAATTTAACAGCTAGGTTATAATGGTTCAAAATATTACAGTTCATTTAGACTCAGGGTTGCGTGTTCCAGAAGCTATCATAGATATTGAATTTAAAGAAATATATGGTGTTACATTCTATAATAGTCTTATTGTTTCATGTCATATATTCGTTCAAACCTCATGATCCTCTTTGAAAATAACAGAATGTTTCATCCTACCCCTTTAAGTAAATTGCATCCTCACAATTTAATCTGGATACCGATAATAATTTTTTTTACATTTGAGAATACCTTTTTTGGAGATCCACATAATAAAAAGGGTTAGTAAATCATACTCTTTATAAGAGATATTGAGAATTTAAAATTTCATATGAAATAAATCATCACTAGGTTTCCAAGTAGGAAAACATTTTCGGGAAGTGAAGATCCACATATGGTAGAAAATAATAAATAATTTTGCGGAGTGATAGAGATCATTGATCATAAGAATGTGAACAATCAGGAAAATTAAACAACCACAAAGCCATAAAACTGAGATGAGTAAAAAGGCTACCAGTTCCTCAGAATTGAAGGTACTAGGTTAATGTTTTTGTTTCAAGATCCTTTTCGTAGAGTTGAGTAATTCTTTTACCATATAGACTATAAACACGAGGAAATAAATTTAATTAAAAAGTATAATTTCATCCATTAATAAATTTCCACTGAAAGATTTTATATTTCTAAAAATAAGGATTATTGATGTTTCATTTTTCTTTCTTGGGTAACTAATATTAACATTTATTAGGTTATAAGATGAATAAAAAAATGAAAAGTAATTCCTCTGATTTTTTCCAAAAATATTATTAGAATGTGTTGTCCAACAATACCAAAATTTAAAATTAATACATTCCATAAATAATTTACCTTAATAAATTTTCAAAATATGACTAACTAAATCTAGAGTCAAAAAATTTTGGAGGGATGTATCTATATTTCAAAAATTAACATAACATTAAATTTTTGAAAAATATAAAGTAACTCTAAATATCAGATATCGAATATCTAAATACCTTCATCACCATAAACTATTAATAATTATAACATTCATTCTTAAAAAAATTACTTATCTCCTAATTCATTAAATAAAATAAGAAATTATCATGTTTACTACCACTAATTGATATATTTGGATTTTTTCAAAAAAATAAATTTTTAAGGGTTTAGTAAGAACCCTCTCAAACCCAACACCACTAACAATAAAAATACAATTTAAAAAACTATAAGCTACATCCAAATAAAATAAAATTTCAGAATTAAAACTACATCACATGAGCATGATCGACCCCTTGAGCCTAGCAGTATGACTAGAGCCTGAAAATAACTATGTCATCGCTACGTGGATTCGACCTGCTATTCCCCAACTCCATCTGTAACACCCCGAGATTTTATGAAAAATATTCTTTTTAATTTCATTAATGTCTTGTGTTGTACGCTACAACAAAAGGATATTGCACAACATGCATCATTGACTTGCCTTGCATTACACGCAATCACAACCTTCCTCGATAGCGTGTGTAGTACGCAATACCGAGTTTCACTAAACAACGATATGCTATTAAAATATTATTAAAACTAGCCATTATGAATAGTAATAACCACTTTTTGAAATTTTTTAAATTTTAGTTTTCAAAATGGACTTCATTTTTGGATTCGGAATATCAAAATTAGCTTAGGGAGAAATTTTGGTACTTTTCGGATAACTTTCATATTTTGATGAATAGTGAAAATTAATAAATTGTAATTAAAAACAACTTTTTCAATCGAAATAAATAATAGTGATAAATTATTAATTTGAGTGGTTTTAAGATATATTTAGAATATATTTTTACAATTTAATACAATGTTGGTCATTGGATGTAATTTCACATTTAAACAAGACATAAACACGTTTCAATCTTTTGATAGTTATTATCTCTCAAGAACACGCTATTTGTTTTGACGACGGGAATTAATTTTTAAATTAATTAATGAATCTGATATGTTTTTAATTTGGTAAAATAGACATCAGTTTTGAGTTCATAATATCAAATATAGATTAGGCCTAATTTTTGGTATTTTTCTGGAAACTTTCATTTTTTGATGAATAGTGAAACCACTAAGTGGTAGTTAAAAAAATGAATTTTTCATAAAACATAATTTTACCGCTTCTGTGGATGGAATTTCAAAAATCCGAGAGACACGGTTGATGTCAGTAAGTAAAATGTGGTTCAATGAGATGAAAATAAGAGGGAGGTTTAGTCAACCTTTGGAAACTAGGATGCGAAAATGTTAGTGAGATCCCTAGAGATATTTCTAAGGTATGTCTAGGGATGTCCCTAAGGATAAGTATACGTATAGGATATAGTCCTAGAACTATGGTAACGATATTAGATTAAACCAAATATGTTAGATATTGAAGTTACTCCCCCTTTATTATGATTTTTTCCTCTCACACTATTCTTTTTGGGTTTTAGAAAATGACAGGAAACAAGATGATTCACGATAATGGAGGATATGATGGACAATGGAATGATATTATTCATGAGAAACCAAATGAAATGGGATTTGGAAGTCCAAATATCATTATTATGCCAAATCATCAATCTCATAATATGATCAATAAAGTAAAATTTGGTAAGTTTCCTGACTTGGCTAATAAGAGAAAGATGGAGTTTCATGATGATCATAGAGGAAAGAAAGTTAAATTTCTCCTATGTAAATCATGTGGGAAGAGGCATCAAGGATAATGTTTCAAAGGAACTGGAAGATGCTTTGGGTGTGGAAAAGAAGGACACAAAGTCAATAAGTGCAAAAGAAAAGGTTCAGTTAACACCAGGGATGAGGATAATGGTATTGCTACGACATCAACAATGGTTTAATGTTTTAAATGTGGAATGTACGGGAATTATGCAAACCAATGCCCTAAGGGAAAGTCTCATGAAGAGAATCAGTATGGTCATATGGGTAGTATTTATGTTGATGATGATGAAGAGACTACAAATGATGTGTGAGATTAATGAATTGTTGAAGCTCGGTCAATGGTTTAAGAAGGTAGTGGAATGATTACATGTTTATCAGGTGTAATGTTGTATAAGTAATCTCATGGTACTATGGAATAAAGAGACATCTAAGGATTGTTACAATGTTGTCTTTCTTAAGTTCTGAAAGTGTATTATTAATGGTATTAGTAACCATGAAAGGTTATTCAGATATTTCTGGAAAATAGATGATATGCGCATAATTAAGGGATAAGGAGAAAATTAAATGTTTGATAGTATTCATGAGCTCATGAATGATATAAGGAGAAGGTTATATCATGGTTTGAGTATATAGAATTTTTGGATTTTGGTATGTGGAAAGAGTTAACTTTTGACAGCATTCATGTTTTCACTAAGGTTCAATGGGTATTCATTTTTTCAAGAGAATACATGATTAAGGTATTCACATGATTGGAATGTGACCAACAATATATATATGGGGGATAAATGATGGTATTCACATGCTTGGTTGATGACATTTCAAGTAATCATTTTCTTTATACTATGAGCTTGGGCCGAAGTATTTTAGATAAGCCTAAAGATTGGAATTGATTACGTTAGACATATGCTAGTATTGTTTAAGGATAGAAATTTTTTCGATATTACTGATGGGATTTTATAGTAATGTAGTTTCAGAAAAAGGACAACCTGCAGGACGGGAAACAACCCATCGTGTCGGACAAGGTTGTGGGAATCGAACCCACAACCGAAGTGCGACTAGCCTTTATCGCCAACCACTGGCCTACAGGAAGTCTCTATTTAGTGGAAACTAGTTTTATTATATTAATCAGTATAATATAAGAAGTATAAGTCCATTTTAGGAACCATATATGATTAATCTCACTATAGATGGACTTATGTATTTTTTGATAACTTTTCTAACCTTTTGTTTGTGATAGATAGAATGAACCATCATTCTATCACATGATCTGCTAACACATCACGAATGAAAAATTCAACTTCATTTCCATAAGAGATGAAGTGGAAATTGTCCAAAGAACGACCAACGGTGAGACTATACCAAAATCACAAAAGTATTTCTTCTAATTCCAATTTCATCAACATTAGGGAAATGATCTTGAAAACCAAAAATATTGTCCTATTGCTATTATATCTGATGAATTAGATGGTACCTTAGATCATCACAAATCTATCACTTTGTGATTGCTGGATTTTCCATAGCCATGTTCTCTACCACTATCCATCAGAACATGATGGTTAGATTTCTCTTCCATATCCATATTTTCACCTATATGGAAACCCAGTGATTAGTTTATTTGGGTAACCGTTACGTTTCATAATTTTGTTTTTTAAAGATTTGTTTTTGTATTCCTTTTTACGATGTGGGTTTCTATTAAAGAAACTTTCGAGTAGTAAACCATTTATAACCCCGACGAATTTCGAGGGCAAAATTCATTTTAAGGGGGGTAGAATGTAACACCCCAAGATTTTATGAAAAATATTCTTTTTAATTTCATTAATATCTTGTGTTGTACGCTACACCAAAAGGTTCTTGCAAAACATGCATCGTTGACTTTCCTTGCATTACACGCAATCGCGACCTTCCTCGATAGCGTGTGTAGTACGCAATACCGAGTTTCACTAAACAATGATATGCTATTAAAATATTATTAAAACTAGCCGTTATGAATAGTAATAACCAGTTTTTGAATTTTTTTTAAATTTTAGTTTTCAAAATGGACTTCATTTTTGGATTCGGAATATTGAAATTAGCTTAGGGAGAAATTTTGGTACTTTTCAGATAACTTTCATATTTTGATGAATAGTGAAAATTACTAAATTGTAATTAAAAAAAACTTTTTCAATCGAAATAATTAATAGTGATAAATTATTAATTTGAGTAGTTTTAAAATATATTTAGAATATATTTTTAAAATTTAATATAATGTTGGTCATTGGATGTAATTTCACATTTAAACAAGACATAAACAAGTGTCAATCTTTTGATAGTTATTATCTATTAAGAACACGCTATTTTTTTTTGACGACGAGAATTTATTTTTAAATTAATTAATGCAATTGGTATGTTTTGAATTTGGTAAAATAGACATCATTTTTGAGTTCATAATATCAAATATATCTTAGGCCTAATTTTTGGTATTTTTCTGGAAACTTTCATATTTTGATGAATAGTGAAACCACTAAGTGGTAGTTAAAAAAATGAATTTTTCATAAAACTTAATTTTACCGCTTCTGTGGATGGAATTTTAAAAATCTGAGAGACATGGTTGATGTCAGTAAGTAAAATGTGGTTCAATGAGATGAAAATAATTTTTGATGAATAGTAACTTTTTACTTTTTTTTACCACGGTTAAAAGTAAATAGGGTAATTACGGGTAAAAATGATATTATTATTACCCTAACACATGTCCTAACTATATTGGATAGGTTTAATTCGACCAAAAACAACCTTAGGAATAAAATATGACCATTTAGGCCCACTTGGATTAGATTAGGACATTTATTATTAATTTATTTAAAGAAGGGTTAAAATAGTTAAAATCAAAGTTTAATAAGTATATCATTTTTAATATAGGGTTATACAAAAGATAAATTCGACTATAAATATTCATTAGAAAGATAAAAATATTTCCTACATAATTATATTTTATTTGTAATTTTTAGTCTTTAAATAAGTTAATTTATTTATGTCACAAAGATGATGCAATAATTATCTTATTTATAAAATATTGACATAATTGATGTTATAAATACCCAAATAAATATACTTTGAGAATATTTATGAATTCCACTAATTTTCTAGGTTAATATGACATGTTAGTATTGCTGTAATTAACGTTTTTCGGACTAATAATTCTGTTATGATTTTCAGAAAAATCAATTACTAAATATTGTCAAAATTGACATAAAATAGTTTTTAAAACAAATATTATATTATTAATTGTTATTTTATTCCTAAAAGTCTATTGTTCGTCCAAATTACTTATATAATGTTATATATATAAATAATAAACAACTTGGGGTTTGTTTGGCTGATTATAGTAAGTTTATTAACCTTATAGTATAAGAACACAAGAAGACACGGTAAAAGTAAAATTATTTAACTTAATGTTAAATCTAAATGATAAGGTTAAAATAGGAACCTAAACTTGTCTAAATTCTATTGGATGAGAGTATTTAGACCCATCCCCACCATAGCTTCAAAATATATCAATTTTGAACTATTAAAAACCGAATTTGACTTTATAATAAAATAATATTTTTAGTTATTCCAATGGTGCCCCTCTCCTCCCTTATAAAAGGGCACCTCCTCCCTCTCTTCCTCACACCACTTTGAGCCTTCAAGCTCGGAAAACCCCTGCCAAATTCTATTCTCCACTTCCATAGATACATCCTAGAGGTTCGGGTCTTCCTCAAAGACCAATTTTAGTGCCATAAAAGGAGATCTCAAAGAGGCGCTTCAAAGAAGAGGTAATGTCCGTTACCGATTCTTTCAACTTTATTTCTTATTCCACTTCTTATTCTTAGGCTGTTTCATTTTTAAGTAATAACATAAGTATCACTCATATACTGATATTTTATTATAAGTATGAAGCAACCCTATTTCACCATCTATCCATCCTACGGAAAATGAAATCACCGCGCGTGCATACGTACGGAATACCGTCTCCACACCGTGGTGTAATCTATTTTCCACCACCACCTTACATGGATGGGTATAATAGTGCAAATAAAAAACTATATATTATTATTGTAAATTTGTATTAATTATTAAAGAGTATTCATACACTCCAATACAATTCCACGATCATGAGAACGATATCATCGCTCGTGCGTACGTACGGACTACCGTCTCCACGACGTGATGAGATTCATTCTCCACGTTAACCATTCATGAATGATTATAAAGTATATATAATAAGTAATCATGAAATATATGACATAATAATGATACTGTATTTATGTTTATATATATTTATGTCATCTACTTAATTCCATTCAACTCAATAAGGAAACGAAAACAGCGTTCATGCGTACGTACGACCTACCGTCTCTATGAACGGTGTATTTCTTTCCTTTTACTGATCTATTATATATATGTATATTCTGAATATATATTATATAAATTATGTTTTATATTATGGAATTACATAATCATGATCTAAGTAATCATATGAATAATTACAAGTCAAAACACGGACGACAAATGAAACAATTTTACCCAAAACACTCTTTAACATGGAATTTACAAAAGAACGGGTAAAATAAAGTCATACGTGAACCATATATGATATCATAACAATGAGTATGATTCTGGAATAAGTCAATGACATTATTTAAATCATTATACAGGAGGTTCGGACACTTATGAAGCAAATCAGACCTAAGGTAAGGGGAAATATCACAATCTCATTTTTATCTGAGATTGTTTATACTTTGAAATTTACTGGGGTGTATTTTATCATCCACGTCCATGTTACCTTAATTTGTAATATTGTTTCCATCCACCTACAATTGTATAAATCCAATTTTACCCTTCGGTGAGTTTTTAGTAAAGTATATGAAAGGAATCTTTTGTCATTTTTCGTACGAGGTACTATTTGACTTTTCCGGCAAAAGTACGAGAATAATGTTTTTTTAACTTATACGGAACGAATGGATTTTTACGGTTTTATAAAGCCATATTTTCATGAAGATTAATCCAAAATATTTCTTTAATATTTTCAACAAAATCCTTTTCTTTTAAAATTTCATGACATTTTGTGAAAAGAAAATGATTTTGAAGAAAAAGGATATTTTCCTCAAGAATTCATTTCAAGTGTTTTATCAAAACCATTTTCCATCTAAAATGACATTATTTCATATTTTTATATTTCAAGTATAAATTCTCTATGATTTAAATGGTTTAACTTTTCTTATTATGAAATGATATCCATTTCTTTTATATGGATTATGTGATGATGGGATGATTTTTATGAAACCCATTTTATTCGTTGGGTTATTATGAATGATGCATGTTTATTTTGTGGCACAAGTAAGAATGATTTCATTATGAGATGGGTGGGACCTATATCTCCCTCCAATACATTGGGTAAAGATTTATATCTCATGAGATATACATGGCTGGAATGACAAGTTAAACCATTTCAGTAATACAGGACTGGAACGGGGAGTGAACTCGATTCAGAAAGGGACTTTGTCCACTAAGATGGTCTTGGAAGCAATGCCTTGGCTACTATGGAAATAATATCATGTGCTTAATGGTTTCCAAAATTAAATGTTTTATTCCCATGCTATTTTATCATTCATAATGTTTCTTTATGATCTATGCCTTACGTACTTCCTTGTTTTATGTCATTGCTCAAGATTTTGATGTTTAAACAATATGTTCGTGTTTTTAAGTTCAAATGTATATAGTATGCTTTATTTTATCCATGATTACCCTTACTGAGCATTTGAGCTCACCCTTTTTATGTTTTATTTTCCCCAGGATATAAAGAAAGGTTTTAGGTAAGAAAAAAAGGGGAAGATCTTTATGGGAGATTTTGAAGATCTTTCACCATGATTAGAAGATTTTATTCCGAGTTTCCAAAGACACTAAACTATTACGGTCCTTGTGTGTGTGTTTTTGTTATGTACTAAGTATTCCGCAAAATTAATGTAATGTCCATGTACGTTAAGCTTCGAGTCTCTACACCATCATCACTACAACCAACTTGAATTAAGATGAAGATAACAACACTAGAAGAATAAAAAGTATCTAACCAGTTAAACTTCAAACCGAGCATACCCACAACTATCAAATAAAAAATAATTCCCAACCATCAGTGAAAATTAAAAAAATAACCATCAATGATATTTGATAAAAAGCACATCCTCACCACCAAGAAACCAGATAAAACACATAAAAATCCATCAAATATACAAAATAAAATCATGGTGGAAGAAACATCACCAAAACAATGAACACCATAAGCACACACACTCCCTTTCCCCAGTAGAGAGACACGATCTCACAAAGCCACCTGGACACTTCCGAAGCAAGGGAGAAAAAAAACACCTTTTAAGGTTAGAAGGACGACACCCCATCTTCAGGAACCACCAGAGATTCATCCTGAAAGGTCATAGAATAGAATCCACTAATGATAGTTTTCATCCGAACCAGATGACGATTGGTGTAGATGAGATACACCACTGCGAAGGAATATAGAGGTCAAGACTGGACAAGAAGTGAGACAAAACAACCAATGTAAAATCCATTTACGAATAGTCGACACACTGAAGAAGAAACATCACTGAAGAAATAAGAAATAGTAGAGGGGAAAATCTTAGCCCTTCAATCATCATAAATAAAGAGAACGCAACACCACCAATTGCTGGTGCGATGGAAGAAAGCATAGAAGAGAGAGAACTACGAGAGCGCCCATGGAAAATGGATCCATGCTTTATCAAATTTTTTCCATAATTTAAAAAATAATGTAAACTCGCACATAAATAACATAAACCATAAAATAACTATCATATTATAGGTCACTAATACCATAACATAAAAATAAAATTATCATTATTATCATTAATAATGTATTAAGAGTTATCTTCCCTCAATCATGTGTCATCGAAAAAGATCAACTTGCCACTAAATCACTTTTCTTGGACATCGAAACTATTCAACATATGCTTTCATATCTATATAGAAAAACTACTATAGTAAAATCCTTATAGGTTTTGAGAATATCATTGATAAAATTATTCTATTATTTAATTATAAAATCCAAATACAAAAGAAATTTAATCACTCCACCTCAATTGTATTAATATCATAAACTTGTCCTTGATCTCTTAGATTCTTATAATGTTTATTCCCCTAACTCTCAAAGAATTCATTTTTCATTGTTTTCCATATCCATATAACTGAATAATTGATAATTGGAAAATTATTTCTTACCCATAAAATAGAAATCATGGTGGACTTTCTATCTAAACATGTATTAATCCCCCCTTCAAGAATGTACAAATATGTTTTATCTACAATTATCACACGTGGGAAACTTTTTATTTTCCTTCTTCCCATTATTATTATTCTTCCCTTCCATCATCTTATTCTATTGATTGCCTTCTAATCCATAAGACTTTGACAACTTTTTATATGTCTTTATAGCGCATGATACTATGTCATTGTATGATGCGATGGTTTTGGAGACTAGTTCCCTATGAATAATTAGATTTAACCCATAAATGAAACAACCAATATTGGTATTTGGATTATGTATGTAGTCCAAAAAAATTCTTTTCTAACTATGTAATATTTTATTCATATTTATAAAAATTTTAATCTTCATTTTTCCAAAGATTTAGGAATTGTCTCTACATATCTGCTCATTGCTTGCAAAGAAAATAATTCACCAAGAAAAGTACCATAAAATCATTAATTTTTTTGTTTTCTATTTCTTCTTCATCCTTATTATTTTGAATAAATTAAAATAATTGATCCACATATCCTAAGGGATGATAAAAATTGATAACAACCTTCTCCATTTATTTAAAACATGGTGTGATAAATATATTATCTAAGGAACTTTTCTATTACTCAGCTACAAATGGATTAATAGTTCCATTTATTTATTGTGTTTGATAATGCATGATGTGATCTAACATTGTTTTCCCACATTTTGGTTTAGTAGGCTACTCCACACAAGAATGGTTACTACTCTTAACCTGATACAACTACCCCAATATGCTTATAAATTGAGTAGTTCCAACTGTATCTCCAACACTTGCTTAATTATCTTTCATAGGGGGGAAATATCTACATGATGTATGTTCATTAACAAAGTTCCCATTACTTCTAATAGGATCCATTTCTATATAATTTATTACACTATATTAGATCATTTAATTATGAAACATAATGTATAATCCCAAAAATAGTGAACCACTTAACATACATTTATTATTTATTCATGTGTAATCTCATAATCATAAACATGGTTTATTTGGAATATTTTTCAAATCCATAAAAATGGTTTGTAAAGAAAATTTGAATTAACCCAAGAATATCCCCTGATAATGTCATACTAGGTGCACTGTAAGGCATGTTCTTATGTACTAGCTAATTATCATGTCATGCCCGACATGATTTTTTTGGAGATATTAATCCAAGGTACATCTATTCCAGAACCACATCCACCTGTTATATCCACTGTATTTCGAGGTAATTTACATAATCCCAACATTAAAAAAACAATATGATGTTATCATATACTTATAATTTTCCTAAAAGTAATTCACAGGGTTATATTCCATAATCTCAGTATTCCTAAATCTAGTTCTCAAGGTTTCTTCTAAACTTCATTTGATATGAACTATAAAGACCTCGAACCTAGAATCCTAGAACTAGTGGTTACTTTATTACACTGGGACAAAATACAAGAAATCACATCCCAAAGGTTTGAATATTTTAGTAATCGTTTTAAAGTATATACATATATGAAAATAAATAGTACATTTTATAACATAAAATAATTGAAGTGTTATATTTCAGATCACAATTATTACCCTCATAATATCCCATCATATTAATAATAAAACACATCATAGTATACTGAGGAAAATAAGACAAAAGATATGGGTGAGATTAGATACTCAGTAAGGTATTGAATACAGTGGGATATATCTTGAAAATTAATCATAATCAACATGGAATGGTAAATAATTGAACAATATGTAATTTTGAAAATAAATTGAGCATAATATGGAAGGAATACATGATGGTAAAATAAATCCATATAAATAATAAAAAGATATTGAAACTTATCCATGGATATTATGAATAATCAAATAATCACATGGACATCAATGACTAATCTCAGAATGAGGGAATTTATAATTCATAAAACCATAAACATATTTTCAAGACCTCTCAAAAGATAATTTAAAGGTACATGTAAAACCCATTTAATTTCATTATAATTTTTTCTCATGAGACCTACTGATTCATGAAGGCGATATTTAATTATCTCCCCCACCTATATATTAATTTGTACAATGAATTCCACAAATGAAATGGGTGAATCATAATCAATATAAACATTCACATTGGAAAACTAACATACAAAATATTAATACCAACCTCAATTAAAAATAAAAATAAAATATTTAGGGTAATATGGTGAATGATAATAAAATTGTACATCCCCAATCAAACTGATAATAAACCATATAGATAAATAATAAGGACATTACCATTGAAAAATATCCTTAATGACTCATAAGTACAATAAATATTTTTATCTCATTGATGAATAAAAATAACATAAAAATATTTTTAAAAACATTCTTGAGGAAAATAATTATTTCACATTGAAAATATTTAACATATAAAAATTGAAAAATATATTATGAAAATAATTTTCATTGAAATTAAAATTTGAATATTTGAAATTAATATTTAAAACATTGAGTCTTTATGATGGCAATAAATTCTCTACATGACATATAAGTAACAAAATATTTCATTCACCATGTTATAAAAGGTTATAAAGTTCCTCATTTGAATAATAATAAGAATATTCTTTTTAAAATATTTTTTTAAAAGTGAAACATTGGTAAAATTTTCTTCAATTAATCTTTTTGTAATTCTAAAATCATTTTTGAAAACATCTTTAGAAATCGTGTATTTGGATGATAAAGTATTTTCAACCGATGGGTGAAATAAAGTAATTTTTTCTTAAAATCATTTTCTCAACCATTGGATGTACCAAACAGAGGAAAAAAGGTTCTATGACATAAAATGTTATAAATTACTAGAGGATAGTAAAATATAATGGTCTTAATATACTGTCAGGACCTCATGGTCAAATATCCCATGGGGGGGGGGGGGTGAAACAAGCTATAACATAGTAAAACTAATACCCATTTGGATCCCTCTTTTTCATTAAACAAAATACACATACCTTGTTATCCCATATCAATATATGAATAAAAATAAAGTCATGTACAAGAAAAAATGATTTTACTTGGTTTACTATCCCTAAGATACATACATGGAGTATACAATGGAGATATGCTAATGAACCAAATCCACTAAATATCACTACCAATTTCAAGGTTTGGGCATGATCACTTTTATGCCAAGGCCCACTACCTTAACAAGATTTATGGTATTCTCCCTAAATTTCCAAGGGTCCCTCCCTATGTCTCTTTCTGTAGATTAGTTCCAGTAGAAAGGATCACCGTCTTCCTCTTCCATTGCTTACTAGCCTTGGATGGGATCCACTCATAATTTATAGATGTTTAAGTTCCTTTATTTTTATGAAAGTAAGCATCCAAAACTATTGGTAAATTCTCTATTCAAGGCCTTTTTATCACATAGATGAAATTACCTTTTTCCTTTATAATTTGTTTAGTGTAAATTACTTTTGTGCTCTATTTATGTCCATTCATGAACCACATGATTCTTCTATGAATAATGTACCATATATTCTTCATCGACCACCTCTTTTGTGAACTACCTCTGCTTCTGCCACTACATACCACCTCCATGTACCATCTTTGTGAGTCAACTCTGCATACTACATCCACATACTGGTTACATAAACTGTCTTCACTTACTGCATCCAATTCTCCAAATTTCTTTCTTCTACAGATTACTTCTTCCGTAGACCACCTTCTTCATTTTATGATTATATTTCTCCACAAACACACTTTAAAAGAATATATTCCTTGAACTGCTTCACCCTTTATAGAATCCTCCTCGCAATCATCTTTCAAACTTATCCAAATTCCCACATAAAAGATGTTTTATTTTGAAAAAAAACTCTAATAAATGAAGGGGTTATGCTCCTTATATAAAAAAAATTATGAAAAATCAATTAATCCATGATTTCCCACATCATTACTGTGTACCGTGCTTTTGAAAATTGTTCTCCCAAAGAGATTTTGTATTTCCTTTCTTCCTTCATAGTGGCCCAAATCACTATCTCATTTTTTCCAACAACTCCCTTCACGGAATCTCAAATAACTACCTTGTTTTCAATAAAGAGAAGACATCCCATATACCTCATGCCTTTGCATGAACCATTTCCTCCGTCTGTGTACTAATATCCTTCGTGTAAACCATTTATTGTTCCACGGACCATTTACACCCCAAAATATGTTTCTTGTATGCGGTATATGTACCATGATTCACATTTAGCATACTATAATTTGTGGTCCACGGACAATGTTCTCCTTTGTTGAAATCCTTCCTTTTCTAAAATCAAATTCCCAACATTGAGGGAATTTTTTTTGACAAATAATGGGAAACTGCGTCGCTTTAAAAACATGATTTCAAAAAACACCAACCATACTAATTTATGATTATATGGGTTTTTCAAAAAACACAATCACACCCAAAACATACTGAGAGGAAACCATGAGGGGTTTTTACCAACAACACCCCATTTGTGTTTGTTAAAAATTCTTCTCACTTTAATATATCATTAATTCTCCTTAATTATTCTATCTCCATTCACATATTGTGATTAAGATAGTGATCAAAAATTTTCTCAACAGATACTCTAAGACCACATGAGAAATGATCAACATGTGAAATAAGAGTATAATGAAAATTTCATCAATGGATCACTTCATTCCATTCCAACACCACTCTTATCATTTCACCATGAATGTTATCTATCATTATATATATAATTTGATCGATCAATTCAAGCATTACCATATTTAATACTCCCCCTCATTGCTTCAACTCCCCCTATCTCATTGAAACAAATGTCAAATTATCCCCGTGTCTTGACTAAGACAATAATTTTTCTCCACTTTTCACAATTTCTCCCCCCTTTTCAATAAACCCAAATGCCACTTATTTCTGGTCTATAACAAGGTAAGTAAAAAAGACCAACACATTAAGAAAAAATACACTATACCTTAGGGAGAGGGTGTTCCACATACACACTTTTTAAAGTGTGGGGAGTCGACTGAACTCCGATAACCAGTCGATAAATTTAAAATGATTATTTGAGTAAGGCCTTTTTGAGAATGTCTGCAACCTATTGTTTTATAAAAAAACATTAACATCAAAAGCCCCAACTCCACCTTCTCCTTGATAAAATGATACTTCATTTCAATGTGCTTTATCCTTGAGTGATGGACTAGATTAGTACTCAGATTTATAGAACTTGAATTATCATAATGGATTCCAATCAGATACTTCATTTCGAATCCCATATCGTCAAGAATCATCATTATCCATAATCATTACATGCATACTTTATTTGCCTCAATATACTCATATTCTATGATCATCAATAAAATTAAATCTTGTTTATTTCATAGCCATGAAAGACACAATCCAACAAGATAGAAAGCACCACCTAACATTAATTTCTCATCATCTATCGATATTTCCAAATATATATCTGTATAGCCCTATAAATATTGAAATGATTTGACAGTATACATGAAAACATTGTGCACACTATCGTTGATATATCAAAGTATTATTTTTACTGCAAGAATGTATATTTTCTTGGAATTTCATTGATATCTTACTGCTTGGAATTTGGAAAACACATTGTCATTTCTTGTCACTATCATGTACATTATAATGCTAACAATTTTCTTTTATTCTATGATATTAACCACATTTCCTTCACCATCCCTCGACTGATTCATCCCTGTAGCCACCAGATTCTTCATCTCCTTGGAATTATCCATTTTAAAACTTATCAAAACATCCTTGAAATATTTATATTGAGAAATTAATGTTACATTATTTCTTTGTGTTACCTATAAACTAAGGAAAAAGGCCAGTTATCCAATCCTAGAAATTTTAAACTAAATTTTCATGAATTAAAAAAAATTTCAACATTGCATTTTGGATGATCCTCTAAATATTATTTTCTTAACATATATCAAAAAAATCATCGTTTGATTACTCTAATGGTAAAAATATAGATTGTAATCAACCCTACCACTCTAAAAATGGATCTTTTTCAAAAACTGATATAGCCTTCAGTACCATTATTTTGGTACCTTCTTCAAACCATATAAATAATTCTTCAACAAAAAAAATATATTCTCATCTACATGAATGAGAAAACAATATTTCTAATCAATATAAACTTCTTCTTCCAGAACCCCATTCATAAATGTTGACTTGATGTCCATATGGAAAACCATGATATTTCATTACAGTAATATGGATAAAAATAATTTAATTGTATCTAGACTTGAAACTGGTGAAAATGTTTCATCATAATCGATAAAATCTATCTAAGAGTACCATTTTCTCACTATTCATGCTTTGTTTTTAAATCAAAACACCATATTTATTCACTTTTTTTCAAATGATAGATTTAGTCTTGATGACATTTTAGTTTGTTGGCCTTGAAACAATCTGACATGTATGATTTTTTTCAATTTAATCAAACTCTTAATTCATAGCCATAACCCAATTTTCTTCACCAGCTGCTTCACCAACGCATTTAGGATCTTCTTGAGATAACTATGATGGTTTCTGTAGAGTCTTCATCCTCTTTGTCTTTACTAGTGCTGTCTGATTACCAATTATGTTTTGTCTATAAATTTCATCTCTTCTCTTACATATTTATGGAGATACTGATTTATACTCATCCTTCACATCATCTAAGTATTCTTCTGAATCAACCTATATAACTAGAGCATCCCCAGGTCTTCTTATTTCTTCATCACAAACATCTTGAGACTAATCATGTATTTGTTAAATATTCTTCTCACTCTATACTATGGTTACATCATTGATTTCAAAATGACTACTAGCCTATTTTTTTAGAATTTATATGATTTTATTTTATTTTAGTATCCAAGAAATATCCCTTCAACTCCAAAAGATACAAACTTCTTGTGTTTATCCTTTTTCAGAATGAAATATTTACTTCCGAAGATTTAAAATTACTTCAATGATGGATTCTTTCCATACCATATCTCATATTGAGTCTTATATTCTTTTGGACATAGTAATGCTCTATTGGATGTGTAGATTTATGTCCTCACTATTTCATTCCCAAATTTCTCAAGATGGGTTTTCTCAATAAGAATTATTCGGAACATGTTGTTGAGAATATGATATCTACTCAAAACAACTCCATTTTGTTATGGAGTTCTTACCGATAAAACATGATGCCTTGTCACATTATTATCAAGATAATCCTCTACTTGGAAATTTGTGAACTCTATTCCAATATCTTTTCGGATTTTCTGGATTGTTCAACCTAGAATCTTTTCAAATTCCCTTTGACATGGTTTTATGAAAACAATACATCATATTTGTGGTTGATGATTGAAATCCATGACATTCTACAATAATCATTAACGAAGAGAACATAATATCTCCTTCCACAAATATCTCTTAGTGAAATTGGTCAACACACAAAAATACGAACCAACTCAAGAAATCATGGCGAACTTTTCTCTTTTTCCTTATTTGTCTTTCAAATTATCTTCCCTTGTTGGAAGGAATCACACATATGTGTACAATCACATGATAACTTAGGAAGATATCGAGAAACATCATATTTCTGAATATCTTCCAAGGATGATTGGCTCGCATAGCCAAGATGTTTATGAAATAACTTATTTTATTCTTCCTTGGAAAAAATTACATATCATATTCTCCACTCATGATATAGTTATTCTATTTCATACACTTTCCTTGTAATGAAATAGAATTTTTTTTCCTCGATGACACATAATTTATTTGAAAAGATTATGACATGGGCCAAGTCATACAATTGACATACAATCAATAAGTTGTGGCTAATACCATCAACAAACAAGTAATCTTCACATCTCATATGTTTTCCACCAAACGTTGCTTTATCATATCCAATGATTTTCAACCTTTCATCATTACTAAATTTTACGATACCTTATTTATTGAACTTGATTCCCATCATCAGATCCTTGTTTCCTATATTATAGGAGGTGCATCCCCAATCAATGATCCATATCCCGGTGTGATCTGATTCCTTAAATGTAATCCTTGCAACAACTACCAGCTCATATAACTTCTTGTTTATCCATGTTTTTTACATTATACCCTCTATGGATTGATACTCTTGGAATTACCTAAAATATGATGTACCAAGTTCATCTTTTACAGCTAAAAATCAAATTTTCATGTTCATATCATTGGATGATACATTTGTGTGCTTCTTATAACCAACCTATGTATACGTCAGAACTTTCTTCTCTATTGTTGATGAGAAATATATTCCCATGTTTTTGAATCCTCCACACCTAAAGTAGTGACCATAAAATGATGACCTTTAAAATTGAGCTCCATATGAATGCCTATGTTGGTCTTGTTCCCTTCACTGATGCTTTAATATGGAAAAAACATTTTTTTATGTGTCCTATCTTTCTGAAACAATATCATATTATGTGGGGTACATTTTTACATAGAAATACTAAACCACTGGTTATCTATTGACTTATTTGAATCTTTTAGTTACACATCAAACGCAACTGAATGTTCAATCTTGGAGTAGGTTTTTGTTTTCTGACATCTACTATTACTACCTTTTGTTTTAGATCAAGATTCATACTATCCTTATCATTGGAATTTTATTATTGCATCTATTATGTTGCAAAACCATTTTCTACATTAATCCTTTCTGTTGTCAGTTTTATATGTTTTCCCAATGTTTTTGTAATGTTCCGGAACCATAGAGCCACTCGAACAGAGATAAATAGGTTGGGTGTACTACCTTAGGAACACCTCCCCGAACAACAAAGGATTCCAAATATAATTGAGGGTTTGATAAGTTTAGTGGGAAGGCTATACCCTCTCAGAGAATAAGAATGGTACTTGTTTGAGAAATAATATAAAACATGCATCAGAAATAAATGACTCACTAGAATCGAACCAGACCTGTAAAGTGGAAGCGCAATCAATACCATATAAATAGCGGAAGCCAAATAGAAACAACAACAACAAAAAGTAAACAAAATAGAATGTTTAACCTCTTATAACCACTACTAAAACAGGCTAGTCATGCATCTATATCAACTCTAGATAAATAGGTGTGCCAATGGATAACCAATAGTAGCTACAATAGGCAAGGTAAGCATGCTGATAAACGAAAGAAATAAAAACAAAGTACTCTCTATTTAGGAAATACCTCAAGGTCCATACCATCCCCAGGCAATAGATAATATAGTCCATCTCTTAAATATGATCTCTTTCTTGAATGTAAATCCATAAACTCTACACGTGTCCCCAAGGGCTCATTCAGGGTGTGAGATGAATCTCTGAAGGATACCATGCAATGGTTTACACCTAATATAAGTGTCAAAGAAATCATGCATTTATAATGAAAGAAGTAAATAGTAAGATAATAAAATAAACATAAACTCCACTAGTGCTCAGAAACCACCCTGATTTTTCACCAACTTTGGCCAACACTGGAATCTCAGTCACGTAACCCGACACCATGTGCCTCCTGACACCTTGTGTCTCAAGTACTGACATCCTGAAGTCACATCGAAACAAAATTAACTCAGAGGAACAATGATTCCTATCTTTAAATAAGTAACAAGAAGGACATCGATGTCTACCCTCAAATAAAGTAACCAGAGGGACAACAATTTCTGCCCACAAATAATGTATCTCAGCCCACAACCTCAATCACGGAAAGCCTCATCCCCCAACCTGATATCCACATCTCTATCTACCGAAGTATCCTTGCCTTCCATGTGGATTCCTTTGGAAATCACCCCCCAAAAAGAATTACCTAAACACCAACTACCACGGGCCTCTACCCACATGAGTGGTCAAAACCACCACATCACAGAGTCTCTCTGTGTGCACACTACTCAAATCATGGGTGAGATGTAATCACTAAATTAGTACCCAAGCCACAACATCTCTGACAACTCATTCCACTGCGACTATGTCACTTAGTATCCAATGTCCTTTTCATCCATGTAACCCAAGCCATTCCAAACCTTAAAGTCAAAATACCTCAACCCAACGTTCATGACGCCCAATCCTGTGGTCAAAACACCTAATGTAACTCGTGCCAAGACCAACCTGTGATAAAACTAAATAGTATCTAGGCCACACCCAACACAACCTGATTATTTCAACATATGAAATATCACACATCAAATATATATATAATCATCATAAACACATTAAACAGGAAAATCAATTAAATAGTTGAATTGCACTAGCAAGGTGCTATCCTATACCATCACCAAGGTATTGAAATCATCTAACAAAACATAATAATTCTTAACTATTCAAACTCAGTAATTTAATTCATAGCAATTCAATTATAACCATTATGTCACACCCGAAAAAAATTCCCTAAATGAGCTGTGGCCTCTAACCCAACCTTACTCAAGCATAACAAGGTTAGGGAATGCCCAATGACATCCCATAAGGAATAAAATTAATTTAATATATATAAATAAGGATCTCTCTCAATTCTCGACGTTGTGCTAAAAACATGCAACCAAAAAAGGCATAAGAAAACAAAAAACATGGTATTAGCCACCTACCTAATACTCATAGACAAAGGCACATCTGATATCAATATCAAATTAGAAGCAGATCTTTGTGGATCAACATTTCCGTCAAATCTCGACAATTTGGCTAGGATGGAAACTACGTCGTGGGAGGAAAATGATCAAGAATAGAATAGGGTGCACAGGTTTAGCCTTTCTGATGCGATCCCGCAACCACCGACGGACTGTAGAATGGATAGTAGATGAAGAATATAGAAGAAGAAACATTTTCGGCCTCCTCGTGCATCAAGGTCAAAAAATGGGGAAGAATAAGGTATTTTCTGAAATTAGAATCAACACTATTTTAGATAAGTGAATAAAAATAAAAGTACATGACATTTATGAGGGATTACATGTCATGTAGTAGCCTTTTCCGTACTCCAGCTTAAGCGGAGGTAGCCACAAAAATTTGATGCGCCACATGGTTCGACACACGACCAAGGTTCAACCAGTACGTGGAAAGGAAAATTCAAGACCTGTTAAGGAAAACTACATATCGTGTAGTGGATTAAGTTTTACACATTTACCACATGGAAAGTACTCAGAGCGAACATGGTCAGTACATGCCTAATATACACACGATGTGTACTTTGGAGTACAAGGCCTGTAATCTGGAATTTTCCAGAACTACCCAGACTTTCCTAGTTTTATCAGAAAAATGTCAAAAAAAAAAATAGGGTCATAATTTCGACCCGTTCCAAAAACCTGAGTTCTTAAAATATCTCCACCTTAACATAGCTCATCCCCAAGATATCAAACTAAACCTGGAGACATCTACGAATATACCACCCTTATCAAAGTAACTCAGACTACACCAGGCTTAAAGGTTCTGGCCAAATTTCTCTTGGGGCTCCCCACCTTAGGAATTTTCTTAACTCGGTCTCAAACCAACCAAAATTCAAATAATGAAAAGGCCCAACGACCAATTTTCTCGACTTGTAGTCCTCTCGTGATGCATCATCACCCCTACAACTCATCGGTGCTTCGGTGTTGTTTTTGACACCCAAAAGCATCCCACCCTACTTCAGTGTCTACCTCTAAAAGGTCCTGTATACCATGGAATCTCAAACAAAACCTAGTTCCTTTTACCTCTTGTAACTTGCATCCTCGATGCCTTGATGACTTCATCACCTCAAGTAACCTGCATCCTCGATGCCCCGATTTCCACGACAACTCAAGTAACCTGCATCCTTGATGCTTCTAATTCCCATAGAACCTCAGGTAACCAAATACTCAAGTCTATTAATGCCACACAACTCATACATATATATAAATATATCAAACACTTGAAATTTTGTTAATCCCACTGACCAACATTTGACCAGTCCACATAAATCTTGGGCACCTCGTGCACTCAAAGTGAACATGACTCAATAGGTCATGCCAAAAAGGAAACCAAAAAGTCACAGACACACCCACAATATACATCTAACCGTCATTGGCTCACCAGCTGGATCATCCCCTGGCAGCTCCATGGAATGCACCTAGCCTGAAGTACGGCTGCCAGATGCCCGACCTCCCTATGATGCTGCCCCAGTCGGCGGCCCCTGAGCCCTCAACTGGGTCCCACTGTCTCTGTCACTTCCTCCACATGCAGTTGAACCTTGGTTACTATCACCTGGTCCCAACCCTGATCCGACTCTATATGCCACAATCTATCCTGGTCCTTGCATTCTGGCTGTCTGAGAAGGCTACCTACAGATCCTCTCAAGATGTTCAACCTATACACATGTCGGACACTACTTTGGTGGCCTATCGCACTGAGCCCTGACATGCCCTGGATATCCACACTGAATGTAAAACACTAATGAACTACTATGAGGTGGTCCAACATAGTCATTGGCATGAATAACCTACTAGAACTCATTCAGACCTCATTTACTGATATCCAAACCATTACCTAAAGCTATCTTTCGGCCTAAGTGAGACCTCTATTTCTCATTTCACTCTGATTTGAGCGCTTGATTCACCATCTCTGAGAACTAACCCATCGTGAAGATATTTACCTGGATCTGAATGGTTTGTCATAATCCATCCTCAAAGTTCTTCACCTTTGTCGAGTCCTCAATTACCACACTAGGTGCAAAGAGAGATAACTCAGAGAAATTTACTGTATAGTCCATCACAAACATGTCTCTCTACTAAAGGCCCAAGAAATCCCGTGCTCTCTCTACCCTCAGTGTATCTTGGTAAAAGTGCTCAAAGGACCTGTCCTTGAAGTCCTTTCATGACAGTCCTTTTTTTTCTAAAAGCCTGAACCTGCACAATCCACTGATGCTTCGCTGGTAATCTCAGCATTTACATTTCTAGCTTCTCCCTCCTTCTCGGAGGCATCTTAATCTACACGAAGATAATCTTCATGCTTTCTATCTAGTATTTATCCTTCTATAGAGAACCCTCACCCTGAAAAAGCAGTGGGTGATGTGATTAGAACTCCTGAATCAGATATTCCATAGATGGCTTTGTACCCTTTACGCCTCTGTCGATCCCCTACAAGACACGTACTCTGCTGGTTCGGAGCTACTCGTTGACCCACAACCCGAATGCTACCAAACCCGGCTTCTCCCCAGCCAGCAATGTGTCATGAACCTAATCATATCCCTGAGCCTATACCTGCATCTCTTTCTCGGGATATACCTTAGGTATCTGAACCTGATCATGATTCTATGACATTGTACCATTACCCGCCTGACGTTCTATCGTGACGTTTAGGAGGAACCTGCGGAATACCATAAATGACCAGACATCCTATATATATAACAATATGTATATATATAACGTATATAAGAAATGCAGTAAAAGGAAAGGAATAACTACTAACCTTACTCTCCTATACTGTAACCATTCCCACTGCATCCCGATCTCATGGACTCCACCCTCAACAGTGCCAAGTATCAAAAGTACCTCAGGCCATGCCTGTCCCAACAACCATCATTGCCATAAACTAACAACCAGGTCGCCCAATCCTGACAGCCACACTAACTCAAATCGACGTCCAGGATGCCCAATTCCAGTGATCAACATCACCTTAGTCATAGTACCTGCTTGCTCACATACATTACAGGCCCAAATGTCAGGCCACATGAAATTTTACATTATTTAAAGCCTGGTATATTACATTTCAATAAACAAGAAATTCTATCCTGAATTTCACCATTCACATTTCAAAAGAATCTATATCCTGGTAATTGATATTATTCACATGGTATTATCACTTCACAAATCATGAGTGTAACTATAAAATTGAAATACACTAAAAACGTTCCTATAAAAAGTCGAGAAAACAAGCCTTGCCATACCAGGTCAAGGTCTAGTTCCCCCTTACCACACCGGGTTAAGGTCACATGTTACAATCAATAAAATCACACACCATGTGAGCCACCAAGGTGGAAATCATATATACTATAAACCTAGAAAAAGAAAAAAATGAAATTTCAACCCAAGGAAACTCAGTACATACCTCATACCTGGGGCTGCAGGCACCCAAGAACAAGCTAGAATCCCAGTTCCAATTTCAACCTATCTCTAGTCTACCATATCCCAAATAGTAAACCTACAGAAATAAAACGAGAACTATCAATTTCATTAGTAGCCATCAAACCACTGCTACTAAATCCCTATCAAGAGATGCTCTGATACCACTTTGTAATGTCCTGGACCTATAGAACGACCCAAATAGTGCTAAACGGGTTGGGTGTTACCACCTTAAACTCACCTCCCCAAACTCCAAAGGCTTTCAACTAGAATAGAGGGTCTGATAGGTATAGTGGGGAGGTTGTACCCTCTTAGAGGATAATAATGGTACTATTACAAGAAATAATATATAACATGAAGTATAAATAAACAACTCATTATACTCGAACCAAACCCGTAAAGCGGAAGCTCAATCAATAGAAGACAAATAGGGGATGGAAAATAGAAATAAAAACAATGGAAAGTAAACACAATGTCATGTTGAAACTCTTGTAAAAACTACTAGAACACAATATTCATGCATCCATAGAATTTCCAGATATAAAGGGGCTCTAATGGATAACCAATAGTAGCTACAATAAACAAGGTAAGAATCATGATATAGGAAAAAAATAAAAACAAAGTATTCTCCATCTAGTAAATACCTAAAGTTCCATACCATCCCCATTCAGCAGCTAATACAGTCCATCTTCAAAAGCTTATCTCTTTCCTGCCCATAAATCCATAAAGTCTACATGCGTCCCGAAGGGCCCATGGAGGGTGTAAGATGAATATCAACAGGATACCACCCAATGATGGGTACTTAATATAAGTGTTTATGAAGGCATGGATTTATAAAGAAGTCCGCGAAAATTACAATGCACAAATAAACATAAACTCCACTGGTGCTCTGCAGCCACCATGAAGTGTCACCTGCTTCGGCCAGTGATGTAATATTAGTCAAGTAATTGTGCATCATGTGCCTCCGAAAACATTGTGTCTTAAGTACCTACATCCTGAAGGCACGCCCAAATACAAAAACTCAGAGGAACAACAATTCTTGTCCTCAAATAAGTAACTAGATCGACAAAAATGTTTACCCTCAAATAAATAAACTGGATGGACAAACATGTCTACCCTAAAATAAAGTATCTCGACCCACGACCTCAATCATGAAGAGCCTCATCCCCCAACCTGATATCCTCATCGCTATCTCCCAACGGCTCCTCGCCTTCCACGTGGATTCCTACAACAAGCACCCCCAAACCAAAAATTACCTTAACCATAACTCATGGCCTCTACCCAAACAAGTGGTCAAAACCACCTCATCACGAAGTCTCTCTATGTGCACACTACTCAAATGAGGGGATAGCAAAAATCACCAAAATAGTACCCAAGCCGCAACATCTTTGCCACCTCGTACCCCTATGACCATGTCACTCAGTATCTGATGGCCTTTCTATCCATGTAACCCGATACAAGACCAAACTAATAGTCACACTACCTTAAGATGATATCCATGATTCCTAATCCCTTGGCCGAACCACCCAATGTAACATGGGAGAATCCCAACCTATGATCAACATCACTCAACAATATCGATGCCATGTCCATTACAACCTGAAGGTTCCAACATATGCAAAATCACACATCATGTATATATTTAAGCGATAGAAACATTTTAAATTGAAAAATAAATTAAATAGTTGAATTGAACTAGAAATGTGTGGTCCCATACAAGCACCAAGGTCTTGAAAGGCCATAACAAACTTAATCATTCTTAACAATTAAAACTTAGTAGTTTAATTCATAGAAATTCAATTATAGCAATTCTTTCACACCCAACCAAAATGACCAAAATGACCAGCGACCTCTAACCCGGCCACACTCAAGCATAAGAAGGTGAAAGAATGACCTACGACGTCCCATAATTCATACAATCAATTTAATATAAAGAAACAAGGGTCTAGCTCAATACCTGACATTTCACTAAAAAGACGCAACCCCCAAAAATCAACAAAAACACAAAACAAGGTATGAACCACCTACTAGATACTAATAGATATAGGTATATCTAATATTGAGCTCCAATTCAATGCTGATCTTCATAGATCTACATTTTCGTAAAATCCTGACAATTCTTCTTGAATGGAAACTACAACATGGTTGTAAAATGATCAAGAACAGAATAAGATGCACTGGTTTAGCCATGCATATACGATCCCACAACCCACAATAGATTTAAGAATTATCTTTAGATGAAGAATCTAGGAGAAGAAACGTTTTTAGCCTCTTGGAGCGTCAAGGTCCAAAAATAGGGAAGAAGAAGGTATTTTCTAAAATTAGATACGGCACTCTATCAGATAAGAAAATAATAATAAATGTACATAGTGTGTATGAGGGATTACATGCTATGTAGAAGCCTTATTCATACTATGAATTAAGAGGAGGTAGCCACAAGGCTTGGACATGCCACACGGTTCAACACAACTTTAAGGTTCAGCTGGTACATGAAAAGGAAAATTCATGGCGTGTTAAGGAAAAATACACACCTTGTCGTGAATTAACTTTACAGGATCACCACATGGCATGTACTCGGTGATCACACAGTTGGTCACAACTAACAAACCAATGGAATGTACTTAGGATTACACAACGTGTAATCTAGAATTTTTCTAAACATCCCAGAGTTGCCCAATTTTATATGAAACAAGTCGAAAATTTAAACTGGGTCGAGATTTAAACACATTCAAAAAACCCGGGTTCTTACAGTTGTTCTGTTGGTGACCAATTTTTCTTGAATTCTAACACATTTTCATAGACCCAAGACTTCCTCTTCATGTTTGTCGATATATTTGATATGAACTTTTCTAGTTTTAGTCGAACTATAGATCTCTCTTTTCTATTAGTAAATTTTAGAGTTTGTTCTGAACCACCTTTTCTGAGATTTTTGGTGTTGGAGAATTTAGTTTTTCAATTTATTCATTCTGATCAGACCACTCTTCTTCCTACTACTGCATAAAGAGTTTTGCATCACAATTTTTTTTCCAGCTTTCATTGTTTTGGATCTCCAAAAATCTACTTCTTCAAAGGTATCTTAAAATTCATCCAAAAGATAAAATATTCCTTTAACTTCTACTTATTCGTTGTCACTTTCTTCTTTTGATATAGAATTTATTTCAAACACCACCAAAGCATCTACTTCACGATCCTTGTCGTCCTCTAACTCTTTTTCCATAGATTCATTTGAACAATCATCTTTTTTTGAAATAATATTCTACTTTTTGAATAAATTTCTCTTAGAACATATCCTACCTTTCACAATAGATTAATTCATTTTTTGGGTTATTTCGTCATTGTCTTCATCATCACAATCAAACATCTTTAGACACATTGCTGAACAAATTTACTATATTTCCACATCAAAAGCATGGAAGTGGAAGCTTACCTTTGAAAATTTCTCTTCCTATTTGTAGATTTGAAGAAAGAAATGTCATGAAATCACCCAAATTATCTTCCTCCTGACCAACATCAACATTGAGATTATTCATGGCCTTAAATGGAACTTCCTTGGAGATCCCATTTCCCACAACATCGTTATCATCATTTCTCAGTTCATATGGAACAAGAGTATTGTCCATGTTATCCTTTTTCATCTCATTCAGATCATTATCTTCCAACATTGAAACCATTGGATTAAACCAAGGTGGATGTTTTCACAAGATATGCACGATAATCTTTATATCATTAATTATTTCTCCAAGACCACACATGTCATCCAAAACTACACTCACCCGATCAATGAAAGCCTCAATAGAGTCATTAGGGTGCATTTTGTGATCCTCATATTTGTTCTATAGATCATACAACTTCGCATATCTAACTTTTGATTCACCCACATAAATATTCGGTAACTTTTCCCATATAGCATGTGATGACTTACATGAAATAACCTTCGTATAAATTGAATTTGATTGGGCTCACCCTAAAGAATTGTTTACATTAGCGTCAACATAAAATTATCTTTTTTCATCTTTTGATAGAGCACCACTATTGATATGAAGAGATATGAAATGCATAGTTTCTGTTAATGAATTTGTTCTTAATGGTCATAAGTAGTGCCACATCCGATTCTGTAATAGTTGAAAATTTTTTATGTCAAAGATTGGAATTCCTTTGTGATTGACCAACTCTATTTCTTATACCAAGATAGAACCACTGACTTTTATTATTTCCGTATGATACCAATTTTTAGGTATACTAGTTTAAATATCCTAATAGAGGGTGAATCAGGGTCTGATAGTGTAAAACTACGTCCTCTTCAGATCTTGTTTTATCATTGAACAAAACACACTTCTCCCTTTCTCCCATAGCAGTGTATGGAAATAAATAAAATCATGCACATGGGCCAACAATTTTATTTGGTTCACCCTCACTAGGATACATCCAAGGAGAATACAATGAAAATGTGTTGATATTCCAAATAAACTAAATATCATTTTCAATTAAAAGGATTAGGCTAGACCACTTTTATTCCCAGGCAAAAAAACATTACAAGATTTAGGGTCTCCTCACTGCATTACCATTGGTCACTCACTATGTCTCTTTCTATGGCTCACTACTAGTGGTAAGGATCACTTTATTACTCTTCCTTTTTTTACTAATCTTAACAGATATCCACTCATAGTTTATGGACTTGTAGGTACCTTTATGTTTATGAAAGCACACATCTTCAACTATAGGTAGTTTCTTTGTTTAAGTCCCCTTTTCACCCATAGATAAAATCCTATTTTACGCATACTATTAGTTTGTGAAAATTACATAGATGGACTATTTAATACCCTTCATGAACCACCAAGTTATTAGGTGAACTATGTAGCACATATTCTTCATAAACCACCTCTTTTGAAAACCACTTCCATTTCCACAACACCGTACCGCCTCTACATACTGTATTCGTGAACCACCTCTATGTACCACCTCTATGTACCACATTAACTTACTACTTACACATAATGGATTATCTCACCACTTACTTTGATGTGGAATTCATTATTTTGAAAATTTTGTCTTCAAAAAACTGCTTTCTTCTTTTGTGGACTACAGTTCTCCACGAACACCCTTTTCTGGAATCGCATCAGCGAACTACTTCACCCTTCACAGAATCCTCCCCACAAACATTTTTTATGCTTATCCAAATTCCCAGAGAAAATATGTTCTCTTATAAAAACCACTATAAGTAATGAAGGGATCAACACTACATATATAATAAAATAGATCTAAATAATCCGCTGATGTGAGATTTCCCAAGTCTTCACCGCATACAATGATTCTGTGAACCGTTCTCCATACACAACTGTAAACTACATTTATTTTGTCATATATACACAAATCATTATCTCGTTTTCTCCAGTGATGCCCTCTATGGATTCTGAAATCACCGTCTCATTTCTATGATTAATAATCCATCCCGCATACCACAAGCATTAACACAAACAATTTCCACCTTCCCCGTAATATGAGTCTTCCCATGAACCATTTTTTATTCTGCGAGCCACTTCCACCCCGCAAATCGTTTCTCATACGTGGTCTACATACCGTGTTTCATGGTCAAAATAATACCCTTTGTAGTCCATGAATAGTTCATTACTTTTCTGAAAACCTTGGAAAAAATCAAATTCCTGACATTGAGGGAAATAAATTTGGCAAACACAAGGAAATTTTGTCTCTTTAAAATCCCACTCTTGATAAACACCAACCATACTCATATAAGGTCATATGTATTTTTTTAAAAACACAATCACACCCAAACACTACCAAGATTACACCTTGAATGATTTTTCCAAACATATATAAATATATAATAATTACCTCAAGGGATACTCAAAGATAAACAATCTTGAATAATGATGAGACTATGAAATAAACCCTTACAACTCTGGTAACTTTTTAATCATAAGTCCCATGAATGAAATAACATAAAATGAATCCTTAAATATCATCAATATAGATAGAATGAGGATATAAAATATATAATGATAAGTATATATGTAACATCCTGAGATTTTTAAAAATAAATAATACGTTTGAAAGCATACAAGATACACAAAACTAAGAAAAAATAAATAATGATATTTATTATTTAAATGTGACTGTTATAACCTAATTGTTAAATTGGTGGGAATGAATACAATTATGAAAAATACAATGTTCCAACTAATTTATAATTTCTTAATTAATGCATTTTAAATAACCACCATATTTTTAGTAGAGTAATTATATTATTTAAAAAATTTGTATTCATCAAAGAAGATTTTTTTCTTTTTTACGGGTGATTTTTATAGTTAATATATTGAAATTTTATAAAATTTATTTTAAAAAATGAATTTTAATTTTAAATTCATAATTTAAAAATTATCTCAGGTTGAATTTTTTATAATGTTTTAAAATATTGAATTTTCCCAGAATAGTGAAAAATAATAATTTTTATTGAAAATTGTATTTTAATTAAATCTATTTATTAGGAAGAATTATGTTTTCATTTTTTTTAAATTTTAATAAGTTAATTTTTATTGAAATTATACAATATTATTTTTTTAAATAGATTTTATTCTTGAATTTGGAATATAAACATTTTATCTTTTTAAGGGCATTTGTCAGAAAAAATTGTTTTTGTTACATTTTTCAGATTTAATTTTAAATTTAATTAAAAAACATCCATGTTTTGAAATTTGAAAAATTTATTCCATATTCAGAATCGTTGGGTTCAAATTTAATAAATACATCCATTTTATTTTTGATCAATATGAATAGTAAAATTATTAATTTAATTACTCCGATAAAGGATAATTCGTGAAATTTAGGTTAAAAAATATAATAACTATTCATTGAAAAAATACTTACTTAAATCTTTTTGGATGATTATATATCAACTATAATAATAAAAGGGTTGAATTTAACACCTTTTGGGTACACTTGGATAATATTATGGCCTTTATTGTATTTTATTTTATGAAATGTCAAATATGTCACAATATTGTTTTTAATAAGGGTAATATTTTTAGTATGGTGTAATCTAGATAATATGTTTAAATATAAATATTATTTTTAAATATAAAATCTTTATATTAATCATGGTAATTTATTTATTAAATATTATGGGATAAGTAATTACTTTAAATTCTTACACAACACTGAAGCAATAATTAATTAATTAGTGGAATAATTAAATAAATGATATTAAAAATATTAAAATAATTATAATATAAGTTCAATAATATGATCAAATAATTTTCCAGATTACCTTGAAATGTTAGGGATATAATAATTTTTTTTCTTATTATAACTTTAATTTTGATATTTTTAAAGTCAATATATTGAATTCTTCTACAAATTGACATTATGGGTATTTTTTTAATTAAAAATATTTTACATAATGATATAAATTTTTTAAAATTTTAAATCTAGAAAAATTATTTTGATTAGATTTATAATATAAACCATGGTCTATTTATTTTTCATTTTTCTTTTTATTGAAACTAAATCAACCCTCAATGGGTCAAAATCTATGTTGTTACAGTATAAGTTGAAGTGGTTAAATAAGGGTTTAATACGAAATATTAGAGGATAAATTAATTCATACTATCTATTTTTTATTTGATAATTTTATTTTGACATGTGTTAGCATAATATTATAAATTAATATGTTTTAAACCATTTTTTAATAAATATTATTTTATACTAATATTTTTTTTGAGAAATTCCCTATCTATGCCTCCCCGCTATTATAAAGTCCACCTATTCTTCTAATACCTCCACATATAAAAACCATTTTGGTTTAGAAAATACCCAAAAATATTAATTAATATAATATCCCACATCACTATATATGTATTTTATTTGGAAAAATACCAATCATATAGGACTTCGGTTGTCAAGAAAAAAAGATTTTCTAAAGAAGATGTATAGTTCTAATATGGATGATTCAGTTTTGTTTCTTCTTACACATACCTAAAAACATATTCAACAAATAAAAAAATTAATAATATATAATAAATATACATATATGTAATTATGTTGGTTTTATGACCAATATCCATATATTATTTCTTCAAATAGGAAAATAAGTCATTATTCGTGTGTTAGAAAAACTACCGTATCGCAAACCTATACAATTTTTTTCCAATAATTATCTTTCAAGACTAGTTATAATGAAATAATTAATATTTATATATGATATTAATGATATATTTATCATTATTAAAATATAATATATATATAATGTTATTACTATTCCCTTCATAGAAAATGATAATGGGGTATGTGTATACATGGGGATTACCACCTCCATGAAGTGATGCGATTATTTTTTCATCACCACATAACATATATGATGTATATAATTTTATATTATGAATTTATATTATATTTGTTATATTACTATTATTATATAAATAGAAAATAAAACTTTCCTTCTTTCCATAATGATCAATGAAAAATGGATATTTTATTCTTGCGTATATATCACCTACCATCCCTATGATTGTAACATAGTTCATTTTTAATAAACATATTTAATAGTGGGATTTAAATGTATAATTAATCAAAAAAATTGATTATTATTTCTTGAATAATATTATGGATATGTTTGAGTAATGAATACATTGACCACAATTAATATACCAAAGTAAATTTGGACTTATGAACCGGATATGATCATAATATCTAAAGTGAACTTAATTAATTGAGTAATTTTATAAAACATGGTATTAAATAATATAAAAGAATAATGAACATGGAAAAGGTTCTAAAAAATAATAAATTAGCATAATTTTATTATTCATGAAGATAAACAACGTGTGTGACGAGTTAGATTCAATGTAAGAGGATTTATTTTAAAAATTGGTTTTTAAAGTTGATCTATCAACTCCATTTTAAAAATTCAATAGGAATGTATTTTTTTAAATTATAATGTATTATAATCATTTCTCGCCATCATGATTTTTTTTAATTATTTAAATTTTCCACTATAAAATTTCACAGTTGTTTTCAAATAAAATTTTGACTTTGTTATATGCATAGTTTAAATATTTTAAAAGTATTTTTTACATGAAAAGGGTATTTTGATATAAGAAATTGTATTTAAAATGGGATTAAAATAGTTTTCATTCGTTTTATTCAATATATAGTAATCATAAATCATTTAAGAAGATTTATCTCAATCATAGCTCACAGATGATACCATTATTGCTTATATTTTTGGTGCATCCAGATAGTCCTCCAATGCATTGAGGTGGAAGCTAACCATATTTTTATTCCATTTGTAAAAGTGATTATAAGAGTGATTGTTAGAGTGAAATAGAAATTATGACCTAAGTCACCAACAACACTTTTATATTTCTACTAATTAATTTTTTTGGAAATTAATTGATTTTGAAATATGTAAGATAAGGATATTTGAAATGGGAAAAATCATTCTATATTAGGATAAAAGGCATGTTTTTAAGAAAAGTATGTTTATGTTTTTCATTGTATAAATAGTTTTCTATTTTTTAATGTCCCTTAATGTGATTTTTTTTAATACTATGTTTTTAGAATGTTATTCATAGTGTTTAAAGATAAATATGGATAGGGATGAGTTTGAGATCAAATTTTTTTAGATACGTAATTAAAAGAAAACACAATTCTTTTTAAAAAGTTTTTTGGGTTTTAAAATGGATAGTGAGTATAAGTTTACTCTTTTAATGTATGGTTTTACTATATAAGAGTATTTCACAAATATATAAAACTTTATCCCAAAAACAATCCTCAATATTTTATGAATTTGAACTCTAGTTCAAATATAATATAGTATTTAATGAATAAGTCTGAGTCCTTAAAATTGGTATCAAAGGAGGGTTTAAAAAAACATTGAGATTTGGTTGTTTTCATGTGAGGCTAACTTAAGTGTTATGGATTTCATTATGGTTTTAAAAATTTATAATTGTTTTTAAGTTTAAAGTTTTAGACACTTATTTTGCGGTTTTAAGTGATTGATTTTGTGTTGATTAATGAAATTTTTGGAGATTGGATATAGAAGGGTAATCGACTTAGGTATATTTTATTTGATGGTTAAAGTATTAAATATTTTATAAGAGTGTTATTTTTACAAGGATCATTTTAATTTTAGCATGCCTTTAATGTTTTAATAATTTTCTTCTCTACAGATAAAATATAACTAATCAAGATGGATGAAAAATGATCTCACAGAACCATATTATACCTTCATGTTGTTTTAATAATCACTATCATAGAAAAATATTGTTCATATGACCTAAAATGATTTTTGAGCATCCATATCATATGCGAGAAAATATTTGACTTATCTAGAGATTTTTCATTTCTCTAAAAAATATATAGATCCTGGAATATCCCTTATTTTATTTCAAAGTCTCGACTCATAAAACTCATTCGACAAAAGTAATACCTACGAAGACTTGAATATTTATTTCCTAGAGATACGGTCTATAAGATAAAAGTTAATGGGGACATTAACAACATAATAGAGGACCCCGATGTCTCTATTTAAGGTATGAATTATTTTATTTTGATTTAATTATGAATTATTATTTAGTGATATTGAAAAATCATAAGGAGGGATTCTATATCTTGAATAATATGAATAAGGTACTATGTAATAAAATGAAGAATGTGTTTATTTATATAAATATGATATAGTGGTATTTCTTCAACATTACGAGAATCATGAAACTACTACAGAATATTCTATTGTAGGTTTATTTTTTCAAATTTTTTGAAATATATTCTGGATGTAATAAATACAGTTTAAATGTGGTGTAGTGAAAAGGTGATAATTTTTGGGAGACATTAATTGAGTTTTGATAATTGTTTTGTTACACATAACCCTTATGTTTATGATATTAAAAAGGATAATTGTGGAAGATTTCCTTTTAACTTTTATAGCCTTTATAGTTTATTTGATCTCAAATTTTGAGTTAATTATTTGTTGTAATAATCTAGAAACATATGTTTTATAGGAAATTGATATAGTGGTTAAGTGATTAATTTTACTACAAAATAATATCACCATAATTATGGGAATAATTATAGGATATTATGCGATTTTAACTGAGGAATAAATTTTGAAATTTATTTTGGAAGTGTATATTATTTTATTAGGGAATTATGGTGTTTCATGTTATTTTCTGGAGGTGGTTATAATATCTTGTAGATTATATATTTAGGGGGTGCACATTTTGGTATGAGACATTAGAAGTAATTGATGTTATTTAGAGACAACTATTATAATTATTATTGGAATATTATATGCTCAAATCATTCTATATTTTGGGTTTTCAAAATTAACCTAGATTATTTTGATTAATTTTATGGAAAATAATTTTCTAAATGATCTATGTTGAACTTTGAGTATTAATATTGAATTTTAGAGATTAACATATGTTTTTAATCATATAATGGTTAATTATTTTTAGAGTATTATTTTTTCATGTTCTCACCATTCTGGTTTTCGTTAATGGTAAAAGAAAAGAGTAATGTGTTTTTATATTTTTAAGTATTTTTGGATCTATATAAATAGATTATAATTCCTCTTGAAGAAAAAATTCATCTTGAATTGTCATTTTTTGGAGGAAAAGATGAGTTTTTAGTGGACATTTATGATGGAATGAAATTATTGATATATAGTAAGTATATTTTCATATGTTCACATACAAGGACTTAAATAAATTACTCATCTCTAGGAAAATTATATTAAAACTAAAATTTTATTTATTTAATTTTATTATTTGAAAATCAATTTATTTTAAACAACAATAGATTGATGATTTTGGGATGTTTATCATTCTCATAACCATGTTATATATCACTATAAATTAGTCCTTGGTAGTTAGTTCTCCTTTCCATATCCTTGTTTAAATTCCTACTTATGTTATCCTACTTGGAACCCTATTATGTTTTACACTAGATGACCTTCATACTTTTATATTCACTTTTACCAATTTGAGGTTTGTTAAACTTATTTAAAATGTGGGATTTCAACAAAGCTATTTTGAAATGTAAAATGAATAATTTTCAATATTTAGTTAAAATTTTGAGGAACTAATTTCAAAAATTGGGTATAATGTAAAATCCTATGATTTTAAAAAATATGCATCATGTTCAATGGAGTACGTGATACACAACACCGAGCTTAAACAAACAATGAAATATTATTATTTAAAAGTGACCATTATATCCTAGACTTTACTTTTTTATATTGAATAGTACTAACCACATTATGATATATATAATTGGTATAATCATTTATAATGAATTAATTAATTCTTTTTAAATATGTATTGTATTTTTAGAAAATTCATTTGATTTTTTAAAAAATACATTTTCTTCAAAAATGGTTTTTATTTATTTTTTATGGGTGATTATTATAGTTAATTTTAGGAAATTTTTTAATATTTATTTTAAAAAATTAATTTGGGTTTTAAATTTAGCATGAAAAAATTATGTTATGATTGTTTTCTTTATAATTTTTGGAAAATATTGATTTTTAATGGAATACTTAAACTTGTTATTTTTTTGAAAACGATACTTTATTTTGAACTATTTACATGGTAAAATCATGTTTTGGATTAATTTCAAATTTTAACTACTTATTTTTGATTTAAAATAATTTAATTGTGGTCTTTAAAATGTATTTTATTATTTAATTTAGTATAAAAATAGTTTATTATTTTTAAGGTAATTTTTCTAAAAAAACTATTTTTATTGTGTTTTATCGGTTTGATGAAAAAATATATTATAAAAATTAGTTGTTTCTAATTTTAAAAAATGGATTCCATATTTTGAATCAGTGGGTTAATATTCAAAAATATAATGCTTTTATTATTGGTCAATGTGAATAGTAAACATAGAAATTTTATTACCACTTTAAAGGGTAAATTGAGTCATTTCAATTAAAAATAGAATAATAAGAACTATTAAATGAAACAAAAACTAAACTAAATATTATTAAATGATTAAATATGGACCAAAATGGTAAAATGTATAAATATATAAACTTTTAGGGATAATTTGATATGATTATGTAATTTATAGTATCCTATTTAAAAAAATGTTAAACACATCACACTTATTGTTTTTAATATGTGAAATATTTTTTATATGGCCTTATCTATTGAATACATTGGAATATAAATGATATTATTAAATATAATATATTTATATTTATCAGTATGACTTTTTTAAAATTTTTAGGTAATAAAAAGATACAATAAATTCTTACACAACGCTAACACAATAATTTACTAATTAATGAAAAAAATAAAACAAAGGATATTAAAAATACTAAAATAATTATAATAATATACAAATAATATGATAAAATAATTTTAGAGAATATATTGAAATTTTATAAATATAATAAAGTAGTTTTTTTTTAATTATTAGTGTTATCTTGATATTATTAAAGTCAAAGTACTGGAGAGTTCTAAAATTTTTCATTATTGATATTTTATAATATATAATATTTTATTAAATGATATGAAAATACAAAAATTCTTGATATATTCCCAGTGACTTGGATAAGTTGGAATATATAAACCCTGGTTCATTTATGCATCTTTTTTCATTTTATAGTAACTATAATAACTCTCAAAGTGTAAAAATCAATGTCTTCACAGAATTAGTTAAAGGGTTTAAATAAGTGTTAAAACCAAATGATAAGGGTAGAAATATAGTCAAAAATCATAAAATTGTTATTTGATTATAGGATTTATACCCACTAGGATCTTATATGCTATGTTAATATTTTTTTTGAAATTTTTTACTAAATGTTAATTTTTATTAATTTACTTTTTGGGAAATTCCTAGAGTTCCCCAACCCTCTCTTAATAAAGGGAAACTATTTTTATCATTTCATAACACATATAAACCATTTTTGTTTTATCTAATACCAACCAAAAAAATTTATTATAATCCATCCCCTAATTCTAGTTTTTATGAAGAATCCTAATATTATAGGTGTTAAGATGTTATGTAAAGGAGATTTTCTAACGAAGAGGTGTTGTTTTTATCTACATGTTTTAGTTTTGTTTCTTTTTCCACATTTTTAAAAACATACTCAACCACTATAAAATAATAAATAAATTTTTATAAATATAATGATATGTAATTATATAGGCTTCATGACCTATATACATCTCTTATTCCATAAAATGTGAAATGAATTCATAATTCGTGTATACGACAAATTATCTCCTTGCAAGCTGATGTAATTCGTTTTCCATCACCATCTCTAAAGACTACTTATAGTTATGTAATTAATATTTATATATGATATTAAATAATTTTTAACTCTCTAAAAATATAATATCTCATTGACATTCTTACCTTTCCATTCATAAAAAATGATAATTTCATTTGTGTGAATGTGTGGATTATAAGCTCCACGAAGAAATGTGATTAGTTTTTCATATAAAAATAAAATATATGATATATATATGTATATATGAATAATTAATATTATATTTTTGATATTATTTTCATTTTTAAGGTTAATATAATACGTACCATCTTTCTATAATCATCATTGAAAATTGGAAATGTAACTAATGCGTATGTAAGAACTATCGCCTCCTTGATTGTAGCAAAGTTCCATTTTCAACCGTATTTAATGGTTGGATTTAAAAGTATTATTATTATATAAAAGTTATAAATATTTCATGAATATTATTTTTGAGATTTTGGAGTGATGAACACATTAACCATAGTCAACATACCACAATCATTTTGGACTGAATTGTATATCCTTAAAATATTCAAGGTGAACTTAATTAATTGAGTACTTGTATATAACATGGTAATAAATAAAAACAAGGAATAATTAATATAAAAAACGTTATTAAAAATGTATATATAAACTATGTTTACTATTTAGGAAGATAAAAAATATACAAGATTATTTGTACTTAAGGTAAGGTACTTTCTTTCAAAACCCCTCGTTTAAGGATCCTCTTTTCACATTTTTAAAAAATGTCAAAAGGAATGTATTTTTTAACTAACATGGATTGAGAAGATTTTTAAGCCATCATGATGATTGAATGATTTAAGGTTTCCTTTTTAATTGTTAACAATTATTTTCATATAATATAGTGTCTTTATTATGTATTTGGTTATTATATTTTTTTTAAAAATTACAAGAAAATGGTATTTTGATTTGATATAGTGTATTTCACATGGGTTTAAAATATTTTTATAGGGTTTTATTCTTGATGTAGTCCTTTGACATTATATTTGAAGGGTTGATCCCCATTATAGATTTTGGGTGTTCCTATTATAGGTTATACTAGGGTTCCACACATATATCCATCTAATACATTGGGTTATACTAAGATGGATTTCAATTGTTTAGTTATTCCATTTGTAATAGTGACTATAATAGTGATTATAAGAGAGATATAGTAATGATGTGCCACAAAACCTACAAAATTTTTCTTTTCTTGACAATGTATTTTCATGGAAATAATTTTTCTTTTATAAAGGTAATATAATGAAATTTGAAAAGTAAAAGACTTTTATTTTCTGAAAAAAAGGAAATTTTTTAAGAATTTTTTTGGGGTTTCCATGCTTTTCCCTAAACTAATAATATTCTTTCTTTTAATATCCCTTAATGAGATTTTTACCATATTCCTGTCATTTTTAAATTTTTTTCATAGGGTTTAAGGAATATTAGGAACACATATTAGGTCGAGATCAATTTTCTTATAATATATCATGAAAATAAAACTTTATTCTCTTTAAGAAGATTTTTTTGTTAGAAAAATATATACTGAGTATATGTTTTCACTTATAATGTATGGATTTCCCATGTAAGGGTATGCAATAATTCTCTAAAACATGAAACTAAAAGGTCATTGGGATTATATAAAATTTAATTCTATTTCAAAGTCACAATAATATATAACTCATATAGTCAGGTCCTTACAATACACCACATAATGGAAGATTAGATGAATATGAAATTTTTATAATGAAAGTAAAAGTTAGACAATAAACCCTTACCTTGGGTTTCAATTCCATCATATGTTCCTAAAACTACTATATAATAAATATAGGTTTATTATGTAGATATTACATAACCATACTCATATATATAATACCATAAATGATTCACTTATAGTCTTTTATCACCAATTTATTACTAATTCTTTGTTAAAATCATGTTTTCATGCGATAATTGATTCATTTTTTCCTGTATGTTTTGGTTCATTAATATCTATAATTTTAATTTTATCACGATTAAATAATTTTAATAATGTTAAAAATGATATAAATATCATATAAACTCCTTATATATGTATTTATATAAATAAATAATGATTGATATTGAAAATGGATTGTACAGTTCATGAAGATGGTAGGCCGTACGTACAGTTGAATGATATTTTAATTTTTCTCAAAGGATAGATGAAATATAAGGTAAATTATATATACCCTTTACATAGAAATTATTATTTTTTTATATATCAAATATGTTAATTAAATTTATCTTTATTACCTTATAAATATTTAGGGAAAAATGAGTAACATCACTTTGTGAGGCTGTAGTCCGCGTACATACGAGATACGTCCTCGTATGCCCCACAAAATATAATGAAAGAACTAATAATTGATTTAATAATTTAAAATAAATAATTATATTAAAGATATCACATATATATATATATAATAAACCATTATATCCAACCATGAGAGGTGGTGATGGAAAACGAATTACATTGGTTCGTGAGGAGGTAGTATTTTGTGCACACAATTGATAGTTTCATTTCACATTTTATATACGTAGATATATTTATAGATTATTACATTAACATAATAAAATATTTTTTTTATGCATAATCCTTGTGTTACTATATTATCATATCTAAAGAACATTTGTTGGATGTGGAGTACATAATAAAATAAAAATTCATAGTGACGGTCTACGCTTCTTCCTTAGACAGCCTTTGTAAGTTTATCCCTAAAGGCTTCATTAGAGGGTTTAAATATAAAAATAAGTCCTCTAGGTAATTTATAGGTCTTATATTAATTTATTTTTCTAGGGAATCTCTTAACCAAAGGACTTTGGGTGTCTGAAGAGGAGAGAAGAGAAAATGAAATTTTATAAGTTAGGGAGATGACATAGTTGATATTGTTGAATATAAAACGTGATTACCAAAATTTTAACCTACCATGAACCTAAAAATTATTAATTATAGAACCATTTATAATATTATTTAATCATTATCTTATTAGTTTAATCCATAATAAATCAATTTTAAACATAATCATGGTAAACAATTTGTACTATTTTTTGAATACTCAATAACAAAAAATTAAGTTGAACATATACTATTATAAAAAATATAATGATTTTAATAAGGAATAAAATTTTCTAAATTCAATTCTATGAAGTGGAATAATTCAATTCATAGATGTGGAATAATTCAATTTAAAATAAAACTCATAGAGAAAATGAAAAAAATGAGTTTCAATAGAAAAATACTCAGTAGATTAAAATGTTTTTATATATAAATTAAGTATGATGTTGATAAAATGAATTAAATTTGATTAATTATATTATAATTATACTAGTTTTAATTATAATTTTTGAAAGAAAAATGTACCATGGAAATTGTTTAAACAAAAAGGCAGTTTTCAACAAAAATCGATATTTTTCACTATTCATTGAAAAATTATTCTTTGTAAAAAAACTAAAAAAACCACTATAATTTTATTTATAAATTATAATTAAAAAAATTAATTTTATTTTTTCATGTCCATTTTAAATAAATTGGTAAAATTAAATTTTAAAATTTGTGTTTATAGCGCAATGAATCTACCTTTTAGAAAAATTCACTTTTTTTTCAAAAAATATCATTTTCTTTCAAATGATTTTGATTTTATTCATAATCAATAGAGAAAAATTGAATTAATTTTATACATGTGTAAGCCATATAATTTTCATAATTTAGTTAGTCCTATTCATTCCATCCATTTTAACGTCTAGCTTGTAACGATATATTATATTATTTTTTATTTAGACTCAGGGTTGTGTGTTCCATAAGATATAAAAGAGATTGAATTTAAAGAAATATATCATAATGTCTAAGGGTGTTAAATTCTATTTTAATCTTGGTGTGGAATTTCATATAATATGTAGAACATGGTTTTTCTATTTTAAGAGCTCAATGTTATATATATTATGTTTCAAAGAGTCTTCTCAGAATTATATAATTATGTTAGAACAGAAATATCAATTTATAGGGTGGTTTCACCAATTACTAACTCTATCCACCCTTAAATTTTTTTGGAATAGGACTATTTAAATATGGTTTGTATACCCTTTAATCTTTTCCACCACACTGAACATGAGGATTCTGAGCTTGTTGGGGTCATTAGACCATACTATTAAAAGGAGTATAATAGAATAATCATTGAATTTAAAATTACAGAACACAAATATGGTACTTATTATATTTAATGAATCATTTAGGCTTAATATGGAAAGGAAAAAAACATTGATAACATCACATAGTTAGTTTCCTCTATCTAAGAGTCAGGGAAACACTTCCACTCTAATCACTTTGAAAGGATCTACTTCTATCACTATTTTGGTGCAATATTTTATCCCTTGAATCCCATAAAATGATCCTTATCTTCTCCCAAAATAAGTTCCCACAAATGATTTTTACCCATTTCAAGAATAAATCTTTCCACCTTTTCCCCATTCCACTCAGGTTTTTGCGTACTTTTATAGATGAAATAGATATATTCAATCTCATATTGATTTTATTGGAGAGAAACATCAACCCCATAAGTTGGAGGGTGATGGAACTAATAATATTTCATGACAATAATAATAATTGGTTCCCATTGAGAAAATAAATTCACCATAAACTATATTTTCTAAGATAGACCCTCATGGTAATTTGGATTAACTGAATTCTATGCAAGAAGATCATTCACATCATAACATTCTAGTATAGATGTGGTTGGTTTTAAAGGTTCCATATTCTACAATATATGTAATGTCATATTTATATCCTTAAAATATAAATAATTGATTATATAAATAATATAATTATACATAAAACTATATTTTATATGATTTCCCAAAAAAATAATATTTTATTTATCATTATAATAAATGCTTGAATATATATATTTTATAAAATATGTTAAAATTTATAAGTTAGACATTATTGATAAGATATATGCATGATAAAATGTATGTGTTATTTTTTATATTATAAATTTATAATTTTTTTTCATAGTAATTTATTATAGTATATTATACCTAATTTATATGATAATATAAATTATTACAAAGTAATTAATTAGGAACCTATGTCTATTACATTGATGACATTAATTTATATCCATTAATAAAACATTGGTTTCAATTCTATCCTCCAAACGTTTACATGTATTTGGGAATAAAAATTGATGAATCTAGATATGTTATATTTATTAAATTTGTTTTACCAGGTTCTCAATTTTATCACTAAAAAATTAGTATATTTGGAAACTTATTGATTAAGATGTGGATAAATAGTTATAGAAATTAATTTTGTCCAGTCAAACTGTCTAAGTTCAATGTTTTGAATGTCTATAGGATTTTCATTATCTTAATGACAGAATTTCTGAATATTTTTTTCTATGAACAATATCCCATATATCTTAATTTTAAACAACAATAATTTATTCTTATTTAAAAATATATTGAATAAGTTAAGAAAAAACCATATTATAAATAAACTCATTTTATAAATTATGTGAAAATTTAACGTACCTACTGCCCAAATGTTTTTAAATAATTTAATGGAAAATTTTGTAATGTAGTCTTATATGGAATTTCTAAAATATTTTATTTACAACCAATATAAAACTTTTAGTCTCTAAAATTATTTTTTTAGGAGTTATGGTCGATTGATTAATGAAAATAATTCCATTATATAAGATTCATTAATCATAGATAATTTTACATCACCCTCACTTTTGACCAAGTTATAGATAAAAACATTGTTCCTTTATTTGGATTAAAAGTTCAAAATTAATTAATATAACATATTATAAAATTTAATACCAATCCAATGAAGGTGAGAATTGTTATGATTGAAGTTTTTTAGTGGGACTCATCCAGTCGGATCCACATCTACATTGTTTTCAAGGCCACTAATCTCCCCTCAAAATTTGGATATATATTTCATTATATAAATTATATATATATATATATATATATATATAAATCATTATATAATCACTAAAAAATAAAAATATGGTTGGAATAATTTTTTTTAAGAAAAATAATTTAGTGAAATTGAATGGGAAAACTATAATTCCCATGGAAATTTTCAAATTTATCTTTATTCTTCATAAAATTTTTTCATGAAATTAAATAAAAATTAATTGGGAGATTGATGTTTTGTATGACCCTAAATAAAACTCAAAAAATTAATTAACTACAAAAATTTGTAATTAAATCCACTTAAAATTAATTATATTTAATTGTAAAATAAAAATAATTTCACCGTTTAACACCACCCCTTAATTACAAAACCCACCACATATTTTCATTCTCCGAAACCTTATTTTATGTCACCTAATAATTTACCTCCAAAGAAGCCTCTTATATTACTATCTCTTCAATATTGATAATTTTTGTTATTTCGAAGGTTGTCCACTCCAAGATCTAGGAAATTACACTTAAGGTAATGGATTTATAAACTCAATTTCTATTTATTGAGTTAGGAATATACTTCATTAATCATTTTATTACATGATTATTTTTGAAATGAAATTTTATTAAATTATTTTATAATTACCCATGTTTATTATTGTTTTACATGTTTCACCCATAATTAATTCATTAATTAATTCTTATTTCAATGATACGATCATTGTAAGGTTATTTTCCTATAATCTCATTTTCATTATATTACTCCTATTTAGAGAATCTTCTCAATGTAAAAGAAAATTTTTATCAAGAACTTTTGATCTTCCCTACAGTTCTAAAAATGGGTTTTACTAGTGGGATACTGCCATTCTATCTGAGTTTTCATTTTCAATAATCCATTTTGTATAACATTATACTAATGAAAATATTAAATTAATTTTCCTATTTTTCATGATATATTCTAATAATACAAATAAGAAAAACACTTTTATTTCCATTACTATCCACCAAGATATAAAAATATTTATTGATTCCGATATTTACATGTATCAAACCCACATTCCATTTTCACTAGTTAAAAATAATGTCATGTTCAAGTCTATTATCAACTACATACTTAATGTTTTTATATGGAAATCAATGAATTCTAAATTATGTTTTATTTTTATTTTTTATTTTTTTGAACCATTTAATGGGAATATTTTTAGGGAAATTGTTTACCCTATTTAAAAAATAGAAATAGGAATATTCTGTTTTTTTTATAAATCGACATTTTTTCTGCCTCAAAACCCATTATTTGAAGTTGTATTCCATTTCAAAATTTCATATTTTATTTAATGAAATACTCTATTTCTCATTATCTAGGTAATTGGGAAATGGTTTTATAATGGAAAATGGTAGTTTGTTCTCCATAAGTGTTTTTATATGGGTTTAGAAGAGTTTTTCAAATGTTTTATAATTAAATGTGCATGAATAAAATGTTTTATTCATGATATGGAACTTAAGCGTTATATATGAAAAACCGGTAAGGTTGACATAACATATAATTTGTGTTAAGCCCAATTATATCTCATGAGTGAGATCTATATAACTAATACGATATGTGAGCCCCATTATATCCTTCCAATGTATTGGGTTGTGATACCATGGTAACACTCCTTTGTAACACCCCAAGCTTCTACGGTATGCTTCTCTTTGAATAATGTGATAGCGTGTGTTGTACGCAACACCGAGTTCTAACGCACCATAACCAATCAAACTAGCCGTTATGAATAGTAATACCTACTTTTTGAAATTATATATATTTTATATTTCAAAATGGACTTCATTTTTGGATTCGGAATATCGAATTTAGCCTAAGGTGAAATTTTGGTACTTTTCGGATAACTTTAATATTTTGATGAATAGTGAAAATTACTAAATTTTAATTAAAAACAACTTTTTTAATCAAAATAATTAATAGTGATAAATTATGAATTTTAGTGGTTTTAAAGTATATTTTGAATATATTTTTACCATTTAATATAATGTTGGTCATTGGACATAATTTTACAATTAAACCGAACACAAACAAGTGTCAATCTTTTGATAGTTATTATCTCTTAAAAACATGCTTTTTGTTTTGACAGCGGGAATTAATTTTAAATTAATTTCTGCCACTTATGTGTTTTCAATTTAGAAAAATGGATTCCATAATTGGAATCAGGATGTTCAAATTGTGTAAACAGGTAACTTTTATTTTTAGACATTTTGAATAATTACTGCGGTAAATATTTTATTTACAATGGTTAAGGGTAAATCCGGTAAATAAGGGTTACAAAATAAAATTATAATAATACTAAATTACCCTAAAACGTGTCCTAGCCTTATTGGTTGATACATGTTCGACCATAGGCATCTTTGGGTCGATTTTGGGACCCCATGGTGCCACTTGTAGGTGATAGGGACACTTTATTTTAATTAAGTTAAAATGAATACAAAAATGACACAAGCATATATCTTTTAAAAAACCAATTTTTACATATGGTTATATATGTTGGATTTTAGATTATAAATATTAATTTGAAAGATAAAGAGATTTACTACATAATTATATTTTATTTATAATTTTTATACATTAAATAATTTAATTTATTTATGACAAAATGATGATGAAGTAATTACTATAATAGTGAAAAATTAAAATAATTGATATTATAAATACCCAAATAAATATAATATGAAACTTTTAATGAATTAAACTAATTTTATACGATACTATGATATATTAGGATTGATTTAATTGACTTTTTTAGAAGTAATAAATCTTTTATGAGTTTCACAAAAATCAACTATTGAATAGTGTCAAAATTGACATAAAAGAGTTCTTAAAACAAATATTTTATTATTAATTGATATTAAATTCCTAAAAATATAAGGTTCGGCCACGAGACTTATATAATTATAGGTTCATCATTAATGGACCACTTGGGGGTCTCGTGGATGTATATAGTAAGTTTATTAACCATATTATATAAAAATACAAAGAGACATTGTAAAAGTGAAACTAATTAACTTAGAGTTAATACTTAAAGATAAGGTTAATATAAGTACCCAAACCTATATAAATTCTATTGGTTTATTTTTTTTCGACCCATACCCACCTTAAAATTTAAATAATCAACTTTTGAGCCATTATAAACAGAATATGAATTTATTATAAACTAATATTTCTAGCTTTTCCAAAGGTGCCCCTCACCCCTCTTATAAAAGGGCACCCCTCCTTCTCATTTATTCACTCCTTCAAAGCCTTTTGGTTCGGCCAAAATCTTCCCCAATACTCTCCAAACTTCCCTCACTACAACCTAGAGGCATTATTTGGATCATAACCCAACCTAAGGAGCCCTTTTGATCAAATCAAAAGGAAGAACCTGAAGAAGTGGTAATGATTTCACCACCCTTTTCCAAGTTCCTTTCTTCTTCCACTTCTTCTTTCTTTGTTATTACCATTATAAAATAATAACTCTAGTATCTTATATATACTGTGATGTTATTATAAATATGGTACAACCATATTCAGTATTCTATCCCCCCTTTGAATAACATGTCACCATACGTGCGTATGTACGGCTTACCGTCTCCACGTCATGGTGTAATTGTTATTCAATATATTATTATTTGGATGGGTATAATAATGATGTGTAACTCATTTAAATAATAAATATAACATGATAATGATTCTTTATATATGATATACTATCAACTTATATATTATTTTAATATCAAAAGAATGATATTGTCGCTCGTGCGTACGTATGGACTACCGTCTCCGCGAACGCAATGAGATTCATTCTCCATCGTATCCATTCAAGTATAATTATCATTTTATGATTTAAAAATGATGTTTAAGGACTTGATATCATTCTGGATATGAATAATATACAACCTATCCATTAAAAATATGGCTTACGTAACAAAACATATAAAATAAAACGAGTAAGTTAACACCCGAAACAACGATAATACTAAGATACTATTAACAAAGCAGTGTTAAAAGATCATATATGATATCATATGAATGCATATTATTATTGTATAATTTAATAACAATTATTTCACTATTATACAGTAGGTTAACCTACCCCAACCAAGGAAAAGTACAAGGTAAGGGTTATTTTACAATCTTTTCATTATCCGAGGTTGTTTATACGTAATAATCTATTGGGATCTCTTTATCATCCACATCCATGTTTCTTAAAAATGTATTTCAAAACATTTTTACTATTTACTAGAATATGAGTTAAAGTCATTTATACCCTTTTTGACTTTTATAAGTGGTTTATAAGGGAATCTTTCCATCTTTTTCAAAATAAGGTCCTTTTTAATCTTTTCGACAGAATTAAGGTAAGAATGTTTTTTTAACTTATATGGCGGGTGCGGCTATTTTACGATGTTATAAAATCTTCAAATCTTCCCTTACAAGATTATAAGAATATTTTCAAAGAAAATGTTTTATTTTATAAATATATTACTCTTAAATGATTTCAAAATAGAAAGAGATATTTCTCTAAAAAGAATTTTGATTTCATCTATGTCAACATCATTCGATGGATTTTATGCTTATTTAAAGTTGATTTATTATGATACAAAACTTCTATATTGTATTGAAGGTTTTTTGATATGTTTGACTATGGATTTGCTATTTTTATACCATTCATGGTTTATGGTGAAATTATTGACATTTCGTATGCTAGTTTTAATACGAATGTTTATGTTATGTTTAAACCTTTTCATATGGGAATGCATTGGACTTAATATGTGACGGGTGGAGCCCGCTATAGCTCCTTGATGCATCGGTTGGTCTCATGAGACAAACTAGTTTATTGGCACAAGGCCTTGGCAAAATCTTATTTGTAGTCTTGGAACGAGGCCTTGGATATGTGGTTATGATAGTACGGAATTATGCATTCCAACATTATGAAAGTGGTTATTGATATTTCATGTGATTATTCGATTAGTAGAATATCCATGTGAATAAGTAAATAGAATTATTTCATTTTACTTTTTCCATACTATGTTGAAGTTCAAGTTTAAAAGGCTTTTGTTTTAGTAATGCATTGCCTTAAATGTTTATGATTATTTTTGAAAGTTCCGCTATATTGTTATCCTTACTGGGCATTTGAGCTCACCCCTTTTCTATATTTTATTTTTCCCAGGATGTGAAGAAGTAAGTTATGAATGACCTCCAAGGATTTTATGTGGGGATATGAGTGTGGAATATGGAGACTATGTTGTTGTAGTAGTTTTTCACTTTATGATGTAAGGTAAAACTTTATGAATATATCTAGTGTTTCCAAGGCTACTAAACCAATCGGTCTTTCGAGATTTGATCTTTCTTGTGATCATGACAATGTTATGTAATAATGTACCGACTCTGGGTAACTAGGTTCGGGGCGTTACAGTTGGTATCAGAGGAAGTTTATTACAAACCTTGGAAGCTAGATTTAGATAAACTCTGATTAGAGCACATAGACCTAAGATGAACTTTGAGGATTAGTATAGAAGAACTTCCTAGAATTTTGGTATTGTAGAGATTTTGTGAGTTTTCTGAGCAATACATCCCTGTCTAGATATGAGAAGGTAGAGGCGGCTCTGGCACAGATGTACCTAGGGGTAAAACCCGAAAACACCGCTTTGAGCTAGACTCGAACGGGAAGTGGTGCACGATAATGGGCCTTGCAGCACTCTTGGTTACGACACTCCTGGGGGATATGCTTAGGATAACTCTCATTTTCTTTACAAATCATTATGAAGGGTTTATGAGTATATACTTCCTCAAAGAAAACATTTTTATGATTATGGATTATATCCATAAATAGTTCAATTTATGTTAAGTGTTTTATAAGTATGGGATTATGTATTTTGATTCATAAACTGATCAAGTTTCTGCCATTGTTTAGAAATGGCACCTAGTGGAAGAAATGGAAACCGAATCAATGCACACACTCCATGTAGGGATTTCCCTCATGCTCAAGATAATTATAATGGAGTTGGTGATGCAATTGGTGTCGATCAGCTAATCACCATACTGGGACAATTCACTCAGGTTATGAATAATAACCTTACCCGTATGGAGCACCCTGATACACAGCGTGGAGGATCAATGTTAGATCGATTCATGAGGCAAAAAACACCAACGTTCAATGGGATTACAAATCCCTAAGTAGCTGAGCAATGGATAAATTTCCTAGAGAAAATATTTCAGGCTTTGGGGAGCAGTGAAAGGGAAAAAGTTATCATGGCCGTTTACCGCCTCATTGGAGATGCTGATCAATGGTGGTCATTGATTCAAAACATGAAGGAAGATGATGAAGTATCAAATATGGAATGGAGGGAGTTCAAAGATATGTTTTTAGAAAAATACTTTCCTCGCGACCATCGAGCAGATATGGAAAGGCAATTTCTGAGTCTGAGACAAAAGGAGGATGATAATGTCACAAAATATGAGGATAACTTTACAAGGTTAGCAAGGTATGCTGGAGATTATATACGTAACCCAGGAAGTAAGATTGATCATTTATTTGATGGGTTAAAACCATTTCTTCATCGACCATTAGTCTCACAATCCTTCTCGTCGTATGAAGACATTATCTCATGTGCTATCAAGACCGAAAAGGAATTCTCTAAGTCTTATGACTTTAAATCAAAGCAAGAGAAGAAGAGACCTACTGATCAATTTGGGAATGTAAATATGGGGAAGAAGGGAAAGGTTGAATATCCATCCTATGGTAAATGCGGGAAGAAACACCCTGGTACTTGCTTGAAGGGAATGTGAGTCTGTTTCAAGTGTGGTGAAAAAGGCCACTGAGCTCGTGATTGCAAGGGGAAGAAGGAAGCTACCAATGTTCAGTGATAAAATTGCATGGAGATAGGGCATTATGCAAATGAATGTCCTAAGACTTAGGAGAACTTACCTCAGAAAAGGCCAAGGGATCAAGGCCAAGCTTATGCTATCACTACTGCTGAGGTAGAAGCTCCGAAAGACGTGGTGGTAGGTAATTTAATGGTTTCCTCAAGTTTAGAAAATGCATTATTTGATTCTGGATCATCGCATTATTTCATATCTTCCCAGTTTTCTAAGAAAATTAGATATTTCCAATTTGATTTAATAAAGGAATTGTCAGTTAAAACTCCTAAGGGAAGAATCATTGCAACAAAGTTTTGTGAATCAGTCCCCATTAGAGCACATAAATGTTCTTTATCTTCTGATCTCATCGTCATACCTATGATTGAGTTTTATATAATCCTCGGTATGGACTGGATTTCGGACTATGATGCAAATATTTATTTTAAGAAGAAAGAGGTTACAATTCTTGATGATAATGATAAGGAACAACTTATCTTTAGAGCATAATCGTCACCACCTAATTCTTATTTAGATCCACCCCCAGTAGCTCAACTAAATTCAATTATTGGGGAGGAAGAGAATGAAATAACCATGGGTGAGGAAAGTAATTTTCAAATAGAGGATGTACCTGTTGTGAATGAATTTTTAGATGTATTTTCGGAAGATTTACCTGGACATCCTCCAGAACGAGAAGTTGAGTTTTCCATTGATTTAATTCCTGGATCAAGGCCTATATCGAAGACCCCTTATAGAATGTCCACTATAGAATTAGTTGAACTAAAGAAACAACTAGAGGAATTGAGTAATAAAGGATTTATTCGCCCTATTGTTTCTCCATGGGGAGCCCCTATTCTTTTTGTTAAAAAGAAAGATAGATCTATGAGGTTATGTATCGACTACATGGAGATAAATGCTATAATGATAAAGAACAGGTATCCCCTACCTCCCATTGATGATTTATTTGACCAACTGCATGGAGCTCAATACTTTTCAAAGATTGACCTTCGATCTGGATACCGTCCATTGTGTGTAGAGAAGGAAGACATTCTGAAGACAGCATTTCGAACCAGGTATGGGCATTACGAGTTTACTGTAATGCCTTTTGGATTGACTAATGCACCTTCTGTATTCATGGATCTGATGAATAGAGTTTTCAAGGGGTATCTCGATGAATTTGTGGTGGTATTTATTGATGATATCTTGGTATACTCCAAAAGCTACGAAGATCATGAAAATCACTTGCGCATTATCCTTAAGACTCTAAGAAGACATGAATTATATGGGAAGTTTAGCAAGTGTGAATTCTGGCTTCAGGACATTTGTTTTCTTGGCCATATTGTCTCTAAAGATGGAATCTCTATTGATCATTCTAAGACCAAGGCAATCCAAGAATGGCCAGCACCTACGAGTATAACTGAGGTACACAGTTTTATTGGTTTAGCAGGTTATTATCGACGATTCGTCCAGAATTTTGCCCGATTGGCTAACCCATTAATGAAGCTCACACGTAAAGGGGTTAAATTTGTTTGGACAAAAGAGTGTGAAGAATGTTTCAAAGAACTGAATAAAATATTAGTCAATGCTCTTATTTTGACTCTACCATCGTGGAATGATGGGTTCATTATTTATAGTGATGCATCGAAGAAAGGACTTGGTTGTGTCCTTATAAAAAATGATAGGGTTATTGCCTATGCATCACGACAGTTGAAAATTCATGAACAAAACTATCCTACTCCTGATCTCGAGTTAGCAGCTGTGATCTTTGCTTTGAAGATATGGAGGCACTACCTCTATAGTGAAAAATGTTAGATTTATACTGATCACAAGAGTTTGAAGTATATTTTCTCCTAAAAAGAACTCAACATGAGGAAAAGGAGATGGGTTGAATTACTCAAGGATTATGATTGCATGATACACTACCACCCGGGGAAGGAAAACAGGGTGGCAGATGCTTTGAGCAGAAAAGACCATGGAGTTTTGAACAATATGAGAATTGAAAGGGATCCAATTTTCATGGATCTAGTGAAGATGGACATGGAAATTACCAGGGAAGGCGAAACATCAATTATTTTTCAAATGGTTTCCAAACCATCTTTACTAGAAAGGATTAAGAGTTCTCAGACCGATGATGAAGAATTTCAAAAGAATATTAAAGCTGTGAATGATGGGAGATTGATAGACTTTGTATATGAAGATGGAATTTTGAAATTTGGGAAGAGACTTTGTCTTCCCGATTTACCTGATCTAAAAAGGGAATTGTTGGATGATGCTCATAGTTCCAATTTCTCTATACATCCTGGGAGCACCAAAATGTATAGAGATTTGAAGGAACATTTTTGGTGGGACAACATGAAGAGGGAGATTGCTGATTTTGTGTCAAGATGTATGGTTTGTCAACAAGTGAAAGCTGTAAGGCAACATCCTGGAGGAGTCATGCAACCTCTTCCCATACCGGAGTGGAAATGGGACAATATTATGATGGAATTTTTCATGGGGATACCAAAGACTCCTATAAGGAATGATGAAATATGGGTTATTGTTGATCGTCTTACCAAGTCAGCACATTTTCTTTCTATAAGAGAAGATCTACCCCTGGAACGTCTAGCAAGACTATATATTAATGAACTTGTGAGACTTCATGGAGTACCCCTATCGATTGTTTCTGATCGTGATCCCCGTTTTACTTCAAGATTTTGGAAAAGTCTTCAGATATCCTTGGATACTGAACTTCATTTGAGCACTGCTTACCACCCTCAGACAGATGGACAATCAGAATGGACTATTCAAACCTTAGAAGACATGTTGAGATCTTGCTCACTTGACTTTTAGGGTATGTGGGATCAATATTTACCTATCTTAGAATTTTCCTATAACAATAGCTTCCATTCGAGTATTCAGATGGAACCATATGTAGCGTTATATGGAAAGAGATGTCGTACACCAACCTGTTGGGATGACGTTGGTGAAAGAAAACTTTTAGGACCAGAACTGGTGGAGGAAATGATGGAAAAGGTGAAGGTAATCCAAAATCACATCAAAGCAGCTCAAAGTAGGCAGAAGAGCTATGCCGATAATCGAAGGAAGGATTTGGAATTTCAAGTTGGTGATCATGTTTTCCTGAAGGTATCTCCATGGAAGGGAGTCATACGTTTTGGTAAGAAAGGTAAATTGAGTCCCAGGTACATCGGACCTTTCGAAATTCTAGAATGAATTGGGGCTGTAGTTTACCGATTGGTAATGCCGCCAACTGTCTCCAAAGTTCACGATGTGTTCCACGTATCTCTGTTGAGGAAATACATGCTTGACCCAACGCATGTACTCACCTATGAAGAATTAGAATAGGAACCCGATCTGTCCTATTGTGAAGATCCCGTCAGGATTCTTGATACGAGAGAACAAGTACTGAGAAACTGGACGACGCGTCTGGTAAAAGTTTTGTGGAGAAACCATAAGATGGAAGAGTAAACATGGGAACCCGAGGAACTTATGATGAAGAACCACCCGAGTCTTTTCATGTGATAAGTATTCTAAAAATTTCTAGGATGAAATTATTTGATGGAGGGGAGAATGTAACACCCCAAGCTTCTACGGTATGCTTCTCTTTGAATAATGTGATAGAGTGTGTTGTATGCAACACCGAGTTCTAACATACCATAACCAATCAAACTAGCCGTTATGAATAGTAATACCTACTTTTTGATATTATATATATTTTATATTTTAAAAGGGACTTCATTTTTGGATTCGGAATATCGAATTTAGCCTAAGGTGAAATTTTGGTACTTTTCGGATAACTTTAATATTTTGAGGAATAGTGAAAATTACTAAATTTTAATTAAAAACAACTTTTTTAATCAAAATAATTAATAGTAATAAATTATGAATTTGAGTGGTTTTAAAGTATATATAGAATATATTTTTACCATTTAATATAATTTTGGTCATTGTATATAATTTTACAATTAAACCGAACATAAACAAGTGTCAATCTTTTGATAGTTATTATCTCTTAAAAACACGCTTTTTGTTTTGACAGCGGGAATTAATTTTAAATTAATTTCTGCCACTTCTGTGTTTTGAATTTAGAAAAATGGATTCCATATTTAGAATCAGGATGTTCAAATTGTGTAAATAGGTAACTTTTATTTTTAGACATTTTGAATAATTACTGCGGTAAATATTTTATTTACCACGGTTAAGGGTAAATCCGGTAAATAAGGGTTAAATAATAATATTATAATAATACTAAATTACCCTAAAACGTATCCTAGCATTATTTATTGATACATGTTCGACCATAGGCATCTTTGGGTCGATTTTGGGACCCCATGGTGCCACTTGTAGGTGATAGGGACACTTTATTTTAATTAAGTTAAAATGAATACAAAAATGACACAAGAATATATCTTTTAGAAACTTTTTTTTACATAGGGTTATATATGTTGGAATTTAGATTATAAATATTAATTAGAAATATAGAAAGATTTACTACATAATAATATTTTATTTATAATTTTTAGACATTAAATAATTTAATTTATTTATGACACAATGATGATGAAGTAATTACTATAATAGTGAAAAATTAAAATAATTGATATTATAAATACCCAAATAAATATAATATGAAACTTTTAATGAATTAAACTAATTTTCTAGGATACTATGATATATTAGGATTGCTTTAATTGAATTTTTTATAAGTAATCAATCTGTTATGTGTTTCACAAAAATCAACTATTGAATAGTGTCAAAATTGACATAAAAGAGTTCTTAAAACGAATATTATATTATTAATTGATATTAAATTCCTAAAAATCTAAGGTTCGGCCAATCAACTTATATCATGATAGGTTCATCATTAATGGACCACTTGGGGGTCTATTGGATGTATATAGTAAGTTTATTAACCATATTATATAAAAATACAAAGAGACATTGTAAAAGTGAAACTAATTAACTTAGAGTTAATACTTAAAGATAAGGTTAATATAAGTACCCAAACCTGTCTAAATTCTATTGGTTGAGTTTTTTTCCACCCATCCCCACCTTAAAATTTAAATAATAAACTTTGGAGCCATTAGAAACCGAATATTAATTTATTATAAACTAATATTTCTAGCTTTTCCAAAGGTGCCCATCACCCCTCTTATAAAAGGGCACTCCTCCTCATTTATTCACACCTTCAAAGCCTTTTGGTTCGGCCAAACTCTGCCCAAATAATCTCCCAACTTCCCTCAATACACCTTAGAGGCCTTAGTTTGATCATAAATCCAACCTAAGGAGCCCGTTTGATCAAATCAAAAGGAAGAACCCGAAGAAGAGGTAATGATTTCACCACCCTTTTCCAAGTTCCTTTCTTCTTCCACTTCTTCTTTCTTTGTTATTACCATTCGAAAATAATAACCCCAGTATCTTATATATACTGTGATGTTATTATAAATATGGTCAAACCATATTCAGTATTCTATCCACCCTTTGAATAACATGTCACCATACGTGCGTACGTACGACTTACCGTCTCCACATCGTGGTGTAATTGTTATTCAATATATTATTATTTGGATGGGTATAATAATGATGTGTAACTCATGTAAATAATAAATATAACATGATAATTATTCTGTATATAAGATATAATATCAACTTATATATTATTTTAATATCAAAATAATGATATTGTTGCTCGTGCATACGTACGGACTACCGTCTCCACGAACGCGATGTTATTTATTCTCCATCGTATCCATTCAAGTATAATTATCATTTTCTGATTTAAAAATGATGTTTAAGGACTTGATATCATTCTGGATATGAATAATATACAACCTATCCATTATAAACATGGCTTACGTAACAAAACATATAAAAGAAAATAAGTAAGTTAACACCCAAAACAACGATAATACTAAGATATTATTAACAAAGTAATGTTAAAAGATCATATATGATATCAAATGAATGCATATGATTCTTGTATAATTTAATAACAATTATTTTACTATTATAAAGAAGTTTAACCTACCCCAACCAAGGAAAAGTACATGGTAAGGGTTATTCCACAATCTCTTCATTATCCGAGGTTGTTTATACGTAATAATCTACTGGGATCTCTTTATTATCCACATCCATGTTTCTTAAAAATGTATTTCAAAACATTTTTACTATTTATTAGAATATGATTTAAAGTCATTTATACCCTTTTGGACTTTTATAAGTGGTTTATAAAGGAATATTTCCATCATTTTCAAAACAAGGTCCTTTTTAACCTTTTCAACAGAATTAAGGTAAGAATGTTTTTTAACTTATACGGAGGGTGCGGCTATTTTCCGCCGTTATAAAATCTTCAAATCTTCCCTTACAAGCTTATAAGAATATTTTCAAAGAAAATGTTTTATTTTATAAATATATTACTCTTAAATTATTTCAAAATAGAAAGAGATATTTCTTTAAAAAGAATTTTGATTTCATCTATGTCAACATCCTCTGATGAATTTTACGCTTATTTAAAGTTTATTTATTATGATAAAAAACTTTTATATTGTATTGATGGTTTTGTGATATGTTTGACTGTGGATGTGCTATTTTTATACCATTCATAGTTTATGGTGAAAGTATTGACATTTCGTATGCTAGTTTTAATACGAATGTTTATGTTATGTTTAAACATTTTCATATGGGAATGCATTGGACTTAATATGTGACGGGTGGAGCCCGCTATATCTCCTCGATGCATCGGTAGGTCTCATGAGACAAACTAGTGTCTTGGTACAGGGCCTTGGCAAAATCTTATTTGTAGTATTGGCACGGGGCCTTGGCTATGTGGTTATGATAGTCTGGCATTATGCATTCCAACATTATGAAAGTGGTTATTGATATTTCATGTGATTATTCGATTAGTAGAATATCCATGTGAATAAGTAAATGGAATTATTTCATTTTACTTTTTCCATACTATGTTTACGTTCAAGTTTAAACGGCTTTTGTTTTAGTAATGCATTGCCTTAAATGTTTATGCTTATTTTTGAAAGTTCCTCTATATTGTTATCCTTACTGGGCATTTGAGCTCACCCCTTTTCTATGTTTTATTTTTCCCAGGATGTGAAGAAGTAAGTTATGAATGACCTGCATGGATTTTATGTGGGGATATGAGTGTGGAATATGGATACTATGTTGTAGTAGTAGTTTTTCACTTTATGATGTAATGTAAAACTTTATGAATATATCTATTGTTTCCAAGGCTACTAAACCAATCGGTCTTTCGAGATTTGATCTTTCTTGTGATCATGCCAATGTTATGTAATAATGCACCGACTCTGGGTAACTATGGTCGGGGCGTTACATCCTTGGTAATGTTTTACAATATATTGGTGAAATACCAAGGTTATATGAATGGTTCGCCTATATAGTGGTCCATTTCATTGGGTTATGACACCTTGGAATCATTAGTGTCTAATGTTTTATGCTACCTTGGTGAATAGAATTTCTAATGTGAAGGGTGTTCCCTTATAGGGAACTAATGAATTCAGTTTTGATACCTTAGAAGCATGAATTGGAAATTTTTTATGATAGCTCAGTCAAAGACCTTGGTAATTATAATTTATGACATCTTGGTGACAATCCTCTGTGGTATTCTTATGAATATATCTTTTTTATATGACATTAATAGTTCTATGTTATTATTCATATTCTTTCTATTATGATATTCCTCATGATCATACGCTTATTCCTTCCTGATATACCTCAGGTTGACATGATATGTATCTCTTCTATTTTCCCTCATCGGGATTTATGGTCAACCTTATCTTTGATGTTTGATCGTAGGATTTTAGATACAGTATAAGTTACATAGGAAGAACTGATGATTATGTATTTTATGTGGATTAGAATAATGTTTTTGTTAATGTATTTTTCTTGTAGTATGTTCTTATTTCCATGACAACAGACCACTAAAGATCTTCTATATTGTAACGTGTTGTACCATGTAATTAAAGGATTATGAAGGTGAGTCACTATAAATGGTATCACAGGATTCTTTAGTAATTTTTGGAAAATTGGATTGGAAAAAATTAGTAAAAACTATAAGGATAAGACTAAATATTGGAAAACATCCTTGTATTTTGATGAGTATTAAGTAAGTGGTTTCTAAAAAAATACATCCATTTATGGATACTAAAAGTATATTTGGATCTTAGATTGATTTACATAGGGGTAGAAACTAAAAAACCACATTGACCTAGAATCAATTGGGAACTGGTGGATGACAATAGGCCATGGTGCACACCTTGTTTGACACACCCAGGGGATATTCTATGGTTAATCTGAAAAATGTACAAACCATTATGTAGGACATAAGATAACATAATAATTTTATTAAAATTGAATTATATCATCCAAGAAGCATGATATTATATGATTTTAAGATATAACTTTCATTTATAATTTTTATTATACGATGCTCAATAAGTAAAAAATTTCAGAGGAAAAAATTTCATTACTGTGGAAGAATGTGAATACCTTATTTTTGAGAATATATATAATTTCTTAGAGGACAAAATATAATTATTTTGGAAGCTATTTTTAATAATGTTTAACTAAAAAATTTTGTTTTATTTATCATGAAAATTTATAATTATATATATATTATATAAAAATATGTTAAAATATAAATGTTATATATAATTGTTAAGATATATGCATGATAAAATATTTGTGACATTTTATATATGTTAAATTTATATACTTTTTTATTCATATAAATTTAGAATAATATAACATACATAATATATATATTAATATAAATTAATTATGTCCTAATTAATTTATTATGAACCTATGAGAATTATATTAATGACCAAAATTCTTAGCCATTAGTAGAACATTAGAATCAAATATGTCCTAAATTTTACATAATTTTTGACACTTAAAATTATTAATGTTGATATGTTTTATTTAGAAATGTTTTTCTTCAAAATATTGTATTTTATCATACAAAACATCATAAAATTTGTATTGTATTTAAGATGTTATGGACAAAAAAATATAGAAAATAATTCTGCCCAATAAAATTGTCCAGTTTCAATATACCAAATTTACATTGGTTTTATATTATCTTAATTAAACAAATTTCCAATACGGTCTTATATAAAATTTCTACAATATGACATATACATCCATCATAAAAATTCTTACTTAATTATCAATTTATTTATTGTGTTATAAAAAAATCATTTTAGAAATTAAATCTCTCTATAATTTTGGTCCAGATTCAATATACCAAATGTCCACACATATTTGAATACATTAATGGACATATTATGGAATTTTGTGTTCTATGGATTATCTAACCTCTGTCATTTCAACATTTTTTCTACCTCAAAAACAATTATTTGAAGTTGTATTCCATTTCAAGATTTCATATTTTATTTCATGAAAAACTCTATTTCTCATTATCTAGGTAATTGGGAAATGGTCTTATAATGGAAAATGGTAGTTTGTTCTCCATTAGTATTTTTTATATGGGTTTCGAACAGTTTTTCAAAGGTTTTATAATTAAATGTGCAAGAATAAAATGTTTTATTCATGATATGGAACTTAAGCGTTATATATGAAAAACCGGTAAGGATGACACAACATATAATTTGTGTTGAGCCCCATTATATCTCATGAGTGAGATCTATATAACTTATCTGATATGTGAGCCCCATTATATACTTCCAATGTATTGTGCTATGATACCATAGTAACACTCCTTAGTAATGTTTTACAATATATTGGTGAAATACCATGGCTATATGAATGGTTCACCTCTATAGTGCTCCATTTCATTGGGTTATGAGACCATGGAATCATTAGTTGCTAATGTTTTACACTACCTTGGTGAATAGAATTTCTAATGTGATGGGTGTTCCCTTACAGGGCACTAATGAATTGAGTTTTGATACCTTAGAAGCAAGACTTGGAATTTTTTTATAATAGCTCAGTCAAAATCCTTGGTAATTATAATTTATGACATCTTGGTGATAATCCTCGGTGATATTCTTATGAATATATCTTTTTTATATGAAATTAACAACAATATGATATTATTAATATTCTTTCTATTATGATATTCCTCATGATCATATGATTATTCCTTCCTGATATACCTTAGGTTGACATGATATGTATCTCTTCTATTTTCCCTTACCGGGATTTATGGTCACCCTTATCTTTGATGTTTGACCCTAGGATTTGAGATACAGTATAAGTTACATTGGAAAAACTGATGATTATATATTTTATGTGGATTAGAAGAATGTTTTTTTCAATGTTTTTTTATTGTATTATGTTCCTATTTCCATGAAAACATGCCTCTAAAGATCTTCTATATTGTAAAGTGTTATACGATGTAATGAAAGGATTATAAAGGCGAGTCACTATAAATTGTATCAAAGTATTCTTTTGTAATTTTTGGAAAATTGGATTGTAAAAAATTAGTAAAAACTGTAAGGATAAGACTAAATATTGGAAAAAATCCTGGTATTTTGATGAGTATTAAGTAAGTGGTTTCTACAAAATGACATCCATTTCGGGATGCTAAAAGTAGATTTGGATATTATATTGATTTACAGAGGGGTAAAAATTAAAAAACCACATTGACCTAGAATCAATTGGGAACTGGTGCTTGACAATGGGCCGTGCTGCACACCTTGTTTGACGCACCCAGGGGATATTCTATGGTTAATCAAAAAAATGTACAAAACATTATGTAGGATATATGATAACACAAAAATTTTATTAAAATTTAATTATATCATCCAAGAAGCATGATATTATATAATTTTAAGATATATCTTTCTTTTATAATTTTTATTATGTGATGCACAATAAGTAAAAAATTTCAGAGACAAAAATTTCATTAATGTGGAAGAATGTGAATACCTTATTTTTGATAATATATATAATTTATTGGAGAAAAAAATAAAATTATATTGGAAGCTATTGTTCATAATGTTTAACTAATAAATTTGGTTTTATTTATCATGAAAATTTATACTTATATATATATTGTATAAAAATATGTTAAAATATATATGTTATATATAATTGTTAAGATATATGCGTGATAAAATATTTGTGACATCTTATATATGTTAAATTTATATACTTTTTTATTCATATAAAATTAGTATAATATAAATTACATTCTATATATATTAATATAAATTAATTATGTCCTAATAAATTTATTAGGAACCTATGAGAATTATATTAATGACCATAATTCTTAGCCATTAGTAGAACATTAGAATCAAATATGTCCTCCTAAATTTTACATATTTTTTGACACTTAAAATTACTAATGTTGATATGTTTTATTTAGAAAAGTTTTTCTTCAAAATATTGTATTTTATCTTACCAAACATTAGCAAATTTGTATTGTATTGAATATGTTATGGAAAAATAACTATAGAGAATAATTCTGCCCAATAAAATTGTCCAGTTTCAATATACCAAATTTCCATTGGTTTTAGATTATCATAATTAAAAAAATTGAAATATGGTCTTATATAAAATTTCTACAATATGTTATATACATCCATCATAAAAATTCCAACTTAATTATCAATTTATTTATGATGTTATAAACAAACCATTTTAGAAATTAACACTCTCTATAATTTTTTTCCAGATTTAATATACCAAATATCCACACATATTTGAGTATATTAATGGCCAAATTATGAAATTTAGTTTTCTATGGATTATCTACCCTATGTCATTTACACATTTTTTCTGCTTTAAAAACCATTATTTGAAGTTGTATTAAATTTCAATATTTCATATTTTATTTATCAAAATACTCTATTTCTCATGATCTAGGTAATTGGGAAATGGTCTTATAAAGGAAAATGGTAGTTTATTCTCCATAAGTGTTTTTTATATGGGTTTAGAAGAGTTTTTCAAAGGTTTTATAATTAAATGTGCTAGAATAAAATATTGTATTCATGATATGGAACTTAAGCATTATATATGAAAAATTGGTAAGGTTGACACAACATATAATTTGTGTTGAGCCCCATTATATCTGATGAGTGAGATCTATATAACTTATACGATATGTGATCTCCATTATATACTTCCAATTTATTGGGCTATGATACCATGGTAACACTCCTTGGTAATGTTTTACAATATATTGGTGAAATACCATGGTTATATGAATGGTTCAACTCTATAGTTCTCCATTTCATTGCGTTATGACACCTTGGAATCATTTGTTGCTAATGTTTTACGCTACCTTGGTGAATAGAATTTCTAATGTGAAGGGTGTTCCCTTACAGGGCACTAATGAATTGATTTTTGATACCTTAGATGAAATACTTGGAAAATTTTATGATAGTTCAGTCAAAAGACATGGTAATTATAATTTATGACATCTTGGTGATAATCCTCGGTGATATTCTTATGAATATATCTTTTTTATATGACATTAACAGTTCTATGTTATTATTCATATTCTTTCTATTATGATATTCCTCATGATCATACGATTATTCCTTCCTGATATACCTTAGGTTGACATGATATGTATCTCTTCTATTTTCCTTTACAGGGATTTATGGTCGCCTTTATCTTTGATGTTTGACCCTAGGATTTTAGGTACAATATAAGTTACATAGGAAGAACTGATGATTATGTATTTTATGTGGATTAGAAGAATGATTTTTTTAATGTGTTTTTCTTGTAGTATGTTCCTATTCCCATGACAACAGACCTCTAAAGATCTTATATATTGTAAATTATTGTACCATGTAATGAAAGGATTATGAATGCAAGTCACTATAAATGTTATCAAAGGATTCTTTAGTAATTTTTGGAAAATTGGATTGGAAAAAATTAGTAAAAACTGTAAGGATAAGACTAAATATTGGAAAACGATCTGGTATTTTGGTGAGTATTAAGTAAGTGGTTTCTACATAAAGACATCCATTTCTGGATACTAAAAGTAGATTTGGATCTTAGATTGATTTACATAGGGGTAAAAACTAAACAACCACATTGACCTAGAATCAATTGGGAACTGGTGCATGACAACGGGCCATACTGCACACCTTGTTTGACACACCTAGGGGATATTCTATGGTTAATCAGCAAAATGTACAAACCATTATTTAGGATATAAGATAACACAAAAATTTTAATAAAATTGAATTATATCATCCAAGAAGCATGATGTTATATAATTTTAAGATATAAATTTCATTTATAATTTTTATTATATTATGCTCAATAAGTAACAAATTCTAGAGACAAAAATTTCATTAAGGTGGAAGAATGTGAATACCTTATTGTTGAGAATATATATAATTTATTGGAGAAAAAAATATAATTATATCGGAAGATATTATTCATAAGGTTTAACTACAAAATTTGGTTTTATTTATCATGAAAATTTATACTTATATATATATTGTATAAAAATATGTTAAAATATATATGTTATATATAATTGTTAAGATATATGCATGATAGAATTTTTTTGAAATTTTATATATGTTAAATTTATATACTTTCTTATTCATAGAAATTTAGTATAATATAAAATACAAAAATATATATATTAATATAAATTAATTATGTTCGAATTAATTTATTAGGAACCGATGAGAATTATATTAATGACCATAATTCTTATCCATTAGTAGAACATTAGAATCAAATATATCCTCATAAATTTTAAATATTTTTTGACACTTAAATTTATTAATGTTGATATGTTTTATTTAGAAAATGTTTTCTTCAAAATATTGTATTTTATCTTACAAAACATCAGCAAATTTGTATTGTATTGAAGATGTTATGGAAAAATAACTATAGAAAATAATTCTGCCCAATAAAATTGTTCAGTTTCAATATACCCAGTTTCTATTGGTTTTTGATTATATTAATTAAAAAAAATTTCAGTATGGTCTTATATAAAATTTCTACAATATGTCATATACATCCATCATAAAATTTGAAAATTAATTATTAATTTATTTATGATGTTATAAAAAAATCATTTTAGAAATTAACTCTCTATATAATTTTTGTCCAGATTCAATATTCCAAATGTCCACACATATTTGAATACATTAATGGCCAAATTATGGAATTTACTATTCTATGGATTATCTACCCTCTGTCATTTATTTCCATAATTAAATTTTCAACCTCTTAAATGTTGTTTTCTAGGAGTTGTGATCTAATCATTAACCAAAATATTTCCATCCTCGTAGAATCATTGAACCTAGATGATTTTTATTCACTTGTGATTTTCAAAATGATAAATTTTGAACTAGATGTTCCTCATGTTTAATGAAATGACTCAAATTAAGTGATATAACATTCTTCAAAATTTCAGACCAATCTAAGAAATTGGAGAAATTTTATGACCAAATTCCATGCTCGGGACTCATCTAGTAGGATCCGCAGAAACTTCAGGGCACCTTATTAGCCCTAAAAACATGGATAAAAAATTTATTATCTAATTTAAAAATATATATTTATTTTTTTCAATCTCTAAATTTATTATAATATTTACGAAATAAAATTTTAGAAGAAGAAAACTAAAGTACAATTGGAAGGGGAAAACTTGAATTCCCATGAAAATTTTCAAATTTATCTTTATTCTTGGTCCAAATTTATTTAAGAATTAACATCGAAATTAAATGGGAGATTTATGTTTTGGAATACCTTAACCAGAAATTAAAACATTAATTAACATCTACAAAAATTGGAATTAATTCTAGCCGAAATTAACAGGCTTTAATGGAGAAATAATTATAATTTAACCCTTTACACCACCTCTCCCCATGTATAAATACTAAAATATCTTACAATTATCACACACCCAATTCAAATTTCTTTCAAAATTTACTTTAGAAGGAATATCCGATAATATTATTTATTAAATATTTAAGAGCTTATTTGGTCTTAAGGTTGTTCACTCCCAGATTCAAGAAGTTACTCTTTATGGTAATTTACTTCTTAACTCATGTTCAATTCAGTGAGTATTGATTCTACTTCATTAATTATGTCATTCTGTGATTAAATATTTAATTAATATTTATTTAATTATGTATTAAGTCAACTTTTATTATATGGTTTTAAATTTTTAACACATAAATACTTCATTTATTAATTCTTATTTCAATGATACGATCAGTATAAGGGAATTATTATATTCTCCCATTTCCAGTTAAGTAGCCCTCATTTATGAGTCTTATAAAAGACAATTATTTATTATTTTCATGAAATTTATATATTCCCTTTACTAGTATAATTGTGTTATACTAATTTGAGACCACCATTCTCTCTTATTATTCAATTTAGATAATCCATGTTCTATATCAGTATGCTACTGAAATCAATTCATAAATTTTTCACTTTTTTTAGGAAATATTATTATATTTTGAATAACCAAACCTATTATATTTTCATGTGTATTTACCTAGATGAAAAAATATTTATTTATTTGGGGATTTAAATTTATGAAACACACATTCTTTTTCTATGGGTCAAAAATGATGTATTTTCCTGTCTTTATAAACCTATGTCCTAAATTTTTTTCTATAGATATAAAATAATTTTAAAGTACATTTAATTTCTAATTATAATATATTTAATTTTTTTAAAAATAAATACATTTCATTTTTCTTACTATCTTCACAAATGAAAAAAATAATACTATATTTTTATATATTAAAACATCCACATATTTTACCACTATGATGTCAATTTCTAGAAGTTGGAATCTTGTACTAGATTTAATGTTTTATTTAAGGAAAGAACCTCTTTCCATTTTTTTCGGAATTTCTGGAAATATATTTTTTAAAATAAAAGGGCATTTTGACTCCAAAAGTGTTTTTAATAAGTGTTTAATAGTGTTTTCAAATGTTTTTTTGATGAAAAGTCAACAACGAAATTTATAAAAAATGAAATTTGACTCAAGCATTTAAAATGAAAAAATAGTGGGCCAAATACAACTTATGTGATTGGTCTATACCCATTATAGCTCTTGGGTGATATCGATATCAGTTATAAAAAGGGTAATCCCCATTGTATCTCTCTAATTCATTGGTTTATGATACCTTTTATGAACCACTTGCTAATGTTTTATGATATCCTGGTGAACGAACATGGAAATGTGTACGATTAACCCTGATATCTATCCAATTAATTGTTTTATAATAACATATAAGAATTACTTGCTATTTCATTATGATACATTAGTTATTAACCCTGGTTATATCAAGGTTTTTCCCTAATAGATCTATAATTAATTGGGTTATGATACGTTGAAAGAACTCCTTGGTAATATCTTATGATACCTGTGACAAAAAACCTCTTTAATTTTCATTTATGACACTTATGTGAAAAACATTTTTGATATAATTATGAATGCATCATTTTTATGTTTTATCCACATTTATATGTTATTATTCATGTTCATTTTATTATGATATAACTCATGTTCATACGATCTTACCTTATTGATATACTTCACCTTCACATTCTATGAATATCCTTTATTTTTCCTTTTCAGGATTTATGCTCACCCATTTCATTGATATATGACCCCATGATATGAGATTCATTAAAAGTTATATAAGAGGAACCTGTAGATATTTCCATTAAGTGGGTTAGTGGATTTTTTTTAAATTTATTTTTCATGTATTATGTTCTTATTTCCAAGACACTAAACCTAAATAGATCCTATTTATTGTTAACTATTGTATAATGTATGGAATGGTTTATGATATAAAAATCTGTTTCACCTTATTATAGTAGAGAATCACATTGCATTCCCCTTCCAAGATTAAAAACATTATTAATTTTATGGACAATTTATGAATAGTCAGGATATGAAACCTTTTAGCTAAATCATTTATAATATTTTTTTAGGATTTTTTAAAACATTATAAAACACATTCTTAGAAAGAAGATAAATATTCAATAAACACAATAGTAATACTTGTCACTTTTAGTTTTACATTATAGTATCAACCACAAATAAATAAGCAGGAACAAACTATTTATTTATGGTTATGTTTTAATTAATATAAATCTTTAAATAATTTAAACAATATACTAAACAAACACACAAAAGAATATTGTATGTCAAGTTACCTATATGTTTCTTTATTAAAACACATATTTATGATGCATGAACACAAAAGGTAAAAGTCTATGTCTAATAGATGATAGAGTCAAACATTAATTACCACTATAACTATAGATTCGAACATAAATAAGCTATCCATACATATTTTTGGATTTTTTATTGAGCCCTAAAAATAAAATCTCTAGAATATTGTTAATCCCACCTCCCTATATAACACTCATATAACATTTTATATTAAATTTACCTAGATCTCCCCTTAACTTAAAAAAATATTATTAAAATACCTCAGGTTCACACACTAATTTTTAAATGGTGGTATAAATTATTGTGGCCTATTAGGGTATGCTGGTATGCGATTTTCCCTCTATAGTAATTGACTAAAACAGAATAATTACTTTAGAAAAACATGACATAACTAATTGATAATAAACAAATTAAAACCAACAAGCCAATGGAAATAAAAACTATTCTATAGGGTACTTGTACATCTCGTATAATAGTAAAGTATACATTTTATATATGTTAATCTAATAAATAACTATATTAAATGCACATAGTCTAATCATTAAAAATGAAAAGGAAATAGAACTATATATTATAGATATAAAAGTAAGGGTGGATTGAAATAAACCTAGGTATAGGTGAAATCAAAACACAATATCAAAATAATTAGTATAAGGATCCCTAGAACATCTCCATATGAAATGATAATCATCATATGATAATTTTTGAGAATCAATGAACCTGGAACCATTAACCCTTAAGCATATGTTTTTTTCCCTTAACCTAGATCACATATGAAACATCATTGTGCATTCAAAAGGAACAAATATATGGTGTGAGTACAACATACCTAGTTGAAGGTCACCACATTACCCCAACATATATATCATAATATCAAGTATATTATGTTTAAAAAAAATAAAGACATGAATTAGAATCCAACAATGAATAGTTTGTCAATAATGTGAAAAATAATGTAAAATAATCAATCTTGGGTGACATAATTAGGACTCTATAAAAAAACAAACTATTATTAAGATATGATTAAAATTAAATAGGGATATAAATCCCCTCTTTGAGTATAACAATCACAAGACAAACCACATATATCCTTTATTTGAGGCCAAACACACATAGACACACATAAGAACTAATACACCATCACCTAGGATTAATCTATTCTCATAGGAACAAACAAATTCAAATATATATATATATATATATATCTGTGTGTGTGTGTGTATCCATCCTCACACTAGGGACGTCTCCCTCCATAGGGAGGAATAAAATCATATATATATATATATATCTATATGTGTAACTGCTGTATGCATATCTATCCATAACCTTTATTATAAAATATTACAATACCTATCTATTGATTAAAAAAGAATATTGAGGCTCCACAAACCCAATAATAAATATGAATGAATCTAACCATAGAGAAAAATATAAAAAAATCATAGATATATTCCAATAAACTGCATTACATATCATGAAACAGAAAAGATATAATTGAACAATAATGTTGAGGTATAAAAATAAATATTCAATAAATAATAATGATTCCTCAGATTTTATTTTTCTGGTAAAACCTGATTTAGAATAATTTTTAGAAGATCATTTTAACAGATTTTGTACTCTACCAGATGGCTCTTGTATGATTACTACTATGAAACTATGAGAGAAAATAAGTGGTCACCAATTAAATAACTTGATGAATCTTAAATCAAAAGACACATGAAAATAATATTACTCTTATAGGCTTATTAAATATTATATTGTTTTTTTGTAAAATATGTATATACTTTCTACACCTTGAAGTAAATGAAATAGTATAAGAAATTGAGATGACAACTTAGTTATGAAAAAATGATATTCTTAAATATTATTAGAGTATCATATTAGTCATTTTGGGTTTAATTACATGGTGGTTCTAAGATATAGGATTAAATCTTATTAGGAGGTCGATAGACCAAAAAATCAGAAAAATACTTAAGGAGGTGGCAAAAGGGGTTATAATTTGGAAGTGAAACTACCATAAAACTAGTCCTTTAAGAAACATTTTTGGTATATACTGGGAATAAACTGGAAGTGTACTATATAATCAATGAATACACTATTAGTCAATGTAATCCATAGTAGATAACACTAGGTACCATTACCCTACCACCGAGTACTCTGGGCCACTACTGTAAATACATATATTAGTTTTTCATTCTTTTCCGTATCTACCATCCCTTAAACATATTAAATTATTAATTATTTAGAATTTAATATATTTAAAACTAAGAACTTAAATAATTAAAAATATAATTTTTTGATAGTAAATAATTAATGGATAATCAATAATGTGATTGTAACTCATATTAATTCAATATATTGGATAATGGAAATAAAGGGTCAAATAAATGTTACTTAAAAACCCTTATAACTAATGATCTATAATTATATGTTATCAAAGAGTATTAATAACAACTTTATAGGATATAGTAGAATCAAAATTTATAAATAAATAGAGATAAAAGAAGTCATTGAATGGTTCCATGAGATGTAGCATGGTTTGGGTTGGTTATGAAAAATTTGAAAACTAGGATACATTAAATCAATATACCCTAAATTTTTTATTTATTTATTACCCTTTTAAAACTTAAAATATTTTACCAAAATAATGTTATGAACAAATTGACTAGGTCATAAAACATTTTATTCAATTATAAGATTCAATTATATTTACTACTCATCCATGCCATTTTACTAATAGAGAAAATAAATTATGCTGCGATTTTATCCTATTTTAGAATATAGATCAATATAGATAAATATATTAACCACAACAAAAAATATGAATATTATAATCAAACTATGTCATAAAAGTAAAAATCATTAATTATTTTTACTCATCGTGGTGACTAGTTTCTTTTTAAATCATAACATTAAAATCACAACTCTTTACCATTATAAGACCTTAAAATACATATAGTGGACAAAAAATGGTGTAATATGTAAGGAACAACGATATGGTTTCCTTAAAAAAGAAATTTCAACATTTCATTAAAATGATATAATTTTTTAAACACTTTGAATTTGATATCACATAATTCTTCCTGAAAAACCTCCAGTACCATAAATTAAAAGATTGAGGATTTGATGAACTATATATTAGATGAAACTAAAATGATTATCATTTTTTATAATTCAAAAAAACAATGTAAAATAATTAAATTCTAAAAAATTCAACTATCAAACAAGATACCTCTCTTTTGGTAGTTTCTAAATTAAAAATTATTTCACCTTAACACATAATATAAAAAAGAATTAAAAATTTAATCATTTTAACACAAGGTCAAATATAATCTTCACTACAATAATCATGATTTAAAACTAATTGAGTATTTAAACTACATATATGACTCTCTATACAATGTATGTTACCTTAATCAACCATGATTATATATTAAACACACTAATGTAATTAATCACCTAAACATAATCTTTTTCTGATGTCCCTGGATCACTATAGGATATTCCATGAATGATTGATATGCCTTAATAACAAACATATTCATGTCCATGGTATATGATTAATCATAAAGGTACCTATTATGTGATGATACCTAGAAGACATCATCAATGTAATCCATCCATGGTAGATGATCTAACTTATATTCCACTTAACCATTCAGCTAAATAACCATATAAGGTCTGACCAACCATGGAATAATCTTACTAACTCTAAAAAAACTAAACCATATGTGATAAATATAAACCTTTAGAAACACATGGTTACAAAATTCAAACTCTAGATGTCTCCTCCATTGATTCATATATGGTTTCTAATGACCTAGTACAATTTTTATCTACTCCCAAATTACCCACACCTTATCTAGCATACATTATACGGTGTATAATATAATGTTATCTATTTTACCAACCTTAATTGAGCATAAATTTGACCAAAACCTCCATCATACAATTCAATGAATTGATCAATTTTTTTGGATGAGTGAAAACCATTATTTTAGGAATTATCTAACAAGGACCTCCTATAGGAACCTACTAGAAAAAAAATTAATACCAATAAAAAATTAATTGTTAGTACCTAAGAATCAATGGATCAATGTTCCATGGATAAACCAGAATTTTTTTAAATATTAGACTTATTTATGAAAATTCCCCTCATGCATCCAAAAAAATTACTTAGATAGCTTTTCAAATACGTGATGTCACTAAATGGTCTCAAGGATAACCCTAAAATACTCAACATTCACCACTACTATCCTCAAATAATCCATGATATCATCAGTTAATACCATTAAAGGATAATATAAGAGATCATGAAAGTAAAAATGTTATAATTACCATGAACACTATTAGTGCATTCGTGAATCCAAAATAAATTACCATGAATTAGAAATTTCTATAGAGACACTTGAAAATAGTTTTCCAAATAACCTCCACATCCACTAACATATGATGGTATCTTGATTGTAAATAAATCTTAATAAATTTGAAACATCCTTCCAATTTTGTTCAAAATGTAATTAGTCATTTAGTGTCTATGACAGTTCTTCAACATCAATTGTTTCTATAACATGTAATCTATAGAAATCCACAAACTGACATTTTATTTCTTTTCAAACAAAATTAGTGATCCCTAAAGAGGAATACAAGGTTGGATATAGTCTTTAAATAATATTTCATTATTTTGAATCTAATAATAAAATTTAATTGAAGGTGGAATCCTAAAATTGAACATAAAAATAGAAGAATCATCAAGATTCAACTCTATACCAAAATCAATTTCACTTTGAGTGTATATTATAATCAATAATTTATGTAAAGCATCCTTCAACTCATCGAAAAATTTAAAAAATAGACAAATCTACTAATGAGAAACTGAACATAAATCCTTAAAACTATAATACAATATAACTATTTATGACCCATATGATGATCTATCTCTCTAATAAATAATTTTTTTATCAGATTCTATTTTATTGGAAATAATATTCCTATGGTAACTATCAATGATAGATTTTGAAAAATATAAATAAGAAATTTAATGTATGACATTATCTACTTGTATATATAATATAAATAACTCTCCACTAGTTCAATGTCACCCTAATGTTTGCTCACACCGTTGATACACATCTATTAATCTATATTGACCTTTATCTTGTATAGAAAATACAAAGTAACAATGAATATTTTCGTCATTATTTCCTAATTTTCAGAACAAGGCAGAAAAATAAATAAGTGTGAATCCCCAATGTATATAATTTCATAATCCAAGGATAAATTTAATTTTATGTACTGCAAATGATCCCTAGTTCCCTTGCTGTTGGAAACTACAATGTAGGAATCTATCCTTATGATACACCTATATCTTGTTTCCCTATATATTTTCCATTTCCTCATTCTTGTTTAAACCAAGGTTCTTATGGGTGGTGAATGCCCATAAATTATCTTTTAGAGACTTCACCACACATTTTAGGTTTTAATTCTAGATCTCCTCTCAAAAACTGATGGGGTCGTGGAGGTAACTATTGTTAAGGTGGAATATTAAATTATTGAGATCCATTTACTATCATATTTATAGGTCTACACTAAATTATAAGAATCATAATCATTATATATTATATATCTACTCACATACATCAAAAATAACACACCATTATTTAATTCCTAGAAAATGTATATAAACTATTAGATCCAGAGAAATGTGAGAAGGATGGTTGAGGGATAATCCTCATATTTTTAAATTTTTACAATCTTGAAAAACATAAACCTCTATCTATATCATCACCATTTAAAAAGTCCTAATGAAACAACTATTGGGGTGAACGTATGCAAACCAAAGTTTCTTTAACAAATTAAAATTTTATCCATTATTAAATCAATAAATTAACATAGGTTTCTAACGAATATTACCCCAAACTCCTAAAATCTTGAATTCTCTTACTAGAAGGAGACTATCTCTTACCTTGAAAATTTTATAATTTTAAATCATCATAATTCAATTTTAAATTGAATGTTAAAATTATCCCATATTTCCTCTAAGTCACCATTATCACCGATATTGAGAATCCACCACCATTGAGTCAATCCTCCAAATAAAATGATCACAAAAAAATCCATTAATTGGATCTTTCTTGAATCAAGAAGCATGTAATCTCCATATCATCTTACCTCTACTCTTTATTATAGTCTGAAATGGATTCTTCATACCTTAGAAAATAATTCCATTAAAACTCATTCAATTTTAATACCCATTAAGAATACTCCTTTTGATCTAAACACATGTGAATAACTAAATCATATTGTTTCACCTCCAAAATATGAAATATAGGAGTTTATCTCCCACCAACCTGTTTATAAACATATTGGAAACTCATATTCTATCAATTTTGGAATCAATTTAAGGTAGTTTTTCTAAATTACATATACATCTAAATCATCTTTTCAAAATTAATATACATTCACAAAATAGAATTAATCATATACTGAATCTAAATTTATACCATGAAATTTGCACAATATTTATTATGAATGTTCAATAGACTATCAAGGTCAATGCATTAGTTCAACAGTGAAATCATTTTTATTTGCCTTTATCTATTCTTCGAAGATCAAATGAAACAATTTTCCTTCCAAGATAATGCAATCCTCTCTTATTCCTAATAAAAATTACTTCCCAAATAAAAAAGTAGATTGGATTCCATGTTGTCACGGCCCAACCCCAAAATGATCCATCCTGAGTTTGTGGTAATATAAAAAGTGACCCCTAAAGGCTACCTATAATAAGATATTATTTATAGAATAATGTAATCGGTATACAAAATCCAATAATTTAAATTAATATACATTCATATACCCTAGATAAATAAAACCATTGGATTAATAAAGAATAAATTACATTTATTATTATAGAAAACCAAAGGAACATGTTACCTCCTAAAATCAATACTAAGTGTATAAGCTACTACTAATGAAAATAAATACTCATATAAGGCCAAACAACCTCTTTTACATGATGTACTAATTTTAATCCCATTTTAAAGACTCAATACTAAAAATAATAAAATAAAAATACTACATAGTAGTAGGGGTAAACATTTAAATTTACTTAGAGGGTTCCATCCCAAGAACTTGTGTGTTAATGTGGAAGAAGAATACAAAATATTCATTAAATAAATAGTGAAAATGCCTCTTGATCCCATCATTGTTCATCTATAACCCATCTCAAAACAATTAAAATATCCCAAATATAATTATATAATATGTATATAAATTAGGAAAATATAGAAATAGAGGAACCCAATACTCACTTCCCTATTGAACTATTCACCATCATGTCCAAAAAAATATGTCCAAGACAATGATAAATTATCATGTCTATATTCCAAATAATACCATATCAAAAACCATATCATACTCCAAAGACACGTCATACCATAAAGTCATAACCAAAAACACTACATTAACAGAACCATGAACAGAATGTTGGACTGAGAGATGGGGTAGTCTTCCATACATATTCACCATGTCCTAAATATTGATGGTTCATCCAGTAGTCAAATAATCATAGGCCTTGGAATGGTTATCCAAATATTGTGGTTGTTCATATAAATAATAAATCATAGAGTGGTAGATAATAGCCTATAAATTCTACTATGTAGTCTAAATAACACCATAGAAACTCATACAGCAATCCCATCACTCATATCATGACCATAAAAAACTACCATGTCTACCTCTAACCACACAGAAACATTTACATCATCATTTATATAATACAGTTTAATAATTTTAAATATTAATTTTCTCACATAATTTTCACTTACAAATTACAATATTTTACACTTACCAAATTATATATTTAATCTTTTTATTCTAGAAATTCATTCCACAACATATATTATATCTAATTTTAATTATTTTATAGAATCATTCATTAATTTCTTATCTAGGAAATTTTACTTTATCATTATAAAAAAACCAACATCTCTTCACTAACACATAAATATCATTCTACAAAATAATTTAACGAAAAACATTATGTAATAATACAACATTCATTGTCTAAAAATAATAAGTCAAAATAATAATATATCATATCTATCACATAAACTTAAAACTTCTCATATGTTTTAGATATGTTTTTATAATTAATTAACCACATTAATCTACCAAAAAATTTAAATCATGTTAATACCATACCAAAATTAGTTAAATAAGTGATAATTCTAAAATTACCTACCTCAAACCATTTCTCAAATCATCGTGTCATCGAATGATAAATTCCAATACTCATGCTACCATTTGTTATGATGTTATTTTATTAGATTTAAATCCATATATTAATATCAATATTCTATCATTTTAAAATTATTATCACTAGATATAGATAACTTAGAATATTTAAGTATAGAATAAACACGAAATGATTTATAGTGACGTTTTCATAACTCAAATTGAATCAATATCATGAGTAAGAAAACTCAAGTATCTATGAAAGGGCAATAAAATAACCTTAAAACACTCTTTATCATTAGGGATTTTTAATTAGTAATAAAACTAATGAGATGAGAGAGAAGAATAAGTATTTATAATTTAATAGTTTTGTACCATACCATGTTGTGTATCCATAACACATAGCTTGGTTTGGTCAGTCAAGGAAAATTATATAGGTGTGTCATCTTAAATATCCTTACACTATGATTTTTATTGCAACATAATTTTGATCATAAAACATTTTTATAAAATCATGTAATGTACAAATAAATAATTCCATGTTTTTATTAAATCTGTTTCATTCCAAAAGATGATACAATAGTGTTTTAGAGTAACAATTTTATTTTTTACATTATTAGTTTTAAAATATGACATGATTTTCTCTTATTTGATATTATATACCACTAAAATTTATATCCAAACAAATAGATGAATTGTTTCAATTTTATACAAACCTATAATTATAATAAAAATCATGAAATATTATCACTTCTTATAAAAGATAATAGCTAAATTTTTCTAATTCACTATACATTGACTACCAATAAAGATGTGACCCTAAAAACAATTTTGTAGTTATGAGTATGATTTCAGATTAATGAAACCATAGTGTGGTTTCCTTAAAACACATATAACACATTTTCGAATTTATTTTAACTTTGAAATCACCCTAATCAACGTATGATGCCTAAATAACTCATAAATTCTTGAATTAGGTATTTTTTGGAATATAATGTGGAAAAAATATAAGTATATAATCATAAAATATTTAATATAGATTTTAATATTTCATATATATTTTTAAGGTTTTTAAAAACATAAATTTGGATTTCAAACATGTTTTTTATATTTATCACTAGAATTGTTAGAAGATAGTGATATGTGATTATTTAGAGGCATCTCAACATGATATTATTATAGACTATAAATACCTTTTGACAAAATTTCATGATAATGGTATATGATAGAGAAGTAAAAATGAGTCCAAATTTTTCTTTAATCGACATGGAATTATTAATAATAAATCATTTGGCTAAAAATTATGATATATAAGAATTATTAAAAATTTTATTGAAAAACAATGATTATGGATGGATTTTTTGATTATTTTAAAATGTGGTAAAAGTAAATATATTAAAGGAATTTGTCTGATGTTAAAATAAAAATTCAAAAAATATAGATTATATTAAATGGTTATAATTAGAAGGGTACTCCAATATAGGTGAATGCAATGTATTTCACTAAATATAAATAAAATAAAATTATCAATATAGTTTTAAGATAATTTTTTTATTACTCCTAGTAAATTAAATGATAATTCATCTCTGTTAAAGGAATAGGAACAACATAATTTTTTTATACCAAGAGTGTATATTTTCTATATATTTATTCAATAAGTAGATGTAACTATCTGAATCGTATATGAAAATTAGGATTTTTTTTAAATAAATAAATGATTGAATTCACCATTTATAGAGGACTTAAAAATATTTAAATTAAAAGAGGTAATATTGATAGTTTCTATTCCAAAAAACAATTTCATGACAAAATAATAATATAATGTTTTTAGTGAAAACTCTCATGAACTAGAAGATCAAATATCATTGGATAAAATGGTTAACATAGACCTAAATTTTCTCATGAAATATATTTAATATATAAATAAATTAATAATGAAGCATTCTCAAATTTATAGGTTATGGAAACACAATTAAAATTGATATATATGAAGATTATGGAGTATAATGAAATTTTGAAATATTGAAAAATGGTCATTCCTAAATTTAAAAATATTTAAAATGGAATTTATAATATTTTGGTTACAGTGGTTTGTGTCTAAAATTAATGAATAAGAATAAGTTTCATATAAAATATTTAAAATAATAGTAATAGGAAATGATTTTTAAGGAGTGATTCTTTTATTGAGGAATAGGGCCCTCCTTTTATATGTTCATGAAAAACACATTATTATAAAATAAAAGAAATTATGGAGGAAAAAATCATCCTAAAGAAGTATATATGAGGTAATATATCTTAGTAAGATGATTTTGATTTAATAAATTTTTACAAAAAAAATTAATATTGTAATAAAATTGATAGAGGTATGAACGGGTCCATAACCCCACTAACAAACTGGAATCAATATTTTGATGAAGTGAAATGTGTAATATAGAATGATATATTCATGGAATAAATGAAATTTGATATATTACTGTATTAGAGATAGAGTATTAATACTTATATAAACCATAATTGAGAATAGAGAAAAAAATATAGGATTAAGAATGAGGAGAAAGTTCTCAAGTACATAAAGAAGATATGCAAATAAAAAAAATTCAATTGTATAGAATGTAAGAGAGATCTAATAATACTAATAGTGATAGAGTAATTAAGATGAATAAAATTAATTTTATATATGGGATGAATATAAGTATAAATTGGAATGAAAATGTAAATTATATGAAAATATTGAACAATAAAATTAAGATATAGGTTTGAAAATGTTCGATTACATAATGAATTATTACTCTGAATAAAGGCTAAAAACCAAAGGCTAGTGTTGAAATAAAATATTTGGTTTATCATGACCAACCAAACTCTATAACATGAAGTGTATATTATGTTACCCATATCCTCATTTTATTTCATATTTTTAACTAACAATTTGATTTTTGTATTTATTATGTGGGAGATATTATCTATGGGGTTTGATATAAATGATTCTTTCAATTATCTAGTGAGAATAAAGAGTTTTTTGAAGGTAACTATAGCATACATGCTGTGATGATAGAATCAAAAAGTGAAAATATAGATGATTACATTTAAATATTACAGAAGAAATTAGTGATAAAAGTTTTAATGTGATCATATGGATGTTTATCATATATGTGACATTGAGATTTGAATACTGTAAGAATAAAGAAGTAATGTATATTCATAATCATTATATGGTTTCATTTTAATAAGTTCTTAATGTTTGACATTTTTATTCTTATATCAATTTATTTTTAATCTACATGATTTAATTTTGTACGAATAAATATTGGTGTCATATCATAAGAATATTAAAAGTATCATACAATTGGTGTCAGTTTTAATTTTAATTCAACCAACAATAAGAAGTTTTTTCAAACGTAATGTACTATCAAATGAATGTGTATAAAATATTCCATGAATAATTAATGAAGGTGAATTATTTTCATATATTTAATCATTTAATGTTATAAAAAGTAATTCATATGGAATAAATGATAACTATAAATTGAATTTTTTACAAAATTAATAATTAATATTGTGTGCTATTTTGGAGCAATTGTGCGGACAATAAAAATATTTTTTTAAGATATTCATTAGATACTAAATAATTGAAACCTAGAATAGTAAATTGAAGATTTATTGTATATGTCGGAGTTTTCAGATTAAAATGGGTTTATGTTTTATAGTGATTGAAATCTTATATAAGTTCAATCAACTGATTTAATATTTTTAATGATGAATATATGGTATCAATTTTATTTTTCATAAGTGGTATAAACAATTTATCAGTAAGTGAAGGAAGAATACATTTATTTTATCAGTAATTTTCTAGAAAATTTAAAATGAGCGTAAAAATAATTACTTATATAGAATCCTTGATCACATAATTATGACTTACTTCACAATTTTTAACATTATTTGGATTATACATGATAATTATGATTATAATAAGTTATTTGGAAGTAATAAATAATATGTAAAATATCAGTTCCACAATTTTTAACTTCTAAGATATTTTAATCGGATGATCACTATGGAGTGAGAGTAAATAGTGGAAGTCATATTTCCCTAATTTGGTGATTTTATAAAGGGTGTTATAAAAGGAAGTAGACATTTATTCTATAAATATTCTAGTTAAGGGAAAAAACTGGGCCTGAATATCCTACTATATTAATAGGGTATGCTTTTTTTCTCTGTATGGAAATAAATTATATCATTGAAATGTATCTCTAATGGGGGTTCAATTAACCATTATATATATATTAATATACATAGGTTTGGTATAGAATAAGTAAATAAAAACATTGATTTTTTTATTAACATGGGAGGAAAATATTAATGCATAAATAGATATTGATGTAGGAGTTTAAAAGTATTTGATTATGTTATATAGATATGGATTTATGGAATATTTTAAAAATTATTCAAAGGGCGTGGTTTTGATAACCAATGGTTTCAGGTTGAATTTGTTTTTAAAATATTTTTTAAATTTTGTTGAATATTATATTTCATTTATGCTGAAATAATGGTCTTGGTATACAACCTATGACACTAGGGATGATTGTAATATGAATTTATCTGATCTTTGATTTCCCACACACCCAAAGGCTACTCCTGATCTAAAATTTGAGGATTCTATGTTGTGGGGGTTTTCTTCTATGCGAGAACTCAAAAAACAAATAAATCTTTAAAACTAATTCTCATACCTTAATGGAAATACAAAAGAAGATTTTGATCATGAATGGTGGAATATAGTCATCCCAAGATGGATGAGGAAACATGCTGGTATAGGACCCAGGTGAAGCATGATTATAGTGACCAAGAAAAAATACCACATATCTTCAAAATTTGAGTAGGGTCACCACGAAAAAATTTCAATTGAGTCTGGTTTGTGGAGTGAGAAGGAAAGATAATATTTTCTATTGGAATTTTCAAGACAACAAAGTAAAAAAAGCTATACCCTCCAATGACTTCTGAAATTTACCGAATCCCATGGTCACTAGGTGAATTAAGTATCAATCGATTAATATGATAGAGGAAAGGATTATTTAAGATCCCCTCATAGGAGTATTTTCTTAGGATCTTTTCAATATGAGAAATAAATTTTCAACATTTTTAGATGAGGCTATGGAGGCTAATTTAATGGCTTAGGAAGGTGTAATTCTAGTGGTGCATGATGCACTTCCCATTGATGAGGTTGAGGAAACAAGTGATAAGGCTGAGAAGACTCAGTTTGGATGATTAAAAGATCATAAATAGATATTTGAACCATATTCATTCGATGTTTTCCATAAAGTTACAAGGTATGTATATTTAGACCTAAATCTTATCCTATATTCCCAGGATGATATTTTGGAGGAAGATTTCAATATCAACATTTCAAAGTTATATGCTGATAGAATGCATGATAAATCAAGTTGATTTGATCTTAAATATGATAAAGCTAATTGGATCAACAAAAAATATTTGATATTGGAACATGGAATAGTTGGGGAGAAAATAAATTTGGAGGAATATATTAAGACCTAGGACAAAATTTCCCACCACTTTTAGGGTGACGTCAACAATGATCCAAAAACGAATGTACCCTTTATCACATGAAGCATAAATAGGGTGATTTATTTAATAAATTTGGAGATTTAAAGTAATGGCTTGGTAATTTTTATATTGTTTCAAATTTTTTTTTCTACATGATATATATTGTGGTACTTAGATTCTCTTAAAAATATTTCTATTTTTTATTGAACCTTTCATGCTGGGTTTCCCAACACCACCACCAACTATGTTAGAATAATATAAAAAATAGAATTTATAAATAAAGGGAGAGAATTTAAATATAGTTCATTAGTTCCTACCTATAATTATAATATGTCTATGTTAATGAAGTATACCATTAGATATTTTTATATAATAAAAAAACTATCAATTGATAAGAATCTCTCAATATAAAACTGATTAACCAGTTATACTCTTCCAAAAATATTTCATATACACTTAAAAATTACAATTATCTATAAAATTCTAAATATTAAAACCACCAAAATTCAACAAATTCCCATACTAAAATCAATTATACCCCATTAGGGTCCTCAATATATAACCTCTCACTCATTTCAACTGGAAATGACCTCACTGTATCTTCCTCATGGTCATTCAAATTTCAAAATAACAATATATATCCATGAAAACGTTATCAATTAACCACTAATATAATATTAAAGTCAAAAAAACCATATTCTACACTTGGTAGTTGTATTATATTTTTTATATCACTATAATATCATCAATACTAAGTTGCTACCCACTTGTAGGGAACACATGATCACCTCTACATGTACATGTTTCTATTAACCCATAGGGAAACAAAATCATATATTATTCACTATGTAGTTATCTTTTAATGGATAACTCACTATCATATCTAATTTAGAAAATATCTATCTATCCACATGGAAATAAGTGAATTTAAACATATATCAGTTGAGTTTTTCCCACCCACATAGACTCTCATTGTTTTGATTGGTTTCTATACTTAGGGAGTCTAACCCACCACAACCTATATTTGTTGGACATATATACAAACTCTCAATCTCTCAGAGTATTATATATTGTACACCCATCGTGACTCTCCCATCACCAAACTACATTTTCACCACCATAAATCACATGTCTAATATGGATAGCCCAATTTTCAACTATATCATTACTTTGATCATTATCAAATCACCACCACTGAGAATTACATGACACTACCACATAATTATTCCTAGATTTCACAATACTATCGCATAACATAAATGGGCTCATACCATAACCATATATATATATACTATACCTCCTAGTATATAACAAATATAAAGGTATTATGAATATAATAACCCCATATAAATAAACCATACACCCACTTAAAGTAAAAAATCAATAGGTCCTAGGGGGTATAATTACACCTCCTCACTAATATTCCTTACATCATGGGAATATTAATTTATCACTACCTCATTAAAATACCAACAAAAAATTCCAATTTTTAATATTTTCATATTATCCTATAGTCTATTTAACATTAAAACCTCTATCATTAGAATGGGTTTTAAGTGGTTTATACTAAATTAGAGTTTTTTTACCTTATCATCTCATAAAACCATTAACATTTACCATATACAATAAGTTTTAGAACCCTCGTAACAAATGGAATGACCCCATGCTAATGTTGCATAACCAGATATAATTTCTACCACCTAATATAACTCACTTATTGAATGGTCATGCAACTCCAAAATGTGGCATGGACCCATGCTAAGGTGGAATGGGCTTATTAATGCTTCAAAACATCATTTAAATAACCTATAGAATGGTCTTCCAACTATAGAATATGGTATAGTCCCATACATATATAGTGTGATCCTGTGTAATTCACTACTGATTTATCCACGATATATTACCATCACATCAACACATATTCTTCTAAAGTTGCATGATACCAATTAAAAATTGTTATGGCCAATGTTAATGTTCATTAAACAACAAATATCACCTCAAAATTTATTCCCAATCATTTTCCTCTATTCCAGGCTCTAAATTCACATTATGGACATTAAAAAATTATTCATAAATGTACATGAACAATATTCACCAAAAATTTACAGATTAAAAAATTCATCAAATAAATTAAACATGAATTATAATCCATATTCAATATAAATTCATTAATTTCATTATTCATTATAATCCCACTTCCATGAATATTCTGAAAAATATGTGATATGTTATAATCTACAAATAATAAGGTTTTTTTTTAATATTTTAAATTATATTTTCATATAATTATTTCTTCACATCCATATGTATATTTAAATTCCACAATTTAATATTTCCATTGAATAATTTTTCATTTTTTAATTTATCCAATTTCAATTATTCTTTATGAATATTTTATTCTACCAATTTCGTATTCCTACCCACCATTCATCATTTTCCACCATTAACCACCATTAATATATTTTTTAACTTAAATTATATTAATATAAAATTATACTTACATAAAATTTCAACATCTCAAAACAATTATAGGAAATTTATCTAATAATCACCCAATTCATAACTTGAATCATTTAAATTATTATTTATACATATTTATCTCATGAATTTCATATTCATCAATAATGATTTCAATTATTCATGGAAATATTCTTCTATAATATTATTATTAATCTTTTATACATTTCCCTAACTCATTTTCCCATACTATATTGAATTATCAACCAATTAAAAATTTCAAAATCATGGTAGATTCTTGTGGATAATTTTAGTGATGAAATATTGAGTCATGTAACTCAATCTTAAAATGAATTCTATTCATCAATCCTATGATGAAAACCATTGAATTTTTTTATATCTTAGACTACATTATTTTTTATTTAGTATAATACAAAATAGAGAAAACATGAGTTATCCCTTCATATAAACAAAATAATAGAAACTTATAGGGTCCTCTATGTTTTTTTGGAATTTTTTTTTCCAAAATATTATTCTCTAATAATTTCACCCATTATTCTCCACTATTTTTTCTCCATATATACTTGTTATATATGAATAACTAATAATTATAATATACTATTTAATCCCATTTAAAATGTTTAACATTCAATGTCAACCTTATAAATCAACTAAATCTTTTTCCGATAATATTTATTTGTCACCACCACAGTAAAAGATATCCCACATGTCATACTATTTATTTTGTTAAAATAATCCATAAAATATGGATCACTAAGATAAATAAATAAATTAAAAATATTATGTCCACAATATATCTAAAAGATAAATAAACCATATTAGATTATTAATAAATTACCAACATAAATTGAACCTCAAATATTTAATCTATTTTTGTGCATAAAAATACAATATGAGATGTAGAAAATTAATATTTTACACATATTTGTTGACATTATGATAAATTTCACAAACTCTCAAGATTAATATTCATGTGTATCTCTATTACACACCATTTTAATAAATTTATTCCCTAAAATGATTCATCTATAATCAAAAAAGAGAAAACAACCACATATTTAATTTTATTTTATATTATTAATTTCAAGAAAATAACACATTAAAATACAAAAAGGGAAAAATAAAATATAGTGGAGACAACAGTTTTGATTTCCCCTTCTAAGTGTTTTTTCTACACCACATTCCCCAAATTAACTCAAATTAAAATAATAACTCTCCCATATATAACCTTCTATTTGTAATTATTAATTTCCACTTGATACTTAGAAAAATTTATATCATCCCTTGGTATCAACATCTCTAAAATCAATCAAATTTGAAGGATCATTATAAGAATCTCAAATATGAGACATATAGAATATGTCATTAAGATTTTTAAACAGTAGAGGTAGTGTAAACCAATAATTTACATCATCATCTTTCTCTCATAATCTATTCCTCAAGTATACATCAAATATTTATCTACACTGATTAGTCCCTATATTAAATCGTACACACTAGATTATATCGTACAGTATGTCCAAAAAAAATAACGATGCATTTAAAAAATAAAACCAACACAATAGTGTATGTATATGATCTACATTTGATAAATTATCACCCCATGATTGTCAAAAATTCAGATAAACACCCTTAAAATATCCTCCAATGTTCCAATATTTCACGTATAAAAACCATTGATTGGTGGATGAATTGTTAATCTATGAAAAAACATGGTATTATATGCACATTATAGTCTCTTTTAATTTTTAAAGGTAAATAGGGAATCTCCTGAAAAAAATATTTTCCTTGGGACCCAATTAATACTTAGAAAATTTGTCACATATTACTTGATGAAACTATTCACAAAGTCTGATTAATTAATAGATAATAAATATGATCAAAATATTAATTAATCCTTAAAAACTCAAATAGAATCAGACCCCTAAACTATAAAAGAAATAACCATTATGAATTCTATAGAAATATAATACAACTCAGAATAGGGAATATACTAAGGATAAAACAACAAAACTGTAATCAATAATCTCATCAATCTCATATTCTCTAGTCATCATTTAAATTATTTCAACCAATAATATTATTTTATATAAATATTCACATTTTTAAATTATCATATAAAAATTATCATATTTTTTGGAACTTATAATACAATATTTAATAATAAAATCATATTATATTTGGAAATAAAATTGAATATATGAACATTTTATTTAGTTACCTCATTACTATGTCATTTCTTCCTCGATCCTCAAAATATCACCATCTATTATTTTTTATATCTTTCTCTACATTCATCTTTAGTTTATTCCTTACCACTCATTAAATTCTATAACCCTTTCCCATTCAATCACCAATTTTAATATCTATAACATTTTATGTCATCCACAAAGAATATCAATCTCATATTTCCACTAATATGACGACATAAATATCTCCAATCAAAAATACCCAACATTCTAGTTTATTTATTTTATAAAAACAATCCCAAAAACACTAATTATTTAAATAAATAAATAAATAAATAAATAATTTTCCATACCACATGATATATATGTGATATATGAACCATATAAAAAGGTTAAAAAATTGTCGAACAAGGGTAAAAATCACATCCAAAATCCAAATACCTACTTAAAATTTAATTCCATGAACTGAAAAATTCCCATTTTATTATTCATATATGGCATGTTATATAATTTCAAAAAAATACAAAAATAAAATTTCTTAGTTTTTTGTAATATTTTGGATATTATCATAGGTTTTATATTTAATTTTATAAAGTATTTAATGTGAATTAAACTAATAAATATGGGGAGAAATATTGAGCTAAAACACATAGTAACAAACATATAGATAGATTGAAATAAATTTCTGATAATAGGCTAGAGAGAATTTGTAGAAGTATGGGGATGTTATGTCACTAGGTAAAAAAGATAAAAATTTATTATAGAATTTTATGTATTTTATAAAGTGTGCAAATAGTTTTAAGTATGATCAAATATGTCTCGGGAATTTTATGTTACATAGTAAGATTGTTTTTCAAGGTACATATTTGAAACTTTGTTTTTTATGACTAAGTAAGTGAGATATTTATTCTTAAAAGGATATATATGTTTATAAATTAAACATAAAACAATTATATGAGAGATAAATTAACTTTAAATTGGTTTTTATAGTTCCAAGACATAAATATATGATATTAAAAGTGATACTTCAATTTTCATATGGTTCTGTAATTTCTAATGATGCAAATGTGATTCCACATAATATTTAGTTGAAATTTTCAAAACCCTTTTATGTAATACCGATAACCGCATTGAAATTTAATAGTGTAATTTATGTGTGTTAAATATGGAATAATGATAATTATATTTATTATTTATTGAAATATTTTTTTAATATTTAATTGAGAAAATAAATAGAGATTCAATGAAATATTGTAATAAGATATTTTTTGGGTTTATGAAGAAGATTTATTTAAAAACAAGACACTAATATCAATGAGATATATATACAGTATTTCAGATTTTGAATCCATATTATTTTTTAGAACTTGTTTCTAAATTTTCAAAAATATTTAATCAACAATATATGTAATATTTCAGGAAGAAGGAAGAAGAATCAGAAAAGGAGAGACACCCATTACATCAATAGGCTTATAAAAACAAATATTATTTATGGGTTTTAAAAATAATATTTGTGGAAATACATATTATCATTTCTATAAATAAATAATTATTATAATCCATATTTTTTTGAATGAAGGAATGATTATTGTTGATATTTAATAAAAAATAGATTTAATTGAATCTTGAGATGTTGATCATATCAGTTTTGTGAATAAATATGTCTATAGGAAAAAATTAACCCATTTATTTGAGTTATTTTATTTTAATTTATAAATAATGATAAAATAAATAAGATTTAATTGATGGACTATATTAAATGTTATAGTGTAGAATATTTTGTTTCTTATTTTATAATATGAAGTAAACATTCATTATTATAATCTATTGAACACCATTATTAATGTTGTGATCCTAGAAAGAGGAACAATTAATAACTCTAAGTTAGTATTGAGAAATTACAAAAACCATTTTACCTAAAGCAATCCTTTATATAGAGTGACCATTTAAAAAATGTTTATTGACAAAAATGTGTTGTGAAATTTTGTTCTCTAATAAATTTTCTATCATATACTCCATGTATATATTCCATTTGGTATAAAAATAAAAAACAATTGTTTCCAAGTAATTTATGTTATTTATTTTCTTATTCTGGGATTTACATAATAATAATTTTCGGGTTAAATAGATACTCCCACTATCTTGGGCACTAAAACCTTATAATTAAATACTAAAAAGGGAAAGTTTTAACCCAATAACACCTTCATTAATACCCTTACCCATCTCAACAAATTTGAGGGACCATGCGACCAAAACTATCATCTCACTGATGATAAAGATGAGGTTATTTCAAAGATGAAATTTGCATGCTGTTTTAGAAATTTTTTATTATTTTATCATATTTATATTTATGAATTAATGACTGAAAATTATAACAATTATGCACTAGGTATTCCAACCTTACCTTGATTTAATTTTCATGGTTTTGATAACTTTCATTTTGATTTAATAAAATGTAGTGTATCATTGAAATCAGAATATGAGAATGAATTTTAATTTTCATTGTAATTATCTATTTTGTGGAATTTTTTCAAAGCTATGGAATATGCACTAAAAATGTTGTGATATGAAAATTGGTGAGTTTTTAGGTAGTGTTATGAGCTGTATAAATGATAATTAATTAATGTATTCATTGTTCGTGTTAAACTATTGAGAAGAGATATCATTTGATAATATATATTTAAATCATTCATATATTTTTATCACATTCTATATACTTTTAATGTGTTATATTATGATTCATTTATGAGGACATTATCATCGAATAGTTTAAAAATCACTAAATTAATTTAGGAAAGAAGAATAAGTATTAAAATACATATAAGAGATAAGGGTTAGCCAAAATTTATAAATTTTGGCTGTTTATAAAAAAATATGGAATAAATATATATGTATGAATTCCTTACCTTATTTAGTATGATGTGATATTGAAACAATTATGTTGAATCTCACTAAATTATTCTTATATTATTACCCAATGTATGATTTTAATATATCATTGAAGTTGGTAGAGGTATTGTAAAATAGTGTTTAATTAATCAATACATTGAGAGAACCTTTATAAGAATTTTATTACTTCATATGGATCATACTATATCACATTACTATATAAGAGAGTAATTAAAAGTGAGGGTAAACTGTTTATTTTTTTCATTAATGTTTTCATAATTGTAAATCGATTGATATTAGTTTATTGGGATTTGTACATAATATTTGGGAATTATGATTTATTTCAGAACCTATAATTTGTATTAGAGAAATCATAGAGAATATACAGTGTGAAAAAATATGTAAGATATTTGAATAAATCAATAATTTAATGAAATAAAGAATAATGTATAAAATTTATTATTAACATCAATATGGGAATATAAACTAAAATGGAATATATTTTTTGTGAATTATTTTTCTCTACAATTAAGATAATATTTTGGAACAATGAATCCAAGGAAAAGTGTCATAATAATTATTAATTTTCATAGTAATGTAAAAATCATATACCTTTTTTTATTCCCATATAGTAAGGGGATTTTTTTATGAAATGACACTATACATTGAATAATGTTGTTAAAGGAGTTTTATAAGTGATGTAAAATTGTGAATTTTTTTCATTTATTATATAAGAATTCTGTAACATGAAAATTTGAAATGGCGACAAATTTTTTATCTCATACTATATTGAAAAAATATTTTTTACTGGCCTTTGGCTATGTATGAATAATAGACCTGTTCTGAATCTATGTGACTTTCCACCATTTCAAAAGTTATTTTGATAGAAATTATTATTGTTTAAATTTTTAATAAACCATGATAAATAAATTTTTTTCACATTTCATTAATAAATATATAATTTATTGTAATTTATATAAATTTTTTATATTATGAATTTGATATGATATAAATTAACATGTTTAAAGATATTCTTTTAGTTTTTATACCATTAATATATTGAGTGACATGATTCCTAGAATATATAATTTATTTTAATTAAATATGTCTTGGATTAAATATTTTCTAAAAACATAATTATAATGTTTGCACATGATATTACAAATTTGGAAAAGGGTTGTATTATAATTAATGTCTCACTTGAGTATTTACATTTCGATATTGAGACATTAGGTTGGATATCTCAATTAGAAGGGTTCATAATAACTATTCTAAATGGATTAAGGATATCTAATTATCATACCATACCATATTTGTAAAATATTATGTTTTTATAATATTTAATATTTACATGAGATTGTTTTATATATCATACACGTGAGAGAAATTTATATGCACATAAATACAATTGGATTTTATTTTCAGGAATGTAACACAAATAATTAACATTATAATATGATATCCAGTAATATGATTAAAATATATTAATTATGATAAATGAATTGTATATAAAAATAAATCATTATAATCACGATTATATATAATAAAAATAATCTTCATACACAAGAACGCTTGAAGAAAATGACCTGAGGAATCAACCCCAAGACTAGTGCCCCACACCAGAACCCTCTGCCACTGCAGCATCTGAAGGGGGTCATTAGAGTCATGAATACCTATAATGATTTCCGGGCCAAAAATTATATGGATGAGATTCATATGGAAATTAATACACTTTGAAAACCATCAAAATACTAAGTGTTAGATTCCTTTAAATTTGAACACATGCGCAGAACTTGATCATACAAATGAGTAGGTCATGCTAAAGCTAGGTTCCAAGGGATTTCCTTGTACAAGGTATGGTGTGTATGGATAAACAAACTAATATTGGTTATTGTATTCAATTATAATAATTGATTTTTACGTAGATGGGATACATTAACAACATTATAATGCTAGAGTAATAAATTTTAGATAATTCATATGGTGAATTAAGAAATATAGTTTCCACCTAATTATCAATGATTAATATGTTTTTTGATTAAAATTAATGTTCAAATAAATAGATAAATAATGAGGAAAATTATAAAATGTCTTAATATTTGTTTAAAGGTGGATATTTTTCATTTAATAGACAAGATTAATGGGATCATCATTTTGGTGGGAGAATGCTCAATAAAATTACTTATTGAGTTAATATAAAACATGATAATCACTAAATCAATGTTACATATTATTTATAATGAAATAAATCATGGAAATAATTATAATATATTTTATAGATTTTATATTTAACTGAACATGTTTTTATCTAAATTTTAGATGTTTTCTCAGGGAAGACCCTTCTAAGGAAAAAATGGGAATGTTATGGAAATAAATTTCTATAATTCTATCACATGGGTAATAGATATATGGTGTATATATAGAAATTTATATATTAGGAATATATTTGATAATAATAGATAATTAATGAAATTATGATTAGATTTATCTGTTGAAATTATTTAAATAGTTTATAAATTTTATGTTGGAATATTTATTATATATCCTCATAGTAGATTGATTCTAAAATTACAGAAAAATATTTTCTGAAATTAATATATTTTAATATATATTATTTTATAAATAACTAACTTTAATTCATTATTTTGAATAAGAGATTATATATATATATATCAATGAAATGTTTATTGACATAATTAATATTTTGAATAGTTTTCTCATTCAAGATATAGATAACCTAATGAATAATATTTTGGATAAGTGTGTAAAATTAGTTGATTCAAAAATATAATTTATTTGGTATTGTCATCTTAGGAATTGAAATGGGAAACACATTAAAAGAATACATATATATGTATTTTTAGAATTATATGGTCACAAATCATTTGAAAAATGAGAATTATATTTATTAAAAAGACTGAAATTAAAAATTTTTACTAAAAAATAAAAAATGGATAACAGAATAGTGGAACTAATACACAATGATGTATATAGAATAATTATAACACACACATGGGGTGGGTTAGGTACTCTGCAACTTTAACTATTGAGTATAGTTTGTTTGATTATTTGTATCTTATGGGATACTTGTTTTGAACATCATAAAAATAAAGAAGATACAAAAACCAAAATTGAAAAATTATAAATATACAATGATAAAACTGGTATGGTAAACGATTATCCTTGAAATTTACTATACAATTGAGATTTTTATAGAATTTACTCAAAACATACTCCTCTTAAAAGATAAAAAGGGTTTGGTTTATCTGTGAGGAGGAATCATACATTTTTAGAAACAGTTTATATAAGGATGGGACAATCTTATCTTCTTATATCATTATAGAGATATTGTCTAAAAATAGTAAAATTTAAAATTAAATATATTTCATCTTTCATAATTATAAAAAATATATGTGAGATATGGATAAATATAAATATCATTGTATCTATTATAAAAATTTATGGTTTGGTAAGAATTTATATGATGTTTTTTAGATAAAAAAATACCAATAACTAAGCATATAATAAGTCATTACATTAAAAGTGAGGTACGAACAAATTTTTTTATGTTATGAGATATCATAAAAACAATAAAGTAGTGACTTTGTTATCTATTTTACAGTACTGATATTGGATATCATTTGATTTTGAATATTTAATTGTTTTAAATAAACCAATCACATTTTTGTTTGTTCAAATAAATAATGTGGTGATGAATTTATGGGGATGTTGTAAATGAAGAGTACAATGATAACTTACATGAATGGTTAAAATGTTGTAAAAAATAAAATCTATGTTAAAGTTGAAAATCATCTACAATTTATAAATATTTTGTGTTTGTTTATTACATATATAAACAAGAAATAAATATTATTTCATCTTCTCATTAATTATGAGTCGATCCAAACAAGATCATATCAAACATCTACCTTTGTTAACTCTCTACTTAACTGAGTGATGGTCTAACAATTTAGTTTCTTTGAAAGATAACCTAATAATGAATTTGGTGATTCAATAAGCCATTTGATATTTTATAAGGTATGATTAGATTAAATACTACATAGGTATCTCGATCAACATCAATATTATGAAAGAGAAGAATGTAAAATAAGGTATACCATGTTTATTATTGTATATTTACATTTACATAATTTAACTTCGATAGATTCATATTTTTTTGCCCTCTACACATTATTTTTGTATTAACATTTCCTTAATAAACCATAAAAATTATCTTTTTATGGAAACCTAAGAATTAAAAATTAGGTTATGTTATCTCAACACATGGGGTTATAGTAGGATAAATAACCATCATGGAAGTCATGACATTAATGACACTTATAACAATTTTAATATTTGATGTTTCTTAGAATTTTCATTTTATTATAGAATATTTGTACTTAAATGTTATCGTATTATAAATCCTTATCAATTTCTATCATAGAATTCCATACTTTTTTAGTCTAGGGAAAGTCAGGTAGCTTTTTAAAGCCTAAATAGAATGTTGAAAAGTGTATTATTTCATTGAATTCGGGTTAAATTTATTCCATTGAGGTATATTATAATGACGATAATCATGGATTGATATGATTGAAATATTTTTCACTATATTTGAGTTTAAACACATGAGTTATCATCTGATTAAATATGATAATAATAATTTGAAAATTTTTATCATTGATTTTTCATCGATGTTTTGTAATAATTTTTTTAAATAATTTTATTATCTTACAAAATCATAAAATATTATTATATAGGTTCTAACACAGTTTCCTAAACCTTTGATAAAGAATATGGATGCAGCTTCTGTAAGATTATATATTTGGAATACGTATACTAAATGGAATTATAATGCGGGTTTTTATTTCATAATCTATAAATAATATGTAAATATAGATTTAGATATGTCTTAGGAGTGTAAGGTAATGGAATAATTAGGAAATATAAAATTGATTTGAAATTATATAATGATAGATCTTCTCTATTTTAAGTGAAAATTTATTCTTTCTTAATATGCAAAATGGTTAAATCTTAGTTGGGAGATCATTATAATTGACTATAGAGAGATTATTTCATTTATTAAAATTCATTAAATTGAAAATTTTAAGTAAAAAAATATATTATAAGGAAAATATTACGTTCTCTATAGTTTCTAATAAAATATTTTTTGTTTGTACCATATCTTAGCCGTGGTGGTAAATCTAGGTATATCGAATATTTTACATGATCATAAGAGATAATTTTGGTGGATAAATATGGAGAGATCCTTAGATGAATTTATAGAATCATACATGAAATTTCAACAAGGAATGTATTCTAGTTGGTTATGAACTCTATTCTTACAACCAATGAGAATTTGTCTCTGAAAATGAGAGAATAGAAATAATTATTACATAAAAATATTTCCTCATTAACTATAAAGATCTGAAACAATGTAAGTTATTGTGTATAGATTAGATAAGTTAAATTACTTTTTTATAATAATAAATAAGAGTTTGGTTAAAATTATATAATTATTTTATGTGAAAAAAGTGTCAAATATGTATAATATTTCATATATTTTCATAATTTATGGAGATAATAAATTCACTCCATGTAAATAGAGTGTATTAAAATATGATTTTAAAACCACATTTTCTTAGAAATAATTTTTATCCAACTATATATGGAAAGATATAGAGAATAATCTAAACAATGGAAAATATTTTGAGCCCCAGTCTATTGGATTTTGTTCATTTTTGGGCAGACCATTTACCTTTTATTGAGTTATTATATTATAATAGTGACTATTAAATTATCAAAATTGAACCACAAGATGAGTTTAATTGTTAATATTATCATTCACTCTCATATTGGGTTGACATTGGGGATTTATCAATTTTTTTATATAGATAGTTCTTGATATGATGGTGCATGTGCAAAAGTTTGATAATTTAGAATGTGTTCACCATGTTTTATTAGAATATTTTAAGTGTTTAAGAATATGAGAAAAGATACTTTTTATTAGAACATACATTATAATAAAAATAAAATAATAATATATCCCATTAATCTCATCTTTATAAGTATATTAATGTTCTATATCATATTATTGAACGATAATGGATTTAAATGGAGGTGGATATTACAAATATAAATTGAGGTAGATTATAATTTAGTTAGAATTGTTTGGAAATTCTGGATTTTATTCACAATGTTATTCTAAGATGATTTCTTCAATTACAATAATTTTTTATGAATATATATTATATTATAAAAAGGTAACTTAGATAAAGGATGTAATATTATGGATTAATACCATGAATTATTTTTAGTGATTCTTTTTTTGTTGACATGGTGGTATTATTGTTATCTCTATGATATGAAATTATTTTTAATTGTATTGTAATTGCTTAATTCTTCAATTGTGATTAATTGGTTTATGTATTTAAACAACAGATTATTTTAAATTTGGAGAAGTTATATAGAATTTTGTTTTATTTTAATGTAGTCTATGATATTATTTTGAATATTTAATCATTTAGTTATGAAAATGGTGAGAAGGTAATGTTGACCTAAAAAATGTTATAGGTAAAATTATGTGTATGTAATTGGTTTCAATATTTTTGGTTTAACCTATAGTTTTAGTGTCATCACCCCTCCTTACATACCCCGTTAGGTATATAATGTAATATATAGGGTTAACTTTGAAGGACATCACTAATAATCTATGGGTTTGTGACTATCTTTGAGGGTATAAAACACAAAAAGGGACGCATTGCACTCAATAATAAATATTAAGACAAGGGAATAGAGAATATCCACTAATAAAAACTATAGAATTTAAATTCCAAAAATAAATTAAAACAAATAGAATGTTAATTATATATAAAATACTTTACATCAAGGGGATCTCTAAAAAACAAGTCACATTCTAGCTCAGTACAAGATTCCAAAATAATAACTCCAATCATTATCAGATTATCTTGTAGACACATATATGAATATAGAGTGGTGAGAAGTTGGGAGAAATATGTAGGAACATGCTTCTAAGAAAAATCAACATCTTTTTATAATAAATCTTCAAGATCATTCACCACTGAATCTATTTATAAAATCATCCTTAGAAAAATAAAATCTTTTATATAACATCAAAAAAATAAAATTTTGAATCCACCACACCTTACACATATACAAAGTCATCAATGGATCCCCCACATCATGGGAATCAATCCAATAACATATTTATTAAAAAAAATAGTTTTACATTAACAAAAAACTTCCTTTTCTTAGAAAATAAATATCTACATTGGTCATATAATCTATTTCAAGGTCTTCTCCATCAAAAACTTGTGGAGATCCAGTAAGGGCTCCCCTCACCAACCGATAAGAGATGTAAAGAGATAGAACCAGAAATAAAACATGAATTTCAATATATTCCCCAATTAATCAAGAATAACATTCCACACACTACATTATATAACACATTGCACTATTTTTGATCTATATCCATCATTCTACCATCACTTACCACATTTCCATATAGACATAACTATATCAACCCATATCAAGAACTATATTTTAATATATCATCATCATCACATATTCACTTCCTAACCATAATTTGGTAAGTTAATTTAAATATAGAGGTCATCCACCTCTTATCCAACTCTTTTTAAGTACATACCCACCTTTTCACCATCACCTCCGGATATCATGACCAACTATATATCAAAATCAAGCATCACTCGCAATAGTGCCACTATCACAATTACGCATCCATCACATTAGGGTATCATTAATATTTTAAGTATTAACATTATTCCATACCATCCATTTACCAATTCCTAACCTAATTAGATTTTTTTTTAATTCATTTTGATCATAATATTAAGAAATCATTTCATCCCTTGATTCATTTCAATTCCTTCCTTAAATTTTAATATATACCAGCCTCCCACACTATTTATATATAACAAATATTTATTTTCACACCTATTATAATCCCATTTATAGATAAATAACCCCTAACATTCCATTTATACATCATTGGTTTTATAATTCTTCTAAATTCATACTTAGTTTATTAAAAATTTATCATAGGCCATGCTCTTTCATATTTTACATTTACTATGCAAGTTGTGTTCTATCCATTTCTAAACTACAAATAATTTATAAACAAGTTATTAAAATCCCATCCCTTTAATTCCATATTATCTTCATATATAATTAATAATTTTTATATAAAAAAATCTCTCTATTAATTATCTTACCAAAAACATTAACATTTTTTTATCATCCATTCATTACATAAAATCATATTAATTATATTTATTTGAACATAATCAATTATAAATTTATATACTCATTTTAATCACCACTATTTAACATAATTCCATACACCAATTTAATACTAATTCAAGGGGGGGTGTATTTAATGAAAATATATTGAAAAACCTTACCATATTTACCATCTAAACACTAACATGTTTACACATAAAACAATAAGTCTATTCACAATAATTAACAGTTATAAAAATAATAGATTTTTAGTTTTTAAATTTCAGTAACCCCCTTCCCACATCTAGGTTTAGTAATTAGTGTAAATAGTCTTAGTTAACAACTTTAACAAAATGTAATCATAGGAGTAACCATAAAATATTAGGGATAACTACATAGAAATAAATTTGAAATCAAAACCCCTTTCATTACTTCCTTTAAGTGATTTTCCAACAAATGGGGTTTCAATTTTTTTTATAACTATAATTCCTGACATAATTTTTAAGGAAAAAAATTGAACTGTATTAGAATAATAATTCCCATAAATCACCCCTTTTAATTCCCAAGTTCTTCTTCTAGGTTTTAATTTCTTTATTAATTTAATTCTTTATTAATATGTGTTTCATATATAATCCACTATATACCAAAAAATTAGAAAATATATTATGAAAAATAATTCTATATATAGGGGGATCATTATTTCATGCATTAAATGAATCACAAATAGTCAAATCCAGTATATTATTCTAGCAAAAACATGATAGGTCAAGAATCCACAATCATAATAATTGAGGGAAATTATGTGATAAGAGAACCAGACCTGAGCACCAATAAAACCAAAATAATCATTAGAAATCATGAATACTTACTTTAATTATCATGACATCAAATAGGGCCCATAGAAAACATTCACTAACATTGATCCCATCATCTATAGGGAATTAATAAGAAGGACCAATGGAGGGGAATGCGAAGCACACCTTAAATTATGAAAGGACTTAATTAGTTCAAATCAATTGCTTCAAAATACCTAAATGGATGGATTAATGATCTTAAGAAATACTATAGAATAAAAAAATCCTCAATTCAGTGATAGAATTTCAGTACAAGGAGAACAGTGAACCCTAATTTATAGGCAAAACTGAATATACATTTATCAGTAAGTATAGGTTTTTAAAATAGACATAATTTCATTGGTAAATAACGGATTATAATTTTGGAATTCAAAACTATCAATCCCACTTATCTTTATTTGTTTTAATTATTTCATATTTTCTAGACCACCACCATGTTCACCTATATAGTGTAAATGAATTCTCCATGTCTCTTTGGCCCATCATAATACCATCTTGACATGAGTTGTAGTGTGGTGAAGTTGTGATCACTATTCATCACTCTAACTAAATATCGATTCCTTAACTAAATCTAGGACACCATGGTCACTACCTCATAATTACATCCTATTTTTCTCTTAATATAATACACACAAGACACCTCCAATGACCGTACCTCCGAAAATGGACACCGTTATGGCATGGTCGGATCCATTGATATCCATCTCAGACCACGAGAGACCACCCCAACACTATGATGTAATTATTCCTCCACGTTTTATATAACAATGACCCCTATGAAAAATTCCTTCCACCAAAATTATTCTAGAGCCCTTTGTATTCTATAAAAATATATAACCATGCTCTAATGCCAAACCTTCCAGAAATATTTGACCACTCCAACCACCAATGAGTGGTGGACCTAAGAATCTCCTAAAATTACCCTTATGAAAGCTAGAAAAATATGAGAGACCTTTAAAAAAATAAATGATCATGTATACATCAAACTTGGTTTAACATTACATAATCTCCATACTTAGGTGAATTTAAGGACCCTTATGGAAGCATGTAATATCACAATGACAATTATATATATCTATTTTTACCCATAAATTATATATAAATACCAATACTTGAGCTAGGTTACCCCTTAAAAGATAAATGTATAGACCATACACATAGTAGGGTTATTTTTCATATCTCTAAAAGAATGAAAAAATGGACCATATGTGAAATCACATAACCCTTACAGAAAATAAACAAACACTACAAAACTAGAAAGGCTTAGAATAAAATTAAAATATTAGCTTTTTTCAAATCATCCAAATTATTTTAAAAAATTATAAATTTAATTTTAAAATAGTTTATTACATTTATAATTTTGAGAATAATTCTTTATTTTTTTAAGTGACATTTAAAACATAAAAATAAAATTTATAAATTAAAAACCCTTTTAAACAAAAATTTAGTGAAAAATCCTCCCTAAAACTAAAAAATATCAAGGAAACATACCCCAAATTTCCAACACCATATAACCAATAAAAAAATGGATCTAAAGAAAATCAAGGGTTTTATATTAGACAATTGTTAAAAAATTACAATCCTTGGTAATTAAATCCAAACCAATAGAAAAAAATTGATTCCCATATAAATAAAGAATAAAAAATCACCATAAAAAAAATATTATATCCAATGACTCACATCATGAGAAATCTAATATTAATGATGTTGGAAATCAAAAAAAATAATTACTATGGAAATATTCCACTCAATATATATGGAAATACCACTAACACCTCTATAAGAACTAGAAAAAAAACTCTTCCAACAATAACAATACCCATAGAGACCTTACGACCACCAAAGATACCCCTCAACCAAGGACCCCACTACTACTAAAACCCAACAAGAAACCAATCACACCATATTATATTAGACTCCAAATTGACACCCAATTTGACCTCACCATTTAAAAAAATACTCAAAACTTTAAAAAAAACACCATTTCAATTAGAATCTTTTAGAAGAAAATAGTTTTCATGATTTTTCAATAAAATAAAATTTATCAATTATAAATTATATTACAAATGGAAATAATTTTTTTTCAAAATAATCATTGATGATTTAGTTAAATTAATTAATTCAACTATAGCATTACCAGTACTAAATCTATATGGAAGGATAATAATTAAATAGATTTAATGGTAGTCATACATAATGTTCCCCATTACATTACATCTGATATAGTTCATGTCACCAGGAACAAAGAATCTAGAGCTACTCATCCTCAGATAGAAAAGCTACACTAAAGCCATAAATGATTGTTTCATCCACATATTTTATGAAATACGAGCCCCACAACCTAGATTACTCACACCAACCATCCCAAATGATCAGGAGGGGCCTTCACTAGAATCCACCTTCGTAGGTAAATATCCATCCATATTCTCTACTCGATCAATCATAGCTTCTTAAGAAATAAAATAAAGAGGAATGTTATATCTTTGAATCTATGAACTCAAAGAATACTTAACAAGATATGATCACTCTTTCTCATTAGGTAAAAAATGTGGAAACCCACTAATAAAATCCAATATGTGATCCCCAATATAGGGACTCTATCAACCCCTATAAAATATCTTGAAGTGATTTCATATGATCCAACATATGTAATTGGAAGAAGAAATCCTTACTAAATAATTTATTAAATTACAGTCATCATATTTATTCTATTCCACCTCACTTAATCTTCTTGCAAATTCAAGATGAATTTTTAGACACGATAGTTTCCAAAAAAAGTTAGAACTAATATGGAGTCTTATTAAATGTAATGAAAACTTCCAATTATTCCAATCAAACCCTCTACATCAAGGTTAGAGACTCTACTAAATAAATCCCATACATCCAAACAATGATATTTTAACAAGGACCTATTCTAAAATTTATCCCTCTCTTTCTCACACTCGACATCATGATGCTTTTTTATAACATGGATTTAGATAATGAAACAAGGTTATAATTATCCATAAAATAACATAAATCATTATAGATAACTATAATATTTTCAATTATATATAAAAATACTTTCACGCTATCATTTCTAAAAAACATACCCAATGAATACTTTATACTTCCACATCATAACCCTAATCAATTACAACCCCATATTTCCTCTACCACAACACCAACATCTTATCATTCCAACCCATTCAACAAATTTCATTGCATAACACCTACCATTATTAGAACTATCAAAAATATATATAAAACCTTACCCCTTACACAATAAATTTTATCACCATTTCATCCTATATTAATATAATATTATGAACTACCCAATGAACCACAAAATAATTAAAAATAAAAAAAAATATCTCAACCATTTTTTGAAGAAAAAATCACAACTCTCTATACCTACCAAGGAATACAAATAATATCCTAGATTCCCAGGTCTTCCCAACACCAAAACCAACCACACAAATCACATAAAAAACAAAAAATACCATAAAAATAACAAATTTTAATTAGTTCTCATCATTATTGTATTAGACTTTATTGTGGCCATAAAAACATCATCACAAAATTATATGTTGTTTAGAGAACCCTTATATTATTAGCTAAATTGGTTTAAACTTTTCATTGAGGAGCTTTATTAATATAATTACAAAAAAAATAATAACAATAAAATTAAACTTCATATAATCCCATCACACAAAATTTAATTTAGAAAAAATCATAGTATTTTGGTGAAAAATGCTTATTTAAAAAATAGTTTGTTTTACCCAATCATTAACATGATAATTTTTCGATCAAGGAAAACTTATTATATATACCCATAACAACATCTCAAAAAAATAAATTATCTTGAAATGTTTTGAAAATGACACAACATGTTTTCCATTTACAATATAAGAATGTCATAATACTTTAAATGATTGTGAAAAAACCATCACATATTTTGTTATAAGGATCTATGTTTGATAATATTAAGAAATAGAACTTTAAACATTTCAAAAAAAAAAGTGACATGATTTCATATTTTAAAATAACCCTTTACATTTTTTCAAACTTTATCATGATTTTAATAAATAAATATGGAATTTCATTAATCATTTGAATACCAATGAATTATGATTTATTATTATTGTAAATAAAATTTATTTATGTATGGCATTCTCAACACACAAAAATTTTATGTGAATACATGTTGAGGTTCATACTATATTAACCCAAACGTAGTTCAATATTATTCCTAATTTAGGTAATTAAAAATTAAAAATTCCACACCTAAATAACTCATTTATATTATTATAAAATTCAAGGAAATAGGATTTTATTTATCACACATAAATAATTTATCATCACAAAAATTTATCCCTTATTGAATAGAAAATAAGGGTTTAATTTATGTATAAGCCCTCATGTTTATTAATGGGTCAACAATAATAAGTATTTACATGTTAAAATTATTACAAAATAGATAATCGTTATCCTTATAATAAATTCCAAAAACATTCATACTACCCATCATTATTGGAAAGTGACACATGGTATGAAAACTTGTAAAGAATTGAAAAATCTTCTAGAATGGATCAAAAAAAATTCTTTCAGCCCGTAAACATGTAATATTTTATGTGAATAATGGTTTAAAAATTCATTAAAAATCAATAAATAGATATAACATGAACTTTAAAATCATGATTTTATAACCAATCTAAACATGAATGAAAAAAATTGAAATGTTATGCATTTTAGTGTAATGGTGATTTGATATTTGCGTAAGGGTAGCATGTATCTCAAATGATCATCCAAAGACAATTTTATAAGTGTTTTACTAAGAATTAAACATTGCATACAACATTTATAAATTAACCAGGGCCTTTTAAAACCAAAAACTAATGTTTATTTCACCATACATAGGTGGAGATTAATAAGGGATAATGAGTGGGATTTACAATTATACAACAAATCAAGAGACGATACAATCACCATAAATAAATACATTTTTAATCCAAAAATTAATGGATGAATAACCCTATAAGAAACTATGGAATGATCCATGTTTATAGAGAACAAAAAAAAATTATAACATGGGGAAATTGAATTTGCCTTCACTACAATATAGAGTAATTATAAATTACCATAATATCCTTAGTCAAATGACATCTAAAAATTTCACATTTGAAAGGGTTCATCCCCCCACATTTATGTGGTAATTTTTTTAATTAAAATAGGATATACCAAACCCATGAGAACCTCTAAAACATGGAGGAAATCCCATTACTATTTAGTCCCTCAAGAGAACCACCATAGTATGAGATATAACAATTTGAACCAATCATAATCATTTTGAAAACCACATGTACAAATTGAACCATTCACTCCCAATGCACCACAATATACCCCATTCTCTTAAATGATCCCTCTATCTTATTGAGAGACTCACAAGAATCCACAATACCAAAAATATACGCCGTTATAGAATGTAGGCCTCCATGTAGCACCACCGATGGAAAAAAGATGAATAAAAACACTAAAATGATATAATCCTCCCCATTTTATACAAGAAGGGACCTTTATGAAAAATACATTAACCCATGGTTGTTCCAGAGCTAGTGGTATTTCAAATTTAAAAATGGCCCTGCTCAATGTCCAAACCTCCAAAACAACCACCACCATACCTACCAAAACAACTTGGAAGAACTCATAATTTTTAGAAGCAATCCATATACATTAAAGTTGAATCCCAATAACCTTTAAATGAATCGCATGTCACCCTTAACTAATGTTTGGTTTACCATTATTATATCTGTATTATTATTTGAAATACATGAAACTTACATGTTCTGGAAATCTCACAAGGACCCTTACATAAAACAAATATTATCAGCACAAGAGATATGAATACCCATATGTTTTTGAAGATTCCATTACGAGAGAAATAGATGAACAATTTTTATAAGATAATTTTTCTACATAAATGTGTAAAAATGAAAAAATACTAAGTCGTACAATAAATCACCTAAACCTTATGAAAAATTCCCATACATTTAAAAAATAGAATTAATTCAATAAAAATAAAAATAATGATTCTATATAGAATATCATGTTTATTTCTAGAGGAACAATTCTTTCATTGAAAATAGGATAATTAACTAAAATTTTCATAATAACTTCATAATTTCTATAATAAGAAAAAAAATATAAAATCACATTTACAAATTGAAAAAAATTAAAATAACATTTTAAAAAAAATATAAATATTGTAAATCACTAGGAAACATACCTAGACACTCCAGTGAAATAGAATGAATATAAACAGGGGCTAAAGAAAAATATGAACCTTTATAGTGAGTTTGGTTATAATATCAATGGGGTGAATTTTATGATAATTAATTGTGTAATTTTTTTACTTATTAAAATTATGTTTAGTGATAAATATTTATTTTCATTGTTATTTTATTTATTAGTAAAGGTTTATAGTATGGGAGAGGGATCCTTTTATGGTCCATAATTATTACAATGAGTTATTTATTGTCTAGTCATGTGATAAATTATAAGCGTTTATATTTGGGATAAAATGTTCAATGAGGGGAGATTCAAGGGGGAGTTACATGTTTTAAGTAGGGGATACATTATAGGATTTATTTTTTGGCGGATATTTTTAATCTATAATTAGTGTGTAGACTAATTCACTTTTATACAACTTAAATCATTCTTAATTTTTAAATCCATTAGTGGATTTTATATATTTTCGTGTATATGATGACTAGAAAAATGAATAACAGTTGAAGGAAGTTATTAAAAATATTTTAATTAAGGTTTAAAAATATATATCTTCCTATATTTAATGTCTATCAACAAAAAATAATATTTGTTATTTATAAATTGATCTATAGAGAATGATAAAATTTATACATGATTAAATTTATGATTTAAATATTAATACTATTTGAATAATTTTTTTTTCATTTAATAATATATTAATATTTTTATAACTTCCCAAATGTTTCGATGAATTATGTTTTGGTATTATATGGTTTGTTTTTGATACTAGGTGTTGAGATGACATTCGACTCTAAGACATAGTGTTCCAAGAACAATTATCTATAAAATATTAAAATTTTAATATCATTGAAAAATATTTATCCAAAAAATTTGAAACAACCCCTAAACAATTGATTAGATTAGAAATATAAGGGCACAGTTAAACCCTTAATAGCAGTTTTAACCTAGGTGTGACTTAACATTGGCTAGAATGGGTAAACTGTGAAAAAGATGTCACGAGACGTAACGAGAGTTAAAATATTTTAATAGTAATATTTTTATTTTACACTTGGACAGTTTGGTTTTAATAATCCTTTTTAGAAAAACTAGGGTTATCACCATAACCCTGAAATTCCACTGTGATGTGGTGAGGAACCCTCTCGATAAACAATGATGGTGAAGACTTGGATTGAAGACCGTTATTGATGTATTTCTCTAGGGAAAACCTGTCTTCAATAGTGAATGATCCAATTCATAGGTAGGGTGATTATTTCGTAGTGATTTCTAAATTCTTTATTTTCATGATGAACCTGGGTAAATCCATTTATTGATTGATCTACAAATTGATCGTTGTGGGATGTTTGATAATTCTAGGGATTATTAATGTGATAGTGTTTTAAATTATTATTTTTTCATCATTAAAAGAAGATTTGATTGAGGATGACATGAAAAAATGCCAAGGTTCTTTCCTCAGAGTGTTCTTTGTTACTTCCTCTCCCAAATTCCGAGTGTTCATCACCGTTGGTCCCTCTCAGGTGTGGAATTACTTACTGGGAGGCTCCGAATGCAATCATACCCCCATATTGGAGGAAAGAATAAATAGAGGATGGATATATATATTGAGACCAAATCATTGCATATATAGATTCGTTTCAGAAATTAGAGTATTAGATTTGGGTTAGTGGTTTGCGGAAGGGACCACCAGCGGAGGTCTGACGCATTGGTCTGATAATTTAGCGCGATGCAGCCCGGAGACCGGTGGTGGTAGCCATAGAATCAGCTATGGATGACGATGGAGGGCTACCTGGGATGTGGTGGGAGGTCGTATGTTTTGATGGAGGGCTGCAAAAATTACGACCATCCACACATGGAGTCGCGGATGTGAAACACGGTCGGTACATTGGACGTGTCATTGGTCGAAAGAGAGGTGTCCAACGACCTCATTAACCAGAACAGATGACTTACATGCGAGTGGGTCGGGCCTACCTAGGTAGATCGGTTTGGGGCTAGGAGAAACCGACCGAGCCTTGTGGAGATGGACCGGGTTGGATCGGAACCACCAGGATGGGTCGGACTCGGGGTGGCTGAACCAGACCACGGTTGACTGAGATACCTTGCAACCACGACAACCAGTAGATTGTTGAATACCATGGTTAGTGGATCCACTATGCTATCGATCCACATGCCCACTTTCCTTTACCATTATGAAAATTCAAATGATAATCTCTTTGAAACTATGTGTCTATTTGGTGAGTCATCTACGAAAATAGGACCACGACGATGAGACAATTCTTTTGAAATAATGTGTTGAGATTGTAGTACATACCAGTATAGGGTGAGATCACTCCCTTGGTCCTTTCATCAATGGGTTCAGTATGACATTACATCCACATTTCTGGATTTTATTCCCTTTTAGAGGTCGAGTCCATGAAAGAGTTATTATATCCCTACTTGGGAACGGAGGAATACTCCATCACCCATAGTGGTGTTTTTGTGTGTGGAATCAACATAACCTCTGGAAGAATGCCATTGGTACTCCAAATAGTGGGGTGTATCATCATGGTTAGTGGTATGCTCTAGGAAATATTCCATACATTATGAGCCACATTGGTAGGGCTTGTGGTATTCTCTTGGAGGGATCCCCTACATCGAGGAATGATCTAGACTGGGTTAGTGGTATTCTCTAGGCATGATCTCCTCTTTGTGCACTATAAATCTTCCTTGGACAATGAGTTCTCATTGGACATAGCCCAAATGATCATGGCCTCCTCATGAGTGTCATTGATGATATCATGGATCAAGGAGTAAGTTATCCTGGAATGAGCGTGACTTGATTAGAATCTTGTGGCTGGAAAATGGTTGTGGCTTACCATTAAACTTTTTTTCTTGAAAAATGTATATTTTTATATTTTTGGCATAGGTGATGTTGACATATAATTACATATATATGACTCATATTTCCTTTGGGGTATTTGTTTTTCGATATTTTCCCTATATTCTATTTTCCATTGTGGTTTTGGGGCATCCTACTAAGTAATGTTTTACTCACCCCTGTATGTGATTTTCAGGAACCTATCCTGTCATGTGTAGATGGTCGACCCTTTGACGGAGTCCTAGGTGGACCAATACTTTTTGGTGCTTAGTGAGGAAATATAGAACATGTTCTCTTGTGGATTCAGATAGTATTCCTAGTATCATTGCCTCTAGGTTTAATTAGGTAGGGTTTTCTACAGACGGGTTTCAAGATCTAGTGCCTTTACCTTCCTAAATTGGGATGACGTGGGTAGCAAATCACCTTATTTTGTTGGACTTGTTTTATAGACTATTTTTGGTTGGATTGTATTGGCCCTGTTTACTTTATAGTTCTTTTACCAATGTACTTTTTTTGTGGGTTGTAGTAGTTTGCATGCACTATTTACTTAGTATATTTATATTTCACCATTTGGGGCCTAGGGATGTGTGCATTTGAATAGGTACTTCGTCAAGTGCCTCCCATTTATGGGATATTCCTACTAGGTTCTTATCACCAACCTTGGCCTATTGGAGGTGGGATTTCAGTATTCACAAAATGGGCCACTATGGGATGTGTCATGATATAGTGATATAAGAGGGGGTCAGTTCTATGTTAGGACTAGGAGTTTATGAGGTTGGTTTGGGGAAACAGTGTAAAGTGTTTCATGTTTGAATTTCAAAATAGGGAATCCAATGATGGTGCGAATGCTGAATTATACTTACACTTGGACACTCACTATCTGGTTTTTGGATCAGTACATGAAAACACCGGTTGCTGAGAAATAATTATACATGGATCATATATCAATGGTTGTGTTTTCTATGTCATTATGGATTCATCTCTCCAAATACACTCTATTGAATGTGGTACATCTTGTTTCATTTATGGATTCCTTTACATAGATAGCCTATCCAGATTCCACGACATGATCATGAGGATGATATGCCTAAGGATGAGGTATTAATATAAGGGATTGTACTAGATATGGAACCTCCGGGTAGTTTACCAACTATACTACAACTCATCGAGTAGCAGCTACTACCAGCACCACCAACTGAGGATGCATGCAGGTTGAGTGTGTTGCATGAGTTCCCAAGGTAGTGACCTCCCAGGTTTTGTGTTGAGACAGACCCCCAGTTAGTTAAGGATTGGATAGAGGTGGTCACCCATGTTTTATGAAATCTGAGAATACCAGTCGACCAAATGTCGGTCCTCACCGTGAGTCTTCTTCAGGGATCTGTGGAGTGATGGTGGTGCTTGGTGACATAGTATCATGATGAGAAATATCTCTCCTAGAAAGACCATTACTGTCTCATTAGATAAGATTTCTTTCTTTCCAAGATTCAATCAATACTCATACAGAAATTTCTTCATTTTTAGCAGGGCATCATGACCATGGTGGAGTACTCAGAAAGGTTTAATGACCTCTTGCACTACTCCATGGATGTGGTAAAAGACAATTTCTTCAAAGCATGGAAATTTGAGAAGGGATTACACTGGAACATCTGGGCATCAATGGTATCCCTTATCATTCTTACTTATACTGGGTTACATGAGTGAGATTTACTAGTATACTGATTTCTAGTAGAGCAGGAACTGGCAGTGGGAGATAGTAATGTGCACTGGATATCTGAGACCTCAATAGAAGGTTGGTGATGATAGTCAAAGGGACCAAAGTGGTTCTGGTACATTTTAATATTACCACATTACTTAGGGTTGTTGGTGCATGGCTCCTAGGGTGGCTCAAATCATCCTAGGGACATACAATGTTATGTATGCGGTGGTTAGGGACAACTACTATGACATTTCCCGACCTTTCATACAGATGATTGGGGGATAGTTGGTGGATTTCCCTGGCAGAGGGAAATACATAAGTAGGGTGGTCTACATGGAAACAATTGTGGAAGAGGAGAAAGAGGGGTAGAAATAAGTGGTGAGAGTTTCATCCCATTCCCACCGCCACCCTAAAGAAGTCAACTCCAGGCTTAAGGAGTTGGTGGATATGGTCGAGGATAGCTAGAGGTGATGGATCTTTTTGACCCATGTGCCCTAGGGATCAAATTATAATCAATATTTTATAAAAAATAATCATAATTCTAGGGTCTTGATAAATATCCATTTATTACAGCAGAATATTCTCTATGTTTAATGTGTTCAATGGTGAGGCTTTCTTGGGGTTGTTCGGTGAACATGGTTTGGGCCATGATCTCGATGATCTTGAACTTCTCTAGTAAATGGTTTCTCTCATTCATAAGTTGTTTGATCTAGGATTTTGTATGGTCTAGGTCATATCCTAGAAATTTTATTTCCTTCATAAGCTTCAATAAATGGTATTCATAGGGGACGATACTACTATTTGAGGCCAACACATCTGTTGTCTATGCGAAAATGATTTTTTAAAACCCTATATTTATACATGTCATGTGATAAATGTTTAATAAATATATTTCCAAATGTAAGGATACTAAACGTTCATTTAAATACAGTTGTATATAATAAAACAAAAAGAGTTTATGTTTTTTATAAATCCATAAGAAAAATAATTTAAATAAAGGGAATTTTATTCATAAATGTTCAGTTCATTACAACCATTCCCCTTTAATAAATTTCACCCTCTAAAATTCCTTTTCACGCATTAAAACAGATAAGGGTAACTCTTCTTCATCACATCCTCTGGTTCCCATGTTTCTTCATCAAAATTCTGGTTTCACCCCAACAACTTAGCAAGGGGAATCACCTTATTTCATTGAATGTTTTATATACTATCTAATATTTTCACCATCTTCTTCTCACATGAGAGTTCACTCTCCATGTTTTCCACCTATATATTGAGTTCTAGTGATGGGTCCAGTATGTACTTAATCAATAGCGATACATGGTATACATCGTGTACATGAGACCTATTTGGTGGGAGTTATAATCGACATGCCACTATTCTGATGTGATCAAAGATCTCAAAATTTCCAATGTACCTTGGACTAAGATTTCCATTCTTCCAAAATACTCTAAATATATTCCATGGAGATATGTGGTGAAATACCATGTATCCAACATTAAACTCTAGTTCACATCAGAAATTGTCAACATAGATCTTTTTGTCTACTTTGGGAAGCTTTGATGTGATGTTGGATGGTCTTTACTTTCTCCACCATTTCGTCAACCATTTCTTGACCTAGAAGTTTTCGTTCCCCAAATTCATCCCAACATGTCAGTGTCCTACACCTCTTTCCATAAAAAGATTCAAAAGGATCCATTTTGATTCTTGAGTGGAAACTATTATTTTAAGATAAATCCCTTAAAAAAAGATGTTGGTCCCCATTGAATTTGAAGTCCATTGAGAAATCTCTTAGCATGTACTCATGTGTTTGGATAGTTGGCTTAGATTGGCCCTCAGTTTGAGGGTGATAGGTCATGATAAAATTCAAATTAGTGTTTAGAGCATGTAGGATAATCATCCAGAACATAGAGGTGAATCTTGGATCTCAATTAGACACAATAAATAGTGGTACTCTATGCAGACTTACCACTTCTCAGATATAGGACAATTATAGTTGATCTAGTGATAAATCCTTTCTAATTTCAAGGAAGTGTGTACTATTTTTAAGACGATCAAAAAAAACCTAGGTATCATTGTTTCCTTTGGATGTCTTCATATGTCCGATGACAATTTCCATGGTGATGTTTTCTCATTTCCATATAGGTATGGGTAATGGTTGCATCATCATCTTGGACTTCCACCTCTGATAATTCACTTGCTAACATACCAGCCACTTTGATGTTTATTCATAAATTTCCTCCTTCATACTTATTAACCAATAAATATTTATTTTAATATATAAAATATGTAGTCATACAAACCCATAGTAGGATGATAAAAAAGGATAAGGAGGTCTAAAATAATAAATTCTAAGGGATTCATCCCAAAAAAGATCGAAATATTCTAGAGGAAGACATCCCACACTAGAGAAAATATAAAGTTTCTCATTTGGAGTCCCTCTTTTCACTCCTAAATCTTCCACTTTTTTTTCCCTCTCTCCAAGTATAAAGAAATTAAAATACAACAAGAGAATTTCCCAAATATCACCAAATGAGATATAAAATGGACAAGGTAGAAGACACCTTTACAAGGAGAGAGCTATGAACAATAACTAAATTAGTTTCAATGATTGTTATTGGAATATTATGATAAATTCAAACATCTAGTTCATTAAGTAGATCCTTGGACTCTTCCATAAACGAGCTCCCTTGTACATAGAAGCTACTAAATTCTAGGTAGATTAGACCATTTTGATCTTGAACCACTCCCCCACCTCGCATGAGACCAAGATTTCTAGATCCATAAATATTGAGTTTAAACCCATAAATAGGAATCCACCAACAAAACCATCTCCCTAGTATTACTTGTTCATGTATGCATGTGGAAATACTGGTAGACTGTAGGGGCATCTTCAGTGGAGTGATGATATCCTAATATTTCACCACGAGAACAAGATTAGCTGATATGAACCTAAAACAAACTCAGATTTCCTGAGTTGAAGAATTAGGTCCTTTAGTTCAAGCATTATTCCATGCCTACTAGATAGTTCATCATCCCACAGCCAAGACGACAGTCTATGTAGTGAAAACAGGTCCCAGAATGACGTCCCCCTACAAGAACATCTACTGCAGGTCGTTGTAAATTTCCAACAAAATTTCAAGACTGATAAAATTTTCAAGACACCTCTATATATCTGAGGTCGAGTCACTCTGAAAAAAGTGATTTTCTATTGGTTCTATATTACCATTATGGCAAGACCAACATCGGGAGGCGAGGGAAATACCTTTGGACATGATCATAGTGTCAGAGGGAATGCATAAATGAAATAGGAACCAAAGTAAAAATGTTAAACTTACTGGGAATGTATTTAAACCAGAAAGATCCATCAATGCCACTAGCACCCTGGATATGCTGGAGCATGTGTCTATAGGCCTTAGTGGAGAACACCCCAGATGATTCATTAATGAAAATTAGGCTATCGGGTTCCGAAGATAAATTGATTCCATAAAAAACTTCCTATTATTTGTGATTAAGAATGGCATAAATAAATAATGGGAAGAGGCTAGATTTTTCAAAGGAAATACCAGGGTTGCGGCAGCCAAAAAATCCCACAGTAGAGCCATCCAAATTATCAAACTAAAAGTTAATGTTACCACTCAATATAATCCACTGAGAGTGAAGATGAAAGACATGGAAATGAACTAAATAGAATACCAAAACTAGAAAATCTTCCCCTATAGAGATTCTAGATGAGGTCTATACTTACCCTAAATGAATTTACTCAATACATTCTAACTTTCCATTACATTCCACACCAAATTATCTTGTCACTGGTGAATTACCGCCTCAAATATTCATAGATCAATTCCCCCATCATGAAATGGTTTAGGAATCCTCTTCCAAGAGGGTTAATTATACCTTAACTCCCCATGTGAATAACATATAAAAACTTTAAGTACCTTCTCAATATTTTTAATCAATCCTTTAGGGGCCCAAAGGACTGATAATACATTCATTATAATGGAAGAGAGAACACAGTTCACAAGAGTAATTCGACCACAAGAATATAGAAACTTATTTTTCTAGTTGTTAATCTGACTTGTGATTTTATCAATCACCCCTTATAAGTTCCCTATAAGTAGCCTTTGGTAGTAATAGGATTCCCCATGTACACAATGGGAAACTATCTTATATGAAAATTAATCATATCTTCCATTCGCAGAGTCCTTCTCTCTGAGGAAGTCTGCAGAATATACATGCTACTCTTCTCTCCATTAATACTTTGACCACTCAAAAAAATTATATCCATACATAACTATTCTAAGACCATTCATAGTTCTCCAAGATATCTTGATATATCTTCATATTTCCTGGGTGAATGTAGAAATTGGAACTATGTGAATAATAAAATAGTTATTTTGTTACTCTAAATTTTATAGAAAAATAGTCTTGAACCAAATCTCATAATTCCTTCTTATTAACATTTAACAATTAGGATTTACCTTTTATAATATTTTCCAATTGCTTTTGAATTCCCCCAAAATATTTTTCAACATCCTTTATGAATTCCAAAAGGGAGAGAGGAGGAATCATTTGTGAAAGGATTGATGATGTTCCCTTATTTCTGATTCCCATGTCCATCTTCACGAAATCTAATAATATTGGATCCTTTTCAATTTTCATCAACAAGATAATTTATGGGTCCTTTATAAATAGATAATTATCCACCTTTTTCACCTTCCTAGGGTAGTAATGCATTGATTATTTATAATAATTGATGATCTCTTACCATCTTCATTGGAACCTATTAAGCTCTTTAAATGTAAATATATATTTGAGACTTTTGTGATCCATATATATTTCACTCTTCTCCCCAACATGACAATCCCCATAGATTTTCAATGAAAATATCATTACTTCCAAATACATATCATGCATGGGATTGTTTTTCTCAAGAATGTTCAACTTACTTGTCGCATAAGCTATGAATATTTCATTCTTCATCAACACACAGTCCAAGACTATCTTCAAAGGATCATAGAAAATTATGAAAAGCTCCCCACTTGAGGGTAGTGTGAGAATAGGGGTAGTGAAAATCCTCTTCCTCAACTCCTTAAATCCTTCTCCACATTTATCATTCCAATAAAACAATACTCCCTTCTAAGTTATCTTAGGAAGTGAGTTTCAAAATTGTGAGAAATTTCTCACAAATCAGGGATAATATCCAGCTAACCTTATGAATATACAGATATCCATCAAAAATATCAGTCTCAACCATCCCTCAACTACATTTTTATTGGAAGGATCCATAGATATCACATTTTTTATGATGATATGAACCAATAACAAGACTTGCTTCAACCAGAACTCACATTTGATGTACTTTTCATAGGGCGTCTCCTTTCGCAAGGACTCTAGAACAATGTTCAAATACTCCTCATGATCTTATTTGGTTTTGAAGAATATTAGAATATAATATATAAAGAATACCAAAAACATGTTTAGGTAACCTATAATGACTCTATTCATCATGTCAATAAAGATAGTTAGAGCATTATGGAGTCTGAATGGCATCACTATGAACTCATAATGCTTGTACGTCATACAAAAAGTAGTGTTTGGGATATCCTCCTTCTTCACACTAACTTGCTAATATCCCAACCATAGATCCACCATGGGGAAGTATTTTTCTCCAAAAAGTTGACCAAAAACTTTATCAATTTGTTTCCATGTATAATTTTTATTTATTGTGATTTTTTTGAGCTCACGATAAATAATGAAAAGGTGCATTGACCCATCATTCTTCTTGATAAAGAGGACTGGTTCACCCATGGATAATCGCTTTGCCATATAAACCCTTTATCTAGATCCTCATGTAGTTGTTTTTTATCTCCTCAAGCTCTACAACAACCATTCTGTATGGAGTCTTGGATATTAGAAATACCCTAGGTGTAAGACCAATCAATAATTCTACATCTTTTCTTGGAGGAAGACCATTGAATTCATCGTGAAACACATCAACAACTTCCCTCACAATAGGTATGTCATAGAGGATGGTTCTTTTCATAGACCCAGTCATCTGAGAAAGATACATTTGCTCATAGGGAAGCAATATCTATGCTTTAGATGATGGTGATAAAGATGATTCATCATCTACCTTACACTTGTATAGAATCAGGGGTTGATTCCCCATATAGAGAGTGATTTCCCTCTCATAGAAATTTTTGTTGGATTTATATAGGTAAAGACAATCTGTGAAATGAATTGAATCAAATTCAACCAAATGGAGTATGATATGGTTCTCTAGGAAGTTTAATCCACAAATTATAACAATTTAGGAGTTATATACATAAGATTAAATAAATACCCCATTTTTAGTTCTCACAGACACCTCTACTTCCATTATTTGTGGTGGTTTCTAGATTGTTCTACTAAACTTTCGGGATATAAAAAATGCATAGAAAGAGAATAAAAAAGTACATTCTATATTATTGAATGAATAAACAGTGTACATAAAACCACTTCATTTTTTGGATTCACTTTGGTGGTAGTGGGGATAAAATCTCACCCTTTCTACCTTAGGGGTTGTTTTACTTACAATTACCCTTGTCTTATGGAATTGGTTCTCAATGTACCACATATTCTTGTATTTGTATAAATGAGGGACACGCTGACAGTCAACTAGTGCATTAATTTATATATTCACATTGAGAGGATTTTCATGTTGTAAATTATTGGCTTGGTGTCATTATCTTCCACACCTATAGAATTTATTTGTTACCCTTAGAAATTTTTTGTGATTCTTCCTTCCTTACTTTTGACAAGTGGCGTGCTATATTTTCGTAGCACCATTGGATTTTTCCATCAGACCAACAGAATTAAAGTCCAATTCCTACTTATTATCCTTATGATACCCCTATGATTCAGTGATCTCCATATCAACTTTTAGGAAACACAAAACAACATCAAAATTTCTATGAAAGTCATTGATTTACATGGATTTTAGTAGTCTAGGTTATAGCCGACAAAGGATGTGGTCAACCTTGCATTTGGGGGAGATGACACAATTGGAGATGTAATGTGAAAGTATTAGGATGTTTTAATCATACGTTCTAATGGATTCATCATCTTTTTTTAATGTAAAGGAAGGAATTTTCCATCTTAAGATGCAGGGTGTGGGGAAAATATTTATCAATTTTTTTTTTCTAAAAATCACTCTCTTCCATTTCCTCGATCTCTTACTCAGGATTCATATTATTGACCAATGTCCACCATTGATAAACATTACCATCTATATAATAATCATATAAAATAAAATTCTCTTGTTTGGATCATTTAAGGATGGAGAAGATCTTCTCAATGGATTTGATACATTATTTTGGAAGGGATCAAATGATCCATTGAATGTAGGATGCCTTTCTCTCATGAAACTCTAAATTGTGACTTTTTCTTTCTTAGGGGGGGGGGTTGGAAATTAATCTTGATATATATTTATATTAAAAACATGAGTTAACTAAAAGAGTATAGTGACAAATTTTGTGATTATTTCTCCCATCAGATGGGGCATCTCATTGGGGCCATTAATCACATTGATATGTGCATCAGTTGTTATCCTGATTCATCTGATTACCAGCCATCAGATATAATAAAAGGAAAATTTGGGGTATGTGTTTTCAACTATTAAAAAAATAAATTGGAATCCATTTAAATTAAATAAATAAATTATATATTACATTTATATCGTTAACTTATTAATTTCAAGGCTTTGATCTAGGTTATCCATGATCTACTTTCAAACGTATATTCTTATGGGATTTTATCCTTCCTTTAATAATGGTTCACACTATTTTGTTGAATTTACCAATGCATATCCCTCAATAATTTCAAAACAACATCTAAGAAAGGCCCATTTTTGTTCACCAGTTTCCATTTGAGTCTAGCTCAAAACGGTGTTTTTGGGTTTTAACCCTAGAAACATATGTGCCAGAGCCACCTCTACATGTTCATATTTAGATAGGGATCTATTTTCTTAATAAACCATTTAATATATACTCACCAAGATTTAGGGATTATTTTCATATACATTGTTTTATACCTAAGGCATTGAATAGATATTTCTAATCCTAATCCAAAGAATAAGTAAACCTATCCTTTGATAAAAATTATAACAACCATTCTCTTTATTTCATATTTTAACATGATTTATTATATAAAATTTGAATAAATATAAATCAAAAGATCGAGAGGAATACACTATTTTGGACTTACTAAAATAAAAAAACAACATAAAACATGAAATACAAATCATTATTGAAAACATATTTTACAAGACCACAACATTCCATCATACTTAGCATTGCACATGATAACCTGAGGACATATATAGGAAAAGAGATAGCTATTAAGCCTAAAAAGGGAATAAAAATGGAATAACATGAGGAATAAAATACATTTTAGTCAATAGGAATATAAATTTAGTTAAAAAAACATGAACAAAAAGTCATGATATAAAATTATAATCATAACATAGAAACATGGAAACAATAGTTAACATGATATTAGTATGATCTGATTCACATTGCACATCTATTAGTCTATGTAAACCCTCATTACACATGAATTAGAATTATTAAACCCTAATTTCACATGAATTATCCTAGTAAAAACCTTAGTTAACATGGCCTATCATGATAATAAACATTACCCAATGCATTAGAGCATTATAAGGGTACATCCTTTATAATGATTTCAATCTCATGTTTAAGTGTGCCACATAAATCGTATAATATGTTTTATTAAACTTTATATGTTATTCCATGATCATGAAATTTGGAATAAATACATGTAGGTCCCCATTCAATATGTATATGTGTATAAACGTGAAAAACCATGATAGAGAAATGGGTATGGTATTAACTACATGATGATTTTGGCATGGAAAATCACGATGTAATTTTCGCAGCATAACGATGTCTGACGCACGCCTGTCGCGGGGCGTGGACAAAAACAATTATATTTTTTTCCTAGTGCAGCACAGTGGCTGACTAGGGTCGTCTCTCTTGAGGAGCCTTCTCAATTTGGTTCACTTACTTTATTCGATATCACCTAATCTATCTCTTTTTTTGGTTTTTTAATTATTTGAAACAATGAAATGAAAAGTAAGAATTCTAAATTTATACTTAGATGCAAGTCTAAACAGAATGAAGTTAGGAAGAAAGTATTTGGTTTGGGGTTTGGCCAGGGATTCAATCATTATTCTCCTTTATATGTTTGATTCTAATTTTATAACTCAAACATGAAATCTCATGTTTGAATTACTATTCTTTTCCAGAATAGAAATAGCTTGAGTTGCATGTCGTTGGGGACCGCCACCCAATCGGGGACATTCGCCTCGCCCAAGAATACAACTCAAGTCTTTCACAAATTTAGAATAAACATTAAAGAAAACTCATGAACTTCTTGACCTCCCCCCGAGCCAAGCCTCGGGGTCAGCCTCTCATTTCCGAGAGTTGGAGATCACAATGGTGGATGGATGAGGAGAGAGAGAGAAAGAGAGAGAGGAGATAGGGAAAGAAGAAGATTAAATAATTTATAATTAAAGTGAAAATAATAATAATAATAATATAACTTATTATTATTATTATTACTTAAGAATATAGTTTTCGAAAAAGGAGAGAGAAAGAAAGTAAAATAATTTGAAATTAAGATTGAGAAATTGTAAATACTGATTATAATAATAATAATAATAATAATATTAGTTTTTAATTATTATTATTATTATTATAATCATAGAAGAAATTAAATGGTGGAAACCAAAATAAAAATGCATGGATAAATTGAAAAGAAATTCAAATTACAAATGAAAATTAAAACTAAAATAAAAATAAAATAAGAATAAAATAAAAATAAGAAATGAGGGGGGAAGAGAGGAGCAGCAGTGGCCCATGCCCCGGTGGGATCCCTCCTTTGATTTGGGTGCCGAACTCATGATTTTGGAAGGAGGAGAGGGCCTCCTTTTATAGGCAGATTTCCGTCCAACGAAAGTTTTCGAGATTTTGGACCCATAAATGGTCGATTAACGCATTTCCTCCTTCCTAAAAGATGTTCATAAATGGGTTTTCTGTCTCCCCTAAAAAGTTCAGCACAGTTGGACTCCGGATGTAGATGTTATGAATTTTTCATTGAAGGCTTCTGTTTCTGGACGAAGCTTCCAGGAAGGTTCCTCCAAAAGTATGTCGTTCAATGGCCTCCTTAATGACCTCCAACATCCACCAAATTTATTTTATAGTCGGATCTAGATGTCCTCGTCACATCCCAGGTCGAAACACCTCATTTGGATGTGTGTAGGCTGCGTTTTGGTTCCGTTACTTTGCTGGTGTCCACCCTGTCCGCCCGAAACAATTGTCCAACTTCAATGAATTTTCAAGCCCTCTATATGACCGAATCATCTCCTGGTCCAGAAGACAAAAATGAAGGAAATAAAATAATAATTATAAAAAAATTTTAATCACAAAATTTGGACATATATTTTATGCTAAATGACAAAAATACCATTGTGGTCAAAATCTGTCCAAAATCCAGAATTATGCACTTTTCTTCAATTATGACCATTTTCATTATAAAATTCAAATTACCCATTATTTTAATAAAACAATGAAATATATGGGTTTTATCATTGAAAAACAGTAAAAAATACTCATTATTTGGTCAAAAATATGCACGTAAATTTGCTCTGTCAAATACCCCCACACTTAAACCATGCTTGTCCTCAAGCATAAAATCTCAACATGGAAATCAGAGGACACCAATGTTACCAATATTCATATTTCAATGTAATAAAATCAAACAATTTTCCATGTAAAATAAAACATTCAATAATATGCATAAAATATCAATTTAATTTCCCATTTTTCAATGAAACAAATAATTCACATATTTTACTTTTCCCCTTTGAAAATTGATGGAAATTTTCATTTCGTTCATTCAAGCTCCTTGATTCATCATTATTAAACATGCCATGTCATGATTTACCTCACTTTTAATTTTTTTTCTCTCGTCACTCATGATATAATTCAAGTAGAGTTATGATCATATCATGAAAACATGCTTCTTATCCATAGGATTGTAAATGAACTACTTTATCCACTTTGTAGAGACAAAAGACACATAAAATCATGAGGACTTGCAATTAAGGTTCAAATGACTCTGAGGTTTAAGGTTGGTAGGATTTGATGCTTTAAAAATTAAGGCTCAAGGATGATGATAATATCTTAATTACAATGCATGATATCAAATGTAAAAGTGTAATGAACTTCTTCCCTTCAAAGTAGCAACACCCACTTCCCAAAACTCAAAGTAAAGGTTGTGATCAAATTATGCATAATGAATGATTTGTGCACCCTCTTGAATATTTTTTTTACTTTTGTACTTTGTTTTCATTTTTTCGAAAATTATGATTTGATCAATCTTCACATCCATCACCTAACCACATACGATTAGAAGATCATCGTTCTGGAAAATGGTGATTTTAGGTTTTCCCAAATCATAACCCATTTTTCTATTTTTTTGGATTTTTTTTTTCATTTTTGTCATTTTTTTATTCAAGAGGAGAAAACAATAGAATATCATGAATGATTTCAAAACCTTTTCTAATTTCCACAATAAAACCCCCACAATTCTTCCTTACAATGTGTATTATCCCGTCCACCATGATTTCCTTTACCCCCACACTTCAACTTTAAATATCATGAAAATACCAAAAGTAGGGTAGGAATGGATAAAAATGGCTTGAAACATGGTTTATCCCTATAAAGGTCATTCATGGTCTCTATGGGCTAAAAGAAGGATTCATGTAAAGGTGGTATTTTAAGGATAAGTTGCTTTTCAAAGTATGCCTCAATCATTTTAAATGTGTTCTTGTACAGTAATAGCTTTGACATGTTTCAATACAAGTTCTGGTCAGTTACATGTCCCAAGATCACTCAAGAAATATGCTCAAGAATAAATAGGAAGTACTTGGTCTAGAAATCCTCTCGGGAATAAGAAATATAACATTGGACAATCACTCATGGCATGACTAATAATAATAAATCAATTCACATAAATTTTAGAAATTCAATTCATGAAAGATGGTTGGGAAATTTTATTTACATGAATTAATTAGTTCCTTCAAATCATGAGTCATCATTTCAATATCTATGCTTCATATTTAAAAATTCAATTATGCATTTCAATCATTTAATCATATCAACCTTGAAATATATAACATGGCATCACTGGGTTCCTAAGAAACTCATGTCTCCTAGATAAGTCGAGTAAAACATTAATTCAAGTGTGGGCATGCAATTTTATCTTTAAAGCTGAAAACATGTTTTGGACTAAAATGTGGAGAGTTTAAAAGATAAAACACTAAAATTGAACTCCCTTTTTTCCATGAAACTTGGTCCTTCCCCTTCAATGTCTTGGGATGCCTTCCACCATTATGAACCTATAAAATAAAACAACCCAATTAAACATAAGGATCAGGTCATTTAAGCTCAAAAAATATATAAGGGAGGGGGATGCATGTTGCATTACATCTAGGAAAAGAAAAGAAATTGAAATCTAAATTCCTACAAAGAATTTAAAGATAAATCTTGGTACGATCCCCCAAGTGGGCCCTGGCTTCTTTTATTGCCTCCAGAGGGCAGTAACAGCTGTTATCCAAGGTACGATCCCCCAAGTGGGCCCTGGCTTCTTTTATACTTAGATGCAAGTCTAAACAGAATGAAGTTGGGAAGAGAGTATTTGGTTTGGGGTTTGGCCAGGGATTCAATCATTATTCTCCTTTATATGTTTGATTCTAATTTGATAACTCAAACATGAAATCTCATGTTTGAATTACTATTCTTTTCCAGAATAGAAATAGCTTGAGTTGCATGTCGTTGGGGACCGTCACCCAATCGGGGACATTCACCTCGCCCAAGAATACAACTCAAGTCTATCACAAATTTAGAATAAACATTAAAGAAAACTCATGAACTTCTTGACCTCCCCCCGAGCCAAGCCTCGGGGTCAGCCTCTCATTTCCGAGAGTTGGAGATCACAATAGTGGATGGATGAGGAGAGAGAGAGAGAGAAAGAGAGAGAGGAGAGAGGGAAAGAGGAAGATTAAATAATTTATAATGAAAGTGAAAATAATAATAATAATAATAATATAACTTATTATTATTATTATTACTTAAGAAAATAGTTTTCGAAAAAGGAGAGAGAAAGAAAGTAAAATAATTTGAAATTAAGATTTAGATATTGTAAATACTGATTATTATAATAATAATAATAATAATATTAGTTTTTAATTATTATTATTATTATTATAATTATAGAATAAATTAAATGGTGGAAACCAAAATAAAAATGCATGGATAAATTGAAAAGAAATTCAAATTACAAATGAAAATTAAAACTAAAATAAAAATAAAATAAGAATAAAATAAAAAGAATAAATGAGGGGGGAAGAGAGCAGTAGTAGCGGCCCATGCCCCGGTGGGATCCCTCCTAGGATTTGGGTGCCGAACTCATGATTTTGGAAGGAGGAGAGGGCCTCCTTTTATAGGCAGATTTCCATCCCCCGAACGTTTGCGCGTTGTTGGACACATAAATGGTCGATTCACGCATTGCCTCCTTCATAAAAGATGTTCATAAATGTGTTTTCTGTCTTCCCTAAAAATTTCAGCACAGTTGGACTCTGGATGTAGAAGTTATGAATTTTTCATTAAAGGCTTCTGTTTCTGGATGAAGCTTCCAGGAAGGTTCCTCCAAAAGTATGTCGTTCAATGGCCTCCTTAATGATCTCCAACATCCACCAAATTTATGTTATAGTCGGATATAGATGTCCTAGTCACATCCCAGGTGGAAACACCTCAGTTGGAAGTGTGTAGGCTGCGTTTTGGTTCCATTACTTTTCTGGTGTCCACCCTGTCCGCCCGAAACAATTGTCCAACTTCAATGAATTTTCATGCCCTCTATATGACCGAATCAGCTCCTGGTATAGAAGAAAAAAATGAAGGAAATAAAATAAGAATTATAAAAAAAAATTTAATCCCAAAATTTGGACATATATTTTATGCTAAATGACAAAAATACCCTTGTGGTCAAAATCTGTCCAAAATCCAGAATTATGCACTTTTCTTCAATTATGACCATTTTCATTATAAAATTCAAATTACCCCTTATTTTAACAAAACAATGAAATATATGGGTTTTATCATTGAAAAACAGTAAAAAATACTCATTATTTGGTCAAAAATATGCACGTAAATTTGCTCTGTCAAATACCGCCACACTTAAACCATGATTGTCTCCAAGCATAAAATCACAACATGGAAATCAGAGGACACCAATGTTACCAATATTCAAATTTCAATGCAATAAAATCAAAAAAATTTCCATGTAAAATTAAACATTCAATAATATGCATAAAATATCAATTTAATTTCCCATTTTTCAACGAAACAAATAATTCACATATTTTACTTTTCCCCTTTGAAAATTGATGGAACTTTTCATTTCATTAATTCAAGCTCCTTGATTCATCATTATTAAACATGCCATGTCATGATTTACCTCACTTTTGATTTTTTTTCTCTCATCACTCATGATATAATTCAAGTAAAGTTATGCTCATATCATGAAAACATGCTTCTTATCCATAGGCTTGTAAATGAACTACTTTCTCCACTTTGTAAGGACAAAAGCCACATAAAATCATGAGGACTTGCAATTAAGGTTCAAATGACTCTGAGTCTTAAGGTTGGTAGGATTTGATGCTTTAAAAATTAAGACTCAAGGAGGAGGATAATATCTTAAGTATAATGCATGATATCAAATGTAAAAGTGTAATGAACTTCTCCCCTTCAAAGTAGCAACACCCACTTCCCAAAACTCAAAGTAAAGGTTCTGATCAAATTATGCATAATGAATGATTTGTGCACCCTATTGAATATTTTTTTTACTTTTGTACTTTTTTTTCATTTTTTTTCAAAATTATGATTTGATCAATCCTCACATCCATCACCTAACCACATACGATCAGAAGATCATCGGTCTGGAAAATGGTGATTTTTGGTTTTCCCAAATCACAACCCATTTTTCTATTTTTTTGGATTTTTTTTTTCATTTTTGTCATTTTTTTATTCAAGAGGGGCAAACAATAGAGTATCATGAATGTTTTCACAACCTTTTCTAATTTCCAAAATAACACACCCATAATTCTTCCTTACAATGTGTATCATCCCGTCCACCATGATTTCCTTTACCCCCACACTTCAACTTTAAATATCATGCAAATACCAAGAGTAGGGTAGGAATGGATAAAAATGGCTTGAAACATGGTTCATCCCTATAAAGGTCATTCATGGTCTCTATGGGCTAAAAGAAGGATTCATGTAAAGGTGGTATTTTAAGGATAAGTGGCTTTTCAAAGGATGCCTCAATCATTTTAAATGTGTTCTTGTACAGTCATAGCTTTGACAAGTTTCAATACAATTTCTGGTCAGTTACATGTCCCAAGATCACTCAAGAAATATGCTCAAGAATAAATAGGAAGTACTTGGTCTAGAAATCCTCTCGGGAATAAGAAATATAACATTGGACAATAACTCATGGAATGACTAATAATAATAAATCAATTCACATAAATTTCAGAAATTCAATGCATGAAATATGGTTGGGAAATTTTATTTACACGAATTAATTAGTTCCTTCGAATCATGAGTCATCATTTCAATATCTATGCTTAATATTTAAAAATTCAATTCTGCATTTCAATAATTTAATCATATCAACCTTGAAATCTAAAACATGACATCACTAGGTTCCTAAGAAACTCATGTCTCCTAGATAAGTCGAGTAAAACATTAATTCAAGTGTGGGCATGCAATTTTATCTTTAAAGCTCAAAACATGTTTTGGACTAAAATGTGGAGAGTTTAAAAGATAAAAAACTAAAATTGAACTCCCTTTTTTCCATGAATCTTGGTCCTTCCCCTTCAATGTCTGGGGCTGCCTTCCACCATTATGAACCTATAAAAGAAAACAACCCAATTAAACATAAGGATCATGTCATTTAAGCTCAAAAAATATATAAGGGAGGGGGATGCATGCTGCATTACATCTAGGAAAAGAAAAGAAATTGAAATCTAAATTCCTACAAAGCATTTAAAGATAAATCTTGGTACGATCCCCCAAGTGGGCCCTGGCTTCTTTTACTGCCTCCAGAGGGCAGTACCAGCTGTTATCCATGGTCTGATGGTTGTTGGGGCTTCCTTGACATGAACCACCACATGTGATTTTTCCCAGCATCCACTTCTTCTTTCTTTTTCAGGAGGACTCTAAGGATAGAGTATGCCAGATCCTCCCCCTTTGCGATATGGTACACCTTGGAAGGTGGGGGTATGATGAAGTATGGAACATCCTCTTCCTTGGTTGCGACTTGTGCAACCTTCTTATCTTCCAGTGCTGGCTTCATGGGGGCTGCATGAAGAGAAGCCTCTTGTCTGATTTTCTCAGGCACAACTACCTGGATCTCTTGATGGGGCTCCTCCAATGCATGTTCATTGAAATCAAGGAGCTCCATTTGTTCCTCAACAGGTGTGTGTCCACTGTATTCTTCATCTTCCTCCAAGGCATAGAAAATAATGTATGATTCTGTATAATCAAAACAAGAGGGAGTGATATACAAATCTGTTTCAAAAAAATCAGAAGAGATGGGGTCAAAGAATGGTTTCACTCCCTGAGTTGGTTCAGCTTCAATCTCCGCCTCAGTGGTAAGTGCCTCTTGGAGTATGATGGTGGAAGGTGAAGACAGGTAGTCAGGCTCCTCCACCTCGAGTTTGGCCTCAAGTTCATGGATGTCTTCTGTGAAATCCGGGAAGACTAGTGGGACTTCCTTCTTGGCCTTGAATCTTTTTAAGTCTGTTTGAAGTTCATGGACCATAGCCATCAAGTCTTTAGGTGAGATCCATGTTGTAATGCCTCTTTCCATCTGCTTGACCATTATCATCAGCGCATCAGCTCTTCGTTGGAGGGCCTCCTCAGTGTACTCATGTTCTTGCACCTGTGAGTAATTTTCAGTCCATGTCGAATAATAATCATTTGAATTCATCATGGAAAGAATTTTTTTTAATTTTATAAAAAGAAATGAAATCTAACTAAGATGTGAAAATAGAAAACGTAAATGAATAACTGATTGGCTCCCCAGAAATGGCGCCAGTTTTGACGCACGCCAGTCGCAGGGCATGGACAAAAACAATTATATTTTTTCCCTAGTGCAGCACAGTGGCTGACCAGGGTCGTCTCTCTTGAGGAGCCTTCTCAATTTGGTTCACTTACTTTATTCGATATCACCTAATCTATCTCTTTTTGTGGTTTTTTAATTATTTTAAACAATGAAATGAAAAGTAAGAATTCTAAATTTATACTTAGATGCAAGTCTAAATAGAATGAAGTTAGGAAGAAAGTATTTGGTTTGGGGTTTGGCCAGGGATTCAATCATTATTCTCCTTTATATGTTTGATTCTAATTTGATAACTCAAACATGAAATCTCATGTTTGAATTACTATTATTTTCCAGAATAGAAATAGCTTGAGTTGTATGTCGTTGGGGACCATCACCCAATCGGGGACATTCACCTCGCCCAAGAATACAACTCAAGTCTATCACAAATTTAGAATAAACATTAAAGAAAACTCATGAACTTCTTGACCTCCCCCCGAGCCAAGCCTCGGGGTCAGCCTCTCATTTACGAGAGTTGGAGATCACAATGGTGGATGGATGAGGAGAGATAGATAAAGAGAGAGAGGAGAGAGAGAAAGAGGAAGATTAAATAATTTATAATGAAAGTGAAAATAATAATAATAATAATAATATAACTTATTATTATTATTATTACTTAAGAAAATAGTTTTCGAAAAAGGAGAGAGAAAGAAAGTAAAATAATTTGAAATTAAGATTGAGATATTGTAAACACTTATTATAATAATATTAATAATAATAATATTAGTTTTCAATTATTATTATTATTATTATAATTATAGATGAAATTAAATGGTGGAAACCAAAATAAAAATGCATGGATAAATTGAAAAGAAATTCAAATTACAAATGAAAATTAAAACTAAAATAAAAATAAAATAAGAATAAAATAAAAAGAAGAAATGAGGGGGGGGGGGGGTAAGAGAGGAGCAGCAGCGGCCCATGCCCCGGTGGGATCCCTCCTTGGATTTGGGTGCCGAACTCATGATTTTGGAAGGAGGAGAGGGCCTCCTTTTATAGGAAGATTTCCGTCCCCCGAAAGTTGGCGCATTGTTGGACCCATAAATGGTCGATTCACTCGTTTCCTCCTTCATAAAAGATGTTTATAAATGTGTTTTATGTCTCCCATCAAACGTTCAGCACATTTGGACTCTGGATGTAGATGTTATGAATTTTTCATTGAAATATTCTGTTTCTGGACGAAGCTTCCAGGAAGGTTCCTCCAAAAGAATATCATTCAATGGCCTCCTTAATGACCTCCAACATCCACCTAATTTATGTTATAGTCGGATCTGGATGTCCTTGTCACATCCCAGGTGGAAACACCTCAGTTGGATGTGTGTAGGCTACGTTTTGGTTCTGTTACTTTGCTGGTGTCCACGCTGTCCGCCCGAAACAATTTTCCAACTTTAATGAATTTTCAAGCCCTCTATATGACCGAATCAGCTCCGAGCCCAGAAGACAAAAATGAAGGAAATAAAGTAACGATTATAAAAAAAAATTAATTACAAAATTTGGACATATATTTTATTCTAAATGACAAAAATACCCTTGTGGTTAAAATCTGTCCAAAATCCAGAATTATGCACTTTTCTTCAATTATGACCATTTTCATTATAAAATTCAAATTACCCATTATTTTAATAAAACAATGAAATATATGGGTTTTATCATTGAAAAAAAGTAAAAAATACTCATTATTTGGTCAAAAATATGCACGTAAATTTGCTCTGTCAATGTCATATAGAAATTCACAAAAAGGGTATAATGAGAGAGAAAGATGTATCTCATCATATAGGAATAAAAGGGGAAGTATAACTGATATATACAAAAATAACCCAACATAAGAGATGGAATTTTGATGCATAATATAAAATAAATTCATGAATGGAAATAAGAAGAGGCAAATCCTGTATAAAATTTTGGTATGGTATTGGGTGCACATGAGAGGGATTTATGATAGAGAAAGAGGTAAATCATCATCTAGGAATTAATTAGGAAGTATAAGGGATATTTAGGAACATATCCCACCATATTAAATGGAATTTAGAATCATAATATAAAATAAATTCATGAACGAAAGTGAGAAGAGATAAATCTCTTATGGAATTTCCGTATGCTAACAGTTGTACACATGGGGGATTCATGAGAGATAATTGGGTATTTAATAATTCAAACAAAATAAAGGAAGTATGGGGATGTTTAAAAAGTATACTCCATAATTTTAAATTTGAAATAAAAGGGTGTAACAATATAAGGAAACATGGAAGAGGGATTATATTGAAGACTTATGGGTAGTTTACCACACCAAATGGCATCAACAAGTACTCATTGTGGCCATAAAGACATCGAAATACCGTCTTTGGTATATCCTCATCCCATACTCGTAGTTGTAGATAGCCTGATCGGAGGTCATAATTTTAGAACCATCACACCACTTTAAATGGATGAAATAGGTCATAGATTCTCGATAGTAGATATTTTTTCTTTATGGACACCTAGTTCAAGCACCAATATTATATACATAAACTCAATCTCCCATATGACATCTTAGAAAACAATAATGTGGCTGCCCAGGGTGAAACACTCGGTCTCACAAAGCCCTTCATCTACAAGCCCTGCAACTATACCTTCTCGCCATGAAGTTATATGGTAGCCACATTATTGTTTTCTAAGATGGAAAATGGGAGATTGAGTTTATGTATATAATATTGGTGCTTGAACTAGGTGTCCATAAAGAAAAAATATCTACTATCGAGAATCTATGACCTATTTCATCCATTTAAAGTGGTGTGATGGTTCTAAAATTATGACCTCTGATCAGACTATCTACAACTACGAGTATGGGATGAGGATATACCAAATACGGTATTTCGATGTCTTTATAGCCACAATGAGTACTTGTTGATGCAATTTGGTGTGGTAAACTACCCATAAGTCTTCAATATAATCATTAACAAGATATTTGGACCTTGCGTTGACTGGTTCGTGGTAGTATTCACTGATGACATCCTAGTGTATTCAGTGTTTGAGGAAAATCACATAAGCCACTTGAGGATGGACATGGACACTGTTAGAGAGAACCAAAAATATAGTAAGCTCTCAATGTTCCAGTTATAAATTTTATAGGTCCATTTTTTATGACAGGTCATCTTGGAAGCTTCATCTGTAATGGATCCAGTGAAGGTGGAAGCAGTGCCTTCATGGGAGCCACCAAAGATTATTGCTGAGGATAGAGGTTTTGTTGTATTGGTAGGGTACTATTGACGTATTTTACCATGCTTTTCTAGAGTGGAATCACCCTTGAAATCTTTTACAGGAAATGGGATTCCATTTTTGTGGATGGAAAAGTGCCAGTGGTGATTTTAAGATATTATCCAGAGGGTGATGAGTGATCTCATCTTGAGGTTATCGAATGAAGGTTTTGAGTACATGGTATTTTGTGATGCATCAAGATCCAGGATTTTTTGTGTCCTGATAAATATGAAAAAGGTTATTTCCTATGGTTCACGTCCACTGACACTGCATAAGAAAAATTAGGTGACCCATGATCTTGTGTAGGCATATGTAGTTTTCTCTTTGATGATGTGGGGACACTACCTGATGGGTGAGTGGTTTATAATCTACTCTTAATATAAGATTATGATGTATATCTCCTCTAAGAAAGATATGAACTTGAGATACTGGTGATGGATATAGTTCCTATGGGAAAATGACATTGAGAATTTCTATACTCATAAAAATGGGAACATGGTTCCTAATACGCTTATCAGGAGATCTAATTCAAAGTATCTGAATGAGTTGTTAGAGCATTTGGCCTTTTTCTACTTATCCTTGTTTGATGGAGATAGAGAATATTACCTCCATTTGATGGTTTTGACCCATCCAATCTTATAGCATGTATGGGAGGCATAAATAGAAGATACCAAATGTGATACCCTACGTGCTGAAATATCCATTGGGTGGGATTCTAGTGTATTTCTTCAAGGTGTGGAGCATTTTGTTCTTTTCAAAGGACACACAATGTTACCAGTGATATTGAAGGAGGATGTATTATGATAGATTCATACATCTCCCTTAGTGGTACATCCAAGTGTGGAACAGATGTAATAGGACCTCTGATGTTAGTTTTGGTGCAGAAGGATGAAGAAAGGAGTTGCTGAGTCTCTCTCTCGATGCCTCACTTGTTAGAAACTTATGGTTAAGAACCAAGATTACTTGGGCTTAGCTCAACCCCATGAGGATCCAGAATAGAAGTGTCATGGGATATATATATATGGACATCATTATGGGATTATCATGTATGTATAGGCAACATGATGGCATCTAGGTGATCATTTAACTACTCACAATGTCTGCCCACTTCCTAAATATAGGAGATCAGAGCTCAGTATAGATCTTAGGATGCCTCTACATTTAATAGATAAATAGATTCCATGAAGTTCCATTGATGATTTTATCTAATTGTGATTATCTCTTTATATATCTCTTGTGGAAGGGATTACATGTATCATTTCGGACCCAATTTTGATTAATAATAGAATTTCACCAACAAAATGATGGCCAGACAGTGAAAAATATTCAGGTTATGGAGGAAATGATATAATCTTGCAAGCTATACATTTTCCATAGTTGGTACGATCACCTAACACTAGTGGAGATTGAATTAAAATATACCATTCTACCATTGTTAGGGAACCATTCTAGACTTTGTAAGGGAATCCCTACTGGTCACCACATTTCTATATTGGCCCATGAGAGTTAGTAATCATGGGAATAGAGTTAGTAAGAGATGTGATATAGATGCTACAGATCATTCAGGAATAGATGAAGGCTGCATAGAGCTGTGAGACATTTTATATGAACATGTGACATAGACTATTGGATTTAGAGGGAGTAAACCATCTGTTCATTTAGGTTTTTCCACAATGTGGAATACAATGATTTGTATGGGGCGGAAATATATCTATGTGGTTCATCAGCCCATTATAGATACTATGTATATTTTTCAAGGTGGTGTACTGTTTTGATCTACCTCTGTTGTTAGATCTGGTACACGATGTCTTCCACTTCACACAACTGAGGAGCAATGTGCTTGACCCATTGCATGACATCAACTAGCACAATCTAGAAATTGAGGATAGAGTCAATATTGTTGAGTAACCCGCATAGAATAAGGATTAGTATGAGAGTATCCATTATTGGAGATTGATTCCCTTAGCGTGTGTCTGGTGGAGGAATGGGAATATCTAGGATATCACATGGGAGCATGAGGCTCAGATTTGTGCTCAGTACCCTCATCTTTTTAGAACCCTCTGTTTTGGCTATTCTAGGTCATAAATCTTCATGGTGGGGAGAATTTAGCATCTCGTATTTTTTCATGTATTATTTTTAAATATTATATGGATAGTTATAAAGATGAGGTGATGAGATGACATGTGATTCTAAGGCTGTGTTCCTGGAACAAATGTTTGAATTTGTTTTGAAATATTAAATAGCATGCACACACAGTTTATCTATGAAATAGAATAACTCCTAAACAAGTGCCCAGATCAAAAATATGAGGCAACCATTCAATATAGAATAGTTACTTTACTATAGGCCTGAACAAATAATGGTCGGCATGGGTCATTTTTTGAAAATTTTATCAGCAAGTGAAATTAATAAAATAAATTAATTAAATGATTTATTTTATTTCTTTGACATAGTCAAATAATCCTCTATAACATTGTGGCTATAACTTTTGTCTTGTGTTTTTCCACAAAACATTATAGACCTAGATTCCATTAGAGGAGAGTATTATTAGAGGATGAAAATGTATCATGGATGGTCATGCCAGCGGAGTTGGGTATGTTTTCAATAATGGAAACACCATTTTTCATCATCAATGATCAATCAAAAATCTAGTTAGGGTTTTCCTAGTTTTTAATTTCATTCTCTTATTAATCATAGTCAATCGTTGTTCAATTCAAGGAAGAATAATTGTTTCGAGAATCATGGGAATATTTAATTTGATAGAATTGATTATTTCTGGTTCATTGATTATCCCTCTTTGATTATCCTATAGTAATAACAAATCACGTCCAAACGAACAATGACATAGGATCATTCCTCACTTATATGATTTTGGATTTCTCCCTTTGTTCTTCTCACATTCATCGTGGAAGATACCTTTTGGACAACGATTTCAAGAATACGTGGTGATCAACCATTCCATGATCATTGTTTGGGGAAACGGATCGACATTGCAGGTGAAAATCATGATTGGTGATGCGATCGACATTTAATAATTGAGTTTCATGACCCAGATGTAAATATGAATAGATTTCCATCATTTGATTATGTTTATTTTTGAATCATGAAACATATGAATCAGCGGTACATATTTTTGAGGGGATTAAATCCTAAAACCCATAGATTTGAAAACTAGATGCATGGAAGAAACTCGATCTATAGATTCCATCCTGATCAAAGGTTATGGTACTACACGGACCGATTTAGAGGAGATCCCTAATGGATCTAGAGATTCTATAGAAAAACGATGTGTATTTCAAAATTACACGCCATCTGGGTCCTCTGGCTACAGCGCTAGGTTTCTGGAAATGTTAAGGATCACACGGTGTGTGACCCCAATCAATCTCCATGTGACCCTCCCTAGATGAATCAGCATGTAATCTAGATGGTAAATGGACATGAGTAACAGTAAATGGCCATATGGAATTCCATGTACTTAGAAATGGACATGACTTGGAATACACGAACTGGTACACGAACTGGTACACGAACACGGATTTGGTACATGAATACAGCAAGACAACACGGGCAAGGAATCATGTATCTCTACACATTGTGTTCCCATCCCACACACCATGTATTTTGAGACTACATGTCATGTGAGGATTTCCACCCTTTTAAGACTTGGGATAGTATGACACACTATGTACCCCCTAGAACATTCGATGTACTCCCATCAAGAGTTCTTAAGGCTCTTCATTTTCCAATTTTGGACTAGTGTATGTTAAGTGTCTTCCCATGGTTCTTTTCCTCAAGGGTACAATGCAGAATTATATCCTAATCACATGATTATATTCCCCTCAAGAGGATGAGTCCCAGATAGAGTTGTGGGTTCCTACATGAGACTGGAGTTTGTCCACTATCATCCGTAGCATATTGTGGGGAATCAGTGTGACCTCTCAGAGTAAGACATTGATCATATATCTAAAGGGACACATTTTTAGGATTTTTGGATTCATTTTTATATGATCCCCTATGTAGAATTTTGATCCATATTAGGTCTGTGGTGTCCCCCAGAGGTTCTCGATTTGACCCATATCTTTGTATCAAGGTTGATCTAGATCAGGTTTGTGGTGTCCCCAACTGGTCCAAGTTGTAACCCCCTATATATGTATCGTAGATTTTTTAGAGTAATTCATTCTCTTTTGGTAGGAAACATATGATATAGAACTCTTCATTGAGTGTCTCTGATAATAACATGGAATGTGGAGTGATTTTTCCCAAAATGTGTGTTGCTTAGAGAAGAATTATGTGGATGGAAGTTGGTTTTGAACACCTAATGGTGTTGTGTCTTTCTATAGAATATCTATTCTTTTGAACTAAATGTATATATGATAAACGGTTACATATTTTTCTGATATTACTACAATTTTTGGTTAATGTTTATTGTTTTTAAGATGCCCTACTAAGTATTTTTATACTCACCCATGCACAATATTTTCTCTTATGTGTCATGTCTTGTGCCAACGACATCCCTTTTGATGGTGTACTAGAAGGATAGGGAGCATGTGAAGCATTGTTGGTGCTGGAAAGACCGAGGTGTTTACCAAGGATATACCTTTACGTATTAATTTCCCTTGGAGTATGTTGGACTATTTTCAATTTCAGTTATAATTGTGTATAGACTCTCATTATGGTGGGATTGTATTAGGACTTTTTTACATTTCCCTTACTTCATGTTGTACTCTATTTCTAGAATATTAGTTGTATACATGAATTATTTTAGTTTTTTACAATTTAGCATTGTGGGTCATGTAGATGTGTGCACATGTATAGGAACCCTTGGACAATTTCTCTCATTTGTGGGATATGCCTACTCAGTTCTAGTCTCTAGCCCCTGGCCTATTAGAGGCGGGTCGGGGGTAGTCACGAGTTGGACCCCGGAAGGTCATGTCGTGGTAGTCTATGAAATGTTTGGATACAAGATGAGAAAGTATTATCATACAATTATCATCATTTGAGTTCTCACTAGTGGAATTACTAATCACAAAACATTGAGGTAGCTACTGAGATTCAAGGATTATCATTTGAAGACATTATTTTCTTAGGGAGAATATTATCGTATTCACAGATCACAAAATCTTGAAGTAAAACTTTAGACATTATGATCTGAATATCAGGATACATAGATGGGTTTAGTATCTTCAATACATCGATTTTGAGCTTTACCATTACCTATAAATTGAAATGTGGTAGTCGACACTATGTGATGGAAGACTCAGGAACATGACATTCAGGAGGCCAGTTTTGAGTGGAATCTCATGGACCTATTTTTAAAATTTTATATTAAGTATCTAGAGGATCATGGTAACATAATACTATCATCTATATAAGTGGCTTGTACCCTTTTGGAATGGATGAGAATGAGGTCACTCTCATATCCCAAGAGAACAGTCCTATGGGAATGCATGTCGGACAATGATTTATATTATTGTTGGAAAGTGGATGATGATGAGACCTTACACTCCATTCGGGTTTTTTTTCACTACAAGAAAATGACCATTTCGTGGTGGGTTTTATTTTGGAAATAGCGGCAGTTTAAACCACCGCCATATGATTCTGCATCAGTTTCCAAAAACCTCTTCTAAAGTGTGTTTCGGGATAAAAAATGCGGTGGTTTCCTCAATTTAGTGGTGTTTTATAGTAACTGTCATAGTGGGTGCATTCCGCGGTAGTTTTTATTGATTTAGCGGTGCTAAAAAATCAGTTTTCTTTGGAAAAAAATGCTGCTAAATCCATTTAAACCACCCCGGAATAGTAAATTAATATGAAACTATGTATAGGCAGTTAAAACAGCCACTAAATTATTTTCTTTAGCAACGGTTCTAACCGCAATGAATACAAGAGTGCATTAACTGTAGAGGTTGTTAAAACTACATATATAGACAATTTTACTAAAAAATTCATCTCATACTAGAGTCCCATTAAGAATTCCCTAAAAAACCATTCCAATTGATATAACATATAACACATTGTAACCACAATACATCATAAACAAAACACATCGCAACCACGCCGCATCACAACCACCCCACATCACCACCACCACACATCATAACCACTACACATCACAACCACCATGAATAATTTAATTTCAATAAGGGTTTTTATCATAATTACAAATTTATTATGATATGTATTCGCACAGAAATACAATATTTCATGGGAAACCATTTTAATAATTCTATATATATTTTTAATCATTTTCGTATGTGGTGAGGTTATACCATCATACAACAAAAGTTTTATAAAACCCAATAAAACACAGTATCTCAAAATACATCATAATTGGAAAACAAAGTAAGTGTGGCCATATAAGAATAAACAACAAGAATAATTTAAAATTATTTGATTTCACCCTTCCCCATAAAATTAAATTATTCTTAATCATTATTTTTATTAAGATGACATGTGCCATTTAACCAACACTAATACAAATACGGGCATTAATAATGCTAAAAATGGGCATTAACAGTGCTAAAAAGGCGCTGTAAAGGTCGACGCTGATAAAGGGGTACTTTATCAGTGCTAAAAAAGTGCTGATAAATGAAAACTTTCTCAGCGATAAACACGCGCTGATAATGGTAGGCTTTATCAGCACTCCCTTAGCACTGATAAACTTATCCTTTATCTGCAATTTTTTAGCACTGATAAATGTGGAGTTTATCAGCACTTTTTTAGCGATGATAAAAGCACAATTTATTAGCATTTTTTAAGCGATGATAAATGCCCTCTCTTCTGCTCCAAAAAAATCTGTAGCAGCACACCCGAACACCTGCAAAATAAATCAGAATCTCAATAAGATAATTAAAAAAGTATACCCATACAAAATTAACTCATAAATAATAATCTAATTAGACAAATTATACCCATACACCATTAAAACATAATTCATAATTTAATTAAGTACATATGGAATTCAGTTCATAATTTAGGGGGTTGGGGGCTGTTCAAGGGTTTGGGGTGACTGTCCAAGGGGGGGTAGGGGGTGTCTAGGGGGTCTTCTAGGGGGTGGGATGGTGTCCAAGGTGTCGGGGGGCTTTACAGGGGGTGGGGGTGTCCAAAGGGGTGGGGGTGTCCATGGGTGGATTGGTGTCCGGGGGGCTTTCCAGGGGGTGGGCTACTGTCCAAGGTGTTGGGGGACTTTACAGGGGGTGGGGGTGTCTAGAGGGGTGGGGGTGTCCAGGGGGTGGGGGCGTTCCAAGGGTGGATTGGTTTCTGGGGGGGGGGGCTCTCCAGGGGGTGGGCAGGTGTCCAAGGTGTCGGGGGGGGGGGGAATTACAGGGGGTGGGGGTGTCTATAGGAGTGGGGTTGGATTGGTGTCCAGGTGGTGGGGGGATGTCCAGGGGTGGATTGGTGCTCGGGGGGGCTTTCCAGGGGTGGGCTGGTGTCCAAGGTGTCAGGGGGCTTTACAGGGGGTGGGGGTGTCTGGGGGGTGGGGGTGTTTGGGGGGTGGATTGGAGTCCAGGGGGTGGTGGTCCAGTGGGTTGGGGGGTTGACTCGTACAAATCACCAAGGACCCTTGGATCGTTCTTATAAAAGATCAATGCAATCCGACTGCGTTTGGTTAGATTTTCATTGGTAAATTGTTGTTTTCAATTAAAATTGTGTCCATTTTAAAAAAAGAGGGACCCTTTGAGTTCTAGTGGCAACACCGTGTCTCGTATTGAGGAGGGGTTGACTCATACACATAACAAAGGACTCTTGGATCGTTCTCCTAAAGGATCAAGACAATCCGAATGCGTTTGGTCGGATTTCTGTAGGTCAGTTGTTGTTTTCACTTAAAATCGTGTCCATTTAAAAAAAAGAGAGACCCTTTGAGTGGTAGAGGTCACAACGTGCCTCAGAATGAGGCGGGGCTGACTCATACACATCAAAAAAGACCCGCAGATCATTCTCCTAAAGGATCAACACAATCCGAATGTGTTTGGTCAGATTTCTGTAGGTCAGTTGTTGTTTTCACTTAACATCGTGTCCATTTTAAACAAAAGAGAGACCCTTTGAGTGGTACTAGACACACCATGCCTCCGATTGAGGTGAGGATGACATATACTCACCACCAAGGACCCTTGGACCGTTCTTATAAAATATCAAGGAAATCCTAATGCGTTTGGTCGGATTTTAATAGGTAAGTTGTTGGTTTCAATTAAAATTGTATCCATTTATACAAGAGAGACCCTTTGAGTGATAGCGGTCACACCGTGCCTCAGATTGAGGATGGGTTGACTCATACACGCCACAAAGGACCCGTGGAACATTCTCCTAAAAGATCAATATAATCCAAATACGATTGGTCAGATTTCCATAGGTCAGTTGTTTCTTTCACTTAAAATCGTGTCCATTTTAAACAAAATAGAGACCCTTTGAGTGGTATCGGCCACACTGTGCCTCATATTGAAGCGGGGATGACTCTTACACATCACCAATGACCCTTGAATTTCTCTTATAAATGATCAAGGAAATATGAATGTGTTCGGTCGGATCTTCGTAGGTCAGTTGTTGTTTTCAATTAAAATTTTGTTCATTTTAAAAAAGAGAGACCCTTTGAGTGATAGCAGTCCCACCATGCCTTGGATTGAGGCAAGGTTGACTCATACATGTCATAAAGAACTCATGGATCGTTCTCCTAATGGATCAACACAATATGAATGTGTTTGGTCAAATTTCCTTAGGTCAGTTGTTGTTTTCACTTAAAATCGTGTCCATTTTAAACAAAATAGAGACCCTTTGAGTGGTATCGGCCACACCGTGCCTCAGATTGAGGCGGGGTTGACTCTTACACGTCACCAAGGACACTTGGATCATTCTTATAAAATATCATGGCAATCCGACTATGTTTGGTTAGATTTTCATTGGTCAGTTATTGTTTTCAATTAAAATTGTGTCCATTTTAAACAAAAGAGAGACCCTTTGAGTGGTACCGGCCACACTGTGCATCAGATTGAGGCGGGGATGACTCGTACATGTCACCAAGGACACTTGGATCGTTCTTATAAAAGATCAAGGAAATCCGAATGCGTTTGGTCAGATTTTCGTTGGTTAGTTGTTGTTTTCAATTTAAATTGTGTCCATTTTAAACAAGAGAGAGACCCCTTCAGTGGTACCAGCCACACCGTGCCTCGGATTGAGGCGGGGATGACTTGTACACATCACCAAGAACCCTTGAATCATTCTTATAAAATATCAAGGAAATTAGAATGTGTTTGTTTGGATTTTCTTAGGTCAGTTGTTGTTTTCAAATAAAATTGTGTCCATTTTAAACAAGAGAGACCCTTTGAGTGATAGCAGTCACACTGTGCCTCGTATTGAGGCGGGGTTGACTAATACCCATCACAAAGGACCCTTGAATCGTTCTCCTAAAGAATCAACAAAATCCGAATGTGTTTGGTCGGATTTTCGTTGGTCAGTTGTTGTTTTCACTTAAAATCGTGACCATTTTAAACAAAATAGAGACCCTTTAAGTGGTTCCGACCACACCGTGCCACAGATTGAAGCGGGGATGGCTCGTACTCATCACCAACGACCCCTATATTGTTATTATAAAAGATCAAGGCAATATGACTACGTATGGTCAGATTTTCGTAGGTCAGTTGTTGTTTTCATTTAAAATTGTGTTCATTTTAAACAAAAGAGAGACCCTTTGAGTTCCAGCGGCCACACCGTGCCTCGGATTTAAGCAGGCTTGACTCATACATGTCACAAAGGTCTCGTGGATCATTCTCCTAAAATATAAAAACAATCTGAATGTGTTGGGTCAGATTTTCGTAGGTCAGTTGTTGTTTTCACTTAAAATCATGTCCATTTTAAACAAAAGAGAGACCCTTTGAGTAGTAGCGGTCACACTATGCCTTGGATTGAGGCAGGGTTAAATCATACACATCAAAAAGGACCGATGTATCGTTCTCCTAATGGATCAACACAATCCAAATGTGTTTGGTTGGATTTCTGTATCTCAGTTGTTGTTTTCACTTAAAATCGTGTCCTTTTTAAAAAAAAGAGTGACCCTTTGAGTGATACCGGCCACACCGTGCCTCGAATTGAGGTGGAAATGACTTTTAAACGTTAAAAAGGACCTTTGTACCATTCTTATAAATGATCATGGCAATCCGAATGCTTTTGGTCAGATTTTCATAGGTCAGTTGTTGTTTTCAATTAAAATTGTGTCCATTTTAAACAAGAGAGATCCTTTGAGTGATAGCGGTCACACCATGCCTCAGATTGAGGTGGGGTTGACTCATACACGTCACAAAGGACCTTTTATCGTTATACTAATTGATAAACACAATACAAATGCTTTTGGTTGAATTTCCATAGGTTAGTGGTTGTTTTCACATAAAATCGTGTCCATTTTAAACAAAATAGAGACCCTTTGAGTGGTACCAGCCACACCGTGCCTGAGATTGAGGCGGGGTTGACTCGTACATGTCACCAAGGACCCTTGGATCATTCTTATAAATGATCAAGGCAATCCGACTGTGTTTGGTTGTATTTTCATAGGACAGTTGTTGTTTTCAATTAAAATTGTGTCCATTTTAAACAAAAGAGACACCCTTTGAGTCATCGCGGCCACATCGTGCCTCAGATTGAGGCGAGGTTGACTTGTAAACATCACAATGGACCCGTATATCATTCTCATAAAGGAAAACACAACCCTAATGTGTTGGGTCGGATTTCCATAGGTTAGTTGTTGTTTTCACTTAAAATAGTGTTCATTTTTAAAAAAAAAGAGAGACTCTTTGAGTGGTAGAGGTCTCACCATGCCTCGGATTGAGGCGGGGTTGACTCATACACGTCAAAAAGGACCCTTGGATCATTAAACTAAAGGATCAACATAATCAGAATGCGTTTGGTCGGATTTCCGTATGTCAGTTGTTGTTTTCAATTAAAATCGTGTCCATTTTAAACAAAAGAGGGACCCTTTGAGTGGTACTGGCCACACCATGCCTCGGATTGAGGCATGGATTACTCTTACACATCCCCAAGGACCCTTGTATCATTATTATAAAACATCAAGGCAATCCGAATGTGTTTGGTTGGATTTTCATAGGTCAGTTGTTGTTTTCAATTAAAATTGGGTCCATTTTAAACAAGAGAGACCCTTTGAGTGATAGCGGACACAACGTGCCTCAGATTGAGGCGGGGTTGACTCATACACATCAAAAAGGACCCTTGGATCGTTCTCCTAGAGGATAAATACAATCCAAATGCGTTTGGTTGAATTTCCGTAGGTCATTTGTTGTTTTCACTTAAAATCGTGTCCATTTTTAACAAAATAGAGACCCTTTGAGTGGTACTGGCCACACCGTGCCTAATATTGAGGCGGGGTTGACTCGTACATTCCACCAAGGACCCTTGGATCATTATTATAAAAGATAAAGGCAATCCAACTACGTTTGGTCATATTTCTGTAGGTCAGTTTTTGTTTTCAATTAAAATTGTGTTCATTTTAAACAAAACAGAGACCCTTTGAGTGTTAGCGGCCACACCGTGCCTCATATTGAGCCGAGGTTGACTCGTACATGTCAAAAAGGACCCGTGGATCATTATAATACAGGATCAAGACAATCTGAATGCGTTTGGTGATATTTCAGTAGGTCAGTTGTTGTTTTCAATTAAAATCGTGTCCATTTTAAACAAAAGAAAGATCCTTTGAGTGGTAGTGGTCACCTCGTGCCTCGGATTGAAGCAGGGTTGACTCATACAGGACAAAAAGGACCCGTGGATCGTTCTCCTAATGTATCAAAACAATACGAATGTGTTTGGTCATATTTCCGTTGGTCGGTTGTTCTTTTCACTTAAAATCGTGTCCATTTTTTTTTAAAAAAAGAGACCATTTGAGTGGTATCGGCCACACCTAGCCTTGTATTGAGGGGGGTTGACTTTGACACATCAACAAGGACCCTTGGATCTTTCTGATAAACGATCAGTGCAATCTGAATGCGTTTGGTCTGATTTTTGTAGGCCACTTGTTGTTTTCAATTAAAATTGTGTCCATTTTAAACAAGAGGGACCCTTTGAGGGATATCAGTCGCACCGTGCCTCAGATTGAGGCGAGGTTGACTCATACACATCACAAAGGACCCGTGGATCATTCTCCTAAAGGATCTACACAATCCTAACGTGTCTAGTTGGATTTTTTTGGTCAATTTTTGTTTTTACTTAAAATAGTGTCCATTTTAAACAAAAAAGTGACCCTTTGAGTGGTACCGGCCACACCGTGCCTCAGATTGAGGCGGGGTTGAATCTTACACATCGAAAAGGACCCGTGGATCATTATTATAAAATACAAATGTAATACTAATGCGTTTGGTTGGATTTTCGTAGGTCAGTTGTTGTTTTCAATTAATATTGTGTCCATTTTAAACAATAGAGACCCTTTGAGTGATAGCAGTCACACCATGCCTCATAATAAGGCGGGGTTGACTAATACATGTCACAAAGGACCCGTGGAACGTTCTCCCAAAGGATCAACATAATCCAAATGTGTTTGGTCAGATTTCTATAGGTCAGTTGTTGTTTTCACTTATAATTGTGTCTATTTTAAACAAAAGAGAGACCCTTTGAGTGGTAGCGGTCACACCGTGCCTCGGATTGAGGCAGGGTTGACTCTTACACATCACAAAGGACCCATGGATCATTATCCTCCTATTGTTTCTGGTTCATATCATCTGTTAAAATAGGAAAATGACTCATTGCAGAAAATATGATTTATTTAATAACAATTACAATTTTCCTACAAACATTTACATACAAAAATGTTTCAACTTTTGATCCCCTTAAACCCCCTCAAAAATGACCACCAATTGTACATGTCCCCAAGTCATATCTTCATTGTATTTGTGTAAAATCTGCCATCAGTTATGCGGACCACTCGTTTCTGAAGACATCTATATCGTCTTGTGAGTATGAGGCTTTTCAGCAGTCAGAGTAGTACTTCAAAATATAAAAATAATGAATTAATATAAAACTTAAACGAACTAGTAGTTGTTTTTGAAAATACCTCTTTAGGGATTCTATTTTTCAGATGAAAAATGATCTCTTTCATAAATTTATAAACATAATAACCACAATCATTATCGTTTGTTTATTTTGGACACTGCAAAAAAAAATTGATCATTAGGAGAATAAGTAACTTGTGTTGAGATGTGTTTGGAGAGTGAAATTTTATTATATATACCCTGATATTTTTCCAGACATAGTACTTTCTCACCTTCCTATTATTAGCCCCTGTCCTCATTCATTTTTTAGACGATAATGATACACCGCCATATCATATCATAATCCTCATAAAAAGATAATATAAACTATATTAATTGATGTTTAGACCTAAAACGTAAGATGTAGTGTCTTACATATTCACAAACTCCATCATGTGTGGTCGGTTTGATGGATATCCTTGCTTTGAATCTAGAAAATAAATCTTCGGAGTACCCATGTTCACCGCAATTAGCAACCAATGTTTCCTAAAAACCCAAAAATGAATAAGTAATAACATAAGTGAAAATGTAATTGATATTCTTTAATCGTAGAGTATTACCCCTAAATGGTTGGTATTAGGAAAAGTCTACCATCTGTAATCTTTCTTTTAAATGTTTTCAGCAATCCGTTCACTATATCATCCCTTTTTGATGGTTCTATTTTTGTTAGCTTTTTTGATGTTATATGAGGACTAACGAGTCCAAATCATGGCTCATGGAAAAATTCCTTCAATTGTTTTTCATAAATGCATATATCAACAATATAAAATTCATTTAGTCATAATTTTCCAATTGTATCAGCTTTTAGAAAATCAATTCATGGAAAAACACCTCATATATACATTTACAACTGTGACGCCTAGTCAACTGTTTTTAAGGTTTTCATTTATATTTTCAAGAGCAATGAAATCTTTACATTCCTCTCCATATATATTCTCTTCGAGAACCACTATATGACTATTACCATCTTTTAGCTTCGTATCCACATGAGTCTTCAATGCTAGTAAATGTGGATAGAGAAAAGGTGGTGTTATTGTGCTTTCAGTAGCTCCTTGGGATCGGTTGGTCGATCCTTTAGATGGTTTTGAGTTGACGTTTGTCTTCCCCTTCCCTTTTTCTGTATATAACAACAATCATTGGTTCATACCCTTTTTTCATTAATTGTTAAGGGTTTATCTTGAAAAAATAGAAATAAATACCACTTTGTCTTCATGTACTCTTAAAAATTGTGTCGGTCGGGCAATGAATGTCCCAATAGCCTTTTCGACCGTATGAATATCATCGTCATCAAGTGGAATAGGTAGCTCTGCATTTGGCTCTTGAGCTATAGTAATCGTAACTTTCATATGATCTTTTTGAAGATTTCTATTATTCAGTGTGGCATTTGGGATATTTAACACTATAGCCCTCGCTACAAGGTGATAGGTTGGTGTTGACATATATAAATCACAATCATTATCGCCCTGTATAAGATTAGTATAGAAAAATTATCAGTGTTTGTATGATTCACATTTCATGGGAACAATTATTAGAATATTTATTACCACGGCTAAGACAGTTCATTGAGGCAATTGGCTCGCCTCAAAGCTGGTGGGGGTGGGGCAGGATGTTCACGCACTGGTTGTTCCTGAGTTGTGTCTTCCCTTTTCTTCCCACCCATAATAGTTGCTAGCAACTCTCCCTGTCATTGTAATCGTTTTTCAAGGGTTTCTATTTTTCCACTCATTTGTTCCAATTTTTCATCTGTATTATCCTTTTTTTCTTATTCTCAAAATATACTCAGGGTGTCACCCCAAACCCTGCACGTCTAACATGACTATATCTTTCTGGCTGCTTCAAAGCCATCAATAATAGGTCTGTATCCGCTACAGGAGTAGTTGATTCCTGTGACTATCTGAAATAGGATAATAACTAATTGTTTTTATATAAAAGAAATTTTAAACAAATCTTTTTGTCATCGTGTCATACTTACACATATTTCCCACAATTTCTGTGTCTTCTCATCTACTAAATTCCCTTCTTTGTTCACACGTGCCTCCTTCCATAGCAAATGACATGGGATGGAAGTGTATTTGGTTTTAGACACGTCAATATACATATAAACAAAGAAAGATAATTATGATGTAGTTTATTGGAACCTAACAATATTACTGTAAATTTTAAATACATCCCATTTTATTTTCTAATGAAGCGTACCACATCCTTGATTTACAATAGGGGTATGTGGGTTTTGATGCACATTCCTTATTTTCAGTACAGAGTATCTGTATCATAAATGAAATATTAACAATAAAAATGATGAATATAGGTATCCTCAAACAACATATTATCACCCAAAATGTACCTGAAACTTCTCATCCCCATGACGGCCAATAAATGCATCCCATGATTCATGGGATATCAGGTGAGTGTAGACAATGGGTGGGTGTGGGTTTATTTTACCTTTAGAATCTTTCAGGTGGAATCTTGTTAAAATAGTGCGAAAACCTTGATGAATCTTTCCTGCAAACCTTAGTACATAATCGTTGTGTGAATCGTCTACTATAAATGTACTCTGCAAGAGATTTAGAAGAGTGAGACATTGTTTCATTATTTTGTTTGCTAGTAAATTAAAGAAATAAATTCATAATGTTATCGTAATTTCTTCCCAGATCACAGCCTTCAGCCCGGACACAACATAGTGCCATGAATCTTTGACAATCGGTACGCGTTTCTAAGTGAAAACTCCAATGTAACTGTTAAACATATCCTTGTAGGGATTCACATATTGGCCTCGTGCATTCTATCCGAATTCAAATTTGATGCCTTTGCTCTTCGCCTTAACAATTTTGGATAACACCGTCAAACTACGACGCACCTGTGTTTTTTGCGATGTCGTTCCTTCATTCCCGACCATTTAATCGATATCAACATCATTTATATGTTCATCTGGAATGGTATAAACAACATGTGCTGATGGTTATTGGACCTCAACACTAGGAGAAGCAAGAGCCGCAGCAGCAGGAGTAGCAGCAGCCACAACAGAAGCAGCATGAGCCGCAATAGGAGGAGAAGAAGGAGCAACAGGAGCCGCAGCAGGAGCAATAGTAGCAGCATCATGAGCTGTAGGAGCAGCAGGAGCAGTAGCAGCCGCAGCAACAACAGCCTGAGAGACTTGTTCCGCCTCAAGGATAAGAGCACCAGAATGTGCATAAGTCATTATCTGCAAAAGTGGTTGAACAGTTAATTCAGATTACAAAAAATTCAGTAATGATAAGATAATAACATGAGATATCAAGATCTATATTACAAACAAAATATAACTTGTTTACTAATCTCTATTTATTTCTCTCAAAGGTTGAAGGGATTTGGCGCCTCTATCGACTATCCAAATCCCTTCATTGTGGACTTCTATAATATAAAAAACATCATCGGCATTGGGACCGCTCCAAAATGATTGTGACGTACCACTAAAAGGATCGTCCTCAACTGAATTTTCATCGGAACCTTCAGTAGTTTTACACAATAAAAGAACAATAGACCACTTATAGTTTTCGGGATCTAGAAGATAAAAAACATGTACCACTTGTGATTCCATTATAAACTGTTCATCTTTGTACCATTCTTTACTAAAATCAACTTTCGCAAATCCCCATTCATTTATTTTAACACCACTGTTGTTATCAATCCATTTTCATTGAAAAATCGGAAATTGGAATGTCTTATAATCCAACTACCATATTAGTTTGATAATGCCAATGTATGACATATTTTCAAAAATTGGGTTTCTGTCCTTACTAACAGAAACATGAATCTCTTCACCCACTAGTGTAACTCTACTATTTTGCATGGTACTATCTTCGTCATGTTCATCTGTATAGAATGTATAACCATTAATTACATAACCACTGTAAGATAATACATACACACTTGGCCCAGTGTCTAGCCATCGAAGTCGTTCTGAAATTGAATTCGGATTTTCATCCAACTACTTAAAAATCTGGTCCTGAAACCATCATATAAACGAATGATTATGTGTATCTGATAACTATTTTTCTGCCCTTGATGGATTCAACTGCCTAAGAATTTCTTTGTGAGTTTCAATATATAGAGCAACCTTCCAACTATTATGAAAAACATAAAGATGAGCCTGCTCCCAATCTGTAATACTGATTGTCAAAACTTATTTTCCAGAAATTCTCTCACCCTCAATGTGTCCAGTGTGACGCGATCTCAGGAGACGAATTCTTTCCACATTAGATAGTTATTCAGTACAAAATTTAATGGCTTCCTCAACAATATATTTCTCCACTATACAAACCTATGTCTGACTTCGATTTTTGACATACCCATTCAAAACCTTCATATTCCATTCAACAGGATACATCCATCTATAGTGCACAGAACCAAAAATTCGAATCTCTCTCACCAATTGAGTAATTAAATTAACCATTATATCAAATAATGTTGGCAGGAAGAACATTTATAATTCACATAATATGATGACAATTTCTTTTTCCATAGATGGAAATTTCCCCAGGTCTAAAACTTTTCTACATATAGTTTTGAAAAAGAAACAAAGTTTGGATAACGCATGACGAACATTATTGGGAAAAATGCACTACAAAGCTATATGAATTAGTTCTTGCATCAAAACATGTCAATCATGTGATTTCAAACCTTTTAACTTCAAATCATTCATTGACACAATGTTCTTGATATTTGATGAGTACCCCTATAGAACCTTTACAAAATTGAAGAAGTTGAAAAACTAATATATCTCTGCCCTAGAAAGAGTATAAGCAGCTGGAGGAAGAAACATTCGATTTTCACTCTTCACGGGAGCCAACACTTCTCGTATTCCCATGTCAACCATGTCCAACCTTGCTTTAATTCCATGTTTTGTTTTTCTAGGGGCATTTAGCAACGTTCTGATAACACTATCACATATATTTTTTTCCATATGAATTACATCATGAAAATGTCTGACATACAAACAATTCCAGTATGGTAATTCAAAAAAACTGATCTCTTTATCCAACCGATTTTCGTATGGTTTTTCGAAAATGGTTCACCAAAAATAGTGTTCAGATCTTTTACTTTCTCAAACAGCTGATCACATGTTATTGGAGATGGTGTTGCACATTTTTCTAAACTTCCATTGAATTATGTCATCCAAGATCGGTACTTATGCTGATGAGGTAGAAATCTACGATGTCCTAGAAACACAGATTTCGATGAATGTTTCAACCTAATTGATTCTGTATCTTCTTCGCACATGGGACACCCTTGAGTTCCTTTAATTCTATAGCCTGAAAAATTTCCATAAGCAAGGAAATCATTTATTTTCTCATAAAACATCGCTCTCAACGTGAAGTATTAACTTTTATAAGCATCATACAACATTACACCTGATTCCCACAATAACTTCAAATCATCGATCAAAGGAGCCAGAAAAACATCAATAACGTTACCTGGTTGTTTTGGTCCTGATATAACCATAGATAACAAGATGAATTTCCACTTCATGCATAACCAGGGTGGCAGGTTATAATTTACAAACATAAAAGGCCATGTACTATGAGTGTTGGTTTGAAAATCAAAAGGGTTCACTACATCTATAGATAACGCAAGACGAAGGATTCTCGGCTCTTTTCCAAATTCAGGATACTCAAGATCAACTTTCATCCATTGAGGAGAGTCGGTCGGATTATGTAATAACCCATCTTTATTTCATTTATCTGCATGCCACGGCAATTTTCATGTAGTTTCTTCACTTCCATATAGACACCTAAAACTTGGAATGATTGTAAAGTACCATAAAACTTTAGTAAGATTGGATTTATCTTTCTTGTATCGAGAAGCACCACACATTGGGCATTCTGTAAGTGATTTTTCCTCCTTGCGAAAAAATATACAGTCTTTCGGGCAGGCATGTATTCTTTCATAAATCATTCCCATCAAGCGTAGAATTTGTCTAGCTTCATATGTCCGGCTTGAGAGATCATCGTCTTTCGGGAGCATGTCATTCAAGAGAGAAAGTAGTTCTGTAAAACTGAAATCTCTCCATTTGTTTCCTACTTTCAAGTTATACAACTTCAGTATAGTTGACAATGTTGTATAATTAATGGAAGCATCATACAATGGCGTATTTTCACAACTGTTTAACATCTCAAACAATTTTGGGCAATCACGGAGTTCATCTTGAATTGTCTTTGTCATTTCCTCAATACGATATTCATCATCATTGACATCTGTAATCACATCCTCCATACGGTCTTATTCATTATCAATATTTTTATTCATATCTGACGATCCATAAAATGCAGTTTTATCCCAGCCAGTAGGTACATTCGCTTTTTATCCATGTTTATTCCGACATTTATAACTCTGATCTATTCCGTGACATATCAAATGTTCTTCCAACTCATATGGAGTAAGTAGTCTAGAATAATAACAACGTAAACACGGACAAAGTATTTGAGAAGTATCCTTTGCAAGATCCTTTTCAAACTTGATGGACAATTTCACTCTATTCTTGTACTCTATTATTAAACGATTAGAATCCATCAAATATTTATTCTTCATCCTATTTGAATCTCAAATATTCTTATTTATGGTTCAAGTACACAAAACAAGACTTCCAAATAAAGTATAAGATAACCACTTCCTTATAAAAATAGCGATTAATAGAGCCTGACCATTAGTATTTATTCATCTTCATTAAATATAATTACTTTAGATTCATTATAGTTTCCTCAAATCCCCCCATACCAAACACAAGAATAATCAAGAATGATACATCTACCACTCCTAGGTATCTACCCTAAATTCAATATCATCATGCCTAAGTACCCATATATCCACACATACACATGTCACAAACACATAAAAAACCATATCCACATCAGAACCAATGTACCAATATGGATTTCAATCAGGTTACTTGACTCAAGTGGTGGTGTGTATGAAATAATAAGAAAATATAATAAGTATATAGTCACACATAAATCTTAGTAATATATACCAATATGGTATCCCAGTATTTACATATTTCCAACATCACATACATTCAAAATAAAAAAGATGGAAGATATATAAAAACTGACTTAAATGAACAATGTATATAAAACTCTTATTTAAATTAGTTGGCATGAACAAAATAGTTCAATAATCAATTTCATGTAATAAAAAAAATTATATCATAGTAACATGTATCAAACCCTATGGTATGTCAGTTTCTAGTAATATGATCCTCACACACCTCAATTAGTGATCTTGGCTTAATGTGTGAACACATCCCACGACTCATGTCATCGGGACTCAAATTCCCATTGGGGAAAAATTCGTGTCATAGTATGTTTAAGTTAGTATTTTCATCTTAAATCTAGTGCTAGGATATTATATACTAACATTATTATCCAAATTACAACTAAATTCCATGGCTTCATATACTTCAAATCAAATAATCAACCAAACATGGGAAAATCGATAATTACAAATAATTTCATTTAATATTCCATTCAAATACCCAATATTAGTTTTAAACATGAATTTTCATTTGAAAACCAGATCATAGGTTTTCATAAAATCTATTCCCTTTTCAAATCATATTATATTCTAATCATTTTTTTTGAAATCAAGGATAATTATTTTATAAAATATTCCCACTAAAATATATAGTTTCTCAAATCATTCCATGAAACAAAAAACAACTAAGAAGGGGATTTATATCAAAAATACATGCCTCTAAAATCACAAATAAAATCCACTTCAATTAAAATCATATTAAATTATTTTTATAATTCATATTGAATAAATCAAGTAAAAAAGATTTGATTTTGTGGAAGAAACATTGTGGAATCACCTTCCTTTAATTAGTGATCAACCCAACATAACACCCATAATGGGATCTATCAATGAATAATGAAGGTGTAGGAGATCAAGTAGTCTAACCTATAATAAAGATTCATATAAAAGAATACTTGATTCGCTAAAAAGATGATGATCTATCACTCTATATGGAGGATATTAGAGGAGATAGAGGATTTCCAATCGACGAGAGATCCCCTTATCAGAGAGAAACCAAATGCATCCAATAGAGCTTCTATCTGAGCATAAGGGAGTTTCAAGGAGTTAAAATGACTCTTGTAAGCCTTAAAGAATCAAGATTTCAAATGAGATTTGTGTAGGAGAAAAAAGAATATAAAATGGGGATCATGAAATTTAAGACTATAAAAAATGATACCACGTTGAAACCTCCCATGGAAACAGTACAAAAAGGATTTAGACAACCATACTATGGTGTAGACTTCTTGTCATGAACTAGGCCAGGTTTCCATCCCACTTGACACCTGACCTAACTCGTGGGAAGGTCCAAAGGGAATTACCAATCCCCAAGGGTTGTAACTAGTTCCTAGGCATTGAGTAACACCTTTGGGAATAGTTTTTTCATGTAAAAAACCATAAATAATACATAATAATCAAACACCATATCATAACCAAATTTCACAATATAATAGAACAAAAGATAACACTGCAAAAGGGGATAAGAATTTAACAATTTCAACCAAAACCAAAATAACAAAAAAATGGTAAGGGAACCAACGATACAACCAAGACTCCATGAAACATGAGTTTCAACATCCCCATTCTACAAACAATAACAGTCACCAAAAGGGGAACTACTAGCACATATATCCACCATCACCACCAAGGGAACCTTGTTTTTAACTGGGTAAAACATAATAAGGTCTACATAAACCTGAGGGTGTATATAAGGCATGAGGAAACATACCTAGTTGGACACAACAAAAATAGATTCCAGGTAATGAAATTATTATAAATATTAACATGTTATTTTTTAAGAAAAATGAAGATAAAATTTACATAAATTTTTTTTGAAATAAAAGAGAAAGTAAACATGACAAGATAATGGTAAGAATAGTATGAGCACTATAAAAAACCTCTAAGGTTTTAGGGTTACTAGGGTCCTAGGATCCTCGTACTCTAGTGATCAAATCTCTTAGACATGAAGGTCCTATTTGAGCCTCTAATCCCTAGCATATGAATTTTTAGTTAGTTTTGTTATGTATTTCCTTATTAAGGAGACCAATCATCGGCCTGACTAATTCTCCTAATATACTAGACCAAGTCTACCCACCTTGATAACTAGGATTCCATTTTGATCAATTCCACCCCCTATATAAAATTATATCAATTTTATACAATCACACTTCAAATAATATAAAACACATGACAAACAACCACTTACAATAGTCAAATAATTATCAAACCCTTGCACACAACAAAAAAATTGAATGACATGTTTCCCATAACCCATACAATTTATAAAACCATTTTAGAACCAAATAAATCATATTAAACACCTAAAACAATGTCAAATAATCGAAAAACCTACCTATTTCTTAATATCTTCACAAAACCAAAATGAAACCACCAACTGAACTATGGAAATTCCCTAAGGATGCAATTAAACATCATAACCATAAAGATTTAACCCAAATAAATGAGATTAAATCCAACCTAGGTCAAATTACTTTCTATAGAAAAAAACCCATGAGAGAAAAAATTAGTGACCAAGAAAGGAGAATAAAAGAGAATATGAGATTCTTACTTAGAGATTCCTTGTAGATAAAGTGCCAAATCACACTAAAAATGGATCCCAACGGAAGAGAGATTGGGAGGGAGTTTCACCTTGGGATAGAGGGTCAAATGGGAAGATTCACCGAATAGAGGACCACTACAAAAAAATAAAAATTAACAGATAAACAATATTCCCAAGAACCCTTAATGTATATCCTTCAAGAACATCATACATCTCCAAATGACACGTCTACATCCCTAAGAAGAGAGAAAATATCAATAATGTCCAGAGACCTAGCATAGGTCACCCACCTGTTTAAATTTTCACTAAAATGGTGGGACATAAGATGGAAATATACTAAGAACACATCCCATCACCCAAATAAGAAACTACAACCACTTACCATGAAGAACCACTAAGAGCTTAATTCGAAACCTAGGGAAAGGTACACCCAAAACATACTAATGAATCCAAATGAAATAACAAAATCAATATCCATCAATGATTCAACCAACAACAAGAACAACATTAAAGAAATTATTTGGAAAACATGCCTTAAAGAGAGGTCCGGAAAACCAAAGAGGGCGTTGCGAGTGGCGGAGGTCCGAAAACGAGAATCAAGGGCGGCGGAGGTCCGACAATGCGAACTTAGCAGGTGACAGAGGAGATTCACAGGGTTCCAGTACCGTGATATCTTTAGGTCATGATAAAACAAGGGCATTGTGTGACCGACTTTATAAAAAATGGACTAAGGTTTTATCAGCGCTAACAAAGAGCTGATAAAGACTACCTTTATTAGCGCTAACATTTTATCATTGATAAAGGTATCCTTTAACAGCGCTTTTTTAGTGCTGATAATGGTACTCTTTATCAGCCCTATAAAATGGTGATAAATCATTCCTGTATTAGTGCTAAAATTTTAGCGGTGATTCAGAGATTCTTTATCAGCGCTTTTCTAACACTGATAAAGGGTCGTTTTATCAGCAGTTCTTTAGCACTGATAAAGGATACCCTGTATCAGCGCTAAATGTTTAGCACGGATACAGGGAATCTATATCAGCTCTTTTCTAGCGCTGTTAGAGGGCCACTTTATCAGCGCTAGAAAAGCGCTGATAAAGAATCCCTGTATCAGCGCTACAATTTTAGCACTGATAAAGAGGACCTCTATCAGCACTAGAAAAGAGCTGATAAAGAGTCCATGTATCAGCGCTAAAATTTTAGCGTTGATATAGGGTAACCTTTATCAGCGCCTTTTCTTAGCGCTGATATAAGGGGGCACTTCCCTTGCCCGTTTTTTTTAGTGGTGAAAATAAATACAAATGGAAGATATTCCCAAATCATTGAACATGGATTCCTCTAAGCCATAGTGGTTATTATATATTCTTTAATGTATAAAATCTATGACCTAGTTCCCATTTCCAAACCACTTTAACCACACCATTCCCAAGTCTACAATGTGGTGAGCTTGGGATTCCTATTTTAGACAGGTGGTCCTTCGATATTCCATGCCCACCCAAGGGCATTTCATGATTCTCATGATGTATAGGAAAAACCATAATACAATAGGAATTGAACCATTTCATAGTTATATATCCCATTTTACACAAGAGCATGCCCAACATAAAACTACCTCCTTCATATCTAGACAAGTCATCGTAAAGCTGTGGTGGCCTTCAAAATGCTAAAACACCACATCAAACCTCAAAATCACCACAAAACTCTCCCTAAACACCCCCAAGACTTGAAAACTCAAAAATGGTAGTACATAAAGGGTATGTAGCATTACACTCATTCTATTTATTTTTTCCCTATTATTTCTCAATTTTAAGTCAAGGTGGACATATTTTCCACAAAATTATAAGAAATATGTGTTGATTGATTCCTATTTTCATGGGATACATAGTGATTCCTAGATCTCCAATCTCAAACCCAACTAAAACATCGATATCAAATCCCCCAATTTATCATAGTGACTGGGTTTCTTAATTCATATTGTTTTTTCATCCATAGGGTTCGCATCAAGACAATTTTATTTCATTATAAACATCATTTTAAAGAACATTAATCCTCATATAATAAGGTATTTTTAAATGATTGTAAACTATTAATTCTTTTAGTCATTTTCAAATGATGTTAATCTATGTGATGCATGGTCTATCTTATAAGACTTGAAACTTCTTAGAAGAGTCTACCCAGTAAGACATGCCTTCCTCTAAATATTATCCAAATCCACATAAGTATCCTTAGAATGTGGTTCTTTTTCCATAAACCTATGTTATGATAAAAATGAATCATTCCTTAGGAAAGAGCCTAATATGAATAGGGGTATTATATAAAAACTGTATGTGTATTGGTTCATGATGTCTCAATATATGTAATGATGTTAGAATATCTAATAATTGGACTTGGTGAAAATTATAATCACACTAGTTAAATTCTAAGGGAGATAACCGTCCTCATTCACATCAATTTTTTTATTTCATTCTCACATAATGGTTCCCGTACAACTCATCCTTCTCCTCCAATACCTGAGATGAATTTTTTTAGATGACCTTTTCTTGGAATAATGAATGGATTGATTCTTGTTACTATAGGATATGTTTTTGATCAATCACCCTTGGGTAAAAACCTAATAAGTTTAGAAAAACTGAATCATAAAACACGATTCATGACAAAAAATAATCAACATATATGGTTCATACCACACTCATGAAATCAAAACATAAAAGTAAACATTAGAAATCAATAAAATACATAAAATGAAGCCTGAGAAATCCAGAAAATGATAGGTCATGAAATTTTTTGGGAAAACTATGTGCCACACATGATAGATATACAAACCAATTGTTAACATATTTCTCCAACATATCAACAAAAAACTAAATATGGTCTGATAATGAAAAAAGCTCATAACCCTCTCCACCACCATCTCTACATCCTTCATCCACCTGAGAGAACATTATATTGAAAATTAAATATTGTTTTACATTTATATTTAAACATAAAACTAATAATAGTTTCAAAAATAAATGATTTTTAATTTTTTTGATTTACCTTCTCACTTCCATTCGATGAAATAACATCACGGGTAGATTCGGTCGTCTTCTGATATAAATCAATCAAACTTTTTGTAAAGTGGATATCTGAGCCCCTGGTTGTGAACTATGTTTTGTAGAGAATCAATCTCTCTCTGAGTATCTCTGGGTGTGGACTAAAAAAAACCATGAGTAGATGAAGCTGAAATCTACAACATCCTTCTAAAGACCTCAGATTGTACGAGTCCCAAACCATTCCCATGCACTCTAACACGATGATCTTTCCCAAGGACTTTAACAATGGGGTTATCATGGGAGAATGAGTAGAACTATGCATGATTTGCATCCCACAGATCTCTAATTTTTACCTATATATCAAATAGAAGTCATTTTAGAATAAATATATATTAACATAGTAATAAATATTAATAATTTATTATAACAAAAATGTGTTAATACCCAAACTTCATTGGTAGACTCATTAACAAAACTTCCATTTGATTTTTGGTGAACATTCAACCACACTTCTTTTTCGGTTGATTCGTGCCTTAAACACTGTTACATCATTAAATAAACATAAATCAATAATTTAATATATTTAACAAATAATATTTTCTTATAAATATTTAAACATATTAAAAGATTAAAATAGCATATCGGCTTCTAGAAAAACTCTTTCACCCTGCTGTGTGAAGGATGACCTGCATTTCCCAGATTGATGCATATTTTCTTGAGAGATCCTAAAATAAATAAAATGAAATTTAATAGTAATGAATTCAATTTCTTCTCCTCTTAATATACATGTATAAATGTAAAATGAGAATATTATAGTAGTATATATTTAAATACCTTATGTTTCTCCTCACGATTTCTGTCAAGATAAACTATCCATTGCTCTTTGGGTACCCCATTAGGTATCTTCTCAAACATATATTGGGTGGTCAGTGATGTATCATTGAAATCACCCCACAATCTCTATTTAATGTCATTCCATTTTTTTCATGATTTTTCAATGTCCACTTTCGTGCTATCACATCCGCAACTGTAAAGTGGAAAAACATATTTACACACAAATTAATTTTTAAAGTATTAATAACTAGACATTCAATTACCCAATAATGTATTAAAATTACCTTTATTTGGGGAAACATATCTTCAATTTTCCAACTTACATGCATATGTCTCCAATAATCATATGAAATATGAATGAAAATGGTTTCCATGGCCGGCTAGCCTAAAATCTAGCCAATTAATCATGTGGAATCATCCATAGGGACTCCATATGAATTTAATAGAGCAAACTATATTCTCTACAGTCAGATTCCATACATCGGAACTTTTAATATTTTTTCCATAGTTTCATTATTTCCATCTTTAATAAATAAATATTTAGTATAATAAAGTGTAATAAATTTATTCATATTAAAATTTGTACATATAATAGTCACCCTCCAGTATACCTATGAAGAACTAGAAGTGGTGCGCCACTCCCCCACTACTGAGGCACCTGATGTGGGAGGTGGCGACTGATCTGCTGAAGGGACACTCATACAAGGTGTGATAGATAGTGCTAGGGGAGATGATGTAGTGGGGAAGGTGGATGGTGGCTCATATTTTGTAGGGAGGTATACAAATGGATCTTCGTCTGTCACAGTTGTCGATGAAACAAGATATTGCTTCCTCCTTGTAATTCATGTCATTTAATCAAAAAAAATTAAGTTCAGAACATATATTTCAAAAAAAATGGGTTTTTTTTAAAAAAAGATAACACATGAACAGTACTAACACACAAAATATGCATAACAATGATAATGAATGATTTTAAAAATGATATATGTGGTTTATAAATGAATGCATAATAGTACATACAATATTTTTCTCCTTCAATCATGTTAGTTTCCGAATCCATTACTTCATCCAATTAATTCATCCTTGCTAGAATAATATTTTCAATGTCATGGTGGAAGAATTATTCTGATTCTTATTGTTGATGATATTCAATGTCATAGGTCAAATAATCTACTTAATTACTCATATCATAAAATTCACTTCGTTTTACATGAGTAAATACACTCCTCCCTCTATCCACATCATCATTCACATAATATACCATTTTTTCTAGCTATGATAAGATATATGGATCATGCTGCTCACGATCATAAACATCTGTCAAGTGAGAGAAGTTCATAGAAGTAAAATCCAAGGAATCTCTTTTAACACCTCTAATAATATTCACCAAATTTCATTTGAATAAAACAACTAAAAAATGTCTGTGGAAGTTCAAATCAATATTATTAGCCAACATTCCATATTATCCCACATCATAAAATGTAAATATAAAACTATTATCTGTTTTAAACCCCTCTTCTCGATCGACTATATGAAATATAAATCCATTCATGTTGTAAGAGTCGAACATTCTATCTTTTTTTAGAGGACCTTGAGAATGAAACTTCAAATCTTCTGACAAATCTGCATGATTATCACTATTCATGATCTAAAAAAACAAATATACTTTATTAGAATTAAAAAATTTAGGTTTCAACCTAATAATCATATTTATTTCAATATTAATAAACATACATGTCATGCAATCCATTATTCAAGCTCTTTATTAACAAATTTCATTATATCCTTCTCATTTAGTTTTCATTATATCATTCATCTCTTTGTTTGTATCCTTAACTCTTGAATAAATGGATCTTCAATTTCACTATTTAGTAGCACATATCCATGTTCCTATAATAATTCCATTTTTTCAGTGTAACATTTGTGGTTCTTCCAACTGATCGACCAATATCAAGAAATATTTTTTATTTCCCATGAGGTTGAGATTTATTCAATGTGTTTTCAACACGTCCAACTTGATTAAATATTTTCTCAATGTCATTAAAGTATCTAGAAAAAATGTAAGACACTCTTATGCCAAATAGTCTTAAGCAGTAGAGCCTTCTAGTTGAACATTATTTCACACATATGATTTCAAATACCCAAGATAGCTGTGAAATAAAAAACATAAACAATTATGAATTTAATTAAGTGAATTTTTTATACTTAACTGAAAAAACGTATAAATAAAGTACCTCTCAATTGGATACATCCATCGATAATGAATGTGGCCTCCTAATTTAGCTTCCTTAAGCAAATACACAGTTAAATGCATCATGACATTAAAAACAACGGTGGAAGGAACACTTCCATTGAAAAATTTTTCAATACAATACTCTCTTGAAGGTTGTCAAGATCAAATGGATGTTGAGATTTCTCACATAGTTTCCTGAAAAATGTGTTGAATGGGAGTATAACAACAGTAACATTTTTAGGTAATAATGTACGCAGTTCCAATGGTAGTAACATCTATAACAAAAAATGTGAATCATGATGTTTTAATCCCCCTAACATACGATTCCTTAAGTAAACACACATCAATATTTTACATGAATACCCATCAGATGCTTTCAAATGATTTAAAATTCGAAGAAATGTATCTTTATCCCTATTTTTCATTGCAAAATTTCCAGAGCATACTTTTCATTCTCAGTTGGCATGATATCATGTTTAATGTCCATTAACTGTAATTCATTATGAGAATTGAGGTGATCCTTCAACATTCTATTTTCATTAAGAAATTTAAGTATCATATTTTCACATATATTCTTCTCAATATGAATCACATCAAGATTATGCGGCAAAAAATTAAATTCCCAATACAGATTTTTCAAGAATATACTTTTTTTCATCCATTGCAGTGTTCTAATTTCACATTAAAATGCACATCAAACCCATTTCCAACTATCATTCAAATGATAAAACATCTCAAATTCTTTTTCAGATTTTCCAAGTTGTGTCAATATTTTCAAAACCAGTTAAAAATTTTGGTGGTGGTTTATGATCAATGAAACTGTTAAATTTTGATTTCTTCAGCCGAAATCTATGATATGCATCGAGAAACATTAGATGGCACAAGAAGAATCATTTCATATTATGAGGTAATCATTTGGGCTCAAAATAAAAGTTACAAATAGGAAAATCCAATCTTGTTTAAGTGTTCTAGTCGGATAATTTCCATGCCTAGGGATGTCACTAATGGTCTACATTAAATAAGCATGCATATTGAACATTTTTTTTAGAAGAATCATCAAATGTCTCAATACTTTTTATCTATAACTCCTATAATTATTCAATTAAAGGGTGTAAGTTTACATCAATATCATTTCTAGGCATTTATTTTCTAGGAATAATCATCAAAATGATTAATTACATTTGTTTCATACACATCCATAGAGGCAGATTGTAAGGGATCATAACAACTCGCCAAATGCTATAATTGGTACTCAAAGACCCAAATGGGTTGAATCCATCGGTATACAATCCCAATTGAACATTCCTAGAATCAGCTAAGAAATATAGATGTAATGAATCAAATTCCTTCCATGATTGTGAATCTCATGGAATTCTCATTAACCCATCATTTTTATTATCTACAGAATTCCACTTCATGTGTTCAGTGGTTTTCGATGAAATGAACAATCTTTCAAATCAAGGCATTTAATAAAATTAATGCAAAACCATTTGTAGGTGTGCTATTTTTATTCTTCTTCTTAGTAGTATGTTGACTAAAACTTCCAACATCACCCATTGACTTCCATCTAGAAGAAGAAATTTTTTTTCAATCCTTTCTACATGAATCCTCTCGCCAATAAATCAAACAATCATTAGGACACACATGTTTTTTTGTATAATTCAAACCAAGCATGTTAAAAACATTTTCATATCATAAAAATACTCAAGGATGTTTTATTTAGAAAATTCCTCACGAAAAAATTCGAATACCATGGATATTGACTTATTTTTTATTCCACATCGACATTTGATATGGTATAACTTCAGCAAAGAAGAATGTTTTAAATATGTCAAACATCCACTAAACGACTCTTGATTTCCATCATCAACTAAATCATGAAATGTAATTTCCTCCGTGAATATTTATCTTACATTATTCTCCAAATAATAAAGTGGGGGATCCATTGATATGTTTCAATCTTTATTTGGTTTTCCTAAAGTCTCAAAAACATCACTTGTCACGTTGTTATTTCTATCACCCTCATCTAGTTATTCTGATATGTTTTGATGTTTATGGTGGTGTCTTAAAGTGACAAATGCATAATTTATAAGGATTTTCATTTCATTTCACATTGACAATGATGTTGGGAGCTCATTCTGTGGATTGACATCAGTTCTCAACCATTCTGCAACGTTCGAATCTCAGTGCCAAATCCAGCAAAAATATTGACTAGGAAATTTCATCAATATTAAATGTTCAGAAACATAATCTCTCTTCAACCATAATCTAAATTTATATTTAGGACATGGACATATTATTATCCTTTCAATGTATCGACTGGATATTGGAAAATCTAAAACTCCTCCAAAACCTTAACATACTGAGGTGTGTTCCTTAGTAATGTGATCTCACTTTTTCTATGTATATCACTATGTGCCTAAAAAATATTAAAAAATTAAAACACATAACAATTAATAAATAGAGAAAGAGATTCAAATATACCTGTTGAAAAAATATATAAATATGTTTAATATTTGGAAAACCCCTAGGATTAGATCAAAAAAAATCCATACATACACTTTTTCTCGATAGAGCATGGTATCTTAAGGCACATTAAGATGATATTTGGCCAATACATTTCTCATAATATACCTATTAGGTCTCAAAAATACTATCTCATGTCTACCAATCCATGCCAAACTATATATAAATTTCAAAGATGAGGCAGAAATACCTTTGATACCAATTTTCCATAAACCAACCTAGATAACCTAAACAAGTGGCATATTATAGGATTTCTATATAGATCACGGATCTCATAGATGAATATATACATAAAAATAAATAAGAATAAGGTGTAGAAAATAGAGGCATATTATATTTTGGATGATATGAAAGTGTGATAAAGGATACAGATGGAGGAATTATGGAGGAAGGGAAATAGATGTTGGGATGATGAGAAAGTGTCAGAGTTGGAGCTAGAGGAATGGATGCAGGGAGAAAGATATGGAATATTTTTTCATATGTTAGAAAAATCACCCAATTAAAATTATAAATCTGTAAACACACCTTATATTTGTTGTGTAAGAATAAAATGAGAAGAAAATGTATTGATCCAACACTAGTAAATATAATTTATATTATCATGGGGTTCTAAAAAAATTATGTAAAAAGAACCACTTTATTACCTAGTGTAATATCCATCAAAATACATGGTTCTATATTGATGTTCACATTGTGTATTTAGATGTATAAGATATCCATTTTGGGTTGTATACTCAAAAGGCCAATTTTTGGTGATTTAATGCATTTTGTATATAATGCCTACCAAAATACCATCAAATGATTTTATGATTATATTGTTTATGTTATATGAGTTTAAAAATATATCCATTCAATAAAAATCCCCATGGTAATTGACTATGTTTCATAAGAGGTCACAAAAATGTAATTATATAGAGACACATACTGTATAAGAATGGTAAAACTAATGTGATATGGTTTTATATTTAGAATATATGTTATATTTTATTATTTTAGAATATAAAATTAATATCATATGTTGAGTACTATGTTTTAACTAGTCATGAGTATCCGCTCCATATGAATTCAATAAAGGATTCCAAATTGCGAAATTTACTTCTTTGTTTTGTTTTCTTCTCAAATTGATGTATTATTATTGGTAGGTATTCAAGATAATCTATTCATGGGTGAATAAAAGTGGTAATTATAAGGAAATTTTTATACTATTTCTCCAAGCATTAATTTATTGATAGATCAAAATTTAATTTCTTACTTCTGAGTAGAGGAAGAAAAATATTGGTCACAATTGACCATAATATAAATACCATTAGAAAATCCATGGCCATGTTAAATGTTATGAAAATATAGAATAGTTTTTAAAAGAATTAATAAATAATTAACACTTGATATCAAAATGTATGGATCTTAATTTTTTATAATTTCATGATATAAATTTATAATATTAGACACATAATTATTATAGGATTTATCTTTTATTGTCACCTGGTTTGGAACTCTCTCATGTAGTAAAATAAGGTCACTTGTAATATTTTAAGCATGCATCCCCATATTTCATAGGCTTATAACTAGATTCAAGGGTGTGATTATATATCATGGATACTATACCCCTTAATGTATAATTACAATATAGTTGAAATAAACAATATAAATAAATATAATTTTAATGGAAATAGTGGAAATAGTACGACATACTACTTGGATAAAAAAGGATGAAACAATAAGAAATAAATAATAAGTCATTTAATCACATGATAAAATTTATCAAAATGAAAAACTAAAGGTAATACACATAAAAGAACCATCTAACAAAATCTATTTGATAAAGTACAAAATCCATTCCAAGCATCACCATATAACCATGGAATGATAAAATGACTAGGAAAATACCATTTTATATGCATTTCAAAATCATATCTAATCCCTCAAGATAATAATTTCACCATCCTGGACATATCCATATCTATACAAAGTATGGTATCTAGTCATATCCCTTTATATAATCATTACAATAGGAAATTCAATGAATCCCCCTATATAAGCATTACAGCAATAAATAGGGCCAATCTCTCTGTACATTTATAAAAGAGTGAATTTTTGCCTAGTAATGTATATAATAATTACAACATGAAACTCAAAATATGTCACAACTGTAATAATATCACAATATTATATCATAAGACTCTATGATTAATTCTAAAAATGACCATATGTATTTCAATTTTATATTCATTTTTATAACAAATTATTGCGAGAAATTTCTATTAACAAAAATATATTTCCAAATTCATGTTATATAATGAAATCACCTAGGTTTTTATATCACGATAAACACAATTTCATACATTTTTCTATTCATTATTTTTCAATGATATCCATACCCACAAGTAGCCACATGTTCGAACACAAAAGCATTTAATCTAAAGGGATACATGGAATAATCCCACTGAGGATTTATAATCATTAATCATTCAATTAATAAATGTCAACATTGTGCTGAAAAAATAGTTATACTACACATTTTTAATAATTAAACATACCATTAGGATTGTTGGATCTGTTTCAAAAACCCTTTAAGGAGAAAAGAGTTTCTATGATGAGAATCGATGAGGCGGTGAGGCAGTTTGGGGAAAAGGGTTTCAATGGTCACCGGGGGGTATCACGGGGTTCAGTGAGATGAGGGGGGCTGTGGGGACTGGGAGGGATGTTTTGGGGTTGAAAAAAAATTATCAATGGTTTATAAAAAACCACTTCTAAATCATTAATAAAACTTTTAGAAGTGATTTAGTAAACAGTCTCTAAAAAACTTCCACAAAAAGCTATTAATGTTGTACTGTTTGGTCCTAGAAGACATAATAGAAGATATAATGCTAGAATTTAACATCTAATTTTGGGAAGTACATCTTGATGTAAACATGATATATCGATAATCACATAATTGGTATTGGTGTCCTAGTATTAATTGATAGATATGTGACTTTATTACTTAGTGTTCCACATATCTTCAGGTGTAGGAAGAACATCATCGATTGGTAGGAATTTTATATTTAGTGTCCATTCTCAAGTGGAAATGGGATGGTGTTTCCATGGAATTAATGACTAGTTTTCCTAGTTCATCTCATGGAAACATTACATTTTGTGTGGTCATTTCTCATTAGATAATATTTACACAGTTTTTATTAGTTTGAGTGACCATATCAGTAGACAATCATCGGAGGCCATATATTAGGGAGTTTTTATGTCTACACGAAGATCCACAATCTATCAAATTTGATAGGGAAAATTACATTACATATCTATAATATAAATTTTGGAAATGGATATGGGTATAAGATATTTTTTTAGCATGACCTATCACCTTCAGACCAACAGCCAGACTAATCACATGATTGATGTGTTAGAGGACTTGATTCATGAATTTTTCTATGAATATTTGAGCTCTTGGAAGAAACACATCCTCCAAGTTTAGTTATCATATAACAATATATTTTAGGAAAACACCCAAATGGATCCTTATGAATTATTATATGTTAACCCTCCTGATCACCAGTGTGCTGCTTAGTAGTAGGGAAGGCAACACTGCTTGGGCCAGGTCTTGTTTAGGACACATCCGAGTAGGTGGAACTAATCAAAAACTTCATGATGACCACATAGTCCTGATATCATTCATATTCCAATCGACTGCAATGACCTCTTGAGTTCGAGGTCAGGTATAATTTCTTCCCACATGTTTTATTACGATTGATCCACCGATGAATTGATATGCATGTTAATATTGTGCACTGATTCGTTGTACCCTTTGATGTTTGGAAAAAAATTGGACTTGCTTCTTACTATATATAGATTGATCAGAGATGTTACTCTATGCATGTTGTATTTATTGTATCTCATCATTTTTGGTATTATCCTGACTTGACACATGTTCTCTTTCCAGGTGAGGATGAGTTTTACATAGATACTAATTTCGGGGTATATGCAGTGCATATTGGAGAACGAAGTGAGAATAACTATGTGGTGGGTTAGTTCCTTTAGTATGGGTGTTATGGTAACATTAATGAAAACATGAAGAGACATATTAGTGTGAAGATGATATATGAGCTTAATGGGTGTATATTTTCTCCCAAAATCCCTCTTTACCCTCTAAATTCCATCTTAGGGATGATTTTCTTTAAGGAGTGTAGGTTGTAATGTCCTAGATTTTAATGAAGTTACAAGTAATATTTTTCTCTAAACACATTTTTTAATCTTATTAAAATTTCCATTTTCCCTAAGGAAGAATTTGTGGGTGTTTGGGGATTGATTGGTTCTCATAGTTATAGAAAATTGAGAAATAAAATGGGACGCACTGTTAGAGCATGGTTAGAACAAACCATCCAAGTCAACCATAATAGGTACCCTATACACAGGTGGCTCACATGGTTTTTCTAAAACTATGTGAGAAAGGGAACCCAGCCATGTAGGATTAAATAGGTTTTTGGAAGAATATTTTCACTTGACATTTGAATGGTTAGTCAAATCATGCACCATGTTCAAGTGATGGGGGTTCAAGGGAGATGGATTGGACATGGTTGGAACACAGATTATCCAACCATGTAACCAAACCATGTGTTCCCATTTTTATGGAATTTTTTTCAAATATTATATGAAATTTGTTTAAATTAAAATCACTTCCTCTTTCCATTTCTAGTGTTTATCCCCAACATCCCTCTCCCAAGGGTTCTTTCTCTTCAGGAGCTAGGTATACTGATTAAACCATCATTCAGACTATGATCAGTTCACTATAAAAACCATTGAAAATTTATAGGTTGGATATTAAAAACTCTTTCTTTCATTCATAGTTTATCTTCCATTATATTTCACTATTTTTATGCAAAATCATAAGACATATTTTAAGGGTGTTGATCCATTTCAAATGTTTATTCTTTTCTACGTCAAACATGGATGTGATATTGGATGAGGGGTCATCTATGGACCTATAGTATGTGGTATAGTGGGTTTTTCATAATTTATTTGTTGATTATATAGATTCTCCATTTTTTAGCATATTTGACTTTTATTAAAATTTCTTTAAAAATTGTTTTCCTTTAAAATTTAATTTATGCATTTTTTATACTCCGTTTGACCCATGTTAACTTATTATAGGATTTATACCTCATTGATATCCACCACATTGGGTGTATTGGATTAAATTTACAACCTTCAAATACTGGTTACTGAATATGACCACCTCATAAGTTGTTTTTTATAACACAAGAATAGATCTTCCTTCGAAAATTAAATCAAATGGATTAGTTTAATAGAATGGAAGTGGTTTCTAATTACCCAAACTATTATAAAAAAATTCCATTATGATTTAAGTTAATTATTTATTATTTAATATTGTTATAGAAAACATAATATCAAATTTGTTTTATTATATCCAATTGTATTTAAAAGATATTTAATCATATTAACTATTTATAATATTCTCATCTAAGAGTAATCAAATGATTATTATAAATATTGGCATTTAACTAATCCAATTTACACATACAAAGTAATTTATGGACTCATCAATTTGGATTATTCCCTATAAAGTTGAGTTTTTGGGGCTTACAAGGGAGATAACGTCATTGGGGTTTTCCCTAAACCCAAAAAAATATGAGATCCAACAACATAATCATGAGGTAAATCATGTATTGTAGAAGTTAAGGTCATAAAGGTCAAAACCCATCCCATGTTTTTTGAACGACCCCGTGAAAGTATTTCCTTCATTAACCTTACTCTTAGGGTGTACACTGGTGTATTAATGGTATATGTATCAAGACCATATCAAATTTATCATTTACATTTTTTTTAAAGAATAATGAATATATTTTTATTTTTATACTATAAAATAGGAATTGTTTTTTGGGTACTATTCAAATAATTTGAGGAATTTGTTTTGATAGATTAATTAATTTTTGAAATAAATTATAGTTTAGTTAAGTATTATTATTATATTGTATTTATTAAATATAAATGATCATATAACTTATATGAATTAAAATGTAATGTTTTATTATAGTTATGAAATTTTTATTTCCAAAACCCATCATTTTCAATAAATGTCTACTATTATTTTTTAGAAGTCAAAATGCATATATTTAGAAAAAAATTGATAAAATAAATTCTTATTTTTTGAAACACAATCTCGAAAATATCTAATGCTGAATATTTCATAATTTTATAATACAACCAAATTTTTAGGTAATAATTAAATACCATATAAATATCAGGTGTGTTTCATGACGTAATAACTACCAAAAATGATGTAACACATATATTAATGGGTATACTCTATAAAATATATTTTCCCTTAAAATATTTTGATTTTAAACACTACCCAATGGTGAATGTTTATTATCATGATATGTCATGTTGGGATTGGGAGTAAACCTGATTCCTTTATGGGACTTTTTTCATTTTGATTTCTCATCAGTTAGCCTTGATCAATGATATAGTGTTTTATGTTTTTCACTTTTCCCTTATTTCCTTTATGTTATCATAATATATCATGTCTTATCATTAATATATATGATTCCTAATATTTATATGACCCATTTATAGTCCTATTGCCTTACATTTTTACCTTATTTCATGTTTATTCCCTTACTAGGCATTAAATCTCACCCCATTCTTATGTATTTTTTCATGTTATCCCATGTAGTGTTAAGTAAGAGTGTGATAAATATGTTTTCAATATAGATGTTTTATTCCGTGTTTTAAGAAGTAATTTAATGTACAAAATTCTATAATTCACTAGACTTATCAATCTTTTGGGTTGAATTAAGTGTAATTTTATGTTAAAAAGATTGTGTTAATTAGTAATAAAATTAATAGTTGTTATAGTTGGTATCAATGGAAGTGTTTGGTTACTTTTGCAATAGGATTAGAAAACTATAAAAAAATGAATTCGGGATTTTACTAAATAAAATAAAACATCCCTAAATTTTCGTATGTATAGATTAAGTGGTTTACCAAGAAAATGCATCCCTTCCTGGATACTATAAGTTGACGTGGTTCTGGCATAGATGTACCTCAGGGTAACAACCCCGAAAATATGTCTTCGACCTGACTCACGGTAATCTAGTAAATTAAAACGGTCATTAATATGCACCTAGTTTGGAACTCATAGGGGATATTAATTGGTAAATTCATAAACTCATTACAAGCCATTTTTGGGAGTTTAGAAAATATGCCCATAATAGTATATATTTGGATATATATAATGGACTTCATAGAATTCTAGAATGGACTGAAGACCTTCTTTTTAATTGATTTTTGATAACCCTCTTTTCAAGGGATGAGGAGGAACCCTTAAAACGCTCGTAGACTTAAAGAATACAATACCTATAGATCATAGATGAATTATCCACACTATAACTACATTGAAATGCTCCTCCCCAATACTACATCATGATATCATCTCTAAACCTTCACATAGTGGTTTGGCTAGGCTTCTCAGGCATGCATAGGATGGTCCCGATGGAAACATCATACCCTCTATCTTTTCCAAATTTGTTATCTTCTACTCTGATGAAGATGCCCACTCTGAATCCTCATATAGAGTTTTCTCCTTGTGGAGTCTTCCTGGTCCATATAAGCGCAATTTCAGGTGTCCTAAAAGCTGTGAGGTGGCTAGATGGCCTGAGGTGGCCTCAAGTCCTTATGGTGTCCCACAGGACTGGTGGTGGCATGAAGATATTGAGGTGGCCTGAAAGACATACTACCTAGAAGACCCTGGGTGGCTGAAAGGCCTTGAAGGACCTAAGGACCAAACTGATGGCTCAAAATCCCAAACGAATGAATATTTCCAGCTACTATCGTACCTTCTATTGTGTATGATAAAGTACCTACTACAGTGCTGCTACAGTATCCTGAAAAATATGGCGCTGCCCAATTTTTTACACAGGTCTCTTGGATGCACTTTCCAATTCAACACCAACTAGGTTGAGTCTCTTGTCTTCATATAATGAAACATTGAAATTCATAAGTTAAGGAAATTAATTAAATTTATATGTTATACCTTTGATGCCTTTCTATTTTCCTTTTATGCATTTAAAGGATAAATATACTCATCCCTAACTTTCCTTTTATTCTGGGAAATTGTCATAAATAAGTTGATTTGGGTAAACAATCAATGTGAAGAGAAATGTGATGAATTCCCCAAAAGATACTCAACCCAATGGGATCAGGAATCACACACTTCATCATAATACTCTCTTAGATGACTGAGGTTCTGAATAGAATCCTAGAGTCAGAATATTTTTCAAATCCCCCTAAAAGAGACCAAGATGAAATTTAAACCATTATGTGATAATTTCCATTAACATTTAAGGGGTAATTGAATCCATTAATCATATAAAAGTGGATCGATTCCATTGAAAAAATCTTCTCCATCATTCAGTGTTCTGATCAAGAGAATGTTCTATTAGATGTTTATCATATAGGAGGGGAATTTGATCAGTAGTGGAAATTAATCAAAAATATGATGCTTGAGTATTAGATCAAATCACTAAGGTGGAAGGATTTATATAAAAAAACTGATAAATGATTTTCTCGAACTCTCCACCTAAAAATCAAAGTTATTTTCCTTCCCTAAAAAATGATTAATCTATCAGGATTTATGATGAAAACATTAAAATACTTGCACAATATTTCTTTCAGTTTTTCATTACTCTTCGATGCATGTTTGAAAGCTTATTTTTTCAGCTAAAGACTATTATATGAAAATCATAGGAGATCTGACACTTTTATAGCTTTTTATAAATTGTATAATGTTCCCTAAAAGTTGAAATGAATATTTCCAAATCTCAAAGGTATCATGGGGATAAGAATCATAATGTGAAATCTAATTCTGTTAGTCTGATAGATAAATATAATAGGGCTAACAACATTTAACACCCCACATGTCAAAGGTTTATAATGAATCACAATATAAATTTTTTATAGGGAGGGTGAAATGATTTAGGAGTAGGAATGAAGGGCACTAGGACAACTATTACCAAAAAGAGAAACCCTCTACTGCGATAGAGGATAAAAATGCTTCATTCAAACCTTAATTCATTATCCATTACCACAACTACAAGGAAGCAGGTAACTTTGGAAACCAATGTACTTATTCAATTGTTTTCGAAGATAACCAATAACCTCAGATGTACCAAGATAGATCTTTTTTCATCACAATAAAAAAGTTGGATCATAAAAACGAAGTGGTGATATGTACTCTAGTTATTCATTTGAGAATAGTGGATGTTATTTTTGGTTCTATTTCGATGAATTCCATAATATCATGAAATCTTATTAGAACTATCCAAAATCACCACAAATCATGGAAGTAGAGATTTCTGTGAGGATGGAAAATGTTTTAATTAATTATTACTAAGTATATAACTCCTCCCATGTTAATTTATGTGGGATGAACATCCAAGAAAACATTATCATACTCTTTTAGGTGGAATTTGATGCAATTCTTGGCCTGGGTTTTCTTTCCTTGTATAAATAAAATATAAATTTCCATAAGAAGTAAATAAATCTTCATATTGAGAATTTTCTATAGATTCTATAAAAATTCAAGAAGAATGATGAATCTTATTTAGCACCATTATCTAATGAATTGATATTATTTACCTATGATAATGTATATCAATCTCAAATGATTTACTCTAATGAAATGATCATCCTTGAAGACATTCCCATTGTTAGGGAATACGCTGATGCGTTTCCTTAGAAATTTCCTAGTTTTCCTCCAAGATGAGAGGTTGAAATTTCAATTTATCTTATACTTGGGGTGTTACTATTTTACAACACTCTCTATCGAATAGATGTTGTAGAACATGAGGAGTTGAAGAGACAACTACAGAAGAATCTAGATAAAGGTTTCATATGCTCAAGTGCTTCACCATGGGGTGCACCAGTCATCCTTTTCATGAATAAAGATGGGTCATTATGCCTTTTCATCGATTATCGTGATCTCATCAAGGTCATGATAAATAAAAAGTATACTTATCCTCAACATGATGATTTTTTGATAGGCTATATGGATCTCAATACTTATCTAAGGTGGATATATGGCCGGGATATTACCAAATATAGGTAAAGAATGACGATATCCCCAAGACTACTTTTCATACAAGATGTGGGAACTATGAGTTCATAGTGATGCCGTTAAGACCCACTAGCGATCCAACAAAATTCATGGAACTGATGAATAGTGTATTTAGATACTACCTCGGAAAATTTATGGTAGTATTTATAAATGTTATTCTAATATACTCCAATATTAAGTAGGAGCATGATAATCATTTGAGTACTATTCTAAAGGCCTTGTTAAAGGATAATATTGTTTCCATGTATAGAAAATGTGTGTTCTGGTTAAAAGAAAACTCTATCATGGTACATATCACCACAATCAATGAAATATCTGTGGACCCTTCAAAGACTAAATCAATTGAAAGATGGACATGTCTAATATTTGTGACACATATTCATCTTTTACTTTGATTAACATGATATTATCGCTGATATTTGAGAAATTTATCATAATTGTCAAACACTCATACCAAGATAACTCGATAGGGAGTAATGCTTTGTTGGAACAATGAATATGAAAAGTGTATCATGGAGCTGAAAATAAGGTGTATCACTTCCATTGTTCTTACACTGCCCTCATATTGATATATGTTCATGGAATTAAATGATTATTAGAAAAAGGTTTTGGGATGTGTGTTAATGATTAATGACAAGGTGACAGTATATTATTTTACACAGTTAATGATTCTTGAGCAAAACTACCCAACGGATGATCTGTTGTTTCATTTAGTGATCCTTTCATTAATACTTTTGAAGCATTATTACTTTGAGGAAGGGTGTGAAATATATATGGATCACAAAATCCTCAATTATATATTCACATAAATAGATGTGAAAATTCACCAATAAAGATTGTTAGAAATGATCAATGACTATTACTGCTCAATCTACTACCATCCTAAGAAAGAGAATAATATAGCAAATTCTCTAAGTAGAAACAATCCAAAAAATATTATCATTGAGGATAATTGAGATGGATCCAATCATTATATATTGGTAATGTATGGGCATGAGAATAATAAAGTAAGGAACATCATAAATCCTTTAAAAAAATATTACTCAACCATATCTGTAACAGCCCGAGATTTTATGAAAAATATTCTTTTTAATATTATTAATGTCTTGTGTTGTACGCTACACCAAAAGGAGCTTGCACAACACACATCCTTGGCTTGCCTTGCATTACACGCAATCGCGACCTTCCTCGATAGCGTGTGTAGTACGCAATACCGAGTTTCACTAAACAACGATATGCTATAAAAATATTACTAAAACTAGCCGTTATGAATAGTAATAACCACTTTTTGAAATCCAGTAAATCTTATTTTTCAAAATGAACTTTATTTTTGGATTCGGAGTATCGAATTTAGCCTAAGGTGAAATTTTGGTACTTTTCGGATAACTTTCATATTTTGATGAATAGTGAAAATGACTAAATTTTAATTAAAAACAACTTTTTTAATCGAAATAATTAATAATGATAAATTATTAATTAGAGTGATTTTAAAGTATATTTAGAATATATTTTTACAATTTAATACAATAATGGTCATTGGATGTAATTTCACATTTAAACCACTTATAAACAAGTTTCAATCTTTTGATATTTATTATCTCTTAAAAACACGCTATTTGTTTTAACAGCGGGATTTAATTATAAAATTAATTAATGCAACTTCTATGTTATGAATTTGGTAAAATAGACTTCATTTTTGAATTCGGAATATGAAATATAGCTTAGGATGAAATTTTGGCATTGATCTGAAAAACATCAATTTTTGATGAATAGTGAAACCACTAAGTGGTAGGTTAAAAACTGAATTTTGCATAAAACTTAATTTTACCGCTTCTGTGAATGAAATTTCGAAAATCCGAGAGACACGGTTAATATCAAGGACTAAAATGTGGTTCAATGAGATGAAAATAATTTTTGGTGAATAGTAACTTTTTACTTTTTTTACCGCGGTTAATAGTAAATAGGGTAACTAAGGGTAAATATGATATTAATATTACCATAACACATGTCCTAATTCTATTGGACAAGTGTAATTCGACCAAAAACAAACTTAGGAATAAAATATGACCATTTAGGCCCACTTGGATTAGATTAGGACATTTATTATTAATTTATTTAAAGAAGGGTTAAAATAGTTAAAATCAAAGTTTAATTAGTAAATCATTTTTAATATGGGTTATACATAAGATAAATTCGACTATAAATATTCATTAGAAATCTAAAACGATTTCCTACATGATGGTATTTTATTTGTAATTTTTAGACATCAAATAATATAATTTATCTATGACACAAAGATGATGCAGTAATTATCTTATTAATGAAATATTGACATAATTGATAATATAAATACCAAAATAAATGTAATTTAAGACTTTTTATGAATTAAACTAATTTTCTTGGTTACTATGATATATTAGTGTTGATTTAATCAACTTGGTTCGAACATTTAATTCTGTTATGACTTTCACAAAAATCATATATCAAATAGTGTCAAAATTGACACAAAATAGTTTTTAAATCAAATATTATATTATTAATTGTTATTGTATTCCTAAAAATCTAAGGTTCGGCCAAATGACTTAGATAAGGATATATATATTAATTATAAACAATTTGTGGTTCGTTTGGCATGTTATAGTAATTTTATTAACCATATAGTGAAAGAAAACAAAAAGACATGGTAAAAGTTAAATTATTTAACTTAGAGTTAAATCTAATTGATAAGGTTAAAATAATACCCTAAACTTGTCTAAATCCTATTGGTTGATTGGATTTCGACCCATCCCCACTTTAGCTTCGAAATAAGACCCTTTGGAACCATTATAAACCGATTTTGACTTTAATATAAAATAATATTTTGAGATATTCCTAAGGTGCCCCTCTCCTCCCCTATAAAAGGACACCTCCTCCCCCTCCTCCTCACACCAATTTGAGTACTCAAGCTCGGCCAACCCCTGCCAAAATCTCTTCTCCACTTCCCTAGCAACATCCTAGAGGTTCTGGTCTTCCTCAAAGACCAATTCTAGTGCCCTAAGAAGAGGTCTCCAAAAGGCGCTTCAAAGAAGAGGTAATTACCGTTACCAATTCTTTCATCTTTATTTCTTCTTCCACTTCTTCTTCTTAGGTTGTTTCATTATGAAGTAATAACATCAGTATCACTCATATACTGATATGTTATTATAAGTATGAAACAACCCTATTTCACCATCTATCCATCCTACGGAAAAAGAAATCACCGCGCGTGCGTACGTACGGAATATCGTCTCCACGCCGTGGTGTAATCTATTTTCCACCACCACCTTACATGGATGGGTATAATGGTGTAAAGAATAACTATACATAGTTATTACAACATCATATTGATTCTGATATATTTTATAATCCACTCCAATTCAATTCAATATTTATAGAAATGATATCATCGCTCGTGCGTACGTACGGACTACCGTCTCCACGACGCGATGAGATTCATTCTCCATGTTAACCATTTAAGAATGATTATAATATATATATAAGAAATAATAATGAAATATATGACATTATAAAGCTACTGGATTTATGTATATATATACATATGTATGTCATCTACTTACTTCCATTTCAAGACAATAAGGAAAGGAAAACAGCGTTCATGCGTACGTACGGACTACCGTCTCCATGAACGGTGTTTTTCATTTTATTTATCTACCTATTATATATATATATATATACTGAATATATATGATATATAAATCATATTTTATATTCTGGAAGTAATTAAATCATGATATAAGTAATAATGATGTCAATAACAACAAGTCAAAACACCTACGATAAATGAAATGATTTTACCCAAAACGCTTCTTTAACATGGAATTTACAAAAGAACGGGTAATATAATGTCATAAGTAAACCATATATGATATAATAACAATGAATATGATTCTGTAATAAGTCAATAACATGATTTAAATCATTATACAGGAGGTTCGGACACTTACAAAGCAAGTCGGACCTAAGGTAAGGGAAAATATCACAATCTCATTTTTATTCGAGATTGTTTATTCGTAAGTATTTACTGGGGTGTATTTTATCATCAACATCCATGTTTCATCAAAATGTAATATTATTTCCATCCACCTACAATTGTTTAAAACCATTTTTACCCTTCGGTGAGTTTTTAGTAATATGTATGAAAGGAATCTTTTGTCATACGAGGTACTTTTTGACTTTTCCGACAAAAGTACGAAGAATGTTTTTTTTAACTTATACGGCACGAACGGATTTATACTGTTTTATAAAGCCTTATTTTCATGAAGCTTCCTCTAAAAGATTTCATGACTATTTTCAATAAAATCTCTTTCTTTTAAAATTGCATGATGTTTTGTGAAAAGAAATTGATTTTGAAGAAGAAAGGATATTATCCTCAAGAATTCATTTCAAGTGTTTTATCAAAATTATTTTCCATCTAAGATAATAAAGGGTTCTGTTTCTATCCATATTTTTACATTGATTTGAATATGTTGTGATGGAATTATGTTTATGAATTCCTTTATCTTATATGAATGGTTTTATGATGTCATGTTGTTTAAGAATCCCATTTTTATTACATGGGTTATGCAATGATGTATGATTTATGATTTTGTGGCACACATAAGAAAGGATTCATTAAGAGATGGGTGGGACCTATATCTCCCTCCAATGCATTGGGTAAAGATTTTATATCTCATGAGATAGACATGGCTGGAATGGTAGGTTATACCGGTTTAGTGAAACAGGACTGAAACGAGGATTACTCGATTCAGAAAGGGACTTTGTCCACTAAGATAGTCTTGGCAATGAGTCTTGACTAACAAGAAATGATTCTCTATGATTATGTGTGTATGCCACAATGAGTAATGTTTTATGTTATGATTTCATTTTCACTTCTATGATTTATCCCATGTTATGATATTATGAGCTCTTTTGCAGGTTAAGATTTCCAAAAGCTATGTTCTTATGTATATGATGTTATTGATATTTCTTTTGTTTACCCTTACTGAGCATTTGAGCTCACCCTTTTATGTTTTCTTTTCCCCAGGATATAAAGAACGGTTTTTTGGTAAAAAAAGGGAAGATCTTTATGGGAGATATTGAAGATCTTTCACCACGATTAGAAGATTACGTTCCGAGTTTCCAAAGACACTAAACTATTACGATCCTTGTGTGTGTGTGTTTGTTATGTACTAAGTATTCCTCAAAAGTAATGTAATGTCAATGTACATCAAGATACGGGTCTCTACAATATCTTCTAGAGAGGATAGAGGATGCTCAAAGAGATAATGTGCTAATTAAGAAGAAAGAGGAAGATATAAGGAATGGTAAATACTCAGAGTTTAATATTAACGATGAAGGTGTTGTATGATTTGGGTCAATAATATTTGTACCATAAAATCCTAATCTAATGAAGGAGTTATTGATTGATGCACACAGCTCAACCTTCACCATCTACCCAGGAAGCACGAAGAATAATTGAGATCTTCGAAAACACTATTTGTGGGAAATTATAATGAATATTGTATAATATACATCAAGATGTATTGTATGTCAGTAATTGAAATAAAAAATGAAAAAAATACAAGGGGTTGATGCAACCATTACCCATACCAACGTGGAAATGGAAAAACATCACTATGGAATTTCTTAATTTTATTCCAATGGAATCAATAGGGAATAATGATATATGGTTTGTGGAGGATCATCTTATAAATAATTAACACTTAAATATAATTTTATAGGAATTTTCACATTATCTACTAGTATGGATATACATCAGATAAGTGGTCAAACTGCATGTTGATCCACTATCGATTGTATATGATAGAGATCCAAGAATCCCCTCCATCTTCTAAAACATTATTCATCATGCACTTAACAATGAGTTAAAATTAGGCATGGATTTTCACCATCAAACTAATGTCCAACAAGAGTGGAATATCCAGACACTTGGGGAAATGTTGGCAGAATTCTAAAACGACTTCAAATGAGGATGGGATCTACATCTTCCAATGGTTGAATTCTCATACAATAATAGTTTTCACTTGAGTATCCCTAGAATGAAACCATGTACTTCACCCTATGAATCCCATAATATGAATAGGTATAGGACACCTACAAGATTTTTTGAATTTGGGGAATAAAAACTACCAGGTCCTGAAATGGTTGATAAAATAGTGGGAAAGGTTAAGACCATTCACTAGAAGATCAAAGCTTTCCAGATTTGACAGAAGAGCTATGATCAAAATCATTGATGACACCTAGAGGTTGGTGTTGGATACATGGTTATCCTCTTCATATCTCCATGGAAGAGAGTGATAATATTTGGTAAGAATGGAAACCATAGTCCATGATACATTAGTCCATTTGAGATCGCTGATCACATCAGATAGATGGCCTATCGACTTGCAATCCCACCTAACCTATCACAAGTTCCAGATGTATTCCATGTATCTCTCTTTAAGAAGAACATACCTAACCCCTCACATGTACTCAATAAAGATGGGATACCATTTTAGAATGATATTTCATATGAGGAACAGCTAGTGAAGATGTTAAAACATAGGGTCAAAGATCTCTGAAATAAGACAATGCACCTTGTCAAAGTTATATAGATAAACCACAATTTGGATGAATAAATGTGGGAACCAGATAAAGAGATGTAATAGAATTACCGTCATATTTTATATTTTGGTGAATTTAATATTCTAGGATGGCAATTATCAAGTGAGGAATATTTTACCAACTATAAATATTGTAAATAAAATTCCCCTAAGATTATGTTTATGTTTTATTATTAAAGATAACTATATAAAATGGAAGAAATTATTTTGTTTTATTATATCCAATTGGATTTAAAAGACCATTAATAATATTAATCACTTATAATATGGTATTTGAATATTGATCACATGATTAGAATCAATATAGGGATTGGACAAATCAAATTGACACTGGTAGAAGAATTTATGAAAATCTAGTAGGATTTTACCCATATGAAGTCCATTTATTAGAGATTCTAAGGGAGACAGACGAGCTGATATTTTACCTTGACTATTTGAAATATGAGATCCAATAACTTAAGCATTATGGAAACCATTTACAAGATAGGTTCAAGCTCATCGAGATCACGACTCAAAACATGTTTTTCGATGACCACCTGAATAAATCACAACCATGAATTCTACTCTTAGGTGTATGTGGGTGTATAAAATTTATTTTTATCAAGACCCTATAAAATTTATTGTGTACATTATTTTGAAAATAATAATGAATATGTTTTTATTTTTAAGCTATAAAATTAATATTGTTTTTTTGGAAGTATTCAATTCAATTAAGGATTTAATTTTATGGATTAACTTATTTTTGAAATAAATAATATTTTAATTATATATTATTATTATATTATTTTAATTAAATATAAATGACCATATTTATTTTATGAATTCAAATTTAGTTTTTATTAGGGTTCAAAACTATTAATAATAAAATCATTCATTTTCAATAAATGTTGATTATTATTTTTTAAAAGAGAAAATCCCAATATTAATAAAATTATTTATTTGAAATTAATATTATATTTTTAATCATAATTTATAAATTATCCCATGGTGAATTTTTCATAATTTTATGAGACAAACAAATTATTGAAAAAAATTATATAACGTATAAATATACCGAATGTTTTATGAAATCATAATTACCCAAATATTATTTAATAAATACTATAATGGGTATCCTAGTCCAACTATATTTTTCCCCTTAAAATAATTTGATTTTATTATTATTATTTTAATTTTATAAATCCTTTATAAATCCTTCAAAACCTATATTGTATTTTATGATATTAACATCATTTCCGTAAAAGTGTGACTCACCACCCTATAAACTATGGTAATATTTTACAATGATCATACATTTTCTGAATAAAATATTGGACAACACTTTCATTTCGAAGAAACCATGGGAAGTTTTGTTGTTTCTAATATTTTATTATATTGATTTCAGAACCTAATTTTGTGAAATATTAATGAATTCCACTCTCATTTACTATAAAAATACACCCAAAATCCCATTTAACTTCACTCAAATTCCTTTTTAAATATCCTTAGTCTACTTTCATCTCTCAAGTATCCTCCCATGGTTCCCCCCAAGCTCTCAATAATTCACCTTCATTCTTTTGGTGTCATACATTACAGGTAAGGGATCCCCACATTCTTATTTTTATTCAACAATATCAACTAATTTATGACCTTTTTGGTTTAATTCATAATGATGTAGTATATCTTAACACCTCCACCATATAGCCCTTATGATTTATAAATTATCATAGAACCCTTTCCCTCTCATTAATCTCTCCCAAGTACACCTATTTCCAAGCCAAAAGTTTGTAAGGGTTCTTTCTTTAATTTTAAAAATCAAGATTCTTTATGATCATATGAATTCTATTTCCAATTCCAAATTATGGAATATGTATTTACATAATCCTATTACTTCCCACTTCATGTCCAAATTATGATAGACCATTTTCGTTCTCATCAACCTTCATATGAATTCTTAAGCGATGTCATTAGGCTGCCAAAATTTCACCTCGTTTTTCATTCCAAACAAAATGTGTAGTGAATACCGTACCCAACTCCTACCAATGTTGTTCAAATTTGTAAAATTATTATTCATTTAATTAGGAAATACATTTTGTATTCCAAAATGCATTATCATGGAAATAGTTATGATGATGAATGAATCCATGTAGTTTGATCTATGTGGCTCACATCAGATTGATATTTAAATAAATAAGTTGGATGTGCTCAGAATTATATAGTGCTCCAATGAATTGGGTAATATTTAGTATCACGAGACATCATGTTGGGATAGGGAGTAAAATCAATTCTATTATGGGACTTTTTTCATTGTGATTTCCTTGATGTAATCCTTGACCTTTGATGTAGTGTTTTAAGTTGTTCCCAAATTTCCAATGTTTCATTTTTGTTATAATGATATATAATGTATTATCATTCATATTTTTTTATTAATAACATAATTAATCCTTTTTATATGTTGATTTTATAACATGTTTTATCATATTCCGTGTTTATTCCCTACCTTGAATTTATAGCTCACCCATTTCTTATGAATTTCTTCAGGTTATCCCTTGTCATATTATGTGTAAGAATTTTACATAATTTTCCATTAAAGATGTTGTATTATATGATTTAACTTGTAATTTAATGTACGTATTTTAAAAATAAACTTGACTTCTATATCTTTCAGGTTGAATTATGTTTATTTTTAGGTAAGAAAACTTCTGTTAATGTGTAATAAATGGTTGATTTGTTATATGGGTAGGAAGTACAAGACACATTCTATATAATTATAAATGGTAATTTTAAAAATTTTTATTCCCTTGATCAATTGTTCATTATGAATTTAAATTCTAAATATATATTGACATTCTATTCTTATTGGTATTTTTTGTATTTTTTCTACTAAATGTGTGATAAGGGACATGTTGTGCATGATGATTTATTCTCAATTTTATCAGGTGTTGGACATGATGTCTCACACAATTATAATTTTATTTTGGTGCAAGAATTTTGTTTTACATGCCTCTTTATCAACTTGTGGGAATGAATAGTAACCCCACTATCTCGAATGATAGAAAAATGTCTCATATTCATAATGAGATTCAAGGAATATACCATTTCATGAGCCTATATTTCATTATACTATTTATGAATGAATGATTTACCCCATAATCATGAATGATGGGAAATATATCTCACATTCATCATGAGATATAAGGCATATTGCCTTTCATGAAACTATAGATTGGTAGACTAGTTTTGAACACATGAGTTATTCCTAGTTAAATCTAGCACCTAGTATCCTTATAAATTCATAATTATGTCCTCATGTACTTAGTTAACATAAATGTATATAGTATATATATATATATATATTACTTATATATATACGGTATTCATATTAGATATATTCTGACTTGTGCTAATGATGGTAGAGTCTGCTAAGTGTCCAAATGAAAACTAAGACAACAAGTATTTATTTATTAAAAAAATTAATTATTCTTTATACCTTCACGCCAAATTTCCATATACACTTCTTAGACTATTTCTTGATACTGGTGAATGGAAATTTATTAAAGAGAAAAGAAAAACAGAACAAGAAAAATACAAACAAAAAACACCAAAACCATAAAAAATGGTTAAGGTGAAAAGGAAAGAAACCAAAGCAGACAACAGCCCTGGTCTTTATTATCCAAAAAACAGCAACCAAAAAACCTTCCTTCTACCAAATGAATCCAGCAACTAAACCTCCATCCAAGAAAAACTCCAGCTGTCCGGCTTTAAAGCAGTAATCGCAGAAATCTAGCTCTGTAACTGAATTATGAACACAGTACTGCCCAGCTTCAAGCCCTGTGGAAGTATCCAGGTATGAAGCAATAATAACAACTTATTTATCATCCTCTGAAACCAGACTTCAAACCAATCATGCCTCAAACCAACAACAACGTGAAAAAACATCTCCTGTAAAATGAAGAACCGGACCCCCAAAAAAAGGTCCCAATCCCAAAAGGGAGTCTCCTGCTGTGACAAAAGACAAAGCTGGAATTAAAAAGCCAGCATGATCCCACTGACTTGAATATTCTCAACTGAAGGAATCGCCTGATTCCACAAGTGCCAAACCAAAAAAAATCAACATCCAAGGAATACCCTTTCACAAAAGAAAGGAATCCCCCATTAGAATTGCCTCTAGAATGAAAGAGATCCATGAATACCCAACTCTTAATCCTTCATAAGAATGATCTGAAAAGAGTACACTTATTTAGCTCAACGACCAATCATAATTATATCAAACACCTCCCACTGAACCATGAATAAAATTGCCTCCAGGAAATCCAAAATTTTTTCCACAGATTGATGTCACCACAACCAAAAAACACCGGCTTGAAAATGGAAGTTGTAAAAAGCTGTTATGTAAGAAGCCTGTTGCAAAAAGCTGGGCTCCTATTACACAAGACTAAAAATTCAGAAAAAACTGATACTCAACCTCCTCAATCTGTGAGTCATAAACCAGAAACATTGCTAAACTCATAGAAAAGGTGAAAACCACCTTTGAAACCTATTCAAAAACCAACTAAGTAAATAAGGTATTGAAACCAAAGCCATAAGTGACATGAACCATCTGAGAGAAAACTCATGGTAAATTATTTCCAGATTCAGTCAGCTCATCAAGACATGCTTTGTTCATGGTAATATGCTTTGAACTCCTAACCTTTAAAGCAAAATCCATGATTTTCCTGGCTTTAGGGGGTCTCCCTACTTTCCTTTTCAAACGTTGGGGACCTTTGCAGCCTTGAAGCAGGTCCTCAATGTTAGCAACTTCAGGTAATCCACTATCCTTTGAAAATCTTTGTGATCATCCATGGGAACCAGAATGATGGGCAGCATTTTGAGCATTTTTTTCAGAAGCAACATTACTGTTAACAGTAGATAACATAGCTGAAGTATCAGACATGCTCTCCATGGAAGCTGGTAGATGAATCTGCAGGTTCTTCTGAGTATTGATGCTGAAATCCATTTCTGTAACTGAATTATGATCACATTTCTGCCCAGCTTCAACCTCTGTGGAAGTATCCAGGTTTGAATCAACAAAAACATCTTCTTTATCATCCTGTAAAGAGATTAAAAAATCATTGATTTCAGTCTGAAAATTCAGAAAAAACTGATACTCATCCTCCTTATTCTGTGAGTCATAAACCAGAATACAAACATCATTGCTAATCTCAGAGAACAGGTGAAGATCCTCCTTTGAAACCCATTCAAAAACCGGCTGAATAGGCACAAGATTTAAAATCTGCTCATCCTCCTCAGCTATATCAGCCCATGAAACTCTTTGTGATGAAGAAGAAACAGGATACTTTGATAAAGATGCATTTTCCAAAGGAATATGAGTTTTAACAGGGGAGACATCTGACTTTAGAATTCCTTTTTTTTCAATAAAAACAGCCTTGTTCTGTTTATATCTTTTGACATCATTCCATTCAGAAACCTTAGACGACACCTTGGAATTCCTCTGAATCAATCTACAGTTAGAGATATTATGACCCACAATTTTACAAACATCACAAAACTAGGGCACATTCTCATATTCCAATCGAATATCAGATTTAATGCCATTAGCATTAAAGAGAATCGAAGCAGGTCTTTTGAATTCCAGGTTAATGTCCACAAGTATTCTGGAAAAATAACCATTTTCACCATCCAAGGTGTGCTGATCTATCCTCATAGGAGTACCAATACATGAAGCAATGTCATTGAGGATTCTAGGATGCCAATACACCCAATTTAGACCATGCAATTTAACCCAAATTTGAGCATTAGATTGCTTGAGATTAAAAGGATTAAAATTAAAATTCCCTGCTGATAACCTTAGAATTCCAGGTTTGAGTTGAAGGCTACCTATTCTCCAAACTGAATTCATGGAAGCAGAGGAGGAAAAGATAATGTGAAAATACCCTTTTCCGATTGAAATAAATTTCCAATCTCTTAAACTCCAGCAAAGAGAAATTCTGTTTTTGAGATCAACAAAAGACCAGGGTTTGTCTCCCTTCGAGTAAATAACCCGACCCAGTAATGAATACTTACAAAGGTCCAGCCGTTGCTGCAATGCATTTGAATCCACAACCACTGAAAATCCACCATTTTCTAACCTGGTGATATTCTATTTAGATGAATCCACCTTTGTAGGATTTTCTGCTCCAGAAAGAACCTCTGCGAAGGAAAGATTCTTCTTTCGAAGAATCGAAGAATCTTTGAAGCCCGAAGGTTCATAAATTTCCTTCGCCGCTTCTTGACGATTGTCCCTGAAGTAAATTTCCCACTCTGGATTGAAAGAATCCATTGAGAGATTGAGGTAATAAGATCAAGGTTCCCCGAATCGCCATTGATGCGAAGGAAGCTTAGGTTTCTTTTTCCCGAATCGCCATGAATGTTCTATTTCTTGATACCTTTAGTGGGCCTACTATGTTTATGACACACCATACATGAGCTTCCTTTGGTACCTGAGTAGACTTCATGTCTGTTCTATGGATAAGGGAAATCTCTCTGCTATAGATGATTGATGTATTTTATTTATGTCATGGATGATGGGAGAATAAAAAAAAGTTTATTCATTACATGATAGAGAAACATTCTTTTAAACATTTCTGTATTTTTATATAGCATTTTGTATATTTTTATCCCATGATTCCCTTTATGTGTATCATCTTTCAAAGAAACCATCTTTTATATGAATCCTCTTATGGAATTCTGATTTCATATATAGTTTCTTTGTGATTTATTCTTCTGAAATTGATTATTTATTTTTTTCCTATATGATACATGTAATATTATGCTTCTACTATTGCAGGTTATCTATTGTATCAGTTGTTCCTCTATGATATAAGGGTAGAGTATCCCCACTATTTGACCTTAGACCCTTGTTGTTGGTTGGAAGCCTATGGAATACATGGATGAATTCTTGGGGTCATGTGACCGACCATATCAGGAACAATTAAAGGGAGTATTATGGATCAGGATCCTACAAGGGGAGAGGGATTACCCATTTATAAGTGGTGGAAATGATACGTGAGGATTATTTGAAATGAATAAAGTGTACTCATGTTTTTCACATGAATCAAGGTTCCAAAATGGGTCACTATCGAACATTAGAGGTGATAAGTCCATAATGATGTAAAATAATGGGTTTTAGACAAGTTTCTTTGTCATTTTACACATTATCTTCTTAGTTTAACCTAATAGTAAAGTTATTTTTACCATGACTGTGGTAATTTATTTTTACAAGTTTAACTATATATTAAGGTAAAAAAATAAATTTACCTTATTTGAGAATATTAATTATTATTATTCAAAATATGGAATCCATTTTTGAAATTTCAATTCACATATGTGGTATAATTTATGTTAAAATTAAACACGTAAATGGGATGACAAAACAATTTTCCGAGGATAAAAATTCAAAAAATATATAAAGATTTTATATCAAAAATAAATATTAAATTTATTCAAATAACCTATATTTTTTATTTATAATATAATGTAGAAAATTATACCTTTAAACCACTCTCCAAACAAAATTTAACCTTGTAAATTATTTAAGTGAAAATGCAGTTTTTGATAAAAATCATTATTTTTCAATATTCGTCGAATAATTTAACATTTCAAAGAAATACCAAAAAATTCACCCTAAGATAATTTTGATAGGCTGATTCCAAAAAATTATGTTCATTTAATTAAATAAAATTTCTAAAATTTTAAAAAATTACATTTATTATTTTTTCTCAAATAATACTAAAATAAGTTTTTGAAAAAAAAGTATTTTCAAAACATATAAAGTCTATATAAAAAATTATGTAATTTTATATAAATATGTTTTATTTATATAAATCCATTATAAATAAAATTTAAAATCATTTTATTAATATTTATAACAACATTTTTTGATGCTAGGTAACAATTTCCATGTTCCACAATAATATAAATATTTTATTGGGGTTTGTTAGAACTCAGTGTTGAATGTTTCTCAATCTATCAAAGATATTAAATTTATCTAGATAAAAATTAATAAAATATCTTGGTGTTATATTATACCTTCTTAAAATTAATTTATCTCATAAAATTGGGCTCTCTTATAAAATATAATAAGGATTCTTATTCCTAATTAAATTCTCTGGTTCCCCCATAGCTTCTTCAATTTTGTGGTTTCACCAAAAACAATTAACACATTAGTATTCATGCATCATAGAGATTTCATTATATGATACATAATCTACACTAGTCATTTCTTGTAAGATATTTTTTACTCTAATTGTACAATATCTATGCTTAGAAGATTTTATAGATCAACTTTGTACTTCCTCAAAAGGTATTCATGTAAAACATCACAGTATAGAGAGAGGATAGTTGGAATCACCTATAAAAAAGACATTATCTTGATTCGACCACATATTTAAATGGGGAAGAATTACCTAGGTATTAGTTTACCATTATTTTCAAATTTCTTTACCATGTTCGATGAATAAATTCATTAAAACACCTCATCACCAACATCAAATTCTAGATCAGATTGATGACTATCAATATAATTTTTACGTCCACATTGTTATAGAATTATGTATTCTGGAATATTTGTAACATTCTCTACCATTTATAAATCTGTCTTATGTATCAACATATTTATTTATCCATAATTAATTCAGTATGTTACGAATATACACTTTATTCCATATAGGGATTCAGAAATATCCAAATGAATACTTTAGTGAATGTTATTTCTGTATGAAAACTAAACTAGATAAAGGTGTTGATCCCAACAACCATTTAATTCTAGAGTGAATGATATCTATATATAATATATGATTTAAATTTTACTCCCAGACTAACCATTTGTCTTATCATGATATGTAGTTTTGAAACTCAACTATGTATCAATAGATTACTGAAGACTTCTCTAAAACTACGAGGTACACCTCTGATCCCGATCAAAACCAATGGATTGTGGTGCTCCATGAAACCATAAAACTCACTTTATATATATCCTATAAATATAATCCAAAGTGAAATCATATGTTATAGTGATTATGTGTGAAAACATTTTATTTTTATCTAATTCAACCCAAATAGAATTATTCCCTTTAGGTGTTTTTGGGAGTTTGAGGGAAAAATCCATTGGTAAGTTTTGTAATTTCCATTCTTATATGGGTAATGAATCTAATATCCCCATTCAAGTTAGTCTCACAACCTTGACATACTAACATACCTTGTATTATAATACAAAATATGTGATATCTCTATTTATTCCATTCCATTTTGGTATGGTTAATGGATCTAACATCCCCTTGGATTGATAGTTTAATACCCATTTTAGAAAGATTAGATTACTAACCTTATTAACGTATTTCCATATCCTTCATTGGAAAATATTAAAAATTTGATCATTTTTGTCCACAACGTGGATAATCTAGTATAATATTTTCGAATCAAATCATTAGCCACCTTGTTCACTTTTGTAGGGTTGAAATGTATTTAGTAGTCATAATCTCTAATTAGTAATTACCATATCTTCTAGAAAATTTTCAAATCCTTTTATGTGAATATATACATTAAAAATGTTATCAAAATATATATCACACCATCTCCATAATGATAATTCCTCGTTTTATGTAATAGAAAAATTAGCATAACTAAATTAAAATCTTGAGTTCGGATATTTTTCTCATAAAACATAATGTTTCATGAGGAGTACGCTATAACCAGGTCATTTTTCATGAGAACACATCGCAACTGTTCTTGGATACATCAATATATATTAAAAATTACTATCCACTAGAGGGTAATGTAATTATATGTTTACTGACTAATATTTTCATTAGTTCCTTCAAATTTCCCTCACATTCATTTATCCAAAGTAACTTTCCTCCCTTTTGAGTTAACCTATTTAGTGGAATACAATTTCTAGAGAAATTCTCCAAAGAAATTCAATAATATATATATAAACAAAAAAACTATGGATCTTAATCCTTGTGGTTGGCCTTTTCTAAGGATCAATAGCACCTTTCTTTGATATATCTAATTATATACCCTCTCTTTAGATTATGTGACCCCAAAATAAAACTTTTATAACAAAAATTAACTCTTTACAAAAAATTATACAATTTTTCCTTTTTATAGTCTTTACTACAGTTATCAAGTAATTATCACACTCTTACATAGACCTTGAATAAATAATAATTTCATGAATAAACACTACCAAAAACTGATCTAGGTAATACCTAAATATTCTTTTCATTAAATCCATAATTATAGCCAGAGAATTAGTTAAACAAAATTGCATCAAATATATTAATATTTTCCATACCAGTTATATAATGATATCAGGGGTATATCCTCCTTCTTGACACTAAATTGATTATATCCAAAATGTGGGTCAATCATGGAAAAGAATTGAACTCTATGTAGTTGATCCAACAAGTCCTAAATATGGGCTAGGGGTCCTTGATCTTGATATTGATCTTGTTTAGTATATGCTACTCAAAATATAGTAACATAGATCCTTGTTGATTATTAAAAAATATAACAATTTCACACCAAAGAGGCACACTTGTCTGAATGAATCTTTTTTACAATATTCAATTGTAGTTGATTTATCAATTCCTATAACTCAATCAGGGCCATTTTATAGGGATTTTTTAAAATGGGTGTGAGACCAAGTATGATTTATATTGAAAAAACAACTTAATTTTTTGTTGGGAGACTCAATTTTTTTTTTGAAAATTAATCATTAATCCTTATAAAATATTCATATCATTGATGTTGAGATTCAACCAAACTATCAGAGATAACTGCTCCTTTTTTAGATAAATGATTATAAGTTGGTTCACAATATCAAATGTGACTTCCCTTCCTTAGTAATTTATTGGGGGTTTTTACAGAAATAAAATACATTCCTACGATAACATAAAATTACACAAGAATAATAATGATAAGATTTGGAGGAAGTGAATTCCAAAAAAACATAAACCGGATAATAATCATATACATGTGATTGTATTATCATACCATTTAGTTTTTTTGGATAATTACAAATCTATCCATCTGGGTCGAATCGTGATAGACTTATAAAATTTTGGAGATATTAAATTATTGGTTGATCCATATTCAAATAATACATTAGTAGTTCTAGGAATGATGGTATGTGTACCTTTCAAAACATCATTATCTTACACATCATTAGAAATAATGTTCACCTAAGATTTCCCATGTTCCTTTAGTTTATGATGCTCCTAAAACTAATCACTATCATTAACCTTTATATTTTTTCACTATTCCTTAGAGTTCCTATACTCTATTCATTTGAACTACTACTGTGTCAGTGATGATTTTTTTGGATATTTCTCCCTGTTAAAATAATTAGTTAACATATTCCCATCACTTCAGTATTCCATTTCATCATGACCTTACCTTATATATATAAAACATTTAGCAATCCCCATAAGATATTTTCCTTATGATTTTTTCCACACATCAATAGTGAAGGAATGTTAGTCATCTTGTCTTCATGGTTATTTGTGTTTTCCTTGAGATTCATCATTATAGTCTAATCAAAATCATGCGATGGACTCATAACTACAATAATTATATCCACTATTGGAGAACATCAAGAAATATCTTCATATCTAAGGAAGTAAATTGTGGATAAATAACATTTATTACTTGGTTTTAATCCACATAATAATAGATCAACCACACATTAATGTTGGATGATAATTCCAAAAGTTTTACTTGCATTCCTTATAAAATGTTTCTCATAGATACAAGTGGACTCACAATCATTCTTATTTTGATCAAGGAATTTATTTTACAATATCGTATAATGAATGTGATGGAAGAACGTATATAAAAATAATGAAATTAACTCATAATCTTCCATAGAGTTAATTTCATCTTATTTCCCCATATTCTTGATGACAGTCCACCATTGATTCACTTCTAATTTAAAATTATAATAAACCAAAATGACTTTTTCGTGTTACAAATATAAGAGAATAGGAAATATATTTTCTGTGGTACTATTCCATTTCATATAAACTAATAGATTAGTAGATCCTCTAAAAGATGGTGAAAATTACATCATGAAGGGATCAATATAATTTTTATCCCTCTATTTATAAATTGTAATTTCGTCATGACTCATATCTTGAGAATGTTTTGTGAGCATAAAAATGATATTTTTCATTATAGTTCCTATAACATTCGGTTGCATAAGAGGAAAATAATTTCATATTCAATTTCATTCAACATTAACATGGTTACTTTGAGTTCTAAATATTGACTAAAACCAAAAAACATTGTGTGATAAATTAATAATAATATTGGGAAAACACATTGTTAAGAAAAATCATTAATTGGAATATAAATAAATTCACCATATTTTGAATAAACAAAACCAAAGTTATAAAGTATGTCATTCATGGTCTTCATCTATTCAAATCTATAATGATGGTTCATAATGGAAATTTAAATTAACCACAGTATATCTTTCAAGAGTGTCAAACTTGGAGTGTAGTCAGACCTACTGTCGTGTACCATGTAATACTTGTGTTAAGAATGGATCACATTTTTCAGAGTTATTACTGCCAAGAACATTTATTTCAGAACCACATACATTTCTATTGTCCAAATAGAGATGTATTTCTTGGTAAAACATTAGATCACTTACTTTCCAAATCATTATGATTTCACCCCATACTTCATATTATACTAAGATCTCTCACTAATGTTTTCTCATCCTAGTTTCTAATGGTTATCTAACCCTATCCATTGATTATAATTATAATAAACTATACTTTTAATACATAGATATGAAATTTTTTTAGATGGAAATTCATTTTAATTAACAAACACACACATGAGTATCATAACTGTAAAGTGCTTTTGGAAACATGGAAACACAAACAACTCATTCATATATAAACTACTTCATCCCCCACTATGATCATCATAATTTCGAACCTTCTTAGACATATCATACAAAATATATTTCTACATAACCTAGGGAAAGGAAACATAAGATAGGGTGATCACATATTCCAAGTAAAGGTAAGCAATGGAGATATGTAAGAATGAAAAATGAATAATGGTGCGAGAAAATGAACATACAATTGTAAAACCATACTCTACATGTTAAGAACCATAATCTTGAGTTATGGAATAATGATTGGAATTTAATTAGAAATTAATAATTAGAATATAAAATAAAATTATCCATGATATTATAACATTGGAATTAGGCATGGAACAGTGGCATACATGTAATTATAGATATTCATTTTCTTAGTAGTCATGGGTCATTTCCATGTATTTAATAGTTTAATGGATTCACTCCCAAAACAATTTTAGTAGTCATGGTGCACTCCCAAGACTATCATATTATAAAAATTTCATTACAGAACAAGGATTACTCCCCAATATATTCCTTTTTCCTCATAAGATATCAATATTTACCCAATGTGTTTGAGTGGGATGTATGTCTAACCTATAACATAAACAAAATCATAAATATGTGTGTCATAAATCCTAAAACAATCATCATATCAAAATCCATTATAAGAAATGGTCTTTATAAAACATTCATCATATCAATACCCATTAAAGTGAATGGGTTTCCAGAAAACATTTCTATATATATTAATTTTTTAAAATAAATAGGTTGCATATACATTTTTTAATAGGAAATATAAAACATACATAGATAGAATAATGTGTATGTAAATGGATTATATCTTTAATAAAGAATATTATAAATAAAATTATTTCATATCATTTGGAAAATTATATTTTAAGGTCACTTTGAACATTAAATTAAAAAAATATCCTTTCAATATTGAAATAACACTTTTTAAAACATAAAAAATTTAAAAATCAATTTCTTTGAAAAATAACATTTAAAACATGTAATGGAATATTTATATTAAATTTAAAATATTCCTTTAGGAAACTAACCTTGCTATATTGAAAAATATGTTTTTATAAACATAAAATATTTCAAAAATACCATTATTTGTAGATAACATTGGAAACATTTAATGGATGATTTAAAGGCCATTTACAAATTTAATTAAGGAAAAAAACCATTCAATATTAGAAGAAATAAAACAAAAATATATAAAAATATATTCTGTTAAAGATATAGATTTAAAATAATAAAGTAATATTCATAAAATTTAGTTTTCAAGCTAGTAAAAAATTTATTTTATATAGTACGAGTCAAAACAACATTACTATCCAGTATACAATAAAAGCCAAATGGGCCTTATTTTGAAAATGACAGGAATATTCCTTCTAATACACTTTATAAAAAATAAAACGTGTATAAAAATTTGATAATTAAATCCTTTAGATCAGGTCAAAAATATCATTGAAAATATTTCTAGAAATCATGTATATTGAAGGAAATTTTTTTTCGATCGAATAGAGAAATAGAGTACGTTTTCATTAGAAATTATTTTTTAATATTAATTAAATAATGATTATAAAATGAAGGGAAACTATTTGTTCTCTATAAATAACCTTAAGAGAATAAAATTAATGTTTTTATTTATAAATAGTTCATAATATTTCATCATTGAGATCGTAATAATAAACAATCTTGATAAACAATGACATTATAACATCAAACACTTACCACTTTGGTAAAATTTTAATCGAAATTCTTGTGAATAATAACATAAAATAAAATGACTATAGCGAATTTAAATGAATAGAATGTAAAATTGATTTTATATACATATATTAAAAGATGACTGGTTCATAAAATAGCATATATCTAAAAATAAGGATAATTGTGACAAAAATCCCTAAAAATAAGTCTTGAATTATATCAAACATGTTTGATCCTCAATTATAAAAAATATATGTTTACTAAAAACATATTATAGAATAATATTTATATATATCATACCATATATAATTTACTTATATCCTTTTATTACCTATTTATTTACAATTCCTTGTCAAAATCAAGTTTTGGGTAATAACATGTTTTTTCATATCTGTTTTGATATGTTATATTTGATCCATTCATTTATATCATGGTTATATCATGTAAATAATGTAAAAGAAGATCTAAATTTCATATAAAATCATTATACAATCATTTAGTGTAATCCCTAAGTTTTAGGGAAAAAAAGAATTGCATCATTCATGGACACAGTTTGTCTTACGTATGCCTGAAAGTTATTTCTATTTTATTGACAGATAGAAATATTAGAAGGGAAAAATATATAAACATTATAGAATAATTTTTATGTTATATATATAACTTATATTCATTAAATTATCCTTTATTACCTTTTTTATAAAATGTAATTGAAAAATCGAATCACATCACTTCACGAGGTAGTAGTAAGTCATACACACGAACATCGACATCAAATTTCCATAGAGTAGAAATTAAGAATTTATATTGGATATAATAATTTGAAAAGTATAATAATATCATAAATATAAAATAAAAATATTAAATACATTATTATATCCAGAATCATGAGGTGTTGACAAAAAAATGAATAACATCGGTTTGCAAGGTGATAGTCTTCCAAAAACATGACTGACGAGTTCGTTTCCCATTTTATAGAAGGGGATATAGAGATAGGACATTACATTACCATTCTAACATATCAGTATATGGGATATATATTTTTATAATATTATAAAAGTTTATGATTATTTTAAGGAGATGGAATAAGAAGTAAAAAAAACACATGTTTAACTATTTTACCTCTTCATTGGATATCATTGTTAGGATTATACCTATATCCCTCAAAGTATTGTTTTATAATAAAAATGGATTATAATATGTGGGTAGAGAAGTAAAGAAATTATTTTTTTATATATTGAAAAAACAGAATATTTTTGGCAGTGTGAAGAGAAGAGGATAGGGGTTAGACTTTGAAAATTCTAGGATAGGACACACATGGAACTACTTAAAACAATAATGTGTGACCATGTTGTTCACATTCGAATATGTTATTAAATTTTTCATATAAGAACATAAGACATGATAAAGTGGAAATATTTCCATAAAAGTATTTTTTACAAGGTAATATGCACTTTTACCAATTATTTTTTTAGTTTAACCCCTAATAAAAACCATTTAACCTTAACATTGGTAATTAATTCTTACCATTTTCAATATTCATTCTAGAAAAAAATTAAATTTAACCTATTAGATAATATTAATTATATTTATTCAAAATATGGAATATATTTTTAAAAATTAAATTAACTTGAATTGTAGAATTTAATTTAAAATTAAACCCCCCAACCCAATAAATAATCTGTTTTCCCAAGAGAAAACTTTCAAAAGTTTAAAAAATGTTTATATAAATATTATTTATGAAATTTATTACAATGACTTATATTAATTGAATTATAACATAATGGATTTAATATTATATTTAAAATCATTTTGAAATAACTTTTAAACTTATATATTTTTTCAATGAAAATGAAGATTTCCATAAAAACGTATAGTTTTCACTCTTTATCAAAAAATTAATCATTTCCAAAAAATCCAAAAACATAACCCATAAATATCCTATACCTGTCAGATTTTGGTTTCATTCCATAATTATAGTTGTTCTTAGTTCCATATTTTTGGACTATTGTATCACAACATCACACTCACTATCCAGTTATATTTCAGACTTCTAAAATCACTTCTTCAATATATTCCAAGACTTATCCAAAAAACGGTTCTCACAATTGGTTGATACAAAAAATATATTTAAAATTTAATATTATGTTTATAATTTTGAAATTATATTTTTTTGGTTCTATGATGTGTTTTTGTTGTTTGAAAACATTTTTTACTTCATTCTAGTTTATATTAACTTTATAAACGAATAATAAAATAACTATATCCACATGAGATTTGAAAATATTTTTTTTGAAATATAGAAAATATATTGAATGTAATAATAATAGATAAATTATTTTGTATTGAAATGATGGGTCCAAGTCCATTAATTAATGAAAAATAAATGTTATGAGGAGGGTGAAAATAGTGTTAGAATGTAAAACATAACCTCATTCAAAAAAACAAAAAGGCCAAAATGAAGATCAAAACTCAATGTCTATATGATTAAAATCCTCAAAATCTTGGATAGATTCATCTTCCAAGGGGCTGAAGTAGTTACCTAGATGTTTTTCCCTACATTAATGAGATCCAGATATCATGGTGGTCTTAAATGTTATTATCCCTTTCATAGCACTGAAATCATCATTCGAACTGAAAAAAACCATTATTCTCCAAGATTGTCCCTTTTTCAGAAACATCCTATTAAATCATTTTTAGCTATGATTAAACATTCCCCATTTCTGATCAATCTGACATAATATGATTTAAATTCGATTATTTATTGAGTTCCTCCATGGTGTGGTTACTTATAAAATCTAAATCACTAGAGGAAATATATGTAAAATTCATTATAATTTCCCCCTCTTAGAGATATTCCTGATAATTCATTGAAATAAGAGCATGATAACAGAGATTATCCTATCTCATTAAAAGAGCATGATCCATTACTGGTGTCAATTTCTTAACTTATGAGTAATAAATTATGGGTGTTGAACTTCTAGAATACCTCATTCATCCTAAGAGATCTATTTATTGTCCATTTAACCTTTATCGGATCCACTCAACTGGACCTCGGGCCCCAATTTTATTGCATGAACAATTTAAAAAAAAGACACAGGACCATCCAACAAAGTACTTTTTGTATCACCCCATCCTGGTAACCATCCCGAGCAACACACAATAAAAAATCATTCATCATAATTGGAATTTGACAAGTTTCAATAGTATCATTATTCAACATTGTCTATTCATAGACATTTAATGATAAGAAACATGATTTATTTTAGTGTTCCACTCTGGATAAAAAGTTGAGGAACCATCCCTACAATTTTTTTTAGACATATATTTCAGACCTTTTGATTGTGTACCATATAATAATAATAAAAACATTTTGAAAACAATTCTCTCTATAATTCCAAATAGAATGAAAATTCCTATAATACATATTAATCTTCTCATTTTTAATCAATAAAAAGTTATCATCTTCTAATGTAGAAAAAATAATTTTATCAACTAAAGTATAATTGAGAATGAAATCAACTAAATACTACAATAAAAGATAAATATTTCAAATTCAATGATTTTATCCATCTTAATGGGGATTCGTACGCCTGCTTCCACATAAAATAAAACATACAGGTGCCATAAAATCTAGTTCAAACCCAAAATATTAATCCATACCTAGACCATTAGGTTTTTTTATAGAGAGTAGATTGAATCAAAAAACCCACTCCTAAGTGGTGATCATTCCTAGTTTCTGGGTGAGATATAGAAATAATGTAATTGTTATATATACAATGATAATTTTTAGAAACTCTAAAAAATAATTGTATAATTTTTTTGATTAAATATATTGGTATTTATGTTCATGTAATGTCTTTTTTTTTATATGAAACAGTTTTGTATCAAATTTTTATAAAAACTAAAATTAACAAATCAAAAACTATAAATTTTTAGAATTATATAAATAATAATAATTTATAAATTACTAATTCAATTGATACTTTCCTTGTATTTATGAGTAAATTGAATTTAATTTTTATATTGAATTTATTAATTTTTCAAAGATTGTTTTGTTTTATTATAATTCATTAATATAAGTACTAATAATATACAAGTATTGTCATTTTTATTTTATAGATAAAGGAAATAATTATATTAAATTAATTCTTGTATTATTTTCAGAAAAGGATAATTTTAAATTATATCAATTATGATTATGCATTACTGATATCTCCAAGGATAAATTTAACACTAATTTTATATTAAAATACTTTATTAGATAAATTTATGTATGTTTATTTATGACATTATGAATTATTATTAAGTACATGTATATTTTTTTAGTCTTCCTTTTATCATATAACTGACATACACTGATAGTTTTGATCATCAATGGACTCAATTTATTATATTGGAGTGAGAACTTTTAATTTTAGCAAGGTGAATTAGATATTAATTTTGAACTACGAGACTAATATAGAATATATAAGTATCAGTGATCAAAAACCCTTTTATTGGACATGGTAAAGGTCAAATAGTTTTAGTTTTATGTTCATGAAAATTGGAATTGAAAATAATATGAAGTTAGTTCCCCACAAATATAATAATGATATCATTTATGAGATTTGTGGGAGATAAATACCAACTATTGGAAAGTTTCTTTTTAATAAATTAATGGGTACATTAACCACTATAATTTTTTATGGTTCTCATACTATGAATTAGAATTTCACTGGAATGAAAAATATTGTTATAAGAATAAACTCACTAGGAATATAAGTGGTGGAATTTTTCCCAATAAAATTTATTCTAAACACATTACTTTAAAATTATATACCATTAAAAACTAACAATAAGACCAGAAAAGATAAATTTATTGTTCATTTATTTCATAGTAATTATGTTAAATAATAACAAAGTCTAAAGAGTCCTATAATTAACTTCACGTATTATATGAATCATAAAGCAGGTGAGAACTACTTGATAATGAAACATGGAAAATGAGAGGTCCTATTTAAATTTAATGATTCCTTTGAAAAAAAAAATTAATATGAGTTACACATAGTTAAGAAAGTGGTATACTTAAAAATTATCTCTGAAGAAATTTATGGGTAAAAAATAAAGGTATGAATAATTATTTTTTTTCATTTGAATAAAATAATAATTAAACATATTATATTACAAAGTGTATTAATTATATTTTTATTAATCCCACATTTAATGTTATTTAGTGTGTCTCACCATAATAAATTATTACCTTTTTATTTTAATGATATTATATCATTACTCTAATATTTTATTTTTTGAGATATTTGGGTTCAAAATTTTAGTTTTGGGGTGTTTTTTACTTTTTTCATGGTTATTTCATTGTTAAGAGAATCTATTCGAAGATAAATAAGTGAAAAATACATAGGTTACATTATTTTTTCCGTTCTTCATACATGGTCTAGTCTATAGGGGTAGAACATGGGTTGGATCCAAACCACCTGAAACCTAATTGGGTCCGTGTGAGCACTAATTTATAAGGATGTTGGAACATAATTTTCACATGTTTAGAAGAAACCATTTGGTGTCTATGTTAATGGATTTATATTTTTTATATTGTGTTTTTTCATGGATGGAAAATGGTTTCTGAAATTATCAAACCAAACTATGTAAGTGCGTTGTTGGACTCTGATAGAGCTCACTGAGTTAGAGCATTTTTTAGAAAAATATGTGACCAATACATATGGGTTTCCAAAATTACATAAATGTTATTTTATGGTTTTGAAATTTTATTTTTATAAGGGTTTCCTCTTATTTTCTCACATATTCATTCAAATATACACGGGAAAGAATGAGTTTATTTTTCCCTCCCTTCCTCCACCTTCTTCAAACCTCCAAGATTTGATTCCAAGTGGATTTCTTAGGGTAAACCCCTTAGTTATTCTTATTCTTCATTAATCATTCCACAATCTCCATTTTCTCTAGGTTTCACTTTTTCCACCAAAACCCTTGGGGATATTTAGTATATATTAACATTTTATAGGTCATAATGTATAATGTTTTTCATTTATGGTTTTTATAGGTTCTCTCCATGATTGGTTATGTATTCTTTATCAAATAATACACATCGTTTTTTATAACGAGGGGTTACCTCAAAGAATAATATAGGCATCTTGTTATACTTTTTTTTAATAAAAATGGAGTTTTGTTTGATATGTTTTTAAATTCCCTAGTTTCTAATTTTTATATATGTGTGATAGTTAGAGTTAATTTTGTAAATTCTATAAAGTATTTCCATTCATTGAATGTTGGGTATTTAATTGTGTTATATAGTGTTCATGGAACTTTTGGATGGAAAGAGTCTTAGAAATATTTTAAAGGATTATTTAAAATTAATTTTTATTGTAAAAAAAATACTAGACTCTTCATGTTTTAATCTTTTTTTAATATTCACAAATTATATACATCCCATAAATCATGTTACTTATGTTTAATCTATCTCAAATCATGTGTAGATATTGTTGGTTTTTTATGATTTAAATAAACATAACCAAGGTCATAATTCCTATAAATCGTGTTTGATTATTGTAAATTATATTTAATTTGTTTTATAAAGAATTTATTTTATGAATGATCAAGTCTAATTAATTCTGTAAATATTACTGCTTAAGTTTATATAAAGATATTTGGCTAAGTCTGAGAAATCATGAGTCTTCCACCGGTTCTAGTTTTCATGCAAATAACCCAGACACCGTGACGCAGACACCATTACCCAGACACTATGACCCACACACCATGACCCAGACACTGTGAGCAGCCACCATAGCTAGTTTTAGATATCATGAAGTCTATAGCAATAGTTCCTTGTTACAATTACCCAGACCCCATTTTATGTTTGGAAGAGGACCAAACACTATGATCCAAATACCAAATATATGATACTTGTTCTCAATCTCAATACAACTATGTCATCATGACTTTCTCACTGATGAAATGAAAAGAAGAATACATTGTTTCCTGGTGACACTATTTCCAAGTGATATTGTTTCAAAATAGGCTGTAACACCTTTATTTAATCTATTTTTTTCTCTTCAATTTAATTTCTAACAGTAATATTTTTGAGTCATTTAAAGGTGCTGACATAATTAATGATTCATTATAGACATGTCACGTGACAGTATTAGGTATGAGGTGTAGAATAAATTTATCATGTCCTCTCAAATATATGGACCCTCAATTAATAACAAAGATAAGACGAGCTGTAGAAATAAACACAGTAGTAGAACGGTAGACGCGCGATCATTTTTTTGAAGATAACTAATACATTAAACTAGATACATTTTAATAAAACACAAAGCATTCTCGAATCCAAAGGATATAATACCATAGTTCATAGCCAAAAACATCTTTGTTATACCAACTTCACGAAGAATGAGAGCTAGTATCAAACTAGAAGCTATAGCACCAGACGTACGATAATCTGTTTTTCAGAAGATGACTCAATACTTGCATATGATTTATCCTATAAGTCCAGGGCTGCATAGAAAAAACATCAGATCACTTCTAAAATTTGTCTCATCATATTTTATCTATTGTGTATTATTTTACCTTTTGAGCTGTGTGTGTGTGTGTCTGTATTAAAAACACACATTTTCTCCAGCATTAAACTGAATGATACAAGATATCCTTCCTCTCATATATTTTAACATTTGTTTTCTCCCACAGAGAAGCATGGAAGAGGTCCCTGTGTGACCAGGTATTTTATACCCATGAATAACTGAGGAATAGGTCATGTGACCTAAACTGTCATGTGCACTATTGTTTACCCTGATCTTGGGTGTGGATAAATGTTTATTAATATAAACTGCTTGGTGGCAGTTAATCAACAAGTAGAGTTGATTATGTCTCGGCTTATGGCTGAGCCACTTTTTTTATCTGCTGTGTTATTTAATTTATTTTTTTTATTGTTTTACTGTATAGTTATAAAATCACTAGATTTGACTTTGATAGTTAATTATTGATAAATTTTATAACTGTTTGTTCTTATTATAATAGCCTCAAAAGTAGTATCAATAACTCATACTCATATTACTAAGAATAAATCATTCTTATGAGACATTATTCTAATAGTAAAACTTTTATAACCGTATTACCTTAATTAACTAGGATGTATTTATTTTTATTGGGGAAAAATTTAAGAAAACTTTTCAACAAATTTTTTTATAGATACTCAATCCACCCCCCCCCTTCTTGAGTAATCTACCTTGACCAATATTTAATATCGAAGGATTTTTTTTATTCCTATTAAGACTCTGTTTTTAAAACTATTCAATTATGTTTTTAGTTGTACTTTAAAGATCTGTAAATTTATTTTAATTCTAAATTTCAATCCCATTCAAAGTATTTATTTATTATGGATAAATGATTGGAAGGGGATCCAACAAACATATCACCATTATTTAATGGAACTAATTATTCCCAATTGGAAATTAAAATGAATATGCATCTAGAAAGTATGGGATTTGAAATTTGGTCTTCAATTATTGATGAGTATAATATTCCTTCTACTAATATAATTAATTGGGTTGACGCAACTAAGACTACCTACAATAACAATTGAAAAGCTATGAATGATTTATATTTCTCTTTAACAAATATGGAATTTAATAGAGTGTCTCCACGTAAAACTGCATTTGAAATTTGGGATACCTTGTATGTTTCACATGAAGGAACTTCTAGTGTGAATGAAATTATACTCAATACATATACAATTAAATATAATAACTTTAAATTGAATCTTGATGAGCCTATTTCTTACATGTTTTTCAGGTTCAACAAAATTTTCAACACAATGATTTCTCTTGGAAGAGAATGTTACTTCCAAATAAAAAATCTTGAGGATTTTCAGATGAATACATGATAGATGGAGAGGAACCTATGTCTCTATTAGAGACTAATGTGACATCAGAAGATCATATGTTAAAGAACTCATTGGGAAACTAATTATATATGAAGAGGAGTTTAAAGTCTATAATGAAGAGGAGGATAAACCCAAAATAAATTTTGTTGCATTTAATACAACCACCATTAATCACAAAGAAAATTGGAAATTTCAAGTCTATGTAGAATGTTCCCGCAGTGAACAAACATCACATGACAGTGATGAGGAAATGGATCGATTATCTAGAAGGTTTATGAAATTTTGGAATAATTTTTTTTCCAGAAATCCTAACTTAATTAGAATATATTATCACAAGGTATGATAGAAGAAATATTGGAAAATAAGGGACAAGCCTGATGAGATAGTATGATATGAATGTATGAAAAAGGGGCATATAAAGTTTGACTGTCCCAAGATAAAGTATAAATAGAAATATGATGAAAATGATAGAAAGTATAAAAATGCAATGAAAGAAACATGGAGTGCTGTTGAGGAATGTTCACGTGACTTCGAATCTTCACATGATGAACAGGCTAACAAATCCAATATGTGTTTTACGAAAAAAAACATCTGAGGTAACACTGGAATCTCCTGAACATAATTCATATTATTTTGGAGATGAATGTGATTCGGAAAATATTTCTAATGAAGAAATATTTGAGTAACGTAATATACTTAATGAGGCATGTCCTGAACTAAAAGATAAATACAAGTCTTTAAAAAACAGCATGTTCTTACCTGAACTGTTCAATTTTAACATATTGTAGAAAGGGTGAAAATTATTTGATTACTCAATGAAAATAATGAACTAAATATATATAATGATTAATTGAAAAAGGTCATTGAATGGTTTAATAAGGATAAATATACCTTGGTAAAAATTCTAGGTAATCAAATTTCTCCTAAAAACACTACTAGTATTTTCTATCAGTCTGGTAAAAGAAATTTTGGAAGGACCAAATTTTTTTCTAAATCTAGGACATAAATCATTACTCATAGTTCTAGAAAACATTATACTGGTTCCAATTATGATATAATCTCTATTGTTTCATGATTTTATGGACCAAATATAGCTTATTTTTCAAGAACATTACGTAATGCTCATGAGAAACCTATGAGGAAGATGTGGGTTCCTAAAGCACTAGTCACAAATATTACTAGACCCAAACAAATATGGGTACCAATGTCTATTTTTATTTGAATATTTTGTAGGAAAATGGTTTAAATATATCATGTAAAAGATTATTGTACTTGGATTATGGGTGTTCAAGACACATTATAGGGGACTATTCATGTAACAAGAACATAATAAAAATTGATGGTGGACATGTCTCTTTTGGGGACAGTGCAGAAGGGAAAATTAGTGGTCTTGTCCTAATCAGAAACTCTAACACTATGTTAATTTCCAAAGTACTTTTTGTTAATGGACTGATATTTAATCTTTTTAGTATTTCACAAGTATGTGTTTATGGATTTCATGTTAAATTTCAAATGATTCTTGTAATGTTTTTAATTCGAAAAATAAATTAGTATTTTTTTCTATTGAGAAATAAAAATTTATACTATATTAACTTAGATTATTTATTTTCTCAAAATGGTTCATGTTTATGTGTATTTCACAGTGATTATTTGCATTCCCATAGAAGACTAGGACGCTACAATATCTACTCCCATAGAAAGATAACTAGAAAAAATTTAGCCAAATACCTACCCAAACATGAGTTTCCAAATGATAATGTGTGTAATCCTTGTTAAAAGGGAAGGCAACACAAAATTTCCTTCAAACCAAAGAAATAAGTGTCATCTTCTCAAACTCTTGAATTAGTTAACATGGATTTGTTTTGACCATATAGAGTTTCTAGTTTAAATGGGATGCACTATGTTTATGTTCCTTTTGATGACTTCTCTAAATATAATTACACTTTTTTTACTCGCAAAAGTGAATCCTGCTCTCATTTCACCAAATATGCTAAAACTGTAGAAAAATTTAGTGGACTTAGAATTAATTCCTTAATAATTTCTCATGGTCGTGAGTCTGAAAATAATGATTTTGAATCCTTTTTCTCACAAAATTGTTTTAGTCAAAACTTATATTCCCCTAGAACACCTCAACAAAATGGAGTTGTAGAAAAAAGATATAGAACCTTGAAAGAGATTTCTGGAACCATGCTTAGTGAATATAACATGCCTATTTATTTGTGGGATGAATCTATAAATACATCATGATATATCATTAATAGAGTGGTGATTAAACCCACTCATTAATGTACCCCATGTGAGTTATGTAATAATAGAAACCCCAAAGTAAGCTACTTCAATGTTTTTTGTTGCAATGTCTATATTCTTAATACTAAGTACAATCAGGGCATGTTTTCATCTAATATTGGTGAGGGAATTTTTTCTAGGATATTAAATGTCTATTAAATCATGTAGAGTGTTTAACAAAAGAAATAAATGTGTGTAAGAATATGTCCATGTCATTTTTGATGAGACATATTCACATGGGCCTAATACAACCCTAGAGAACCTGGAGGATGATATGTCAAATTTGGACATCAATGATAATCCCTCTATCCATCATATAAAAGGATTTGTGAAAACTTCTTGTTCTAGAAATTCAGAAGATTCAAGTCATAATGAACTTGAACATGTTAATGAACATAAAATCACTAGTCCCTCTTTTTATAGAGCTGATAAAACCCTTAAGAACCATTTTTTAGATGCTGTTGTAGGATATTTTGATAAAGGATCTCAACCCAAAGCTTCTCTTCGAAATCAGGTTGAACATCATGTTTTATTGTCACAACATGAACCTAAAAACAATAATGATGCTATCAATGATGAGTTTTGGGTGATTTCTATGCAATAAAAAATTAATTAGTTCGAAAGGAATAATGTTTGAAAACTTTTTGACAGACCCAAAGACAAATTTACCAATGGAACTATGTGGATGTTTAGAAATAAGGTGGATGAATATGGTAATATGGTTAGAAAAAAGGCTTCATTGGTTGCATAAGGCTATAGTCAAGAAAAATTAATTGACTATGAGGAGATATTTTCACCATTAGCTAGACTTAAATCCATCATAATCATGGTTACTTATGGTGCACATCGTAATTTCAAACTATATCAAATGGATGTTAAGAGTGAATTCCTAAATGGGTATACAGCTGAGTATGTATTTGTTTAACAACCCCCTGGTTTTACGAATCTTCACTTTCCAAATTATGTTTTTAAATTATCAAAAAAAATTGTATGGTTTAAAACAAGATCCAAGTGCATGGTATGATAGGATAAGTATATTTCTTATTTTCAAAGGTTTTACAAAAGGAATAGCTAATCCTTCAATTTTTATAAAACAAATTTCCAATTATTTTTTCGTAGTTCAAACTTCTGTAGATGATATTATTTTGGGATCTTTAAACAATTATTTATGTATTTATTTTTAAAACATGTTGCAAAAAAAATTTGAAATGAGTCTAATGGGTGAACTAAATTTCATTCTTGGATTTCAAATTTTCAAAATAATAATGGTATTATCTTAAACCAAGGAAAATATACTAACGATATTCTAAATTTTTTTCGTGGGTAGTACTAAAAGTAGTGATACTCCAATGAGTACTACTTGTAAGATGGATCTTGATGAATATAGAAAGTCTATTGATCAAACCACTTATAGAGTAAGGATTGGAATATTACTCTACTTAATTTCTATTTGACCAGACATTATGTTTAGTGTATGTATGTGTGCTCATTTTCAAGAAGACCCTAAGGTATCTCATTTTAATGTTGTTAAAAGGATTTTTAAATACCTCAAACATACATCCAATCTAGGACAATTTTATACTAGAGGAAAATAATTGCAGTTATTTATTTATTATGATGCTGATATTTGTGGTTTTAAGTTATATAGAAAGAGAACCTAAGGAACATGTCAAATTTTAGGAAAGTCTCTATTATCATGGCTTAGTAATAAACAAAACTATATTGCATTATCTACTGCTGAAGCTGAATACATAGCTACTGGTAGTTGTTGGGAACACATTATGTGGATGAAACGCAAATTACTAGATTCTGTTTATAAATTCAGGAATGTACCAATAAACTGTGATAATAGAGGTTCTATTAACATCCCAAAAATCATTTTCACACTCTAGGACAAAACATATTGATGTAAGCCACCAATTTTTGAGAGATCATTATCAAAATGGTGATATCACATTGGAATTCATAGGAAATGAATATCATATTTCGGATATATTCACAAAACCATTAAATTATGAAATGATAGATTAAATCATACATTAATTAGGAATGATAAATCTAAAGTAGAAAGTATACTATTCCACAACATATTGTTTCAGAGTTTATAGTTTCATAAGTCATTGACTTAAGATTACTATCTAACTCTCATTGTTCTGCAAGTTACTATTTCATGTTTATGATCTCACAGTTACTGTCTCTCTATTACAGTGTTTCACTTTATGTCTCTAGTATTATGGTTGCACCATGTGGAGACACACCATAAAGGTGACACTATGAAAACCTGATCCGGTCTCATCATGACAAAAAGTTCCAGTATCACCGTAAAGACACATTTTCGTTTTATTTTTATTTAATTACCCATGTCTATGTGTTTATTATTTTACTATATTCATTCCACATATTTGAATTTGTGATGCTATAAATCCCTAAATGATAAAAATCAAATTTCTTTCACTATCTTCTTGACTGAAGATGTCTTCCCTCTAACCTAAAACTTTTCTCTCTCTAATTGAAAGACCCTTTCAATCCTTCATCTCTCTCTCTCCCTCTCAAACCTCTAATTGAATGCTCAGAATGAAACACCCATCTTCATCAACTCCTAAGAAGGGCAGGTATAAGAAGTTAGTGAAAAGAGCACCAAAGGTTGTGCCCAAATGACAAGTGAACCCAAACCTTGTTGATAGAATAGTTGTACCAGGAAAGGAAATCTTCCCTAAATGGTTGTTGTCAAGTATGTATATAGTGTTAACAGTACTGAAAGATCAAGGACAACTATATTGTTTCACAAAGAAGTCATGTTCGATTTATCCAAAGCTTATAGCTCAATTCTATTAGATTTTCCAGATGTCATTTGATACAGAATATGGCTTTTGTTGTGAGAAGCTACATTAATTGACAAAGATGCACCTTTTCCTCAATGATATGGGTTTCTTTCTTAGGGAAAACTCATGAGGGAATTTTTTAGGAATACTAGTGAGGTCCTCCTCTTCCTAGTGGTATCTTTTTTTAGAAGTGACTTTGGGAAGCTTGACTAGAAACAAAAATAAGAGACGAGTTATTTATTCTGAGTTAGATGGTGAAACCAGATTGATTTTTAATTTTATTCAGAATATGATTAGTCTGAGGGAAGTATATTTGTATACCCTCAAGAATCACGATATATTTTTTATACATGTTATGAAGAATGGACACAATATTAACTAGTGAACGTATGTTATATTTCAAATGTGTTAGTTGTTTAGGTCTACCTCAAAGTCTACATACTTGTTCAAATCAAGGTTAATATATGTTATGCTATATTCTAAAGGAATGTTAGGACTGAATGAAATTTTTTTCACGGACTGTGAATTCCGTGTCTCAAAGGCTATAGTCAAAAGAATGAAAATTATTTGGAATCAATGGAGAAAGGCTTGGGAGGAGGATAATGAAATGGAATATGGAATGTTTAATCGAGTTGAGAATCCTTCAAAACCTAAGAAAATTTATTATCCTAGTTAGGAAATCGATGAAATTGATGTCTATCCAATTGAATAGTAAGAATAAGAAATTTTTTCACCTATAGAAGAAACTATCATGGATAAGGAAGACAATGGACCTACTCCACAAGACAAATTTGAGAAGGAAGCACTTGTTCCTAAAATAATTTTTTATTTGGAAGAATAACATGCTTCTGTAATGGAATTTTTTTTCAATATAAGAGAAGAGGATGTTCCTGAAGATCCTTTAAAAGGAGAATTTTATCTTGAGAAAGATGTAGTGGTTGAAGAAATTTTGGAAGCATAAGATAATTTTGATGTTATCCCTTCTACTGAGGAAGGAATAGAACAAGCTTTCCAGCTATCTAGATATGAAATGGATCAATGTATTGGAGTAGATCTTTTAGAACCAATTCAAGGAAATGATTATCTTAGTCCTATGAGAGATTCACATTTTGAGGGGGAGAAACAGCCGAGTCTAGAAACTATTGAAATTACTAATCCATTTGATCAAAGCACTGTGTATACATGGTATAAGTTCCCTTGCTACATTGATGTGAATGATACTGAGGAAACCACAGTTAAAGTTATAGACATGTCTACTGTATTTCAATTGAAAATATTCTCTTCTATTGAGATAATATTTACCATGTAACTAGAGCCTATCTCATATCATGTTCCGGAACCTTCACAAGAACCTCTTGCTTTTGTGAGTAAGATTGTTTTAAAATCATTTGGAGCAAGTTTATTGGCTGGAGGTGAAAATATCATGAACAAAAAACATGCTCCTATAAATATCCTATGTGAAAATGATACTAGACTACTATTAGACAAGATCATATGGATAATTCATGCAAAACTTCCTCATGAAATTCAAGAGTTCATAATTGAGAACAAATTGCTAAGTACTGAAGTGAAGTCTCTCAGAGCTATGGTGGATGATCTACAAAAACTTTTACAATCAGGACAAGTTCCCATGCTCATCCTATTGTGGATGTAAGTGGTCAGATTCCACAGCATGATTCCTCTTTTATTCAACAAAAATTGACTTCATTAGTTGACAAAGTGGAAGAGAGAAACATTCATATAGTTCAAGAGATGCGTTAGCTTGTTATTGGTCTCAACAAAATGACTGATGAGTATAAGGGATGCCTACACAAATTTCAAGAATCAATTAGTACCTCACATTAGCTATTATAGCCTCTAGTTCCTCTGGATAGTCATCTCAACCCTCCTTTGATAGTGATCTACTCAGAACCACTATTAAATAAGATCTTCAATCAGTGTTATGTCGATTTGACAAAGATACTCTTTTGACGATTGTAAAGAATAGTGATAACGTACTTGATTTGGTAAGGATTCACTCAATTATTTCAAAAGATGCTCATGAAAAAATTAATAAAAAAAATTATTTCTAATTTAATTGGATTTTCTCTAAGAATGATATGACAAATCATTTTAAGTATCTTGTAGATATTTTGAATGTCCCTCCAGTCTCCCAATCCTTCAAGAATCAAGTTTGAATGTTGAAAGATTTCACACCATTACTAGAAAAGTTCATAGATAACAAAGATTATTTTCAGAAAGCAATGAAGTATGGCAGTTAGATTATTATAGGCTTCATTCAGTTGATTAAGTCTTATCTTCATGTGAAGAGCACTTCCATTGGGGCTCTTGCACATGCACCTTTTCAATTGGTTTACCTTCTTCCTCATCCACTACTTTTGAATCTACCTAAATGTTTGTATCTCAGGATCTGAGCCAGATCAAACCTATTATCCTTGAACAAAAATTTCCATGGTCATCCACCAAACCATCATTGGAACTTTCTATTTTTGAAGGACTCCCTCACCCTTCTCTGTCATATGGCACACTGCCTTCTCCAACTTCAACCTCTGCTCTTGCGGCTCTTTATGATGCGGAATCCAAGGGAAAACAGAAGACAACTAGTGCCTAAGAATAGTGAAAATTGTATTTTGATATAGATATTTATTATTTTTACCTAATGCTGGTATTGCCACATATTTTTCATTTAATTGAATTTCTACTTTTTCTACATATTCTCTTATTTATGTTGTTTCTCTTTTTCTTGTATTTTTTTGATATCCAAAAAAGGGGGAGAACATAACACTACGAATAAACATGATTTTTTAAAATAAAAAAGGTGGATATTGGTGGAATCCACATGTTTTAATCATTTTTTTAGGATCACTAATCCTATACATCTTGTAAATCCTGTTAATGTTGTTTAATATATCTCAAAGCATGTGTATAAGTGGTTTGTTTTGTTATGATTTAAATAAACTTACCCAAGATATTAATTCCTATAAATCATGTATGATTATTGTAAACTATATTTAATTTGATTTATATTGAATTTTCTTTTCATAATGATCATCTCTAATTCATTCTATGAATATTACTATTTAATTCTGTATACAGATATTTGGCTATATCTGAGAAACAATGAGTCTTCCATCGGTTCTAGTTTTCTAGAAAATGACCCAGACACCCTGACCCAGACATCATCACCAAGACACCATGACCCAGACACCATAATTCATACTATGTGACCTAGAAATTGTGACCCAGACATTGGGACCAGACACCAAAACTAGTTTCAGATCTCGTAAAGTCTGTAACCCCGATTCCTTGTTGTCGTCACTAAGACATCGTTCGAAGTTTGGAAAAGGACTAGAAATTGTGATCATGACACTGCATATTTGATATCGATTCCTGATCTCTAAACAACTATGCCATCATGACTATCTCACCTCTCAAAGGAAAAGAGGAAGACAATGTTTCATAGTGACACATTTCGAAGTGATAAAATTTCTAAATAGACTGTGACACTGTTCTTTAAACTATTTTTTTGTTTTTAATTTAATTTTAAATGGTCATGTTGGAGTCATTTAAAGGCACAGATTTAATTAATTATTCTTTGCAAACATTTCACCTGACAGTACAAGGTATGAGGTGGAGAATACATGCATTATTTATGCTCTATCATTTTCACCCGCAATTACAAAGGAATATAATCCAAGCTACAAAAACATACACAGTAGTAGAACAATAGACGCACGAGAATTTCTTTTTGAAGAGAACTGACACATTAAATAAGATACACCTAAATAACACATGAATAATTCTCTAATCCAAAGGTTGGAATATCATAGATAGGAGCTAAAAACATAATTTTCATACCAACCCCATGAAGAACGCAATCTATTATCTAAATAGAAGCCAGAGCACTAGACTTACGTTACTCTTTTTTCACAAGAGGACTCGATACTTGCATCTGCTTCATCCTACAAGTCTAGTGCTACATAGAATATCAACCAGATCACTTCTAAACTTTTTCTCATCATTGTTTCCTTGTTGGGCATTGTATTGTCTTTTGAGCAGTGTGTGTTTGTGTGTATTAAAAACACACACTGTCTCCAAAATTAAACTAAAGGATGAAATATATCCTTCCTCTCATATCTTTTTACATTTTTTTACTCCCACAGCTAAGTGTGCTAGATTTCCTTGTGTGACCTGGTATTTTGTACCCATAATGAACTGTGGAAGAGGTCAAGTGACCTGGAAAATCCTGTGCACTTTTGTTTACCCTAATCTTGGGTGTGGATCAATGTTTTTTAATATAAACATCTTGGCGACAGGTGATCTCCAAGTGGAGTGGATTAGGTTTCATCTTAATACTGAACTGCTAGTTTTATCCGCTGTTATGTTTAATTTAAAATTTCTCTCTAAAATTTAATTCAGAAATCACTGTATTTTACATTGATAGTTAATCTTGAATAGATGTTATAATTATTTTTCCTTATTACAATAGCTTCAAAACTAATATTAATAAATCATACTTATATTACTGATAAATAATCAATCTTATGATAGATTATTTGAATAGTCAAACTTTTATAACCGTATTAACTTGATAGAATGGGTTGTATTTGTTTTTGTTGGGGAACCATTTAAAAAATCTTTTCAAGATAATTTTTTATATATACTCAATTCAGCCCCCCTATTGAGAACTCTTCTCCGACTAACATTTTGTGACAAATGATTTTTTAATCCTATTAAGACCATGTTTTTAAAACTATTCAACTGGGATTGTAGTTTCACTTTTAAGATATGTAAATATCTTTTAATTCTAAATTTTTCTTTCTTTAAAACTATTTCTTTATTATGAATAATAGACTAGAAGGGTCAAAAATACACAGACAACCATTCTTTATTGGAATTAATAATTCCCAATGTAAAATTAAAATGAAAATACATTTAAAATGTATGGGATTTGAAATTTGGTCTAAAATTGTTATTGAGTATAATATTCCTTCTAAAAATAGAATTAATTAGGATAACCCAACTAAGAAATCCTACAATAACAATTTCAAATCCATGAATTATTTATATTTCTCTTTAGGAGATAAGGAATTTTAACAAAATATCTGCATGTAAAACTGCCCTTGAAATTTGGGATACCTTGTCTGTTTCACATGAAGAAACATCCAGTGTGAAAGAAATGACACTAAATACTTATACTATAAATATGATAACATTAAAATGAATCCCGATGAGCCTATTTCTTAAATGTATCTTAGGTTAAATGAAATTTTCAACACAATGATTTCTCTAGGAAGAGAAGTTACTACAAAATAAAAAATCATGAGGATTCTTAGATTTCTACCTAATAGATGTTGAGAATCCTCTGTCTCCATTAGAGAGTCATGTGACTTCATGAAATTACATGTCAAAGAACTCAATGGGAAACTAATGATGTGTGAAGAGGAGATGAAAGTAAATAATTAAGATGAGAATGAACACCAAAGAAAATTAATTGTATTCATGACTACCACCTCTAAACATAATGAAAAAGGGAAACTACAAGTCTCTATAGAAAGTTCTTGCATTTAACCAACATCACCTGATAGTGATGAGGAGATGGCTCAATTAGCCATAAGGTTTAAGAAAATTAACAAGAAGAATTTTTTTTTTCAGAAAAAATATCATCAAAGAAAGATATGATCAAAAGAAAAGATAGAAGAAATATTGGAAAAGAGGTGACAACTTTGATGCGATCGTATGCTATTAATGTATGTGAAAGGGACATATAATGTCTAACTGTCCAAATCACAAGTATAAAATGAAATATGAGGACAAAGATGGAATGAATAAAAATGAAATAAACGCATCATGGGGTGATTATAAGGACAAATCATGTGACTAAGAATCTTCACAGGATGAATCGGTTAACAAAGCTAATATGTGTTTTATGAAAAACAAATCTGAGGTAACAATAGATTCTCCTATACATAATTCCTATTATTTTGGAAATGAATGTGATTATAAAAGTAGTTCTAATAAAGAAATGTTTGAGTAATTTATTATTCTATAAGAGGCATGTAATGAACTAAAAGATAAATAAAATTATTTAATGAAACAACATGATTTAACCTTAACTATTAAATCTGAACTTACTATAGAATGAGAGAAAAATGGTTAATTACTCAAAGAAAAAAAATGAAAAAATATATCTAATGAGAAACTAAAAAAGGACCTTGAAAGGATTACTAATGGTAAATATACCTTGTTACAACTTCTAGGTAAACATATTTCCCCTAAATACCCTACTGGTGTGGGCTATCAACATGGTAAAAGAAATATTGGAAGAACCAATTTTGTTTCTAAATATACTACATATAACATTACTCTTAGTTCTATAAAATATTCTACTAGTTCAAATTATGATACACTCTTTACTGTTTCTATCTTTTCTGAACCAAATAAATTTTATTTTTCCTTCTCTTTAAATAATTCTTATAGGAATCTTATGTGGCATATGTGTGTTTCTAAAGCACTAGTCACTAATATTACGGGACCCAAACAAATATGTGTACCAAAGATTGTTTTTATTTGACTATTTTACAGGAAAAGTTCTTTAATAACTCCTATAAAATATTATGGAACATGGATAGTGGGTTTTCCAGACACATGATATGGGACTATTCATGCTTCAAGAACTTAATAAAAATTGATGGTTGACATGTCACCTTAGCTGACAATGCTAAAAGAAAAATCATTTTCCTTGTCCAAATCGATAACTCTAACTCAACCTTAATTTCAAAATTACTTTTTTTGATGGATTGATAAATAATCTACTTAGTATATCACAAAAATGTGATGATGGATTTATTTTTAAATTTTAATATGTTTCTTGCAATGTTATTAATTCCAAAAATGAATTAGTATTTTATTCATTGATAACTGAAAATGTATACTTTGTTAACATAGATTCTTTAGTTTATCAAAATGCTTCAGGTTTATGTGTATTTCAAAGAGAGTCTTGTATTTGGCATAGAATACTAGGACACTACAATATTCACTCCCTTAGAAAGAAAACTAAAAAATTTAGTCAAATACCTACTAAAATTTGAGTTTCCAAATGATCATGTGTGAAATCCTTATCAATTGGAAAACAGACACTAAATTTCCTTCAAAACAAAGAATGAAGTTTCAACTTCTCATCCTCTTGAATTGGTTACATTGGGTTTTTTTGGACCATATACAGTTTCTAGTTTAAATCGGAAGCACTATTATTATGTTCTTGTACATTACTTTTCTAAATATACATGGAATTTATTTTTTACTCAAAAAATGGAAGCCTTATCTAATTTAACCAAATATTCTAAAACAATAGAATATTTTAGTGGAATTAGAATCAAATCCTTACTAATTTATCATGGTCGTAAGTTTGAAAATCATGATTTTGAATACTTATTCTCATTAAATGGCTATAATAATAACTTCTCTGCCCCTATAACACTTCAACAAAATGGAATTATAAAAAGAAGAAATAGAACCTTGAAAAATATTTCTAGAACCATGATTATTGAATATGACGTACCAATTTATTTCTGGGATGAATCTATAAATAGAGCATGCTATATCATTAAAAGAGTTTTTATTAGACCAATTCTTAAAATAACTCCATAGGAGTTATGGAATAATAGAAATAAAAAGTAAAATAATTCAATTTTTTCAGTTGCAAAGTATATATCCATAATAATAAGGAAAATCCTGAAAATATTTCATCCAAGAATGATGGGGTAATTTTTCTATGATATTAAATCTCTAGTAAATCCTATAGAGTATTTTACAAAAGAACTAAATGTGTGGAACTATATGTACATTTCATGTTTGATTAGACATATCCACATGAGCCTAAGACCACTATAGATAATTAGGGAGATGATATGTAAAATATGGACATCAACGTTAAACCCTCTAACCATCCTATAAATGGATCTACGAAAACATCTAATTCTGTAAATTCTCTAGATTCAGGTCATCATGAACCCGAACCTATTGATGAAATGGAAATCACAAGTCCCTATTTTTTGTAGAGCTGTTAGAACCCTTAATAATCATCCTTTAGATGATGTTGTAGGATATTTAGATAAAGGAACTCAAACTAGAGCTTCTCTTAGAAATCATATTGAACAAAAAGATTTCTTGTCACAACATAGACCTAAAAACATTAATGATGATATCAATGATGAGTTTTGGGTGATGGCTATGCAAGAGAAACATAATTATTTTGAAAGAAACATAGTTTGGAATCTTATTTATACAACCAAAACACCATTACCATATGCACTAAATTGGAGTTTAGAGATATGTTAGATGAATCCAGTAATCTAGTTAGAAACAAGGCTAGATTGGTTATACATGGATATTATCAAGAAGAAAGAATTAACTATGAGTAGAACTTTGCACCAGTAGCTAGAGGTGAAGCCAACAAAATTCTACCTGTATATGTTACACATATAAATTTCAAACTATATAAAATGGATGTTAAGAGTTCATTCCTAAATGAGTATATAGATGTGGATGTATTTCTTGATCAACCCCCGGGTTTTACAAATCCTCACATTCCAAATCATGTTTTCAAATTATCAAAATCATTGTCTTGTTTAAAACAAGCACCAAGAGCTTGGTATGATAGATTAAGTATTTTTCTTATTTTTGTAGGTTTTACAAAGAAATAGTTGATACTAACATTTTTAAACTAATTTCCAATGATTTTTTACTAGTTAGAATTTATGTTGATGATATTATTTTTGTATCTTCCAAAAATTCATTATATAATTAATTTTCTAAAATAATGACAAATGAATTTGAAATGAGTCTAATGGTTGAACTAAAATTATTTCATGGATTTAAAATATTTCAAAATAGTGATGGTATTATCTTAAACGAAGGAAAATATACTAAAGAAATTCTCAAACGTTTTTGTTTTGATAGCACTAAAAGTAGTGATACTCTAATGTGTACTACTTGTAAGATGGATCTGGATGAAGAAGGAAAATTTGTTGATCAAACTACCTATAGAGGATTGATTGGAATCTTACTCTACTAAACATCTAGATGACCTGACATTATGTTTATTATATGTATGTGTGATCATTTTCAATAAAACCCTAAGGAATCTCATTTAGAGATTTTAAAATGTATTTTCAAATACCTCTAACATACACCCAATCAAGGACTGTTATATCCCAGAGAATAATTAATTGAGTTAGTTAGTTATTCTGATGATGATCTTGGTGGTTGAATTTTAGATAAAAAGAGTACCTCTGGAACATGTCAATTTTTAGGCAAGTCTCTAGTATCATGTTGTAGTAAGAAATAAAACATTGTTGCATTATCTACTGTCGAAGATGAATACATAGCTACAGGTAGTTTTTGTGCATAAATTTTTTAGATGAAACAAACATTACTAGATGATTGATATCAATTCAGGAATGTACCTAAAAATTATGATAATACATTTTCTATTGACATCTCAAAAAAATTATAATTCACACTCTCGGACAAAACATATTGATGTAATACCTCACTTTTTGAGAGACCATTATCAAAAAGGTGATATCACTTTGAAATTCATTAGAACTAAATATCAGCTTGCTGGTATATTCCCCAAACCATTAAATTATGAAAGGATTTATAACATCATACACAAATTATGAATGATAAATCTTAAGTAGAAACTGTATTGTTTCACAACTTACTATTTCATAGTTAATAGTTTCACAAGTCAATGTCTTAAAATTATTGTCCAACATTCACAGTTCTAGAAGTTATTATTTATGGTTTATGGTTTCATAGTTACTGTCACTCAATTACTATCTTTCACTTATTGTCTCAAGTATTATGGTCACATCGGGTAGAGACACACCGTAAAGGTGACACCATTTAAACTTGTTCCGGTCTCACCATAACCACCTGTTCCGGTGTCACCATTAAGAAACTTTTTCATTTTATTTTTATTTTATTACCAGTATCCTTGTGTTGATTATTTTACTATATTCATCTGTTTATTATTAATTTTATATTATTGAAATCCATAAAGTATAAAAACAAAATGTCTTTCACAATTTTCTTCAATCTAGCTTTCTTCTCTCAAACTCGAAGCCATTCTCTCTCAAACTGTAAGACTCATTCAAACCTTCATCTCTCTATATATATATATCTAGAACCACTCGTTTAATTCCCATAATGAAGCACCCATATTCTTAAACTCTTAAGAAGTGTAGATCTTAGAGGAAAGTGAAAAGATCACTGAAGGTAGCACCTGAAGGACCACTGAACCCAAACCTTGTTTATAGAAAAATGGTACCAGAAAAGGAATTCCACCCTAATTTTTTTTGTCAACTATATCTTTAGTGTTGAAGATGCTTACTGGATTGGTTCAAAAAGGATACAAGGATGATTTTTTCATAGATTATTTCTTAGTTCTATCAGTTTTTCTAGTTTTTATTTGATAGAGAAGATGGTTTTTTTTCTGAGAAGCTCGATTACTGGCTAGTGATTCACCTTTTCCTCAATCTAATAGACTGCTTTCCTAGGTATACCTCATGAAGGAATTTTTAGGGACTACCAGAGTGGTACTCCTCCTCCTAGAGATATATTTTTTAGAATAGGATTTTGTAATATTGAATCGAATCAAAATGAGGAAAAAAATTATTTCTATTGAGTTAGATGGTGAAACAAGATTGTTGTTTAAGTTGATTCAATATCTAATTAGTCTGAGGAAAAGAAATTTCTATCCTCAAGTATCTGTATGTATTTCTGATTCATCTTATGAAGAATGGACACAAGATTAACTTGTGCAATTATGTTATAATTCATATGTGTGATTTGATTAAGACTACCTCAAAGTATACCTCCTTGTTCAAATCAAGGTTAATCTCTTATATTATATATTCTAAAAGAATGGTTAGACCGAATGAATAAGTCACAAAGGACTATGAATTATGTATCCCATAGGTTATAGTCAAAATAATGAAAATCATTTGGAATCTATGGATAAAGGCCTGAGTGGAGTATAATGAAAGGGTATATGAAAAGTCTATTCTGGTTGAGATTATATGAAATACTATGAACATTCATAATCTTATTTTGGGACCAGATTAAATTGTTGAATATCCTATTTATTAGTATGAAGAAGCAGTTGTTGCACCTATAGAAGAAGATGTCCTTGATAAGGAAGACAATGGAACTTTTACACAAGAAAATGATGAGAAAGAACCACCTATTTTTGAAAGAAGTATTGATTTGGAAGAAGAACCTGCATCTGAAAAAAAAATTGTTTTTAATGTAAGAGAAGAGGCAGTTTCTAGGGACCCTTTATAACATGAATTTTCTCTTGATAAAGATGTTATAGTTGAAGAACTTTTTCAAGGAAAAGAAAAATCTGATTTTATCATTTCTGTTGAGGAAATAATGGAACAAGCCTTTTATCTCGATTGAAAATAAATGGATGCAAGTATTGAAGATGGACTTTTAGAAAAAGATCAAGGAACTGAATCTATTATTCTTGTGAGATATGTACTTGTTGAGGGGGTGCAACACCCTAGTCTAGAAATTGTTTAAATTCCTAATCCAATTGATCAAATAACTCTGGATACATGTTATAAGTTCCCTAGATGCATTGATATGAACGATAACCAAGATTCCATAGTTAAAGGTATAGACCTATATACCATATTTCCATTGAAACTATTCTATACTCTTGAAGTAATCTCTGCCAAAGAACCTTAGCCTATCTCAGCTCATGTTCCTAATGTTCACAAGAACCTCCTGCTTTCGTGAGCCAGAGTTATTTGAATACCATTAGAGATATTTTATTGGATGGATTTAAAAATCTCATGAACACACAACCTACTCCTATAACAATCCATATTGAATGATATGTGGCCTTGCTGAAAGAGAAGATCATATGGAAGATTCGTCCAAAAATGCTTCATGAAATTGAAGAGGTCATAATTGAGAACAAACTTCTAACTACTGAAGTGAATACTATTAGAGCTATGGTGGAAAATTTTCAAAAAGTCTTGTAATCAAGACAAGTTATTATTTATCATCCTGTTAAGGATTCTAGTGGTAATATTCCATAGGAAGTTGCCTCTTTGATTCAAGCGAACAATACATAATTAGCTGAAAAAGTGGTTGAGAGAAACAAGAGGATAGTTCAAGAGATGTGTGAGCTTGTTATTGGTCTCAAAAACTAACATATGATTATAAGGGAAGTCTACAGAATGTTCTGAATCATCTAATGTCCCTCACATCAACTGTTACTGCCACTAGTGCCTCTGGATAGTCATCTCAACCCTCCTTTGATAGTGATCTGCTCTGACGTACTATTAAATATGAACTTCAATCAGTGTTAAGTGGATTTGACAATGATACTTTTTCAACTGTTGTTACGAATAGTGACATTGTACTTTATTTTGTAAGGATTCAATCAATGATGGAAAATGATGATCAGGAAGAAATTACTAATAATGTACTTCTATTTAAATAGAATTTTCTCTAAGCACGATAGGAAAAAATCATTTCAAGTATCTTGTAGAGAATTTCAAAATTTCTTCTATCACTCAAGGCTTTAGGACTCAAGTTTAAAAGTTGAAATATTTCACTCCTTTGTTGGAAAAGTTCATGGAGAACAAAAATGATTTTCTGAAAGCAATGAAGTATGGTGGTGATATTATTTCTAACTTCATTCAGTTGTTGAAGCCTTATCTTCATGTGCAGAGCACTGCTATTCTGGATCTTATAGCTACACCCTTGTGTCCTAGTTTACCACCTTCCTTAGCCACCTTCTTTAAATCTACCTCAATGTATGTATCTCAGGATCTGAGCCAGATCAGACCTGTTATCCTTGACCAAAACATTCCTCTCTCTTCCACCAAACCAACTTTGGAACCTTCTATTTTTTAAGGACTATCTCTCCCTTATCTGTTTGTTGGATCACTCCCTTCATCAACTTATACTTATGATCTAGTGTCTCTTTATGATGTTTCTTCCAAGGGAAAAGAAAATACAACTATTTCTGAAGAATTGTGAAAATTTTATTTTTGATAAGGATTGTTTGTATTTTTACCAACTACTTGTACTTCCACGTCATTTTCATCTAATTCAATGTGAATTTTTTCTCTCTATTCTCTTATTTATTCTCTTTATTTTTTTCTTGTATTTCCTTTATAATCCCAAAATGATGAGAACAAACCATTAAGAACAAACATGATTTTTGATCATAAAAATGGGGTATATTGTTGGACTCCTCATGTTTTAATCATGTTTAAATGATCACAAATCTTATACACCATATATATTTTGTTACTCATGTTTAATATATCTAAAATCATGTGTAGATATGGGTTTTTTCTTTATTATTTAAATAAACATACCCAATATCTTAATTCCTAAAAATAATGTTTGACTATTGTAAACTATATTCAATTTCTTTTATAATGAATTTATTTTATGAATGATTAAGTATAATTCATTCTGTGAATATTACTACATATGTTTGTATATAGATATTTTCTAAAGATAGAGAAACCATGAGTCTTCCACTGGTTCTATTTTTATGGAAAATGAACCAGACCCCCACACCCAGACATCGTCCCCCGAACACCATAACTAGTTTCAGATCTCATTAAGTCAGTAACACTTTCTCCCTCCAACCATCACTAAGACATTGTTCGAAGTTTGGACAAGGACCAGACACCGTTATCATGACACCGCATTTGTGTTACCGATTACTGATCTCAATACAACTATGTACTCATGACTATCTCACCACTCAAAGGTAATGAAGAAGACAATGTTTCTTCGTGACACCATGTCAAAGTGATGCTTTTTTGAAATAGACTGTGACATCGTTCTTTAATGTGTTTTGTCGTTTTCAATTTAATTTTTTACAGTCATATTTTAGTAATATAAAGTAACTGACATAATTAATTATTCGTTGTAGACATTTCACTTGATAGTAAGAGGTACTAGGTGCAGAATACGTGCATCATATCGGCTACAACGTGTGCACCTGCAATTAAAATGGAAGATAAGCCGAGCTGCCAAAACATACACAGTAGTAGAACATTGGACACGCGGGTATTTTTTTAAGAGAACTGATACATGAAACAAGATACATATGAAGAACACACAAAGGATTCTCAAATCCAAATGTATAAATACTGTACATCAGATCCAAAAACATCTCTACCATACCAACTCCACAAAGAACACAAGCTCGTATTTAACTAGAAGCCAGAGCAACAGACATATGATACTCTATTTTTTCAAAAGAGGACCCGACACTTTCATGTGCTTCATCTTACAAGTCTAGAGATACCTATAATAACACTCAGAGTACTTCTAATCTATTTCTCATCATCATTTATCTGTTGTGTATTGTTTTAGTTTTAGATCAGTGTGTGTGTCTGTACTAAAAGCAGACATTGTCTCCTATATTAAACTGAAGGATACATGATATCCTTCTTATCATGTATTTTTAAATATGTTTAATCCAATAGATAAGTGTGGAAGATGTCCTTGTGTGACCTAGCAGTTTATACCCATGAATAATTGTGGAAGAGGTCGCATGACTTGTACTGTCATGTGCACTATTTTTTACCCCAATCAAGGGTGTGGATCCATGTTTATTAATATAAACTGCTTGGTGCCAGGTGATCACCAAGTGGAGTGGATTTGGTCTCTTCTTGACACTAAACCCCTTTTTTATCTATTGTGTTGTTTAATTTAATTTTTCTCTTTTTTGCAGTATAATTCAGAAATCACTATATTTTACTTTGATAGTAAAAATTGGATATAAGTTATAATTGTAATTTTATAATAGCTTCAAAAGTAGTATAAATAACAAATAATGATATTACTGAGAATTAATCAATCTTATGATAGTTAATTTGAACAGTAAAACTTTTATAACCATATTACCTTGATGGACTGTGATGTACTTATTTATTTTTGGTAAACATTTAATAAAACTTTTCAATATATTTTTTTATAGATACTCAATTCACCCCCCACCCCCCACCCCCCACCCCCCCACCCCCCCCCCCCCCCCCGTCTTGAGTACTCTACCTTGGACAATAATAACATTAACAACATTTGGTTCATGAGATAAATGAAATGTAGATGTTATGAAATTTTAGTAGTTTGAAATAAAGGGGAAATGATTTTTAAATGATTTAAATAATGGTTTAAATTGATTTATTCATAATATTTTTTAAAATTGAATTTTAAATGATTTAAAAGGACATTTAATCCAAATTCGGTTTATCAAAAGGATTAGTTAGAACCTGTAAATGGTTTTTGAAATGTACGGTGTATGCAAGAACTTGTTAATCCAATTTTTTAATGGATTATGACCTTAAATTGGATATTGTTAATTAATTTCTACAAACGTTTCAAAAAATTGGTTATTTTGAGGTAATTATGGGTAATTATGGGTTAATATTCATGTTTATTGATGGTTTTATTATTCCCTATTAATTGTTTGAACACCTGAAACTTTTAATTTTTTTTCATGGGAACCAAGTTAGCTAAGTGGGAGGTCTTCATTTATGATACGTACATAGTCACATGAAAATAGTATAATAACTATTCCAATTATTACACACTAACACATGATTTATTACATAAAATTACACTTAATTCAACAAGAAATATTGAATAGTATAGTGTATTCTGGAATTATATAGAATACATTAAAACAATAAACACTGAATAAAACATCTTTATTGAAATCCTCCTTAACATGTTCACACATAAAACTACATGGTTTAACCTAAAGAAATATATAACAAAGGGGTGACATATATATCATATTAAGGGAATAAAAATTCAATAAAGAAAATAATATTAGAAAATAGGTACATCAATGTAAATAAATATGGTATGAATCAAAAATATTAATGATAATACAGGAAATAGAATGATAACAGAAAGGAAACATGGGAAATATGGTAAAAAAAAACACTACATCATATGTCATGGATAAATTCAAAGACATCACAATTGAGAAAGTATCATAAAGTGATAAGGTTTACTCCATGTCCCAAAATGATTTTTCATCATTCTGAATATTACCCAATTCATTGGAATTCTAAATAATTCAGGTCAAACCTGTCACTTTAATTTTAATTTCATGCTTAAGTGTGCCATATATATCATACAACATGGATTATTTCATCATCATATGTTATTCCATGATAAGGGAGTGTGGAATAAATTCATTTAAGTCAAAATTATAGGAATAATATGTGTATGAAGGTGGATATCATTGATAGGAAATGGGTACGGTATTCATCTCACATTTGGAATGGAAAATTGTGGTGAAATTTTGGCAGCCTAACGACATCGCTTAAAAATTAATCAAATGGGTTAATGAGAACGGGAAGGGTATCTCATAATTTACACATAAATTTGGATATAATGGTGTCATGTAACTAAATATACCGTCATTATGAATTGTAAATTGATGGTGTTAAAACTTACCCCATCATTAGGAATTAAAAATAAAAGTGCATAAATTCGAGGATGTTTGTGAATAAAAGTGAGAAAGATATGATCTCTTACCATAAGTGTATGACACAAAAAACGTTAATGGGTCTTCATGAGAGCTTGGAAATCCTTGGTAGGATCATAGATAGATGAGAGTAGATTAAATACATTATCCAAGTAATTTATGTCAGTATAAATTGGATATTTTTTGGTTTATATAGTAAATGAGAGGTGAATTATTTAATATTTCAAAAACATCGGTTTTGGACTCTATATAGTAAGATATTAAAATCCACAAACATCGCTATGGAGTTTCCCATAGTTTCTTAATAATGGGAGTGTATTTTAATATTTTTTAAGGATATGGTTTTAATATATTATAATATTACCACTTCTTATGTGGAGGAGAGTCATAAATTTAATGAAATGAATTTAAAATCATAAAATAAATTATTCGTTTTGAAGGATTCGTAATGGAATTATAAAATTTATAAAATAATCGTAAAATAACATTATTTTATGATTCAAACATATATTTTTCTGAGGATACCTGTTATTGTTTTTCTTACGTCATTTTTTGGTAATTATGATGTCATAAAACATAATATATTTATACGGTATTAAATTTTTACTAGAAAATTCGAATATTTCAAAAAATTATTAAAAAAATCACCATTAGATAATTTCATAATTATGATTAAAAAAATAATATTCATTTTATCTATGTAATTTTATAAATATGTTCATTTTTATTTCTTAAAAATAAAACCAACATTTATTGAGAATAACGGGTTTTCATGATAACAGTTTTTGGACCCTAATAAAACATTAAATTTCAATTCACAAAAATTATTTTATAATTTACATTTTATAAACATAATTTAATAATAATATTTAATTAAAATATAAATAATACATTGATCCATCAAAATAAATTTTTTAATTGAATTGAATATTAACCAAAAATACTATCTACATTTTATACTATCAAAATAAAAAATTATTCATTAATCCAAATAAAAAAACTGTACATAATAAATTTGAAATTGTCCTGATACATATCCATTGAATATGCTAGTTTACTCTCTATGATTATAGTGAATGATTTTGAGACTTCCATGGGGTCATTGGGAAAATATGTTTTGTGTCGTGATCTTAATGAGCTTCAACTTCTCCTGTAAATAGCTTCACTCATACTTAATATGTTGGATCCTAGCTTGGTATTTGTCAAGGGATTATCCTAGTGTTTCTAACTCTCTCAAAAGATCTGAAAAATGGGATTCATATGGTACAATCCGTTTGGATAAGTCCATCACTTACTTTGTCTTTGTTAATTGGGTTTTCAAAATCACTTTATTTATACTAATCGAGTGATCACTAGTCCACTAAAATATTACAGAAAGTTAATATTTTTAATTGTATTTTAAATAAAATTGGATATAACAAAAAAATAAGTTCCTTTTTTATATAATCATATTACATAATAAAATATTAAATAAAATTTTATGGTAATTTTATATATAATAGTTCGGGTCGTTCCAAATAGTGTATCCTTGGTTGTGTTGTATTAAAGTAATAGTAGGGAGTTCCCCAAATTAGGATATTTATTAGCCTTTTAGATGTATGTTTTGTTTTGGGCACAACATTTATCAACAATTTACTCTAGGTTTTATATATTCTTAGACACTCATAGATTATAAAGAAGGGTAAAATTTATGATTCCTTTCTTCTTAGTTAGTGGTTAACATATTGGATTCCTTTTACATCCCCATATAAATTATATTGTGTAGAGATAGTGATTGTATTATATTATTTACATATCTTTATTTATTTATGAAATGGGCATTTTTATTTACATTTTATTAATGCGGTGTGGTTGGTTTTCAAAAAGGTTTCAAATGGTTTTAAAATTTGATTTTAATTTTTTTTAAACATGTTTATCTAGAGTGTTTAATTTTTAATGATGGTATTAAAGTGTATTAAAATGGGTTGTTTTATCATTTCTTTCTTAATGTAAATTAGTGATTTTATGAAAAATTAATTTCTTATTATTGATATTTGTATAAATACAATAGAAAAACTTATTTTTCAATGTTATATAAAACTATTTAAAATGAAATTTACTTTTAAAGGATGGTTATAAAATCCTTTATAAGATATATTTGGGTTCATTTTTCTCACACCCTTCATGTACCAATGGGTATATGATACACTAATGTTTCCTCTCTTAATCTCTCTTGGATTAGGTTTTAGATAATAAGTTGGTGGGAGAATGTGATATTGTATGTGAACATGGGTTTCATGGAGGTGGTTAGTATTTGTTCTATTTTGTTTTTTTATTACATATGAATTTTGTTTTTATTTTGTTATATTTATAGTTATTTTTATAATATATATTTATTTTTTGTTGGTATTATGTTCTGGTTTGTTGTGGGTTTTCATGATTATTTATATTAAATATTACTTTTATTCGATATTAATTTATTATTTTATTATGAAAGATATTCCCAAGTGTGTATCATTGGTTCCCTATCATTGATTCCAACTTGTTGAGATTATGAATTTCATTTTTGACTAGTCACAGACTATCTTGGGTGATTGTTTTAGGGGTGACCATAGTTAGTTTATGACAAAATGGAATTATTGCACAGGTTATCAGAATGGGACAAAGATATTTTAAATCCATTTAATATTTAGGGGGTTTCATGGTAGAAATATATTATTATACTTATCAAGATTCACATTGTATATCAGATATGGTTGCTTGATAATGACACTTTGTGATGAAACTTGTGTAACTATAGGAATTTGGGGTTTTGGTCTTGAATTTGAGTTCATGTTTTATTGTTATTAATTGATTTGGATATTTGAATATGATTTTTTACCCCCAGATAGTGTATTAGTAATTTTGGGGGTTATATGAGTTTAATAGGTGGAAGTGGTGAGAGAAAAAAGGTTTCATGTATGGCCTGTATGGTTTGGGAACATTGTAGAAACTATTAAAAAATTTCCAAGAACCATCACAAATCCTATTTCAAGGTTTATAGTTATTTCAGAAAACATTGGAGAAAAACTACGCACGGTGTTTTTTTCTATAGAATTATTTTCTTGCCTCCATTGTACTTCAAATTTACTCTAACAGAGCTTAAAATTTCAATCATTTAAAATATGAGTGTTTTTAATGATTTATATTATTTTAGTTTATGTTTCTATTTTGTTTCGCGGATAATGTCTTCAAGGTCCATTATATTTTTTTCGGAAACTAATATTTTATGAGTAAACATTAGACATTATAATTTTTTAGGAATTTTATCCATAATCATGGTGTGGTTTAAATGGTTTATTTATGATGATTCCAAAACTAATTGATTTCAAAATGAAATTTGGAATATATTTTGTGATAAAAATAGAAATTATACTCAAGGGATATTCTAGTTGTTTGGAGGAATGTGTAATACATACAAGGGGGGTTTTTTAAATAAAGTTTTTATGTGTGTTTAGATGTGAAAGAAAACATTATCTAACCACATGATTTTATAAATAAACGTGATGTATTATTTTAAAATTTTAATTTCAAAATTAAAATGGATGATTTTAAGATAATTGATATGTTTCAAGGGTTCCGAGTTTTTGAAAAAAATGAATTTTATATAAGATTTTGTGATCGAATTGTGATATGGTTTTTTTATTTATGAGGAAGACATGTGATTTGATTTGTTGAACACATGCTAACTGATGTTATTTTCATGAATACTTATTTTATTTCTCCTTGAAAGTCTTGAAAATGAGTATGAATCCCATTTATTGGTATTTCCTTTAGGTTTTCCCATTTCATTCAATAGGGGTGTTTTGTCGAGGTTTTGACTATACTTGGACACAAATTTAGGTGGTGGAGAAGATTTCTTCTTAGAAATTAGACGCCATTCAGTAATTTTTAAATGAAAGTGGCATTTACCTAGTTCATGGAGATAATGTGGTTGAATTCATCCTATTATATTGTTATTATGTCATTTCTAGTTCCTTAATTGTATATTTTTTCATGGTGTTATAGAATAAGGGAGTGGAGATGTAATGTAATATTTAAATCATGAGATGGTTGATCCCAATATGGAAGGGTAGGCTGAGCATGGTTAGTTTCATTAAAATGATAACAAGAAGAATAAGATAGATCATTTTCTATTTTACTGTGTTGGTCATGAGCATTATAAATAATTTTTCATTAAATAATTGAAGTCTTTTCGTTGATTTGTTTACATAGGTTGTCTTTGGAGGTTTAATAGTTATGGTTATCGAAAAAAGAAATATATGGTGTTATTAGGTTTTGAGTGATTTTCATTTTTTTGACTTCATCTTTAGTTCATTTAGGATATTTTAGTTAAATTGTTTGGATTATATTATTTTTTTATTTTTTTATACACCTTTTATATTTTGATTCCTTATTAAGATATTTGGGTGTGTGTTTTGGATGAAACTATTTCATGCTTTTGTTTTTGGTTGGTTTAAACAGGGAAGACATTAGGGTCCATGCCTCAATAACTAGGAGTAGTATCTCATTATAATAGTAATAATGTTTTTAGCACTAGTTTTCTTTTTTTGGTTCATCATTGTATGATGTTTTGGAAACTTTCTCCAGGGTTGGAACATTGCATGCTCTCTCTCTTTACCGCATTCCTACATTACACTAGCACGAATCTCTCAACACATTAATTGGAAATGTCTTCTCCATGTTCAAAATGGGATGATGGTATGTTAGTTCCTCCTTCAATGGATTCATTCCTTGAGCTCATTTCCTAGTCAAGTTATCCCTCATAGATTTCACTCATGATCTAGGAACTCATCCTTATTCCATCTCATAAAGGACATGAGTTAATTGTTTTTCTTATATATTGACAGGGAAGAAATATTTGGTCCTAAGAGGTATTATAATTTCTCACATTGGTAATGTCTACACACTGGATAAGTTGGGGACCTATAAATTCTTCCTCGTTTGGAGTGAATATCATTTGTGAGGCATCTTATGTATAGAACCTGAGGAATATTGTATTGATCATGAGGTAATTGAGATGAGGAGTGTACGTATTCCATGTATTTTTACCTCAAGCATCCCGTTTAAATTTGATGGGGTAGGGATTCTAGATTTGGTCATAGTTTTAAAATATTATGAAGATGGGTATTTGTGTAATTCTTTAAGGGGGATTTAGTTCAAGATTATAATTTCATTTTGACAATAGATCGTGTTTAACAACATGTGGCACAAGTGGTGTCATGTTTCATTATGAGGGAATATTTCACACCTAGATTTGATGGAGTCTATCTCTCTTATGGGGGATAATTTCACACTGAGAATGTTGTCTATATTGAAACTTAAGGAGGTATCCTACACAACCAGTTTAAGATATAAGGATCAAAAGCCTTATAGTTTTATTTCTATTTTATGGTCATATGATGAGAGAATTCCATACAGTTTAAATTCATGGGGTAAGGGAACCTATGTAGTAGAATGATCATCAATTAGGGATAGTGTAGGTCTTACAAATAGATGTTTTTGGATGTAATATGTTCACTCAATAGTATATGGTGTTGGGATTATGCATGGAAGATTTTTGTTATATGATTATCACTCCATGGTGGGGAATATGGTGGAATATCATGATGGATATAGATAGGGAATCCAATATTAATAAAACATGGTAAGAGGTGTGGGTTCATACCATGCCAGACATACATAAGGAATCTTATGTTAATCACATAGGGTAATACTACATTTTTATTTCAAGTGATGAGAAATTTTTCTTGTAGTTTAATTTTATATGACTTGGATATAGAGCTAGGAAATTTTACGACATGTGGCTTGGATGTGGTTGGGACTTATACTTGGTAGGGTATCATGCCTATGTAAGGGGATGATATAGCATAAGGACCCTCTACAAAGATGGTGTGATGGTTTCCCATGATGATTCCACCTCTATGGACTATGTGACCACCACTCATGTACCTTTGGGTGGGAAATTGAATTGGAACTATTGTGTATGACTAGAAATATGAAGGTTGGAAATTAGGGTACCTATACATAGAAGAAGTGGGTAGGATTAAGTCCCATAACTCCCTTGTAGAATAGAGGGATGACACAGGGGTAGGTGGTACTAATCGCAAAAGAATTTAGGGTGTGGTTGAACCGGTCCTAGATGATCAGAGGGGAATCAGGGACTCAACTTTCACAAAAGAGGATAAACTGAAAGGGGGAACCATGGAGATCCTGGGAAGATGGATTTTAAAATGGTTGGGGATTAATGAAATTATAGAGCTTCTCCATTTCTAGGGGTATCATGGAAGAGTATATTATAAGAAAAATGTGTTTCATGAAACATGGCCACCATACCTTAGGGAAAATTCTTAGTTCCCATGGGGTTAATTTCTTGTAAGATGTTAATCTCATAAAAACCCAAGATCTTCAAAGGGAATTCTTATTACATGAAGGCTATGGACCTTCTATAATGTCATCTATACCATGGGCTGAGGTTCTCAAAAACCCTATGGCAGGCAGTTTCATGAATGTTGGATACCTTTTGAGGTCCATCTATTCTTTTGTTCATAGAGAATCATAGTATCATGAACTCATAGATTTTTTCAAAATCTAATAGTTTATTATATAATGAAATTAGGATATTAGTTTGTATTTATTGACCGCAATGAGATGGTGGCATTGGTTTCATGAATGAGAGAGGCCGTAAAAAATTTTAGGAGCCTCGTCAGCCAACAAAGCTTCTTGAACTATAGTTACGGTGCGTGAAAGTGAAAGTCAGCCCTTAAAATTACATGGGACTTCTAAAAAATGGATCTCTATGAGTATGAACATACACTACATGAAGGATACCATCAACACTTTTGGTGGGAGGGATTTAGCAAGCTGCATCAGTTCATGAATGAGTATACATTCCCAAATTTATTCCCTTGAATGGATTTTGAGTCCATTTTTTCCCCATATTATCTCTGAACTAGAATGACCTTCCTCTTCCACTCATGTTACATGCCGATATTGGCATCAAAATCCCCCACCCCCTTGAGATTCAGATCCAGAAAGGGAAATGGGGTCATATTTTGAATTAAAATGGCATTGAATTGTCTATTTCAAGTACCTTTCGTGAAACTCATTCATCAAAACCATGTTGAACTTACACCAAGAAATAGGTTTAGGGGTCCCTTAAGGGGCCCCCATCATTTAAAAATGGTACTAATTTTCTCACATTTCATGAAACTCAATACCATCATGGGAGTTTTTTAGATCTTTACCACCTGAGAAACTCAACCATTCCATGAACTTGTTTCTAGGAACCAACATCAATTAAAAGACGCTCGGGAACCTACTTCTGCAAACAGAATTCTTGAAACCTGACATTCATGAAAAAACCATCTTAAACCATTCTCAAAAACATCTAAAACAATAGATAAAATGTCCACTGAAGGTGAAAATAATGTTTTTACTCATTAAGAGGAGATGGTCGGTAACATAATTACAGGGAAGAGTGTCTTGAGAACATCATATTTTGACACACTCACCAAAATACAGATGGATTTTCATAAGGAATATGTTCATTGAAATTGGTTTCCATTTTATGACTTTGTTATGGGGGATGTTGTGTTCATCCCGGAGGAAAATAATTATGATATCACCTACTATTTTAAGTGACCACCTAGACTGTACCGGTTTCATAGGGATACTAGAGGTGACAAACTAAAGGATCATGAGTCTCTCATAATGAAAACTCTCTAAAACCATGTTAAAAACATCAATGGGGTTGATCTAGGGGAAAATTAATATCATCCTTTTCAAGATAAAATTACAATGCAAGCTTGTGGAATCCCCTCAAGGGGTGTAAAGAAAACTAATACGAACTCTAGGGAAGAAACATCATTTAATAATGAGCTTGAAAAAATTGGTCATATCATTTTCATCTATGAGTTTCAAGAAGAGCTAATACGGGTCAGGCACCATGAGGCAACATGGTCATCTTAGTTCCATGTTTACTTCCACCTATACATCATGTCAAAAATGTTAATAAAGTGGCCACTAAGGACCCAAACCTTCCATCTTCCCCATGGAGAGGTCACCATAATCTTGTGGAATTATTTTCAAAATGTTTGGATCCTAATCCAAGGAGTATTATATGTCGAATTAATCCCAATAGAGAATTCCTGGGAGGACCAGGAGTATTAATCAATTTTAGAATGGGTATTTCTTTGTTTGGGGTAGGGGATGGATGAGAAAAACCCAAATATGTGGGACTTCCAATTCAATCAATGGTTCAATTACTTTTAAAAACTAAATAATGAAAAGACTACCTAGGAGGTTGCGATAGTGCCCTATGGAATTCCAGTGATGCTAGGAGAACTCATAATTAAGGATTGTTGAGGCGATTCAGTGGAAGATACGGGGATGAAATTTAAATCTTGAGGCTCTATGGTCAGGATGGAAGGTTTTAACACCATTATTACTTGTTCCTGGATTCTCCTATGGATGGATTCACATATAGGGGTGCTGCTGATAAATGTTATCATTGAATAAATATTTGTGATGGGGTATTGCATCAACATGGTAATCTTATTATTTGATAATTTATTCATGTTTCCCCACCAAATAGTCCAAAAAAAGTCTCCTCTCACCATCCATGGTCCCTTAAATTTATTATATGATTGTGTTTCCCCACCAATGGTGGATACAAATATATGAACTCCATTTCCCTTTATAATATGAACTTCCAACTGTTTATTCTATACATCACCAAGATCCATCTTGTCAACTCAAGCTTAGTGGATTCTCTAGTGAATATTGGTCCATAAAATCACATTATATTCCACCCATTTATACTGTTTATTGGAATGGTGAAAGATGATAGAATAGGGACCATTGAATAATAGTCATACCTCCTAGCCTTTTGTGGTGGGGTACTAGTGGTAAGGGTTGACAACAAGGTGATATTTGATCTGTGTAACCCACATTGGTTCATGATTTTGTTTTGATGCCTCCATTAGTTGACCCCAATGGTGTACATGAAGGTGCACTGTGAGAGGAAACCCCTTATTCTCATACAAATCTGTAACATTTTCTCTATGAAGATGGAAAATGGTTGAAATAGTTATTGATTCTAGAAATATATTATGAGCTCACCAATGATTATGCATAATTTTTGGGTAAAACATATCAAGGGAGATATTGAGGTGAGAAATTACATAGTCCGGTTAATGAGTGTCCCAACAACCATGTGATCAATGATGATTAGGGGTTTGAGAAAACCACATAGGTCGGGTTAGCTCGATGGGTGAGGTAGCAGTTGCTGAACCAATATTCCTTGATCCTGTACAAGTGGTTGTACTAGGGAGGGTTATAGTAATAATCTAAAAAATCCATGGTAGGATAATATGGTTAGAAGTAAAAAACTATGGGTTGGTCCTGAGGGTACATTATCATGGTCCGTGGAAGTGGTTATATTTTCCAAATATCCCTAGTGTTACCATTTATCATAATCCTATGAGAAATGGGGTGTTTTTTGAAAAATAAACACCCCTATACAATATGGTACCATATTAACATAGGGGATATACTCATCACATGGTTGGGTCACACTAAGGCCAGCTTCCACAATCACTGAGATAAGGGAGTTCAATATATAATGGAGTAGGATGACTTGGTCCACTTAGGTGGATATATGTATACATTTACCCTCTTGGGGATAATTCTATTAGGAATACCCTCTCCCTTGGAACCCATGGAAATTGTGTTAGTGGTCCATGCGGCAATTTTATAAGGGTCAAAGTAGTCTTGGGGAATCAATGCCTATTTTTATTCCCTCGGTGATGGAGGACGTACCATTAACCAGGTAAATCACCTATCCTAAAAAATTTTATGTATTACCAAAACCCCAATAGATATGTCTAAATACTCCTTAATTGTTAAGGGATAGGTGAGTATGGAGGAAGGGGAGGTTCATAATGAGAATTTTGTTAATGGGGAGAGATCAACATCCTTGAAGGGGAGATTGTGGGTCACCTCCCTAATGTCATGTCTAGGGGTTCCTAAATATCGGTTGAATTAGCAATTGTGATAGAGATGATGACCACTGGGGAATGTTCTCTCCATTGGGATTTCCCATGATCATTTTCGAGCATCACACCATGATATATTATTCATGTATTCCTTCTTTTCATTGATCGTTATTTTTTTATAATTTTACTTAATATATCTAATTAATCCATGACTATAGTGATGTTCAAAACATGTTTTGGGCTTAGCATCCAGTTTTCAACATCTATGTTGGTGGTGCCCAAAGTGGATGTAGGGATAATTGGTGATGATCACTCGGTGGATATGGACGTGGAGGCCGTTGTGGTCAACCAACCAAAAAGGATCCATAGGAATGTCTTGTTGAAATTTTTTCTTTGATATAATTGTTCAATCCTCCAAATTAACATTTATATAAAAAATCATACTTTTGTGGAAGAAAGTGAGAAACCATCAAGTAAAAATAGAAGCACCAGACCCTAGATAATCCTTAATTTCTAGATTCAACATATTAAATGCATCCTCCTTGTATAAATTCCAAGAAAGTTTAGTTACATTTTTATCTTGATCATCTCTAATCCTATCTTCAAACTTATTGAGCAACTTGTCCCACGTCTGCATGAACTCTTACACCGTTATCTTTTTGGCATTGAAGCCTCTAGTCATGATTAGATGTTTCTTGATGATTGTGTCTTCCAGATCCCTATTTGTGTCCACATTAATTGGTAGCACCCCTGAAGGTGTGTGTCGGAGTTAAAACATCAACAAATGAGGAGAGACGGATGCCACCAATTGAGGTGATCATGGGGGATGTGAGTGATGTTCCTTCACTATAAGTATCATCACCGATGTATATTAGCGTATTGGCCTCAAAAAAGGTGATTGTGATTGTTCCACCAATAGAGGAGATCAAGGAGGCAGTGATGATTGTTTCTACCTTAGATGTGTCACATGAGGCATGTGGGTCTCCTTCTAAAGATGTTGGCTCAGGCAAGTATATGGTTCCATTATAAATGGTTTTCATTCCACCCAATGTTATGAATGTGGATGTTCTATCCAATAGAATCATGGTTGTATTTTCACTATATGAGAATGTGCCACCTAAGGAATTATATGATTCTGGATCTAATTTCTTATAGGAGAACATAGTTTCTCATCGCAAGGCATGGAGTTATGTGTGGAATTTCATCACATGTATCCCAATCATTCAAATTCTAAACTAGGTAGGGTCTATATTTTATGGGCTAGTCATCCTAAGGACTAGTGGGGTGGACTCTAGTGGACTCAATGTGCTGGCTTGATAATCTCTCATATATTGGGCATGTTTTGAGTGGAAGGTGGTCAATATCATCTAGCACAAACATAATGCATAGGGAATCAAGGTGCTTCCGGCGTCTGAGGTGGATATCTCCTATTTATATGGGTAGATTCAAGAGAATGTGGTTTTCATCATCACTAAAGATAAGATCATTAGCCACCTTACAACCCAGTAGGGGGCAGTCAAGGCTAATGTAATAGCGGCATCATTTTTTTTGGTTGAGATTTGGGATGATCCTAATAGGATATAGATCTGGGTTAAATACATTCATCCTAAATCCAAATAAAAGGCATCTAATATGGTGGAGTTTCATTGTACTCTAAGGGCTACTCAATAGATATTAGTGGATATCATGCACTTTTTTCATCAAGGTTGAGAATTAGAATAATATTTTTCATCCCAAAATAAAGGACTGGCTCCAATATGTCAATGAACCACCTAAAAATTGATTCATTTGTTCTGGAAAATATTTTATTTTTGATGCATAATTGATTACATTAACACAAAAACCTAGCATAAATCCCTATGCCCAAGTGTCTGATGATCAGTGTGGGAAATATAGGTAAAATAGAAGATTATTCATTACTAAGAGAGTACCAAAAAATGGTTAAATACTCAATTAAGTACTTGTTTTTCAACCCCTAGGAGTGTCCAAACTGAGAAAGGAAATGTCTTGAGGACAGATCCCTTTGAATACATGATTATATTTATCAATATTCACTAGTGCACAAATGGGGTAATGATTGGGGAATAAATTTAAACCAAAAAAGGGTAATGAATATCATGAATCAATAATTCCATGATCAGGAACATGAAGGTGGTGCCATAATAATGGGGGGTAATTTCTGACCTTGTTTAAAACATTGAATTAATTATCGTTTTGTAAATTCTTGAGATAAATAATAATGGTTGATTGATTACCATGTCTGAAACATAGGACCAATCATAAAACTTCCTTTAAATACTTTTTTGGCATGTACTTTGGATGGTAGGTGAGGTAGCTGGCATATAATCGTGGCTCTCAAGGGGTGGTCATTCAGATTTCGAGGAGAATGGAGATCCATGTCAGGGGATATGCGAAGCATAGAGATGAGGAGATGAAATGTTTGAATGGACTTCAAAAATCATATAATTACACCACCATGGATTTGATCACACTCGTTAGGTGTAACTATATAAACAATGGTCATACTCTTTTTTCTAGGAGATAATTATCTCATATATCGTGCACCAATTGGGTAACATGAATGATGTGGTAGATGACCAGAACTGGATAGTGAAAAAGAATTCTTACAAGGAAACCCATGATAGTTTATAGTTTTACATCATGAAATGATGATGATAGACATGAAATTTAACATCATATATTTAATACAATAGACACATAGTTTAATGCCTTATGGTGAGTATGATGGACATGGATTTTGATTTCATATGGTTATGATGATGTATCACATTGTTTGACGTCATCTGATTGGGATGTCAAGTCATGCAGTTTAATGTGTTTTGAATAATAAATTGGGATAGTGGATTATGTTCATTGATTTTGGACATATTTCAAATTTTTTAAGGCCATAATTTTTTTATTATAGGCTTAGGTGTCTCAAAGTAACATGCACAACATTAATGGATGGTTACCCAATCTGAAAGGAGTGGCCTGGAAGAACACCAAATCCACATATTATTTTTACGAGTCAATGAGCACAAAGTTTATGGGTTATGATTATTGATCCTAATCAACTAGATTAATGTCAAAGACTTCATACCTGGGTGTTAATACCCTAATGTTACATGCAGAGCATGTTGGAGAAACAAAATATTGTGAAAGAATCTAAAAAAGCATGATGTTTCAAAACACATTCTAAGGGTGACACCCACACAATCCAAAGTCATGATGCATGGAAATGGGCTCCTATTTTATAGTTTTATAGTTTTGACCATGGGGTATTCAGGAGTCTCAAACATTCTTGAGGATAACTCCCTCTCAACTTGTAATCCCACATTAATTGTGCTTTATTTGAGAAACATGGAGTGGTATACAGTTCCCATCATTTGTGGGGGATAACACAATGAGGGGATAAGCTGAATGCAAAATACCAAGATGGAGATCATGAATTTTGAGACCTGAATAGTGAAAAGGGAATGATTGGTGAGTAGGGAACAACTATTGACAAAATTGAATCCACAAGTTCTATAGCCACTTCGGTTAGGATGGGGTGAAAAAATCAAGATCAGCCATTTACTAAGTCCAAAACATAGAATTTTCTACTTGATATCAAAGGCCAATTGACGTGTGAGCCTAGGATTTTTGGTGAGACATTTTGGCATATGAACATTTTTCATCGGGATCATGTTCTTCTTTAAAGGATAATGATTATCCAGATTTATGAATAAATGAATAGTGTAAGTGGTAATGTGGAATATATCATTGGGAATAGTAGGTTCCAGAGGGGATATTCCTTCATTATTTCAAATGTGCTTGATAAATGTGTGGTTATGTGAGAATCAAGCCTGGTTTAGAGGGTAAAGACCCTATAATGATTTGATCATTGTACTAGGCCCAAGATAATATATGGGCATCACTACATATCCCATGAGGATGGTAATCAAGCCTCACGTTGTTCTAGGACGTGGAATTATTGGAGACCAACACCAGTGGGTTGAAATAATCTCTATTGAGGATGTCAATCCATATCATATTATGAGGAATCCTAATTTTATATAGGTTAAGGATACTTTTTAACGTAATGTGATGAGGACATGAGTATTTCTAGTTTAATACCATGAAAATCTAACTACAACTTCCACTAGGTCACAGAGCATATACCATAGGGGTAGTTGATGGTTTATAGTTACATATCTTTGAAAAAGGGGGACAGGTTTCCAAAGGAGGTTTGTGTGGGAGGAAATATTGCTAACATAACATGAAAGGAGGTCCAAATGGACTCACTTCCACAGAAGACTCGACATATAATAACCTAGGTCGGTATCATGTTTTCGGGGAAGGAAATACCCCACAATGAGTTGAAAAATGGTTTCTAGTATGAGATATTAAAGCATCACAAAATATCCAATGAGGATGGAAATAAATACATATATAGTTCTAGAATGTTTCATGGTAGGAGACTGACACCAAAAAGAGGGATTTCCTCTTCAGTGAGGATACTGAATCAGCTCATATTTGAGATATCAGGCATCCCAATTTTGTGTGGGGAAAGGCTACATTTTAGAAATTTCTACTATGGAAATTGGTTTTTTGATCATCCATTATACATCATATGATACTTATAGAGTTTATAAATTATAATTCTTCATTTTAAAATAATTGGATGAGGGTATTGGTGGTTATTACGCTTTGAGAGTCCCATTTTTCCCATCCTCATGTCGGTTAAGAGGGAATGCCGTCCCACTAGTGCGATGAGGAATAAGATTGGGGATTACACATAATTAGGTGGCCCATGGAAAACCTGTAGTGTGATAACACCGTGTGAAATGGTTCGGTTTGATTTGAATTCATAGTTGGTCCTCGAGACAAGAGGTATAAGAATCACTATTTATCACATGGAAATGGGAATCAAGCCACACATTGTTAAATGAAAGGTTAGGGTTATAGGCTTTCTAGAACACTAGGGATGTAGAAAATCATTATAATTATGGCCCAAAGAGGATATTTTCACATAGATTAAGTTATTAATGGTAAAACCATGACTCTTAGTTTAATTTTATAGAATTTGGTTCATAGTCAAATTTGTTTAGGGTGTATGGGGGTGTAAAAAAGTTAAACATGACATACAAGGATCCAAGAAATCTCAACACCACGAGAAACAATCCTAAAGAAATTTACACAGAGTTTAATATCATAATGATTATACTGTATGTAGGGAAAAGGCCGAATGTTAAGTAATTTAAAACTAGACTGAGAGAGATTATGTCTATGAATCACTACGTATCCTATGAAAATGGGATTCAAGATATGCATATATTTTGAAATTAGTTCAGTATAAGAACAAAATTGGAAGATTAAAAAATCCTCTATGAGAAGGAAATTGAGACATCCATAGTTTTCATGGGATATCCAATGCTTGTGACATAGGGAAAGGGTATAGTTTAACATCTTATTCTGAGGATGTTTTATTTCTCATCATCTCATATTTTTTATATGGGGAATCCATCATTAAATGGATAGGTTAAGGATAATTTTTAGTATATTGTGATGAGGTATTCAATTTATAATCATCCCATACTTGATATATGAGGATTCCTAATTTTATACGATGTAATGTTATTTCTTATATTATTGGTTACTTCATACTTATCATATGTTACATCCTGATTTTATATGGAGTAATATCATAGTTTAACATTGTGAACTGGGGATGTTGGGCTTTCAATTTAAATTCATACAACATGAATTATGGTTGTTAGCACATTAGGGTCCTATTGCTCAGACCAAAAGGGTAAATTTAGTTTATGGTGATAATATTTGGACCATGATCATAGTTTATGTTCATTGATTTTGGATCAATAGTAAGTAGTAGAAGGTCATATTGTATTTACTATGGGTATGATATTAGTTTATGTTTGTAGATATCATACCCTTTAATCATGTGATATAGTAATGAGAAACGAAAAAATTTGTGGGAGGTATCATATGATCTCTTTCCACAGTGATCAAATAGTATACTCCATTGGATTATACCTTATATATGATGTAAGGTCCTTAAAACTTAGTCTCAACTTGTGGTGGATTTATATTAGGTATCATTAGTGTTATGGGATCCAAAACCATGTCATCCTAGAGAATAGAGTATAGAAGGAACTTCTTATTGAATTCTCTTTCAATCATGTTGGGGTTCCACTCTTTGTTGTGAACATCCTGTAGCCTATCCTCTTCAAGGACTACCGATTCAACTATATGGAGTTATTCCACTCTATATAGCATCTTATAGCCATTAATTTCCATTCTTAGTGAATCTATGTTGAACTCAATGTGTAAGATTTCATATGTCCCTATATGAGGGAGTATGGATTCACCATGGTAGAATTCCAAGTCATCATTTGATAGGCCTAGAAGAGGTTGGGGATATTTTTCAGACAAATTAATTTTCGGTCCACCTTAGTCTTCAAAATTTTAGAGAGGGTCTTTTTTAACATATTAATCTATCTATTTAACTATTAATGGTATTGAGTAGTATTTTTGGATTGGATGTTGTACTTGGTGTAATGTATCTTCAACTTTCTGTGTCATATGTCGGTTCCACTTTCCATGAGAATATCATGAATAAATCTAAATAAAACCATATTGTGGGTTCTTATAAACTCAATCATGGATTGGGTTTCGACTTCCTTAAGAGGAACCTCTTCGTCACATTTGTAAATGAAGTCAATTGCGATCAGATGAAAGTTGAATTTTGAGCTATCTATTGTAGGTATATAGCCTCAACGTTGAGTCTGCGTACAACAAAGGGGCACTAATAGTATGTGTTATGGAGATGATTTTGTATTCTATTCACAATGTTGGTGTTGATGTGGGAGGTTTGACACTTATTTAAGAACTTAATGTAGTCATGGAACATGGTGGGTAGAATTAACCTAAACTCCAATGATTCACTCTCGTTTTTTGAGTGTCATAGGACCCGTTGTGGACCTCCAACATGGCATGAGGTATCTCATCATCATGGATGAAATGGAGGATAATTCCATCAAACACATACATGGTAAGGGTTTACTCTATATTAGGTCCCCACTGATGGCTATTGATTATCCAATAAAAACATATATTTTAATTACATTTTAATGGTATTAAATGTTCATTTTAGATCTTATGGGCCTGTGTTAGTGCATTTTCATTATGAACATCCATTCTCATCATTTGTGCACTTCATGCCTAATATACAACAATTTAGGCCCACTGAGTCATATGATTATAAGGAATGTAATTTTAAACATTTTAATTTGATATTTTGGGAACTAAGTCTAAACTTAAATTTGAAAATTTTTCATTCATGGATCAATGGATGATTCATAAACGATGATGGAGATATTTGGAGATGAATGGAAGCAATTCTAGAGAAGGCAGATTGGACACTAGCCCACTTATGAGACTGTGGGGCCCAACATACAGGCCCAATGAATCCCACATTTTGTGGGAAGATATAATAAATGTTTAGGAACAAATAACTATCCATAAGATAATGCTAATTAGGCCTCTATGGTGGCCATTAAGGCCGCCCAAGTTAGAGATACAATTCTGGGCCAGATTCTGCAGCCCAGAAAGACAGCCCACTAATCTGATCATATCTCTGAATATAAAACTCCACATGGGCCCAAATTTTACATCCGGTTAGGATACATCTTGGGATCCATTTTATTTGCCTATGGCCCACTCTGATTCGTCAATATAGAAGGTCCTCAAAGCGCCTCTGTTCGGTGAATGAATGGTGGCTGCCACCTCGGGTCAAATGTGGAAAAGTCTAAGTTCCACAAGCTTTCCACCACCATAGGCCTACCATAATCAAGTGGGATGATTTGTAATATTGGATGCTCAACCCAAGGATTCCAAAATTCCTATTTAATTTAGTGGTGGTGGAGGAGTTGAGAATCTTTGAGCTTGTTTTCATCTTAATGTTATGCTGCCAATTTCTCTTTGTAATGTTCTTCCTTCACATGTAAGTTGTTTTAATTCATCGTTGTTTCTTAATAAAAGTTCTTCTTATCTTATTATTCTATTATTCTCCTTATCACTTTGATACTGTTGGTTCATGTTGTGAACTTGTTCATACCAAACCATGTGAGATTATCACACAACGATGGAGTAATTGTTATTTTATTGTGTTTTTTTACTTCTCCATTTCCTCCCTCATGAGTCTACTTTCCACTTCCATTGAAACCATAGAATCAATGGAGGTATAACCCACTTATGGGTTTATCCAAGGGAGTAGAAAGGGGATAGATTGGATGTTATTTATCACCTCATTAATGTATAATCACTTGTTAATTGAGATTTTTATTTGATGATTTTTAACCTCCATCGTCCTTGTTGAATTTAAGGCCACACACTTCAAGTGCTAATACGAACCTTTACATTGAAATTATCAAAACATTAATCCATAAAGTGTATAGCTGATTAGTATTAATGGTTGTAGGAATTAAACCAGTAAGTGATGATGATGTTTTATCTCCTTAAATGAACCCATCTCAAATTTAAGAAATTGAAATCATTAAAAATAAAATACGTCCAATCCACCCCGAGCGATAACCTAGGATCAACTCATTATTTTAAATTGAATTCACTTAAATCTGTTATTTATACTTTAAACCCATATAAAATCAACCCATGTTGTCCACTTCATAGACAAAAATAGTCCATATAATGTACGTGTCTATAGGTTTCTTCTTAGGTCTCTGAGGATTCGATAACCCAAGCTAAACTACATGGACCGTTCTAGCTTCATCTCTTGGTTAAATTTGAGCGAGAATCAAATTTTTGCGCCATTTATGGGGACCCAAGTAAGTCATCTAAACACCCATTCTATTCTCCCCCATTTCTTCTTTTCTCATTCAAATTCTCTTATCTTGTCCCTTTCTCATTTTTTTTCTTTTGGGACATTCCGCCTACACCCGTGATCAATCGAACCGTCTAGTTAGGGTGGATAGTCCCGGGGTTGGGGAGTCAATTACACCAAGGTAATTCTTTTCATTAGATCCTAATCTTCATAACACCCCTGAGTCAAAAATTGAGCCCATTTCAATGGATGTTCTTCAAATAAAACAACTCATAATCCCGGGTGGGAACCAAAATGGAAACCCAAATGAGGCAGCACCAAACTTGGGGAATGCAATTGATCAAAACATGAATGACTACCTCAAACCTTCCTGGACCAATTCCCCCTCATGAATTAGACAAATTTCCCTAGGAGATTACAACTACATCGTTAAACACCATTTCCAAAACTACCTTCCCGCATTCCATGGAATGGAGTCTGAGATGCCATACCAGCACATTAAGGAGTTTAATAACATTGTAGAAACCATGTGTCCCCCACATAAACTAGAATCAGATAAGATGAGGCTATTTCATTTTTCTCTAAAGTATCGAGCTAAAAATTGGCTAAAAAATTTGAGACCATCATCCATCAACTCTTGGGACCAACTACAAAGAGAATTCTACAAAAAATACTTTCCCCACCACAAAACAATTACACTTAAAAAGTGTATCCAAAACTTTTTTGAAAAAGAGGGAGAGTCATTCTATGAAACATGGCAGAGGTTCAAAGGCACTCTAAACATAGTTCCACACCATGGTTTTTCTATTCCTAAACAAGTGATAATTTTCTATGAAGGTTTGGGTCCAGGGAACAAACAATTCATTGACATGATGTGTAATGGAACCTTTAAAAACAAAGCCCCAAATGATGCTTATGAGTATCTAGAAAGCCTTTCTGAACAAAACCAAACATGGGGAACTTCACCTTATTCTGAAAAGACACAAAGAACTACTGTAATTCATACACTTAGAGAATAGGAAAGCCTTAGGGCTAAACTCACAACACTCTCTAGGAAGGTTGAAGAGATAGACCTTAGAAAAGTCCATGAAATCCAAACTGTTGACCCTGTTTGCACAATTTGTTAAAAACAGGACCATAAGACAAACAAATGCCCAACCATTCCATCCATCAAGGATGTTCTCTTAGGAGGACGCCAAGCGGAATTAAATTCTTTGAACTTTCAAAATCCTCAATACCAAAACACCTTGAACCCAAGGTATAACGACCACCCAGGCTTCCGCTAGAAAGATAACCAAAAACCTACCCAACCACAGGGACAAAATCCTTACCCCCATCAGAACTACCAAACCCATAACCAGTTCCAAACCCAACCTATCCAATACCCACAGCCACCGGTCCATTTTTAACAAACCATCCCACCTCCAAAATATCCCCCGGTATAAACCAATCTTCTCAAGCACCAACCCAAACTATTCCACAAATCCTACTAGAACAACTGTGCAAACAAATGGAGAGGATGAACTCAGAAGTCTCTTTCCTAAAACAAGAAATTCAAACCATCAAAACTATAAAGGCACCCATGCCTACTCAGGCTGTTCCATCCTCAACTACAAGGGGAGAGTCAAGTTGTGCTAAAAAAACTCATGAATAACTAAAGGCAGTGACTATTTTAAGAAGTGGGAAATCAATAGAGAAACCAGAACAACTAATTCAGAACCCACCTGAAGATTCAAACTTGGATGAAAATTCAAATGAACCCCAAGATAAAACTGAGGAAACTGATAACAATGTGAAAGAAACAACTCTTCAACAAACAACCCCACAACCTGCACCATTTCCTCAACGCATGAGGGGGAAAACCAAGCCTGAATTAAGTGAAACATTGAGGGAAATCTTTTCACAAGTAAAGTTGAACAAACCCCTTCTCGATTCCATCCAAACCATACCTGCCTACTCAAAGAACCTTAAGGACTTGTGCACTTTTAAAAGAAAATTTTCACATAAAAACCAAGTCCTTTTGGATATTAATGTGAGTACCACCATCAAAGGGACCATTCCTCCTAAGTTGAAAGACCCGGGTTTCCCTTACTTAAATGTTGAACTAGGAGAGAGAAAAGTTGTCAAGGCCCTGTGTGACCTAGGTTCTAGTGTCAATATCATCCCATATGATATGTACTTCCAGTTAGGCCTAGATGAAATCCATCCAACATCTGTCACACTTCATCTTACTGATCGTAGCATTAGGGTTCCAAAGGGGATTTTGAAGGAAGTTCTGGTAAAGGTTGAAAACTTTATCTACCTTGCTGATTTCATTTTCCTTGACAACCATCCAAACTTAGGAAATAAAGAACAAACCCCAATCATCCTTGGTCGTCCTTTCCTTGCAACAATCAACTCTGTTATCCAAGTCCGAAATGGGAACATGACCATCACCTTTGGGAACATGAGTCTAGAATTGAACATCTATAATGCAAGCTCACAAATAGGGGATCGCGAGGAAATTCATGAATTAAAAATGATAGGAAGCATTGATAATGAATCCATGGAACATCAAGGAATATTTGATGAATGTTTAAGTAAGGATGAGATTCATTTCCTTTGTTCATATGAAGGAAGTTTATCTCTTTGGCTTGAATCATTTTCAAATTTCTCTTATGATGAAGTCTTAGGTCCAACAATCAGTGAAACCTTTCAAGAAACCACTTTCATGAAGACCACTCCAATTTCCTTCCCTATATCTGATCAATCCAATCTAGTAGCTGAAACTTCTACATGTGGGGAATAAATCCTATCTGAAACTCTAAAAAAAGAAATTGATTTTGATCTAATGTCCCAATATTCTGCTGAAATTATGAACCAAACTGATCTTGAATTGAAGGAACTTCCTGCTGCACTAAAGTATGCCTTCCTAGGGGACAATCAAACACATAATATTGTCATTTCTTCTTCTCTTGAAGCTGATCATGATAGGATGATTCTATATGTCCTTAGGAAACATAAGAAAGCCATTGGTTGGACCCTATCTGGTATTCCTGGTATTAGCCCACTTGTTGGGACTCATAGGATTGTTCTGGAATCTGATTCAAAGCCATGTCGTCAACCTCAATGGCAAATCAATCCTAATCTCATGGAGGTAGTAAGGAAGGAACTTCTGAAATTGTTAAAAGCTGGTATCATATAACCCATAGCTGAGAGTGAGTGGGTGAGCCCAATCCAAGTGGTTCCAAAAAAGGCCGGAATCACAGTGATAACCAATGAGGATGGAGAGATTCTTCCAACAAAGGTGATTAGTGGATGGAGGGTCTGCATTGACTATAGGAAGATAAACTCATTCACCAAGAAGGACCATTTCCCCTTACCATTCATTGACCAAGTCCTTGAGAGAGTGGCAGGTCATGCCTTCTACTATTTCTTAGATGGGTACTCGGGGTACAATAAAATTGAGGTCTCCCTAGAGGTTCAAGGGAAGACTACATTTACATGTCCATTTGGAACCTTTGCTTTCAAAAGCATGCCCTTCGGGTTATGCAATTCCCCTGGAACCTTATAACGGTGCATGATGGGAATCTTCTCAGACATGGTATGGGATTTTATAGAGGTCTTCATGGATGACTTATCTATGTTTGGGGATACATTTGAGGGATGTTTGAGGAATGTAGAGAGAGTCTCGTCAAGATGTGAAGAAAAGAATCTAGTCCTAAACTGGGAAAAATGCAATTTTATGGTTAAAGAGGGACTAGTTTTAGGCCAACTGGTCTCAGGTAGGGGGATTGAAGTTGATAAAGCCAAGGTTGACATCATTTTTCACCTTCCATAACCCAAAAATATCTAGGAAGTGAGGTCTTTCTTAGGACATGCTGGTTTCTATAGATGATTCATCAAGGAATTTAGTCTAGTATCTCTTCCCCTTTGTGCTCTCCTAGTAAAGGATGCTCTATTTGTTTGGACAAAAAGCTGTGAGGGTTCATTCTCAACCCTCAAATCCTCTCTCACCTCTCCTCCCATTATGAAATCTCCAAATTGGAACCTTCCTTTCGAACTTATGTGTAATGCCAGTGACTTTGCTGTGGGAGCTATGTTGGGACAACGCTGTGATAAAACTCATTATGTCATAAATTATGAAAGAAAATCCTTAAATGATGCCCAAATAAACTACACAACTACTGGAAACGAGTTACATTCTATTGTTTTTTCTCTAGATAAGTTTAGGTCCTACCTCTTAGGATCCCCCATCACTGTGTTCACTAACCATTATGCACTAAAATACCTCTTCCAAAAACAATATTCTAAGGCTAGACTGATTAAGTGGGTCCTTATCTTACAAGAATTTGACCTCACAATCAAGGATAAAAAGGGAGTTGAAAATGTTGTAGTTTATCACCTCTCTAGGATGGAATTCAAAGACAACTCAAATCACCTTTCTATGTCTGATTCATTTCCTGATGAACACCTATACTCTGTGAGTGACTACCCTTGGTATGCTAACATAGCAAATTTCTTAGTGACAGGAGTCATTCCAAAATTCTTAAGGACTCAAGCTCGAAGGAAATTTCTTTCTCATTTTAGACACTATGTGTTTGATGATCCATACCTCTATAAGTTCTGCCCTAACCAAGTCATTAGGAGGTGTGTTCCAGAATCTGAACAAGAGTCCATCCTTAAATTCTATCACAGTAAGGCATGTGGAGGTCACTTTTCCTCTAAGAAAACATCTAATAAGATTCTAAAATGTTGTCTTTTCTGGACCACCCTCTCAAGGGACTCCTACACATTTTATCAAAGCTGTCCTAGGTGTCAGTAAGTTGGGACCATCACAAAAAGGAATAAAATGCCACTCACTCCCATATCAGTGGTTGAAATATTTCACTGTTGGGGAATAGACTTCATGGGTCCCTTCCCAAACTCTCGGGGATACCTCTACATACTCTTAGCTGTTGATTATGTCTCAAAATGGGTTGATTCCATTACCACTAAGTCCAATGATCATCAAGATGTGATTCAATTTCTGAAAGAGAACATATTTTCAAGATTTGGAATTCCTAGGGCTATAATCAGCGATCGAGGAACCCATTTCTGCAACCGCCCATTCTCTTAACTCATTTCTAAGTTTGGTATTTCTCATAAATTGAACAATACATACCATCCTCAAACCAATTGTCAAGCTGAGTTAGTGAATAGGGAGATTAAAAAAATTCTTGAAAAAACTGTAAACCCCTCTAGGAAAGATTGGTCTGATAAACTCATAGATGCTCTTTGGGCCTATAGAACCGCATATGAAACCATTTTAGGAATGTCCCCATATAGGTTGGTTTATGGAAAAGCATGCCATTTTCCAGTGGAGATTGAACATAAGGACTTTTGGGAAATTAAGAAAATGGATTATGACCTCTCATTGGCCCGAACAAAAAGGAAATTAGATCTTAATGAACTGGAGGAACTAAGGATGGAGGCTTATGAAAATTCAATGATCAATAAAACTAGAGTTAAAGCCTACCAATCTAAGAATGTCAAGGTCAAACATTTTGAACCGGGAAAACTTGTGCTCTTGTATAGTTCAAAACATCATTTACACCTGGGAAAGTTAAGGTCTAGATGGTCAGGTCCTTTCATTGTGTATCATGTATACCCCCATGGGGCAGTAGAGATTCAAGATCCCACTAGTGGTCACATTTTCAAGGTCAATGGTCAAAGGTTAAAAACATTAATTGAATCATTCAATAAACAAGAAATAGATTTTGAGTTAATTAAGACAATCTATGAACCAGAAAAAATTGATAAATTTAGGATCTATGACGGGATAACGACGTTAAACAAAGCGCTGCACAGGAGGCAACCCATGGTTTTTATGTTTCTAATCTTTATAAATCATATTTATTTTTAAAATAAGATTAATTAATCATTTTTATATTTAAAAATAAAAAAATAGACTTTTGAACTGTTCTTATATTATGTGTATGGATGGGTACGAAAGGGTAGCACCATATTCATTCGTGTCACGTGGTGTGATCCTTGAATAATACCTTACCCAGAAATTTAAAAATAATGCAATGTATCATCAGTTTATTTTGTTATATTTTTATTATTTTATAGGTTAAGATAAAAATAAAAAAAATAATAAAAATAATATAATAATTAAAAAAGGGGACACACCATAGGTTGTGGGGAAAACCCCGTCACAACCGGCGAAGCCACAGGGACTCGAACCTGGGACCGAAGGGAGACAGGGGCGCGCTCTTACCACTGACCTAAGGCTTAATGTGCTTAATTATTCTATAATTTTTATATATATACTTATATTTTACTTATATATATATATATTGTTTTGTTTTATTTATTTGTTTTCCTTTTTCCACTAGGGAACTTTGCAAGCGAGACGGATATCAAGGGACTAAATTTGAGCGAAAAGAACTTCAAACTTCAACCACCAGGTGACTTCATTCCATGATCCTCATATTTAAATTTCCTTATTGAACTCCCCTTTTTTTCCTCTACCCCATTCTATATTTTATTTTTACGAAACTAGGGATAGTTTCATTCTAAGTTGGGGGGTGTGGAAACAAAATGTTTGTTTTTAAAAAAACTATGAAAAAAAGAGAAGTAAAATTATTTTATCATTCATATAATAACATCTTTTCTCACATTTAAACTACGTAGAAAAGAAATTTTATTTCCTTGACTCTTAATTTAATTCATGATTAAGTTTAAAAGCATTGATTTTGGAATTTTGGTTGTCCGATGAAAATTTTCATCATTTTTATTTTCATCCATTAAATCAAAATGTCACAATGCACGTCATCTAGACGGTGGGGTACTAATTTTTATATTTGGGGTCCCACAACAAATAGCATAGGCTGGTTTGATTTTTATGAATAATATGAGTATTCAAAAAATAATAATAATAATAATAATAATAATTGCATGTAGAGAAATGGATTGATAAAATGCGAGGCTTTCAGCACTTGGGGATCGTGACTCCAGAGTTGTCTAGCCTTGAGTCTTTCAATCTATCTCTATTTATGGTAATATGACTTTTTTTTATTAAGTTAACTCGAGATGATGCTCGAGTATGTGGGCTTCACTTGGTGCCCTAATGCCTTTGAGTCTGAGAGTCATCGACAATGTCTTGATACATGAGTTAATTTGATTAACTGAAATATCAATTACTATATCGATATTGCAAAAAAATTCCAAAAAAAAGAGGAATGGAGAATACTCATATTAGGATTAAATGTGATTCCACCTAGTGCTTCCATGATTTCCCCCTTGAATGAAAATGAACCCCCATATCTATTGTGATTCACAACACATCATTACACCTAATTGAGTAGGATGAAGTATGATGATGGATTTGATCAAAGGAATGGGCTTGGGATTGGTATCTGCATTTAAATTCATCTTGTTTTAAATTATCTTGATAGGTTATAACAATATATTTGTGTGCAGTTTACATTGTGAGCACTGTTTGTTATAATGTGTTTGAAGAATGGAATTCAAATAAAATCATTGAATTATTTTCTCGGGACTAGAAAATCTCAAGTTGGGGGGTGTGATTACCCAATAAAAACGTATATTTTAATTACATTTTAATGGTATTAAATGTTCATTTTTGATCTTATGGGCCTGAGTTAGTGTATTTTCATTATGAACATCCATTCTCATCATTTTTGCACTTCATGCCTAATATACACCAATTTAGGCCCAATGAGTCATATGATTATAAGGAATGTAACTTTAAATATTTTAATTTGATATTTTGGAAACTATATCTAAAATTAAATTTGAGAATTTTTTATTCAGGGATAAATGGATTATCCATAAATGATGATGGAGATATTTGGAGATGAATTGATGCAATTCTAGAGAAGGTTGATTGGACACCATCCCACTTATGAGACTGTGGGACCCAACATACAGAACCAATGAATCCCATATTTTGAGGGATGATAGAATAAATGTTTAGGAACAAATCACTCTTCAATAGATAATGCTAATTCTGCCTCTATTGTGGTCATTAAGGCGGCCCAAGTTAGAGATACAATTCTGGGCCAGATTCTGCGGCCAAGAAAAACATACCACTAATCTGATCATATCTCAGAATATACAAATCCAAATGGGCCCATATTTTACAGGAGGTTATGAGACCGCTGTGGCGCCATTTTATTCTTTTATGGCCCACTCTGATTTGGCCATCTAGAAGGTCATCAAAGCGCATCTGTTCGGTGGATGAAAGCAGGCTGCCACCTCGGGTCAAATGTGGAAAAGTCTAAGTTCCACAAGCCTTCCACCACCCTAGGCCTACCATAATCAAGTGGTATGCTTTTAACTATTGGAGGCTTGACCCGAGGCTTATAAAATTCCTATTTAAGGTAGTGTTGGTGGATGAGTTGAGAATATTTGATCTTGTTTTCATCTTAATGTTATGCTGCCAATTTCTCTTTGTAATGTTCTTCCTTCACATGTAAGTTGTTCTAATTCATCCTTGTTTCTTAATAAAATTTCTTCATCTCTTATTATTTTGTTCTTCTCCTTATCACTTTGATACCATTGGTTCAAGGTGTGAACTTTTTCATACCAAACCTTTTGATATTATCACACAATGGTGGAGTGATTGTTATTTTATTGTGTTTTTTTACTTCTCCATTTCCTCCCTCATGAGTCTACATTCCGCTTCCATTGAAACCATAGAATAGATGGAGGGATAACCCACATATGGGTTGATCCAAGGGAGTATAAAAGGGCTGGATTGGATGTTATTTATCACCTCATTAATTTATAATCACTTCTTTAATTGATATTTTTATTTGATGATTTTTAAACAACATCGTCCTTGTTGAATTTAAGGCCACAGACTTCAACTGCTAATACGAACCTTTACCTTGAAGTGCTCAAAACATTGATCCTTCAAGTGTATAGGTGATTAGTATTAAAGTTTGTAGGCATTAAACCAGTAAGTGATGATGTTGGTTTATCTCCTTAAATGAACCCATCTCAAATTTAAGAAATTGAAATCATTAAAAAGAAAATACGTCCAATCCACCCCAAGCAATAACCTAGGATCAACTCATTCTTTTAAATTGAATTCACTTAAATCTGTTAGTTATACTTTAAAACCATATAAAATCAACCCAATTTGGCCACTTCATAGCCAAAAACATTCCATAGAATGTACATGTCTATAGGTTTCTTCTTAGGTCTCTAAGGATTAGATAACCCAAGCTAAACTACAAGGACCGTTCTACCTTCATCTCTTGGGTAAATTTGAGTGAGAATCTGGTATGCTATGTTATACACCTAAAAATTATCATTCTCTCTGCTTGTTTAGATCATATAATGAAAAAATGTATATATTCGATGAATGTATTGGTCCAATTTGGAATTTCTTCTACCTTAGGGGGCCTTGAGAGTCTTAGAGAAGAGGTACCAGTATATTGTTGATTCACTAACTTGTTTTCATCATCTGAAGTGGTGGGGGGGGGGTGTAATTTCCCTTTTATGTTTTATATAAAGGATAGGGTTATCCTATTCAGGTTTTAGAAGAGAAAAATATAGGATTTCCAATGCATCAGCTCAACCATTATATGACTATAAAACATGAGTAACCTCGTGATGGGATGGTCGTTGGGCCATTAGCTGACATGTATGTTCCAATAGGGGAATTTTCCCTTTCATTATGATGACCCAGTCAGCATTGATCTTCTATATTAATATTTTTATGTTTCCATTCACATTTAGATGAGCTCAATCAATCATCAGAGCCAACACATTAATAATAATGAGGGATAGATACTCCATATCAATTTTGGTCCAACATTCTAAAAATAGGTATGTGTATGGAAAGAATGTTTGTGTCAGGGTTATGAATATGATCCACATTCCTACCTCATTTAGATTAGGGTCTTCAAACCTTCTACCATAAAAGATTTGCTATGCACCATTAAAATTAATATACCAACATGGAGCTGCCTATTCCATAAAAAGAATAGCTTCTTTTAAGAAATCAACATCTAGGGGTACATAATCAGGGGATATATGTGTGTCCAGGAAGTTATACAATGTCTGTACTTTTATATACTTCTGTGGAACAAACTAGATGTTAAACTACTAGACGATCATGACCCAGAATTCCATTCGTCCCATCAACATTGGGTGATTGAGAATATACTGTAGGGGTCCACTTGGGACACCATCTGTATCTCATGATTTTCCAAATAGTGTTTCACCTTATATACTTCAAAAACAGTCATGAAGAAACTCATACCAATGAGGGATTATCTTGTATCATGATCAAGGTTATGAATCTAATATAGTATAGGTTTATTTCCCTTCCTTCATTGTTTTTCATGGCTAAAAGGTCATCGAGGTACCATTCTAGGGAGGTTACGTAATGGAACAAAGGTTTTCCTATGATTGGTTGAATCAAAACTCTTGGTTGTAGAAGTTACTATCTAATATCATGAATGGTATTATGGAAATCCTCATCCAAATGGTAATTGGTTCCTTTCTTCATGATCCCCAAGAATGGGTTACAAATTCCAACTAGATTAAGCATAAATTTATGTCTGTAGGATATATATCCTTAGAGGCCCTATAATTCATATATATTTATATGGTGAGTGATTTTCTTTATGAACCTAATCATTTTTAGGTTAATCTCGATACCCCTGTATTATATGATGATGTTGAGAATTTTTTTGGAGGTAACCCTAATGGCACACTTAATAGGTTTTTCAACAATTTTAAAGAGTGAAGGAAGATAAAGACTTTCTCAAGATCCATGAGATGGTCCTAATGCTAGTGGAATGTGACATCAATGTTTTCCATTTTTTCCTCCACTAGTTTCTCGATAATTGGATTGATGATGTGGTTTATGGCCTTCATGTATATGGATCTTTAAATCATCAATTTTAAAGTTATTAGCTAATATTACAAAGTCCCTTGGATCCCCCAAAAGGTGGTGGACTCCTCATATTACATGGCCATTCAGTTCTTGTTATAATAAGAGTATAAATTCATGAAGGAGAGGGCCTAGAACCCAAATATGTAACCATTCAATAGATTTATCACTTCATGGGGAAATTCATGCTTTATAAAATATTAGTTAAGGTCCCTAAAGATGTTACAGACTTTGATCTTCCCTTTCTTCTTCATTACTAGGATAATGTTGGATAGCCATTGGGGGTACTGGGAATCCCATAAGAAGTTTTATTTGAAACATTTATCAACATATTCCCCACCAATATTACCATGAGAGGGGATCATATTTGGGAGAGGCTACTGGAACCCATTTTGACACATTGAGAGCTTTAGATGATGAATAGAAACATGAGTGTATAGAATAAGAATCTTATCATATCTCTAGGTAAATACATTGAGGTGTTGTTTTAGGATGGCCGTATATTTCTACTACTCCTTTGAAGACATTGTTTCACTAATTAACATTAGCCTAAGATATTCCTTGGTACCAATGTTAACCTACGTTAAATCATAAATGATGGAGGAGATTCCCTCTTTAAATATTTTAGAGAATCTTTTATATCCACATCATTTTTTTAGACATGAGGATCATAGAGAATAGGTTGTGCTTCTTGGCCTATCATCATAAGGGAATAATTGGTATCTTTTCTTTTAAAATGAGAATCCTCAATGAGGCATTCTCATTATACTGAGACTATGGTGAAATAAGTTATTTATCTAATTCCATCCATCTTTCAACCACATGTTCCAATCTTGGTATAAATTTATGGAATTCTTTTTTATTATCATTAAGACATCCTTACTTTGAGGAACACATAAGAATGTCAAAGATCAATAGACATCTGCTGAACTTCCCAGTACATCACGTGATTTGGGTCTTCTGATACCCACTAGGAAGGTCTAGTATGGGGGATGAGTCAATCTGAGGGTCCTCTTTATTTATGTAGACCTTAAATCCCTTCCTCTTAGAGACAATAAAACAACCCCCATGTCTTTTGTTTTGGATACAATCAATAAATCGTGGGAACAGAGCTATCTTTCAAGACCACCCACTGATCATCTATTGTGGTTGTTAGATCATTAGGGGTATTCATGCACTCAGAACCATTAGGCTAAATTTTACTCTCTTCACTCTTGTAGTACATAGAATCTCGATAAAGTTCCTCTCAAGAGTCAATGGGGGATGCATCACGCTAGAGTACCCATAATCTACCACTGAGGGTGTTTTCGAGGAATTGGTGGTACCAAGAGGGAACCACAACATGAAAATAATGTCAAAGTATTCCCAAGAGAAATTTGTTGGAAGAATCCTATTAATCACCCATTAATAAAATTCTCGATACCATACCTTTAAAATCATAATTTAGATGAACCATTTTCTGTGTTTTCTTCTAACTCTTATCATACCCATGAATCTTTAGGTTTTTTGGAGTCCAATTTTCCTCTATGATTCCCTATTTATAGAGTGTTTAGGTTGGGATGAGGTAATCCTGAAGAGAATATCCACTAGGTAGAAGTTTATATCAACTTTGTTAAAGTGACCTATGATGTACAGCGGGTGTATGTTCCATTTCACAGTGACACACTCCTATTCCCAAGAAAATTAGATGATGGATCTACATTTCTATTTCTCGGTATCATCTACTTTGTAATCCTCGGTGGTAAATACTTCATCATCATACTAGAGGATTATTTTAAAATCTTTATGATGGTCCTCACACATTTCCATTTCTAAAAGGAGATCCTCATGGATTGAAATCATCATGGGTATGATGACATGGTTCTTTATCACATCCAATATCTGTGATAGGGGAATATTATTTCTTATAAAGGTTCATACCTAGTAATAATGTTTAGTGTATATAGTTAGAGGAATATATAGGGACCAACTTGTGCTAGAAATGTTCTGCTACTGACTAGCGAGACATACCTAAAAAACTATTGGTTGAATACCGGTTGGATGATTTCAGGTCCTAGCTGGATACAAGAGAATATTATGTTGTTGAAATGGATTGATTTCCTCTACCTTTCGATGGATGGTGTCGGGCGAAGGAACCCGAGGGGTTCACTTGGTATTTCCCACTTTCAGTAATTTACAATTAATCCACTATCTCATCAGCATTCAAAGAGGTGTACTCCAACTCATTATCAGTGGTGTTGTCTAGGTTTGGGTGGACCCTAATTTATTCTCCTAACCCAGGGGGCATAAAATTTCATGGATTTAGAGATGGATATGCAAATGGTAGTGGAATTTTATTTCCCTTATTATATTGGTATCTATACTTCAATGAAATTCATGTATGTGATTAAAATTTGGAGGGTATGGGTGAAGGAGGTGCAGAAACCGTAAGAGGTTCTAGATTTCTCAGGTTGTTAGGGGTAACATAATGTGTGTGATTAACTATGTTTCAGGTCAACCATTCATCATAATTTTTCTTCCCATTACATGTAAACTACTTCTATTCATCATAGTCGTCCTTTTCTGGGGTTAGTGGATATATATGTCACATGTGATAGAAATTCACCCAACATGACCAACCAATGATCCACTTGGTCTTGGAGAAAATATTTGAATAAAAATAATTCCTTGATGGTGTGCCTAAGGATCTGATGGTATGGGAAATGGTCAATATGGACAATGATCTAGGTCTTTAGGGGTCTCTTTCAATCTAAGAGTTTTATAATTCCTTTCTCTAGGGAATATAAGAAGTACCCGGGGACTTATGAATCCTTGGAGGATTCCGTCCTCTTTTTTCTATCTGGGAGAGGATCCCTAGGATCCTAGACTTTTTGGGGGTTTGGGAACACATTTTTTCTTCAAGGATGATTTACTTGTTGACGTTATACCTAGTGACCTAGTGGTGTTGTTCTAGGGGAGGTTGTTCATAGTAGGGATAGACTTGGTGAAAATCATCTAGAAAAGGGTCTATTATGTGTAATACCTCAAGAAACTATACATTGGTAGTGTATGTATCTACATTTATAAGAATTTTTGAAGGTACTAGAAGAAGAAATCGGTGTTATTGTTGTATAGTCTTTTGAAAGGCTTATTTTAGGAACACAACCTTTCCTGAGAACTCAGAAAATCCACCAAGTTAGTTAAAAATGATGAGGTTGGGGATAAGCTCAGTCCTAGAATTCTCTATTAACATCATGAAAATATGTTCATGGTAGATTACCATATCGAGCAAGAATGTGGTAAATTTCCATTGGGTGACAAAGAATGTGACATTCTCAATGAGACTCTTTTTTTGAATGTAGAGGTTAGTTATGTTCTTCTTATATACGATGAAGTTAAATTGGTAGAGGAATTTTCATTGATGATCCTCCCACTAGGAAAGTTTCCCAATGGGTAGATGGTAATTAAAGAAAAATGCATGCCCTCATATAGTCTAAACAAGGCATTGAAGCTCAAAGACCGCATGTTATTATGGATTCCCCAACATAGGTCCACACCATGATGAAAAGTGGGCTAGATGTTGTATTGAGTAACTCATTCTATTAAATTTGGTAAATATGGGGTTAGAAAACTCAATGGGGGTCCTCAGACACTATTTACCCATGTCATGCATGGATTTCCTTTATTCATGATTTCCAACTGTCATGTTTTTATAGCCTTGAGTGGAGTTGGTAGAGAAGGTATCAATGCATATTGGGGATGTTATTTGGAAAAAAATGAAGTTATTATCTCATAGACTAAGGGAGTATCATGTCCTTGATCATGATAAGGATAATAATTATTCTTGGACTGAGGTAGTGATTCATATATCGGTCTCCTTCCAAATCCTCCAGCTTTTACCCTGGAAAAATATATGATGCCACTAAGTTCAAACATGGGAGATTATCCAAGTACGGTTTGGTGACCCACTAGAGGAGGGATGAGGTCCCTTAAGTCAATATCCAAGTACGTGATTTTATCAAAAATTTGATCATTGGTTAGCCTTATGTATTCCTTGTTTTATTGGAGAAAAGATATGATCATGTGTCCGTATTCTACATTCATCACAAGTCATATAGGTTGGATGTTTTGACATGTCCCTTTCACTTATTGACATACCAATGCATAGGAAACAATGTCTCTTGGGGGGATTCTGAGTCCTGGTACATGTATCATAAAATGAGTGAAGACACATATCGGATGGTCTTATTGGTATTATGCCAACCCTTTAAGTGGGTCTTCCCATTCATTCCTAGAATCGGTGGACATGTTCCTTTGATTATATGGTGGTTCAGTAGTGACTATATTAATTAATATTATATTTATAGAGGGAAACCTTAAAATCAGTAGGTATCCTAGACTGTCTATCCAATTTTTGTCACGAGATAGAACTAAAGTAATGAGTAAAAAACTGCCCCAGCCTCTAATTTCAACATGTATAGACACCTCTTCTAGGACCCATAAGAGAAAAATTAAGCTCTTAACGTAGGTCTGCTGAATAGTATGGACGTAACCATAAGAAATTGTTCCCTGAGTAACTGATACTGACGTGATCATAACCTATTTTCATTTTTGGTCAATGACATGAAGTAGATCATGGATCTATATCTATGTAAACTACTGATCACGGAGCTGGTGACACGTCAGCTAGAAAACCTAGTGTAAAAACATAGGCTGGTCTTTTATAAGGGACACCATATATAAATTTCTACATTTTAAGGAATCCATAAAACCATTTAAATCGAGAAGATCTCCAATACCACTCACTGGACCTCTTTCTTATAGTAAGGGTTTCTCTCTTGTTCTACCTGTGCCCCAATTGGAAAAGGCCTAGATATGGGTAGTGGAGCTTACATAGAATATCTTGGAGTGTGATATATTGGGATGGGGGTGCAGAACATGATAGTTTTTTTACAACATTCATGTAAATAACCTAGATATGGGGGAAACATCATGATCATATTCATGTAGGATGGTATTTTCAACATTCCATCTCATGTGAGGTTGGAACAATACATATATTCCTCAATAGAGTGATCAATGACATCTATGGGAATGAACATAAATCCATAAATCTCTCCAAATAATTATTTTGAGGTGTAGATGAGGGAAACTGGTGGTGAATGCAATGGTTTCACTGTGACCCCCTCAAAATAGGCCAAATAATTCCTCCACTAGCAGGTATATATGGAGAGATCCTGGGAAACATTGGACATAGACTTCTAGAATGGTATGATTTAGTTTCCATGATTATATGCCTGATCCCAAAATCTTAGGTGAAGGTCCAATAATTTATTCATTCATTTCCACGGAATATATGAGTTAAATGACAACATGGTTCTTCTCAGGGTTCCTCCTCCAACGATAGGTATTCTCACTATTTCCACAAGATGGTTAATTTAGAAATGTTACGTCTTATCCACATGGTATATCTCTTTACTAGTTAGTAATTAAGAAGAAAGTAATTCTAATTTTATTTTTTATGGTTCAAGGATCACCTCTACCTCAGTGATGGGAACTTGAGGAGGACCTTTGGGTTGTTTGGTGGTCAAGTGAGGAGGACCTCCACATTGATTATCAATTGAGTGGGGAGTACCTACACCTTGGTTAATGGGCCAACATAGAGTACCTATGTGTGGGTTGGTGGTGAAGAGAGAAGGATCAACACTTTGATCTTCAATGGATCAGGTAGAAATTCTGTTTTAGTTAATTGAATCAGTGGGGGGACTGCTATTTTGATCAGTAGAAACACAAGGCGAACCTCAATGTTGATTAATGAAAGTGTGTGTAGGACCTCCAAATTGATTTTCCACATCATGGTATGGATCATAAAGGATATTGTTTATTCCATAAACTAATACATTCAACCCATAAATCCAAAATGAAGTTGGTTTCTTGATCATATATTGGTATATAGAGATCCCCATTTACTTTTTGTAGGGGTATAGTGTGTTACGCCAATGATGGTAGGGGCCACATGATCCATAGAAGATCCCCATTATTGGGAAATGTCATGGGTATTCACCCTATGTCAGTGATGATATATATGGACCATGGTCGGTGAATTGGGGATGAAATCCACCTTTTTGATGGCCAATGGGACTGGTAATAAATAGTACAGATTAGCCCTGAAGGGATCTATCCTTGGTGAATCCCAGACAATGATTTTGGCAAGAAAGGATTGAACATTCCCTACCTCCTTATAATTTGGAATTTACCTATAAGAAAAATCTTGGGAGACGCTCTTAAAATTGTTCATCATTGAATGGGGGTGGTTTCCTAGCATATCCCTCAGGGGTAGCGGTAAAAGGGACGCATTGATGCCTCAATGTCCTTGCATTCCATATACCTTTTGGAAAAGACCCTTCCTACCCATACTAGTGAACTATGGTGTCTATCACACTAATTGGAATGACTTAAAAGGGTGAGAATGGTTGTGGACACCCATCAGTTGAAGGTGATGTGGATTTCATGGTGGAAATAAGGTTGTGTGTGATTACTGCGTTAAAATTATCCTTCCACTTACGCATGATGGAACAAGGTTATTGATCACTAATAGATTTATTCATGTAAGTTAGATGGATTTATCCCTCTATATTGGTACATAAACTGTTATTACCAATTTACCAATATCTTTAATTGTTCATAAAGTAGACAATTATCCCAAACAGACATTGTCTCCAACCGAGAATTCCAAATGTTAGCTACCCAAGTCAACAAGATAGTTTAATACTGGGCCCAAATTTCTCTTTGGGGAACCCAGAACTAAATATATTAATATAGTGAAATTTAAATATTTCATTTCCATAATTATAATAATACCTATAATGAGGATAAGATTTTCACTTAAGGTTTACTATTTTTGTTTATGATTCTTATGTTAGGGTCAACATTTTGCGTGTAGTCTTTGTTTCCCCATATTTCAACATTACTATGGTGGGAGGATTTGAACACTTTCATTAGTTATGTTTGATCCTTGATCTAAATGGGATGATTTTAGTTAAATTTATCCTTCCATGAATCGATCCTTAGATGTAATTTCCTATTCCATTTATCCCTCTAAGATTTAAGTCATGTTCCTAAAACTCGTTCCTAGTGAAATCTCTTAGTTGACACTCGTTAATTACATTTCTTATGTCTCAATTGGAAAAAAAACCTAAGGTTTGGATAGGTAGTATCAATGGGAAAATTGGTCATGTGTGAATATCGTGTAGGTTGGGAACATATAAATTATTACTCTATTGGATGGAATCTTGTGAGGCATCTTAGGCATCGAACCCAGGGCATCCCATGTTGATCACAAGGTAATTGATGTTTGGGGTGTAATTCTTTTGAGGCTTTTTCCTTCATGTATCCCATTTTTATTCATGGGGTAGGGATTATAGTCTAGGTAATTATTCAACAATCTTATGGATATGGATATAGTTTTAATGACTTTTGTTGATAGATAGGTCACAAGATTAATGCCTAGTGGATATAGGATCATTTTTATCTTCTTGAAGGGACAGGTGTTCTAGTGCATCCCTTGGGGGGATATTTAATAGCTGTAATTGATGTAGTGTCTCCATACCAAGGGGCACAAGTTCACATTGAGAATGAATTCTGTATGGAACTTTACTGAGGTCTACTATGTATTCTATTTAAGATACATGGATCAAATCCCACGTACTTTGATTCCATATTTTAAGGTCATCAGATGGAACTAATCCCTACATTTTAACATCGTTCGGTAAGGATTAAATTTTCATTCAAGTAGTACCAATGAGGGATGGTCTGGACCTTTCACATAGATGTTTCTCAATGAAATAGGATCACTCTATAAGAGATGGTGTGGGGATTACATGTGGAAGCTAACTACTACAAGATGAATCCTCCAAAGGGTAATGATACAATTTTAAATCATGTGTTGCGGACTTTTTTGTATAGCTTAATGTCATAAGATGATGGCATATGGATAGTTAATTTTACATCATGCATCTCATACATGGTTGGGACTTAACCCAGTGGGGGTTGTGTCAAATTTAATGGAATATCCGTTATAAGGACCATCTACCAAGATGGGTTCAGAGTTTCCTATGATGATGCCACCTCTAAGAGTGATGTGACCATCACTCATGCACCTTTGTGTGGGATATGGTGTTGTAACTACCATGTAGTAGCATAAATCATGAGTCCCTACATTAGGGAACATTTTATTTTGAGAAATAGAAATTAAGGTACAAATGATTAGGAGTAGTGGGTAGGATGAAGTCCTAGACCACACTTATAGAAAAGTGGGTGGATGAAAGGGTAGGTGGTAATGACCAAATAGGTATTAAGGGTGATTATGAATGAGTCCTTAATGATCACATGGGATCAAGGAACTCATATTTCAATAAATAGTATCAATTAAAAGGAGACACCATTGAGAGTACTAGAAGAGATATTTTGTGATGGTTGGGATTCATGGATTTTTGGAGGTTCAAGAAGGACGTGGTTCTCATGGAGGTCAATGGTCTCATGGAGGAGTATGTATCATGAAATAGTGTAACCCTACCTTGGGGTAAAATCTTGGTTCCCATTGGTTTAGTTTCATGAAGGACACTTATCTCGAAATACCACAAGATACTTGGAGGGAATTTATCATACTTGAAGGCCACAGACCATCATGAATGGAATATCTACCAAGGGTTGATGTCATAAAAACCAATCGGTAGATATTTCATGAATGATTGATTCTTCAATACATCCATCTCTTCTTTCATTTATGGAGCACTGGAGTACCAAAAAATCAGATCGTTTTTCATAACATGAAAGTTTATTTCCAATTAAATGTTAAATATAAATGTCTATTAATAGGAACAAATGATATTGGGGTTTTGGTTTCTCAAAAAATAGAGGCTCTGGAGAAACTTTATGAGCTTCATGGGACAAAAGGGATTCTAAAACTAATGTTTCACTATGAAATGTTTACAATATACCATTCACATGGATCAGGTCTTCTTCAAAATAGACATCATTTGGTCAAGACATATTCTATGTAAAGGTTACCATAAATCCTCCATGTGGATGGGCTTTAGTGATCCTGTTCTATATGTGATGGTAAATACATTTATGAATATTGTCCCTTATGTGGATTTTTGGGCCATTTTAGCCCGAATTCAATCTGAAATGGTCATGCCTTCCTCTTCCTCTCCCGTAACAAGCATATTTCGACATAACAAATAGTGCTCTAGTATAGAGTTCCTTTTATAATTATTTCTTATTGTGATTTGGTTTCTAGAAATCATGTTTATTCATGTTTAAATTTTTAATAATTATTTTTGATATACAATCAATTTCACTGTGGTTGTTGAGTTGGTTATTGATTGAGGTTTCATGGGTTCTTGGTGGAGATCTCACTCTATGATGATGTTTTATTTTTAGGTGCTTGCCCCTGTATTTTTATTCAATTTTAGAAAAATTCTTAATGGTATGGGGACTTATTCTAGGTCCTCATATATTTTAGTTCTTGTGCCTAGTGTTCAATGTAATTTAGTTCTTGGTGATTCTTATTACTTTTATGAGATTGATTTATTAGTTTGGATGTGCTGTTTGTGAATATTAGTAACCATCCTTGGGTCCCCTCTAGTCATTTCCCAGACCACCAGCCTCTAGAATTGGGGTATTATAGCTTCAAATGTATATTTCCTTCTAATTTGACTAAATATTTATGGGGGGAAATGTGTTATACTGTGTTGAATTTTTACACACCAGCCATTTGTTTACTTATTATTGTATTTATTTATTTTTTATAATATTTAAAATGAGTTTTGTGAGTTTCAATATTAGGTTTTTAGATTTGGATATTTATTTCATATGTATCATGGCCAGTGGACACAGTTTAGGGAAACCAAGTGATGCACATACATAAAACCAATTCAGTGCCCTTTCTAATTTAGTATATTCATGAATAGTTATGTCTACGTAGGTCATGCATGAGCTAGGTATAAACCATATTAAAAATAGTAGAGACCATGAGATCCCTTTTTGTGGGAAGGTCTTAGTGCATTGTCGGTGCATGGTTAAAAGAAATTGTGTAGTGACTATGCAAGGGGATGTATAGTTTTAAACGTGGTATTTTCAAAATTAGCATATGGTTTCCAAAATCAAGCTTCCAAAATATGCAAGTGTTTCTTGAGTCTCAAGTGGATCCATCCCATTTTTTCATAGTTTACCAATCTGTGCGGCCAATCCGTGTGCACTATCCAGAATCACATAAAATAGATTTTCCTATTTTTTTCATTTTTTCTTTTAATCATTTATACTCTTGTTTTTACCCTTTTAATTACCCCAAATGATTCTATAAATGATGGTATATATCTCTCCATTCATCGTCTTTCTCTAATCCTTTATGCATTAATTCCAAGTGGATTACATGAGGTAACCCCCACTATTTATCATATTCATTATTCTTCCACCCCCTTCCTTTATCTTTTTGTTTTACTTCCTCCCGATAACCTTAGGGGTTTTCCAGTATTTATTAGGGATCGAGTGTGGTTTTAAAGTATGGATATTATTCATTATGGGTATTAGGGGTCGTCTCTATGATTGGTTTATCATTATCCATCGAAGGAAACACATTATGTATTATTTCAAGGGGTTACCTCTAGAAAAAAGATTGGTGATTTTTTTACATTATTCAATAGTAATTTGATTGTGTTCTGGGTGATTTTAATTTTTTTTTAATTTATATCTTTACCTGATAGTTGTAAATAATTTTTTTAGGGTTCTAAAGTGTTTCTATTATTGGAAAAAATGAAATTTAATTTTGTTTTATACATTTCAAAGATCATTTGAATTCCAAGGGTCATAGAAATGTTTTAAAGTATTTTTTTAAAAGAATTGTGTTTTTATGGAGATTTCACCCAAATTAGATCAAGGGATAAATGAAAGGTTGATGTTTGAATATTTTAGTGGTTTAAAAAATAGGGGATTTGATTCTTAAAATGGTTTCAAAAATATTTTTATATGGGTTATCATAAAATAATATTTATAAATGAATATCAAAAAATCAATGGACTTTTTATCCCAAGTAGATTTTTAAGAAATTTTATTTGGAATAATAAAATAGTTTTTGAAATTTGTGATGTGCGTGATTCTGTCTTAATACCCTTTGTGATGTATTGTGACCCTAAGGAAGATATTTATTACTAATTTATACATATTATTGATATATTTTATGATTTTTATGAGTGATTTTAATGTGAGGGTGGGTTATTATTCATCCTCAAGGATTATTTTAATGATATCTATTTTTTCTCAAATCTTATTTTTCTTCGATCATCAAAACCTGAGTAGCTATTTTAGAGGTCTATATTTATGTTATGATATATATTTTCACAATAATAGTGTCCCCCTTGTTTTTTTAATGTCAGGGATAGTAAGGAATTACCTAATTGGTCTTTTTGTAAGATATTCAAATGGATTATGTGGTTTGAACACAATATATGTAGGTTATTGGACTTATGCTTTATAATATCTTGGACTATCTCACATTATATCCTAGGGTATTTCTCAGGATACCTATTTCATGGGTTGGTGATTTTTTGCAGTGGAATCCATTTTTTATCCCAACTCGATTGGAATGAGTGGCCCTTGTGATTATTCTATTATATTTTATAACATTCAATAATTTATCTAGTTTCTCCTTTTTATTGGCCATTTTTAATGTAGTTAGGATGGTTTTCAATAGGATTTGAAAATAGTATGATAATGGTGCACTAATTTAAAAAGTTATTTATCTAGAACCAGTTATTTTAAAGGATGGTCATAAATTGTTTACTAAAATTTATTATTTCATCATGGTTTCTAAAAGGAAATGGCTGATTTTATGAAAAGGTGATTTATTATTGTCTACCTTGTTATGACTACTCAAGAAATTAGAATTTTCCTATATGATTTCAAATTCTCTCAAATAATAGTTCTTATGGAATTGAACAAACTCTTTATTATTATCCTACTTGGATCATCTATTTATCACACCCTTCATTTAAAAATTGGCATTTTCAGCACTTATATTTTTTTAGAAACCCTTCCATGACATTTCTAGGATTATGTTCAAGATATTCGGTTTGTGGGGTCAAGGGATGTGGTTGTCGACCATGTTTCACATAGAAAAGGGTAATAGTTTTTTGGTTTCATATTTATTTTTGGTTGATTATGTATCTACTTTTTCTCGAGTATCAATACATATTCTTGTGGTTTTATTTATTATTTTACTATTTTTGGTTATGTGCATGTTTTTTATCGATTATATTTCTTATACCTATTGTATTATACACATATTGGATGTTTAATTATTTTTTTATTAGGGCGATCCATTACCATACGAGTTTCCATGATATACAAGAACTAGTTACCTACCTAGTGGGGTCAAGAACAACCGTAGGGCCTTTTCAAAAACAATATTGGGTGGATCAGGTATCTAATTATTGGGTGAACTAGGTTGGTATATAAAATATTGATTTATAATAACCCAAATAATAATACCATCTGAAAAGATAATTTTTGTGTGGAATGGAGTGAAATTTCTTATGATGCTATCAAGACTTCTTTCTAAATCTCTAACATGGGATATCATTTAAAATTAAATGATCTCTTTTATATACTAATTTTATCTAATAATTTTATTTATCTTTCAAAATAGATATTGATATATAACATTTTATTTTTATGAATGGATGTCTTCAATTATTTAGGTATATTATCATGATAGATTCTGGAAAATTATTTTTTGGACTACATATAATAGATATTTGTAATTCAAATGATTAAACACATTTAACCATTTATCATAGTTTCGGTAAAAAATATAATTTAGTAAATGAATGGTATATTTTTTATTCCCAAAATATTTAGGCTATATTTCCAAGTAAATATTTGAAAAATTTATTATGCTTAAAATCATTCAAGATTTGAATTTCCCTTACCTAATCATTAATTTTAATTCTATTAGGGGAATTATGAAAAACCTGCAAGGAATGGTGACACTATAATCCCTCATCTCATCGAATTCATCTATAAAAACATACATATACATTTTGATGTCAATTATTATGATTAAGAATAGTATTCTATTTCTTTTATTTATGATTTTTCAAGTTATGTGTATTTAAAATTATTTCATGGTAACTCTCAGGATATAAATTCCTTATAAGTTTATGTAAATTATTTCAAAATAGAATTTGACAAAAAAAGATGAAAATTATACGGTTTTATAGAAGTGTTAAATATTATGGATGATTTTATATGAGTGGAAAAAAGCCAAGTCTATTTTCAATGGTCATAGAAATTCATGGCATAAGTTCTCGATATTCAATTTTGGGTATACCATAAAAAATGGATTATTAGAAACAATAATAATACCTTAATTGATTTGATTAAGTGAATATTGATTAATTTGTATTTACCCTTTCCATTACCGATGTTTTCTTTAAATCCAAAAATGTTTTTATTCAACAAGTTTCCTATTAAATAAGTTCGAAATGCAACTTTTAATATTTAAACTTTTAGAAAACCTATTTTGAGACACCTTCAAGTATATGGTTTTAAATAGATATGTAATTTTATAATTCATATATTAGAAAATGGATGTTTAAATAACTATGTGATATTTCATTATCATTATTGAAAAATTAAAGTGGAATAGATTAAATTATCATAATCATTACATTATAATTATTGAATTTATAACTAATATATTTACTAAGAAAATTATAAGGTTCCATAAATTTTGGAAATTTAAAAAGATAGTGTCCATGTTATAATATACTATACTTCCTTGTCACTAGTTGTTGTTCCTCATATTAATGCATTAAAAATAATCATATATGATAAAAAAATTGTATCCAAAATTACCAATATATTTTTAATATGAAATATGAATGAAATAGTATTAATAATATAATGAATTTTAATTTTTTGTATATAGTCATTTCAAATTTTAGTCTTTAATATTCTAATCTAGATGATTATATAGTTTTATGAGTTTTTTATTGTATCTTAGATTTGGGGTTAAAAATTGGAAGAGTGGTTTTGCTAAAATTTGGATAAAAATTATTCATGGTACCTAATTTACTAAAAATAGGTACCCAATAGACCTACAAATGTAGAGTAAGTAAATAAAAGCCATTATATGGCTATTTTCCCTTTTTTGGGTGGTCAGTGAACCACTAGGTACCAAATAGTGGCTCACTGGATTACTATTGGACCATCATGCACCAGGTTGGGGAACACCAAGTACATGATTGATATAAAGAAGATTATTTATTTAAATTAAAATTAAAATTTTGTTTTAAAATATAACTCACACTAAAATCTCAGTGATAATTATTTATTCTCAATAAGGGTTTATTATTTTTTCCCACACAACAAATTATCTAAATCCTTCATTTGAACATTGATTCCACCACTATTTGATTCAATAGATCCCTCTTAGTAAATATTATAGTCTCCAATGCATAATTTTTGGTTCCGTCCATTACATCATCATTCTCTATTCAAAATAATTTTTTTAAAAATTCATATTTTTTCAAATTTTTGTCAATTAAATATATATGAAACCATGTATTTTAATGAGAAATTTAATCAAATAACTTGGAATAACCTTTTAACCAATGATGTTCCCTAATAATACATAGTGATAATCACTTAGAGTAGTGGTAAATCAATGTGAACAAAAACTAAAAATCTTCATTGTGTCACATTAGATTTTTTAGTTTAGTTTAATGAAAGGTGAACTACTAAAAATATTCAAATATTATATGGCATACAATAAATACTATATAAGGGATTTTAACAAGTCCAATGCCCTATTTTTAATTAGTGGCTTTGTAAAAATCTATAATTTTATGATTTATCTCAATTTAAAAAAAATTATTTGTTTCATAGATTTATATAAATGTAACTCTCTAATATTGGTAATAACGTTTATTCATTATAAGATGAGTAACATTATATGGTATATAAATAAAATATATTTATTAAAATAATTTCTAATTTACTTAGGATATTACTTTGATCTTGAAATGATATTTTGAAATAATTTTTTAATGAGCTTTATTGTGGTATTTCTATTCAATTTAATGTATAATTTATTTTATTTAAAACATAATTCAGTTTTTTAATCATATACAAAATATTTTTTCCATATATAAAAAAATGAATTCATTTGTAATAAAAGCACTGGTCGAAGACATTAACTCACTTCTTCTTGGTGGGAGGATAGCTACCTCTCCCTGCGTGATTTGTCCACAGGGAGAATTCTATATAGATGGAGGATAATATAATTTTTAATGGAGTTAGGTTTAATAGAGTCCTCCCAAGATGGGGATGAAAAGGAATGATGATGGATCTTAGGTGAAGGGGGAAATGAGAGGGGGAGGCATAGGGTAAGGATAGGGAGTTAGTGATTCATGGATTTTTCACCTTCAATAGATTAGGAAACTATATTGGGGAATAGAAAATTTCAATGAACACTGGTCTATATTTTTTCAGGTTTTACACTTTATTCATTTATTTAGTGGAATCCAATTTAAAAAAGTTGGTTTGCTTCATAAATAATAATAATTGTTTTCCATGGGAATTGACTTTATACAAACAGTGGTGCATGATTATCTGGGGAAAACAAATGGATAATATCCATAAATGGAGTAAAGGAATATTTAAAAAATATATTCTCGCTACTAAAGGTAGTCTTAGTAAAATCCTCATCATTTTTCTATATATTGTGCCCCCCCCCCAATTATTTGTAACCTCTTTATAAGGGGTCATTCCCTTAAGCATCACAACTTCATTCCACCATGAACATAATGTTTTGTTTCATAAACAAATTTATATATTATATTTTGAATAAAAATAAACACTCATCTAAGAGTGTTTACATGGTGTGAAGTTTTAATAAATCCACTATTATGCTTAAAACATATTTTATAATAATTTCTTTTGTTGCATTATATAAACTGATTTTAAAATGAATTTCTTCCATATATTGGAATAAAATTTGATTAAATATATTCTATATTTTGAATCATCATGTCCAATTTTTATATTTTTATCACATTCATTTCTGTTCATATGGAATAGTAAATAACTAAAAAAATTACAACGATTAGTGTTAAAACAGGGTTTAACGATGTTTAAACTAAGATATATTAGAAGAAATACCACTTATACATATATAAATGTAATTTTTTTATGATATTTCCACATTTTATTATTTAATTTATAATTTTATCTATTTGGTTCCACTTTCACAAGATTTTGTGTCTATATTTTTAAAATATTTTGAGTAATTCATGTGTTCCCTCCCCTCAATTGTAAATGATAATTTATTTTCGTCACATATTAGAAACATTTGAGCCCTATGTCTCTAACAATACATACCCTAAAATCATCCTAGATTCCATACATTAATTCTAGATATCTTTTTCAAACCCTATAACCATACTATAAGTTCACAAGTTTTAAACTAAAGGATTTCACTCAAAGTAGAGTTAATCAGCTTACATGGCACTTTCAATGATTAGTTCGTCTCATGATTACTCTATATATAGTTTTTACATATTTACATAATGAATCAATAATCATTAATATAAAATTTGTTTTATTATTATTTTGGTACAACTATTTGTTCTCCCTCCCATCTATTGGAAAATGATAATGTCCCCCATGGGTACGTGTGGACTACCACCTCCATGAAGTGATGTGATTCATTTTCCATTTCTTATTGACATGGAAATTCATAAGGATATATTTAGAGATTATTTATGATATTTATAATATTTTTAATATTATAAAATGGTGGAATATTGTATAACTATCATTATAAATGTCTATCAAAAAGTGAAAACATCACTCGGGTGTACGCATAAACTATGGTTTCTACAAAGTTACTTAAGTATTTTTTTCATACCTGAATAATATTAATGGTTATTAAATCATAAAAAATGAATACATATAATACTTATTACATGAAAAATATTATTGAAATTATGAAACTATGACCATGGTTTATTTACCTGAAAAATCAAACTAAAACATGGATAGAAAACTGAGCACTTTTCACTTGAATGTTCATTTTGATAATGAAATTATTATTAAAAGTATAAAAATGAATTATAATGGAGTGATATATAGTATGTTTATTATAAATATTTTTATATAATATATGTATAATATATCTATATTTATTATATTGTTGTCTTGGATATGTCCAATGATAGACAAGACATGACATAAAGGATTATGTTACAATCTAATTTCAATTGTGGATTATCTATGTTAAATATCTATTGAGGGGAATTATTTTGGTCTTATCAATTGATACCCATAAATTTTATTATCAAATATTTATTCAAGAAATTTTATATATTAGTACCATATCCCTCTCTTTCAAACAAAAAATGGTTGAGAAAATGTTTTTTAGAAAAATTCACATTATTTCCTCTTTGGGTGTTGATGATTTTCGTCTTTATCCATGTTATTTAAAATATTTTTTAGAATGTTAATTTCAATGATGAGATTAATATTTTTATTTATTCTTAAAAATATTATAATTTCATTCTAAAAAATTTACCAAGTAATTTTAAAAATACGTTTTGATGATTTTTTTTGAATTTCAAAGTGTAAAGGGAATCACGGTTTTAACATTTGATTGACTAATTAATTCCACCTTTGGAAAAAATATTCAATGATTTTAATAGTAATTTACATGATTACATGTTTATTTTAAAAGAACATTTTTCCCTTGATATTCTGGGATTTTAGGTTAATACACGTTACCAAAAAATGGATGTTTTTTATTGATTTTGAATGTGTATTTAAATACACTAATAAAATATTTTTTTGCCTATGTCAAAATCATTTAGGTATTTTTATATTCATTGGGGATTTTATTTTATTAATTAAATCCACTTTTATGGATGACTAATGAAAATGATAAATTTCATTTCATTACTAGAAACATGTTTCTCTCTCATTGGTTAATTAATATATAATGAGAAAATGAATTTTGATATATTACCATCCAATTCTATCTCTAAATGGATTACGAATATATGATGATGAGATGCTTAAGAATCCAACTTATTTTTCATAGGTTATGCTATGATGATATTATGAATGTTTTATGATATTTTAGAACATATATGTATGGTTTTCAATAGGTGATGGGTAGTCTTGGAAATATATTTTACTATAAATAATTTGTCAAACAATTATATCTAATGAAATAATATATAGAAAATTAAACATTCTTCTCTCTGCGAGCAGGGTCAGTGGTGATGACCTAGTTCTGGGGATGGAGGTCCTTCCCCCCCCCTCCCCAACGGAGGGGGAGCTCTTTCTTGGTCATCTTCAAGGATGCACCCTCACACTTTCATCCCCTTTTCTAATCCTGAATTTATGTATGCATTCCCGTACATCCCGATTTTCCCTAAAGATCAAGATTTGTACCAAGGATCACCTCAACTCTCTTTAGCGACTTCATAATTCAACTCTTCTACAGATCTATTTAAGTTGACTCTGGTGGCTCGGTTTCATCCACAGCATCCCTTAGTTGATTCTTTTTATCGTTTTGTCTTTGAAGCCTGGGATCTCCATGATCGGGCGGTGATTGGTCTTCTTGATCGAAGGCATATCATGATCTTATTTGGGAATATGGAGGATCTCATCACTTCATGGTCTAAAGCTCTTAGAAGGTGCAGAGGGTTGTCTTTCTATCTTCTTTGGTGAAATTTTCAATTTCATATGCAGCGAGATAATACGAATATAGAAATTTTGGTACATTTCCTTGGCCTCTCTCTACCTTTCCGAAACCCTTCTATTTTTTCTATAATTGGGAACATGGTTGGTCGTTACCTATGCTCTAATACCAAAAATAATGTTGTGTGTAATCCCATATTACCTTGGATATTTGTGTAGATTGATGTCTCAAAGAATCCAATTGATTGGGTGAGGATTAATGATGGGAAATAATTTCAGTGGAGCCTGGCTCTTAAGTTTGAATCATGGACCGAATACTATTGTATGTGCAATCGGCTGGGTCATGGTGTTTCAGCATGTAGAAATGGTTCTCTGAATAAGTGGGCGTGTAGGTGGGTGAGGGATGGTTTGGTTTCCTATGACGGTGTAGTTGTGGGGAGTTTGAAGATACAGGGGAAGGATCAGTTATATGGTGGGTTTCTTGAAGAGCAATACATGTTTCCTTGGCATGCGGTGGTGGATTTAGTGGACAGTGGTGTTACTGACAAGGGGGATGAGCTGAAAAGACCAGGTGTGGAGCCTCCTGGACCAAAGGTCAGTGATATATTCACCAGGTTTAAGCTGTATTTGTGGAAGGTTGGTTCCATGTATGGTAGTGGTGAACCTCCTTCTACTATTGAGGTTGAGGAGGTATTTTCGAACCTTCAGGGGGAATTTGTGAACCCGCAGGGGGTAATGTTGCACTGGGCAATAAGTGTGACAAACTGACTATCTCTATGGAGCCTGAAAATACCAGGATTGTGGAGAGGGATGATCCTTTAGAACCTATTTTTGATGCTGTGGAGAAGGCTGCAGGCATTGGTGGACAAGCTGGTGGTGCGGCCTCCCTCTGCTTGGACCTTATGGGTGCATCTGCAGCAAAGGATGCAGTCCATGATGAACAAGCCATTGATGAAGGTCCTCTTGATCCAGATCAAGAGGGGATCGACATACATCCTAATCACATGGAGCATGGGTTAGAGAAGCCAATTGGGAAACAAATGACCCTTGCGAAGCAAATTGCATATGATAGGGGTTCGTCGATGAAGAGTCCGGCTGGGATAAATGCACTTTCTAGGAGCCAGGCGTCCAATATTGAGCTCGGTAATCATTTTCCAGGTCTGGTGAATGCTGACTTCGTTTTGGATCATGAGAGGGTTACTGAAAGGGTTCATGAGGATCAAAAATCTACATCATTAGGTTCAGGTGTTGAATCAATAGTAGTTTTCGTTGGCAATTGTGAACAATAATTAGAAAATTTGAATTCCACTAATGCTAATGAGGGATCTGTAATAAATGTGGATAGTGGTTCACTGTTGGATAATATAGTTTGAGATTGTTTTGTGAATAAGGGTATGCCTAGTGGCTGTGATTTTTTGGATCATTTCCCATGCCTTTCCATGATGGACGCTAATAGTTAATCTGAACGGAATCAGGTGGAGAGATGGTTATTGCATGGTTCACATTCCTGGTAAATGGGAGGATTGTTCTGATAGTGAGAAGGAAAATGGTGGTGGTATGGACCAGCCCTCCTATAGTGATATTGTTCAGGGTTTCAAAAAGAAAGTGTCTTTGAATGAGAAAGTGAATACTAACCCATCACGAAGAATGTCGAGGAATGACTATTCTCACCTACCAATGCCAATAGCTGCCAGATCTTCTAGCAGGAAGGAAGGATGGATTTCCCAATCTTCTAAGGAGCTCCTTTCTTTAGAGAAGCTGAATCTGAGAAGGAAGTATGCCATGATTCTAAAACATTATGAAAGTTCAGAGTTGCAATCAGCTACCGCGGAGGAAGTAGTATACCAGGGATGCTGCGATGGGTCTGATTTTTATGATATGTAACTGCCTTTCTCACATTGTTGTTCCTGTTTGATGTAATTTTCTTTTATTTCTAAAAAATTCTTAGAGTATTGCCTCTAACTGAACTATCTGGTAATTAATATGGAAAATAATGGGGAGCGAACCAATTAAGTAAGGGAATTTTTTCACTATGATATACATGGGGGGTAAATTTTACTAAGTAAATTATTAAATATAGAGTTAACCAAATCTAGTATGATACTCTTGTAATTGATCCTTAATAAAGAAATAATTATATATATATATGTGAATTCCAAAAAATTATGTCTTATGCATGAGATATGTTCTAGAGGATGTTGATTAATTATTGATGATTCTACACTCTTATGACCTATGAATTTTATTATGAAAAAACCTTATATCATGATTCATTATTAAATATCTTTTATTTATTGGGTATGACATTCCTATGTTACGATCACATTATCATATGGTTATTCTTTTTTTATTCTCACTTATTATCATTTATTGATATTACATTGAATCTAATCTCACCCTTTCTTATGGTTCATTTCCCCATGTTATGAAGGATTTAAGTAATGTGTCTATAAGAAGTAAATTGTGTGTGAAGAAAATTAGGGGAGATATTTAATATATTTAATTAAATAAGATCATTATATATCTAATATCCAAAGACACTAAAACATTGTGGTTTTAGGATGAGTATTATTATGATAAGTATTGAATATTCATAAAAAAATAATGTTATATTTATGTATGTTATTCCTGCATCACATATGTTGGTATCATAGCATGGTTTAGTTTCTTTTTTAGAGATTAATATTAGAGATAATTGTTGAAAACCCTAGGGATAATTTTTAGTATATGATAACATTATAGATCTTTGGTAAAATAGTGATTCTTTGGTTTTCCTATAAAATGGATCACTTTTGTGATATTGTAAAGTGGTTGCATATTTGGAAAATATGATCCTAGGGGTAACATCTATAAAATGGGGGGATTTGGTAATAATTCAATCATCACTAGTGAACTATTATGGTCCTAAGACTATAAAATGCGATAAAAACTCTTTTGGGACATGATTGGTTTAATTCCAATTTTTATGATAAATCATTATAGATGATATAAATAGATGAAAATCATGGATAACCTTGTTTAAACCTATTTAGTCAACTATTATAATGAATTTTTCATGATAAATACTTCTTATTAAAGATGTATCATGAATATTTTATTTTTCACTAGTATTATCATTGCTCACACTAGGATTTTTACATTTAATCAATTGTTGGAATCATGAGGAATAATATGAACAACGAATTGGATGGACCGGGAACTAAATATATTTATGTAAAACCAAATTAAATTTTAGATATAATGAAAACATTTCGAATATGTAAAATCCTCTATCATGATATATGATTAATAACCTCAAATTGGGTGAGTTTCATAGCACACTTAATACGACAAAAATGAATTTCCATGGAAGTTTAACTTAAGAGGACCAAATAAGAAAGAAAATTAGGCATCCTAAATGTCTTGAATATGGGATGAAACACCTAATAAATGGTATCAGAATAATAGAAATATATTGTATGTTGTAAAATAATGAAACAAACAAGTTTATTAACGAAGAAAAATAAGGATTTTTTATATATAAAAATAAAGTACATCTTAATGTACTCTTTACTATTCAATTTTTTATATATGGGAAACGTCGTATTTTATAGAGTAAATGACATAATATAATGGATAACTTCTATAATAATGATTTTTTATTTTATGTTTATTGCTGAAGTGGATCATGAAAATTATGGCACAGTTATCATTCACTATAGCTTTTGGGATGACATATTAAATTTTATAATAATGTGCCTGATGAAAATGTTGTTACTAATAATTTAATAAAATTTGATGTGATTTTAGGGATGGACGCGTTCTCTCTATAAAGATCCCATATCAATTTCCAAGTAATGGAAGTAACATTTTATATTCAAAATAAAACTATGATCATTTATCAGTGTGAGGATGAATATGAGTTTGTTGTGGAAATTAATTCTATTTAATTAGTTTTTTCTCCATTTCATAATGGATATATACATCATAGATTTGGAGAGAAACTCTAAATCAAATAATTACTTATTTTGTGGGAGTTTTTTAATGTCTTTCTAGAAGAGTTTCATAGTTTTCATGTGAATCTTGATGTTGAGTTTTCAACTAAATTAATATTTGGTGCTTCATCTATTTCAACAATTCCATATAGAATGGCCCCAATTTGGTTTCTAGAATCGAATAATATACACTAATAGAATCCTGATAAGTGATACATTCAGTATAGTGTGTCGATGTAGGGGTAACATGTTCTTTTTGTTAAGAAGGATAATAGATTACTGTGACTATTCATTGGTAACTAAGAAATTAATAGGATCACAACAAAGTATTGGTATCCTTTACCCCATATTGGTTCTTTGTTTGATCAATTTTTATGAGATAAATAATTATCAAATATTAATATTCATTATTAATACTATAAATTGTTGTTCAAAAGTGAATAAGTTACTAATATGACCATTTTTATGAGGTATGGGGACTATTAATATATATTTATTCCTTTTAGATATATTAATTATACCTTTGTATTCACTAACATTATTAATAGTGTGTTTAAAGACAAACTCAATCAAACTTTGGTAGTTTGTAATGATTCCAAGTTTAATGAAGAGTCTGAAAATCAGTTTAAAATTTTGTTAAAGACCCTTGGGAATGATAAATTATATTCCAAATTTATAAATTTTTAATTCATGATTCAAAATGTTTTTTTATTGGGTCATATGACCTCAATTGGTGGTGTGCCGTAGGATTATTCAAATATGGATGTTTTTGAAAAATATCCTTCAATAACCACAATTTCTATGATCCATAGTTTTCTTTGGTTGGAAGGATGCTAATTATTCATTCTAAGTGAATTCTCATGGCTATCTAATCTAAAAAATGACATTATTCAGAAGGTATCCATGTTCAATTTGATAGTTTAATGTGGGGAAAATTTTAAGAAAATAAAGAGGTGGTTGGACGACTAACTTATCTTCACCCTATGTTGAAGTGGAGAAGGTTTTAAAATCTATAATAATGCATCAAATAAGGAACTAGGGGCGTGTTATCCTGATAAATTAATTTTTATATCGTATTCATTCGGGAAATTAAAAATACTAGAGAAAAATTATACTAATAATGATTTGGTTCTATAAGAAGTAATTTTTCATTGAAAATATGGAGGCATTATATTTATTATAAAAGGTGTTATATATATAAAGATCATAAAATCTTGAATTATATATTCACAATAAAAGAGTTTAATATTCAACAAACAAGTTTGTTGGAATTTATTAACTATTATTACTACTCAATACACTACAAACATGGGAAGGAAAATAAATATGTTAATGCTTTAAGTCATAAGAACAATGTAACATTTTTCATCAAGATGATTTAAAGGGAAGAAATATTTATGTATTTTCAATATATGTATCTTGAAATCATGATTAATTAGAAAATATCATATATTTATCAAATTAATGTTCAACAATCCATCCATGTGAGGATTAAAGAGGTGGAAGGATGATTTGTAACTATACAAGAACATGGGGAATGTTCCAGATTTTAACCATGACAGCCATTAAATGAAAACATTATAGAATAGATTTCACCTACAATCAATACTAGAATTGAATATGGAGTTGGTAGATGAAGCACATATTTCATCATTTTCTATCCATCCTAAATGTTTAAAAATTCATGGAGATCTAAAATAGTTTTTCTGTTGAGATAAAAAGAAAAGTTCTATTATAGATTTATAATATTGACACTTTGAGTCTCATCAAGTTAAGGCTAAGAGAAAGAATTCCAAAGGTATTTTATAGCCATTTCACATACAAGAAAGGAAATTAGAAAAAATTATCATTGATTTCATCATTGGAATATCCAAAAAATTTAGTGGGAATAATTTTATTTGGGTAAAAGTATATCATTATGAAATAAACACATTTTATTGCCATCATGGATTATTTCCATCATTGATAATAGTTCTATTATATAAATTAATGAAGTGTTAATTCGGCATGGAGTACCAAGTTATATTCTATTTGGTTATGATATTAGGTTTACCATAGTTTTTTAGAGAAGTATTTTGATTTTCATGAATACAAGATTTAGATTTCGAACTGTATATTTTCATTTGGATGGTAATGTGCTTCAATGAACCATTATAACCATAGATGATATAATGAGATCCTAATACGTGGATTTCAAATGTGGTTGGGATTAACACATTTATATAGTCAATTTTTTTTACAATAATTACATTATCATGAGATTTTAGATGGATCTGTATAAATCCCTCTAATGTAGGAATTTCAGAACTCCAACATGTTGGGATAAAGTTAGGGAACCACATATATTGGGGTATTGGATAGATGAGGAAATAAAAAATAAGGTTATATCCATTCAAAATAACATCAATTCATCTTAGGGTTGATAGAGAGAATGTCATAATAATCTTCGGTGATATCTTGAGATTACAGTTCATGGTAATTTTTTCCTATAACAATATCTCTTGACGAATGATATCATATTTTTAAAGATGTTCATATTGAACCCTAGGTATATCGATCTCATTGAATTTTTTTATTGGATTGGACTGATTTATTTTGACTTTTTACTTCCATAAAATCACTCTCAAGTTGATGATGTGTCACATGAGTGTCTCTTGGGGATATACATACCTAATAATTCACATTTGTTTAACTCAAATTTTTTACCTCTAGATCATTATCTCTATTATTAGGAACAACTAGTGGAGAATTTGGATCGAATAGAGAAAGTGATGTAGAAAAAGACCACCCACTTGGTAAAATTATTAGGAAAAAACCATAAATTTTTGGATCCTACATGGGAACAATAAGATGATGGATAAGTATCCATAATTTATTATATTTTTGTGGTAGAATTTTGAGTATGAAATTATTTTATGGGGTGGAATATGAAACCTCTTTATTTTATTATTTATTTGTCATTAATAATTTTGAATTATTTGATAAATTTATTTACATGAAGTACTAATATTATGTTAATAATTTTAAGACATTGTAATATTAATCACAATATATTTTATTTAAATGATGTATAATTATAGAAAATAATTTCTCATTTATTTAGGAAATACTATTGACACAAAATAACTTTTTTGAATTTTATTATGAGCATTCTGTTTTCATGTTTATTTTTTAGAAGATGTTAAATTTTACAAACAAATAATTAAAAATATTTAAATTTTAAAAATAATAATTTTTACACACGTATTTAATGAATTTAATTTTTATTTTGTGATAACGGAAAATAAAATCATTTTAAGTTAAAAAGATATGTTTTTTAGATGAATGGGTTTTATGTGCGTTGTGTGATTTTATCTCAATGACATAAATTAAAAAAAATTGATTAATGATTTTAATGAAATTTATATATTATTGTTAAATAAAAAATATAAACATTCATATAATATTTTTTTCTTTGAATGGAATAAAAAAATCACGTGGTATGCCACTAAATGCTTATTTCAAAATATAGTTTTCGTTGCATTTTGGTAACATATTTTTAATTGAATTTCATTCAATTATTGTAAGTGAATTTGATAAAATAATTAAAATATTTTTAATCATCATGTCTAATTTTTTTAGTGATGAAACATTCATTTTTTCTTACGGAATAGTAAAAACAATATAAACATTTTCCCATGGTTAGAGTATAAATAGGTTTACTAGGTGTTAAAATAAGATGTAAAGGTAAAAGGCCACATTAACTTATAGAAATGTAATTTTCATAATATATTCCAGTCTTATTTTATCTTAATATTGAACTATTATCCATTTTCCAACTTCCTAATAAATTAAATTTATATTATTTTGAAATTTTAAGTAATTCTGCATGTGTCCGCCTCCTCACTTAAAAAGGAGAACTTAACATCATCCCTTATTCATGAAATATTATTCACATAGATAATCCAATTCCTACTGAAAAAACATTATTTATTCCTTCCATTAGTTATTGAGATTATTTTGTTACCCTAAGTTCATTCTAATAAGACATAGGTTTTAATCCCAATGAGGTCACTCATGGAGGATATAATCATCTTACCTGAATCCTTCAAAGTTTAAATATAATTACAAATACTATAAATATAATTTATCCATCCTAACATAATTAACATGTTATCATAAATATAATGAGATATTATTATGATTATGGGATCTCTATATTATCTCTCCTTCCCATCCATTCGAAAATGATAACACCGCTCATAATTATATGTGGATTATCACCACCCTAAAGTGATGTGGTTCTTTATTCATTTCCTCTCAACATAGATGATGACATGGATATATTCAATTAACATATATGATATTTTTTATATTATTGTGATCCTTTAATGTAGAATTATTATTTACATTTCACTTGTACCATCCATCGAAAAGTTAATATATCCCCAATGCATATGTATAGACTACCGTCTCTATAAAGTGATGCAATTTATTTTATATCCTCAGTTTAAATGAATAGTTATTTAATTGTATAAATTTTTTAAATAAGATAATTATATAATTATTAATATTTTTAGGTGATAAAAAATGACAAATTCACAAGTACCGAAACCATCAAATTTAAACATCCATAGAAAATGGGCCAGTTTTCACTTGAATTTTCATTTTAAGGAAGAAATTGATAACAAAAGGATAATTGGAAATGATAAACGAATAAAATATAGTAATTTATGTATGAATATGGTCTGTAAATATATTTATAATAAATCAATATTTATTGTACATTATTTTTTATCTTGTAAAAATCTAGAGAGGGATTCAATTAAGGGTTTGTGTTACAATATCACTTCTCAATTATATTATCTATAATAAATTCTAATTCTGCAAAATTTTATGGATATTATCCTTTAAAAACATATACATAACTACACAATGTTCATTCCTAGAATTTATATGCATTATAACAATTATCCTCTCTTTTTTACTTAAAAATTTTGAGAAAATGATTTTATGATAAAAGACCCCATTTCCACTTCATTTATTTAATTTTCTTAATGTCCAAGTTATTTAAAATTATTTTAAGAATGATTTTATCAATTATCAAATGGTTATTTATGAAAATTTTCAAAAATGTCATATTTTCCATTCAAAATATTAAAAATTAATTTTTATATTTTTTTCTAGGAGGTTTTTTGTAACTTCTTACAAAAAGTGTGAAAGGAATCATCATTTTAACATTAACCACACAGAGATATTTTCCCACTGTTGTGGATAATTTTTGAAATTAAGCTTTCTTTTCATTTTTTCATGATTATTTTCAAATAAAATATTTTCCTCAATATTATTGGAATTTTTTTATATGATATGATAAAAAATTGTGTTTTCTCAAAATTTTAAAATATTATAATAAATTAATCTATAAAAGTGATTTTTTAACTATTTCAAAATAATTTAAGGTTTCTTATGTTTCACTAGGTATATGATCTAGTTATTGCTTCAACAATTCTGGATGACTTAAAATGATTATGATCTTAGAATGATTATATGAGACCCATTTATTTCCTATAGGTTAATTAATCTAAGTTGAGATATTGAATTATCTTATGATACAATCCACTAACTTCATATTGGTTGACTTTGATTATATAATATAATATATTCAAAAAATCATTTGTTTTCCTTGGGTTATAGTTTGATGATATGGTGGATGTTTTATGATCGTGTTCTTTAAATTAAATGTTTTAAATTATGTAACAGGTGGGCCTAAAAATATGTGGCCCTCTAATTCATTTAGTAAATAATGATATCTCATGAATAATATAGACTATAATGGGTAGTTAACATAGTTAAATAATAGACATTTTCCACTATAACAATCTTATTAGTGAACCATTATAAAGGAAATATTTGAATGTAAAGTGATACCAATCCACTTTTATAGCCATGTTAGTGATCCTTGTATAAAGAAATGATTTTTATATACATTTATGTATACCACAAAATTTTTTGTTGGTTTTGGGTGAAATATAAGCATGAGGTGATTGGAGATGTATTATAATTTCTTTTAATGTTGAGTTTCTCAAAATAAAAATGGAGGATATTGAATGTAAAATTTATAAGTGATTTTTTTAAATAAGGTGAAACAAATACTTGACCTGAGGATTAATTCTACAATGTAGATTCGATCATCTGAAAAGACCCATTCAGTTTTATTTAATTTCATAATGAAATTACAAGGATATAATACCTCTAGTGGTGATTCACACAAGCACATTTGATCTCTATGTTACAGTAATTGATATATGAGTGTTAGTATGAAGAAGAAATTGCCATGAATTATTCCGGATGGTTGCATGGACATAGATATTGAATGAATATCTCTTATGATTAAAATTCTTGTGAGGGAGAGATAAGGTGGATTCTAGAGAGAATTAATTATTCACAACTATTCTATATTTTTATTTCACACCGTACACAATAGGCATAATTCTCTATTTATAAAGCTATGGATTATATTAAAAAAAATTATTTAATTTCATACTAACCCTTAAAAAATATTATAACATTTAATAAACCATACTCCACATGATAATTATAATATTAGTATTATTATTATTATTTGGAGCATACCATCTTGGGAAATAATAAATATTATTTTACTGACTTGTCAGTTAGTATTAGTTACAGGGAATGGCCTTGGTCTATTTGAATTCTTCTTGAATTTATTGAACCCCAAATTAAATATTTAATTTAAATATTTCATTAATCAATAAATATTTGTGTTCAATAAAATGTGAATACAATTACTTGTAAGTTATGAGAATAACATTAATTCAATTAGTTATAGTCAAATAAAATTAAATGGAGATCATTGTAAACACATATTGTGTGATCCTAGAGGATTTATTAGCATTGTTAGTAGAAAATATTTCCTAGAGTCCATGATTACTATCTAAAAATGGGTCTAGAAACCCAATAGAAAGTACATGATGTCACAAGGATAAAAACCACATATGAATACTCACCTTGTAATATAATTCATTTTTAACAATACGTTATCAAGAACATAACACATCTATGTCCCCAACCAATATGATTGATATGTATATCATTGAATATCTGAAATAAAAACATCATGAATCCATGTCAAGACACTTTTGTGCAATGCTTATACTCTAGTAAATTGGTCGAGATATCAACTTCCATAATTATGGAAGGAAAAAATAATTCAATGAATTATACATTAATGATATGTTAATCATGATGCACCCAAAATACCATACCACAACATGAACATATGTTATCCCAGTTTCCAATAGAATAACTATGTTTGAGATTCATGACCTGAGTTAGTGATAATATTAAAATATAAGGACCATAACACATGCTCAAAAATAGTAATATCTGATGATAAAAAAACAATAAAAATTCCTACGGTGGGTATATTATCATAATATTCCATCTTGAATATTACCATGTGTGAAATTAATCAGAAAAAGCCTCATCTACCTATGAGTAATCTCACTTGATATAATATATAATGTGTGTAAAATCATAGTAAATTATCTGATCATAGAAATATATTTAATAATATCATCATATAAATTCATGGATCTCATCATAATGGGAAATAGATCTGACATTATTAATGTGTGGAACAATATATGTTATTATTACATTATAGTCCAAAAGAACAATGAAAAATATATAAAAAATGATTTACTAATACTCAATACATATAATTTACATGTAATAAATGTAAAAAATTGTTTATCTTTAGATACTAGCTCTAACAAACTCCCACATGGACTAGAAATAACTACCTACAACTTCCATTTTGATAGACCTCACATGATAATCATGTTAGACTAAGTCAAGGCTTCAATCAAGGGATGTACTAAGTTTTCATTAATGAAAATATTTTTCCCTACAACTTCACCTCTCAGTGAAAAATCTCTAAAGATATGATACTTCCAAATTGTATGTTTCATCAATTTATACGACCCAGTCTTCCTTATAAGATAATCTATTGTAGTATTATCACAGTATAATGGGATATGATACTTATTTCTAGGTACCACATCAATACCATGTAAAAAAATTTGTATCCATACTATTTATTTAGCTTCCTTAATATCACTATATACTCAGACTCTATTGTATCATCAATGACCATAACCTTTTTGAGGTCTTCCAACTCATAGAACCTCTTATAAAAGTAAATATGTATCACATTTGTGACCTCATATCACTATTATCAGTTTTCAAACTATTATCTATATATATCTTATGATGACTAGTTCCTTATATCCCCCATACACTAAGAACATATCCACAACATTCCTTAGATACATGAGGTTAGTCTTAACTTCCATCAAATGGTGGTCACCTAGGTCATCTTGATATCCTCTCCCCACACATAAGACATAGGTGAAATATAAACTAGTAAATATAATAACATACATGAATGAATGAATTTTTGATTTTTATAAAATAGTTTACATTCTATTTCTTTCATGATACATTTGAGGACACATTTTCCATTAAGGAAGAATTCCATGTGACACTAGAAATAATCCCCTATTTTATTTTTCTATGCTAATAATATTTAATATATTTTCAATGTATATACTTTGACTTATGAAAAGAAACCTCCTTGATCCATCTTGATAGATCTTGATCACTATAATACATATTTTCTTTACCAATATCATCACAAAAAATCATTTACTCAACCATTCCCTAATGGACCATAAGATTGGTATTTCATTTCCAATGAGTAATATGTCAACAAAATATATTATTAATAAAATTATTACACTCCCACAAAACTATTTGTAGAAATGAGGCACAAATCATTCTTTATGAAACCAAATTTCTATATGGATTCATAAAAATGAAGGTTCCATGACCAATTTGATTTATTTAATCCAAAAATGTATTTTTTCCAATTTTAATATCGTATTTGCTTCCATTGGAGATAAAAACCCATAGATTTTGGTCATATATATACCCTACTAAAGGTTACCATTAAGGAAATATATATTTAAATCCATATTCCAAATCTCATAATCATTGTAAGCTTCAATGTAATGTATAATTATGTTGGATTTAACAATTAAAATGCTGAAAATGTTTTGTCGTAATCAATTTCTTGATGAAATTTAAACCCTGTTTCAATGGGAAATTACAAATAGTTACTAACTTTTCCTTATATGTCCAGTCTATTCTTGAATACCCATTTGTATCTAATGGGATTTACATCCACTAGTGGTTATAGTAAAAAAACATACATGGTTTTGGTACATGGAATCAGATTTATAATTCATGGAATTTTTCCACATGGAAATATATGTTCCACTTACTTCATCCTTGTAGGTTAGAGGATCATTATTATTAATTAATATTGTGTCACTATCTTTAATGATTAGAAAACCTTATTTCTATAGTTCTTTAACCACTCTTGTACTCATAAATGGTACTTGTATATATGTGAAAAGTTATTTTTCAACAGGGATTCATGGAATCAATTCCTTTTTCTTATCTTATATACCTTGATCTTTATCTTCAAAAAATATATCTTTATACAACTATGTATTTTAGTGATGTGATCCCTAACAAGGAATATGTTGTGTCCTCCCACTAATACCTTTTTTCTGGGGTTTCATATAGGTAATATCAACTTCTTTATTTGTGGTATGCTAAAATGATACTTATTGTGCGTCAAGGAAAACTTTTCCACCTAAAGATACCTTAATAAATGATTCACATCCCCACAAATCTATGTAGAACAACACGAGTATCATTCCACTCCTTAAATTTCATGTTATGTTGTCTTCTATAATACATTAATCTTGGATTATTATTTTATGTTGTTTTTTGTAATGTGTATCCCCAAAAATATAATTAAAGACATGGATGACCTATCTTTGATCACGCCATGTCCAACAAGGTTTTGTTCCTCCATTCACTTACCCCATTCCATTGAGGTGTATAAGGAAGAGTTAGTTGATATAGGATCTAAAACTCCAATCAGTAATCAATTATTTTTTAATTAATATATTCTCCATCATGCTCTAAGCAGAATTTCTTAATCTTATTACTTAGATAGTTCACAACATCATAATTTTATTCCTTAATGTTATGAAAATAATATAAATATACCTAATTAAGAATACATGTACTTGTATACTAAAATCATCAATAAATTTTATGATATATTAGTACTGTCTCCTGGAATCAATAAGAAATAGTCTACACACATCTGTATAAACTAATTCAATAATATCCATGGACCATCCAAATTTTACACTAAATGTGTATTTGATCATTTCAACTTGTAAACATGCATACCCTATACCAAGTGGTTTTAGTTTAAAATACGTTTAATATGCATATTGGAATAATTTATTCAAGAATGTTTTTTACATTATCTATCCAGCTCTTACATTGTTTGGTGATGTATGACTCATGTTTATTAGTTTTTTTTATTGATTTCCATTAATTGTTTTGTGTAATTGAACACATAATGACCATTATTTAATAATTAATTACCCAATTAAATGACATATTTCAATAATAATAATCAAAATAAATCCATTTTATTCAAGTATGAATATGAATTTTTTTTGTAAGAGAAGGCGCATAAAAACAACCCTTTAAAAATTGGACCATTACAATCTATAATGTGATGTTATTGTCCCTGATATCTACAAGATGAAGTCTTTCACATTTGGTTGTTTATAAATATACTACCCCTTGGTCATTATTTCTTAATATACTTGGTTCTTATATTTTAATACATATTTTATAATGATATGAAATATCTAATACCCAATTTGTTGAAATAGATAAATTTCACTCAATAAAAAATGTACCTCAAGCTTCCCCTTACTTATGTTGTAGGGTTCAGTTTTTCTAGCAGTGGACCTTCCTTCCATATGTGAACCAAAATTCATCTTTTACCCTTGTTTACCCATTTATCTTTCTCTTCTTGGAAGGGTGTGATGATGCTTTGGTATTAAATCTCTTTTCATTCCCTTTCTATTTGTTCATAATAAGGACTGATGGATTTTCATGCCTCATCTTCTAATCTACTTAGAGAAGAAGGGTGAGACGATCTGGAATATACTTCTCATTGTTGTTCATACTGGAAATTTCAAAATATATAGAGAATATCTGAGGGAGTTAATCCATAATAATATTGTTTCCCAATTATTCACATAATTTAAACCCCGAAACCTTTAGGCATTTAATGCAGCTAATGAGCTTGACTACATGAGGACCAAATGGAAAAAAATATAAAATATCTATCTAAAATAAAACCTTTAAAAAGTAAAAATTTTCATTACTATTTATTAATTGGTAACTTCTTAGAAGGTTCTCAAGCTTGTCATATGCATCCATTTTTTTAGCCTTCATGAGTTCACTAGACATAGATGAAAGCATCAAACATTTAACATAAATTGTTTCACTCAAATTTATAGTAAACAATAAACTCATCCTCACACACCTCATTGGTAGGTATAATAGTAATTGAGGATTCCAGTACATAATATTCCCATTCACGGCATAGTGAAACCCAAAAGAATATAAACCACACCTAGAATCTACTTCTGGCGAGGAGGATGTCTTTCTCTAATATTGATCATAGGGATAATGCTAGAGATGGGCGTTCCAATTTATTCTAAAATTAAATAGAATATGATTATAACTCTCTGTTGATTACAAATTATTTGAGATATAATAAATTAATTCATTTTGATTGAATATTTGATTATTTTATCATGTCACAATATCTCTCACCATTTAACATGGAATTTCTAGTTTCTAGAGTGTTGTAGTGAAATTGATCCATATTCCCCTTTGCATAACTCATATGGTCATTTTTCAAGAAACATTGTGGTAGGTTTTTAGGTAGGTTTTCTAAAACATTGGACTTGTAACTCCATGAACCGTTTAGTGGTCTCCTCTATCTTGAGATCCTAACTTGGATATCCTCAATACTGGGCTCCAATTCAATTCTAATGTGGGATACTTCTCTTGAGGTAAAATTGTTAATTCAACACATAACCATTATAAAAAATCCATGTTAAAGGTAATTTTCTAGGTAAGGTTTTTTTTTCAAATAATTAGTTTTAAATAATTCATTCCTAATAAATTAATAGATATTGTCATTTTTCTTAAGATTTAATTATGGAATTTCAGTTTATTATGCATAAATTTTATCCTTTTTCTCTTTTATGTGTTTTTTTAATATTAATTTAATGGTACTTAAATAATTAAACATGGTTGATAAAAAAAATTAAGTATAAGTAAATTATTTATATTTTTATCATTTCACATTAATTAATTTATTTGTGTAATCATGATATTTCATCCATTAAATAAATATTTTTATAGGAAGGAATTAATTAATTGGATGACTTGTTTATGAGATTTATCTCATGGTTGATTAAATTAGTGGAAATTAAAATGAATTTTGGCCTAGGGGAAATAACTCAGGTTATATGTCTTGATATGAGTTACATTATTCCACCTTTCATCCTTTTTGACACCTCAGTTGGAATCATTATCATTCTATCTTAAACTGCTTACATGTGCCTTGGGTAATTCTAATAATTATTATTATTCATAACTCAGACGAATTTTATATAAACCAAAGGATTGGTTAAAGGGGTAATACATAAATATCTTTAGAAACGTAGGTCCTATATAATAGTGGAGGGAGAGATGACTCACAAGACACAATAATTAATTTAATAACAAATGATTAAAAACACATGCTACAAACTAAATTAAAACATCCAACCCATAAAGAATTATTTTTCAATATCATTAATGGGAATACATTCCATGTATACAAAAAAGTATATGTATAACATTTATTTTTTATTCGTTTATTATTTATTAAGGAAAATATGATTTCATTAATTAATTAATTAATTCCATTTCATCTTTTTGGCCATCCCAATAATCTGAGAGATAACCATCATAAATGATTAATGTGAAATAAATATAAAATCAAATAGTTAAAGATTTATTATAATAAATTAATTTAGTATTTATAATTCTTAAAAACCCTTATTAAATTTACAACCAAAAAATATTCGAATAAAATCAATGAACATTTAATGCAAAAATATGAAATTTAATTGGATATATTTCTACGAGAAATTGCGAGACTACCTAGTGTATACTATCCAAATACAGATTATATACCTTTGTTGTCGTGTATTCGGGGCACATTATTGAGGCTTTGGAGTGTTTAATTACTCCAACGACATGGAGTGTGCATGTTAGCTACACTCCATGTATCAACATTCCATGTGCCTGAGACACTTGCACGGGTCATGGGAATATAACTCAATGGAATAACATGGAATTTATATTCTATTTACATGACATGTCTTAAAACATTTATGTTCCAGTACAACCCACCAAAAAAATGGCATGCTCTCGGGGGGAGATTACATGATGTGTGTTGTAAGATACATGATTTGTATCACTATTTTTGTTATTCTAGATATCTTGATGTGTAAAGACCCATATTTTCAATGTATTTTTTTAGTTATATGGAATTATTATGAGTCTTTCAAAATTGACGGCATGTGATTCTGAGACCCGGTGTGCCTAGAATGAAATTTTGAACATTTTTAAGGTATATTCAGTAAACGCATGGGAAAAATTATCTATCATTTTAATTGATACTGAGATTAAAAATCTGAGGGCACTATTGAATTTGCAGTGCCAAGATTCTCTTAAAGAGGGCTTCACATCAACTACAGTAGGTCGGGTGAAAATTTTAGATTTTGGACATTTAAATGAACAATAATATAAATTTGTTATTTTGTTTTTCTTTTTATTTTTCCTCCAACGGAGAAGAAGTGATGGTTGGACGAATGACGTGTCAAGCCATTAAATGGATTAACTCCTCAAATTCTATGTAACAGCACCATTGGAATTAGGAAGTCTCCTTAATTAATTGAACCATGTTAATTCCACATGTGTTACTCACCCTACCACTCTTCTATTTATATGGAGCTTGGGGATGAGTTTTTTCATGGCATAACCAAGCGATGAAGTTCTGATAAATCTTCATGATGCCAACCACCTGGATGTTGGCACCGATGCCAGCAAGTGATGGTGAGCGCCACTAATCGACGAACACCGAATCTTCCTCAAACATGACATTCTCCAATGATCTTGAGTTTGGGTATATTTCTTGTCTAAATTCATGATTTGATATATTATTTTTCTACCCTCTTGATATCAAGCTAACGCGGAGTGTACGAGCCAAATGAACATGTCCTGGACCCTCTACCCTCTTTGTTGGAATTTGGATAATTCTTCACGATCATTATATTCAGGATGGATGAAACCCACAATGTCGGGTGACAACGGCAGACGACAATGGCTGACCGTGGGGGAGATAGTTGTGCGCCATTGCATGTCGTCAGTAAAGAAGGCCTCAGCTGTAGCCATGGTAGGTGACATTGGTGGCCAGAAACAACTGGTCGTGAAGGAAGTGGCGGTGAGCCATCGCGCTCCGCCTGAGAAGGGGGTCGCGGCATATCATCATGGCAGATAGCGGAGGCCAACACTGACTGGCTGTAGACAGAGGTGAGCGGCGCACCATCGCATGCTGTTGAGGATGGCTACATCTCGAAAGCTGAGGTTCTTGAACGGGACCCACAGCGGGTCCCATAGGCGAATTGGCAGTTCCAAAAGGCTCCACTGCTCTACCTTATAAATGGGGGAGAACGCTTCACCCGTGCCAACTATGGCAGACCCCCTCCCGCAGGTTGTGCCTCCCGCAGGCCACGCCCTTCAACGGGTTGGGCCGCGTGAGCCCAAGTGATCTAGGCCGCGCGATCCCCAGTCGGTCGCCCCTCCAGTGGGCCACTCCCCTCCGCGGGTCGGGTTGTTCCCTTTGTGTGTTGTGCCATGCGAGCCCAGTAGGCTGCGACCCTCCGTTGGTGAGGCCTTGCTAGCCCAGCGGGCCGCACCGCCAAGTCGGTTTGGGTCGTGTCGACCCAAACAGGGTCGGGTTATCCCAGACTAGGTCAGGTCAGCCCAAAATGGGTCGGGTCAGCCCAGACTAAGTCGGGTCGGCTCAGACTGGGTCGGGCCACATTGGACCGGACCCTGACCCTTCGAGGCCTAGTTTCGCTAAAGGAGCCATTACATGAAATCTAGGCGTCTGTTTGTCGAACAGTCTAAGGTGCTGAGACCCTTGGAGTGAGAAGACCATTTTGGTAAACTCCACTTGAGTTTTGGAAAATGTTGGAGTATGGCCGGGTTTTATTGGACTTGGATCCAACCAGTCCATCGGAACTAATATTCTTATATTTCACAAATCAGGCGTCTGATTGATGCGCCATCTGTTGCAATGGAACCCTTATGACATGGTTGTCCTTCGAAATACTTACTCATGGTGTTTCATGGAGTTTGAGGTATGACTGATGACTTGAGGAGCAGATCCTCCCCGAATCAAGCATGCTTTGAGTGGGAAAATAGTGGCTGGCAGTGAGGTGGAGGTTTTAGACAGATGATACGGAGTTTAGTACCAAGAAATCCTGTGTAGGTCAGAACTTACCGATCTTGTGTGGGTCAGATCTTGTGTTGGTAAGCGCTCAGGAATCTAGTGTGGGTCAGCGTATACTAATCCGGTGTGGGTCAGATCCCTTATGGGTCATCGGGAGTTTGTACCTTTCGATCTTATGTGGGTAATACTCTATATAGACATTAGTAGTGTCTATCGACATAATATGATGATATAGCTTCTTGAATAATCATATATACTTCTTCACCTTATATATACCTTTTTCTGATCTTAGTTTTTATCTTAGTGGTAATTTCACATTCGTGGTGTTACCTTTGTGTTTCTTTCACCTTTGTGGTGCTACATTCATAGTGTTACCTTTGTTGTAATATCACCTTCGTGGTGTTGACTTTGTGGTGTTACCTTTTTGGTACTTTTACCTTTGTGGTGCTACATTTGTGGAACTTTTACCTTTGTGGTGTTACGTTCATGGTGTTAAAATTGTAGTATTATTCCTTCGTGGATCATTTGTGCAAATGGATTAAATGTTGGAGACTTATGTTTCCTCATGAATGAGACAAGTATCTTTTGATAACATAGGTATATGTGTGGGGATATACCTAAGTAGAGATGATGCCTAATTAATGCCTTGTGATTGAGGTCTTGCTTTGTGGTTTTTCCTTTTTTGAAATCTAGGAGACCATAGTGGGTCTCGAGGTCCTGACTAAGTATCGTTATACTCACCCCTGCACGGGCTACGCCCACACCTTGATGTGTCTTGAGCAGACGAAAGACAATGTTGATCGAGGTTGAGGGAGCTAAGACTGGAGGGTTCTTATAGGAGGACCATTTTAAATGATGTGATATAGTGACTAATGATCATGATTCATACCTACCCATCAGGTAGGATCCCTGGTGAATGATCCATGAGTTGTTTTCACTTTTCTATTTTACTTTTACATTTTTGTTGGACTTGTATTGAATCCCCTTTACTTTCAGTACACTTTTTACTATAGTAGTTTACTGTGTTGTTGCTTCTTGTTGTGTTATTGGATTTTGTGTTTGTATAGGTTTAAAGGAAATTCCTTCGCATTATAAGGATACACCTTTTCGGTTCTAGTTTCCAGCCCCAAGCCTATGGAAGGGGGGCTTGGGGTACTCACGGCTTGAGCCTCGGGGGACGGGTCATGAAAAAGTGGTATCAGAGGAGTCAGTTCTACTGAATAACTACGACTATGATATTTTTTTGTGGAAATAGTGTTATGTGTTATGAGTGTGGTTTTCAGTTGGGGGAATGAATTTTTGTTGCAGTGGCCGACGTACCCATACACCTGAACCCGGAATTCTTATTTCTGACTCAGTTCATGAAAACAATAATTGCGTTTGTTTTAAAAAAAATCTTATGATTTCAATTGAGTCAGAACACCAAGTATAACTTATTGTCCATGGAACACCTGTTATCTTTAAGGATGCTACTATGTACACATCCAGCTAGGATTCCTGATAGTGTACATGATGATGGCCGACCAAGAAATGAGTCCTCGGTGAAGGTCACTCTTACGGCGATAGCACCTTTGGGTGGTGTACCACCAGGACCACTATCTATTGGGTAGCCATTTCTACCATCCCCTCCAGCAGATGGTGCACATCTAAAGAGCATGTTGCACAAGTTTTAGCAGTAGAGGACTCCAAGATTTCGAGGCTATATGGATCTACAGGCAGCTGAGGACTAGCTGGAGGCTATGGCCAGAGTTTTTTGCTTAGTTCGGACACCTGCTGATCTGATGGTGATCCCAGCTACCAGTCTCTTCCAGGAATTAGATGGGATATTGTGGAGTCTAACACATCAGATACACGATGAGGATACCCTCACCTAGGCTGACTTCAAGTACATTTTCATTGTATAGTTCATCCTAATGACCTTACATTCAGTTCACATATTGGATCTGCTACACTTATAGCAGGGCAGCATGATCGTGGCCCAGTACTCGGCGAGATTCACTGATCTTTCCTGCTACTCCACAGAAATGGTATGAGACCATTTGTTTAGGGCCCATACATTTGATAAGGGTCTCTGCTGGGAGGTCAGAGCATCGATGATATGTCTCTACATTCTGATGCATCCTGGGGTGCTAGAGTGAGATCTTTTAGTGGAGAGCTTCCTAGCTGAGTAGGCACCGACACCAAGGGCCACCACCAGGCATCAGGTAGCGGAGTCATCCACAATAGGAAGTATATGAATGACGTAGGGGCTAAAGGGGGATAGACCTTCAAGTGGATGATCTCAAGATACAGGGTTAGTGGTGAGGGTCTCATGGGACAGAGGAGGATAGTTGAGTAAAAGGCAGTGCTACTCATGCGGTGGGTAGGGTCACAAGGATCGTGACTACGTTACCCGCTGTACAGACGATCATAAGATGGTCAAGGGACAACCAAGGCATAGGTAGAGGTTTGAGCGAGGAGTTCCACAAGGCAGGGGACATGGCAGATGAGTTGGCCATGAAGTAGGTGGTGGTCGTCGATTCAGGGTTCTACCACCACCACCTCCAGGTGGTCTACCCCAACTACATGGAGAAGGAGGACAGGGACAAGATCAACTTCAGGAAGCTGAGGCCCATGTCCACAGTGCTTTGGAGATGATTAGAAGTGCTATCTTTTTTTACTCGACCCTAACTGCAGTACTTATAGACACAGGTTCTAGTCACTCTTTTATTTCCAATACCCTCGTACAGATCTCAAAGATTTTGATGGATCTATTAGCACTATACCTATGGATAAAGACTCCTTCATGAGGGGATTCAATGATTACACACTGGTTTCGGCAGTGTGAGCTTACTCTAGGAGGTGATATCTTCAGCTCGGATCTTCTACTAGGGGCATCGAGGCCTTATGACATAATCATGGGTATGGACTAGTTATCCACAGTCTATGCTCAGATTGACTATATTACGTGCAAAGTGTGCTGTGTCTGTGAGGATGGGACCAGGTTTTCCCTCACCAATGAGAAGGGAACCTTTGAAGCACAGGATAAACTTTCCCAGAGGAGGGTGCAGTCGATAACACATGAGTTGTCTAGCCTTACCCACAGAGAAGTTGATGTTGAGCGTCTGAGCTATTATATAGTGGTGGCCCAGTATGCCGATGTCTTTCCTGATGATGTTATGGGACTACCTCCACACAGAGTGGTATACTTCTACATCGACCTATACCCTAGTACTGCACCGATATCTACACCAGCATATCGGATGGCTCCCTTGGAGCTTCATGATTTATGGGTATAGCTGGAGGATTTGTAGAGGAAGGGGTTCATAAGGCCTACTATTTCACTATGGGAAGCCCGATTTTGACCAAAAAGAAGGTATATGGGAGTTTGAGACTTTGTGTGGACTATCATTACCTGAACCAGGTGACCGCGAAGAAGAAGTATCCACTTATGAGGATTGATGTTCTATGTGATCATTTGAAGGGATCTCGATGGTTTTCGAAGATAGAGCTCAGATCAAGTTATCATCAGCTCAGGGTACAAGATGAGGATGGGCAGAAGATGACCATCAGATGTCAATATGGACACTATGAGTTCTTTGTTATGCCATTCAATGTGACCAAATCCCTTTCAGTGTTCATGGGACTCATGAAAAGGATATTTCATCCATACATTGATCTTTTTTTGGTGGTATTCATCGATGAAATCTTGATATACTCAATGTTAGATGAGGATAATTCTTATCAACTACAAATAGTTATAGATACACTTAGAGAAAACTATCTTTATGGTAATATCTCGAAGTTCCAGTTCAGGGTATGGGAGGTCCACATTCTGGGACATGTTATCTCAGTGGCTGGAGTTGCGTTAGATCTGGTGAAGATAGAGGTTGTGCTATCTGGGGAGCCACCCAAGATTGTGACTGAGGTGTGAAGTTTCCTCGGATTGGTTGGGTACTACTGTATATTAGTACCCAGATTTTTGAGAGTTGAGGCACACTTTTTAGTATTGAAAAACAAGGGACAACCCTTCATTTGGATGAAGAGATGCCAGCTTAGGTTTTAGGATTTGAGGCACATACTGACGAGTGCCCCATCTTGTGGATACCATAAGAGGGCGTTAGGTTTGTAGTCTACTGTGATGCATCATGGAACAGATATGGATTTGTCCTGATGCAAGAGAAAGAAGTGATCACATATAGTTCTCAACAGCTGAGATAGCATGAGAAGAACTATACTACCCATGACCTAGAGTTAGCGGCAATGGCCTTCGCCTTGAATATGTGTTGACATTACTTGATGGGCGAACGTTTTACATTATAATCTTATCAAAAGATTCTTAAGTATATCTTCTCTAAGGAGGAACTGAACCTGAGATAGCGGCGTTGGATAAAATTTCTCTAGGACTATGACTTTGAGATAGTCTACACTTTTGGGAAGGGGAACGTAGTGTAAGATGCACTCAACAGGAGGTCTAGTTTACAGCTACTGAGTGAGGAGACAGAGCAGCTAGTTTTGTTGTATATATCCTTTGTGGATAGAGATGGAGCAGCTTACCTTCAGTCTATGACTGTCACTCCTCCACTTCTGTAGCATTTTTGGGAATCACATCTTGGGTACATTACCTACGAGGAACAACGTGCTCATATATCCTCAAGATAGGAACCAGATGGGGTTTCAAAAGGTGAGGAGCATATCATCCTATTTGGAGGATGCACCATGGTAACAGTGGTGCTATGGGAGGAGGTGTCGATGTAGTTCCATAAGTCCCCTCTAGCGGTACATCCTAGTGTGGTAAATATGTATCAAGACCTCCAGTGTCAACAACGGTGGCCAAGGATGAAGAAGTTAGTGGCAGAGTTTTTTCACGATGCCTCACATTCCAGTAAGTGAAGGTTGAGCATCAGGTTCCAGTAGTCTTAGCATGACCACTAGAGGTGCCAGAGTGGAAGTGGGATGGTATCTTCATCGACATTGTGATAGGGCTTCCACGTACATCCCGGGAACATGATTCCATCCGGGTGATCATTGACCGACTCACCAAGTTGTCCCACTTCCTACCTATCCAAGAGTAGGGATCAGTCGGGGGCTTGGGACTCCTCTACGTATAAGAGATTGTACAACTTCATGGGGTTCCATCGACGATAATCTTTGACTGTGATGCATGTTTTATAGCCCAGTCATGGAAGAGATTACAGAAGGTTTTTGGGACTCAGCTATGTTTCAGCACTGCCTTTCATCCTCATAAGTATTGTCAAACACAGTAGATCATACAGACACTTGAGGACATGCTTGGTGCTTGTGTTCAAGATTTTGGTTGCAGTTGGGAGGATCACATTCCCATGGTGGAGTTCGTGTAAAACAATAACCATCACTCCGCTATAAGTATGGAACCATTAGAGGCCTTATACTATCAACCTTGTAGATCACCTCTATGCTGGATAGGCCTTGGGGAGTCACCACTTATAGGTCTGGAGATGGTATAGGCTACCACTAGGAAGGTGCAGATCATCCAAGAGCAGATGAAGACTGCACAGAGCAGGTAGAAGTCTTATGCTAACAGGAGACGGAGACCTTTGGATTTCATGGAGGGAGAAAATGTCTTTCTATGGGTCTCACCTCGACATGGTTTGTCATGATTCAGGTGGGGTGACAGGCCATCTCTGAGGTTCATCTGACCATTTCAGGTTTTCAGTAGAGTTGGCAAGGTGTAATATCTCCTGGCTCTTCCCCTATAGATGCACTAGGTGCATGATGTTTTCCATGTGCTGTAGCTGAGGAGGTATGTGCATGATCCATTTTATTCCATTGACTAAGGCGAGCTGGATATTGTAGATGGGGAAACCTTTACAGAGGTTTTAGTGGAGATTTATGTTCAACAGGAGCGAGTCCTTCGTGGATGTTTCATACCTCTATTGTGTGTTCTCTAGCAGCACAGAAACCTCCAAGAGCGCACATGGGAGCATGGGCCTCAGATTTGTGCTCAATACCCCCTATTTGTTTCCTTTGTCTTGTCATGGCTTTCGGGGTTGAAAATCCCTAAGGTGGGTAGAATGTAAAAACCCTGATTTTATATGTAATTTCTTTTTAATTATATGTAATTTTTACAAGTCTTCGAAAATTGACGGTGTGTGATTTTGAGCCCCAGTGTGCCTGGATTGAATTTACGAACATTTTTTAAGTTATGTTCAGTAAACGCACAGGCGTCGTATTCTATCGTTAGAACCGATGCTCGTATTGAAAATTTGAGGGCACTGTTGAATCCTCAGCATTAGGATTTTCTCAAGGAAGTCATCACATTGAACATAGTAGGTAGGGAGTAAAATTTTGATTTTGGGAATTTAAAAGAATAATAAAATAACTTTGAAAATTTATTTTTATTTTTCATTTTCCTGCAATGAACAAGCGGCGGTGGCAGGACCGATGATGTGTCAAGCCATTAAATGGATTGAATTATCCAATTCTGTGTTGTAAAACCATTGGAATTAGGACGGTTCTTTAATTAATTGAACCCCATTAAGTCCATGTGTGTTACTCACCCTCCCCCTCTCCTATTTATATAGATCTTTGGGGGGAGTATTGGAATGTCTTCACCGAGCGACGATGTTTTGAAAAAGTGTCATAACGCCAACCACATGGAAGATGGGACTGGTACCCACGGGCAGTGATGAGAACCCCCAATATACAAACACCAACTCTTCATCGAATGTGACACTCTCCAATGATCTTTAGGTAGTGTTTATTTCTTGTATTAATTAAAGAGTTGATGTATCATTATTCTACGCTCTTTTTATCAAGCTAACGCATGGGGAGCGGGACAAACGAAGATGGACTAGACCCTCTGCCCTTTCTATTTGAATTTGAAGTGTTCTTTATGAGAATTATATTCTAGTTGGATGAAACCCAAAGCACCGGGTGATGGCGGCGGCTGACAATGGCAGGCTACGTAGGAGATGGAGGTGTGTCGTCACGTGTCGCCCGGGAAGAAGTCTACGACCATAGCCGCGGAGGGTGACGGTGGTGGCTGGCAATTTCCGGCCGTGAAATAAGTGGCGGCACGTTGTCATGCACCATCATAGAAGGGGGTTGCGTCATATCTTCGTGGTAGACAGTAGCGGTCAGTACAAGACAGCCACATCTGGTGGTAGGTGGCGCTCCGTCACGTGCCATTGAGGATGGTTGTGGCTCAGAATTCGCGATGGTGGACCGGGACCCGCAGCTGGTCCCACAGGAAACCTGGCAGCACTAAGTGCTGTAGTTTCTCTACCTTCCAAATGGGGGAGACCGCTTCCCCATTCTAGATAGGGCGAACCCCACTCCAGTGGGCCATGCATCCAGCAGGCGATGTGAGACCAGCAGGTAGGGTCGCACGAGCCCAGCAGGCCGTGTGCTTTGTGGGATGGGTCTTGAGAGCCCAGTGGGCCTCGCCCCTCTGTTGGATGGGTCATGCCCGCCCCGCAGGTCGCGCCGCCTGGGAGGTTCGGGCCGGGTTGACCCAGACTGGGTCTGGTCGGCCCAGACCGAGTTGGGCCAGGTCGGACCAGACTCAGACCCTACTAGGCCCAGTTTCTCTAAAGGAGACATAACATGAAATTTAGTTATCCGTTTGATGAATTTACTATGTTGATGAGGCCCTTAGAGCGATATTGTCCTTTTGGTATACTTCACTTCTTTTTTGGAAAATGATGGAGTATGGTCGGGTTGGATCGGACCCTAATCCAACCGATCCCTCAAAACTAAAACGCTTATAAGTCACAGACTGAGATTTTGATTGACGCATCGTCTGTTGCATTGAACCCTTATGACATGGAGGTCCTTTGGGATACTTATTCATGGAACTTCGTGGCGGTTTATGTATGAATGATGGGTTGCGGAGCATATCCTACAAGAATCAAGCATTCTTTGAGCAGGAATCCTACTGCATGTAGTGAGGTAGAGGTTTGAGACAAATCAAATGGAGTTTTGTATCGAGCAATTTTGTGCGGGTCAGCACTTACCAATCCTGTGTGTGTAAGTGCTCAGTGATCTTGTGTGGGTCAGCCCATACCATTCTTGTGTGGATCAGATCTTGTGTGGGTCAGTGGGGGTTAGTACATATCAATCCATTGTGGGTCAGACTTCGTATGGACAACAGTAGTGCCTCTCGACATAATAAGATGATATATCCTCTCCACTAATCATTAGTATGTTTATGATTTACTTATACCTTGTGTGAGCTGATTCTTTGCCTTTTTTGTACTGTCATCTTCGTGGTGTTACCTTTGTGGTACTTTCACATTTGTGGTGTGACCTTCGTGGTGTTACCTTTGTGGTACTTTCACCTTTGTGGTCTTACCTTTGTGGTACTTTTATCTTTGTGGTGTTAATTTCATGGTGTTACCTGTGTGGTACATTCACCTTCATGGTGTTACCTTCGTGGTGTTACCATAGTGGTGTTACCTTTGTTGTATTCTTCCATCGTGGATCTATTGGGAAAATGGCTTAAAATTTAGAGCTTTAAATTTTCCTTCTGAATGAGACGAGTATCTTTGGATAACATAGGTATACGTATGGTCATATACCTAAGTACAGTTGATGACTGATTCATGCTTTGTGATTGAGGTATTGCTTTTTGGTTTTACCTTTTTTGAACTCTGGGATACCTTCGGGGGTATCAAGATGCCTTCTGAGTATTATTATACTCACCCATCCATGGGCTACTCCAACACCTTGTTGTGCCTTGTGCAGATGATAGATAACATTGATCAAGGCTATGGGAGCCAGGAATGGACGGTGCTCAGAGATGGACCATTTTACGTGACATGCTACAGTGACTTATGATCATGAGTTGTACCTACCGTTCAGGTTTGATCCTCATTGGATGATCCATAAGTTGTTTTCTCTTTTCAGTTGTACCTGAACTTTTTCAGTTGGTCTAATATTCTCGCCCGTTTACTTTCAGTACACTTTTTACTACATCAGTTTACTTTGTGGTTGCTTCTTGTTTTGTTCTTGGATCGTCTATTTGTACTGGTTTAATGGAAATTCCTTCCTATTATATGGATATGGCATTTTGGTGCTAGTCTATAGTCATTGGCCTATAGAAAGAAAGCTTGGGGTATTCATGGCTCGGGCCCAGGGGGATGGGTCGTGACATGACGTGTGTCTCGAAGACAGTAATTGTTGAACCACACATTGTTTACAGAGAATACACATCCTGTATATCATAAATTCTCTAGGTTTTTAGTCTCATTTGGTTTGAATATATATAATGACCACATGGATTGTATGATTTACACCGTTTACCAGTGTATTATATGTGGTGTGTACACTATATAAAAATGATGTAATTCAAAAAATGTGTACCAGGTATATGGGTCAACATAAAGAATACACCATTTATAAACATTGCGTGGAATTATGTGTATCCTATGGCATGTATAGGTGTTTTATACTAGTGTATACGACATGTACTCTGATAAATTTCATGTAACCCTATCATACCCAAAGAAATATTGGAAGTTCCAAATATAATATCTAGTCATTCCTCCTATTTTTTTAGAACATTAATAAAATAAAACACTGAAAAAACATGACTAATTTTCTAATAACATGTCAATTGAAAATTTATTAAAGAAATAAAAATATAAATTAAAAATTCAACTATAATTTCATATGGATCAAAAAATAAAATAACAATTAAAAGTTTAAGCATGACTTCTGTAGTACCGCATTTTGGATCCAGATGTAGAAAAATCTTGTAGTGGTGGGAGGTATAATAAAATTAATATTAATATTTATTTTACTGAAACCCTAAGTGGGTATCATTCATTTTAAATAAATAGTTATTTTATTTTGATTGGATGAAACAATTACAAGATCTGAGGATTATTTCTTCGATGTAGATTTCGATCAATTGAATGGAACCATTCTATTTGAATTCATTTCTCTGTGAGTATCCAAGGATGAAATCCCTCAACCGGTGTTACATGCATTGTCCTTTGATCTCCATGTAACATCAGTCGATCTATGAGTTCTAACATGGTGAATTGATTGTCTTTCATTATTCATGTGGATCTATCATTCTTTTATCTTGAAAGAATCCCCTTAGTGTTTCTCATTCATGAGAGGGATATAAAAGGATGTGTTGACAGAGAATTCATTATACACAACAAATTCTCTATTTTTTATTTCACACCCTCCAACATATAGAGTACCCTATACTTATAGAGCTAGTATTTAGTTTTAAATAATTATTTAATTTCATTTTGACACATAAATAATTTTATAACTATTAATAAACCACACACCACATAATAATAATAATATTTGTATTTTGTGGTGTGTTCTATGTTTCAAAATAATTTTTTTGTTGAAACGACATGTAGATTAATATTTTTCACTAAACATTGAATTGGTCCAACAAAATTCTTCCAGTATTCATTTAACACCCAAATAAATATTTAAATTAAATATTTCATTAATTAATAAATATTTTTTATGATTTAAACGTTAATAAAAGTATCCTTCAATCTTGAGAATGATATTTACTCAATTAATAAAATTAAAATAGAACGTAATAAAAATCATAAATAAACAAACTCTCAAAACCTATAAGATTACTTATCATTGCAACTAGGTAGTATTTCATAAATACCAAGATTATTATCTAGTAATGGGTCATGGAACCCAAACCAATAACTTACTATCACACTCATGACAACCACATATGAACGCTCACTATGTAACATAATCCCTTTGTCATAATATCTCATAAAGAAGGTACTCTATAAATGTAACCAAAATTTATTCTTGATAAATATTTCTTTGAATCTCTGAAAAAACAAGTCATTACACCATTTTTGTAACAAACTAAGATTTTTTTAAAATAATCAAATTAATTTAATCCTTTTTATATTTTTCATTTCACACAAGTATAAATATAGATTGTGTTATATGAAATAACCATGTTATTATTTATTTTTATATTTTACCAAGTTAATATTTCAGCATAAGCTACAATGAGATAAGCTTTTTCTACATGCAACGCTGACTTGTCTGGCCTTACACGCAACACTGAGTTTCTACTAAATAATATTTTCTTATTATAATTATTTAAACATGTTAGTTATAACATATAGATTATCCCTACTAGAATGAATAGTAATAAATAATTTTTGTTTATAATTTATATAAGTCATTATGTAAATAAAACTTATGGATAAAAAATTACATATTTTTTTTGAAAGTCCATAGCTGTTTGGAAGTAAAAAAATTTCAAATAAACTTCTTTTTATGTACATTAGTGAACAATATTATAATTAATTTTAAATTTTATTAGGAATTTAATATTTGAAAATAAAATTATTATATAATTCATAATTTCAAAATTTTATTAAAATGAATTTGTGGGGTTTTCTGAGAAAAATTATTTTTTGATGAATAGTAACAAATGGTGAATTTTAATCCAAAACTGTGTTTCCTTATAATTTGGTTATATTGTAAAATTATATTACAATTTGTTTTCAAGGAATAATTAGTTCTATTTTTCATCAATTAACAAATTTTATGTCATTGGAATTAATTTCATATTGAAATTAGATATAAAAATATTTCATACTTTTAAACATTTTCTCTTAAAACTCCAACTTTGAGAACATTTTTGTGAGATTAATTTTAAATTAATTTCTATCACTTCTGGGAACAAAATATGTAAAAATGGATTCCATACTTCATAAATAATTATAACTTATAATATATGGTAAGGTAAACATATATATTGACAAAACAATATTAGTGAAATATTTTATAATTAATTAAAGTGATTATGGAAAAAATAATTTTACATAGAGGTTAAACATTAATCCTAAGGGTAAAAATGACCTTAACACTTGTCCAAAATCCATTGTATGCACATATTTAGATCGTATCCCCTTTTTTTCAAATACTATGATTTATTGGGATACTATTTCATGAAATAGGTTTATAAAATATGATAATTTAAGAAACATGCAAAGAAAAGAACATTTCACACCTTTAATATTTATAAGAACATGAGATGTGAACAAAAAACCAAATTAGTTTGGTTGTACACATTATTTTGAAATTAAAAGGAGTTTTTTTTCATCATGTTAATATATATTAAAGTTTTATATATTAATTATTTTGGTTAACTGATTATGAAATTACAAATACGATAATTATTTAGTTAATAATTAACTAAAATAAGTGACACTAAAAATATTAAAAGTGAATTAATTGTATGGAATTATTGTCTTTAATTTTTATTAGATGAATATATATATATTATAACATATTTATTAAAATAATATATTCAAATTTAATATTTTTCCTGAAATTTTTAAATTTTAATTATTTAAATAATGATAAAATTGACATTAATTTGATATTATAATAAATGAAATTTTATTAAAAGATTTAAAATTTACTAAAAATACAATATTGTGAAAAAAGTTTTTTAATTGTCAATAAATAAAATTTAATTTCCATTAACGGACCAATTTATCATTTATAATGAAAAAATTTACCTTTAATTATAAAAAACATTGTTACACGGTTTGGGTTAATGAAGTTATTTTGTGCATTACATGCGCTTTTTTAAAAACTAATTTCCAACACACATGGAATTTATTTATTTTTTAAATTAGATATCATATATATAATTCAGTTTGAATATAATTTCATATAAATATCACTATAATTTATTCTTAATGGTTAAATTACATAGATTAGAAAACTAGTTACCTTAATAAAAACCAAAATGGTAAAAGTGGGGAAAAAAGAAGTTAAGGGAAAGTTATAAAAACCCACTTATTTTTATGTGGAATAGTATTTTATAGACCCTATATCCATTAAATCATTTATTTTTTCTTTTTTATTAACACATGAGAAAAGTGATAACTCTCAATAGTTTTTACATTTGGGTATTTATAGGAATTCCACCCCTCTCCCTCTATAAAATGAAATTCAATATTCCCCTTCCACACACATCTCAAGAAACATTGGATCTTCAAAAATTAGAACAAATATGTTCAAAAATTACCTCTATTTATAATAGAGGCTTAAATTTTGGATGAAATCACACCTAAGAATCCCTTTGGTGAAAACTAAAAGGAGATACCCAAATAATAGGTAGCATCCATCCACATGATATTTTCCTATTATTTTCATTATCCACCTCCACAAATATTTCTATTCCATGATATTTAAAAACCTAAGTATACTAATTATACTAATATGTTATTATGTTAAGGGTTTAACCTACACACTCCCACAATTCCATCGAATAGGTTACACAATCATCGTTTGTGGGTACATCGAACTACTGCCTTGCGAACCGATGTCATTCATTCTTGCATTGAAACCAGTCATGGTTGGGAATAATGATATAATTTGTATGATATTTTTTATATTTATTATGTATTTGTACATACATAATTATTATATAAAATATAACTTCATGCATCGCAATTTTTGGAAATATGATAACTTCGTTTTTGGATTGTGGACAATTGCCTCATCAATGTGATTTCATTATTTCACACTTAACATGGAATGTACTATAGAATAGATTAGTAAAATTATATAATATATAAGAAATAATAATTCTAATTTAATGATAATATATATACATATATTTAATTCTCTTTATTTTTTTCAATATGCCCTAAAATCTAAACTATGTTCATGTGTATGTACGCCCTACCATCACCTTGAATGCTATATATCATTTAATATTTATATAATCAATAGATTATTATAAATACATATATAATGAATAAAAAATATATTTATAAAATGTTTTAAATTCTTTAAATAAGTTAATCAAGATCTATGTAAGAGGACCATGAATAACAAGCCAAAACATATTAAAAAAAACAAAGTGAATATTTCATGAAACACAACATTAACATGAAATTTTTAATAAATTGGTAATATAAAGTCATAATAAAATAATATGGTTTTATGTTATATTTATAAATAAAATTATTTATTATAAATTAGTTTTTATCATGTACAAATATTGTCAAGATTTAAGGTAATGGTTTTCTTATCTCACTTTTATTTCTAGGAGATTTATTACTTTTTCCCACTCGTTTCTTTTTTTGGTGTATATAATGACCATGAATATTTTATATTATTATTATCCATAAATTAAATGGAATTTAGATATATATTTTATGATATCTCTTTCATTAGTTTTATGTTTCACAATTTACCTAATCGTTGGTGAAATTTTGTCTCAATTTCCATTAATAGAGACAGATGCAGTGTGATGCACATATATTATTTTATATGGTGTATACACTTCAATTTGAAGTATTATGTCATAAATATACTTATTTTAATGATATTATAATATTAGTTTAATTTCATTTTATTACATGGTGTTATTATTCAAAGATACCAAGTGGTAAGAGTTTACTATAACAATCTCATCATTTATTGGGACTGTTTCTGATTATTCTTTAATTTTATGAAATATTATTATCTATATTTCAAATAACACTCATTAATTTGTTTTTAATATGTTTATTAATGGTACATTCATGTATTACTACCATTCTCCCACTCTTTGGAAAATAATTTAATTAATAAAATGTTTTTAAGAAAATCGGGCTTTATCTCACTCTTCGGTGGGAAATATTTGTTCTTCCATAACCATGTTTTTTAATAATTTTTTGAGATACACTTTCATGAAAAAAGGTTTTCAAATTTTTATGTTCAAGAAGTTTTTAAAATGATTTTAGAATATTACATTAAATTTTTTGAAAGCTATTTTCAAATAAAAGGGCTTCCAAAATTATTTTACGTTTAGAAAGTGTTTCAAATTTCTTCAATATTACATTATAAGTATTTAATAGAAAAGGATTTTAAAATTCTTTCAAGAATAATTTATAATATTTCAAGGAAAAAAATTGAAAAATATTTTCAATCTTATTTTATATGTTTTTGTGAATAAGGGTTACCGACATGATTCTTGGATTATTTTATAATTATTCAAGGGAAAATGTTTTCATGATGTTTTCGAGATTATTCTATAAGTTTTCACAGAAATATTTTTCCAAACTTTTTTCATGCTTATATTATTTGATTTCAAGGGAAAACGTTTTCAAAATTTTTTTAAGCTTATTTTATATGTTTTCAAAGAAAAAGGTTTTCAAAATGAATTCAAACTCCTATTATATGTTTTCATAGAAAAATATTGATATTTGATTTTCAATAATACAATATAAATTTTCTTTTTTATTTTCAATTAAAATGTTTTTCAAAATGTATTCTATTTTAAAAAATAATTTTTTAGACAAGAAAGGATATTTTACTCAAGAAATTATTATAAAAAATATTTTATAAAAATTATGTTCCATGTAAGATGACCTATTTTGGTGTTAATAATGATTTATTAGGGATTTTATACAAGGTTTATGTTCATATTATTTTTCTAAGTAGTTTAGGTTTTGATGGCATGATTCTTATTAACCTTGTTTCTCTTTCACAGGTCATATGTTTAAGAAACTCTTTTCCCTTTCACAAGCTATATTTTTAAGAAAACCATTTATATTATATTTTTTATATGTTTATGTAACCCCTCTATATTTCATGAGTCATATTCTTATGAAACCTGTTTCATTTTCATAGGTTATTCTTTGAAGAAATTATTATGAAACATGTCTCTTTTTCATAGGTTATGATGTGATTATACATTTTTTATACCAATTTGATTTCATTGGTTATGATATTCTTGTTTATGATCTTATGGAACATGTATGTATGATTCCCTTATGAGATTGGTGGGACCAATATCTCCTTCCAATGCATTGGGTAAAGATTTTTATCTCAAGAGATATACATGGTAGGATTGTGGAGTAAACTCAGTTCTGTAAAGAATTTTTCTAATAATATGTACTTGAGAGGAAATATTGACTACTAAGATGGTCATGGGAGTTAACCATGTCTACCAAGATGGTATGGGGAGTGAAATAATACTACTTAGATATCATTTGTAGTAATGCACTTACTAATATGGAAATAATTTTATATGATTTTGTTTCATCTTTAATTCAATGTCTTATTCATATGATAGGCTTTCATGTATTATGATATTGATTCCCTAAGATTAATGTCTTATTAAATACCAATATTTATTCCATGATTCGTGTTTATGATATTTGATATGTTGGTTATGATCTTCTAATGTTGTGATCATATTATCATACCCCTATGATCATGTTTATTCTTACATATCTACCTTGTTTACCCATAATGAGTATCTTAGATCACCAAATTATTAAGTTTCTTTTCTCCAGGTTATGATGAAAGGTTTTAAGAAGAAGTAATAATGTGGAATATATTTAAGGGATATGTTTGAATATCTTTCACCAAGATATATGATTTTGTTCCATGTTTCCAAATACACTAAACTATTACAGTCTAAGGGAATGATCTTTTATTATGTTCTAAATAATCATAAAAAATTAGGTAATATACATATATGGTAATACTAAGTCGTTATAATTGGTATCAAAGGAAAGGATTATTCAGCATATGGAAAATAGGACAAGAAAAATATTCTTAGATGCTGAGAGATATTTCGAACTACATTTCTAGGTATGTCACTAAATACAATTATACGGTGTCATTGTTTAAAGAAGGTGTCATTATTTTAATATACTATAAGTGGTTTTTCATGATTATGTGGTTTTCATATATGATAAGTTCTTCTCATAATATTCTTTCTAGTTTCAGTGAATAGGGGGAACTTGAAAGAGTTGGGATAATGATGAACGTGTCACAAAATTTACTGATGAGAAATAAAATTGGATGATCACTAGAGTTAAGGATGTTATGATCATGCCTATTAAATTTTCAGGGACCATCCTTAATAATTTTTACCTTAAAAAACTCTTGAACTCATCAAAGAAGAGAAGGAAATATTTTTCAAAAGAGTTTGGGTATTAGAGATGATTGAGGAAATAATATTAAGTTTACTTTGTATCAATGATGTTGAAATAGTAACCCATGTGAATATCTTAGAAAAAAAGTAGATGCATTTACTATGGAAAAGAAGGACACAAAGAAAGTAACTAGAAGAAAATATGAAGACTTCATTTAATGTAATGTATGATAATATTGGACTCCAAAAGACATTATATATGGTTAAATGCTTTATGTGTGGAATGAATTGTCTTTATGAAAATCGTTTTCCCATGTAGAATTTTGGTGTAAGAAATCAGCTTGGTCGTATGAATGATTGTTATATTTCTGATCATGGTTAGAGTGTAGGTAAAATGTGAAATGTAATTGTTATTAATTAATATGATTACATATCATTATTAATGGATTAAGGATAAAGTGGAATAATAAAGTTTTTTTATATATTTTGATTCAAAAATTATGTGTTTTGAAATATATATATATATATATATAAATATTGTTCAGTTTATGTTTCTCACTATGGATGTACAATAATATGTTGAGTGATTCTAATGGACTAGATAATTGAATTGATGGAAGGGTGATATTCCTAGGAAACACAAGATTAAGGGAAAGATAAGCCTTAGTATATCCATAATTTTGAGATAATGATATTTGGATATAGGTTTTTTCTATACGAATAAGTAAATTAGATAGTAATGATTACATTTGAACTGATTAAGGATTTTTTTGACAAAGTGGTTTATGCTATCATGGATGAATTTTATATAATATTTAGATTTAAGGAATATGTCCGATATTGTTTTCTCAAAAATGATTTGTGGTAATTCAGTTTATTACCATGTTTTAATCGAATACATGATATTGGTACTCACATGATTAGTATATGACAAATAATATCTACTTTATTATATACCAAAGAGAAATGAAAATCTGTTTTTGAGAAATATAGTGACCTTATTTCTATAGTTTAGTACATTCATCCTTCGTGAGGGTTATATTGATAATAATTTGTGTAATAATTTATTTTAAACATCAGATGAGGTTTTATTGATTAATGTATTCTCCCTCCATATGAGGATTTATCAATATTTGGTAACTTGTGGTAAAAATTTTTTGATAAAGATATAAATAATTACCTATCATTCTATTTGGGAATCTTGTGACTTGTTAATGCTTCTGGAAGGAAAATTCAGCTTCATTTCTTTGAATAATAAATGAAGTGGAAAATTATCATGTCACAAAAATGGGTGTGTTTTTTCATAAATAATGTAATTATGTTTTCCCTTGAGAATTTTTCAACTCTAAAAAAGTTTCATGAAACAAAATAATGTCCATTTATTATTATTTTTTATGATAACAATGGATTTTTTCAAGCCCTTATGTGTGATGAATTTATGATCATTAACATTATTTTAACCACGTTATATATCACTCTCCGTCAAAACTTGATAACTATATTTCTCTTCAATTTCCTTGTTTTCACTTCCAACCTATGATCTTCTTTATAAAAACTTATTTATAAGTTATGTTGAGTAACCATTAGGTTTACTACTTCCCCTTTTTAAAGGATGTTTTATTTTTAATTTTTATGATGTGGGTTTCTTTAAAAGTAACTTTAAAGTATTAATCATTTGATAAAAAAATAAATTTCATGGGTGATATTAATTTTAAGGGGTGTAGAATGTAACACCCAAATATTTTCTAAACCATTTTCTAGAATTAATTAATAGTTTTTGATATTTTTATGTTATAAAACACTAAATATAGCTTGTGTTACATCAAAGAACCAAGTTATTATAACTTTTTACAATACAAAATGTTAATATTTCTTCATATAATACATCATGATAAGCTTGTGATACATGAAACACTAACTTGGATTGTGTTACAAGCAACACAATGTATCTACTAAACAATATTTTATTATTATTATTATTTAAATGGGATAGTTATAGAATAGAAGTGAAGCATATGACCAGGAATAGTAATAAATACATTTTAGAATTATTTATATGGGTTTTATATAAATAAAACATTTTGATAAAAAAATATATAATTTTTGGTAACGTCATTATCTGTTTGAAAATATTGTTTTCTCAGATGAGCTTCTTTTTCTTTCCTTCTGTAAATAGTAATAATATTAACATTAGACATTTTTATATATTTAATTTGATAAAATAATATTTATTTTTTAATTAATAAATTCTAAATATTAGTAGGTTTATTTTTAGGTTTTTTTAGAAAAACCACACTTTTGTATGAATAGTGAAAAAATACAGAATTTTACACCCAAACATCTTTTTCATAAAATTTCCTTAAATTTATAAATTATATTTTAATTTTATTTTAAAGTTTAATTAGATTAATATTATATCTGTTAATCCAATTTAATTCATTTTAACCAATTTATAATTGAAATTTACTGTAAAAACCTTTCACGATTTTAAACATTTTTTGCTTAAAAAACCTACTTATACGATACGTTTGTGGGATTAATTTTAAATTAATTTCTGACATTTATGGATTTATAATTATTAAAAAAAAGTATTAAATATTATGAATTAGAATAATTTATAATTTCTAGTAAGGTCAAACTAATTTTTTGACCATGAAGTTTTGTGAAATTATTTAAAAATAATTATAGTGATTTGGGAAAAATTAGTTTACTGAGTGGTTAAACATTGATCTAAATAAGGTAAATAAATGAAAAATATATCCAAAAGACATTTTATGTAAATATGTAGATAATATAAGATCTTGGTTCTAATATTATGAATTATTGTGACATTATTTAATGAATGTGACCTATATAATAATTTAAATGTTGAAAAAGATAAAAAAGGAACCATCCTTAAATTGGGCGTTTATAAAGCCTTGGGATTCAGAAAAACCCCACATTAATTTGGTTTTACATATTACTTTTAAAGTTAAAAGAATTTTCTTCATCATATTAATTTATATTTTATTTTAAGAATTGAATTATTTAGATTAAATTATTATGGAATTCCAAATGCGGTAATTATTTAGTTATTAATTAACTAAATTAAATAAAACTAAAAAATATCAATGTTAATTAAATTTATGGAATAATTATACTTATTTGTTTATATTATTATATCATGTTATATAGGTATGAATTTAATATGTTAAAATTCCTCTTTGTATTTATATTTTTGAATATAAGTTATATAAATTATGTTAAAATTGACATTAAAGCTATTTTATAATAAATGAAATTATATTAAAAGAATTAAAATTTACTAAAAAACCTATAGTAAAAAAATATTAGATGTTAATAAATATAAAATATTTTCTACCAATGGACCAACTAATATTTATAAGTAATATATTGACCTTTGATTATAAAAATAATTATTAGCATGGTTCGGGATAACACATTGTTTTTTCATGATACTTGTGCTTGTTTTAATATTAATATCCATGACACATGGGGTTTATTTATTTTTTAAATCATATTTCATATCTATAGTTCATTTTTTCTATATTTTCTATTAAATATAATTTTAAATTAGTTTTAATGGTTATATTACTTATGATAGAAAACTAGTTACCTTAATAAAAACAAAAATGATAAAAGTGTGTACATTTTGAACTTAAGGAACAAAAATATACCAACGAACATTTTTAGGAGGAATTTATTGACCTTACATACCTTTTAATCCATTATATTTTGATTTTTATGCAAATCTTGTAATGGATACCTCCCAATGGTGTTTACCTTGTGAAATTTATTAGAATGTCACCCCCTCCACTATAATAAGGCATTCAATCTTCCCCTTCATTTCACTTCTCGAGAATGCATGGATCCTAAAAACCCTACCCAAATAAGAATTAAAATTCTATAAATTCATCCAATTTTCCTCAATTATAGATATAAATGCATCCAAGGAATCACTTTTTGCAAACCAAAAGGAGTTACCCAAGTAAATTGTAATATCCTTCCATAGGATATATTATTTTATTTTTATTATAAACCACCCTAAACTCATAATATTATATGATTATTTAATTAAATCAGTATAAGAAATATAAAAATGTTTTTTATGTTAATTTTTAGACTTAATCTCACAAACACATTCATCTAATTGGATACGTATTCATCATTCGTGTGTACAACAAACTGCCACCTCGCAAACTGATGTCATTTGTTCCTCCATTTCCACATTTAAAGGTTGGTAATAATGATTTAATTTCTATTTTTATATGAAATATATGGTACTTATGATTAATTTATGTTTCTATAATAATTATGTAAAACCTAATTTCAGGAATTTGATTTTTCAGAAATAGGATTACTTCTGATGTGGATGTGTTGAATATAGACTCCTCAATGTGATATGATTCCTTCACACTTTACCTAAAATGTATTAAATAATTGTTTAGTAAAATTATATCATATATTTGACATAATATTTTTATTATAATCATAATATATATATATATCATTTTCTCTCTTTATTTCAATACACAGGAAAATGAAAAATCATTCCTTCATACTTATAACCTATCTTCTCCATGAACAGTGTATTTCATTTCCTATTTCTATATTTTATTGATTATTATAAAAAAAATATATACATAATATATTGGATATTTATTCCATTTTATGAATTAATTAAATAATTAAATCATTTTATATGTAATAGAACCATGAATAACAAGTCAAAACATATTTGAAAAACAATGTGGATATTACATGAAATGTAACATTAACATGGAATTGTTAATAAATGGGTAATATAATGTCATAATAAAATAATATATTATATTAAATATAATAATTTATTAATTTTTTAGATTAATATAAACTTATATTTATATGCATTATATTTTAACATGATTTTCTATATAATCACATTGTATATACACGGTGTTTATGTCTTATTATAGGTATTCATGGAATGTAATCCATGTTTGACAACATGCATTGTTATCTCATTTTTTTGGATACATTCATAATCTAAATGACACCACAGGTCACAAGGAGTTTCTTATGTGGTGTTTCATGTAACGCCCTGACCCTAGTTACCCAAAGTCGGTGCATTATTACATAACATTGGCATGATCACAAGAAAGATCAAATCTCGAAAGACCGATTGGTTTAGTAGCCTTGGAAACACTAGATATATTCATAAAGTTTTACATTACATCATAAAGTGAAAAACTACTACAACAACATAGTCTCCATATTCCACACTCATATCCCCACATAAAATCCCTGCAGGTCATTCATAACTTACTTCTTCACATCCTAGGAAAAATAAAACATAGAAAAGGGGTGAGCTCAAATGCCCAGAAAGGATAACAATATAGAGGAACTTTCAAAAATAAGCATAAACATTTAAGGCAATGCATTACTAAAACAAAATCCTTTTAAACTTTAACTTCAACATAGTATGGAAAAAGTAAAATGAAATAATGCCATTTACTTATTGACATGGATATTCTACTAATCGAATAATCACATGAAATATCAATAACCACTTTCATAATGTTGGAATGCACAATGCCAGACTATCATAACCACATAGCCAAGGCCTCGTGCCAAGACTGCAAATAAGATTTTTCTAAGGCCTTGTTCCAAGACTCTAGTTTGTCTCATGAGACCTACCGATGCATCGAGGAGCTATAGCGGGCTCCACCCGTCACATATTAAGTCCAATGCATTCCCATATGAAAAGGTTTAAACAAAACATAAACATTCGTATTAAAACTAGCATACAAAATGTCAATACTTTCACCATAAACCATGGATGGTATAAAAATATCACATCCACAGTCAAACATATCACAAAACCTTCAATATAATATAGAAGTTTTGTAACATAATAAATCAACATTAAATATGCGTAAAATCCATCAAAGGATGTTGACATAGATGAAATCAAAATTCTTTTTAAAGAAATATATCTTTCTATTTTGAAATCATTTAAGAGTAATATATTTTTAAAATAAAACATTTTCTTTGAAAATATTCTTATATGATTGTAAGGGAAGCTTTGAAGATTTTATAATGGCATAAAATATCCGCACTCTCCGTATAAGTTAAAAAAAACATTCTTACCTTAATTCTGTCGAAAAGGTTAAAAAGGACCTTCTTTTGAAAACGATGGAAATATTCCTTTATAAACCACTTATAAAAGTCAAAAAGGGTATAAATGACTTTAACTCATATTCTAGTAAATGGTAAAAATGTTTTTAAATACATTTTTAAGAAACATGGATGTGGATGATAAATAGATCCCAGTAGATTATTACTTATAAACAACCTCGGATAATGAAGAGATTGTAAAATAACCCTTACCTAGTACTTTTCCTTGGTTGGGGTAGGTTAACCTCCTGTATAATAGTGAAATAATTTTTATTAAATTATACGAGAATCATATATATTAATATGATATCATATATGATCTTTGAACTTTGCTTTGTTAATAATATCTTAGTATTATCGTTGTTTTGGGTGTTAACTTACTCATTTTATGTTTTGTTATGTAAGCCATGTTTGTAATGGATAGGTTGTATATTATTAATATCCAGAATTATATCAAGTCCTTAAACATCATTTTTAAATCATCAAATGATAATTATACTTGAATGGATACGATGGAGAATGAATCTCATCGCATTCGTGGAGACGGTAGTCCGTACGTACGCACGAGCGACAATATCATTCTTTTGATATTAAAATAATATATAAATGGATGGTATATGATATATACAGAATCATTAACATGTTATATTTATTATTTACATGAGTTACTTCTCATTATTATACCAATCCAAATAATAATATATTTAATAACAATTACGCCACGACGTGGAGACGGTAAGCCGTACGTACGCACGTATGGTGACATGTTATTAAAAGGGTGGATAGAATACTGAATATGGTTGTACCATATTTATAATAACATCGCAGTATATATATGAAACTGGAGTTATTATTTTAGAATGGTAACAACAAAGGAAGAAGAAGTGGAAGAAGAAAGGAACATGGAAAAGGGTGGTGAAATCATTACCTCTTCTTCGGTTTCTTCCTTTTGATTTGATAAAAAGGGCTCCTTAGGATGGCTTTGTGATCAAAATAAAGACTCTAGGTTGTAGTGAGGGAAGTTGGGAGAGTATTTGGGCAGAGTTTTTCCGAACCAAAAGGCTTTGAAGGTGTGAAGAAAAGAGAGGGAGGAGGGCCCTTTTATAAGAGGGGTGAGGGGCACCTTTGGAAAAGCTAGAATTATTAGTTTATAATAAATTTATATTCGGTTTCTAATGGCTCAAAAGTTGATTATTTAAATTTTAAGGTGGGTATGGGTCGAAAAAAACTCAAACAATATAATTTAGACAGGTTTGGGTACTCATATTAACCTTATCTTTAAGTATTCACTCTAAGTTAATTAGATTCACTTTTACAATGTTTCTTTGTATTTTTATATAATATGGTTAATAAACATACTATATACATACAAGAGACCCCCAAGTGGTCAATTAATGATTAAAATATCATGATATAAGTCTCTTGTCTGAACCTTAGATTTTTAGGAATTTAATATCAATTAATAATATAATATTGTTTTTAAGAACTTTTTTATGTCAATTTTGACACTATTCAATAGTTGATTTTTGTGAAACTCATAACAGATTGATAACTTCGAAAAAAGTCAATTAAATCAATCATAATATATCATAGTATCCTATAAAATTAGTTTAATTCATTAAAAGTTTCATATTATATTTATTTGGGTATTTATAATATCAATTATTTTAATTTTTCACTATTATAGTAATTACATCATCATCATTGTGTCATAAATAAATTAAATTATTTAATGTCTAAAAATTATAAATAAAATATAATTATGTAGTAAATCTTTTTATATTTCTAAGGAATATTTATAATCTAAAATACAACATATATAACCCTATGTAAAAATTGTTTTTTCTAAAAGATATATGCTTGTGTCATTTTTGTATTCATTTTAACTTAATTAAAATAAAGTGTCCCTATCACCTACAAGTGGCACCATGGGGTCCCAAAATCGACCCAAAGATGCCTATGGTAGAACATGTATCAACCAATAAGTCTAGGACACGTTTTAGGGTAATTTAGTATTATTATAATATTATTTTTTAACCCTTATTTACCGGATTTACCCTTAACCATGGTAAATAAAATATTTACCGCAGTAATTATTCAAAATGTCTAAAAATAAAAGTTACCTATTTACACAATTTGAACATCCTGATTCCAAATATGGAATCCATTTTCCTAAATTCAAAACACAGAAGTGGCAGAAATTAATTTAAAATTAATTCCCGCTGTCAAAACGAAAAGCGTGTTTTTAAGAGATAATAACTATAAAAAGATTGACACTTGTTTATGTTCGGTTTAATTGTAAAATTATGTCCAATGACCAACATTATATTAAATGGTAAAAATATATTCTAAATATACTTTAAAACCACTCAAATTCATAATTTATCACTATTAATTATTTTGATTAAAAAAGTTGTTTTTAATTTAAATTTAGTAATTTTCACTATTCATCAAAATATGAATGTTATCCGAAAGGTACCAAAATTTCACCTTAGGCTAAATTCGATATTCCGAATCCAAAAATGAAGTCCATTTTCAAATATAAAATATATATAATTTCAAAAAGTTGGTATTACTATTCATAACGGCTAGTTTGATTGGTTATGGTGTGTTAGAACTCGGTGTTGCGTACAACACACGCTATCACATTATTCAAAGAGAAGCGTACCGTAGAAGCTTGGGGTGTTACATTCTCCCCTCCTTCAAATAATTTTGTCCTCGAAATTTCTAGAATACTTATCACATGAAAAGAATCGGGTGGTTCTTCATCATAAGTTCCTTGGGTTCCCACGTTGCCTCTTCCATCTTATGGTTTCTCCACAAAACTTTTACCAGACGCGTCGTCCGGTTTCTTAGTACTTGTTCTCTCGTATCAAGAATCCTGACGGGCTCTTATCAATAAGACAGATCGGGTTCCAGTTCTAATTATTCATAGGTGAGTACATGCGTTGGGTCAGGCATGTTTTTCCTCAACAGAGATACGTGGAACACATCGTGAACTTTGGAGAGACTTGGCGGCATTGCCAATCGGTAAGCTACACCCCCAATTCGTTCTAGAATTTCGAAAGGTACGATGTACCTAGGACTCAATTTACCTTTCTTACCAAAACTTATGACTCCCTTCCATGGAGATACCTTCAGGAAAACATGATCACCGACTTGAAATTCCAAATCCTTTATTCGATTATCGGCATAGCTCTTCTGCCTACTTTGAGCTGCTTTGATGTGATTTTGGATACCTTCACCTTTTCTATCGTTTCCTCCACCAGTTATGGGCCTACAAGTTTTCTTTCCCCAACGTCATCCCAACAGGTTGGTGTATGACATCTCTTTCCATATAACGCTTCATATGGTGCCATCTGAATACTCGAATGGAAGCTATTGTTATAGGAAAATTCTACGAGAGGTAAATATTGATCTCACATACCCTGAAAGTCATGTGAGCAACATCTCAACATGTCTTCTAAGGTTTGAATAGTCTCTTCTGATTGTCCATCTGGCTGAGGGTGGTAAGAAGTGCTCAAATGATGTTCAGTATCCAGGGATTTCTGAAGACTTTTCCAAAATCTTGAAGTAAAACGGGGATCACGATCAGAAACAATCGATAGGGGTACTTCATGAAGTCTCACAACTTCATTAATATATAGTCTTTCTAGACGTTCCAGGGGTAGATCTTCTCTTATAGCAAGAAAATGTGCTGACTTGGTAAGACGATCAACAATAACCCATATTGCATCGTTCCTTCTAGGAGTCTTTGGTATCCCCATGACAAAGTTCATCGTAATATTGTCCCATTTCCACTCCGGTATGGGAAGATGTTGCATGACTCCTCCAAGATGTTTCCTTCCAGCTTTCACTTGCTGACAAACCATACATCTTGACACAAAATCAGCAATCTCCCTCTTCATGTTGTCCCACAAAAAATGTTCCTTCAAATCTCTATACATTTTAGTGCTCCCAGGGTGTATAGAGAAATTGGAACTATGAGCATCATCCAGCAATTCCCTTTTTAGATCAGGTATATCAGGAACACAAAGTCTCTTCCCAAATTTCAAAATTCTGTCTTCATACACAAAGTCTCTCAATCTCCCATCATTCACAGCTTTAATCTTCTTTTGAAATTCTTCATCATCGGTATGAGAACTCTTAATCCTTTCTAGTAAAGATGGTTTGGCAACCATTTGAGAAAGCATTGATGTTTCACCTTCCCTGGTTATTCCCATGTCCATCTTCACTAGATCTATGAAAATTGGATCCCTTTCAATTCTCATATTGTTCAAAACTCAATGGTCTTTTCTACTCAAAGCATCTGCCACCTTGTTTGCTTTCCCCGGGTGGTAGTGTATCGTGCAATAATAATCCTTCAGAAATTCAAGACATCTCCTCTTCCTCATGTTGAGTTCTTTTTGTGAGAAAATATACTTCAAAATCTTGTGATCAGTATAAATCTCACATTTTTCACCATAGAGGTAGTTCCTCCATATCTTCAAAGAAAATATCACAGCTGCTAACTCGAGATCATGAGTAGGATAGTTTTGTTCATGAATTTTCAACTGTCGTTATGCATAGGCAATAACTCTATCATTCTGCTTAGGGACACAACCAAGTCTTTTCTTTGATGCATCACTATAAATAACAAACCCATCATTCCCCAATGGTAGAGTCAATATAGGAGTATTGACTAATCTTATCTTCAGTTCTTCGAAACATTCTTCACACTCTTTTGTCCAAACAAATTTAACCCCTTTACGTGTGAGCTTCGTTAATGGGTTAGCCAATCGGGCAAAATTCCGGATGAAACGTTGATAATAACCTGCCAAACCAATAAAACTATGTACCTCAGTTATACTCGTAGGTGCTGGCCATTCTGGGATTGCCTTGGTCTTGGAAGGATCAACAAAGATTCCATCTTTAGAGACAATATGGCCTTGAAAAGAAGTCTCCTGAAGCAAGAATTCACACTTGCTAAACTTCCCATATAATTCATGCCTCCTCAGAGTCTTCAAGATAATGCGCAAGTGATTTTCATGATCCTCGTAGGTTTTGGTGTATACCAAGATATCATCAATAAATACCACCAAAAATTCATCTAGATACTCCTTGAAAACTCTATTCATCAGATCCATGAATACAGAGGGTGCATTAGTCAATCCAAAAGGCATTACAGTAAACTCATAATGCCCGTACCTGGTTCGAAATGCTTTCTTCAGAATGTCTTCCTTCTTTACACACAACTGATGGTATCCAGATCGAAGGTCAATCTTTGAAAAGTATTGAGCTCCATGCAGTTGGTCAAATAAATCATCAATGCGAGGTAGGGGATACTTGTTATCTATCATTATAGCATTGATCTCCCTGTAGTCGATACATAACCTCATAGATCCATATTTATTTTTAACAAAAAGAACAGGGGCTCCCCATAAAGAAACACTCGGGAGAATAAATCCTTTATTACTCAATTCCTCTAGTTGTTTCTTTAGTTAAAATAATTCTACAGTGGCCATTCTATAAGGGGTCTTCGATATAAGCCTTGATCTAGGAATTAAATCAATGGAAAACTCAACTTCTCATTCTGGAGGATGTCCAGGTAAATCTTCCAGAAATACATCTACAAATTCATTCACAACAGGTACATCCTCTATTTGAACATTCCTTTCCTCACCCGCAGTTATTTCATTCTCTTCCTCCCCAATAATTGAATTTAGTTGAGCTACTGGGGGTGGATCTAAATAAGAATTAGGTGGTGCCGATTCTGCTATAAAGATAAGGTGTTCCTTATCATTATCATCAAGAATCGTAACGTCTTTCTTCTTACAATAAATCTTCGCATCATAGTCCGAAAGCCAGTCCATACCGAGGATTATATCAAACTCAATCATAGGTATGACGATGAGATCAGCAGATAAAGAACATGTATGTGCTCTAATGGGGACTGATTCACAAAAATTTGTTGCAATGATACTTCCCTTAGAAGTTTTAACAGACAACTCCCTTATTAAATCAAATTGGAAATATCTAATTTTCTTAGCAAACTAGGAAGATATGAAACAATGCGATGATCCAGAATCAAATAATGCATTTTCTAAACTTGAGGAAACCATTAAATTACATGCCATCATGTCTTTTGGAGCTTCTACCTCAGCAGTAGTGATAGCATAAGCTTGGCCTTGATCCCTTGGCCTTTTCTGAGGTAAGTTCTCCTGACGCTTAAGACATTCATTTTCATAATTCCCCATCTCCCTGCAATTGTAGCACTGAACGTTGGTAGCTTCTTTCTTCCCCTTGCAATCACGATCTTGGTGGCCTTTTTCACCACACTTGTAACAGACTCCCATTCCCTTCAAGAAAGTACCAGGGTGTTTTTTCCCGCATTTACCACAGGATGAATATTCAACCTTTCCCTTCTTCCCCTTATTTCCATTCCCAGATTGATCAGCAGGTCTCTTCTTCTCTTGCTTTGCTTTAAAGTCATAAGACTTAGAGAATTCCTTTTCGGTCTTGATAGCACATGAGACAATGTCTTCGTATGAGGAAAAGGATTGTGAGACTAATGCTCGACGGAGAAATGGTTTTAACCCATCAAAGAAAAGATCAATATTACTTCTTGGGTTACGTATATAATCTTCAGCATACCTTGCTAACCTTGTAAATTTAGCCTCATACTTTGTGACATTCTCATCCTCCTTTTGTCTCAGACTCAGAAATTGCCTTTCCATATCTGCTCGATGGTCGCGAGGAAAGTATTTTTCTAAAAACAAATCTTTGAACTCCTTACATTCCATATTTGATACATCATCATCTTACTTCATGTTTTGAATCAATGACCACCATTGATCAGCATCTCCAGTGAGGCAGCAAACTGCCATGATAACTTTTTCCCTTTCACTGCTCCCCAAATCCTGAAATATTTTCTCTAGGGAATTTATCCATTGCTCAGCTACTAAGGGATTTGTACTCCCATTTAACGTTGGTGGTTGTTTCCTCATGAATCGATCTAACATTGATCCTCCACGCTGTGGATCAGGGTGCTCCATACGGGTAAGGTTATTATTCATAACCTGAGTGAGTTTTCCCAGTATGGTGATTAGCTGATCGGCACCAGTTTCATCACCAGCTCCATTATAATTGTCTTGATAAGGAGGGAAATCCCTACATGGAGTGTGTGCATTGATTCGGTTTCCATTTCTTCCACTAGGATCCATTTCTAAACAATGGCATAAACTAGATCAGTTTATGAATCAAAATACATAATCTCGTACTTATAAAACACTTATCATAAATTGAACTATTTATGGATATAATCCATAATCATAAAAATGTTTTCTTTGAGGAATTATATACTCATAAACCCTTCATAATGATTTGTAAAGAAAATGAGAGTTATCCTAAGCATATCCCCCAGGAGTGTCGTATCCAAGAGTGTAGCAAGGCCCGTTGTCGTGCACCAGTTCCCATTCGAGTCTAGCTCAAAGCGGTGTTTTCGGGTTTTACCCCTAGGTACATTTGTGCCAGAGCTGCCTCTACCTACTCGTATCCATACAGGGATTTATTTCTCAGAAAACTCACAAAATCTTTACAATACCAAAATTCTAGGAAGTTCTTCTATACTAATCCTCAATGTTCATCTTAGGTCTACGTGCTCTATTTAGATTTTATCTAAATCTTGCTTCCATGGTTTGTACTAAACTTCCTCTGATACCAAATGTAACGCCCCGACCCAATTTACCCAGAGTCGGTGCATTATTACGTAACATTGGCATGATCACAAGAAAGTTCAAATCTCAAAAGACCGATTGGTTTAGTAGCCTTGGAAACACTAGATATATTCATAAAGTTTTACATTACATCATAAAGTAAAAAACTACTACAACAACATAGTATCCATATTCCACACTCATATCCCCACATAAAATCTCTGCAGGTCATTCAGAACTTACTTCTTCACATCCTGGGAAAAATAAAACATAGAAAAGGGGTGAGCTCAAATGACCAGTAAGGATAACAATATAGCAGAACTTTCAAAAATAAGAATAAACATTTAAGGAAATGCATTACTAAAACAAAAGCCTTTTAAACTTGAACATCAAAATTGTCTGGCAAAAGTAAAATTAAATAATTCCATTTACTTATTCACATGGATATTCTACTAATCAAATAATCACATGAAATATCAATAACCACTTTTATAATGTTGGAATGCATAATGCCAGAATATCATAACCACATAGCCAAGGCCTCGTGCCATGACTACAAATAAGATTTTTCCAAGGCCTTGTGCCAAGACACTAGTTTGTCTCATGAGACCTACCGATGCATCGAGGAGCTATAGCGGGCTCCACCCGTCACATATTAAGTCCAATGCATTCCCATATGAAAAGGTTTAAACATAACATAAACATTCGTATTAAAACTAGCATACGAAATGTCAATACTTTCACTATAAACCATGAATGGTATAAAAATAGCACATCTACAGTCAAACATATCACAAAACCTTCAATACAATATAGAAGTTTTGTATCATAATAAATCAACTTTAAATAAGCGTAAAATCCATCAAAGGATGTTGACATAGATGAAATCAAAATTCTTTTTAATGAAATATCTCTTTCTATTTTGAAATCATTTAAGAGTAATATATTTATAAAATAAAACATTTTCTTTGAAAATATTCTTATAAGATTGTAAGGGAAGCTTTGAAGATTTTATAACGGCGGAAAATAGCCGCACCCACCGTATAAGTTAAAAAAAACATTCTTACCTTAATTCTGTCGAAAAGGTTAAAAAGGACCTTGTTTTGAAAACGATGGAAAGATTCCTTTATAAACCACTTATAAAAGTCAAAAAGGGTATAAATTACTTTAACTCATATTCTAGTAAATAGTAAAAAAATTTTGAAATACATTTTTAAGAAACATGGATGTGGATGATAAAGAGATCCCAGTAGATTATTACGTATAAACAACCTCGGATAATGAAGAGATTGTGAAATAACCCTTAACTTGTACTTTTCCTTGGTTGGGGTAGGTTAACCTCCTGTATAATAGTGAAATAATTTTTATTAAATTATACATGAATCATATATATTAATATGATATCATATATGATCTTTTAACTTTTCTTTGTTAATAATATCTTAGTATTATCGTTGTTTCGGGTGTTAACTTACTCGTTTTCTTTTATATTTTTTGTTATGTAAGCCAAGTTTTTAATGGATAGGTTGTATATTATTAATATCCAGAATGATATCAAGTCCTTAAACATCATTTTTAAATCATAAAATGATAATTATACTTGAATGGATACGATGGAGAATGAATCTCATCACATTCGTGGAGATGGTAGTCCGTACGTACGCACGAGCGACAATATCATTCTTTTGATATTAAAATAATATATAAATGGATGGTATATCATATTTAAAGAATCATTAAAATTTTATATTTATTATTTACATGATTTACACATCATTATTATACCCATCCAAATAATAATATATTGAATAACAATTACACCACGACGTGGAGACGGTAAGCCGTACGTACGCACGTATGGTGACATGTTATTCAAAGGGTGGATAGAATAATGAATATGGTTGTACCATATTTATAATAACATCACAGTATATATATGATACTGGAGTTATTATTTTAGAAAGGTAACAACAAATGAAGAAGAAGTGGAAGAAGAAAGGAACTTGGAAATGGGTGGCGAAATCATTACCTCTTCTTCAGTTTCTTCGTTTTTATTTGATCAAAAGGGATCCTTAGGTTGGCTTTCTGATAAAAATAAGGACTCTAGGATGTAGTGAGGGAAGTTGGAAGAGTATTTGGTCAGATTTTGGCTGAACCAAAAGGCTTTTAAGGTGTTAATAAAAGAGAAGGAGGAGTGCCCTTTTATAAGAGGGGTGAGGGGCACCTTTGGAAAAGCTAGAAATATTAGTTTATAATAAATTCATATTCGGTTTATAATGGATAAAAAGTTTATTATTTAAATTTTAAAGTGGGGATGGGTCGAAAACAACTCAACCAATATAATTTAGACAGGTTTAGGTACTTATATTAACCTTATCTTTAAGTATTAACTCTAAGTTAATTAGTTTCACTTTTACAATGTCTCTTTGTATTTTTATATAATATTGTTAATAAACTTACTATATACATCCAAGAGACCCCCAAGTGGTCCATTAATGATGAACCTATCATGATATAAGTCTATTGGCCGAACCTTAGATTTTTCGGAATTTAATATCAATTAATAATATAATATTTGTTTTAAGAACTCTTTTATGTCAATTTTGACACTATTCAATAGTTGATTTTTGTGAAACTCATAACAGATTTATTACTTCAAACAAAGTAAATTAAATCAATCCTAATAGATCATATTATACTATAAAATTAGTTTACTTCATTAAAAGTTTCATATTATATTTATTTGGGTATTTATAATATCAATTATTTTAATTTTTCACTATTATAGTAATTACTTCATCATCATTGTGTCATAAATAAATTAAATTATTTAATGTCTAAAATTATAAATAAAATATCATTATGTAGGAAATATTTTTATATTTCTGATGAATATTTATAATCTAAAATCAAACATATAGAACCCTATGTAAAAATTGTTTTGATAAAAAATATATGCTTGTGTCATTTTTGTATTCATTTTAACTTAATTAAAATAAAGTGTCCCTATCACCTACAAGTGGACCATGGGGTCCCAAAATCGACCCAAAGATGCCTATGGTCGAACATGTATCAACAAATAAGTCTAGGACACGTTTTAGGGTAATTTATTATTATTATAATATTATTTTTTAACCCTTATTTACCGGATTTACCCTTAACCATGGTAAATAAAATATTTACCACAGTAGTTATTCAAAATGTCTAAAAATAAAAGTTACATATTTACACAATTTGAACATCCTGATTCCAAATATGGAATCCATTTTTCTAAATTCAAAACACATAAGTGGAAGAAATTAATTTAAAATTAATTCCCGTTGTCAAAACAAAAAGCATGTTTTTAAGAGATAATAACTATCAAAAGATTGACACTTGTTTATGTTCGGTTTAATTGTAAAATTATGTCCAATGACCAACATTATATTAAATGGTAAAAATATATTCTAAATATAATTTAAAACCACTCAAATTCATAATTTATCACTATTAATTATTTTGATTAAAAAGGTTGTTTTTAATTAAAATTTAGTAATTTTCACTATTCACTAAAATATTAAAGTTATCCGAAAAGTACCAAAATTTCACCTTAGGCTAAATTCGATATTCCAAATCGAAAAATTAAGTCCATTTTGAAATATAAAATATATATAATTTCAAAAAGTAGGTATTACTATTCATAACGGCTAGTTTGATTGGTTATGGTGTGTTAGAACTCAGTGTTGCGTACAACACACGCTATCACATTATTCAAAGAGAAGCGTACTGTAGAAGCTTGGGGTGTTACATTTCATGTATTTATAGTAATCTATATATATTTTGTGTTGACTAAGTCGGTCCTTCATTGTTATTTTTTTTAATGTTACATATGGATCTACATTAATAATTAGTAATATCTTTGAATGTTTGGTTTTAATTTATATATTTATGATATTTTTTAGGTTATGTTTCTAAAATAGAGAATTATTTCATACTAATATCTAATACATAGATATAAATTACTTTATATTCATTAACACTCATGGGTTTTTATTTTGGTTCTTGAGAAATAAATAATTCCTTATGAATAATTTGATACCCTCAATGCTTGTTACCCACCCATTGAGATCAAGAATATTCTCAAAAGCCCCATGGAGAGGTGACTTGGGTGACATAAAAGGTTGATACTAGGTAGCTTCATAAAAAAATGTAATCATATCATTATTTATATTTTGGAAGGTAATGTAATAATGGGGATAGGACTATTGAAAATCAAGAGGTAGGTATGAACAACTATCTATACTAAACTTTTTTACATATAATTGACAATCCAAGAGTGATCAAGTATTTTTAATTTTGGTTTGGTTCAATGTTAAATTCAATTTGGGTAGAATTTCAGCTTTGAAATAAAATAATACTATTTATATAACGATTCCTGGAAAATGTGCATGAGTTGAAGACTCGGTAAATTGGTCATAAATATTGAAGAATTTGTAATTCAGTATGGGTTTTCAATTGTAAGGATTTTTTATGTTTTATTTTAATAATTATAGAATATTTATTAATTATAATTTATCATAACTACATTACTTTTAATAAATTTGAATGGTTATTGTAATTTCATTTATTTATTGGATTTTATTTAGTGCCTCATGTTATGTCATTATGAACCATTATTAAAAACTAAGGTTTAAGTTATAGTTTGATTGATAATTTTTATTCATTATTTTGAATTATTATAATGCAAAATATTCATAAAATATTTATAACTTTTAATAGTACTGGGTGATTTCACTATTGATATGTTATGAAAAGATTATAAGTTTTATAATAATAATAATAATAACAATGGATTGTGGTATTGTTTAAAGGATGATTGGTTGACATTTCAAATTAATTGATTTCAGGTTATGTCATATTTGAATTTAAAAATTTATTTTTATGATTTTCAATCTATCTATAATATTATCAAAGTAGAGAACAAGAGTAATATAAAAAAGTTTTTTGTTAACTATAAATAATACATCCATATTTTAAAATTAATAAAAAGTATCCTATGTATGTAAATCACAATCTTATGAAATGGTTTTTGCGAATTCTTGTTAGGTAAATTTAGTTATAAAAAAATAATTTTTCCTTATATTTTTTCAAATTTATGTAGAGAGTGTTTTTTGTGTTAATGGAATATTATATGATGTAATTTTAACATTTTGGGAATTTTCATGTTGTTTTGGAATAATTGTTTTGCCCTAATTTAGTTCATATGTGTTTTGGATCATGAAGTATGTTATTATTGAGTTTAATATTAGATATTATTCTAGAATATTCCTATAAATGAATTTTTTATAAATCAAGGGATGTATGTTCTGGAAGATTTCATGCAGTCTATAATTTATAATAATGTGGTTGATAATAATACCAATACTCTAGAGATATAGGTACGATCAAATTCATTTATATCTACAGGTAATATTTATAAATTATTCAAGGATAAACTGGATATTTCCCATGGTGATCAAGGACCACTAAAGGAAATGGTGTGTTTAGGAAGGTTTGATTAAATCATCAATTCTATAAAGACTCCAAAAACCTATAATGTGGATGTCCCAATACTTGTGTTAGAGAGACTAAGTATGGAATAGTGGGAAACCATATTATAATCTCATTTACTTGTATACATGTCTTGGGAATACCTCAAGACCGTGATTATAAAGTGTAATTATCGGGAGGATGTTAACATGTATAAGTCAATGGAATTCATGAGCCTCTATAAAGGTGAAAAAATAGTAAAATTGTAAAAAGATTATTTAAATAAGATGGGATATTTTATGCATGGTCTAGTCGTTATAAACTCCTACAAATATCATTTATTTAAACTGTTCTTCATCCATAAAGTAATTTATATGTTTATTTATCTGTATTGACTTTATAAATTGAATTTTTCAATAATAAAAGATTGTGTAAGAAAACATTTTAGAATAGGGAATAATGAAAATGAGTTTCAACCCACATATTATAATCATGTTACTATGATAAATAAGAAAAAACTTAAGTTCTTAAAATGTGGAAAATTAAAAAACTCTAATCATTTATATCTAATTTTTTTGAAAAACTATCATCATTGTGGTTATTAAGGACATATCTAGAATTTTTTTAATTTAATATATAAAGGGAGGTATAAATCATATAAACAACATGAATCTATGAAATATTACCTGATAGTGTTTATGAAAAATATATTTTAGGTTTCTTCTTTCATGCGTTGTTTTACAATTTCTCATTATTAATATAAGTTTCCCATTTAGCATGTTATATAGATAACAAATTATTTGAATTTTTTATTTAAACATTTTATAATATGCCTCTTATTCAATGATTTTAGGTCTATAATTCATATTTTGTACATTAGTATTCGTTTAATTTCATTTCACATTAATTTATCCAGGTGTGAAAATTATTTGGGTTATTGCATGATAATTGTGGTGTAAATTTTTTTTGTTTCATTATCATTTAGTTAATATTAAATGGTTGTGAAATCCAAATCATGTCTTTCTTTTCCATGGAATTAACTCCATAGGTAGTTTCAATTAATTTATTTGGTTCCCCATAAGATAAATAATATCTTAAAGGAAACTGCAGAATGGTTGTAGTTCATATAGTGTTTCATTTTTAAATTTTTTATTTCACGTAAATTTCATTATTTACCCAACAGAGGATGTATTTTTATGATTATTTCAATGATTTATAGCTAGTAAATTTGTATTTTATATGAAATTTTCTTCAATCACAAAACAAGATAATATATATATTTAATTACTACAAAAATGATAGTGAGGACAATTTTTCACAATGGAATCATGGTCTTATTATTTTATTGTATCAAGATTATACAATGACTTTATAGTTGAATAATGTGGTATAGTGGGTAAAAATATGATAGCCATAATTTTACTTTTGATTATTTATTTTCACACTTATTGTCTATTGAAATTTCACTGAGTATTGGTAGGATATTTTATATTTTGGTAGGGTTTTATATAATTAAACAGTAAGATTCATACCCAATAATGGGCATATCAAGTTTGAAATCAAAAAGGAGTTTCATCCCTTTGAGATCATTTTGTTTCAAGGATAAGGTGTATAGGCTCCATAACTATGCACAGTTCCCATCCATATTTTAAAACTATAAAAAAATTAATTTTTAAAATTATATTTTAAGGGTAATCCACCCATATTTTTAACATATTTTGACCAATGGTTTCTAGTACCTACTCTTCATGTTTCCCCTCATCAAAAATCTTCATTAGTCTTGAATAAATTATAAAATATTTACTAAGTTATAGGAAATCTCTATGTAAGTAACTCATTTCACCACACTTTCTCAAATAATTCCATTTTCCTTTATACTCTCGTAACCAAATTACTATAGTGGTCTATGGTTTTGATTTCCATGCAATAAATTTGTTGTTTTTTTGTGTCAGGGATTATTTCTCTATTATATGGGCATAATATTTCTTCATATGGTGGGATAATGTCATTTTATGATAGAATATATATTTAGGGTATGTTTTTCTATGTAACCCCATTTATTTGACATCGCCACCTGGAATTGTACTAAACGTACCTTAAAAAAGTTCAAAAATTATTAACAGTCACCCTCGACCCACGCCGGTCGAGGTTAGGCTCTACCTTAGGGGAACACTCCCTCACGAGATCAATGGTACTATCAAATTTACAATCCAAGTTACCATTTAGTAGTTATATTATTTAATAATAGAATTATTGTTACTTAATTATTTTATTTAAGACCAAAAACTAACTTTTATTTTTGGCCTGCACCGGCCAATTTTAGGATCTGCCTAAGAAAAACATAACCTCACGAGTTCATCTGTGGTCTCAGATTTTTAATTTGAGTATTCATTAGTGAGTTATATGAATCTGAAAAATAAATAATTTTATATAATAATTTTATTTATAGTTATTAAATTTTCTGGTTTTCTCACCAGAGGCATGAAAAAACTAAACATAAGTCTCTCCTGGGATAAGCCCGCCATCCCGAACGCAATGGTTCCCTTATATTTTTTATCCAAGCACCCATTTAATAGTTATTCCACATTTTTAGGAAACTCACTCATGCTCTCTATTTAAAGATTATCATTTTTTGATGGATCATTCCTAGCACTCCAGGCCTCAGAATCACATGATGTCAATTTTCATAGTCTCATAATATTTCCATATAATTAAAAAAATTACATCGAATTTCTGATACCTTATATTATCCCCTCCTGAAGGATTTACATCCCTAAAATCCAAAAAGTAAAATCAAACAAATGATGGTACTAAGCACAGATCAAAGCCTCACAATCCCATGTTTTCTTTTGGAGGTTCTCATGCTTCCACTGAACATGCACCGGAGGAACCAACCATCCACAAATTACTCACATCTGTCAATACTCTATCTGTACCAAGAACTCTGTAAAAGTCGACCCATCGTCAAGATCCTACTCTCCCTAGTCGATAACATTAGATTAATCATGCACCCATTCTCTCAGATGCGACACAAGAAAAATGTTATGCACCAAGTGCATTAGTAGAGGAAGATCTAGGCGGTAATCCACCTTACCAACTATTCTGAGAATGTGGAAAGGTCTGTTGAACATTAGAGATAGCTTAATTCCCCGACCAAATCTCAAAAATCCTCATCGGGGTGAGACCCATAGGAAGGCATGATCTCCCTCCTTAAACTCCAAGGTTCACCGTATCATGATAGTATAAGACTTTTTCTAGCTCTGTGCAGTTTCCATCCAATCCGGGATGATCTGAACCTTCTCAGTGGTAGCTCATACCATCTTTGGATCCACAAGTGATAACTCCCCTAGGACTATCCATCATAGAGATGATCTAAATTATTTCCCATATAAGGCCTCAAATGGAGAAATTACAATGGTGGAATGGTAAATTTTGTTATATGAATACTCCACCAGTGGTAGGTGGTCCTCCCAAATATGGCCAAAATCATGGACACAAGCACGAATCATGTCCTCGAGTGCTTGAATGGTTCTATCCGTCTGACCATCTGTCTGAGGATGTAAAGTGTTTCTCAAATGTAACAGAGTCTTGAACATCTCCTATAATCCCTTCCACAAGAAGGATGTAAAATGAGCATTGAAACCTGATACGATCATTGTTGGAACCCTGTGAAGTCATATAATCTCTTGTATATAGAGGCATTCCATGATATCTACTGATCCCTACTCTCGGATGGGTAGGAAGTGGGCCAACATGGTGAGTCGTTCAACGATCACCCAAATGGAATCATGGCCTCTATAGGTATGTGGTATCCCCTACACGAATTCCATGGATATACCATCCCACTTCCACGCTGGTACCTCAAGTGGCTGAACTAAGCCTGTTGGAACATGATGCTTGTCCTTCACTTGATTACAAGCGAGGTATCGTGATAAGAACTCTGCCACCACCTTCTTTAACCCTGGAAAACAATACTGACGCTGGAGGTCCTGGTACATCTTTTCCACTTTAGGATGTAACACCAAATGGAATTTATATAACTCCCTCAACACCTCCTCTTATAGCATCATCGGTACCATAGTGCATCCTCTGCAGTGGATGACATGATCCCCACCTTCCGAAAATCCATTAGAATCCCATCTTAAGGATATCTGATTACGTATGGTCTCATAGTAAATGTTCCCAAACTGTGCCTCCATAAATCAATAAAGGATTGGGGGAGTAACTCTCATAGACTGAAGGAACTCAATCCATCGTTGTTGCCTCAGGTTCATTTTCTTCTGTGAGAAGATATACCTGAGACTCTTGTGGTAAGATTAGACACTAGAACATTCAACCAACAATACTCTCAATTATCGGAGCTCCACAGGAGCCATCCGATATGTAGTTCAATATATTGGTGTCTCCCTTGGGTACAAGCCAATAAATAATTCTCTCACTTTGTGTGGAGTTAATCCAAGAAAAATATTTTGAAAGGATGTTTTTGCACTCGGCCACTACTGTTGGAAACTAAAAACACAAAAACCCTACTGCCATAAGGGTAAGGCTGGCCGACTTCAGAGTGATCGGCCACTACCTCCTATGCATGACTTTATCCCATGTTACATGGGTTTCCTTTTTCACCAACAATGGGAAACTCCCTTCCAACACTGCATGCATACAACACTCTTTTTTCCTAAAAAAATAAACCTTAGCATGAACTGTGGATGACCATTTCATATGATGACTAATGTATTAAGGCCTCGATGTTGCTACCAAGAGGTTCCAACCAGAAATCTTGCTTGAAGGGTCATATCACACCATCTTCATAAGTGTTCTTATTAAGTCTCATCCTAATGGTATCTCCAAAATTAAGGGTCAATTAAATAGTTTAACTGGAAACTCTAGGTCTTGAATAAGATTAGTTTCAAGAAGGAATGATTAGTACCTATGTCTATTAATAAAAAAGCTAATAGTTGACAAAAATGGTACCTATAATCCTTCATGGAGCCCTTGGGTCACACTCTTTTACCGCATGCAACTACTCCCTTCCCCTGTCCTCCAGCTCCCTGAGCATGATGGGGACGACATTGGGGTATTGGTTGAAAAACAATGAAATGTATACCACCTCATGCTTCTCTCTTAGATCGTATTCCATGTCTTTTACCCTACAGATTCATTTTTCCCTATCACTTCCTCTTCCTGAAACATTTTACACACCCAACTCTCTGAGACTAGAGTTAGTTACTTGCTTTCCCACTACTAACATTCACTGGTTGTATCTAATCATTAAATAAACATTCAACCACAATGGTTATCTCTATCATCCTAACATAATTTGGAATGAAAAAATTTAATAGTGTCGGCTCGTATGTCCCTAAACTCATCTCGATCAGAGGTCCAAGCCTTGAAGAACTGTTCGTATCATATTCATCGAGCACCTAGAATGGTCGGTATGCCTCGACGAATACATAGATACCAACATTTCTTCATAGCAAATTAGTAGAAGCTCTTTTGAAAACATACCCCATTATTTTGTATGGAAAGAGACCCCTTTTATTAGGAAGGTTCCCAAGCTTTGACCATAGAAAAGTCACATCATCATAAGCTAGGGGTAATCTAAACCCTATCATTGCCCTTCTAAGCCATACAAAATGATCACTCCCAGGACCACTATCTGATCTGATGGTGCCCCAGCTAGATGAAATCTCGGTAACCACCTCAATCCAATCTTTATCCAACTATGATTCGGGATCACCTCAGAACCTGAGGGGTATCTTTCACAAAAAATAGTGTAAGGCCCTAAGCCTATATGTTTCCTCTACTGGTAGCACCGGTAGTAACTACTGACCAACAAGTAGTGTTATCATTGGTAAACCACCCAAAGGTACCATCATGGGAAATAGTCCTTATACTGAAGCCTTATCACACTGTGGACCATCCTCATGGTTGTGGATTCGAATCCTAGATGGTCCTCTGCATTGAGGCATCTTGAAATATAATTAAGATGAACCACATTCAATAAGTTATACCTGGTGATCTGACACAAAAGAGATCAATAGAAAGGCATTTCAAAAACACATGAAATCAATATTTTTGTGTACCGAGTCGGAAAATAGAATTTAGGGTCCCGGTGTATGGATATGTCTGCCTCCGCACTAACACCGAAAATTCTAGACTAAAATTCAAACTCAATACACATAACACTATTGCTCCATTAAAAACATAGACTCTTATTTCTTCTAATAGGACCAAGCCCTTTGATACCACTTTTTCATGACCCTTCCCCTACGGGCCATGGTGTAACTACCCAAATCCCGCCTTCCATAGGCCAGAGGATGGCGACTAGCACCAGAAAGGCATTTCCCTAATATGGGAAGGAATTTCCTCAATAACCTGTATACACACAGACAGGGTGCACTGCGCACAAGTGAAACACAATGAAATAAGAAAGGTGCAACCACAACTAAAAACCACCACAGAGTGTAAAAGTTAGTACTGAAGTAAAGGGGTAGTAATACAAGCCCAAATGAAAAGATAAAACTATAACAAAAAACAAAAAACAACTCCTTAGATCTTCCACTAAGGATCCTACCAGAATGGTAGGTAAAACTTGTCTCCATTGCTCTCCATGTCAACTAGTCACCTCAATGTACCACCTGGTCCTATCTATTGATGTCTCATCCAAGATGCTCGTCATCTGCACAAGACACAACAACGTGCGGGTGAAGGCCGTGCAAGGGTGAGTATACAAATACCCAATTGGGACCCCGATAACCCCGAAGGTCTCTCAAAATTCCACAAGGAAAATCCAAAAATTATGATCTCAATCCCAAAGCACAAAGAAACTGACTCAATAAAAACCAGGTATAACATAAGAATAAAAGTACAGATGATTAGTCGTAATTCTAGATCCTCTTATTTTGTGAAGGGTTCTGCTGATGATCCACACAGGACTGCTCGGTGCTGATCCACATAGGATTGCTAGGTGTGAATCCATACAAGATCGCTAGGTGTTGATCCACAAAGTATCGCTAGGTGTCGATCCAGTTAGGATTTCTATGTGATGATCCCTACAGGATCGCTAGGTGCTGATCCACATAGGATCACTATGTTCTTTTCCACACATTATTTCTAGGTGTCAATCCACAAAGGATCTCTAGGTGCTGATCCACACTGCATCATTATTCATTCTTCACTTCATAGCCAGCCACTGGATTCCCGTACATAGTATGCTTGATATTGGGAGGATCTACTCATGAACCCATAAGTCATACTTCAAACAGAATAAATTCCCATGAAGAAGTAACCTAGTGATCCTTCATGTCATAAGAGATCCAATCAAACAGACGACACGTCAATCAGACGCCCAGTCTGTGAGTTATAGGTATTTTAGCAGCAAGGGCCCAGTAGATTTTGGGTGTGATCCAACCCGGTCGTACTCCAAATTTATCAAAAACAGGATTGGTGTGTCTCAAAAGGAATTTCTGGTCTCAAGTATTCCAACGCCATATACGGATCATCAAGAAAACATCTGGTTTGTAAGGTATAGATTTTTTAGTGTATCTAGGTCAAAGAGGGTCTGGGTCCGGTCGCACCTGGTCGAACTGACCTGACCCACCCATACTGGGCCTACCCGGCCTAGTCCAGGTCCCACCTAGGTCTGATCTGGGATGGCCTGAACTGGTTGGGCCATGGACCGTCCTGGCCTAAAATTGTTGGGCCGCGGCAAGCTCGGCCCGCTGGGCCGCGGACCGGCATGACATGAACCGGCTAGGCTAGGCCACGGGGGGCTCGACCTGATGGACAGTGGACCTACCCGAACCGATGTTCGGGGTCGTCTACCAGTCGAGCGACCACGCAGGGGTATCTCCCTCTTCTTGAATGGAAATAGTTTTCGGGCAGTGTACCCAATGGCGCCACATAGCGCCACCTTAGCTAGCAGCGGGACATGCAGGTTGTGGGTCCCCTTAATCATGGCTAAGAGGCCGCAACCACTTCCCATGGTGTGCGTTGCCACGCTACTCTCTACCAATATAGCTGGTCGAGGGCCATCCGCCTTCAGAAATTGTCGTATTGTGCACCGACATACTGGTTGGTCTTCCGTGATCCACTGAGTGAGCTCTGGTGGTCTGTTTTCCATTCCGAACTTGCCTACGAGCCTCCGGAGTTACTTTAGTCACTGTGTGGCTCCCGGATTCGAATTTCCATCTTGATGAAAATTCTTCTCTGAAGAACAATACAAATACCGAAGTGACTAAGGGCATGATCCTTTCTCATTTGGCATGCACCCTCCACCATAGCATTATATAAAACAAGAGTAATTAATTCAACATTGATAAACTATATTACTTCCACGATTCATCATTCCATTCATGGATAAGGGAATAAATAATTGAACATGAATTTAATAAAAAAACCCTACCCTGAGTTTTTTGGAAGTCATTGCTGAAGAGGAAGGATTGTAAATGTCCGAAGGTGCTCGTCGGCATTCAGCATCACCCAATGTTTCCCCCAATGATCATTGCTCGAAGCCTCATTCTAGGTTGGTGGTAGATGTCGTGGAACATCATCAAAGGTTCCGATCTTGAGTTCCAAAAGCCCATGCCCATGCATCATTTAAATAGAAGAATGAATCCTCACACGTTTCATTTCCTTAATATCATTCATTTATGAACCACATTTAATTTTTCATTAAAACATCGAATGTTGTGGTGATGCAACCTAAAGGCCATGTCATTAAATGTATTCTGTTAAGTATGACCGACCAACTCTATGGTCCCACCACTTTATTCAATGGTTAGAAAAATAAATAAAATATCTTAAGGAGTTATTTTATTATTATTTTTCGTAATGTCCAAAAATTAAATTTTTTGTCCGACCCTTGATAGTTAATGTTAAGCTTCACATAAGAAAATCCTGGTGCTGTGAATTCAACGGTGCCCTCAGATTTTTAATCAGAGCCCCGGTTCAAAAGACAGAAATCACCGCTCACATGTTTACTGAACATACATTAAATTTTTTAAAAAAATATTAACAATCACCCTCAACCCGCGTTAGTCAAGGTTAGGATCTGCCTAAGGGGAACACGCTATCACGAGCTCAATGACACTCTCGGATTTCCTATACGAGTAACTATTTAGGAGTTATAGAATTTAAAAATAAAATAATGGTTATTTTTTTTATTTACTGCCCAAAACTAACTTTCACTCTTGGCATGTGTCGGACAATGTAATGATCTTAATAACAAAATAATACCCTCAAAATTTCCGCGGTGGTATCAAATTTTTAATTTGAATCAATGTTGGTGAGTTATAATAATTGAAAAATAAAATTTTTTTATTGAATTATTTTATTTATGGTTATTCCATTTTTGAGTTTTCTCACTGGAGGCTGGCGCTGACTAATCATAAGTTGCCCCTAGGGTAAACCCACTATCTAGAATGAAATGGTCCCCATGGATTTCGGATCTAGGAACCTATTTAATAGTTATTCAATTTTTTTAGGAAAAACACTCATGCGTGTTATTTAATGCTCAACATTTTTCGACGGATCATTTCATGCACTCCAAGCCTCAGAATCAAGTGCCCTCAATTTTCATAGTCTCATAATAATTCCATATAATTAAAAAAATTATACTTAATTTCCATGACATTACATTTTTACACACTTTTCACAAACAAGAAACTAAACTTTCTTACCACCATATTTAATTGATTGATTCTTATCAATATCTTTCCATATGGACCTCTTATTCGACTTATTTTCATAGAACATGTGATCATCAGAAAACTCCATTTCTACCCTCTCAACACGCCATACTAGTTTTTCAAAACATTTTAATTCTAAAGAGGCCAATTCTCTTTTATTATCTTAGCTTCAATCCTGATTAAAAGCGATTGATTTTTCTATCAGTACCCCAGATAAGCTTTAAAGTGTACCTTATCATTTGGGTGAAGTTTTCTACATACAGAGCCTCTAAATCTTCTTCCTTTTTCCTCAATTCAAGGAATTGTTTCTCCATCCTAATTTCAACCACCATAGGAAAATATTTTTCAAGGATAATACTTTTAAATTCATCCCACTTTAAGGTTTCAATCTTATCTCTATTACTGATATTCTTAACCATTAACCAGTATTGATCACATTCACCTTCAAAATGATAAATTTCATTACTAACCACTTGATTATCTGAACATCTCAAAACATAAAATATGTTTTCAAGGGATTTAATCCATCTATTAGCCACTACTAGTTTAGAAGATCCACTGAAAGAAGGAGGGTGTTGCCTCATAAAATGTTCCACTATAATCATTCTCCTTTGTGGTAACTCTGGTCACCACCATTTATTTCCTACGTCTACGGATCCATTACTATCGAAAACTACTCGTTTCCATTTCTGACCATTCTCGGTTACATATTTAGAAAGATATCAGCATCTTGGTTCCTTTAAACGTCATCTCCCATGTTTCTTCTATGGAAAACCATTATGAACATACATATCTTAGATGAAGTAACATGAAAATCTTTAAATTCTATTCCATCTTAGCATAAGGTAAAAATTATTTCTGGTAATCTGTTAACATCATAATAACTCCTAAAGTTTTCAAAATCATGCTCTGATACCAACTATAAGGACCTGTCCATATGCACTACATAATCTATCTATTTCAAATTGATTTATCTTCTTTACATTCCCAAATATATTTTTGGTTTGGTGTTTTAAAAATTTATGACATAACTCACACATATCAATCCACAAGAATACAAAGTGGGTACCATTAAAATACTATCCATTTCATCCAAAACATTACATTATTAAAACAAAACAAAAACATGATTTCATTGAAAAATATTCACTTTTTTCTTTATCTTAGAAAACATTATAAACTATGAAAAGAATTTAAAACATGGGATGAGCCTAAAAATCTCATTAAGGGATATAAAAAGATGAAAATAACCATTAGTCCATGATTACTTAAAAACATATGAAATCATTTTAAAAAAAATACACACTTCTCACACATATTTACATACATTGGGAAACATGAGATTTACAAAAAAAATTAAAGAACATATAAAAAACCATTAAGGTATATTGGGGAATTACTTACTTATATTGTAACCCTCACAACTACCTTATGATTTGTAACCCTCACGGATATCTTACAATGGAACACTCATGAATACCTTATGGAATAACCATCATTGTTACACTTGTAGTAAACATACGGTTGTCCTCCAATTTACACATACCTTGTGCATTGGAGGGAGATATAGGTCCCACACTTATTCATAATAAATACCTAAAAACCAAAACATAATCCTAAAACATAAATAATCTCATGAAAACATTGGTTTTTAATTTCTTAATATAGAATTTTAAAAGAGGATTTTTAATGAAAATTCCCTTACAAATATCATATAATTGAAGTGAGAATTTTTAGAATAAAAAGAATATTTGTATACACTATAAGTAAAAATAATAAAAAATTATATTAATTAAATTTATTAACCAATGTATCTTAGTAACGTATAATTAATGAAATAGACGGTTAACCAAAGAATGAAAATGTGGTTAAGAATTCCCTTACCTCGGGTTTTTTTCTTATTTAAAACTTAATTAAACATTTTTTATAATGGATAAAAGAGTTTTATTAATATTTTACAGAAACATATTGATGTTTATAACACTTTACATGATCATTTTATTACATCATTCCACCCATTAATTAATAATATTTTGTTCTTTCCGTTGTTTTGGGTGCATCTATTACATGATTTCCACGGTCAGTTCGTAAAGGATATTCTTGTAGAATGAAATAAAAACACTAGAAGTAGAATGAAGTGGTATTTATTTTTTCAAGAATATTAAATTATTCCATAAATCATATTTTTACATGGTATGAGGTTAAATCATTAGATAAATCATTAGTGATATTCGTTTAGATCATTTCGGTGGTTCTTCGATAATCATGAACTAGTTTCATCATATACCGTTAATATTATTCATATAAGTTTATTAGATAACATAAGAGTAACCATATAACACACCTAACAAAATATTTAAACCATTAAAATTTTGTATAACAATATTTTAAGTATTTAAATTTAATTGAAAACATATCATTCCTGATTTGGGTAAATCAGTACATCACAGATGGTGCCTTCATTTTTAGAATAAGTGGGGGGAGTTGAAGAATTATGTTGATGAATATTTCCATAAATAGGAAAAAATCAAAAATATATAATATTATTTTTATTGCATGGATATTTTAATGGGGGGTGAAGAGATTATAAAAAAATAAAATAACTGAAAAGAAAACATAAGAAAATGAAATTGAATTTTTACCTCTTGATCTCTTCTCATTGAGATCTACATTAAAGACTTTGGTTTTGACCATTTTGTGAGGCCATAGGGTCTTGAACATGGGTCAGATCCTTGGGAAGAGTATTGGGTGGATCTTAGACAATGTAGAAAGCTTTAGTGGTGTGATAGGAAGAGGGGAGTGAGGGTAGTATTTATAGTGGAGGAGAGGATGGGTTTTCCATTATTTTAATAATTATTCTACTATCTTTTCTTAGGACTATGAATAGACTTCATTCATGTGACACAAAATATTGCAGAGAAAAATTGAGTTCTAACCAAGGGTTCTAACATCATCCATGATTCTATGAATAGTGCATTTAAATGGTAATTTATATATATGGTAAATTATCGTATTTTACTATTCATAAAAAATTCATGAAATTCTAGAAAATTCCCAAAAAACAACCCTAACCATTTATCAATGTGTATAATTTTAAAATGACCTCCACTTTTAGAAAATAATTTTTTAATTTTATTAATTTAGTTTTTAAATAATATCACAATTTATTTGAAAAATAACAATTTTAAAACTCTAACTCATTTTATATCACATTAAAAGATTAATCAAGATGATGTTATATTATAACCTTAAGAAAATAAAATAATAAAGTGATTTACTATTAATTAGGGTCATATTATAAATAATATTACTATTTATAAGGGTGTGTTAATATTCATCCAAAATCAAGTTCATTCTATAAGTCTCCAAATAAATTACTGATCGAAACCATAGAAAAGCATTTTTTGAAATTCAAATGATTGAAGCAACCAAATTATGTTATGTCTAGTTTGTAATTATATGCTTAAAAAAGTTTCATTACATAGAGATGCAACATTTCATTCATTTAAATTCAATTTTAAAACCTTGGGGTGTTACACCCATGATCTTAAAGTCTCGTTTTTTGGATACAATAATTATTATTCAAGGGGTATATTATCTTTGATTAAAGTAATTTAGACTACCCGGTGAAATTTTATGTATTTATTTAATGGTTGAGGCCTATTTTTTTTTATATATCCAAAATTTCATAGTTTTGGTAGTTTAATAAAAAATGTTTATTCCAGAATTCTCCTAAATAATAGAACATGTGATTGTATTAGAAATTATGATAGAAAATATTTATTTAACTAGTTAATTTCAGATATTTTTAATGATTAGAAGGGAAGATTATATTCTAATCTGATATTGACATTTCATAAGTTGTATATAGATTATGTGGTTCAATTTAATGCATATAGAATGTGATTTAGTAGAGTCATGATATAGGGACGACTGTTTCTCACCTGTGGGTCCTAGTCATTGATGATACTTGAGAAGAGCTATTTGCATCATGGTCCTTAGACAAAACCTTTGGCCTATTTATAAAATGTTATAATCATTATATCACCAGTGAAAAATATATTTTATATTCCAACAAAAAAATCCCAAAGAATATACTCTCCCAATTATGCATGATTATCTGGTATAGGATATTTTTCATAATTACTGTATATTGATTTTAATATAGACTATACCACTAAAAAGGATAGCCAGTTGAGATGCTCTTAGTTAGAAGATGAAGGTGTTGGGTTGTGGTTATAATCAGCTTGAGGTAAGTTCATATATAAGATTCTCATGCCACATGATGGGTAGTGCATCATGTGTTTATAAATATGTAACATGCTATGCGATAAAAACTACGGTGATCATATATGAAACATTATATTATAGGATTTTCAACTTGGTACCTTTCCATTAATATGGTGATGGATGAGTATTATAGTTATTTTAGTTTTTTCCTGGCACATCTAATTACCTATTTGAAGTGAATGGGGATAGAATTGATTTATTTACTAGAATTATATGGTTTCCTTGAGTTATAGATGTAGTGTGTGTTATTTTTTATAGCACAACCATGATTCTACACATTTTTTATTAGAGATATCTAGACAATGTATGCTTCAACTTTTTATTCAATAAGGTAGTTATTAGTGACCGGTTAAGTGTTTTATGGAATACTTCCAGGAAAACTTGATCAATATGGAACTTATTTGAAAACCCTCATAGTTTGATGAAATTATATATAGACTAATAATGTATGCATGTTTAGTTTTTAGTAAGATATTAGGTGTTCTTGAGGGTGACACCTCGATTAATACACTATTTTTGGAGGAGACCAGGAAAGTTATCTACCCATTATATTGGTTTGTTCATGCATTTATATTGGTTTTGTATAGTTTCATCATGACTATGCTTCTCATTAGATATAGTGATATACATTATGTTTTCTTTATAAATCAAAATTATTTATATAAATTGGGTCAAAATTATGTGATCAATGTCAATGATGTAGTGTTGAACTCCAATGCATCATTTATGAAGTGATAGGTGTGAATAGATTATCAAATTGATAAGATACCATAAAGGAATAATGTAAAATATGTGTGATTATAGGTGCAATATTGAGAGGTCTTAACAATAACATAAATATATATTACATTATTAAACTCGATTATCCTACACAAAAAATAATAAATCCCATCAACATAATCACTATGTTTAGTTTATTTAAGTATTACATAGAAAATATCTTATTTTAAAAATAATGTTTCATCATATCACACAAAAAAAATTCTACACATGACACACTTTTGTACATCAATTATAGAAAACCTTTATTCACTTCTTATGGAATTGATAAACAAGAAAATTTTGATCTAACACATAGAGAGAGGAGTAAAACCTATTATTTAAAAATCAAAAAAATAAAATTCCATAACAATGATCATTGAGTAGAGTAAGAGAAATATAGGGGTATGAGATAATAATCAAGGTATATAACTATAACACAATTAAATCATAGAAAATAAAACACGAATCATAAAACAAAAATTATGGCATTAAGATTTTTCCAAAAATAAGGAAATGATCCATGGGAATATTGAATGACATAGAAATGTGAAATATTCATAAGAATAATAAATCATATCTTACATAATGGATCTATTACATGACCATAATCACATAGTGGACTCATATTTCCCATAATTATTTAGACTAAGATAACCTCCCATGTCAAATAATAAAGCATATCGTAAGATATAAATCATTATTGAGTGCATTATAGGGCTTCATAATTCTAGGACCACACATCAAATAATGATAATCCATACATATGAATTACATAATATAAAAAAACATTTATAATTTCAAATTATACTAAATAAAAATTAATAATGATATAGGTATCATAAACATCATCATATGTCATAAATAATCATCTGTAGAAACAATGTGGGTGATTAAATTATCATATAACAACCATGAAACATAATTAATATTAAACTATAGCGATATAGATTAAAAAATTTGAGAACAGTAATATATATACATTTATAAAATAAGAATAAATATCATTTATACACAGATAAATAAATAATATATATATATATAGAAAAATTAATGTCAAAATAATTATAAGGTGAATAAATAATAAATTAAATAATTATGAAAACATTAAAAGTAAACTCCATAAATAAAATATATGAATACAATGAAATAATATTATTAAGAAAGAAAGATAATGATGGAGAAGTGAAAATATTATTTTCAAAACATTTTATAAAAACTGAAATCCATTATAAATGGAACATAAGAATTAATATACAGATAGAAAATGAGATTATTGAGATATTGTAAATAATATGGACATGAATAATAGTTATACCCAACTTAAAATAAAATATAAAGACAATTCCCATAAAAAATCCATTTTATTTGAATTATGAATCAAAGAGGGGGTAAATATAGAAAATAAAGTAAATCCACAAAAAAAATAAGAGAAACAATAATCATGGATTTAAATGGAACATTTATATAACTTCTCCAAATATAATCCGAGGAATCGATAGTCTCAAATTAGAAGGAATACTATATATAAATCTTGATATATTTATTAATATTTGAACCAAGTTCCATTGAAGGTTAAAATTTTAGATCGATTTCAAAATTGCATGAATTTCATAAAAATTATGATAATAGAAATATATATGGTACTATATTAACCACATAGAAGACAATATGTGGTGAATGTGAAATATATCTCAATGAAAGGAAACTGATATGAGAAACTCTTGCCTTCACCCCTAACTAGGAAAAATTTAATTTAACCACCAATATGATAAAGTTATCCATATTAATAACTTATTTTAGAACCTTATTCATATCTATTTATTTTATTAACATTCAATAATATATAATTATTAAATATATTAGATATCTTTGTTCTATATATATCTTTTGATGATAATAGTTTTTATTGTCTAGAACTATTTAAGGTATTCATATGTCAAACAAATTTTTTTTATAAAAACTTAAACAACCCTAGATTAGTTGATGTGGATGAATTATTGTAATTTAATTATTTATTTGATCACATGTTAATTTTAAGGATGGTATATGTATGTTTTTTAATAATTGAATTAATAATGAATGTGTTTTGAGTTGTTTTACAAATAAAAAATGGTTACTTTACAATTATAATTCATTTTTTAGAGATATAGATATAACCATAATAATAAAATTAATTAATCTTTAATATCATATATTACAATATTTTAGTTTTTTACACTCTTCCAAAATATAAATTTTGAATATGGTATAACATCATTCATTTAGGTCGATGAACCTGCACAAACAATACATGTTATTCTATTGAATGAGTAAGAGGGTGGACTAATGTTGTAGTAAAATAATTATATATAGAAAGATAATGATTTTAATATTACACCATTAGAGTGGTTAATGATAAATGAGAATACTGTATATATAATATTATTATTTTTGAAAACATAGAAGTAGTTCATACTTTCTTTGATGGAGTCACGTATTTTTGTAACGGTTCCCTCAATAATGAAGAATATGGGCCTCCTTGTTTCGACCAGAATCTACCAAAATGTGGATAATGAATTTGGTATAGGTAATTTGAGTCAGTATTCCAGATAAAACCAAATTCAATATGTTTTTTGGAGTAGGTGTCTGATATTCCATTTTATAAGTGAACGTAGGGGACATTCATTTGGAAACATTAGTTTGTTTAAGGGTAGACATGGAGTCACATGGGTGTTAGGTGAGTAAGGTAAGGAAATTTATATTTTAATTTTAGGAATAAATCCCAAATCTAAAAATGGAATTATAAAATTACTAAATATAAAATTATTTATTTAAATATTTTTTCATGTCATCTTACCCATTTATATCATTTTTTACATGATTTAAATTTTTACCATAGAAATGTTTTTTAATAAAAGTTCAATGTGACACTTATTACCTACTTCCAACATGATAATTCCAAATTTGGAATTCATGTAATAAAATTTGAACTATAGGTACTGTAAATTTTACTTTTAAATTAATATAAACAATATATAAGAAAATCATACTAAAACAACTTTTTAAAAATTATTCTTTCTAACTCTAAATTAATATTTACTTTTAATAATTCGATGAATGTTAATCTAAAAATTTATACATATAGACATTAAATTTAATTAAATAATCCTTTAATAATGATACATTTAATTTGTAAAAGTTAAAAATGTTTAAAACATAAAAAAATTTAAAGTAGTATTTCTTAAACATTAAATGATTTTATTGATATTTCTAACCAATTATTAATAAATTTATTAATATTTTATCATTTTTCTATATGTATAAAAAATAAATTTCATTAAATTTAACAGCACTAATATGGTAAAGTAAACTCTTGAATAAGAAATACATAATACATTTTAACATAAAAATTTTTAGAAAAAATAATTATTTTATAAATAAGGAACACATTTTACTTCCTTATAAATCATTATTTATCTAATATGTGATAAAAATTTATTAGGCATGTGAAAAATGTTATTAAAAATAAATTTAATGTATTTTGAAAAGGTATTATATTATCATTAAATCAATTTTAATAATACCTTTAGTTATATCCATTCCTGAAAGTCATATATATTTTCAATATTCAAATGGATGGGTTTTTAGTGTCAACCGGATAATAATTTATACTGAAAGAAACCCAATATTTTTTACATATATTCAATTATATCATCCTTGAATTTTGAATAACATACACGATCACACCTTAGATACTTCAAATTACATATTTTACTCTAAGATGTAAAATCATAATAGAGATCATTATAGCATTACACAAAAGAATCCAACCTTTGGGGTGCTACACTAAACTCATATCAATGATTACATCAAGAGAGTCTGGAATCACAAAAATGTGTTTTGAACCTTCCTCAAAAGACTAATAGAGATTCAACGACAAAGTGATTTTCATCATGTATTACATTCATAATGATCACCACTAAAAAAGGATCCGATACCTTTTATAAAAACTCTCAATAAATATAGAGTTCTCAAGGATCCCCTTTATTGGATTATATATCATGGAATTTGATACTTTACAGCCCATCAATTTCTTATTTTATTGATCACATTAATGATTATTTGTAACAAACTGAATCCTTCATGAGAAATTTTTGAATTAATAAATCAATCAAATTGATTTATAATGAATGATAAATCATGATTATATATGGTAGAAATGAATGAACATGATATCATATATTATGTTCACCATCATACACTATGATATAAATATTATCGTAAGATTCAATATAGGTAGAAACTATCTGAATACAGGTTCTATGATATTGTGATATCATAAAATATGATATCAATATATTTAATGCATCACTATCAATATCTCATTTTCAATGCAATTCCATAATGAATTTATAAAAAACATCAAAACTGTTTTTCAATCCCTCAAAAACACTTTTAGATATTATTTATCAAAATTCAATTCATATTGTAACAGAAATTGTCTCAAAAATTTAATCCTTATGAAAAGGCCTTACTATTTGACCCTTCTAGCCAAATTAGTGTTGTAAATAAGTATGAAATTCTAGTTTCATAAATGAAAGAAAAGAACATCCTATAGAAAATCATCAATGCTACTCAATATACAAAGGAGTATTATGTGATCTTGATCAAATATTTTCATATTTACATAAAAACATGTCCACCATATGATTTATCATATACAACATATATATAACTATATAATCCTTGTTTCCATAACATTTATTGACTATTATACATGGAAAATATGAATCTAGTTATGGTAATATCATCAATTTATGATTATATTAAATAAAATGACAAGGTCAATGAATATATCACATGTCAATAATCTAGTAGATTATCACATTACATGTCCATCATCCAAGTAGTTACACATATCGTATGTGAATCAACTAAGAAAATACATGAATTTCCCCAATCTAATTCAATCTTGGGACTGGATTCGTTTTCTCATCATATGAGTGGAAATTCCCATATTGGTTGAGCTCCCACCGATGACATGATCATCAACATGCTAAAACATTCCAGGATTAGCTAAGCCTAAGGTATATCATAATTAAAGTATCAATGTTATAAAGTTCTCATGATTGGTATATCATTAGCCTTCGGTAATTTGGATTGATAATAATCATACATTCTTAAGTATATCAATGACTATATAAAATTCCATGACATATAATTATAGGGTAAATAAAAGTAATAATTTCATACTTATTACCTCATTAGTCTGTTCTTATTATCTTAGCTAAAACTTTTGTATCATGTGCATAATCATACTCATGATAACCATAACACATCACCACAACCATAATACATTATAATGACCATTGATTAGTAATATATCCAAGTTGTTCTTTGAGGGAATATTATCATTCCACTATTAGTCTAAAATAAATTGAAAGATTCAACAACAAATTACAAACAAATATTTACATTAATTATAAAATCATGATATATTATTCTACCACCAAATTAAATATTTGATGTCTCATATACCTAGATATTTAACATGTCACTTTTTTGTAGTAAAGTCTTCGCAAAAGATATGTTACATTTTTTTCTATACTCACTTAACATATCCAAATATCAACACTTTTAAAGTTAACATGTATGATATGGTAGTTATTAAGGCTGTTTTTTTATCCTCTAGTGAGATTGGGGTTCATTGGAATTAACAAATGGATTATGTTTTCTCCTAATAATGTTTGATTAATCCCTCTACACAAGGAACCACCCAATGCTTAGTAATGAAATTATTCGTCTAAACAACATCATTTAGAGTATCGGATATAGTGATATAATCTACTTCAGTTATCGAATCCTGAATGGTGGATTATTTTCAACTCTTCCAATTGATAGATCAATAATTAAATAAAAAAATAAAAAAAATAGTGAGAACTCAGTTTATCTTTTTTAGATTAGTAACCAGCATCAATGTAACCATTTACATAGAGCTCGTCTTATCCCTTAAAGTTGAAGAACAAGTCATTTTCCCTTATTATGTACTTCATGATATTCTTCATTGAAATTTATTGGATATCTCTAATATTGGATTATTGTATACTAGTTATTCTATGATTATAGGTGACATCAGTTCATGTACATAATATTAATTTCATAATATATATTATCCATCCAAAGATAAGAATAAATTTTTATTAAAATACTAGTGTACCAAAGTCATATTGGTCTATGGTAGTGAAAAATGAGGCCAAAATCTTTTACTATTTTTACTCACTCCACTGAAAGAGAACCAAATGTAGAAAAGATCATACACTGATTTTCTTGGTTACCATTGGATGACAGACAGTCTATGGATTTATTTCCCTCACATATAGTGTGATATAGTTAAACTAATCTTGTAAGGATATTAATGCATTTATAGATACTACCACTCTAAAAATATTTCTTTGATCTATAAATGGACTATTCATAATTTCATATTGTATAATAATTTTTTTTAATTAATGACATTTTGGTTGTATCACGTGATCCTCCTTGACTAAATTAACATTATGCATAGTTGTTTTAACATCTATTTGATATATCATAAAATCTAAATGAAATATTATGGAAATAAATATCTGAATGGATTTATTGTCATAACTGGTCAAAAAATTTCATCATAGTCAATTTCCTGAATTTTATTATATACCATTACCACAAAAACTGATTTATAGGTTGAAACTATAACAACTGGTTTATTTTTCCTACGTAAAAATCCACTTTCACCTTACGAGTTCACCCTTTTAGGTGTGTCCAATATTATCCAAACATCTTTAGTGGGTATGAATCTGATTTTAGATTCATTGGATTTAAAATATTTCGCAAAATTAGAACTCTCCGTTGAATCTTGTTTGGTTTTAGATTCATCTCCTTGGAACATTAATTCATTATCATTCACCACACAAAATCTATATCTATTAGGATTATAATGAATAATACTGTAACATGATTGTTCAAGGGTAACTTGAGTCCATTTTTCTCCCACAAATATTTATGGAACAAACTCCACCTCTATATTAGGAATTGTTGTCATTTATTGGTCTCGAACTTCACTATGTTTAACATTCCTCCAAAAAATACCATGAATGATATATTCCTCCCCAATTAATGTAGAAAATAGTGCCAAAAACACTTTACATTTAGTATGATTATAGAAATAATACCCATTTTTTTCCTTGGTAAAACCAATAAATAAGAACATAGTAGACTCATGGTATTTTTTTTGAAATCCAAACATCATATGTATGCTTCCCAACCAAAATTTATCCTAAAATATATAATTAAATAGTTCAATGTCCTTATATCATATTGGATCATTATAATATATTTAGATAGAATGTGGTTAAGTAATAATGTAGTAGTATCCAGAGCATCACTGAAGAATGAAATAAGAAGTTCACATTAACTCATCATTGACCTAACCTTTTCTAACAAAGAAAAAGTACTCCTCTAAAATAGAAAAATTAAATTATATATTTCTTGGAGGAGTTAATTTTGTAATAATTCCATAGTACCTCAAATGATAACTGAATTCATGGCTCAAGAATTCAATACTCAATCTGATTAGGGAATCTTAAAACCTTCTCTCATTTAGTTTTATAATTTGATATAAAAATATTTTAACTTTTCAAAAGTTTCACACTTGTTTATCATCTGAAACAAATAACCATTGTTACTAAATTCATTGGTAAAATTTATAAAGTACCTAAAACTGAACCATTTTTGTGTACTCATTGGTCAGTATACATATCTATGTATGTGATTCAATAATCAACTATACCATTCACATTTTCTAGTAAAATGTTATTTAGTCATCTTTACTAGTAAAGTAGATTTACATGTATCAAATTATTATTAATCAATTAAGTTCAAAAATCCATTTTAAGGGAGTATATGGATATGTTTCTCATTTATGTTTCCATGGATAGAATTACAAAGGTTGGTTGGATTAGAATCATCCCCAGACCTCTTATTCTGGATTTTGAAGATAAGAATATCAATATATAGAATGTACATACCATTTATCATATTCCAGATTCCATAAAATTCCCTCTCATATATATATATATATATATATTATTTAAAATAATTAATGAAAATATTGTCTTTTAAAAACAAGTTACATAAATAAAATTTCAATTTATCAAGGGAATATAACAATAGTTATCGACTTGCATAATTAATCCAATTATTAGACTTAGACCGTGAGTGTTAAAATCAAATATAGTAACTCTTTCTATATTATTAATTAAAGATATAATTATTACTTTTTCAATACCCTAATAATTATGAGTCTTTCTTTTCAACACAAATGAGCGATGTATTTTTTATATCTAATACCCATGAGTATGAATCAGATAAATTTATATCCACAACATTCACGGTCATATGTTCAGAATGATTATTATTGATAACATTTTTCAACCCCAGATAGAAATATAAAAATGATATTGTCTTAAATATAATATATTTCAATATGATTAACTTTTATTAGGTTATAATATACAATTAAAACAGGTCTGTAGGTGATTATTAAGTTTTATATCTTCTTTATCAAGTAAATTTAGTGAACTTTTTCCCACTAAAATTGATTACCCCATAAAAATCCATTTTGGGAGAAAAGATTAATATTTTATGATGAAATGATCCTAATTTTGGACACCTCTTAAAACTTAGTTATTTATATAGGGGATCATAATGAACATAATAATTATGATATTTGTATCGTTTATTGGATAACCCTTTTATCAATCTATCATATGGATATAAACAAAACACTTTTAATATAGTTTCCTAACTCTTAGGGTTTCTTGGAAAATTATAAACCAAATATCACTGTGATATATGGATACATAAATGTTAGGGTTATCCATTTCAACCACTTACATGAGATAATCCAAAGGAACCCTGTTGTAAGAACCAAACTAGATGAATTATTGAGGTATTGAGATACACTACATTGTAAGTAATTTTATACTTAGTATTTCATGGGTTTTATTTTAAAATTGTCACTAACTTAATATACATAATATTAATATCAAATTAATAACTATTTTATATATTTAAATCTTAATTATCTTATATTTTATTCCTTTTGGCATTCTTGATTCAAAAATTTTATTTTTGGAATCTCAGTTTCATCTACCAATTTAATACATTCACACTACATGATTATGTAACTCTTTAAAAAAACCCCATAATCTGTGTTACCTACCCAAAATATATTCCAAACATAATGAAATACATACAAATTCAACTTGTGCATAATGTGTATGAACTCTTCAGGTAAATATTTAAAATAAGTTGTGATTGATAATCTCAACATGAGTAAGACCGATGCAATAAATAACCCCCCCCCCCATTTTTGTAGAACATGAAATGATTCTATAAGAATACGAGAAGTCCAACCCATTGACCTTCTCCTTGGGGATACATTAAATAATATATAAACCAATTTAAAATAACACTAAATACTAATATGTTTAAACTACATTTGATAACTAGTCTCAAACTTATAACATTAATTGAAAATTGATGTCATGTTAGATGAAAAATTAATCATATATTATCTAAAATTAATGTAATTAAAGGAATAAAAATACATTAGAATAAATTTATCACATAAATAAAGAAGAAAAAATATTGAAATTTCCTAAAACATTTATAAACAATAATTTTCTATATAAATAAACAAATAAACAGTTTATTTATTTTCTAAAACATGACTAAAAAATACAGAGTTATCGAATTTAAACTATGGATGAAAAATAAAATTTTACATAGGTTATCACTTATCATTTATAAACCATAAAAATCTAAAAAAATTAAATTTTTTACATTTTTCTCATTCCCAATTTTTAAGACAGATAATAAGATTATTAGTCATAAATTATGAGTCACATATATGGGTAAATTTCTTTACTCTTACATTCTGACATAGATTTTATTATACGGTCCAATTATTATCTTTGGTTGATATCATTTCTTATAATTGGTTATATTTTATCGATACAATAATATTTAATGATATGAAAAATATTGTAAATATGTAACGATTCTCTATTTTTATAAAATCTGAGGATGATTCATATTTTAAGACATCACATATCATACCATATGGTTTAGTTAAAATATATAGGATTCAAATATATTAGACCCTATTATATATTTCTGTCATAAATTATGACCATGAAAAAAATAATCATTAAAACATATTGTATTTTATGATATAGATTCAAATGCCTTATGATAGATATGTTCTCCCAAAATCAGATTGAAAAACATGTAGATACATTTAATAAAAAAGATTTAATACCATTGATGGATTTTAGGTTTTCATCAAATTAAATTTGGTGGAATAAGAAACCAATGAAATTCTGGATATATCTTCAATTATATCAACATGAAATATTAAAAAACATAAAATGAGTGTATCCTAAATCATTAGGGTATTATTGTAGCTCCATAAAAAGAAAAATTATGATTTAAAAATGATGAGATTTTCAGTTTACCTTGTATGCATCGAGATTACTTCTAATAGAAAGGATTTGATCCCATTTATAGAAATTATTAATAAATTAAAAGTTCTTGAGTTTCAAATGTATCATGTTTCATCTTATTAAAACTAATATGTTACTTACCTTAGTGTGTTTATTCACTTCACACTTCAATAATTACTCATAACTATTTAGAACCTTAAAAATGATTTTTAGACATTAATAAATCAATAACATTGATTTATAACCAAAGATATATCATAAGAGGATAAGAGAGAGATGATTTCATATAATATCATATATCGATTTTTCCCATCATATACTATGATGGACATCTATTAATAGGATATGATATAAGAATTGTTTTCCTATATATTCTTTTATGACTACTGTATATCTTAAAATAAGATATCCTTATTTTTAGTGCATCTCCAACACACATAATGTTCATAATACCAATTTTTACACCTATATAGGACCTTATATAAAGCTCTAAAATTAATTTATCCTACTCTATAATTTATATCCCAAAATAAATATTATATTAATATTTTTTCCTTCTATCCAAAGTTATAATTAATTATACGATCATCAAGAAAATCCATGATGATAAATAATTTACATTTATAGTCTTTTTATTGACTTGTAGTTTTATATGTCTAAAAATTTTCATAATAGTGTTTCATATTTATTTTTCATCATGTAATAATATTTTCAATTAATGTAATATTTTATATTAATAATATATAACATTTTTTATATACTGTTTCATATAAAACCTTTAAATTTAGGATATTTTTTTGATTAAGTATGTACATCTACAATATAAATACATGGAAATCATAAACAACTTGATAGTGGTTTATATGAAATGTAATGGAATAATATAACATCTCCATGTGATCAATTTACTCAAAGGGTTCTATGTTACTAGTGATTTCCATTAGCTTTAATATTTCATTGAATAGTTTGAATCATTATTGAAATATCCTCATATATATGTAGTCCCAACAGAATCCACACTATAACATTATCCATGCATGTTGAAGTTTTGTACCACATCCCATATAGATCCTTATAAGGTGTAATTTTAATGATAGATTGGAAAAAAATTAATGTAATAACTCCACTAGAAGCAAATTATTGAACTAACATAATTTTAAATCCATTTTATATGATCTTAGAATATCATTAAATGATTAAATGGTCCTTTCAAAATAAACCCATTATAGGGATGAAAAAATGTGTTAAAGATAAAATTTATATACAATTATTATTAGTGACACCTCTAAATCATTGAGGAAATCGTAAATAACAATTAGATATAGTTGAATGTAATCCAACATGTGGCCTTACCTCATCCTTTATGTATATCATGGAACGTTGATTCGGAATGGAATATTATTAAATAGTAATTAAATTCAATGACTTCATAAAGTGACCAACCACAACCCAAATAGAATTATTGCCTTTAATGGAAAAAGGAAGTCTTATAATAAATTATATGGTAATGTTCTAATATTTATATAATGTTTTTTGTAATAGTTAAATAATCCCCTTCAACTTCTAGTATTCGACCTTATCATGCTATAAAATCAATAATGTTCATATAATCTATAATTTTCATTCTCATGATGTCCCTATAAATGTTCTCCTTGATATCTCAAAATATATATTTTTTCATTGTGGATAGATAGACAATGATGTTCCATGTCAATCATGTAACAAACCCTTCTTGAATTTTGGTATTATGGGAACATGTATCCCTTTCATAAATCATATCATTCAAATATTTTTAATTTTGAATTCAATAATTTTTCTTACCTTTATAAATTTCTCTAAATCAACATTTTTAAAATCTATGATCATCACATGGATATATGGTTAGGATGTAATTTATGAGTGATAGGAGTTCTCAACATCCATTATAATTTCATTTTATATTCGTTAAAAACACATAAGTATTAGATCTCTCTAAATCTTCATCATAGATACAATAGAATGGTCCTTGAAACTTAATGAATCAACCACATTATTTATATTTCCATATTGGTAATGTAATCTGAGATTATATTCCCTGATCAACTGCAACAACATCCTTTAGAACCTTTTCAACTCATTCATTGGGAATATATACTTTAAACACATGTGATTAGTTTATATATCACACTTTTAACCATATAGGTTATACAACTACGTCTTTTTTCAAAATATTACTACTATTATCTATAAATCATGTGTTAAGTAACGTTTATCAAGAAAAATTAATTGAAAATAGGCATAATATACAACCCTGATAGTTTTCATAAGTGCACACCCCAAACCCTTATTTAATGCATTTCAATATATTAAAAACTATTGGAACTAATGATTTTTATAGCTATAAGTGGATTTTTTGGTGTTCAATACCAATACACGTTGGTTTGAAAAAATATTTTCAAACCAAGTGATATTATATTATAGGTGGATTTAGTGTTGAAGGTGGTTTCATTTTCCAGTTTTTTACAAACATTTGGAGGCCAAAATCTGGAGGAAGGGAAAGTCTTCGAGAAATATTAATTTATGGGTATTTATAATTAAAACATATAATATTCATGTAATTTCAATAAGGAAATATTTTCATTTATATTAGAACCTTCATAAACGAATCTACTATCATGAAAGTTAGAAGGGTCAAAAAAATAGGTTTTGTGAAAAAAGGAAGAGGTGTGAAGGAAAGATGGTAAGGTACAAGATTTTGAGGAATTTGAAAAACAGAAAATTTCACTAAACTTTTGTGAAGAATAACAAAAAAATGAACATGAATAAAGTGGTTTAAGAAAAGGGCATGGTGAGCTTAAAATCATCATGGTGTAGAAATTGTCTATAAATAAGCTTTAACTCTTCAATTGAGGCATTGAGATAGTTTTTAAAAATTGTGAATCTCTATGATTTTGGAAAGCTATTATAAAAAGGTAATTATTTAATTCATTAGAAAATCATCAAAAAGGCAATATTTTCAAAAATAATGGTTAAGAAATAATTTTACTTGATGAATTTTAGAAAATGTAGTTTCATGATGGTGGATAGTTTTAGGATAGTTTAGAGTTCCATGAATTCCTAGAGTTTTGTGGAGGATGGGATCATCATGTAGTTATGTAGTTTAATTAAATATAAAATATATTTGATACGAAATTGTTTTCTTCATTGATGAAGGAATTATTTAAAAGGTGAATATGCAAATGATACCTTTTGAACATCTGGTTTTGAGTGAAGAGTGTATTCAAGTGCATGAATTCTGGACTACATTTCATGTAGTGTGTCATGATAATTATAGAAAATGACTTAAGTTCCCAATCTATTGATGCAAAATTCATGTTTCAAAACTGAGTAATAATTAACCTAAGGTAGTTATAAATTTATATTTTATGGAACTCATCTTTGGGAGGCAGTGTGTTATCCCTAAAACTCTCGTTAAGGTAGTGGCTCTGGCAAGGAGTGACCATGTATGATAATTTATAATACAAAATATCTAGTAAATCATTGTATATTATGGTATTTCTGATAAATTCTGTTTTATACTCATTTTACTATTCTTTAGTGGTGAACCAAGTATAACTAATGTCTTGTGTTTCAATTTATTTATAGAAATATTAGATAATGTCATGATTCCATCGGATAGGTTTAATAGGTTTCTAACAATGTGGGGACAAGAAGTGTCTAATTTAACAAAAAATTGGACACCCTGATTCACCTCTCCCATCTCATCATCTTCTAGGGGCTTACAAGTGGTTTCTGAGGGTACATGAAATATGTGTTAAATATGACATGTGTTGTTGTTTTCATTAGGAATTCAATGAATGTATGAAGAGTCCCATTTTATGATGGATGAAACATTATGATGTGGAATAATAGTATGATATCTCATATATGATCTCTTGAAATGAATTTTTTAAAATACATAGTTCAAGGGACTCGGTTCAGTGACGTGACAAGTCTTTCCATGACTAAAATAAAGAGGAAAATTCTTAATGCAGATTCCAATGCTCAAAATGTGCTTACTATAGCACTATCTGATAAAATCTATTTTAAAGTGTTGAGTTTCACTATAGACAATCCCATGTTGGTGAATCTCAAAAAACATATATGAATGAAATAAAAATGTTAAGGAGTCCAAAATTCATGTTTTGAACAATCAACTAGATTATCTAATACTGAATCCATATAAAAATGAATATTTTTTTAATTGAATTTCTGATGTTTTTGGAGCTATTAAATGACTTGGGGAGGAAATTAAGATAATTTTCATTGTGAAAAAAATATAATAAGGAACCCACCATTTTATAATCCAAAAGTGTAAAGCCCTGATGAAAGTGATCTATCTAATATTTATCATAATGATCTTCTATGTACTATGGTGGATTATGAAATTATTTTCAGACCAGATGATACAAAAATTTGAGTAAGAAATGACATAGAATTCAAATCCTTATAAAAGATTTATATTCCCAATTTTAGTGATGAAGTATATGATGTTTGTTTCAAGAATATATTTATTTTTTCCCAACAATTAATTATAGGCAAAGGGATATATGAAGGAAAGAATTTTTTCGCTTATTTTAGGTAAGGTAAAGTAAGGAACATTATGATTCCATGTTAGAGGACATTAAATGATGTAGAATGTTAAGTATAAATAATTCATATCAGCTAGAGTAGGATCCTAAAAAAGGATACATCAAATCAAGATAAATGATTTGTGAAAAAGATTTTTATAAAAAGAGGAACAAGATATTAGTTACATTTTGGAGCATATAGAAATAGAGTTTAAATTTGATATTGAATATTCCATTGTTGATAAAATTAAAAAGGTAAAACCTAATAATGATGAAGGAAATTAGTCGAATGGATTTGAAGATCGCAAGGTTAAACCAGAGGTGATATTTATGATATTTACATTCAAATAAATAAAAACGTAAATATGGGAAATTTTTTGAAAGAGTCATTAGAGTATGTAAATCAGCTTGAAGGAGATATTGATCAACATCAAGGAGGGGTAGAAGGAAAATTGACAAATCTTGAAAGCTCAAAAAATGATGTGGAGTTTAAACATGGTATTTAATAGAAGGAAAAATCATCAATAACTTTTCATTGATACATGAATAAAATAATAAGATAGTTGTTGTACCTTAAAAAGTTGTCATTTTATTAAGAAGTAAACTAGAAAATGGGTCAAAATAAAAGGAAACAAAGAAGAAATTATAGTTTGGAAGTTTTTTAGATGCATAGATTTTAGAAAGAGTATAACATGGTTTTTAGGGAGTATAAAAATCATTGAATGATCAAGGAAATAAATTTATGGTAAAAGTGTAATTGTTTGTGATAACGCAACGTCAATGGATCAAAATATAATGATCCAAAGAAATTGGAATCAGATAGTTAAACATATCATAAAGGTTATTGAATTCCTAATAGATATAGTTTAGAACAAAACATTCAAGAGATCCAAGAATAATCCTCAATTATCTATATAGTATCTCTTATAAAATACCTATAAAAATAAGGGTAAATGTGGTGGAATGGAAGTTAAAAGTTATTTCCACATATTAAATGTCAATTATATGGCTTTCAGGGCCATACAATGTCTCACTGTGAAAAGTCAAGGATCTATTTTGATATGGAACCACTTGGAATTCAATAAGGGATAACGAGACCATATTCATCATAATATAAGAGAAATAATTTCTATGGATATTGTTTTCAATTCACTAACTTATCTCAAAAATCTACTCAATATAGTAAGAGTAATGGTGAGAAAATAACATCATAACTCATAGACAACTGAATATAGGTCAACCAAAAATAATTAACCATGAAAATAGGCATGCTCATATAGAAGAAGAATATGAAACTGATTAAACTATGAATTTGGAAAATCAATTAGAGAGGACACATTTTTTCTCTAGTCAACCGGGTATCTCATTGATGGAAAGGAAGATGTTTTAGAAATCTAACCTGGTACAAATCAATCTCAATGCTATAATGAATAGTATCACCTTGCATGTTGATAGTGAATTCTCATCCCATGATATAGGAAATGGAAAATTATTGAAAAATGTTAAGAAAATGGATGAAGGAATAGTAAGATTCAGAAATAATGGTTCCTTAATGATCAGAGGTAGTATAAATTCATAATTAGAAAATGTTGAGTAATAAAAAAAGTACTCTTCCTATATAGTTTTCATCACATTTTCTTGAGTTTAAGTCAACTATGGGACTCATTACTAGTAGTTAAATTTAATCAAAAGGTGTTATTAATCAAAGGGAATATAGATAATTATCTATTGAATGTATATAGAAAAATGGTAATTTATTTCAATTAGATAATAATTAAAAAAACATATTTCAATATAATTTACAAGGAAAGAAACTTGTGGCACTGAAGATTAGGTCACACTAGTCAACATAGCATGGAAAAATTATCCAAGGTAAATTTTTTTGTCAACATTTCTAATATGAATCATGATCAAGAAAATACATGTGATTCATTCATGCGATGAAACATGGCCCAAAACTCTTATCAACTGTGGAATAAATGGAAATTGTATCTTCTAGATCTTGCTCACATAGATATGTGTAGCCCAGTTAATTTGAAAGGAAAATATATATATATATAGTTAATTCATTCTTTTTTGATGATTATTTTATAATTTAAAATGTGGTGTTTGAGAATCATAAAAATGAGGTGATTGACTACATGGAGAGATATCTCAGAAGAGGTGAGAATGAAACTGGACACATTCAAGATATTATGATCTAAAATTGGGAAAAAATATTTAATTTGAAAATTAAATAAAACACATGGGGATAATAATGAGATGTATTTAGTGAGAACCCATCAAAAAATGGGGCCATTTATTTCTAAAATCAGTAGGTTAGTAATATGGACAAACTATGCTGATTGAGAGTTATGATTATCATATTACTAGAAAACGTTTAGTCATGTTGTGGTGTATGATAAAAAAAGAATAGGTATTTTTATAGGATAGGGAATGACACCATATAATATACTAAATGGAAGGAATCCCTCACTATTTTATGTTTGTATCTTTGGAAGTAAATATTTTATACAAATCAAAGAAGTAAATCTAAGAAATTATAGTGATTTTGTAGACGAGGAAATACTCCTTCTATAATAAATGAAAATTAAATTCAAAAAATGATACAATAATCGTTTTAGAATTATTGATGACAGAAACGATGTTAAGATCATTTAGGAAAAACTATGGAGTATATTGAGGATATCTTATCTATATATGATTGAATATGAATAAGAAAGTTGAAAAGGAACAAATTCAAATAAATTTTTTTAAAGTATTGACCAACATTCAGGGATCTCAAAATGATGATTATTCAAAAGTACAATCGGAAGAGGAAACCATTTATGAAGAAACACTACTAGAACCAAAAAATATAAATATAAGATAATGAGTTTATCAATCCAACATTATTGGGGACTGAACTACACTTATATAGAAAATTATAATGTGAAAAGAAGTACATTCTACTCCCCTATTGTAAGAACCCAGATCTTCTTTTCAGGTATGTCTTTCCTTTTTCTGGAGTTTTTTAGAAAAATGGGTTTTCTAGAAATTGTTCAGGTACATGCTGTGTACTTTCTGAGTACACGCCGTGTACTCCCTTGCCACTCGAAGCCATGTGTTGGTCGTGTCTGGGCCACAAACACTGTGTGTAGAGGCGATATGGCGGCCGCTTAAATCAGAGTACAAAAAAATAGATTACACGTCGTGTACCCTAGAAGTACACGCCGTGAACATTCTTTTTTCAATAAATGCCCCAGGGTCACGCTTGACAGATGGAACACACCCCTTCTTTAGGTTCTTCGTCCGAGAGCGGCCTGTATGGTCGCGATTCTTCTCCAGATTCCCGAGCCTCTGTCTGATCTCCGTTTCAGCCATCGTCGATTGCATTGGAACTGAAGTGGTGAGTTCTTCCTTCTCCTAGATCTTCGTTTTCCAATCTCTCCTCTTTCTCAACATATCGTGGGTTAAGAATTTATGACGTTTCCTCAGAGATTTGACGTTCTAAAGAGATTAATACATTGTGGTTCACATATATTGTTCTCCTAGAATCAAGGAAGGTGGTTTGTGCCTTTCCATAGGAAGTCTTTGAATATTTTTTAAAAATTCCACCAATACCCTTGAACGGTTTATTGTGTGTTTCTTGTTTTTCCCTAGTTGTTTGCTTTCTTTACTCGTATGTCTGTGTAGAGGTCATTGCTTGTGAATAAGTGACTTGTCCTGTTCTTTGGATGTTTTTCCATGCTTGTTTGCTTGTTTTGAATTTTTCCTATTTCCAGGACTAGTTTTATGATAGGGGAACTGTTGTATTGTTATGCTGTTGTGCCTTAGAATGATAGCCAAGTAGTTCTTGGGGTTTACTTAGACTGATACCCACACTATGAATGTTTGTTTTACACAGGGCTGTGAGAACCTAGTGTAGTGGACCATAGGGAGAATGGATGTAAGGGATTCTCCAGAGTGCTCTTAATTTACAATGCGATACCACAAGTAGAATTGACTTTGAGTGTTTCCACCGAGAGTATCTATTTGCTCAACGCAGTCCATAGGGGGAATTAACGTTGAGTGCTTCCCCAGAGAGCCTTTAGTACGATATGAGACTATAGGGGTAATTGATGGTGAGTGCTTCCTCAGAGAGTCTATTATTTTTTAGCTGAACTAGAGGGGTGAGAATATGTGTGCCTCCCAGAGTGTTGCTAGTACTTGTAGATTGAACCTTAGAGGTTAGATAGTGAGAACTACCCAGAGGTTACATTTTTGTTCTACTTGATTGAGTAGCTATTTCTTGTTTATAGATTATATGCTAGAAGTTGTGGATTGTTACTGCTGTGTATTATTCTGTTTACTTCTTACTGTTACTACTTATTGTACTTTAAATGCCATATATTCACTAAATGTTAGGCAAATATCTTTGGGTGGTTACCTATTGGGACCTTCTCTCACACCCTTTTTGGGCCATACTTTTTTCCCCAAGAAGATTATATTGTTGTAGGTATAGATAAGGGAAATCACCCTCCGACTTCAGGTTCTTGATTGCACTGGCACTGGAGAGCATGGGACCAAGACGAGGCTTGAGATGCTGAGGAGTTTCTCATCTTTTTTTATTTTGTACTTTGGTTTAGTATTGTGTTAAGCATTGTTACTTGTTTGGCTGTTTCCTAGACATATGTGTATCATGCATCACTTACATATATTTCTTTTCCAGTATTTTATTTATCAGTCTTCCGCTATTTACTCTTTTATGGATGTCTATTGTTTCCTTTATTGTTGTTATTTGTTTCTCTCCTTCACTGTGTAGTCTTCCAATGAGGGCACAGTTTCCCCACCATCACACCCAAGGCCCTCAATGCATGTCGGCAGCCTGTGGCATTTTGGGAAATGTGCTTGAGGCCATGTGACCAACCGGGTATGGGGCGCCTCTGGGTGGCTTCCGAAACCGGGGCATTACAAAGTGGTATCAGAGGATTTCTTTTCTCTTGATTTACTGTTTGGAGCTTTTAGCCAGGGATAGGATGGATTTGGTACTTGGTATTAAGCTGTTCTCGGGAGTAGATAACCCATGTACAAGGAAAAGCCATACTACCACGATTATTGTAGTTCTACGGTTTTCAGATTTTACGAGTTATATGATTTCACCTAGAGTGATTCACATGATTTTTGTTGTTATTGTTGTTGATATTTTGGTTCTATTTCTGTCGCAACCCGTTGAGATGAGGGTATGCCATCTCAGGCATCATATAGGCACTTGTTAGAAATCACATGCCATGCATTCTTTACATGCCATCTAGGGTGAATTAGAAATTGCATGTTGTTGTGATAGAATTTGTTTAGATTATGCATGTTGTTGTGATAGATGCTTGATAGAATCTCTTCATTTGTATAGAAAGGTTGTTTGTTTTGTACCTTGTATAAATGAACGCCAATTTTTGGTTCTCATGTAGTTATGGGCCCTTTTAAATCGGAAATTGGTGAATCATTGTCTTTTTTCCCCTTATTTATGACTGTATTGGATGCCAAGCTTTGATTGGTGGGGAGTATGGGCCCTCAATGATCGGAATTTGGCACCTCTTCATTTGTTTTTTAGTGTTTTCTAGGATTCGGTGCAGATTCAGAGCTACTGCTCAGAAAAACCCAGAATAAATAGCATTTACTCTATATATACACGTCGTGTAGTTTTAAACCGTGTCACTAACTATGTGAGCAGAAACACGGGTTGCGAAAAACCTCCAGGAACACGCCGTGTATGGTAGATACACGCCGTGTAGTAGTGAGCATGTACCCGACCGTGTAACTAACAGCACGGGTCGGGGAAGCTCGTGTCATACACACCGTGTTTTGTATGAACATGCCGGGTATCCTTGTCCTTAGTACCCAACTATTTCATGAATCACACTGGTCGGTGTTCTCTTCCCTTCTACACGTCGTGGTTGTTCGGAACACGCCGTGTAATGGTCAGTTGTGTACTTAGCCGTGTCGCCAACAACACGGGTTGGGAAAATCTTCAAGTACACGCCGTGTTTGTTCGGAACACGTCGTGTAGTCTCATCCATGTAGTCGGTCGTGTAACTAACAACACGGGTCATTGAAACCTTGTCTACTACATGTTGTGTCTATAAGGGAACACGTCGTGTAGTCTCAGTTTAATAAGACTGTGTGGGTTATCCGTGCAAGGAGACATAGTTAGGGGAGTGGAGTTATGTACACGTCGTGTAGGCTTTATACACGCTGTCTAGTCATGTTTTGTAAATCTTGAGTGTTTCCTTCCCATGTTTTCGTTTTGTACACCTTTGTTCTATGTCCTTGTTTTCCTAATATAAGGTATGATTTTGATCTTTCAGTGCCATGCCTATGAGACTTCCCGTGGTTGTTCGTCAGTTGTCAGGTAGTGATCAGATGCCCGAAATGGCTGATCAGGGACTTCCTGTCGATCCTCCATTCGGGCCAGCCTTGGCACCAGCTGTCATACCAGTTGCAGGCACCGATGTGCAGTTCAGGGAAGGCTTCATGAGGATGATGTATACCTTTCCGGGAGGACCCCCTCCTACCACGACTATGGTAGACTTGACGTGGGTTTTCCAACAGCAGCAGCATCCTACTTTCTCGGGGGAAGGAGGACTCCAGGCTGTAGAGTCTTGGCTGGAAGCCACGCTGACTATCTTTGAGCATCTGGATACACCTCCAGAGAGGTTAGTCAAGCTCACTCCCTATATGCTCTGAGACTTCGCTAAGAGGTGGTGGGACGTGATCTCACAGGGGTTTCATCAGTAGGTTATGGCTTGGGAGGAGTTCCACATGTGTTTTACGACTACTTCTACCCGGATACCCTGAGGGCCGATCGAGACCGGGAGTTCATGAGCCTAGAGCAAGATACTCTTTTTATCATGGAGTATTCCACTTGTTTCACCGAGCTACAATGTTTCACACCCTTCCTAAATGGAAGTGGGGTGTTCTTGGCAAGGAATTTTGAGGATGGCCACAGGTAGGAGATCCGCTTGTAGGTGAATCTCTTCCAGTTTACTTCCATCACTTCCATCGTCAACCAGGAACTGATTGCATAGCGCAATCTGAGAGACTTCGGAGCTGCGATCCAGAGCTGTTCTGCTTCCAGAGCTAGTGTTCCTTAATTTGACATCAGTAAACACCGTAGGGAGACTACACACGGGGATCCGAAGAGGTGAGATACATCTTCAGGTAGCCAGGTAGTATGCTACCAGTGTGGAAGTTCAAGGCACATGAGGCCGCAGTGCTAGAGAGACCCAGTGGAGTGTTGATCTTGTGGCTAGATGGGTCACCTTCAGCGTTTCTGCCAAGTTTTCTCACCAGTAGCTGGTGACGGGGGTTCTTCCATGACTCCTCGTTTAGGAGCAGCACCACCAATCAGGAAACTGGAGTTCTTCCGGCCGTTCGGGCTGAGGTGAAGGTTGAGGGTGTGGCAGTCTATCACCAGTCCTTAAACGTCAGCAGGGAGGATCATCTCAGAGTGGTCAGGCAGGTTCATAGGGCCGCGGGGCAGGCTAGACTATTATGGTGGAGCAGACCTATCATGACCAGGATCTGGGACCTTCTACCATTCGAGGTATTATCTAGTGGCCTAAGTTTTATCTTCAGATCTTTTTGATACTGGTGCTACGCATAGCTTTATCTCTGTTGCTGTTTTGGAGAGCCCGGGGCTCTGTATCATTTCTTCTGCCAACTTATTGACACTAGACACACCTTTGGGGATGAGAACATCTAGTGTACGTTAGTGCAGAGAGTGCCCTCTAGAGTTTGTAGGGTATCACTTCTTATGGGATATCTATGTTATAGAGATGACAAGATATGATGTCATTATAAGGATAGATTGGTTAGTTCCCTTCCCTTCAGTTGTTGATTTTTATCGCCGTAGGGTGAGTTTTATCTCACAAGAGGGTGAGTCTTTTCTTTATAGAGGTTAATGGGATGTTCGGGCGAGTCAAACAGGACTCGAGCATCATGCGCTAGGATGGGTGATGGCCCAGATTTCTATTCTCTATCTGGATGATCTGGGGACTTCACAGTTGGACTTTCCTCTAGTGATGGATCATTTCAGAGATGTCTTTCTAGCGGACGTTTCAGGTTTTCCTTCGGAGCATGAGGTAGACTTCTCTATTGAGCTCGTTCCAGTAGCGGCACTGGTGTCCATTTCCCCCTATAGGATGGCTACACCTGAGTTTCAAGAGCTCAAGAAGCAGTTTGAGTAGTTTCAAGAAAAGGGTTTCATCTGACCCAGTTCTTCTCCTTGGGGTTTGCATGTCGTGTTTGCGAAGAAGGAAGATGGTACCCTTATGCTCTGTGTGGATTATCGGAAGTTGAACCAGTTGATAGTCAAGAACCAATATCCCTTGCTAATGATTGATGATCTCTTCAATTAGATTTGAGGAGCCCGCTTGTTCTCGAAGATCGATTTGAGTTCCGGTTATCATCATTTGTGCGTTAGAGCATCAGATATACCTTTGACAGCCTTCAGGAGCAGGTATGGTCTCTATGAGTATACGTTTATGTCGTTCGGTATCACGAACGCACCAGCTGTTTTCATGGCGCTGATGAACTGAGTGTTCCATCCTTACTTTGATTCCTTTGTCGTGGACTTTGTGGACGGTATGTTGGTGTACTCTCACACTCTACATGACCATGCTAACCTTCTTGAGATCGTTCTGAGTACACTGAGAGAGCATCAGCTTTATGCTAAACTCTCAAAGTGCCACTTTTGGATGGATCAGATTAACTTCTTTGGTCATGTCATATCGGAGGCAGGAGTATCTGTGGACCCAGAGAAAGTGAGAGTTGCAGTTTCTTGGGATCATAAGAAGAACGTATTTGAGGTATGGATTTTCCTAGGGCTGTCTAGATACTACAGAAACTTCATTCAGTACTTTTCATGACTTGCAGCACCTTTGACAGGTCTGACCATGAAGGGGGTGAAGTTCTTATGTTCAGATTCTTGTGAGTCAGCTTTTCAGGAGCTAAAGGGAAGGTTGACATCAACACCGATACTAGTCTTTCTAGAGCTAGGAAAGAGCTATACTATTTATTATGATGCTTTAGGTATTGGGTTGGGCGATGTGCTTATGTAAGGAGATGGAGTCGTTGTGTATAGGTCTCGGCAATTGAGGCCACATGAGAGGAACTACCCGACGCACGATCTGGAGTAGGCAGCTGTTGTTCATGCCTTACGTTGTTGGAGACATTACCTTCTGGGAGAGAACATTGTGGTTTTCACCAACCACAAGAGTCTCAAGTACATCTTCACTCAGTGTGATCTAAATATGAGAGAGCGCAGGTGGGTCGAGTATCTTCAGTCCTTTGATTTCGAGCATGCCTATACGCCGGGAAATGGCAATGTAGTGGCAGATGTGTTGAGCAAGATAACTCAATTTCAGGCAGTTCAGGAGGCCAGCAGTGAGTGGAAGCTTATGGATCTATTCACTGAGATTCATTTGGAGGTACATGATAGACAGGGATAGACTTACCTATCTTCTATGTTGTTACCTCTAAGCTTCTTGATTGGGTACGGATGAGGCAGCTATCAGACTCAGAAGGCTTAGTCCTGCAGGAGAGTGTGTCAAGAGAGGACCCTATTCCTGGATGGATAGTGGGAAAGGGTGAAATCTTGCATTTCCTGGGATGCGTATGGATGCCATCAGACATACGCGAGGAGCTGATGCAGGATTTTCATTCCTCAGTTTGGGCAGTTCATCCTGGCATCACCAAGATGTATCGGGATCTTCATCTGCAGAACTGGTGGCTAGTTATGAAGAGGGATGTTGTTGGTTTCGTCTTGAGGTGTTCTATTTGTCAGCAGGTTAAGGTGTAGCATCAATGACCAGAATTCCTTTTACATCAGTTACCCATTTTGGAGTGGAAGTGGAACAATGTCGCGATGGACTTCGTGACCGGATTGTCGAGGTATCCCTGAGGTAACGATGTTGTTTGGGTTTTCATCGATAGGATTATGAAGGTTTCTCACTTCTTACCGATCATGGAGACCTTTAGTGTTGATGATATGGGATGACTATACATCCGTGAGATTTTCCTTCTACATGGAGTTCCACACTCCATCGTTTCAGACAGGGATGCACGCTTTACTTCTTGGTTCTGGCAGGGACTTCAGAAGGCCTTGGGTACAGAGGTACTTTTGAGTACAGTATACCATCCCCAGACTAATGTCCAGTCTGATCGTAAGATCCAGGTGCTTGAGGATAGGCTTCGAGCGTGCATTCTACACTTTTTTGGTTCTTGAGAGAAACATATACCACTGGTGGAGTTCGCTTACAATAATAGTTTTCAAGCGACTATTCAGATGGCACCATATAAGGCTTTGTACGGTAGGCCATGCCGATCAATTTATGCTGGATGGAGGTAGGAAGGGCAGCTTTATTGGGACCTTGTCTTTTTCAGAAGACCTTAGAGTAGATAGAGTCGATTCAAAAGAGGATGGCTACAGCATAGTCTAGAAAGAAGTCTTATGCTGATCAGTGGAGATGACCTCTAGAGTACGAGGTCGGGGATCAGGTTTTCTTACGTGTCGCAATGAGGTTGGGACACAAAAGGATTCAGAGACAGGGTAAGCTTTCATCGCGGTACATCAGGCCATTTGAGGTATTGGAGAGAGTCGGTATGGTTCCCTATCGGTTGCAGTTTCCTTAGAGGTACCGATTTAAGCATGACGTCTTCCACGTCTCTCAGCTCCGACGTTACTTTTCAGACCCATCTCATTTCTTTCTGCCTGAGGAGGTTGAGCTTGAAGCGGATGCATCGTTTGAGGAGCATCCAATCCGGATTGTCGATCGTAGTACGAAGGTTCTCTATGGGCGGTATATTCCTCTAGTACGAGTGATGTGGAAGCACTGACGAGTACAGGATGACACTTGGGAAAGGGAGGCCGATGTATGATCACAGTGGCTGGAGCTGTTCGGGGTTTCTTCTTCTCCACCTCGTTAGGGAAATTTGGGGACAAATTTCTTTAAGGGGAGAGGTTTGTAAGAACTCGAATCTTCCTTTCTATTATGTCTTTCATTTTTCTAGAGTTTTTGAGAAAAATGGGTTTTATGGATATTTTTGAAGTACACGCCATGTACTTTCTAAGTACACACCGTGTACTCCCTTTCCACTCCAAGCTGTGTGTTGGCCGTGTCTGGGCCATACACACGGTGTGTAGAGGTGATGTGGCGACTGCTTAAAGAGGATTATGGAAAAATATATTACATACTGTGTACCCCAGAATTACACACCATGTACCTTCTTTTTTTCATTAAACACATTGGGGTCGCGCCTGACCGACAGAACAAACCCCTTCTTCAGGTTTTCATTCGAGAGCGGCTCGTACGGCCGCGATTCTTCTCCGAATTCCTGAGCCTCCGTCTAATCTCCATTTCAGCCACCGTCGATTGCGTTGGAAGCGGAGCAGTGAGTTATTCCTTCTCCAAGAGCTTCATTTCCCAATCTCTCATCTTTCTCAAGGTATCGTGGGTTGAGCTTTTTTTATGTTTCTTCAGATCTTCGACGTTCTAAGGAGAATCAGACATCTTGGTTCATTTATATTGTTCTTCTATCATTGAGGTATGTGGTTTGTGCCTTCCCATAGGAAGTATATTAATATTTTGTGAAAATTCCACCAATACCCTTGAACGGTGTATTGAGTGTTTTCTGTTTTGCCATTGTTGTTTTCTTGCTTTACTGGTATGCATGTGTAGAGGTCATTGCATGTGAATAGGGTAATTGTGCTATACTCTAGATGTTTTTCCATGCATGTTTGGAATTTTGCTAGTTTCCATGCCTAGTTATAGGATAGGAGAACTATTGTACTATTATGATGTTGTGCCTTAGAATGATAGCCAAGTATTTCTTGAGGTTTACTTAGACTGATATGCACTCTATGCATGTTTGTTTTACACAGGGTTGTGAGAACCTAGTGTAGTGGACCATAGGGAGAATGGATGTAAGGTCTTCTCCAGAGTGTCCTTAATTTACTATGCAAGACCACAGGGGGAATTGACGTTGAGTGCTTCCATAGAGAGTCTGTAGTTCCTCGACGCGAGCCATAGGGGTAATTGACGTTGAGTGCTTCCCTAGACAGCCTTTAGTACGATACGAGACTATAGGGGGAATTGACAGTGAGTGATTTCTCAGAGATTCTATTATTTTTTTAGCTGGACCAGAGGGGTGAGACTGTGTGTGCCTCCCATATGGTTTCTAGTACTTGTAGGTTGAACCTTATGGGTTAGAATGTGGGAACTACCTAGAGGTTACATTTTTGTTCTACTTGATTGAGTGGATGTTTCTTGTTTGTAGATTATATTCTAGAAGCTGTGGATTGTTATTGTTGTGTATTATTCTATTTACTGCTTATTGTACTTTACCTTCCATATATTCACTGACTGTTAGGCATAGATCTTTGGGTGTTTTATTATTGGTACCTTGTCTCACACCCTGTTTGGGCCATGCTTTTGGGCCCAAGCAGATTATATTTTTGCAGGTATAGATAAGGGCAAGCACCCTTCGACTTCAAGTTCTTGATTACACGGGAGTTAGAGAGCATGGGACCAAGCTGAGGCTTGCGATGCTGAGGATTTTCTCATCTATTTTTCTTTTGTACTTTGGTTTAGTAATGTGTTAAGCATTGTGACTTGTTTGGATATTTCCTAGACATACTTTTACCATGCATCATTTACATATATTTATGCTCCAGTAGTTTATTTATCAGTCTTCTACTGTTTACTCTTCTATGGATGTATATTGTTTCTACTATTGTTGTTATTTGTTTTTCTCTTCTGCTGTGTACTTTTCCAATGAGGGCATAGTTTCCCCACCATCACACCCAAGGCCCTTGCTGCTAGTTGGCAGCCTCTGGCATTTGGGGAAATGCGCCTGAGTCCATGTAACCAACTGGGTACGGGGCGCCTCTGGGTGGCTTCCGGAACTAGGACGTTACACCTATCAACATAGAAACCTACCTATTCTGAAGAAGAAACAAAGGATGAATAATTTATTAAATATATGAATATAAAACTATATCATATTGACAAATATTATACATTGGATCTTGTATAGAGACCTAAAAATCACAATATGATTGGCACATAGTTGATCATCAAAAGAAATTTTATGAACTAGGAAATGTGATCATAAATAAGGAACACATAGTGTGTAAAGGCTATACACAAATTGAAGTCATTTATGTTTGAGAAATGTTTTTAATAGTAGATAAACTTCATTATATTGGGATATTTCTAGACAGAGAGATTAAAAAAGGTAAAAAAGTCGATCTGATGGATGACAAGTTTTCATTGTTAAATGGTGTTCTTAAATAATAATTCCAAATTGAAAACCTGATTATATTTCTGATTGGTAATTGTGAAATAATTTTTTTCATTTTAAGAAAGGATCTTTATGGTCTAAATTTAGCACCAGGATCATATTATTGTAGACATAATTCCTAGATATAGAATCTAAAATTCAATAAAGAAGGGTTTGACCATATCACTATGTGAAGAATTCATAGATAAATAAATTTATCGTTCTTTTGTATGTGAAGGATATTATATTTTGTAGAATCAGTCATGGATTAGTGAAGAATTTTCTCGTCACATCTAGTTAGAATTTTAAATTTCCATGATTGGTGAACTCATCTACATTTTGGGGATTCAAAAGATTCAAATGAAATAATATACCTTCATTTCATAGGAAACACATTCTATATAGATTTTGAATAAATTTATAATGCATGACTCCAAACCAATTTAAACCTTGATTACAATTTGGAAAAAACATGGAAAGCATGAGGATGGGAAATATGTTAATCCATCCTTGTACAATATGATGATTAAAAGTATATTATATTTGACTACAACATGATAATATATAGAATTTTCAATAGTTTTTGAATCTCACTTCCAAAGTTATATGATGGAATATAATTTTGATATACTTTAAATAATCATGATACATATTAAAGTTACTCTCAACCTTTTTTTATAATTTACAGTAAGAAGAGATAAGGAGTTATCATTATTTTATGATCCAAAATTTTCTGGATATGTGGTGGATATAAATTCCACAAGTGGGGGTATATTCCACATTAGAAACAAATCTGTACGATGGTTGAGTAAGAAAAAAGAATTAACTTTTCTTTGTATGGCTCAAACTGAATATATCTCTATTATAAAAGAATGGTCTCTAATTTTTAGAATAATAAACAGCTTATTGATATTGGTATTTATATAAAAGATCTTATAGTGGTATTCTGTAACAACAAGAGTGTGATTGAGATCATGAAAAATCTTTTTCAACACTCACATACCAAATATATTGATATTAGATATCACTTCATCAAATAAAAAGATCCAAAAGGTTTGATTAAAATGGACCATGTTGTAACTACTATTCTAGTGACATACCTAATAACTAATCCATTGGAAACAAAAATGATATAGAAACATTGTTTTAACCTCAATTTTCATCCACCTCTCATTGCTTGAGGAGGTTATGGTTTGTCCCCACTCCACATTTTTGTTATCACATTTAACGTTTCGGTGGATATGATGTAGGTATATGGGGTAAGTATTATCTAGGGGTGTTTTTCATGTAATATGTTACCAATAATCTTTATTTCTCTTTATAACTAGAGGGGGAGAATTAAGTTCAATGAATTTTATGTTTATAGGATAGGTAGATAGGTCGGTGGTCTCTTGTGGCATGAAAATATATTTTTACACTCTTGTTTTCTGAACTGATTTTTCTCACGTAAACTTAAAGGGATGTATGAATTATTTCTTTCCTCTCATGGGTTTTTCTTGGATGGTTCTTCATTGAACTTTTTTTATTGATTTCCAATAACCAAAAGTGTGAGATTCATGGAGGAAATGGTTTTCATATCTAGGAATAGATTGTTTTTAATGTTTACTGTCAATCGACAATAGTTTTTCAAGGTTTTTTAGGTTTGATATTCACACAGATGTGGATAGCCATGAAGTAATCATGTGTCATAATTTTTTTAACTCTTGTGGAAATAAGTTTTTTGAAAAATGGAATAGGTTTGAAGGAAATATGACAAGGTATATGATTATAAGAAGCTCTATTAATATAATATTTCAATGAATCTTAAAGAAATAGAAGCATAGAGAAAATTAACTTATAGGTTTATGAAAATGACATTCTGAGATTGAAATCTTCATTAAGGAGGAAATATCTAAAAATTGTTGGCTTCTCATCATTTGAGGCATCGAAAGAGTTTATAAAAGTGGTGAATCTCTCTGATTTTAGGAATATCTTATGATAATGTAATTATTTCATAAATATTAAAGTATTCTTGACATAAGCATTGTAAAAAGAATATTTAAGGAATAATTGTTTCTAAGTAATTTCATAAAATGGAGTTTCATTAAGTATAGGAGTTTTGTGGTAGTTTGAAAATCATAAAATGCCTGGATTTTCCTGAATACTAGAAGATTCAAAAAAGTTATTAGTTTAGTGAAATATAAAATATATTTGAAACAAAATAGTTGGTTTCATGGAGGAAGGATTTTTTTTAAAGGTAACTACATGAATGAGGGAGTATTATGAAATGGAACATACATGAAGAGTAGGTTTTGAACATATGGTTTGAGTGAAAATTTCATTCCAGTGCATCGATTTCTGATGATGGTGAATTCAGAGTCACATGATAATGAGATTAAAAGACTTATATTCCCAATCTATTAATGTGACCTTTATGTCGATAAACTAAGTAATAGTACACCCGAGGAAGTGGGAAAGTTTGATTCAATAGAAGTGATCTAAGGGAGCCAGTGAGATATCTATAAATTTATTTTAAAGGCTATGGGCTTGATAATGAATGACCACGTATGATCATTTATAATTCACAATATCTAGTATATCTTAGTAGATTCAAGTATAACCAACACATCATTAGAATATTCTACTTGGACAAGAACTAAGTGGTGAAGCAATTAAAAATAGGATGTTTTGTTTTAATTTTTGAATACGGTTGTTTCATAATTACATGATTCCATCAGATTGGTTTAATAGGTTCCTATCAACATGTGGACATGATCCATCTCATTTAATGAAAAAGTTGACACCCTAATTCACCGATTTTCTCTCAGGGTGTTCTGGGGTGTTACACAAAACATTTTTCAATATAGTGTATGGTGTGTTCTAATTTAGTGACCAACCTTCTATTAATATACATGAAACACTCTTCTTGTTCATCTATGAAAATGAACATTACCCCTTAATTTGGTATCTTGGTTGATGGATGTGATAATCAAAAGAAATTTATCATAATGTTTTTGAATTATCAAACTAATCCCAAAAATAGATCTATGTTATAGGGGTTGTCCGGGTTCATTCTTCAGTCATATATATCTCTAAATAATTTATGGATATATCCTTTATTTTGATTACATGACAAATGTATGATACATTCTGTAGTTGGAATTCTCACTTGGTGAAATTATCATTCATTTTCTCATTTTTTATCGTCTTTAGCACATTCCACTAAAAACATAATGGTATTCATTAATTTTAGAATATATGAGAATATCATGAATAAATACTACCAATAACTGATTTATGTAATCTTTAAACACTTTATTCATCAAATCAATGAACATAGTTGTTGCATTTGTTATTAAAAAAGTATCAGTATGAATTTATAGTATTCATATCTTGTAAATATGGTTCTATGATGTATATAATAACATTATACCATTAATTGGTGATATCTAGATTAATCATTAACCTTCGAGATAGATTCTACCCCATGAATTTGATGGAAAAAAAGAAGTAATAGAAGGTAGAGGATAATTCTTATCGATCATAGTCTTGTTAACTTCATGATAATCAATGAAAAGATACATTGATCTGTCCATCTTTTTAAAAAGATAAATTGTAAATCCAATGATGTCCCGGATCTGGTTCACTAATAAGTAACTAAACAAGGTTGGCCACATGGCCTTAATTGTGCCTCATTGTGTGCCATAGACGATATACTAGAAGCGAGGTTCTTTGGTGGTACAATGGGCAGACTATACCATCTTTATCAGCATGGAATAGTAGATAATAAAAAATAAGGTAGTATTAGAAATAATGAAAAGATGCATTGTAAATAGCTATATTGGAGTAATAATATACTTAAAATATTAGAAAAAATCATATACAGATGATGTCATCATCATACCAAAATAAAACCAGAATACATGTTAATAGGCATGAAGTATAGTTCTATATAAAAAGGCCAAATATAACCAAAAAATCTATCTCCTTATGATTCATGAGAATTTGTTGCATCAACTGACCCTAAACCATTTGTAGATCATATTTCCATAGTTGGGTACTACCCTTTTTCCTTACCTATCTCCATGATGTTTCTTCAGGTACCAATTGGTGGCTCAAATATGATGTGTGTAAAATTGAGTAGTCCACCACCAATAGTCTCTAAATCAAATCCAGTATGTGAATATAATCTATAGAAATGTGAAAAATAAATAAGGGATTTTTTAAAATAAATATGAACTATTTATAAATCATCATATTTTGATTAATCTGGTTTTCTATTAGAAAATTACCTCCATTAGGCCATGAACCCAGGTCACAATGCTAAGTATTCCTTACCGAGTTTGAGGAGCATGTCCAAGGTAACCACGATGTAGATTTTATTTGAGTCTAATGAGATAGTATATGGAAATATATGGATGAGGATATTAATGTGAATCCAGTAATCTCATCCATTACATTCAAATTTTATTTAGTATGTAGCTGAATCATTGGTGTGAGACCAATACATTCTTGAATATAATACATTAAAAAATTATAAGACTGATGTACCATTTTGCAGTCATATCAATGAATAGGTCATAATCCTTGGAATTCTCTCAACGAATTATATTTCTGGAATCTATGTTTTAATCAAGGTAGTCCATGCCTTTAATACTGTCATCAAGGCCCCTGAAAAGTAGCAACATCATATTCAATAAGTATATTTAGGACAAGAGAATTATCTATATTGTTTTAATATTTAATTTTAATTCATTATCTTATTCATTTCACATACAAGTGATAAAATGTTCCATCTGATATATCTATATCATTTAAAATTTTATTTATTTCAATAATACCATTTCGCTTACAAGTGGAAACCTAAAGACACACAAGGGGTGGTTTGGTCATATAGAAAGAATAGTAGTCATTAGAATATAATAAAACCCTCCCAAAGGGGTGGTTAATATTAAACCTATAAAAAAATGGGTAAAATGAAGGGTTTAAGTCATTATATAAGAATATTAAATAAAATAGATACACATTTTATTGGAAATGAGTTAAAATTATGGAATGATGCACTATGGTGAGAAATCATAAACCCTTCACTTTTAGGTAAATGTAGTAGGTTACCAAACTTAAACCGATATTAGCCTCCTCATCAAGTTTCAGACTTTGATCTAGGTTTTAATAATAGATATTTTGAAACTATATAAAATCCCTAATAATAGGGTATATTAAGTCATATATAGATAATGTTGATGGTGGTGGGATAAACTTAGAATGGAATAAATATTGTTAATAAAAATTCCAATGGTGGATCTCATATGTCAAATGGTGATTTAATCAGGGTCCAAATGGGGATTGTATATCAAACCCATTAAGAAGGAAAAGGGAGTGATTCCATGGTCCTGCTACTATGTGAATGAGGAGGAGAAAGGGTTAAAGGCTCAGAGGGAAAATGGAAAATTACATAATTTTTTAAGGGGCTCATGGTTTGGAAAACCATGATCCATAAATGTAATAGACACTATCCAAAAACATACACTACATACAGGCCAGGCACTTGGTTAAAAAAATAATGCACAAACCATACATGGTGCCTCTACAACATACTATTTGTTTTTCATTGTCATGATGGAACTATTGAAAAATTTTGTTAACTGTGATCATCCCTTATAGGGCCACAGTTTTAAGGTTTGTGGTTATTAATAACTCTTTTATAATCATGTACCTCAAATTTCTTCTCTAAAAATTGGTATCATTTCTTCAAACCAAGCATGAATTGTCTCAAAAACCTTATGATCCATTTATGCACTTCAATTTTGATAAAAAAGTAGTTTATACTAAAATTTAAATGGATTTTCACCTTAATAAAAAAAATTGGATCTTAAAACCTCCACACGTTTAAAAAAATGCATCCTTGTGTTTCCCTTATGAGGGTATTAAGCTACATCAAAGAATTATTCCAGCCACACAACATGTATTTCTGCTTCTCACTCAAAGGCATATTCTTATTAATGGATATTCTACCATTGAACCCATAAAAGATAGACTATACAATCTCAAAGTAACTTTGTTCTATGATTATTGATATGAACTGGATACTCCTCAAAATATGTATTATCCTCCAAATGAACTTCCTCGGGATAAATATAATGAAACAGTTTGGAATAAAAATGTTGGATTTATGAAACATGGAATATGTCATGCATAGAACAATACCTCTAATGAATATCAATCTAAAAGATAATAGATAAACTCTATCAAATATATATAAAGGCCAAAAGTATATCTACACTAATATACCTTGTATTTCAATCCATTCATAAACCAATCCATAATGACTGGAAAGAGAGAATAATCATCAACATCAAACTCCACATGTCAGTCATGATGATCAACATAAGACTTCTGCCTAGACTGATCCATTACTATGAATTTCCTGTTCATTTGTTCCTTCTCTGATGTATCCTAAAGGAGATTTTGTTCCAACAGTACTACCTCTCCAACCTCAAACTAGCACAATGGTGAATTGAATGTCCTACTATAGAGCACCTTATATAGATCCATCTGAATTGTCTCTTTGGAACTATTTTTATAAGAAAATATAGCTGGAGAAAATTGATTTTAACTTGATCCTCTAATGTCCAAGACCCATGTCCAAAAATATTCTCTTTTACTAATATAGTGCACTCTAACTGACCTTCGTTATACGTTTGATGTGATACACTCAGAATTACTTATGTGCTAAGATTCCATTGTATCCCTTTCCCTAAATGAGAAGTGAACTGAGATTCCCTTTCTAAAATGATGGTATTTGGAACCCCGTTATGGTTTATAATATTAGAAACCTATATCATCACATGTTCTTTATCTATGAAAGACTCTTTAATACATAATAAATTAATGACCTTCATCTACCTATCCATGATCACCCATATTGTATCACTACATTAAGGTGACTTATTAAGGTCTATCAAACAATAAATGGTGATGTCAATCCATTTTCACTCCAGGATGGGTAATTAATATAAAACCATTGTAGGATTCCAATAATATATCTTCACCTATTAACAGGTGTAACACCGAGTAACAAATATTACAACATTTCTTTTCGTCTAAGGCCACCAATACTGGTAGTGTAATTCAAGGTGCAACTTGGTGTGTCCAATATAAAAATCCCATTTAGTTTCATGAGATTCTTACATCAACTCTTATAACATGTTTATATGCACTCATACATGCACACAAATATATTGGATTACATCCTCATTGAGAACATGAAGCTATAAGGATCGAATAACAATTGAGAAGGGGGTGAATCAGTTCTTCACTATTTATAAGTCTCAAAACATTTAGAAACATAACTCCTACAACCTATTAATATTTATATCCATATCAACTATTAGTAAATAATCATGCATGAAAAGTAGGTATGAAATAAAATAACACAATATTTACTAGGTTTGGACTTAGTATGAGAAACTACTTCTTTTCCCTAGCCACTCTCATGGGTCTCTGGAAATCCAATACTCTGAATAATTGAATACAACTTTTTCCAACTCCCATTAGAAAACCTATATCTCCCGATAAAAATAATTATACTGACTCCCGTCAGTTTACAAGGTCTTATTTTAAAATAATTGATCCAATAAATATAATAAATACTTTAAATGTTCCAAAAATTATTAGTTTGAATCCTTAGTCTGATTTAACTGGATCTCATTCTCTCAATCCGGTGATGTTGAATAATATTTTCTGAATACAAAGATTATTGATTCTAGATCTAGTTTTCACAGAATGTTGGTACCGATTTTTGTAGAATTATAAATCTAGTTTTCTCAGAATGATGGTCCCAACGTTTTGTATAATTGAAGATCAAATTTTCACATAATCTTGGTGCTTATTTTTGCAGAATTCTGGATCAAATTTTCAATAAATATTGGTTCCAATTTTTCTCAAAATGAACTGTAATTCTCAAAATATGATAGAATGCTCAATAAAATTATTATTCCATAAGATGGCAACATTTACTTGGATTTCACTAGTTTTATACATTTTATTCATATGTAGAATGTTACATATCAACGTCTAATATGAGAATGTATTTATAGGAATCTTTGAAACCATGAGCGGGAATCTGGAAAATAATCCGCACTTCCTCAAATCTCAAAACTCCAAAAAATATCACGCATTTAAACATCTTCTTTGTCTTCATCAAATCTCCATATATTTCAATAATATTTATAAAAATTTGAATTTCAATATTGAACACTTTAATTATTATTTTTAATCATCTCATTATAAATTCTTTCTCAATGAGAAAATGTGGGATCCTATTTTTCTGAATTCTAGTGACGGATTTCTCAAAATGTTGGATCTGATTTTTGCTGAATTTTGGGGCCAATTATTTCATAATGTTAGATATAATTTTTGCAGGATTATGGGTAAAATTTTATGGATCCAATTGTTTTATAAGTGACTAATAGAGAATCAGAATGGTACAGTAAATCATCCCCATCCCTTTCTCTCATTATGAATTCTTTCTCAATATAAGATTTTGGTGATGATTTTCTAGATCGGATTTTTTTCATGATTATAGTGCCAATTTTATAGATTTTATTTTTGTAGGATTCAAGTTCCAATCATTCTCAATGCAATTTAAATCCCATCATGATGGAATTTGTATTAAGTTGAAATCTTCTTTATGATGGAATTCACATTACATTGAAATTTATTTTTCTTCAAACCTCTCTACTATTTCTTTAAAAGAATTTATCATGAATGTTTTCATGATTTTTAGTAACTTATTGATCAGAAAAGAATCGTATGATTTTTTAAAAGGTATGAAAACTTTATAAATCCCGACTTCACTTTATTCTCTCAAAACTCTTCAGCAACTTCATTATCACCCTGATTAAAACAAAGATGGAATTATAAAAAAAATTACATTCTACCTATGATTATTTTGAATCTTATGAACTGAATAAAATGCAGATTGATCCAATTCTGGGTAAAATAAACATTCTGAATCAAAAAGAGTTAGTTTCCTAAAAATAAAAAACACTGTTAAAAAACACCCCAATTGATCTTTATTCTACCTCTTTATATTTATTGACAACCCTCATTAACAATATTTAAAATTATTATAATTTTTCACAACTCAATTTTTTTACTTTTATCAAATCATAGCCTTTCTCAAAAGAGACTATCTTGACACCACACTTTTGGATAAAGTAATATTTTTAGGGAATTCCATCACTAGGTGGAAATGAAATTTTGTGGCAATGTAAAGATAATCTCTCCTCACTTTTCTTTTAATAATTTTCTTTTCCTCTCCCACATTCTTTCTTTTATCAAATTCTTTTTCTTTCTCTCCCCTGTTATATGATAACCATTTCTTCATATTAATAAAAAAGAAAAGTGAAAACCTCTTAGAACCAAAAAAGTTATTTAATTACTCTCTACCATTGTAATCATAATCTAATTCATGGTGGGGGTTATCCCTTATGATATTTATGAATATATAGGAGGAGGGTAAACATGAATTTTCATCCTCAATTATAAAAATCATTCTTTTGGCATTATTTCTGTAATGATATCTGCAATATAATACATTATTTTAATTTATTCTAGTAAAACATCTCTAGCAGCAACCTTCTATTTTATAATGTAAAACTTTATATCAATTTGTTTTGATTTTTAATGTTGTAAAACATTATTAGAATGATTAATTTCATCTGGATTATCACAAAGTATTTTCCATGGTTTAGAAACATTCACTTTCAAATTATCAAGCTGAACTTTTATCCATACAATTTTAGTATTGGCCTCAGTATATGATATATATTCATATTTAACAATGATCAATGTTACTGAAATTTTTTTCTTACAATGCTAACTCACACAATAATCACCCAAGAAAAATTTCCCTCCTATTGTTGATTTTGAGTAATTACAATTTCTATCCCAACCGGCATTAGTATAACAATTAAAGTTCATCTCAAAATATCTTTTTTATAACAACCCATGTTTATTTTTTCCTTTGACATATCTCAGAATTCATTTTTTCTTCCAACATATGTGATTACCTTTGATTTATTTGATGAATGGAACACAATATCATAACCTAAAAAATATTAGGCCTTGATTATTTAAGTTAAAAAAGATATCTAATTAACTTATGAAAGCCTTTCTTCATTAATCTAATTTATTTTGTGAGGGTTTTTTTTTCTACAGTCATGAAAATTTTTTGGATATGGGTTGATACTCTCTATAAATTCTACATGAACTTCTTCACTCTCTCTGGAATCTTTTATTTTCTTATTTTCTTCAATAAAGGTTCTTAATATTTCGGAATATTCATCTTAATATGATGTGTTTCTAGTTGAGTCTAATTAAACATTATTACTCAACATACTACTTTTGTTTTCTATAAACTTTTTTTTGTATCTGTTGGAAGACATTTCTTCTTAATCAATTTTCTACTTCTTCTATTGAGGTTTTTCATTAGAATCATCTCGATATTCTCAAACATTATTCTTGGTGAAATTCAAAGAAAATTGTATGATTCCACCTCATTGAAAACATTTTAGGGGATGCTTTCCTCTATAAATTCCTCTTCCCCACTGATAGTTCTCGGATATAAGATATATGATTTTTCCATTCAACTCGTCATCTTCTATTTCATTGGACTCAAAAGGTTAATCTTCATCAACATCTTAGATTTTCCACTTTCTCATAGATTCAAAATCCATTTCATCTTTTCTATTCTTTCTAAATATTGGAGCGTTCGTCATTTCATAACCAACAAGAAAGTTATGCAATTCATCAAGATATAAATCATACATATCATCTAAAGAATAAATATTAGAATCAAACCCTTCCATAGAGTTTCACATAAGTTTATTCACAATAGTAGAATCTTCCAAGACAATTATGAATCCTCTAATGTTACAAAAAAAATTAATTTAATCTAGTGATGTATTCATAAATTGTTTCTCCATCCCTCATTCTGATATCTTCATACTTACTATGACATATTTTTTCTTTTCTTTCCTGAATTTTTTATTCCCTTGGAAAACACTATCTAGCTTATGACACATACTTTTTAATGTTTTTAGACCCATCACTTTCTGATAAAAATTCTATGTTAAGGACATAAGGATTGAATTTTTAGCCTTTCCATCAAATATTTTATTTCTAAATTCATAGGAGGATCTTTCTCAAAAGGTTGAAAACCTGTTGTAGCAGTATTAACATCTTCCAAGATAAAAGATAGGAGATAAAGAATCCTCATAATTTTCCACCCATAATAATTCATTCCATAGAATGTGGGAATTCATATAATGTTGATAGAATTGATCTTATATGTGATATGGATTAAATAAGGGAACCTGAATCTCTAATACCAATTGACATTATAGGGATAAAATAACATTTTAGGATGTTGTTGAATCAGTTGTTCACTTTTTGTAAGTCTCAAAACTTTTAAAAACTTAACCCCTTCAACCTGATAATATATATATCCTTATCAAATTTTAGTAAATATCCATGCATGAAAACGAAGGTATGAAATAAAATAAAACAATATTTACAAGGTTCGACCTCAGTGTGAGGACCTAGGTCATTTCCATAGCCACTCATATGGGTTGATGGAAATCCATTATTAAGAAAAAGTGAATAAAACTTGTACCAACTCATGCTAGACACCTATTATCTCCCGATAAGAATGGTGATAAAAACTCCCGTTAGTATAAAATGTTTTCTTTTCAAAAAATTGATCCAATCCATGAATAAATACATTACTAAAACTACTCCAAAAATTCTCATTTCAAATCCTCATTCCAATTTGGATGGATCTAATTATTTCAACCTATGATATTGGATCCAATTTTCTGAATAAAAATATGTTGGATTCTGGATCTGATTTTCACAGAATTCGGGTGCTGATTTTTTCAGAATTGTTTATCCTATTTCCCCAAAATAATGGTGATTATTTTTTAAGAATTATGGATCTAATTTTCACATAATGGTGGTACGTAAGTTTTACAGAATTCTAGATCCAATTTTCTAAAAATGGTGGTGCTGATTTTTCTTTGAATGAAATATGAAACTCAAACCCTGTTGAATGCTAAACCCAATTATTCCTCAAAAATATGGTAACATTAAGTTTGATTTCACTAGAGATACTCCTCTCAGATGAATTTATAAGGTTCCGTATGGACAAGTGATATGAGAAAGTATTTATAGTCAACTAAGAATATAAGAGAGGGAAATATGACAACTTTCACCACTTCCTCAAATCTCAAAACTCTAAAAATATCTTAAATTTAAACTTCATCTTTGACTACATCAAACCTCCTTATATTTCTCTGAGATTTATAAAAAAGTGAATGTCAATTTGGACCACATTAATTAATCTTTTTAATCATATCATTGAAAATTATTTCTCAATATAAAAATGCAACATCCTATTTTTGAAGAATTCTGGTGCTGATTTTCTAGATCCGATTTTTGTAAGAATCTGGGGGTGATTTTCTAGATACGTTATTTTTTTTAAGTGTTCGATGGAGAATATGAATTCTATTGTAAATAAACTCTATCTCTTTCTCTCATTAAAAAATCTTTCTCAATATTGGATTTTGGTATTTTTTTCTAGATTTGATTTTTTAGGATTCTGGTGATCATTTTATGGATCCTATTTTTGCACGATTTTGGTGTTGATAAGTCTCAATGTAATCTAAATCCCATTACTATATAATTCTCATTGATTTGAAATTCCAATTTATTTATAATTATCATTATTCTGAAATTATAAATTTCTTCAAACCTCTACACCGTTTATTCAAAGGCATTAATCATGAATGTTTTAATGATTTTTGAGAACTTCTTGATCAGCATAGAATCGTCTGATTTTGTTTTAGGAAGTATGAAAACTTTATAACTCTTGAATTAACTTTTTTCTCTAAAAAATCATTATAAAAATCATTATTAGTCTGATTATAGCAATGATAGAGTCGTAGAAAACAATACATCCTACCTCGGATTATTATGGATCTGATAAATAGAATACAGTAGGGATGGATTAGAAACCTAGAAAACAAAACATTACGATACAAAAGATTTTTATTTTGAAAAAAAAATGAATTGTTAAAAAAACACCAAAAAAATTCTTTACAACCTAACTATGTGGTGGCCCTTTATAAGAAATACCTTCCTTCATGACCAAACCATCGAGATATGAAATATATATCATCTCCACTATACCTAGAAGTGATGATACAACTACTAGATCCATGATAAAATACTCTTCATGACACACCTAAACTTATATTTTCATTTTAAAAACAATATATATCAACTTACATTCAATAATTTATTCATGAAAAACTTGAGTATGAGTATTTTGTTATAGAGTGTCCGAAATTTTTTTAACCTTGCCTACAGTGTTATAAATCTAAAATTTGAAGGACTGCAAGTATTAAACCCATCATGTCTTCTAGAGGTTTAAGTAATTCTTAATGAATATTTATTTTAAACATATATAGTTTGTGTGTACCATGAAATCCTCCCCTAGTAAGTAATGTCTCCAGTAATGTAAATAATGAACAACATCTATTAATTTGGGGTCATGAATTGGGTAATTATTCCTAATGAGACTCGTAAATTAGGAATAATTCTTCATGTATAAAAATATCTCCATGTATGATGCTTTATAAATCAAAATAAACTCATCTGCCACTGTTATGATTTTGTAATATCAAGATAAGTGTCCGGGTCAATCTATATTTTATCTCCTGAAAAGGCCTTCTCAAATGCTTAAGAAAAAATAATCATTACACCATTTATGGTCAATCCTATACGTGATGTTTCATGGAATGAAATTATGCTAATTATATTCTAATAATAACTATATATCATGAGGAAAAATAATATATCAAAAATTTGATAGAATTCCCCTAGGAAAAAATGCCTCTCACATTCGCTAGATTCATAGGTACTCCATCTTCTGATATTATCTTTCCTTTTATGTTATCTTTATTAACCAAAGAATTGAATTTTGTGATATTCACATAGAGAATATTCTGTCTCAATTTAAATAATTTGATATCAATGATTTTTTCATTATCTTGTCAAGTCTAAGAATACACTAAGATGTCATCCATGAAAAAAAGAATTAATGTGTAGGTGGAAACCCCAATTCATTAGATCCATAGAGGTTGATTGTGTGTTCATTAGACCAAACGATATAATCAGATACTCATTTGATTTATACCTACTTTTTAATGTTGTACATGGTATGTTAGGGTGGCCTAAATTGTAACAAATGATAGCCTGATATCAAGTCATTCTTTAAGCAGTCTCTCACTCCTCAAATATAATAAAAGACATAATTTATAAATTAATTAGGTACTAGTTATTAATTATAATCTAATTCAACTAATGTTAGTCCATACATTGAATTCTGTTACAATCATCCTTATGGTTAAAAAGCACTAGAAAACCCTATAGATAAGTAATGGTTCATATAAACCCTTTATCTTCCAGACCATCTAAATACCTCTTGAGTTCATAGAGCTCTATAAGATCCAACTTTTATAGAGTAAAAGATAATGGTTCTACTCTTAGAATATGCATAGTATTGAATTATTTCTATCTCTTAGGAGTTATCCATGAATAATCATTAGTAAAAATATCCCCTAATAGGTCCACCATTGTTGGTAAAATGACTAGTAATACTACACGATCATCAAGAAATAGAAAACCAAACTAGGAACACACTCTTACCATCCCATGAAAATCCTGTACAACTCAAAATTCTTAGACATCTCATTCTCCTTTATGAACATAGCTACTAACCTTGGGTGATAAGAAGAAAACCCATCAGATATAAAAATTGATGTGAGCTCAATTAATTACAAACCAGTCCCTTCTAGGTATTATTTTAAACCCTATCATCTTATATATGAAAAATATCCATAATATTAGTAATAGATATTATAGAGGGAACATTGGTTACATCGATAAAAACTTTTTGAAGATACTCTAAATGGAGTATTAAGAGACATTTTCCCACACAATTACTCAATATTTGGTCCAAGGCTCTCCCTTAAACGAAGATATATAAAATAATCCAAAAAATTGTTATCAAATATAGAATATACAAGAGTTGAAGATTCTAAGATCATATCTCACACTTTAGATGGCCCAAAACCCTTTTCCTATGGTGTAGAATATACTACATGTAACTGGCATGATCCAAAGACTAGAGCTACCACCTGATAACCATGAATACACCATCTTTTCTAGAACTGTATATCATAATTCTAGATTATGTTTCCATGAATTATACCTTGTAATTATTAAATGGTGGTACTCTGGCATCATTCCTGGTATGGAGCCACCAATCCTTCCATAGAATTCAGAGCTAGTATAGATCCTATCGCAATTGAAACCTATAGAAGGGTCCTAAAAATATCTAGAGATAGACCATTATACCACAATTTTGTAACTCTACTAGGTCTCAACCACACCATGGCTTTATATGACCTTGAATTCCATACTAATGGAATTCCACCTAACTGTCAATGTGTACACTCTGATTACAACTTCCCTAAAAAAATGTGGATCTGACACTTAATACGATTCTATGATGCACTAACTGGCCTAGAAGTTGAACTAACATGCCTTATACCTTTAACCTATCTTATATTAAGCACAGTGATGAGGTCTAGGTTCTCAATATCAAAGAAGATAGTTAATCAAAAGACATTTCTTAAGATCCGATGGAATATCTAAGATCGTCTGTGAAATGTATCTCCCTAGAAATTTCATCATCAGAAAGAATGGGTACAAAGAACTAATGGTAAGTGAAATAGGATAAGTAATCCATGAAAAAATAACCTCTTGATTTTGAATCATGACTTCCCTAGCTCTATTAGCTCCCTGTATTTCTTGTAAGAAGTAATCATATAAAATATTTTTTATGTAGATCTAGAGAATTCCCTAATGATAATATTCCTAGGTAATAACATCCCACCATCACTTGGTAGATCCTTAAATAATATATGTTGTGAGATTCACCCTCCTTTCTATTGATATATCATAGTTATCAAGAATTGAAATCATATCCTATATCTAAGAATCAATATCTAGGGGTCTACCTTCCCCCAAAAAAGTAGGTTAGTACTCAGGTTAGAACTCCCTTGTAAACACTTACATTGTCAGCGGAGGATATAGATCTCCCACCATAGAGTGAACTATCCATTGAAAACTCTCTCTCAGTTGAGAATCATTACCCATTCTATGTATGATATGTGGTATGACTAAAGGTTCCACACATTTCACTAGTAGTGTCATAGGTCCCACAACCTCATGAGCATGAGAATCTCCACCCACCTGGAACTCAACTAGAGGCCGTTGTGAAAGAATATTTCTACAATTAAAAGTAAACACCTTAGAACAAATACTAAGTGAAAATGATAACAAGAAGAAAAAAAGAATAGAGGAATATCCTGAATACTAGAGATACACTTTTAAACCAACTAATTTTGGGGTCTTTTTTTAAGGAAAGATTCCATGTTTCAATAAAAACGTTCAATGATATGGGGCATCAATTGATATTTATATAGTAAAAAACAATATATGTTAAAATTTATGTCCCCAAATAATGCAACCATTATCCTTAAAAGTCATAACATTGTGTATTTTTAGATATATTATGTTTCAATTATATGTATTTCAATTCCTAGGTTATAAAGGCCTAATATTTATAAGTTACAATTTTCATACCATGTAATAGAACCCATTCCTTGAATCCAAACATATCATGTAACAAATCGATATATGATGGTTCAGTTATATGGATCTCCACTTAAAATTTATAAAGGAAAACAACTTTATAAATTATAATGTAAATATATTTAATCACAACCGACCATTTTTTTAGTATATGTAACAGATGTTCTATGGAGTAAACATGTCATAATTTTTTAGTTAATGTTCTTTCTTCAATATATATTGGAAAAAATTGTTCAATTTGTTGTAGACAAATTAATTAACCAATTATTTAGGTATTTTTTCTGTTAAGAAACATTATAAATCATATATACCCTGACAAATTCACACATTATATGCAACATGAAATCATGAAATGAAAATGCATGGCATGACGATTACATGAATTCTAAATCTCTTTGTCCACATGATGATTCCTGATGAAATTCCCCCTTTCTGTATCAGCCTAAGGGTAAAATTAAATAATCATAAAAAAATTAAAAAATAATGAACATCATGAAATAGTGAAAATTATATAACAATAATAGGATAAATCCATAATAATAAATCCAATACCTCTAAACATAGTTTTTCCCCAACACATGGGTTAGATAGTCTCATCAATATCCTCATAACCAAGTTCTAGAATTTCGTAATAAACTATCTATTAATCCAAAACTATAAGAAAATTGTACAAAAACCACTCTAATATAACTTTGTGACATCCTGGTCATGTTTCACTCATAAGTAACCACACTCCGTTTTCTACATGGCCTCAAGGGAACCTCCCTGTACACCAGAGACTACCGAATGGAAGTGAGTGTCAATAGTGGTACGGTGTGGAGGGTGATACTATACCATATTTTTCTGAGTGGGGAACTGGTGAATAATAATAAATAAGTAGTAGAAATAAACAAATTACACTGTGGAAACAAACTTTGAGAATATAATAAGAGACATACAAAAACATATGAAAAATAATATACATATGATGTCATGATGGTAAAAAAATAAAACATCCATTCATTGAAATAGGCATGAAATACAATACTAGTATAACGAATGAAAAAAAAAGAAAAAAATCATTTATCTCCAAAATCATCATGAGTTCGACTTCATCCAAATCCCATAAACCCCTAAAGGGATCAATCCTTCATAGGTAGTCACCTCCCTGTATCCTACATGGAATCCATGATGTTTTTTTAGCTACCAATTAGTAGCGTAAACATGGTATACATAAAACATAATGGGAAACCAACAAAAATGTCCAAAAAAATCCATTATACGAATACATGTTCTAGAAGAGTGAAATATAAATAATGAAAACTATAAATTGATGATGAACAAGGTAAAATACCCTAGATTTTTATTAAACTGGTTATCTCTGAGCATATGATCCTGTATAGGACAGGAACCCAATATCCAATGATTCCTCATCAGGTATGAATTTAAATTCCAAGGTAACCTCAGTATATATTTTACTGGAATCCAAGGAGATAATATTTGGTAGACTGTGTCCATAGAAATCAATCTAAATACCAATTTCACATTCCTGGAATTTATATTTTCTGATGTTTGTAGGTGAATCATTCGTTTCAGACTGAGTCATCCACACATTTAATAAATTGACTATGTACAAGGCTACTGTATCACTTTCCAGTCATATCAATGAATTTGGTGTCATCCTAAAAGTTCTCTCAATGATTTTAAAGTCAATAATCCGTGTCTTACTCAACCAGGACTTGCATATAATGGTTCCAAAAAAGGCCCATAAATAGTAGCCACACCATATTTATAAATTAAATATAGGCTAATAGAATTAACCATCTTATTTTATAACTAAATTTATTTCACTATATTAGTTATTTCACTTTAAAGTTATAAGAATTGATATGTGATGTATATAAATATTTTAATAATTTAATAAATTATATTAATGAATTTCACTAACAAGTGGAATATTCAACACACCTAAGGGTAGTTTGGTCATAAGTCATGAACTGTCGTCATTGAAATCTAATAGATCACACCATAACTGGTGGTTCATGTTGAATTATTTTACCTCCAATAATAAAAACGGGTCAAATTAATGGACGAGTATATGGTCAAAAAAAGTAAATAAATTAATTAAAAATTTTATAGCTAACACACAGAAAGTATGGAATGTGGCGTAATTTTGATAAATCATAAAACTAAATACTTTTAGGAAAAATTAATAAAGACCCAATATTAACCTGATGGTACACTCCTAATAATATATTTTCCTTAGATAAGGTATGGAGTGGGAGAAATGAGAAAATATACAAAAACCACAAAAATAGGGTATGTTAGATCACATGGAGATAACACTAATGATGGTGAGAGAAAGTGAGAAATGAATAAAAGGGATTAATATACTTACTGAGGGGAATCCAATGTTACTAATGAATATCGAATCAAAGTTCAGACCAAGGAGATCGATCAAAAAATTGAATAGGGATAAGGTAGAGCTCCCACCATGGTGATTCTATGAAAATGATGTAGATAAAGGGAGAATAAAGTGTTAAAATCATAGAGAAAAAATAGTAAATCTGCATTATTTAAGGGAGAATGGTATGGTTCCACTATTTTGAAAACATGGACCAACAATTTGATAGCCATTATCCACGAACATACACCGATCATGGTTTAAGAGAACGGTTAGAGAAACCATGTGCAAACCATGTGTGGTAAATCTGCAATTTATTACTGTTTTCCAAGACACTACAACCTCTATTAAAAGGGTTAGATATCCATGCTCCTCATATATAGTACCACATGTTTCAGGTTCATGGTTGGTACTAAAGTTTATCTAAATATGCACCTCAACTTATTTCTCCAAAAACTACAACTCTATCCCAGAACTAATAACTAATTCTCAAAAAACATTCAGGAACTCCTTATGCACATTCTTTTGGATAAATAAGAGTTTTTGACAAAAAATTAAAATGATTTGTACCTAAATGAAAAATTAGGTTCTAACACACCCCATGGTAATGCACTTGGTTATATAAAACCCTTTTCAAAATTATATTCTTGAATATTCTATAATTCAACCAATTCATTGGAGATTATTCTATAAGTACCCTTTAATATAATCATAGTGACTGGTATTATTTCAATAGAAAACTCAAACTCATAATTTGAGGGAAGACCAAGAAAAACCTCAAAAATTACATTCCAGTATTCTTTTACAATTGAAATTTCCTCATTATTATGTTTCCTCCAACCATTTTGATATATATCGCTCATTATTAGGTGTCAAGACCCTTATAAAGGATGTAACTTACCTGTGGAGTTCATATTATTTATATCACAAATATATGATAGTTGGTTGAATTGGGATATGAAATGTGATTTACCTATCTCATAAATTGATATGTTCTCAATGTATATAGCTTTACTCAATATCCACACTACATAAAAACATATTTATAATAATATAAATTCAGTAAAAAAATAATATATATATCTGTAAAAAATAAAAAAAATCCAATCGATAATAATTTTTATAATATTAAAATTTAGTACAAAAAAATTATATTTAGAAACATGTATATCTGTTTTTATTATTGTTAAACACCAATAAATATTTTTCCAAGGATTTAATCTGAATCATTATCAAATTAATACCCAATGTTTTTTTACCAACAAATCAATATGATATTATAAATTATAATTACCATCATTTTTTCCAACATATAAATTTTTAGATATTATTTATTCCACCTATACAAAATAATTTACCATAAAAAGGTTTTCTCCAATTTTTTTAGTTTTTTACTAAAAAATTATATTTCTATTACAAAAATAAAAAATCTTATAATAAAAATTTCTATGTTAATCATAAATAATTTTTTTCCGATTAGTAACGAAACATTACACATGTTTGGGAATAATTGAAAATTGGATCCAATATATATTATATTATAAATATATTTAAAATTTTATTTTAAATATAACTTATCATACTTAAATTTTAAAACAATTAAAAATAAACAAATAATTTTATATAAATGAAAAATAAATCAATGAAAAAAATATTACATCCCACATCCCTCAGTCTTCCCTACACCTCTCTTATCCCCACATCTTCATTTCTCACCTCCCCCATACCATCGATCTATGCTTGCACTCACTATCCCAATTCATCTTCAATGCATGTTCCCACAATCAGTCCACATAAATTTTGTACAATCATCTACAACCCCAATATACCAATGCTTAATTGATTTTTTCCACATTCAACTAAAAATAAGGGGTTTTGGGGGGGGAATTAATATAAACCCATTTCTCATTTAATTAGTCAATGATTTTTCTTCTTGTCTAATATAAACTTTTTATATTCATCTTTTAATCCCCGTAAATAATTGGTATTCGGTGATTGAACTTAATTACATCTTGGATTTCTATGAAATTCTGATGAATGTCATTTTTTTCTTTTTCTCTATAGATACACTCTTGTTATTTGATTCAGGACTACTAAAATATACCCATCGATTATTTTTTAATAATTTTCTCTTTTTTCACATAGAGTGAAAATATAGTTATGAACTAGATGACACAAGAAGGGACATCATTGTATTTATCTCATACTCAATCTTATCTAATTTCACATCGATATGACCTAATTTTTTAGTTTATTATATAAGAACTAAATAATTTTTACTTACATACTAGTGACAAAAATATAGTGATATATAAATATATTTTGAGAGAAATCTAGGTATCATAAATTATTCCACTATTATAATTATTATTTAAATATATTCAATATATATTGTCCAATGTGATTAATGTGTATTTATGGTGACAAATTATAACAAATAGATCATCTTTTATGAGCTTTTTTTTGAACTTTTGGATGTTTCATCAATGGAGAGTTTTAGTTTAACAACTTATGATAGTGAAAATTTTAATTTATCATGCTTGTTGAAGATTATTCAATGTATTTTTAGTTCATGTATGTATTCCAAGAATATTTTAGCAATAATTTTGGCCATAAAAAAGATCACATGTAATGTGAATATGTCTTTAAACATTTAAAATGTAGTAGTATAGACACAATATAATAATTCTCATTATAATTTTATTTTAAGAAATTGAATATTAGTTTATTTTGTTTCAAGGTTTTTTCTATATGAATATTAAACCTTATAAAAGGAAATTAGTAACTATTGGTCAATGGTTTTTTAAAACATAACTTATAGTGGGTCAGAATTCTGTTTCATGAGTTCAAATTAGTCAATACAGTAGGTATAGTTTTGTTCCTATATCAATTAACTTATTTAAATTTATTTGAATCATCATTAATACACTCATAAATTTATATTTAACATAATTTTTTGTCATTTTTAATTTTTTATTATATATTTATTAAATAATAACTTATGTTCAACAATAAAATTCCATTTATAGAATCATTCAAATCTTGTTGATCAATTCTATATAAAATTATTATCTATGTTATGAGTAACCATTTATCATCTACATGATTATTAATTTTCCTTAAATCTAGTTCTACTATATAATAATTTTCACAAACTATACAAAGTAATTTTTTATATATTTATTTAATTTGGGGTTTTGATTTCATGACAAAACCACAGACATCTTCTTATATTATCATTCTAACAACAACATCATTTTTTACAATATATTCTACTCAAAAAATATTTCATAAAAAAACCCTAATTGAGAATTATTTATGTTTTAAGGTATAAAATATCATCGATGTAACACCCAAAGCTTCCACGGTATGCTTCTCTATGAATAATGCAGTAGCGTGTGTTGTATGCAACTTCGAGTTCTAACACACACCACAACCAATCAAACTAGCCGTTATGAATAGTAATACCCACATTTTGAAATTTTATAAATTTTATCTTTAAAAATGGACTTCATTTTTGTATTCTTAATATCAAAATTATCCTAGGGTGAAATTCTGGTTACTTTTTGGATAACTTTTATATTTTGATGAATAATGTAAATTATTAAATTTTAATTAAAAACAACTTTTTTAATCGAAATAATTAACAGTGATAAATTATGAATTTGAGTGGTTTTAAAGTATATTTAGAATATATTTTTACCATTTAATACAATTTTTTTCATTTGACATAATTTCATAATTAAATCAGATATAAAAAAGTGTCAATCTTTTGATAGTTATTATATCTTAAAAACACACTTTTTGTTTTAACATCGAAAATTAATTTTAAATTAATTTCTACCACTTCTATGTTTTGAATTTGGAAAAATGGATTACATATTTGGAATCAGGATGTCCAAATTGTGTAAATAGGTATCTTTTATTTTTAGACATTTTTAATAATTACTTCGGTAAATATTTTATTTACCATGGTTAATGGGTAAATCTGGTAAATAAGGGTACAAAATAATATTATAATAATAATAAATTACCCTAAAACGTGTCCTAACATCATTTTTTGATACATTTCTGACCATGGACATATTTGGTTCTATTTTAGGACCCCATGGATCCACTTTTAGGTGATAAGTACACTTTATATTAATTAAGTTAAAATAAATACAAAAATGACATAAGCATATAACTTTTAGAAAAACAATTTTTACATAGAGTTATATATGTTTTATTCTTGACTATAAATATTCATTAGAAAGATATAAATATTTCCTACATAATGGTATTTTATTTATAATTTTTGGACATTTAATAATTAAATTTATTTATGACACAATAATGGTGCAGTATTTTCCTTATTAATGAAAGAATCAAATAATTGGTATTATAAATGTTAAAATAAATATAATTTGAATGTTTTGATGCCATAAATGAATTTTATTGATTAATATGACATGATAGGATTTCTTAAATGAATTTTTTTAGAATTAATAATGTTTTTAAGACTTTAAAAAAATAAATTATTGAATAGTTTCAAAATCGACATAAATGAGTTTTTAAAACAAATATTATATTATTAATTGATATTATATTCCTAAAAATATAAGGTTCGTCCAATGGACAAATATAATGATACGTGTATAATTAATGGACCACTTGGGGGTATATTGGATGTATATAGTAAGTTTATTAACTATATAATATATAAATACAAAGTGACATGGTAAATGTCAAACTAAATAACTAAGAGTTAAAACTAAAAGATAAGGTTAATATAATGACCCAAACCTTTCTAAATTATATTGGTTGAAATTATTTAGACCCATACCCACCTTATAATTTTAATAATCCACTTTGTATCCATTATAAATCTAATATGAATTTATTATAAAATAATATTTCTAGCTTTTCCAAAGGTGCCCCTCACCCCTCTTATAAAAGGGAACTCACCCTTCTCACTAATTCACACATTAAAAGCCTTTTGCCTCAGAATAACCCTGACCAAATATCCTATCAACTTCCCTCAATTCAACCTAGAGTAATTATATTGATCATAAAGCCAACCTAAGGAGCCCTTTTGATCAAATCAAAAGGAGGAACCTGAATAAGAGGTAATGTTTTCACCACCATATTTCAAGTTCCTTTCTTCTTCAACTTCTTATTTCTTTGTTATTCCCATTATAAAATAATAACTCCAGTATCCTCTATATAATTTTATGTTATTATAAATATGGTACAACCATATTAAGTATTCTATCCATCCTTTGAATGACATGTCACCATACATGTGTACGTACGGCTTACCGTCTCCACGTCGTGGTGTAATTGTTATTCAAAACATTCTTATTTGTATGGGTATAATAATGATGTGTAATTCATGTAAATAATAAATATAATATGATAATTATTCTTTATATATGATATACTATCAAATTATATATTATTTTAATATCAAAAGAGTGATATTGTCGCTCGTGCGTACATACGGACTACCGTCTCCACGAACGCGATGAGATTCATTCCCCATAGTATCCATTCAAGTATAATTCCCATTTGATGATTAAAAATAAATTTTATGTACTTTATATCATTATGGATATTAATAATATACAACCTATCCATAACAAACATGGCTTATATAACAAAACCTATTAAAGAAAACAAGTAAGTTAACACCCGAAATGACAATAATACTAACATATTATTAACGAAGAAATGTTAAAAGATCATATATGATATCATATTAATGTATATTATTATTGTATAATTTAATAACAATTATTTCACCATTATAAAATAGGTTATACTACCCTCAACCAAGGAAAAGTACAAGGTATGGGGTTTTCATCTCACTCCTTATTCCCGTGAGATTCATGCCATATTGCCACTATTACCTTTTGTGTGGTGTATGTACTGCCCATAATTGTATTATTTTTTTAATACACTTTAATTTATGTTTATTTACATATTCATTGTATGATACCTCTTTCATGGGGTTTATGTTTCGTAAGTTACCTAATTGGTAAGGGTTAATTTCACGATCTTTTTATTATCTGAGGTTGTTTATTCGTAATTATCTACTGGGACATCTTTATCATCCACATCCATGTTTCTTAAAAATGCCATTCAAAACATTTTTACTATTTAATAGACAATTAGTTATAGTCATTTATACCCTTATTTGACCATACACATTTTTTAATGTAATATTTCCGTCAATTTCCAAACAAGTTACTTTTTGACCTTTTCGACAAAACTAAGGTAAGAGTGTTTTTTTTAACTTATACGGCGGGTGCGGCTATTTTACACCATTATAAAGTCGTTGAAGCTTCCCTTAAAAGCTTATAAGAATGTTTTTAAAATAATTTTTTTCTCTATAATTATGTGACCTTTAAATGATTTCAAAAAAAAGAATTTTCTCTCATATAGTTTTGATTTCATCTATGTCAACATCCTTTGATAAATTTTACACTTGTTTGAAGTTGATCATCCATATTGTATTTAAGGTTTTGTGATATGTTTGACTATGTATGAGTTATTTTATTCCATTAATGGTTTATTATTAATGTTTTTGCATGCTAGTTTTAATATGAATGTTTATGTTATATTTTATCCTCTTCTTAAGATAAATGTGTTGGACTAGTAAGTTCCTTGTCGGGGACTGTTAAAAGTAAGCCCTCTAGGTTGGGTTCTAGTTACAGCGGACCCTCCGGGTTGGTTTCAATTTATTAGAGTCACTCCGGGTTGGTGTCCGGTTATTAGAGGCACTCCGGGTTGGAGTCTGGTTACAGAGGCTCTTCAGGATGGATTCCGGTTATAGAGGCTCTCCGGGTTTGGTACCGGTTACAGTTATCCCTTAGGTCTTGGCACAAGGCCTTGACACAGAAATTAAAGTTCGTAATTACACATTCCATCATTATGAAAGTGGTTATTGATATTGCATGTGATTATTCGACTAGTATAATATCCATGTGAATAATTAAATGGAATTATTTCATTTTATCTTTGCCATATTATTCTGAAGTTCAGGTTTTAAAGGATTTTTTTTTAGTTATACATTTCCTCAAATGTTTATACTTATTTATGAAAGTTTCCACTATATTGTTATCCTTACTGAGCATCTAATCTCACCCCTTTCTATGTTTTATTTTTTCCAGGATGTAAAGAAATATTTTATGAAATACCTGTAGGGATAGTCTGAAGGGGATATGAGTGTGGGCTATGGAGACTATATTATTGTATTTTTTCACTTTATGATGTAATGTAAACCTTATTAATGTATCTAGTGATTCCAAGGCTACTAAACTAATCGGTCATTAAATACTTGATCTTTTGTGATCATGAAAATGTTATGTAATAATGCACCGACTCTGGGTAACTGGGGTCAGGGCATTACAATCGGGTACTTTTAAATTATTACACAAAATTAATAGTATTAAATTACTTATCTATCTATTTTTTACGGGAATCACTTTCATATAATCTACTTTAAACAATTTATTGGAACTGGTAACATCTACAAGCAGTTATGGTTATGTGATGTCATAAATTTTCCATTTATTAACTAAAAAACTATTTATCAACAATTATTTCATAATTTATTATTTACATTTTGGTTTTCTACAACATAATTTAGTAGTTTTAACAAAAATTTTAATTAATTTTTTTAATATTGGTAGAACAAATGCCATTGTTTTTCCATTTTTTTTATGTACATATATATTGTTTTAAGTGATCCAAATGGTGACTAAAATTGTTGTTAAATAATGATTTTTTCAACTTTGTTATACAAATATAGAATCTAAAAACGTTTCTATTGATTCCTTTATTCTAAATAATTAATTTTTTTTATAAGGTCTGCAAAAAATATGCATAATCTATCATTTCTAAATGATGTTATTAATTTATTGGTTCTATACAAGTAAAAAAATTGATATATGAGGTTGATACATGGGGATATTTATTTATGGTGGGTGTGGTCACTATTTGAGATTGGAACTAAAAAAATAATCTATCTCATCAACCTTTAGAATATTCCAATATAAAAATATCTTTAAAAGAACTACAAATGTTTAAAATTTTTCTAACACATGCATATGAAATATTTTAAATTAATATTTTGTGAATATAAACTTATCCACTATACTATTACAGAATTCTAGGTTACAACATAATATCAAAAAATATTTTTAAACGTTTGTATACTTCTCTCTTATATAAATTATGAAAAAATCATTACTATTTATTATCAAAATTATTTCTCATTATAATAAACATAAAATTGAATTATCTAGAAAAAAATATATTAAATGATATTGTGATTATCATAATTCTTGTTTCATTAGTAAAATTCTAGACCAGCGTATCCTTTTCTTATTTAATAACACATTGGATATACAAAATTCATCGATGTTGAATACCCTGATCTTCCACAACATCATGACTAACAGAAATTATTAAGTTGAATAACGTAATTAGATGGAAATAGATGATCCATTAAATAATATTAATAGATATTATATACCAATATAATTTTACCCTTAATTTTTCAAAATTTATATTTGATGTACTTATTATTTTCTTTTATAAACTGTATTTATGAATTAACTTTTCAAAAATTCAGGGAATTATATGTTAAATTAAATGAATTCCATTCAAATATATGTTAATTATTTTAGTTTTTTTATTATTTGGTTTGTATTAGATGATTATAAAATTCCTTTTTTTGGAACTTAATCTGTTTTATTTCATTATATTCTCATACATGTTGAAATCATGATTCTGTTTTAGTTTTCCCAAAAAGACGATAAATAATTTTTTTTAATTTATTGAAACTAGTTTTGACTGGTAAACATCATCCCAACTTGTAAATTGATAAGTATTTGTGTTTTCTATCAAAAGAGATTCATTTTTTATAAAAAAAATTATTTTAATTTGACTATGTTTGATATATTGGTTGTACTTGTGCTATTTAGAAATATTATTTATATTTTGAGGGAATTGTATGGATTTTTGGTTATAAACCCTTTAGAACTGATGAATTAATCTCATAGATTGATCATAGTTATTTGACATATTACAAATTATTAATATAATAACTTTTAGGCTTTATATTTATGTTTTTTATGTTATAATAATATTTATCAACTGTTGCATATTATAATTCACTACCATGTGATTTTTTTAAAATTTATTTTTCATTTAATTTTCAACAGACCTTATAGTTTTTTAAATTATAGTATTATTTTAATTTTAATTTTTCTATTTATTTTTCTACAAACATTTATTTTATTATTCAAAATAAAATAGGAAGATTTGTTTTAATTTAAATACCCCATAGATCCTCTTATGGGAACTAATTTAATACTGTATAAATTCACTTCGCAGTACATTCTATTTTTTATACTATATAAAATATGAAATCAGATATTTTTTCGATATAATTTCTTAATTTATACAATCTTTTCATATTTTATATTATAATTCATGATGTTTACTAAATATTTTTAAACATTACCATCAATTTTATATTCAAACTTTATGGAGTTTAGGTCGGTTCTATAATAGACATTGAGTAGTTTTTGTCTCTAAAAATGCCTCTAGACCATCTATGTATCATTCAAAATTCATGTCTACTACTTCTGAAGTTATTTTAATTTTATTTTTATTTTTTAAAATGATATTTTCTATTATTATTTCACATCATTAAGGATGATTATATTTGGTATATTTGAAGGCCTCTATTGTTGGAGTGGTTCGGTTCTCAAATATTGTTCACTGGTGTTTTCTACTAATGAAGGTCCACAAGTGGAGGAATATATTAGAGGATTTACTGATATCTATTTCAATGTGTACAATGATTTTGCAACATTCATCATGATGTGATATTCAAAGCATGATTCAGAAGTATGATTAGTGAAATTGTTCTACATTTTATTTGGATTATATAAAGAAATGATTGATGGACCTTGGTTATGTGTCATGGATTTTTGTGATCATTTTATGTGTATTGAATAAAATAAAGTCATGGAATAAAATTCATGGTAATAGTTTTTTTGGTGTATCTATTGGATTTTGATGTCTATGTAATTACATATTTATTAAAATAATAGTTCTTTTTTTGCTCCTGACGACCATATTCTTTTTCTCTTGGAAGTTGTTTTATAAAAGTTAATATTCTAATTATTATATAATAATTAAAACCACTATATGAAATATAATTAATTTAATAAATAATATATAAAGTAATACAAAATATGTGATAATAACATCACATAATTTTTTATTTTAAAAATGATTTATAAATAGATATTAATATTTGATATTTCTATTATTAGCAGATAAATATATCCTATGAATCTATTGATAAAATTTTTTACCAACATATATATTATAGATATGTATTTTTATAATATCAACATAACTATTTTATCTACTACAATAACATTTAAAAATGGATTTCTTACCAAAAATTAAGTGACATGGTCATAGCTATTGGTAAAATGCACTACCAATAAAAAATAAACCTCTACTAACAGATATTCCCATATCATATTAATTGAAATATATTGTTGTCCCAAAACTACAAAAAATATTACCAAAGTTACAATAATAATATTTTTAAGAAGAATATTCCCACAAAACATAGTCAAAAAAAATTTGTAGACTTAGGATTCATTCATTTGGCCACTAGGTATTTTCACCAATAATTCAAAATAAAACAATTTTGGTGGTGAACTAATGATTTTTGAAAACTCTTAAGATATAAAAGAGTTGTTATAACTATAATAAAACAATAACTTTAAGTTTAATTAAGGAATAATGTAATGTCATGGGTTTTTTTGGAGGATGTCGAATTCCTCATCTGTTATGAATTTTTTGGAGTGTGGTAGGAATGAAAATTTCTTACATGATTATCGAAACATTATTCTTATAGTTTCCCTAAACCAATAAAATTTTATAGATGGGTTTCTAGGTTTGAAAACTTCCCCAGGTTTTTTGAAGGGTTTTGAGTGTTTTAGACGATCGAAGGCCTAGTTTTGGGGAACTGTTGGTTGAGGCACACAGTTTGATTTAACCATGAAGACTCTTAGTAGAAACTATTAAGCCCTTTTTTCTGCTGAGCAGGGTTTGGTAAACAATATGTAATTTTGAGTACTACCATGTGTTAATATATATAGTTTTTGAAGAATAAATTCATGCATCTAGCCCAAGGTTAGGGAAAACCTTGTGCAAAATGCACAATTAGTTCTATTTGGGAAGTACCTATGCACTACTGAACACACAGTTTCTGCATGGTTAGGACTAACCATGCATGATAACCATGAAAGGATTGGATCCTAAGTACCATGAGATGCATGATTACCCCACAATTTGAAAAATAGTGTGAGTTTACCGTGTGGATCATTAATGGTGTAATATGTACAAAATTCCCTTCCTTATATAAACCTAAAATTCTCTTCCTTCTTACTTTTTGGGTCACACACAGCAATGAGGAACCCTAGTTTTCATCCTCCTCTTTATTTTGATCCAAATCCTCCATAAAAACCCTCTCCATACATCTTTTTTTCGGTGTTTTATCTGTCTCAATAAAGATCTCCTCTCCCTTTCTACTATTTTTCTTTTCCTTTACCTCACGGACGAATAAATCAATTTGGGTTTTCTTGACCTATTTCCTGGGCATTCATATCAAACTTTTATTTCTCCCAAATTAGTAATAGTTGGAGGATGATATTGTATTCTTTGATTTCTATGACTATGAGGAATTCATTTTATACTTTTCCATGAAATTTTTCAAGTGTTTGGGGGTGCATCGTTTGGGGACGTTGTGCTAAACTTACAAGACCACTGTAATTTAATGGTTTATTTTAATTAATTAAATTAATCCTTCTGACATGTCGATAGACATTATTTTCTGATACTAAAATGGTTTGATCCAAGCAAGAGGCTCTAAACCTTGGGTAGTTCGGTTGAGGAGGTGTCCTTTACATTAAATAGAAATGTTTTTTAAAATTTAACTATTTATTTGAGTTTGATTTAATCAATTCAATTAAATTGAATGGTTTATATATATATATATATGAAATTCTTTTGATATTGGACAAAGTTATAATGGAACTTGATGGGAAAGGCTTGAGGGTTGAAATAATTATGACTATAGGTTTGATGTGATGTGATCATGAGTCTAGGTGTGGCCCATTATATATGTTTTCTAGGTGATGTTGATCTCAAGTTGGGAGAGTCACTCATATTTTGAAGAGGAAAGGTCATCGGGTTATGTTTATGGAATGTAATTTAATGTATGGTATCGAATTTGAGTGATTTGGCCACTGTTTCATGATGTGTTGTAGTTATTGTGGATTAGATTCTAATTAGGTGATATTCACTCACTTGTATTGGCCAAAGAACTATTTAGAATCATGTTCACAAAGTATGAATCATTGATGTTGAGGTTTTTACCAATCATGTTTGTAAAGGTCTCCAGTTAGGGAGTCTTAGGTAAAATATTGTGTGATTACCATAAAAATACACAAGGATGGTGAGTGTCCATTGTATGATAGTGTTGAGGATATGTTTTGGGGCTGAGGTTTGTCATAAGTGAAGCCATTGGGTTGGGACATATTATGGGGGATGGAAATAACCATTCCCCAGGTCACCATGATTTGAGATGATGGGGTTATTATTTGAGGATAGATATTGTTGTACCTCTAAACATCATGCATCGACCCGATTGGTAATTTTGAGAAGGTGTCTAAGGGGCGGAGTCATTTGGTCTGGTGTCCTTCAAGGTATTTCTCACATGATGTGGACATGATGTATTGGTTACTTGGATTATAGAATGATGTGACGAGTGAATTTGGATGTTAAACTTGAGGTTTCACCTAGGGCTATTTAACATATGGGGATTCCATGGTCCATAGGATAAGGATCCTTTCTTCTATATATTTTTGGTGTTGTCCAAACTTGGTTATTGTTTCCTTGTGGATTTTGAGAACCAGGGAAGCTGGTGTTTACATTATATAGGTTTTTCTATTTTATTTATTTTTAGTAAACACATTCTAGATCAATAATATAACATATGAAACCATTTTTTGACCTAATAAGACTCATTCTCGAACCCTACGTGGGTCCTTCAATAATCATATAGAGTTCAACATTTTTCATTCGGGTAGTGGTTTAAGCTAATGAGTTATATATTAGTGGCTATTGAATTGTGTTAGAAGGTGGAGGATCCTTTGTTCTTTCTTCAACTATAAATTTACATTTTTTTCTTTCTGTATTAGCATGATACTTTTATATATTTTTACTTTGGCCAGTCATTAGATACCCTCCTTATTATTTTCATGTTTGATATGTAATGCATGCATGCTTTTCTTAGTTCCAATAAATGAAATTTTGGACCTGTTTATTTATTTCTAGCACTCCTATTCATTATTGTTTATACTATTTATTGATATTGGTTGTGCTTCCACCATGGGTGGCTTATGGATTCGAATATGTATGTTTGTATTTTTCTTCCACTGATATATCTATTTAAACCAATACTATATCATCACCATAGGTTATAGTCTCCACACAATCCCAACTTTAAACCCTCACTTTTAGTTGGTAGCCTTTATCATATAGGGAGGCATGCCAAAGGCTTGTGGAACCCAACCGAAAAAAACATCTTAGGTGTCTAATCTGGTCGTGATGCTACAAATGTAATCAAAAGAGATTCTTTTACATTTTTATTGGCCTTAATATTTTTTCAATGGAAGGTTGTATATTAGTATGTTCTTGTAACTGGGTTTAGAACTCATGCTTGGGTGACTTCCGCCCCATTCATGGGGGACATACCATGTTTCTATGGATGGGAACTATTTTTTATTTTTCTCATTTGATAGTTGAAATTATTTCCACCTCGATTGACGCACTTGGGGAGTTGTTGTTAATTTATATGATATTGATCCTTATCTTGGTATGACATGGAATGAGTTATTTAGATACATGGACCAGTATGGAAATGGGAGTATGCTTGTTTATACTTATTTTAATTAAGCACATAGGTTGTTTTAAAATCTATATGTGCATGTGGTATAGATATTTCATATTAAATTTGTTATTCCATGTTATATATATATAGGCTTGGATCTTATAGGAGGGTGTGGATATGATCATGTGGGGTGATTTTGATCACCAAGTTTGGCGATGTGGTCATCGGTTTGAGTTGAAATGGTGTTCAGGATGGGAATCACCATTGGAATATTTGACACATGACTCTATCAAGGGAAGGTAATATGTTCATGAGGATGGGATGTCCTGAGACATTATTTTGATGGGGGTGAGTAATGGTAGTGTCTTGAAGCTACCTATTGTTGCATTCATTATCTCTGATATATATATATATATTATATAGGGTTTATGACCATGTAATGTTATTCAATGGGTTACCACCTGGATGGGATCCAATGGGGAATTTGGTGGGTGAGGATATGGTGCCGCTAGAGTAGGAAAATGTTAGTATCCCTGAGGGTCTGGAAGGGCATGAGCAATAGGTATAAGTTTAGGTACTAGTTTAGGAGCATGTGGGGAAGTTTCCAAACCTAACATAGTTTGGGCCATGTCCAAACAAGCAACTCAGAGCAAGCCTAGTACGTTTCATCTAGGGTGTTGATAGGGGAGGTCATTTAGCATATCCTTCGATGTATAATCTGATGAAAAAGTTCCAAATGTAGCACCAACCATTGTCTTAGGGTGAGGTTGGACAATAGGTGGTAGATAATTGGATTCATTACATGCATATGATCTTCATGTAGCTTTATATTCCTCGAGGGTGGAGGGTGAATCCGGAAACCTACATGCTCAGAGGGATAGAAAAGCGTAAGTGGGTCGTGCGGGTTCAAGAAGTCAGACATGAGTTACTCGTTAAAAGGAAATTGAGGAGAGGTTTTTCATAAAAATTATTCCAAATATATGGAGGGTAAAGGGAGATCGGGAGTTATTAATCCTTCATTAGAGTGACAAGTCGGTCATTTACTATATATTAACACTCACCTAATTGTCTCTCTTTCAACCCAACATGATGAGTGATGGCACATCAAGGGTGATTAATTTCAAGGATGGTTTATCGAATTAAATTCGGTTGTAGGTAAACATATTTTGGTTGTCATATTTCTTAGAGGTGATGAATCAGGCACTCATAGTTCAGATAAATTTGATGGACCGGTCGTAATCATGTCAGGTGATTGGTTCAAGTAATTTTAGTGGTGTTGCATCATATATTAGTAAGTGAGTACATGATAGCTTCCATTAGGGAAGTTTGTATGAGGACTCAAAAATATCACATTAGAGTGGGTTTTTGGTGGTTTGATTCTAATGTGGGAAGCTAGGACATGTCTGGACTCAGTTTGAGTGGCCACTAAAGGAGTTCTGGAATTATGGGTATTTCCCGAATCTCAAGAGGTTCTATAGGAAGCCTTCTCGGATAGATGGAAGTTTGGTATTGGGTTAGAATCAAGTGTCTAATATCAGGTTGGGAGAGTTACTAGTAGATGGTAACCGATTTTCAGCAGCACATAGAGGTCATGGTAGAGATACAGGATTGTAACACCTTGAGATTTTTTGAATTATATTTTTCAAATTAATTTAATATTTTTGATATTTAGAAATTATTAAAATAATGGAAATAGTTTTATTATTATTATTTATAATAAAAAACTAATTCATAATTTCATTATATGTTACACCAAGGAAATATTTTTTGACATGCAACACTGACCTGACATATGTTACATGCAACACTGAATTTCTACAAAACATCATTTTATTATCATAATTATTTAAATGAGATATTTATAACCTAGTTGTTAAACGTAGATTAATAATAGTGATAAATAAATTTCAAATATATTTATAATAGTTTCATATAAATAAACATATTTATTATGAATAGTATAATTTTTGGTAAAAGTTATTATATGTTTAAAAATATTATTTTCACAAATGAACTGCTTTTTATGTCCTTCTATGAAAAATAATAAAATTAATTTTAGACACTTTTGGACATCTAATTTGATAAATGAAACTTCCATTTTTTAATTCATAATTTTTAAATTATCTTGGGGTTATTTTTTGGTATTTTTCTATGAAATTTCATTTTTAGATGAATAATGAAGAATACTATATTTTAGTTAAAAATTTCATCTTAATTTAAATAATTATTAATGTTAAATTATATTTTAAATTGGTTTCTAAAGTCACAATAGATAAATAATACATATATTAATCTAGTTTAAGTCATTTGAATCATTTTTATATTGAAATTATATTTAAACACTTATTGAAATTTTGAACATTGTTTACATTATAAACACTTATTTTAACCATTATAATATTTTTGTTCTAATAATATCTATATAATTTTTTCCCAAAATTTATTAGTGAATGTTTTGGAAATTAATTACAGTGATTAAGTACAATTTAAGCTTAATTAGGGTTTAAAAGTTAATTTTAACGACCAAAATGACCTGGAATCTTGTTCAAAGGATATTGGCTACCAAAACTTCAACCATATCCCCTATTGGTTGGACTTTTATGGGTTTTTTTAATTTTATTAAATGTAAGTGCCCTATATAAAAGTTTATTAAGGAAAAAATCTGAACGAGAACTTTCCTTGACATTAATATTTATAGACATTTGAGATATGTACAAAGCATAATATTTTCGGTGGTACGAAACATTTTCAAAGCTAAATGGGTTGTTTTTATCATAATAATGTATCATTAATTTTTATAAATTATTTGGTTTCATAAAATGCATATAAAATTCCAACATAGTGGTTATTTAGTTAATAATTAAAAAAAATATATGATACTATAAATATTAAAAGTAAATAAATTGATTTAATTGTTGTTTCTAATTAATTTTTTAGATATATATATCATCTTCCGTTGATGTAAAATTAATATATTTTAATTAAAATTGTATTCAAATTTTAAAATTAAAATTAAATAATTATTATCAAAATATTCATTAATGTTATTTTATGAGAAATTATATTTTATTAAATGATTTAAAAAAATTAAAAACGTTATATTCTAACATGTGATTTATAAGTGTTCCTAAATATTAAATATTTTCTATTAATGGACCAATTGATATTTTCTAATTAACATATTGACATATTTATTGAAAAAATGTTTTTTGCACGGTCTGGGTTTATGCAATGTCATTTTACGTCATATGCACTTGTTTTTAAATTAATTTCCAAACCACATGAGATTTTAATTTTGTAAATACGGTATCCTATTTATAATTAAGTGGATCTATATTTTAAAAATAATTTAACATCAACTTATTCTTAATGGTTAAACTGCATAGGTAAGAAAATATGTATTTTCAAAAAACCAAAATGATATAATTGGGGAAACCTAGAAGTTAAAGACCCAAATTTTTAAAATGAAAATATTTTTGTGTGTTGGTGGTTTTTCTGAACCATGCTTCCCCTTTAATACACTATTTTTGCATTTTGGAGGTGCATTATTTAAATTATACATACCATTAATGAATAACTTTTGTATTTATAAGATTTCCACTCCCCTTCTACTATAAAATGGAAAGCACTCTTCCCCATCCTCACACCTCTCAAACAACTTTGGTTCTACAAAGCTCTACCCAATCCACTTCTCAACATCCCTCTACAACTCCTTGAAGCCCAAATTTTGTCATATATCATTCCAAGGAATTTATTTGGTGAAAAAAAAGGAGTTACACAAATAATATGAGTTTTTAATGAGTATGAAGAGAGTCAAGACACTAGGTAATGGAATTTCATCTTACTTTTTATTTCTGTGAGATACATGCCTTATACACCACTCATTTATTTGTTTGTGGTAAATATAATTCCAATAGATGTATCCTATGATTATTATACTTAAATTTATGGGTATTTACATATCCATTTCATGATATTTCTTTAATGTGGTTTAGGTTTCAAATGTTACCAAATTAGGAGATTAATTTTGTCTCAATTTTCCTTCTTTGAGACACATCCCATGTTATGCACCAATATTTTTCTATGAGGTGTATATACTACCTCTGGAATGTTAAATATTTAATTTACATATATTTATGATATTTTAAGATTAATTTAATTTCATTATCTTACATAGGGAGTGTAATTCAATGTTAGTAAGTTGTAAGAGATTATTAAAACAATATCATCCTTTATCGAGATTATTTATGATTATGCTTCCATTGATGAAATATTATAATCCATATCGGAAGACAACTCTTGATTTTTATTATACTCTATATATTCATGATATTTTTATTTATTGGTACTATTTTTCAACTATTTGGTACAAAACATTATAATATTGGATTTTTAATAATGTCGGACCTTGCCTCTCTCTTCTATCGGAACTCTGTGTTGATTCAAACCCTCGTTTTCTAAAATGGTCTTCAAAATTTTTCGAATAATTATTTCTATTTTTTCAATTTATTTTAAAATTAACTTGTTTTAAATATTTCCAGGCTTTTTATATAATTTTTCAATGTACTTTCAATGAAATGGTTTTCAAAACGTTTTCAGGCTTTCATTATAATTTTTCAAAGTATTTTCAATAAAATGGTTTTCAAAAATATTTCTAGATTTATTTACATGTTTTAAAATTATTTTCAAAGAAATGGTTTTCAAAAAAAAATTCAATATTTTATTATATTTTTTCTACAAATTTTAAAATAAATGGTTTTCAAACCATTTTTAAGATTAAATTAAATTTTTTCAATGTTCTCGCAAAGAAAAGGGATTTTAAAATGTTTTCAAGCTTCTTTCATATGTATTCATGAGAATGGGATTTTAAATGATTTCAAGACTTATTTATATGATTTAAATTAATTTTCAAATAAAAAGTCTTCCAAAATGTTTTCAATTATTTTTCTATAAGTTTTCAAGTTTATTTTTAAAAAATGGTTTTCAAAAGGTTTTATGTTTTAAAGATACATTTTCAAAGAATAAAGGATATTTACGTTAAGAAATGTTTTCAAAATATCCTTCCAAGTTATTTTCTATATAATATTACATATTTTTAGGTTTCTCATGATTTTAAAGAAAATGACCCAAAGGTTACATTCATGTTATTCTTTTATTGTTTTATGTTTTTATGGATTGACATTTATGACACTTCTTTCTCTTCCGTGAGTTTTTGATTTTGAAACAATTTTATTTTTATTGGTTTTACTTTGATGAAATGACTATGAAACCTATCTATTATTTTATGTTGTTAGGTGATAAAATTTTAATTATACCCATTTCATTTCATATGTTATGATTTTATGTTTACAGAACCCTTATCTTTTTATGGGTTATGATATGATGAAATATTTATTATGTTGTGGCACATGAATGAATGATATTATTATGAAATGTGTGGAACCAAAATCTTCCTACAATGAATTTGGTTAGATTTTTATCTCATGATATAATGATGTAAATAATGTCAATGGTATTGATACACTATTGGATGATGGGGAAACCTAATACCTTAGAAATAAATGATTGTGACTGGGGATGGTGGTGTGTCCCACCTTATAGGTGTAGTCACCATAAAGATGGATGAATGTGAAACCTAATCTACTATGGGAATATGGGTAAACTCAATCTCTTAAATATTAAATTACTATTACTGGGGATGGTGGTGTGTCCTGCCTAATAGGTTTTTTCCCATGAAGTTATTTGATATGTTCTATCTATGCATCTCAACTTATAGGGAATGAAATACCATGTTTATATATTCCACAATTCCTAGTGTTATTCCTATGATATTCTTTCATGTATTAAGTTATTTATTTATTTATGATTAATTTCTTATAACCTACCATAATATATTCCATAATTAATGTTTTTGACATTATCATATAAAGTGTATGATCTTCTAATGTTATGATCATGTTCTCATCCCCTATGATCATGTTTATGCTTACATGTCTTCTTTATTTACCCATACAGAGCATCTAATCTCACCTTTTTTATGTTTCCTTCCCCAGGTTATGAAGATATGTATTAATTATTATTTGTCTAAGAAGGGTTCTGGTCATTAAGAACCTAGTTAGAGATAATGTAGCTAGATATTGTACCAGTTTTTTTATTTCCATGTTTCCAATGAAACTAAACTAATACGGTCTGTGGGTTTCTATTTGTGTAATGTTTTAAGTTTTCTGCAAAATAGAGGTAATATCTATTTATGTTTAAGACTAGGTTCTTATATATGGTTTCATAGTGAAGGTTTATTCAACCATTGAAAACTAGGATGAAAAAACATAAGTGACATCCCAAGGTATATTTCTATGGGTATGTCTAGGGATGTATCTATGGATATGTGTACGTAAGAGTTAACGTTTAGGAAAATGTTTGAGATTTTTAGTAATGATAGAGTGAGTGGTTTCCTAGAAATTAATCCCTACCTAGATACTATAGTTTTATATGGATATGGCACATATATACCTATGTGTAAAACCTTTGACAAAGTGTTTCTATCCTAACTCAGTGTAACCTATTATACAATTATGGGTCTCACTACACACCTGGTTTGAAGCTCCAGGGGGATATACTTTGGGAATTCCAAAACTCTTTATAAACCATAATGAAGGATTTTAATTGAATATTAATATGAATAACCTATGATAAACCTTAGGTAACCTCAATTAAATAGTAGGATTCATGATTTAGACATCCTATAAGTAATATTTCATGATTATGTTGTTTTCTTCAATGATATAAGTTCATCACCCTATTTTTTCTATTTGTAGTCAATAGAGAGAAATAGAATAAACATGGTTAGCATTAAATGATTTAGATTTGGAATGTATGGTAATTATGAAAATTCATTTCCCTAGTAGAAATCCCATAAATTAAATTAAGAAGGTGGTACAATCCTTGGTCATACTTCTGAAGATAAGGAGACTAAAAATTACATGTGAATGGTATGTGATGTTTTTCTAGTATTTATTACATTAAACATAAGAAAAAATATTATATTTAGCTTGAGGAACATTATTAAATGATTCATATATAATATTTTAGTAGTTTGTTATTATGGTTTAAGTTGATGAAGCCTAAGTAATTTTATAAGAATAAATTTCGATGAATGGTGTATTTATGTTTTGGATTTGATGGAATATGTTATATGAATCTTGAAATATATAAGTATTTTAAATATAATTTTTCATTAATAATTTAAATGGATAATTTTAATGGTGATGAAGATTTCCAAAGTGGTATTTTGAAATAGGGGAGGTAACCCTTATTGTGATCAAGATGTTGAGAAATATTGGGTTAGCTTGGATAAAGAAAAAACTGATTTAGATAATGTAAATTGGATTGTATCAATGACCATAAAACAAATTAAATATTTGTTAAAAAATTAGTCTATTTCATCATATATTTAGTTGAGAATTTCTTGGAGTTATGGAATATGTTTAGTAATATTTGGAATAAGGTAGAATACATGTTTTTTAAAAATGATTTATGGTAATTTAGAATATTTCCATGTTTCAACTAAATATATGATAATAATATTCACATGTTTGGAATAAAACAACCAATAGGTAATTTTTCATATGTAGGGGATCAATATTATGATTATTTAGTTACACTGTTTCTAATGTTTGGGATTTTTTCTTTCAAAAAGGTTATAAGGTTAATAATTGATCGAAATATTATGATACAATTTAGATGAATTTCGCGAGACTAATCTATTATCTCACCACATGTGGATTTATTAATACTATATAACATGTTCTAACAATAATGTTTTCATGATAACTAATGAAAAATTTGGTGGCATATTATGTATCTCAGGAACTGTTAGTACATCAAGAATGAAAAAAATCACCTTCCTTTTTGGTGAATGATGTAAAGTGGATCAAGGAACAAAAAAGGGTGAGGTTGTCCTAAAATCATGAATTACTATCCTTCCATGAAAAATATTCATATTTAAAAAATGATGTAGATATAAAATATTTTCATAATACCTTATTTTTTGTTGAACTAATCTCCTTTTAAATCATCACAAATTTATGAATTTTTGGCCCACAACTTTTCATTGACCATTAACTTGTTTTTGATTTATCACATCAATTGCTGCCAATAAATATTTACGCTTTTCCTCAAAGCCCATGTTTTCACTTTACATATGTGTTCTTATATGTGGAGACCTAGTTATATATTACTTTAGGTAACTATTATGTGTCCAAATTTCCTTTTTTAAAGGATGTTTGAAGATTCATTTTTAAGATGTTGGTTTCTCTGAAAGTAACTATCAGGTATTAAACCTTTGATAACCCAAACGAATTTTTACGGTGAAATTCATTTTAATGGGGTAGAATATACCACCTTGAGATTTTGTGAATTACTTTTTTTGAATTTATTTAATCTATTTTTTATTTAGCAAAGTCACAAAACACTTAAAATAGTTTTTATTATTATTATTTATATTAAATAATTAATCTGTTATTTAATTATATACAACACCATGGAAATACTATTTAACATGTGACACAGGCTTGTCATACATTACACGCAACACTAAGTTTCTATGAAATATCATTTTATTATTATAATAATTTAAACCAGATAATCATGAAATATCAAGTAAACATAGAAATATGAATAGTGATAATTAATTTTAAAATATTCATTATAAAAATTTCAAACAAATAAAACAAATTTATTATGAAAAATCTAATTTTTTGTAAATTTAATTATAAATTAAAATATTATTTTCCCAAAGAACATCTTTTTTTGTCTTTTTGTGAAAAATAATGAAATTTATTACAGAATCCTTAGAAATAATATTTTATAAAATAAATGAAATTGTTTAATTAAGAGTACCAGAATTATCTAAGGGGGAATTTTTTTGGATTCTTCTAAAAATCGTTTTTTTATGAATACTGAAAAATAATATTTTTTGTCAAAAATCGCCTCTTCGTTTAAATAATTGTTACTATTAAATTATAAATTGGTTTCAAAATCCCCAATAGATAATTAATACATATATTAATAAAATTTAGGTCTTTTGAATCATTTATATATGGTAATTAGATATACACACTTACTGAATATTTGATCATTTTTAATTATAAACTCTATTTCTCACCACGTCCGCTGGATTGGCATTAAACTTAATTTACCCACACTTGTGATTTGAATTTTGAAAAATAAAAATAAAAATTTGTAATAAGTATAATATTTTTTTCTAATAATATCAAAATAATTTTTGACCAGAAATGATTTGTGGAAGTGATTCAAATTAATTTTGGTGATTAACGTAAACTTAAACTTAATAAGGGGCCAAAATAAAATCTTAGCTACCAAAATGACTTGGAAAACTTTTCAAATGACATTGGTTGAAAATAATTCAACCATGTACCTTTTTGGTTAAAATTTAATTGTTTAATGTGACATTATTAAATGGAAACACCCAACATAAAAGGTTAATTATGGAAAATTAAAAAAATGAACTTTCCTTACCATTAAAATTTATAAAACATAGAGATATGTAAAAGACATCAAAAAAATATACATGTTTTTTGCAATATAAATGGGTTATTTTTGTCATAATAATTTATCAATAATTATTATAGATTATTTAGTTACATAAAATTCTTAACAAATTCCAATGTAGAAATTATTTAGTTAATAATTAACTAAAATAAATGATACTATAAATATTAAAAGTAAAGTAAATTGATTGAATTATTTTCTATAATTAATTTTTTAGATTAATAAATAGTGTTACATATATTTAAAGTTATTATATTTGAATTAGAATATTTTTTTGATATTTTAAAATTAAAATTAAATAAATAATGTTAAAATTGACATTATTGTTATTTTACAATAAATAATATGTTATTAAATGATTTAAAAATAAAAAAAAACTATATTCTGGCAAGTAATTTTTTAGTTTTAATAAATATTAAATATTTTCTACAGATTGACAAAATGATTTTTATGTTTAAAATATCGACCAATATATTTTAAAAACATTTTTACCACGGTCTGAGTTTAAGTAATATTTTTTCACGTCACAAACACTTGTTTTAAAATTAATTTTCAAAACACATGAAATTTCTATTTTGTAAATTGGGTAAAAAATTTAATTAATTGGATGTATAATTTTAAAATAATCTCAATTTAATTTATTCTTAATTTTTAAACTACATGGGGAAACAAACCATTGTTTTTAATAGAATCCAAAATGATAAAATTGGGGAAACTGAGAAGTTAAGGAACCAAATTATTAAAATGAACATATTTTCTGTGGTGGAAGTTTGTTTCAACCATCCTTCCACTTTACTCAATTATTTATAAATATTGGAGTAACATTATATTTGTTATACCTCCCATTAATGAATACCTTTTGGTATTTAAAAGTGTGGTTCTCCCCTTCCACTACAAAAAAGAAAAGCACTCTTCCCCTTCTTTACACCTCTCAAACCACTCAGGCTCAGTAAAGATCTTCCATATCCACTTCGTGACATACCTCTCTTACTCCTTGAAGCATATATTTGGGAATAAATCAATCCATGGAATACATTTAGTGAAATACAAATGGATTTACACAAACAACTTATGTCTTGAACATGTATGAAATGAATCAAGACACAAGGTAAAGGAGTTTCATATCACTTTATATTTCCCTAAGATACATGCCTTATACACCAATAATTTATTTTGTATAGTATATATATTTACTATATATATATTTTATTATTATTATACATAAATTTATGGGTAACTACACATCCATTTCATGATATTTTTTCATGAGGTTTAGGTTTCAAAAGTTACAAATTTGTTAGGGTAATTGTGCCTCAATTTTCAATCTATAAGACTCATTAGATTTTTCGAACCTATATTATTATATGAGGTGTACATAATACCTTTTAAATTTTAAACCATGAATCACATGAAATTCATGATATTTTAAGATTCATGTCATTTCATTACCTTAAAAGGGGGTATAATTCAACTTTACCAAGTCATAATTGTTTATTGAAACAATATCATCATTTATAAAGATTATTTGTTATTATGATTCAATTGAATAAATATTATTATACATCTATCAAGATAACTCATTACTAATATTAAACTCTATATATTCTTGATATCTTTATGTATTGGTGTCATTTTTTCTCTTTGGTACATAAGATTACTAAGAATGTGTTTTTAAAAAGTAAGACCTTACATCTCTCATCAGTTGAAAATCTATAGTCTTTAAAAAAATACTTTTGAAAAAAGGTTTAAATTTTTTTCCATGATTTATTTATATGTTTTAGACATTTTTTAAAGTGAATGGTGTTCAAAACATTTTCAGGCATTCTTTGTAAGGTTTCAATTTATTTTCAATAAAAAAAATTTCAAAACATTTTCAATATTGTTATATAACTTTTCAAAGTATTTTCAATGAAATTGTTTTCAAATCATTTTCATGAATTATATATATGTTTTAAAATTATTTCCAATGAAATTTATATCATAAAAAATTCCATATTTCATTATATATATTTATTATATTCTCAAAGAAATGGTTTTCAAATTTTTTCAATCTTAGATTATATGTTTTTTAAGTTCTATAATAAAATGTTTCTAAACTTTTTGAAGATTATTTTATATGTTTTGATGAAAAAGGATTTAAAAATTATTTCAAGACTTCTTTAAAAAAATGAATTTATTTTTAAATAATTTTTTTTTTAAAATCATTTCAAATTTTCCTTAATAATTTTTCATTTTTATTTTCATAAAAATGATTTTCAAAATGTTTTATGATTTATATATCAATTTTGAATGAATAAAGGATATTTTCCTCCTGAAAGTTTTCAAAATATTATAAATGTTTTTTACCATATAATATACCATCCAATGATGTTACTCTTTCCCATATAGAAATTTATCCAAAGGATTCATTCATATTATTTCATGAGTGGTTTATGTTTGGATGGAATGCTTCTTTTGACCTCTATTTCTCTTCCTATGGATATAATCTTTTGAAACCCTATTCTATTCATGGGTTATGAATTATTGAAATGATTATGAATCCTAACTCTTTTCAGTAGGTTATGATGTGATGAAATGTTAATGATATTCATTTCATTCCATGGGTTATCAATTGATGTTTATTGAAACCATATATTTTTATTGGTCATGATATGATGAAATATTTATTATCATGTGTCACATGTATGGATGATTTTATTTTGAGTGTGTTGGGACCTATATCTCTCTATAATTCATTGGGTAAAGATTTATATCTCATGAGATAATGATAGAAATAAATTAGATGGGATTGACCCACTATGGGATTATGGGGAATCTTGATCCCTTAAAAGGAAAGGACTGTGATTGGGGATGGTGGTGTGTCCCACCCCGTAGGTGTAGTCCCCATGAAGATGGAAGATAGGGAAAACCAATACATTTTGGGAAGACAGTGAAGACCGATCCCTTATAATGAAGGAACTGTGACTGGGGATTATGGTGTGTCCCACCCAATATGTGAAGTTCCCATGAACTACCCCGATATTTTATAGCTATACATATTGACTTATAGGGAATATTATCAAATGTTTATGTGTTCCACAATTCCATGTATTATGCCTAGGATATTATTTCATGGACTATGTTATTTATTTATTTATGGTTCATGTGTTATGAAATTCCAATATTTAGGCCACAGTTCATGATTTTGATCTTATGATATGTAGGGTATGACCTTTTAATGTTATGATCACTTTCTCATACCCCTATACTTAATTTTATACTTACATTTCTCCCTTTTTTACCCTTGATTATCAATTGATCTCACCCCATTTTTGTATCCATCCCCAGTTTATGAAGATATTTATTAGGTATGATGTTTTTATTAAGGTTTCTAGTCATAAAGAACCTTGTGGGAGATAATTTATTTCAATTATATACAAGTATTTATGTCTCCATCTTTCTAAAGGCTCTGCACTAATTTGGTTTTTGGGGATCTATTTTTGTAATGTTTTAAGTACTTCACAAAAGTTATGCAATGTATATGTATATTTAATACAAGGTTGTTATAGGGACATAGCAGTGGGTTGTGGTGTTGATGGTTGGTGCAGCACTACAAGGAGGTTAGGATTCATGAATTGGGGCATCAGACGAGGTGCAAGCTATAGATATTCTAGTATCTATGTAGGCTGCTGAGGTAATGTCAGTGATACGTATGATGTGGGCATGACCCAAAGTTCTTTTTTAATCATACCCCTTTCTATAATGTCCATTTTTTGTGTACAATGTTCATGGGTTGTATGCATGTACTAACAAGATTCCGGATAGTAGGTTTGAATAGTTTCAGATGTGTTATATATCTTTATATATATGGGGTTCATGGCACCATGACTTATGTGTGAGCATCATTGTATTTGTTACTATTGAAGTGAATTATCATCAAGGTATCATGGAGATTCAGCTTACATTTTTTGTGTCATATTTAGGGCATCATTGTGATGTGGTACCTGACTGATGTGTAAGTTTCAATGACTTTTGGACATTTGTTGAGCCACAACACCTCATAGGTTCCATGTATGACATGGGAAAGAGGTAGTAATTTTTCCTTGTAGGATTATGATGGCTTTCAGGTATGGAATAGGAGAACCTAATGAAGTACAAGAGTGTTGATGCATCTTTGTAGGACCTTGAGTCTATGAATTGTTAGAGAACCATCAGTTTTATTTTTTCTTTTGTCTCAAGAGGCGACTAGGGTAGGTCACTCCTAAGTTGGAGTTCCCCCTTGAGGTGGTTTACATTTCCATTATGATAGGGTATTATGGTGTAATTTTAATTTGATGGGTGTGTTCAGTACCATTTCTAGTTTTTTTTTGATATCTCAGTGATGAGCTATATTAATTTGGTGAGACTGTAACATCATTGGTTTTATAAGAGGGCCAAATTCCTTTCTTGTTTTAAATTTTTTGGAGTTCGGTGGGTATGCCAACTTCTTCCTTGTTTATAGAAACTTAATGCTTGTATTTTATCTAACCCAAAAACTTATTTTAGATAGTTTTAGAGGTTTGTAAAATTAATTGTGAATTCATAAGGGTTTTGGGTGCATTGGAGGCATGAAGTCCTAGTTTTAGGGATGTGTGGGCTGAGGCACACTGTTAGATTTAAATGTGCGACCTTTTAGTGAAAACTGTTAAGACACATTCTATACATACCATGGTTTTGTAAACCATATTTGAGGGGTTACACAGTCATGTGTGAACCACTATAGTTTTTCTAAAGGTTATTCACATGGCTTGCACATGGATAGAGAAAACCACATGCAAGCCACACGGTTAGTTCCATTTGGTCAGTACTTATGAACTTCTTCATGCATGGATTGAGGATGGTTAGGACTAACCATGTGGTATAACTGTTTGGGGCTTGTCTCCTAAGAATCATGAGCTGAATGGTTTCTATGTTATTTAAAATATTTGTGAGACAAAAGTATTGCTCATTAGTTGTGTTAAATGTCCAAAATTTACTTCTATATAAAAACCTAAATCTCTTCTCCTTCTTCTTTTATGGGTCACTCGCATAAATTAGTAACCCCAATTTTCCTCATCTGCTGGATTTTGATCCAAATACTTTGTATTACATCCATTCTACAAGATGATTGTGGAAAATGCATCTGTCTCGATAAGGCTCGCCCCTCCCTTGCTACTATATTCTTCTTTTTTTGCCTCACAGACTACTAAATCTATATGGATTATTTTTTCATATTTTTATGGTGTTCATATCAAATTTTTATTTCTACAAAATTTGTTAGAGTGAGATCCAAAGATCATATGTTCCAACTTCTACAACTACATGGTAGGGTGTGTATACTTTTCCTTGTTATTTTGAGAGTGTTTTGGGGTCTAAATTTAGCATGATGTTGTTTTGAATGAGTGAGAGCCTATTAATTAAATATTTTCTTTTAATTAACTAAATTTAACATTTTGTTATTTTTAAGTGAATTCTTACATTAGAATAAAATGGTTTGAGCCATTTTTGAGGATTATTACCTTGGGTAGTTAGGTCAGGGAGGTGTCCTATATTATAAATTGAAAATATTTTTTAAATAAAATTTATTATTTGGGTTTGATCTGGCCATTTAAATTAAATTTAATTATATATATATATATATGAAATTTTTGTGATGTATAACTGAGTTCCAATGAAATGTGATGAGTGAGGCCTAAAGACTGGGATAGTGATGGATATATTTTGAGGTGATGTGATCATTAGGTTTGGAATTTCCCAATATATATGTTTTATGGGTGATGTGGATCATAGGTTTGTCGAATCAATCATTAGTTGAGGTGGAAAGTCCTCTAGGTTACAAGACTGGATCGGGATTTATTGGATGGTTTGTCCATATGATTCGAGCAACGTGGTCATAGGGGAATGATGTTTCAATGTTTATTTGGAATAGGTTCTAATTTGTTGGTTTTAGTTCCCCTTTGTTAGACAAAGAGCTATTTGGTGTCATTTCTATAATGGTTGACTCAAAGATGAGGTGGTTTTGACCACTGGTGTAGGAAGAGGCCCCTTGTAGTTGTGGATTATGCAAAAGGTTGGGAGTTCTTACCATAAAATTTCATAGGTATGGTGAGGATCCATTGGATGATAGTGTTAAGGTTCTTGGTTGGGTACTGAACCTCGTCGTATATATGGTCATTGTTCTAGGACTTATTTTGGATGATGGGAATCTATGTTCCTTGGAATGGAATTATTTAAAATGATGGTGGTCATAATTTGAGGACACATATCATTGTACCTCTGGATGTCAGGCATCGAGCCTATGGGTGCTTTCGAGTAGGGTTCTGAGGGACCAGATTATTTTATTTGGGAATTCCATTAGGTGGTTGGTCACATGATGTGAATACAAGGTGTCTGATACAATTTTTATGGAACAACGTGCTTGGTGACCTTGGAGGTGGAGCTTTAGGGTTAACCTGGGGCTATTTAACATTAGGGATGCATTATTCCACTGGCTAAAGATCATCTCTTTTAAATTTTCCAATGTTGGATGAAGCAGGTGATAGATTCCTCATGACTACTGATCATAACAGAAGCTTGTGTTTACTTTACACATGTTCTTCTGAATTATTTATTTTTATTACACACATTATCGATCACAAATTTAAGGAATACACCCATGTGTGGTGAACAAATAGGACTCATTATCACATGAAACAGGGGACCATTGGGATGTGTGTAGAATTCATGATTTTAAATTCATGTAGATATCTATGCTAAAGAGCTAGATCTTACTGGAAGTTTTACATTGGATAGAAGGCAAGGGACACTTGGTTCTTGCCATAGCTAGAAGTTTCCTTTTTGTTTTCATTTTGTATCAAAATTATTCTTTTATATGCATTTACTATATTCAACCATTGGTGACCCTCCTAATTATTAAAATGTATGACATGTAATGTATGCATGCTCTATTTAGTTTCAATAAATGTAATTTTTTATCTATTTATTTATTTCCACTATGGTTGTTGATTATTCTTTCTATTATTGTATGATATTGTGTGTGATTTTTCCATGGGTCGGCTGTTGGTTTGATTCTATCAATTCATCTTTTTTTCTCTTATATATATATTTTTACTATTATTATATCATCACCAGAGGGTATATTCTCCCACCTATCATTAATTTACACACTCGCTACTAGTCAGCAGCCTTCAGAATATAGGAAGGTGTGCCTAAGGCTATGAAAACCCATCCTGAAATCACAATTTGGATGGCTAATTGGGTTGGGTGAAAAGTAAATAATAACCAATATATATTCATGAGTATGTTTCGAATAATTTACTAAAAAAAAATTAGTTTTCATTAGTAATAAATAAGAATATCAACAGTAATAATTAATATGATAATGATAATCATTCAAATTATTATCTAACCTCTTTCATTTTTATTTCAACTAATGATACATCAGTTTCAACCTAGATCACTTTTGTTTAAACAATTACCCTCACACTTTGTTCAATCTATGTTGCATTGAGTTTTATCCACTTATTCAAGATAACATAATCCATAAAATTAATTAATCCTCTCTTGGATAACAACTAATATAACCCAACCATAACATATATACATATCAAATTATTATACTTCATTATCTTTTAAAAGTCATAAAAATCACACCCCTTTAATGGCAAGGTTTTTTGTATTTGAAGATTAGATACATAACCATCTTATTTGACAAAATATTTCAATGTCTCTAATAAAAAATTCTCCTCACATGATACAGTTCTATATATTTCTAGCATAAAACACCACTTAATTAACTATGGTTAGAAAACACAAGAAAAAGGTGAAGTCATATTTTCAATAAGAGGTAAAGCATCTGATGTATCGATCACAGCAATGTGAGATACTATAATGAGTGTTATAAGTGAGATTAATATAATTATGTGGTTATGAGAACATAATCTTGGTATTTTAACCTAGAATAAGGAAATAATACCCAATAAAACATAAATCCTAGAACATAAATTATAGAATAATTCTATTGTAACAACATATGAATGATTCATTGGAATATGTAATGACAAAGAAATATGTAACATACATAATCATTGAAAATCATATATTATTTGAAGGATTTATGTCATGACCATCATCACCTTGTGTCTTCCCATATACCATAACATAGTAGACAACAATAACCCCCCATGTCTAATGACATAATTCCTCATAATATATAATACATTACCTAATTAATTGGAGAGATATATAATTCGGATCTGACCCATCTGATAATTATAGATAAAACATATATTTTCAATAAGATCATATAGATATTTATAAATCATTAAAAACTAATTTATACATTGAGAATGATATGTGTTTTGTAAATATCTTCACAAGTCATACAAACAAATCCTCTAGAGATAAAACAGAACGATTTAATTATAAAATTACACTAGTGAAACATATAAAATGGTAAAGCCTATTGACATAGATATGAATTAGTTTATAAGAATAATAGAATATAATTTTGAAAATAAGATGAAATATCCTCTACAGTTTGATAACTTTTAATAAAGATATAATATATAAAAATACGATTTTAAAAAGTGAGAATTTGAATATAAAAACATACTTTCAGGAATCATGAAAACATAAAATTATTATTTGTAAATAAAATTAAAGTAAATGGTTGGGGATAAAAATCGAGTGAGAAACATAATGGAGAAAATATAAGAAAATACATTTTATATGTTTTTAAAAAAATTGAAAACCATTATAAATAACCCTTTTGAAATCATATAATTATAGAAAATTTAAGCCTTGAAATAATTTCAAGAATATAAACAAAGAATATTAAAAATCACAAATCAAAAAATAATAAAGAAAATTCCTCATAATGATGTCATTTTTGAAAAATTATGAATAAAAGAGTGGGGAAATGAGAAATTTCATTTAAATCCCCAATATAACCATAAGAATATAATCAAATTTATGATTTAACTGGAAGGTACCATCAAATCATTTCAATTGAATATTAAGAATGGAAAATATCAAATAAGAATAATTATTAGAATAGAAGCATTGTTATTTTAGTAATACATGAATTAAAATAAATTTATAGAGAAAACATGAGATATATTTGTAAATGTTGGTCTCCATTAGATTTAATGATCATAAATGCTTCTGATTATGTTTTATTATGTCACATCTTGATTAATCAGGTATACATATAACCCTAATATATTCTGTTAGTGTTTACCTCATAAGAAATGTTAACAAAATTTGGATGAGTATAATTCACCGATATGTTTAAGTCACCAATGATTATCCTACTAATAGAAGAGACACCATTGCATCGAGTTACCCATATCCTCTCAGAATTTTCTCTAAGGACACATCACCGATGATGTCTGAGTTATCGATGGCATGAGTCACTGATTGCTTAACCAGCCTATAGAATTTTATGTTATCGATGTCATTGAGTAACCAATAGCTTGACCTACACACAGATTGATTGAACGATAGTCAAAAGTTTCGCTATGTATAAGCTACTGATAACTATTTTACCGATGCATCACCTACCGACTAATCGACCTACCAATCATGAGTTAATGATACAAGTCGGAGACACTGAAAGAATGACCTACTAATCCAATCAACCATTAAAGACATAGAAAATTTTCTTATTTGTCATTTAAACTAAAAATTATTTCTAACAATCATATTTATGAAACTTACTACTCATTATTGTATTAATGAGTTTGTATGACTTTTGAACAAAACATTTCATTGATTTCAGAGTCTAGTATGAGGTTTGAGGTACAAGATCGTATATCCTGCACTGTATAATGTGTATACCTGATAAAAAACAATTATATCCATGTAGTCTAGTAGAGATCTTGTGTGCCTATAGAAACCCAAAAACATAAAACTGAAGATATTTGAAGATATTTCAGGAAAAAATCGAAGAACATATTTGCAGTGACAATCTAAGAAAGGAGACGAGTGCATCGACTAAACTACACATCTTTGTAAATAGAATATAGAATCACTCATGGAACTTGGTTTTTCTATTTGTTTCTATAATTATAATCCATCTTCACTTATGCCATCTTTAAGGATTCCAGAAGCTACAAACCACATCACCCAGAACCTTCTAACTCTGTTATATTTAATTTATACACTTTTTGTGAACGGTTTTATATTTAGATCAGTGTGTGTCTCTATTTTTTAAACACGCACAGACTCTTGTTCATAACTAGATGATACATTGATATATTCATGAACCTATCTTTTTACTACATACACTCCCACAAATAATAGTGGAAGATGTCCCTAGATTTCCTGTTTTTAATTTTCACTCCCATGAAAATTGTGGAAGATTTATAGTTGACTTGGATAGTTGTGTATGTTGTTGTTTACCAAAATATAGGGTTTAGATCATGTTTATTTATTTAAATTTATTGGTGGAAGCTAATCACCATGGGGAGAGTACTATGTCTTATCTTGAGACTGAACCTATTGTTTTAAAATCCTCTGGGATTTTAAAAGTTTTATTTTAACTATTTTATTTATTAATTGAAACACTACTTCACTTTTATAGTATATCAAAGATAGAATTTATATCATAATTTGGTTTTGTAGATTCATTCAAAAATATAAAATAATCATACAAGTTGTTTTAATTTAGAACTAATCAATCTATGAGAAATCATTCAAAAGATCAAAAAATATATAAATATGCTACTTTGGTTAACTAGAATGTATTTGATTATAAATTTGGAGAATTTTAAATAATTGTTTCAAGACATAAATTTTTATAGGATCTCAATTAACCCCCCCCCCCCCCCCCCCTCTTGAGTGTCCCACTCCAAATAACATTTTGTTTCAGATGATTAATATTTTTAAAATCCTTTCAATAGTGCTTTTAGTTGTGTTTTAATGATTTACAAATTTTTATCAGTATGAGTTATATAGTTAATTAAATACCTTTTTATTGATAACAGATAAGAAGGTACTAAAACCAACAAACCTACCTACTTTAATGGAACACACTATTCTTACTAGAAACCCAAAATGAAAATTCATTTAGAAAGCATGTGTTTTGAAATCTGGTCTATTATAGATGATCAGTATAAGATAACTTATATTAATAGAAACAAATTGGATGATTCCACTAACATAGACTATAATAATAATATTAAATCTATTAATGAATTATACAATTCTTTAGATGATAAATAATTCAATAGTATTTCTTCATATAAAACAGCCTATGATATTTGGGACACTTTTGCGGTTTCACAGGAAGGAACCACTAATGTTACAGAAATTAGGCTTAAAACATGTACCATTAAATATTATAACATCAAAATGAAGCCTGGAGAACCTATTTATGACATGTATCTCATTTTTAATGAGATTTTGAACATGAAGAATTCATTAAAAAATACAATTACTATAAAGGAACAGATTGTGAGAATTTTGAGGTGACTTCTAGTGGGGTTGAGAGGGACATCAGTATCCATTAATTAATATTGTTACATTGATTCACTAAATTTAAATGATATTATAGGTAAGTTGATGATGTATGAAGAATAACTAAAGTTCAATAGATAATAGAATCACAACTAGAAATATATGATATACCTAAAGTTTTAAACTGTTGGTATAGGTTGTACAATTTTTTGTATAATATATACCAATGATTTTCCAAAAAATTGACTCCTAAGGCATTGGGATAGACATATCCAAATGATTATTCATAAACCATTGGGGTATTTTATTTTACAATAAATTATTCCAATGGGTTTCTATAAGCATTGGTATAACTTTTTACATACAGTTTTTCACCATTGCAGTATAACTCACTATATAGATATACCAATGGTTCAAAAAAAATTGGTAAAAAACATTACCAATGGTTTATAGAATCTTTTGGTAAGTATTTCGTAAACAGGTCTATACTAATGGTTTGTAAACTGTTATTATAGAATGTTACCAATGGTTTGATGAAATTGTGGGTATAGATTCTATTTTAATATCTGTACCAATGGTTTTGAAACTGTTGGCTTAGAGTTGCTGCAGCTCTTGTAGCAGCGAGTTCTAGCCTCTCCTTCTACAACTACCTACAATTAAAATACAAAACTATACACCATTTATAATTAATTACCTCCAATTACTTGTGTAATTCCCTACAATTTCAATACTATGTACATAATTCAAAATAATACCAATGAAGAAAAATATGATTCAAATTGTATTCCATCATAATAACACCAATTAAATTGTTGTAAAATATATAGAATTCATAACAACACCAATACAAAAACCAAAATACACCACTAGAAACCAAAACACCCCAAAAACAAACATCTCTGTAAACACAACACTTTCAAATTTGATCCATGTGGGTGGGTGATGTCCAAGGGGGTGGGCGTCTATGGGGTGGGGGTGTCTGGGGGTGTGGGGGCAGTCCAGGTGGTTGGGGGTTGTTCAAGGGGGTGTGGGTGTCCTGGGTGGTGGGGGGATACCCAATGTTGTGGGGTAAGTATCCAAGGGTTGGGGTGTCGTGGGGGTGGGGTGGTGGCTAATGGGGTAGCCCAAGGGGATGGGGGCTATCCAGGGGGTGGGGGAAATCCAGGGGTGGGGGCTTTCCAGGGGGTGCGGGTGTCCGGGGGGTGGTCCCAGGGGGTGGGTTGGGGGTTTCTTGGGGTGGTGGGGAATGTCAAGAGGGTGGGGTTGTCCAAGGGGGTGGGGTGACTAGGGGTGGGGGCTGTCTAGGGGTGGGGTTGTCCAGGGGTGTTTGGGGGTGTCCGGGGGTGTGGTGGTTGTCCTTGGGGGTGGGGGTTGTCCAGGGGGGTATCGGGTGGTGGGGCCTGTCTAAGGGGGTGGGGTGGGGGTGTCTAAGGGGTGAGGGTCTTCAGTGGTGGGGTATATCCAAGGGGTGGAGGTGTCTATGGGGGTGGAGGTGTCTATGGGGGTGGGGTGTTTAGGGGGTTGGGGATTTACAATGGTTGGGGGTGTTTAGGGGTGTCCAGGGGGTGTGGTGGTTGTCTGTGGGGTGGGGGTTGTCCAAGGGGTGGGAGGTGTCTAGGGGGGTGGGTGTCCAGGGTGTGTTGTTCAAGGGGGTTGGGGTGGGGGTGTCTAGGGGTGGGGGTTGTCCAAGGGGGTGGGGTGTCTTGGGGGTGGGGTGTCCAGGGGGTGGGGGTTTTCCATGGGGTGGGGGTGTACTGGGGGTGCCCAGGGGGTCTGGTGGCAGTCCCTGGGGGTGGGGGCTGTCCAGGGGGTGACGGTTGTCTCGGGGGTGGGGGTGTCCAGGGGGTGTGGGTTTTCCACATGGTGGGGGTGTGTAGGGGGTGTGGTGGTTGTCCATGTAGGTGGGGGCATCGAGGTGGTGGGGGTTGTCTAAGTGAGTGGGGGTGTAAAGGGGGAGAGGGGTCCAGGGGTGGGGGTGTCCAGGGGGTGGGGGTGTCCAGGGTTGGGTGGTCTATCCAAGGGGGTGGGGTGTCTAGGGGTGGGAGTGTGTACAAGGGTGGGGGATCTCCAATGGGGTGGGGTGTCTAGGGGTGGGGGTGCCCATGGTGGGTGGGGTCTCTCTAAGGGGCCGGGAGTGTCTAGGGGGTGGGGGTGTCCTGGGGGTGGGTGCATGTCCAAGGGGGTTCGGGTGTCTAGGGGCGGGGTGTCTAGGGGGTGCAATGGTTGTACAAGGGGGTGGGGTGTCCAGGGTGGGTAGGGGTTTTCCAAGGGGGTGGGGGTGTCCAGGGGGTTGGGGTGTACAGGGGGTCGGGGACTGTCCAAGGGATTGTGGGTATCCAGGGGGTGGGGTTTCTAGGGGGTGTGGTGAAATTCCATGGGGATGGGGTGTCTAAGGGGTGGAGGGTTGTCCAAGGGGGTGGGGTGTCTAGGGGGGTTGTCCAGGGGTGGGGCTATCCAAGGGTGTGGGGTTTCCAGGGGTATTTTCACTATGATGTGGGATTCTAGGTGGTGTGGGGGTGTCCATGGGTGGGGGTTGACCAAGGGGGTGGGGGTGTCCAGTGGGTGGGGGTGTCCCGGGGGGTGGGGGTGTCTAGTGGATGGGGGCTGTCCAGAAAGGGGTGTGTTGTCCAGGGGGTAGAGGTGTCCATGGGGTGGTGGTATGTTTAGGGTTGGGGGATTTCTAAGGGGGTAGGGGTGTCCAAGGGGTGGTGGGGGTGTCCAGGGGAAGTCCAAGGGGGTTGGGGTGGGGTGGGGTCTTTCTATGGGGTGTGGGATGTCCACATGGGTGGGGGTGTCCAAGGGGTGGGGTGTTTAGGGGTGGGGGTGTCCAGGGGGTGGAGGATGTCCAAGGGGTGAGGTGTTTAGGGGGTGTTAAGGGGGTGGGGTATGTCAATGGGGGTGGGGGGATGTCCAGGGGTGGGGTTGTCCGAGGGGTGGGTTTGTCCAGAGGGTGGGGTTGTCCACGGGGGTGGGGGTGTCCAAGGGGGTGGGGGTGTCCAGGGGTTGGGGGTGTCTAGGGGGTGGGGGATGTTCAATGGGTTTGGGGTGTCCGGTGGGTGTGGTGGATGTCCATGGGTGTGGGGGTGTCTAGGGGTTGGGGGTTGTCCAAGGGGGTGGGGGTGTCCTGGGGTGGTGAGGTGGCCAGGGGTGGGGGCGATTCAAGGGGGTGGGGGTGTCCAAGGGGGGTGGGGGTGTCCATGGGGTTGGGACTATCCAAGGGGGTCGGGGTGTCTTGGGGGTGGGTTTCCAATGGGTGGGGGTTGTCCAAGGGGGTGGGGGTGTTCCGAGGGGTGGGGTGTCTAGTTGTGGGGTGTCTAGGGGTGGGGTTTCCAAGGTTTTTTGGGTGTCCTGGGGGTGTGGGGGTGTCCAGTGGTGGGGGTTTTCAAGGGGTTGGGGTGTCCAGGGGGTGGGGTGTCAAGGGGCTTGGGCGTGTTCAAGGGGTGGGGGTGTCAATGTGGGGTGGGGATGTCCAGGGTGGTGGGGGTGTCTAGGGGGTTGGGGTATCAAGGGGTTGGGGGCTGTCCAAGGGGGTGGGGGTGTCCAAGGGTTTGTGTGTTCAGGGGATGGGGGATGCCCATAAAGGGGGGGTGTCTAGGGGGTGGGGTGACAAGGTCATGGAGGTGTCTTGGGGGCTGTCCAAGGGGTTAGGGGGTTGTCCAAGGGGGTACGGGGGTCCAGGGGGGGTCCAGGGGGGCTGTCTAAGGGGGTGGGGAAGGGGTGGGGGCTATCCACATGGGTGGGGGTGTCCTGGGGTGTGGGTGTCCTTGGGGGTGTGGGTGTCCAGGGGGTGGGGGTGTCCAGAGGGTGGGGGTTGTCCAAGGGGGTGGGGTGTTCAGGGGAGGGGTGAATCAGTCACACATATATTAATTCAGATAGAATCATCAAGTCAATATTTATTATATATAGATAGAGAAATAAAGATAATGTGACCTACCTAATCAAACATATATTTAGGGAAAAATCATGAAACATCAAATGTCAGTAACATTAGTCAAAAATGTAATGGATCAATTTGTCCCTCATCACCATCACTATCATCACTATCATCACCATCTTCATCCCCATCCACATTGTTGTCCCCATCATCATCCCCTCCCTCCTCAACACCCTCATCCTTTCCCACTTACTCTGCCTCGGACTCTTCCTCGACCTCCTCCTCACCCTCCTCTTGAATCACCACCTCCTCGTCACCCTCCTCCTACGCCTCAGCCTCATACTCTCCATCAAATCAACCACCACTAGAAAATCCACCTCATTCCCCATATATAGAACACATAGACGACATATATTCATCACAATTTTAGATGGCATCTGGTGGAAGTGTTGGACGTAAAGCATCCATCTATTTCATAAATGAAGTGTTTTCCCTAGAAGACTCTTATGTCATCCCTATGTCCCTTTTGTCAGCATTTTCTTCCTTTAACTTAACCTTTTAGAACTAGGTGGCACTACAACTCGTACCTTAGGTGGGACAATATCTCATCGGGAGTATAATCTTCCTAGGTAAGTGGCATACTCTTCTAGGGTGCTCATCCCCAACACCAGATTCAAGTGATCATTTCGCCCAAAATTGTCATGTTTCTGGGCATCAAGGGCCTTTAAAGCAGATAGTTACAAATATAAATAGATTATTAAGATAAAAATAGATATTAAAATTTTAAATAAACAATTTAAAGCTTATAATCTTTTGCTGAGTCATTTCATTAACTGCACTTTCATCTTTCTTTCTTCTACTCAAGAAAAATAGTTTTTCTTGAGGCACACATCCTTCAATATGAAATTTTTTCCTCTATAATGACATTGAATGTTAGAGAACACAATTAAAAAATAGGTTACCAATAATTAATTTCATAACTAAACATTTATGACAACTTTAGCAATCGAATAAATTATGGAGGAAAAAATAGAAAGTGCAAGTTGTAATGAAAAATTATAAATTGTCATACCTGATTCCTCAAATGATCTGATTTTGTAGCACATCCCATTGTGTGGACGTATTTTTTAGCATAAATGTTTTTTTATTTCATCTGGATTATTCTTAAATAAAATTCAATAATACAAAATATAGTATTAATGAAAAACGTAAAAATTTTCATTTAAATACCTCAAATGTGATTAATACCTTAAATTGGATAGTTTTCCAATGAGTAATCATATTCCCAAACTATTCAATAAAACAATAATCTATGAAAGGTACCACCTATATCTCTGTTCCAACTCTAGAACACCATCCAATATACAACTCATGCTTATAGGCTCTCCTAATCTCACCAAAATCCTTTAGACATGATGGTCGTGCACCCTCACCGTCAAGGAAATTAAACCAATGTTTAAACCAAAATATTAATTCATATAACTACAAAAATAATATATTTCATTAAATACAAGAGATCTTTTTACCCATATCTCTGCCCAAGAATAATCATTAACATCATTTTTCTACTGTCTCCATGAGATCGGGATGACAGGAATGATGTCAGATTATTAAGCAAGTGTCTCCAAAAAAACTCTGACATTGTTGCCCTATTTTTCATTAATTTTACTATATTCATTATAGTCTACCATCAACAGTGTGTGGAAGTTTCACACTGCACACATGTGTGTACTCCCTCGCCCCAACCTCCTATAAATAGATGTATCTGTCATGAAAGAAAAGAAATATTTTATCAACACATGTTATAATGAAAATAAATAATTGTTTAAAAATTTGTTAGGGTTATATAAATATACATGTGGCAGTCTGATCAATGGGTGTCGTTGGATCTGAAGAAAGAGGAGGAACACCCTATACAGGTGGAGTGGGTCCCAATTAACGCTCTAGAGGGATAGACTATGGTGAAGCATGAGTCAAATAAGATGGAATAAAGATGATCTAAGAGACGGAAGTATAAGTAAAAGAATATGGCACGAATGGTTGGATGAATTCTAGATGGGGAGTGGGAATCATCATCAGTTATGGTAATGAAGTTGAAGGGACTCATATGTAAGTGGTGGTCAAAATATGGGAGGCCTAAATCTCCCATGTGTCTTTAAAGACACACGAGGATTAGAGTGTGGGATAGATGGTATTTTAGTGGGAGGGGAAGTATCTAATTGGGTACGCTGACCAGATCAGCTAGCTCTTGTACCAAACCCCCTAGTACGAAGACCCTAAGTACTAGGACCACTACTAGGATGATCATAAAAAAACTATCACCTAATAGGTGGATCCTGCAAAGAAATTTAAAAGAAATTAATCACATGACATTATATATTATTTTAATAAATATATTTGAAATAAAATACACACTATTAGAATTAGTTGTGGAATTCCCATCTTATCAATGCGGTGATTGTTGTACATCTTCTTTTTCCATTACCTCTCTTTAATTGGTTAAATTTCCTGAATTTGAAAAAAATGGATGTAATTAGAAATGGATAAGTAATGTGTAACTGAAAAAACCAAATATATGAAAAGGAATAGGGATATTCATGGATAATTTAACAATCCATTGTTTTAGGTGAGATAGAATGGATATATAATGAATTCATTAAATCCTATAAGACTTAATAAAAAAATATTTTAAGTAGGATTGTTTTTTACTAAGTGTCATCAGCCTATTAATATCATGGAACATTGATTCTGAGGCTTTATTTCACTCAATAACCAAGAGAGAGAGCATACTGAATTATACCTCTAGAAAATTCAGTAAGGTATATATTATGAATTATTAAACACTTAAAATCGTTTTAAATTATTATATAAACATATTAAAAAGGATAATATATCTACCAAATTCATAAGGGGTAAAGAACTTGTCAAAATTAAGGGAAAATTTAATTACATTAGCCCAGATAGATTATGAAGGTTTCTATACATGTTCTGTAGAAGAAGACAAACCATCAAGTTCATTATCTGGTGAAATATTAAAGGGAGGTCATAGAGTTATACTAATTTTATACATGGTAAATAAACCATTGAAATATTCGCCAAATTTGAAAGGTTGGTTTCGTAGGTCTGAATACAGTTCAATTCCAAATTAGAAAATGTAATTCAAATAAAATTGAAAACAATAAACAGTGAAACTTCACATAATGGTCAAGTCAGATACACCATATTTGTAATCAATATTAAATCAATTTTAATAGTAACAACCTTAAAAACCCAATTCGTGCTAAACCAAAAGAATTCACAACATGGATGGATGATACTATATATTTCCCACCAGAAATTCAGGTTCAAAGTCAACTTTGAAAATTGAGTTATTCGAGTCATCAAAAGTAATAAATGGATTGTTTATAATGGAAGTGGGAATGGTGTCAATTCTATCTTCACCATCATCAAAAATATGTCTTAGAATTACGTCAATATTGACACCAAATTCTGGTCAAAGATGGTCTTTGACAAAAAAAATATGTTTCTCCCATGATTCTAACAAATATGTTTCATGGGTAGCAAGAGTTAAAGTAATATCAATTACTCAAAATCCATAATCATCAATAAATGTTCCTTGCCTCATCATCGAATCAAACCACTAGAATTTCATTATCATGACTCGTCCATGAGAGTAATAATCTATTATTATTATTATTTCAATGACTCCATAATAACCTACATTTTTTAATCCCAGTCTATTATCTAATTCCCCAGCATAAGAGTCTGTTGTGGTAGTAACCATAACACCATCATGTTGTGTTCTCATGTTCTTTTCTCATTTAGTGATAATAAATCTGTACCCACTAATAATAATTGATTTATTGTCACGAACCATAGTATTAAGACCAAAAGGCAGAGCTCTTATTTACTTAGAGAAAAAGTTAGTAGGAAAACCCAATACCTAAAATATAAATGAATATTAATCCAAATTAAATATTGATTTAATTATTTTAAACATTAATATTTTTTTCTTAAATTGTAACCATGAAGAAAACTCTTTGCTATGAAAAGTCTCCATTCTTCTCAAAGATAAAAACTGATACTTTCTATTTATCATTGATTTCTGTTCCCTATAGATAAAAATAATAATAGTTTAAAATTTATATATGTAAGATATACATATTAAATTTACATACTTGATGTAGTCAGTGAACAAATCATTGTTGAACAAAACTATGTGATCTTCCATCTCTAGACCATTATGTCAAAATATCGTCAATGTATATGATCTAGGAATTCCTCTGGTTTAATAAAGTGATAAAAAACTGGGTTCAATTTGATCATAATGTTCTTCTTCACTTCTCATTGGCCTTTTTATTATTTTATTAATATCATAAAAATGAATAGAGTAGTAATCCATACATTCTTGAGCCAAGAAACCGTTCATGATAGAACCTTAGAGATGATTCTTAATTTGAACATAAGACTTTATTTTTTACATATTTCTCTCAGAGGGATACATCCAACAAAAAGAAATAGGTCATATGAAAAGTATTTCAGTTGGAATATGGATAGTCAGATGCAGCATGTATGTGAAAAATGATGGAGGAAATATTTTCTCTAACTCGCACAAAATTAATGGGGAATCTGCCAACAATTTTTTCATGAAAGACATTGTAAACATATTTTCACAAATATCTCTAAACAAATGGAACAACTGAATAACATCCACCCTTAAATTATTATACAAAGGACGATGAATTTCTATTAGAATAAACTCATGCAGAAGGATGTGATAAACATGAGTCTTCAAAGATTTTATCTTTAACTCTCTTTTATTGAATTGTTTATATATGTGTCTTGAATATCCATTAGGAACATTAATATTCTATATTAAATCCAAAAATTGATTTTATTCTGTAGGTTTCATCACATGAGAATCACATGGAACATCCCATTTATATTCACTGATACGCATAAGATGCAATTCTGGTCTAATGCCCTAATCCACCATGTCACTCTAAGACCGTAAATAATATTTTTTCTTTCCCTTAAAATTTAGGTTAATCTAAAGAAAAATTGAACATATATATTTTTCAATTTTCATTTAGTCTAATAAATTATATAATAAACTAGTTGAATAATAAGTAATATCATAGAAGATAATCCTCTTCTTCCAATTGTAATAGGTTTCAGTGGAAACATTATTTCTCTTTCTAGATTTCATTTGACCCTTCCTGAATGAAAGACTGAAATATTTCAATTCATTAAGAAAATATGTTCCAAAAATACGCTAAGGTGGATCATTGGCCTCCATGGTATTGTCAAATCATAGATGATTATTTCTCTATGTATGGTCCATTGGCAAGAATCATCGATTTCCCATAAAACTAAAACAACAGTGAAGATTCAGTATTCTAGAATGTGCATTTTTTATAAAAACATGTCATTATAATCTTCCCATTGTGCTCCATCTAGGAATCATTTCATCAGTATGATAATCATTGATAATTCACATAATCACATCACGCATCTAAAATATGTCTTTCGAACATGCATTGTATGTGCGTACATCCACATCCCAAAGAAATTTCAACTCTTTTATTAAAGGTTTCATGTATATGTCTATATCATTGTCAGGATTAGATGGTCCATATATGATTATACAAATGAAAGTGAATGTTTTTTTCATATAAAACCATTGGGTAAGGTTATAAATGATTATAAAAATTGGCCATGTGTTGTGCGAATTATCTTCCCAAATGGATTAAAACCATCTCATGAAAGACCCAGCCTCACATTACACAATTTAGGTGCATAATCAAGATATTGAGCATCAAATAAATGTCATGAAAATTCATATGCAAGGTGAACGAACTCATTATTATTATTCTTTATCTAGGTATAATTTCATCTCATTTTCATTGATATTTCATCAGACATAAAAAGATCTTGGATTCTAGGGAACAATGGAAAGTACCACATTACATTCTGTGGCACACGGTATGGCTTTCCATTAGATTTTGGATTTTAGTGGGATGTGCCACATTTTATAAAATCATTTAATTTAGCAGTTTTCTCCCAGAATAAATTGAAATATTTCGAGAAAGCATTAATTTTGTTTCATGAAAATCAAATTTCCTCAACTAACATCCATTCCATAGAGTGGTTTGAGGGAATACTTGCATCATATGGAAGTAATTCCATAAATAATATAAGAATGTAATTGATGGCAGTATTAGAAATCCCATAAATAGTTTTCCCATGAAACAGTCGGATTAAATATTATATTTTTTCATTTTACCGCATTATCGATATAATAGAGTTGTGGCAGCATCATTCAATTTTTTCACCCTAAAAACATCATAATTTTCATTATGATGCATCATGTGAGCTCATATCAAAGCCTTCTTGGGTCAAATTCCTTTTTCCCTAATGAAGAATAATTGTAAATCAATTATATAACAAATTCTCCAATCTAATCCTCTCATTTGGATAATCAGCAATTTGAAATTTCATTTCCTCACCATTGTGATACCACACATAGTTGTTTTCCTCAAAACCATATTTGGTTATGTGGTAGCTGACTTCTTCATAGCTCAACCAAGGTCTTGCAACACAATTCTTAAATGGGAAGTGTATGTGACATCTATCTGAAGCATTGTGAAATGAAAAATCTAAAAATCTCTCCAAATTGTTTTGAAAATCTCTTAATATCTGATCGGCTTCATACATCCAACGTCTATCTATTCTGTAGAAAAAAAATTTCTAAGTCATTTCGTCATAATAAATTCAATAAGATTGAAGTTTAATCAAAAATATATTTAAGTAAATGTTAATTATTCACTTCATATGAAACCATAACTAACACACAACTCTATATGAGAATCATAATATAAAATACAAAAAAATACTAAATTTATATCAAAATACTATATATTAATATAAATCCATGATATTGAGTTCAATTATAAATATAATTCCAAGATAGTTGTTCATATTGATAGAATATATGTAATATATGGAAGAATTTTTAGAGTCTTATACATCTTGTGTCAAAGAGAATGATAGATTTCAAATCCATGATCCTTTGAAGGAGAAGAATCCCAATATTCTCAAGTATTCAATGAAATAAGTAATAACTTGAACACATGATATCTGGAGAGTGTTTTGAGTCCAAAAAAATGTTCAATGAAGGTTTTGAATATCTTTGAATAACTATACATGAATGTACAAGATCATATACACTTGTGGAGAATAATTATTCAAGAGCTCAATAAATTATAGATCAAAGAAATTTTCTATTTTAGTAGATTATTTGAATGATATTCATAATATCTATTCTGAATAAATGGAAAATATAATCTAAAAATGATTTTAAAGTGTTCCTCAGGGATTGAAACATCATGATAATACATGTGGATCATGATCCAAGAAAAATTAAATTAAACTAAGAGGATTTTGATGTCATAAGATGAAGGTTCCATGGGTAAAAGAATCATTATTGCATGAACATGGACACCTCTAATGATAAGATTGAAATTTATTTTCCAAATTGTAAAATCTATCCCCATTTTAGATATCCATAAAGGAAGTGGTTTCTAGATTATGTAGTGAACTATTCCTGGGTTAATACCATATTATTAAAACATTGTGAAGACGTACTAATTCAGTAATGAGTGCCTAAATTTTAGGTAAAATGTGTTTTGGAATTTTTTTCATTTATCACATACAAGAGGACACAATGGACCTAATAGAAAATTGTTCAAGATATTAAAAAGTGAATTATTTTCATCAAAGAAAAATATTGTGTAAAGAGAGTTTTTTAAATAAGTTATTGATTCTAAAAAATGGAAATATTTTTGAAAAGTTTAGAGATTTAATAACACCCAAAACGCATAGTAAATGTATTCATTGTGTGGGGGTGTCCAGGGGGGATTTACAAGGGGGTGGGGGTGTCCTGGAGGGGTGGGGCTGTCTAGGGGGTGGGGGATTTCCAAGGTGTGGGGGAGTCTAGGGGTGGGGTTGTCCGGGATGTGGGGTGGTGTCCAAGGGGATATCCTTGGGGTGGGGATATCTAGGAGGGGTGGGGGCTATAAAAGGGGGTGGGGGCTTTCTATGTGGGTGGGGGTCTAGGTTGGTGGGTGTACAAGTTGTAGGGTGCTGACCGAGGGAGTTGTCCAGGGGGTGGGGTTTCACGAGAGTGGGGTGGTGTCCAGGAGGTGGGGTGCTGTCCAAGGGGTTGTCCAATGGGATGGGGGGTCTCCAGGGGGTTCAGGTGTCCAGGGGGTGGGGTGGTGTCCGGGGGGTCTGTCCAGGAGGTGGGGTTTGCCTAGGGGTTGGTGTGTCCATGGGGTGGGGGTGTCTATGGGGTCTGTCCAGGAGGTGGGGTTTGCCTAGGGGGTGGGGGTGTCCATGGGGTGGGGGTGTCCAAGGGGTGGGGTGGTGTCTGAGGGGGGATTCCCAAGGGGGTGGGGTGTCTAGGGGGAATGGGGGTGTCAAGGGGGTGGGGGTGTCTCGGGGGTGGGGGTGTCTTGGGTGTGGGGGCATCCATGTGGTGGGGGTGTCTAGGGGGATTTCCTAGGTGGTGGAGGTGTCCAGGGGTGGGGGATATCCAGGGGTTGGGGGTGTCTAGGGGTGGGGTGTCCAGGGGTTGGGGTGTCCAGGGGTGGGGGAGGGGGTTTCCCATGGGGTGTGAGGGGTATCCAGGGGGTGGGGGAGTCCAGGGGTTGAGGCGTGTCTAGGGTGTAGGGGCTCTCCAAGGGGGTTGTGGTGTCCCGGGGTTGGGGGGATTTTCAATGGGGGTGGGTTGTGCAGGGGGTGGGGTTTGTCCAATAGGGGATCTTGGTGTGTCCACTGTGGTGGGGGTTGTCTAGGCGGGTGGGGTGTCAATTGGGGGTGGTGGTGTCCTGGGGGTGGGGTTGGAGATGTTCAGGGGAGGCAATACCAGTATAATACCTTTAAAATTATCAATAATCAATCAAACCAACATCACAATTCAAATCTATCACCCAAACAACACCCAATTTATCCTAAATATCACTACCCTTCCCATTATTTCTTGAACAAAAACAATAAATACAAAATCCAAAAACAATTTTCAACTCAAATAAATTCCATTTAAACTAACATATCACCCCACTAAAAAATGGAAAACCACCAACACCACTACTCTAATGGTCCTCAATCCCTTCACATTGATCATCGTTATATCCATTACCCACCTCGAGACAATATTACTAAATAGACCCTTTATAATATTTAAGTGGGGATACACTAGCACCTACATTATTTCATATGGTTTACTAACTATTTACAGATGTAGTGTCTATGAAGACATAAAATAAAGGTGATTGACACAATCATGAAACTTCACGTGTAGAACAAAAATAGAAAACTAATCAATGTGCACTTTTTGGTTATATCTAGCCATAGACCACACAGACCTCCGGTTTAGGCCAAATCAAAATAGAAGACAAAAAAATAGATGTAGAAAAATAAAACTAAGGTATCACTTACCAATTTTTTGTGTAGAACTAAAAAATTACTCGATTCAATATGGATCTATCAGGTGGAAGGATCTTCGAAGCCTAGGGTAAATAGAGATCTTTTAGAGAGCTTCTGTTTAGGGATCCAATCATGAGGATGGGGGAAGTCGAGCTACTATGTATGTTGGGGAAAACAATCCCAAAAATTTTAAAAAATAGTTGGTATACATTAATAAAATTAATGATTTCCCAATAGTTTACTGAGATCGTTGAGAAATATTGATTCTAAAAAAATTAAACAAATGTTTTGTTCAAACTGTTGGTAAAGTTTGATCCAAAAATAGTATACAAACAGTTTGAAAAAATTGTTGGAATAATACTATTGGGAAAGCCTCAATTTACACCAGGGAATGATGATCCTAAAATAAAATCTTCTACTTTCAAAACCACTACATCTAAAACCAAAAAAAAAGAATGTTCACGTTCACATTGAATGTTTATGCAATAAAGAATCACCATGTTATATTAATTATTAAATGGTTCCACTAGCCATATGATTCAAAAATTCCTCACTACTACAAACACGGCCTTTATCAGCGCTAAAAATGGCCTTTATCAGCACTAGAAAAGCGCTGATAAATCCAGCGTAGACAAAGGGGGGGTCCCCTTTATCAGTGCTTCCTTTATCAGCGCTCTCATTTTTGTGCTGATAAAGGACCCTTTTATCAGCGCTTTTAAAAAAGCGCTGATAAAAGTCAAAAATATTTATAAAAATTTTAAAAATTTTAAAAAATAATGCCAATTGGGGGGGCTTTTATAGCACTTGAACCCACCCTTTTACAGCGCTTTTTGGCCCCTATACAACACCCCACACACCCCACGCACCCCCCTCCACCCTTTAACAGCGCTTGCTCCAATATTCCCCATGCGCGCGCACCCCTGCCTCCACCAGGATTTGAACTCAAGACCTCCCCCCTGCGCGCCTAAGCCCTTACCACTACTCTATTTTGATTTTCTTTCCAATTCATGATATCTCTATATATATATATTTATATGTTTAGTTATATTTACTCGTATAGTAATATATATTTATATTAATATATATTTATAGTTATATTATAATATATATATATAGTTATATTATAATATATAGAGTAATATTAATATATATATATAGTGGTATTAATATATATCTATATCTATATATATATATTTAGTTATATTTATTCGTATAGTAATATATATTTATATTAATATATAGTTATATTAACATATATATAGTTATATTAACATATATATAGTTATATTAACATATATATAGTTATATTAACATATATATAGTTATATTAACATATATATAGTTATATTAACATATATATAGTTATATTAACATATATATAGTTATATGAATATATATTTATATAGTTATATTAATATATATATAGTGATATTAATATATATATTTATGGTGATATTAATATATATATTTATAGTAATACTAATATATATTTATGTAGTTATATTAATATATATATAGTTATTAGATTAATATATATATAGTTAGATTAATATATATATATAGTTAGATTAATATATAGGTATATAAATATTCATATATTGGTATTTTAAATAAAATGGATATTAGTTATTATTTAGATAAAGCTAATATATTTTATATGTAAATATGTTTAATTATTTATTTAAAAAATTTAATTTTTAGGTGCGAATATATAAAAAATATGTACATATAGTTATATATTTGATTATAAATAGCAGTTCATTATAAAAAAGAATGAAATTTCAAAGAAATAATATCAATATGAATGTAATAACTTCAAATAAATTCAGTCCCCACCAAAAAAAGCCAATAATACCCCCTTAAATGAGTTTGAAAATCTACAAAATGTTAAAAAATCTGGGTACCCCGACAAAAAACTCAGTTTTGGAGGCCTTCTGGGCCTATTTTGGCCTCGCAAAACGCTTTACTGGGGTCCCCCCGAGTTAGAACGACGTAGATCTTGTCGCAGGCTTCGATTTGATATGTGGTAGAGCTCAAACGGACACCGGGATCAAAAGTTATGGCCATTTGAAGTTTGAGTTGCGTTTTCAACATATTTTGGATCTTTTTTTAATTTTTTTAATTTTTTTAGTCCTCAAAATGTTATTAAATGACTATTACTCCATAATGATTATCAAAATATTAATTAAAAATATTTTTTAAATTTTTTAAGAATTCATTTTCACTAAATATCTTAAATATTAAGTATAATAAGTGTAAATGTACATTTATACTTATCTAAAATATATTTAAAAATTATATATTATATTTATATAACAATATAACTATATTTATATATTAATATATTTTTAATTTTTTTTTGAAGCCGACCCTTTATCAGCGCTAAAAAAAGCGCTGATAAAGGCCCCCCTTTATCAGTGCTACTAAGCAAGTGCTGATAAAGGGGGCCCTTTATCAGCGCTAACAAAAGCGCTGATAAAGGGGTGCCTTTGTCAGTGCTTTTTTTAGCGCTGATAAAGGGACCCCCCTTTATCAGGGCTTTTTTGTTAGCGCTGATAAGGGGGGGCACTGCGAAAAACTGTTTTTGTGGTAGTCTATAGAAAGAAGAAATTCTTTAGAAATCCCAGTTATAAAGGGAAATATGACAACATGGGAAACTGGGAAAGGTAATGAAAGAGAAGTAATAATAGTAATAAGATAATCTAGTATGATTGAAAAAGAAGTGTACATGTAATAAATGATTGTCTAAAATTAGAGTATAAATATAAATATGGGGATAAGGACAAGAAGTACATAAAAGAAATGAAGACTGCCTTGAGTGCTAATGAGGATAGCTCTAATGACTAAGAAACACCACATGATAAAAAAGCTGACAAATCCAACTTGTGTTTTATGATAAACACATCTAAGGTACCTCTAGAGACTTCTATACAGTATTCCTATTATTCTAGAGATGATTCTTATTATTCAAATGATATGAAAAATGATGAAATGTTTGGGTATTGAAAAATCCTTGAGGATACATGAAATGAACTAAATGATATATATAATTATATCATAAAGTAACATGCTCTTTCAATTTCTATTAATTCTGAACTGACTATTGAAAATGAAAAGAATGCTCAGCTTCTCAATAAGAATAATGAACTCAAATTCTCTAATGATCAATTAAATAAGTATTTTTAGATATTTTAAAATGGTAAAAATAATGTATGTCAAATTCATGGTAATAAAGTTTCTCAAAAATACATTAGTGTTATAGTTTATCAACTGTGGTAATGAAATTTTATTAAGAACAATTGGGTATCAAAATGTGGAAATTTTGGTTATGTTCCGAGAATTGAAAAATCTGGTGCAAGTTCCATCATAAGAAATTCTCTTACTGCTTCTAGTTTCTCTCAGTAAAATAGAGTTTACATTTCAAAGACCACATAAACTTTTTATAGGAATCCGATGAATAAAATATGGTATCTCAAATATTTATCTACTAATATTACTCAACCCAATCAAGTCTAGGTACCAATGTATTTTCTTATTTGACTTATTTTTATAGGAATGATTTTTGAAGAGTTCTTGTAAGAGATTATTGTACTTGGAAAGTGGGTTTTCAAGACATATGGAATGGGACTATTTTATCTTCAAGAACCTTATCAATATTGATTGTGCGCAAGTCACCTTGGGGGAAAATGAAAAAAGGAAAATAATTGGTCTTGGTAAAATTTGTAACTCTAATTCAGTTTTAATTTAAAAAAATTTGTTGATTATCTAAAGTAAAATATTTTTATCATTTCAAAATTATGGGATGATAGATTTCATGATAAATTTGGACATGATTATTTTAATTTTTTCATTTCTAAAAATGATTTAGCATTTACTACTTTTAGAAATGAAAATGCTTATGCTGTTAATTTAGATTTGTTAGTTTCTAAAAATGTGCCTTTCCTAAGTGCCTTTCATAAAGAGCCTTGGATTTGACATAGAAGAATATAACCCTATAGCATTAACTCTCATAGAAATATTAATATAAAATTACTAATCAATGATATACCAAAACATGAGTTTACAAATGATAATGTTTATAATCATTCTCAAAAATTAAATAAGCATAAAATATCTTCCAAACCAAAGAAATAGGATTCAACTTCTCAACCTCTTAAGTTGGTCCACATAGATTTATTTTGACCTTCTATAGATTCATGTTTAAATGGGAATAATTATGTCTATTTTTTAGTAGATAAATTTTTTAAGTATACTTGGACTTTATTTTTAGCTCAAAAAACTGAATATTTCACTAATTTCACTAAGTATTCTAGATCTATATAAAATATAAGTGTACTTATGATCAAAACCATAATAATTGATCATGTCCATGAGTTTGAAAATTAATGATTTGAATAAATTTTCTCACAAAATGGCTATAGTCATAACTACTCTGCTCCTAGGATAGCCCAGTATAATCAAGTTGTACAAAGGAGAAATAAAACCATAAAAGAAATTGACCAAACTATTATTAATAAATATGATCTAGATTTTTATTTTTGGGAAGAATCTCTAAATATATATTTTTACATAATTAATAGAGTTTTAATTAGACATATCATTTAGAAAACTCCAAATGAGTTGTGGAATAATAGGAAGACTAAGGTTAACTAGTTCAATGTTTTTTATTTCAAAGTATATATATTTAATACAAATGATAATCTTGAAAAATTGTCATCCAAGAATGATGACAGAATTTTCCTAGGATATTCAACCACTATGAAGAAAAATCTTCTTGTTCTGGAAAATTTCTAGATTCTGATCTCAGTGAAAAATGAACTATATAAGAACCTGAAATAACAATCCAATCTTTTTCTATATCTCTTAAAACCCATAAGAATAATCATTTACATGTTGTAGTAAGATATTTAGATAAGGGGACATGAACATGATCTTTTCTATGAAACTAGGTTGAACATCATGTCTTTTTTAACATCTTGAACCAAATAACGTCAATGATGCAGTCAGTGATGAATTTTGGTTGATAGATATACAAGACGAATTTAATTATTTTGAAATAAATAATGTTTGGAAACTTGTTGATAGACCCAAATACACCTTGACCATAGGCACTAATTGAGAATTTAGAAACATAGTGGATGATGATGGAACTATAATAAGAAATAAGGCTATATTAGTTACACAAGGTTATAATCAAGAATAAGTAATTGACATTGAAGAAACCATTTCACTTGTTTCCAGACATGAATCCATTAGGATAATTTTAGCTTATGTAGGAAATTTTAACTTAAAACCATATCAAATATAAGTAAAAAGTTCATTCCAAAATGGTTATATAGTTGAGGATGATTTTTTTGGACAACCACCATGTTTTAAAAATCCCCATTTTCCAAATCATGTTTTCAGACTAAAAAAATCATTGTATGGTTTTCAACAATCCCCAAGGGCATGGTATGATATGCTCAACACCTTTTTTATTTCTAAAGGTTTTACATAAAGGATTTTTGATCATAATATTTTCATAAAAGATATTTTAATGATATTTTAGTTGTTCAAATATATGTAGATGGTATTATTTTTGTATTTTATAAAATTATTTATGTATTGATTTTGAAAAAATGATGCAAAATTAATTTGGAATGAGTTTAATAGGTGAAATCAAATTATTTATTATGTTTAAAATACTTAAAAATAAGGAAGTAATTCTTTTAAATCAAAGAAAATATACTAAAGATATTTTAACACTTTTTAATATGGATAGCACAAAATGTAGTGATACTCATATGAGTACCACCTATAAATTGGATATTGATGAAGATGGAAAAATAGTGGTTCAAAGCAATTATAAAGGAATTATTGGAAGCCTTATTTACTTAATAGCTAGTCAACATGATATTATGTTTAGTGTAGGTATGTGTTCTCATTTCAACCAAACCCTAAATAGTCTCACCTGCTTCCTATTAATAGAATTCTCAAATAACTTATGTATACTATCAACTTAGGAGTATTCTATCCTAGAGGATCATTGTTTGACTTAGTTAGTTATTATGATTCTAACATTGGTTGTTTCAATATATATAAAAAATCACCTCTATAATATGTAACTTTTTGGGGAAAGAATCTAATTTCATGGTGTGGTAAAAAAGCAAACTTATGTTGTGTTATCCATTGTAGAAGTTGGATACATAGTGTCTATTAATTTTTGTGTACACATTTTTTGGATGAAACACACATTACTAGATTAAGGATATCAATTAAAGAATGTCCCTATAAACTTTGAAAATTAAACAACTCTTAACACTACTAAGAACCAAGTTTCTCATACTAGAAAAAATCATATTGATGAAAAAAAATCACTTTTTGAGAGATCATTATCAAAAAGATGTTATAAATCTTGAATTCATTGGAATTCAACTCCAGCTTACTAAAATTCTCACTAGAGCATTCAATTATGAAATAATGAGTTACATAAAACATGAGTTAAAAATCATAAACTCTTGATGAGTGATGTCTCACCAATGATGACTCATCATTGATGTCTCGCTGAGGATGTCTCTCCATTGATGTCTCATCTTTATATCTCACCGATGATGAATCTCCAATGATGATTCTCATATATGAATCTCTAATAGGACTCACCAATGATAACTCACTGATATGACTCATCGATGGGACTCACTGATGACAACTCACTAATGATGACTCATCGATTAGACTCACTGATGTGTTTCACCGCTATACTTTTTCATTTATCTGTTTGTAAGTTAATACATATCTTTTTATTTGTTTCATTCTATTTTACTCAAAATTTATTATTTTATGATTTTAAATACCAAAATAATAAAATTAGAGTTGATCCAACTCATTTTCTTACTCTCACACACTTTTCAGACTATTTCCTTTGAAACTTTCTGTCTTGAACTCAAACTACCATTCTCCATTGAACCCCAAACCCTCTAATCTCACCAAAATCTCGAGTTAATAAATTCTTTGATAAGTCTATGGATGAGTCACATCCTTTTAATAAATAGAAATGGGAATATAGTGAATCTAAACCAAAACCAATCCATCCTGAACTTGTGAGCCGAATCATCACTCAAGAGGATGAAGTGGATGTCAAATAGTTATTGACAAGTAAGTCTCTATTATTGAATGTGTTTCAAACACAATGATGGTTGTAGTGGTTCTCCAACATCAAAAGATATTTTTAACCAATTCTAGTGCATGAGTTCTATCTATAAGTGTAATTTCTTCTCGAAGGCTCAAATATATTTTGGATTAATTCTATAGTAAATAGAATACAAAATTAATTTTCATCATAGAAGTGGTAATAATGCATATTGGTACCCCATGATGGTGTGTTTGAAGTTCATTCAATATGTTCAGCTCCACCTAGTTATATTTTCAGTTATGATAATTCTTGGGCTAATCTTACTAGTAATGGATCTCTTAGAAGGCCAATAGAAATAGATCTTGATGGAGAATGTAGGATATTTTTTATGTTAATTCAGCATCAGTTATGTCTATGAAAATGGTATTTTCCCTCCATGAAATACCAAAATATTTTTTGGATATACTTGTTCCTGAAGGAACATAAGATTAACTTATACATGTATTTAATGGTTCATATTAATCAAATGAAAAAAACATTCTGCAAGACAAATTCATTATTTTATTCCAAAATTATTTCAGAAATTATAGAAGATAAAGTTCTGGTGAATGAGGGTAAATAATCAGTAACTGATTGTAATGGGTTTTTCATCAAAAAATTCATTTGTAAGATAATTAAGGTAAATTGGATTCCCCGGAAGAATAATTGTGTTGTGGACAATGATAATCTTTATGAAGTGTTTAATCGTGTTGAGAACCCTACAAGGCCAAGAGACATGGTTGACCCTGGTCTAGGCCTAGATGAGGCTGTTGAGTGTTCTGGTAAGGAAAATTGAGCTAATGAAAACTGAGGAAATAAATCACTTATTCATGATAGAAGTGATACAGATATATCTAGAAGTCCAGAAGGTATGACCTATGGACCTTCTATCCAACCTAGGCCTCTTCCTTTAATAGAACATCTCTTGGATGAAGATGATGAGGAGATTTAAGAATCATAAATTTTTTAATATTTTAGTCAAAGTGGTTGTGAAAAGTGGATGAATCAAATGATGAAAATGAAGAAGGTTACAATAAAGAAGAAGTAGAGGACGATGGTGATAGAGATAAGGAATAGAATGAAGAAGATGATGAAGAATATGGTGTAGAAAATACATATTATGAAAATAATGAGGAAGAAGAATGAAGTGGTGAATCTGATAGTGGATTAGACCATCCTAATAACGATCAAGGTCCAGTTGTAGAACTTATTGATCATACTCTAGATCCTATTGATCATACAAATCCTAATGATAATTATTTCATGGAAGAAGAACTAGATTTGGAATCCCATGATGCTCCTGAGTCATTTGTGATTGAGGAGAGAGATCTATATGTTCTTATGCCTGAAGAATTTCATGTTGAAGAAGAAGTTCTAATACCTCCAGTATAATCATGTTTTTCTGTCAGAAAGAATGCACCTTTTGAAGTAGAGAACCTATTGAGGGGGATAAATAGAAATAAAGGGTTATAATTGATATTATTTCTCCCTATGATGATATAGTTATGTCATGACCCGCCTCGGGGCCTATTCTGTAACTACCCCAAGCCTGCCTTCCATAGGCCAGGGGCTGGAGACTAGCACCAAAGGCGTAAATCCCGATAAAAAGGGAAGGCATTGCCTTTATAAAGTAAACAAACACCATAGAGTACGCAAGATGAGTAAACACTAAGTAAACTGAGTACAAAAGTAAGTTTTGGAAAGTAAATGGGCCATAATACAAACCCAACTGAAAGTAAAGTACAACTAAAAAGAAAGTACAACAATAGAAAAGTAAAGAAGCAAGTCGGAGCCATCCTCTGGAAATCCCACCTGAAGGGTGGGTACAGATAGTCTCCTCTACTCCTCGGCTCCAACTGTCCACTCCGTGTACGTCCCGTCCAGTGATCCACCTCCAGGTACTGTCCAGCTCCACGAGCTCCCACCTCGATCAGTGTTGTTCGTCATCTGTATCCAACACAATGTAGTGCGGGCATATCCCGTGCAGGGGTGAGTATATGCTACTCAGTAGGGACCCTGAGACCCCCGTAGGTCTCCCAGAATCCACAAAGGATAAACCACAAAGGAAAGTTACAATCACGAAGTAACAAACAAATCTACTTAGGTATATGCCATAAATATACCTAAGTCATCAATTCCAGTTCAGCTCCAACATCCGAGCCCATGTTCGATCTAGTCCGCACAGGATAGTATAACCCAATCCACACAGGAAAGAACAACCCAATCCACACAGGAAAGCAAAAACAATCATATCGAAGATAATGATTGAAAGTCAAGTCTCGGCTCACACAGGTGTACTTCTTAATAATATGATAGAGATGATCAGATATAGCCACTAATTCATCTAAGCTGTCAGACCCACACAAGATACAAGACCAGCTAAGTTGTGGGACCCACAAAGGATACAAGACCAGCTAAGCTTCCGGACCCACGTAGGATACAAGAACAGTTGTCAAGTACTGCCGGACCCACATAGGATACAAGAACAACAATCATCGCCGTCAAACCCACGGAGGATTTCAGTACGTTTGTCGTCGCTGCCGAACCCACAGAGGATCCCAGTACAGTCGTCATCGTCGTTGCAGTCGCTGCCAGCTCTAGGGTTCCCGCACACAACATGATCGATTCCAGTAGGGTCCGCTCCATGATCCAAGGGGGTTCAATACATCAACTGAAATGTAGTCCGGATTTGATGTATCCCAATGTTCCGTCTCATCAAAAGGAAATCAACGTGATAGACGGTGCATCAATCGGACGCCCGGTCTGAGAGTTATTGGATTTTTCATCCCAGGGGCCCGGTTGGTTTTTAAGACAAAAACAACACGACCGTACTCCAACTGCATCCAAACCTCAAGCTGAGTAATCCAAAAGAACCGTCTCACTAAGAGGAAACCAACAAATTCTATGACACATCAATCGGACGTCCGGAGCTCAAGTTATAAGCGTTTCCGCTCCGAGGGCCCGGTTGGTTTCGTGTTCGAACCAACCCAGCCATACACAAAGTTCTTTGAAACCTTGAGTGTAATATACCCAAACGATCACCTCGATCCAAGGATCTCAACTCAACTGACGGTGCGTTGATCGTAGGTCTGTAGCCCATGTTATGGGCATTTGAACGGATCTGTCCGAAAACAAGGGGTTTGGGCCCGGTCCGACCCAGCCCAATACCCCCTGGTTCGGCCCGAACCGGGTCGAACCGACCCGGGTTCGGGTCTGGCCCTGTTGGGCGTGGCCCGGCCAGGCTGGCGCGGCCCGGCCCGGTGTGGTGGTCCGGCATGGCATGGGCGGCCCGACCATTTATGGCAAGCCTTAATTGAGCCGCGAGACCCGAGGGGTCCTGCCTCCACATGGTGCCAGCGGCCGGCTCAGTCGGCTGCTTCTCTGAACCGCCGACGCGGGACCTTCCAGTCCCGCCTCCTGGAGCGCCGGTGGTCGGAATGCCTAGTCTCCCCTTGCTGCACTGCCGGGGCCAAAGGCAACGGCCTTTGTTCGACCGGCGCGGCGTGATGGTGCCACGTCCCTCCGCCACGGCCCACCCCGGTCACGGCCCTCCATGGTTCTCCGGCGCGGAGCGACAGTTCCGTGCCCCTTCACCTTGGCCCATTCTTGGTCGTGGGTTCCTTCAGCTTTGTCGGTGCGGTGTGATGGCATCGCGCACCTTCACCGCGATTTACCTTGTTCTTGCGCGGTGTTGTTGCACCGCGCCGCCTCCGTTCCAAGCCACAAGATATTCAACAACAAAAGGGGAGGAGGTTCATCCATTTTCATGCGGTCCGACCTCCTCCGTTATTTTGATAAGAGGCGGCCAAAGAACTAACGGAGTACGTCCATTAATTCTGAACGTAAAATCAACCCCTACCTTGAAGAAGTTCACAAAATCTAGCGTCACGGAAAATGGCGTCACGGGATGAAGCTCCGTATACGTCGCTGGAGAACGTACGAGGAGTAAGCAGCGTCTCCCTTTCTTTGACGTGGAGAGAAGATGGAATGGAGTTCGTCCAAGAAGGTAACATCGTCACACACCGGCTGCAGAGAGAAGAAGAGATGGCTCGTCGATCTCTCCTTGCGGTGACGGCGTTCTTCGTCAAAGTCTTGGCGTTCTTCGCGTTCTTCAAACTTTGAGTATTCTCTCCCAAAGTTCTCTCACAAAAAAATCAACCCCAAAATAAAATAAGGTTCATCTTTATTTTTTTAACCCATGCCATGAATTCCAAAAATTCAAAATTCAAACTCTTAATTAAATTAATTTAATAGGATTTATCAAAAAATTTAATATGAGAGTTGACTTGCATTAAGGAGGGTAAGAGGATTAATTAAAAATTAAATGCTAGAGGGGGGTTTAATGGGGTTTTAGGGAAATTGAAGGTGGTGGGGATCGTGTGGGAACCACCCCAACTTCCTCACATATTTATTTCCCATAACACTTAAACCATAAGTGGTGTAATAAAAATATAATTGTAAAACAACTATATTTTTATTCTTCACATTTTTAACAACTCCTCCCCAACAAACGAACCTTCGGAAAAGGTGTTCCTAAGCAATTATCAGCGCTATGGTTTCATCGGTGCCCTCGGATTTTGATTCCGATCACCGGTTAAAAAGTTAGGAAAACCTGCTCGTTCGTTCACTGAACGTACCCGAGCTAAACTTTGTAAAATGATTCCCGGCACACCGGGCCTCGGAATCAAGTGCAGTCAGAAACTGTGTACTTGTAAAATCCCAAAGAAATTAATAAAAAAATTTCCTTGAAATTTATGGGTCTTTACATTACTCCCAGCTCAGGGATTTACGTCCTCGTAAATCTATATCAAAAACTAGGGAAAAAAGGGGGTATCGTGCATGCATCTGAGCCTCCCGCTCCCAAGTGCTCTCCTAGAGGTTCTCGTGCTGCCACCTATTGCACACTAGAGGAATCGACCGCCCACTTAGGACCCACTCCTGTGGATCCTCAATCTCCACCAAGACCTCCGCAAAAGTCACCCCATCATCAATGTCTAGCTCCCCATGGTCAATGATATTCATTGGGCCGTGCACGTATCTCCTCAACTGAGTTATGTGGAAGACGTCGTGCACCCGGTGCAACTAAAGTGGTAGAGCCAGGAGATAAACCACCTCTCATATCCTGCTGAGAACCTGGAATGGTTTGATGAAGTGCGGAGATAACATGTCGCCCCGGCCAAATCTCTGTAATCCACGTCGAGGTGAGACCCGCAAGAAAAAACATGGTCACCGTCCTCGATCTCTAGTGGTCTCTGCCTCCTGTCAGCATAAGACTTCTATCAGTTCTGAGATGTCCTCGTCTGCTCTTCGATGACTTGGACCTTCTTTGTCCTGGCCTAGACCATTTTTGGTCCCACAAGTACTGACTCCCTAGGGTCTCTCTAGCACAAAGGTGACCTGCAAGGTCGACCGTACAATGCCTCGTATGGTGTCATCACGATGGTGGAGTGGTATCTATTGTTGTATGCAAACTCCAACAAAGGTAGGTGATCCTCCCAGCTACGACCAAAGTCAATGACACAAGCACGGAGCATGTCTTGGAGAGTCTGAATGGTCCTCTTCTTCTGACCATCCATCTGAGGGTGAAAGGCGGTGCTCAGACATAGTTGCATCCCGAATGCCTCTTGAAACCCCTTCCAAAGCCTGGAAGTAAAGCGAGCATCTCGATCAGAGATGATAGATGATGGCACACCATGAAGCCGTAAAATCTCTTAATTGTATAGGCGTCCCAATCTCTCCACTGAGCCCTTCTCTCTAATGGGTGAAAAGTGGGCCGACTTGGTGAGTCGGTTGACAATCACCCAAATGGAGTCGTGACCTCTAGAAGTACGTGGAAGTCCAGTAAAAAAATCCATAGATATACCATCCCACATATACTCCGGGACCTCCAAGGGTTGTACAAAGCCTACTGATACCTAGTGCTCCACCTTCACCTTCTAGAAGTTGAGGCAATGAGAAATGAACTCTGCCACAGCCTTCTTCATCCCCGGCCACCAGTGATGTCGTCTGAGATCCTGGTACATCTTCACCACTACTGGATGTACCGGAAAAGGGGAAGTGTGAAACTCTATCAGCACCTCCTATTGTAATTCAGCTGGTACCATGGTACGTCCTCTGAAAAGGACGACGTGCTCTCCTCCTATAGAAAAACCATATGGTGCCTATCTTGTGGAAATATGTGCATGTCACCTCTCACAGTCAATGTCCCCACGCTGTGCCTCTCTAACCCACTGAAGAAGTGGAGGGGTGACTATGAGAAACTAAAGGAAGGAATCCCCACCTCTATCCACGAATGATACTTGCAAAGAAGTTAGCTGCTCTATCGCCTCTCCAAATAGTTGAATGTATGTTCTCCTGTTGAGAGCATCAGCTACTACGTTACCCTTTCCAGTTGTATTGATTATCTCAAAGTCATTGTCCTGGAGGAACTCGAGCCATCGCCGCTGTATCAGGTTCAGGTCCTTCTGCGAGAAGATGTACCTGAGACTCTGGTGGTTAGAATAGACTGTAATGTGTTTACCCATCAGATAGTGCCACCACATCTTCAGAGAGAAGACCAATGATTCTAACTTTAGGTCATGGGTAGCGTAGTTCTGCTCGTACTTCCTCAACTATCGGGATCCATAGGCGATCACTGCCCGTTCCGGTATTAGGACACACCCGAGTCCGGTCCTTGATGCATCGCAGTAGACTACGTACCCTACTCCCTCCTCTGGTAGCCTCAAGATGGGTGCGCTGGTCCATCTCTGGCTCAGCTCCTGGAAGATATGCTGAAATCTATTTGACCACATGAAGGGTTTCCCCTTCTTCATCAAAGTTGTAAGTGGTGCTGCAACTCTGGAGAAGTCTGGCACAAATCTATGGCAGTACCCAACCAGACCTAAGAAACTCTGCACCTTCGTCACGCTCCCGGGTAGCTCCCAAGCTAGCACTGCCTCAATCTTCATAGGATCCACCACAACTCCCTCCTCAGAGATGACGTGTCCCAAGAATTGGACCTCACGTATCCAGAACTGGCACTTCGAGAGATTACCATAAAGCTGGTGATCTCGGAGTGTGTCCAGTACATCCCGTAACTGGTAGGCGTGCTCCTCCTCAGAAGTCGAGTATATCAATATGTCATTGATGAAGGCTACAACAAATCAATCAAGGTAAGGCTGGAAGACCCTATTCATGAGACCCATGAACACTGCTAGACCATTGGTTACGCCGAAAGGCATAACCATGAACTCATTGTGGCCATACCAACATCTGAAAGCCGTCTTATGCACATCCTTGTCCCGAAATCTGAGCTGATGATAGCCTGACCTGAGGTCTATCTTCGAGAACCACTGTGCTCCCTTGAGATGATCGAAGAGGTCGTCAATCCACGGAAGCGGATACTTTTTCTTCATACTCACTTGGTTCAGGTGACAGTAATCGACCCATAGTCGCAAGCTCTCGTCTGCCTTTTAGGCAAACAAAATCGGGGAAGCCCAGGGTGAAAAACTAGGTCGAATGAATACCTTGCCCTGCCAGTCCTCTAGTTGTACCCGTAGCTCTCGAAGCTCAGCGGGAGCCATATGATATGCTGGAGTAGATATTGGGGCTATCCCTGGGTACCGGTCAATATAGAAGTCTACCTCTCTACGAGGAGGTAGTCCTGGAATGTCGTCAGGGAAAATGTCCACATACTGATCCACCACTACAGGAAATCTCAGACTCCGCACGCCAACTGCTCCTAGGATGAGTCTAGCCAACTGATGAGTGATTGGCTATCCTCTCATCTGTGTGAGTCCATCCTGCGCTGCAAAGGCTCCCTTCTCGCCGGTGAAGGTCAACCTGCTCCCATCGGTGCGGACACACCGCATCTTGCGCCTAATACAGTCGATTTGAGAATGGACTATAGATAACAAATCCATGCCCAAGATGACGTCGTAAGGCCTCAATGCCACTACAAGAAGATTCCTTCCAAAGCACTCACCCACTAGAGTAAGATCACATGGCCGACACTAGTGCGTAATCATCGAGTATTCTCCTGTAGGAGTCTCTAGCCATAAGGATCGAGCCAACGGCTCTGTCGGAATCTCCGACCTCCGAATAAGGGCAGCGACAATGAAAGAATGAATCAGTCCTGTGTCTATAAGAACTGCATCAAGGGTGGATTAGAAACAGATAGTACCTTGAATCATCTCTAGTGCGTCGTGGTCGTAGGCCTCCACTGCCTGAAGCTGAGCCTGACTCTGTCCGCCAGCTCCATGTGGTTGGGGTGGACCTCCTGGTGGTGGTGGTGGTGGTAGAGCCTCAAAGCGTTGTCCACCACCTACTGCTCGGCCAGCTCCTCTACCTCGTCCTCCTGCAACCTGCAGACCACCACAGTCGAACCTCTGCCTCTGCCTGGGTGGTCCCTCTACCGTCTGTTACTCCTCTGCATGACAGGTCGGGCAGTCATGAGCCATGTGGCCCTGCCCACCGCATTCATAGCATTGTATTCTCTTCATAAGAATGGCTTTACGCCGTGTGATCCACACCTCTGAGCCAGTGTCCTGAGGTCGTCCGCCTGATGGTCTGGTCCGCTTGGACCCCTGTGACATCCATCTACTGCCAGTTGTGTAAGACTCAGCTATATTCTTCCATGCGGTAGGTCTTGCTGCTGGTGTAGGCTCAGCAAGGAAGCTCTCTAAGATAAGGGCTCGCTCCAGTACTCCTGCATGCGTTGGAATACTAAGGGAGATCATCAATTCCCTTGTCTCATGCCTCAGTCCCTGCTTGAAGGTCCAGGCCCAGAAGAATTGGTCCTATACCATGTATGTGGAATAGTACGAGAGATTGATAAATCTCGTTGAGTGCTGGGCTACTATCATGCTTCCCTGCCACAGCTATAGTATCTCCTGAATGCGCATCGCGCGGAGGGTGGCTGGGACGAACTCCGAGTGAAAGAGGCCCTCAAATTATGACCAAAGGAGAGATACCACGTCGTGCACCTGGAGCATCAGGATCCACCATCTTCTTGTTGTTGCGTGCAAGAGATTCGCTGCAAGGATCACCATGAGGTCAGATGGTGTCCCTACTAACCTGAAAACTCAAACAACAGCCTCCATCCAATCCTCGGCTTCCTGAGGGTCCATCTCCCCACGAAACCTGGGCGGTCTCTGACACTAAAACTCGTGCAGTGCACTAAGGTGACGTGCACTCTCAGTGGTTGGGGCTGGTGGCATCGGTGGCTCGGCGGGTAGAGGTACTGCTGGTGCCTCTACTGTAAAAGGGCCCTACACCGAGGCCTCGTCGCTCGGTGGGCTGTCGTCTCATATAAAGCTCGGAACCCTAGCTGGCTGCCGTCGTGGGGTCATCTTAAAAAGAGACAAGTGTGCCACGGTCAATACAGCATACCTGGTGAGATGATATAAAGTAATCCCAAAGAAAACATTGAAACACACATTCAATCAATTTTTTCATGCATTGAGTCAGAAATTAGAAGTCAGGGTCCTGGTGTATGGATACGTTAGCCGCTGCACCAACACTGGACTCCCTGGACTGATAACCACACTCAATACCTTAACACTATTGCTTCACATAGAAGAAAGATCAGAGTCCTGAGTTATGCTGTAGAACTGAACTCCTCTGATACCAATTCGTCACGACCCATCCTCGGGGCATGTTCCGGGACTACCCTATGCCCGCCTTCCATAGGCCTGGGGCTGGCGACTAGAACCAAACCTGTAAGTCCCATTAAAAAGGGAAGTCATTGCATTTATAATGTAAACAAACACAACAGAGTACACAAGCTGAGTAAACACTAAGTAAACTGAGTACAAAAGTAAGTACTAGAAAGTAAATGGGCCAGAATACAAACCCAACTGAAAGTAAGTACAACTGAAAAGGAAGTAGAGCAATAGAAAAGTAAAGCAGCAAGTCCAAGCCGTCCTCTGGATATCCCACCTGAAGGGTGGGTACATATAGTCTTCTCTGATCCCTGGCTCCAGTCGTCCGCTCCAAGTACGTCCCGTCCAGTGATCCACCTCCAGGTACTATCCAGCTCCACAAGCTCCCACCTCGATCAGAAATGTTCGTCGTCTGCATCCAACACAACGTAGTGCGAGCATATTCTGTGCAGGGGTGAGTATACGCTACTCAGTAGGGACCTTGAGACCCTCGTAGGTCTCCCAGAATCCACAAAGGATTAACCACAAATGAAAGTTACAATCACGAAGTAGTAACCAAATATACTTAGGTATATTCCACACATATACCTAAGTCATCAATTCCAGTTCGACTCCAACATCCGAGCCCAAGTTCGATCTAGTCCACATAGGATAGTACAACCCAATTCACATAGGAAAGCACAACCCAATCAACACAGGAAAGCAAAAACAATCATATCGAAGATAATGATTGAAAGTCAAGACTCAGCTCACACAGGTATACTTCTTCATAAGATGATAGAGATGATCAGATGTAGCCACTGATTCATCTAAGCAATCGGACCCACACAGGATATAAGATGAGCTAAGCTGTCAGACCCACAAAGGATACAAGACCATCTACCCTGCCGGACCCATGTAGGATACAAGTACAGAGTCAAATACTACCGGACCCACATAGCATACAAGAACAGTATTCAAGTACTTTTAGACCCACATAGGATACAAGAATAGTAGTCATCGACGTCGAACCCATAGAGGATTCTAGTATGGTCATCGTCTCTGTCGAACCCACGGAGGATCCCAATACAGTCGTCATCGTCGTCGCAGTCACAGCCAACTCTAGGGTTCCCGCACACAGCATTCTTGATTCCGGGAGGGTATGATCCATGAGCCAAGGGGGTTCGATACATCAACTAACATGTAGTCCAGATTTTATGTATCCCAAAGTTCTGTCTCGTCAAAAGGAACTCAATGTGTCAGATGGCATGTCAATCAGACGCCCGGTCTGAGAGTTATTGGCTTTTTTGTCCGAGGGGCCCAGTTGGTTTTTAAGTCAAAACCAACCTGACTGTACTACAACTACATCCAAACCTTGGGAGAAGTAAACCAAAAGAACCTTCTCACTAAGCGGAAACTAACAAAGTTGACGGCACGTCAATAGGACGTCCGGAGCTCAAGTTATATGTGTTTCCGCTCCGAAGGCCCGGTTGGTTTCGTGTTCGAACCAACCTGTCTGTACCCAAAGTTCTCTGAAACCATGTGTGTAATATACTGAAATGACCATCTCAATCCAAGGACCGCTACGCAACAGACGGTGCATCGATCGGAGGTTAGTAGCCCAAGTTATGGGTTTTTAAATGGATATTTCCGAAAATAGGGGGTTTGGGCCCAGTCCGACCCGACCCAATACCCCTTGGTTCGGCACGAACCGGGTCGACCCAACCCGGGTCCGGGTCCGGACGGGTGGGGCGCGGCCTGGCCCAGCTGGCGCGGGGGTCCGACCCGGCCGGGCTCAGGCGGTCCGGCCTGGGTGCCCATGCGCTGAGCGGACACGGGGGGGGGGGGGGGGGGGGGGCTTCTTCCCTTGATTTGTAAATAGCCGGCCATTTATGGCCTGCCATAATTGAGCTGCAGGACCCGAGGGGTCCTGCCTCCACCTGGCGCCAACGGCCGGCTCAGCCGGCCGCTTCTCTGAACCACCGCTGCGGGACCTGTCGGTCCCGCCTCCTGAAGCGTCGGCTGCCAGAATACCTGGCCGCCCCATGCTGCACTGCCGCGGCCTAAGGCCATGGCGCGATGGCGTCGCGCCCCTCCACTGTGGCCCGCTGTGGCCGCGGCCCTCCATGGTTCTCCGGCACGGCGCGATGGCGCCGCGCCCTTTCACCCTGGCCCGTTCTTGGCCGTGGGTTCCTTCAGCTTCACCGGCGCGGCGCAACGACGCTGCGCACCCTCAACGCGATTTACCTCATTCTCGTGCGTTGTCGTTGCACCGCGCCACCTCCATTCCAAGCCACAAGATATTCAACAACAAAAGGGGAGGAGGTTCGGCCGTGTTCGTGCGGTCTGACCTCCTCCGTTATTCTGATAACAGGCGGCCAAAGAAATAACGGAGTACGTCCATTAATTGCAAACATAAAATCAATCCCTACCTCGAAGAAGTTCGCAGAAGCTAGCATCGCAGAAAACGGCATCGCAGGATGAAGCTCTGTATATGTCGATGGAGAATGTCCAAGTAGGAAGCAGCGTCTCCCTTTCTATGACATGCAGAGAAGATGGAATGGTGTACGTCCAAGAAGGGAACGTCGTCACACACCGGCTGCGGAGAGAAGAAGAGACGGCTCGTCGATCTCTCCTTGCGGTGATGAAATTCTTCGTCAAAGTCTTGGCGTTCTTCACATTCTTCAAACTTAGAGTATTCTCTCCCAAAGTTCTCTCACAACAAAACCAACCCCCAAATGAAATATGGTTCATCCTTATTTTATTAACCCATGCCATGAATTCCAAAAATTCAAATTTCAAACTCTTAATTAAATTAATTCAATTGCTTTAATCAAACAATTTAATGTGACAGTTGACCTACATTAAGGAGGGGAAGAGGATGAGTTAAAAATTAAATTATAGAGGGGGGTTTAATGGGGTGTTAGGGAAATTGAAGGAGGTGGGGGCTCATGTGGGCCCCACCCCAACTTCCTTACAACTTTCTTTCCCTATAACACTTTAACCATAAGTGGTGTAATAAAAATATAACTTTAAAACAACTATATTTTTATTTTTCACAGTTTTAACAACTCATCCCGAGCAAACGCACCTTTGGAAAAGGTGTTCCTAAGCAATTACCAACGTTGAGGTTTCATCGGAGCCCTCGGATTTTGATTCCGAGCACTGGTTCAAAAGTTAGAAAAATCCACTCGTTCATTCACGGAACGTACCTGAGCTAAACTTTGGAAAATGATTTCGGGCACACCGGGCCTCGGAATCAGGTGTCGTCATAAACTGCGTACTCGTAAAATCCCAAAGAAATTAAGTTTTTTTTTTGAAATTTACAGGTCTTTACAAGTTATTCATAAATGGTAAATGGATCTAGGTTATGTGAATTTGGTTTTGGAGTACACTGATTCAAAGGATGAGAAAACTAATCCTAAGGGACCTCTGGTTGAAGGAACATATCCTATCGAAACTGATTTGATATTAGCTCCTACATCTACTCAAATGGTTGTACCAGAGCCTAGAGATTATGTGACTAATTCTGGATTTAATCTGATTAAGTTTGAGTTTTTTTCATTAGTTAGATATTTCCTTTCACATCAACCATCTCTAGTGGTGAGTCTTAATGAAATTAATGTTGCTATGTTAACATAAAGAATTTTTTTCAAATTGAACCTTGTATGACTACAGTGGTTGATGTAATTATAACAGAAAATAAAAATATACATAATAAACTGGTTTGTATGGTTTCCTTAATTAATAGTATTCCCATTTAATATAGAGAATATTTAGACAAGGTTATGAAAGATCTTGGAGACACCACTTCTCAGACTTCTAAAGATGTTACTCCTTCTTCTCCAGTCCTTGATTAGAATCAGTTGAGAATAATAGTTCAAGATGTAACTAAAGGTTCCTCAACCTTGGATTCCCATGCTATTCAGAATCTTGATGTGAATATTATCATAAGTGGAATAAGATAAGATCATAAAACTATGATGGGTGGATCATATCAAGAAATCATATCCAAATCTAAGAAAAATAGTGATCATGTGCATGATATGGAAATATTCTACACTAAGGGTGACACTAATGCTCAGGAAAATACAACGATGAAGTTATAATTCTACTTTAATATGTTTTATACTAATAATCAACTAGATAGTAATTTCAAGAATTTTTGAGACTTTGAGACTACCTCCAATCACTCAAATATTCAATGAAAAATTTAAGAAGAATAAATAATTCACTTTTACTCTTTAGCAGTCTATGGAAAATAAGGAGTATTTTACAAAGGCTATGGACCATGGTGGATATATCATAATTTCATTTATCAATCTGTTGAAGCTATAGCTACATCAAGAGAGTACTGAAATTTTGGCTCCAACATCTTCTCCTATCATACGTGTCATGTACTCTTCTGCTCATCCTTTTGCGCACTTGATACCTTTTTCTGTTCCTCTTACTCAGACTCTTAATCAAATCAGACCATTAATTATTCGATAACTTTTAGTCCCTTTGGCCTCATCTATCCAAATCCTTTCTACTTTTGTGTTTACTAGTGTTCTTCTTCCTTCCACCAGTATCCCAACTGTAACTCCAACCACTACCTCTTCTACACCTACTATTCCAACCACCAATGCTCTTGATAAGGGAAAACGTGTGATTGTTCAACTTTGGAGAAGTTTTGATTGGATGGCTCCATGATAGTGATCTATTGTAACATTTTTTTATATCTTATAATGTTTCTTTAATGACATATATTTTATCATTTCATCTAATTTTATATTCTTTCTTTTAATTTTTTGTTTCCTTATTGGTAATCATAGAAGGGGGAGATTGTTTATATCATATATAATGGAATATATCTCCAAGGGAGGATGAGATTAAAAGAAATCATCTTCATGGGATTAAAAGAATTCATGATCATGAGATTAACACTAAACATACTATGTGATATGTATAATATTTGTGTTTATCTTAAAATATAATCTCTTATGATTTGTATAATTTATTAAGTAGACCTTACATTGATCATAATAATTCAACTATTGTGGTATATAATTCCATGATTAATGATCATAAAAAAGGGGCATATATTTGGCCTCCTCTAGTTTTAATTATCAAAAATCATGGTTAATTATGTTTTATAATGTTACATAACGTTTGATCATGTTTACATATTACCTTAATCTCTTAAGTTAGTGTTTACCACATAATAATGGTTAAAAAAATTGGATAAGTATAATTCACTGATGCTTTCCTACTAATAGATGAGACACAGTTGCATTAAGTTACCAATAGCCTCTTTTAAATTTCACTAAGGACGAGCCACCGATGAATTTTGATTTACTGATGGAATGAGTCACCAGCATCTTGACCAACCGACAGAAGTCTACATTGTTGATGATATCGAGTTACCAATATCATGACCTACTGACCAAGTGACTGACTGATACTCAAAAAAATCTACATATAAACTACTAATATATGAGTTAACGACTAATCACCTATAGATTGATCGACCTACTGATCATGAGTTACCAATACAATTCTGAGACACCGAAAAAATTATCTACCGATTCGAGCTACCCTTCAAGTATTAAAAAATTCACTTATTTTTTTTTAATTCAAAATTACTTATAATGGTCATCTTTATGAAACTTAGTACTACTTATTATATTAATTAGTTTTTATATATTTTTTAGACAACATTTAATGGATGTGAGAGACCAATACGTGGTACGAGGTATATTCTCATGTCTATTTAATTTTATAAAGTGCATACCTGATAAAAAAAGAAAAGAAGATCCATGAAATCCAATAGCGGTTTCATATGCATGTTAAAACCCAAGAACATAAAACTAATGAAAATTATAGATATTTCTGAGAACAAAAACTGAAGAAAATATTTGCAGCAATAATCAAAGAAAGAATAATATCTCATTGACTAAACTACACCTCACTTGAAATAGAAGATAGAAGCACTCAAGAGACTCTATTTCATTGTCAGTTTACAAAATTTGACTATAGCTTAACATTATCCATCTTTAAAGAGTCTAGAAGATGTCAAGTACGTCAAATAAATCCTTATAAATCTATTCTATTTGATTTATGCTCTGTTTGTGAACGTTTTTATATTTTGAGTTGTGTGTGTGTGTCTCAATTTTATAAACACATGCTTTCTTCAATGCATAACTAGAAGATACAATGATATATTCACAAACCTATCTTTATTACACCTTAAAATCCAATGAATAAAAGTGGAGGAGGTCCCTATGTGGCATGTTTTAAATTTTCAATGCCATGAAAAATGTGGAAGAGGTCTAGTTGACCTAGATATTTGTGTATAATGTTGTGTACCCCGATCCAGGGTGTGGATAAAGTTTGTTTGTATAAATTTTTTGGTGGTAGGTGATCACCATATGGATATGACTATGTATCAGTTTGGGAATAAACCTCTTGTTTTAATATCTATTGTGCTTTTCAATGTTTTGTTTACACTGTTTTCTTTATTCATTGAAAACTTTACTTCACTTTGATAGTTAATATTATATAGTGTTTATATTAGAATCTGGTTTATTAAATTGATTTAAAAATCTAAAATAATAATACATATTTTTGTAACTGATAACTAATCAGTCATTGAGAAATCATTCAAATGATCAAAAAATTTATAAATCTACTACTTTGGTTAACTGGCCGGTATTTTATTTTAAATATAAAGACTTTTAAATAACTATTTTAGGAAAAAATTTCTTATAGGAACTCAATTCACCCCCCCCCCCCCTCTTTAATTTCCATCTCGAAATAATAGTAAATATGATGAATTTTCTGAAAGTTATGATAATTAGAATCCATGAGGTATTATATACAAATCATAGGATAAAAAACATGAAAATATTGAATATATCTAAATTAAAGGAAATTAAGATGGGAAACCATTAGATTTACTTTGGCTTACTATATTAACTCTTTAACCCCATATATAAAAAACATATGTATATTAATAACATATTTCATAACCTTACTCATATATATTTTCTTTTATACTGTTAAATTATATTAATACAATACATTCATATTAATTACTTTTAGTTATTTATAGCAATGAATGTCAGAAATTTTGATTCTCATATTAGTTTCAATATAGATATATCAATACTAATTATTTGATAAAATGTTTTATATTATAGATTTCTCAAGGTAGAGAAATTTAATTATTTTTATGATCTATAATGGCACGTCGATATTTGAATGAAGGAATGGGTATATTTTGTAAGAAGTATATTCACAATGCACATGTTTCTATTAGTTTTCCCAATAAAAATGACTTACTTTATAATAAAAAATCGTCTTTTACCCTATTTAATCATAATAATCACAAATATTACTCTTTTATATCATCCACTACAATAATTTATCGTTTTTATACACATCCATGATATAAATTATGGGGATAGAATATTTTTTAATTGGTTGTTGAACTGACCCAAACATGAACATGTCATACTAATCCATGAGTAAGAACATAGAGAAAAAATGTAATAATGTCATTTTTATAAAATTATAATGGATCTAATTTAAAGTTAACATATTATTGAACTTTAATTTATAAATTTGTAGATAATAAGGAAATTGAAAAATATAGAGTAGTACTTGTTATTTACTTTGATGGAATCGTACCTACTCATAACATCTCCCATTATAATGAAAGACTTAGGCCTCTTTATTGGGAAAAGAGGATTCCAAAAGTGTAATATGACTTTTTGAATCAAAATTTGGATGGGATGAAAATGAATCCAAAATTATTAAAGCATTTTGTAGTGGTTGGATTAGTAGTCCTTTTATAATTGAAAATGGGATACATTTCATAGAAAATAGGATTTAAGTTAAGCATAAACATGGAATCACATGGGAGTTAGGTGAGTTGGGTAAGGAAATGTTCATTGGATTTTTAGGATTTATGAAAAAACCTTACCATTAAATTATATAATTTATAAATATAAATTTAATTATTTAAAATTCGTTCTATTTCATTTATCCCTTTTTACACAATTTTACATTATTTAATAATTCATCATTGAAAATAATTTCTACCAAAAAAATATGATCCTTATAAACTAATTTTGAGGTAATTATTTAAAATTTTTAATTTATTCAATAAAAACATAACTCTAAATATGGTAAATTTATCTTTTTATATAAGACATATAATATATAATAAAAACTACTTTTTAAATAAATAACTTTTTAAAAATTTAGTCTTATTATTATTAGTTCATATCAATTATTAATAATTCCACGATGGATAACATATTATTTATAAATATAAACATTAACACTATTAAAAAAATCCCTTAACTATTATAATTTTTTACAATAAAAATAAATAATGAATAACATATAAATAAACATTTTAAAGTCGTTTCTTTTTAACCCTTAAATGATTTTATTTCGATTTATAAAAAAATGAAATTAAATGTATAAATTTTTACTAATTTTTTAATATATTTATATAAACAACAAATTTCAATAAATTTCATATTGAAAATATGTCTTAAATAAGAAATCACAATACTCTAGAAAAAAAAATTTAATTGAAAAAAAAATTCCTTTTGTAATGAATGGTTATATTTTACTTATTTATCATTCCTTATTTATTTTTTAGGTGTTTAATATTTAAAATACATTTCAAATATATGATTTTTAATATAGTTTTAATTTTTAAAACGGTATTATATTCTCAATATAACATTTTCAATATATATGTTGGTCATATGTATTCCCAATGGTCATATAGCTGTCAAAATACCCACTATAACTCCTATATATAATCGTATTTACTATTAAGAAGTTCATTAAACCTATTATGTAATTTATTTCTCAAAATTTATATTTAATTATTATTTTCCTTCTTTCAATATTTATAGTCACAAGTATTATATTCTAGAAAACCCATAAGGGTGAATATTTCACATTTATTCCCACTAAAAATTAAATTTTTTATTATCCAACACTTTTAAGGAAAATGTGAGAAACCATAGGTCACACATAAAGGGAAATAAAAAAATCATTAAAATGAAATTTCATCCTATTAGTAACAATATCCATAAAAACATTCAACGAGATAGAGCATACTGGAGAGTCGGGTTCCTCCGTCAGAAGATCTTCAAACCTTGACGCCAAATTGTCCCTGTATTAGATGTACTCCTCAATGTTGATGTTTACTTTATTGAACCCCCTTATTATGAATATATCCTTCTTATCAATCCATGTTACTTGTTACTCATTAAAAGTCACCCTTAGGTCCCTTTCCATCATTCTTTCTGCCTCTTCATCAAGAGAATTAATTCTCGGAATAGTTTTTTCAATTACCTCTTCTAAAACTATGAGTAGTTCAAAATATTGTTCGGGTATAGCATCAAAATCCTACTTCTGGAAAGTATCCTTGGAGAAAAATTGGGTATCATTAACTATTTTCATTCCTTTAATATTTTTTTCTGATTGGGCCTCTATCAGTAGAGGTAAGTAAGTATAGTCCTTCATATCTTTATGGTTTCCCCTCTTACATTTGATCCTCCTCGAGCTTGGGAGCTGATCATCTATAACCTCCTCCTCTGAATAAATTGTAGAAAATCATCCATCATTTGGTTCATTTCTAGAAACTTATTTCCCATCCATGACTGCCCTGGTAAATCCATCCTCTTGAACCTCATTTGACAATTTTGAAAATGGTTTCCTAGTACAATAGTATCAAACTACCTCATGGGACATACCTTAATCACCACCTCTCCATATGAACCAATACTCAAAGCAATAATTACTCTAGAAGTGTTCATTGGTATCACTACCACAAAACAGGGCAAGGGAAGCACTTCCCTTTATCAGCACTAAATAGAAAGTGCTGATAAAGGGGTATGCTTTTATCAGCGCTATCTAAAAGCATTGATAAATGTTACATTTATGAGAGATAAAATAACCGATGATAAAGGTGTACCCTTTATCAGTGCTTTTTTTATCACTGATAAATGAGTGTTTTATCAGCGCTTTTATTTTAGCGCTGAACCGGGCCCCCCATCCATCACACCCTCGTCTTCCTCCTCCTCATCCTCCTCCTCATCCGCCACCACTACCGCCTCTGTCCCCACCCCCGCTGCCATGACCGCCGCCGCTGCCTCCACCGCTGCCGCTACCATTATTGATATTCATTTTCAGGTAAATTTTTTATCTACTGCTTGAATTGAACGTGTGATTTGGTATTTTATCATGTAATCAGTTATGAAACACTTTGTGAAACCCACAAGGATTTGTTAGTTCCAACTCGGGTATATATGAACCAGGGTATCAGGGCTATTTTGTGATGAATTTGTAATATAGGTGCAGGTTCAGCATCTTACATTAAAGTCAGTACACAATTTTGTATATCTTGTGGGGGAATATGAGGTAATTTTTAGCAACTATTTATCCAGGTTTCATCATAATGATCCTTAATTGACTAGAGTGGTTTGAGATTATTGTCTGTGTTTTCTAAACATAGTTATAAGCAACTTCACACCTTCATAATGAGTCACAAATTTTGGAACATTGAAGGGATGAATCTTGGAATATTTCCTATGAGTTACTCTTCTAGAAGACACAATTTACACGATTATAATGATCCTCAAATTAATGTGTATTTTTTTAGAATGGTAAAGATTTTGTATGAGTACTTGTAGATTCAAGAATTTCTTAAGGTGAAATGTTCCCCCTTCAAGTTAGAAGGCCCTAACAGTAGTTGGTGGGATTCGGTTTTTATGAAAAAGTAGCATGAAGGATTTGAGTGGCAGGATCATAGATTTATTTTCTAATGAAAAAAACCCTTCAACAATTTTTAGCGATGGAAAAGGCTATAGATATTTGGAAAGACGAACATGCTAATAGGACCATTATTATGTATGTCAAAAAAATTTCTAAGCTTTTGGGGGTTTCACCTATGATTGGGTCCAATGAAAAGATGAATATTTGATGCTTTAATATGTGTATTCGATAGGATTATTTTTTTCTTTGGTTTTATTAGTGAATATATCTTCTTATGATGATGTGATGAATAAAATGTTGATGGTTGAGCTTGATTGGACTAGTTTTTCATGGTTGATGGGAGTTTATTTTTATCCCATTGGTTGTTTTGTGAGTTCCTTTAATGTTAATGTAATGGTTTATGCTTTATTCCCTTTCCTAATTTTATTCCTTGCAAGAGTGTGAGTAGACCGTTAAAATCATTCTTTATATATGATCTAATGGTTAGTTTGTATCCCCTTGTGAACTATTCTTGATATTCCATATTATTCCTTTATAGAGTGTATATTTTTATGCTATTGAATTACCTATAGAACATGCATGGGTCAAGAATCCATCAGATATAGGATGAGGTGGGAGAATTTCATGAATGGGTGATGTTTTATCTAGTTATTTCAAACAATTTGGTTGGGACATTCCATAATCTAAGGATAAAAACCACCATCAGGGTGAGATTGTGGTGTTCTTAATAATGACCATCATTAGGATAGGGCATGTCATGAAAGGTGTGATTAAAAAGGATTGATCAGGGCTTACTCATTTGGGATATACAATCTAGAATAAACTTGGGGATTATACCTAGTAAATAGGACCTATTGGTTAGGGATTACCCATTGTATGTTCACCTTTTATATTTTAAAAGTCTGTTGAACTCATTCTATCGAAGGTGGGTTCTATAATTTCTTGTTATATTAAGGTTTGTTTAACCATGGTGTGGGTTGATTTCGGTTTTAGTGGGTTCTTGGGGTTTGTGGGATGTGGTAAATGGTGTACTCAGTTTTAGATTTTTTTATTCTCATGGGTTTCCCCTATTTTATGTTTTCTTTTCTGTTGGAAATCTCCTCTACTGTGTGCCTCTCCTCTACCACGAATGCACCACTTCCGTGTTCTTAACGACACCTTTGCGGTTAGTTTTATCTTGTTACTCATTGGTTTCCTCTTTTTCTCATGTTATTACCGTTTGATATTGATGGCTATAATGTGAAATGTATTGGCTAAACGCCCTGCTGAAAATTGTGGTCGTTGGTAGTCCTTGTTTGTGCACTAAATGAATTGAATGTTAGCTGGTTCTTGTTGAACATTGGAATATTAAAATTGGTAATTTACGTATACTTGACTTATGAATGAACACCCCAGGATGATAAAACTTCTGTGATAACCCCTGAATTAACTAACCAAATTGAATAAGGGATGCTTTGTAAAATCTAAAATTGTGATTGTTTGGTTTGTATGGTGTTGTGATTGTGATCATGATTGTGTTTTTGTATGGTGTTGCGGTTGTTGGCATGATTGATATGACATTTGTTTTCTAAGTTTTAGTTCTTCCACCATTAAATATTAATCCAAACATTACCCATTTCAATGGAACCACCACTTTGTTACTAGTGCAATTCCACTGAATCTTAGAAAACCACTTCTAGAGGACTCTATGAGACACTTTAAAATACATGGTATGTAGTCTTGTTAAATGTAACAGGCTTAACCATACATTGATTTCATATAGATTCTAATGCCACACAACATTTATCTCCAAAAATTTACCCCACAGGACTAATCTTCTAACTCAAACATGGTATAAGTTTCATTTTAAATATAACATGTCATGTGAACCTAGGTCACACACAATGTATCTTCAAGAAATATACATCATCATGAAACCATTTAAATGCCACTAAATAATGGTAGAACCATATTACATGTGTTTTACTTCACTCACACCATGTATAGATACCATAAAAACGTGATGTGTATAGACTATACACCCCTAGTGGTCATGTAAGGACTACACACCGTGTATTCAACAAAAATGTGATGCATAATTGGTGAGGTGACTCAATATGTATCTAAAGTACATGCCTTTAGCTAAAGTTGTTCTATATTTCATGTATTTTCAAAGGTATCATTCAGTCTTTAAAAGAAAAACTTCGAATAAATTTGATATATGTTAGATTACATCCGGTATCTTATCCATACACGATGTTCACCCTGCCGGACACACCATGTATATGGATTTCACATAAGTTTAGAGGCATTTTTACCATTATTTGTTTTTATAAAACCCAAACAATTCTACCTGATTAAATAAAACATAATATTAGGAAAGTTCGAGATCTAACCCATAAAGACGATGAATATGAATAAAGAATGGATGAATGCCAATTGGTTGACAAAAGAGTATGAAGATGGTGTGAAGGAGTTTATCAAGTTTGCATAAGATCATGCATGTGAACCTTCTCAAATCCTTTTTTTGTGTTTACGCTATTGTTATTCAAGACAAATTAGTCCAGAGGAGTTGGAAGAAAACCTGATCTGTCACGGAATAGATCGAAGTTAAACATGTTGGAATAAACATGGGGGGGAAACGAATGTTGCTAGTGGCTCAGATAACACGACATTTTATAGATCATCTAATATGATTAGAAGCGTGAACAGTGAAGATGATCGTATGGAGGGTGTGATTACAAATGTGAATGATGATGAAGATCATATTGAGGAAATGACAAAGATGGTTTAAGATGAACTTCGTGATTTCCCAAAATTGTTTGAGAAGTTAAAGAGTTGTGAAAAATTCCATTGTATGCTGGTTGCACTAAATATAAAACATTGTCAACCTTATTGAAGCTGTATAATATGAAAGTAGGCAATGGGTGGAGTGACGCCAGTTTTACAGAACTACTTGCTCTCTTGAATGACATGCTCCCAGAAGATAATGAACTCCCAAGACGAACATATGATGCCAAACGAATGCTATGATCAATGGGTATGATCTCTGAAAGAATACATGCCTACCCGAATGACTGTATATTGTTTCGCAAGGACAAAAAATCACTTATAGAATGCCCAAAGTGTGGTGCTTCTCAATACAAGAAAGATGATTCTAGTCCTACAAAAGTTTTATGGTACTTTCCAATCATTCCTAGGTTTAGGCACCTATATGGAAGTGAGGAGACTGCAGAACAATTGACATGGCATGCAGATACAAGAATTAAAGATAGGAAACTACTTCACCCAATAGACTCTCCTCAGTGGAATAGAATTGATCACGAGTATCCGGAATTTGGGAACGAGCTGAGAAACCTTTTTTTGGAATTATCTACAGATGGGGTGAATTGTTTTTTTTAAGCAGTTGTCAAATTATATGGCCGACTATGTTCGTAAAATATAACTTACCATCATGGTTATGCATGAAATGAAAATACATCATTTTATCTATTCTTATATCCGGACCAAAACAACTGGGTAATGATATTGATGTTTATTTGGCCCTATTGATCAAGGATTTGAAAATATTCTGGGATTCAGGTGTTACATTGTATGATGCTTACCAAAATGAATATTTCACATTAAGATCCATGTTGTACGGGACAATAAATGAATTTCGTTCTTTTGTAAATTTTTCAGGATATAGAATTAAAGGAACTCAAGGGTGTCCCATTTGCGAACAAGGTACACAATCAATTAGGTTGAATCATTCATCGAAAATCATGTTTCTAGGACATCACAGATTTCTAACCCAATGACATGAGTACTGATCTTGGACGACATCATTCGATGAAAGTTCAGAAGAATGTACAACACCGTCTCCACTAACAGGTGATCAATTTTTTGAGAAAGTAAAAGATTTTGACACTACGTTTGGTAAACCATTTTCGAAAAACCTTACGAAAACTGGTTGGAAAAAGAGATCTATTTTTTTTGAATTACCATACTGGAATTGTCTATATGTTAGACATTTTCTATGTAACAGCCCAAGATTTTATAAAAAATATTCTTTTTAATGTCTTGTGTTGTACGCTACACCAAAAGGAGCTTGCACAACACGCATCCTTGACTTGCCTTTCATTACACGCAATCGCGACCTTCCTCGATAGCGTGTGTAATACGCAATACCGAGTTTCACTAAACAACGATATGCTACTAAATTATTATTAAAACTAGCCGGTATGAATAGTAATAACCACTTTTTAAAATTCTGTAAATCTTATTTTTCAAAATGAACTTCATTTTTGGATTCGGAATATCGAATTTAGCCTAAGGTGAAATTTTGGTACATTTCGGATAAATTTCAAATTCTGATGAATAGTGAAAATTACTAAATTTTAATTAAAAACAACTTTTTTAATCGAAATAATTAATATTGATAAATTATTAATTTGAGTGGTTTTAAAGTGTATTTAGAATATATTTTTACAATTTAATACAATGTTGGTCATTGGATGTAATTTCACATTTAAACCAGTTATAAACTAGTGTCAATCTTTTGATAGAAATTGTTTCTTAAAAACACGCTATTTGTTTTAACAGCGGGATTTAATTATAAAATTAATTAATGCAACTTCTATGTTATGAATTTGGAAAAATAGACTTCATTTTTGAGTTCGGAATATGAAATATAGCTTAGGATGAAATTTTGGCATTGTTCTGAAAAACATCAATTTTTGATGAATAGTGAAACTACTAAGTGGTAGTTAAAAAAACTGAATTTTTCATAAAACTTAATTTTACCGCTTCTGTGAATGGAATTTCAAAAATCCGAGAGACACGGTTGATGTCAGTAAGTAAAATGTGGTTCAATGAGATGAAAATAATTTTTGGTGAATAGTAACTTTTTACTTTTATTTACCACGGTTAAAAGTAAATAGGGTAATTAAGGGTAAGAATGATATTAATATTACCCTAACACATGTCCTAATTCTATTGGAAAAGTGTATCTCGACCAAAAACAACCTTAAGTGTAAAATATTATCATTTAGGCCCACTTGGATTAGATTAGGACATTTATTATTATTTAATTCAAAGAAGAGTTAAAAGAGTTAAAATCAAAGTTTATTCACTAAAACATTTTTAATATGGGGTTATACATAAGATAAATTCGACTATAAATATTCATTAGAAAGCTAAAAAGATTTCCTATATAATGATATTTTATTTATAATTTTTATACTTTAAATAAATTAATTTATTTATGACACAACGATGATGCAGTAATTACCCTTTTAAGGAAATATTGACATAATTGATGTTATAAACACCAAACTAAATATAATTTGAGACTTTTTATGAATTACACTAATTTTCTAGGTTACTATGATATATTATTGTTGATTTAATGAACTTGGTTCGAACATATAATTCTGTTATGACTTTCACAAAAATCATATATCAAATAGTGTCAAAATTGACACAAAATAGTTTTTAAATCAAATATTATATTATTAATTGTTATTTTATTCCTAAAAATCTAAGGTTCGGCCAAATGACTTAGATAAGGATATATATATTAATAATAAACAATTTGGGGTTCGTTTGGCATGTTATAGTAAGTGTATTAACCATATAGTGAAAGAAAACAAAAAGACACGGTAAAAGTTAAATTATTTAACTTAGAGTTAAATCTAATTGATAAGGTTAAAATAAGAACCTAAACTTGTCTAAATCCTATTGGTTGATAGGATTTCGACCCATACCTACTGTAGATTCGAAATAAGACCCTTTGGAACCATTATAAACCGATTTGTACTTTAATATAAAATAATATTTTGAGATATTCCTAAGGTGCCCCTCTCCTCCCTTATAAAAGGGCACCTCCTCCCCCTCCTCCTCACACCAATTTGAGCACTCAAGCTCGGCCAACCCCTGCCAAAATCTCTTCTCCACTTCCCTAGCAACATCTTAGAGGTTCTGGTCTTCCTCAAAGACCAATTTTAGTTCCCTAATAGGAGGTCTCCAAAAGGCGCTTCAAAGAAGAGGTAATTACCGTTACCAATTCTTTCATCTTTATTTCTTCTTCCACTTCTTCTTCTTAGGTTGTTTCATTATGAAGTAATAACATCAGTATCACTCATATACTGATATGTTATTATAAGTATGAAACAACCCTATTTCACCATCTATCTATCCTACGGAAAAAGAAATCATCGTGCGTGCGTACGTACGGAATACCGTCTCCACGCCGTGGTGTAATCTATTTTCCACCACCACCTTACATGGATGGGTATAATGGTGTAAAGAATAACTATACATAGTTATTAAAACATCATATTGATTCTTATATATTGTATAATCCACTCCAATTCAATTCAATATTTATGGAAATGATATCATCGCTCGTGCGTACGTACGGACTACCGTCTCCACGACGCGATGAGATTCATTCTCCATGTTAACCATTTAAGAATGATTATAAAGTATATATAAGAAATAATAATGAAATATATGACATTATAAAGCTACTGGATTTATGTATATATATATATATATGTATGTCATCTACTTACTTCCATTCAAGACAATAGGGAAAGGAAAACAGCGTTCATGCGTACGTACGGACTACCGTCTCCATGAATGGTGTTTTTCATTTCATTTATCTATCTATTATATATATATATATATACTGAATATATATGATATATAAATCATATTTTATATTCTGGAAGTAAGTAAATCATGATATAAGTAATAATAATGTCAAGAACAACAAGTCAAAACACCTACGATAAAAGAAACGATTTTACCCAAAACGCTTCTTTAACATGGAATTTACAAAAGAACGGGTAATATAATGTCATAAGTGAACCATATATGATATCATAACAATGAATATGATTCTGTAATAAGTCAATGACATTATTTAAACCATTATACAGGAGCTTCGGACACGTACAAAGCAAATCGGACCTAAGGTAAGGGAAATATCACAATCTCATTTTTATCCGAGATTGTTTATTCGTAAGTAATTACTGGGGTGTATTTTATCATCCACATCCATGTTCCCTCAATATGTAATATTGTTTCCATCCACTTAAAATAGTTTAAATCCAATTTTACCCTTCGGTGAGTTTTTAGTAAAGAATATGAAAGTAATCTTTTATCGTTTTTTTCGTACGAGGTACTTTTTGACTTTTCCGAAAAAAGTATGAAGAATGTTTTTTTTAACTTATACGGCATGAATGGATTTTTAAAACATTATTTCCAAGAAGCTTACTTTACAAGTTTTCAAGTTTATTTTTAATCATCTTATTTTATTTTAAAGTCGTATGACATGTTATGAAAGGAAAAATGTTTTTGAAGTAAAAAGGATATTTTCCTCAAGAATGTAGTTCAAGTGTTTTATCAAAATTATTTTCCATCTAAGATAATAAAGGGTTCTGTTTTTATCCCTATTGTTACATTGATTTGATTATGTTTTGATGGAATTATTTTTATGAATTCCTTTATCATATATGAATTGTTTTATGATGTCATGATGTTTAAGATTCCCATTTTTATTACATGGGTTATGCAATGATGTATGGTTTATGATTTTGTGGCACACATAAGAATGGTATCATTATGAGATGGGTGGGACCTATATCTCCCTCCAATGCATTGGGTAAAGATTTTATATCTCATGAGATAGACAGGGCTGGAATGGTAGGTTATACCGGTTCAGTGAAACAGGACTGAAACGAGGGTTACTCGATTCAGAAGGGACTTTGTCCACTAAGATAGTCTTGGCAATTAGTCTTGACTAACAAGAAATGATTCTCTATGATTATGTGTGTATTCCACACAGTTTCATGTTTTAAGTTATGATTATTGGGATTACTTTTTCACTGCCATGATTTATCCCATGATTATGAAATTATTCTCTCTTTTGCAGGTTATGATTTCCAAAATGTTATGTTCTTATGAATATGATGTGATTGATATTTATTTTGTTTACCCTTACTGAGCATTTGAGCTCACCCTTTTATGTTTTCTTTTCCCCAGGATATAAAGAAAGGTTTTAGGTAAAAAAAAGGAAGATCTTTATGGGAGATTTTGAAGATCTTTCACCACGATTAGAAGATTATAGTCCGAGTTTCCAAAGACACTAAACTATTACGGTCCTTGTATGTGTGTTTTTGTAATGTACTAAGTATTCCGCAAAAGTAATGTAATTTCAATGTACATCAAGATACGGGTCTCTACAGTTGGTATCAGAGGAAAGGTTTAGTCAACCTTTGGAAACTAGGATGCGAAAACGTTAGTGAGATCCCTAGAGATATTTCTAAGGTATGTCTAGGGATGTCTCTAAGGTTAAGTATACGTATAGGTTATAGTCCTAGAATTGCTCTAACGATCTTAGAATTTAACCTAAGATATTAGATATTGAGGGTACTACCCCTTTATTATGTTGTTTTCCCTAGCATGATTTTTGCCTCTCACACTATTCTTTTGGGGTTTTAGACGATGGCTGGAACCCGAAGGAACCGTGTTGATCAATGCAATGGACAATGCAATGATTTTCCCCCTGAGCAACCAAACGATATGGGAGCTGGAATGCAAAATCTTGTAGCCATGCTCACACAACTTTCTCAAGCTATAAATCATGCAGGACTTCCAAACGAGCGGAAGGAGCAACATTCTGTTGAATCCTTCATGAGGCAGCGTCCGCCTTCTTTCAGTGGGTCTACTGATCCATTAGTTACTGAACAATGGATTAGTACTACTGAAAAGATATTTTCAGTTCTTCAATGTTCTGAACATGATAAAGTCATCTTAGCAGTATATCGTTTGGAAGGTGAAGCTGATCAATGGTGGAATCTTATCAAGAATACGAGGCAAAGAGATGAAATTGATTCCATGGAATGGGACGAGTTCAAGAACTTGTTTTTCAGTAATTACTTCCCTCGTATTCTTCGAACGAAGATGGAGAAGGAGTTTCTTGAACTAAAGCAAAAGGATGATGAATCTGTTGGTATATACGAAGCGAATTTTACAAGACTTGCAAGGTATGCATCTGGCATTATCATCCAACCTGAAAGTAAAGTTGATCGATTTTTCAGTGGCTTAAAACCAAGTCTTCGAAGGGCATTAGCTATAAGAGACTTCAGTAGCTATGAAGAAATTGTGCGTTGTGCTATCAAGGTAGAAATGGAAGTTGGTGTTACATATCCATCTCATGGTTTTGACAAGAAACGAAAGATGGAGTTCAAGGAGAAATCTCAGAATAATGGTGAAAAGAAGATGAATGTTTCCTTATGCACAAAGTGTGGAAAGAAGCATGGTGGAGATTGTATTAAAGGGACTAGAAAATGTTTTAAGTGTGGAAAAGAAGGTCATCGAGCAGCTGAGTGTCCAAGTAATGGAAAAAGGGATTCTAATGAAGTGAATAAAGCAAACACTGCAGAGAACGCACAACCAACACTTCAATGCTTCAAGTGCAAGGAGATGGGACATTATGCCAATAAATGCCCTAATCCAAGGGTTAGTGATGATCGACATGAGCAACCGCTTAAGGAAAAGGACAAAGGGAAGTCACATGCGATCCCTATTGGCAATGTTGAATATGACAACGATGTGGTGGAATGATTAAGTTTTTATGTAATGGGATTCCAAAATAATGTTGTATCATGGAATATTGGAATATTTATGTATTGGTCTAATGTGGTATTCAAAGTGATTGAGATATTATGCGCATAATGAAGGGAAAACGAGAAAATGAAATGTTTAACAGTATTCATGAGCTCATGATTGATATAAGGACTAAGTGATATCATGGTTTGAGTATATAGAATTTTGAGGATTTTGGTATGTGGAAAGTGTTAACTTTTAACTGCATTCAAGTTTTCACTAAGGTTCAATGGGTATTCAAGAGAGCACAAGATTAAGGCCTTTGAATGTTTGGAATGTGTCCAACAAGATATATCTTATGATATATGGGGATCAACGATGGTATTAAATCTCTGGTAATCGTTTTCACTATGTTATGAGAATGGACTGCAGTATTATGGATAGGACTAAAGATTGGAATGGATTATGTTGGACATAAGTTAGTATTGTTTAAGGATAGAAGTTTTTTCGATATTATTTATGGGATGTTATAGTAATATAGTTTTAGAAAAAAGGATAACCTGAAGGACGGGTGACAGCCCATCGCTTCGGACAAGGATGTGGGAATCGAACCCACAACCGAAGTGCGACTGGCCTTTATCGCCTACCACTGGCCTACAGGAAGTCCCTGTTTAGTAGAAACTAGTTTTATTATATTAAGCAGTATGATATATGAAGTATAAGTCCATTTTAGGAACTATATATGATTAATCTCACTATAGATCGACTTATGTATATAATTTTTGCTAACCTTTTGTTTGAGACAGATGGAATGACCCGTCATTCTATCACATGATCTGCTAACACTTCACGAATAACAAATTCAACTTCATTTATTTAAGAGATGAAGTGGAAATTGTTCTAGGCACGAACAATAGTGAGATTGTACCAAAATAAAGAAAGTATTTATTCCAATTCAAATTTTCAACTTTAGGGAAATGATCTTGAAAACCAAAAATGTTGTCCTAGTGATCTTATACCTGATGAATCGGATGGTACCTTAGATCATCACAAATTTATGGATTTGTGATTATTGGCTTTTCCATAGCCATGTTCTCTACCACTCTCCATCAGAACATGATGGTTAGATTTCTCTTCCATATCCATATTTTCACCTATGTGGAAACCCAATGATTAGTTTATTTGGGTAACCGTTACGTTTCATACTTTTGTTTTTAAAGATTGGTTTTGATATTCCTTTTCACGATGTGGGTTTCTATTAAAGAAACTTTCAAATAGTAAACCATTTATAACCCCGACGAATTTCGAGGGCGAAATTCATTTTAAGGGGGGTAGAATGTAACAGCCCAAGATTTTATAAAAAATATTCTTTTTAATGTCTTGTGTTGTACGCTACACCAAAAGGAGCTTGCACAACACGCATCCTTGACTTGCCTTGCATTACACGCAATCGTGACCTTCCTCGATAGCGTGTGTAATACGCAATACCGAGTTTCACTAAACAACGATATGCTATTAAAATATTATTAAAACTAGCCGGTATGAATAGTAATAACCACTTTTTAAAATTCTGTAAATCTTATTTTTCAAAATGAACTTCATTTTTGGATTCGGAATATCGAATTTAGCCTAAGGTGAAATTTTGGTACATTTCGGATAACTTTCAAATTCTGATGAATAGTGAAAATTACTAAATTTTAATTAAAAACAACTTTTTTAATCGAAATAATTAATATTGATAAATTATTAATTTGAGTGGTTTTAAAGTGTATTTAGAATATATTTTTTACAATTTAATACAATGTTGGTCATTGGATGTAATTTCACATTTAAACCAGTTATAAACTAGTGTCAATCTTTTGATAGATATTGTTTCTTAAAAACACGCTATTTGTTTTAACAGCGGGATTTAATTATAAAATTAATTAATGCAACTTCTATGTTATGAATTTGGAAAAATAGACTTCATTTTTGAGTTCGGAATATGAAATATAGCTTAGGATGAAATTTTGGCATTGTTCTGAAAAACATCAATTTTTGATAAATAGTGAAACTACTAAGTGGTAGTTAAAAAAACTGAATTTTTCATAAAACTTAATTTTACCGCTTTTGTGAATGGAATTTCAAAAATCCGAGAGACACGGTTGATGTCAGTAAGTAAAATGTGGTTCAATGAGATGAAAATAATTTTTGGTGAATAGTAACTTTTTACTTTTATTTACCACGGTTAAAAGTAAATAGGGTAATTAAGGGTAAGAATGATATTAATATTACCCTAACACATGTCCTAATTCTATTGGACAAGTGTATCTCGACCAAAAACAACCTTAAGTGTAAAATATTATCATTTAGGCCCACTTGGATTAGATTAGGACATTTATTATTATTTAATTCAAAGAAGAGTTAAAAGAGTTAAAATCAAAGTTTATTCACTAAAACATTTTTAATATGGGGTTATACATAAGATAAATTCGACTATAAATATTAATTAGAAAGATAAACAGATTTCCTATATAATGATATTTTATTTATAATTTTTAGACTTTAAATAAATTAATTTATTTATGACACAACGATGATGCAGTAATTACCCTTTTAAGGAAATATTGACATAATTGATGTTATAAACACTAAACTAAATATAATTTGAGACTTTTTATGAATTACACTAATTTTATAGGTTACTATGATATATTAGTGTTGATTTAATGAACTTGGTTCGAACATATAATTCTGTTATGACTTTCACAAAAATCATATATCAAATAGTGTCAAAATTGACACAAAATAGTTTTTAAATCAAATATTATATTATTAATTGTTATTTTATTCCTAAAAATCTAAGGTTCGGCCAAATGACTTAGATAAGGATATATATATTAATAATAAACAATTTGGGGTTCGTTTGGCATGTTATAGTAAGTGTATTAACCATATAGTTAAAGAAAACAAAAAGACACGGTAAAAGTTAAATTATTAAACTTAGAGTTAAATCTAATTGATAAGGTTAAAATAAGAACCTAAACTTGTCTAAATCCTATTGGTTGATATTATTGCGACCCATTCCCACTTTATCTTCGAAATAAGACCCTTTGGAACCATTATAAACCGATTTTTACTTTAATATAAAATAATATTTTGAGATATTCCTAAGGTGCCCCTCTCCTCCCTTATAAAAGGGCACCTCCTCCCCCTCCTCCTCACACCAATTTTAGCACTCAAGCTCGGCCAACCCCTGCCAAAATCTCTTCTCCACTTCCCTAGAAACATCTTAGAGGTTCTGGTCTTCCTCAAAGACCAATTTTAGTTCCCTAAGAGGAGGTCTCCAAAAGGTGCTTCAAAGAAGAGGTAATTACCGTTACCAATTCTTTCATCTTTATTTCTTCTTCCACTTCTTCTTCTTAGGTTGTTTCATTATGAAGTAATAACATCAGTATCACTCATATACTGATATGTTATTATAATTATAAAACAACCCTATTTCACCATCTATCTATCCTACGGAAAAAGAAATCACCGTGCGTGCGTACGTACGGAATACCGTCTCCACGCCGTGGTGTAATCTATTTTCCACCACCACCTTACATGGATGGGTATAATGGTGTAAAGAATAACTATACATTGTTATTAAAACATAATATTGATTCTGATATATTTTATAATCCACTCCAATTCAATTCAATATTTATGGAAATGATATCATCGCTCGTGCGTATGTACGGACTACCGTCTCCACGACGCGATGAGATTCATTCTCCATGTTAACCATTTAAGAATGATTATAAAGTATATATAAGAAATAATAATGAAATATATGACATTATAAAGCTACTAGATTTATTTATATATATATATGTATGTCATCTACTTACTTCCATTCAAGACAATAGGGAAAGGAAAACAGCGTTCATGCGTACGTACGGACTACCGTCTCCATGAACGGTGTTTTTCATTTCATTTATCTATCTATTATATATATATATACTGAATATATATGATATATAAATCATATTTTATATTCTGGAAGTAAGTAAATCATGATATAAGTAATAATAATGTCAAGAACAACAAGTCAAAACACCTACGATAAAAGAAACGATTTTACCCAAAACGCTTCTTTAACATGGAATTTACAAAAGAACGGGTAATATAATGTCATAAGTGAACCATATATGATATCATAACAATGAATATGATTCTGTAATAAGTCAATGACATTATTTAAACCATTATACAGGAGCTTCGGACACGTACAAAGCAAATCGGACCTAAGGTAAGGTAAATATCACAATCTCATTTTTATCCAAGATTGTTTATTCGTATGTAATTACTGGGGTGTATTTTATCATCCACATCCATGTTCCCTCAATATGTAATATTGTTTCCATCCACTTAAAATAGTTTAAATCCAATTTTACCCTTCGGTGAGTTTTTAGTAAAGAATATGAAAGGAATCTTTTATCGTTTTTTTCGTACGAGGTACTTTTTGACTTTTCTGACAAAAGTACGAAGAATGTTTTTTTTAACTTATACGGCATGAATGGATTTTTAAAAAATTATTTCCAAGAAGATTACTTTACAAGTTTTCAAGTTTATTTTTAATCATCTTATTTTATTTTAAAGTCGTATGACATGTTATGAAAGGAAAAATGTTTTTGAAGTAAAAAGGATATTTTCCTCAAGAATGTAGTTCAAGTGTTTTATCAAAATTATTTTCCATCTAAGATAATAAAGGGTTCTGTTTTTATCCCTATTGTTACATTGATTTGATTATGTTTTGATGGAATTATTTTTATGAATTCCTTTATCATATATGAATTGTTTTATGATGTCATGATGTTTAAGATTCCCATTTTTATTACATGGGTTATGCAATGATGTATGGTTTATGATTTTGTGGCACACATAAGAATGGTATCATTATGAGATGGGTGGGACCTATATCTCCCTCCAATGCATTGGGTAAAGATTTTATATCTCATGAGATAGACAGGGCTGGAATAGTAGGTTATACCGGTTCAGTGAAACAGGACTGAAACGAGGGTTACTCGATTCAGAAGAGACTTTGTCCACTAAGATAGTCTTGGCAATTAGTCTTGACTAACAAGAAATGATTCTCTATGATTATGTGTGTATGCCACAAAGTTTCATGTTTTAAGTTATGATTATTGGGATTACTTTTTCACTGCCATGATTTATCCCATGATTATGAAATTATGCTCTCTTTTGCAGGTTATGATTTCCAAAATGTTATGTTCTTATGAATATGATGTGATTGATATTTATTTTGTTTACCCTTACTGAGCATTTGAGCTCACCCTTTTATGTTTTCTTTTCCCCAGGATATAAAGAAAGGTTTTAGGTAAAAAAAGGAAGATCTTTATGGGAGATTTTGAAGATCTTTCACCACGATTAGAAGATTATAGTCCGAGTTTCCAAAGACACTAAACTATTACGGTCCTTGTGTGTGTGTTTTTGTAATGTACTAAGTATTCCGCAAAAGTAATGCAATGTCAATGTACGTCAAGATACGGGTCTCTACATTCTAGCTGTTATGTATGTTGAAAAAAATGTATGTGATAGTGTCATCGGCACGTTGCTAAATGCACCTAAAAAACAAAGGATGGAATTAAGGCTAGATTGGACATGGTTGAGATGGGAATACGAGAAGAGTTGGAACCAGTGAAGGGTGGAAAACAAACATTTCTTCCTCCTACTACGTACACTCTTTCTAGGCATGAGAGATATCAGTTTTACAACTTCTTGAATGACTTAAATGTTCCATAGGGGTATTCATCAAATATCAATAACATAGTGTTAATGGACGATTTAAAATTAAAGGGTCTAAAATCACATGACTGCCATGTTTTGATGAAAGATCTAATTCTTATAGATTTACATTGCATTTTTTCCAAAATGTACACCATACATTAACGAAGCTCTGTTTCTTCTTCAAAGCTATATGCAGCAAAGTTATAAACCCGGAGAAATTTCCAACTATGGAAAGATAAATTTCAATCATATTATGTGAATTGGAAACGTTCTTCCCGATGACATTTTTCGATATGATGGTTCACTTGATGGTTCATTTAGTGAGAGAGATTCGACTATGTGGTCCTATACATTATAGATGTATGTACCCCATTGAACAGTATATGAAGATTTAGAAAGGGTTTGCCAAAAACCGAAGTCGGCTAGAGGGTTGTATTTCATAGAAATATATTGTTGAGGAAGCCGTTGAATTTTGTACCGAATATCTGTCTGGTGTAGAAATCGTTGGCCTACCAAAATCTCATCACACTGAGCGGCTTGAGGGTGAAGGAATTTCTGGAAGAGAGGTTGTCACAATCAATATTACAGATCGGGAGCAGGCCCACCTTTAAGTTTTTCATAATAGTTTCGAAATTGACCCATATGTTTAAACCCAAAAAGAAATTCTTAGGCATTTGAATCCTTCTAGGGATAAAAATGGATATCAGATACACATAATCGAATATTAATAGGATGGTTTCAAGCCCATATTTTTAAGCAGTTAGATGAAAATCCAGACTCAATTTCAGAACAACTTCGATGGATATCCGGAGGATCAAGTGTGTACGTATTATCTTATAATGATTATTTAGTTAATGGTTATACATTCTATACTAATGAACATGATGAAGACAGTAACATGAAGAATAGTGGGGTTAAACTTGTGGCTGAGGCGATGCATGTTTCCATTAATAAGGACAAAAATCCAATTTATGCAAATATTTCATACTTTGGAATCATCAAACGAATATGGTATTTGGATTATATGAAATTCAAAGTGCCAATTTTTCAATGAAAGTGGGTTGATAACAGGAGTGTTCTTAAAATATATGAATTAGGATATGTGAAAGTTGATTTCAGTAAGGAAGGGGAGAAATATGAACCATTTAAAATGGAATCATAGGTCTTACAGGTATTTTATGTTCCAAAACCCACAAACCCAAATTGATCAATTGTTCTGTTGTTGACCAAAACAACTGAAGGGTCAGATGAAAGTCAAATCGAGGTTGACCCTTTTATAGGGAATTTACAATCATTTCACAGTGGTCCCAATGTAGACAACATTGCGTATATCAGTAGAGACCATAATGAATGGATTTACATAGTCGATAGAGGTGTCAAATCTCTCTAGCCTTTAAAGAAAAAAAAAGAGATTACAATAATCAGGTTATTTTTTTATTGTAATAATCATTGTGTTAGATTATTTTATTATCTGTCTACTGCTACGTTTATGTAATATAAACTAAATGTTAAACCACTTATGCAGATAATTACTTCTACACCTGCTGATGCGCCCAATCCCGAGGCACAAAAGGTCTCTCAACCACCTGCTGGTGGTCCCAGTGCAGATAAACAACAGGTTTCTCAACCAGAAGCCAGTGGTCCCACTACAGAGCAACAACAGGTTTCTCAACCAGATGCTACTGGTCATAGTGCAGAGAAACAACAGGTTTCCCAACATGTTATTGATGGTCCTAGTGCAGAGGTACAACAGGTTTCTCAACCTGTTTCTGCTGGTCTCAGTGCCTATGCTAGCGCTCCAGGGGGAACATATTGATGATACTTATGAGGAAATGGTAGGAAATGAAACCCTGAAAGTGCAAAAAACAGAGGTGTCATAGTTTGACAGTGTTAGCCAAAATCCTTAAGGAAAAAGAAAAAGGAATCAAATTTGAGGTGGGATAGAATAAGGGAGGACAACATGGTAACCCCAATAGAGCCATCTTTAGTTGCTACATTCGAATCGTCACTCGGAAACGCGTGCCAATTGATGTAAAGTCATTGCACCATGTTTTCACTGACCTGAATACACTAATGTGGGAAGAGATTACGGTAACATTATGGTACCATTTTTTTAATTTATTTAAATAAAATAAAATACCCAAACATTGACTTACTCTTCATAATCCATTGCAGAGTGCATTTATAGTAGATTCCTCGCACAAGGAATATGTATTAAGAGTTGCAGTAAGGATTCATAGAGTTTTCCACAAAATTTTAACAAAATATCATCTTAAAGATGCAGATGGGAAAATCAAGCTTCACCCACCTCCTCTTTATGAACACTTGATATCCCAAGGAGCGTGGGATGCATTTAGCAACCGTCGTGGGGAGCCGACTTTTCAGGTACATTGTGTGGGGTAATACGTTGTTTGATTTTTTCTTATATTTGTCACTCTAATCGAAAGTATTTTATTTTTGAAATAACAACTGAGTGCTGAAAATAAAAAATGTGCAACAGAACCAGCATACCCTTATGGTAAAGCAAGTATGGCGTATGCTACACTTGATAAAAAATTGGTATGTCTTTTAAATCTACAGTACTACTTGTATGTGACATAAAACCACACCACAACCATTTTTCTCTATTTATATGCAGATTGATGAATTGAAATCGAAATCCATATCCATCTCACGCCATGTGCTACGGAAGGAGGCTCATGTAAATAAAGAGGGGATACTAATAGATGAAAGAACACAAAAAGTGTAGGAAACATGTGTAAGTATGACATAATATAAATTTGATTTTTTTTAAATCACTATTACATTACAATAACTACTTATTTTTCTATATTTTCTATCTGAAATAGTCACAAGAATCAAAAACAATCGCACCAAATGCAAACATACTTTCAGCAACCTTGAAGTAGCCAGAACTATATGGCCGCGTCAGAGGTGCGGGTTTTGGGGTGACACCCCGAACATTTTTTCAAAAACAAAAACAAGCGGAGGATCAAAATGAAAAAATGGAAAAGCTTTAAGAACAATTATCTATTTTTCAAGAATAATTACAATACCATATAGAGATGATAGAAAAATTTATGGGGGAGATGCAAAGAGAAGAAACAACTCAACAACAACCCGTGCGTGACGATCCCGCCCCACCCCCCACCAGCTTTGAGGCGAGCCATTCCCATAAATTACCTAACTTAGATGAAGTAATCAATGTTTTAACAATTTTTTATGTAAAATGTAATTTACATAGACACTGATACCTTTATAGTACTAATATTCTACATGGTGAAAATGACTGTGATTTATATCTATGAACTCCCACCTATCGCCTTGTAGCGAGGGCTACGGTGTTCAATACGCAAAACGACATGCTACACAACAGAAAGTTTCCAAAAGATCATCTTAGAGCATCAATTAATGTAGCTAATGATCCAAGTTCCGAGCTACCTATTCCAAATGATGGTTAATACATTCATATGGATGAACAAGCTGTTGGAACATTCATCGCATGGACGACAGTTCTTGTAAAAAAAATATTTCGACAAAAAGGTATCCATTTCCCATTGATTTTTCAAGCTGTACCTTTAACATTTAATGAAAAAAGGCCTGAACCGATGAATGTTATTAGATAATGAAAAAGACTGTGGCGTGAAACGAAATATCAGCTCAAAACTATCTCAAGGATCAACCAGCTGATGGAAACAGTGTACTGAGAGCACCTTCACTCCACCCATTCTATATCCATAGTTAATATCATTGTAGGATCATGTGGATAAAAAGTTGAAAGACAACAATACTCACATATTTGATTTTGAAAAAAGTATTTATGGAGAGGAAAACTCAGATTTCATTAGTGGTGAAAAAGTAAATGAACTCCTCAAGTATGAATGGCTAGGCACCTCAGTTGTAAATGTATACATGAGGTATGCTTTCATGATTTGATTTTACAAAAGCTGATATACTCTGATAATTATGACTAAATACATTTTATATTTGTCACAGGCGTATATATGAAAAACAATTGAAGGGATTTACCAATGAACAAAAATTTGGACTCGTTAGTCCCCACATCACCTCTTCAAAAGACAAAATAGATTCTGATATAGAGGCTGCAATAATGTCATCCATGCTCAAATCGTTTGAAAAAAAATTACGGATGGCAAACTCTATTTAATACCAACGATGCAGGGGTAAAACTCTACAATTTAATCATATCAACTATATTTTAATTTATCTCTTTACTTATTCCTTTTTGTGTTTTTAGGAACCATTGGATGCTGATTGTAGTCAATTTGGATACTCTAAAGATTTATTTTCTGGATTCAATTCATGGATATCCAACAAACCATCCACGCATTATGGCGTTTGTTAGTTTATAATACACTAGATGCAACATTTTAAAACTAAACATCTAGTTTTATAATTTTTGTTATATTTTAATTAGGATTCTGTTATGATAGGGTGGTGCATCAATATCATCTAATGCTTGGAATGAATCTAGGTCCTAAGGATAATAACGCCAATAAGATCTACAACTAGAAAAGTATCCTGGTATATATAATAAAATTGCACTATCCAAATACATATCAAAACAAATTACGTATAGTTTTCAATGTTTCTGCAGTGTCCAAAACAAACAAACGGAATGGATTGTGGTTATTATGTTTGTAAATTTATGAAAGAGATTGTATTTCATCAAAAAACTAGCATCTCTGATGAGGTATTTTCGAAAAATAATTACAAGTTCATTTAAAATATTTATTAATCCTTTGTGTATTTATATTTTCTTAGTACTACCATGACTGTCACAAAAACTCATATTCATAAGATGATATAGATGTGTTTAGAAATGAATGGGCAGCATTCCTGATGGAAGATTGTACACAAATATGATAAAGGTGAATTCCTACTACTTATGTTATCTATATATGATCATTGATTATCCTACAACCTTCTTTGGTAAATAACCTTGGATGATGAAGAAATGACATATTAGAGTAGATCAAGATACAATGAACACAATGACTTCCTTCAATCATTAGATAGCATGATTTTTGAGGGAAAATGATCCAATATCCGAGTAGGAATCTTAAATTTTATTTTTATATCCTTGTTGATTAAATAGTTTGAGAAGATCGATCCCTTATATGGATATGTACCAATTGGGGATTTATAATGATCCGATGTATGGAAATATTAATTTATTACTCAATGTTTTCAATCCCCAGATTCATATTATTGATCTTTGAACAAATAAATATTGGATTAAGGAATGATGGTGTGCAGTGCATATGGGGTGAACGATGAAACCATCAAGGATCAACAAAATCCATTTTCCAGCAAACGATGGTTGGAAACAAAAAATATGGTCTATATCACCCATTTTCAGTTAGATATAGGGCCTAAATATAAATATTTCTGAAATTAAAGTAGAGGGATCATATTCAACATGTAGAGATAGTATTTGAGAATCTGGAGAAAACCCGACTACACGCTGTGTGGAATTGGATGCTTCCTGGATACCTTTTGATCACGTATAGATTACAATTGGAGGAGTATAGGTGCAAACAGCAGGTGGTTTATGAGGACTGGACGAATTTTTGTTCTGTTTTCCACCGCTTGGGTCATTAAGTGGCGGTTTTCATTAAGGGAGGGCCCTGGAACGACAACTGGTTGAGGACTGTAGAATGAAGGTTGTGGCTGGACTTGGCTCTGTTCGAGGAGAAAGAGATGTCCTGAGTAAGGCATTGGAGGTTGGTGTGAGGGAGGTACCTATTCTAAAGGAATAAATATCAAAAGGAAGTGGCAGGAAGGCTCAACCTACAGTGGTGGCTGATCAGAGGGAGGAGAGGAGGTTAGTAGAGAGTTGGTCGAGCATGGCCAGGGAACTGTGGCAATTTTTGGCAGGGTGAATGCCTTGGAAGGGCCGGTGCTGGTTGCTGAAGGTGATCTCCTTGAGGAACACAGTGAGGGGGGTGTGACTCTAGTTCAATTTTAGACAGGGGGGACTAGAGGTATGGATATATCTCCCATGCCTTTTATCCCTTTAAACAATAGGTTTGATCCATCATAAATCATTTATTATGATCGAGGTGGTTCACTTCCTAAATATCTCAGGGAGTTTCTTCCCCTGGGAGATGATCTCCTAATAGGGATATCCATGTCACTCCGTACTTACATAGGGCTTGTCTACATAGATAGACACAATAGAAGGAAAGTACATTAAACTCCTACATAGTGTAAAAACCCTATTTGAGCACCTGTTGATTGAAGGAGAGGATGATAGGTTGTTTCTGTTGACCTTCAAGATGATCCTATTGTTGCTCGAAATAAGATTCAAGAAAAATCATGACCAAGATTATTATGTTATGCCTTAGAGTGTAGATAAACACTCACCTATGTTTTTTTGATGAAGTGATCATTAAAATAAACTAAGTCACTAAATAATATCTATTTAATCCAATTATGATTGAGGGGTAATGTGTGTACATTGAACCATATTTTAGAATATGATATTGAGTACCCTATTTAAAATAATTGAATTTGAGACTGAATTTCATTGACTTGGTTTCTCATGCATTAGATTTAATGTTAGGTGGCCCTGATACTCTGTAGAACTATGGATAAAAGAATGGGCTTGTTATAACCTAGGAATTTAATGAACCACATCATTGTGGGTTAGAAATTACCAAGGGAAATTGAATTCTAATTTATTGATGGTTTTATTTTTTAAACCAGGTCTCGGGTTGAGTTATTAAGAGTCTTAATATCTCTAATAGGTGTTTCAGATATGTATTGGGACCAGAGGGATGTCATTGGGTTTTGGGAGGACATCAAGGATGATTTGGGTAGTCATTCTATTCAAATATAGTATAATTAGGCTACTTGTAGTGTGAAAGGGTAATTCACAACATGAATGCATTTAATAGGGTGATAATGGTCGTGAATGGGGAAAAGGGGTGAAGTAAGGTTTTGGACCCAAAAAATAGTGATGTCACCACTTGGTTCATTTCATGTAACATGATTTAAAACTTATTTTTATGTGGTTGATGGGTTTATAAAGTATAAACCTCATATGGTTTCTTCGTTTGGGAACCAAGTTCTTAGTGGGTGGCCAAACCCCATTCCCCTCCTGCTTTCCCCTTATACCTGAGTGGATTATCGGCTGTTTGTCATTTCAGATCAATGTGTTATCTTCTCCTACATCTTCCTTGCTTCTCTAACCTCTTTCTCAAAGATTTTCATTCAGTTTTTAGGGTTCTAGGTGTAATTATTAAACCATGGTATGGATAAATCATTGTTCTTCATGGGGCTTTTATATATGACTCTTAGAGCATGTCTCAAAATTTCATAAACTAGTAATCAATCATTATTTGACGTAGGTTATATTTTTTGGAAGATTTATTTATGGGTTTTCAAAAATTTAGGCTTAATGTTTCAGAAATTTAGTAATATTGATAGGGGATTTAGTGTTTTCTAGGCTTAGGGGTGCATCAGGAGTGGATCACAACTATTTTCTCAGCATTCTTACTTTGTTGGATTACATGATGAGTTTGGAGCCTATTATACCATGATGGATTTTTGGTTAAAATTAACTAATTATGTAATTTAATGTTTTTGGACATTAATACATGTGATCATGGACTCAGTTGTGGTTTTTATGAACTGAAAATAGTTTATTGTACTTCTGGTTGAGGTAAGGGCATTGACCTAATTGTGTCTCTTGGTTAATTGGTTACTTAATGTTTTGTTACTCACTAGTATAATTCCATTTAGTGACCCCATTCTTTAACGCATATTATTAGATTATTTTTAACATAAACATACATTAATTACAACCTAATACCTTGTGGCCTAGTGTCTTTGTTTATTTTTCTACCTAAAAGAGATCAACAACAGCAACATATCATCCTCCCTATGGTCTCCTTCTCTTTTATAGTTCCTGAAGGTCTCTCTTATACATTGAAAATATAATTTTTTATATCCTCAATAGGTTAGGTAGTTTTTAAGTCCTGTAAGAAGATTAGAAAGGTTGTCTCCTTCAGACCCTCCTATGGTTGTTCTACAATCAGGTGCTGAAATACCTCTTCCCTTTATAAGAGTTAGGCCTTACAAAAGGCATAAATAGAGTCATTTTCTAGCTGGGTATCCCGATCGAGTATATTTACAAGGAGTCTCTTCCAGAGGGAAATATCAATATAAGTACAATCATTATATCTGAGTCCATAACTATTTGTTTACCAGATGAGGTATTTCCCCTCTGATCCCAACTGAGCTCCCCAAGTCCTCCCTTTCATACCGCTAGTTAGGAATAGAGTGAGGTGAATCATGTATGTGTGATAAGTGTTACTCTTTCTATTATCTAGGTATCTGCCTATGGAGGTATTTACCTACCCACAGATCTCAGTACTGAAACAATTGTGTAAGAGTCATGATGGTTCTTTCTCTATGCTATCTTTTATAGGCATTCATTAGTGCATTTCCTTTGTAGGACTTCTCCCCTAGTATCCACCACTATATTTATACAATCTATTTTGGAATAGAATCTGTTTTTTAATTCTAATAGGATGTACATACCCCAAGATTAGCGAAAAGAAGGATGAAACCATCATCTAGGTATAACTAGAGTGAGTCATCTTCTACTATCTAGGCATCCTGGTAGTTTTCTAGAAATCTGAGTAAATAAGTGTCCCGTTTCATGAGTGTTTTTCATTTCTAATATAGACTAACATGAGTGCATATATCTTGGGAATGTTCTTGGGTCCCCTATGTGTCATCATAGCCTGAGATCATCATGAAAGTCACCACAATCCACAAACCATCCCAAAAATATTTACCTACCCAGGTCATCACATCACAATGGGGAAGGAACTCTCGCTCTATTGTCATCTCTCCTAGACCTATGAACTAATGAAAAAAAATGTTGTAACAGGTAAAAATTGACATTTTATTAATATATTATTTCATATTAATGTCTAATTTATTTCATTATTGTATTAATAACATAATATTTGTTTTCTTATATAGGTTAGATCTTTTTCCTAAGTTCGAATTCTTTGTTCGAAAACCACCGCCATGGATGAAAGTTTTTTAGAGCGGATGGATGCAAAAAGGATGAAACATCAATGTTTTTTAACTGTTTTTTTGATAATTGTAATTGAAACCAAATTAAACATTGTTTTAAATGTATATAGCAGTGTGTTGTTTTGTATTCATGATTTCAATTAAATGTATGCAGCATTTGTGTTCTTCTGTGCTTTTTGTGTGGGTGTTGTTTGTGCTATGTGCAGGTGTTGTCATGTGTGTAGGTTCTGTGTAGGTTCTGTGCAGGTTTTGGTCTTGCATAGGATCTTTGGCCTTTATTAGCACTAGTTAAGCACTGATAAATGGATAATATATCAGCACTATTTGGAGCGCTGATAAAGGTATTTTTTATCAGTGCTCAAAATAGAACTGATAAAGGTATTGTTTATCAGCGCTATTTTTAGCGCTGATATATTATACATTTTTCAGTGCCGAAAATAGCGCTGATAAAGGATCACTTTTATCAGCGCTATTTTTTGCGCTGATAAAGGGGACCCCCCTTTATCTTCACCAAGATTAACAGCGCTGCTAAAGTCGGTTTTTAGGTCTATTATAAGCCCTATTTATAGTAGTGTATCTTATCCTCTTATACTTTTTCATTATTACCACTCCCTACACACACCACTTTATTATATGATGGACCAATTTTGTAACCTCTTTCCACAAGGAAACTGCTGCCCTAGGGGTCCTCAAGTAACATAGGTTCCCGATCTCTCTTTATCTGCATCTTCTCCAAGAGGACCTCTAGAAACATGATAAGGTCCTTCATCAACCTATCGGAAGAATCTCCCACCAAGGTATTCACCAGCGGTGCACTTTGTGATTCCTTTTTCTCAGTCTCCACACACTCCTACCCATTCCCAATAGGCTCATCTTTAGAATTAGGCCCAAAATCTTTACTACCTCCAATACATAGAGCCTTTACCTTGTCAATTTGGTGAGACCCACATTCTCAGTCCTCTGATGCATAACCCAACCGCTTGAAATTAGAAAAAAAATCAACCCATGACTCATAATCTGCCTACTTATTATAGTGATATTCATCTCCTACTATAATACAAACAAAGTCAAATTACCCTATTGAAACATCGACTTCCAAACACAAAAAAGGGAATTCATACGGTGACATACCAGTTTGGTTCATTTATCAAAAAATATATCTACCGACCATGATCCCAAGAATCATAATTATTGTGGGATTTTGAAATGGAATAGTAATATTAGGAAAACTCACCCAAATAGCCTGGGAGGTAGAATTATACTTCATATGGAAATCATAAGTTTTTCTATGCAGATAAAAATGGGAACTATTGTAGTTTTTAGGAACAGGTGACCAAGCTTTAATGATGTCTTCCTCTATCATTAAGTGAATCATTATATTCTTATTATCAAGTAAACCCACAGTATCCCTATTCTATAAATCCCAAGATAAAAAAAAAAACTTTTCAAACGATTCACCAATGGCCTCCAATATGAAATGTGTGGAATCAATGTTACATTGAGAAGAAAATAATATTTTTTTAACTCTCCAATTGATATCATAAGGTTAGGGAATCCTTCAAAAAGATTGGTAACCTTTGGAAAAATTTAATAGTGTGGGAATGGAGGGAGAAAATTGGGGTTAGATAAGGGTGAGAAGTTAGATGCCTCTCCCTTGAGGGACAAAGAGGGTCCTTCCCCCACCGGTGGGGGAAGGACTAGCATAAGAGCCACTGTCGTCATGGTGCGGGATTGTAAATCACGTCACTCCACCTAAGGGAATCCCTGAATCATATTTCACATTCATGATCTTTTATTTAATTTTAGTTTTATTCTGTTAAGTGTTTTCATAATTATGTTTCATATTTCATTATTATAATTTATTAATGATTATCATTTATAGAACAATTTTATTTTAAAAATATAAATTTTTTTCCTTTTGTTTATGTTTTGTATAATATAATAAATTCAACATATTCATGGAACAAAAGTGTGGGTTATTACAATAATAGACATACCTATTAGGGAGCTTGTTGGTGGGAGGTTGATATGAGATCTAAATGGATAGATATTTTCATCAAGTGGGGTTTGGGATGAGTTTTTATAATGGGAAAAGGCTTTATGGGGATTTCTATATTCCCTAAGAATTTTATAGTTTATTTAAATTTTTAATTTTTTAGTTTAATATTTTAATGTTTATAAAATTGTGGTTTTTTATGGTTTCAGGGGGATTTCCATTTTTCAAGGGAAAATATGAGTGGTGTATCTATTAAAATCCTACAAAAAATACTATAGGGTGATTAGGAGACTAATATTGGGTACCATGAGGGCTTCCAAAGGTTGAAGTGAGTGAAGGTTAGACCAACAGATTTTCAATGGACCATGATTGATATTTTGAGATCCACCATATACGTATTTGGGTTCAGATAGTACACAATATATTATTAGAGTATTTTGGTATCAAAGTTTAACTAAATTAAATTTTTTAAAATTACACCTCACTTTCACTTTTCACCTAAAAAATATCAATAAATAATGGGATTCCCTCATTTATCCCACCAATTAAGTAATCTACCTCACTAATTCAATCATAAATTAGACATTAAATTGGACTCCTCTTAGTAAGTAAATCCTTATCCAAACATTGAATAGATTTTCCTTTCACTATGTGACCCATATGATATATGAGTAATTTAAATATAGTGGGAATGGGACAGAATAGAACCAAGTGGGTTTTGATATGTGTTGAGTAAAGATAAAGGCGTATTAGTCTCATTTCAGACTTCTAATGAATTTTAGATTGATTATATAGTCAGTTATTTATATTATGTGTATTTATGTAACTAATATATTGGAAATTATATCTATTAGAGAATTCATATTCATGTAACATATGGAATTTGAAATTGAGATGTCCCTAGAGAATTTCTCTATAAAGTGTTAGGTTGTTGATATGATAGTGGGAAGCATAAACATAAGGTATGGGTAGGTAGTTTAATTTTCACGATGTATTTTTCATATGTGATGATTGAAAAACGGGGTATCATAAGTAATATTAAGGGCGATCATGCATGGTCTTAGTATGTCAAGGTGTATGATAAAAGTTTGATATGTGGATAGACTAAAATTAGGATTTAGCTCTTATAAGGTTACTCTTAAGTTGTGATTTTCTAAATTTATAGTTATTGGTGAAATTCCATTCACCTTAATGGTAAGGGTATGTTACACTTACATCCTAGAATTATAATACCTTTGAGAATGGGTTGGTATAGAACACTACAAGCCTACCGTAAATGTGTTTGGTGGTATTTCAATAACCATAGAAGGCAATTTTATTGAAATTAAAACCAAAATTAAAAATTATTAAGGATATTTCATTAACTAATATGTGAAACTTGAGTTAATGTATAACCTCATGTCCCCTTATCTACTAGTATGAATGGATTGGGTGTTACAATAACATAGTACATTGAGGTGATTGTGATTTAGTGGGTGAATCTATTGAAAACCCTCCATTCTGTTATATGCTTTAGAGTTTTATTTGTGTATTTTCTCTCAAATTAGGTCGAATTGTGGTCATCAATTTTGTGTTGGTTTGGTATTATGTAAGGGATCAAATATTGTGAATTTTATCACAATACACCATCACCTATACTAATCAAGTATAGTCACTCATTATGATGTATTTTCAATACTTTACGATGTGAAATGGTACCATATTTTTTATTTTTACTAGTTATATGTCATATTATATATTCACTAAATATACATAAGATTATTTTGGAGTCCCTATAACAGTTATTTATTTGGTATATTACACACACCATGTATATGCTCATTATTGGTTGTAAGACTTAATGTTATATGATTTAGTAAATGGAAATGGGCCTAGTGATTATTAGTTGAGTTAGATATGGATGGAAGGTACTAAAAAATAGGGCCATGTGATTCCTATTTCCCCTTATATATTTTCTTTATTATTTTATATTTTTTATGTTCTTTATACAATCAGCCTAATGAGAATTATAATTTATGGATGTATGAATTATATAGTAGTGTAGGGTTACATTTTGTTACATCATGAGGATTTTTTAAATTATTCAAACATTATATATGTAATAAAACCACTAGTGGAACCTATTAATTGATATATGCCATGTTTAATAGTGCAAGGGTTACATTTTTATAGCATGTTGAATTTTTTTATTGTGGTTATCTATTCACTATAATCTATGTATTTTGTTATGGTATTTTTTATGATTATTTTCTATTTTTTACTAATGTTTATGGCTATTTGATAGAGATATAGTGTCCTCTTAACATCAGTATAACCCATTTTCTAGTCAACTTACACTAATATAATGGGAGGTTCACATGATGTAGAGGCATGGATTTTATTTGGTTCTCTACATTATTTACTTGAGTTATTGGAGGTGTTGGAAGTGAGTTTGGAGGTTATTTGTGGAGTAGATGATCATTTTTTTCTGAAATTTCATCATGTCGGAAAACCATTTCATAACTCTTTATGTTTAGGATGTAGTTTTTTTAAAAAGATCTAGAAAATAAAGGTTACCACTAGTTTTTATGGCTTGAACATTACACTATGGCTTTTGGTATTATGGTGTGACGTGTTATATTATGTCCTAAATCATTTACATGAATTTTTTTTAATTTTTTTATTAAAGTAATATTTTAATTATTTTGTGATATTATAATGTGGATTTTTTATTCAAGTGAGAAATTGATTGAAGTATTTAACAAGGGTGAGGATTGTGCCATAAATTTCAATGGCTCAATCATTAAAATCTTATTACATTAATTACTCTATTATTTCCCTTGATTTCATAAAAATTGAATATCAATTAACTATGTAATGTAGAGAGATAATTGGATTATTGCATCATGGTTTCTGGAGAACTTGCTAACTATCCATCATTATGTCATAACATGGGTCATCAAACCATGATTTTTATGGTCTTGATTTTCATTATTTAGTCTATATGTTTTGTTATTATTCTAATTTTCTTTAGTATTATTTGAAAACTATACATATTTTGAACTCATTTTTAGGTCTCTCTGATATAAATGGTGGTATTTAGGGATCATATATTCATATAGTCAAGCTCTCATGGCCTATAGTGATTTTCTTTTTCCCTTTCTTCCATTATTCCAAATTTATTATTTCTCAAGGTAGTTATGGAGAATGATTTTTTAAGTCGGTTTGGTTAATTTATTGATGGTAAAATTATATATGTACGTTTTTTATATTATTATGAGAATTTGGTACCTAATCATATTCTTCTTATCATCATAGTGTTATGATTATTCAATAGTCATTTAAGATCATGTATTTTGATTTTACCTATTTTATTTTTGTGCCAATTTAGATTAATAATTCTCTAGTTTTCTTTTGGTAATTATATAATATTAGAAAATTAAATATAATAATTGAATAAAATTTAATAGAAAGGGATTCATGCATGTTTTACTTATTTTCCATTGTTATTCGTATGATTATATTGACTGATTTGGCTGTAAATCATGTAACTATGATTTTATTATTCTTACTAATATAATGAATCAAATTTTAATGGGATTAATATTTAAATATGTTAATTGAACAAGGTATAGGAAAAAATTTAATTGACTGTAAATTTTATTATTTTGAGGTATCAATTATGATAGGATATATTTGTTTATTTTCTGGTGTGAATGTTATGTTGTATTACTATGATAATAGTGGAGTACTTGGTTTAGTTGGATTTAATGGTAGATGTTTTTATTTTATATACATATAAATTATATGATATCATGTGTTTTATTTTTATTTTTATTTTTTCTATAGAAGTGGTTAATTTAGGATGGTATAGGTTAGAGTGTTATTATTTCCAAGGGATATAGAATCGTAATATAATAAATCAGTTAATTAACTATTAAGTGGAATGGTAATTTGTATTTATAAGTAAGTGAACTGTTTAAAATGATATATTTTAAATGAGGATATTAAATAAGACAATTAATTATAGATGATGAAATACATTATAAATTTAGTTATTTGGATTCATGTGAATAATGGAAATAAAGTGGTTAATAAATGCTAAAGATAGGGATCAAAAATTAAATATAAAATGAGAAAAATATATAGTGTTGTGTTTTGGTTGATGTGTTATAATAGTGGTGCATTATATTTTGTTTAAGGGTGGAAATAGTTTCTATTATTGATGTGTGGATTAGTAATGTGACTTTAGGTTGTAACTCAAGATGTGTTGTGTTAGGAAGTACACCCTTAGCTTGGGTTAATATATATATATATACAAACATACATATATATATCCATTATATTTTTGTTACTTCTTACACACCTCCACCTATGTTGGTTAATATGAATAATTCCCAAATGGGATTTTGTGTTTTGGTCATAAACCTAACATCTAGGGTATGGATGATCTGGATCATTTATTATGACTTCCCCCTCTCTCACTCTCTCTTCTATAAATAGTGTGGTTTTATTGTCATGGAATGTATTTGAGGTAATGAGGTGGTGTATGGTATAAATTAGTGATGTGTTCTTGTGGTAGTAACATTTGTATGAAGTTTTGTTTTTTGTTATATGGAATGTTACTATGGTTATATAGTTCTTCTTATGATATAGTTATGTGGTATAAGGTTCTGTTGATGTGGAAGGGATAAGAGTGTAAGGAAATATTTCATTGACATGTAAGTATAGAGACCCAATATTTTTACACATACTAATACATGATTTTTACCAAAAACATCCAATAAACATAACCAAAATATTATGATGCCTGGTGTCTTTATAAGAATAAGTTCATAATACATAATAAATAAATTATAATAAAATTATAATTTTATTCTCCGTCAAATTCTCTTAAATCCCTTCATGATCCAAAATTTGTTTAAGAGAACCTAGGTAAATCATATATGAAAGGGTTGAGATAAAATATAAGGGAACAAACATGGTAATGAATAATATCATAGAAGTCAAATAGAGTAACATGATATCATAAGAGAAATGGATCAGGAATAATCATATAAAGGCATAACATAAATATCCTGGAATCATAAGATCATCGAAGCACAAAAATGTGGCATGACAAATAACATGAAATAAACATTAGTCAAGTCAAACTGTCAAAACAACATCATATTGTGGATAGAGTCGCATTATGGATTAGGTTTAATCCATAACCCCACACATAACATATCATGATAAAAAAAAATCCTAATGCATTAGAGTGATACCCATTTTCACCCACCATAACATGTACATGCATATGTGTTCCACATTAATAAATAAAACATAAGCAATAAAAATAAGGATTACACATTGAGTGAAATGGGTCTCATAACCGAGACATATAGCATAACCATATAGAATATCACTATGGTTTCTATAAAAGAAGGGATTTAAGAATTATTGTTCCTTTATAAGAATAAATCTATAAAAATAATATCCATTTTAAGTGAAGAATTGAAAAGGTGTTGATAAATCCCATTGGAAATGTACGTCTTATAGTGAGTCTTCAAAGAAAAAAAGGGGATAATAACTTCTAGAAAATAAGAAATGAAATAAAAAAAATTCTATGATATTATGTGAAAATTTAGAAACATTTATTGTATAAAATATTTTATGGAGTGGAATTTTTTGTGGTGTAAGAAACAGAGAAGTTCCCTTTAATCGGGTTTTCTTATTGAGATAAATTGAGAAGGGAGCCTTTTAAAAAATGTATATCCCCATCAAGTAAAAATAAACTAAGATAGGTATATATTTTTTGGGTCATATATAACGAATAGAAAATATTAAAATAATAATATTAGAGTGATAAAGTTGGTTAAGAGAGAGAGATCATAAACCCAAAGAAAATATGGTGGTTGGGAGAGATCTCTTACATTAGGTTCTAGAATCATTATACACATAGACTTAATATCCATAATAGATAATTAAAATTAATTAATTAATAAATTAATTTATAACCTTATATATCAATATAGTATTTACTATAATTTTACTATGTTCAATTATAGATTAAAATATAATGACTAATTTTCTTTTTTGAGAGTGTTCATTTCATTATTCTATGGTCCGATCACATGTGTATAATTATGAAAGTTCATTTAAAATGGGAAAACATTTTGAGAAGTAAAATGAAATTATATTCACGTAATTACAAAAAATTTAATAGTTCCAAATATTCTTTTCTCCGAAAATGTAATGCTTCACATAATAATAATGTTGAAGTTAGGTTGTTAGTTCGTATAGGTAATTTTACAAACCATCAAAAATTAGTTTAGTTTTATTTATATTATGTCAACATATTCATTAAAAAACATAAAATAATTCCTAATATAATTATTATAATCTTATTAATCCATTAATATATTTTTATGGCCATCCTTGAAGGCGATGATGAAAAAAGAAGTGTGTTGTCCTTGGAGATGTTGAACCAACCATATTGTGAAAACAAAATTCATTTTTTGAACAAAAGAAGCAGTAAAAGATGAATGTAATAGAATAATAATGACATATAATTATATTTAGTATACTTATGTGGTTATGTTTCTATTTTTTTGGATCGTATGGTATTCCAAAAGAAAAAAACGATACTAGTCAAGATTCTTACCTCTAACTTAGTTATCACCTCTTTGGGTACCCCTTAAGGATACATAGAATGATATTTTTATGAGACCATTATATCTAATACATGTCTGAGATTATTGGGAAGATATTTTCAACAATATATGGTGAGTTAAAATTTTAATATATTTTGAGGATAAGGGGTGTGGTATTTTTGTATTTCTAAGGGGAGGAGAGGGGTATTTTTGAATATTATAATCATTAGTTTATTATTTTGTCTCAAGAATACCAACATTATAGATTATTATAAATATATATATATATATATAATCCTGTATTTTATTCTTAAATAATGGTTTCTTACACTATACATCACTAAAAATTTCATTTATTTAGCTTATAGTACTAAATATTGTATTTTTCCATATTCACTATTCACTAAAATTTCAACAATTTTAGAAACTTTTGATAGATCCACCGTAATTATTTTTAAATGTGTATATTTTAATAATGAAATCCATATTATGAAAATAATTTTCTAAATATTATAATTTTAATATTTAAATATAAATAATATTCTTTAAAAAACCCATTTTAATATTATAATCATTTCTATGAACATTAGAAAATTTATTTAAGGTCACATAAAATTACAATACCATTATAATAAAACATAATATTAATTTATAAAATAATTATATGCAATTAAAATTTCAATTTAAATCTTTTTTATTTTTTATAAAAATAATTAAAATATTCTTTAAAAATAAAAACACTTATTTTATCATTTTTGAAATAGATATTTACAAGTATACTGATATAAATATTCCATATTTTACATTTCATAAGATATATAAATATTATTTTAAACATCAAATTCAAGTGATACTATTCTAATGGTCATAATACAATAACTAATTGTCAGATTACTATTTCAATTGTCAGGTTACTATTCCAAAGGTCAGATTACTATTCTTATAGTAATATTTGTAAAGGTCATATGGGTTCTTTAATTTCTATAAATACCTTATATTTCATCAATTATTCATAAAATATTATTCTATTTCATGATATGTATATATATATATATACAATCATTTAAAAATGCATATTTCATTGCTAACTTTTATCTTTATTCCTATAGTATTGTTCATGAGTGTGATTTTCCTAGAAGATTGAGCATATCAAAATTTATATTATTATTTTATTATTTTATATTTCTTCCCATTTTAATACATTTAAATCTTATATCCATTTTTATACTCCAAATTTTATGTTCAAATTAATATAAAATTATGCTGGTTCAATTGTGTTGTGCATGTTCTCAATATAATACTACCTAATAAATATGACATAATTTTATAATATGGGACAATTCTATTGACAAAATTTTGGGTCACTACGTTTTTTCCACCCTTAAAAAATTTATCCCTCTAAATTTTATTTTATATTTAAAGGTTAAAATAAAAGAGGTACTTCTACTTCATAGCATACTCTGGTTACCAAATCGACAACTTTTACATATGGTTTTGTCATATTACTTTGACTAAGTGAGTTTTCTTCTTATTTAGATATTTATCTCTTCAGACCAAGATCATCATCATCTACTCCTTATAAGAGTGATCATCACCTAGTTGTACCACCTCTGAATTCATTTCAATTGAGGGATTTGGTATGTAAATCCTCAAAAGAGACACATGGATTAAAAAATTTACTTGAGAAAGGGTTTTTGGGAGTGTTAGTCGATAGGCCATAGCATTGATGTTATAAAAAATTTAAAAGGGGTTGATGTTCCTTTGTCTTAGGTTTCCATTTTCCCCAAATATCATGACCCTCTTCCATGGATATATGCAAAGGAATAATTTATCTCTAACCTCAAACACTATGCCTCATTGATGATTTTAAGCATATATATTTATTAAACATTGATTATCTTAAGTGTGATATTTAATATTCTTTTCCATTGTAATATTTCCTGAAAACTTTTAGGTCCCAAAAACTTTATTTCTCAAAAATTTCCTCAAGACATTGTTGATCAACATCTATTCCTATAAATTTAATCATATGGAGACATTTGTAATTTAATATCACAACTTTTTGAGGAGGTACATCATTGTTAAAATCTTTACTTAACTCACTTGGTTTTGATTAATAAAGTTATTTATAAGAATATGGGGGGATTTGGGGGTGTCCCTATGGATTTGGGATCTAAAATATAGATAAAATGGTCATACAGTATAGGAAAATAGTTGGAATATAGTTAGTTTCACCATTCTCTATAATTTTACACAAGTAGTGTGTGTCAAATAGAACTGAGGGAATGACCCTCACAATGTTTGACAACCTTGCGGGTCTCCCCAATCACCCATGATTCCATTCCCCATAGAAAAAGGTATGTGCACAAGCACCACTTGGTTTTTCCAAATCATGCAGGTTGCTCAGGTAGACTTTGTGTCCTATTCCCCTCATGGACAAAGAGAGATGCTCAGTTTATTCAAACATATTTAAAAATATTGTGCCTCTTAAAAGTGGAAAAAATACCATTTTCTCTCAGGATTTAAGGGTTATAACACAATTTCCCTCTGATTTCTTTCTCTGTCATCCTAAGTGAAAAACTTTCCCTCTAAATCCCTAGACGGTTGGTTCTCTTACATTTGTTGGCCATTTGGTGTGTCTATAGGTGAGAATAAAATATCCAATTAGGTCTAACTCTCCTCTAAATTCTATTTTTTAGGAGATACCTTTTTTATTAGTTCTTATCCTTCTAAAGTCCAAAAACATTGATTTACCTCAGATTCTCAGTGTTGGATTTGTAGGGAATTTGAGTTCAAGTCAAATAATAAGGTTAATCAAGTGTTATTATATGAACATGAGGTTCCCTGTCTACAAAGTATATACCATGGTATTTATTTTTAATTTATGTGTATGTGTTTGTGAATTTGTGCTATTAAGCCTCACATTTAAACCCTTGTTAATAAATAATGAAATGGGTTTGTAAATGCTATGTGGAACCCATCATGATCCTCATGGAATCCATTTAAGGTGATTAGACCGGCCCTATGGACTTTCATGGGGTGTGCCACTCCGTTTGACAGTGAAATTGGTGTGATAAAATGATGAATTTGAATTGTTTTATTAAACCAATTATAAATGTGATTAACTGAAAGATATAACATGACGAGGTGTCTGTATAAATTAAAAAGTTAAAAGGGTTATAGAAATGTAGACGAATTAAAGTGATAAAAGTTTAATGAGTCTTATCCTCATAATAAAATGGATATAAAGGGGTAATGAATGGTTAGAATGTGTTGAAATGGTAAAATGGACTTGTTATAGAAATTCATAACATGATGACTATAATGAATCATGGAAATGTGGTTTAAAGGAAATGGTGCACCCTTTTGTATTATGTGATAAAAATTTAATGATAAAAATCCACTATAAATGTGAAAATAGGTTGGGGGATGTTGGACTGATGTTCCACTACCTTTGGTGGTCAATGTCGATGCCCCAAGCACCCTATTTAAAATTAGTCTTTATAGAAATGGGTGATGTTCAGAAATCTAATATTATATACTTGGTGTCCCATATCATGGATGGGATGGTCATACATGGAATTATAAATAATTTTTGGATTCCATGATTGATTATTTGTTTTTCACAAGATGTTACCTATTGATACATGGCTTAGAAAACTAGGATGAGCTGAAGAAAGTTTGGTAAATATTAGTAAAACATGGAACTAGGAATAAAACTATTTGATTTAAATAATGTTAAATGATGGAGTCTAGTTTATTCTGTTTGTTTCCCTTTTTATCTATACTTTATCATCAATTATATTAGACTGGATATTTTTAGATGCCATTTGTTGTGGCTTACTCAGTTTTACTTACAAACTAATCTGTAAAAGATTAGGTACCTAAGAATACTTCATTGTTGCGGGTCCTGAAAAGGGGAAGGTCCTTATGATAGAGGGTTTATTGGGGCCAATTTATATTCATGTATCAAGGGAATATACCTAATTTTGAGATGTATCTAGACTTGTTAATGTATGAAATTATTGGAAAATTTATTGTTAGTTGTTGTCACATACGCAGTTATGGGTAATTGGTTTGGGATACCTGATTATTGTTATATTTCTCTGTTATTTTATTATTTTATATAATATTTCTTACTCTTCTAAAGAATGTATTGTATCCTCATGTGTCCTATTAGACCCCTTATAATATTCAGTGGCCTCTCAAGTATGGGGAGGTGAAGCTGAGGTCATGTAATGGGTGTAGTTGACCCATGTCTAGGGGAAACAAGAGTGCATAGGATACGATTGTTGTTAATTATGTTTAGCATTACTGTTGGATGTTATTTCACATCGGGAAAAGCACTTGAAGAGTGATTTTATTATATTATGATATTTTTCCTAAGGCCTAGCATGAACCTAGGTTTTTATATGCATGGTTCATCTGAGTCACTTAATTATATATGTTATTTGCATCTTGTTAAGGATTCATGGGGAAAACTGGTTATAGGTAGGTATGGGAATTGAAAATGCAACTTGATTCTACTGTGATTTTAAAGAAAATCTGCCTACTAAAATTATTAAATGCTCTATAATTAATAGAAATATATTTGTGGGGTGATTAAAATGAATCCAACAAAAATTAAAATTTGGGGGTTGGGTTTATCCTGTTTTTTCAAGGCCCATATTATAGAGATTTGAGAATAGCGATGGGGTTATTAATATATTTTTTTGGGATAGTTGTGTAGAGTGGGTTATTTTATGGGTAGTTACAAGACCTATTTTAATAATTTTGAACTTATTTTGTTATGTTTTTTGACATTTTTATTGTAATTGTAGACATATTCCACCAAGGTGATGTCTACTAGCTGGGTGATAAGAGGACATCACCGAGAATGTTCCTCCATTAGTGGGTCATGAATACCTATTGATTTTTTGCAATAGGGGGGACAATAATTTTGTGAGAAAATCGCATGTTTGATAAAATTTATGTAATGATAATAAGAGAGGGTCGCACCAAGTTTGTTTGACTCAAAAAGAGAATTTCAATTATAGTGCACATTGAATATTGTTGGTGACGGTGGACCTTTGGTAGTAGAGTTTTTTGTTGAGTCTGTCCAAATTATTATGTATCATTAAGAGAACCTAAATGAGAATAGAGATAAGCTATAAACTTATATATTTTGATAAATAGAGAATATTTTGTGTTATATATAATTTTGGGATGAGAAGATTGAGGGAATGGAATTGAAGGACATCTATGAGATGTTCCTAGAACACCTTTACCTTGAGACCTTGAGGTGAAGGAAAGCTGAAGAGTTTATTTTCTTGACTCATAGAAGCATTATGGTGATAGATTTTTCAAGCCACTTCTAGATTTTCAGTTTTTTCTCCAATTTTTATTGGATATGAGGGGACTAAGACTAGGAGTTTTCAATATGGAATTATATGTGAGATCATATACTAGGTAAATATATTTTGTTCAAATTGGTTTACAAAGGTGGTGGATTTGGCTCACATTTCTTAAGTGAACCTAATTTAAACATCTAGTGGATGAATGATAATTTTAGTTGGGTGATCTAGTTGTATGTATTATGATACATGGAAGCATCATTTGGAGAATTTACACTAGAGTACTGGAATAAAAAGTAACCAATGAAGAGGAACTATCTCTTAGGGAGGTATCTTAGTGGTTTGATATCAGTTTAGTAGAATAAGACACATGAAATGTCACTGTATTTGACCACTAGTAAAATGTTGGGAATGTGGTAGGACGGGTCATATAAAGATGTTATTTAGGAATCTATAGCATGCATTATGTGGTGGTAGGTCTAGGATAGTATAGATCATTGGTATGGGTCACCTGTCTCATAGTAGTTAGGTAGTTGAAGTTATATCAGCTATATTGTACAGGGTGAAGGACATGGTACTGTCAGACAAGAGTTCCCATATCAGCTGGGTAGTGTAGCACCTAGAACTCAAACTAGATCTAAGGGTAGTGGGAAATCATAGCTTCATGCAATTCAACCTTCCCTTGGTGGTGGAAAGTCTGGACCATTGATTGTTCAAGGTATGACTCTTGTAGCTTCCATTATTTCTATTGTTTTCTTTGATACAAGGTCATATCATTATTTTTTATCTACTCAGTTTTTGAATTATTTAATTCAAGTGGTGTAATATATTTGTGTGGATATGTCGATTGACACCTTGTTAGGAGTAAGAGAAAAAGTTATCTGACAATGTACGGAATGTTTCATCATGGTTTGTTGGTATGACTTAATTTGGGACTATTTTTTTCTTGATATGTGAGGTTTTGACTTGATATTAGGGGTAGATTGGTTGTTGTTGTATCGAGGCTATATTGAATGTTATCACTGAAGGGTAACATTCACATCTATTGAGGGGAATGTTATGTTTTCCATCGGGAATGGGATATCATGTCTGGTAGGGCAGGTCATGTTTCTTACTAGTTAAGTGAGTAAAAAAACCAACAGGCATGTCTTCTTCTCAATGACAAGGGATTACAGCATGATGTTTTTTCTTATATGGTGGATCTATTTTAGGATGTGTTTTCTGAGGACATCTCAAGGCTTCCACTTGAGTGGCATTTTGATTTCATGGTTGAGTTAGTTCTTGGAGCTGAGATGGTATCAATTTTACCTTATTGGATAGAACCAATAGATATTCTAGATATCACGATTCATCTAAAGGATTTTGAGGGCCTGGAATTTATCCATCCAAGTATGTCAAATTAGGGATCCCTAGTAATGTCTTCAAAGAAATATGACAAAACATTATGCTTGTGCTTTGACTATAGGAGGATAAATAGAATGATAGTTAAGAACTTTTATCCTATTATGTTCATTGATGACCTTTTTGATTAGATGATGGGTGCTTATGTGTTCTCCAATATCAATTTTAGGTTAGGGTATCATCAGATGAGATTGAGACCTTCTAGTATACCTAATTTTTTAATGCATCCAGAATTATACATAGATCAGTGTTGATGTATATTGATCGAGTCATGGAATATGTGTCATGATAATTGAGTCCATGTGAATGAAATTCCCACACACATGATCTAGAGTTGTCTGTGGTAGTATATGATTTATTTCTTTGGATAAATTTCCTATTTCGAAAAGGTTTCTTGTATATTCCAACCACAAAAGTATAAATTACATCTTTTCTAAGATGGATTTAATTATCTTTCATCAAATATGGTTTCATTACATGGTTTCATTTGATATTGATCTATACTTTAGAACCGAAAAGGGAAATAGTTTTTGATGACTCTTTGAGCCTAAAGACATCGACTTAGGTTAACTAGGAGTCTAGTTATAAGTGGAAGATGATGGTCTTGTTCTCTAGTATTCATATACATTTTTGAGAGATAAATGATAGATAAAACTCATATCTTTTTCAATTGAGTCCACACTTATGACATTGATCAAGAAGATTATGTTTCAAGATCACGAGTGATTAGAATTAAGTTAAATCCTTGATGGTGGGGAGTCACCTTCTGACTAGACTATTGATGATAATGAGATTTTTTATGTTCATTTACAAGTAGTTATTCCTACATGTATGTGAGAGGAGATGATGCATGAGTTCTATGACTCAAATTAGGTGGTGAATCCTAGTTTAAATAGGATGTAACATGATCTTTATAGATAGTATATATGGCCATGGATGAAGAAAGAGGTTCTAGGATTCATGACATGGTGTTACACCTGTTATTAGGTGAAGGACTCGAATCAACAAGGTTTTCTAAAGTCATTTTTTATTCTATAATAGAAGTGGGATGCCATCACTGTGGACATTTTGGTTAGTCTCCTAAGGACCTCTTAGACAAATTACGTGATATGGGTGATTGTGGATTTGTTGACAAAGGTAGACCATTTATTTCCAATAAGGGAAAATTTCATGGTTGATCAGTTTGGTGACTTATATGTTTGGTAGAGAGTGAATTTTCATGGTGTTATTTGATTTATACATTTGTATCATGATCCCTTATTTAATTCATTCTTTTGGAAATTCTTGCTGAAGTTTCCTGGTAATCAAGGTTTTTCTGAGTTCTACCTTCAACCCACAGATAGAAGGAAAATAGAATGTACTATCCAAGAACTATAGGACATATTGAGAGAATGATTCCATGATTTTATTGGAACCTAGGAAAGGAACATTTCACTTTTTGAGTTTTTATACAACAATAGTTACCCTCATACATTCCAAATGGAACTGTATGTGGCACTCTATGGTAGGCCATGTAGATCACTATTTTATTGGATGAAAGCTAGTGAGTCAGAGTTTTTGGTACTGACTCTTGTGAAAGAGATGTTATAGTTCTTTTAGTTGATTAAGAAATGTATGGATACATCTTAGAGTAAGAGAAATTCATATTTTGATTGACTTCATCGATTCCTTGAGTTTTTCTGTTGGTGATCATGTGTTCCTTCACGTTTCACTGATATTGAGGCACCATCAGATACATAAATAGTGTAAAATAACACTTACATACATGGGACCATTTGAGATAGTGGAGAGGATCAGACTATTAGAAAACTGATTGGATCTCCCATAGTATTACAATAGTATGTTTGATGTTTTCTAAGTGTCTTATATTCAATAACATCACCCCGAACCATCTCACATGATCAATGCTGATGATGTTGAGTTTGAGTCTGATGCATCCTTTGAGGAAATTCAATTCATATTTTGTATTTAAGTGGGAAAATATTATATGGTATGATTATGGAAATGGTCCAACTGTTGTCTTATAATGGAATCATTAAGGAGGAAACTTGGGAGAGGGGGTGGGAATACAATCCTAGTGCCCCAAAACTTTTTACCATGGGTTATTAGAAATTATTGGGAGTACATATTGAGGATGTGTTGTGATAATGTGGGGAGGTTGTAGGATTCCATCCTTTTGAGTATGTATGATAGTGTTTAAATTTTTTTTTAACTACATTGGTTTTTCTAATGATGTTTTTCTATGAATGTGAGGGGATTTGGTGGTGTCCTAGGTGTTCATGATTGAAAAGTGGGACAAAATTTCCATATAGTGTTGGTGAATGGTTAGTTTAACCGTGCGCTATAACTATGTGGGTGTGTGGCCTTTTGGAAAAAATTGAGGTCATGGCCCTAACATGGTTTGACAACCATGTCTGCCTCCCTATTCACCAGGGAGACCATTTACCATGTACAGATATAGGTGCACTAGTACTGCATAGTTTTTGAAAATTGTGTGAATTTTCTATCCAGACAATGCAGTTGGGCCCCCTCATGGACAGATGAACCACATGTTTGGACCATATTTTGGTCAACCATATAGCCAAAAATTTTGCCTCTTAATTGTGGAGAAAACTACCATTATTTCCTCGTAGTATATAGTGGTTCTATCCTGATTTCCCATCATTTCTTTCTTTGGTATCCTAGGTGATGAACCTTTCCCTCCCTATCTCTCCAAGGGTGGTCCTTCATCATTTTATGGATTTTTAGAGTGTTTTTGGGTGAAAATAGGAGATCTATGTGAGTCTAATACTTCTCTTCATTAAATTAACTAGGGGAGGCCTTTTTATTTTTTCTTCTCCTTCTGAAACCCTAAAACCTTTATTTTATAGTATATTTTCAGGTTTGGAACTGTGTATGGATTTAGTTTGAATTAAATGCTATGGTAAAGAGACCATTAATCTAAAAAAATTATGTAGGTGTTCTACAAATTATATCTCATTGTCTTGATTTTTAATTTATGTGTATGGGGTTGTGACTTTGTTTCATTTCGACGCGTATTTTATGCCTTGGTAAGAAATAATAAAATGGGTGTTTAAATGGTGCATGGAACCCCTCGTGATCTCTATATAATCTTTCGAGGATGTGTAGACTAGGCCTATGCACACCCTCGGTGTGTTCTAGTCCCTTGAACATGGAAATTGGGAGGTTATAATGATCAATTGATGGGTTAATGAAATTAGACCAATTGTAAATGTGATTAAAATTGTGAAATAATATGATGGGGTGTTTAGATTAACATGAAGAGTTAAATGGGTAATGGAATGTAAGTAAATGAATTTTATAAAATGTTAATTATTATTGGCCTCATGGTTAAATGGATTGAAAGGGGTGATGAATGGTTATAATGTGTTGAAATGGTAAAATGGACTGGCAATGGAAATTGGGAACATGATTAAATTAACAAACCATAGAAATGTGATTAAATCAAAATGGTACACCCTTGTTGTATTATCTGATAAAAAGTTTAATGATGATAATCTTTGGAAAATGTGGCAAATGGTTGGTGTGATGTTAGACTTATGCTCCACTACCATGGGTGGTCTGGAATGATTCTCATGGTTCCCCTATGCATAGTAGTTTTTGGGGAATGGATAGATGATAGTGAAAACAAGGGTATACACATGGCATTCCAAATCATGGTTGGGATAGACCGACATGGAATTTTGAATCCTAGTTGGTTTCACAAACTGAGGATCTAGGTTTTCCAACCCATGACACATTTATACATGGTTCATACAACTGGAAGAGGCTAATACATGTTTTATAAATATGGGTAATCCATGGAACTAAGAATAAAACAATTATATTTAAATAATGTTAAAATATGGAACCTTTTTTGTTTAGTTGTTTCACTATTTCTTTTAATTATCTATGATCTATCTTAGATTGGATATTTTTAGACATCATTGGTGGTGGCATAATGAGTTTTACTCACACCTGGTTAAAACCTTCATTGGTAACGTAAGCAGACATCATGTTTTGTGATTATGAAAAGAGAATGTGCCCAATGTTATATGGTTTATTGGGGCCAAGGGATGTGACTTGACGAGGAACTAGTAAAAATAAGTGTTTTCTCAATAGTCTTTTTGGTTTTTAATGCTGGTTAGTATGCGACATTATTATAGGTGAGGTTTTAAATAAACAATTATTATCAGTTAACAAAAATGGATGTTATGAATTCATTTTTTTGATGTTATTCATGTTATTTATTTCATAACTGACATGGAAAATCATTTACCATGTCGGTTTTCTAGAAAACCTAGTGTGGTAAAAAACACATTAACAACGGTTATTTAAAAAATTATTGTGTTAAATGTTGTTTTTAATGTTTTAGATCAATTATAAAAACCAATGTGAAAAATAATTGTTTTTAAATAAATTTATAATATTTATTATCCTCCTAAAATTATATTAGAAAATAAAATAAGATAATATAAAAAAATTAGTTGTAGAAACATAGAAACAACACAAACATTTACAGTTTGAATTCTCAAGTTTAAATTGTTTATTAAAAATAAAAAAAATCAATAAAACCTACAGAATAATTCTCTCATTCAATTGGAAATTTTATTAGATCTTTTCAAATATAATTTTGAGGGTCATAAAAAATATAAAAATTAAAAATATCATATTTAATCTGTATTCTGAATAAAATGAATGAAAAATTAAAGAAAATGTTTCTTAAAAAATATACCCTTCTAGAACTTCATAATTTTATTAGTTGAAATTATTTTATACATAAATATAAAAAAAGAATCAACATTACTTGACTCCTTTTTTATGAAATTTATGTTCTAAATATTTCTTCAATTCGAAATAAAATTTTTAGTTACTACATTAAAAAATTAGTAATTATAAATAAAATGTTATATATTATTATTCTTATATAATCTTAGAACGCTTTATTAATTTTGTCTCTGTGAAGAAATACCTATCTTATTAGAAAATAATATTAATAAAATAAATTTAAATACCATTATCATATAAAAAAATTAAAATATTTTAACTTACATGTTCAATGAAGTCTTAAAATTTTATTTCACTTCACTATGGATATAACATAGAAATTAAAGTGTCACATCCAATGGAAAAAAACACCCAACATCAAATGTCTTGTAATATATTAAAAAATTAAATGTTAGTTTTTATTCTTTTAATATATTTTTAACACTTTATGAGATATATATTTCATACTCCTGAAGATAAATAAGCATCTAGAACTGAATAATTACATTCTTATAAATTATTTTAGCAATATAAACGGTTTGTTCTACGTCCTTAATTTTCTTAACTATACGTGAAATTAATTGTGGGTTCATAAATAAAGATAATGTTATCATTTAATTATTTGTAAAAATTTAAAAAATATCCCTAATATAAAAAAAAATAAGTATAGTTTTTTAATAAACTAAAATAACTGAAATATTTATGTTAATCAAATTACATGGAAAAAACATATATCATGTTGGTGCCCAAATCACTCTTATTACATGATTCGTGATATATTTTTTAAAAATTATCATTTTTATTGTATTCCCACCAATTCCATATTCCATTATAATCTCATAAACATTGAAAAATGAATTTTAATATGTTGAAATTCTATCAAGATAAGTAGACATTGTATATGAAGTCACAACATTTTGTATTTATTGTTGTCTATATAGTACTTAATTACCTTTAAAGTATTCATATAAAAACATATGTAAATATATAATCATTAACATGTTAAAAAAATATTAAAATAAAATGAAATAAAGGATATAATATACATAGTCCACTATGTTAATTTTTTGAATATGTCTAGATGGCCAAACTAAATAGTGGCTGATACTTATCCCTCAATAGAGAGATTATCTCTAGGAAATGGTATTCATTATAATATATATAATATCCTATAGAATGACCTTATTATTCTCTATATATTTATATATATATATTTATGACGACTTTTATCACTAATATAATATATCATCAAATATACAACAATATTATATTGCAGATCATCAATATATAACTCAAAATAGAAGGAAAGATATAGAAGATGGGTTATAGAAGTAGAATAATTAGGAAAAGTTTGTTCTATATAAGTATGTGGAGTAGGATAATTAGGATAAGTTGGATTTGTAGGTGGAGGTGGAGGAGTTTTATTAGTAGCCTGAAACATCCTTTTCATGTCTGTAAACATCGACTCTACCGATGCTTTGATCATGTCCTCCATAATATCTTGAATATCCCAAATTGTAGCTTCCAAAGAGTCCATTATTTTGTAAACATCCTCCATTATATAATATTTTTAATTTGGAAAAAAAATTAACGATACACATATTGGGTATCCTTGTACATGACCTAGGTGTTCCGGATTTCCCTTTGAGTAAGCTAAAATATCCTTCCTACCCTCTTTTATGAAGACTCGTGTGTTCTTTGATCCTCAAGAGATTCATATATAGAATATTTGAAAAAATACATAGTGAATATTAATAAATAAATAACCGATTTAACTTAAATAAAAAAATAAATACACATCATACAATCCTCTCAGCTACAATGCCCATATATTCCATAACATATTATCATTTTTTCACATCAAAGTGTTATTCTATTTTTCATGTATAGTGAGGGGAAGGATGGTCAACCTCTATAAAGCCTGAAGACTCGGATCATAGTTTTTAAATATTTTCATCTATCATTTTATCTTCTAATAATGTATACCCTCACTCAGATAAATTATGCGGATATATGTTTCTATATTTTATATCCTGATGTGATCTCCATATTTTATATAAATTAAGTATAAATAAATCATTAATATGATCATTAATATAAAAAACATTTAAAATTTTACATTTCACATACCAAAAATGCTTCTCATCAACTAATTTCAAAAAAAACTATTATTAATCTTTATATTTAAAAGCATATATATCACATGGATTATGATGTTTTATTCTATAAAAAGTGAAATCAAATTTGAGGGATGATTTAAAATCCCATAATATTCTGGAATCCAATGATAAACATTTACCCATGAATCCTCCAAAATTAGGTATATTACATGTCATCTGATAATAAAAAAGAAACATATATTATAATAAAAATTTCATGATATGTAAAATAATATCAAATGAAATTACAAAAATGGTGTCCCATAATTGATATATTTTCTTTTTTTTCAACACTTCTTTAATCATCAATCGAAATATTGACTTCTCTTTTAGCATGCACTATAATTGAAATATTTAGTTGTTTTGAATTTCAGACTCATGGAATATAATTATCTTAAAATTATACTAGTATTATATGGTCCTGACTAATGGAAACGAATAATTATTGTAAATTTGTGCATCCACCTTTACCGACCCTCAAACGTTTTTTAACCGAATGGAAGTAGAAGCCTATTTTATTGATGGATGATGAGGCTCATCAATAGAAACATGTGTGAATTACTCGCTAGAGGTATGTGAAAAATCCTCTTTATATTTATATAGAGTATTATATGTTTGATCTATAATTATCCTACAAATCAAAGTAATTGAAAATTAGAACACAAATATACAAATCCAACTATTACTGTCAAATCTAAATAAAAAGTGAAAAATTATCAAATAGAAAGTAAACAAAATTTAAAAATATATATTCATATTTATTATTGTTAGATAAAATTCTAAAATTAATGAGACATGAAATGTCAAAAAATTTAAAAAAACCCAAAAATGTTATATGAATAGTGAAAATTTACTATGTATAATACCATTTTTTAAATAAAAAATAATACTCTTTGAATATATGAAAAATGATCTAATAAAAATTAAACTAAACTGAAAAATTTTAATTAAAATTTTTTATGGTAGTTAACATAAATTAAAACACCATTAATGAGAGATGAAAATACATAAAAGAATGAAAAAAAATCAAAAACTTCTGTGTCGATAGTACAAATGATCCAACCTAAGGGTTTCATTTTTTAGACCAAAAATAATATTTTTGAATATAATATTTTATGGATTATTTTTTTTTTTTGAAATATTATATATAAAATAATTATTTTCAAAAAAATCAAAAATTGATATGTTTCATAAGAGAAAACATGGTAAACTAAACAAAACTAACCAAATATAAACAGAAAAAAATTATTTATTACTTATAATATATCGATTAGTAAATAAAATATAACTAATATATCTATCATTTTATGAAATATAAAAAAGTAAAATAGAAATAAACATACGTTACCAGAAATTTTAGGAATATAATAAATAATTTTTTTCCCAAATTCCTCCATCATGATCGCCCATATGGTACAGACCTTGTTTATGACGTGCTATTCAATTTTATATTTTAATCATTCCATGGAAGTATGGATCTCACATAAATTAGCATCTTCTTCAATTTTATCATCACCAACATATTATTTTAACATTAAAAATAATAGACTACTACATATTGTATTTATTGAGAATATAGGAAAAAATATTATGTGATTTCATGATAATAGGATGAGGTATGTATTCTGATCAATTTAGATTAACTAGTGTCATTCAAAATTCATCGTGTCTGACATTATTTTTACTGATAAACTATTTTCAGTTAAAAAATGGAACATGAAATTTTATGTGCATATCCCCCCATATTTCTTCAATGGCTCCATAATATATACATAATGTTGAGATGGGTTCTTTTCCTTTTTTAATCAAAAAATCCATTTCTTATGTGAACACCACTACAATGCTATTCTGAATTACACTTCTATTATACTAAGATTTCATTTGAAATATATAGCCATTAATATCCCTCTCGAACCATGTTATCAAATTAAAATTTGGACTGGCCACAAAACATATCAATGTTTCTGATGCACATGATCTACCAAGATTTTTCACATTAATCCATTGTAAAAAAGTTTTATTATGCTCACTTAAAATATGCATCTCTTTCTTCTTTGTATAATATTTTTTAGCACATTAATATGAAAATTAATATATGGTTTAGATTCATCTATGTCATTAAATATGTATAAATTTACCTTCTTTATCTGTTCACCTATTAATTATTTTAAATTCATTCCATATATCCCCTTTCACTAATAATTGACTCGTTTATCATTAGTTATAGGAAAAATAATGTGCTCCACTGCAAAAAAGTTTCTTGTACCAAATTATTCAACCTCCTTATAAATATACTACTCAAAAATGGAGGATAAGTTTTGATATGGATTCTTAACATACCCATTCAATAACTTTATATATAATTCAAAAGAATACATCCAACACAGATATATAGGTCCAAAATGTTTAATTTCTCATACTAAAAGAACCATTAAATGAACTATGATATAAAAATATATGGATTAAAATAAAAGTCCAATTGATTAAGTATAGAAACCTCTTCGTTCTAAATTTTTTTCAAATCATTCAGATCAACAACTTTTTTAAAAATTGAATTTAAAAGATAACACACCTTCATGATAGTCATTAAGAAATGGATGGGAAATATTCCATTCAATGAAACTGGTTGGAGATATGGCATCATGATGTGATAATCAAGAGATTTCATACCTATCAAAATAAAATAAATTAATGAAAAAATAATATTTTAAGAATACCCCTATGGAACATTTATATCCTTAAGACATTGAAAAAACCTAATTTTCTCCCTCTTGGATAATCTATGCCAAGTCGAGGTCAGGAATTTTCACCTTCGATTAGAAGTGTGAGCAAACTCCAAATATATTTTCATTGATAGTAAGTCCAATAATGAATTCAACACATATTTAGTATATATATTAATATCTAAAAAATCAATCAATATGTCAATTATATTATTCTCCATGTTGATGGGATCAATGTTATGTTTGACCACATGATATCTCCATGTTGGTAGCTCAAAAAATATTAACCATTTCTCCAAAATATTTCTATCATTATAATAGTTTTGTGTCTTTTTGAATGTCATTTCAATGTTTTTTACCCTCTAAAAATATTGATTAGTGGACAAAGGTGTTAGAGAAAATTCAAATTCTTGGGAACTATTGAATGCTTTTTTTTATTCTTCGATATGAGTGATCCATAGAAAAAATCATTCAATGGCCCATTTACACTATTTTTCTACCACATTACAATTGATAATATGAAGTATTTTTATTCATAAATTGGATAAGATGAATGCCCCATACCACTATATCTGGAAAATTTTCCATAAGCTAAGAAGTCATTTATAGTGAACATAATCATTGCATGGAGTTGAAAATATTCAATTTTATACGAATCATACACCCTAATACCTTCGTCTAATAAAAGTTTTAAATCATTAATTAATGGTGAAAGGAGAACATTAATATAATTTAGGGTCTATTTTGGTCCATATATCATTAATATCTACATGATATATTTTTACTTCATACAATATTTAAGAGATAAGTATTAAATTTCCAATAAAACAGGACATGGACTATGTTTTCTACTAATTCATTTATATAGATTCATTCAATCCATGAAAATTACATGTATAATATTTCTAACTTAATTTTAGAATGTAGGAAACTATTAATCAATTTTCTACCACTGTGGAAAATCAATAAGATGCCTTATTTTTCATCAAATATCAGCTCATTTGTGTTCCATAATAATCTTTTTGAATCATTTGAATTTTAAAATAAAAATTTCAAATGAATAAATATAGGAATATACCAAAATATTTTGTAAGTGGTATCTATTATTTCTAAATAATCCTATGATTTTTCTTTCAACTTATATCATGATTTCCTGCATTTTGAACACCCTAATAGAAATTCACATTCATTATGGTATAGTACACAACCATTCATGAAGAAATTTATTCTCTTGTACCCCAATCCCATAGGGAGTTAAATTTTATTCTATACATAATCTTAATATGGATTATCATTGTCTATATAAATAATTTATTTCATAAATTATATCTACTCTATAAAATGTTTTTCCCTAAATCAATTTTTCACCTTCAAGTTAATCAATCTGAACACTACTAATAAAACTATAAATTACATACAACCCGAACATAACGGTTTTTCTTCACAACCATTTAGAAACTAAATTTTTGGGTCTTTAACTATTATATATACTTCAATATCATGAATAATTTCTTCAATTTGATCATACTTATAATATTTAAAAGAATCAGCATCAACAGATCAAGAATTATACCCAGTTTCACCATGCCAAATCCTTGGGACTTAAATCAGATTAAAACCATTAAAAATTAAATGATATTTTATCTCTCTTATTATTAACATTTTCATACTTAAAAAATTTAAGAATATATATAAAAACATGTTGTTTTTTGTAAATTTAATTAATAAAATCCCAAAAAATAATCAACACCTTCATCATACTCATCACTTATTCACACTACGGTAATCCAAATTTGAATCATTATTATTTATAACAAATATCAAAAAAATATTATAAAAATAATATGGTGGTGATAAAAGATAGTTACAAGGATTATGGTATATTATTTCAATGATAATCAATAATACACACTTATGGTTTTATTCATCATTAAAATGTTTCTATATTTTACAATAACCATGAATATAATGTGAAAGAAGTTAATAACATGGGAGTTGAAAATGAATGTTAATTGGAATGATTATTTAATCAAATAAAAAATATAGGAAAAAATTTATATCACTAGAGTGTAAAATAGACACTTAGAAGAAAAGAAAGAATAAATGGAAGCCTTATAAGAGGGACTAGATATCTAGAAATTTCATGTAACTATTTACTTAAATTGAAAGTAAAAAAAATGAAAAATAAAATAGGATCATCAGTTACTAGAATTATGTTTTTAAGGATAATATATTATGTATATAAGTAATGTAACAAACAGTAGTTTAGAGAAAATAAATATGGTTGATTAAGTTATGGAATTTTCTGAGAAAAAATATGTTATGTTAACTACAACTCTAATGAAATTTAAATCACAAATCTTTGTGAATAAACCAATATTTTAGATGAAACAATTATCATTTAATGATATAATTTCCTAGCAATATCACTTGTATATTTGGTTATTATGACCTTCAGCCAATGAAAATAAATATTTTATAGTTCCAAGGGATCCATTTTGTTATATAATAGAAAGTAAAATTATCGATCTAACCACAATAAAGAAAATATGGTGTTAAAAAACCTAATAGATATTTCCTTGTAAAATTATTGGTTCCCCCAACCAAATTCTTATGTAATAAATGAAATTTCATATTCATGTTTCCCCAAGTAGTGATACATATAAAAATTATTATAATTTCTCTTTATATTTATTTATGTATGTTTAATATGATTAAAAAAATCTCAATGATAATGAAAATAATATTTGAAGATTAGTTTATAATGGAGAAATATTCTAATAAGATTATAGTTAAAGAATTTATATATCAACTCAGTGAAATTTCATAATTATGTGATTTTTTTAAGGTAGTAAAATGATTATTAAAATTAGCCATCCAAAGACGATGAAGATGGGAGTCACATGGAACTAAAATTAGAGTAAGGATTAAGGCCACAAGACTGGATTCATACCTCACTACCGATAAGATTCTGGGAATTTATATAACCTTTTCTTGGATCCCACAAGATAGTTTTTTAGATATTTATGTATATAAATCCATGGTTTTGAAATTTATAACTAAAATAAGGGAAAGACCTTACTTTATTCCCAATGTGTGTGATTCCTACTCCTAAAACAAATCACATATTCCTTGATGTTTTGAATTAATTATATGATTGTGGAAAAAATCAATTTATATATAAAATAATATTACTGAATAAATATATATATAATATAATATAATATACATTAAAAAAACATAAATGATTAAAATAATTAAAAAGGAAACAAAGACTAAATGTAATAGTAATATAAAATTGGAAACATATCACATATAAAAAGAGAATGCATAATAAATTGGTGTACGAAACAGATTCTGCTAAATAAAAAGAAAAATGGAAGATAATAAAATTGAAAACCTAAAAATTTTAAAATATTTTTCAAAAAACATTTTTTCAAGGAATAATCCACATTACAACTATCTAAGAGAGGATCTAGAATGTTGAAGCTTACTTGAGAGATTATCAAAGCTATATTCGAATTTGTAATATGAAAATGATTGAGGGAGGTGGGTAGGAAATGTATAAATAATCTCATGATGAGGCTGAAGAAACCTAATGGTGTATGAAAATGGTTATTCAATATTAAATTCAATAGGATCAAAAAAATGAATGGTTAGGGCTTCCACTTGATAGAAATTAAACTGTTTTCATGAGAAAGAAAGAAACAAAAATGAGTCTACAAAAAATTTGATAAAATTTTAAGAGGTATATCACATCATTTATATAATAACTAAGGTCAAAAAATAATTTTTTACATCAGTTATTTATAAAGTGACATGATATAACTAATTTTCAATGTCCGTTATCTAGAAACTCATGTTGATAATAATATTTGAGTAAATTTAACATTTGGTATTTTATAACACATATGAAAAAATTTACCAGATAAAAATAACTTGTACTAGTGAGGTGGCCAAACTAGATGGCGAGACCCATCTTAGGTATTCTTTTTTACTATGTTGTTAAATTTGGTTTTTCCTTTAAACATGTAACTGTATGGAATTTCAAGGAATATTTACGATTGGTTTTGGTAATGTACCTAGTTTGTGGAATTTTTTCAGGATGCATGATTATTGTTATATTATTCCATTATTTTTTTATTTTATATACTATGTATTACTCTTGTAAAGAGGGTATAGTCTTCTAATATGTCATATTATACCCTCGAAACAAGTTGGAATCCTTTGGAATATGGGGGGTTGCACTTGAGGTCTTGTAATGAACTGGATTGAGGAACCAGGTTAGTGGAACCCAGGTCGGGACCTAACATGTATGATTGAGTGAAAGATATTTTTTCATGATAACTTTGGAAGATTAAGATTTAGATCCCATAATACTTTCCTGTCTATCTACAAATCTGTGAATACTTTTCCAATTTCTTGGATAGTTATTTTAGTTTTTCCATCTATTTGGGGTTAAAATCCATACATATATTCAACTTAGTGTTTATATTATACTAGGGAATCTTCCAAAAATTAAGAGTAAATATTGGATCTTAGTCAGATACAATTGATATTGGGGTTCCATGCAGCCTCACATCTTCTCTAATGTAAATCCTTAGAATTTTATCAAGTGATATATTCTTTTGAATTGAAATGAAATGAGTAGTCTCTTTAAGATAATCTATCATAACCAATATATCATTATTTCTACTACACCTATTTATAAGACCAGTAAAAAAATTCTATGGGGATGTTTTCCCATTTACATATATGTATGGTTAATGGTTTCATCATCCATAGATATTTTTTACTTTAATCCATCACTTACTAACATACTAAGAACATTGATGTATATTCCACAATATCCTTCTTCATTTTCCCCCCAATATTGATCTTGGAGATCTCAGTACATCTTCATGCTCTAGGGGTTTGTGGATAAGTTTGATCTATGTGCATCATTAAATAACTTCTATATATTAGGATTTGATGGTATATGTGGTTGCGACCAAAATATTATAGCTCCTTATTCATTAATTTTGAACAATATGGAATTCATTTTCTTTATATCGTCCAAATTATTCTCAATTTTCAAATTGTCTCTTTGGTAATAATTTATATTATCTGTAAGGGATGGTTGAGAAATCATTTGAGAAATAAATTATGATGTTCTTTCCTTCATGATCCCCATGTATACACTTTTCGTTTTTAAAAATATTGGATCCTTTAAAATTATAATCATTGATATGTTTGGTGGATCCTTTTAAATTCTAATCATTAATAAGGTTGGTGGATCCTTTCTACATTGAGAATATTCCACTTTCTTTTATATACTAGTACAGTAGTAGATTGTGTATTAATAGACTTTAATTATCTCGAACCATCTTCATTAGAGTATATTAATATCCATCTATTTGAATATATACTTGAGCCTCTTATTATCTATAGATGTTTCACACTTCTCCCAATTGGGATAATTCTGAAAGATTTTCAATATGAATATCACTACAACCAACTCCAAATCATGAATTGGAGAGTTTTAATCATTAAAATTCAATTTCATTTCGGAATAGGATTTAATTTATCACTCTGCATTAATAAACATCCTAATCCCTTAAGAAAAATTGTAAACTAGGAAAAATTACCCACTTAATGGATACGGGAGGATAGGTGCAGTGATAAGACTATTTTTAAATTTCTTGAATCTCCCTTCATATTCATCAATATAGAAATAAATTACTCACTTCCGAGTCTTCTTGGTTAGTTGGTTTTAAAATAATGATTTTTTTACAAATGATCATTAATACCTATCTAGTCAATGGAAACCATAGATCTCCAATAAAGATTCTGATCGAGGCCACACCCCAATTTATTTTATCTTATAAGAGTCCATAGGTATACAATTTCTATTGATAACATGCCCCAATAATGATACATCTTTCATCCATAACTCACATCTACTGTACCTAGCATATATCTTCTCCTTTCATAAACTTTTTAGCAGAGTATTTAAATACTCCTCATAATCCTTTTTATTTGTAGAGTATATCAAAATATCATCTATAAAATCCACCATAAATATTTTGATATAATATTTAAAGTATCTATTAATTATGTTTATAAATATTAATATCAAATTATTGTGTCTAGATGGAATCACTAATAAATCATAGTTTACATACATCATTCGAAATGAAGTGCCGGGAATATCTTACTTATTTCCCTTTTGTTGGTGACATCTTGATCAATGGTCATCCTTATAGAAATAATGGCCCACGTGAAGTTGATCAAACAAAAAATCAATATATGTAGGGAATACTTATTATTTATTGACATTTTTTTGATTTTTTGATAATCAATATAGAGGTTCATTGACCAGACAGTTTCTTGATAAAGATGACTGGCACACCCTATAATGAATCACATAGGCTTATAAAACCATTTTCTTAATTCCATTTTAACTAGTTCATTAGTTTTTATAACTCATTAATTTCTACTATAAAAGAACTATTTTATATGGGAATAGATCTATGTATATGTTTAATTGAGATTTAAACCTCTCAGTCATGAGGAAGAGCATGAAAAAAATAAAGGAATAAATGAGTATAATCCCTCGTAGTGGGAATTTCTTTCAGAATTATTGTCTCTATTGTTTCAATAATTTAAATTGTATATGATTTCCCATAATGAAATAATATTCACACATGAGATGAATAATATATAGGTGATTCATCCACATAATTTCACTTGTAACAAATTATAAGATGACTCTGGATTTTAAGTGTGATTTTCCACCCCCAATAGTTGATTTTGGATTTATATAAGAATATCCCATCCTTTAACAATATAAAATCAAAACCCACAAAACAAAATATGACAATATTTTATGGGATTTATACTTCACAAACATTTATTGGGGAGGATTTATATACATAAGAATTAATACTTTCCCCATTTTCTATTTTCATAGATAACTCATCCTCTATTTTTTAATGCAGTTATTGAATAGTTATACTAAAAATAAAATATATGAAATAATGTATAGAACTAGAATGGACAATTATGTTATCTATTCTTTAATAAATTACCAGTATGGATATCCCCATGTAATTCTCAAGATCTGCCTCAAATATTGTGAAAGAATGTGCTCTTCCTTTCTCTCTAGGCCTTGGTTGTTGTTTTCATTATTTTTCACCAAAAACACATATATTTAAGAATTGGTTTGAAAAAATATAATGTTCTTAGAATTAAAAAATTATAAAACAATCTAATTTTTGATATTAACCTTATTTCCATCCATCACATCGGTAATCTTATTTATCTCTCACTATCATTTAATAGCTTGATGGCCATGTTTTATACATTAGAATTATCTCCTAGTTCCCTTTATCTATTATCTAGAATGCTTCGTCCAATATTTTTTTCAAGTATGGTATTGGGATTTATTTCATCCATGAGACGTATATGTTGTTCCTCCAAAAAAAACTCCATTTAATAGTTTTATTTCGCTCGGTCCCTGAGACCGTTCAGATTTACTAATATCCATCTCAACCTCAAGGAAAAAATAGAAAATATCATCATATATATCAAAGTCTCAAATATCTAACACTTTTTGTAGTCATGGATTTTACATAAAAACAAATAATACTTCTTAATTTAAATGGTAACAAAAAAGATGTAGGAGTATTTTGAATTTTTTTTGAAGCTTTCCTCATAAGCCCCAATTGATTCATATCCCTTTTTCTTTAGTGAGAGGAACTACCATTCTATTTTAATAAGGAGATTTTAGGGAAAGTATTTATTGGAAAATATTTTCATGAATCATTACCATTCCATGGAATCAATTTTATCTTTAGGCTTCATGTTCTTGATTGGTATCCACCCCTAATCAGTTTACCTTTCAAGATGATAGATAACTAACAAAAACATCTCTTATTCTGATCATTGGAGTAAAAATAACTTCATCTAAAGGGAGTTAGTTCATTGTTCCATGATGATGGGATCAAAATATACACTAAATACAGGAGTACTTTAATGCATAAATGACTCGACCGAATATTTCTATATCATAGGAGAAATATGGTGTTCAATATAATTCATATTATTTTTCATATCATGAGTTTTTTGTGACAATACTAATATGATTTTCTCAGCTTCTACTCCCATAACTTTAGTCTTCTCATTAGGGAAATCATCACAATTTCTATCATGTTGGTTGATACCATGGTTCCTCCTATTTCATGATATTAACTAAAATAAATAAATGATTTGAGAATGTTTAAACTAATAAAAAATAATTGTGAAACCATGAACATATAAAAAATGTCTTATGAATGAAAAGAATTTACTAACATAGGAATCTCTTGGTTTTGATCTAGGTTATTAATTGTAATCTTCCTAATAGGTTTTCTAAAATAAAATTATATTCATATCTTTCATAATTTTCATAAATATTTTATTAATATTACCAATAATATCCTCTGAGAGTGTCAAAATAGTTTTTTGAAGGCATATTTTTCATCTACTAGGTGATGATTGAGTTAATACCCAATTCTCATTTTTTGGGTTTATTAGCCCTCGGTAAAACGGTTCCATATCCACAACCACTTTTAGTTTAGAGATATGGACTAAATTAAGTGGAACCCACTAACAATATAATTCCCCAAGCATTAATTATATTTTCATTTACACAGACTTATCCATTTAATTTTTACAATAAAATTATTTTATAAATCCCAAAAAATTATTATACCTTTCTCTAATATCAACTATAGAAACACTATCCATTTACACATATTGTCACATGTTTTTTAACATAAACATCCAATAAACACAACATAAAGATCATGAGGCCTATTATATTTAGAGGGCTAGATCAAAATTAAAATAAAGAAAAAATATTTATTTTATTCTGATTAATTAGATCTAAAATATTATCGATCTCTTAAAACTGCATTAGATAACCTTGGGAATACATAGAATAATGAGGTGAGCTAAAAAACTTGGTAATGGAATAAATATGGAAATGAATCATATCATTTGATGAATAAGTCATAAAATGATATCATAAAAGATAGGGATTATGAACAAAAATATGGAGTAACAACATAATGAAAATTTAATTATAATATCATAGAAACATAAAAATGTGGAAGCGACCAAAAACATGACATAAACATCAGTCAAGGCTGACTACCAATATGGCATCACATGGTGGACTGAGTCCTATCATATATTATATTTACTCTCGAATACCATACATAATGACTCATGAGTTATAAAAATAACATGATGAATTAGATAATGATCTAAGTGAACCCATCATAACATGTACAAGAATAATTATGCCCCAAAAGGAAATTAAACATAATGCATAAACATAAGGATTACCCATGGAAATAAATGGGTTTCATAACCATGTCATATAGCATAACAAGATATAATATCACAATGGCTTCAATTAAATACGATATTTAGGAATTATAATATGTTTATAAGCATTGATAATGATAAATAGTTTTAATGTGAAGTGAATACTTGAAAAATAATAGGTAAATCCCTTTGGAAATGGACCTCCTTAAGAAAAAGGATAAAAATTCATTAAAGAGAGTAAGGGAATAATAATTTCTATAAAACCAAAAATTAAATAAAATAGTTTTCAATAAAAATATGATTAATTTTTGAATCATGTGTGGTTTTAATTATTTTAAGGAGTGGTACTTATGATGGGGTAAAAAACAGAGAAGTTCACATTAATAATATTTTCTTATTGAGAGTAATTGAGAAGGGAACATTTTAAAACAAATATATCACCATTAAGGAAAGATGAATTAGGAATTTTATATATTTTTAAGACATATATATATTATATAAAAAAATAAATAAGAATTTTTAGAGTGAAAAAATGATTATAATAGAGAATGAATAACCCCAATGAAAACAGGGTGGTTTGCATAGATCCTTAACCGTATGTTCAAGAATCATTATGAACTTATAATTAATGTAATAAATAATTAAATTAGATTTTTTAATTACTTAATTAATATCCTTTTACATTTCTACTCATTTTACTATAACTTTATATTGTTCATTTAGAAACATTTTTTTAAATATTAAGACTAAAGTTTCTTTTCTGAGGGAATTTGTTTTATGGTTCCATTGTTAAATCCCTTGTGAATAATTAAGGAACTTCCTATAAAATGTTAATAAAACTATATCAGTAAAAAAAAATATATTCAATCCCTTATATAAATTTAAATGGTCCCAAATATTGTTTTTTGTTCCAACATAGAGATGATTTATTTAATAAAAATGTTATCATTTTCTGGTTTGTTCATTTTCGTGATTCTATTTTCCATCTTAAACTAGTTTAATTTTATTTGATATTGTGTCTATATAATCAATACGTAACATGAAATAAGTTATTATATTCTTATTATAAGATTATATAACTATAATAACATTTTTATCTCCAGCATTAAAGGTATTGGAGAAAAAGGAAATACCTTATTCATGGAGGAGTCGAACCAACCACATTCTAAACAAAGTTTTCAATTTAGGAATGAATGAATTTAGGGTATAATATGGGTGTCACACCATAATAATAGAATATAATTATATTTACTAAACTTATTTTACTATTTTTAGGTGTATTGGGATCATATAGGGATAGTATAAGAACCATAAAAATGAAATATATTAGTCAAAAATCTAACCTCTTCAATCAGTTTTCTCATATTGGGCTCCCCCTTAAGTCTCTATATATTGGTCATTGGATGAGACCAGCAAGAACTAAGTCATGGGAGGAGGACTTAGAAGTTATTTTCACATACATTTGTACATCTCCATGGTTTATAAGTAGTGAGGATAAGGGGTGGTGAGAGTTACTATTTATTGAAGGTATTTTGGAATATTATAATCATTATTTTGTTATTTTTGATAAATACAACCTATTGTGTTTATTATTGTACCTATATACTATAATTGGTACATTTTTATTGAAATAATTTGTTATTATGTCATCCATGACTCAAAAATTCCGGATTTCAGAATATGATGTTAAATGTTGTATTTTGTTATATTTCACTATTCAATAAAAATTCAACTATTTTTTAAAATTTTAAAAAAATCACTTTAATTTTTTAAAAAAAAATTATATTTCAGAAATTAAATTGATTTATAAAAATAATTTTATAAATATAATAAATTTAATATTTAAATTAAAACAAATTTTTATGGAAAAATAGAAATTTTAATATTATTATTATTTTTTGGACCCTTTGAAAATTTAATTAAGGACACATAAAATTTTATTATCCTTATAAGAAAAAATTAATATTAATTCATAAAATTATTTTATGAGAATATAATTTCTTTTAAAACATTATTTTTTTTGATAAATCAAATAAAAAATTTATTAATTACAAAAATACCAATAAATATTTTATCCATTTTGAAACATTTATTTAATTTTATAATAATATAAAAATCTAATATTTAAATTTTATAAGAAACCTAAATATTATTTTACAATTATGTAGGTGAAGATTCTAAAATAAAGGTTATATTACTATTCCTAATTGTTGGATTACTATTCTAACAGTCATGTAATAATTCCAAAGGTCAGATTACTATTCCAATAGCCATTTTTTAATGGTAATAGGGGTTACATACTTTTTATAAATACCTTATATTTCATTAATTATAAATTCACTTATTTTATATCTAAATTTATATAAATATTTTTTAAAAAAAATTCATATTTCATTACTAACATCGTGCTTCACTTCTTTAGTGTTTTGTGTGTGTGTGATTATTCAAGGGGGTTGAGAAGATCCAAAATTTTATTTAATTATTTTTTTCTTTTATATTTTTTCCCATTGTAATACTATAAATTATTATTGAAGTTTTTATTCTCTAAATTTAATGTTAAATTTTATATAATTTTTTTGGGTTATATCAAGTGGTGTATGTGCTCTATATAATATTACATTACTAAATATGACACAATTACATAAGAATTGAAAATTTCATTCATATAATTTTGGGTCACAAAATTATTCACCCTTATAGAATTTCACCCATGAAATTTAATTTTATATACATAGGTAAAAATAAGTTTGGGTTACTTCTACTTAATGTATTCTTTTGGATCCCATATCGTGTTCTTGTACTTATGGTTTCAACATAGTACATTGACTAGGTGGGTTATCAGGTTGTGTGGGAATTAGTCTTTATTGTATAAGATCTTAATCAGTTTCTCCTCATAAGAGATATCACTTTTTTGTTGAACCACATATTAATTCAGTACATGTGAGGTACTTATCATATACTCCATCAAGAGGGATACATGTAATACATCTAATAATTTAGAAACTATTGGTGGGAGTTTTAGTTAGTGGTTCATAACTCTAATGCGATAGTGAATATTAAAGGGGGAAATTTACCTAGGATATAGCTTTCCCTTACTCCTAAATCACATGACTCCCTTCAATGATGATATATAGAGGAATAATTTTCCATTATCCTCAAATTTTATGTCTCATTGATTATTTTCAACAGGGATCCTCTATGAACTTTGAGAATCCCTGATGTACTACAGAATGGTCTAGGAATTTTCCACCATTTACTAAATTATTGAATAACTCAACATCATTATTTCGCAAACATTATCCTGGTATGTTGTTCTACTAAATCTCATTACATAATGGTCTTAATATAGAGTCATTTAGATGCTTGTTTAATAGTTATTATTGTTCAACAATTCGACTATAGAAAAATATTGATCTCATCCTCTTTTAAATTCCATCGACTCTTAACTTTTCTTTCATTTTCTAGATAATTCACTCAAATTGACCATTAGTTAGGGGTGATAAGCCTTACTGATGTTCAACACATTATTTAGGTCATGTTAAAGTCTCTTTCAGAACGTGGAGAAAAATATTGAATCTTTATCAGATATATATTGTAGTGGTGTTCCATATGGCCTCACCGATTCTATAATGTATATCCTTGCATGTTTATCGAGTGAGAACTCCTCTTTAATTTCAATGAAGTGACTAGACTTTCTATGATGTTCCACTACCAACCATATATAATTAAATCATCTTGACATATTTTTAGTACCAATGAAAAATTCTATGATAATTTTTTCCCATTTCTATATTGATATTTGTAATGGTTGCATCATCCCCTTATAATTTTTCCTTTAATACTTCACTTGTTAAAATATCAGGCACTTTGATGTATATTCTAAGATCTCATTCTTCAAATTTTCCAACAAATAGTGCTCTTAGAGGTCTCGAAACATCTTTGTGCTCAATTGGTGGATAGAGAAGGTTAATAAATGTATATCATTCAATAACTATTTCATTGTATCAACAATAGATGATACCTATAGTTGTGACCCAAATCTTGCAACTCCTTCCTCATAAATTTTTAACATTGCGGTTTCTCTTTCCTTATAGATTCCACCTTCTTCTAAATTTACACATTTTCTCTTTGAGCATCTTTTTTCTTTTCCAAAAGTTATAGTTTAGAAATCATTTCAGAATGAAATGATGATTATCCTTACATTATTATCCCTAGTTCCATAATTTTATATTCTAAGAATATTTCATCCTTCTCAATTCTCATCATTGATTATGTAGTTAGATACTTTCTAATTAGGTCATCTACCACATTATTATATTTCATAAGAAGGTATTGGATTGAAAAATCATAACACTTGATCATATTTGACCATCTTAATTGGTTTCTATTAATATCCTTTTAGTTGAATATATACTTGAGTCTCTTATAATCTACATATGTTTCACACTCATCCTCATTGAGATAATGCTACTATATTTTCAATGGGAAGATCACTGAAATCATCTCCAAATCATTCATTGGATAGTGTTTCTCATGGAATTTAATATTCCTTGTGGTGTAGGATATCACATTATCATTATTTGTTAGTTAAAAACCTAATCCAATTTTTTAAGTATTATTGTATACCATGGAAAGTTACCCACTTGAAGTTATAGTGAGGATCACTATAGTGATAATCCTATTTTTCAATTCATTGAATCTATATTCACATTCACAATTCTATAAAAACATTAATCCTTTATGAGTTATCATGGTTAGTAGTTTTGAAAATAATGATAATTTTCTCACAAATCATTAGTAATACCAGTATATTCCATATAAACTATGGATCTTCATTATATATTTTGTTCTAGCCTACACCTCAGTTGAATTTTTCTTAAAAGTGTATATATATATATATATAACTTCTCTCTGGATAAAATTCCCCATAAATTATACTTCCTACATCTGAAACTCAAATTTACTATACTTTCGTATAGTATCTCCTTTTGGAAAGTATTTAGGACAGTATTCAAATTCCCCTCAGGCTCCTCCTTAGTTTTAGAGTATGTAATAATATCATATATAAATAAATACCTTAAATTCGTTAAGATAATAACTAATGGCTTTATTCATTGAGTCCATAAATATTTTTTGTGCATTACTGAGTCTGAATGTTGTCACCAAGAACTCATAGATTTTGTACCTCCATTGCAAGGGAGCCTTATAAATATCCTCCTTCACCTTTAGTTGGTAATACCCTGATATATGTTTAACCATAGAGAAATATTGGACCACATAAAGTTAACCAAACAATTCATCTATCTAGGTTAGGTAACCATTTTTATTTATCATTATTATTTTTATTTCATGATCATCAATGACGTTCCAAATTCAACCATCCTTCTTCTTGATAAAGGGAACTGGATCATCGCCCGGTGAATAACTCAGGTGTATGAAACCCTTTTCCAGAATCTGTTGTAATTGTTTATTAATTGTTTTCAATCTCAATAATGGAAATAATATAAGGATTATTGTATATATAATGTGTTTCATGTGTAAGTTCAATTGAGAAATCAACCTCTCGGTCAAGAGGAATACCATTAAACTGTTCAGGGAATACATTAGTATAATCCATAACAATGTTCATTTTTTTATCATGATTCTCTCTTATGTATCAATCATTTTGGAAAGATATTCTTCGACATAAATTAATAATATCAACAAATTGGATGAATATTACAAAGTATATTCATCTTCAAACTTATACTTTCACAAAATAGGTGGTTGAATCATGATGTGAACAATTATTTCCCTTTATTGATAGTTGAAGTTGGATTTATATAAGGACATATGATTCCTGGACAATATAGCATCAAACTCTATTAATGTAATTAGGAAAACATTTATGGGAGGTTTAGTCCAAAAGCACTTATCCGGGTGGACTTATATAATATAGATTTAATAATTTCAACATTTTTTATCCTCAATGATAACATAGCCTCTATGTTTTTAGGTCATATTTGAATATTTCTACTAAAAATATAATATATGAATTAATTTTTATAACTATAAAAAAAATTGATTCCTTATTCTTGATTGAATATATACTTTATCTATCACCACATAATTTTTAGGGACCACCTTATCAGTAGTTATAGAATATGACCTTATTTTCTATCTAGGATGTTTTAGTTATTGTCCTTGATTATCTCTAAAATCACTTGTCTTTTTGAATTGATTATCAAAATTCTCTTGTTCCGTACAGTTGAAAAATTATACTATATAATTATTGTTGATCTAGAACTTATTTTCTTCCATCATAGTAGTGTGTTTATTCATCTATATTAATCATTGATTCTCTTGAAACCATATTTTTTACATTTAAAGAATCTTAAAATTATTTTCAAATAGTTTATAGGATGATACTTCCCACATTATTAACAAATGTGGTTTTGGGTTTTCATTCTTATTTACGATTTATCTATTAATCCTCCTGACGAAGGATTCATTTTATTATTTTTATATCCAAGATCACAATACAAATGTGATTAACCAATATATATTTCAATATTAAGGGAACAATGGAAAATTTCTTCATAGTTTTAAAATAATTAAATCTATAAGTATTTTAATAGACTCTACTTTAACCTATTAAATAAATGGTCCACCTTACATTTAGTTTTTATGACAAAGTCATTGGAAAACCATTTAAGCCTTGTGATGTTTTCCTTGTATGAACCTATAGTATCATCTACCTTTTTCTTCATTATGAGGAACTCCATATCCATTATATGATGGAGTGTTTGGGGAAATTATTTTTTCAAATAAACATTCTTGAATCATTTCCATTCCATGGAATCAATTTCCAATTTAGAGTTCCAATTCTCGATAAGGGTCAACTAATGATCGTCTTCCTCTTCAATATGTTAGATAGTCATGTTGAATTTATCTTATTCTAAGTATTATAGGATAGAAAATTACCTCTCAATGAAGTAAATACATTGTTCTGGGATGGGGGATCAAAAGATATACCAAATAGATGAGGCCTTTTTCATATAAATGACGCAACTGTAGCATGTTATTTCTTAGGAGAAGGGGGGTATTTCACACTATTCAAGTTATTATTTATTGTATTGGTCAGAAGATCCAATAATTCCATGAAGTTTCTATGTCCCAATCTCATAAGGTTAGGCATATCAATAGGTAAATTATAACATTTTCTATCATGTTGGTTGTTTTCATGGTTCCTCTAATTTCCATTCATTAGTAAAAAATAATGGAATAATGGGATTTTAATACATAACTAATAATCATATAAAATAGAAACAATGAACATAGAAATAATAACTTATGAATAAAACTTTTATACTAACTTAGGAGTCTCTAGTTTTCAATCATCGGTGTCTATGGATATTTTATTATTAGTTTATCTAACCTAAAAATCAATTTAATTCCTTCATAATAGTTCATAATGAGTTTTTTTATTTTCCAAATCATATCTATTGTGAGTGTCAAATGGGGAGTGAAGAAAGTATTATTTGTCATGAACAAGGTGAATATTTATTTAATATAAAATACACCCTTTCTAGGGTTATTTACCCTATGTACAACTATTCTAGATCCACATCCACTTTCAGTATCCATACATAGATGTAATTTCAAAGAAACCCTTCACTCTATACTTCAACTAAATTTTATGATATTATCCAATAATTTGAATTGTTCATAGGGTTCTCACTAAGTAATTCTTTTCCTAATACTTAAAAATATATAGAACATACTATGGTACCGAATATAGTGAACCAAGCCTTTACATATATTTTTACATGATTTTTTAAATAGGAATCTTATAAACACGAACCAAAGATCATGATGCCTTATGACATTGTAAGACTAGGTTCATAATACATCAAAATGAAACTAAGCATGAAAACTTAATTTTATTCTATTTAATGGTATCTTAAATTCTATCAATCTACTAAAACTACATTGTGTAACCTATATAGTACATAGAATAAAGGGTTTGTCTATAAATACCTATAAGGGAATCAACGTGGTAAGGAAGCATAGAATATGAGCCAAAAGGATTACGATGATATAATAAAATATAATACTCGTGAATAATAATGCATAGGAATAACATAAAGAACATGGAATCATGAGATCATGTAAACATATGAATGTGGGAGAAACATATAACATTACATAAATATAAGTCAAGGATAACTATGAAGGCAACATCACACGGCGGACATTGTTCCACAATGGATTAGGTTAACTATCAATTCCCATAAATAACATCTCTTAAGACAAAAACATTACAAAATGAATTATAGTTATATATGGGTTCACCCAATATTACATTTATAAGAATATGTGTTCCGAAAAAGGAAGTCAAAAATAAGGAATAAATAAGGAATCCCAAGGGAATGAAATGGGTTTCATACCAATGACATATAGTATAAATAGATGGAATGTCATTATGTTTCACATGAATGAAGGGTATTAAGAATTCGTGTATGCTTATAATCATAGTTCATGATAAATTTTGTCCAATTAAGGTGAATACTTTAAAAATATTAGATAAATCCCATTGTAAATGTACCTCCTAAATGGGGTTTTTATAAAAATTATAATGAGTATTTAAAAATGGTATGTGAATAATAATTTTCATAAAAAAATAAATGATCTGAACTTATTTTCCATGATAAAATGATAAATTTTTTATACATGGTTGGTTTAATAAATTTTATGTAGTGGTACTTGGGATGGAGTAAAGCACAGAGAAAATATCATTAACAGATTTTTTAATCAAGATAAATTGATAAGGGTACCTTTAAAACATGTATATCCCCATCAAGGAAAGATTAATTAAGATAGATATATATGTGTGGGATATATATATATATATATATTATAATAAATGTATATTATAATATTAGGAAGTTAGTTAAGAGAGATAAAACATGACCCCAAAAGAAAAGAGGGTGGTTCGGAGAGATCCCTTAACTTATGTTCTGAAATCATTATAAACATGAAATTTTTCTCCTAAATAATTATAATAAATTTATTTATTTATTTCTTTATTAACTTTTACATATATATTTTATTTACTTTAATTTTATTATGACCATTTATATCCATTTCATTGAGATATAATGACTAATTTTTCTTTTATAGGGGTGTTTATTTCATGGTTCCAAGGTCAGATCACTTGTGTATAATTATAGAAGTTCATTCCAAATGGTAATAAATATCCATAAGAAAAATTAAAGGAAATTAATTTCCTTAAATAAATTTTAATGTTCCCAAATATTCTTTTATTTTCTGACATATGGATGGTTTAATTAGTAAAATTGTTAAGTTTATACTGTTAGTTCATTTTGGAATGTTTACCAATCGTCATGAACTAGTTTCATTTGGTTTAAAATTATGTCAATATATTCCATAAAAAAGTTATAATGTACTTATTATCATATTATTTAGAAATTATAGTTTTTTTCTGTCATTGAAGGAGGTGTATAAAAACAAAGTGTGTTGTTCATGGAGTTTTTCAACCAACCATATTGCCAACAACAGTTTCATTTTAGGAACAATAGAAGGGAGGGAACAAGATAGATATTACATAAAAATAGTAAAATATAATTATATTTAGGAAAAAAAAATTACTATTTTATGTGTTTTGGGATCATATGGTGTGGTAAAAGAATTATAAAAATGAAATAGATTAGTCAAGAATCCTATATAGTCCTTTGGTTCTCTCCTATTAGACTACCCCTTAAGGCTATAAATTATAGACTTGGGATGAGAAAAAATGGATAAGTAAATGCTAGTGAGGAATGGGAAGATATTTATCAAAACATATATCAAGATAAAAGGCTTATATTATAGGATTACAATTGGTGGTGATGGTGGTATTTAAAATGGGAGAACATGGGTGTTTGGGAATATTATAATCATTAGATTATCATTTTGGCTCTAGCCTACCCATAGTATTGATTATTGTGAATTTATACAATTAATAGTGAATTGTTTTTATATATAATGTGTGATTATTTCATCCTTGACTCAATAAATTTATATATTTTTCTTATAATGGTGAAAATATTTTTTTTTGTATTTTTCTACTCACCAAAAATTCAACTATTTTTGAAAAATATCAAAAATTCACCCTTACCATTTTTCAATGTTTATATTTCAAAAATTAATTCCATTTAATGAAAATAATTTCCCAAATATTAGAAATTATATATTTAACCAAAATTCCTGTTTATTTGGATGAATACCATTTTTAATATTATGTTTATTTTTCTGGCCCTTTGAAAAATAATATAAGGTATTATACTCTTATATTATCATTATAATAAAACATAATATTAATTTATAAACTAATTTTATGAAAATAAAATTTATTTTAAATAATTATATATTTATAAAAATAAAAATAAATTTTTTTTTACCAAAATAGAAACACTCATTTTATCCTTTTTTTTACATTTATTTACTTCTATATTGATATAAATATATCATATTTTCATTTTATAAGATAATAAAATATTATTTTACACTTCCATATGTGAGTATACTATTTTAATAGTCATGTTACAATTCCAAACCATCGTATAACAATTCAAACTGTTAGGTAACTATTCTAATGATCAAATTACTATTCCAACCATCAGATCTATAATGGTTATATAGAATCCATACTATCTATAAATACCTCATATTGAATTCATTATTTACTCACTTTTATTATCTATAATGTTATATATATATACATACTAATTTTCAAAATGAATATTTAATTATTAACTTTGTGATTCATTTATACGGTGTTTTTTGTGAGTGTGATTATTTTGAGAGATTAAGAATATTCAAATTTTTCAGTTATTATTGTCTTATTCTCTATTTTTGTTCTCTTATAATACTTTCATTTCTTATGGTAATTTTTTCTCTAAATGTAATGTTAAAATTAAAATAAAATGTTTTTGATTATGTCATGTGATGAATATTCTCTATAATAATATTACATTACTAAATATGACATAATTATACAAGAAGGGAAAATTCCACTCATTAAATTTTGTGTCATTTCAGTAAGCGTGACCATATGAGTGGTGAAGAGAGTGTATTTTACCTTCATGATTATTTTCATGATTATTATATTAATATACGTTTATTCATATTTTATGAGTGAGACACGGTGATATTGGGTTTATAATTGACCATCAAATAATTGATTAATTGATTTCTATATTTATACAGAGAGGTTTTAACCAGCTATTTTCACATTTTCCTGATAGAATATGAGGAGGAACCTATTGAGTATACTTGTATACTCACCGTTATATGTAATAACATATTTTTATATATTTTCATTAGGGATTTTATTATTAGGTTATAAATTTCAAGCTCGTGATATAGTGATCATTGGAGTTGGGGTAACTATTATAAGAGTTGTTCTTGTTATTTATTTCAGGAATTCATTTATGTATAAAATTACATGAATTTTTGGGATTATGGATTTTATTTTTATATATTTAGTTGGTTTTAATTGGTGGTTTTTTATTTTTATACTAGTATTTAGAGGTTAATTCCTCTAAATATGTTTGTTTTATACCCTTAGTGCTAGTTCCCATCCCATAGCCTACTAGAGGTGGGTTTCAGTGGTCACACTCAGCTTCACATCTATCCCAGAAGGGGTCTTACTAGGGTTAAGTTGTGATATAGTGGTATCAAATCTTTGTTTGAGAGTTGTAATAGAGTTTAGAGTTAGTAAATTGTGAGGATAACAATATTTTATTAAGGAATTTTGTCATTTGAACAAAGTAAGTTTTATATGAATGGGAAACATGAAAGATGAATATAGGAAACCAATGATATGATGCAATAACCTTAACCACTTTGAACATAATAAAGTGGGATCGTACTGATTTTTTTTTTAGACTTAATGTTAGGTAACATAAATCATGATTATTGTCAACTATTTTTGAATTGGGGAAAATTTGGAATTTAGATAAATTTAATTAAATGATCCCTAAGTAAATTTTATATCCTAGGCTTAGGCGTTCTTTTTTAAATTTATAGAGGTATCTAATCAAAGGTATCCCCGTGTCATTTGGTGGGTCAGGTGCAGCATGATACTTCAATTGATCGTGGGTGAGATGATAATAGGAGTGCTTATTTTTAAAGAGATTCACTACTTGAGATTCCTTGTTATAGTTTTTTTGAATTATGATGGTCGTATTTATAATCAAGAGATATATGGTTTTATGAAATAGATTGAGATTTTATTATTTAGATACTTATGACGAACAATTATTGGATTCCATTGGATGTAAGATTATTTATATGTGTTACTCATCAGTGGTTGATTTTGTTTCTGGGAAATCATTAGGATTTTAAGGTAATATGGGTGATGTTTTGAATCCAATTCAGAGATGATTTATTATCCTTGACACTGAAACTATTGAATAGGCCGATGTTTCAAATAATTTATCATTGGATCCTAAGTGTGTAGGTTTTTAGAGTGAGATCCATGAATCCCCTCCACTATGCTTATAATAATATTAAAAATAATGAGTTGATAGAATAACATTTTGAGGAGGGTTTTCATCTAGATAACTAATATCAAGTTACCCCATTCATCATTTAGAAATATTTTAATGTGTTTAAAATGGAATAGGTGATCATTAGAATAATGGAATGGATAGTTTCATCTAGAGAATTAAGTAATCAAAACATCTCTTGGAATAAATATGGGAAATTGAGGTTTAATCATACATGGATTGCATACCAATTTTCTTCTTCATTTTTCTCCCCAGATAGTACTTTTTAGGCTTCCACTTTGAGCTCTTATATGGTCTAAAACGTTTTTTAAGGACAAGGCTACTATATGTTCTAGTTTCCAACCCTTTTTGTGGTCAACATAGGGAATTCATTCATCCTAAAATGTATCGTCAGTAATAAATTCCTTTTAGGATTTAATGATAGTCATGGGGTATTCAGAATTTTAAACAATAGTGGGTGATGGAGTTAGTAGGGGATAACCTCGGGTATTACCATTACTTGAGAAACTAAAACAGCGTGTTTTCATAGTGTGGAATGACATCATATATAGTAAGGCAAGATCAGTTTCATGAAATATATTTTTTAGTGATAAGTAGGACATATATCATTTTGAGGTGACATATATCTCTATTGTAACCTAGTTTATCCATTATTTTAGTAGAATCCAAAAACATTATATCATTTACCATAGTCCTAGATTTATAGATCAAGGTCGATAAACTTACAATTTTCATGGTGTTACCCATGTATGTGGGGGGTCAATCTAGCTTATTTAAGGTGTGTCAAGGATTTCATATAATTATGGGGCAGCATCAATTACTGGTAGATTTTTTATTGATCTATATGTAACCCTAAAACAACATCCTGGTAATGGAATAACTATTTTTTAATCAAGATGTTTTAGATTTATTTCAAATGGGAGTTTTTTTAATTGATGTGTATGGTGATCAAGTTATGTTCATTAGAACGAGGGATCACCAAATGAATCATAGGGGTTTATATCCCCTTTCATTATCTCTATTAGGTTTGATGTTGGTTTTAGTATATATTCTTGTATTTTTGTTTCTAATATTTCTTGAGAAGTATCTAGATGTTTTTCTAAAAAAATTGATAATACGTACTGGATCTGACATGGAGTTTTAGATATATTTATAAATTGGCATATCTATGTTTTCTATGAATCAGTATGGGTTAGTTCTTTCACATTTGGGGGAAGGTTTGGATTAAAATTAATGATGTGTTGTAAAAGTTTTTCATTCAGCATTGTATAGCACAATGAGTATCTCTTTTATTTTTTTCAAGTATTTAGATGGTTGTTTACATTTAAGCGTCAATTATACCTAGTTTAATTAGTTAAAGTGAAGAACTATTATACACTACAAAGGATTATTGACTTTTTTGATTAATTAAATGGATTTAGGTGGTTTTTGGAAGAGTCATTTAATTTTGGGTATCATTCAATGAGGGTGGTGGAGTAAGATTCCCCAATTACTAGTTTTAGTACTATTATGGAAAATTCATGATTTTTTAGAATCATTTTGGAGTCATGAACTCCCCATAAATATTCATGGGACTGATGAACTAAATGTCTTGTTATTTCCCAACTTTATTTTTGATTAAAACAATATATGATATATTGGGGTATCCGTGGTCAAAAGAGGGACATGTTGATAATCTGGGTGTTTTTTAGAAATCCTTAGACGACATTAGTTCTCTAGAAAGCTATCCAAGTGAGATCTCATGAACCATTAATAATATTTACTTGGTAATTTCATGTCTTAAAAGTGTTTTAGAGTTGATCCTTTAAATATTTAATAGATTTTTAATTAAATATCATTCAATAATGTTATAGAGTTTTTCAATTTTCATATCCTGATAATTTATTACAGGTGTTTTGAATCAAATTTATCTCATTTTACAATACCTTTTATATCATTATGTAAGAGGGAAATATAAATATATTAATATTATGTGGTATTTAATTACAAAAGGAATAGGTTTTGTGGGGGCATTCTATTGCTTTATTTCATGTAATATAGAGGAATTTTAGCTTAAATGAATGTATATGGGAGTAAGAATCATAGATTGGAAGTTATTTTGATCATTTGATATAATGGTTATATTGGTATTGGAATTATCCTAATATAATTGAGGTATTATCTTTCCCTCTCTCTATATCTCCCTCCTGTACTATTGGGTTGCTTTTGTGAGGGATAAAACCTTATTTGAAAGGTTTCTCATGGAATTCTTTTTATTTTTATGGTTTCTTTGATTTCATCCCCGGTTGTGTTTTGATTATCAAGGATAACATTCATTTGAGAGGTATCTAATATAGAAGACCATATTTTCCTTACTCAACTACATTGTTTTTATGAGTTTTTTGAGGTGTTGGAAATGAATTTGGATATAAATAGTTGAAGTAGGGTGCGTTTTTTATTGAGCGACTGGTGGATAAAAAATCAAATCCTTTCTTCTTACCATTATATCAAGGTTTTTACCCATATAACATAGATATGAAGATTTATCTCATGTTTTTATGGTATTATCATCGAATTTTGTCTTATAGGATTATAGATTGATGAGTTATATTACCCTATTAATATTAGCTAGGAAATATTGACTTTCATTTTAGATGTTGTGTTTATGATTTACATGTTTCCATTAAATCAGGATGTTATTATGCATATTTTGAGTATAACATATAAATTTATAAAGGTATTGAAGATGTGGTATTTCATTAGGAAGTTTATATGTTTCTTCTTTATGATTTGATGAATTCCATTTTCCCATAATGTACCCTGGTTTCAATATAATTTAATGGAAATTATCTAGTAAAGGGTATATATAAGAGAAGTAATATGTCACGGTTTTAAAAGGTTTACTTGAATGACCATGGTTTCACGACAACATGGGTTGTCACAAAAAGATGTTTTAGTATTCTATTTAATTATAAATTTGTGTTATTTTGAAAATATTTTTTGGTTTCATTACTCATCGTCAGACTCTATTTATCTTGGGAGAGTAGTTTGGGTTGTTATTGACATCCTTGATTTCCTCTTGGGTTCTTGGAAACCTGAAATTAAATTCACAAGTTATTAGGTGATATTTTATTTCCATTAAATCCATTAATCATCATTTACTATTTCTCAAGGATACTATAGTAGTGTTTTTTTTCTTGGTTTCGATGGGGTTTTGTTGAGGAATTGATGAAAATAATTTGTATATATTTTCTTTGTGATATTCTTGTGACTGTATCAATGCTTGAACATTGGTTTCTCCTTATCTTGGTGTTGTGATTGTTTGAAGAGAAATAGGTATGGGATTCAAATTCTATATATTATATTTTTTTATCATAGTGGATTAATAATTATTTTTTTCTCTAGGTAAGGGAATGATATTATACTAATGATGATAAAAATATAATTAAATTTAAGGGGAAGATAGTTGAGCATGTTTTATTTGGTTTTCTCTTTTATTACTATAATATTATTGGATAATTTTGGTGTTAATAATTTTACTATTATTTTACTATTATTACTTATATAATGAATTATTTTTAAAAGGATTAATGATTTAAATATGGTAATTTAATAGGGAAGAGAACATTTTGGAATTGACATTTATTATTATTATGTTAAGTCATGAAGAATTGTGGGATATATTTATTTGTTTTTGATATGGTTGTTTTATTTTATTGGTATAATATTGGTATAGACTTTGGTGTTATTTTCATTAAGCAGTGAAGGTGGTTAATATGTTATTATTTTCGACTTTTATAGATTACTTAATGTTTTTAGTTTCTTGTGTGGTTCTTTGGATCAGTGGTGAGGTGAGGATGGTTGGGTTTGGCATGTCATAGTTATATATGTATATTAAGCTTACTAGAATGAATTATTTAATGTATGGCTAATTAGGATAGGAATAGGTTTTTTTGAAGTATATGAAGTGTTTCATATGAAAAATTTAAGAGGTAAATAAAAATTTGGTAACTATAAATTGAAGACCAAATATATAGAAAATGTTGTTGTTTATATTAATGTGAATAAAGAAATGAAAGTAGTAAAAAAGATTAAATATATTAATTTGTTATTATAATATAAATTGGAAATAATTTGATTGTTTTTTTTCTTTTATGTGTTGTTGTATCAGTAGTTTATATTGTATTTAGTGGTGGAAGTCCTCGTTATTGAGGATATTTGGTGATGGAAATGTAATTATTAGAAATCTAACTATATTGTGTTTTATTAGGATATGGACCCTTAGGATTATTTTATTTATATCTATATATCAATTATATCTTTTTTATTCATTACACATCATCTCCGAAACTGAGTAATATAACCAATGCCCATTTAAGGTTTTGAGTTCTAGGTGCACCCCCAACATTCAAGCTATATATGGAACAGATGAATGAATAATGCCCTATATTATTCTCTATATTCTATATAAATGGGTTTATTCAATAATGGAATGGTTTTGTAGTTATATACTCATATGTTTTATAAGTTAGTGATGTTGTATTTTTGTAGTATTGTGGTATGAAATTATGATTGTTGTATGTGGTATATGGATATCTCTATAAGAATGTGGCTACGACTTTGTTATACTGAATTTTTTTATGTGTATGTGGAAGGAATATAATCTCTAAGACAAATTTTCTTAGTATGTGGGGGATACTAGATCAATTTGGATGTGGGGGATAGAAACCATATCAATATTTTTTCATTATTATTTTTGTATTATAGAAGTACATGGATTTTTTTTAGTGAACCAAAGTGAGGTTGAGATTTATGTTGTCCTTGGAATAAATAATGAGTATATTGTTTAATTTATTCACTAAGATTAAAATATTCTTCCTCTTTATTTTCATAAGAGTTCCTAGGAAAGAACCTACTATGTATACTTATATACTCACCACTATCTTCTATATCATATTTTTACTTGTTTTAAAGAGGGATATGAAGAATGGAATTGACATGAATAGGTCATGGTGTGGATATAATTGTAGTTTTTTTCATCATAATAAGGGTATTTCTCGTTATTTATTTTAGAGAAATTATTTTCATATTAAATTACATTCATTTTTGGGATTATGGGTTTTATTTATATATATTCAGGTGGTGTTTACTTGTGTAATTTTTTCATTTATTCCCGGTATTTATAGGTTTATTTATCCTATAGTGTGTATTTTACAGACTTATTAATAGTTTCCATCAATAAACTACTGGATATAATGTTTGGGGGACATTCTCATCTTCACATGCAACGGAGGAGGGGTCCCATTATAGGAGAGTCCAGACCCTTGAGGTATGTAATAATTCATTTGGAATTCTATGGGTAATCTATGATTTGGGATGTTTTAAATAAGATATAAAAGTGAAATAATTGTAACTAAATATTATTATTTTTTGGTATATCTACATGAACTAGAAAATGATCTTGGAATCGAAAATGATCTAGTTTAAAATTTACAATTAAAGAATTGAAACTATTCTAAAAAATTGTTAGATGGAAGAAAATTGAGTTGAATTTTATGGATAAAAGTAAAGTGTAGGTCCTTATTTATTTTCCCAAAGGATGAAAACAAGTTGGGTGTAAGAGGATTTTCAAATCTTGACATGACTCTCATGTAAATTATAAATGTTACAAGGCCAAACATGTTTCTATGGGATTTACTCAAATGTAAGGCATAGACTATAAGAAAACCTTCTAAATAATTTATATAATGGATTATTTTTGAATAATTATATAATTACAACCACATTATTATTTAGAGTTATAAAAAAATTATATAATAACAACACTTCTAAATGGAAACATAGATAAGGATGTATATATTGATCAAGAAATAGGTTTTATCATTAATTTAATGCAACATAAGGTATATAAAATATATAAGCAAATGTGGAAAATTTAAAAAGCTTCTCGACAATGGTATATTCCTATAAATGATTCAACTATGTCTTTTAGATTAAAAGAATACATCACTGATCAGTGTATTTATAAAAAAATTATTATGGGTAAGTTTATATTATTTGCCTCATGTATTGATGATATATTCCTTATTTCAAGTTATTTTGGATTATTATGTAAGAGCAGGAAATTTATCAATAATAATTTTGAAATAAATTATATAAGAGAAAAAAATATTTTATCGGAATATATTTATTCCAAAATAGTCTTCATGGTTTATTAGGCTTCTCCAAGAAATTAAATATTAAATAAATTAGAAATGTTTGAAAATGAAAAAAAAATATAGTATCCCTGGTACTAATATACAAATAAAATAATTTAAATGTCAATTGGTATCCAAAAAAATATTATAAAGAAAATAAGTAGATGTTGGTATATGGACCTACCATTAAACATTAAGTAATATATTAAATTATTTTAGAATTAAATTATTCACATTCATAATGATATTTTCAGTTTAATGTTTTAGAATATTAGGACATAATTCGTACATATCATCGCAAAAAAATTAAAAGTGGGTAAAACTAAAAAAATATCCATTTTTACATAATAAAAATTTTTTTAATAGAAACATTAAATATTTTCTTGAAAAGTCTTCCAAACATTCATCTTGGATTCTACTTTTCTATTACCCATCCTTAACCCATGTGAAAAACATTTTAAAGCTTGGGATGAGCACAAAAATCTTAGTAAAAGATATAAAAATAATGAGATAAACTATAATTAAATTAATACTTATAAACATAGGAAATCATTCTCACAAAAACATACTTCCCACCCAATAAGTATCATATAGTTACTTTTTCAAAAACATGATATTTCCATAAAAAATAAAAACATAAATAACAACATGAAGGTAAATTAAGGAATTACATACATAATATTGTATCCATTATTACTACCATATAATTTCTAAATCCATTGCTACCTTACAATGTAACGCTCATGGGTATCTTATGGTGTAACCGTCATAGTTACACATGGAGTAATTATATGGTCAAACTCCAACATAAACATACTCAATACATTATATAGAGATATAGTTCCCACCCTTAATCATATAAAATTTCCAATATCCAGAATAAAAACATAATATATAAACACATTCATCGTAAAAACATTGCTTTTGAATTTTGAAATATAAAAAAAGACGCTTCAAAATAAAATTCACCTAGAAATATCATATATTTGAATTAATAATTGATAAAAAGAAAAGAATATTTTTATAAAAATTAAATCCGCATAATAAAACATAATATAAACAAAATTTATTTCATAAATAATCATATTACCACAAAATCAATAATGTATAATGGTATCCCAAAGAAAGGAAATTAGGTTAATAATTATCTTACCTTCGATGTGTCTTACTTGAATCATGTTAAAACCTCTAGTATAATTTGTTAAAGAATATTATTAGTATATTAAATAACTATATTAATTTTTATAATTACTTATATGATATTCTCATAACATATTTTGACCCATTTATTAATAATATTTTTTATTTTCATTATTTTAGGTGCATTTATTTTATGGTTTCCATGGTTGGTTAATTATGGATTTTCTTGTTGAAAGGAAGAAAAAATCCCTAATTTAAATTACATGTTATTAATAAATATCATTATTATTAAATGGTATTATATATCCTTTTTTATATGTTATGTTTATAAATCGTTAGATAAAACATTATTGATGAACATTAGTTTATTTTGGTGAATTTTGATCATTACAAACCATTTTTGTTTTATTAATTAATATTATGTATAAAACTATGTTATATAATATAAAATAACTTATAATATGTGTAAAAAATATTATCTATCTATATTAAAGGTTTTATGACCATCCTTGACGGTTTTAATGCAAATTTAAAACACATCGTCCATGATATTGGTAAATAGACACATCACAGATGATTTTTTTATCTTTAGAATAAAAGGGAGTGGAGAATAAGTATGTTGATGAATTTTTTGATAAACATGATAAAATTATAGTATATATATTATATACTATTCTCTTCATTCCTCTATGATTTGGGAGGTGAATATATTATAAGAAAAGAAAACGAATTGAAAAGGAAATAAATGAAAATGAAAGAGGATTTTTACCTCATGAATTCTCCTCCTTGAGAACCTCCTTAAGGCCCTTATTTTTGGACTTTTGGTGAGACAATTAGGTCATGGACATGGGGAATAGTCTTGTGGAGGGAATTGGATAAAACTTTAGCAAGATAGAAGGCTTTTAGTTTTGAGGATAATAGGTTGTGAGGGGTGGTATTTATTGTGGAGGAGAGGGGTTCACTAGGGAAAACGCAATTTAACATTCATTTTTTTTATTTTTGACGTTGGTTTGTAATCGACCTCTATAAAGGAGATGTAAATAATATTATATTCAGTGTCACTTTTCTAAAAACAAATTCTGAAAATCATTTTTGTTAAGAATGTCAGTCTCTGTTAATGAAATAAACAGATACTGATAAACGATTTTCGACATCGGTTATTTAAAAACCGATGCCAAAAATCAATTCAGTTTAGGGTTTGGTCATCAATTTTATGTAAAAGTGATGCTGAAAATAAATAATTATTTGGTTCATGGCTTTGGTTTTAGATAAAGCTGATGCTGAAAATTGTTTTTCAATGTTTGTCTTATCTATAATCAATGTTGTAAACCCAATGTTTTTTTAAAATATCAGCATCGGTTTTTAAAATTACTAACGTCGTAGGTTACGTTTTTTTTAGAAAAATCATAAAATTACACTTCAAATAAAATTGAAACCCCTATAAAAACAAAATATACAGTAGTCAAACTTTATTTATCATTCAATAAAAATATATAACTTACATGATTTTATATAGTTAATCAAAAAAGTATCTACACATTTGTATTATAAAGTAGAATTAAAATACACGTACCTATAATCAATGATTTATTTCAAAAAAATTGTAACCTTTTTAAGTCCCATGACACCATCATTTATAGTTCTCACACTGCCCAACTATTCTTTGATACCAAAGACAATACAATTGAGTCACAGAAAAATTTACATAGATTTCTATCAAAGATCAATGCATCAATAAATTGTATAAAAAATTACATAAATACATTGCATATGCACTTCAGAAAACTCATGGAATTCTAGTGTCTAATATTGGAATAATATTCCACTATAGGTAATGAGGAATCAATAGATAAGGCTTAATGGGATGGCTTGATGGTAAAATGCACTACTATGGTTAATCAGATAAAGTAGGCTGAGAATGAGATGGCTATTGCATATAATTAGTGGAAGAACTTCATTTATCATTTCAAATTAGTGATTTTTTTCTTTTTATGTGTGTGTTGATATCCCATGATGGATGAGTGTATGTATATTTATTATAACAGATGTATACTATGATGTATGTTTATGGGTTTTGTGATTTAATACCCAAATTTCCATGTTTGCAATTTCATAGAAATATGTGATATGTTAAAAATAATCAAGGAAAAAGTAGATAAATATCTTATATTTCCTTTTTATTTGAGTTATAAGATGAAAAAAATAGTTGAATAGGATACCTCATCAATCTTTTACCACTTGGTTGATCATATACATTGGAGGGAATGATGTGCATTCCATGCATGTTATTTTCTTTGTGACCTCTATTGGATTTGGAATATATCAAAATATACGTGTTTCCAGTGTGTCCATGATTTTTATGTTATTCAAAGTGGTGTGTGTGTGTATGGCCCTGAGAGACATTTTCTAATATGGTAAATAATGTGCATGGTTAGCCCATGATACCATATTTTATGTTTTATTCCCTAAAAATTATTTTGTAAATTGTTTCCATATTTGATAATTATCACATTTTCAAGTATGTTCCTACTGATATCTCATGATGACATGTATTATGCTTCCTTTTATGATATTTTTGGTTTAATGTATTACCATACCTAAGGAAGCATTATTTGGTAGTTGGAACAAGTGGACCGTCATGATATGATTATACTAGGGTGGATGACCTGACACACGACAATGACTTTGATGTACCTATGATAGGCTAGTGGATAGACCTAGAATACAATACATTTTGTATACCAAGTACCATGAATGAAATTTATGCCATGTGGATTTCAAGTACTTGTTCACTCGTCATCATTGTGACCTGAATCAATACTTGATGTCTTGAGAATACCATGTAATATGTTTAATGCACTTTTGGATTATTCTTTTTCAATTCTAATGTATTTTTTATCCTATTGGCATGGAGTTGTAGAAGGTACGACATGGGTTTATCTCATCGTGGATTGTACATATACTCTCAGCACATGGTTGATTTATTATTGATTCTTTCATATACTAATAATAAACGAAAAAACAATTCCAAAAGTTAAAAAAAATTGAATATTCAGTATATTATAATTTAAAAATAAAGTATAATTAAAATAAACATACCTGAAATTTACTACAAGAAAATTTTTGGGTATTTTTGTAGCATTCATTTGAATATTAGTTGGTTTAAACAACTAATATATCAAAAGAGTTAGTTTTTTGAACCCATATGTAATATTATTTATAAATATTTAAATATACATACCTCAAATTTTAATCAAACATAACAAATAGTTCACAAAAATAGATTGAATATGAGTCATATCAGATTGGAAATAATACTTTGAATCATTGAATTCCTGAAAGAACATTGAATGATATGAGATAAGAAAATAGAATAATATGGCAGAAAATATAAAAAAAATTAATACAACTAACCTTATAAAATTCAGTAGTTTACCCATTTGTGATTATATCATACATGAATCGTAGAATATAATAACCAAATTCAACATTTCCTTTTTGATGATGACACTATAGTTATAAAACATTAAAATGTTAATAAAAATTAATATATAACAAAAAATAATAAAAAATTCTAATTTAAAAAAACTAATTACCTATACATTCACATGTTTTATTTTATTCGGTGTCTTTATCGACTTGTATTCCTTTTTAAATTATTTCTATGAAATACTTTTTCATATATATGAACTAATAATACATATCTAAACTATGAGAATAAAACATAATGAGCGTAAAAAAACAAGAAAACATACCATTCTAATAAGGTGGAAATCTTTTACGAACATTCCCTAATAAAGAGAAAAACCAATGTATGGTACATTCACTTGGGAACAATATGAATAACATCCAATTCCCCCTACAATATAAATGTTCACAATTAATGACATTATAATGATAATTAGTACATAATTATGTTTATGTTTTTACTTATCTTGAAATAGAATAAACTAGCACTGAATCTTCGTATGTGATAAATCTCACACATATATACAACTCTATCAAGATTCTCCGCATGTTGCACTTCTATGGAAATGAATTATGGATCTATAAACCCATAAATTTCAGTAATTTAATTTTGTAGAATAAGAATTTGTAGATATATACCTTAAAAAAATATAGTTAGTCATTTTAAAAACATATTTTATTAATGAAATAAAAATTCAAATATCAATTTACTTACATGGTAAACAATTGTACCACATTTAGGCTAAGCTCTTCAAAATAAACTAGATGCATGGTATCTTCATTGAGTAATCTCAATGGATATTATCTTCTACATATATCATTCATCATCCAAAACTCATAGATATAATTCATTGAACAAGATTCCTGAGATAATATTTGTATCCCTTAAGAAATATCTAAAGAATCTACAGTGAATTGTTCCTGAACATTTTGATTCATTTGTGTGGAATATTTTGCTTTCAGATAATCCTATATAAGTTAAATGTCAGAAAACATTATAATTAATTTTGAATCATTTGCAAATAATATTTAGAAAAACACATACCTCATTTGAAATATAATGAAGAAAAGCAGTTATCCAAAGTAAAAAATAACCCACACAATCCAAAATATAGTGATCTCCACTGTAGGAAATGACAGTAGAGCATTTGGATCTATAATATCAAGTACTGATACTCTAACAAGACCCATATACAAAGGATGGTGATGTACAAAATCCCCCAAAATGGTTGAGTCCTAATGCAACAATATGTATGTGAGGGTCTCTAGAAAACAACTCACAATATAAATTTTGGTCCGAGTGATGTGGTGGATAATTAAAGTAAGCATATGGGGCTAGGTAGTCCGGGTGAGAAGGCTAGGAAAGCTGAAAAATGAAAATTTTATATTTCTTTTTATAATTTATAAAATAGAAAAATTGATAACAAATAAATAATATACCAGGGAAAAATGTTCATACGGGGCAGTGTATGAAGATGTGGCTGGGTATTCCAGGTGATCAGGCAGGGAAGGCTGAAAAATGAAAATGTTATATTAGTGTATATAATTTATATAATAGAAAAAATGATGAAAAACAAATAATATACTTGGGAAGGCTACTCATATGGTTCATGGTAGGACGATGGGGAAAGGTAGTTCGAGAAAGTAGGTTGGGAAGGCTGAAAAATGAAAAAGATATATTAGTGTTCATAATTTATAAAACAGAAAAATTGATGACAAATAAATAATATACCTGGAAATCCTGCTCATACGGGACAGGGTAGGCAGATGGGGTAGGTCATTTTGGGTGATCAGGATACGAAGGCTAAAAAATGAAAAACTTATATTAGTGTTTATAATTTACCAAAAAGAAAAATTGATGAAAAATAAATAATATACCTAGGAATGTTGTGAAGATTGTGACTATCTTTCCATGTATTCTAACAAAGCCTTCTGCACTACTGCTTCAATTTGAAAACCCACGGATAGTTTCATATCTTTTAGATCTTCTTTTAATCATTCTATTTCTGGGTCTCTTGATTGATTACTCTTACCAAAAACCTTCTGAATAGTAATACCCGCCTGATATCCTCTAACACGGTGGTGGTGTTCTAACTTTCCCAAAGTAATGGCTATTATGTCCATCCTACCCTCGGGGATAAAATATCCATGGGTCTCCTACCCCTGATGTTCATCCTAAAATTAAAAATTAAAAATTTATATTAGTGTTTATAATTAATAAAATACAAAAATTGAGAACAAATAAATAATATTTACTTATAATTTTATCAGATACTTTCTTAGCTTCCTTCGTAAGATACTATTGATTTTTCCTTCTTCTTGCACATTTCATGGTGAGTGGGAGGAGATGGAGGACCAAATTGGACCTCTTCAGAACCACTACTATAACGATATCTCAATGTCTCAAATTTTTCTTCAATAATTTTCTACTCCAAATACATATACCCTCCATGTGATAAATAACGAGGGTATACATTTCTCAACTAAATCTTCTAATGAGATATCATAGAGGCATGTTATATAAAAATAAACTACTAAGTTATAAGAAAAATATATAATAAATTTTACAGTGTAAAATAATTATCATACCTGATATTTTTCTTCATTGTGATTGTCATCAAATCACTTCCATGTATCTTCATCTATAAATAGATACTTGAGTCAAGGGTTTTCAAACCTTCTCTTTCCAAAAAACATAATTTTTTTCTGTTTTTTTAAATATCTTCAATGAACCTCTACTAAAGAGAGATGTATTTTCTTAATTTATTGGGTTTCTTCATAATTTAATTTCATCTGTAATTGAATAAATTAAATATGTCATTTAAAAAATATAATATTCAAAATATGATATAAAATAAATGAATTAATATATTTTACCATCACTGCCTTCCAAAGTTGTTGCTTCACCATTGTGTCCACAGACATCCAATCGTGATATAAAATACTAATCCTACAATGGATCTATATCTTTATATAACTGACAAACTGAACTGCATTTTGGCCAATTTCACTATTATCATCATCAAAACAGATTTGTACTTTGTCATCATCACAATAATGTGATAGTTTTGGTAAATATCTAATACCATGTTTACCAACTTGAGAACTTGATTTTTTAATAGTAATAGGAGAAGTCTCCTCCACTGAGGATGCATCAGTAGTCTTGAAAAAAAATTATAAATTAAAAGTTTTATTTCATTAAATAAGTACATTCCCAAATATTTAATAATATCTAAAAATAGATATACCTCGGTAATTAGTCCTCTATATAAAGTGTAATGAAATTTTATGTACCTATATATCATTAGAAAATTGAATATTTAGGAATAAGGAAGACAAAAATAAGTAAGTAAAAAAAGGGTCACGCATTTTAAAGTTTCAAAAAAAGAAACAAAATATAAATATTTACCTGAAAAATTTGGAGACTAATTTAGTTTTTTCCCACATGCCTTCATCTTGATCATTACGTACTACATGCACTGTGTCAGTCTTATACTCATTGTAATCATCCAGAAATTGGGTAATATATGAATAAGGCTTATGTAAATCACTAACATCATCAGCATCATCCTCATCACCAAAATGGTATCTTTTTTATTGCAAAACAAAGGGCCACTGATCATTTTATGGATCAATGACATAAAATACTTCATTTTCATGTGTCGCCATGATAAATGGTTCCTCATTGTATTTAAATATTTTTCAAATCAACCAGTTTAAATCCATATTCATCATGTTTCATATAATTATTACTATCAACCAAATTTCACTTAAAAATGGTGACTTGAAATTTCATATAATCAATTTCACATATGTCTTCAAGAACTCCAAAAATATGCGTTGATGTAGAAATTGGGTTTTTTATATTTGGTACTCGAAAAATGAACCGGTTCATTGAAAACCATCACACCACTATTCTGAATGGTACTCTTGTCATCCTGGTTTTTTATTTAAAATGTGTATCCATTGATATAAAAACAAGACCATGTGATCACATTAAGATATAGCACCCCTGCTAACCCCTTCAATGTTTCTGATGCAGATATATCTTGGGTGACATTCTCTTTAAACGATGAAAAAAATGACTTCTTATGCTCAATCATCAACCACTTTTCATTTCTTTTCTAATATATTTACTTTAATTCAGAAATATGTGAAGATATATATGATTGAACCCCATCTATGTTGTTTAAAATGTACAAATTTTTATGCATCACTTCATCATGTGGAATGAACTTTACCTTTAAGCCTAGAACCCCTCTACCTTCACTATTAACTGTCATATTTCGAGATACAGGGAGACCAATATGCTCCACCTCATACAAATAATCAGTATAGAACTCCATCACCTATTTTGATACATATTTTTGAACAATATAGGCCTCTAGTCGATAATTATTTTTAACGTATCCCATCAAATTTTTCATATATCTTTCAAAAGTATGGATTTATCTTATATAAAGAGGCCCACACATTCATATCTCATGCACCAAATGAATTAGTAGATAAACAATTATATCAAAAAATGTTGGTGGTAAATTCACTTATAGTAAACAAATAATAAGAGTTTCTTTATTCTCCACCACATCCAACAAATTTTGATCATTGAATTTTCTACAAATGGATTTGAAGAAATTACATAACCTGATGATAGTCTTTCTTGTAGTTGTCGGCAATATTCTACGCATTACTACTGTTAGAATTTATTGCATCCACACATGGAAATCATGAGATTTCATAGCTATTAATTTACAATCCTTTAATGACACAAAATTAGTCACATTTAATGAAAACCCACTAGGTACTTTATTACCTTTATGAAACTAACATAAATTCATCTTTTCAATCTTTCTTAATGTGTGAAAACCTAGAGGTAAATATGTTATGTTTCCTTTCACAGTGGGAGATTACTCCAAATGTTTTCTCATTAATATCAAGTCAAATATTGCATGAAATCCATCTTTTTTATTCCTTTTATTTATAAAAAAGTTACAATCAAACAGTCATATATGTTTTACTCAATAGGAATAACATCGATGTTGATGTTTTATCCCTAAAAATCTCTAAAAAGGTTGTTCACAAAAAATAGACTGCTTCTTCCAGATATTTATTTGAAGACCAGAACATCTTTTCTTTACAAATGTTGAATTAATATCTTTCACCCTGTCATAATATTCTTCAGATAACAATGGTCAAGGGGAAGTTCATATTCTTGTAATCCGTTAAATGATTTTTTTAATCTACAATAAGGATGATCAAATCGCAAAAATAATTAATGTTCCATGTACATTGACTTTCTTTTATTATGCAATTGATAATATGAAGTTTTTTATTCACAAATTGGACATGATTTATGTCCCATAACACTATATATAGATAAGTTTCCATATGCATAAAATTTGATTATAGTGAACCTTATTATAGCATGAAAAATAAAATAATGTTTCTTGTATGCATCAAAAACATTAACATGTGCCTCCCAAAAAAGTTTCAAATCATCAATAAATAGTGAAAGATATACATAAATATCATTTCACATTTATTTTGATCCATAAATCATCAATCTCATCATAACATATTTTTTCTTCATACAAATATGTGGGGACAGGTTGTAAACTAGCAGCAAAAAAGGCTATGAACTATGTTGGATACTAAGGATCTGATCTAGATACATTCTATTAATACACAATACCATTCTGATATTTCTAAATTCACTTCCAAAATCATGAATTTTTTTATCAAAACTCTTCCTCTATGGTGAATCGGAATGGTGACGTAATTTACCATCAGATATGGGCTTATCTGAATGTTATCTTACCCTTTTTTCATTAATTGAATTTTTTGAAGAGATGCTTCAAATGAAAAATTATTGGAAGTTAAAAAATTTCTTTAGCATGAGTTTTGATTCTGGTGCCTATGAATGAATCTCAATTTAAATATAAGAATAATATGCAAAAAATATTGGATGATATCATTATAAAGTACAAAATTGATTTTTTTATGATTTTAGATGACATCATCTAAGAATGAATCTGAGTTTACTTTCCCATCTATCTTATAGCGTGATGTTCCACATATAGTACAAATTGATAAATATTAATTTTCTTTCTAATACAGTACACAATCATTGGGGAAATCATGTATATTTTTATACCCCAATCCCATTGGGCATAATATTTTTATCACCTCATAATTGGAATCTGGAAGCCTGTTTCCATCAAGAAATAGCTGTTTTAAAAGATCATGTAAGCTGGAGAAACATTTATCACTCCACCCATTTTTTGATTTTAAGTTAACTAATTTCAAATCTACTGATAACACTGTATATTTACAGCAACCTGGGAATAATGTTTTCTCATAATCTTTATGAAATTGTTCAACATTTAATATTTTTTCAATGGTTTCAACACATAAATCATGAATTAATTCTTTTATATGATCCTCTTCCTAATTATGAATATTTTCATCAACATTGGATGTTGAATAATTTCATCAACATTGGTGTCCTAAGAACTAACTATTTTGTACTTTGATTACATGAATGTTCACTTATTATATATTTTTCATCATTCTGCATGACTATAATATAATAATGTCCGGGAATATTTGTTGCATTGATAAGGTCATGGAAGATCCCTACTATGATGAGAACATTGAAATTCTATAACAATATTCTAAAATAATGTTCTACAATTGGATGACATACTATGATAGGACACATAGTATACATATTGTCATGTCCGAGTACTCGTAAGAAGACGAGACTCACTCTCATAGAGTTCGCACTTGGTAATATCCATGATTGGAGATTATGAGAACAGACCCACTAGTAGTAATTCCACATGTCTCGGTGTCATCGGACATTTCTATCTATGAGCATGTGTAATGGTCCATATACTGGAAGATTATCATTAACTAATGTCATGACTCGCGCACTTAGATTTACTGACGAAAACTGTCACGCAGACAGTTGGTGGGAATTAGGGTACGTTGGGTGCATCATGAGTGACATGTTGTTAATGAACAAGTCAAGGAATTATTTGTCACTTCCATTTATGGTATTTTATATCTCGGCCCTTTGATTTAAATAGAACGGTTGCATTAAATTCCATGGACATGGTGTAAACGATGAGTTTATTTCAGGAAGTCAAAGAATGACGGATAAAGCATATGGGTTTATGAAACTTCCATGAAACCTACTTGATGAGATACCAAGAGAAAGGGATTAAATTACATAGTAAGCGTCCGTATGAGGTGATACATCAATTCGGCATCAACTTCTTTCTCTTGGGTGCCTTGACCCGTTGCTACACAGTAATCTTGGACTTTAGGCAAGCCCGCCTAATGCCTATGAGAAAGAGGCCTAGAGGGTCACACACTAAGTGTATTCAAGTATCTAAAGTAGAATAAAGATTATTCCTGTATGTGGTTTAATAATTATTCAAGGAAGCCTAAATCGTTTTAATAATGGAGGAAAAAGGAAATGAAAAAAGATATACATTCCGTGTATTAAAGATTACACGCCGTGTAGTTTTTCATGGAAAAAAATTACACGCCGTGTATTAATAATTACACACCGTGTAGTTTTCTTTATGGAAAGGAAATGAATAAATGAAAACAAGATATACATGTCGTGTACATTGAATATACAGACCGTGTAGTTTTTAATGAAAAACAAGTACACGTAGGGTATTTATTAATACACGCCACGTAGTTTTTCCAGTCGGGATTTTGAGGGTATAATATTATTTTAAATTATATTTATTATAATCAGCATGAGTTCATGTCAAGGAATTAATTATTCGACATGGGGGTTTTAAATAAGAGTCAGTGAAAGAAATAAAATGCGTAACTCGTTTATTTATTGTCATAAATCTACACCCTCAAACCTGATTATAAATATCCTCACAACCCCAACTCTTTTCTGACACAAGAGAATCGTTGTGCAAAATAACTCTGGAGAATTATTTCACGGACGAAAAAACATCTTCATCCAAGAATGCTCTCAAGACCGAGAGAGATCCACTTCCATTGGATCAAGATGATCTATGGCGGACAACACAAGTAAATGTTTCTCCACGCTAGCACCCGGAGACTCCTTTGGCGAAATCCTGAGATATGAGGTACATGTGTGGATCACCCCTAGATGAAGTCTACACTTGGCCTCTACGACGCAATGACAAATCACCTCAGAACGTGATCAAGAACATCAATGAAGAAAGAACACCCAAATGGAATTTCTTTTAAATTGATTAAATTAATGATATTCAACCTGTAAAGATCCTACTTTGTGGTTCCGGTACTTTCCTTTACTTTTTCCATTTCTATGATTTGATCCATGGAGACTGGAATTTATCATCATATTGATCCCAGATTGATCATTGTTAATGAAAAAAATCCATGTTGGCAAATCCACCCATGCGCTTTCGCTACGCCCGAAACCTTCAAATGGTATCAGAGCGAGGTTACAACATTGATTATAGTTATTTAATTTTCGTTGATGATTTACGCATTTATATTTGTTTCAATTTTAAATAAATCGTTATATAAATCTGAATAAATGAGATCTGTTGTTCCTACTTTTTTTCTCGATTCATATCACAGAAATGGACTTTTAATTTTAATATTGATTAAAATAAAAATAAGGATCTCATCTGTAGGAGCTTCTCTTTCTGTCTGTACAACACGGGGATACACGGCATGTAATTAAAACTACAAGATGTGTACTTAGGTTTAATAAATTGGTACTGGTCCACCAAACCACGCCGTGTGAATTAATTACACCTAAGTATTTAACACCCCGTGTTGACCAGAATTAAACAATGCGTGGGAACAGGAATACATGGCGTGTACCTGCGATGACCATGATTCTGATGATGGTAAAGCCAGTGATGTGACCGTCTCTCTAGGATCGAGTTCTCCTCGTGATGGCTAATTGTTTGTGGATCGATATGGGTTTAGTCGGGGTTTGAGGTATATGTGGTGGTTCCTTTGTATTTTCCTTTTGAAATTTGGATGTTTGGATTTTTTGAACTTTGAATGTGGTGCGTAGTAGTTTTTGTGGAGGTGGGATATGCATGTACTAGTGGTTGTCTTTGTATGGTTTCCACTTACCCAAAAAGTGGTTTTTTAAAAATAAAAAAAATAGTTGGTGTATGATTTATCTACATGCCCCATACTCCAAAATTTCCAAAGTACAGAGAACACGCCAAAGTCCCCGGTGTCTAACTTGGATAAAAGGTGAAAAGAAATACACGTCGTGTAAATATAAACTACACGCTGTGTACTTTCAGAAATTTCACCAGGTTTCCTCCAAAAGTACAAAGACTTGTCCAAGGAATATGGATGAGAATAATCTCAATGAAATTTAGAGAAGAATTTAAGATAAAGAATTGATTAATTATAAGATCATAATTAATTGAATTCAAGCGCAAATTTTCTTGAATAAATTGAACGATTAAAAGAATTTTAATTCTAAATATGGGTAAATTTCATTGCATACTATGGATGATCATGAGCTAGACCAAAGACCCTTTGTATGTGTGTATGGTTTCATTTAAATTTATTTAAATTTGTTGGCCTGCGGGCCTTCTTCGAATAAAATATAGGGCCTGTGTGCCCATGGTTTATTTAATGTAAACCCATGTAATGGAGGATCTACCAAGCCATATGAGACAGTTAAAAACCTGAATCTAAGGCGAAACCAACCCAAGAAGATACAAAGATGGACAGGTGGGAGCTGCAAAACACGAACCTTTGGTTCAAGGTGTTTTTTCCTAGGTTAGGGTTACCTTATCAAACCACTATATAAGGTAACCAACAAAAGATCATGATCATACCATCTTATTTTATTTCATTCTGATTGCATGGTTTATTTATTAAGGTAACCAACAAATAATGCAATGATGGAATAAAATAAAAACCAGACTATGTGTAAACATTATCATAACATGGTTAATCACGTAAGAAATAATCACTTAATATTAAAAAACATATGATAATGTGAAACTACATATAAAGATTAAAATCACTCAATACCATATTAAGTCAGACCAAGCCTTCTGTTACTTGATTAAGGTAAAGACTCAATAAAACTATGTGTTTCACCAACCCTTGTTGGGAAACTTACTTTTATAAAGGAAGCCCTTATGAAATATTTCAGGTTGAATTAACCATATTACATCAATAGGAGTAGCCCTTGCTAGACTAGGTGTAATATTGGAGGCAAGAGTTGAGGAAATCCAAGTTAGGATTTCAGGATTGGGGAGTCCACTCAACAGATCAAGGAACTGTAAGCTCACAGTTTGTAAAGACCTACCTACCTAAATACCATCAAGTAGCTTGACCAACCCTTGTTGGGGTTATGCAAAGGGAAATATGGATCCTTTCCACTAGAATGTCAAACAAACAGAACATTCCAAGTTCAATGGTGAGGTCTATTGGGACTTGATAAAATAGTGGGATAATTAATAAATTAATTTATTATTTCTCATAAAAATGTAATCAAGAAAGTACTGATAAATCTGATCTTTTAATTTGTTGAATCGAAATGACAAACTCATCAACCACATTTTCTCTTCGATCAATTCTAGATAACGACAATATCCTCACCGGCAGTAACTTTTAGGAATGGTTTAGGCGCCTTCAGGTTATCCTACGCCATGAATGAAAGTTTTACATGTTGGAGTCCTCACTTCCTGATCCGCCTGCCCAAGGGGTGAGGGGTGAAGATTTTCTGGACTATGATCAACATTTGAGCGATGCACTCGACGTTCAATTATTGATGTTGTCATCAATATCTAGTGAGCTCATGAAGTCTCATGAATACATGGATGCCTACAACATGCTCAAGCACATTTGTGGTCTATACTAGGAGAGAGAAAGACAGGAAAGGTTTAAGATATCCAAGGCTCTATTCCAAAGCAATCTTGGAGAGGGTGCCCCAGCTGGGCCTCATGTAGTCAAGATCATTGGCTACATTGAGTGCTTGGAGGTTCTAGGGTTTAAACTCCAGGAAGAACTGGGTACTGATCTCATTCTCGCATCACTCCCCCAGAGCTTCTCAAACTTTGTTGTGAACTTCAACATGAACAACATTGAGAAGTCTCTGTCTGATCTTATTATACTTATTCGCCAAGTGGACAATGACATAAAGTGTGAAAATCCTTCTGTCCTCATGGTAAATAAAAGGAAAGGTAAGTAAAATAGATTTAATCCCAACGCTTTTTTAAGGACTTCCAAGAAAAGGAAGATTAAAGGGGAGGAAAGGTAACCGGATGTTGTTTGTTTCACATGTGGTAAGAAGGGCCACTGGAATAAAAACTGCACCCAGCCAAGGAAGTAAGGGGAAGCTTCATGAGCGTTTGTTATCAAATTAAATCTATCTGTTTCAACTAATTAGGTATTATATATGGCTTGTGGTGCTCACATATGTATCCAAATACATGAACCAAGTAGATTCAGGAAGATTGATCGAGGGGTGGTAGATATACGAGAATCCAACGGAGCCAGACTTTCTTTTATAGCCATCGGGGACTATCACCTCACTTTGACAAATAGAATGATCTTGGTGTTAAAGGGTTGTTATTATGTGCCCTATGTTACAAAAAACATTATTTCAGTAACCAGATTAGATACTGATGGATTCATGTTCAAATTTGGAAATTAATGTTGCTACTTTTTTAAAGTTAGCATTTGTTTTGGTAGGGCACATTTATATAACAGCCTTTATGTGTTATACTACACAAACCAAGTAATGGAAATAGATGACAAAGTCAATTCACATGACTCATACCACACCCAACTTTGGAATCACCAGCTAGGTCATGTCAATGAGAAACGTTTGACAAAATTACATCAAGATGGGTATTTAGATTCTTTCGAACTAAAACCACTTGGTGTATGTCATGCGTGTCTACAAGGCAAAATGACCAATGCCCCATTTAGTGGGAAAGGTGAAAGGGCTAAAGAGATTCTAGAATTAGTTCACACAGATGTGTGTGGACCATTTCTAGTAGAAGCAAGGGGTGGGTTCTTGTACTTCATAACTTTTACTGGTGATTTTAGTAGATATGGATATATTAACTTAATGAGGTATAAGTCAGATTCTTTTGATCGGTTCAAAGAATACAAGAATGAAGTTGAGAAACATCTTGGTAAGAAGATTAAGAAAATCCTCTCAGACAGAGGAGGAGAATATCTTAATCAGGACTTCATAGATTTCTTATGGGAGTTTGGGATTCTATCTCAACTCACTCCTCCTTATACACCTCAGTGGAATGGTGTAAGTGAAAGGAGGAACCGCACCCTGTTGGACATGGTGATATCAATGATGAGTCATGTGAGTCTTACAATATCCTTTTGGGGATATGAATTACAAACAGCAGCACAATTACTAAACCAAGTACCAGCTAAATTGATAAATGGAATTCCATACGATTTATTGAGTGGACGCAAATCCATGTTATCAAATTTACATGTGTGGAGTAGAGAAGAATTTGTTACGGCCTCTTTAGGTAACAAACTTGCACCCTGAGGCACAAAGTGTATCTTTATTGGATATCCCAAGCAAACAAGGGGATATTACCTATACAACCCCTCAGAAAAAAAAGGTTATAGTGGCAAGACACGACATATTCCTTGAGAGGGAGCACATCTCCAAAAGAGATAGTGGGAGCGAGATAGACTTTGATGAAGTCGAGGCCCAAGATACACAAGAGTTGGTACAAGAATAGATTCCACAAATCCCCGTGGAAGAACAATCTGTTCCAAAGACACAAGAACTATGTAAAAACACGAGAGAGGTGAGAGAACCAAAATGATATGGTTTTCTTGTCACCAAGGATGGTGACTCATTATTGGTTGACAATGATGATCCTCTTACCTACAAGGAAGAAGTTGAAGGCACAGACGTTTCCAAGTGGAAAGAAGCCATGAATTCTTAAATGGATTCCATGTACCAAAAAGAGTATATATTTTGGTAGATCCTCTAGTTTATGTAAATCCTATTGGTAATAAATGAGTATTCAAGAAGAAACTAGACATGGAGGGGAAATTCAGCACCTATAAGGCACGACTGGTTGAAAAAGGTTTTAGACAGTATCAAGGAGTTGACTATGATGAAACGTTTTCACCGGTTGCGATGCTGAAATCCATTATAATCCTATTGGCCATTTCCGCTTACCATGACTTTGAAATTTGCAAAATGGATGTCAAAACAACATTCCTTAATGGGAACCTCCAGGAATATGTCTACATGACACAACCTGAAGGGTTTGTGACTCCAAAGGATGCCAACATGGTATGAAAGTTGCAGAAATCCATTTATGGATTAAAGCAAGCATCAAGGTCATGGAACATTCGTTTTGATGAATCTGTAACGTAATTTGGCTTCGTTAAGAATGAATGTGAGCCTTGTGTATACAAGAGTTCTAGTGGAATTGCAGTAGTTTTCCTAATATTATATGTTGATGACATATAAGTAATTGGAAACGAAGTACCTGTCTTACAGTCAGTTAAGGAATGGTTTCATAAATGCTTCTCTATGAAAGACTTGTGCGAGGCAGCATATATTCTTGGGATAAAGGTCCATCGTGATAGATCCAGGAGAATACTAGGACTTAGTAAAAGTAAATACATTGACAAGATACTGAAGAGAATCAGTATGGAACAGTCCAAGAGGGGATTGTTGCCAGTGTCACATGGCATTCATCTTTCCAGGAAAATGTGTCCTCAGACACATGAGGAAAGAAATAGAATGGCAAGGATCCCTTACGCATCCGTGATTGGCTCAGTCATATATGATATGAGATGTATGAGGCTAGATGTTGCTTACACATGAAGTGTGGTAGGCAGATATCAAGCTGATCCAGGAGACCGCCATTGGATGGCAGTCAAGACTATCCTTAAGTATCTGAGGTGTACTGAGGATATGTTCCTCGTTTATGGAGTATATAAGGAACTAGTTATCAGAGTACTTGTAGATGCTAGTTTCCAGACTGGTCAATATTACATGAAGTCACAGACTAGATACATCTTCAGTTTGAATGGAGGTGCAGTGATCTGGAAGAGCTCAAAGAAAAGTGTGGTGGAAGATTCTATAGTGGATTCCAAGTATATCACAGCTTCTGAGGCAGCTAAAGAAGCAGTATGGATGTGAAGCTTCATCCATGATATGGATGTAGTAATGAGCAGTAAAGATCATATCACACTCTATTGTGATAATACTGCATCGGTGGAACTTGAAAAATATCCAAGGTCACATCAGCGGACAAAGCACATACTTGGGAAGTATCATCTCTTGAGGGATTTTTATCAGAGATGTGAAGTTGTAGTGAACAGTATTACCACGAAAGACAACATGGAGAACCCATTGACTAAAGACTTGACTCAGTAGAAACATGATCATCATGTGAGCTCTAGTGGACTAAATGTCATAGGCAGTTGGCTCTAGTCCAAGTGGGAGTTTGTAAGGGTTTGTGTCCTGAGAACCAATTGTTTTGTACTTTGATTACATGAATGTTCACTTATTATATATTGTACATTGTTCTGCATGACTATAATATAATAATGTCCTAGAATATTTGTTGCATTGATAAGGTCATGGAAGATCCCCGCTATGATGAGAACCTTTAAATGCTATAACAATATTTTTAACAAAGTTATACGGTTGGATGACATACTATGATTGGACACATAGTATATAGAACGTCATGTGCGAGTACTCGTAAGAAGACGAGACTCTATCTCATGGAGTTCTCACTTAATAATATCCAAGATGGGAGATTCTGAGAACAGACCCGCCAGTAGTAATTCTACATGTATTGGTGTCATCGGACATTGATATCTACTAGCGTGTGTAATGGTCCTTAGACTGGAATATTATCATTAACTCATGTCATGACTCGTGCACTTAGATTTACTGACGAAAACTGTCACACAGTCAATTGGCGGGAATTAGGGTACGTTGGGTGTGTCACAAGTGACATGTTGTTAATGGATAAGTCGAGGAAGGATTTGTCCCTTCCATTTATGGAAGTTGATATCTCTTCCCTTTTATTGAAATAGAACTGTTGCATTAAATTACATGGCCATGGTGTAAACGATGAGTTTATTTCAGGAAGTCAAAGAATGATGGATCAATCATATAGGTTTATGACACTACCATGAAACCTACTTGATGAGATATTGAGATAAAGGGATTAAATTACACAGTAAGCATTCGTATGAGGTGATACGTTAATGCAGTGTCAGCTTCTTTCTCTTAGGTTCCTTGACCCGTTTCTAGACAGTAATCTTGGACTTTAGGTAAGCCCACCTAATGCCAACGAGAAATAGGCCTAGAGGGTCACACACTAAGTGTATTCAAGTATCTCAAGTATAATAAAGATTATTCCCGTACGTGGTTTAATAATTATTCAAGGAAGTGTAAATCATTTTAATGATGGAGGAAGAAGGAAATGAAAAAAGATATACACGCTGTGTATTAAAGATTATACGCTGTGTAGTTTTTCATGGAAAAAAAGTACACGTCGTGTACTAATAATTACACACCATGTAGTTTTATTTATGGAAAGGAAATGAATAAATGAAAAAAAGATATACACGCCATGTACATTTAACGTACACACCGTGTAGTTTTCAATGAAAAACAAGTACATGCCATATATTTATTAATACACGCCGTGTAGTTTTTCTGGCCGGCATTTTGAGGATATAATATTGTTTTAAATGATATTTATTATAATCAGTGTGGGCGCATGTCATGGAATTAATTATTCGACATGGGGGTTTTAAATTAGAGTCAATGAAATAAATAAAATACGTAACGTGTATTTATTGTCATAAATCTACTACCTCAAACCTGATTATAAATATCCTCACAACCCGAACTCTTTTCCGACACAAGAGAATCGTTGTGCACAACAACTGTAAAGAATTATTTCATGGATAAAAGAACCTCTTCCTCTGAGAATGCTCTCAATAATGAGAGAGATCCTCTTCCATCGGATCAAGACGATATAAGGCGGACAACGCAAGTAAAGGTTTCTCCTTGCTAGCACCCAGAGACTCCTTTGGCGACGTCCCGAGATACGAGGTACACGTGTGGATCACCGCTAGAGGAAGTCTACACTTGGCTTCTACGACGCAATGAAAAATCACAATAAAAATTGATCAATAACATCAATGAAGAAAGAACACCCAAAAGGTATTTCTTTTAAATTTATTAAATTAATTATAATCAACATGTAACGATCCTACATTGTGGTTCTGGGTCTTTCCTTTTCTTTATCCATTTCTGTGATTCGATCCATGGAGACTGGAATTTATTATCGTATTGATCCCAGATTGATCATTGTTAATGAAAAAAGGCCAAGTGGGCACATCCACCCACATGCTTCTACTGCGCCTGGAACCTTCAGTGTTGTACTAGATTTACATAGTTTCTTCATTTTACAGGTTTTTTGTTTGGTACTTCAATGACATCCATTATAATTTGAATATAAGGTCAATATCTGATGTGTGAACCTTCCAAGACCTAAGGTATGTGGTATCTACATTTCTCACTCAGTCACCCTCTTTGTTATTTGGTCCCTGAATAGTGTGGCATGTTGTATTTCCATGTATCACCCTTAAATTAAAAAACAATATTTAAAATGTGATCTATCCTTTATAAATTACTCTATGATAATTTTATAAATTCAAGGGTATAGTGATTACAATGTAATATCATGAATGCATTAATACCTATGAAATTGTTTTTTAATTAGAAACCATAATGGTTATGTAGTGAATAAATTATGAACCTTAGAATACACCTAGTATGGGTGGCTTTTGATACCAACCATACACCTGATATGTGGTTGTCCTTGATACTTAGAATACATCTAATGTGTGGTGGTTTATGATAATAATAATGTACCTAATATGTGGTGGGTTTTTTATACCCATAAAACACCCAATATATGATGGTTTGTGATAATATTTGGTTAAATAGGTTGGAATATTCTTGAAAAAATTCTCATGCACATTCGTCATTGGTTGAAGTTGGTAGCTATAACCCTGGGTGACATAGTAGAGCCTGGTTTAAAATGTTTATTTATTTATTTACTTATTTCTAGGAATGTAAATTGTTTCACTTAATGTACTGTTTCATGAATAAATTATCAATTGGATTCATTTAGGGATTTTTTTGTGGTGGCTTATATATTTTTACTCACACCCTACTCGGGACACCATTATTACATAACTAGATTTCATGGAAATATGTCTGGAAAAGTGAAATATCCATATAAAAGATGCTTGATTTACAATATGATGGAGAGGGGAGATGGTATTTGGGATAGAGCATGGGGCCTCTATAGTATTTTTATCTTTATTTTTGTTTTGGTTTTTTTGTTACTTTTTCACTTGAAGTATATGTTATACCTGATGTATGACTCTGTACTTGTATTTTTCATCATCATGATTATTGATTGAGTTTATGTTTTTGTGTTTGGATATTTTCTTGTTGTTCTATAGTGTTATTATGAATTGAATATTTTCTTCACTATTTTACACTAATATTACACATTGATGTTGAGGGTATAGTCTCCCCATATCTTTTACATATATCCTAATAAATATTCAAAATACTCTATTATATGAGGAGGTTCACTTATTGTATGTGGTGACCACTATTCCAAACCATGTACTCTAGTCTGGGGTGGAGAAATGTTACAAAGTGGTATTATATCCTTTATTTTCAGTTATTATTTTGGTTGGTATACAAGATATTAAGAATTTATTGGGGTTTATAAATGATTCTTTCCTAGGATTATTCAACCCATGTATGGATAAAAAACCATGTCTTCATGGATGGTATTACAGTTATTTCATGTGATTTTATGGTTCCTTGATTTCCACCATTAGAGGAACACTTGGTTTCTTTAGTTATATATTTATGTCCTTTTATCTATTGGGTTGGTATGTCAAGATATTTGGTGTGAATTCATGCATCATATTATGCATTTTAGATTTTCTAGTAATTACATATTTATTGTAATTGATGTGTGTTTGTGTGTGTATTCACATGTTGATGGATAAGAACGAGTTGATCATTTAAAGTGTATGGAAACATTTATATGATGCTTTACCATATAAATTTGTGGTGTAATATTACGTATAAAACACCCTGAGTATCCTATTATTAAATTATTTTAAGATAAATTTCCATTACAATATGAAATTGGTTAAATAAAGTATCAGTAAACAACTAATAAGGTTATTTCCCTCATAGCTTGTCGATGGAACTCTATCTAACTAATCCATGTAACTAAAAACATGAAAAATATTGGGAAAAATTTGGTAAATAATATTTTAAAGAATTATCTTTGATAAGGAACATAAATATTAAAATACCAAATACAAAGGAATGTCATGACATGTGGTCTTTAGTGATTTATAGGGCTCTATGGAGCACCTTATTTTATAATTTTTTAGCATTGAGTATGTAGAGTATTGGGATATTATGTTTTATCTATTTTATTCATTCTCTTATAGGTACCATGTTATGTTGATTATAGGTATTGTGTTATAATTCTATAAATATGCCTCCATGGAGGGTCAGGGACCCACACTCAGAGGAAGAGAGTGAGCATGCCTAGACGTCAAGTGGACCAGTGCCTCATCCTATTCAGGACCCAGATATGGATGAACTATTATGGGAGAGTTTTGGTGTGTGTTTTAGTTGATGGGGAGGTATTATCCTCAGGATACACCTTCAATGTGTGATACTACACATGAGTTTCAGCAGCAACGCCCACCGTTGTTCACTGGTTTGGGTGGTACATAGGTGGTTGTAGTGTGGATGGAATCCATTTCGGATATCATTGATCAATTAGATACCCCTTGGGATAATTGGGTGAAGTTGTTAGTGTATATCTTATGATGGGAAGCTCAAAATTTGTGGGATGCCCTTGTCTAGGTAGATCATCATATTGGATGCACCTATATAGATTTCCAAACCTACTTATTTGGTTATTTATTTCACAAAATTATGGTCTGAGAGGTCTCAATAGTTTTTATATTTGACAAATGGGAATACGAATTTCAAGGATTACGCCTCCTAGTTTGTGGCACTATAGAGTTTCACTCCTGCTTTATCGAATGATGAGACCACTGGGTCCAATCACTTTGAAGATGGACTTTATTATGAGATTAAGGTACAGCTAAATGTATTCATCATGGCCTATTTTTCTAATATAGTGGACAAATCCTTGATCATAAAGAGGATTATCAATGAGGGTTAGTCTTTGGGTTCATTCTCACCTATATGTGGTAGTGTTGGTGGTTCATCGTGGAGTTGGAAGCATCATACTAATGACTCATGCCAGGAGGGAGGTAGTGACCCAAGGTGGAGTGGAATCTCTTTCCATCCCCCATGGGTAAGTGTTGAGGTATAGTGTTATCAGTGTGGAGCATTGTGAAATAAGTTTAAATAGTGTACTCTACTACCTTATGTCTTCCATCTATGTGGAAAACTAGCTCACCACAACCATTTTTATACTAAGGGATAGTGGGTGCCCATTTCAAATGGTATTAGTTCAATTCCTAGATATAGAATTTTGATTACTACACTTAATCGTACAAGATGTTGGGATTCCACCATCTATATAATTTTTAGTGGTGATCAGGGGACCCAAGGTTAGGGGAAGCATAGGACATATGATAATGAGACTCAATGCAGTCAGATAGGAGCACAGGTCCATGATTTAAGGAATCTGCATACTTGAAATCCTACCTTGACTAAGAATAATTTAGGGCCATCTATTTTACAAGGAATATTTTAAATAGAATCAACTCTTACTTCTTTTTTATTTTATAAATGCACTCTGCATTCTTTTATATCCTAATTTTTAATTGGATGGTTGGTTTTACCTATACAATATATTTATAGAGTTTTATTGATAAACATGCCTTTGGTCTTGAAATATAAGGTACTCAACAACTGTTCATGTTGTTCCTTATTTATTTCCACTTTTAGATTCGTTTGTGATTTATTCATTTTAGAGATACATGATTTTTATGTGATTTTTGGGGTGGATTGGCTTGTTTGTTATCATGTGTAGGTGGATTGTTATTTCTAATGCATGTAGTTCACATATCATGTTGGTGGAAGATTAATGTATATTAATAAGTGGGATATCTTAGAGATTATTGTCGGGTCAAACCTTCAGTGGCTTTTTTTTATCACCATTTAGGATGCTAGTCTAGTTTTAGATGATCTAGAGACTTACAATCCTATTTCTCTTCTAGAAGGAGATCTATTCTAGGATTTATTTCTTTATGAACATTCAATATTACAACATGATTGTTGGATTTATTTTATGATTTAGATCTTTCTTTGATCAGGTCATATTTGTTTCCCTCTTTATAGAATGTAACTGGAAGAGCTTCAGGAATTGAAATCTTAGTTATAGGACATGGAGGCTAATCGATTCATTCGACCTAGAATATCCCCTTGGGGTGCTTTAACTCTTTTCTTCAAGATGGATAATGGATATTTCAAGTTATTTTTAGACTATTTAATACTTACCCAAGTTACAGTTGAGAAATAATACCCAATCACCAACATTGATCACCAATTAAATAAGGTGAAAGGGGTCTATGTCTTCTCATAGATTCACCTCAATTCATGATATCATGAATTGAGAGTGTGACCTTATAACATCCCACTTATTGACTTTATGATTAGATATAGCCTTTAAAAATTCCTGGTGATTCCCTTCATGTTAAAAAACACAACATAATTTTTAATTGAGATGATGAATAGAGTATTCCACCAATAATTAGACCCCATTTTGGTTGTTTTTATTGAAAACAACTTAGTGTACTCTGGATCATGAGAGGATCATGATCTTTATTTAGAGATAATTCTATGTATATTAAGAGGTAATAACCTTAATGCAAAATTATTGAAGATTTAGTTTTGGATTGGGTAAGTTAACTTCTTGGTACATGTGATATCTGAGGCTAGATTTTGTATGGATCTTGATAAGGTTGTTGTCATTATTTCTTAGGAGAGGCCTAAGAGTTTTTTTGATATTTGTATCTTCCTAGTTCTAAATGTGTACTATTTCATATTTATTGGGGACTTCCCCTTATTTGTGAATAAATTGATGGCTTTTACCAAGAAGGTGTTGAAATTTGATACGTCTGATTCATTTGAGGAATCCTTCATAGAGCTGAATGATAAGTTGAATTCTGGACTAATTCTGACCTTGAATGAACAAGGTAAGGATTACACTCTATATTTTTATACTCTTGGTATCAAACTAGGTTTAGTGTTTCTGTTGGATGGGTAGGTTGTCACTTATGGGTTTAGACAGCTGATGCCACCAGATCATAAGTACATGACTCACGAATTGGAGTTATTAATTGTTTAAATTCCTTGATATGTTTGTGGAACAACATTTTGGGAGAGACTTAATTGGTCTATACAAAACAAAACAACCTAACATTACTTTTATCACAACCTCACCTAAATCTTGTTTAGAGATGGTGGGTTGTGATCATGTAATTTTTTGACTTCAATCTGTCTTACACTCTCGATAAGGGAATGTATTGGAATATTCTCTAAATAGGAAAAATAAATTTCAGGTTGTCCATGATTTTAGTTTTGAGTGGAAGATCACGACCTTATTTTCATAGAAGAACGTTGATGTACTAAAGTACCAGAGAATTGTGAAATTTTATTCCCTATATATTAATTCCTTACTTATTAATATGATAAAAGATATCCAATCATCGTAATTTGACTATTAGGGGATAGGGGATACCTTATAGGGTTGGGATACCCCTATTTATTAGTCAATAAAAATGATGAGGTTCTATATGTCTGATTAAAAGTGGTGATCCCTATCAACGTGTGTGAGAAATTGATGATGGACTACCACTCCAAAATATGTGTTTTTCATCCCAAGATAACCAAAATTTATCCAGACATGTGTTTGAAATATTCGTGTCTTAGAATAAAGAAGTACATAACTGGTTTTTTTCAATGTTCCACCTATCAAGAGGTGAAGGTTGAGTATCAATGCCTTGACGATCTACTTGAGTCATTGACCATTCTATAGTGAAAGTGAGATTATGTCATGATGGATTTTGTGATTTTACATCTAATGAATACTTATGGATACAATACATTTGGGATATTTTTTATCATCTAAAGATGGTATCTTGTTTCTTACCCAATAAGGAGTCATCTATGGTTGATGATCTTGGTAAAATTTATGTTTGGGAGATAGTATACCTCAATTTGGTACTAGGTAGAATCATGCCAGATAGATATCCATATTTCGCCTTGATGTTTTGAAATGGAATTTAAAAATACATTTGGCCCAAATTTCCATCTCAGGATAGATTATCACCAACAGGCAGAACGGTAATCAAACCCCATGATACAGGTGCTCAAGGAAATTCTCCAAGCATGAGTCCTTGATTTTGGAATCTCATGGATAGGTCATCTTTCCTAGGTTGAATTTACATAAAATAAAATTTATAAAAAATCCATCCAAATGGATCCATTTGAGGCCTCATATAAGAGTTTGTTCCAATCACCACTATGCTGTCTAAATATTAGTGAGTCATCCATGATAAGGTCGAGCCTTGTATATGAGACCTCTAAAAATATTTAGCTGATCATAAAGTGATTAGATACCGCATATAGTAGGAACATATACTAATCTGATTATATAAGATGGTCCCTAGAGTTTAATGTGTGTGACTGGTTTTTTTACATCTATCACCAAGGTTAGGGAAACCCCAAATTTGAATGCAGGTGAAGTTATCACTAAGGTTTATTGGGCCATTCAAGATTGTGGGGAGGGTTTTCCCCAAAGCTTATAGACTATATTTTTCATAGAAGTATATATTAATTCATGGAGTCTTCTATTTCCCTCAACTTCAATACTATCACTTAAACACATCCCATATTATTAATGTTGGTGGTATTGAGCATAAGGTCGATTCTTCCACTGAGGAACATCGTTTCTGTATCTTGGATCATGGAAAAAATACCTTTTGTGGGAAAACCATCCATCTGGTATGTGTGTTATAGAAACATGGATATAACTAATTGGAAATATAGAAAATATATTTGTATGTTCAATACCAATTGTAAAATCTAATTATGAATCATAACAAATAGGGTCTAGGGTTTAGCTCGAGGAAGAGTTAATTATCAGTGGGGAGGTTATAAAACTCGTCCCCATATAAGGTGAATTTTTTTAAATTTTTTGTGATACTCACATAAATTCATCATTCAATAATGTGTTTGGGGGCTTTGGGGGGGGCTATTGGGAGTCGTTTTTATGCATTTAAGAGGGTTGGTCATGCATCTAAGATATTGAAGTGCCACCGGCTAGCCGGTTATAGACCACCAACTTACCAGTGTCCTTTCAGTAGTTTTGTGTGGATACTAGAGTCCTAGTGGACAATTGGGGGTGTTGAGTGTGTTATTTTAATGGGGATACATTTTTATTTTTTTCATTTCCTCCCTTAATACGACTAACCCATTTTTTCTCCCAAAATGTACAATACCCCCTTTATTAGAGTACCCCTATCTTTCTTATCCTTCCATAGACATGATCCTTTCATCCTTGGTTATTTGATAATAAATTTGAAGAAATAAAATATGTAAGGTAATTCTACAACTCTTATACCATCCTTTCCCATTTTCACTATTAGATTCTATTTTTCGAGATTTACCTAGTTTCTTAGTTTTTAAAGTCATTTATCTTCTAATTTGATATCTTCCATTCTATGTTTAATCAAGGGTAAATATCATATATTTTATCCTTCCTAGACCTAAGGATTATAACAACCCCTAATTTACATACATTGTTATTACTTCATAATTGAAGAATACTTATTACAAAATATAACAAAACCATGATAGGACCGTATAGGTATAGTGTATTTGGAAACTGGGAATCATAAAAAACTGGTTCATAAAGAATCTACATTTCCTCCCATTTATTTCATCATATTTAGAGTCCCTTTTTGCATATCTTACTTAATATCCTTCTTCCTAACCTGGGGAAAAGAAAACATACAAAAGGGTGAGCTCAAATGCTCAGTAAGGGTAAAGGAAGGAGATATCAATCATATCATATTCATAAGAACATAAAATTTTGAAAATATTATCCTGCAAAAGAGATCATAATATCAAGACATGGAATAAATCATAGTAGTGAAATGTAATCCAAATAATCATAACTTAAAACATGAAACTTTGTGGAATACTGAAATAATCATAGAAAATCAGTCCATATTAGTCAAGACTCATTTCCATGATTATCATAGCGGACAAAGTCCATTTCTGAACCCAGTTCACTCCTCATTCCAGTCCTGTATCACTGAACCGAATTAACTTTTCGTTCAATCCATGTTAATCTCCTGAGATATAAATCTTTACCCAATGCATTGGAGGGAGATATAGGTCCCACCCATCTCATAATGATACCATTCTTATGTGTGCCACAAAATCATAAATCATATATCATAGCATAACTCATGTAATAAAAATGTGATTATTAAACATCATGCCATAATAACATAATCCATATAAGATAAAAGGACTTCATAAAAATAATTCCACCATAACATAATCAAATCAATATAAAAATAGGGATAGAAACAGAACCCTATATTATCTTAGATGGAAAATAATTTTTATAAAACACTTGAACTTCATACTTGAAAAAAATATCATTTCTACTTCAAAAAAAATTTTCCTTTCTTAACATGTCATACAATTTTAAAATAAAAGAAGTTATTTAAAAATAAACATGAAAACTATTAAAGGAATCTTCATGGAAATAATTTTCGATGAAATCATAAAAATTCATTCATGCCATATTAGTTAAAAAATATTCTTCTCATACTTTGTCAGGAAAAGTCCAAAAGTACCTCGTACTAAAAAAGACAAAAGATTCCTTTCATATATTTTACTAAAAACTCATAATGGGTCAAATTGGATTTAAAAAATTTTAGGAGGATATGAATAATATTAAATCTTAAGGAAACATGGACGTGGATGATAAATATTCCCAGTAAATTCTGAAGTATAAATAATCTCGAATAAAAATGAGATTGTGAGATTTTCCCTTACCTTAGGTTCGATATTATTTGTACGTATCCTAACATCCTATATAATGATTTAAATAATATTATTTACTTATTCCAAAATCATACTCATTGTTATGATATCATATATGGTCATATACTTACCTTCTTATTAGTAATATTTCATTGCTACTTGTTATTAGGGTGTTCATTGCTTTATGTTCTTATGCGTGTTTTGTCGAATAAATTATTATTCCTATTTTTAGGTTATAGATAAATAATTTAAATAATGTTAGTAGTATAATATATATCATAATTAAACATTCAATTCATTTATATAATCATGGTTTAATGAATATCATGTAGAACGGATCACATTGCATCGTGGAGACGGTAAGTCGTACATACGCACGAGCGATGATATCGTTCCCATAATTATTAAATGGTCTTGGAGTGGATGATAGAATATATCAGAATTATTATCATGTTATAATAATCATATATATTTATTCTTTACACCATTATACCGATCCAAGTAAGGTGGTGGTGGAAAACAGATTACACCGCAGCATGGAGACGGTATTCCATATGTACGCACGCGTGGTGATTTCATTTTCGATAGGATGGATACAAGGTGAAATAGGTCTGTTTCATATATATAATAACATATAAGTAAATGATTTAAACTGATTTTATTACTTTATAATGAAACCAATAAATAAGATTAAGTAGAAGAAGAAATAAATTTGAAATGATCGGTAAAGGATATTACCTCTTCTTCGATGCGCCTCTTCTAACCCTCCTCTTAGGGCACTAAAGTTGGCCTTTGAAGAAGAAAAGTACCTCTAGTATTTTTATAGGGAATTTGAGAAGACAAATTTTCAGGGTTTGGCCGATCTTGAAGGCTCAATGTTCTGTAAAGAGGAGAGGGAGGAGCTGCCCTTTTATAAGGGAAGAGAGGGGCACCTTTGGAAACCTCACAAATATTAATTTATATTAAATCAAACCCAACTTAAAAAACCTCAAAAAATGACTCATATTAGAATATTAGATGATATAGGGTTGTAATCTCATAAAAAATAAAATTTATACATGTTGGAGATTTATTTTAAACCTTATTAACTTGATTTATCCTTATTTAATCTATTTAATTTTATTTGTGTTAATAAGATTCTAAATTTTAAATTGTTATAAATAATTTATTATGTGTTGTTAATTCTGAATAATTGGATAATTTATGACATTTTAGACCATATAAATATTAATTTATAATTTTTTAATTTTTTTGTGTTTTTTAAACAATTTTATATTATGTTATTTTTATAAAATAACAATAGTGTCAATTGTGACACTATTCATTTATTTGAATTTAAATAAAATCCACACAGAATATATGTTCGAAATAAAATATTTAATAGATTCATAACATGTCTTATTTATCTAGAAAATTCTTGGAGCACATTAAATAGTTCGTATAATATTTATTTTAATATTTTTTAAAACCATTTATTTGATATTTCAATCAATAAAATAATTTCAACATCACTATTGTGTCACCTTTAATGATAATTATTTAATCCCTAAAAATTCTAAATAAATTCACATGATGTCGATAATTTTATTAGATTTCTTGAGACTATTCATGTTCGATGTTTCATGCAGTTTATCACTAAATTAACATTATTATAATTATAAGATTTAAGATAGTGACATGTTGTCGCTTTCTTTGGTTTTAATAATAATTAAATTATTTCCATAGTCAAAAGTCCATAAAATGAATCTATTCCAACCCTTAGGTGATATGGTTTGACTTTTAGTCATCCAATTGAACATTGGTAGGTGTTAGGGTAATTTTATAATCTTATTTTTACAATTAATTACCCGATTTACCTTTGACTTCAGTAAATAAAAATTACCGTAGTTACTATTCATAATGTCAAAAAAACTAAGAGTAACCTATTAACATAATTTGGACCCACTTAATCCAAATATTGAATCAATTTTTCAAAATTCAAATCACAGAAGTTTCAGTAATTAATTTAAAATTAATCCCGTTGTTAAGAAAATGGGTTTTGAAAGTTCAAAAATTGTCAAAGATTGAAATGTTTTTACCTAGGAATTAAATGTAAAATTAATGGTAATGAAATTAATTATATTAAATGGTAAAAATATATTCTATATATACTTTAAAACCATTAAATTTTATCATTTAACCATATAAATTATCTTGATGAAAAAAGTTGTTTTTATGAAAAATTTAGCGTATTTTTACTATTCATCGAAATATGAATGTTCATAGAAAAATATCAAAAATTTATCCAATGTAAATTTTTATATCTTGATTCAAAATAAGAAGTTTATTTTGTAACATTGAACTTATAAACCTGTCAAAAATTATATTTAAAATGGGTACGCCATCAAAAGGCGGTAAAACTGCATTTTTTTAAAAATACTTCATTTATCTAAAAAATTTATTTTGTTTTCATATCTCATTATAGAAAATGTGTAAAAAGAATTATAATGTTATAAAATTAAAAATTCAGTTAATAATATTCATAATGACTAGTTCATAATATTATAATAATATATCATTGTTTAGTGAAACTCGGTATTGCGTATAACGCAAGCTATCTAGGAAAGTTGTTGTTGCGTGTAATGCAAGCCAAGCCAGTGTTGTGGGTAGTGAATGATTCTTTTGGTTTTGCGTATAACATAATACATAAAAAAATATTTATCATAAAATCTTATGTTGTTACATTCTACCCCCCTTAAAATGAATTTCACCCTCGAAATTTGTCACTTCGTAACAAACAGATAAGGATACCTCTCCCTAATCATATCCTAAAGTTCCCATGTAGCTTCTTCTAATTGGTGGTCCCTCCATAAAACTTTAACCAAGTGAGTGGTCCTGTTTCATAGGACTTTTTCACTACGATCCATAATCTCTATTGTCTGTTCTTCATAAAAAAGATCTTACTCTAGCGGTAAAACTTTTGAGCTTAGTACATGCGAAGGATCGGGAATGTACTTTCTCAGGAGAGATACATGGAACACATCATGAACTTGAGAGAGATTCGGTGGAAGAGCCAATTGGTAAGCTACCTTCCCAACATGATCCAGTATTTCAAAAGGACCAATATACCTAGGGCTCAACTTTCCACTCTTTCCAAATCTCATTACTCTCTTCGAGGGAGATATTCATAAGAACACTTTAACACCCACTTCAAACTCTAGGTATTTTATTCGATTATCGGCATAACTTTTTTGTCGACTCTGAGATGCTCTTATTTTTTGTTGAATAGATCAAACCATTTCCTACATCTCATCAACAAGTTCAGGTCCTAATAGATTTCTTTCCCCAACTTCATCCTAGCAAGTTGTAGTTCTGTATTTATTTCCATAGAGATATTCATAAGGATCCATCTGGATACTGGAGTGAAATCTATTATTATAAGAAAATTCCACCAAAGGTAGGTGTTGATCCCAATCACCTTTGAAATTCATAGAGCAAGCTCTCAACATGCCTTCTAGAGTTTGAATTGTCCTCTCAAACTGACCGTCTATCTCAGGATGATAACTAGTGCTAAAACTCAACTATGTATCTAGAGTATGCTGAAGACTTCACTAAAACTTCGAGGTAAACCTCGGATCCCGATCAGATATAATAGAAAGTGGTACTCCATTCAATCTTACCACTTCTTTTACATATATCCTGGCAAACTGATCAAGAGAGAAATAATCTCTAATATAAATGAAGTGTGCTGACTTCGTAAAACGATCAAATATAACCCAGATAGCATTATTTCCTTTGGATTTTTTAGGAAGTCCAGTAACAAATTCCATAGTGATGTTTTCCAATTTCCATTCTAGTATGGGTAATGGTTGTAACATCCCCTTAGACTTCTGTCTCTCAAATTTAACTTTCTGACAAACCAAGAATCGAGAGACATAATCAGCAACATCTCTTTTCATGCCACCGCACCAGAAGTACTCCTTCAGGTCCCTACACATATTTGTGCTTCCAGGGTGAATAGAGAATGAAGAACTATGAGATTCCTCCAATATTTCCTTCTTTAATTCTAAGATGGGAGGAACACAAACCCAATTCTTGAAACTTATTATTTCATCATAATCAATGTGGAATTCAGGAAAATTTCTCACCTTCTTTTGTAACTCTACATCTTCTTTATGTGCCCCTTTAATTTTCACATGTATAGATGGTTGAACATTCATTTGAGGGAGATAAGATTTTTCCCCTTCCATTATAATTCCAAGATCCATCCTTTTTAAATCAATAAATATTGGATCTTTTGTGATCCTCATCATGGATAAGATAGCATGGTCTTTTCCAATTAATACATCTCCCACCTTGTTTGCTTTCCTGGAGTGATAATTAATTGAGCAGTTGTAATCCTTAATAAAATCCAACCATCTTCTTTGACTGATATTCAGATCCTTTTGTGTGAAAATACACTTCAAACTTTTATGATCAGTATAAATATCAAACCTTTCACCATAACGATAATGCCTCCAAATAATTAATGCAAAGATTACCACAGCTAACTCCAAATTATGAGATTGGTAATTTTTCTCAGGGATTTTCAATTGTCGTGAGGTATAATCTATCACCATATCATTTTGCATGATACTACACCCCAATCCATTCTTGGATGCATCACTGTTGATCACAAACCTTTATCCACTACAAGGAAGTGTGAGCACAGGTGCACTAAATAACCTTCTTTTAAACTCCTTGAAATTCTCTTCACACTCCTCTGTCCAAACGAACATAACTCATTTTCGAGTAAACCTAGTGAGTGGATTAGTTTATCATGAAAAATCTTTCCCAAAACGTCGATAATGTCCAGAAAAACCAAGAAAAATTTGGATCTCTGTTACTATTGTTGGTCATGGCCATCTTTTGATAACCTTTATTTTTGCTAGATCCACAGATATCCCCTCTTTTGAGATTATGTGACCCAAAATTGAAGCTTTTTGAAGCCAAAATTCACACTTGTTAAATTTGGCATAAAGCTTCTCCTTTCTTAGGGTCTTTCATTCAATTCTCAATTGATCTTAATGTTCTTCCTTGCTCTTTGAATAGACAAGAATATCGTCTATAAATACTACCACAAACTGATCAAGATAGTCTCTAAAGACTCTATTTATTAGATCCATGAAGATAGCAGGGGCATTAGTAAGACCAAATGGAATCACTATAAATTCATAGTGTACATACCTTGTACAGAAAGTCATCTTAGCTATATCCTCCCTTTTTATCCTTGATTGATGATACCCTGAACGAAGATCAATCTTGGAAAATAATTGAGCTCCACGTAGTTGGTCAAATAAGTCATCAATGTGTGGGAGAGGATATTTATTCTTGATAGTGATCTTGTTATGTTCTCGATAATCAATGAAGAGTATCATTGATCCATCTTTCTTCTTAACAAACAAAACAGGTGCTCCCCAAGGTGATGCACTAGGGCATATGAATCCCTTATCAGGATTCTCTTGGAGTTGCTTCTTCAATTCATACAACTCAATTGGGGCCATTCTATAATGTGTCTTTGAAATGGGCATAGCACCCTGTATGAGTTCTATTGAATACTAAACTTCACGATTTGGTGGAAGACCTAGAAATTCCTCTTGAAAGACATCATCAAACTCTCATAAAATGGGTGAATTATTAATCATGAGTTTCTCTCCAACCATTAGAGATAAATAACCGTCATTTATTAGAATCAAGACCCATAAGATGGAATAAATTTCCACTGGAATCTTATATTCATCCTTGCATCGATAGATGATCATTGATTGATCTGGAATATGAAATGTAACGTCCCTTCTTTGGAAATTGATATGAGCTCCATATAATTAAAGACAATCCATGACAATAATCACATTAAATTCCATTATAGGAAGGATCACAAGATTTGTAGGAAGCACTTTCCCACAAACTTCAATTAGAGTAGAATTGTAAACCTTTGATGTGACTGTTGTGCCATTAGGGGTTGTCATAGCTAACTCAACATCTAATTGTTGAGGTAATACGGAGATACCCTTATAAAATTCTTCATAAATAAAAGAGTGGGTGGATCCAGAATCAAATAAAACATTTTCTAATTTAGAGTGGATGGTAAGTGTACCTTTCACCACTTCAGTATCGTACTCCACATTGCCGATAGAAATTGCATGTGACATTCCTTTTTCTTTGGCCTTAAGAGTTTGTTGACTTCGATCATCATCAACAACCCTTGTATTAAGTAATTTATTAGCATAATAACCCATTTCCTTGCACTTGTAAAATTGAATTATAGGATAATAATTTTGTGTATCATTTTCTTTGTTCTCCTCACTAGACATCTTTTTCCCATCACTGTGGCATTCCAATGCCCGATGACCTTATTTTCCAAAATTGAAAAATTTATGTGTCCCTTTAAGACAATTACCTCCATGTTTCTTTCCACACTTTGAGCATAAGGGAAAACTCATCTTATTTTCAGTGTGCTCTTTAGACTTCCCTTTGAATTCCATTTTCCTCTTCTTATCAAAACCATATGACTGATGGGTTACTCCAATATCCATCTCAACCTTGAGATCACATCGAACAATTTACTCATAGCTATTGAAGTCCCTTATGGTTAATTCCCTTCAAAGACTTGGTTTTAAGCCACTAAAGAATCGATCGATCTTACTCTCTGGTTGGATAATAATCCCAGAAGCGTACCTTGCAAGCCTTGTAAAATTTTCTTCATAGGTACCAACTGATTCATCATCCTTTTGCTTTAGTTCAAGAAACTACTTCTCCATATTTTTTCAAAGAATACGAGGGAAGTAATTGTTGAAAAATATGTTCTTGAACTCTTCCCATTCCACAGACTTAATTTCATATCTTTTCCTCGTATTCTGGATAAAATTCCACCCTTGATCAGCTTCACCTTCCAAAAAATATACTTCTAATATGACTTTATCATGTTCATAACATTGAACAAATGAAAATATATTTTCAGTTGTAATAATCCATTGTTCTACCACTAATGGATCAGTATACCCACTGAATGAGGGTGGACGCTGCCTCATGAAGGATTCAACAGAATTTTTTCCCCTTTTTTTTCTCGGTTTGAAGTCCTTCATGATTCATAGATTGATAAAGTTGTGTGAGCATGGCTACAAGTTTTTTCATTCCATCTCCCATAACATTTTGTTGCTCAGGGGGACAATCATTGCAGTTCCCGTCACATTCAGCATTAACATGGTTCCTTCGGGTTCCAGCCATTGACTAAAACTAATAAGCATAGTGTGAGCAATACTAATTAAAATAGAAAAACCAAATAATAAGAAATAAAATTTCACACTTTAGGTCTTATCATAGGTTATTCATGGCCATTTCTAAAACACTAAGATTGTGTTATATTCTTATACATATCATTAGGGTTCTTACTAAGGATTTCCCATCCTAGTTTCCAAAGGTTGACTATACCCTCCCTCTAATACCAACTATAACAACCCATAATTTACATACATTGTTATTACTTCATAATTGAAGAAAAATTATTACAACATATAAAAAACCATGATAGGACTGTATAGGTATAATGTCTTTAGAAATTAGGAAACATAAACAACTGGTTCATAAAGCATATACATTGTCTCCCATTTATTTTATCATATCTAGAGTCCCTTTTTGCATATCTTACTTAATATCCTTCTTCCTGACCTTGGGAAAATAAAACATACAAACGGATGAGATCAAATGCTCAGTAAAGGTAAACGAAGGAGATATCAATTATATCATATTCATAAGAACATAACATTTTAAAATCTTATCCTGCAAAAGATATCATAATATCATGACATGGAATAAATCATAGTAGTGAAATGTAATCCCAATAATCATAACTTAAAACATAAAAATTTGTGGCATACACACATAATCATAGAAAATCATTTCATATTAGTCAATACTCATTTCCAAGACTATCATAGCGGACAAAGTCCATTTCTGAACCAAGTTCACTCCTCGTTCCAGTCCTGTATCACTGAACTAGATTAACTTGTCGTTCCAGCCATGTCTATCTCATGAGATATAAATCATTTCCCAATGCATTGGATGGAGATATATGTCCCACCTATCTCATAATGATACCATTCTTATGTGTGCCACAAAATCATATATCATATATCATATCATAACCCATGTAATAAAAATGGGATTCTTAAACATCATGCCATCATAACATAATCAATATTAGATAAAATGACTTCATAAAAATAATTCCATCGTAACATAATCAAATCAATGTAAAAATAGGGATATAAACAGAACCATATATTATCATATATGGAAATAATTTTGATAAAACACATGAACTCCATTCTTGAGGAAAATATCCTTTCTACTTCAAAAACATTTTTCATTTATTAGCATGTCATACAATTTTAACCTAAAAATGTTAATTAAAAATAAACTTGAAAACTTGTAAATGAAGATTCCTGGAAATAATGTTCCAGGAAATCATAAAAATTCATTCATGCCGTATAAGTTAAAAAACATTCTTCTCGTACTTTGGCCGGAAAAGTCAAAAAGTACCTCGTACTAAAAACGAAAAAATATTCCTTTCATATCTTATACTAAAAAATCAACAATGGGTCAAATTGTATTTAAAAAATTGTACAAGGATAGAAAAAATAGTAAATATTGAGGAAACATGGATGTGGATGATAAATATTCTCAGTAAATTCTAAAGTATAAAAAATCTCGGATAAAAATGATATTACGAGATTTTTCCTTACCTTAGGTTCGATATGCTTTGTACGTATCTGAACCTCCTGTATAATGATTTAAATAATGTCATTAACTTATTCAATAATCATACTCATTGTTATGATATCATATATGGCCATATTATTATCTTCTTATTTGTAATATTTCATTGTTACTTGTTATTAGGGTGTTCATTGCTTTATGTTCTTATGCGTGTTTTGTCAAATAAATTCCTATTCATCTTTTTAGGTTATATATAAATCATTTAAATAATGGTAGTAGTATAATATATATCATATTTCTACATTAAATGCTTTTATATAATCATTTTTTAATGAAGATCATGTAGAAAAAATCACATCGCATCGTGGAGTCGGTAAGTCGTGCGTACGCACGAGCGGCGATATTGTTCCAATAATTATTGAATGGTCTTGGAGTGGATGATAGAATATCTCAGAATTAGTATCATTTTATAATAATCATATATATTTATTCTTTAAAACATTATACGCATCCATGTAAGGTGGTGGTGGAAAAAAGATTACACCACGGCGTGTAGACGGTATCAGTACGTACGCATGCGTGGTGATTTCATTTTCCATAGGATGGATAGAAGGTGAAATAGGTTTGTTTTATATTTATAATAACATATCTTTATATGAGTGCTATTGATTTTATTACTTTATAATGAAACCAATAAGGAATATTAAGTATAAGAAGAAATAAACATAAAAGGATCGGTAAAGGATATTACCTCTTCTTCAATGCGCCTCTTCTAAACCTCATCTTAGGGCACTAAAGTTGGCCTTTTAAGAAGAAAAGTACCTCTAGTATGTTTCTAAGGAAGTGTAGAAGTGAAATTGGAAGGGTTTTTTCTGAGATTGAAGGCTCAAAGTTGTGTAAAGAGGAGAGGGAGGAGGTGCCCTTTTATAATGGAGGAGAGGGGCACCTTTGGAAACGTCAAAAATATTAATTTATAATAAATCAAAACCCACTTAAAAAAACCTCCAAAAATGACTCATATTCAAAGATTATATCCTATAGGGTTTTAATATCATCAACCAATAAAATTTAGACACGTAGGAAATTTATTTTAAACCTTATAAACTTAATTTATCCTTATTTAATCTATTTAACTTTTTTGTAGTAATAAGATTCTAAATTTTAAATTGTTATAAATAATTACTTATGTGTTATGAATTATCCATAATTGGATAATATATGACATTTTAGACCATATAAATTTTAATTTATAATTTTTAAATATTTTTGTGACTTTTAAACAATTTTTTATTATGTTATTTTTATAAAATAACAATAGTGTCAATTTTGACACTATTCAGTTATTTGAATGTAAATAAAATCCACACAGAAGATATGTTCGAAATAAAAGATTTAATAGATTAATAAAATTTTATACTTAACTACAAAATTCGTTTATCACATTAAATAGTTCATATAATATTTATTTTAATATTTTTTTAAACCATTTATTTGATATTTCAATTAATAAAATAATTTCAACATCACTATTGTGTCACCTTTAATGATAATTATTTAATCCCTAAAAATTATAAATAAATTCACATGATGTATATAATTTTATTATATTTATGGTGACTATTCATTTTTTAAGATTCATGAAGTTTATCACAAAATTAAAATTATTATACTTATAAGATTTAAGAGAGTGACATGTTGTCACTTTCTTTGGTTTTAATAATAATTAAATTATTTACATGGTCAAAAGACCATAAAATGAATCTATTCCTACCCTTAGGTGATATGGATTGACTTTTAGTCATCCAATATAATTCTTTCAGGTGTTAGGGTAATTTTTAAATCTTATTTTTACCCTTAATTACCCAATTTTCCTTTAACTGCAGTAAATAAAAATTACCATCGTTACTATTCATAATGTCAAAAAAAAAAGTTACCTATTAACATATTTTGTACCCAATTAATACAAATATGGAATCAATTTTTCAAAATTCCAAACACAGAAGTTGCAGTAATTAATTTAAAATTAATCCTGTTGTTAAGAAAATGAGTTTTAAAAGTTAAAACATTGTCAAAGATTGAAATGTTTTTACCTATGAATTTAATGTAAAATTAATGTTAATGACATTAATTATATTAAATGGTAAAAATATATCCTATTTATTCTTTAAAACCATTAAATTTTATCATTTAACCATAAAAATCATCTTGATGAAAAAATTTGTTTTTAAGAAAAATTTAGTGTATTTTTACTATTCATCATAATATGTCAGAAAAGTATCAAAAATTTATCCAATGTAAATTTTTATATCCTGATTCAAAATAAGATGTTTATTTTGTAAAATTTAACTTATAAACTTGTCAAAAATTATATTTAAAATGGGTGTTCCATCAAAAGGCGGTAAAATTTCATTTTTTGAAAAATAATTCTTTTATCCAAAAAATTGATTTTGTTTTCATATCTCATTCTAGAAAATGTGTAAGATGAATTATATTGTTATAAAATTTAAAATTCAGTTAATACTATTCATAACAGCTAGTTCATAATATTATAATAATATATCATTGTTTAGTGAAACTCGGTATTGCGTACAACACAAGCTATCGAGGAAGGTTGCTCTTGCGTGTAATGAAAGCCAAGCCAGTGTTGTGTGTAGTGAAATATTCCTTTGGTGTTTCTTATAACATAATACATAAAAAAATAATTCTCATAAAATCTCAAGGTGTTAAAATTTTAGTGGTTTCTATGTTTCTCCCATAGTTGTACTATTTTTACATTATTCATTTAATTGTGTGACATGTTGACAATCTATGCATAACCCCAAAATTAAAAATAGTGTTTAAAATGTGATCTAGCATTGAAAAACTAATCCTTAATAATTGTTAAAATCTAACAGTGACATGATTCCAATAGAAAATATTGACTATATTAATACCTATGATTTTTTTGTAATTGGAAACATTACTGGTTAGGTTTTGAATAAATTTTGATAAAAAGAACAAACCTAATATTTAGTTGTTTTTTATAACAATAATACACCCTATATATGGTGGTTTTTTATAATAATAATACACCTGATATGTGGTGTTTTTGATACCAATAATACACCTAATATATACTGGTTTGTGATATCAAAAATAGACTCAATATATGGTGTTTTGTAATAGGATTTAGGCACTGTGGTTGGCATGGTCTTCACAACATGCTCTGCGGCATCTGACACTAGCCAAAGCTTCTAGGACCAACCTCAGGTGTCAATATAGAGCCCGTGTTTAGATTTTATTTATTTATTCGTGTAAATTTTTTCACTAACTATGTTATCTCATACACACATTATCAGTTGGATTAATTTAGGGATACTAATATGGGTGGCCTACTGAGTGGTACTCACACCAAACATGGGTCGTCATTGGTACCTAAGTATATTTCATGACAATAGGTCCGAAAAATGTCAATAACCCTATAATAGATGATTTATTCCCTATAGGATGGAGAAAGAATATGGAAGTAGGGATACAGATTGGGGTGTTGGGAATCTTTTGATCCTTATTTTAGGTTTTTTTTTTATTACTTTTATATTTGATGTATATGTTATACGTGATGTACGACTCTATAATTTTATTTTGTAACATCATGAATAATTATTATGTTTATTTTTAGTGTATGTATCTTGTCTTATGGTTAGATGATGTTATTATGTGATGTAATTCCTATTCCTTATTTTACATTTTTATTTCTCTCTAAAATATAGGGTATAGTCTCCCCATGTATTTTACATAGACGCTCACTACTAGTTGGTAGCCTTTGGAATATGGGGAGTCATGCCTAAGGTATATAGATACCCCTGGTGTGAGCATATTATAGTGCACATAAGTGGAAGGATATTAAATTCTTGATTCCAGAATTATTTCCCATGAAATTTTAGGCTATTTTTATTTACAACCTGTGAGACCACTGATACGTAATTTGGGTCAATAAAGATAGTGTATTTATGGATATAGTGATACTTCATGATGGTTACATCTAATGAGATAAGAGTGGCTACCAAAAATACCTTATTTAGTATATATGGGTATTAAATTAATTGTTTATGGGAAGGTGGGGCAATGCACGTGATAGGTAGTATCAGCTAAGTCTTCAAAGTTTTTTTTAATTTTCACCACACGAGAATAAGTATTTCTTGTATCTATATTCATTGGTTATGTTTCTAGATAGTATAGTTAAATTGATCTCTAACTTTGAATCCCTCCAAATACTTTTATATATGCACACTGGATCATAACATTCAATGTGTCAAATTAAGAAATGGAATCCTACTTGGTAATTGTTCTCACCCATATCAACAGACATGAAATGGTTTTTCATGTACATATGTATACTTTCATGTGTTCTTTCAGGAAAATATATCCAATTAGATATTAACTTATGACTTAGGATAATCAGTGTGCCGGAGGATGAGGTTTGGGTAGGAGTTGGAATTTTTTTTATGATAGATATCACTATATATTGTTTATTTAAGATGTATAATACATGAATAGGCCTAATATAATCTTGTATTGTATTATTAATTTGGTGTTTTTTATGTATATTTTTTCCCAAATTTATCATTGAGGCAACATATATAATTTTAACTCCTTTGGACTATAGGATACGATCTTAGATCTTTAATTATTTTTTGATAAATTTCGTGTATGTCCTCCATAAAAATTGGTTATGCTTAATTTTTAGAAGAATAGTTCATGACCCTTAAGCTTTGTATTCGGGGAATTTTCTTTCCATGACTAATCTAGGCCCTCTCCATTAGTCAAGAACCTCTAGAGTTTGGAGATTAATGCCTATTGTTTAGTGTAATCACTTGATTGGACACTGTGTAATTATGATAGGTTGATCTATTACAAATTGGTATCAAAGTGTGTGTATGTTTGGGACTCTCATAGTTAGAGGTAGATATTGAAATTTTTCACATAAGAGATACACTAAGGTCATTTATGGACAACATATTTTCTATAAAAATCCTCATTTCTATGGATTCTTACTGTCAGGACTAGGTAATATAGGTTGAGTGAGGTGTTTTATCAATAATCCCCCAACGAAATGGATGTGACTTGTGATATACCATAGGTCTCGTTTATGAGCAATGGTTTTTTTCATTTATTATGATAGTTGTATGTTTAAATCATGATATATGAACCTAAGATAAATGTTTCTTAACACATTTCTTAATTAGGATCAGTTATTAATTAAAGGAACATATAATTTATTCAAGTTTCTCTCAAATAGATTATATGAGGTCATTGGATTATTATTGATTCAAGGGGAATATATAAATGATTATTGATTTGTTTTTTGACAAAAATAAGGAAATATATTTAGTTGGTTTTGTATTATTGAGTAAAAATATTTTGAATTCAAATCTTGTGTCTTGGAAAATGGTTTTTTGTAAATAGTTAGGTTTTATTGTTTTTTTAGAAGATTTAAGAAATAAAATTAAATGGATTTCGAAACAGCTTTTTAAAATATAATCACATTTCAAGGAAAATAATTCTTAAATAAATGATTTTAGGTTCATATGTTTTTATGTAAACCCTTATATTCTAAGGGTGATTTTCAAAACATTAATGTTTTCGTTATTTTGATGTGATTTGAGCATGTTTTGAATAAGAAATTGTTTCCTATATGAATAGGGTTTCATTATTTTTAGTATTTGGATTTTGAGTGACCCAATATTTAATTTTTTAGGGTTTTTACTATATATTATGGTTATCATATGGATCAATTTGTTTTTTTCTTGATGGGAATGTGTTTGGTTCAAGGATTTGGAATTTAACAGTGTGACTTAGTGGTATCACAAGTTAAGTCACTTGTAATATGTTTTTTAGGAGTTTCCAATGGTGGGGAGTACAACAATATTGAATTGGTCGGTATTATTGGTGGGGATAACCATAAAGAGAAATGTGGTTGGATTATAACTATTTTAGCAACAATTGTAGTGTTTGGTCATCGTCTCATTGTTTTAGTGTTTGTTACAAATAGGTTTCTTAAAGGATCTATATTAGGATCTGAAATAAATTATAGATATCTAACATCAAATAAGTGATGGTTATTTTAGAACGTTTAGTATAAGTCTTAGTTATTGGGTCATTAATTTTTCATTGTAAAGGGAATTATAGTATAGCATTCATGTATCATATGCATCATTAGTCTTCATAGGTAGAATACACTGACTATGTTTTGAATAGATGGACAATATTGGTCAAGATTTATAGTTGAAGGACCATCACAAATTCTCATAGTTGGGAAGAATTAAGGTTGATAGATTATAATGAATTGAGGATTTAAGTTTTGGTTACCTAATAGGTAGGTCAATTTCTGAATACTTTGTTAGATGTGTGAATTTTAATATTTTATAAGGGATTGAAGGAAAGTTGTTTTAGAAATTTTCATAATGTTTAAAGAAATATGAGGGAGGTGTAATTTTTATGGAAGGATACCTAAAAGTATTTCCCAGTGTTTCGGCACCAAAAAATAGAAATGATTCATTTAAATAGGATACCTGGTATCCAATTCAGTTTCACCGTGAATCTGGTGGAAAACCTGTTGGTTTTCATATTGGTTTTGGATAATGGATGTCCAATATCTACCAACCAGATTATCCAGTTAGCTAATATATATACTCAGTGGAGTGGAACTAGATACCTAGTGGTGTTTTTTCCCACTTTTTAAAGGGGTAATAATTTTATATCCTACACCCTTTTAGAATTTTATAATTCAAGTTTGATGGCGGAGAGCATTTGGTTTGTCATTTCCCATTATTATTTCCCTTTTTGACCCCATTTGGTACCCCATTTGTCATATATTTTTTAAGATATTTTCAATTGGTAGATCGATGTGAGTTGGAATAGATACCCTTTATTTTCATACATTAACATTAAATAAAATTATCAGAATACTTAAAACACTATACAAATAGACTCCCACTGACCGTATTAGTTTAGTGCCTTTCAAAACATAGAAACATAAACACTGGTACGTAAGTGAACTACATTATCTTTAACTAGGTTCTTCATTACTAGAACCCTTCTTAGACACATCATACTTAACATGTATATTCATAACCTAAGAAAGGAAACATAAATAGGGCTGAGATCGTATTCTCTTTAAGGGTAAACAAGGGATACATGTAAGTATAAACATGAGAATAGGGGTATGGGGATGTGATCATAAAATTAGAAGATCATACCATTCATATAATAATATTATAAACATGAATCATAGAATAAATCACTACAGTTCATAATATATGAATCATAAGTAAATAAATAGCGTAATCCATGAAATAATGACATATGAAATAGAAATGTAATTGTGGAAGACACATAAGAATGTAAAAATGATTTCTACATTATTCAAGGAATCACTTCTAAGTCCATATTAAAAGTATGGGTTCACACCCCATACCATATTGGTATTCATGTTTCACTACCAAGGCCATATTATTAGTATCATTTAACTCACCATACCATCTTAGTAGTTAGGGTTCACTCCCCGGTCCATCTTAGTAGTCAACGTTCACACCCAATACTATCTGTGTCTATCTCATGAGATATAAATCTTTACCAAATACATTAGGGGGAGATATTGGTCCCACCCATATCATATTTAAATCATACATACATGTTCCTAAATATCAACAAATATCATATCATGACCCGTGAAATTAAATAGGTATCATAAACATATAATTATATCAGAACATCTAGAAAAAGATATAGGGTTCATAATCATTTAATCAAAACTATGACCTGTGAAAATAAGAGGGTTTGAAAAGCATATATCTTGTGAAGGAGAAAATTTTTTAATAAACATAATTATATAAAAACACAAACCATTTACAGAAACATTTTCATGGAAATAGTGAATCATTTCCCCAAAAATTCATGAGTAACATCAATAAATTTCATAATAGAGGGAAAATAATTTTTAAAGTTATTTTAAAACCTTTTCTTGAAGAAAATATCCTTTCTTCATTGAAAAAAATTATTTTTAAAACATAAAATTATTTTAAAATTATTTCCTTAAAAAATGATTTGAAAACATATAAATAAAAATTCAAACCATTTTCAAAACCATTTTCCATTAAAACTTAAAAAATAATCATGAAAACATTTTAAAACAAATCCCTGAAATCTTCTAAAATAACCTTCAAAAAAATTTAAAAACATTTTTATTTGAAAACAAATTGACAAATTAAATGATTGTTTAAAAACATATAAAAAAATATTTGAAAACCATAAAACATTTTGAAAAATCTTTTTTCCTTGAAAATGATCTTCAATGATTGTTTAAAAATATTTTTGAAATAATTTTTGAAAAAATTGTGTTTAAATAAAACATGTTTCCAATTGAAAGGGGAAATAAGTTCTGGTTTTCAAAAAAACATCTTTAATATCATAAGACCCAAAGAGTGATAAAACAGTTCTAAAACATGAATAAACATAGAAGAAGAAAATTCATGAGTTTTCATGAAATCTGGATCATATTATTTCATCATTGAAAACCTAATCATAAACAATCTCGACAACTGATGATATTATTTTAATAAACTCATTCAATATGGTAACTTGGTCTAATACTCTCCATGTAAGTAAATGAAATTAAATTAAGCCTAGACTATCATGTTAATAAGGATATTCATGATATAACTTGTAAAATGGAAGTATATAAAAATCAAAAAATAATTTAGGTGTACAACAAAACATGAGTCTCAAAGAAGGAAAATTGAGACAAAACTATCTTACCGATTTGGTAAATTTTTAAAACATAAAACTCATAAAACAGTTAATAGAATTGATAGGTAAATACTCATAAATTCCATAATAATAAATTAAGCATAATTATATACACCATACAAAATTAAATAGTGGTGAACAGGACATGTATCACATGAAAATAAAAAGTGAGATGAAATTATCATACCTTGTGTCTTGACTCTCGTCGTACTCATACAAAATTCATATATAATAAATATATGTTTATTATAAATATATTACATAACAATATTATTATATCTAAAACCATATATGGTTTTTTTTACTTTATATTACCCTCTTGTTAATAATTCTATTTTAAGGTTTCCCTTTGGGTAATATCTTTTATTTCATTGCATGTATCTTAATTTGTTTTATATTTAGTAATTATACTTATATCATCATGTTCAAAATGTAAAAAACTATAAAAATATTAGGTATATTAATTATATCTATAATATATTAATCCATATAATATAGATATATAAAATGTAAAACCCCATTCATGGAGATGATAGGTCATACGTATGTATAGATGTCATTTCCATTTCATTATCGTATTAAAAGAAAGAAAGAAAATTACATTTACGTATCTATGTATATAATATCATTAAATTAAAATTATTATTTAATATATAACATATAATTTCAATAAAAAAATACATAATACATTCCATGTAGTGTTTTAAATAATCACATCCCTTTGAGGTGGTAGTTGTCCACATTTCCTCAAAACGAAAATTATCGTATTTAAAAATATGGAAATTGTAAAGGTATATGTTGTAAAATAATTATAGAAGAATAAATACATAATATATATAATATATATCATATATAAGAAATTTTTCTATCACAATTATCAACCATTAAAGGGAGTAAATTAAAAAATTAACAATCTTCATTTCATGAGGTGGTAGTTCGCAGTACATGTAAACAGTATGTTCGTTACTGATAAGAAGTAAATGTGTTTAAGGGTAGGTAGAAACATTAATATAAAAAATATAAAATTATATTTAGGATACTGTTGTTATTATATAATCATGTAATAGGTATATTTTAGTGGGTGGAGGAATAAAATAAAATAAAGGAGCTTGAGGAAAGATGTTGCCTCTTCTTTAGGTAACACCTTTCGGTTTACACCAAAGGGATTAATTGGATTGATTTATTTCGTAGGTGAGGATTATAGGTTTAGGGAAATTATTTTTAGGAGATATTTATCTATATATTTGATTATAAAAAGTTTCTTTATAGGTGTGGTGAATTGAGAGGGGATGAGAAGTGGCACTCCTGTAAATTTTGGTAAAAGGAATTCCACCCACAATTTCCCCATGTAAAGTGGATCCAATAATAGAAAACGTTATATAAAATGGATTATAAGGTCTAAATATTTCCATCCAATGGATCATAGACAATTTTCTAGGTTTTTTTGGGTCTTAAAATTAGCATTTAGTACTTTGTTAACCTAATTTTTATTTTAGTCACTGGAATTAATTTTTATCACATTCACTAATATTTTTTCTAAAAAATTAAGTGAAAATTAAAAAAAATTATAAATTATGATGATTGAAAATATGGAATCCATTTTTCTAAATTCAAATCATATAATAGGCATAAATTAATTTAAATTTAATCTCGTTGATGGGATGACAATGCGGGTTTTAAAAGTAAAAACATTCAAAATATTGATAAGTTTTTATACCCAATTTCATATTGAAATTTATTTAAATAAAATATATTTGATTAAAAGACAAAAATATGATATAATTAAAATTTTAAATTAAATTGAAATATAATTTAACCTTAATAATAAATTATATGGAGATGAAGTTTTGAATTAAAATTCAGTATTTTTCACTATTTATCCAAAAATAAATTTTCTCAAAAAAACCACTAAAATTCTCTGTAAGATAATTTTAACATTATAAATTAAAAAAATAATTTTTTTATAAAATTAAATTTCTAAATTTGTCAAAATTTAATTTATTTTTTTCACTAAAGGACTTGAAAAGTAGTTTACTTGAGAAAATAGTATTTTTAAACATAAAAGGACCTTACCAAAAATTACATATTTTTTATCTATATGTTTTCTTTATATAAAACCATAACCAAAACAATTTAAAAGATAATTATAATAATTAATATTATGAAGTTAAACAAAAATGTTATAATTATCAAATTTAAATAATTATAACAAAAAATATTTTTCATAAAAACTTAATGTTGTGTGTAACGTATGCCAAGCTAGTATTGCCTGAAACATACACCAAATCAGTGTCGTGTGAGAGAATTGTTTGAAATAATGAAATATAATATATCAATGAAAATGTAATTTATTTTAAAAAAAATTCTATAAAAATTTAGGGTGTTACATTCTTCCCCCATTTAAAAGAATTCCACCCTCAAAATTCATTATTCAAAAAAAATCAAAAAAGGATACTTCTGAATCATCATATCCTCATGTTCCCATGTATCTTCCTCTAACTAGTAATTTCTACAAAAAAACATTTTCATGTGAATGGTGTTGTTTCATAGAACATTCTCTGTATGATCCAAAATTTCAACTGGTTGTTCCCCATAAGAAATATCCTACTCCAGCGGTATAACCTCTGAGTTCATTATATTTGAAGGGTTAGGTATGTACTTAATCAAGAGAGATACATGGAACACATAATGGAATTTATATAGATTTAGAGGAAGTTCCAATATATAATCTACCATCCTGATATGATCAATAATCTCAAATGGACCAATAGAGCTAGGACTTTGTTTTCCTTTCATTATGAACCTCATAATCTTCTCCCAATGAGTGATCTATAGAAATAACTTCTATCCAACTTCAAATTACATATCATGCCATCAGTTATCAGAATAAATAGTTTTAAGACTATGAGAGACCTTGATATATTTCTGAATGGATCTAACCATATATTTCATTTCTTCAACTACCTCATGTCCCAATAACTTTCTTTCTCTAAACTCATCCCAACACATTAGAGCAAGAAATTTCTTCCCATATAGGTCTTCATAAGGATACATCTGAATGATTTATTTAAATCTATTGTTGTATAAAAATTAAACTAGAGGAAGGTGTTGATCCCAACCAACATTAAAATTTGGATAACAACATCTCAACATATCCTCTAGGTTTTGAATTTTTATTTCAGACAAATCATTTGTCTGAGGATGATAAGTTTTTATGAAACTCAATTCTATATCAAGTTCCTGATAAAGACTTCTCCAAAACATAGAGGTAAACCTCATATACAAATCTAATGAAGTATAATGTTGTACTCCATGAAACCTTACCACTTCATTAATGTATATCCTAGAAATCTGATACAGAGATAATTCTTCTCTCATGGTGATGAAGTTTGCTGACATTGTAAGGCAATCAACTAGAACCTATAAAGAATTAAACACTTTAGAAGGTTTGGTTACTCAAACAACAAAATCCATAGTGAATTTCTCCCATTTCTATTCTATTATGGGTAATGTATGGAACAACCCCTTGGAATATTATCTTTCATCCTTCAAATATTGTTATACCAAGCATCGAGATACAAACTCTATGATATCTCTCTTTATTCCAACCCACCAGAAGTATTCTATAAATTACCTATACATATTTTTACATCTAAGATTAATAGATAATGAATAACTATGAGCTTCCTCTAACATATCCATCAAATATGGTATGGAAGAAACACATATATATTTCCCAAAACATATCATTTCATCCGGATCAAGGTTAAACTCAGGAACATTTCTAACTTTCTTTTGCTGCTCTATATATTCCTTTTATGCCTCCTTAATATTCACTTAGAGTGAGGGGTTAACATTCAATTTAGAAATAGAATATTTTCCACGTTCCTTTATGATTTCATTCTTTCCAAATCCAAAAATATTGGATCTTTTGTGATACTCATTATGTATAAGCTATCATGATCATTTCGACTCAAAGAATTGACCACCTTGTTCTCTTTCCTAGTATGCTAATGTATTGAGCAGTCATAATCCTTTATTAACTCTAACCACCTTCTCTGGAACATGTTCAACTCCTTCTATGTGAATATATATTTCTTAATTTTTTTATTTTTATATATATAACACTTTTTATCACATTCATTTTTCTAGATAAACTTTACACCCTTCTGAGTTAACTAGGTCAGAGTACTAGATAGTCAAGAGAAATTCTCCAAAAAAATATCGATAATATACATCTAAACCAAGAAATCTATAGATTTTAGTCACTGTGGTTGTTCTAGGACCGCATTCAATAGAGTATGTATTTGATGGATCTACCGATATACCATATCTTTAGATTATGTGACTCAAAAATGAAACCTTTTGTAATGTCCTGACCCGGAAAAACTAAAACAGTGCTCCGAGCCGGTTCACCACACGGCCTCAAACACACCTTCCCATACGCCAGAGGCTGCCAACTAGCAGCGAGGGCCTAGGGTGTGATAGTGGGGAGACTATTCCCTCATATGAGAGTAATAAAACAATGGAAATAACTAAGTATCATACACAGCGGAAAGTAAACAGAGTGCAGAAGAAATAAAAACTGAAATAGAACAAGCTATAATAGTAAAATGCCAGAAAATCCTGAACAGTTATGCAATACAATACAACATTGGTCACCCATCGGGCCGACCATAAAGATAAAATTACAAAAGAAATTGGATGTAAATGTATAGGGATCAACTACTAACTCCAAGCCAATCCATGTACCAGATCTCCAGACATTGTCAAACTACAGCAGCCCGATCAGTAGAACCACTCGAGCAGCTCCGCTCGATCATGTAACACTGGGCCTCAACCCTATCCACCGTGCAACTCATGATCAACTTGAAAATCATATATCAGGTCTACACATACACAGAGGTGCACGTGAAGGGGTCAGAAATAATCTCAGAAGGGCTCCCCAACAAGCAACTTATAATTGTGCTGCTAAAAGTGTATGCAATAGCACCGTGCACAGCCTAGCTGGAACACAAAAAAAGAAGTAAACTAAACGTGAAACCATAGTAGAACTCGGGGTCTGTATTCCCTATCAACTAGGAAAGTTCCACCATGGATGTCCATATCTAAATATGTATACATGTTTTTTCCCATACCTATACACATATTCATAAATATGAATATTCATGATTAGGTTAATAAACTAATAAGAAACCACATTAGCAGTCTATCATTGGGACCATAAGCCTGATCTTCTAGACATCCTGTGCAAGGGAATTAATCTGGACATTATGCCACTCAAGTCGTGTATCATTAAGTCGAGATATGGGTCTGTAACCCCATCGACATGTACCTGCTTCGGCCAACGCCGGTAATATATCTCTGGACATGTTAACCAAAACCAAGTAACTGGTTCAATATAATTCAATTCTGAGTTTCTCTGAGACTTGGCCTCAACCGACCATCTCCTATACCAATACCACAGTAGAAACCACAACAGGCTATTAGAAAGTAAAAGATAATAACAATGCCAAACCTGTGATGTAGCTTGGCAGGTTCAATAGAAGAAATCACCATGGTGAATATTCAAGTAAACATTGTCCTCAGATATATATATCTTTTCCCATAGGAAAATTGAAACAAAACCCTCATGTGACTGCCCACAGGAATAATTAATATTTCCCTCAGGCATAAAAGATGTCTCCCATAAGCACAGAAGCTAATGCCCACATGCATAAGAAATGTTACCCTCAGGCTACCAAACACTGCCCTCAGGCTAAACAGAATACTGTCCTCAGGTATTCCATAAGAAAGAAAGTAACCGGGCCAATCCCAACATACAAACACGCAATTTTATATATGTTCCCTCTCAAGAAAACTCAATACATGCTTATGATCACGGCCTACCCATGGGTATCCTGGCCAAACGGATAAACAAGGGAAACGCACCCACGGGGTGGCCCTGGATCCAAGAAATAATCCCAAATAGTAGTTTATATTTATCATTAGATTATCTATGAAATTATAGATATCTTATTAGCTAAGGTCTCATCCACATGACACCCTGAACTTGAGCTAGTGGCACAACGGTACACAAAAACAACTCACAGTTGTAAATAAACACAACACCACCTACTACTCAGGAACACAAGGAAAAGTAGGCATCCCAACAAACAAGAAGAAGCCTCACGTCAGGCTCAACAGACACCAACCAGGAAGCACCTCTGGTAACCACTACAACATCAGCAACCCAAGTCAGATATAAACAAATGGGTGCGGGTGGCCCGAATGTCCAACCCAACAAAAAATCCAAATCCCAAAGGGATCTCCAGTTTTGGCATAGGTTCTAGGTGACAACCGAACACCATCTCTACCCAAACCCGACATAACAACTCAAGGTCGGTCAAACAACAGGTACCCCCTCGAGTCCCTCAAGTCAAACAGTGAGGAAGAATCATACTCGGGATCCTCTAGGTAAACACGAGCGAAGGCATCCTACATGGGATCCTTAGCGAAGAGTAAGGGATGAATCATACATGGAATCCTCAAATGAAGTACAATATAGGAATTCCATAACATGGGTTATATCAATGAAAGAACAAGAGAGAGATCCAATGAGGGACTCTCTAGGTCAGCACACAAGTAAAAGAATCCCTCAGGAGATCCTTGGAATCATTCAGTCTCACGGCCTCATGGGCCAGAAGGCTTGTCTCAAAAGGTAAAATTCCTCTAAAGAAAGGTTACAGGAGATATCTCACAACTCATATCACATTAAAGGTCTCAACTAAGTTGGTCCGAACACCCAACCTATCAACCACAACAAGTCTCACCCCAAGGTGACAACTGAACTCGATAACAGGAGGAAGAACCTCTCCATTTATATATAAACCCCCAAAACCCCATTTAGATGACCTCTAAATGTCAAAAGGACTCTACCGTTGCGATCTACGTGGAAAAAATGATTAGAATATACTACTCACATGCCCAATTCTGACTTCTAGAGCATAAGTTATTCCAAAACTACTAAGCTGGAGTAGAACATGGCCAGAACACATGGTCAGACCCATGGGGTCTACCTGTGTAAAAGTAAAGGGCATGTACTTTACTGTACATGGTGTGTACTATTCACAAAAAGTCACCATGTGTTCTCTTTCACCCGAACATATGCCCATGTACCACTACACGGCGTTTACTTTACTGTATATGGCGTGTATTTCAAATAAACCACAAAAACCGTGTTCTATTTCACACGGCTGGTCACACGGCCACCACTACATGGCGTGTACTCAAAGTACACAGCATGTACTTAATAAAAATTCATCTTCCCTGAATAGTAAGAACACATGGCATGTTCCCCTAGAACACATGCCATGTATTTTGTGAATTCTGACGGGAAATTCCTCAAAACGCATGATTCGCCCGTTTCCACCCCCGAAACAACAGATCGAGCCCCATGGGCATACAAGCAAGAAATATAAGGAATTAAAGACTTAAACCAACCTATATAAAGGGTATCTATGGAAAAAACATAAATGTCCCTACCTTCGGGCAGAAACCTCCGAAGATTCGGTTGATTTCACGGCTCCCAATTGCCGCACACCGACTCAACGCATCACGAGCTTCAAAACGGTATCACTCTCGCCCTCCTTCTCTTTTGTTCCTCAATCTCCAAAATCTCCCATGGGACACGGCCAAGGAGGTGACATATGAGACATGCGCAAGGATGAGGGAGGAAGAGAAAATAAATAAAGGAAAAGAAAAGGAAAAGAAGAAAAATGGGACCGGGCCGGCCCCGATGCCCGACATGAGTTTATTCCTTCCCAAGGATAAAATACACATTCCGGACTCAACAGAACAGAAGAAACCTCAATCCAACATTCTGTTTAAAATATATTTCTAAACTAACTTGCGTGAATAAATTAATATTTAATTTAGTAATATTAAATATTAAATATTCCGCCAAAATTCAAACAGCTTAGGTTTCCACCAAACACCTATCCTAGGGTAAACACCCTATTCTGGGACCAACGAGGTTGTCAGAAAAATTATCTAAGATCATGTGGTAAGGTAAAATGACCATTTTACCCCTCATGAGCATCCAACAGCAAAAATTTGAATTTCTGCTCAAAACGACAGTCTGAAAAAACACGGGTTCTTACAAACTCCACACCATAAACCTTCTCGTCCCTGAGAAGTCTAGTGAAAGGACTAGAGACCAAGATCCCAACCCGATAATCTACACAACCAAGTTATCTAGACAATACAATGACCATCCTCATAGCATTAACAACAACTTCTAGACAGAATACATTCTACTATGCTCGATCTGGTACTCCCCACCATAGGAATACCCTTATCATCATCTTAAAATAAAACCCCGAGCTCAGAAGCTCGTGGAGAACACCCAAGATTTACCAGAACGTGGATAACCACCCCCAACGGCCAATGGTGCACTCTCCACCATATGGATTTCCTTAAACTACTTTGAGATAACAACCTGAACAGGTTCCATCCTCAACAAGGATGAACATTAAGAAAGAAAAAAGAGCTCAATGTAATGTCGAAGCTCTCTTAGCAAACTCAAGAAGAATCAAGATAGTGCATGATATTCTCTAATAAGAGTACACTAAGATTTCACTAAAGGTGTTTCTAGCTCCCTCTGAGCCACGATAATATCCAGCCAAAACCCAAACAGGATTCAATCATGGGTCAATCACCCTCACACAAGGTTTCCCTAGAACAAAACTGACATCGACCTACAAGGGTTTGAGTAAAAACCATGTTTCACTAGGTCTTCCACCTAGACCTATAGAAAAAGCATCACAACTGGGTCACATGGTCTAACCACCTAGCCCAAAAAATCCAAAACCTCTGAGAAGATGGTAAAGATCACGATGACCAAAAAGTCAAACCCAAAACAGAACCTACAAGGGCCCTGATCCTTCGTGAGCATCCTCGGAAGGAACTACTCCCTAGATTTCACAACCCAAGCAGAAGATAAATTGAACTGACTCTCATCAGCATCTGTATAGGAGAATACCCCAAGGAGGTCCAGTTCACAAGAAAATCCTTGGTATCTATCGACGTCATTCTCAACGATCTGACTAGATAACCACAGACCCGAAAAACAACACCCAATAAGGGGTTAAACAGAAAGTCATCACATGCCATATCGACCAAATGGGGTCACTACACCACCTGTGAAAGAGGACTGAGTCATCATCCCCACACTAATGCCTCCACATAGATCCACATAACCTGTAATCAGAGTAAAAGTATGTGCAAACAGACCCAGGGGTCGTAGTCGTCAGTAAAAACACCTACTAGAATGCCTATATGATGTGACTCTTATGTGCCAAGTATGATGCATGAGACGCCTCTTGCCTTTTCCGCCCAAGAGTAAAAATCCATCCTTGGAATCTTACCAATGGCCAAGAGCCAGATATCCATATAAAATCAAAACACCACACAACATGTGTTTCGCTCATGGTGAAAATCATATACAACTGTAACATCGCAAAATCAGAACAACAATCCCAAACCCTGGCAACCAGGACTTCTTACCAAAACAAGTGTTCTCGACGCACCATCCCGATATCCATCACAGGTTCCAACACATTCCAAATACTCTTGTCTACCATATCCCAAATAGTAAAGACCAGGAAAGAAAACTCCTCTGATACCACTTTTTAACATCCCGACTCAGAACCACAAAACCGGTGCTCTGAGCCGGTTCGCCATAAGGCCTCAAGCGCACCTCCCCATATGCCAGAGGCTGCCAACTAGAAGCGAGGGCCTAGGGTGTGATAGTGGGGAGACTATTCCCTCATAAAAGAGTATGAAAACAGGGGAAATAACTACGTATCATACACAATGGAAAGTAAACTTAGCACGGAATCAATAAACAACTGAAATAGAACAAGATGTAATAGTAAAATGTTGTAAAATGCTGAACAGCTATGAAATAACACACAACATTGGTCACCCACCAGGATGACCATACAGATACAAGTACAAAAATAAATTGAAAGTAAAAGTAAAGGGCTCAACTACTAACTCCGAGCCAATCCATGTACCTGATCTCTAGACACTGAGGAACTGCAGCTGCCCGATCAATAGAACCACTCAAGCAGCTCCACTCGATCATGTAACACTGGGCCTCAGCCCTATCCACTGTGCAACTCATGCTCAACCTGAAAAGCAAACATAAGGTCAACACATACATTGAGGTGCATGTGCAGGGGTGAGAAATAATCTCAGTAGGGCTCCCCAAAAAACAACCTATACCTGTGCTGATAAAAGTGTATGCAACAGTAATGTGCTCAGCCTAGCTGGAACACAACAAATATAAGTAAACCAAATGTGGAACATATTCGAACTCAGGGTCCTTAATCCCTGTCAACTGGGCATGTGCCACCATTGATGTCCATATCTAAATACATATACATTTATAGTCTGATACCTATACACATATACATAAATATTAATATTCATGATTAGGTGAATCAACTAATAAGAAACCACATCAGCAGTCGATCCATGGGACCATTATCCTGATCTCCAGGACATCATCTGCAAGGGAATTGAGCTAGATGTTATACCACTCAAGCCATGTATCATTATGTAAATATATGGGTCTGTAACCCCATCGACATGTACCTTCTTCGGCCAACGCCGGTAATATATCTTTGGACAAGTTAACCAAAAACAAGTAACCAGTTCAATGTAATTTAATTCTGAGTTTCTTCGAGACTCAGCCTCGACTGACCATCTCCTATACCAATTCCATAGCAGAAACCACAATAGGCTATCAACAAGTAAAAGATAATAACAATGCCAAGACTATGATGTAGCTTGCCAGGTTCAATAGAAGAAATCACCATAGTGAATATTCAAGTAAACATTGTCCTTTGACATATATATCATTTCCCACAAGAAAACTGAAACAAAACCATAAGGTGACTGCCCACAGGCATAACGAATATTTCCCTAAGGCATACAAGATGTCTCTCACAGGCACAGAATATGCTGCCCAGATGCATAATAAATGTTACCCTCAGGCTAACAAACATTTCCCTCAGGCTAAACAGAATACTTCCCTAAGAAATTTCATAAGAAATCTAGTAAACGGGCCAAGCCAAATATACAAACAAGAAATTTTATATATGTTCCCTCTCAAGAAAACTCAACACATGCTTATGATCACAGCATACCCACGGGTATCCTAGCCAAACGTCTAAACAAGGGAAATGCACCCACGGGGTGGCCCTGGATCCAAGAAATGACCCCAAACAGCAGTTTATATTTATCATTAGATTATCTATGAATCAGCCACACGACACCATGAAAATGGGCTCGTGGCACAATGGTATACAAAAACAACTCAACAGTTTGAAATAAACACCATACCACCTACTACTCAGGAACACAAGGCAAAGTAAGAATACCAAAAAACAATAAGATGCCTCACGTCAGGTACAATAGCCACCAACTAAGAATCACCTCTGGTAACCACTAAAACATTAGCAACCCAAGTCAGATATAAACAAACGAGTGAGGGTGGCCCGAACGCCCAACCCAACAATACATCCAAAGTCCAAAAGGATCTCTTGTTTGGCATGGGTTCTAGGTGACACCTGATCACCATATATACCCAATCCCAACATAATAACTCAGGGTCGGTCAAAAAACTATTACCCCTCGAGTCCCTCAAGTTAAACACTAAGGAGGCATCACACTCGGGATCCTCTAGGTAAACGTGAGTGACGACATCCTAGACGGGATCCTTAGCGAAGAGTAAGAGAGGAATTATACACAGAATCATCAAATTAAGTACAATATAAGAATTCCATAACATGGGTTCCATCAAAGAAAGAACAAGAGAGATATCCTACGAGGGACTCCCTAGGTTAGAACACAAGTAAAGGCATCCCTCAGGGGATCCTTGGTAGCATTCGGTCTCACGGCCTGATGGGCCAGAAGGCACGTCTCAAAAGGGAAACGTACTCTAAATAATGGTTATTAGAGATATCTCACAACTTATATCACATTAAAGGTCTCAACTAATTTGGTCTGAACCCCCAACCTATCAACCACGCCAAGTCTCACCCCTATGTGACAACTGAACTCGATAACAGGAGGAAGAACCCCTCCATTTAGATAGAAACCCAAAAAACCCAATTTATATAACCTCTAATTTTCAAAATGAGTCCACCATTTCTATCTATGTAGAAAAACGCTCAGAATAGACTACTTACACACTCAATTCTGACTTCTAGAGCATAAGTTACGCCAAAACTAGTAAGATGGAGTAGTACATGGCCAGACCCATGGGGTATGCCTGTGTAAAATTACACGGTGTGTACTTTACTATACATGGTCTGTACTATTCAAAAAAAGTCACCCTATGTTTTTTTACCAGAAAAAATGCCCATGTATCACTACACATTGTGTACTTTACTGTACACACCATGTACTTCAAAGAAACCACTAAAACCGCGTTCTATTTCACACGGTCGGTCACACGGCCACCACTACAGGGAGTGTACTCAAAGTAAAGGGAATGTACATAATAAAACATCATCTTCCCTAAATATAAATAACACATGACGTGTTCCCCTGGAACACACACCGTGTATTCTTGGATTTCCGAGGGGAAATCCCTCGAAACTCCCAATTCGCCCGTTTTCGCCCCCAAAACAAAAAATTGAGCCCCATGGAAATAAGATCAAGAAATATAATGCATTAAAGACATAAACCTACCTTTTTAAAGGGGATCTATGGCAAAAACATAAACAGCCCTACCCTCGGGTGGAAACCGCCGAAGCTTCAGTTGATTTCACGGCTCCCAGTTGTCGCATGCCGACTCAACGCGTCACGAGCTTTGAAACGATACCACTCTCGCCCTCCTTCTATCTCGTTACTCAATATTCAAAATATCTCATGGGACACATAAAAGGAGGAGGCGTATGATACATGCACAAGGATGATGTAGGTAGAGAAAATAAAGAAAGGAAAATAAAAGGAAAAGAAGAAAAAGGGGCTCGGGCCGGCCCCGGCGCCCGACATGAGTTTATGCCTTCCCGAGGCTAAACTCCCCATTCCGGACTCAACGACATATACAGAATCTCAATACGACATTCCTTTTAAAATATATTTCCAAACAAATATGCATGAATAAATTAATATTTAATTTAGTAATATTAAATATTAAATTTTCCGCCAAAATTCAAACATCTCAGATTTCCACCAAACTCATATCCTAGGGTAAACACCCTATTTCAGGACCAGTGGGGTTGTCATAGAAATTATCCGAGATCATTTTCTATGATAAAATGACCATTTTACCCTTCATTAGCATCTAATGGTAAAAAAAAATTTGATCAAAACAACAATCCAGAAAAACACGGGTTCTTACACCTTTTGCATCCAAAATTCACACTTTTTAAATATTTAATACAATTTCTCCTTATTTAGGTATTTTGTAATGAGAATGTGTAGGGAAGATGGCATTGGGTCTAGCCACGATGTCTTCCTCCTCTCTGTGATGGCGTCGGCCTCCGTGCCGGTCCATCTCCCCCCGGCGGGGAGGGACCTTCAACATTCAGCAAGGGTGTGGATTATCTTTCTCCCCCTTTTCTAACACTGACCTCCTTCCCCCCATTCCTCAAGCTACACTATGTCCGAAAGTTACAGATCTATATTAAGGGAGCACTAATCTTACACTCTCTCTCTCGAAGTTTTATGGAGCCTCTTTACTTCTGAATATCACCCTGATTGCTCGGTTCAATCCGCATTTCCCCTTGGTTGATTCGTTCGATCGGCATGTCTTCGCGTTTTGGGATTTGTAGGAGAGAGCGATGGTGGGTTTTATTGACAACAAGCATATCATGATACAATTTTTGTCGGAGGAAGATTTAATCAGAGCCTGGTCTGGGGATCCACGTAGCATAAACGACAACATATTCTGCCTATTTCATTGGTCTTATGACTTTCATATGCAGCGTGATTCTCTAACAGTGGCGCTTTGGGTGAGTTTCCCTAATCTTCCCCTTCCATTTCAAAATCCCTCTGTTATTTGAATTCGTGGAAATTTAGTGGGTAGATACCTTTTTTCTGATAGCCGTACTAGATTCCATTTGGAATCCCGTTAACCCGCATGTCTATGTGGAAGTGGATGTGTCTAGGGTGCCTTTCGAGTATGTTTGGATTACAGTGGGTGAAGATTTTAGGTGCAGAAAGCCGGAGGTCTATGAATCTTGGTCTAAGTTCTGTTCTAGATGTAAGATATTGGACCATTCACAGCTAACATGTTGATGGGGGCTATGACTCTCTCCAAAGAGAAGTCTATAGATTGTGGTAAGGGAACATAGGACCATGCTGAGTCACTTGTGCCTGAGAAGAATCCAGTGGGTGAGGCTTCTGAGTGTATCGCTGCAAGGGGCATGCCGAGTGGATCGCGGGAGGTGAATCCTTTGGTGTCTGAAGTGTTTAATCACTTTCGGATTGATTTGAGTGCACCTCATCTCTCTCCACCTACTATTTTGGGGATTGATGGCACTGGTGGGGAGTAGGAACAGTCTGGAAGTGCCATCAACTTGCTGGTTCCACAGATGGTGGATGAGGGAGTTTCCAAGATACCTGGGATGGCTTCCTATGCTAAGGCAGTGAGTTCAGGTAGCAGTAAGAGTGACAAAGTTCAGGTTCATCCTTCTAATTACAGTTGGCTGGGGAAGAAAATTGGTGTCCCTCAGCCTTCTAAGAAGACATCACAGATGCACAGGAGTTGGTATGAGGCATTACCTACCAGGGCTTTGGATCCCATCTCCTCTAAGGGTCTCTAGGGGCTCAATCAGGACGGGGTTCCGAAGCAGGTGGATGAGGGTGGCCTTAGTCTTTCCACAGATTTCACACTTCCTATAGGTGATAAGGTCTTGGAATAGGCTGAAGAGAGTGTGAATTTAGTCAAGGGAAGCTCTAGAGAGGTTGAAGGTATTGATCTAGGAAATCAGTTTGATGTTCTGTTATATGAGGATCCCATCCAAAATGATGGAAATGACCTGGTCAGAACCTCCATAGATGTGGAGATGGATACTGAGAGAGAGTCCAGTGATGAACTCTCAAGTCATTTTGCAGGTGATACATAGGACGAGGCTCAAGGGAGCAGGGACACAAGTCCGAGGAGGAGTAAGAATAAGTGGGGTAACTAGATAGAGAAAAAGGACTACTCATATTTTTTATTACCAATGGAGACCAGATCGGTAAAGAATTCTAAGGGAAAGCATAAGTATTGTGGCCCCCACCTCACCAAGGTGGCCTTCCAGCAGCCGGAGGTGCCCGATAACCCTTTGGAGCTGCTTTTGAACTCAGAAGAGGTTATATTGGAAACTGTCCTGATAATCAAATACCCCAATGATGAGGTAGAAATAATGATGGGAAGGGATCTTAAGGTGGCCACCAATGATGAGTAGGGCGCCTAGATCAACATTCAAGACTTGATTCTAGTTCGGGGTTTCAACAACAGAAAGATCAATGTAGAGGAGTACATTCAGTCTTGGGACAAGATGGCATTCTGGTTTGAAGACCTTCTGATGGAGCAACCAGACATCCAGGTAAACAATTTCTCATGGAAACTTTTTAGAGAGCTTAAAACCGGTAGGCTGCAATTTCAATTTAATGGATTTTTAATCTCCTTTAGTGCTAGACTTAGTATCTCACTTTTTTCCTTAAAAGTGTTTGATAATAAAAAAATTAATTTTGAGTGAGTGAGTGAGGTCTTTAGAACAATTCTCAAGTGATCTTCATGATCTTCATTTCTATTTTAATAGATAATAATATTATCTATAAAGAATACCGAAAACTGTTCAAGGTGATCTCTAAACACTCTATTCATAAAATCCATTAGAATGGAAGGGGAATTAGTATGACCAAAAGGCATCACTATATACTCATAGTTTCCATACCTTGTATGGAATTCCATCATTGGTATATCCTACTTCTTGAGCCAAAAATGATGATATCCAAAACGAATTTCAATCTTTGAAAATTATTGAGCTATTGCAGTTTATCAAAAAATTAATCAATATGGGGGAGAGGATACTTGTGCTTGATAGTGATCTTGTTTAAATCCCAATAATCAAGGCAGATTCAGATTTATCCATATTTCATTTTCACAAAAATAATAGGTACACCCTAAGTTGACACACTTGGATGAATGAATCCATTATTAGGGTTTTCATGGAGTTTATTCTTCAATTCCTGGAACTCAATTGGGCTATTCTATAGGGAGTCTTTGAAATTTGTTTCGAACTAGGAATTAGTTCTATTGATAACTCAACTTATCATTTTGAGAAAAGTCTATGAAACTATTCTATAAATACATCCAAAAAATTTCAAACAATATGAATATCATCACTATTGCTTTTCTCCCCAACCATTTGAGATAAACAACCCTTATTAATGAGAATTAAGATCCATACACTAGATGTAATCTTCATAGTATGTTCATTATTATCTTCACATTTATGGATAGTCATAAGAGGGTTTGAAATATCATACTTAAATTACCTTCCTCGATAATTGATGTAGGATTTATGTAGAGAAATAAAATTCATTCCTAATATGAAATCAAATTCAACCAAAGGAAGAATGAAAATATTTGTAGGAAGAAAATTCCCACAATCATCAACTAAAGAGGAATCATATACTTGGGATGAAATCATCATACCATTATTGTTTTGCAATGATAATTCATCATCTAATATTTTTTGTGTAATATTAACATATTTATAAAATTATTTAGATATGAAATAGTGAGTAGATATAGAATCAAATAAGACATTATCAATTACAGAGTTGATGGTTGGTGTACCTTTTACAATGTCATTATAGCACACCTCATTAGAAATAGCGATTGTTGGATATTTCCACTTTTACATTTTATTAAGAGGTTTCTAACATCGTTCATCATCACCAACCCTTGGGTTTGGGTATTGGTTAGCATAATTCCCATTCTCTATACACTTGTAGAGCTGAATCATGGGAGGTGAATTGTGTGCATCTTTTTCTCCATTCTCACTGTTAGCTAAATTCTTCCCATCATTTAGGAAATAAAATTCATGATTTCCTTCCCATAGACTCTTAAAAAATTAATATAACTATTAATAAAATTATTTTTATGCTTCATCCCACACATAGAGCATAAAGGAAATATCATATTCTTCTCTTCCGGGTTTTTTAACTCTATATTCATTTTCTTGTTAAAAAAAGAGATTGATATGTGACTCCAACCTAAATTTCAACCTTGATTTCAAAACACATAATATCTTAATATCTACTAAATTATAATACTACCAATTTCCTTTTGGGACATGTCTTTAATCCACTGAATAACCTATCAACTTTCATTTCATCTTGAATGATAATTCCTAAAGCGCACCTCACAAGTCCTATGAAAATAGACTCGTGGATGCCAATAGATTCATAATTCCCTTAATTATACTTAAGTAAATCTTTCTCTATCTTGGTACGAAGAATATAAGGAATGTATGAATTAAAAAATTAGTTCTATAACTCATCCAAATCCAAGTACTCAATCTCATATCACTGCCATATATTCTTGATTAGAATCCACCACTAGTCGAATTCTCCTTCTAACTTTTAAACATCCAGAATGAATTTATTATGTTTGAACACTACAAAATAGATAATATATTTTCCATAGTAGTGATCCATTGTTCATAAAAAAATGGAATCAGAAGACCCACTGAAATAAGGTGGATGTTTCCTCATGAATGACTCAACATAATTTTGTTTACTCCTTTTCTTATTTGGAAGTCCACCATGATTCATATATTGAGAGATTTTTGTGCTCATAGAAATTATATTTTTCATTCCTTATCCCATAAAAAAAAATTCTCAGGAGGATAGTCATTTCATTTTCCATTTCAACCACTATTAACATGATTCCTTCAGGTTACATCCATTGACTAAAACCAAAAGCAAAGAGTAATAAACAGTTATCATAATGAGGAACCACATAATCATTAAAAGTAACTGATAATATGTTTAAATTATGAATCTTTCCTCAATACATTATTCCTTAGGTTTATCCTAGGTTATTCATATCCAAATTCTATTTAAATACTTCATCGTGGTTCAATAGTTCATGAATAACAAATAATATACCCCAAGAGTTTTAAATCAGATGTGCAACAAGACTCGTTGTCGTGTACTGGGTTTCATTCAGTCATGCCCAATACACCTTATCTGAGTTGTTACTCCTAGAAAAATATATATTATATCCATATCTCTTGTTTGTATCTAGATAGGGATGTATTTCTAGTAAATCACTTACTCTACCCTTTACCAAAATTTCAAGACATTTTCTTATACTTTTTTTATCCTTAGACTTATTGTTAAACATTTAATTAAGTTTCCCACTAAGGATTTATCATCCAAGATTCCAAATATTAACTAAACATTTTATCTAATACCAACTATAGTGACCCTATATTTTCATACATTAAAACTAAATAACTTTTTAGGAATACTTAACACATTATATAAATAGACTCATAATGACTGTATTAGTCGTGTGCCTTAGGAAAATGAAAGTATAAACACTGGTACATAATTTCACTACATTATCTCCCACTAGGTTCTTCATGAATGAAACCCTTCTTAGACAGATCATACTTAATACATATCAACATGACCTGGGAAAGGAAACATAAAAATGGGTGAGTTGAGAAGCTTGGTAAGGGTAAACAAGGTATACATATAAGCATAAACATGAGAATAGGTGTATGAGGATATGATCATAACATTAGAAGATCATACCATGCATATAATAAGATTATAGTAATGAATCATAGTATAAATATTGGTAGTTTATAAGACATGAATCATAAGGAAATAAATAACATAATCAATGAAAAAAGAACATAGGAATAAGACATGGAATTCTCGTAGATACATAATAATTTAAAAATTATTTCTATTGTATTCAATTAATCGCTTCCAATTCCATCTTAGTATAATGGGTTCACTCCCAATACCATCTTGATACTCATGGTTCACTTCTATGGCAATATTAGTAGTTTGAGTTCACTACCCATACAATCTTGGTAGTCATGGTTCACTCCCAATGACATATTATTAGTCAAGGATCACTCCAAAGTCCATCTTAGTTTATCTTATGATATATAAATCATTACCCAATGCATTGAGGGATATATCGGTCCCACCCATATCATAGTGAAATCATACATACATGTGCCACAAGGTAATTTAAAATCATATAATAACCCCTGAAATGAAATGGGTATCATAAACATGTAATCATATAATAACCTATAAAAACATACAGGTTTTATAATCATTTATCAAAACCATAAACCATAAAATGAAGCAGGTTTAAAAAGCATATAACACATGAAATAGAAAAGGGTTTTATACACATAATGAAATCAAAACATAACCATTTAGAGAAATAATATGCATGTAAACACTGAATAATTTTCCTATAAAAGAATAATTAATATCAACGGATGTCATCTTAGATGTAAAATAACTTATTATGTTTTTTTAAACCATTTATTGATGAAAATATACTTTCTTCTAAGAAAAAAATGATTTTTAATATCTTTTGAATACTATTTCCATTAAAAATAATTTTAAATCTTATAATGAAAATTTGAAATCATTTTGAAAGACCTTTTCATTTAAAACATATAAAATAAATCTAAAAACATTTTGAATATATTTTTCCATTAAATCTTATAAAATGCACATCAAAACGCTTTTAAAACCTTTTTCCCTAAATACAATTTGAAAACATATAAAGAAATATTAAAAAAAAATTGAAAACCATTTTCCCTTGAAAATTTATAAAATAATATTGAAAAAATTTTGAAAACATTTTCACTTGAAAATATATAAAATAATTTTTGAAAAAAAAATTAAACCTTTTTACTTGATAAAATATAAAATAATCTTGAAAAATGTTTTAAAAATATTACAGTAAAAACATATAAAATAATATTATAAAACCATAAAAAAATTTTAAAATATTTTTTTCCATTAAAATGATCTTAAAAGATAATTTAAAAACATTTTTGAAATATTTTTGAAAACATGGATTTTGAAATAAAACATATTTTTTGGCTGAAAGGAGAAATAAGGTTAGGTTTTCATAAAAACATTTTCTTAAATTTCTTAAGACCCAAAGAGTGGAAAATGGTGTTAAAATAAAAATATATCCTAAATAGACATATTTTAATAATATTCATGAGTTTTATTTAGAGTTTTATCATAATATTTCATTAATAAAATCATAATCATTAATAATCTTAACAAATGAAGAGATTATTTCAATAAGATTATACAACATAGTAACTTGTTCTCATAATCTCCATGTAAGTAGATGAAATAAAATGAAGATTAAAGTATAATTAAATAACTATATTCATTGTACTACATGTAAAATTTAAGTACATACACCTCAAAAAATAACCTAGGTCGATAACAAAACATGAGTCTCAAAGAAGAAAAATTGAGACAAGATTATCTTACCGATTTGTTAACTTTTGAAACAAAAAACTCTTGAAATAAAGATAATATAATTAATATGTAAATACCAATAAATTTAATAATAATAATAATATAATAAATTAATGTACATTATATACACCACAAAAAAATAAAATAGTGGTGAACATGGCATGTATCACTCAAAAATAAAAAGTGATATGAAATTCCCTTACCTTGTTCTTTGACTCTCTTAATACTCATACAAACTTCCTATATAATAAATATAATTTAAATTTAAATCTATAAAATAACCATATTATTATATTTAATACCATTTTTGGTTTTATTATGACTTTATATTACCCTTTTGTTAACAATTCTATGTTAAGGTTTCACTTTGGCTAATTTCTTCTTTGTTCATCGCATGTGTATTAATTTGTTATATATTTATCCCTTATGATTATGTCATGATGTCAATAATTTAAACCTTGATATAAATATCAATTATATTCACTATATATGTATTATAATAATCCATAAAATATATAAGTATAAAATGAAATATATTTTTCATGGAGATGGTAGGTCGTACGTACACATTAATATCGTTTCCATTTTATTATCATATTGAAAGAAATAAAGAAAATGAAATATATGTATATATGTATATAATATCATTAAAATTAAATTATTATTTAATATTTATCATATAATTTTACTAATAACATACTTAATATATTCCATGTAGTGTGTTAAAAAATCACATCACATTAAGGGGGAGGTAGTCCACACTTCTTCAAATAGAATTATCATATTTACCAAAAATGGAAATTGTAAAGGTATGTGTTATAAAATAATTATAGAAGAATAAATAAATAATATATGTAATATATATAATATATATATTTTTTCCATCATAATTCCCAACCATGAAAGGGGGTAAAGTAAAAAATGAACAATCATCGTTTCGTGAGGTGATAGTTTTATATACATGTAAAAAGTTTGTTCGTTACCAATTATATGGAAGTGTGTGTAATTATAGGTAGAAACCTTAATATAATAACATATAATTATATTTAGAATATTTATTTTATCATATTATCATGTAATAATAATACTTTAGGGGGTGGAGAAAGAAAATAAAATTAAGGAGCTTGAGGAAGGATGCTACCTCTTCTTTGGGTAACTCATTTTGGTTTTCACCAAAGGGATTCCTTAGATTTACTTATAACAAATTCGAGGTTTATAGGTTTAGGTGAGGGCTTTTTTGGATCTATTTTTTCATATATTGGTTGAGCCAAATTTTCTTGAGAGGTGTGGGGAAGTTGTAGGTGACGAAGCCTTTCTATAGTGGGGGAGGAGTGGCACTCTTGTTTGTTTTGGGTAAAGGAATTACACCAATGACTTTCCATGTCAATTTTATCAAACAATAGACTAAATAATATATAATTTAGGCTATTTTGGAGATATTTATGGCCAATATATCTTGTCTTGGGTCTCATATTTATGGTTTGGTACTTTGTAAACCTAATTTTTCTCTTAATCATTGTAATTAATTTTAATCACTTTCAATAATATTATTGGTAAAAAACTAATTTGAACATAATATAAATTATATTTTATTATTATTAAAAATATGGGATCCTTTTTTTCAAATTCCAATCATATAATTGGTATAAATTAATTAAAATTTACTACCAAAATCATGACAACAATGCGAGTTTTTAAGTAAAACCATCTAAAAGATTTCTATGTTTTTATACCCAATTTCAAATTGTAATTGATTCCAATGATCTAAATTGGACTAATTGATAAAAATATGATCTAATTAAAATTTTAAACCGATGTAAAATATAATTTAACCTTATAAATAAATTACATGGGGAGGCATTTTTGAATTAAAATTCAGTATTTTTCACTATTTATCCAAAAATGAAGTTTCTTAGAAAAATCACAAAAAATATCCCTAAGATAATTTAGACATTATAAATTAAAAATAGAATTTTATTTTATCAAATTAAATTTAGAAATTATTCTAAAATTAATTTTATTGTATTTCATAGAAGGACATGAACAGCAGCTCGTTTGAAGAAAATAGTAATTTTAAACATATAAGGACATTACCAAAAATTATATTTTTCATTATCAATATGTTTTATTTGAATAAAATAATTATAAAAAATATTTAAATATTATTTGTTAACATTCACATTACTAATTTTAACAGCTAGGGTATAATTATATCATTTAAATAATTATAACAACAAATTTATTGAAACTTAGTGTTTTGTGTAATATACGCCAAGTATGTGTTGTGTGTAACGTACGCCAAGTCAGTTTCATGTGAGAATAATGTTTCAATTACTAAAATAAAATATATAAATGAAAATTTAATTTATTCTAAAGAAAATAATGTCCATAAAACATCATGTGTTTCAATTGGTCTCCACTTATCTCCTTCCTCCTTTCCCTTCCATTTCCATAATTTTAGTTGGATAACATTACGGATTTTAGGTGTGATTTCATAAGATTATTGAGGATTCACTTCATATTGTTTTAGATTTTTGTTCTAGTCTATAGGTGAGGATTTGAGTCTTGGTATAAGGTCATTTAATGTCCTTCATCTTGAATAATGTCACCCAATGGTTTTATTTTGGGATTTTTTTTATTTGGGATAAAATTTAACATTGATTCAAGTTTGATAATTCAATATTTTTCATATCTTTGACTTGAGTGCAGGTTGGGAGTTGATATTACCCAATTTATTAATGTTTATATGGTTTTATCTAACTTGTAAATTTTTATTCCTATTATATTAAATTGGTAATTTCATTATAAATCATTAAATAGTTGATTTAAAATTGTATATTGTTAAGATATGTGGTTATGGTCTCTTTGGAGTCTAGTATGATCTTGGATGGTTATTCTTCATTGTATGATTAGGTTTGTGGCCTTTATATTACTAAGTCTCTTTCTCATTTAGTTATATCATGTTCGTGTTTCATTATTGTTGTTATATTGGTATGGTTGTATCCCAAGGATTGATCTTCCTCCATAGATTGGTATGGGTTTATGTCTATGTAGTAATTAATAAGGATAATATACTTTACAATAGGGTTTTTTGGTGGTTCTATAGTAGAATGAGTATTTCATTCCCATTTTATAGATTATTTAATAGAATGAGTTGTATTTTTAAATGGAATGGTTTATGGATTTTTCAATGTGATTCAAAATAATTTTTTATTTAAATTATAATTTAATAGAAAAATGGTTTCACCTTTAAATATCTATTTAAAGGGGTTGGATTATAAAATTTTTATTTCTAACAAAAAATGTTTTGAAATATGATTTTTAAAAAAGTTTGTTGGTTAAGAGATGATTTCAAAATAATATTTTGAATTAAAGATGGGTTTTAAGAGGATTTTTATGGTTTTTTCTCAAGGTACTAGTGTGGGTCATCCGACATGTAGTGATTTATGAAAGTGTTTTAAAATGTGATTTTAGAATTGATTTTTTAAAGGGAAGAAAGAGTCCTTTTTTGAGAAATGTTTTTTACTATTTGACTTCATGAGGGTTTCACCCTATTTTCCAAATCTTATACATTTACATTTACACTTCTTAATTATAGTTGAATGGAATTTTATAGAATTTTTTATTATGGTTTATTATATAAAAGTAACCATATGAGAAACCTTCCATTGGGTAATAGGACAGTTATATAGATTTTAGGTGTTGGTTAGGTTTCCTTTTAAAATAGGTCCCTAGGAAAATGGTGATACTTTTGTTATGGGAAGTGGCCCTTGATGTTAACCAGAAATTGGATGATTTGTTTTACATTAGTATTGAGTAGTTATTACACATGTGATAATAATTAGGACTTATAACTTATTTACTAGTGATCATCATGATTGACCTAAATGGTTGAGGTAGAATATATTCCTTATTTTTACCTTTTTATTTCTTAGTCAAGATTCATAATTAGTAGTCTTGGTGTTATGAAGATATTATGTGTGGATTAAATGATTTTTTGAGGATGTGTGAGGTACCTCATCTATTTTGTGGATAAGAGGATGGTGAGTTTCCTTCTAAATGACTTTATCATGTACTAGTATGATATAGAGTGACTGGGAACATATCTTGAGCAGAACTGAGACTTATGTGAAGAAAATGATGATGGATTATCAATACCGAAGGGTGGGAATGACTAAGAAGAACTTATGTATTGATTTTCATCTTAAAGAAAATGTGTACTATTGTTTGTGAGGTTGTGAAATTTATTTGATTGCTTAGTTGGTGTATGACTCACTCTTGATGTTCTCTTCCCCATGGGAGTCTCGACATGGAGATATGCATGATGAGGAAATATGAGAATTGGTGGATGGACCTTTGGAGGTATTGTCAGGATGATTGAAATAGAGTTCACCCAAATCCTCCCAAGAATCAAATAAAATAATTTATATAGCCATGGAACACATACATATTTATTCTTGATGATGATAATTTTCATGTATTATTTGAGTGATTTTTATATGGTTGAGTTTTTTTATTGGTGTACAGTGGGATTCATTCTATGTGTCAACTTGTGATATAAGGGATTGTGAAAATTGTGTTGTCTAGGTAATCTGGAAAATATTTCTAGAAAGGGCCAGTGAGATTATATGGTCCATACATTAAACACTATGATTTTTATTTCTTTTAAATTATGACCATTATATAATTTTCATGTTTGTTTTAACATGTGATAGTTGTTACTTTATATTTCAAGATTCGGGTCCTCATTGATGACCCATTTCTATTTTTCATTATTATTTAATATTTGACTAATGTTTGTGACCAATTTAATTACACATTATTGATATTATTAATTCCAAAATTATTTCCCTTGATATTTTGAGTTTTTTATTTATTATTGAAAATAATAGGGGCCAAATGGACCACATAGAGGGTTGGGTAAATCAGTGAACATTTAAAATTTGTATGATTTTTCCCTTTAATTCAACCTCCTAGACTTATTTGATCCGGATCAAATCCTTTTTTTTTATTATATCCTCATTCATATAATTTAATAAATAAATTCATAAGAAAAAAGGATTTACATGGTTTGGTACAAAGACCTACCCCTTTACTTGATTGGTTATTCACCCTAATCAAAGATTCTACACTATAATCAATCTCTTTAAATTACAAGTAGAGTTTTATTCACACACCATAAGAAAATTAGAGTCCCTCTGATCTTCTCTCATCCAAAATCTCACCATCCAATTTCCTTAATCTCTTAAGAGTTCTATTTCTATCTTATCATGATAATTCTTCTATAACTTCTCACTGTATTCACCGAGCTTCATGTTTTTATCCTTGTATTACCTAATTTATATAGGTTCTATAGTGTCCACTCATGTCTATGAAAGTTATCCCTTCAAGTTTATCTTTGGAAGTAGATATTATCCACCACTAATAATGTCTCTACATCAGCAAGAATGATCACATTCTCCTCTCATGAAACTTCTTTGAATTCTATTGGGTATTCAAGATTTCTCAAAAAACATTGTCATTTCTCACAAATCAACTTCACATAACTTATAAATATATTCACCTATTTGTCTCGCCCTATGATCTCTTATTATTTTAGAACTAAAAATATCATTAGAAAATATTGGTAATAAATAATTCCATAGGATATTTTTATTTGAAACATTTCATAACACATAAATATAATATCATAATTATGTTCAAATTCTATTCATCATCTTCCTTGTAACATGAATTAGATTATTCTTCATTCAGAGAACGTATATTCTATTAGATACTCCCAAATATAAGAAAAATATTTTATATTTCCTCATATATTTCTCTCTCAAGGGGCAGGGTTTACTCCTTCTTTTATATCTCTTCCTCCTCGAGCTTCACACCATCTCACATGCATGCTTGGAAATATTAAATGCGACTTTAATTTTCAATGACCATAAATGTTTTGGTAATGGGACAAAGAATCATCCATTTCAAAAGTACAATAATAGTCTACACCTTTTGGGTTATCATTTATTTATATGTGTTACTTTTTAAACTCAATGAGTATTCCAAGAATTCCCTCATTTATTACTTCACATATTACAGTAGGGATCAAAATATCTTCTCAAAATATCTAAAATAGGCATGAAATCATGTCCATATTATTACCTATCATTTTTTGGCTTGTATGAATATAATTTTTAGATAAGGACACATAGAACAATCCACCAATTATACCTTAAATAATATCCCCTAAAAATCCACACATTAGATATCATTAACAATATAAAACAAATAGTAAATTGATGTGGAATAGAAATTACATTTATTAAAGACAACACATATTTATTCCTCTCATTATTAAAGTCTTGTTAAAATTAACAAACTTCAATATCAATCACTCATAAACACTCAAACAACCATAGATCAAACTGATATAGGGTTTCACGCACACCAAATCGAGGTTTGATAGAATTAAATATGTGATATTATTGAAAACATGATTTAAAAATTTTCAAAATCAAGACAATATACAGTGGATCTCTACATTTTATCACACCTCAATCTTCCCTTTACAATGGATAAAGACAAAATCCTCTTTCTTCTCATCCATGGTTCACCCACCATTCATGGTGTTTGTGTGGTTTGAACTGTGAATAAACATCACTTCCATGATTAAAAATAATTTCTTCTTATGAATTCAAATATCTATGTTTGTGAGGCTTCAAGTATATGAATTTAAATATGTGGTGATGAAGTACCAATTAACTTATGTAAGTATTAATTCATGTATTTCAATATGAATTAGTATATGTAGTAGACTTTGGATATGAAGACATTGGTTATGCCATGGAATTCACTTGGGTGAGAATTTTGGATTCAACACTTCATTTGAATATATGTAGCTTCGTTTACATATTAGGTTTCCAAATTTGGATAAGAATCTTACTTTGGACATGATTATTTTTATATGTAGATTATTCAGCTAAGTTGCTTCACTAATGTATGTGTATCATCATGTATGTAACAATTTGTATAAATGGTGAGTTTAGATACATGGTTCTGCTATATGGGAATTCACTTACATTGTAATTAGTGTATTTGGAGTCTGAAATTTTTAATTTTTCTATATTTCATTCCATTTTAAACTCATAATCCTCTACTTTGACTCCATCGGATCACAAAAATTAAAAAATACAAAAAAATACAATTGGGAATTTATGACCCTTACTCAATATTTAAAAAAAATTCCCAAGGACTTTATATCATATAAAAATTCTAAAAGTATAGTTTTTCTTTAATTTCATCTTCCAACTTGGGTGAATCTCTTCATCAATCAATCCTAATCCATCTCTATTTTCTTCAATTTCCATTTATGATGTCATAGACACTAATTTTTATAGACAACCTTCTTTGATATCCTCATATGGGTTCTCCTCTATTTGATAGATCTCCTTTATTATTTGAACCTGATTTAATTATGTTATCCATAACCAAAAATGATTACCAGTCAATTTTGTCTGCAAGTTGCTCTTCTATTCATTATGTAGAAGACAAGGATTTTTTCCCTTCACCAGTTTTAATGATATTCAATGAATTTCATCTATTTCAATTATCTAATATAAAGGAATCCCACTTAAATATATCCATCTAGGTATTAATGGGAATCTATATATTCATACTATGTTACCCATAGTGCATGGGTAGTATCTTTCCTTCTTTAGTGGGAGGATACTTTAATCCACCACACAACTCTCCTCTAATTTCCGTCATTACATTGAAAAAACTAATTAAAAACACATACATCCAAACACCTTTTATCCTTCAAATCTCTCCCAATGTCTTATTTTTCGCTTTTAATCACTTAGAAATGATTATAATTTTTAGATAGTCTCTATTAGTCAATGTAATTTCTTTCATCATAATTGATAATAAATGAAAAGGGAAGGAAATTATTCTACCCTTAAATGTATGGTTCAAATTCCTCTCCACCTAATTATAAAGATATGTATTTAGTAGGACTTTATTAATTTTAAACTCTTAACAGCAATCAATGTTTGATACCACATAAAGTATGATATAAATTATATTAAGATACCATTTGAAATACTAGTTGAGATACCAACTGATACCACTTATTGTAACACATGGGAAGGTTCTTAATAAAATTCTAGTCCCATTAATAATTCTATCAGAATGATTTAAAAACAAATTATCACCCCTTTATAGTTGAATATTATTTTTCAATTATACCTATTTAAATATGAGGGCGGGTACTTCAAAATCCTATTAAATTCAAGTTACCATAGGGAGTACTTTATCAACATATTATGTCCTTATAGCTCTTAGACTATTATATTTGAGAAAAGTGTGGACTTATTATACATTTTTTGAAACATGAAATTCTTATTTCCACTTGGTATACCACATGAGATAAATCCCCTTAACTTTATAATCATCAATATTAATCTCATGATATAATGAATTCATCTTGGGTAATAGGTTAGTAGTTGAATATGGCTATCAGAATTCGAGATCAATATAGAATCATCAGGGATTCACTAGGAATTGTATTTATTTTAGAAAAGTTATATCAATAAATAATCTCTTGTCTACTTGGGATAACCCTTTATTGAAAACAAGAGTGTCTCTTTTATAAAATAATGTTTTCTTCATTTTCACATGTGATACTAGTTTTTTATTTCTAAATTTTGGGGAAGAACATTCATATTCTTTAGAAAAAATTCTAGAACCTATACTCACTTGAAAAAATAAATAAAATAATTTAAATTTCCAAAACTTCCCCATCAGTTATATAAACACTCTCCTTTAATAAACATAATATATACATATTTGAATAAAAGTCATAGAATAAAACCATACCTCATAAGTAAAATTTGAAGGGTTTGTCTATATTATTATATTCAAGATGATAGATAAATTTTTATATCTTCATAAATAATTTATCTCCCCCTCAATTTTATACTATCCAACTTTCATCACATTTGATGTTCTCTATTAAAATATTGTCAAACAAATATGGTAGAGGATAGATCACATAGCAGCTCCTCAGTATGAGAAGGGAGTTGAGCCTATTTTCCAAACTTATGACATTTATATCTAGAATAATTTATACTTTCACCATTGGATTTATAATTATATTCTCATTTTGGTTGTATGGTATGATTCTATTTGGGTGTGGACTAGTTCTCTTTAGTATAAATAGATTTGTAACTTGAAATCATAGGTTCTTTCCCTGGTTCTTTAATAACTTTTCTTATTGATTCTTCCCTGTCATACATATAACCACACTATGAATTTTATTTTTTCACTTTCCACACACCACTTTATCAGTATTTTGTTTTCCCTTCATGGGTATCTTACTAACTTCTTCACTATGAGTGTCCACTGTAATCCAATTCTAGTATATCTCAATTGGATAGATTCTTTTCAATCATTAATCTATTCCCATTTTCTTTTATATTCAAGGTTATATTTAATTATTCCATTATGTTGATTTCTTTCCACAATATAAGAATATTCCCTTATCAATTAGTGTGAAGTCCTTCTCACCTTTCTTGATTGACTTATTGGGAGAAACACATTTCACAACATTCTTCCCGATTTTTCTCCTAAGGAAGACACAACTTCTTTATTACCATGTATATTATTCTATGGTGGTTTTATTTTATATTAAATTAATCTATGAAATAATACAAGATTATACCAGCATCTATCATAGTTGTTACAACCATTTTTACACATCACATGGATATGATCAAAACTTTTAAGTCGGTTTTTAGAGACATATTCTTTTATTTATTTCATATATAATTCATTATATCAATATATTTTTATATTTATACATCCTTTATCTAAATTATTTACGTATTCTTGAACTTATACCTACTAAAATATTTGTCTATTAATCTATGGATTTGTTCTTGAACTTATAGTAGCACGAACACATTCAAATCAATTTGTAATCATTTCCAGACCAGGATATCTGAAATGAAATACTAGATATTTTTGGACCGAGACACTATAATTTAGAGATAATTTTTGGAAAATATTCTTTATGAATTACCCAAATCCTCCCTTGATACATTATTTCAAGTCCTAGTACTTTTCTCATTTCTAGTTTTTATATATTTTAACTCTATTCAGTACTCCATGAAATTTCATATTTAGTTCACGACACATCATCAACATAGTGGGACACATTTTTCAATGAGATAGAGGTAGAGTGTTCTCCACATTATCTAGATATTTTTAAGACACCATTATGATCCTCCTTTTAATAATTTATTTCTTTAAAATTTTGTGTGTTAGTAGATTCATTCTCGGTTCTTTATGTACGTTTGTCTTGTTTTGATTCCAGATATTTCAGTTTTACTTCAGTCTATAGTCACTTCAGGTTGAGTGTGATATTATAATCTTATATAGATCTCAAACTAACAACATAGTCACTATTAAGAACTTATTTATCATAAATAAATATTTTAAATTATTCATCAGTTAAATAAACTCTTTGATTTCATGATGTGAAAGATTCTTCAGTATATTTTATAATCATTTTGATAGATTTATATCTTGCAACTTTTTTAGAAAATGAATATTCCTTTTCATTATATTATTATTAAACTATTATTTCTCAATAGACGAGTCCTTTATAAAATTTATTATATATATAACACCCTCAGTAATAACATTCTTCATATACTTTACAACATGTGAGTAAAAAACTTCTACTATTCTAATGCTGCTATTTTTCACACATCCTTTACTATATGAACTTGAATCACCATAGGAATATTAATCAATAGATTTAATATCTAAATAATTATAATTCATATTAAATTTAGGTAATGGTAATTAATATAGTTTCATTGAGATAACTCTTAGCTTACTTTCTTCTTTCTTCATCCTAGTATTCATTATCTAGGATGATATTTCCATATCTTCTATGATAGATGTAGAAGGAAAATTCTGGATCTCAGGATATTCTTCAAGAATCACATGTCCACACTTTTTTCAGATCTTTTGATGTTAACCTATCCTCTGATCCCACATTATAATTGTAGGTTGTTGATGGACCACTGAGAGGGAAAGGACGAATCAGTGGTCACATAAAGATTTTATGAATTATTCCCCTTAATTCAACTTCCTATACTAATTTAGACCTGATCCCCTCCTTCTTGTGTCTCACAACCTCATATATATATTTTAGTCAATAAAGTCATAATAATAAATGTATTTATATAGTTCATTATAAATACATACTCCTTTTATTGGGTATTTATGAATCACAATCACAGATTTACCACTATAATCAATCCCTTTAAATTGCAAGTGGAGGGTTATTTACACACAATAACCATATCAGACTCTCACATTTATTATCATCTCATAGGAATTCATTTGATAGCTTCCCACTAGATATATTCAACACCTTCTCATTATATTCACTGATTAAAGTGGTATTATACTTGTATAAACCAAGTAACATGGGTTTATCAATGTCCCACCATGTATATCTAAGTGATCCCTTCAAGTTCCTCTTCGGAAGTATATCTGAATCTCCAGTCAAAATTTTTATGAGTCAACAATACTGATATCCTTCTCCACACCATATTCTTCTTCAAATTCCATAGGGTCTTTAAGAGTAATTTTTACTACTCATAATTCAACTTTACAGAACACAAGAATCTGCTCACTTGGCTATCTCACTTAGTGAGCTCCTACGATGTTCAAACCCATAAGCTCCATAGAAAACGTCTTAAATAAATAATATCATAGGATTATTTCTTATAAACACATTATAATCCTTAAATACGATCTCAAAATTATTTTCATCTTCTATTATTCTTCATAACTAAAACATGCATCAATTTCATCTTATTTTATTTTTCAAATCAAATGTTCATTATGATACTAACTAATATACCATGTTGGATCTCAATTCCTCTATTATTTATCTCACCTTCAATGGTGGATACTTATTATTGTATATTTATTACCCCGTGTTCTTCACACCATCTCACATACATGTATAACTATATTAAATGCTCCTTTAACTTAAAATGACCATAAATGGCATAATAAAGGAACATAGTAGAATCTACTTCAAAATAGTAATAATAGACAAACCCATTTGGGTTTCTATGTATTATTATATATTTATTTTTTAACTCAATGTTTATTCTAGGAATACCTTAATTTATTAATTCTCTTTTTCAAACATGGTTTGAAAGATCTTCCAAAAATAAATAAAAAGGATAGGATTTTATATGTTCCATTATTTCTCATTTTTCTTGGCTTGTCCAAATATTATTTTTAGGTAAAAATGTACAATAGACTCAAAATGTTCTACCTAAAAATATTTCAATAGAAAATATAAAAAAAATTATTATACCTATATAAAATAAACACAAAACAAATGCATAATGGAACTCGTCTTTTCTAATGATAACATACAATAGTTCTTCTCATTATTCAAGTCTTATGAAAATTCCCACGCTTCAATATCAATCAATAATGGACACTCAAAAAACCATGTATCAAACTATTTTAGGGTTATACTAATGTTTCTTAAGGTTCAATGAAACTTCATTTGAATTATTATTAAAAAATTGACTCAATCATTTTCAACATCATGAACATATTTAATATCTCCCCTCATTTCATCTCACCTCAATCATCCTTTTATTATAGTTGAAAATCGGATCATCATTCATATCATTCTTAAATCAAAAAATCTTCATAGTGTTTTTGATGTTTAAACAATTAATGAATAGTTCTTAGATCATCTTAAATATTTTCTTCATTAGATTCTCTAAATATAGATTTGTGATGATTCATGTATAAGAATTTTGATACATTGTGATCTTGTGCCAATTCACCTAAGTGAGTATTTATTCACATACATGGATATGAATTTGGATACATTATAGACTTTGGCAACGTAGGCTTTTGTTACACCATGGAAATCCATTATGTGAGGAATTTGTTTCCCTACTTCATTTGGTTATGTGTAACTTTATTGATGTTTGTGGTTTATAAATTTTGATATGCATCAGACTTTGGATACGTAGATTTGTGCATGTGAATCATTCAGCTAAATCTATTTATTTTAATATGTGGACCCTTACATAAGAAAAATTTTCAATACATGGGGACTTATGCTACATGGATTCATATATATAGGAATTCAACAAAAATAGATTTGATATATGTTAAATCTAAACTTATATATTTCCAATATTTTATTCTATTTCAAACTAGGCCTCCTCCACTACAACTATAGTTGATCTCATCCATTAAAAAACATCAAAATACCATTGTGTATTTATAATCCTTAATTATGACTTCAAAATAATTCCCAATTAATTTATTAAAAAAATAATCAATTTTGAGTATTTTTTTAATTACCTCTAATAACTTAGGTGAATCTCTTATTCAATCAATCATGAGCCATATTTATTTGATTCATATTTCATATAAGACTATTTAAACACCGATTTTAGTATACAATATTCATTATTCTCCTCGTATGGATTATACTCTTTCATCTATCTCTCCTTCATGATTTAACTTGATTTATTCGGGTTCTCTGCAACTATAAATGCTTCTCATTCAGGTTAACTATCTAGTAGATCTTCCATTAAATATTTTGAATACAAATATTTTTCACCTTTAACACCTTTAATGTTATTATATAAATTTCATCTCATTCAATCATTTAATGTATAGTCTACCCACTTTAATATATCTAGCCAAGTATTTATGGAAATCCAACTATTCATACTTTATTACCCATAGTGTATAGGTTAAGACCTTTTTCATTGGTGGGTGAATACTTCAATCCATCAACCAGGTCTCCTCTAATTTTTATTCATTACACTAAAAACCATAATTAAAAAAATAAAATAAAACACATTTTGGTACTTTAATGAGTGGTGAGATGACTAATGGATTTGGTGGAAATTAGATGATAGAGTATTTGTGGATGTAGTGAGACCTAATAATTGTTACATATAAAGAGATGAGAGTGACTATGAGGTATACTATATTGGATCATGATGGTATTTGAGTCATTAGTTTCTAGTAAGTGGGACCTATCCTGATTTAGGTACTATCATCTAAGACTTCTGTGTATGTGACTCTTCTAGTCATGAAATCACTGGTGTGGCTTATATTTAGATGAATGGATTATGTTTCCAGCAAGATTAGTTTTATTGAACATATACTTTCACTCTATCTCATGATTTGGTTTCAAATCTAATTTACCACTAGCATTTAGTGTGCATAAGTGGCCAGGGGAATCATACTGGGTCATTAGACTCATGCCCTACTCGTGTAAATGACATGTGTTCCAATGTGGATGGGTAAAACTTAATGTTTTCTTTCAATAAAAGTTAACCAAACAGAACATTTATGGCTTGATATAGTATTATACTGATGGATAAGGGTTCTTTAGAACTTAGATTATGAGTTCGAATAATTCCATTATATTTTTTTAAATTCATAACTGTTTAAAATGTATCAGACCTACTATATTATATTATGTGTTGGATTCCTATTATATGTATTCTAATCTTGTGGACCTATTTATCATTGATGAATCATTTATAATGTTTAATGATTTATATTCTAGATAGTGGGACTCTATCTTGGATCCCAATTTATTTTTCTATGGATTTTTGGTATGTCTACCATAAGAATGGGTCTTCCCAAATTTTTATTATATTTGGGAATAACCCTTGGGAATTTTATTTTTTGGAATTTTCACCTAACAAATATTTTAGGCCCCCACTGGGAGCTTCTATCCTCTAAAATAAAGGTAGCTACATTAGAGGTATAGGGGATCACCAGACTGCTCTTCATTTAGGAGAACTATGTTGGATTATTAAAATGACCTACTAGATATTTCAAATCAAAACCATATATATTTAATCACCTTCACCGATAATATCCCATTCCACTAGTCCTCTAATCACTAGGACCACTACACACATAATTTTATCCATAATAAGATTGATTTTATGTTCCATAACCCATCATTAGTTCTAAATGATCTATCTCACTCATTTAAATGATTTTCATGGAACATAACCAAAATTCATATATAATTACCCATCGAAGATTCATTGGGACCCCAAAACCTAGGTCCATGTATTCTAGGAGACTAAAAAGTACTATAAATACTACAATCTGAAAAACACCTCATAGGTCCCTGTAAATAATAATGTTTTAAAGGGAGATAACACATGTCACAAATTTCCCAAACCCACATACTAATATTCCTTCACATGCAACAGTTATGTATTTTCAATCTCAATATTGACCTCACCTTATAAGTTACATGGGTACTCACTTACTTTCCCCCAAGGAAAGAGAGAAACTAGAGAACCACTCTCATAAAGGTTCTTAATCACAATATAAATCTCTCTAATTATATCCATGTGTAGGTTTAAATACTTATACCACCCTATTACACAACTTATTTTATAAAATCATGACTCATATACCATATATCTTGGGCTCACATGACTAACAAGTTGTCTATGCATCACTTTAATGTTAATAGAATTTATTAAAAAAAATATTTAGGATTTGATTTTCATGTGTACCTAAAGAAATATAGGTTCCTTATAAATTCACTCAACCACAAATTACCCATGTTCCATTCATATCATGCGAATTATTTAGTAATTATATAATTTAAATATTATCTCAATGAAAAACTTTACATGAACTAACCATCTATAGATATACTTAATTACTATAATAAATCCGGAGTAAAAATAAGTGTAGTGATATTATACTCTATAAATACACTATAATTAGAGAATTATAATTTATATTTATTATTAACAGAGATCTATTTCCTAACATATATACTATACATCCCATATTGGTTACACCTTTAGAAGCAATGCACATGCTTCTAAACTCACATAACTCAAGGCACTCATTCTTATGCGTGCATCTTACATTATCATCCATGTCAAGGTATCTAAATCACAATGAAACCTTATATAGTATTATCATAACATGCATAGTTATATCATGATCAATACCCAGTCAAATGATAATCATCTCAGAAGTCATCATAGTCGAGTCAGTTACATAATTTCCACAACAAAGCTGTCCAGGAAAACACAAAATAAGTTATTATTAGCATTTTAATTAACCAAACCCACTTAAAAAGACACAAAAGTAGGAACATTTCATATGAATCAATTTTAAAGTTATGATATATGTAATAAATAATATTTCCACCCTAGTAAGAGAGTGAAACAATAAGTAATAATCATGAATGTGATGCCTTGGAACCACGCTCCCGGATCTAGTTCCATAAACATGTACTTTACATACACTCTTTAAAAACTATTATCAAATCCTATATATAAAAATACATAAATAAAAAATAAAAAATTATTCATACATCACTTACATCCTAATGATACATTAATATTTATATCCTTAGATAATTAGGACAAAACATAAACTAACAAATCCCATGTATTTCTCAAATAAGGGACATTTTACACTATATATAAGAAACTACTAAATTCTTGATAAGTATTTAACATATCCTAAAAAATATGTCACAAATTATATCCTTATAAACATGAAAAATGTACTAATTTTCTTCAAAACCTGGGGAAATGGAAGAATCAGATGTGGTGAGCTCAAACGCTCAGTAAGGGATAACATACAACTAAAGCAATACTAGGATTGTCACCAACCAAATCTGGTCCCCACCAATATCGGCACCAAACGCAGCCCATGACAAGTCCATAAAGGCACTATCTATCCCCACGGTCCGGCACAAGTACCCGGGTATCATTAATTTTGGTTTGGGAATGATTTACCTGTGTATGAAAGCATAAAACATTACAAAAATCCAGAATATAAATCATAAATTTTCGAGCCAAACAAGTCTTAAGAAAAAACTAGAACTGAATAAATTGGTTTAAAGACAATAAAAGTGGTCCAAATAAAAATAAATACAATATAAAGACACCCACTAGGACTCCACATGACAAGGGTTCATCACTCACAAGCCGTTTCCACAGCTCTGCACCAATGATGAGAACTAACACCCTGAACCGCCATCACCCATAACCTTCCCTTTACCGGAGTCAAGAATAATAAATTATACTTACACTAAAGGGGTTTAATTAGTGTTTGAGCCTAATCCCAATATGATACCACCCAATTATTCCAAATACCATGCAATATAATGTGAAAAAAGAAAGCAGATTTAATACACAATGAAAAGAAGTGATAAAATCCAAGAAATGCAACTTTCAATTGAAAACAGTTTACAAGATAAAATTTTCATAATGTTCACACATTTAAATATAAATGTAATCTACTGTAAAGTACTACCAAAAAAACCCCAATAAAAGGGTAAATACCACAAAAACAATGAGCAACAATATCAGGAACACCCCTAGGCACTAGATAGTCTCGGGCCCCATGTACCTCATACCTCGGTGTAAAGTAACCATAGTAAAATTCATTCTCATGCACGATTAACTATTATGGAACATACCCAAAACCTAGTGGTACACAATAATCATCCACATATTTTAGTTATAGTTTTCATTATCCAAATTCTAGGTAAAACATGGAAAAAAACCCATATGGTCCACTAGTCGTACTAGTACACATCCGCCCCACCTAGGTACCTAGGATTCCCCCTTTGTGCTCACACAATTTCAGCATTCAACACATATCCATTTTCATGTAATAAACCACTAATTTTCACATACACCAATTATATTAGCTACACACATTTTATACCATTTAGAACACATAACAAAACACTTTGAGTGTCAATAAAAACAACTTCTCCAAATCATTCCTTGTTTTGCACCCAAAACTCTTTGAAAATCCTACTTTAACACCATGTTCATACTCAAATAAACCAAAAAAGAATTAAAAGCACCTTAAACATTTCTTTAAACCCATTACATGAGTTATAAAACAACCCCCAATAAGAATCACATAAAATAGCCAAGTAAAGAACCTAATTCAACACCAAATTGCTACCCAAAAATCATTTTCTTAACAAATGTGACCCAAAACCAATTTCACAGCAACAGCCAAAGGATAAAAACATTGAAAAATTTATTTTAATACTTAACAATGTTCAATAAAATCAACTAAATAATTATAGTTAAGCCCTTAAAGATCCAAAAAAATATTTTTATGAAAAACCCCCAAATTTCACACGAAATTGGCACTAAAATTTCACATGAAATAAAAACACCACTAAAACTCATTTTTTTAGAATTAATAAAATGAAATAAGAATAAAAATATTATGAATACATCATGATAATCACATAGATTGCATAAACATTGGAATCACCTACCAAAGTAATGAAAACCCTTGAATTACCGTGTGAAAATCAAGTCGCACCACCGCCGCACCAAGAGGGACTTAGAAAAAACCTAAAACCACACAAATTGACCGAGAAAACCCGTGGTTAAACTCTAGGTTCTAAAACCTACCCCTGGTCATTTGGTACTTCAAGAAAAAGGGAATAATCCCTAATAAAATTGAATGAAACCCAAACCAATTTGAAAGAGGAGTGAAATGGACTAACTTACTTGATGAATTTTGAAGGAATATCCCCAAATAAACTAGCAGATGAAATTTAAAATATCCACAATTCAGGGGTGGTTCTGACAAGGATGAAAAATTCCATTTAGGAACTAGAATTGAGGGAAAATATTAATAATTGAGAGAGTAATGAAGGAAATAACTTACCTCCTCAAATCTGGACGATTTGAGACATCCTATGAAGTTATGCACTAAATCAAGATGCACAAGTGCTCCAAAGAGGGGGGGAAAATGGTTGACCTCATGGCTAGGTTCAATGGTCTTGGTTGAGACTTGAAATCACTGAAAAATCATTAACATTTAATATCTTATTAATTAAACAAATTTTTTTAAACTAGAAATGGGCCTTCGGGCTGGCCCAATTCCTTAAATAAAAACACCAAATAAACAATTATTATGGATTACTAAAGGTTAAAAATTTCAATGGTGGGGTTAATAGGTCAGGGGGGACATTTAGAAATTGGAATTAGTGAACAATATTAAAAAAATGAAAAGTTTATAAAAGAAAAAAAATTATTTTTAAATCTGGAATTGGGCTCACGGTTTGGCCCAATTCACGAAAAGTCACCCATTTCTCCATAAATGCTTGGGAAACCCCCAAAAAAAGAATGAATGAAAAATAAATGAAAAATAACTTTAAAATATGTCATGTATGTGACAATTATCCCCACTATGAAAACTTTTTGTCTTGAAAAGTCAACCAGATTCTTGATCGAAAAACAAGAATGAATACTCTTCCTCAGCCCATGACTTATGCTCCCATGTCTCATGTGTATCATTTACATGATGCCAACGAACCCGGACCAGAGGAATAGACTTCCCTAGAAGAAACTTCTCTTGGGATTCCACTATTTTCACTGTCCACTCAAAAACTGATAAGTGAGGCTCTATTTCCAGTTCTTCCCAACTCAGCACATGGGATGGATCCGGGTTGTATTTCTTCAACTGGGAGACATGGAAGACATCATGGATATATTTCAACTGAGAATCTAGGACCAACCTATATTCCACCTTTCCAATATGCTCAGTGATCTCAAAAGGGCCAACATATCACGACGTCATCTTCCCTTGCTTCCCAAATCGACGATGACTGAGATGAGGGGCCAATTTCAGAAATACCCTGTCACCCATAGAAAACTCTAGGTCTCGATGCCTCCAGTTAGCATAATATTTATGACAACTCTAAGCTGTCAACAAGCATTTCTTGATCAACGTGGCCTTCTCAGAAGTCTCTTACACAAGGCTCGACCCCAACAGTGAAGTCTCACCTACCTCAGCCTAACACAGGGGGGACTGACAGGGCCGACCATAGAGTACCTCAAAAGGAGACATTCTAATTGAGGATTGAAAAAAATTATTATAAGAAAACTCAACCAGTCCCAAATAGTTATCCCAAGAACCTCAAAAGTCTAAGACACATGCACAGATCATGTCCTCCAAATTCTGATTCGCCCACTCTATCTGACCATCTTTCTAAGGATGGTATATTGTGCTCATCTTAATCTGAGACCCCAAGGCCTTCTGAAGGCCTTCCAAGAACCAAGAAGTGAAACAGGGGGTCTTTATCTGAGAAAACTGCTGATGGAACACCATTGAGTTTCACCACCTCCTAAAGATACAAATGGCCCAACTCATCCACTTTAGTTGTATCTCTGATTAGAATTAAGTGGGATGATTTATTCAGATGATCAATCACCAACCAAATGGCATTCTTACCTCGAGGTGTACGAGGTAAGCCAACAATGAAGTCCATGGCGACCTCATCCCACATCCATGTATGAATGGGTAATAGCTAGAGAAAACCAGAGGGCCTTTGATGCTCTGCTTTCACCTGCTAGCATGTGTAGCATCTCAACACAGATTTTTCTATGTCTTGTTTCATACCAAGCCACCAGAACTGCTGACAAACATCATAATACATCTTGGTGGCACTCGGATGGACAGCCCACACAGACTGCGGGCTGTCCCCCATCACCACCTTCTACAGAGATAACAGCACTACTGAACGGCCCTTGAAGCACAATATGCCCTCAGGAGACAACGACGAATCAGAGGATGTCTCCCCACCATGAAGAAACTTCATTGACTACAGACAAAGATCATCACTGGGTTGTTCCCGCTGAATCAACTCCAATAGAGAAGTCAACTAGATGCTCTCCAAGAATTCCCCTCCATTGTGTTCCCTTGTCTCTACATAGATCCGAGAAAAGAGCCCCATCATAGTCCACTCATCACTGGATTTCCTCAAATACTGGACTGGAACTCTTCTATTCAAATAATCAGCCACCATGTTACCCTTTCCTGGGGTATAGAAAATTTCAAAGTCGAACCCCTACAAGTAATCAAACCAATGACACTAAATCAAGTTGATGTCCTTCTACTAGAAGATATAGGCCATGCTTTTGTGATCAGAGTAGACCACAAACTTCTCCCCAAAGAGTTAGTGATTCCAAGTCTTAAAAGCATGAATCACCACTACCAACTACAATTCATGGGTCGGTTAGTTCATTTCTTGTGGTTAGAGTTGGCGAGAGCCATACGCCACCACGTGATCATCCTATATAAGCACGCACCCAACACCCATACCTGAAGCATCACAATACACCACATATCCCTTTCCAGCCTCTGGAAAAATTAGCACGGGGGTGGTAGTCAACCACCTATTCATCTCCCCGAATGATGACTAAAATTCTAGACCACATAAAAACATCACCCCATTCCGGGTGAGTGCGGTCATCAGTCAAGCAAGACGAGAGAAATCCCAAACGAATCGCCTATAATAACCAGCCAGGACAAGGAAACTCCTGATCTCAAACACATTATTTGGCTGCCCCCATGACATAACCACACTAATCTTCTTGGGGTCCACATAAACCTCATTCTCAGAGATCACATTACCCAGAAATCTCACTTCTATAATCCAGAAAGTGCACTTTGAGAACTTTTCATAGACACGGTGATCTAGAAAAGTGCCCAAGATGGTCCTCAAGTGGAGTTTGTGTTCCACCTCAGAGCCATAGTATACTAGAATGTCATCCACGAACACCACAAAGAAGGAATCAAGATACTGATGGAACACCCTATTCATGAGTTCCATAAATAATTTTGGAGCATTGGTAAATCAAAAGGGAATGACCAAATACTCAAAGTGGTCGTACCTGCTTCGGAAGGCTATCTTTGGGAAATCTGACTCCTTCACCCGGAGCTGATGATAGCCCAAATGAAAGTCTCTTTATGAGAACCACTATTCCCCATTCAACTGATCGAACAAATCATCTATTCTTGGCAAAGGTTATTTTTTCTTAATCATTTCCTTATTCAGCTTCTGGTAGTCAATGAACATCCGGAGGGAACTGTCAGCCTTTTTCGTGAACAACAAAGGAGCAGCCCAAGGAGAGAAGCTCGAGAAAATAAATCCTTTGGATTCTATGTTTTCCAGCTATATCTTTAATTTCCTCAGCTCGGTGGGGTCCATGACATAAGAGGGAAGAGATATCATCTATGTTCCCATTGCCAGATCAATTGAAAACTCCACATACTGAATTGGGGGGAAACCTAAGAAATCATCGAGGAATACCTCCAGAAACTCATTCACAACATGAGGTAGTGAAACCTTAGAGTAAATACCAGTTTCCTTTAGTGAGAGCGATGAAAACTGAAAGATAAGACTTCCCAAATCTGGGAGTGGAGGTCTTGTATGACCTGATTGAGGATTCTATTCTCCACGAAAAACCTGACGACTCCCATCAGGTGTCGTGAAACTCACTCACCGCCTGTAGAAATCAATGTGTTCCTGGAAGTGTACTAGAAAATCCATGAAAAATATTATTTCAAATAGTTCCATATCTATAACCATAAGGTCCCACTCCATCTCAACCCATGACATGGAAAGCGTACACGAGGGGAACCTGAGGCCCTGCTCCTTTTTCTTTCCTAGCGGTGTCACCAAATTCATCGTGAAAGAAATCAACTCAGTTGGAAAAATCAGCATGTCTGCAAAACGGGCAGAAATAAATGAAACAGAGGTGCCATTATCGAAAAGAGCATCAGCTATAGAAGATGAGATCAGAATAGTACCTCGAACTATCAACGGTCCCGCCTCTGATCCTACTGGTGCCTGATCCACTGTATGGAGATGTCCAATCTCTACATGAGGAAAATAACTATTCTATGACTATGCCCTAAACTGGATCTGCCCAGACGATGACCTATAACTACCACCACGACTGCCAAATCGAGATCCCCCAGTCCTCAACGGCTTAGACTGTGCTGGCACTCTTCTTAAAGCCACTGACCCTTCCCCACTCTGTAGTGGACGTGACACACCGTAGAAGCGTTGTAAATGCCCCATACCTCCAAAATGCTAAAAAGGCTTCGAAGGAAGTGTACATTCTGGTCAGATGTTCCTGGTATTCCCACATTGGTGGCACACGACCAATCTCGCATTAGAATCTGTAGATGAAAACTTCCTGGAAGAGTGGCCAGAACTGCCACGTCCTATATTCACATGATCCTCCAGCTTCCTTTTCTTTCTCTGAGGAGATACCACTTCCCACAACTGATATTGAACCATATAAACCATCCCTGCCTTTCCTATCAATCTCCACCATTCATTCCCAATCAACGACCTCAACGTAGGTCCTCAGTTTAAACAAAAACACCTGGGAGTATATATCTAGTTGCAAGACTTTCTCAAACCTCTGGGCCTTCTCCTGCTCCTTGGAGATGATTTCTGGAGCATACCAAACCAAATCAGTGAAACGATTGGCATAATCCACCATAGATAGATTCCCCTAAAAAAGGTCTATGAACTCTCTTGACCTAGAATAAGCCAAGACCTCAGGGAATTATTATTCATTGAAGAAAGCCTTTTGATCTCCTAAGTGCATATACTCATTCTTTATTGTCTGAATCACTGAATCCAACCCCTTATGGTTCCGAACCTCCAACAGAAAGGATTCACACTTCACCTTGAGCTTCTCAGGTGTTTCTAGGAACTCAAACATACGCTCGATCTTCTAAATTTATTCCTCTACAACCTGGGGATCTGAGCTGCCTCAGATGGTAAGATGCTTGTTTTTCAGAAAATCATAAGATTTATCTTTTCTAGGACCCATATCTTCTGCCCTAGCAGGAATAGGGGCAGGATTTGGTCCATAACCTAGAGCTTGGATAGCCTGGACCACATCCTCAACAAGCCTCTGATCAATCGGTGTGGGAGAACTCTCTCTGTCTTCCTCCCGTGGGTGAGTGGTAGCTTTATGGGGAGGCATGTTGCTACAAAATTCAACAGTCACAAAACAATAATCAATATTAATATTCTGAAAATTTTAATCAAATACATAAAATATAAATAATCTAAAAAAATTCCAGTAAAAAAAGAAACAACTGCTTCATATCCGCCTGATGTCCACATGTGGTCTGCAGCCCCCACATCTCACCTGGAAGTGAAGTCAATCCATAAATTCCAACGTCCCATGGTGACTCAAAGTCTGCCACGAGAGGTGTGGGCAAGGAACCCTACTCACAAAAAAACCCTGAGCCCTGACAGTCCTAGCTCCTGTCTATCCCGACTCATCCCAAAATAGCAATATAACCCAAAAACATTAACCTCCTCTGATACCATTTTTGTCACTAACCGAATCTATTTTCCACCAATATCGTCACCAAACCCAGCCCATGAAAAATCCATAAGTGTGTTACCTATCCCCATGGGCTGGCACATGTTCCCGGTTATCATTAATTTAGGTTTGGGAATGATTTACCCGAGTATGAAAGCATAAAATATTAAAAACAGTCCAGAATATAAATCTGAAATTTTTGAGCCAAACAAGTCTTAATAAAAAAAAACCATAACTGAATACATTGGTTTAAAGACAATACAAGTGGTCCAAATACAAATAAATAAAATATAAAGTCATCCCCAAGGACTCCACATAACAAGGGGTCATCACCCACAAGACGTATCCACAACCCCACACCATGGATGGGAACTAACACCCAGAACTGCCATCACTCATATCCTTACCTTTACCTGAGTCTAGAATAATAAATTTACTTGAGCCTAAGCCCAATATAATACCACCCAATTATTCCAAATAGCAAAAAATATATTGTGAAAATCAAGTAGTTTTAATACGCAATTAAAAGCAGTGACAAAATCCAAGAAATGCAACTTTCAATTGAAAACAATTTTCAGGATAAGATTTTCAGAATGTTCACACATTTAAATATACATGTTATCTACTTTATAGTACTTCCATAAACACCCCAATACAAGGTTAAATACCACAAACACAATGAACAAAAAAATCGGGAACATCCCTAGGAACTAGATAGTCTCGGGCCCCATGGACCTCGTACCTCGGTGTAAAGTAACCATAGTAAAATATATTCTCATGCACAATCAACTAGTAGGGAACATACCCATAACCAAGTGGTCTCCAATCATCATCCAGATAGTTTAGTTATATTTTTCGTTATCCAAATTCTAGGTGAAATAGGGACAAAACCCATCTGGTCTACTAGCCGTACAAGTACACATTCGCCCCACCTAGGTACTCGGGCTTCCTCCTTTGTGCTCAAACAATTTCAGAATTCAACACATATCCATTTTAATTTAAAACAACACTAATGGTCACAAACACCCATTATAGTATCTAAACATATTTTATACCATTTAGAACACACACAAAAACACTTTGAGTTTCAATAAAAACAACTTCTCCAAATCTTTCCTTGTTTTTCACCCAAAACTATTTGAAAACCCCAATTTAACACGATGTGCATACTCAAATTGACCAAAACATAATTCAAATCACATTAAAAATTTCATTAAACCCATTACATTATTTATAAAACAACCCCCAATAAGCATCACATAGAATTGTCGTGTAAAGAACCTAATTCAACAACAAATTGCTACTCAAAAATCATTTTCTTAACAAATGTGACCCCAAAAAAATTTATCAGCAACAACCAATGGAGAAGAACATTGAAAAAATTATTTTCAGCCCTAATTCAGTTCAATAAAATCAACTAAATAATTATAGTTCATCCCTTAATGAACCAACAAAATCTTTATATGAAAAACTCCCAAATTTCACATGAAATTGGAAATAAAATTTCACATGCAATACAAACACTAATAAAACTCATTTTTACAGAACTAATCATATTAAATAGGAACTAAAATATCATTAACATATCATTATAATCACATATCTTTCATAAACATTGGAATCACCTATCAAAGTAATGAAAACCCTTGAATCATTGTGTGAAAATCAAGTCGTGCCACCGCCGCACCAAGATAGATTTAGAACAAACCTAAAACCACATGAATTGACCAAAAAAAAAGCATGGTTAAACCCTGGGTTCAAAACCCTACCCCATTTTCATTTTTCACTTCATGAAAAAGGGAAGAATCCCTAATCTAATTCATTGAAACCTTCAGCAATTTGAAAGAGCAATGAAATGGACTAACATACTTGAGAGATCTTGAAGTAATATCCAAAAATACACCAGTAGATGAAATTGAAAATATCCACAATTCAGGGGTGGTTAGAACAATGACTAGGATGTCCTTTAGGAACTATAATGGAGGAAAAATAGTTATAATTTAAGGAGTTATGAAGCAAATAACTTACCTCCTCAAATATGGACAATTTGAGACATCCTATGAAGTTCTGCACTAAATAAAGATGAAAACGAGGTTCGAAGAGGGGGGAAATATCTGACCTTAGGTTTGGGTTCAATGGTCTTGGGTGAGACTTGGAATCACCGAAAAATCCTTAACATTTAATATCTTTTTAATTAAACAATTTTTTAAAAAGAAATGGAAATGGGCCTTCAGGCTAGCCCAATTCCTTAAATAAAAACACACAAAAACCATTATTATGGATTACTAAAGGTTCCAAATTTCAATGGTGGTGTTAATAGGTAAAGGGAGGATATTTAGGAATTACAATGGGTGAAAAATATTAAAACAAGAAAAAGTTATAAAAGAAACAAAATTTATTTTTAAATCTGGAATTGTGCTCACGGTTTGGCCTAATTCACGAAAACTCACCCATTCCTCCATAAAACTTGGGAAACCCCCAAAACAAATCACGAATGAAAAATAAATGAAAAATACCTTTAAAATATGTCATGTATATGACAGGCATAAATATTATGTCAGGAATATGTAAACGGCATGAATTTATATTCAACATGAAACTTAGGGCATGTTATACTCATTAAAATAAATGAAAAATTGGATAACAATAATATTGATCTAATACTAATAGAAAGCATAAAGTTATACATAAAAACCTATTTTCAAGGACTTGTTCCAAGTCATTTACTTTTATTCAAAACTACAATCAATTAATCTTGTATAATTGGTAAGGTTTAGAAAAAATACCCAAACTTATTTTGTCTCATGAGATATGTCGATGCACCAATGGGGGTATAATTCTATGCCCCACCCATCACATGATTAATTCCAATTAATTAACCATATGATTCATAAATACTTTTTATACCATTACCAAAAGAACTACTTACTTTATAAAATATTCCTTTTAAAATAATGATAAATGCATAAATAAATACATAATCAACTTATATTGGCAGTCAATAACCATGAAACATTTAAATATGTTTCCCCATGTCAATAAATAGGATAACATTATTATAACACATCCTGATAAATATGGTGGATGGAAAAACAATATATAGTCCACTTATTAATAATCATTTGTATTGGAATAATAATATATGGTACGAAAATAATTTTCTCTATGTTAATAAAATGGATAACGTGATCATAACCTATGTCACGAACAAGCCCAATTCATCCCAGAACCAGTCACCTAGGCCAGCCTGTGACATGTCCCGAGAGGCATTCTCAATCTTCCTGAGATGGAGACAAGCACCCAGGGCATCAGTAAAGTGACATGGGAGAAATTTCTCCCATATATAACCAATTAAACCAGTGGAAATAAATGGACAGCCTAATACACAATTATATAAAATTTTAACTGAACATTATTTGTACAAACAAGTAAAAGTACAACTGAACTAAACAATTAAACCGACCAAACATGACAACCAACTAACTCCATGTGACCCCTCTGGTCACTCTACAACACAATTATCACAAGTCTCCCAAGGCAATTGAACTTGAGCTAAAACCTTCAAAAGGGATAAAAATAGAAGAAGATTATATGTATGAGTATTGAAACTCATTAGATTAGACCAATAGTCTACCCCCAATTCACTTCCTTTAAAATAAAAGAAAATCAGTTCCAATTTTGAAATAAAATATATAAAATTATGTTTTTCAAACACGGTTCCATGCTATAATCATTATAAAATAAAATTCTTACATGTTTTCAAAACCAAGAAATGTTATTAACCATTTTCAAAGAGATTCCACTTCAAAATGAAAATAGTTTTCAAGATGGATGCTTAAAATAGTGTAAAGTTTTAAATAAATCACACATGATACTATGTTTACCAACTAAACACGCTATATTCCAATGGTGAGTACAAAATAGCTAATTATCACAAGTCATGGGAACACCCTTAGGCACTAGTTCATTCTAGGCCCCAGGTACCTCGTATCTCGGTGTAAAAGTAACCATAAAAAATATTTGTTCACATGAATGAGACACTATTAGGGAAAAAACCCATAACCTATTGGTCCACAACATCATCATTATAGTTTAGTTATTTTTTTCATCATCAAACTTTCTACGTGAAATAGGGACAAAAACACTCCAGATCACTAGCACACAAGTACACGTATTCCCACCTAGATACTTGGGTTTCCCTCTTTGAGATAAAACAAGTTACACATGATATCAAATTCCATTTTCACATGAAAACACTATTTATGGTTATACATACTCCAAGTAGTAGATAAATATGAATTTCATCATTTTTATAACTCAATAAACCATTTATAATTTTCATAAAACCATTTTAAGAGGGATAACATGGATTTTTACATAAATTCCATTCAAAAGTGAACTTTTAAATCCAAATTCCCACCAATACCAAAAAAAAACTAGATTTTTCATCCCAAAAAACATTTAATAAATCAATTTCATTAATCATAAAATTACCCCACATTGTGCAACATTGAACACACATGAAAACCATTTTCTTAAGAAAAATTTCAAATGGGCCTTTTAGAATTTTACCAAACCAATGTGTATCAAAGGTATAAATTTAACCTTTCAAAAATATGTGTACACAGACCATTTTTAGAAGATAATAATTTAAATAAACCCTTTAAAACACTTAGGTTACACATTTAAAGCTCAACCATTTTCTTAAAAATGCCGAACGGTCCACTTACCGACAACTCTTTCCAAAACATGTCAAAAACTAATACCAATCTATTTATAAAGCCAAAACCCCTTTGGAAACCAATAAAAGGACCCCAAAATATCACTTTTAATGCTTACTATACTTTAATAAATTCGAAAAAGTCATTTTATATCACATTTAGGGAACGAAATCCAACCATGAACTTTTCTGAAAACTTGGCATGCATCATTTAGAAAAACAACTTATATTTAAAACCCAAAGGGGTAAAAACCCAATTTTTTCTGAATTTTTTTTGTTAAATTAGTTAAAACAGGTCATAAACATCAAAATATAAATACATAAACTTGAAGAACATTTATTTAAACATGTGGTGTGCACTTTTATAACAAAACAACTCCAACTTACACAAAACAAGGCATAAATTACCATTTTTTACACCAAATAGATCATCCAAAGGTTGTAAAAAATAATAAACATGTATACATGGTGATAAAAATATGAAAACTATGAAACCTAAATAATAAATGAATGCTCTTTAGAGAACCTACCTCAAAACCATAGTGGAATCGAAACGCACACAGGAAAACCTTCCACGAGGGTTCGCAAGCCCTAGATCTATGAAGACCATCCCTAAAATAATTAAATACCTATCAAAAAAATCATAGGATAATATAACCCTAGGTCATTCCTGACCATGGAGGAAGATGGAAAAAAGAAATAATGGAAGGAGGAGAAGGGAGGAGGATAAAGGAGAAGAGAACTCACATTGATAAATAGAGAACTCTTCATCTTCCATTAGTTCCACACCCTTAGAAGATAGGTAATATCTTGGAACTAAATGGAGAGTCTAATTAGGTCTATACAAACCAATAAAGAATATTTTTGGGAGAAATAGTAAAAAATTAATGATTTATGATGGAAACAAATTCTCTTTACCAATCAGGATGAGTTGAGAATCCTTGAGAAAATTCACCCTAATCCACAATGAATATGAGATCCAAATATGTAAAATGGTACATTGGGTTATCCTAGAGTTTTTGGGATTTAGAGATAGGTTTAATAGTCAAAAACATTAAAAAATTAATGAGATATAAAATAAATAAATTATTTCCTTAAATCTGGAAATGGGCTCAGGGGTTGGCCCAATGCCTGAATAAATCACCCAAATATACCATGATTATGAGTTCCCAAGTGGTTCAAATGGATATGGTGGTTTGAATATGTCATGGGAAGAAAATTGGGATGTTTAATGGGTGAAAAATGTTAAAAACTAAAGAGTTATTTTTGGCTCCAAAATATTTGAAGAAAGGAGAGAAGAAAAAGAGGCCCTACACTCTTCCTCGTGAAGCCCCGACACGATGCCCTCCAAAGAAATGTGGCCGCCGCGAAGCACCAGAGGCGGTAACTCTCCTTGAACACCCTGATGTTCGTGAACCTTCTGCGAAGCAGAAGAGGTGGTAACCCTCCACGAACACCCTGATGTTCGTGAACCCTCCACAAAGCACCAGAGGTGGGAACTCTCCACGAACGCCCTGACGTTCGCGACGCCGCAGCGAAGCAGATGAGGCGGTAACTCTCTGTGAACTCGGTTGACATTCGTGACCCGCCGCGGAGAAACCCAATCCCCCTTCGCACCGTGTGAGCTCTACTTCACGGTGCCTCCGGCCTATAAATACCAAACACCCCCTGCGCCCTCCAGATGGACAATCCGACCTTCCGGCTTCTTAGATCCCAAACCACAAATAACTTTTCACTCTGGGAATCATGAGCTCCAAAATGTATTTTTTCTTCATGAGAGGCCTCCGACTTGTCTCGTTTTGAGCCCCTGTTCCGAGAGGGATTCTCTTCGTGAATCCTAAGGGAATTCACGAAGGAAGGGGATCCCTAAGGGGACCTGGGCAGTCGCAGAGCGTTTATGCTTCGTGAAACACCCACCCTGTACACATGATCCACATGCCAAGGTAGGGTCACTGTACTTCACGAAGCACACTGCTTCATGGCACCTTGCTCCGCGAGGCACCGATGCTTCGCGAGGCAGTGCTCCAAGAATGCCCTTCCACTTCGTGAAGCACCTCCCACTTGCACCTCCGCCCCATTCTAAGGATAAGGCACCCCACTTCGTGAAGCACACCCCTTCGCATGTTCCCTCCACTACGCAAAGCAACCGAGCTCTGCAAGGCCCCTGGCTGTGGACCCCTCTGCTTGGAAATTCTTCTTCTCGTGCGACCCTCCAGGTTAGATGATGTTATTTTAAAGTACCTTGGGTGATACCACCCGTGTCGTTGCTTCACCTAATGCTTCTTCACATAGGCACGCTAACGGCTATTGCTTCTTCGCATAGTCACACTAACGTGGACCCCTTGATGGTTCGCTCTGAGACCCCCCTTCACTACAGCCTTACTGATGCCTTCCCTCCCACAAGGTGTAGAGGGTACTGGTTATGTAAGTCCTAGGGGTGTGGAGTGAACCCACCTCGTCCGAGCTATAGGATGTTAAACTGAAAAGCACCTCGTCCTCAACACATGACGTTAAACTATGATCTGACCTCGTGCCTCGCACTCGGGGTCCCCCCGGATCAGACATTATTTACGCCAACTGGTCTCCATGGAGATGGGATCACCCCTCACAGGGGATAATATCCTCCTTATCGGAGTGTCATTTGTCCACGAGGAAGGGCGGAAATCTGGGCGTAATCCCCTAGCCCCTCTTGCGGAAGCTAGAACCCATGCACCTTCGTACTTCCTCAACACCAGGGCTTGTGGAGGGTGTGATAGGGAACGAGGCAACTCCTTTAATCAGTCCCAAATCCTCTCCCTATACACTTTGTCACTCTCAGGCCTCCATCCTGGAGTAAGTCCTGGTACCATGGGCCACCAAACGTGTAAGCCCCTCTTCGCTTCTCACGGACTCACCCTTCGCGACGTGATCACCAGGTCTCTACTGCCTCTTGTTTCTCACACCGAGCACGACTCACATGGGCTTAGAGTAATCATTGACCCTGAAAATACCCCCATCCAGCATGACGTTAAATTGTATTCCCCCGTCCAGCATGATGTTAAACTGTATACTATCCTGCATGACATAAAACTGTACATCCATTTTGAACTTCGAGGTCTTTGATCCCTATAAAAGCATGGTACGTAGGAAGCCTCCATGAGGTTCAATCCCACCACCCTTCGTTTATTCACGTCAGGTTCTACCCCCATCCTTCATGACGTTATATTATATGCCTGAACTATGTGGACTTTGATCCCTGCCAAGGCATGGTACGTAGGAAGCCTCATGAGGTCCAAGCCCACCACAAGTGGACCCCCGGGTTCACCTTCACGTCATTTTGCTGACGAAGCCCTATCCGAACTAAGTGGACTTTGATCCATGTCAAGACATGGTACGTAAGAAGCCTCCCTGAGGTTCAAGCCCATCAATCATCGGACTAAGGTCCTTCTTCATGTCGGTTCGCCGACACCCACATCCCCTTTGAACTGAGAGGACTTTGATCCATGTCAAAGCATGGTACGTAGGAAACCGCACAAGGTTCAAGCCCACCATCCACCCGAGCCAAGGTCCTCATTCACGTAGGTTATCTGACACACCCCCGTCCCGCATGAAGTTAAACTGCATCCCAATCCAGTGGTAAGACCTTTTGACCCTACCATCCAGTTGTTCAGACACCCCTTCGTGTCAGTTCAACTGCCCCTTTTCCTGAACTACGTGGACTTTGATCCATGCCAAGGCATGGTATGTAGGAAGCCTCATAAGGTTCAAGCCCACCACCCATTGGATCAAGGTCCTTCTTCAACGTCAGTTCTCTGATGTCCAACCTGAACTACATGGACTTTAATCCATGTTAAGTCATGGTACGTAGGAAGCCTCACGAGGTTCAATACAACCACATGGTCCTTCCGACCTCATTCACATCGGTTCTCCCACCATCTTGGGTGGCCTAGAGTGTAGGCCCCACACATCTATTCTGAACTACGCGGACTTTGGTTCCCTGCCACGGGGATATGTAGTAAGTCTCTTCAAGACTCAATCCCATCACCACCATCATTTCCACGATGGCTCTATTTCATCCCCCCTCCACTCCATGTAGCTTTCCATCACCCATCCTGATTCTCATTCGGGCCGCCACATCCCGGTGAGATCATGCCACCCCATTCCCCTCCACAACATTCGTGAAGCTGCCCACAAGCTGGATCCAATATTGGTGTTCCCTCAAGGGGGATTCTTCAATATGATCCACTCCAGCTAGTGTTCTGATCAGCCTGATCCGTCTTCGTTGGATGTTAAACTTGCGGCATACCCTATGTTAAAACATGGGAAGCTGAGGAAAACCTCAGATACATGCCTATGGCATATGATTCCCTGCACTCGATGTGGGATGACTCGGGCTACAGCGCCCTTGAGAAGCCCTATAATAAGAAACCAAAGATATACATACCAATTCCCCAGCGTTCAGACATGTTGATGATGCCTCGACTTGACTACTCCCCCAACTAAAGGTTGCTGCTTTGACCGGACCCCTTAGAATGTCCTGACAGAAGCAGTGTAATTAACTGGCGTCCATGGAAACGTGGCACTGGGAAGAGTTTCACGAACAACGTATTAAATCTATGATGGAGACCCGGACTATGTGACGAGTTCCGAGGAGGAATCCACGGATGATAGAACTGACATCCCATCATCCCGGTTTCGATCAAGGAGCAGACGTCACTGAACAAGGAGAGAATGTTGTCCGCCATTGGAAAGTGGGAATGCGGGGTAACAAAAGTCGTTCCTGTCGGGCCCCAAGAGGACGGATGCGTGCGCCCTGGAAAAACCATCGGAAATAGTTATAAAAGAAAAACATTTTGTTTTAAAATTTGGAAATGGGCTCACGGTTTGGCCCAAATCTTACAGAAACCACCCTTTTCTCAAAAAATCCTTGGAAACCCCCAAAAACAATGCACGAATATAAATTTCAAGAAAATAACATTAAAATACATCATTTATGTGACAACCTATCCTGTTAAATAAGGTGAATGGTCAAATAGTACATAGTCAAGTTACCAATAATTACCTTTATTAGAATAAAAATATACATAATTCAAATAATTTTCACCCATGTTAATAGAATAATGTTCTTTATAAAAGAACATAATCCAATCCAAGTTATCTAAATCAAATTACATTCTTTATATTGAAATGGGTATACTTTTGAGTCAATAAATGAATAAAATGATCATAAAAAATTCGTAGGAAGAAGGTGTATGGTTTTAAAAGAACGTGTCCATAGAGGGGATTATGAATTTGATTGTTTAATATCATGAGTTTATTCCCAAAAAATATATAGTTATATATATATATATTATAGTAAAAATAGTGAAATATTAACCCTATTGGGGTAAATATTTTTTAAAATGAAAAGAGGAAATGGATGTGAAAAACTAAAAAATATTTTATAAAATGTTGCTAACATTTACATAAAAGAGGAAGTTTCCAGTCACTTCCAAATGTATTTTTCCTAAGGTGAAGCGAAAACTCTTTGAAAATTTCATATTTAATAAGAATATTTAATAATAGATCTTTTAAAATTAAATAAATTATTATATTGGAAATTTAGATACCATACATTTTATTATGAAAATGATATTTTTAAAACATGAAATTACCATTGTTGAAAACAAACATTTAAAGAAGACTAAAAAACCATATTTGTATTAAAACTACATTTTTGCAAATATTATTACAAAAAACCATATAAAAAATATTAGGGTTTTATAAACTAATAATGAGAGAATAATTTTCACGTTAAAACATTATAACTCAAAGAAGAATATTTGAGTTATCAGTATACCTTATGGGAAATATATCTCAAGAGTTGAGAAAATTTATAAAATGTTTCATGTGGTAAGATCTTATATCCATATAAAAAATTATAGAATACCACATAATATAATCAAAGAGAATAATGAACCAAAATTATATGTTCATGAGAACGATCATAACTCAATTAATGAAAGTTGAATTAAAAAAAACCTTACTATTGGGAAACAACTAAATCAATAGAAACTTGAATAAAGGGACATGATTTAAATATAAAATACCCTTAAATACAATTTTTATGATAAAAAATCATCCAATTAAAAAAACATACAATATAATCATGGTGCACAAAATGTATTATGTCCTACAAATTTAGAATTGAAACCAAGAAAACACTTGTGCCTTGAGTAACATTATAATCCAAAACCCTTTAAATAGAGGGATGTTAATTATTCTTAAAATACCCAAATGAAAATATAATTCATGATATAATATCTAAATTATAAAATATCTAAAACAAAAAATATTTTAGGTGAAAAATACAAAATATTCCTCAAAGAGAGGAACCCCAGACGAAAACACTTACCATTTTTCATGACTTCTAATAAAGTAATTAAACCTCATTTACCACAAACATAGTTATATTAATCAATTAATTAAAAACCTTTCTCAAATAAATATTCATTTAAAAACTTCATATATAGTCATTATCTATATTAATTATACTGATTTTCCACATCAGGTGTCTACAGTTTTGATCGTTTTAACTAGTTTCGTAGTAGTAGTGTTAGTGTACATTCTTATTTAAAATTTCATCATTACTATACCATTAAACCTAATATTATTTTTGATTTATAATTATTTTTTATGTTTAAAATTACAATAATGAGTATTTTAGTATTTATCCATGAAAATTAAATCAATAACAAGCATGTTTTAGTGATTCTTGACGATTGAAGTGTGTTTTATAAATTAATGGATTAAATATTGATACGAAATCACGAGACCTAAAAAATAATTATTTTAAAATTTATATAATATTATACCATTATCTATATTCCCATTGTAAATAATGATATAAATTCATACTATTGTTCAATTGGGTGGTCAAACATACTTGGACATGAACATACCCGAATTGAATGAGTGATTATGAGGTGGTTTTGTTATAATATAAATATAAAAAAATCATGATGATATTATTTATTGTTAATTAGGGTGTTATATTATAATTATAAGTAAATATAATATTAATAGATTTATATTAAAACATTACATAATTTGAATAAAATAATATCCTCATAGTTGTTTATTTTAAACAATTAAATTAACGATGGTCGTTTATTGATCATATCAGTAAAAGGTTATTAAATTTATCTTACCAAAACCATAATGATATCAAAAAAATAATATTTATCCTTAAATACCATCCTTATATAAATACTTTTAATTCAGTTAAAGAATAAAAACACACCACATCGTAGATTCGGTAGTCAGCACAAGGCATGAATGATAGTTTTTTTCTTTATGGATCAGGTATATTAATAAAAAATTAAAATATCCTTAATATAGTAAAATTAATATAAATAAATTATGCTAATATAATTATATTATTTTTCCTAGATTAAATTTGAAATAAGTTAATTATGGAGAAAATTTATGTAGTTGATAATACCCTTAACGGGTATATGAATTTTCCTTAGAAGACTCTTTGGAAATGAAGGAATTTTGCTAACTAATGGTGGCCAAAATATTTTAATGTGGGATAATGTTATATTAATAGAATAATTTGAGTGTTTTAAGTATAAATTACAAGTTAATTTGAGACATTAAGTGGTGGATATGTCACTCTTTTGGAAGTGAGGAGAATGGTAGTTTTTGGAATATTTCACTCTTTTGTAAGTGAGGAGAAGGGTATTTTTGGGTAGTTTCTATAAATCAAATTATATCCATAGTAATTAATTTTAATGGAAAATATTAATATTTATACTTTCATAAAATTTGATATGTATTAATTAAAATTTGAAAATATTTTTATAAAATAAACTTTTTTTAGCTGTGAATAGTTAATTTTAAAAACCCACTTAATTGGGTAAAACGAGTTTTTAGAAAAATAATTTTTTAAGATATAAATTTATATATAAAATAAATTATCTTGGATACTAATTTTAATGACATAAATTGACTTATTATAAAACAAATAAATTTTATAATTCTTTCAGTGAAATATAAAACTAAATCTCCCTTGAAAATAATTTTTTCAATGCAAATAGTGAAAATGGTTTTTTATTAAAGTACCATTTTAATTTTTTCTAAAAATGTCAATATTAGGATTTATTTTTTCAAATAATAATTTAAAATAAATATTTATATTCCTTAAATTATTATTTTATTACTTAAAATGTTTTTTAATCCTATAGATCATACCTCTATAACGCTAAAGTCATAAAAATTAAAAGTTTCATAAATTTGCAATTTTGGAAAAAAAACTATCATTTTCAAAAAAAGATAAAAATTTATACTAAGTTGTTTTTTATAAGATTAATTCATAAATTTATTTAATTTTATTAATTTAAAATCCAAATAATTATACATTAAATTTTTGAATAAAATGATAAAATATAAGGAAAACTGTTTTTATTTGAAAATGATAGTTTCAAATATTAATATTTATTTTATTTCATATAATTTTCCTACTAAAATATTATTAACTAGTTATTAATATATAAAATTATTTATGATCATTAATTTTAAATTTATTCAAAAATATATTCATTTCACATAAAAAGGCAATTTTTTTAAAAAATATTTTCTAAAAAATAAATGATCTTATTAAATATTTTAGGCTAAATAATTTAATTTAATTAATATTAAATGTATAATTTATTTTATTTATACATATATTTCATAAATTGGTTACTCTTATTCATTCCCACTAATTCAGTGGAACGATATTAAGTGTTACACTTAAATATTTATATTTTTTAAAATATTTAACGGTTTTGGTTATGTTCAGAGTTGCATGTGGATAAATCTATCAAACACATTGAATTATTTAAAGGATCTCATATATTAACATTTTAGGGCTCTACATTATCTCCTCCTACAAAATAAATTTCATCCATGCAATTTTAATTATAACTCACTGATGAAATTAAGTGACAATGTTTTTATCATACTCATCATTCAGGACATAGCCACTAATATCACTTCTACCATAATCTCTTAGGATATAATATGTTACTTATATTTCCTCAAACAACATTAATCATTAATATAATCATATACTAAATTGTGTGTGTATATACCATAATCATATATTCCCTATATCAAACCATTCCCAAAACTATTTGAATCTCTAAGTCAATAAACTACAATATAGTTATATATTTCACTACAGATTAAATCTATATTTAACACTCTAATTTTATTAACCACTACTTCATAAAGTCAAAAAAATAGTCAATATTACTCTAAATCCAAAAAATTTGATTAAATTCATCAAAAATATAATGAATCAATTTTTAATTCAATGGTTACCAATACTTTCTAACTCGATTTTATCAAAATTAATCAACCCTTTATTACCACAACATTAAAAATGTATTAAACCTTATATTTTTTCATACTCTAATCTTGCCTTATCCAATATAGATCCCCAAAATATAAATTTGTATTAAAATCAGTTTTCATATTTATTAATACCATTTTATATTTGTTTCCATGAATTTAATGAAAAACTACTGAAGAACAGCCCATAGATGTTTCAAATTATTCATATAACTTTTATAATATACCATAATTTCATCGTTAAATATCCCTTACTATGGATAATCGATAATATATTCAATATTTAATTTATATTAAAATATCAACCTCACTACTATAGTTAAGACAAGGAAATTGATATTTTCCAACATAAAGGTAAATCATAATATTCTCAACCATTTACATTTTCTCCCATATTTAGTTATAATACGTAGTTTTTTCTAGGTACATACCTTTCTTAGCTTCATTTATCTTATCCTATTTTAACTGAAAACTAATACCCAAAATGGTTATCAATAAAGTAAAATTAAATGATCAAATGAATGTGAAAATTCAATCTTAATATATATTCTCTAGAGACACCTTCATTTCAATCTTTGATACTTCCACATCAATCTACTTTCCTTTAATTTAGGTTCTAGTGTAATTATTAATGAAATTTATTAAATTATTTAGTAAATAAATATTTCATAATGGTTTATAAAAATAATTTGATTTACCAAATAATATCCAACATGAATTTGAAACCAATTGTGTAGTTAGGCCTATTTTTCATGCACCTGGTGAAAATTGATTTACTACCTAATTCCCCCTTTTCAATGTTATTACACATAGGTATATCTATGATTGATCTTGAATACTCTTGTAGTATCTAGAAACATATGTAATTTATAGTAAAAAATCATACTCAACACTTTTAAAAAAATTCATTGCTTCATCCTATACTTATAATTTTTTATAATATTTTCACTTTAGTTGTCTTATCTTAATCCCCAAATAAATATGATTTTTTTTACCCTGACATAAAGTCATATAACATACAAAAAAGTTATCTATACATTTGAAATTTTTATTAGCCTTATCTTATCAAGCCTTAAATTATCCTCAACAAAAAGTATAATCTCCAATGTTATCTTAACCTTTCATTTCATACCAACTATGGTGCCTTAGGCCCATTCACATGTACTTTGAAAACACAATTTGATTCCAGCTATAAAATACTAGATATAAACATCCATAAAAACAAAAGCAGTAATGATGCATTCATTACATATGTCCTAATGATCATTTATGGTATAGAGATTTAGGGAATTATGACAAACCATAAACTAAGAAATACAAAGACATTGTTAACTAATTGATAATGTTTTCAATTATAAATATGAAAATACTTAAAACTTGATAAGTCTCCAACCTATCTAATAAAATATTCAACATTTTATATCCTTAAAAACATGTCATGTTTACTAATTTTCATTATAAACTATTTAATTGGAAACATAATAAATGGGTGAGCTCAAGCAATAAATAATGTAAAACATATAACTTAAGAAATTATGGAATAAACATGGAATAAATATTATGTTTGGAATAGGAAAATAATAGGAATCCATAATGAACATGAAATTGAGAAAATTTTATGTCCATAAAAGAAAATAAAAACATGGGTATAAATAATACTAATCTTACACTGATGGGATTCATAATTCCGGACATTAAAAACTTACTATCATGTCTTTTTCCCAAGACATTTACTTGTCATCAAGACAAAAATAATGAACTATTTCTGAATTGTGAAGGCATGAACCAAATAACCAAAACTATTTTGTCATAAGATACATATCAAGTCATTAAGGGGATATATAACTTCGGGCCCCACCCATCACCCCATCAAGCCTAATGAATTCACCATAAGATTCATCAATACATTTCATATCATTCCCTAAGGAACCTATTACTGAATAAAATATTCTTATATGTATAATGAAAAATACAAAAAACAATACATAATCAAAATGATTTTTCAGTCAATAATCATCAAGAATGTTAATAATTTCCCCAGGTCAACAAAATGAATGATGTTTTTATAAATCATCCAAATAAATAAGGATTATGTTTAAATAATACATAGTCAACTTTCATATAATCATTAGCATTGGAATAATAATATAGAGTATCACACTACCTTTACCCATGTCAATAAAATAGATAACATATTCATAATATATCAAGATAAAGAATATGGGAGGTCACAAAATACATAATCAACTTACCAATAATCATTTTTATTGGAAAACCAACATAAAAAACAATAATACTTTACCCTATATCAATAGAATTATATTATTTCAAGGTGATCTTATTCTAATTTTAATTACATAATATTTGGGGTTCATACTATATAGATAAATGGGTATTCGGCTAATTAAACACATGAAAAACTTGATCATAATACATCCATAGGAATTAGGTGGATGGTTTTAATAGAACATTTTCTAAGTGTAACCTATGAAATCATGAATGATGTTGACATAGATTAAAAACAACCTTGAAAAAGAATGATTGAATGATACTACCTAAAAGGGTATTAAAAATTGGATTATTTGGTATCATGATTTCATTCCCCAAATATATATATATGGTTACAAATAGTGAAATATAAACCCTATAAGGGTAAATCCTTTTGATAATTAAAAATGGAAATGGACATGAATACTTAAAAAGATTTTTGAAAACATTTTTAACATTGATGTAAATGATGGAGTTATGGATCAATTCCAGAAGTATTTTTTTTAGGTGAAGTGTAAAATCTTTTAAAAAATTTAAATCTAAAAAAAATCTTCCTTGAAAATGAAAAAAAATATAGGAAATGTGTATCTGAAGTATTTGACTATGAAAGGGGAATTTTTATTACTTAAAATTACATTTTTTGAAAACCAACATTGTTAAAGGAGTAATAAAACATTATTTTTATTAAAACATAATTTTATGAAATAATATTATAAAATAACATATAATAAAATATTAATGTGGGAGAAATAATGTACGGATGAACAATGTTAAATAAAAAACATTAAAACTGAAAGAATGAGATTTGAGTTACCAATATCGCATATGGGTATCATATATCAATAAGTGAGAAATAGTTTTGAAAGGGTTTTTTATGAATATATAGCCCTATAAAAATGGTAGAATATCAAATAATACAATCAAATGGTATAATTTTTCAATCTTATAAGTGCATTAGAACTATCATAACTCATGGAATGAAATTTGAGTTACCAAAATAACTTACTATTGGAGAAATAACGGAATCAATAGCCACTTTAGTAAAGGAACAAAATTTGGATAATAAATCCAAATAAATATAAGGTGTATGATAAAAATACATTTATGGGTAGTAAATACACTATATAAAGAATTATATTGTACAAAATGTATTATGTCTCAAATAATTAGAATTGAGACCAAGAAAACTAATGCGACTTGAGTAACATTTTAATCAAAACCCCTTGAAAGTGAGATCATGTAATTTAAATTAAAATAGTTTTATTAGAAGATAAATCCTGATATAATATCTCAAATATTTATTATCTACAACAAAAAAATTATGTTAGGTTTGTAATACCAAATATTCCACCAAGAGAGGAATTTAAGACAAAATCCATTACCTTCTATCCTGACATCCATAACCCTAATTTAAACTTTAGAATCACTAACATAGATATAGTGATCACTTAACTAATAACCATTATCATATTAATTTTCAATTGTACACTTAATAAATATTCATTCTATATATTAATTATATTGATTCAACACATCATGTGTTTATTGTTTTGATTGTTTTTACTATTTTCATAATAGTGGTGTATGTGTTCATTATTAATTTAACTTTAATTATTTATATATCATTAAAATTATAATTATGAATGATTTATAATTTTTTTGTGTTTTAAATTCCTTTTAGGATTTTTTTAATTCTTTATCCTAGAATATGAAATTGATAACAATCATGTTTTAGTGATTCTGGACGATCAAAGTGTGTTTTCTCAATTAATTAATTAAATATTGATTAGATATATCCATAACCAAAAAAATAATTATATAAAAATTTATATAATATTACACCAATAATTATTTTCCCATAGTCATTCAAGATATAAATTCATAGTATTATTTAATTAAGTGGTTAATCTGTCCCAAATATGATCATACCCAAATTTAATGAATGATTATGAGGTGGTTTTGTTGCAAAATCATTATAAATGAAGGATAATGATCTTATTTTTGGATTATTGGTGTGATATATCTAAATTATAAGGATTTATAAGAAAAATTAATGTATATGAAAACATTTCAAAATTTTAATAAAATATTATCCTCATTGTACGCTTATTTTAAATGATTAAATTGAAGATGAATGTTTGATGATCACATCTTTAATAGGTTCTTAAATATTTTATATTATAACCTTAATGATTTCATAAAAAAAATATTTATCCTTTAATACAATCCTAAAATTCATAATTTTAAGGGTGTGAAGGAAAAAACACATCATGTTGTGGAAGCGATATCACACACAACGCACGAACAGTGGTGGTGTTTTTAATAATGGACACGGTATATGAATAAAAAAAGGATAATATTCAACATTATAGTATATAAATGATATTAATATCATTATAGTATATTTTATATAATAAATTAAAAAATATATAGTTAAGGAGAAAAGCTATGTCTTAATAATACTCGTGTCTGGTACTTAAATTTTCCTTGGAATTCTACTTTGAAATGAAGGCATAATTTTAAATAAGGGTATACAGAATATTTTTAAAGTTGGTGAGGGTAATAGGAGGATAAAATTGGAAGATTTTAAAGGAGAAATTAAAATGTAAGGTTAGTCTTGAATAGGTGGATATGTTACACTTTTATAAGTGAGGATAAGGGTAGTTTTTGGAGTAACACTTACATTTTCAATAATGTAAGGTTTCTATTCATGTGTAAAATGCCAAAAAATAGAACAAATATGACTGTAAATATAATTTGGTTCAAAACATACCTTAAAAAATTTTCTATAGATGGCTTTTAGTGTTTTAGATCTTTTTATTTTAACTTTATAACGTTTACCCTAGTTTACTTTTACCTTGTTAATCAATTTTTAACCATAGAAATTAATTTTAATTAAGATGATTAATATTTATACACATAAATAACATGATACATATTATTTAAAATTTTAAAATAATGTTCTCAAATTAAATATCTAAATGTGGGAAAATTTAATTTTAAAAAACACACTTAATCGTATAAAAACAATTTTTAGAAAAAAAAATGTTTTTATGCATTAATTTTTTATATAAGATATAATCCTATTAGATGCTAATTTTAATAAAATTAATGAATTTATTATAAAAAATTTATTATTATTTTAAGTAAATCCAAAACTGAATCTCCTTTGAAAATGCTTGATTTAAATAAAATTCTAAAAATATTTTTTTTGTTAAAGTTACATTTTAATTAGTTTTAATAATGTAGGTTATAGGATTTATAAGTTAAAAGAATATTTTAAAAAGTATATTTTTATTCATTAAATTAATATTTTATTAAATAAAAAGTTTTTTAATCCTATATATTATTATTATATAAGCATAAAGTCATAGAAATTATAAGTTACATGAAAACAATATTTTTCGACTAAAACCCAACCTTTTCAGAAAAAGATCAAAAATTCATACTAAGTAAATTTAGATAAGGGTACTTAAAAATGAATTTAATTTTATTAATTTAAAATTTCAAAATTATTAATTTCAATTTTTGAATAAAATAATAAAATACAATGAAAACTTATTTTTATTTGAAAATTGAATTTGTAAATATTAAAAGATTATTTATTTCATATCATTTGAAAACTAAATTAGTGTTTTCTAATTATTGATATCAAAAATTATTTATGATCATTAATCATATGATTCATTAAAATAAAAATTATTTCACATAAAAAAGAAAATTTTCAAAAAAATACTTTTCTAAAATATAAATGATCTTATTAGTCATTTTTGGTAAACTAATTTAATTTAATTCATATTAAAAATATCCTTTATTTTACTAGTTGTATATTAGTTTTTAAACTTCATCCAAATGAAGTTTTATATGATTACACATAGGATTTTTATTTTTATTGTTGTTTTCAATTCCAAACTTTTCCAATAAATCAATAATATATTTAATTTGATTTAAAAAAATTACAAAATCTTTTTGATAAATCTGAAATCTAAAAAAGATATATAGTTCTCCCATCATACTCATTTCAATTTATTTTTTCATTAATTTTGAAATATCATGTAAAATAATTTTATTATAAGAATAAAAAATAACACCATAAATATAAATTTGAACTAATAAAATATCATAACAAATTGTTTTCTTAAAAATCGTCGGATCATCCTAACCAACAGTCGATCCATTTTTTAAAAGAAAAGAACTCAATTTTTGATACCAAGCTCTAGGTTCTTTCTTAAGTCCATACCTTCTTCCTGATTTTAACCTTCGGCTACTAATCTAGATTTATTTTGGGTTATGATCCCTTTATCATCCTATTTTTTTCTAAAAAACCACATGGTTCCTATTACTAGATCATTGGTTGGTCTCTATACTAGTTCTCAAACTTCATTACATTTAAATTTATTTAGTTCTTCCAACATTTCTAACATCCAAATTTCATCTTATAAGGCTTCTTTTATATTATTAGGTTCTAACTTAGATCGAAAGGTAGATAATTCTTCTAGGTTTACTACATTTCTTCTGGTTCTAATATCTGTGTCTAGGTCTCCTATAATAGTTTCTAAAGGATGGTTCTATAGGGTTCTAGATTATCTAGGAAAAAAACTTTCAGTTTATTTAGTATCATGTTCTTATGAATTAGACTAAATTTTATTAATATCATTTTCAGTATCATTTTTAAGGATTTTATTTCTCATGTTATCAAAAGAGTTAGTGAATTCATCAGTTTAATATTTTACTTTAATGAAAGGTTCAGTTTCATCAAACTTCACATGAACTAATTCTTCAACAATACCTGACCTTTTATTAAACACTCTATATGATTTAAGGGTAGCAGAATATCCTAAAAATATTCCTTCATCAGATTTTGGATTTAACTTACCAAGATTATCCTTGGGGTTCAAGATATACACCATGCATCCAAAAACTTTAAAGTAATTTACATTAGGTTTTATTTTATTCCAAAGTCCAAAAGGTGTCTTTTTGAAAATAGGATGAATTAAAACTATATCCATGATATAGCAGGCTGTACTTATAGCTTATTCCCAAAAATAGGTAGGAATATTTTATTCATTTAGCATATTCCTTTCTATTTCATGAATAGTTCTATTTCTTCTTTCGATAATTACATTTTGTTGATATGTTCTTAGTACATAAAAGGTTTTTTTAATGCATAGATTTGACAAAAAATAAATGAATTATTGATTCTAAAATTATCCACCATGATCACTTCTCAATGAAATTATTTTAAAACTTTTATAATTTTGAAAAAATTTACAAAAACTTTCAAAGACAGTGAAAACTTCACTTTTAAGTTTTAGAAAATAAACCCAAGTAAATCTAGAATAATCATCAACTAAAACATAAACATACAATTTTCCGGACAAAATTGCTAAATTGTATGGTCTAAAAAGATCCATATGGATAATTTCTAAAGGTTTGATGTATAAATTTTGTTTATCGATTTGAAATAATATTTGTGCTACTTTCCAACTTGGCATGAATCACAAAATCATCATTATCAAATTTAAGACAGGGAAAATCAGAAACTAATTATTTCTTAGATAATTTATTTAAATAATAAATATCATAATGACCAAGTATTTTGTGCTAGATCCATGATTCATTTCTATTTGCAGTTAAACAATTCACTTTTTGTTTAAACAAGGAATTTAATTCCAGAGTATTAATATTTTCAATTCTAGGTGCTCTAAATTTAAGCAATTGATCTTTAAAAACTGAGAAAGAATTGTTAGAAAAATCAACATAAAAATCATCATTACAAATATGAGAAATATTTATCATATTTTTCTTTATCCCTTGTATATAATTTACTTTTTTGATTGATATGTTCATTGGATCTCTAACAGTTATAACTCCAACTATTTTTCCTTTAGGATTATCACCAAAAGTGACAAGACCTCCATCCATTTGAGTCAACTTATAAAATTTTTATGGATCTCCATGCATATTCCTTGAATAGACATTGTCTATATAACATATATAATTTCTATTCTTGGGGCATGTTACCAACAAAATCATTTAAAAAAATGTTTGTTTTGGTACCAACACTTTATTAGGTCCATCAGTGTTAGCTAGCAGAGATCTGGGAATCCAGATTTACTTTATTTTTTTCACAATTTATATCATTTTATTTAGATAAAATTTTTGAAAAAAAATCTCTTTTAATTCCACTGATTTTAGTATTTATGAAATAATAGTTATTCGTTATATTCCCTTTTATTCCACAAAAATGAAAAGTTTCATTTTTTGAGTTGGGTACAAAATAATTCTTATAGAGTTTAGATTTTTCACCTTTAGTATTCCATATCTTTCTTTCAAGTCAAATTATTTGTGATAATTTAATTCATAATATTTTCCCCTTTTGAAAATAAAAGAGTATCACTCTTATAAATTATGAGTTCAACTTGTTATACATTGATCCTTTTTTCATGATCAACATAGTTTGTAGTGGATGAATTGAATTTTTCCATCAACTCTTTATGTTGTCTAATCAAGGTATCCATTTTAACTAAAAATTAATTATGAATATTTTTTAAAGACATTTGATTATTTATTAGAGAATCATATTTTTTTATAATATAGAATAGTAGGAAGTTAATTTACTATTTTAGCAACTAGAAGAATTAGAATCAGGGTTATATGGGTAATAGGTTTGTACCTTCCTTTCTCCATCTATGAAGTACTTATTTACTTTTAAATATAATTATTTTGTTTTCTGAGTCATATTTTGATGAAATTTTAGATTCTTCCGAAACACTCCAATTACCTTTCATTTATCTTTTCTTTTTATTTTCATAATCATCATTTTTCTTGTATTTCTTCTCTAGATGTTTTCTTTCATCTTTCAGTAGAGGACAATCTGGTCTGATATGACCCAATTTCTTACACTCATAACAATGAACTTCTCTTGGTTCTTTATCATCCTTCCTGAAGTATTTTCTGAACACTATTTTCTTCTTTTAAAACTTACTAAACTTTCTGGATAGTTGAGCTATTTCCATTTCAGAATTTGAGGAATATGAATTTTCCACTTTTTTGTCTTATTGTTTTGTTTTTCTAATATGATTCTGATATGTCACTTTCAAATAAGTATTTTATTTATTAACTATAATCTTATGTTATTCATCTTCATCTTTCATATCAGTTTCATAAACCATCAGTGTCCCAATTATTTCATTCATTATTAGATCATTGACAGGTGAATATTGTCAAATAGCAGCAGATATTCCATTCTATTTTGAGGGTAATACTCTGAGTACTTTCAAAGCATGATCAGATTGATTGATGGGTTCTCCTAAGGATATAATATTATTGATAATTTCTTTAAGCCTTCCATTCATCTGCATGATTCTTTTACCATCAAACATTCTGAATGTGTCAAATTTTAATTTGGTTGTATCATACCTAATCTTTCTTGAATTGTCTGTCCCTTCATAAGAAACAGAAATGGTTTTCTATATTTCATTGGAAGTAGGAAATTGTGATACTCGACTAAACTCATTTGGTCCAAGACCATAGATAATTGTATTCTTGGATTTTTAATTCATATCATATTTATCTTCTACTGTGGCATTATAAGTTTTTGGTTTCTCAGGAATCTTATATGGAGTAATTATTTTTTAGTAGACTCTGAATCCAAGATTCTTAATACAGATAAACATCCTTGATTTCAAAAACGCATAATTTTCACCATTAAATTATGGACCATGAACCATGGACATCCCTTATCTAGGATCATTCATTGTTATCTTTTTATAGACTTTTAAACTTTTAGCTTTCTATAGCTTTATCCAAAATCTCTCCTCTAATACCAATTGTTAGGTCATAATATACAAAGTAACACATAATAAGGGGCAAATTTTTTATTTTTAAAAACATCCACAATTCTTGATTTCAACACCCTATGTAATTTAAGTGGATATGTAGTGTTTTTCTTCTCTACGAAACTATGCATAGTATGAATAGAAAGAAATAACATAGCTCTTTATAGTGGTTTAGGGCACAAAGATCCCCTAGTCCATTCCACCAAATACTCTCTCTGTGAGCTTGGTGAATTTCACTATAATGGTCCTATTATCATAAAACCGAAATTCCACAACATAGTGCAGGCAGTATAAATCCTTGAAAACAAGAATAATAACAAATTATTATGCTTCTATAACAGAGAGCGAGTTTTCCACAGCTTAGATCGAGAAGTTGATACTCCACCACAACTTAGTACGAGTAGTTTAAACTCAAATAAATCAAAAGAAATTGATTTATTGAAACTTTTTGAACTTCACAATTATAGAAGAAACAATTTTTAGTAGATGGATCTTCTTCTTCATAAATAATATTCTTTAAGAGAGAAGTATTTTTAACCAATCTCGGTTTCACAAATATCTTCAATTTAAAAGTAGTAACAAAACAGAGCAGTCAAAAACTTATAATAGAACAAGATAGAACATGTATATCTCAAAAATTTAGTCATCTAGTAGATTTGTTAATTTTCTATAACACTATAAAATAATTTTCACAAATCTTGATTATATATGAAGAATATAGGTCCCTTGAAAAAGATCGTGTATATAAAATCGATACATCGATAGAATATATAAACCAAATATCATTCTTTTGAATTCCATATACACAAAATATTTTTGATAAACAATAGATATTCAAATTGAAAAATAGATCAGGTGATTCGCAAATTCCCTTAAGAATGGAATTGAAAATATATGTTGAATATGGTTCTTTGAATCTAATAAAATGAGCTTTAAATCGGTCAAAAATAATCATTGAAATAGCATGTAACTCTGTCAAGACTATTGCAAAAATCATAGAAAAGTTCACAAAAATAAATTTTTGACCTTGAAAAGTCAAATGTAGGGTTCTTTCACAAAGCAAAAAAATACCACACATAGGGTTCAACTATATAGCGTTCATCTTCCGAATGTGAGGCTGAAAACTTAAGGTTGGTCATAAAAGTAAGTTTGATGATCCATACTTTTTTCTCTAAAATTTAAGGTTCATTACTTACATGGGGTTATTTAGCCATACTTTCCTCAATTGAAAAGCATATGGTTCCTTTTGAACATAAGGTTCTTTAACTACAATTTTTTGATAATGTAGGGTTGATTATCCATACGTACTGTTCTAAATGTAGGGTTGAGATACCATACTTTCTTCTTCTAGCCTAAGGTTGAATACAAAGGTAGGGTTCATTATCCATGAACATTGTACAATGCATAGGGTTTATTCCTTACATTACTCTAATACATGTAGGGTACGAACAATGTTTCCAGAATACTTAAAAATGAATTCTAAACACTTTAAGTAATATTCCTTATGAATTAAAATCTTGAAAATAATTTTTGAATAAATATTATAAAGAATATTCATTCCCTAAAATACACTTAAAGTAAAAAATCATTAGTAAAATAAACAAGGGTATTTGTGATCATTAAAATCATAATAAATTATAGAGTATTATTGAGACATTACATGTCCAATCAGTTCCCCCTTCAATCTTCTTCATCTTGGGGTGTTTTCTTGGGTGTTATTTGGTGTTTTTAGGTTATAACATTACTCTCTTATCCTCATTATTTTTTTCCTTATATTTTATTTTAGTGTCTCCTTCTTTGTGTTTGGATTATTACTCCACTGTAAAATAGTTTAATTTGCTATGGATTATTCGGATTTGGTATGGATTGGTGAGGGGGCATCATAATATGGTGTTTTCCTGTATTCTCTCATCATTTTTAGGAATTTATGATGCCTGGTGTATTTTTCTTGAATTTTTAATTAAATTAAAAAGTAATTCTCATGTAATTGAGAATCATGTGTTAGGTATTTTTCTCCTCTTTATTTTAGAGGTACATTGTGGGCCTTAGGTGGAAGGTTGGTTGTGGTTCCAGAGAGAGGATCCACCTCAATGAGTTTTTAAGATCTATTCCTATTTGAATTTAATTAATGAATTCATTTTTAATTGTTTTAATTAATTTAATTCATTTTATTGTGTGAGATAAATGATTTGGTTGTTGGTGGAGCAAGGGTTCGGGCCGGAGACTTCGACGGTTAAACCTTGAGGTAGGCTGTGGGATTGTTTTGGTGTTTATTCCTACTTTATAATAGTTTAATTCTATTTAAATGATCATTAGACTATTGATATCCCCTTCAGGGAAGTTGGGATATTTTTGGGGAAAATCATGGGTTTTGGCTGCCTCATAGAGGGATTTTTTATAAACCCCATCTTTCTAGGATTTCCTTTTGAAAAACACACCTATTAAATTTTTGGGGAGAGATATATTGGTATTTAAGGGGTGGATCTTAGATTTCCACCTCATCCTTTAATTATTAGAGGGATTGTTTATAATCCCTTTGGAGTGTCACCTCTTGAGTAGTACATAACGGTGAGGCATGTGGGTGTTTAGGGGTCACGGAGTGGCTATTTGGGTTGATTGAGGTTGAACTTAACATCTACCGCAATATGTTGGTTTTATAATCCTCTAGGAGAGGGTTTTTTCTTGATGGTTCTTTTTTATTAGGTTTCTAAAAGGTTTTCCTTAAGATATCTCCTAATAAATATGCAGTTATAATCTAGGTAAAGGTCATTGACCTTTTGAATGGATTAGCACGGGAGGTTCCAAGGGGCTTCATAGTGGTTCTTTAGATGATTCATGAATGGAATGTTTGAGTGGTGACCTGGCTTGGGAATTCCAAGGGGGTTTTCTAGAGGTTCCTTAGGGTGGTCTTTGGGAAATATGTCCATTTTCTCAGTCCTTGAGCATGTGAGCTTTAGACCCAGTTTTTTAGGGTCCTATTTGGTTGGATCCTTTAGGGTAGGTTGAAATCATGGGGTGTCAGTTTCGGTAGGGTTTTGTTGATTTATATATTAAAATGGGTTTAAGGGACTTGAGAATGTCCTTCTAGGTAGGTTTCTGGTTGGTTTTTAGTTAGGTTCCATTGATGGCCGGTGGTGATTTCCCCCTTGTGTGTGGAGTTCTTTGTATAAACACCCTTGTGGGTGAGTTATTAGTCCTAGAAGGGTCAAGTGTTGAGTCACCAATTGAGATTTTTATTTTCTTTTGAGCAGGACACATGTTTTTAGATGGATTTTGTCAAAGGGACCGTGGGAGCCTTATGATTTTTGTAATCCCAATGAGGGGTTGGCTCTTACTTAGTATTGGTTGTGTTGGGTGCCTCTATGACCTGAAGACCAAATTTGAAATCCGGGTGGCTGTATGTTAATTATTTTTTTTGGTTGAATCAGGAAACTCAAGAGGGGGGGAATTGAGTTCCTATAAAAATTTCAGTTAAAAAGTTTATTTAAAAGATTCCCCAAATTTAAAACAAAATAGTACAATTAACAAAAGTTGTGAATTTATAATAGTTTGACTATTCAAATAAGTCCTCATAAGATTGATTATTTCTGATTTGTAATAATATGAGGTATTGATACAAATTTTGAAACTAATATAATAATCCAAAATAGTTATAAACACTATCCAAGACTAACTATCTAAAGGAAATTCTGTTGTCTGAAATATATGTAGAAACAAAGAAAACTAAATTTGAAAACACAAGGGATATAAAACAAGAGGTTTAGTATTAATCCGAGACATAGTCATCTTTAATTGGTGATCACCTACCACCAATAAATATATATAGATAAAGGTTTTTATCCACACCCTGGATCGGGGTTTACACAATCGTACACAGACTGTCTAGGTCACAAGACCTCTACCACATTTCTATATGTGAATAAAAATTCAATCAGGTCACATAGCACCTCTTCTATAGTTCTATGTGGGATAAAAAATAGTAAAAAGATAGTTGTTTTAGGATATCTAGTATCCTCTAGTTTTGTAACACCTCGAGCTTCCATGATACGCTTCTCATTCAATAATGCAATAGCTTGCATTGTACGCAACTTCGAGTTCTAAAACACCGAGATTAATCAAAGTAGCCGTTATGAATAGTAATAACCACCTTTTAAAATTATATAAATTTTATATTTCAAAATGGACTTCATTTTTGTATTCGTAATATCGAAATTATCCAAAGTTGAATTTTTTGTAAACTTCCAATTTTTTATGAATAGTGAAAATTACTTAAAAACAACTTTTTTAATCAAAATAATTTATAGTGATAAATTATACTATTTAGTGGTTTTAAATTATAATTAGAATATATTTTTACCATTTTATCCAATGTTGGTCATTAGAATTAATTTAACATTGAAATTGGACATAAACAATTGGCAATCTTTTGAAATAAATTGTTTCTTAAAAACACGCTATTTGTTGTGACAGCGGGAATTAATTATAAAATTAATTAATGCAACTTATATGTTTGGAATTTTGTAAAATAGACATCATTTTTGAATTCGGAATATCAATTATATCTTAGGGTGAAATTTTGGCATTGTTCTGAAAAACTTCAATTTTTGATGAATAGTGAAACCACTAAGTGGTAGTTAAATAACTGATTTTTCGTTTAAATGAAATATTACCACTTCTGTGATTTGATTTTCAAAAATCCGACATACATTGTTGTCATTAAGAAGTAAAATTTGGTTCAATGAGATTAAAATAATTTTTTGGTGAATAGTAACTTTTAAGTTCTTAATCTCGATTAAAGGTAATTAGTGTAGTTTAAGGTAAAAATAATGTTTTAATAATATGATATGATCTTGACACTTGTCCTACTCCTATTGGATGAGTCATGGCCGACAAAGACAACCCATGTGTCAACTTGGGGACCCCATGGAGCCACTTTGGTTGGAAAATGACATATATTTATTTATTTAATGTTAAAGTAAAAAATGACACAAACATGAAATGTTTTACTAAAACAGTTTTTAAGTGGGGTTAAACAAGTACAAATTTTGACTATAAATATTAATTAGAAGGATAAAAATATTTCCTACATAATAGTATTTTTTTTATAATTTTTAGACATTAAATAAATTAAATTATTTATGGCATCATTATGATGCAGTGATGACCTCATTATTTAACGATTTTAATAAAATGAAAATATAATGTAAAATCCAAGGCTTAAACTTGTACAAAGACTATTAGATGAAGATATTTCGAACCCTTATCACCTTATCCTCGACTTATATGAGTGTGGGACCTTTGGAATCCGAAAAGCATTGTATAATAATGTAACATTTCCTTATCTTCCAAGAGTGCCCCTCCTCTCCACTTATAAAAGGCCCCCACCTCTACCACCTCATTTACACTTTCAAGCCATTTGGCTCGGCCAACCTCTGACCAAATACTCTCCCAACTTCCCTCCCTTACTCCTAGAAGCCTCAATTTTGGCAGAATACTTCCCAAGGAAGCCTTTGGCTCAAATCAAAAGAGTTACCCGATTTAAAGGTAATGTATTCTCTTATGTTATTTTGTTTTCTTTTTCTTCTCCAACCCCATAAACTCTTTTTATTCATTTATTTTGTAACAACACCAGTATCCTCAATATACTAGGATTTTGTTATAAGAAGTATTCTAGCTACACTTACACACACCTACATCTAATGGTTAAATAACATACGGTTTCTGTGGATGGAGAATTTCTTCCTCACGAAACGATGATTGTTCAACACTCATATAACACCTTCAAAGGTGGCCATTAAGATGTCACTATATTTATATATGATATATAATATGTTTATGTTTTACTTATGCTTCTTTATTTCTCATTTATGGCATACTTTATGATTTCCATTATGGGTAAACGCAATAATTTCATTTTAGGAAGTGCGGACTACCGCCCCCTCAAAGTGATTTGAATCGTTAATGCCATATGTGGGATGTATAAAGGATGGAGTAAATAGTATTATACACTATATTATACTGGAATAAATTTATATCATTATGATTTTATTCCATTAAATATGAAATAGAAATGAAAGTAGCGTTCATGCGTACGTACGGCTTACCGTCTCCATGAACGGTGCATTTCATTTCTTACCTCTAAATGTTACGTAATATTATAAATGAATATATATACAGTATATATATGATATATATGATATCTACATCATGAATATAATTATGTATATAATGGATATTTCACCACATGAACAACTTGTAATTATAAGAAGTTTATTTTTGACTCAAGTACCTAAGATCGACAAAACGACCGTTATTAACTTAAATAATTACAGAATGTTCATATCATTGTAATAAGTGATATAAAAAGGATAATGAAATTGAAAATGGTTCTTAATAAGGTATATATTAACTCTAGTTTATTATTCAGGAGGTTAAATAACGGTTGAGTCAAGTCAGACACGAGGTAAGGGAATTTCTTAACCCAACTTCCATTCTTTGGGTTAATCTCCTACTTTCAAATTATGTCATGATATTATTATGTCCTATCTTGTATTTTTACATTATTTATGTGTACTTATAATGAATACACATTATAGATGTAATTTATTTAAAAAAAATGATCTTTTTAAGGACTTCATCTCAATCCCCTTTTATTGATGCATATTTGGTTTTATACACAACTTTCTTTTATACGGTGTATAAACCCCTTTGAATTTTACGTTTATTCAAAAAGAATCTTTTTTATACGAAGCGTTTTTCTAAAAGAAAAAAGGGAATGTTTTTCTTTCCCTACTTATGCGGCGACAACGACTTCTCCGCCGTCGTGACCATTATTTGAGTTTCGGCTTCCTCTACAAGCCATCATTTTTTTAATGAAAAATAAATACAAAGTTTTAACTTTCTTTTATTTTTGTATTGAAAATGGTTTTGAAAGAATTTTTATTATATCAATGTGTTGTATTGATATCTTGTGATTTAAATGTGGAAATTTTATGTTTCCTTTATGCATGTTTTATGTGATACGATTATGTTATGGTTTATGATATGTTTAAACCTATTCATATGAGGAATGTATTGGACTTAATAAGTGACGGGTGGAGCCCGCTATAGCTCCTCGATGCATCGGTAGGTCTCATGAGACAACTAGATGTGGAATTGGCCGAGGCCCTTTCCCAATTTGATTTATGGTTTTGGCCGAGGCCTTAATCATTTTAGACGTCTTGGCCGAGGCCTTGACAAAATGCTTCAGAATGTATGGCATTATACATTCTATCATTATGAAAGTGGTTATTGATATTGCATGTGATTATTCGACCACTAGAATATCCATGTGAAGAAGTGAATGGAATTATCTCATTTTAATTTTTCCATATTATGTTGAATTTCATGTTTAAAAGTCTTTTTTTTAGTTATACATTGCCTTAAATGTTTATGTTTATTGATGAAAGCTTCCACTATATTGTTATCCTTACTGAGCATCTGAGCTCACCCCTTTCAATGTTTTAATATTTTCCAGGATGTGAAGAAGTATTTTATTAATGAACTGCAGGGATAGTCAGAAGAGGATATGAGTGTGGACTATGAAGACTTTGTTATTATTTTTTCACTTTATGATGTAATGTAACATTTATGAATGTATCTAGTGTTTCCAAGGCTACTAAACTAATCGGTCTTTCGAGACTTGATCTTTTGTGATCATTCCAATGTTACGAAGTAATGCACCGACTCTGGGTAGCTGGGGTCAGGGCGTTACAGTTGGTATCAAAGGCAGTTTAGTACTAACCTTGGAAGCTAGATTTAGATAAACTCTGATTAGAGCACATAACCCGAAGATAGACTTTAAGGATTAGTATAGAAGAACTTCCTAGAATTTTGGTATTATAGAGATTTTGTGAGTTTTCCGAGAAATACATCCATGTCTGGATACGAGCAGGTAGAGGCGGCTCTGGCACAGATGTACCTAGGGGTAAAACCTGAAAACACCGCTTTGAGCTAGACTTGAACGGGAACTGGTGCACGACAACGGGCCTTACTGCACTCTTGGTTACGACACTCCCGGGGGATATGCTTTGGATAATTCTCATTTTCTTTATAAACCACTATGAAGGGTTATGAGTATATACTTCCTCAAAGAAAACATTTTTATGGATTATATCCATAAATAGTTCAATTTATGTTAAGTATCTTACAAGTATGGAATTATGTATTTTGATTCATAAACTAATATAGTTTATGCCATTGTTTACAAATGGCGCCTAGTGGAAGGAATGGAAACCGTATCAATGCACGCACTCCGTGTAGGGATTGCCCTCCTGCTCAAGATAATTATTGTGGATCTGGAGATACAACTGGTGCTGATCAACTTATTACCATACTGGGACAACTCACTCAAGTTATGAATAATAACCTTACTCGTATGGATCACCCTGATCCACAACATGGAGGATCAATGTTAGACCGCTTCATGAGGCAACAACCGCCAACATTTAATGGGGGTACAAATCCATTAGTAGCTGATCATTGGATAAACTCCTTAGAAAAAATATTCCATGCCTTGGGGAGTAGCGAAAGGGAGAAGGTTGTCATAGTAGTTTACCGCCTCACTGGAGATGCCGATCAGTGGTGGTCGCTGATTCAAAACACAAAGGAAGATGATGACGTATCAAATATGGAATGGAGGGAGTTCAAAGAGCTTTTCCTAGAAAAATACTTTCCTCATGACCATCGAGCAGATATGGAAAGCCAATTTCTGAGTCTGAGACAAAAGAAGGATGAGAATGTCGCAAAGTATGAGGCCAACTTTACAAGAATGGCGAGTTATGCTGCAGATTATATACGTAACCCAAGAGGTAAGATTGATCGTTTCTTTGATGGGTTAAAACCATTTCTCCGTCGAGCTTTAGTATCACAATCGTTCTCAACATACGAAGATATTGTCTCATGTGCTATCAAGACAGAAAAGGAATTCTCTAAGTCTTATGACAACAAAGTAAATCAAGAGAAGAAGAGAACGGTGGAACAAGAGACAGATAAAGGGAAAAAGGGAAAGAAGGATTTTCCATTATGTGATAATTGTGGGAAGAATCACCCTGGTACTTCCCTAAAAGGAATGGGAGTTTGTTATAAATGTGGAGAAAAAGGTCACCAGGCGCGTGATTGCAAGGGAAATAAAGAGGCAATCAATGTTGAATGCTACAATTGTAGGGAAATGGGGCATTATGCAAATGAATGTCCTAAGCGTCAGGGAAACTTACCTCAGAAAAGGCCAAGGGATCAAGGAAAATCTTATGCTGTTACTACAGTTGAAGAAAAATAATTAATGTATTGGTGCTTTTGGACTCATGGATTATATTCTGGTTATTAGAATAATGTGATATATATATATAAGGATTGTACTGTAGTACTTGTTGATTTCAGTAGGGTTTTAATATGATGAAGGTAATCATATTTTTAGTATGTGACAAAAAGAGAAACTTTAATTTTTTGGGGAATCTGATAAATTGATTTTGGAATTAAGAGACCTTTTAGAGAAAGTCTGGACAGAGGTATTTTGGATAACTATAAAGGTTGGAGTGGATTAAGTTGATCTTTGGATAGTATTGTTTAAGGTTAAAAAATTTATGAACATTATTTTTGGAATATTATGATACTATAGTTTTAGGAAAAGGACAACCTGCAGGGTGGGGCATAACCTGTCGCGTCGGACAAAGGTGTAGGAATCGAACCCACAACCATAGTGCGACAGGCCTTTATTTCCTACCACTAGCCTACAGGAAGTCCCTGGTTATTACAAAATAATTTTACTAATCTAAATGGTATGTGTTAACATTTGGAACCTTATACAATTAGGATAAGTATAATATTTTTGAGTTCTATTATCTTTTTGAGTGAAAGATGAGTTGATGGTTGAAACTCTAATTGTCAAGCATAAATATATATATACCTATCTCTTATTCAATGAATAAATTAATTCTTAAACTTTAGTAAAGGGATATTAAAACAAAAAAATGTGTTATCCTGATACCTTATGTCTTGTTGAACTGATGATATTTTAAATAAACATAGATTAAAGGCTTTGAGGCCCTCAATTTGACAGTTGATTGTGATTGATGACCTCAATCACTCCCTACAAATATTTACGTTTTTCCTCCAATTATATGTCTCTAATTTCCACCAATGTTCTCCTTATCGAGATCATAGTTTGGTGATGACTTTCTTATTTCCATTTCCCTCTTATTAGGACTAAATTTTATTAACCTTATTTCTGATGTGGGTTTTCCACAAAGGTATTTTATATTTTCAACCTTTTATTTTCAAAGAAAAAATTTCAAATTGCGAGGATGAAATTTATTGAAGGAGGGGAGAATGTAACACCCCGAGCTTCCATGATAGGCTACTCATTCAATAATGTAATAGCTTGCATTGTACGCAACTTCGAGTTCTAAAACACCGCGACTAATCAAAGTAGCTGTTATGAATAGTAATAACCACCTTTTAAAATTATATAAATTTTATAATTCAAAATGGACTTCATTTTGTATTCATAATATCGAAATTATCCAAAGTTGAATTTTTTGTAAACTTCCAATTTTTTATGAATAGTGAAAATTACTTAAAAACAACTTTTTTAATCAAAACAATTTATAGTGATAAATTATACTATTTAGTGGTTTTAAAGTATAATTAGAATATATTTTTACCATTTTATCCAATGGTGGTCATTAGAATTAATTTAACATTGAAATTGGACATAAACAATTGCCAATCTTTTGAAATAAATTGTTTCTTAAAAACACGTTATTTGTTGTGACCGCGGGAATTAATTATAAAATTAATTAATGCAACTTATATGTTTGGAATTTTGTAAAATATACATCATTTTTGAATTCGGAATATCAATTATAGCTTAGGTTGAAATTTTGGCATTGTTCTGAAAAACTTCAATTTTTTATGAATAGTGAAACCACTAAGTGGTAGTCAAATAACTGATTTTTCGTTTAAATGAAATATTACCACTTCTGTGATTTGATTTTCAAAAATCCGACATACATGGTTTTCATTAAGAAGTAAAATTTGGTTCAATGAGATTAAAATAATTTTTTGGTGAATAGTAACTTTTAAGTTCTTAATCTCGATTAAAGGTAATTAGTGTAGTTTAAGGTATAAATAATGTTTTAATAATATGAGATGAGCTTTACACTTGTCCTACTCCTATTGGATGAGTCATGGCCGACCAATACAACCCATGGGTCAACTTGGGGACCCCATGGAGCCACTTTGGTTGGAAAATGACATATATATATTTATTTAATGTTAAAGTAAAAAAATGACACAAACATGATATGTTTTACTAAAACAGTTTTTAAGTGGGGTTACAAAAGTCCAAATTTTGACTATAAATATTCATTAGAAAGATAAAAAGATTTAATACATCATAGTAGTTTTTTTATAATTTTTAGACATTAAATAAATTAAATTATTTATGACATCATTATGATGCAGCGATGACCTCATTATTTAACGATTTTAATAAAATGAAAAGATAATGTAAAATCCAAGGCTTACACTTGTCCAAAGCCTATTGGATGAAGATATTTAGAACCCTTATCACCTTATACTCGAATTATATGAGTGTGGGACCTTTGGAATCCGAAAATAATTGTATAATAATGTAACATTTCCTTATCTTCCAAGAGTGCCCCTCCTCTCCACTTATAAAAGGCCCCCACCTCTACCACCTCATTCACACTTTCAAGCCATTTGGCTCGGCCAACCTATGCCCAAATACTCTCCCAACTTCCCTCCCTTACTCCTAGAAGCCTCACTTTGGGCAGAATACTTCCCAAGGAAGCCTTTGGCTCAAATCAAAAGAGTTACCCGATTTAAAGGTAATGTATTCTCTTATGTTATTTTGTTTTATTTTTCTTCTCCAACCCCATAAACTCTTTTTATTCATTTCTTTTGTAACAACAACAGTATCCTAAATATACTAGGATGTTGTTATAAGAAGGATTCTAGCTACACTTACACACACCTACATCTAATGGTTAAAGAACATACGGTTTCTGTGGATGGAGAATTTCTGCCTCACGAAACGATGATTGTTCAACACTCATATAACACCTTCAAAGGTGGCCATTAAGATGTCACTATATTTATATATGATATATAATATGTTTATGTTTTACTTATACTTCTGTATTTCTCATTTATGGCATACTTTATGATTTCCATTATGGGTAAACGCGATAATTTCATTTTAGGAAGTGCGGACTACCGCCCCCTCAAAGTGATTTGAATCGTTAATGCCATATGTGGGATGTATAAAGGATGGAGTAAATGGTATTATACACTATATTATACTGGAATACATTTATATCATTATGATTTCATTCCATTAAATATGAAATAGAAATGAAAGTAGCGTTCATGCGTACGTACGGCTTACCGTCTCCATGAACGGTGCATTTCATTTCTTACCTCTAAATGTTACGTAATATTATTAATGAATGTATATACTGTATATATATGATATATATGATATCTACATAATGAATATAATTCTGGATATAATGTATATTTCACCACATGAACAACTTGTAATTATAAGAAGTTTATTTTTGACTCAAGTACCTAAGATCGACAAAACGACCGTTATTAACTTAAATAATTACAGAATGTTCATATCATTGTAATAAGTGATATAAAAAGGATAATGAAATTGAAAATGGTTCTTAATAAGGTATATATTAACTCTATTGTATTATTCAGGAGGTTAAAGAACAGTTGAGTCAATTCAGACACGAGGTAAGGGAATTTCTTAACCCAACTTCCATTCATTGGGTTAATCTCCTACTTTCAAATTATGTCATGATATTATTATGTCCTATCTTGTAATTCTACATTATTTATGTGAACTTATAGTGAATACACATTATAGATGTAATTTATTTAAAAAAATGATCTTTTTAAGGACTTCGTCTCAATCCCCTTTCATTGAGGCATATTTGGTTTTATACACAACTTTCTTTTATACGGTGTATAAACCCCTTTGAATTTTACGTTTATTCAAAAGGAATCTTTTTTTATACGAAGAATTTTGCTAAACGACAAAAGGGAATGTTTTTCTTTCCCTACTTATGCGGCGACAACGACTTCTCCGCCGCCGTGACCATTATTTGAGTTTCGGCTTCCTCTACAAGCCATCATTTTTTTTAATGAAAAATAAATACAAAGTTTTAACTTTCTTTTATTTTGGTATTGAAAATAGTTTTGAAAGAATTTTTATTATATCAATGTGTTGTATTGATATCTTGTGATTGAAATGTGGAAATGTTATGTTTCCTTTATGCATGTTTTATGTGATACGATTATGTTATGGTTTATGATATGTTTAAACCTATTCATATGAGGAATGTATTGGACTTAATAAGTGACGGGTGGAGCCCGCTATAGCTCCTCGATGCATCGGTAGGTCTCATGAGACAACTAGACGTGGAATTGGCCGAGGACCTTTCCCAATTTGATTTATGGTTTTGGCCGAGGCCTTAATCATTTTAGACGTCTTGGCCGAGGTCCTGACAAAATGTTTCAGAATGTCTGGCATTATACATTCCATCATTATGAAAGTGGTTATTGATATTGCATGTGATTATTCGACCAGTAGAATATCCATGTGAAGAAGTGAATGGCATTATCTCATTTTACTTTTTCCATATTATGTTGAGGTTCATGTTTAAAAGTCTTTTGTTTTAGTTATACATTGCATTAAATGTTTGTGTTTATTGATGAAAGCTTCCGCTATATTGTTATCCTTACTGAGCATCTGAGCTCACCCCTTTCAATGTTTTAATATTTTCCAGGATGTGAAGAAGTATTTTATGAATGACCTGTAGGGATAGTCAAAAGAGGATATGAGTGTGGACTATGAAGACTTTGTTATTAGTTTTTCACTTTATGATGTAATGTAACATTTATGAATGTATCTAGTGTTTCCAAGGCTACTAAACTAATCGGTCTTTCGAGACTTGATCTTTTGTGATCATTCCAATGTTTCGAAGTAATGCACCGACTCTGGGTAGCTGGGGTTGGGGCGTTACAAGTTTAGTGTGGGAGACAGTGTGTGTTTTATAGACTTATTCACACACTAATCAAAAATGTAATAAAAAGGAACATAACAAGTCAATAATTATTAGATAGAGTTTAGAAGTATTTGAGTGTTATGAAGTTCAACTTTGGACACTTGATGAATCAAAGTTGAAGCTGGAGTCCTCTTCGCGAATCAGACACTGAAAATAGAGTGTTGTGGAGCACTATGTTCTGTCTTCTAGGAGGGTGATATTTTCTTCTAATTAGGTTTAGTTGAATGTTGTAGAGGTGATATAACTTTTATGGATAACATTCCTCTAGTTCATAGTAAGTAGGAATGAAGAGTTACTCATGTGTTCTTCCTTTCTGTATTTTGCTTTCATAGGTCTTCTATTGTGTCTACTCGTATCTTCTTGTGTATGCATCTCTTTAATGTGCTCTTATTTGTATATATATATATATATATATATATTCTTGTAGATGAAAAATATGCATGTTTTAAGGTAGATAATGTACCTCATACTTCTAAAATCCTCATTTAAGATGTCTTCAAAAAGTATTAAATTAATTAGTCACATTAAAACACTCAAAATTTGACTGTTAGAAGTAATATTAAATAAAGAAAATTTAAACAGTCTATTGGTGAGTCCTCAGTTGGTATCTCCTTCTGTTGGCAACTCATTCCATTGGTGTCTCCTTCTTTCAGTCTGTCTTTGCATTGGTAAGTCCTTGTGTCAGTGGGTCCTTGCGTTGGTAGGTCCTTACATCAGTAGGTCCTTGCGTCGGTAGGTCCTTTGACCTATCGATGAGACTGTCTATCTTTTGGTGGGTCGATTTCACTATTGGTGACTCATTCTATCTATGTCTCCTTATGTACGTCTTTCTATGAATTGGTAATTCCTTGCATTAGTAAGTCCTTGTGTTGGTAGTTCCTTGTGTCAGTAGGTCCTTGCATCATTAGGTCCTTGTGTTGGTAGGTCCTTTAAACTATCGGTGAGACAGTTAGTCTATCGGTGGGTCGATTGCACTGTCGGTGAGTCCTTACATCGGTAGTTCCATGTGTCGGTAGCACCATGTTTCGGTAAGTCAATTTATCTATAGGTCACTCATTTGAACTATATTTGGGTCATTTTGTCAGTCTTTCCATGAATCGATGACTCATTTTAACTGTTGGTGTCTCATTCCTTATTTTGGTGTTAGTATGTCATACATAGAAAATATTTCTGTTTGAACTGTCTTACAACATAAATATTAACAGAATGTGTTAAACTTATATGTGATCATAGATAATCATAATTAGACATATTTAAACTTAAATAAACACGATTGAAATTATTAGAAATAATTTATAATATTTGACATTATTTTTTATTATTAAAACCATTAATACTAGAGAGGGTGGTCAATAGTTTCCTATGGTCTGAAAATATCCCCCTTTTTGATGATCAAAAATCATGTTATTATTTATTATAATCATTTTGTGTGGAATATAGTCATTCTTCTTATCATATCCCATTATTGATCTTCTTATAATCTCACATTATTGGTGAATTTTCTCAATATATAGATAAGGTTTAGAGGTAAAATAATTATTAATGGTATCAAAGGAAAAAATAAAATACATAAGAGTGATATCAAAGGTAAAATAAATAATAATAATTCCAAATTGTACTCCCCTTTTGGGGTTATCAAAAAGTGAAAGGGGAGTAAAAATTATTCTCCCCCTTTTGATTCTAATCAGAAAAGAAAATAGTTATCAAAGGAATAAAAACTCTTATAGAATAATAGATAAATGAAAGACAAGAACATGAAATTTCATTGATCAATGAAGTGCAATGTATTAAAAATCTTTAGTCAAAGACAACAAAATACAAACAAACAACCCTATCAGAGAGTTATCCACACTACTGTTCAGGATTAAGAGGGTCTTTACCTTTCTCAGTGGGGTCAATAGAGGGTCCAGTAAGTGGTGGCTTAGAAGCTGGAAGGTCTGAAGAAATTTTCAGAGGAGGTAGGATCACTCCTTCTAGAACATTAGGTACAAGCCTAGGTTTCTATTATGAAAACACAAGAGGTTGAGTCTGCTCTTGAATCACTGGTCAGATTCGACTGATAACTGGAGAAACTAACATCTGAGGTGGATGAATTGATCGATTAGGTCCAATAGGTGTAGCAGTATGAACCAAAATGGCATCACTCTACACATGAAGGTATGGCTTTAACATATTAATGAAATCCTCAATGATTTCACCACCATACTTCATATATTTCTCAAAGTCATCTTTATTCTCCATGAATTTTTCCAAAAGAGGGGTGAATTCCTTCAACTTATATACTTTATCTTTAAAGGATATTGTCACTAGAGGAAATGATATGTTCTCTGTCAAATACTTATAAATATTGGTCAACTAATGTTTGGTAATGATCTTCTTGAAATGGTAGTCGACCTTTTTTGTGATCAAAGCACTTGCAATATCAGCACTCTTGGAATAGAGTTTGAACATATCATGAACATGGTAACTATTCATTTCAATCTTTGTAAGGTTTTCCAATCCCAAAGCATCAAACAATGCTTGAATATCTCCCTTAACAACATTTCTCACAACCTCAATGTCCAAGGATTGAAAAGTCTGACCAGAGGTTGAAGGAATGTCAGTAGGATCTGAGGTTTGAGTGTTCGAATATTTAAGAATAGTCTCCATGCAGCCTTTATATTCTAATGTCAAATTATTTATTATAGAGGTGAGACCAATCATTTATTTTATCAAATTTGTAGTATTTGAAAAAAAATGTCTCAACAGTTGTGATTAAGTTGGGTTGAATCTCATCTATCAGTTTCTTTGAAACATTAGCTGCATCAACCTCACTCATACCCACAGTCTAACATGGAGTAGAAATAGCATAACCAAACTACTTCATTTCTAATATTGAATATTTGAGAGAGTGAAATTCATCACTCAGCTAAGTTTTTTCCTTATATCTTGTTGAATATCATGCACCATCTTAGATTGAATTGATATACTTATAGCTTAACAAATTTAATCCTTAAACCTTTCAAAGTAATATTTAGTGACAGAGTAACTAGGAAGGGTCTCATCCACTGATTCTTTTTAAATATGTAAAAATGCCTCATCATCTGAGTCTTCATAATCCAAACTCAGTGCTATATATCCAAGATTCATTGCCCATTCAATCAAAACATCGTCATCTAGAGGAGTGAGAGTGTCAAGTCATACTCTTCTAGGTTGATGCTCCTCATCAACTTGATCTCTTCTTTCTTAAGGATCCCCCTTAATCTTAGATCTCCTCACTGGTTTCTCACCTTCATCATGAGGTATCCTTCTTTCATATACCTACTTTGGTGTAAGTATTTCTTGAGCTTCCACTTCATCATAAAATTCAACATTTTATCTTTCTTCATCAACAATGTTAGGAGGTTCTTCCAACAATTCTTGAACCATAGCTTCAATCATCTCTACATATCTACCTTAATCATCCTCATGATGGTCACCGTAACTTTCAATACCCTCATCACTACCTTCATCATGTCTAGAGTCATGTTCTTCATTTCCATTTATGTCATCATTTTCTTCACCTTCTTCATATTCACTCAATTGTCACTCTCATCTTCTTCACTTCATTCTTATTCTTCTTTAGAGCATTTGGATTTACTTACATATTCCACACTGCCTAAAACTTCTATCTCCTCATCTAAAATTTCATAAAGTGTGGGCTCCTCAGAGGGTAAAGAAAGTTGAGGACTAGAAGCTCCAAAATAAAAAAAAATGTGAGCTTTAGTGGTGTTAGGATCACTCCTATCATCGATAAGTGACCCCTGATCTTTGAATAGTGTGATAGGCTCTTCTTCTTCTAAAGAGTAAAAAACATCCTCATTTGGTCCCAAACCAGGATCATACATATTCTTAGATCTATTTAGATGGTCCACTAGATTGAACTTATTATAAATCTTATCTTCTTCCCAAACCCATACTTTCTTCCATGGGTTTCAATTGATCTAAATCCTTTTACACATCTCTTTTCTTTGGTAGATCCCACTACACTCAGAAACAACTTCATCTCCTTCACTAACACAACCTTTCTCTTTTAACATAGCTGATATTAACCTTGGATAAAATAGGGAATTTTTTTGCAAGAGGGATTGATCATTTCATTTTTTTTTTTGAAAATTATGGTATCTACAAAGATTTACCATAATCCCTTTTCTCAAAAGATAAACCAAGTATAAATTTTGATACATTAGAGATGAAAATTCCTCATTCCTATGATAGATCTGATGTTGAATAAACTTGAACAAAATTATACACTCTCTATCTAACTCTGTAGTAATGGGTCTCTTGTGCTCAACATTACCAGTAATCTCCTTTAGAGTTGTATCAAAGTAGAAAATATCACTCTCAGGTGGAGAGGTACCTTGACAATCATCAAACACACCCTCATGAGTTACTTTAATACATTCATCCCATTGTCTTAATGAAAAATAAATACTCTTTCCTTTCACTATTGACTTAATCCATGAAATGTCACTTCTTTCAAGAAGAAACTCCATATTCATGTAAAACTCATGAACTAGATTTGGGTAGAATGGTATTTCATTATTTGAGAACCACTCAAGACATCCATGATCCTATAACACTCTAAGCATAAAATACTTGATTTCCAATAGCCATTATACAAGGACCTCTTTTTTTTGATTCGTTGCATGGTTCAGCAGAGCAGTATTCATGGGTCCAAAATATTTTCTTGATTCCCCTCTCTATTTAATAGTTGTATGAGACTCACCACTATCAAGAGCTCTCTTCACATGCTCCATTCCAAAAGTTCAGTTTGAAGATTGAAAGGTGAAACTTCGGGGTATAGAGAGAAATGGTTTATTGAGTGTAAGGGAAAAGTAGTACAGTAGATCAGCTCAAATTTATATCATTTAGGGCATGTGAAATCACAAAATCATGAAATTGTGAACTAGGTTTAACAAAATAAATAAAACAATTCTATTTTGATAAAAAATTAAAACGGATAAAAAAAAGTGATGCATCGGTGTTGGCATGATAGATTTTTCACAACACTAATGATGTCGGCATGACAAGGAGTCAGTGTCAGCATGATAGGGTATCGATGTGAAAAAGTATTGGTGTCGGTATGACAACTATGTCGGCATGAAAATTTTGTCGACATGACATAACATTGGTAAAAAAAAAGTTATCAGTGTCAGCATGACATTGTTAGCTTCACACTGTCAGTTTTGGCATGAAATATTCACTAAAAATAAAAAAAAATAAAAGGAATAACAACACAAGGTCCTATAGATTAATAATTATTAACTCATGTATAATGTAGTTCGTTCTTTCAGAGTTCAATGGATTAGTGAAAATTCTATAAAGATTATGTTCAGTGCAATTGAATTCTAAAATTATATCACTATTTTGTTAATGGTCTCTCAAAAAGTGATGTATTACATTAATGTGTTTTGTCTGAGAATGTGAAATAGGATTCTTAGAAATATTAATAGAACTTGTGTTATAACAATTTATAGGGAAATGTCTGAATTGATATCCATAATCTAGTAATTTGTGTTTCATCCACAAAATTTGTGCACAACAACTACCAACATCTATTTATTCAGATTTAGAAGTGGATAATGAAACATAATTTTTTTTCTTACTACACCATGAAACTAGAGACTTCCCCAAAAAGTGACATGTGTTATAGGTTCTCTTCATATCTAACTTACATCCACCAAAGTCAGCATCTGAATAACTCACTAAATCAAAAGGTTTTCCTCTAGGATAGTACAATCCTAAATTGGTTGTATATTTGAGGTATTTAAAAATCCTTTTGAGATCATTTAAGTAAGATTATTTTGGTTTTTCTTGAAAGCATGGACACATGCACACACTAAACATGATATCTGGACTACTAGTAGTTAATTAGAGTAAAATTTCAATCATTCCTCTATAATTGGCTTGATCATTAGATTTATCATCTTCATCAAGTTCCAACTTACAAGTGGTACTCATTGGAGTGTCACTACTCTTAGTGCTTTCAAAGAAAAATATTTTTAAAATATCATTAGTATATTTACATTAATTAAAAACAATAAATTCTTTATTTTGAAATATTTGAAATCAAATAAAGAACTTGAGTTCACGCATTAAATACATTTCCAATTCACTTTGCATCATCTTTGAAAAAACAACACATAAATAATTTTTATAGGATCCAAAAATAATATCATCTACATAAATTTTTTCTACTAAAAGATCTTTAGAAATTTATTTTATAAAAAGGGTAGGATCATAAATACCTTTTGTAAAACCTTTAGAAATAATAAAAGTGTGATCCTATCATACCAAGCTCTTGGATATTTCTTTAAACCATAAAAATCTTTTGTCAATTTGAAAACATGATTTGTAAAGTGGGGAATTTTAAAAAATTAAGGTTTTTTAACGAAAACATCCTTAATTATATAACCATTTAAGAGTGAACTCTTGAAATAAATTTGATAAAGTTTAAAATCTAGATGTGATGCATAGGAAAGTAGGATTCTAATAGCCTCAAGTCTAGCTACTATTTCAAAGGTTTCCTCGTAGTCAATCCCTTATTATTGACTATAACCTTGTGCAACCAATCCAGATTTTTTTCAAACTATGTTACCGGCTTCATCTACTTTATTCCTAAACACCTATTTAGTGCCTATAGTTAATGTGTCTTTGGGTCTATCTTCATGTTCTTGGACTTTTTTTCTTTCAAACTGATTTAATTCTTCTTTCATAGTCATTAACCAACATTTATCATTGATAGCATCATTGATGTTCTTAGGTTAATGTTGTCACATAAAATCTTGATGTTCAACCTGATTTCTGAGAGAAGATCTTGTCTGAGTTCTTTTGTCTAAATATCCAACTACAATATCTAAAGTATGGCTCTTGAGAATTCAAACAGGTCTAGAAAATGAAGGGATAATCACTTTGGGTTATTCTACAGGTCCAGGTTCATCATGACTAGAATCTAGAGAATTTCCTAAATAAGAAGTTTTAACAAATTTCTTCACAGGATGGTTAGAAGATTTAGTATTGATGTTCTGATTTGACATATCATCCTCAAGATTTTCTAGAGAGGTATTTGTCTCATGTGGATTTGTCTCATCAAACATGACATGTACATATTATCCCACATATTTTTTTCTCTTATTAAAGACTCTATAGTCTTTACTAGAAATTAAATAACTAAGGAAAATTCATTCATCACTCTTAGAGGAAAATTTTTCCAGATTATCCTTAATGTTATGAATATATACTTTGAAACCAAAAACTTTGAAGTTGTTAACCTTGGGTTTTCTATTGTTCCAAAACTCATAAAGAGTTCTCTTAACGATAGGTATAATCAAGAATCTATTGATTATAGAGCATGTTTTATTGATAAATTCTTCCCAAAATTATATATGTAGGTCATACTCACTAAGCATTGTTCTAGAAATTTATTGAAGGGTTTTATTTCTTCTTTCTACAACTCCATTTTTCTACAGTGTCCTAGGAGCAGAGAAGTTATGACTATAACAATTATATGAGAAAAATGATTCAAACTCATGGTTCTCAAAATCATATCCATAATCACTTCTTAGGGTTTTAATTTTAAGACCACTAATATTTTCTACAGTCCTATCATACTTGGTGAAATGAGAGAAAGATTCACTTTTGTGAGCCAAGAAGAAGGTCCAAGTATATCTAGAGTATTCATCTACCAGAACATATACATAGTGCTTCCCACTTATACTTGAAACTATATAATTTCCAAAAAAAAGTCTATGTGAACCAACTCAATAAGTTGGGAAGCTGAAACTTATTTCTATGGTTTGAAAGAGAGTTTGTGTTGTTTACCCTTTTGAAAAGGAGTATAGACTTTTTCATTTGGAAACTCAAGTTTGGGTAGATCCTTGAATAAGCCTTTTCTAGTAATATTTCTAAGTGAGTGTATATTTTATTGTCTTAATATCCTATTCCAAAACCAAGAATTTTTATGTAAAGCACTCAAACAAGAAAAATTTTGAGAAATTCAAGAATCTAAGTCAACAATGTAAACATTTTCATTTCTAAAAGTATAAAATACTAACTTATTTTTAGAATTAAAAACATTGAATGAATAATTTTTAAATTTAACATTAGAACCATTATAACATTACTGGGAGATACTAAGTAGGTTTTATTTTAATTCATTAATAAAAAATACTTTAGAAATTAAAACGGAGTTAGAGTTCCCAATCTGGCCAAGGCCAATGATTTTTCAATATAATTGTCACCAAAAGTGACATGAACACCATTAATATTTATCAAGTTCTTAAAGCATGATTAATCTCCTCTCATGTTTCTTCAAAATCCACTGTCTAAGTACCATATACTTTTACAGTATCTCTTTAAACATTTTTCCTAAAAAAAATAGATTAGACAAGAAAATATTTTGGTACTAAGATTATTTTGGGTCTAGTAACATTAGTAATAAGAGATTTGGGAACCCACATTCTCTTTATGGGTTTCCTATAAAAAATATGTAGAGTATTTGGAAAAAAAATAGACTTTATTTGGTCCAGAAAAGCTTGAAATAGCAGAATATGTTTCATGGCTTGAACAAGCAGAAACTTTTTTAGAACTGAGCATAAAACTGGATTTTCCAATTTTTGATACCAAATGAGTTTTATTCATATTACTCTTTCCTAGTTGTTATCCTATTCCAATAGTATAATTTGGAGCTACTTTTTTAACAAGAATTTGAACTAATATTTCTTTACCATTGGTAAATCTTTTTTCAATTTCTTATTAGACAATTTATGTTCATTTTTTTCCTTAAGAATTTGATAATTTTATCCTTTTTCTATAGAAAGTTTAGATTTAACAGTGGTAGTCAAAGCATGTTGTTTCTTTAAAGATTTTTATTTATATTTTAATTAATTAAATGTTTTTTCTATCATTTTACAGTATTCAAACATTTACGCATTTGTCATGTTTTTAGAATCACTTTCATCTCCAAATTAGTAAGCATTATGTTCAGGATAGTTTAGTGTTACCTCATATTTGTTTGTCATAAAACACATATTTTTCTTATTATTATTTTCATCATGAGATTATTCTAAGTCACTTGAACTGTCCTCAGAATAAATCTAAGTTTCCTCCATGGCCATTTTATACTTTGTTTCATTATCATCATACTTCTTCTTTTAATTTATCTTGGGACAGTCAGCCATTACATGCCCCTTTATTTTGCATTCATATCATACAATTTCATTTGAGGTATCACTTCTTTTCCAGTCCTTTTTCCAATGGACCTTATGATTATATTTAACTTTGTAGTTGGGATTTCTAAATAATTTATTCTTTATATAAAATTTCTTAAAACTTCTGGATATTTGAGCCATCTCTTCATCATAGCCTATTGAAGATTGTTCATCTCTTGAACTTTCAGTTTCATCTTGAACTTTTTCCTTCTGCCTGGAGGAAATAGATTTGAAAGCAACAGATTTTCTTTTTGTTTCATCATCCTCTTATTTGTTTACTTCTAGTTCTTCCTCATACATCATCAACTTTCCTATCATCTCATTTACTGGAAACTTACAGATGTCAAAGGATTCTCTTATTGATACCAAATTCCCTCTCCATTTATCTGGTAAGCATCTGAGTATTCTCATGATTTTCTCCTTGGATATTAAAGCTTTTCTCAAAGTGATCATGGTGTTCACAATTTCATTAAACCTGAGATACATGTTATAAATAGTCTCATCATGCTTCATCTTAAAATTATTATACTTAATAGTATAGTGTTAAGTCTCGTTTATTTAACATTAGAAGTTCCTTCATGTGAAATAGCTAAGGTGTCCCAAATTTCATAGGCAGCCTTACAAGTAGATATTCTATTAAATTCCTCATCCCCTAGTGCAAAAAATAGAGCATTCATATATTTCAAATTGTTTTTATAAGTAGCATTTTTATCTTCACTCCATGTAGTTCATGGAGTTTCTGGTATTTCATATTTGTCTTCTATTACTGTCCAAATATAAAACCTCACACTTTCTAGGTGCATTTTCATATTAATCTTCCACTAGGCATAGTTAGTTCCATTAAAATAGGGAGGCCAGTTTGTAGTAAAACCTTCCAATATATTATCCATACTAATGAAAATATTTTAAAGAGATTAAAATTTAGAACTTACAAAATTTAGATATCTTTAAAAAACAACTAAATCACAGTTGAAAAAATTTGAAAATAATTTGAAAATTTTGAAAATAACAGTTTAAAAATATCCTTTGATACCAAATGTTTGTCAGAGTAGGACACTCAAGAGGGTTTAATTGAGTTCCTATAAAAAAAGTTGTTAAAAAATTTATTTTTAAACATTCCCCCAATTTAAAACAAAATAATCTAATTAACTAAAGTAGTGAATTTATAATAGTTTGACTATTCAACTAATTTCTCAGATGATTTATTATTTCTCAGTTGTAACAATATAAGATATTTATACTACTTTTGAAACTAATCTAATAATCCAAAATAGTTATAAACACTAGCCAAGACTAACTATCAAAGTGAAATTCGGTTTTTTAACATATAGGTAGAAACCAAGAAAACTAAAGTTGAAAACAGAGTAGATATAAAACAAGAGGTTTGGTCTCAATCTGAGACTTAGTCCTCTTCACTTTATGATCACCTTCAACCAATAAATCTATATAGATAAAGGTTTTTATCCACACCAGGGATCGAGGTTTACACAACAATACATAAACAGTCTAGGTCACAAGACCTCTACCACAGTTCTAAGAGGGAATGAAAATACAATCTGTTCACACAGTACCTATTCAATAGTTCTACGTGGGATTTACATGAGTTAAAAGATAGTAGTTTTAGGATATCTAGCATCCTCCAGTTTAGTTTTGGAGACAGTGTGGGTTTTACATACATATGCACACACATCTCGAAAATGTAATAAAAAGTTACAAAATATAGAAATAAGTATTATATAGAGTTTATAAGGCTCTGAGTGTTATAAAGTTTAGATCTGGACTCTTTATGTATCAGAGTTGAAGCTGGAGTCCTCTTCTAGAAGTAGACATTGAAAATAGAGTTTCGCGGAGCACTGTGTTCTGTCTTCCAAGTGGGTGAGATATTCTTCTCCTTTGATTCGGTTGAATGGTGCAGAGATGATGGAACATTAATGGAAACCAGTCCTCTGGTTCATAGTAAGAAGGAATGAAGAGTTCCAAGTTTTCTCTTCCTTTCTTTATGTTGCTCGTATAGGTCTGATACATTTCTACTCGTATCATCTTGTGTATGTATCGCTTTCATGCGCTCTTCTTTGTATATATATATTCTTGTATCCCAAAAATATACATTTTTATGGTATATTATGTACCTCGTACTTCTTACATCCTCATTTAAGATGTTTGCAAAAATAATTAAATTAATCAGTCGCATTAAAACACTCAAAATATGACTGTTATAAGTAATATAAAATAAAAGAAATTTAATTAGTCTATCAGTGAGTCCTCGGTCATTATATCTTTCTATCGGTGACTAATTACATCAGGGTATCCATTTGTCGATATGTCTATGCATTGGTAATTACTTGCATTAATAGGTCCTTGAATCAGTAGGTCCTTGCATCAGTAGGTCCTTATGTCGGAAGGTCCTTTGAATTATCGATGAGATAGACAGTCTGTCGGTGGTTCGATTGCACTATTGGAGATTCCTTGAATTGGTAGCTCAATGTGTGGTTATAATCATGCTTTGGTAAGTTTATTGAGTTGTAAGTGACTCATTTTAACTATTGGTGTGTCATTCTGTTGATCTTTCCAAGTTTCGGTGACTCATTTTAACTATTGGTGTCTCATTCCTTCTGTCGGTGTCAGTTTATAATACTTATAAAATATTTCATCTTGAACTGTCTTACAACATAAATATTAAAAAAAATGTGTTAAACTTATATGTGACCATAGATAATAATAATTACACATAATGAAACTTAAATAAACATTATTGAAATGATTAGACATAATTAATAAGATTTGACATGATTTGTGATTATTAAAACCATTAATACTAGACAGGGTGGTCAACAGTCTCCAGTGGGCCAACATTTTTTATTCTAGAGTTGATCAGTCCATGACTTATTATCCATTTTCTAGGATGTTATGGGATGTTCTCTCATAGTATTTTGACATAGGGGGACTTTGGGATTTCATTAGATTGGGTGTTGGCCCTAAAATTTATCTGGATTTATCATCCATTAGGTAGCAATGGTTAGATGGGAATAGGGATCTAATGTACGGTATATAGGATGGAAGCCCTCCCCTAGGCCAGTGGATACTTACCCAGCTAAGGGTTGGGTGTCTGTGGTCCTGTACATTTTGATGGACTTGGTCTATGGGATACTCTTTTCCCTAAATATATATTCTTATGGAGATGGTAAGTTCTATATTGGATATCATTCTTTGGATAAGTTTTCCTAGTGTTATTATAGTTTTTATTACTAGATTTGATCATTCAATTAGAGTCCTAGAGTCTGATGGAGTTGTGAGTTATCATGTGAAGGAATATGGTTATTCCCTAGGGTCTATAACTCTATGCATGTTTCAATGTTAGTAATTTATAGTTTCTATATATATTTTCATATGTGCATGATGTTATGTGGTTAGGTGATACGCCAGATACAAATCTTCTAACTTGGGGCTGGATTAATGGTAGATTTACTGCGAGTGTCACCTTATATCCTAGGGTTAGATGTTATATCTTTTCCACATTTTAAAATGAAATTGTTTCTTTTATATATCATTTTTCTGTATTCGACTAGGCTAGGCATATCACGTGTTATTTACACTAATTATAACATCTGGTTATGGGTTCACCATTAGGGGTGTCCTATTTATATTTATTTCTCACCCACTATATAAACACCTCATTGTGCGTGTATAACCTTATTTATGGTTTCATGTAGAGAATAGGTTTTAATGGATATGGTTTAGGCCTAGTGTTTCCTGAATGAGAAGGACTGCTCAAGTGGAGTCTCAGGATCATGCTCATACAACTCAATGTTTTTTCAGAGACTAGGTATGAGGTCTATCTCAAAGTTGGCAGTAGATCAATTATTTTTCTTCATTATTCGCTTACAATATATATGATCAGCCTATTGGGAAATCGGTGTTTGTATTTTTTACCATGATTTTGAGTTTTTATAAGTGTATGTCATATTTCATTTTATATAGCATGTTGTTTTTTTATTTACTTTTATGGAGCTATCAAATTTTTTGTGTAAATAGTCATGTGTTCATGAATTATACAATTAATCTAGGTTTCAAATGACATATTCATGTTTTTGTGTGGTTTCATTGATGACTAAGGTTCAATTGTTTAAAATGTTCTCAATAACTTTTATAGTATTGTTATATGTAGCACTTTGGTATAGTTCTACTCAACTAAAATATATTTATGTATTATATTATGATTACAGGTCATGTGGAATTGATGTAAATATATTATTTAGTGATGGAGGTGTAGTACCTTCATTGAGGGATACATGGAGACCCATGTGGGTCGGTACAGGATTTGGAATCCCTATTTGTACCTTGATGATGGAATTGTTTGCCTAATATTTGTTTGGTTAGGCTCGACTTTCCCAGGTTCCAAGGCTGGGTGCTAGGAGTGATCAGGGTTTCTAGGATTCATGAGAGAGTAAGTTTTCTTATATGTATTTCCCAACTAAATATTAGTTATGCTTCTAGTTTCGTGGTGGGGTAATTGTTAGGTTCTCTTAGTTTGAATGATTCCTGGTTGGTGTGTGTTCATAAATATATCCATGGTTAGAGTGGTAGGTGCCTTGTTTTTAGTTGAGGAGAATCGTGGGTGCCCTGGTTTATTAGAACTAACCTACATGATAAGCATGGTCAGTAGTTTAGGCACATTGGCCTAGGTTTACTAACATATGGCTCATGTAAGCATGAGACCAATTTTATAATCAGGTTATTTGGAAATGCACAACTTTGTTTCTTAGGTGGGATTGAGTAGTTTGTTCCTGGTGAATTGCTCATGTGTGTTTTATGTGGAGTCAGTTAGTTCTGGGATTAGTGGAATGGGTTATGTGTGGGTTTGTTGTGAGTTATTCGAGTCTTGAGGAAACTCGAGTGGGGTATTTTTGGTGGACCTATTGAGTTCAATACTCAAAGAGTGGTGTAAGGACATCTTTATGGTGGGGAGAGAACCATAGGTCATTAGAGGATTTTATCCTCATTTTAAGTGGGTTTTTGGACATCAAAGACATCATTCCTAGTGAAATGGAGATGGGAGGTTATTAAAATTTTGTACTGGTGTCTAGGAGTAAATGGGTTTTCCATATCCATTCATTGAATTTAGTGATGCATGGATCATGATCTTTGGAGCTTGGTAATATATTGTGAGTTGATGATGAGGGTACTCCCATGGTGTGGAGTATCCTTAGGGTCTTAGGTTTATTGTAGTTCCTTTGGGGTATTGGTGTGTGGTTGGATCATAATGCATCTAGTTCCATGGTAAATACCAAATTCAAAGTTAATATGTAGTATTGGATGGATTCCAAATGTTATTATCCGGCTCCGAGCAGTGTTGGCATGACCCTCATGTAGAAATGGCTCAGTGGTTCCTTAGTATTTGAGGCCAAGTGTTTTGTGGGAGTCAATCGAAATAGTTGACTGATGGTTTTTCAAATATTTGGATGTATCTGGATGAAAAATAAATTTGGAATGTCATTTTAGACTTAGTCTAACAAGTTTGAGAATCAAATTGCACCTTTTCAAATAAATGTCAGTGTATATTTGATTGGTAGCTAGATTTTAATAGTGAAATAATGTTTAGTATTCTAAAAATGAATGTGTATATTCTTTGATGAAGTGGAGAAAAAGTTAGGTCAGTCTTGTAGGTTTTCTAACCATCAGGGCTCCTCGGGGAGAGAATCATTTATAGTGAATAGTTTGTAACAATCCACATTGTTATGGGTTATAAAATTTAGTTGAATTTTGAATTTTTACAATGTTGATGGGTCATTTAGTGAATTCATATTCATATTCATATTCAATGTTTTTTGGAAGTGTTTTGGGTGTGGTATGAGGTTGAAGATATAGATAAGGTGATCAAGAGAATCATAGGAAAATCATGTGGGAGTTGGTAATTTTGGTAAATTTTAACACTTTCAAACATTTTGGTGTGCACGGCTTAGTGAATAATGTGTGGACCTATAAGGATCAGGTTATTTATAGTTTTTTTTCTCTCATGGTTTTCTTTAGCATGACTAGCACATTTTTAAGTTAAAAATATGAAGATTCAAGAGAAAACTTTGCAAGGTGAGTGGATTTTAGGTCCATAGTGTACATATTATGCATGGTTGTTGAAGAACCATGTGGGGTTTTGTAGAGGAGTTTCAATGTTGTTTTTCATGATTGGTGTACAATTATTAAACCATGCATCCAAACCATATGAGAGGGGTTATAAAGGGTAGTGGAGGGAACAAAGTTTTCTCTGAGTTTGGTAATCCATATGGACTACCCTGTTTTGTGAAAAAAATGTTATTTTACAATTTTTCTCCCTTAATATTTTATCACCCTTCCCTCTCCTTTATCCCTAAGATGCAGTTGAACTAGAGGGAAAATTTCCCCTTGGTTCCTCCTTAAATCCTATTGATCCTGGTGTATTTTCATTGGAGTTGTTCAATATTTTTAGGTTATATACTTCCTCTCCTCTCCCCATTTTTTTCTTCCCTTGCAGTTAATTTTGGTGCCTCCCTCTTAGAGTGTTAGTTGTGATTCAACTAGAGAATGGTTGAATTATAAGTGTATGATGCTAATTTGGTGTGGCATGGTGATACGATGTCTTGAGATGGTGTCTTCACTCCTTCACTCATATTTTCAGTGGACTTATGATACTTGGTTTATTTTTCATGAATTTCCAATTAAATTAATAGGAAGTTATATTTAATTTGGCGTCATGTGTTATGGATTTCTCTCTACTTGGTTTTAGAGGTGTTTTTAGGGCCTTCCACAAATGTTTTTCCATGGTTCCAAGGAGAATATGTTCCTTGGAGAGTTTTAAAGTTATATCCATCTTTTAATTTAATTATTTAATTCATTATTAATTGATTAATTTAATTTAATTTTATTATATGGTGTATTTTAAGTGCTTTAGTTGTTGATGGATGGCAGGTTCCATCCTGGGGATTTGGAGGTTACACATTAAGGTAGGTATGGGGGGTTTTTGTGTTGTTTCCCAACTTTATAATTATTTAATTATTTATAAATTTATTTTTTTAATATTGAGTTATCCTTGGGGGATGATAGTATTAATTTTGGGAAAGGCTTGGGTTTTCAGTGCCTTGTATAGCGGTTTTGTTTGGAAACCCCCATTTTCTTGTCCTGTATTTTGAAAACATACCATGTGTTTTTCATTTCAATGCATACAGGTTGTGAATATGAGGATCTTAGATTCCCTCATCAGCCTTGAAACATGAGATGGATTGGTTATAGTCCCTTTTTATTTTTGCCTCCTAATTTTGTCACATCGGTTTGTCTTATGGGTAGTTTGGTGTCGTAATGTGCTTATTTGGGTTAATAAATCTTGGACATGAGGCTTCCCTTGAGTATTTTGTATTTGAATGTTCTAGGTGTGGTTCATGTTCTCCAGGGTTATCTTTTATTTATGTTCCAAAAGTTTTTCCTTGAGATCTATTTTATGGGAGATGCCTTTATGACCAAGGGGGGCATGGGACTTTTTAACAACTTGGCATAGGAGGTTCCAAGGGGATTTTTTGAGGTTCTTCAGATGATTCCTAGAAATTAGGAATTTATAGTGATATATCTTGGGAATTACAAGGGGGTTTTTATTTAGGTTACTTGTGGTTTTTCTTAGTAAATAGGGCTTGTTTCTCGGTCCTTAAGAAGATGAGGTTTAGACCAAGTTACTTGGGGTCAAGTTCAGTTGGATCCTTTAGGCTAGTTTGAGACTATAGGGTGTCAGGCGTGGTAGGGTATTATTAATATGGGGCTTGAGATCAGTATTAGGTACTCTTAAGGATTCCATTTGGGGTGGTTTTTATATTGGTGATCATTTTAGTGTCGTTGATGGATGCCATTGGTTACCCCTGTGTGGGTGTGGTTCTTATTACAAACACTCTTGTGGGTGAGTTGTTTTTCATTGATGGTTTGGGTGTCAATTCATAGGTTGAGAGTGTTCTTGTTCTATTCATGGCCTATGTTTTGAGATAGATGTGGCCTAGGTTACTATGGTTGCCCCATGATTTTGATTGGCCTATGCTTTTTTGGCCTTTGGATTGGTTGTTTGGGGTAGTTCTTACTCATTATTTTGATATAGGAGGATATATTTGGGATATCATTAGACTGATTTTTGTCCCTAATATTTATTTGGTCCTCTCCTCTATTATATCACTATGGTTATATGGTAATAGGGAGCTAATAAAAAATATTTAGGAGTATGTCTCTCCCTTAATCCAGCATATACATAACCAGATAGGGGTGTCCAAGATCCTAGACATTTTTAAGGACACGTGTTATAGGCTATGCCTTTCCCAAATGTTATTTTCATATGGATCCAGCTATTATATAGGACTTTCATTCTTTGTATAGGTTCTCTCAGTGTCAGTATAGTGCATGTTTCCATTTTGGATCATGCCATTAAAGTACTAGATCTCGATAGAGTCATGTATTTTCATGTGGACACATATGGTTATTCCATAGGGTCTAGAACTTGTGCCTATTGAATTTTTATTTATTTAGATCTCCTTTATAGATATGTAGGACATGCATGATTTTATGTGTCTTGGTGATCCATGTGCAATAAATACCTTGGATTGGTGATGTAGTGGGGGTAGATTTACCATGGGTGTCACCTTAGATCCCAAGGTTGGTTATTTAATTTTTTTAGCCCCTTTTCTAATGAATCTATTTCTTTTGTATATCAGTCATTTACATTCAACTACTCTAGACATATCTAATATTTAATACACTTTTTATGATAGAATATTATAGGTTCACAGTAGGTGTGGCCTAATGATATTTATTTCTCACCCCTTATATGTATACCTTGATGTGCATGTAGACCCTTAAGTATATTTTTATGTTGATAATCAGTATCAGTGTAAGGGTTTGGGGCCCAATATTTCATGACTAAGTAGGTCCACTCATGTGGAGTTTTAATATCAGACTGATATAGCTCAATGTTTTTTTGGAGAACTGGTATGATGTATGGCTTGGAGTTTTCAATATTGCCTTTTTATTTGTTTTCTTTATTTATTACCTGTATATGTGATCAGCCCATTGGGAGATCGTTTGTTATATGTTTTTTCATACTCTTGAGTTTGTATAAATATTTTTTCATTTTAATTGATCACTAATACAAAATATATTGAAGGACCTTAGAACACACTGATAGGGGAGTGATGAATCAGGGTATCAAATTTTTCTTCTCAAGTGATAGAACTTGTTCCCATATTGGTAGAACCTTTTAAACCTATCTTATGGTAATATGTAGTAATTAAAACATTCACAAGTAGCATGAAAACATTTCACTTTTACTTGGTTCACCAATAAGGGCTGGTCCAAGGAGAAGACACTGATATTGTGTTGGCCATACCTAAATCCAACAATATTCATTGGATGTGTAATATAGAAGTTTTTCAGTCACTCTATTCCAGGTACACAACCTTTAGAATTTTTTAGGGATAGCACACTGCGTCCCTCAGAAATCTTATGTTGAATCCCCCTAGATAACTACTTTGGGAGATTTCTAACTTGGTTTATTTACTTGAAGGCCACTTCAAGGGTTTTTCATTAAATTCTTTATCCCTGTCTAGCATGAGACTCTACTTCCACCATAGACCTGATTTGATGCACACTGAAATCCCTATCCATATAAACCTAATGTTCAATATGGAATTTTGCAGAGCTTCTTTTTAATGCTCACTACCTTCATGGAACAAACTACCTTTGCAAACCTCACCTCCTTCACTGAACAAACTACCTTCAAAAAGCTCATAGAGTCAACATGGAATACCCCATAATTATTAAGACTCCTTTAATAAAAAACATTGGCATCAGTCAAGACTTATATTATTTTCATGATGCACAAGATCACATAGAAATACCGATTCTCAAAGATCCCTTAGCTTCATGAAATCAGAGAATTTATATATTTTCCTTAAAAAAAATTCATTTGAATGAAGTGGGGGTAGCCTCATATTTATAGTATTGGCCTTTGCGATGCTCCACTACCTCTTAGTGCATTTTCTGGGTCATTCAAAAATATCTTTGAGGTGATCCTCCTGCCATGAAGATCCATAGAAATTCCCTGATCATGATTCTCATTGTAATCATGGTGCTTTATGTTAAAACCTTTTTGCATCCATGAATCTCCAATTCTCATAATCGCATAGATCACCATCATTGTCCACAATGCTCCAATTCTTCTTTGTTCACGATGATAATCACTGTCACATGGATCATCATCAAAAATATTTTATTCTTTGTAAATCACCACTCACGAATCCCGTTTTATCAAAACTCATGAATTTTCAATATTTTCATAATCCCTTAAATGAAATCCAATTTTCACAATAAAACCCATTCTCAAAATTTTTGACCCCAAAAATTAGGCCAACGCTGGGAAACGAAGCCACCCTCAATAACGTTTTTAGCATTAACTGTAAGATCCATTTCCATGAATAATCCATGGTATTACATGTAAGGATTGACAAAAACACAAATAATAATCCATTTACATCAAATAATAACCTTGGATCCAAAATATATTTTGTACAATGGGGTTATAATGTCAGTTTTTTAAAATTGATGTTATAACTTGGTTTTTGACATCATTTAATTTTTAACTAATATAAAAAATTATTATCGTTTATTTTCCATATCATTTATTATATAACCATTTTAAAATATATATTTTTTACATAGGTTATAAAATTAACTGAAAAAAAAAACTAACTTATAACTTCTGGTTTTAAAAATTTACATAAATTTTTTTTTAAATCATATTTTTTGTCACGTGTTCAATTACACCTCTTCGTACCCTTATTTTATACTCTCAAACTCTAGGTCACAATATTTTCTTACATTATTTCTTATTGTACAAACCCTCATTTATGGACATTATCATATCTATATCCATCATCATAACCAACACCCTCCCATTATCCATTTTCCTCTACCGCTACTTCTCTCCGATATATCTTTGTGGTTTTTATTTATTTTTCCAATTTTCAATTAATTTATGGTATGTTTAATTTGAAGAATGTCTACTTTTGTATTTCTATTTGCTTAAATAATATTTGAAACATCTTATCTTTGATATTACTTCATGGTTTTTATTTTTATTTTTGATTATTCATGCGTCTAATGTATTTTTAAATTGATGAATTCATGTTTTTAAATTTCAGTTTAATTGAATTATTATTTGATTATTTGGTCATATAAATAATATTAATTTACTCATTAATGGGTGTTTAATGTATTAATTACTATATCGTGACCATTTTTATGATGGTATAGTGGATTATGACATTTGAATATGAAGTATTGATAATATATATTTATATAATCATGCTAATTTCATAATCATATTATATTTAAGAAAACCTTATAACTTCTACTCATTCATGTGACTAACATAATACATATTTCACGATCGTATTTATAATAGAGAGATAATTTTATTTTATTACTTATTAGTTAAGTCCCCATACAATGAATTGGGATTACCTCTACGTGAACATTGTACTGATTTTAAAATGTTATTTTTGTCTATTTAAAATTCCATGAATACCTATGAATTTCTAAATTGAATCATTTTAATAATTTTATTTATTAAATAATATTACACATTTTTAAATATTTTAATTAACCTAACTATATCAAATTATAGTGATTGGATTTTCATTTATATTTTATTTTTATGGAATCAATTTTTGGTGTGCCTAATGAGTATGTTTTTATAAACACCCTTACATGTAAATTTTTTTATAAGTGTAGGCATGTATTTATATTCATTATCATGTTTTGTAATCTCATTTTTTATCAATCTATAGTATTTATCCCTTTATATTATGATATTTATTTATTTACTTTTAAAACAATAAATATATAATTATGTAATTACATAATAAAAATACTAAATAATTTTGTTTTATTTTTGATTGGCCTTTTAAAATAAATGTTATTATTTCTATACCATTATTTTTTTATTTTTTTCTGAAAAGATGATAATAAAATATGTTCAAAGTGATACTTTTTTTTTGAAATATGTTGTTTTTCTTTTATTTTTGAAATATTTTATATTTATTTTTTATTTTTATTTATAAAAGTAAATTGGAAATTAAATTTCAAAATATAATAACTTATTTTCAATTCTTGAAATTTTTTATAGACAATAATTATTCTTAGTTATATTACTACATTATTAATAAATAATTAATATGGGCAAGGGGTTGATTATTTTTTAGAAATTTATAAACAAATTGTTCCAAATAAAGACATGTTTTTTGTTCATGTTTGAAATGTTTAAATATGAAAAATTTATAAAGAAAAGAAATCAAAGGTAATATAATTTTTCATCATTTTAATCTAAGTAATAGTCCTCAAATTTGGTATGGTGAAATTGGGTAGAATTCATGATATATTAATGATGATAATTTTCAAGATGATAAGTCCAATCAAATTGAAGAAATGATTCGTGATATTGAAGTAGAGGAATTTGAGAAATCACTGATAATAGAGTGTCTATATAGTGATATTGAAAAACCATTGTATCCAAGTTGTACAAAAAATTGTGATTTTATTGATAGTGTTAAGATTTATTAACTTGAATTTCATAAATGGATGAAGTAAAAAGAGTTCTATAGAGTTTCTAAAACTCTTGAAAGGCATATTTCCTAAAGATAATGATTTTCCATATTCACATTATAATGAAAAGAAAATATTATTCCCAATGGGTTTGGGGCCTAAAAAAATAAATGAATACCTAAATAATTGTTCTCTGTATATAAATGAATAATATGGTAGGTCAGAGTTTCCTAAATTTGGGACATTATGGTATAAGTTAAAAGAAAAATCCTAGGATGATTTAGCAGTTACAAATACTTTTTCTAAGGAAATTTGTTATATTATTATAATTCCTCATTTTAAACTTTAATTTGATAATTAAAATGATTAAAAAGGTTAATATTTAATACAAATTGGTTAATATTTGATAGAAAATTATTTCATCCAGTTGATTGTCCACAGTGAAAAAAAAATTGATCAGTAGTTTCCTATTTTTAGAAATGAAATTAAAAATATCATACTTAGGCTATGAATAGATAGAATGAATCCATATTGATGACTTAGTAGAAAACATTTTTCATGCCCAATTTTATTGGTAATTTACAACTTATCTCTGAAATTTTGAATGAAGTGAAAATATATCATGTTGAGTTTAATGATTTCAGGATCAAAACAGCCTGGAAATGATATGGGTGTTTTTTTCACCATTAATAGATGATTTGAAACTTTTATAGGTGGAAAGTATCAGAGTCTATGATTCTTATAAAATGGAGAATTTTTAACTACATGTAATGATTATGTTCACTATAAATGACTTCCCAGTATAAAGAAATTTGTTTGGATATAGTGTGAAGGGGAATAAATCTTGTTAAATGTATGAATAAAATACTTCATATTATCAACTAAAACATGGTATAAAAATAGTATACGTGGTGTATAAAATATTTTTATCTATAGATAACTCTTATTGATGATCAAAAGGAATTGAAAAGATCATAGTATTTTTATAATACTCTAAAATCTTTTTCAACCAATCTTTATTTTGAGATAGTAAAAACATTGATGTCACATTCATAAAAACATGAAAATATAATAATTATAGAAATGTTTGGAACAAATCATCAATATTTTTTTAAGGTTACACATTGTATATATCATGATATCAAACATAACATTGATTTCATGCATATGGATAATCATATCTATGGTAATTTTATTGTAACATTCTAAAATATTAAATTAGAGACTAAGGATGGGTTGAATGCAAGATTGGACTTAATATCAATGGTAATACATTTAGAGTTATCTCCCACTCCTAATTTAAGATGAATATACTTGCCTCCAACTTTTCATACATTATCTAAGAGGGTGTTAATTATTTTTTATTAATTCCACCATGGTATCAAAGTTCCACAATGTTATTCATCAAATGAAAACAATTTTGTCACACTAAAATATTTGAAGTTAATAGTAATTAAATCTCATGATTATTGTATCATGCTGAAATAGTTTCTAATAGTTTAATTATGTTGAATACTACCCATCCATGTCCTAATTACTATCATAAAGATGCATTATTTTTTCAATTTGTAACAAAGTGATTAACCTAAATTCATTGAACAATTTGGATAATAATGTAGTTTATATACATTTTCAAATGAAAATGTATTTTCCTATATATGTTTTGATATCAAAGTGCATTTAATGGTTTATTTAATGTGATAAATAAATATTTCTAAACCTATATATCTATGTTGGATGTATACTTTCTAAATTTATATGAATATATTAAAGTTATATGTTAAGATCCATATCAACCAGAAGCCTCCATTATTGGAAAGTATATTTATGAGGAGGTTGTAGAGTTTTATACAAACTCTTTGTCTATAGTAGAGTGCATCAGCTTTCTTACATTTCACCTTGAATTATTCGTTATTGGGGTAAAGGAGATTCAAGACATGAAACTAAAATAATTTATATATGAATAGATAAGTAATTTATAATTATACACCTTGAATAACATATATAATGTTCATCTATATAAAGCATTTCATATTAATGAGTTAAAACAATGTTATCAAAAAATTAATGATATGTGTATATTGTATGAGTATAATAAAACATTTTTCTATGGGTTAAAGAGAAAAATAATTTTAAAATAGATGTATTAGAAACATTGATATGGTTAAAAGGTGGCCCAAGTTTAAATTTTATTACATTGTCCAGGTATTACATTAATGGATATATATTTTACACCAAATATTCGGACAAAAAAGATTAGTTCAAATTATTAAGGTATTGGTATTTGAATAAGTAATATATTTTTTTAGTTCTAAATAAAAAAACCCAATCATTGTATCAAGTTCATATTATGGGGTTATTAAAGAAATATGGTAGATTGATTACATTAAATTTTGACTATTTATGTTTAAATGTCAATGGGTTATTAGTAAGAATAATATCAGACATGATGAATTTAGTATGACATTAGTTAATTTGAAAAAATTGGAATACATAGTTGATCCTTTTATCATGTAAACACATGACAAAAACTTATATGTTCTTGATCCATAAAATGTGTAGTGGTCAATAATTTTATAAGGAAAATAGTATTTTGGTGTTGAAAGACTTAATGATGATGTTGAATTATATAAGATTCCAACTTCCATGGAAATATTATTATAGAATACTGATGACCATGTTGTAGAAATGGTTTTTTCATATGGAATGAGCATGAGGAAGTAATACAGGAAAATAATACTTTAGTAATTTTCTTATATTACAAGTGACATATATTTATTTCTTTTTTAGCATTTTAAATTTCATAAATTTTAAGATATATTAATTTTAATTTTTTTACTTATAATATATATTTTAATAAATATGATAAATTGTTTGTTTAGATTAGTTCATTATTGTTTGTATCATTTTAAAATTCTTTAACTTTATATGCAACTATTATATTTGTATAAATTTTTACTTAATATTTGTTTTCTATTTTCCATATCATTTTATGTTTCATTAATATTTTCATTATTCGTTTAACATTGTTAACTACTAAAGAATAAGATAAATAATATTGTCAATATTTTTTTTAAAATTATTGCTAACTATTCTAATGAATACGATAAAGAGTTGTTTTTATTATATTTCTTTATTTTATTTGAATAATTTTAAAATTTTTATTTAAAATTTTATGCAAAAGTTGGATTTTCATAATCATTCATATAATTTTTTTCCTTTGTTTATATCATTTCATCTCTCATTAATTTTTTTACCATTTTAGATAACTAATTCAAAAAATATGAATAAAAATGTGTTTCGTTTATTTTATTTTTTATTAGATTATTTTCCATTTTTTATTTAATTTTATTTGTAATAGTTTGATTTGTATATTTTTATGCTAATTGTCTATTAATTTTATTTTTAGGATAATGAAAGATCAAATAGTTGTTTCACCTCGATCTTTAGAAGAGGACCATATGCATAATTCTACTGAGGATCCTCCTCATCCTTCCATATGGGAGCCCTCTACTTTTACAGGGTTAGAGAAGGATTTCAATGTTGGTAACGGTTTTTAAACATTTTTCAAAAATTATCAATTTCTCATAGACAGGACTATGGGATATATGTTGAGTTTTATGATAATAATAATATTAGGGATCCAAATTCAATACATGTTAAGAATTTCTTTGCAATGTAATATTGGGTGAATGTTGGAATTCTGATTTGTCATTGAAAAAGTGTTAAAAAAAGTGATAATATCTCAATTATGGGTTATAATTCTAGTAATATAATTTTCTATTATTTTACTTATCATAACATGTTTTTACTAATATAGGTTTCTCACTTCTTAGAAGATGACATTTTATATACTTTATAGTAGTGATGTTTGAAATAAATGTTTATCATTGGATACTGGGAGATTAAGGGATTTTAAATCAAACATCACATTATATTTTATTTTTTTCATAAGAATAAAAGTCCATGTGATGTGTATCATTTTTTATATGAATATGTATAGAAGTGGTTTGTTGAAAGTAAAGGATAATAATCATTTTTTGTAAGTGAAATATTATGTTTTAGATGTTTTTTTGTATAATAATGATCATATGAATGATTTGTTTATCCTTAATTTATAGTAGCTAGGGATGTCACGACCTGTCCTCGGGGCCCGTGCCGTGACTACCCCAAGACCTCCTTCCATAGGCTAGGGGATGGCGACTAGCACCAAAGGCGTAAATCCTGGAAAAAGGGAAGGCATTGCCTTTATAAAACTAAACAACCCAACAGAGTACGCGAGTGAAGTAAGCACAAAGTAAAACAGAGTACAAAAGTAAGTGCTGAAAAGTAAAAGGGCTAGTATAAAAATCCAACATAAAGTATAGTACAACTGAATAGAAAGTACAACAACAGTAAGTAAATCAGCAACCACAGATTCGTCCTCCGGATATCCCACCTGAAGGGTGGGTACAGATGGTCTCCTCAGCTCCTCGGGCCTGGCTATCTGCTCCGTGTACGTCCCGCCAAGTGTTCCACCTCTGGGTACCGTTCAGGTCCACAAGCCTCCACCTCAGTCAGTTTTGTCCGTCGTCTACATCCAACACAATTTAGTATGGGTATAGCACGTGCAAGGGTGAGTATACGATACTCAGTTGGGACCCCGAGACCCCCGAAGGTCTCCCAGAATCCACGAAGGATAAACCACAAAGGAAATATACAATCACAAAGTATCAACCGACTATACTTAGGTATATGACCATACATATACCTAAGTCGTCAATTCCAGTTCGGCTCCAACTCCCAAGCCCAAGCACAACTCGGACCACACAGGAAAGAAGTCAATCACATCAATGGTAATGATTGAATAGTCAAGACCCATCTCACACAGGTATACTACTTTCAAAGAGGGGTGGAGATGATTATATGTAGCCTCTGAATCATCTCATCTGTTGAACCCACGTAGGATCCTATTACATAATTTGTCGCTGTTGAACCCACGTAGGATCCAAGTACAGTTACCATATTTGTCAAACCCACGTAGGATCCAAGTACATTCATCATTGACGTCGAACCCACAGAGGATCCAAGTGCATTCATCCTCGTTGTCGAACCCACTGAGGATCCAAGTACAATCTTCATCGTCGTCGAACCCACGGAGGATCCCAACACGGTAGTCGTCGCAGTCGCATCCAGCTCTATGGTTCCCACACTCAGCACGCTCAATTCCAGGAGGGTCCACTCCTCAAGTAAAGGGGTAGATACATCAACTGTCATGAAGTCTAGAGTTGATGTATCCCGAAGTTCCGTATCGTCAAAAGGAACTCAACGTGACAGATAGTGCGTCAATCGAACACCCAGTTTGAGAGATATTGGCTTTTTCGTTCTAGGGGCCCGGTTGGAAATATGCTCATTCCAAACCTGGCCATTTTCCAAAGTTTTCCAAAACTCACTTAGAGTTTTGAAAATGGACCGCCGCTTCATGAGGGTCCCAGTGCCGCAGGCGGCGCGTCGATCGGATGTGCGGTCTTTGAATTATTCAATTTTAAGTGAATACAGGCCCGGCCCGTTAAGCCCAGTGGGCTGGATGGTCGGGTCAATCCTGTTTTGGCGGGTCCAACCCAGCATGGGTGTCAGACTGGCCCGATAAAATGCGCGGCCCGGCCCGAAGGGGCATGGCCCGGCCGGAGAGGGCGCGGACCGGCCTTGCTGGGCGTGGCCCGGCCCGGTGGGGCGCGGCCCGGCCCGGCGTGGCCCAGCCCGGAAGGGCCAGCCCGGCCCCGCGGGGCGCGACCCGGCTGGGCGCGGCCCCACTGTCTCAGCCAGTTGGCCGAGCGGCTCGGCCTGAAGGCCAAGCGGTTCGATGGGGGGGGTGGGGGGCGCGGCCCCCCGGCTGCCCGAACCGGCGGCGCCAAGTGGCTCCGCCCTCCCTAACCGGTCGGCCTCTTGGCACAAGTGGCCCACATGGGAGGGCCATGGTTCGTCCAGTGCGGTGCCCTCCCGGCGCCATGGATCTCCTCCGCTCGGCCAACTGATGGACCGGCCGGTTCTTCCACCAAGGCAGCCCGCGAAGTGGGTCGTGGTTCCCTCCGCACAGTCGGTGCAACGATGCCAGCTTCCTCCGCCACGACCTGCCCTAACTGCGGCTCCGCATCCCCAGCATGGCGTGACGGCGCTGTGCTTCCTCCTCCACGGCCCACTTGTCTGCGGCTTTTCTTTGCGTGTGCGACGGTGTCCCTTGTGTCGTCGGCCTCTTCTGTGTTCTGCCTCTGGTCGCTGATTCCAAAAGTAAACAAGATCCAGCGGAGGGTCATCGGGTCGTGTTTTTTCGGCTCGCGCCCTCCGCATTAGGTGATAGCAATAGGCCAAGATAAACAAATATGTTAAATGTCAAACGAGTCACAATTTTAATCCATTAAAATTGAACATAAATCCCCCTACCTCGTTTATGGTTTGTTCATCGTAGATGCGGAAAGTGATGTCACTCCGTCAACACCAGGAAAGGACCGTCGTCGTTGGCGAGTTCCCCACGTCGGTGTCTCCTCTTTTGATGCGGAGGAAGAAGAGAATTGGAGAAACGTGGAGCGTTCTTTACCGAGAGTAAAGGTCGTTCTTCGTCGGAGAGTCGGTGTTCTTCAAAAACTCAAGAGCCCTCTCTCAAGGTTTTCCCAACACACCAAAAGATCCAACAAAAATAATAGCTCATTATATTATTTTTATTCACACAACAAAGATTTAAATTTCAAAATTTAAATCACTTAATTAATTAAATGAAGAGGTTCATTTCATTAATTAAGGTATGTTGGAAAAAAATTAAAGAGAGAGAGAGAGAGGAAGAGTCATCTTTAATTAAGGGGGGTTGTCATGAATTAAACAAAGGAGTTTAAGGGTTTTGAAATGAGCTATACGAGATGAAAGGTTGTGGCTTGTATGGGCCCCACCCCTCAAATATCCACACATGGGAATTTGGGTGAGTGTGGGCCCCACCAACAACTTCCCATGGGAGGAATTAACTTCCTTAGATATAAAATTGTTCTAACAATTTTATTTAACTTCTTATCTAAACCCCAAATTTTAACTTACAACCCGAATAAAATGCAATTGCGGTAAAGGTCCCCTTAAGAAAATATCGGCACTGCGAGTTCATCGGTGCCCTTGGATTTCAATTCCGAGCACCGCTTCAAAAGATAGAAAAACCTGCTCGTTTGTTCACTGGACGTACCCGAGCTAAACTTCAGAAAATTATTCTGGGCACACCGGGCCTCGGAATCAGGTGCCATCTGAAACTTCGTACTCGTAAAATTCTAAATAATTTAAGAAACAAATTTTTTTGAAATTTACGGGTCTTTAAATTACCCCAACCTTAGGGATTTACGTCCCCATAAAGTTACAACATAAACTAGGGAAATAAATGAGTGTACTGAGCATGCATCTGAGCCTCCCGCTCCCATATGCTCTCCTGGAGGTTCCCATGCTACCAACGAATGCGCACTAGAGGAATCGACCATCCACATAGGACCCTCTCCTGTCGATCCTCGATCTCCACTGGGACCTCCGTGAAATTATCCCTGTCATCAATGTCCAGATCCCCATGTTCAATGATGTGTGACGGTTCAGGCATGTATCTACTCAGCTGAGATACGTGGAAGATGCCGTGCACCCGGTGCAACTGAGATGGAAGGGCCAGGGGTAAGCCACCTCGCCTACCCTATTAAGGACCTAGAATGGTCTGATGAAGCACAGAGATAACTTGTCTCCACGGAAAAATCTCTTTATTCCATGTCGAGGTGAGACCCATAAGAAAACGTGGTTGCCATCTTTGAACTCCAGTGGTCTTCGTCTCCTATCATCATAGGACTTCTGTCTTCTCTGTGCAGTCTTCATCTGCTCCTGGATGATATGCACCTTCTCCGTCGTAGCCTAAACCATCTCTGGTCCTACAAGTGCTGACTCCATAGGGTCAGTCCAGCACAGAGGTGATCTGCATGGTCAGACGTATAGTGCCTCGTACGGTGCCATTATGATGGTGGAGTGGTATCTGTTGTTGTACGCAAACTCCACCAAGGGTAGGTGATCCTCCCAGCTCCGACCAAAGTCAAGGACACATGCACGGAGCATGTCCTTTAGAGTTTGAATGGTTCTGTCCGTCTGGCCATCCGTCTGAGGATGGAAGGCGGTGCTCGGATGTAGTTGTGTCCCAAAAGCCTCCTGCAACCCCTTCCAAATCCGGGAAGTAAAGCGAGCATCTCGATCGGAGACGATAGATTATGGAACACCATGAAGTTGTACAATCTCCTAAACATAGAGGAATCTCAAACTCTCTACTGAGCCCTGCTCTCTGATCAGTAGGATGTGGGCCGACTTGGTGAGTCAGTCGACGATCACCCAGATAAAGTCATTTCTCCTGGATGTACGTGGAGGCCCCGTCATGAAATCCATGGATATACCATCCCACTTCCACTCCAGAACCTCTAAGGGTTGTACCAAGCCTGCTGGTACCTGGTGCTCCGCCTTTACTTGCTGGAAAGTGAGGCATCGTGAAACTAACTCTGCTACAGCCTTCTTCATACCCGGCCACAAGTGCTGTCGTTTGAGGTCCTGGTACATCTTCGCCACTCCCGGATGTACCTCTAGTGTGGAAGTGTGAAACTCCCTCAGCACTTCCTCCTACATTTCAACGGGTACCATGGTACGTCCCCTGAAGAAGATGATGTGCTCTCCTCCTTCAGAAAATCCATCAGGCGCCTACCCTGTGGAAATATGAGCACGTCGCGTCTCATAGTCAACATCTGCACGTTGTGCCTCTATGACCCGCTGAAGTAGTGGAGCAGTGACTGTGAGAGATTGTAGAAAGTTTGACCCATCTCTATCCACGAAGGATATCTGCAATGCAGCTAGCTGCTCCGTCGCCTCCCCTAGCAACTGAATTTCTGATCTCCGGCTGAGAGCATCAGCTACTATGTTCCCCTTCCCAATAGTATAGACTATCCCAAATTCATAGTCCTGAAGTAACTCAATCCATCTCTGTTGTCTCAGGTTCATTCCCTTCTATGAGAAAATGTACCTGAGACCCTGGTGGTTAGAGTAGACGGTAAAGCGCTCGCCCATAAGATAGTGCTGCCACATCTTCAGGGCAAAGACCACTGCTGCTAACTCCCGGCCATGGGTGTAACATCCCAAGTAAGTAATGAATAATAGATATTTTTATCTATGTCTATTAATGATTAAGATAGTGTTATAGAGGCTTAAAATGAAAATAAATACAATCTTATGCATGGAATACACTAATATTCTTAAAAGATTGTTTTACTGCCTTTTGATGGCAAACCATTTTTGAATCTATATTTTGACAATTTTATAAACTATTTTTGTCAAAATAAACTTATCCTTTATTATTGGGACATCAAAATTTACCTTGTGTGAATTTTTGGTATTTTTCTGACAATGTTCATTTTTTAATGAATAGTGAAAAATACTGCATTTTACATCAAAACTACTTTTTAATCTAATTTATTTATATGATTAGATTATGTTTTGAATTGGTTTTGAAGTGAAATTAGAATATATTTTTACCATTTTATCCAATGGTGGTAATTGGAATCAATTTCACTTTGAAATTAGACTTAAACTGGTGTCAATCTTTTGATACTTATTGTTTTGTAAAAACACGCTATTTGCTCTGGCAGCGGGAATTAATTATTAAATTAATTAATGTGACCTATATGTTTTGAATTTTGTAAAATAGACTTCATTTTTGAATTCGGAATATCAAATATAGCTTAGGGTGAATTTTTGGTAATTTTCTGAAAAACTTCAATTTTTGATGAATAGTGAAACCACTAAGTGATAATCAAGCAAACTGATTTTTCAGTTAAATGAAAGTTTACCACTAATGTGTATTGAATTTTGAAAATCCGACATACACGGTTTTCATTAAGAATTAAAATGTGGTTCAATGAGATTATAATATTTTTTTGGTGAATAGTAACTTATTAAGTTCTTAATCACGATTAGTGGTAATTAGGGTAGTTTAAGGTATAAATAATACTTTAATAAAATGAAATGACCTAGACACATGTCCCAACCTCATTGGTTGTGTCATGGCCGACCATGAAATTCCATGGGTCAACTTGGGGACCCCATGGATCCACTTTTGTTGGGAAATGACATTAATATATTTTTATTTAATGTTAAAGTGAAAATGACACTAACATAAATTGTTTTACTAAAATAATTTTTGAGTGGGGTTATACAAGTCCAAATTTTGATTATAAATAGTCATTGGAAATATAAAAAGATTTCCTACATCATAGTATTTTTTTTATAATTTTTAGACATTAAATAAATTAAATTATATATGACATAATAATGATGCAGTGATGACATCATTATTTGACGATTTAAATAAAATAGAAAGATAATGAAATATATAAAACCTACACATGGTCAAAACCAATTGGATGAGTGGATTTCGAACCCTTATCACCTTATCCACGAATTATATCAATGTGGGACCTTTTAAAACCGAAACACATTTTCAAATAAAGTAATATTTCTTTACTTTCCAAAAGTGCCCCTCCTCTCCTCTTATAAAAGGCCCCCACCTCTACCCCATTTCACACACTTCTCAAGCCTTTGGCTCGTCCAACCCCTGACCATTTGCTCTCTCCACATCCCTCTACTCATCCTAGAGGATTCCCTTTGGGAATAATCCTTTCAAAGGAAGCCTTTAGGCTCAACTCAAAAGGAGTTACACTTTTAAAGGTAATTCATTCTCTCATGTTCATTTGTTTTATTTTGCTTCTCCAACCCCCTAAACTCTTTTTATTTACTTCTTTTGTAACAACACAAGTATCATAAATATACTAGGATGTTTTTATAAGATTTATTTGAGCTACACTCTCACACAACTACATCAAATGGTTAAAGAACATACGGTTTCCGTGGATGGCAAAATTCTGCCTCCCGAAACGATGATTGTTCAACACTCATTTAACACCTTCAAAGGTGGCCATTATGATGTCACTATTTTTATATATGATATATAATATGTTTATGTTTTCATTAAGATTCTTTTTTTTTCATTTTGGGCATACCTTTATGGTTTCCATTATGGGTAAAACACGATATCTTCATTTTAGGAAGTGCGGACTACCGCCCCCTAAAAGTGATTTGATTCGTTAATACCATATGTGGGATGTGTAAAGGATAAAGTTAATGATATTATATATGTTATTATACTGGAATTATAAAATACTCTTTTATCATTATGATTCCATTCCAGAAAATATGAAATAGAAATGGAAGTAGCATTCATGCGTACGTACGGCTTACCGTCTCCATGAACGGTGCATTTCATTTCTTACCTCTAAATGTGATGTAATATTATAAATTCATGTATGTACTGGATATATATGAAATATATGATATCTAAATCATGAATACCATTCTGGATATAATGAACCTTTGACCAAATTAACAACATGTAAGTGTAAGAAGTCTATTTTTGACTTAAGAACCAAATACCGACAAAATGAACATTATTAACATAACTGATTACATGATGTTCATAACATGGTATAAAAGGAATAATGAACTTGAAAAAGATTCATAAGAAAGTAGAGATTAACTCAAGTTTATTATTCAGGAGATTAAAGAACGGTCGGGTCAAGTCGGATACGAGGTATTGGACTTCGTCTCAATCTCCTTTCATTGAGGCATATTTTATTTTATACACAACTTTCTTTTATACGGTGTATAAACCCCTTTGACTTTTACGTTTATTCAAAAGGAATATTTTTTATATGAAGAGTTTACTAAACGACAAAAGGGAATGTTTTTGTCGTACGTATGCGGCGACAATGACTTCTCCGCCGTCGTGACCGTTATTTGAGTTTCGGCTTCCTCTACAAGCCATACCTTCTTTTTAAAAGAAAGATAAATACCATATTTTACTTTTCTTTTATTTTGGTATTGAAAATGGTTTTCATAATGTTTTTATATCAATGTGTTGTATTGATATCTCATGATTGAAATGTGGAAATTTTATGTTTCCTTTATGCATGTTTTATGTGATATGATTATGTTATGGTTCTTGGGCATTATTATGAAGACGGGTGGTTCCGTGATAAACTAAGGGTGGGTGAGCCCGTTATAGCTCTCCAATGCATTGGGTAACGCGAAGGAGTGAAACGTTAAGGTTTCTCCGAAGAGATTTAGGGAATATACTGTGATGGGTATTCCAAACGTAACCAAGAGGGTTACTCCCTACGTAAGAATGTTATGAATGCCTCAAGTTACCTTTATGTCTTATGATTTCTATGATTTATTCATGATTTTATGAGGTATGTTAAAGTGCCTATGTTTTATGGGTAAAGTATGATTTCATTCTTATGTATATATGAACTCATGTTTCCTTTCCATGTTTTTATAACCCATACTGAGATTTTTATGCTCATCCCAAGTTTTTTTGAAATGTTTTTCACAGGTCAAGGGAAAGGTACATGATATGATGATAGTGTCAAGGAAGTGTCAAGAAATAATCCATGTTTTATTTCAAATGTGTTTTCCATTGATGGGAATGAAGAATACTGTCTTTATGTAACCACTTTTTTATATGTGGAATGTAATGAAAGTTTTATGATCTAATTCTCTAAAACTCTAAACCTGAAAAGATCCTCAATGTGAATTATTCATTTAATTCAATATTAAGTAAGGTTTAAGGCTGGGGCCTTATAGTTGGTATCAAAGGTCGGTTTAGATAACTTTAGGAGTTAGAATTCTATTAAATGATTATCCAAAAATATTTTTTTTTTCGAAATGATATAGCATTTAAAGATTACCATGTTGCTTCATCTAAGACATGTTTGTTCAGAATGGTTTTCCGTAGAGGAAACAGGGAAGTAGTGCTAGGAAGGCATACAGAAGGAAATAACCTTCCGAAACAGCATCCAGAAATGGTCGGAATTGGAACTGAACAGTTTGTTGCAGTAATGGCGCAGTTGACTCAAGCGATAAATGGCAGTGGTATCCATGCATGAGATCAGCCAGATCAACCGCAGAGGAACATGTCAGTGGTGGAACATTTCATGAGGCAACATCCACCATCATTCAGAGGATCATCTGACCCTGTGCTAGCTGAAGGGTGGATTAAAGCACTGGAGAAGATTTTTGATGTCATGGGGTGTTCAGAAAATCAAAAGGTTAGTCTTGCTATTTACCGTTTGGAGGGAGAAGCAGATCAGTGGTGGTCTATGGTTAAAAATATTAGGGACGCCGATGAGATTGATGCTCTTGAATGGGATGAATTCAAAGGTATGTTTCTTGAGAAGTATTTTCCTAAGGCTGTTTGACTTAGGATGGAAAAGCAATTCTTGGAATTGAGGAAAGAGGAAGACTCAGTGGCTGCCTATGAAGAAAGGTTCACTCGATTGGCAAGGTATGCTCCAAATTTTATCCGGGACCTTGATAGTAAAATCAATCGTTTCTACTCAGGATTAAAGCCAAAGTATCGAAGGGCATTAGCTTCTCGTGAGTTTAAAAGTTATGAAAAGCTTTTTCGATGTGCTGAGAAGGTGGAAATGGAGTTTGCCGATGACCAAGTTTTCTATAACAACCAGCAGAAGAAGAGACCGAGGTGGCAGGAGAAAGGTAAGAATTATTCAAAAAAGTCTGATGGTAAGAGAACTAAGTTTCCAGTTTGTGATAAATGTGGCAAAAGGCATGTTGGGGAATGTCTTCTGAATTCTGGGAAGTGCTACCGATGTGGTAAGATGGGACATAAGGCTCGTGATTGCACTGAAAAGGATCAAGGTGAAGGTAAGAACAAATTTGATTTACAGTTAGTGAAATGTTTTAAGTGCAATGAGATGGGTCACTATGAAAATGAGTGTCCGGCAAGGAGCTTGAGTGATGGGAAGCAGTTAGACTACAAGAAGAAAGGGGTGGTGAAATCCTTTGCAACTACTTCAGCAGATGTCAGGCCATCAAATGAAGTTGTATCAGGTACTTTGTTTGTTTTTTCAGATTATGCCAGTGTGTTGTTTGATTCGGGGTCTACACATTCTTTCATCTTTGAAACCTTTTCTGTAAAATGGGAATACCATCTCAAGAAATGACTCCTGAACTTTTGGTAATAACACCTGGGGGAAGTGTCGAGGCAAAAATAATTTATAAGAATCTTCCTATCCTTATCTGTGGAAAGAACCTACTTGCAAACCTTATTGTTCTACCTCTAGTAGAGTTTGATGTTATTCTAGGTATGGATTGGCTCTCTATTTACCATGCTAAGATTGACTGTAGAGCTAAAGAAGTTTCTTTTCAGAAAGACTTTCAGTTTGTTTACAAGAATGAACCCTTACTTTTGATAACATATCAAGAGGCCGAGAAACTTGTAAAACATGGAAATGAATGTTACCTTACACACGTCGTTGAAAATAAAGGAACTGTTCAGATTAATGATGTGCCAGTGGTAAATGAGTATCCTGATGTTTTTCTTGATGAGTTGCCTGGAATAATACTAGATCGGGAAGTTGAGTTTACTGTTGACTTAGTTCCTGATGCTAAGCCAATTTCAAAACCCCCTTATCGAATGGCACAAATTGAACTTTTAGAGTTGAAGGAGCAATTGCAAGATTTATTAGAGAAAGGTTTCATTAGACCTAGCACATCACCATGGGGTTCTCCTGTTTTATTTGTTAAAAAGAAAGATGGTTCTATGAGACTTTGCATTGTTTATAGAGCCTTGAATAATATCACTGTTAAGAACAAATATCCTTTGCCTCGTATCGATGATTTGTTTGATCAGCTCCAGGGAGCTCAGTTTTTTTCAAAGATTGACTTGAGATCGGGGTACCATCAGCTGAAGGTAAAGGAGGCAGATATTCCGAAGACCGCGTTCCGTACGAGATATGGCCATTATGAATTTGTAGTAATGCCTTTTGGGCTAACCAATGCACCTGCTGTATTCATGGACTTAATGAATAGAATTTTCCATGAGTTCTTGGATAAGTTTGTGGTGGTTTTCATTGATGATATTTTGGTGTTTTCTAAAAGTAAAGAGGAGCATGAAAAACATTTAAGGGTTATCTTGCAAACCTTAAAAGAAAAGAAATTGTATGGGAAATTCAGCAAGTGTGAGTTTTGGTTGCAAAAAATTTCTTTCCTTGGTCACATTGTTTCTAAAGATGGAATAACTGTTGATCCTGCAAAAACAAAAGTTGTGGAAGAATGGCCAAGACCCACAAATGTAACCGAGATTCGTAGCTTCCTTGGTTTGGCGGGCTATTACCGAAGGTTTGTTAGAAATTTTTCACGGTTATCTAGTCCAATGACTAAGCTAACTCGGAAGGGTGTTAAGTTTATCTGGACAAAAGAATGTGATGATTGTTTTCAGGAATTGAAAAGAAGATTGGTGAATGCTCCAGTTTTGGCACTACCTTCCAGGAATGGTGAGTTTGTTATATACAGTGATGCTTCATTGAAAGGACATGGTTGCGTCCTAATGCAGAATGATCAGGTAATTGCTTATGCTTCACGACAGTTGAAAACTCATGAGGTAAATTACCCTACACATGATTTGGAACTAGCTGCTATTGTTTTTTCTTTAAAAATCTGGAGGCATCATTTGTATGGAGTAAAGTGTGAAATATATACCGATCACAAAATTTTAAAGTATATATTCACTCAGAAAGAGTTAAACATGAGACAAAGGAGATGGCTGGAATTAATCAAGGATTATGATTGTACAATTCATTACCATCCGGGAAAAGCAAATAAAGTGGCCGATGCTTTGAGTCGAAAAAGTAATGCTTCATTAACAATGTTGCGTTTGGAACGTGATCCTTTGGTTAACGATTTGATGAACTTTGGAATAGAAGTTATTGGTGCAGGGAGTCCTTCTGTTTTGTTTCAGGTATCAGTGAGATCTTCTCTATCAGATAGAATCAAGCAAGCACAGAAGCAAGACAGTGAGTTACAGAAAAAGGTAGAGCTGGTTCAGAAAGGTAAGTTGCCTGAATTCAACATTGATAATGATTGTGTTTTGAGATTTGGGAAGAGATTGTGTGTGCCTTGTGATTCACAGTTGAAGAGAGAGCTATTATGTGAAGCTCATAGTTCTCCGTTTTCAGTTCATCCGGGCAGTACTAAGATGTATAGAGATCTGCGGGAGTATTACTGGTGGGATGGAATGAAAAGAGACATTGCTGATTTTACTGTGAAGTGTTTGACTTGTCAGCAGGTTAAAGCAGAGCGGCAGCTACCGAAAGGGATGCTTCAGCCTTTACCAGTGCCAGAGTGGAAATGGGAGAATATATCCATGGACTTTGTTGTTGGATTACCGAAGACATCTCGAGGTAATAATGCAATCTGGGTTATTGTTGATCGCTTGACCAAATCTGCTCATTTCCTTGCTATACGAGATACTTTCTCTCTTGATCAACTTTCTCGTTTGTATCTTAAAGAGATAGTCAGGTTACATGGATTTCCTCTCTCCATTGTATCGGATCGTGATCCCAGGTTTACTTCTAACTTTTGGAAAGGCCTTCAGAAGTCGTTGGGTACTGAATTAAATTTTAGTACAGCTTTTCATCCTCAATCAGATGGGCAGTCAGAACAAACAATTCAGACATTGGAGGATATGCTACGAGCTTGTTCTATGGATTATCAGGGAAGTTGGGACCAACATCTTTCTTTGGTTGAATTTTCATATAATAACAGTTTCCATTCTAGTATACATATGGCACCATTTCAGGCATTATATGGGAAGCGGTGTCGAACTCCAGCTTTCTGGGATGAAGTGGGTGAAAGGAAGGTGATGGGACCAGAATTGGTAGAAGAGATGGCAGAAAAAGTTCATCTGATTCAGAAACACATGAGAACAGCTCAGAGCAGGCAGAAGAGTTATGCGGATAACCGGAGGAAGGATCTATCTTTCGAGGTAGGTGATCATGTTTTTCTCAAGGTTTCTCCTTGGAAAAGCGTGATGAGATTTGGTAAGAAAGGAAAGTTGAGTCCAAGGTTTGTTGGACCATACGAAATTCTGGATAGAGTTGGATCAGTTGCATACCGAGTGGCTTTACCTCCGAGTTTATCTCAGGTACACAATGTTTTTCACGTTTCGATGTTGAGAAAGTATATGCTAGATCCATCTCATGTTTTGAGACCAGAGGTAGTTCAGCTGGAAGAGAACCTATCTTATGAGGAACAACCAGTCCAGATTCTTGACCACAGGGAGCAAGTGTTACGGAATAAAGTGATTCACCAGGTAAAGGTTTTGTGGAAAAACCACATGATTGAAGAGGCAACATGGGAATCTGAAAATGTAATGAGGGATAAGTACCCCCATTTATTTGATAAGTAAATAAATTGCGGGGACGCAATTTTCTAAAGGGGGGAAGGATGTAACATCCCAAGTAAGTAATGAATAATAGATATTTTTATCTATGTCTATTAATGATTAAGATAGTGTTATAGAGGCTTAAAATGAAAATAAATGCAATCTTATGCATGGAATACACTAATATTCTTAAAAGATTGTTTTACTGCCTTTTGATGGCAAACCATTTTTGAATCTATATTTTGACAATTTTATAAACTATGTTTGTCAAAATAAACTTATCCTTTATGATTGGGACATCAAAATTTACCTTGTGTGAATTTTTGGTATTTTTCTGACAATGTTCATTTTTTAATGAATAGTGAAAAATATTGCATTTTACATCAAAACTACTTTTTAATCTAATTTATTTATATGATTAGATTATGTTTTGAATTGGTTTTGAAGTTAAATTAGAATATATTTTTACCATTTTATCCAATGGTGGTAATTGGAATCAATTTCACTTTGAAATTAGACTTAAACTGGTGTCAATCTTTTGATACTTATTGTTTTGTAAAAACACGCTATTTGCTCTGGAAGCGGGAATTAATTATTAAATTAATTAATGTGACCTATATGTTTTTAATTTTGTAAAATAGACTTCATTTTTGAATTCGGAATATCAAATATAGCTTAGGGTGAATTTTTGGTAATTTTCTGAAAAACTTCAATTTTTTGATGAATAGTGAAACCACTAAGTGATAATCAAGCAAACTGATTTTTCAGTTAAATGAACGTTTACCACTAATGTGTATTGAATTTTGAAAATCCGACATACATGGTTGTCATTAAGAAGTAAAATGTGGTTCAATGAGATTATAATATTTTTTTGGTGAATAGTAACTTATTAAGTTCTTAATCACGATTAGTGGTAATTAGGGTAGTTTAAGGTATAAATAATACTTTAATAAAATGAAATGACCTAGACACATGTCCCAACCTCATTGGTTGTGTCATGTCAGACCATGACATGCCATGGGTCAACTTGGGGACCCCATGGATCCACTTTTGTTGGGAAATGACATTAATATATTTTTATTTAATGTTAAAGTGAAAATGACACTAACATAAATTGTTTTACTAAACTAATTTTTGAGTGGGGTTATACAAGTCCAAATTTTGATTATAAATAGCCATTGGAAAGATAAAAAGATTTCCTACATCATAGTATTTTTTTATAATTTTTAGACATTAAATAAATTAAATTATATATGACATAATAATGATGCAGTGATGAAATCATTATTTGACGATTTAAATAAAATAGAAAGATAATGAAAAATATAAAACCTACACATGGCCAAAACCAATTGGATGAGTGGATTTCGAACCCTTATCACCTTATCCACGAATTATATCAATGTGGGACCTTTTAAAACCGAAACACATTTTCAAATAAAGTAATATTTCTTTACTTTCCAAAAGTGCCCCTCCTCTCCTCTTATAAAAGGCCCCCACCTCTACCCCATTTCACACACTTCTCAAGACTTTGGCTCGGCCAACCCCTGCCCATTTGCTCTCTCCACATCCCTCTACTAATACTATAGTATTCCCTTTGGGAATAATCCTTTCAAAGGAAGCCTTTAGGCTCAACTCAAAAGGAGTTACACTTTTAAAGGTAATTCATTCTCTCATGTTCATTTGTTTTATTTTGCTTCTCCAACCCCCTAAACTCTTTTTATTTACTTCTTTTGTAACAACACCAGTATCATAAATATACTAGGATGTTTTTATAAGATTTATTTGAGCTACACTCTCACACAACTACATCAAATGGTTAAAGAACATACGGTTTCCGTGGATGGCGAAATTCTGCCTCCCGAAACGATGATTGTTCAACACTCATTTAACACCTTCAAAGGTGGCCATTATGATGTCACTATTTTTATATATGATATATAATATGTTTATGTTTTCCTTAAGCTTCTGTTTTTTCATTTTGGGCATACCTTTATGGTTTCCATTATGGGTAAAACACGATATCTTCATTTTAGGAAGTGCGGACTACCGCCCCCTAAAAGTGATTTGATTCGTTAATACCATATGTGGGATGTGTAAAGGATAAAGTTAATGATATTATATATGTTATTATACTGGAATTATAAAATACTCTTTTATCATTATGATTCCATTCCAGAAAATATGAAATAGAAATGGAAGTAGCGTTCATGCGTACGTACGGCTTACCGTCTCCATGAACGGTGCATTTCATTTATTACCTCTAAATGTGATGTAATATTATAAATGCATGTATGTACTGGATATATATGACATATATGATATCTACATCATGAATACCATTCTGGATATAATGAACCTTTGACCAAATTAACAACATGTAAGTGTAAGAATTCTATTTTTGACTTAAGAACCAAATACCGACAAAATGAACATTATTAACATAACTGATTACATGATGTTCATAACATGGTATAAAAGGAATAATGAACTTGAAAAAGATTCATAAGAAAGTAGAGATTAACTCAAGTTTATTATTCAGGAGATTAAAGAACGGTCGGGTCAAGTCGGATACGAGGTATGGGACTTCGTCTCAATCTCCTTTCATTGAGGCATATTTTATTTTATACACAACTTTCTTTTATACGGTGTATCAAACCCTTTGACTTTTATGTTTATTCAAAAGGAATCTTTTTTATATGAAGAGTTTACTAAACGACAAAAGGGAATGTTTTTGTCATACGTATGCGGCGACAATGACTTCTCCGCCGTCGTGACCGTTATTTGAGTTTCGGCTTCCTCTACAAGCCATACCTTCTTTTTAAAAGAAAGATAAATACCATATTTTACTTTTCTTTTATTTTGGTATTGAAAATGGTTTTCATAATGTTTTTATATCAATGTGTTGTATTGATATCTCGTGATTGAAATGTGGAAATTTTATGTTTCCTTTATGCATGTTTTATGTGATATGATTATGTTATGGTTCTTGGGCATTATTATGAAGACGGGTGGTTCTGTGATAAACTAAGGGCGGGTGAGCCCGTTATAGCTCTCCAATGCATTGGGTAACGCGAAGGAGTGAAACGTTAAGGTTTCTCCGAAGAGATTTAGGGAATATACTGTGATGGGTATTCCAAACGTAACCAAGAGGGTTACTCCCTACGTAAGAATGTTATGAATGCTTCAAGTTACCTTTATGTCTTATGATTTCTATGATTTATTCATGATTTTATGAGGTATGTTAAAGTGCCTATGTTTTATGGGTAAAGTATGATTTCATTCTTATGTATATATGAACTCATGTTTCCTTTCCATGTTTTTATAACCCATACTGAGCTTTTTATACTCATCCCAAGTTTTTTTGAAATGTTTTTCACAGGTCAAGGGAAAGGTACATGATATGATGATAGTGTCAAGGAAGTGTCAAGAAATAATCCTTGTTTTATTTCAAATGTGTTTTCCATTGATGGGAATGAAGAATACTATCTTTATGTAACCACTTTTTTTATATGTGGAATGTAATGCAAGTTTTATGATCTAATTCTCTAAAACTCTAAACCTGAAAAGATCCTCAATGTGAATTATTCATTTAATTCAATATTAAGTAAGGTTTAAGGCTGGGGCCTTATAATGGGTAGCTTAGTTTTTCTCATGATGTCTCAACTGTCGTGAAATGTCGGTGATCACTACCCACTCCTGCATTAGTACACACCCGAGTCTGGTCCCCGATGCGTCGTAGAAAACCATGTACCCAACGCCCTCCTCCGGTAGCCTCAAGATGGGCGCACAGGTCAATCTTTTTCTCAGCTCCTGAAATCTCTGATGGCATCTATCTGACCACACGATGGGTTTCCCCTTATTCGTCAAAGCTAAAAGCGGTGATGAAACTCTATAGAAGTCTGGAACAAATCTCCGATAGTACCCAGCCAGACCTAGGAAACTCTGCACCTCTGTCACGCTCCTGGGTGGATCCCAAGCAAGTACCGCCTCGATCTTCGTTGGGTCCACTGCAACCCCAGCCTCTGAGATGACATTCCCCAAGAATTGAACCTCCCAAATACAGAACTGGAACTTCGAGATCTTACCATAAAGATGGTGATCTCGGAGTGTTTCTAGTACAAACTGCAAGTGGTAGGCGTGCTCCTCCTCTATAGTCGAGTAAATCAGTATGTCGTCGATAAAGACTATGAAACAATGATCGAGGTAAGGCTGAAAGATCTTGTTCATGAGACTCATGAACACCGCTGGAGCGTTGGTTACGCTGAAGGGCATAACCAAGAACTCGTAGTGGCAATACCGACACCTGAAGGCCATCTTCTGCACATCCACGTCTCAAAATTTGAGCTGGTGATAACCTGACCTGAGGTATATCTTCAAGAACCATCGTGCTCCCTTGAGCTGATCAAAGAGTTCTTCAATCCTCGAGAGTGGTTACTTGTTATTTACAGTCACCTGGTTTAGGCGATGGTAGTCGACACATAGTCGTAAGCTCCCATCCGCCTTCTTGGAAAATAAAATCATAGAAGCCCAGGGTGAAACACTGGGTTGAATGAATCCCTTTCCCTGAAAGTCCTCCAGCTGTACCCGCAGCTCACGAAGCTCAGCGGGAGCCATCCGATATGCTGGAGTAGATATCTATGTTGTCCCAGGGTATAGGTCAATGTAGAAGTCTACCTCTCTGTGAGGAGGTAGTCTTGGAACATCGTCAGGAAAAACTTCTGCATAATGATCCACCACAATAGGAAAACTCGGACTCCGCACATCAACTGCTCCTAGGATGAGACTAACCAACTGATGTGTGATTGGTTGTCCTCTCCTCTGAGTAAGTCCATCCTGTGCTGCTAAGGCTCCCTTCTCACCGGTGAAGGTGAACCTGCTCCCATCTGTGCGGACACACCAACCTTTTTTCCTAATACAATCAATCTGAGCATGGATAGTAGACAACCAGTCCATACCCAAGATGACATCATAAGGCCTCGACGCCACTACAAGAATATCCCATCTGAAGCTCTCACCTCCTAGAGTAAGCTCACACTGCCGGAACTAGTGCGTAATCATCAAGTCTACTCCCGTAGGAGTCTCTAGCCGTAAGGATCGAGCCAACAGCTCCGTCAGAATCTCCAAGCTCCAAACAAGGGAAAGGGCTATAAAAGAATGAGTCGCTCCTGAGTCTATAAGAACTACAGGAAGGGTGGAGTAGACACAGATAGTACCTCGAATCATCTCAGGTACGCCGTAGTCGTAGGCCTCGACCGCCTGGAGATGAGCCTTCCCCTGTCTGCCAGCTCCCTGTGGTCGGGGTGGTCCTCCTAGTGGTGGTGGTGGTGGTAGAGCCTCAAAGCATCATCCACCACCTGCTGCTCAGCTAGCTCCTCTACCTCATCCGCCTGCTCCCTGCGGACCACCACGGTCGAACCTCTGCCTCTGCCTGGGAGGTCCCTCTACTGTCTGCTACTCATCTGCATAGAGGGTCGGGTAGTCATGAGCCATGTGGCCCTACCCACCGCATGCATAGCACTACCTTCCCCTCGTATGGCTGGCTATACTTCATGTTCCCCGCACATCTGAACCAGTATCCTGAGGTCTCCAACTTGATGGCCTGGTCCACTTGGACCTCTGTGACATCTGTCTACTGTCGGCTGCAGAAGCCTCTGCTATGTTTCGCCCTGTGGTGGGTCTCGCTGCTGGCGTCAACTCAGTAATAAATATATCCACAAGAAGGTCTCACTCCAGCACTCCTTCCTGTGTCGGAATGCAGAGGGAGATCATCAAAGCCCTGATCTCATGCCTCAGTACCTACTCAAAGGTATGGGCCCGGAAGAATGGGTCTCGTACCATGTCCTTGGAGTAGTGCGAGAGGTCGTTAAATCTCATAGAGTACTGAGCTATTGTCATACTGCCCTGTCGTAGATGATGTAACTCCTATATGCCCACCGCACGGAGGGTGGCTGGAAAAAACTCCGAGAAAAAGAGCCTCTCGAAGTCCGTCCAAAGAATAGATGCCTCGTCGTGCACCTAGAGCATCAGAATCCACCATCTACCTGCTACTGCATGCAGTAGACTCGTGGAAAGGATCAACATAAGGTCAGCTAGTGTCCCTACCAATCTGAAGACTCTGATGATAGCCTCCAGCCAATCCTCAGCTGCCTGAGGGTCCGTCTCTCCGCAAAACCTGGGCGGCCTCTGTCGCTGAAACTCGTGCAGCGCACTCAGGAGGCATGCACTCTCTGCTTCTGGGGCTGGTAGTATCGGTGGATCAGCGGGTAGTGGTACCGCTGGTGCCTCCACTGTGATGGGGCCCTGCACCGAGGCCTCGTCGCTCGGTGGGCTGTCATCTCACACGTAACTAGGAACCCTAGCTGGTTGCCTTCGGGGGTTCATCCTGAAAATAAACAGATGTGCCACGGTCAAACTGTATACCTGGTGAGCAGACACAAATTAATCACAAATAAATCTTTTTAAACACACATGCAACCAATTTTTTCATGTACTGAGTCGGAAATCAGGAGTTAGGGTCCTGGTGTATGGATACGTCGGTCGTCATACCAGCAATAGACTCCTTGGACTGATAACCACACTCAATACTCTAAACACTATTGCTTCACAGAAATAAATTATCAGAGTCCTGAGTTCTGCGGTAGAACCGACTCCACTGATACCAATTTGTCATGACCTGTCCTTGAGGCCCGTGTCATGACTACCCCAAACCTGTCTTCCATAGGCCAGGGGATGGCAACTTGCACCAAAGGCATAAATCCTAGAAAAAGGGAAGGCATTTCCTTTATAAAAGTAAATGACACAATATAGTACACAAGTGAAGTAAGCACAAAGTAAAACTAAGTAAAAAAGTAAGTTCTAAAAAGTAAAAGGGCCAGTATACAAACCCAACTGAAAGTACAGTACAACTGAAAAGAAAGTACAACAGTAGTAAGTAAAGCAGCAACCACTGAGTTCCTCCAGGACTATGACTTTGAGGTATTCTATACTCCTGGGAAGGGGAACGTATTAGATGATTCTCTCAGCAGGAGATCAGGCATTCAACTACTAGGGGAGGCGATAGAGCAGCTAGCCACGTTGTAGATATCCTTCGTGGATAGAGATGGGGCAGCCTTTCTATAGTCTCTCACAGTCACTCCTCCACTACTTCAGTGGGTCATAGAGGCGTAGCATGGGGGCGTTGACTGAGAGATGCAGCGTGCTCAGATTTCTACAGGGCAGGCGCCTGATGGATTTTCTGAAGGAGGAGAGCACATCATCCTCTTCAGGGGGCGTACCATGGTACCAGTTGCACTGCAGGAGGAAGTGCTGAGGGAGTTTCGAACTTCCCCACTAGCGGTACATCTAGGAGTGGAAACGATGTACCAGGACCTCAGATGACATCACTGGTGGCCGGGTATGAAGAAGGATGTAGCAGAGTTCGTTTCACGATGCCTCACTTGCTAGTAAGTAAAGGCGAAGCACTAAGTACCAGTAGGTTTGGTACAGTGCTTAGAGGTTCCGGAGTGGAAGTGGGATGGGATATCCATGGATTTCATGACGGGGCTTCCATGTACATCCTGGAGACATGACTCTATCTTGGTGATCGTAGACCGACTCACCAAGTCATCCCATATACTACTGATCAGAGAGCATGTCTTAGTAGAGATATTGTAACACCTCTACATTCAGGAGATTGTACGACTTCATGGTGTGCCATCGTCTATCATCTCTAGTCGAGAAGCTCGCTTTACTTCCCGACTTTAGAAGGGGTTGTAGGAGGCTTTTGGGACACAGCTACGTCTGAGAACCACCTTCCATCCTCAGACGGATGTCCAGATGGAGAGGACCATTCAGACTCTCGAGGACATGCTCTGTATATGTTTCCTTGACTTTGGTCGCAGCTGGGAGGATCACCTACCCTTGGTGGAGTTTTCGTACAACAACAGCTACCACACCACCATCAGAATGGAACCTTAAGAGTCACGATACGGCTGACCATGCAGATCACCTCTGTGTTGGACTGGCCCTGGGGAGTCAGCACTTGTAGGACCAGAGATGGTTCAGGCTACGACGGAGAAGGTTCATATCATCCAGGATTGGATGAAGACTACACGGAGCAGACAGAAGTCCTATGCTGATAAGAGATGGATACCACTGGAGTTCGAAGATGGCGACCACGTTTTCTTACGGGTCTCACCACGACGTGGACTACGGAGATTTGGCTGGGGAATAAAGTTATCTCTGCACTTCATCGGACCATTCCAGGTCCTCAGTATGGTAGGCGAGGTGGCTTACCACTTGGTCGTTCCACCTAAGTTTCACCGGGTGCACGACGTCTTCCAAGTATCTCAACTAAGGAGATACGTACACGACCCGTCACACATCATTTAACATGGGGAGCTGGACATCGATGACGGGGATACTTTCACGGAGGTCCCGGTGGAGATCGAGGATTGACAGTAGTGGATCCTATGTGGACGGTTGATTCCTCTAGTGTGCATTCGTTGGAAGCACAGGAACCTCCAAGAGAGCACATGGGAGTGGGAGGTTCAAACGCGTGCTCAGTACCCTCATTTGTTTCCCTAGTTTATGTTTTAGATTTCCGGGGATGTAAATCCCTGAGGTGGGGTAATGTAAAGTCCCGTAAATTTCAAGGAAAATTTTTTATCTTAAATTCTTTGTAATTTTACGAGTACGTAGTTTCAGACGGCACCTGATTCCGAGACCCGGTGTGCCCGGAATAATTTTATGAAGTTTAGCTCTGGTACATTCAGTGAACAAAAGAGTGGGTTTTTCTATCTTTTGAAGCGGTGCTCGTAATTGAAATCTGAGGGCACCAATGAACTCTTAGTGCCGGTATTTGCTTAAGGGGACCTTTACCGTAGTTACATTTTATTCGGTTTGTAAGTTGAAATTTGGGGTTTAGTTAAGAAGTTAAATAAAATTGTTAGAACAATTTTATATATAAGGAAGTTAATTCCTCCCATGGGAAGTTATTGGTGGGTCCACACTCACCCAACTTCCCATGTGTGGATATTTGAGAGGTGGTTCCCACACGAGCTGCAACCTTTCATCTCCCATAACTCATTTTGAACCCCTTAAACACCTTTGTTTAATTCATGACAACCCCCTTAATTAAAGATGACTCTTCCTCTCTCTCTCTCTCTTTAATTTTTTTCCAACATACCTTAATTAATGAAATGAACCACTTAATTTAATTAATTAAGTGATTTAAATTTTTTAATTTTAAATCTTTTTTGTCTGAATAATAATAATAGCATGAGCTATTATTTTGGTGGGAGCTTTTGGTGTGTTGGGAAAACTTTGGGAGAGATCTCTTGAGTTTTTGAAGAACACCGACTCTCCAATGAAGAACGACCTTCCCTCTCAGTGAAAAACGCTCCACGTTTATTCAATCCTATTCTTCCTCCACATCAAGGAAGGAGACACCGATGTGGGGAACTCGCCAATGAAGACAGTCCTTTCTTGGATTTGATGGAGCAACATCGCTTTCCGCGTCTACGACGAACAAAACCAAAAATGAGGTAAGGGGATTTATGTTCAATTTTAATGGATTAAAATTGTGCCTCGTTTGACGTTGAACATATTTGTTTATCTCGGCTTATTTATATTGCCTAATGTGGAGGGCACAGGCCGAACAAACACGGCCCGACGACCCTCTGCTGGATGTTGTTTACTTTTGGAATCGGCGACCGGAGGCGGAACGCGGAAGAGGCTGGCGGTGCAAGGGTCGTCGTCGCACACGCATAGAAGAGCCGCGGCCAAGCGGGCCACGGCGGAGGAAGCACGGTGTTGTCACGTCATTCCAGGGATGTGGAGCCGTGGTTAGGGCAGGATGAAGTGGAGGAAGCCAGTATCGTCATGCCAGGTGTGCGGAAGGAACCGCAGCCCGCTTCGCGGGACGCTTTGGCAGAAGAACCGACCGGCCCGTCGACCAGCTGGGCGGAGGAGATCCACGGCGCTGAGAGGGCGCCGCACCGGACGAACCACTACCTTCCCATGCGAGATTCTTATGCCAAGAGGCCATCCGGTTTCGGTCGGCCGGTTAGGGAGGGCGGTGCTTCTTGGCGCCGCTGGTTCGGGCAGCCGAGCCCCCCCCCCCCCCCCCCCCTCGAACCGCTCGGCCAGATGGCATAGCCAGCAAGGCCGCGCCCCGCCAGGCCACGCATTTCATCAGGCCGGTCTGACACCCCTACCAGGTCGGACCCACCAAAACAGGATTGACCCGACCCTCCAGCCCACCGGGCTTAACGGGTCGGGCCCGTATTCACTTAAAAGTGAATAATTCAAAGATCGGGCATCCGATCGACGCGTCGTCTGTGGCACTGGGACCCTGATGATGTGGCGGTCTTTTTAGAAAATCTAAGTGAGTTTTGGACAACTTCGGAAAATGGCTGGGTTTGGAACGATCATATTTCCAACAGGGCCCCTGTAACTAAATGCCAATATCTCTCAGATCGGGCGTCTGATTGACACACCGTCTATCGCATTGAGTTCCTTTTGACGAGACAGAACATCGGGATACATCAACTCTAGACTTCATGACATTTGATGTATTGACCCCTTTACTCGAGGAGCAGACCCTCTCGAAATCAAGTATGCTGAGTGCAGGAACCCTAGAGCTGGTTGCGACTGTGAGGACTGCCATGTTGGGATCCTCCGTGGGTTCGACGACGATGAAGACTGTACTTGGATCCTCTGTGGGTTCGGCAGCGAGGTCGACTATACTTGGATCCACCGTGGGTTCGGCAGCAATGAAGACTGTACATGGATCCTACGTGGGTTTGACAGTGATAGTTACTGTACTTGGATCCTACGTGGGTTCGGCATCTATGACTTCTGTACAAGGATCCTACGTGGGTTCGGCAGAGGAGATGATTCAGAGGCTATATCTAATCATCTCCACCCCTCTTCAAAAGTATTATACCTATGTGAGTTGAGTCTTGACTATTAAATCATTACCATTGATGTGATTGACTTCTTTCCTGTGTGGACCGGGTTGTGCTTGGGATCAGGAGTTGGAGCTGAACTGGAATTGATGTCATAGGTATATTTATGGGCATATGCCTAAGTAGAGTCGTTTGATACTTTTTGATTGTATATTTCATTTGTATTTTATCCTTTGTGGATTCTGGGAGACCTTCGGGGGTCTCGGGGTCCCTACTGAGTATCGTATACTCACCCCTACATGGGCTATGCCCGCACAACGTTGTGTTAGATACAGATGATGGACATCACTGACTGAGGTGGAGGCTTGTGGAGATGGACGGTACCCAGAGGTGGACCACTTGTCAGGACGTTCACGGAGTGGATAGCCGGACCCAAGGTGCTGAGGAGACCATCTGTACCCACCCTTCAGGTGGGATATCCAGAGGATGACTCAGTGGTTGCTTCTTTACTTACTATTGTTGTACTTTCTTTTCAGTTGTATTGTACTTTCAGTTGGGTTTGTATACTGTCCCTTTTACTTTTCAGCACTTACTTTTGTACTCAGTTTTACATTGTGCTTACTTCACCTATGTACTCTCTTGTGTTGTTTACTTTTATAAAGTCAATGTCTTCCCTTTTTCCGAGATTTACGCCTTTGGTGCTAGTCGCTAGCCCCTGCCCTATGGAAGGCGGGCTTGGGGTAGTCATGGCACGGGACCCGAGGAAGAGTCGTGACAAAGGAAACCTCATTAGGATATCAAATCTAAATAATTATACCCTCATACTTTATATCATTGAGGGTATAAATTATTGAAGACAAATAACGGTTGAAAAATTTCATAAAATGAGATCGAAATCTTCAAGATTTGAAAATTTTAACCCTCCTTCTCATTAGATAGACATGAAAAATGTAAGAGGGTCTGAATTAGAAAAAAGAGAAGATATATTATAGAATATTTGAGGGTTTTAGCTGAGGATATAATAAGGATATATTTATGTTATTTATGTTGTTTAAGTTATTTCAAATCTTTTTATATTTTGATTCACTATTGAATTTTTCCAATATTCTATACAGGAATCCCTTAAAGAGTATAGCACATAGGGGACCTGTATACCTAAGGGTAAGAAGGATACTTTAGCTACTAGATTGGGAAAACCTGAACACCTGGGACATGTATGAGTATACAAGGTGAGTGTATCAGTCAAAAAAGTGTTTGGTCATTTTGTAGATTCTTAAAAGGATGATATATATATATATATATAAACGAAATATATAAGCTTTAAAATCTAAATTTTAAGATATGGGTGATATGGTGGAGGATAGTTTCAGAGAATTAGTATAGTCGATGTTTTCATACATGCAATGATGGTTTTAGGTTATAGATCTCACTCCTCCACCTTCGGCTAAACATGCCACTCATCTAATTTTATGTACAAATCCAACCCCTAAACCTCCTCCTCTATAGATTTCCATCTATTATAAGTTATATGTTGAGGATACACAACATCATATTTTTATATATAGGATTATTTATTATGTTGGGGATATCGTTCATCACCAACAGATAGATATTGATTAGATTAGGTTCATTATGTAGGATATTATAGACAGATCAGCAAGATTACCATTTCCGACGGATGAGGTGACAAAAGTTAAACAAATTATCTTTCATTTTTTTGTTTGGTCATCTAGAAATGTATGAAAAATTTACAATGTGGTATTTATATATTATATCATTTATTTCATATTGGTTTTAATTTTTTTTACCCTTTTAATATTTATATATATAACTATTTTTTTTATAATAATACTTTAAATATAAATACATTCATGTTAGAAAGAAGAATTTACAGGTCGTTATGGTTTCATATACTACTTATTCTAGACTTTATAAATTATCAACACATTTATCGTTGTTGTTGGAAGTTTTTGAGATTCCAATGGATGAAAAAAAAAATTGGTATGAAATAAACAGGATGGTTTTAAAGAGATATATAAGGGAACATGTAATTTGAGATTTATTGAGCATCAGCATGATGCATGTCTTTTCCATGTATGTCGATTATCATATTCCTTTAAATTATTTTAATTTAATGAAAATTATTACTTTTGTATTTTTTTATTAGTTATATTTATAAATTTTGTATTCATTATGATACGATATTAGTACATCAATTTTTCTACCCACAATTCATTTCACCAATAACAAAGACAATGGAAGATATAAAAAGAAGAGTATATATTTCTTAAAGATTTCAAAATAATACAATTCATTTTTGGATGATTCCCTAACTTGAAGGGTATGGAATATTTATTTCTTAAAGTGTTATTTCTATTAACATAATAACCAATCATGTTATATTTTTTTATATTAATTTCTATTGTATTTTGTGTGATTTTTGTTTAAAATAGAATACAGCTTACTAGTTATTATGTATACATGTTGAAGTGCGATAAAATTTTCCCCACATATTTGAAACATATGTTTGATTATTTTAATAATTTATAATTATAATAAATATTAATTTTAATTGGTATATATGATTTTCAAATAGGACATGTGATTTCTCTATATATACAGCAAGAAAGTGGACAAAAAAGATAAAAAAAATGTGTGCACAAGGGTGACTTCTCATTTATAATTACGACATTTTTTCTAGAAGTAATTAATATATTATTTTTAATTTAAAACTTATTTTGTAATAGAACTCTGATCATCAACAAGGAGTAAAATAATGTAGATATTATGATTTACGATATATGTTTGAAATAATTTCAACCAGGACAGTTAGAAAATTACACGAGGTTAAATTTTATCATAACCTTTCCTTAAATTTATCATATAATTATATTGAGAATGTATGTCAAATTATTTCCTTTTAATTTGTAACTTTTTTATGATCCATTGAATTTCATATAAATCACTTAAAAGTAGCACAGATAGATTATTTCATAGGTTTGATTGGTTTTTAATTTATTTTTAACATCCATTTTAATGACTAAATTTCAAAATTTAAAGTTCAAATGATTTGAATTCGTGATTTTTTTTATAGTTCTATTTGTGCTACTATTTTATATTTTTTTTGTGAAGTTGTAATACTGGTATTTTGCATTTGATTCTAATTTAAGAAATATATTATTTATATCGGTTATTATATAGCTAGTGTGAATGATTGAAACAAATAAATATATATATATATATGTGTGTGTGTGTGTGTGTGTGTGTGTGTGTGTGTGCGTTTTACATCAGTTATACAATAAACAAAGTGGAAACTCATTCCCATTATATCATTTTTATTGATTTCTACAATGGTTTATTTAAAAAAATGATGTTAAATAAAATTTCCCACATCATTTAACAATAATAAACATGAAACAACCTACATAGAAAGTCACTTGCAATAACATCTCTATGTAACCGTTGTTAAAAACCAAAAAAACTTTTGTCGAAAACCTAATTTTTCAATAGTGGATATAAAAAAAATCATTTGTTTTATTTATATAGAGATTTTTTATTTTTTATGGATGTGGATGTGTTTGGTTTATTTTTATTATTATTATAATCTGAACCATGAGTATAGTCTCCCCATCGTATCATATTAGACCCTGGCCATTATTTAGAAGCCTCTAGAGTATAAGGAGGCACGTTTGAGGCCTTGGGGCGAGCTCGATCAAGTGACATATCCGGTCGAACTTGGACGGTTCATTAAAAAACACATCCTTAATTACAAAAATAGTTCTAAATCTATTATACCAATCCAAAATTCATCTCAAACCTATTATTACACATCTCAAGCAATTCTTGGTGAAAATAACTAACTTTTTAACTAAAATGTAAACTTAATGAATATTTAAACGCCCAAAATACACTTACTATCATAAAAACTAATTAAACATAAACAAAAATTCTAGTAGAAAACAATTCATTCTAAAAAATATATTCCTTTTAAAAAATTCACTAAAACCAAACATGAAATTATTATTTAAAAACATTCTCCTTGAAATACTTATATACAACAAACTTGAAACCAGCTTCCATTTTCAAAAAATTACAAAGAAATCATGGGTTTTTTGTTTAAAAAAAACTTTTTAAATTTTTTTATTCGAAACAAACCTACCCAAACACCGGCCAAATTATAATTTCAATTATAAATCCAAACCTACAACAATTTGTGACTTATTTCATGAAAAAATTGAAATAAAAATCTATACAAACATAAATGTATAAATGATTATCGTGAGTGGGTGAAACAGAGTGTGGGATCATTTTACATGAATAACATTCCAAAAAAACACCAAAAAACATCACAATGTGAGGAGATTTTGTACCTTAGATTTTGAAAATAGAATCATTTACAAAATGATGTGAGGGGTTATTGTAGAGTTTGACTTGTTTGAAACTGTAATCACTCATAAAATGATGTGAGAGGGTGTAGTAGATTATGGCTACTATAATAGCTTGAAAGAAAGGTCTAATCAGTGGTGTGGTTTGGTTTTTTTTAAAGATGTATGGGATTTATTCATGCTTTCTAAAAATCACAAATAGAATAGTTTGTTATCAATTTTCAAATTATAAGTGTAAATATATCAAACTTTTATCATCTCTAAGGTTAGAAATGATAGAGGTAAAAATATAATAATTTATATATATGATTGTATATTTTTTTAAAATATATCGCTCCTTGGCCCGAAGGCCTTTGTATTTTTATTTATTTGGATAATTTATGTGTTTAACCGGGTTAAAAGGAAACTTTCACATGGCCCAAAGGCCTAGTAGCACACAAGCCTTATAGATACATTGTTTACCTGAAGGCCCATATGATAAAAGATTATACTAATACAACCCCTCCTTGAAATTTAATCAATACATAAGATAATTTTGATATATAAAAATTTTCTGTTTAATAAAAAATCAACAGATAAAAACGAAATATTAATAATTAAAAATTGCATCTAAATGTTATAATAAATTACAAATTATATAAAAATAAACATTAAAAAAATATATTATAATAATGATTAATAAATATTAAAAAAATAATATATTACATTAATATTAAATATTAATAAATATTAAAATAAAAATTAAAAAATATTAAAAAATAAATTTAAATATAAAGCACTTATAATAAATTACTAATTAAAAATAATTTTATAAATATTTAAATACACAAATTATAAAATAAAAAACAATAAATATTAATTACATAAATTGAATACATATAAAAAATATTAAAAATATTAAAAATATTAAAAAATAATAAATAAAAAATGTATAAATAAATATTAAAAAATAAATAAATTTTGCAAATATTAAATGACTAAATATTAAAAATGAATTAATAATATTAGTAGATTAAAATAGATTAATCATAAAGGTTGAAAATATAAATAAAATATGCACACTTAGGGACTCGACCCTATGATGCCCCCACAAACCCTAACCACCCTGACAAAAAAATGAATTAATTACAAAAATAGTAAAAATATGAATAAATAATATTAAAAAATGAATAAATAATATCATATATATAAATTAAAAAAATAAAAATGAATGAATATTAAATTAAAAATAGATAAATATTAAAAATTGCATTTAAATACCAAATATTTATGATAAATTACTTATTATATAAACGTATATAATATTAATTTTTTATATATATAATATTAAAAATAATTATATTTAAATAATTTTAATAATAGTTAAAAACTTTTATTAGTTATATAGATGAATCAATATTTAATATTATAAAAATATATAATTATATATATGTAGAAATATTAATAACTATGTTTCAATTTACATAGGATTATTGGATGTTTTATTTTTTCTATTAGTGATTTGTATATATGATCATATTTATTCTTATATAAATAAATGAGTGTGTGTGCGTGCACGCGGGGTCTGAAGAATCCAATGACATGTGTGTAGATTAAATCAACACATACTTATGTATATTCAACTATATACAATACCTATAATATTAATTTTCTAGTAATTTATATATTAAATAAACTAAAATTAATTGTTAATATATAAAAATTATTATATTAATTAATATTGATAGATAAATATTGGTAATTACTAATTATATAAATATATATAATATTAACATTGTAAATAATAAAAAATATTAATAGTTATAAATTTTATTTAAATATTATTATTTATATTTTCAAATATATTATTAATTATATAAATGAATAAATATTTTCCATCGAATAAAAAAATATAGTTATATTTATAAATGTTATAATTTTATTGTTTTAAAATATGAAATATCTTCAATACATTTTACTAATTAAAATATAATTATTAAATTTACTAACTGTTGTATTTAAAAAAATATTCTATTCATTGTATTTTATATTTAAATTATAACTTTTCAGAAATTATAATGTGGATATCTAGGAGAATATCCAAAAATAAATATAAAAATTAATGGATATTCACAATGCAATAAAAAATACTCTTATGAAAGTAATGATAATATGGTAGTAGTGAGGGGTACTTTCATGTTGTAGGGATATCAATAAGGAATAATCATTTATTATGGTTTGTAATGAGTGTGTGAATCATCCAAAATATATCCCTCAATAGTGTCAAATTAGGTGTGTAGTTAATCCCACTTGTTGTTCACTGAGTGAAGAATGAGATAATACCAAACCAACCTTTTTAAGTGTTTTTAACCCTAGTTGAATCTATGTCAAAGCTTTCATCCACTTTTTTGTATCCATATAGATACGCCATTACTAGGAAATCACACACTTTTTTACTTTACCAAATGTTTTGGATGTTTTACAACTATGGGAATGTTTGAGAATTATAATGGATTATAAAGGTGGTATAATGAGAGGGAATAGTGATATCTCATTAATAATATGATATGTAATTTATATAAATGATGTATAATAAAATTTTACTTCAAAATGAAAAGGAATTGGAAAGAATAACACAACTAAAGAAAGGGAAGATATTAAGAACCCATACTTTAGCATAATAATAGATTGGTAAATGGATATAATGAGAAGGAATGAGTAAAGTCCTACTGAAATTATATCAAATATATTATATAAACATGGAATTATATGTATTGTATCATATTAAAATGAAGATTAAATGGTATTATAACATAAGGGTTTCCATTGAAAAGTAAAGAGGGGGATTATAAACCCTTACATGTAATGTAACTTCAAATGGATTGAGAGGAACTCCTTATAACTAAAGATAATCCTTAAGGAGACTCTTAAGATATTAAATGAGAGTAAATTCATTATCAATTGCTTTAGTGTGAAAAGGAATGGGATAATGGAGGGGTATTATATAAAATGATAGATAATTGTTTATTAATTTATAAACATAGGTCTTGAAAATATAGGTTTTAGAAAATCAAAAACCATTGGCTTAACCATGGTTTTAGTTCCATGGTTTTTTAAATTTAAGACATGGTTTTTTATATTTTAATTTTTTAGAACTAAAATCCATTATTTTATATTACTTTTGGTTTATAAGTTATTCATGTTAAAAAATAATTGTTTTTAAAATCATAAAATATACTTTAGATTTTTTAATATTTTTTATATATTTTAAAAATTACTTTTATTACATTAAAATACATTATTTCCATGAATAATTCCTTTTTTGTTGACAAAACATTTATATTAAATATTTCATTATATTTAATTCATTATGATGCCATAATAATTATAGATCTTTAAACCATATTTTACTTTTTACCCAAAAATTTGACTCTCTCATAAAATTATGAAAAATTCAACATTTTATAATTTCGGCATGATTATTTCAAAAAAAGCATCCATTTTATCAAAATTATTTTTAAATATGAGAAATGTAATATTTAAATATAATACTTATTTTTCAGAAAAATCAGATTTTTGTCACACAAATAAATTTCTAACCCTAATAAAAACTACATATGATTGCCTAACAATATTTTATTATTTATATATGAAGAGATACTATTATTTAAAAAAATTTATAAAAATAAAATTTTATCTAAAATTTATGAATTTATCATAAAAATGTATTTTATTGAAAATTATACATGAATATTTTACAAAAATAAAATTATGGTTTGTTTGTATCAAAAATATATTTTATTATATTCATAATCTAATCATGTTTTTTTTATATTTTATTTAAGGGCGATACATTAAATAATAATACCGGTTCAATGTAACCACTATTTCATTTAGAAAAGAATTATCACCTTAATATTACTTAAGTTCTAGATACATAACCATATATCGCACCAGTATAATCCTTAAGGGTAAGGTATGAGATGGTGGAACTTTTATAGAGTTCTTCAACTAACATTGATATCATAGTGAGATCTACTAACTTAAACTTCTTCTAAAAATGATTCCACTAGAGTCTTAGTTATTTAATCATGGCTTAGTCTTGGTCAAGGTTTAACCCCAATCATTCAACCTCCCACCAAGTCTCTAATAAATGATAATTATAAGGGATGTTCTTATTAGCTGAGTCTATGGATTCTTTTGTCTATATAAACTATCTCTAATTATTTCCTTTTATATGAAATAATCCCAATAGTAAAATTATAACCAACAATCATAATTTCAAATGGTCATAATGACCAATGGTTATATTGGCCAATTGTCATAATAGCCAATGGTCATAATGTCTATATTTACTTCTAATAAATCCATCCAAATCAATCCCCTAAATTATAATTTTTATTTTTATCTACTTAAATATCTTTATTCTATGGATTATATTATTCTTCCTTTATATTTTTCTTAAAATAACTGTTATCTTAATTAGAGAATATGATCCATGATACATATGAATTTTACTTTCATTATTCATTTTTCTATATTTTCCATTATTAGTTGTAGTGGTCTTAATAGATGTGTACCTTTGATTTCTAATTCATTAATTTCTAATAAAATATTTCCATTCCATACTAAAATTTTATTAGGTGTACACTCTTCCCCCTTGAAAAAATCCATTCTTGACATTTGGGTTTCACATCAATACATGAACAAATGAGGACAACTCTCCCTCCTTGCTTCCTCATTATCCAATATTTCTTCTACAAACTTTTTATTCCTATAAATAACTTTCAAAAAAAATATAGTGTCTTTATATATTTAAATAAAATATTATGACTTCCAAATCATGTTCATGAGTTGGATAGTTTTTCTCATGGGTATTCAACAGCCTTGACGCATAAGCAACTACTCTACCATTCTGTATAAGGGTACACCCTATTACTTTCTTCTATGGATCACTATATTTAAAAAATCCTTTTCTTAGTGGTAAGTTCAATAACTATGAATTTATCATTATTTTATTTAGTTCCTTAAAGCTTTATTCACATTCTAAGGACCAGTTTAGTTTTACCACTTTATATGTCATATTTTGTAATGGAATAGTTAATCAGGAAAAATATTCAACAAATCACTAATAATATCTAGCTAAGAAATGAAAACTATGTATCTCAATAATATTCATTGGTTTGGAAAAAATTTTAACAAAATTTTTCTTTGCAAGGTCAATTAATATTCTATCCTCAGAGATAATATAGCCAAGAAAAAAAACTTGTTCAATCCAAAATTCCCACTTACTGGATTTTCCATATAACTGTTTCTCCCTTAGGGTGTCAATTAAAACCCATAAATTTCTTTCATACAAATCTATCACTTAAAGTATATTAATATATCCTCAATAAAAACGAAAACAATTGTCAATATGATCATTTGAATAATCTATTAATCAAATTTATGAACAATAAGGGTGAATTACTTAACCCAAAGGGTATTACTATGAACTAATAATGTACATACCTTTTATGAAAATCCATTTATGGTCTATTACCCTTCTTGAATTTTAATTGATGATAACCAGAATGAAGATCAATATTTGAGAGGTATTGAGCTCCTTGAATTTGATCAATTAAATCATCATTGTAAGGTAAAGGGTGATTATTAATTATATTAATTACACTGATTTCTTTATAATTGATATACAAACTCATAAACCCATCCTTCTTGTTCACAAAAATTAAGGTTCTTCACAAGTTGAAAAACATGGGCATATGAATAATTTATCACAAGAATATTTTAATTTTTTCTTTAATTCCATAAATTCTATTAGATACATTCTATATTTAGGAATAGATATGTATTTTACATCATGGATAAGATAAATAGAGAATTAAATTTCAAGATCTGGTGGATATACAAGAAATTCCTTAGAGAATACATCAATATAGTCCCTCAAAATAGATAGATCATCTATTATAAGGATACCCTTATCATTCATTAATTCATTTTCTCTATGAATTTATTTAATATAATTCAATATTGGTGGTTCCAAATAATAATCGAGCATTGAAGTCTCTCCTATAAAAATAGGGGGTTTGATTCCATCCCAAGGTATTGTAATTTCTTTCTCATGAAAAAAACCATGAATTATACTTTGAGATTCAATAAATCCCAAGGATTGTATCAAATTAGAATATTAGTATAATAAAAAAAATTAAGGAACCTATATACATTATAATATGGACAAACCAATATAGTTTATTTTCTATAATATTTACACTATGAGTTTAAACTAATAATTCCTTCCTTAATGCATTAGGTGGTAATTTATTGTTCATATAAATACCAATATTGATTACGAGTTTCAACTGGATTAATTTTACTTTGATTATGAACCATTTATATAAAATGGAATATAATTAATTATTCCAAGAATAAAATTATAAATTTTATATCATATAATATAATTCTTATAAATTTATTATAAATACATGTCATTTAATCTAGAAATATTTTTAAAATATCCAACTTGTCGGTCATAGAGTTATTTTATCTAACTATGTTCTTCTAAATCCAATCCCTAAGGTTTATACTAAGATTTATCTAATATTATCAATAAAACCCCCAACTTTGGTAACCTAAATTTTGGGTCTATTTTATTATAATGGTACAGAATACATATATCATAATACACTTGATCCAGCAGTTTAGTTGTAAGACCTGAAGTCCAACAAAGGTAATGTAGATATTATTTATTCAAGTATCCAATAAAATATATAAAATCTTCTAGTGGTTATATAATTATTAATTATTAAAAAAATATATTAATCAATGATTATTAAATACTGACATAGTTATTATAATGAAAATTATATTTACTAGAAGAAGAGTTTTTAAAATACAGAAGAGTTTTCATTTGATATTACAATTTTACATAGAAATAAAGTTATATTCATAAAAATAACTTCATTTTTGGAATTATAACATCTAAATTAGTTTAGGTTGAATTTTTGGGATTTTGATGAAGTTAATTTTTCAATGAATATTGAAAATACCATTTTTTTAAATATCATAACATTTACATCCAAATAATTATATGATCATAACATAAAAATTTATGAAAACTTTTTATTCATAAAAAAATGTATTTATGAATTTATTTATTGCATTTAAAAATATTAAGATACATGTAGAAACCTATTATTGACATTTTGGAAGCTAAGTTAAATATTTTCAAAAAACTACTTTTTATAATTCATACATATATTAATTTTGAATTAATTTTTTCGCATTTATAAATTGAATCACGTAAAATGGATTTAATATTTTGAATCTGAATTTCTAAATTATATAATAAGTTAAATGACATTTTTGTGCACAAAAATAGGTTATCGAGGTAAAAGTGAATTACCAAAGTAAAGGTAAAATATGGTAAAATTAAAGGAAAAGATCCTAAAATTCCAAAACAATATCACCTAAAATATGTGGTTAAGGGATTTCAAAACATTAATTAATATTTTAATCATTAATTATCAACCAAATTCATATGAATCAATTCCTCCCAAATTGGTAGGTTTAAATAACAAAATAATCAATATTTTAATCCTAAACACCCCTTCCTCAACCATAAATAACCAACCATTATCCATTTCCTCTCTACTCCATTAAGCATAAATCCTCCTTAATTTCCTATATTATAAGTATCTCCAAATAGTTTCTATAGTTTTAAAGTTTCCCTCTCTAGCTTTAATAATAAACCTTTCAAGTAAGGGTCCTCAATCATCCTCTTTCTTTTCAATAGAAATCCTTTTGTTATAATGTCATTTTAAATCATTATTAATATACTCCCATGATAATTCTTACATGGTATTATAATATATTTTATGTAATGATAATGGTATATTACCTATCTCCTTCCATTGTATCTTTTTCCTATACCTATATAATTCACAAACACCTTGTATCCATAAAAATCCTAAATTTTGGTAAAGTAATGAGGGTGTGGTTTCCTAGAAATTACATCCCTATATTGATACTATAAAGTGGATATATATTTGGTAAATTTTATAACTAGGAATAATAACCTTAAATAATATTGGTCAATTATCAACTCAATATTCACTCATTACACATTAAGTGGGTCTAAGACAGCACATTTGGCTAAACACGCCTAGGGGATATGCTTTGGAAAATTTACAAACCCTTTACAAACCATAATGAAGGATTATTTACTATTGATATATATACACCATTAAATTACTCATCGATACTAACATGTTATCATTCTGAGGATAAGGGAACTTTCTTTTGTATTTTGAATATTCCTATTTGTGGATATTCACCTAGTTTTCTACATTAATCTATTAAATGGGGAAATATTGATAATCTTTATAAAAAATATTTCTATATATATAATGATGGATTACATAAGACATGATTCTGTATAAGGTTCATTATGATATATATTTTTTAAACATTTTCTTCTGATTATGGAAATATTATACATAATATGTGATGTGTGGGGCATATAATTACATATCCCCATGATGAATTAGTAGTTATTGTGAGCCATGTTAGTTTGGTATTTCATAAAACCCTTACTCATTTATGAATGTTATCATGGAATAAATACTTGATGGTAAGATTAATATCTCTAGAATTATGAATTTCATTGCTATGAAATCATTTTATATTTTTCATGGATATATTATACACATTTATGGAATTATTAAATTCTTTATTCCAATCATATTTTTATTCTATTCTTATGTTATGATAGCATCAATTGTATGCTACCCCTTACTAATCATTTGAGATAACATATTTATTTATTATTTTCCCACTTCCCTTGGAAACCACAAATACTAAAATATGTGACATATAGAATTTCTAGGAGAAATAATAAATTTCTCATGTTTTTATATGATGTATCTATAGTTTTTGTGATAATGTAATTATTGTGTAAGTATCTAGTTTTAAAACTATTAAACTGTTGGACCCTATGATCTATTTACTTATACCAATGTAATAAAATAACATTCCACACTAGGGTACTAGGGTCTAAATGTACATTTGGTGTCAAATTTAGTTTATTATAAACCTTAATAACTAGGTTTAGGAGAACTTATTTAGAGAATAAAACTCTATAGAAAACCTTTAGGTTATTATACTTTTTTCATGGAATACATTAGTAAATAATTCATATAAATTATTTATAATTCATAGTTTTATTCACATATTAACTCGATATATTACATTTCTCAGAAATGTTGCCTAATTAAAGGAATAAAAACCATACCAAAACCCATAATAAATGTATGGATTTCCCTCCATATAAATTCAGTGAATATGGTGTGGGAGTTGTGTATATTATGAATATATTAGGGTAGTTAACTTGGGTTAGGACCAATAATTTTTTCCATATGGAACTAACTATTACTCAATAATATGTTGTAATAATGTTGGACTGCTTCATGAGGAAATGACCTCCTTCCTTTAATGGAATAAAAAATCAATTAGTAGTTCACAAATAGATCAAGTCCATATAGAACGTATTCCTTTCTTTAGGGTGAAGTGAAAATGAGAAGGAAATCATGGTTGTATGTCATTTGAAGAGAGATTATAGTCAATGGAAGCATCTAATTAAAAACACTATTAAGGATGAGGAGATAAAGAATATGGAATGTAAGTCTTTTAAAGTTATATTCTTGGAGAATTTATTTCTTTGTGATCAATGAGCTAACATGGAAAGGAAATTATTGAATCTAAGATAGAATGAAGAGGAAGCTTTTGTTGATTATAAGTCAAACTTTACATAGTTAATAATAAATTATGAAGAACATATTCATAATACATAGATAAATATTTATTGATTATTGGATGCATTTAATTCAAGCCTTCGAAAGGAGTTAGTCTGTCAAGAAATTTTCTCATATGAGAAGACAATGAATCAAACCATCAAATAAGAGAAGTAGTTTTTTAGGTCTTTTATTTTCAAAAGGATGAGGGAGAATAAGAGAACTGTTTAGATCCATGTTGAAAATAATTTGAAAAATAATAATGGAAGGATGGAATTCCATTCATGCAATAACTATGGGAAGAAACACCTTGGGTATTGCTGGAAAGGTATGGGAGTTTTCTACAAGTTTGGTGATAAGGGACACAAAGATCATGAGTGAATTGGAAAGAAAGAATCCAAAATTTTCCAATGTCACTACTCAAATAAATGCTCCAATAATTGTCTAAATCCACCCTATAATAAGCTAAATGAGTATGGTTGATCCTATATATCAAAACAATAGAAGTTATGGTCCCATATGATGTCGTAGCAGGTACTTTGATTATAAAATAAATGTTATCTAATTGGTTATTTTATTATAAATATATGAACTATTTTATATTTTTCATGTTTTTTAAGAACATTCATTAATCTCTTAATAAACTAAGGAACGAATTCTCAGTTAAAACTCCATGTGGTAATCTTATAGCAGTGGAAGTATATTTTTCTATATCTATTAAAATACATGTGGGTTCTTTATTTTATATAAAACCCTAGGTAATTTTAGAATAAATAATCTTCATGAATTATAAATATTAATGAATTATATTTTATATTTTTATAATAATATTACTTAATTTTTAAATTAAAAGAAAAAAGGCTTCATTTTTAACCAAATTGGATTTTCATTCATTATATGGTTTTACTAGAAATATTTATTTCCAAATGATAGAATTAAAATATGAAGAATAAAACTTCATTTTTTTCATTCATTATGTCAAAATTATCTTATGGTGATTTACCAATATTTTTCTGAAAAATTTTATTTTTTCTATGAATAGTGATAATACATATTTTTATTAAAAATTGTCTTTTCATTTAAAGAATTTAAGAAGTCACATTTTTTAATGGTTTAAAAGCAAAAAATATTATATTATATTATTTATAATCTAATTTTGTTCATTTTAATTAATTTTATATTTTAATATGGTATAAAAACTTTTTTGTTCTTAAAAATACTTTTTTGTGAAAATGAGTTTTTCATCATGTTTTCCTAGTTTAATTTTAAATTAAATTATGACACTATTATAAATTGAATTTAATAAAATTTATTAAATATTTTAAATCATAATAATTAATATTAGGTATTAATTTTAACTTAATTTTTCATCATAATGAACAGTAAAAGCAGGAAAAAAATTACCACTGTTAATGTTAAAACTCATTTAATAGGGGTTAAACAAAAGAGATAAGGGTTAAAATGACCTAAACACTGGTATAATTTATATTTTATGGTAATATTTATACCATATATCTTATAATATTTATAAATGGTCCATTTTGGATCCATTTATATTGAGTAATCCAATAATATATTTTATTCTTTTTAAAATTTCAAGTGTGTCTTCTCCCCCACTTATAAATGGATACCCCCATATCCTCTCCTATCCACACTTAAATATCCTTTTATTTTAGAAAATACCTTCCCAAATACATTACTTACATTACTATTCTCAACCTAGATTCTCTGGTTTGATAAAAAATCATCCTAATAAGGATTTAGGTTTAAACCTAAAGAGGTTTTCTGGAGAAGAGGTATAGTTCTTAACCATGCGTTTTCATTTTATTTCTTCTTCTACCTCCTTAAAATCTTATTCAAAGATGATGGAATAATTAAACTGGTATATTAAATAAATTTATGTGTTTTTAAATTAATTTCATACCCTATATCCATATCATCTTCCATCAAATGGGAAGTGAATGTATCACTTGCGCGTACGTACGGCTTACTGTCTCCCCATTGTGATACAATTCATTTTTCATCACCAAATTCTATGGATGGATATTATGATGGTTTTAAAGTTTATATATTATATTTATAAAATTATTATTACAAAATTATAATATAATATCTACCTTCTTACCTTTAAATCTGTTTCAAAATAATAATGTCACTCGTGTGTATGTGTGGACTACCACTGCCACGAAGTGATGTGACTTGTTTTTCATTTCTAGTTTACATGGATCGAAATAAGGATAGATTTTATGAATATATATGATATATATAAAATAATAATGATTCTATAAAGGTTAATTATTATTTAAATTTATTTCATTATATCCATCTAAAAGTGAAAGCATCGTTCATACGTACATACAGACTACCATCTTCATGAATGATGTAATTCATTTTTCTACCTATAAATTTTATGGATATATATATATATATATGTTTGTGTGTGTGTATATATAAAATGAATATATATTAAATTTTTATCCTGATTAATATTATATATATGAGAGAACCATGATCAAATTATAAGGACCGAAACTATTAAACTAAAACTTACATGAAAAACAAAACAGTTAGCAATCGAAAATGATGAATTTAATAAATAATTATTAATAAACTTGTAATAAAGTGAAATAATTAGATAATATATGATAGGATAAGTATTTATATGGTTTTATTATATAATTATAATAAAAATAATTTTATTATATAGGATTCTAAAAACACTTATAGCACACGTCGATCCAGACATAAGGGTTTATCTCACAATATCATCATTATTTGAGATTGTTTATGCTAAAGTCTTAATTAGGGGAACTGTTTGATATTTATATCTTAAAAACAATATATTTTCTTATACTATATTTATTTCATGAAATTGTAAATTTTCCTTTCATTTTATGCTCTTTATGTACTAAATATACTGAAACCATGTTTTTAATGAAAACTGACTTTTTTATTCTAATCAGTTGGAAATATTTTTATTTCATATCCATATTTTCCTTAAAATTATTTGAAGAATATTTTTAATATTATCCAATAATTTATTAAATAAATTTTTACCCTTTTTTGAAAATTATTTTAAAAGGAATCTTCTCATCGTTTTTTGAATGAGATACTTTTTTGACTTTTCTAACAAAATTTTGAAAGGAATGGTTTTTTAACTTATACAACATGATTATAATTTTCTACCATCCTGAACATTCAATTTTTTTAAGATTAATTTAAAAGTTTACAATGTTCCTTTTATAGATAAAAGTTTCCTTAATATTTGGTAAATTTTGGATTTTGAATATGTGGTTTTAAAATTAAAAGAGTATTTTACTCAAGAAATATTCTAATGATTTTTTAAAAGTGTATTCATCTATGTAAATATTATTTGGTGAATATTATTCTTTAATGGAGATATACACTTTTAATACCATTTTTCATATTTCTCTTGATGGATTATAATTATGTTTAATTATTTTTGAAATTATTAACATTTTGTATGATAGTTTTTCAATACAAATGTTTATGTTGATTATGTTTCACCACTTTCATATAATGAATTCATTAGGGCACTATATAGCCCCTAGATGAATTGGTAGATCTCATAAGATAAACAAGTTTTTTTTGGGTATATTCCTTACCTATTTATATATGTTTTCTTAGAATAAGGCTTTGACTATGAGATTATGATGCCTGACATTATGTATTCAATCATTATGAAACTAGTTATTATTATCCATGTGATTATTTGTGTTGTTATGTTATCCATGGATTGTGTCCTATTTTTATCGTATTAGTTATATGTAGTATTTTATTATGGTTTATTTTGACCATATTAGTAATGTTTTATTTACATTATGATAGATTCTGTTATACACTTTCCCACACTAGCATCTGGTCTCACCCTTTATTATGTTTTCCTTTTCCTGGGATATGAATAAGGGATCTATGAATGAAATTAGGGATTCACTTGAAGAAATAATTAAGTTCTCACAAGAATTATTAAATTATATTTCATTTTTTCATATTTAATGTGATAATTAATGTATTTATCTAGTCTCCCAAGACTACTAAACTGATCAGTACTTCAAGATTAGGTCTCTTGTACTTGTTCTAATGTATTGAAATAATCACTGGATTTGGGATACTGGAGTAGGGGTATTACAGTTGGTATTATATAATTTTTAGTATAAATCTTGGGAACTAGATTTATAAAAACATATATTAGGTAACATAACCCTATGATAGACTTTGAGAATATTCCCACTGAAACCAAGATTATAATTTTGATAATACTTATAAATAAATTTTCAACTTATTATAAGTGTTTCACTAGTTTTGAAATTATACATAATTATTCATACTTTTGTAATCTAATCTAGTGAATTTCATTATTTATAAATGGAACCTAGTAGAAAGAATAGAAACTATATCAATGCATGTAATCCATGTAGAGATTTCCCTCTTGGGAAAGATAATGAAGTTATATCAAGACTTAATGCTGGATATAAAAAACATATAACTATATTAAAAAAACTGACTCAGGTTATGACCAATAACATTTCTCGTATGGATCATCCTACTTATCCTCATTATGGTGAAGAAATGTTGGAATAATACATGTAACAAAAACCTCCATCATTCAATAGTAATAATAATACATTTGTATCCAAGTGATGGATAATTTCCTTAGAAAAGATATTTGTTTCATTGGGAAGTAATGAAATGGAAAAGGTTCTCATGGGTATTTATCATCTCATGAGGGATGAAGATCAATGGTGGTCGTTAATTCAAAACACTAATGATGAGAAGGAAATTAAAAATTGAGTTGAAGGATTTTAAGGTACTTTTATTGGAAAAATATTTTCCTCATGAGAATGAGTGGATATGGAGATCCAATTCCTGAGTCTAAGAAAAGAAGAAGATGAAAATGTTTCTAAGTATGAAGCCAACTTTACAAGGTTCATAATGGATGTTAAAAATTATAAACACAATCCAAAGAGTAGTATTAACAGTTTATATTATGGACTGAATTCATTAATTCGAATGGAATTAGTCTCCCAAACATTATCATCATATGAGTACATAGTATCATGTACTATCAAGAAAGATAAATAATTATCCATGTCTTATATCTTCGATGGAAGGCAAGATAAGAAAATGAAGACTTAGCACTCAAGAAAAGGAAATACAGTAAAAGGGAATAAGGGAATTGCGGAATTTAAAACTTGTAATAAATATGGAAAGAGATGCTATAGAACATTGACACAGGCCTATCATGGGGTGAGTAAAAATAAAATTATTTTTCCTAGTGCATTACAGAGGATGACCAGGGTAGTATCACTTGAGGGGCTTCTCAGTTTTTCCACCCACTTATTCCCAATCACCTAAACTATTTATTTTTATTTTTTTAGTATTTAATGAAAAAAATTACAATATTTTTGGGTTTTTGATTTATATGAAATAAAATATAAAAATATAAACTTAATCTACCATGAAATTATAAACAGAATGAGTTAAGGAAGAAAGGATATGGTCATGGGTTCATTTTTTGATTCAATTATTATTATCTTATGTATGTTTGATTTCAGTTTGATAATACAAACATGAAATCTAATTATTGAACTACTATTCTTTATTTATAAATTGTGGAAATAATTTAATGTCTAAGAAATATAAATTCCACCACCTCTTTTAATCAATTTTGATGACACACCTTGGTCTCGGATATTCCATCTTTAAGGACATGGATCTATTGATGTCTTTTCATCCATTGATTATTTCAAATCCATCATGTGAATAAATAACCAACAGAGAGAGGGAAAATAAATTAACAAAACAATATAATAGATTAAGTTTCATGTCATTGGGGGAAGTCACCACATCAAGGTCATTGGTCTTACCCATTCATACTACTCAAATCAATTACAAAATTAAAATAAAATTTAAATAAAATTCAAGAAGACCATGACTTCCCCATGGTCCAATCCTCAGGTTCAGCCTCTCATTTTCATGAGTAAGATATCACAATGGTGGATTGGTGGAATAATAAGAGAATAGAAAATAAAATAAAAAAGAAATGAATGAAGAAATAATAAGAAAAAAATAAAAATTTAGGAATGGGGATGATAAGAGAAAGAGATATAGAGAGATAAATAAAATAAAATAAGAAGAGGGTGAGGGAGTAATAAATTAAAATAATAAAATAAATAAAGAAAATAATATATAAATAATAATTATTATTATTATTATTATTAAAAGAAGAATAGAAAAAAGAAGAAAATGTATGAAGGTGGTGACACTTTAATAAAAACATGCATGCAATTTAATTAACTAAAAATTATAATTATAATTTAATTAAAACTAAAACTAAAATCAAAAACAAAATTGAAAACGTAGACATATAGTAGCCTGGACTCCTCCTAGGTGGGTTCCCTCCTCAAGGTATTGAGAGATATCATTTATCATGGGTGAAATTCTATTTATATAGGCCAAGGTGTTCCATCCTTAGATATTGAAAATAAATATCATTGAAATATCTCTTTATGATCTCCTATAGATTCTGTCCATGGAAATGTTTCCCACAGTTGACACCTTTAATGACTGAATATAGAAAATTTTTATTCTTTAAAGTTTATAAAAATAGAATTTTCTATTGAAACTCAAAATTTCGAATTAATTAGACACATATAGATTAATTCATGAAATAATAAATGAGTCACACTCTTTTGGGAAGAATTTTTTCTAAATCTAAAACCACTTTCAAGTGTCCAATATCCATATTAATTATATAATATCTCTATGATATTTAATTCTAAAATTATCAATTTATTTAAATACAATTTTAATCACCCAAATTTAAGTTTTTTATCTTATGTTGTGAATCAATTACTGATGTGGGTTCCACGCTATTGTTGAGAATTACATTTCAACCAGAATTATTTTTAGGGCCTTTATATGTTCTAAGAATATACTAGTAAAAAATAAGAAGTTGAATCTCTCAAAATAAGGAATCCTGAAAAAAAGAATCACTCAAATTGTATCAACATTTTAAATGTTATAAACAAAACATCAAAGTGATTTAAATATATAAAATTCTAGAATTAATAAATTTTCACATTTTATCCCATTTTCATTCTATAATTCAAATTACCCATTATTTAATAAAACTCATAAATCCATGGGTTTTTTCATTGAAAAACACTTAAAAACATTGAAATTTGAATAAAAAATGTACATTATTTTGTTCTTTCAAATACCCCCACACTTAAACCATGATTTTACTCAAGAATAAAATCTCAATAATGAGTTAAAGAGGGTGTCAATGTTATAAATATTCAAATTTAAATCATATAAAATCAAACAATCATCAATGAAAAATAAAATTTTCAAATTACATATAAAATATCAATTCAATTTATCATTTTTCAATGAAACAACCCATCTATATATTTTACTTTTCCCCTTTGAAAAATAATTTAACTTCTCCTCTAATCCATTCAAGTTAATCTATTCATTATTATTAAACATTTCAAATCGTGATCTACCTCACAATAGATTCTTATATATCATCACTCAAGATACAATTTAAGTAGATTTATTTTCATATCATGAATAAATTCTCCTTATTTATAGACTTGAAAATGAACTACTTTATTTACTTTGTAAACAAAAAAGGAACATAAAATCATGAGGACTTTCAATAAATGTTCAAATGACTCTAAGGCTTAAGTTTATTAGGATTTTATGTTTCAAATATTAAGGCATAAGTAGGGTATTTATCTCTTAAGTATAATACATGATATCAAAAATAAAAGTGTAATTAAATTATCCTTCTCAATATAGAAACTCCTACTTCCCCCAAACATTCAAAGAAAATGTCATGAATAATGAAATAATAATGAATGATGTGCACTCTATTGAATTTTTCTATACTTTGTACTTTTTTTATTTTTCAAAATAGTATTTTTTTCCTTTTTTAAAATTTTTCAAATTTTATTCTTAGAATAAACTTCACATCTACCATCTAACCAAATATGATAAAAATCATTAGTCTAGTTATGGTGATGTTTTATTCTTTTAAGCCACAAACCATTCCTTTTTTTCAAGAAAGGTAAACAATTGATTATATTGAATGAATCAAAAAAGATTCTTTATCCCCACAATAATCACCCCTACAGTTCTTCATTACAATTAAATTCATATCAACCACCATGATTACCTTCACCCCCACACTTCAATTTTAAAATATCATGAAATTACTAAGAGTAGGGTAGGAATGGATAAAAATTGATTAAAACATGGTGCATCCCAAACTAGGTCATTCCTGGTTTCTTTTGGCTAATGAAGGATTGATGTAAAGGTGGTATTTTAAGGATAATTTGTTTCTAAAAATATTACTAAATAATTTTAAATATTTTTTTTCAAATTCATATCTTTTACAAGTTCAAATATAAGTTCTATCATGTGTAATATCCCAATATCACTCAATAAATATGATTAAGAAAAATTAAGAATTACTTGGTCTAGAAATCCTCTCGTGAATGGGATGATATTGGACAATCACTCAAGGCATTATTAAAAATAACAAATTAATTAACATGAATTTTAAAAAATAAAATATTGAAAAATGGGTGGTAATTTATCTACATAAATAAATTAATTACCTCAAATCGTGAGTCATTATTTAAATATTCATGCATCACATTAATCATCAAATCCTCTATTTGATCATTCAATCTCATTAACATTGAAATCTAAAACATGGCATCACTGGATTCCTAAGAAACTCATGTCTCATAGATTAGTCAAGCAAAGCATCATTCAATCATGGGAATGAAATTTCAACTTTAAATCTAAAAACATGTTTTGGAAAAAAAAAATATAAAAAGTTTAAAAGATAAAAAAATAATAAGTTCACTCCATTTACCATGAATCTTAGTCCTTGTCTTTTACTGTTTAAAGCTTCCTTCTACCATAATGAACCTAAAAAGTGAATTACTCAATTAGGAAAGGATTGTGTCATTAAAGGTCAAAAATATAGGAGGGAATGGATTTCATTTTTGACTACTTCATAATAAAATGAAATTTAAATCTAAATTCATATAAACAAGGTATAAATGGATAAGTCTTGGTATGATCCCCCAAGTGGGACCTGAATTTTTTATGCCTCCAGAGTGCAGTACCAGTGATTATCCAAAGTTTAATAGTGGATGAATATTATTTAATTTGAACCACCACATGTGTATTTTCTCAGTTTTTGATTAATACTTCTTGGTGAGGAATGATCTATGGAGAGAGTACACCAGATCCCCCCCCCCTTCATAATTAGGTATAGCTTGTATAGTGGTAGAAGGATGAAGTATGAATCACCTTCCTTCTTGGTTTCTTTCAACTTCTTTCTTCTCCAATGTAAAATTCACATAGGCTACATTAATTAAATGTATGAATAAAATTTGAATTTTTAAAAATAAATTTCTCTACTTCAATAAGAGAAACATCTTTTTTGATTAATTTATGCTCAGGAACTTGAATTTCTTGATGGGGATCCTAAAATTTATGTTCACTGAAATCAGGGAGATCTATGTGATCCTCAATAGGTGTAGTTCCAATTTCTTCATCCTCATATAAGTAATATAAAAGATTGTATGAATATAAAAATTAAAAAAATGAGAATAAATACTTAGTTTTGATAGAATAAAATCAAATTAAATATATTTTTATAAAATATCAATTCCCTTAATTGGTTCAGCAACAATCTCTTCTTCAGTGGCGAGTGGCTATTGGATTAGATTCTCAATGGATAGAGGTAGGTAGTTAGGATCCTCCAACTATTCTTTAAATTCCATCACTGTTGTGGCTTCATCCTCTTCCATGGCTAGATTGACATGCAATGGTACTGGATCTTCTACTTAGTATAGATCAGGGAGATCAAGTTGTACCTCATAATAATTTTAGAAGTCATCAATATCTTATTGATCTCCAATAGTTAGCTCAATAGAAAATTTTTACTCATATTTAATCCACTCTATCTCATCATAGTCTTTTTGTATTTTTCTCTTCATATGGTTAGGCTGTGAATACTCCTCAAGATGAGCCTTGACCTCTTTGATGTATTCGATGAAAATTGTTAGCTATGGTGGAACTTCCTTCTAGGTATTCAGTCTTCGATACTCCATTTTGACTTTATCAACCATATATTCCAATTTAGGAAATGAAATACCAATGTTATTCCAATTTATCATAATCTTGGCCAGGTCAGTGAGTCCATAGAGCTTTTGTATAAGAGCCACCTCTTTAGTATTTTGAATTTTTGTATTTTTCACCTGAGAGTCATTGTTCCATGTATTGAAAAAAATTTCATTTAAAAACATCATAAATTTATTTTAGGACTTTTATTTTTCACAATAATAGAATCTATTTAACATGTGAAATAGAAAAAGGTAAGAAAACTTATGATTGGATCCCTAGAAATAGTTTCAGTTTTGATGCATTCCTTCCATGGCGAATGTAAAAAAGAAAATTATTTTTTCCTAGTGCATTATAGAGGATTAATAGGGTCCTCTCACTTAAAGAACTTATAATTTTTTTCACCCACTTATTCTCAATCACATAAACTTTTTTTTTGTTTTTTGGAGTATTTCATGAAAATAATGTATATATTTTTTCGGTTTTTTATTTATATGACATACATTATAAAATTCTAAACTTAAACTACCATTAATTGATAAAAATAATGAGTTAATGAAGAATGAACATGGTCTTGCATTCAGTTTGGGATTTAATAATTATTCGCTTTTGTATTTTTTATTTCAGTTTGATAATCCAAACATGAAATATCATTTTTTAACTACTATTTTTCATTTATACATTTTATAAATCATTGAATGCCTAAGAAATATTAGTTCAATGTCTTCCTTTAATAAAGGTTGATGAAATTCCTTGTTCTAGGATGTGACATCTTTTAGGACCTGGCTCTATCAATTATGTTTCATCAATTGATTATTTCAACTCTATCATATAAAAAATAAATAATGGAAATAGGGGAAATTTATTAAAAAAAATATAATAGATTTAGTTTCATTTAATTGGGGTCAGTCACCATATCGGGGGCATTCACTTTACCCATGCATGATACTCAAATCTATTCCAAACTTAAAATAAACATTAGAGAAAATTCAAGAATGCCTTGACCTATCCCCGATCCAAGCCTCAGGTTCAGCATCTCATTTTTAGAGTGAGTGATCACAATGGTGGAGTCATGGAATAAGAAGAGAATAAAAAATAAAAAAAAGGAATGAGAATAAAAATAAAAATAAAATAATAGTGTATGAGAGAAATAAGAGAATAAAAAAATAAGAAAAATAATAAAATAAAAAAGGAAGAAGAATAATAAAATAAAAATGGAATAATGGGGATGATAATAGAGAGAGATAGAGAGAGATAGAGAAATAAAATAAAATAAAAATAGGTATAGGTATAGGTAGTAATAAAGTAAAATAAGAAAATAAATAAAGAAAATAAAATATAAATAATAATTTAAAAATAATAATAATTATTATTATTATTATTAAAATAAGAATAAGAAGAAGAAGAAAATGGATGATGGTGGTGACACTAATAAAAACATGTGTGCAATTTAATTAATTAACTAAAAAATAAAATTACAATTTAATGGAAACTAAAAATAAATAAAAATGAAAAGAAATAAAAATGAAAATAGGGAAATGTAGTATCTCAACCTCCTCCTTGGTGGGTTTCCTTTTTCGAGTGTCAAGAGATATCCTTCAGCATGGGTGAACTCATCCTTATATAGGCCAAGGGGGTTCCATCCTTTGGTATTAAAAATCAAGATCTCCCAAATCTCCCATTAACATATCCACTAGATTTTATCCACTAAAATGGTTCTCATGGTATAACCCTTTAATTACTGGATATGGGAATGTATTCTTCTTGAATGTTTCTTGAAATTAAATTTTCTATTGACCCTCCAAATTTTAAAGTAATTAGAATTATATATATGAGTTTATTACATAGTTAATGAGTCACGGTATTTATGGAATAATGTTTCCTAAATCCTCTGCCAATTTAGAGAATCCAATAGACACATTAATTATATAATATCTCCATAAAATTTAGTGGGAAAATGATCCATTGAATTATCATTAAAATTTAGTTTTAATTTCATTAACTATATGGGTATATCCTTATTTATGACTTAATTACTAACATGGTTTCCATGGTGTCTTCTAGAACAATATTTCAACTTGATTGATTTTTTAGTGCCTTTGTATGCTTGAATAATCTAATAATACAAAATTGGAAGTTGAATCCCACAAATAAAAATATCTTTAAAAAATAATCACTCAAATTGGATCAATATTTTAAATGTTATTATTAAAATACCAAAGTGATTAAAATCTTTCAAAATTCCAAAATTATGAAATTTTCACATTTTATCCCATTTTTATTATAGAATTAAAATTACTCATTATTTAATAAAATATTAAAAACTATGGGTTTTATCATTTAAAAAAACTTTAAAAAATGAAATTTGAATAAAAATATGCACATAATTTTGGTTTTTCAAACATACTTACTGAGAATGGGAGTTTTCTTTAAGTTTGGAGAGAAAAGCTATAAAGATCATGATTTTAAGGGAAATAAATAAGATACCAATGTTCAATGCTTCAAATATAAGGATTTGGGGTACTAAGAAAATTATTTTATTTTACATCAAGGGAATTTCCCTCACAAAAGGAAAAGAGAGCAAGGCCAAGCTTACGCAATCACTATATTTGAGGTTGAAGTTCCTAAAGATACGGTGGTAGGTACATTAATTGTAGGCTAAAATTTACCTAAATTTTTATTTGATTCTAAATATTTTCACTCTTTTATATATTACATGTTTGATAATAAAATTTTATATTTCCCTAGAACCTTAATAAGGGAATAATCATTCAAACTCCTAGTGGAAGTCTTGTTATAGCAAGGATGTGTCAGTTAGTTACCCTTATGATAGATAAAAGTTCCATAATTTCTAACTTTATTATTATACCTATGGTTTATTTTGACATAATATTTGGTATGGTATGTATTTAAAAATATGATGAAAAAAAGATTACAAAGATAAGAAAATTTTTATTTGTGATAAATATGTGTAATTCATTATATTTATATGGGAGACTTCATCATCTGAGTCATGTATAGATCCACCCCTAGTAGCTATTCTGAATGAGATTTTTAGGGAAGAATATTATACACAACCTATGGATGGAAATGGTAATATCTAAATTGAATATGTACTTATTTTCTTGGAATAAATATATTTATTAATTTAGAAATTTTCGGGACATCTACCAAAGCATGTAGTTAAGTTTTCCTTTAATTTAATCCCTGATGAAATACCTATATAAAATAATCCCTATATAATGGTCACTATAGAATTATTTGAGTTAATGAAACAAATATAGGTGTTTTGTAGTGAGGTATTTATACTCCCTAGTGTTTCACCTTGGAGAGGCCTTGTTTTTTTGTCAATAAGAAAGATTGATATTTGAGGCTATACATTGAGTATAGGGAAATAAATTATTTTATAATAAATAAAAAGTACTATTTACCTTTCATTGATGACTTATTCAATCAATATCACAGAGCTCAATATTTTTCAAATATTTAACTTCATTATGGGTATCCTCAATTATGAGTAAAGAAGAAAGATGTTCCGGAGATATCATTTCATACAGGGTATGGACATTGTTAATTTATAGTAATTCTTTTTGGATTGACTAATTCACATTTTATTTTTATGGATCTAATTATTAGAGTATTCAAGTAATATATTGGTAATTTTTTGTTTTATTTATTAATGATATCTTGGTGTAATATTAGATCTATTAGGACCATAATAATCACTTTCTGATCATTATTAAGATACTTAGAAGAAAATATTTATATGAGAATGTTAGAAATTGTAAATTGTGGGTTTAGAAATTTTATTTTATTATCCATATTTTCACTAAGGATGGAATATCAGTTCATCCTATAAAGACAAAGTTAGTCCAATAATGGCTGACACCAATAAACATGTCTGAGTTATGAAGTTACATTGTATTAGAAGGTTTCTATCAGTGATTAGTTTAAAATTTTACCTGATTGGATAAACTTTTAACCAATATTACTCATAATGGGGGTTAAGTTAATATGGATAAAGTAATGTGAAGAATGTTTTGAAGAATTTATAAGAGATTGGTGAATTCTCTGATCTAGAATCTAATATTGGGAAATTATGGATTTATGATATTTAGTGATGCTTAAAAGAAATTACAGGTTGTTTCCTTATGTATAATGATAAAATTATTACCTATGAATCAAGGTAGTTAAATAATAATGGACACAGCTATCCAAATAATGATATTGAGTTGGAAGTTGTAATTTTTCTCTAAATATTTGGATACATTTTCTCTTTGGAAAAAGATGTGAGATATACATAGACCATAAGAGTCTAAATACATATTTTCAGAGAAATATCTCAACATGAGGCAAATTTTATAGCTCTAGATACTCAAGGATTATTATTTCTTAATACACTACCACCCATGGAAGTAAATAAGGTAGTGGATGCATTGAGATGGATAGATCATGGAGTCCTAACCAAAATAAGGAATAATAAGGACCTTATATTCATGGATTTAGTGAATTTGGATATGGTAATTATTATATAATGGTAAAATCATTCCTTTTTAAAATGATATCCAAACCATGTTTATTATAAAGGTTAAAAATTTCTTATACTTATGATGAGAATATTCAAAATAAAACAGAAGTTATGAATGATGGGAAATTGGAATACTTCATATATGAAGATGTAATCTAAAATTTGGAATGATATTATGAGTTATATATATATCAGTGATTAAAATGGAATTATTATACGGTGCTCATATCTTGAATTTATCTATACGAATAGGTATAACTAAGATGTATAGTTATTTAAATGAACATTTTTGGGGGATAACATGAAGTAAGAAAATTGAAGATTATATATCAAGATTCTTGGTTTTAAACACATAAAGGCTAAAAGTTAGTAACCTAGAGGATTCATTAAAACTTTACCCATTCCTATGTGTAAATGGGATTTCATTACTATGGACATTGTCACTATATTTCTAAATACTCCTAGAAAGAATGTGTAATATGCATTATTGTTGATCACCTTACCAAATATACACATTTCCATGATATAATAGAAGATTAACCTCCTGAATTCCTTTAATTAATCTATATTAATGATGTTATATGAATTTATGGAACATGTATTTCAATTGTTCTTAATCGTGATCCCCGATTTACATCAAAATTATAGAAAATTCTTCAGAAGGATCTTGATAACGAGCATCATTTGAGTACTTCTTACCATCCTCAAACTGATGGATAGTCTAGAAGGTCCATTCAACCATTGGAAGACATGTTGAGGTCATTCTCACTTGACTTTCAATGTATGTATGAACAGAATGTAACTTTTTGTAGAGTTTTCCTATAACAATAACTTTCATTCAAGTATCTAAATGGTGTTTTTTGAAACATTATATGGAAAGAGATTTTGTACTCTAACTTTTTGGGATGAATTTGGATAAAGGAAGATTGTAGGACCATAATTTATTGATGAGAAAACAACATAGGTAAAAACTATTCAGACTCATATTAAAATATCTCAAATAATACAATATAGTTTTTCCAATAACTGAAGGAATGATTTAGAATTTCAAGTTGGATATCACATTTTCTTAAACGTATCTCCGTGGAAGGGTGTTATAAGGTTCGATAAGAATGGGAAAACTGATCATTGGGTACATCAAATCTTTTATAATTCAATAAATAATAGGATCTATGGATTACTGATTATAAATTCCACTAAGCCTCTTGAAATTACATAATGTGTTCCATATCTCATTGTTATGGAAGTATATACCAAACCCAACACATGTGCTCAATTATGCAGAAATTGAAAAGGAACATGATCTATCTTACTCTGAAGATCCCACCCAAATTATTAACACTAGAGATAAAGTTTTAAATAATTGGATGACATGAATGGTAAAGGTACTTTGTAGAAATCATAAAATGGAGGAAGCAATGTGGGAACTTGTGGATGTTATGAAAAAACCACCCTTGTTTGTCTAAAAATTAATATCCATAAAAATTTAGAGGATAAAATTTTAATATAAGGGAATATTTTAACAACATATTTAATGTTAGAAAAAATCATTTTCATTAATTATTAATATTCATTTTTATATTTTACAGAGTTATAAGAATATTAATTAATTATTCAATCAAAAAGAAAAAAGCATTATTTTTACCCAAATTGGATTTTCATGCACTATATGGTTTTATTTAGAATATTAATTTCAAAACAATATCATTTTAATATGAAAATTTTAAATTAATTTTTTAATTCCTCATTTAAAAATTATTTTAGGTTGAATTTTTTTGATTTTTCTAAAAAGTTAGATTTTTTCAATGAAAAGTGAAAAATACTGATTTTTATTGAAAACATTATTTTCATTTCAAGAATTTACAAAGTTAAATTTTGTTTTAAAAAGTTTTAAAAGAAAAAATTATTCAATTATATTATTTTTAATCCAATTATGGTCATTTTAATGAATTTTATATTTAACTTTGGTATAAAAAAAGGTTATACTTAAAAATATATTTTTTTGAAAAATTGTTTTTTATTGCATTTTTTAGGTTTAATTTTAAAGTAAATTATACCACTAATATGAATTAAAATTTATAAAATAAATTCCATGTTTTGAATCAATATAATTAATATAATTTAATAATTACAACATATTTTTTTGTAATAATTAATAGTATAAGTAATAAAAATCAGTTACCACAGTTAATGTTAAAATCGATTTACCAGGGGTTAAACTTAAGATATATGGGTTAAGTTGATGTAAAAACTTTTATAATTTATATTTTATATTCATATTTTGACCATATATTAAATAATATTTATAAATTATATATTTTTGTATCCCTTTGGCTTGAGTAATACAATAATATATTTTATTATTTTTAAAAATTCCAAGTGTGTCCTCTCCCCCGCTTATAAAAGGATACCACCCTATCATCTACTATAAAAACTTAGTGAGTATTTTTTGTTCAGAAAATACCTATAAAAATACCTTAATTACATTCTTATCCTTGACCTAGAGTCACTATTTTGATCATAAAATCATTATAGTAAGGATTTAGGTATAAACCTAAATAGGTTGTCTAGAGAAGAGGTATAGTTTTTAACAATGCATTTTCATTTTATTTATTCTTATACCTCCTTTAAATATTTTTAAAACAAGTTTAAATAATAAAAATACTATATTAAATTTACTAATATGTTTTTAGGTTAATTTAATACCCTATATCCACCTCCTATTCCATGAAATAGAAAGTAAAAGTATCGCTCGTGCATACGTACAGCTTACCATCTCCACATAATGATACAATTCATTTTTCATCACCATATTTTATAGATAGTTATTATAATGGATTTAAAGTTTATATATGATATTTATGAAATTATTATTATTCTAAAATATTAATATAATATCTACCTTATTACCTTCCAATTCGTTGGAAAATGACAATGTTACTCATGCATATGTGTGGACCACCACCTCTATGAAGTGATGTGATTGGTTTTTTCATTTTCAATTTACATGTATGGTAATAAGGATAGATTTAATGAATATATATGATATATATGAAATAATAATAATTTTTTAAAGGTTAATTATTAGTTACCTTTCTTTAATTCCATCAATATAAAAGTGAAAACAATGTTCATGCGTACGTACAGCCTACTATCTCCATAAACGGTGTTATTATTTTTTATAGATCTACTATTTATGGATACTTATAAATATATATGTATATATATATATATAATATTATGCTTATATCATTATTAAAATTATTTATTTTATGAAACCATGATCAATGTACAGGGTCCAAAACTAACAACCCGAAACTTTCATGGAAAATAAAATAGTTAACACTCGAAAATGAGGAATTTAATAAATAATTATTAATAAACGAGTACTGAAATGTTATAATTAGATAAAATATTATATTATAATTATGTATATGGTTCTCATATATAATTATAATAAATTTAAATTCATTATAAAGTGGTAAAATCACTTATAATGCAATTCAAATCCCAGGTAATGGTTTATTTCACAATCTCATCATTGTTCAGGATTGTTTATGTTAAAGTATCCACTAGGGTAATTTTTTGATATTTCTATATTAAACCCAAAATATTTTTATATCTAATTTTTATTTCTTGAAATTAATTTTTTCCATTGTTTTTTCACTCTTTATGTACTCAAGATGCTGAAATCATGTTTTTAAAGAAAACTAGCTTTGTTTTTCTACTTTGTTGGAAATATTTTTCTTCCATATACATATTTTATTTAAAATGTTTAAAGAATATTTTTAATTTTATCAATTTATTTATTAAATACATTTTTACCCAAGTTTTACTTTTACAAATAAAATAAAAGGAATCTTCGATTCATTTTATGAATGAGGTGATTTTTGACTTTTCTAACAAAAGTGTGAAAGAATTATTTTCTTAACTTATAAGGAATAACCTAAATTTATTACCAGACTGACCAATATATGTTTTGAAGTTTAAATTACAATTATAAAGTTTAGTTTTCATTAAAAAAACCCTTAATATTTGGGAAATTTTATGATTTTGAATAAGTGATTTCAAAATAAAAAGAGTATTTTCCTCAAGAAATCTTTTATTTATCTTTGTAATGTATATTCATATATGTAAAAATTATTTGGTGAATATAATGATTTATTGGGGATGTAATATTTTGATAAAATTCAACATATTACTCTAGATGGATTCTAATTATGTTTAACGATTATGGAAATTATTAACATTTCATATTCTATTTTTTCAATATGAATGTTTACATTGATTATGTTTCAATAATTTCATATGATGGATGAATTAAGCTTATTAAGTTATGGGTAAGACCTTATATATCCCCTTGATGAATCATTGGGTCTCATGAGACAAAATGGTTTGGGTATTTGTTATATGCCTTACCTTTTTGTGTGTGTTGTCTTGGTATAAGGCCTTGACTACAAGATTATGTTGTCTGGAATTATACATTCGATAATTATGAAACAAGTTGTTATTATCCATGTGGTTATTAATGTTTTTATATTATCCATGGATTCATTTTCCTATGCATGTTATTAGTTATATGGAATATTTTATTATTTTTTATCTCAGCCATATTATTCGTGTTTTAATTACTTTATGATAGCTTCTATTGCATGTTTTCCATTACTAAGAATCTAATCCCACCATTTATTATGTTTTCCTTTCCTTATAATTTGAAGAAGGGATATATGATTGAAATTCGGTATTCACTAGAAGAAATAATAATGTTATCACATGAATTATTATATTATATTTCATGTTTTCAAATTTTATTTTACAATTAATATATGTATATAGCACCCAAAACTAATAAATGGATCTTTCCTTTAGAATAATATCACTCGTACTTGTGCCAATGTAGTAAAATAATCACCATTTATGGGCTACTAGATTCAATTTTTTATATTTCCAAACCTGATTATTATACATATGGTTAACATTTTCATATTCCTCAATATGGATTGGATCACTAAGAATAATTCAAAAATTTATTACTGTGAGAACGTGATTACAATATATGAGGATATAATAGAATCCATTGTTTATAATGGAGAAGCTTCATTAACTGAGTCTCAGTTGGAACCACCTCTAGTGGATCATATTGAATAAATTCCAGGAGGAGATGAAATAATTAAAATAGGAATATAATTATAATATATGATGTATCTTTTATGAGGAATTATACTAATGTATTCCCTAAGGAGTTACCTAGATATCCACCTTACGTTAAATTGGAATTCTCTATTTATCTTATCCCTAATGAAAATCCCATTTCTAATTCTCCATATAGAATAGATCTAGTGGAATTTATATAATTAAAGACACAACTACAGGATTTGTGTGAGAAGGGATTCATACAACCTAGTTTTTCACCTTAGATATAACCTATATTATTTGTGTAGAAGAAGGATGGTTATATGATTTTATACATTGAATATAGATAAATAAATTCCATTACTGTAAACAAATTGAATCATTTACCTTTAATCAATGATCTACTTGATCTACTTCAAGAGTATAAATACTTCTCAATGATTGATCTTAAATCTAGATATCATTGTTTAAATTAGAGGATGGAATACTAAAGGATGATTTTTTTCACAAGGTATAGTCATTATGAGTTAATAGTAATTCCTTTTAGGTTAACTAATTCACCCTTGATATTCATGGATTTTATAAATAGATTATTCAAGGAGTCTCTTGATAAATTTATTATGGGTTTTTATGATATCCTGATATACATTAAGAGATATGAAGATAATTATGACCATTTACAAATCATCCTTGACACTTTAAGGAAGGAGTTGTATGGTAAATTCAGTAGGTGTGAATTTTGGATTTAGAAAGTCACTTTTCTTTGTCATATTTTCTCCAAGGATGGTATATTAGTAGACCACATGAAGAAAAATGTTGTTAAAATGACCTATTCTGTTGAATAAAACTAAGATATGTAGTTTTCTTTAGTTTAGTTTGTTATTATCAGCATTTCTTTTTAAGATTATGCCTCATTAGATAATTTGTTAACCAGGTTAGCATGTAAATGGGTTAAATTCATATGGTCTAAAGGGTGTGAATAAATATTTTTGGAATTAAAAAAAATTGATCAATGCATTGTAATTGACCTTAACATACTGAATGTAATGATTTTTATATATAGTGATGAATCTAAGAAATTACTTGGGTGATTCCTTATGAATAATGATAGAGTTATTTCTGATGATTCAAGGAAATTAAAGACCCATGCAAAAAATTATCCAACTCATAATCTTGAGATGTAAGATATAATATTTGAGTTAAAAATATGGAGGCACTATCTTTATGGGGAAAGGTTTGAAATATTTACCAATCACAAAAGTTTGTATTATATATTCACTCAGAAAGAACATAACATGTGATAAAGGAGATGGATGTAATTACTCAAATACTATGATTTTGGAATACCCTATCATCATGGGAATGGAAACAAGGTGAAATATTTTTTGAGTAGGAAGGATAATGGAGTCCTATCTGTCTTGAGGATGTATAGAGAACTGATATTTATAGATTTAAGAAATTTTGATATGGAAATAATAAATAAAGGCGAAACATGATACCTTTCCCAAGTAATTTCTCAACTATGATTACTAGGTAAGAAAAAAATTATCAACAAGACGGTAAGGGTTTATGGAAGATGAATAAAGATATGAATGATGGGAAATTTTCATACCTCATATATGAAGATGGTGTGTTAAATTTTCGAAATAGACTATATTCCAAATAAATACCTAAGATAAAGAGGTGATTTCTAGATGAGACACATAACTCAAATTTCTCTATACACTATGGTGGTACAATGATATATGGGGACATAAGAGAACACTTTTGGTAGGATAGTATGAAGTGGGAAATTATAGAATGTGTGTCTAGATTTTTAGTGTGATAATAGATGATGGTTTAAATACAACATCAAACCTCTACCTATACTAATGTGGAAGTGGGACAATATTTATATGGAATTTTTCACAAGACATTAGAAGACTCCTAGGACGAAAAATGTTATATGGGTTATTATTGATTGCCTTACTAGGTTCACACATTTCATAGAAATAATGGAGGACCTGCCCCTTTAACACCTTATATGACACTATATTAATGAATTAGTGATACTTTATAGTGAACCATTATCAATTTTATCTCATCATAAACCTCAGTTCATGTCAAAATTTTTGAGGAGTCATCATAAGGATCTCAATAGAGAGATACATTTGAGTCCTACCTATCATCATAAAACATATGGGTTGTCTGAAAGGATTATTCAAACATTAGAAGAAATGTTGAGATCATGATCTATTTAATTTTAAAGAACATGGTACTTGTATCTACATTAAGTGTAATTTTCATATAATAATAGATTTTATTTAATAATTTATATGGTGTTGTATGAAGCGTTTTAAGGGAAGAGATGGTGTACTCCAAATTGTTGTGATAAGGTTAGTGAGAGGAATCTAGTATGACTAAAACATATTGAGGAGACTACTAATATAGTGTGATGTATTTAGAATCATATTAAAATGGATAAAAGTATAAAAAATATCCATGCTGAAAATTGGTTGAATGAATTAGTGTTTCAAGTGGGGTATCATGTATTCTTAAAATTATCTCCATGGAAGGGAGTTATAAGGTTTGGTAAGAAGGGGAAGCTAAGTCCAAGGTACATCATGTATTTTGAAATTTTGGAGAGAATTAGAGCTACAGACTATCATCTATCTATCCACTCAAGCTTTCTAAAGTGCATAATGTCTTCTATGTTTTTTTGTTGAGGATTTTCTTATCAAACCCTACACATGTACTCGCCACTAAAGAAATAGATCTCATACATGACTTATCCTATAATAAAGAGCATCTACAGATTATTGAAACTAGAGATAAGGATTTAGAGAATTGGAAAAATTGAATGATGAAATTTCTTAAGAGTAATAACAAGTTGGAGGAAGAAAATGGGATCCAAAAAATGCAATTTTGTAGAACTACCCACATATTTTTATGAGATAATGTATATAAAAATTTCTAGGATGAAATTATTAAAGGGGGGATAATATAAGTCCTAAGATCTAACTGAGGTAATTTAATGGTTATTTATTAAATTATCCTATAAAATACTTAAAATCATTTTGTATTAAGATAACTATTAATTATTAAAAATGGATATTAATTAATGAGCAGTAAATATACACGTGTCTTAGAATAAAAATTAGATTTATTAGAAGAAGATATTTTCAAATAAAAAATTATTTTAATTTGATATTTAAATTTCATATATATAGATAGTTATTTTAATAAAAATAACATCATTTTTATAATTATCACATTATAATTATCTTAGGGTTAATCTTATGAATTTTTTTAAAGAAGTTGATTTTTGAGTGAATAGTGAAATTACTGTTTTTTAAATACCACAACATTTACATCCTAATCATTATATGATCATAATCTATTTATGGTGTTTACATAGGGTCACATAGTGCATGTCCAAGCCCAAATTCTTGGTTGTCTCCTCCCTTAGACAAATATTGGCCAACCATGTGGTTACACAAGGGGTGTCCCTATGGGGACATGGTGTGTGTGTTCACTCAGGGTCCTATGCATGTTCTCTCGGCACAAATCTCATCTATCCATGTACCTCCACATGTATTTTCCCTATGGTGACATAGCGTGTCCATTCACCTAGGGTTATGGGCATGTGCCCTCGACACCCATCTCAGTTGTCTGGGTAGGATCACATGGTGTGTGGGCTTGGCCACACAATGTGTGATACTTAACTTAGGATGAAACCCTATCCACCATGAGAACCAAAGATACACAGCATGTGTTCTATAAAGATACACATTGTGTGGTCATGTTTTCCATATATAGTGAAGTTTTTTCTTCACTGGTTTCCATATCTTCCATTTTTTTCACTTTCATAATCATTTAACTCATCTAAAATGGATGAATTCAAATAATAAGGTCTATGATTATAGATTTCAAGCCTTTGATGGCTAAAAATCAGAACTCTTATCCCACATGTGGTAGCTATTATGCTTTTTGTCTTCATTTGGGGTATCAATCCATGAATCCATAACCTATATCCTACATATATGTCTTGATCCACCCACAAAACATATATCCCTATGTCATTCATGCATCAGTCGTGCATCTAGGGGTCTGATCACATTGGAACTTCCCTAAAAATGTTGAACTGTTGACCCAATGGGACAATAATAAATAATAAAAATAACTATGTTTAGAAAAGGAACAAGAACAAGTTAAGATAATAATTGGAGGAAGCAATATAATCCAATGATCATAAATCATGGAAACCAAGGGGGTTAAATATAGGTGTAAAAAAGGTAAATAAATAGGTTCAAGAAAAATAATCAAAACATTGGCTCATGTGAAGAATGGAAATCAAAAAAAAATTAACTAGATACACAATCCATACATGAAAATTAAATAAAAGGGTATAAATACAAAAAAAATAGCTCTACATTAAGAATGTATTGATCATTGGTGAAGAATATGACTACTGATAATGATGGTGAAGATCCCATTATGTTATTCATTTTTCCCACGAATCCCCTCGATTGTACATTGTCGATCCACATTTCTAAATTTCCAATGCCAACAGAGATCTCACTTTATTCTCTCTAATCTCCTGGGGTTATATAGATAACCCTAGAGATCCATAATAAAGATGTATATAAGAGTATATTAGGGTTTTGGTTATTAATAAAAATAATTAAATAAATTATTTAATTGACTTCACTACTAGAATGGGAGTCTATACTAATGTACTTATACCAATTATTTTAAAAAACCCTTGGTATATGGGGTCTTATCCCAATGATTATGTTGAACTATTGGGATGATCCATTTTATTTAAGGTTATACCAACAGTTTTTTTAAAACATTGGGATAGAGTTTCCCAAAATACACCATGAAACCATCCCTCCTCATTTATGAATCGATCTACATTTTTTTCTAACGAGTGCTCCTCTTCTTCCCAGTCAGTGATCCTTCCTTGGTTTAAGTCATTCGGTTTATTTCACTTAAAATTTCTAAGTTCGAAATTAGTTATATATTCTACCTAGATTTATTTTCCTTTTTTATCTATGACATTTAGTTTTATTCCCCATCCACTACAATCTATCATCCCTGAAGGTTTTCATTTTATTATTCTTGAATATGAAATTGGAATGTTCCAAATACTTTATATCTTATAAGGGTGGGTTATCTTTCTAGAGTTTTTGGAAATAGATGGAACCATACTACTAATCCATCAGGGTTTTTCTAGGTAAGTTGGTTTAGTGACATGCTAGTTGTCACTATCACATATAATCATTTGTTATGGCTAGTAATAACATATACACTAATTATTTAGAAAATATCTAGTGTGTGTGTTCTAAAATATAATGAGGCAACTAGGGTGTTTTGAAATATTTTCGGTTTGAGTGTGGTTTTGTCACATAAATAAATGGAGGTTGGTATAGATTCAGACCTTGTATCGAGATTCAATGACTAGTTCTATTCACACGAGATGCATATGAATACTTATCAGCTATGGTTAAGTGTTATGGAGATGAGGTTATAACAACACATACAAGTTTATATTGGTAGAACTAAAGGAAGAAATATTTTATGGTTTTTATATTATTTTTTCCTATGTATTTAATGATTTATACATGATATAAGATTATTTGAATAAATATTTCATATTCCTAGATCTATAATAGAAGATAAATCTTCATAATATTATTTTCCATACATGTTATTACATTTTTTATTGTGAAATGATTGAGAAAAAATATAGTGCTAATAGGGGATTTTTCATATCTAGGATATAAGGTTATCATCCACCAATATAGTGTTTTGTCACAATTCCCTGACCATTAGAGACACTATACACCTCAACCTCATCTACACTACCTTCATAAATATTTTATTAAATATTTATCAATATGTTAAATCATGTTAGAATATTGAGTAACCCTTCACTATAATAAAAATCCATTGTAAGGGGTATTCTATTGTGTGTTGTATAAGACTAGGATGTTGGAGAGTGTCTTAAGATGGAAATTCCTTGAATAGTCTTAACTATTGGAGTATATAACAGTATGGAAATACCACTCACATTATTGGATAATCCTTAATATTTTATGAATATCCTTATAAGGGTATTACTATCACAACCTATAAGATATCCTAGATTATTAGGATACTCATATATAGAGGAATTCAAACTCAAATATCAAACTACATAAAACCATAAGATTCCCATGAAAGTCATTAACAATCTGTAGAATAAAAAATGATAAATTAAAATCAACAAAAAATGAATTTTTCTAAGATGGATGCCTTAAAAAACACACCCTATAAAAATATCATCTTCAAGAGTGTATAAACTATTTAACATATACACCTTATTGTGATAAGATATTTATCATCAAAATATCCTACTATGAAATCATTGATCACCAATACTACAATTTTTATTCCATACACTAAACAAATATCTTTACTTTAGGGACAACATTGATTAGATATATCATTAATTATGAAATAAGAAGATCTCTATAAATTTATACTTATTCTCAACTATTTTCTCATAATTATCCTAGAGAGTTATTTATTTATATAATTATTTTCTATCACATCCACTATGTTTCACATAATATCCCAATTTATTCTTTGTTATCATGGCCCACAAAATAAACAAAATTGAAAGGAATTGATCATACCCTAAGAAAACTAAATTGTACCAAACCGATCTAAATAAGATTTAAAATAAATGAACTGAACTTATCAACCCTTTACACACTAAAACCTAATCAAACTAACAAATCCTATGTATATCATAATCAAACTGACTTGACCAAACCAATTGAATTGAATTGTATTGACTTTATCTGGCCTAAGTAGACCTAAATAGACCTAAACTATACTGAACTACATCAAACTGAACTAAAATAAAAATTAAGTGAACTAAATTGAACCTAAATAAAAAAATTATATAGTAACGATTAAAAATTAATTGACTTGAACGATATTTAATAAAACCCTTATAGGCATGCACCGACCCAATCCAAATAGAATAACCAAACTAAATCAACCAGAACTAAACTAATCATAAACATATTTAACTAACAAAAACTGATCCAAATCAAATAGAATATGGTTAGATATAAGTAGTAATATTTTATACATTAATTTATTGAATAGGTATAACATTTTTTAAAAAGTAAATAGAATAATAGAAAAATTAAAATAGAAATTATAAACACAATTTTGTGTAGTATTATGTACATTTATTACTCATTGATATAATTTAATTCAAAATCATGGTTTTATATTTACAGTATTTTGATATATATATAGTATTTTTTGTATTTTATAATATGATTCTCATATATATTAGTGTTTCAGTCATGGTTTCATATAAAGTGAACAGTTCTCATTTTCTTAAATATGTTTTTTATTAAACTTAAATCTTATTTAATTTCTTTTATGAAATAATTTTTTTTACATAATAGATATAAGTTGAATTTATGAAACCAATCAGATCTAAAGCGATTTTCAAAAAAGGTTTGAGATATTTTTAGATTTTTCATTTGACAAAGCTTCAAATAGTGGTCACATACACAGCCCCTATTATAAATGTGTTGTAAGACCTTTGTTGAGACCTGAAGAATTTAGGTACCATATAACCAAATATGGTTTTCAAAAAAACTACTATGTGTGGTCTCACAATGGATAGAAAATGCAATCTCAAAATTATCATGATCCAAATGAGAGGATAGTATTGGAGAATTTTTCAAATTGCTAGTTTTCATTTATTCTTCATCATGAGGAAGAAAAGATTTTGAACCAAGAAGACTTTAATACAAGCACAAATGATGTGTCTAATTAAAATGATGATGTTTAAAGTGTGAAAAAATTAAATGATTCTTCCATGACTCTAGTATATCGGCAATGTGGTAAAATAAAAAGGCTATAATTTTTAATCTAATTGTTTCATAGGAAAACCATTTATGGGATTTCTAATACTACCATCGATTAAATTCTTACCTTTTTTAAGTAATAAATTCTAGATGATACAGATATTCCCTCAAACCACTATATGGAATGGAATTTAGTTGAGGATCTTGGATTTTCAAAAAACAAAATTCATGCTTGGTTGAAAGATTACAACTTATTCTAGGAGGAAACTGCTGAATAGAATGATTGTATAAAATGTGGCACATCCTGATGGAAGCCAAATGTTTATGGAACACCATCTTATGTTCCAAGGAAAGTAATGTGGCACTTTACATTGTAATTTGGGTGTGTTCACATACCATACATGTTAAAAATACATATTTTAGATGTGTTATATGTTTATATGGATGATCAATGATTTTCTTTCTTATGCAATGATATCTGAATGGAGCATGAAGGGTGAACTATAATTTCCTATTTGTATAAATAAAATATGATCTAGAAGACTAATATATTTTCATAGCTTCATTTTCATGAGAAATTGAAGATTTTTTCCAATGGACTATCCATATAAGAATAATTGTCCAAGATTTGGCAATACCATGGAGACTAAAAATCCACCTCAGCATATGTATGGAAATTATGTGATAAATGAATTGAAAGATTTTAGTTTTTCATTCAGGAAGGGTTAGAAGAAATCTAGAAATTGGAATAATTCTTCCACTAAAACCTATTATAATTGTAAGAAGAGAAGTATATTCTTTAAGATTCCTTATTGGTAAACCAATTTGTTACATCGTTTCTTAGACGTAAGGCACATTAAAAATAATATATGTGAAATGTTGATTTCAATTCTTCTAGATTTTAAGAGAAAGATAAAATATGATTTACAATCTTGGCATGACTTAATGGATTGGGGAATCAGACTAGAATTTCATCTTGTGTGTATCAATCAAAATAAATGGAATGTTTTGTGTGCTTATTATGTTATGAAACCTGAAAAAAAAATCTAGAAGTACTAGAGAATATTAAAGTTCCTTATGGATATTCAAGAAACATATAAAAATGGGTCAAGAAAACAGAGTTAAATCTTAAATATCTGAAGACTCGTGATTATCACATCCTTTTACATGAGTTGATTCTAACAGTGATATGTCATATTTTATCTAATAATTTAAGGGTGTCAGTTTTTTAGTTGTTCCATTTCTTTAGAGATTATTTTTCTAAGAATGTTTCAAAATCTTTCTTGCAAAAATTTTGGTAGAGGCGTCATTAATTGTTTTCAGTTAGAGAAAATATTTCCTCAATAATTTTCCACCTAAATGATGCATCTAACTATCCATCTTATAAATGAAATACTTATCAGAGGACCAATTTTTTTTCATTGGATGTATCCAACAAAAAGAAATATGTTCACATTTAATTCTTATTTTTGGAACATAAATCATCCTAAAGGTTCAATTTTGAAAGGTTACATAGCTCAAGAATGTATGGACTTCTGTTTGCTGTATTTGTCTGGTCTAACTATGAGACAAAACAGACCAATGAGAAATGAAGAAGAACAGTATGAGAAAATTGAACCCAATTTTCCATCACTTCCCCAAACAAGGGAAATTTATGAATCGTATGTATTAGCCACATTAAGCCTTGAATAGCAGTAGATGGCACATCACAGAATTTTATTAAACTTTGATTTGTTAAATAACTACATAAAGTAAGTAAATTGAACATGTATATCTTATGTCATCTCATGTAATTTTACATATCTATTAAATTGTTTCTAATTCTTCAACAGGGAACATAAACAAATGATAAATAGAAATCATAATTCTTTATCTTTGATAATGAGAGAGACTTTGGTAAAGAGTTTTCTTCTTGGTTGAAATTTATAGTAGAAATGTTACTGTAAAAAATTAATAAAATCAATATTTAATTAAGTTTAATATTCATTTATATTTTAGGAATTGATTTTTCCTGTTGACCCTATATCTTAGGAAATGAGATCATTGGATTTTGGTCCTAATTATGTAGTTTTTTAATGAAAATAAATTGTGACCAAAGGGTACATATTTATTATCACTGAATGAGAAAATAATATAAGACCACAACATAATAGTGTTATGGAAACTACCACAACATACTATTATACTAGTGCATCAAATATTAAATCTCAATTTGAAAATGTATATAATTATGTAATCATTGAGAAAATACTAATATTGAATTATTACTCTCATGGTTGAGTCACTATGATGAAATGATAGTGGTTTGATTTAATGATAAGGCGTGGAACATTTATTGATGATTGTGGATTTAGAGTTATTGAAATGACTCTCACTCTTTCTATCGATGAACCATATGTATTGGAATCAATTGAAAAAAAAATTATGTCAGATATCATTTTCAACCTAAATTTGGTGTCATTATTGAATTAATCCCAAGACATATTTTTGATGATGGTGATTATGGAATTCACACCATCTCTACTCCCATTGGCCTTGATCCATTTATTACTTAAGATGACTTCAATACTTCACTTTTCAGATTTAATTATGAACCTGAAGTTATAGTGGGAAATATATAGATAATCCATTTGTGTGCTCATTTCTTTTGGTTTATCTTGACTTGGGTTATTGATGTTGGTGCTATACAAATTTATTTACTATTTATTACAAATATTTTTTATCCAAATTTACCTTCATGTTCATTTTCAATATTTAATAGTCTTATTTTTCTTTGAGTTTCATTTTCTAATATTGAGTTGAACTATATTCAAACCTACCAAAAAAACAAAACTAAATCAATTAAATTACAAAAAAAAGGATGAATTGAATTGTAAATATTAAACTAATTGATATAAAAATCAAAACCAATGAAAATAATGAAATAACTAAAAATCTAAAAATAACCTAACCCAAAATATGAATTGAATGACCTAAGACAAATAAAAATGGAGGAATAGGCTAATAAATTGAAAAAAATTAACCAAATGATCAAAGATGGATAAAAATGGAAAAATGACCTAAAATTAACTAGAATGGACCAAATAGCCTAACCAAAGTTGAATTGTATTGAATTGAAAATATAAGAATACTATATCATACCCATGGTAAACATGATAATTTGAACGTATTGTTTTTCTCTGATATGTCTTATGTTTTCACATTCTTCCCACTAGATATAAAATGTTTTTGTTATTTCACTATGTATCATGTATTTGGTTTGAAAAGTGATATTCATTAATTAAGTCATGTGTCATCTTATCTCTTGTTTGGGTTACACATTACTAATGGATTTCTAGTTAATTCCATATTTTTATAAAATGTAGGAAATGAAAAGAGTTGAGGATATATGAAGAAAGAGGATGACAGACAGCAATCGTCGAATGAGTGAGATGGGATTCCCTAATTTAGTGCCCGTTGTGAGTAGTTTATGTCAAAAATATATATCAATAACATATAATGTCATGAGATTAATTTTGTTTTTAACTTTTAATCAGGATCTTCCACCCAGGTATAAGTTATTATCTATCCATCCTAGTGGTTTTAATGCCCAGGATAATTATATGAGGGGGTAGTACTAGAGTTAAGCACTCCAGTCAATGTACCCAGTCACACCTCACTCCTCCACTTGATATACCATCTACCACACCTTCTAATCCTACAGTGCTTTTAGAGACACCTGGGATATTTAGGCTACCTATGTTTTCACAACCATTTACATCTGATCCTCCTTTCCTATATTTCCCTTATCTGATGATGATTCCTACTCCTCATCCATATTATGAATTTTTAAATCCATCTATGATATCTTCTTTTCCTTCTACTTCCTTCTCTCTGGGATTCTACATTCCTGCTTCTTAGACTCTTTCTCCGACACATTTTGATCCTGCGAAGCATACACTAGGACCCAAATCTATATGTATATGTTGGTGTTATTTTAGTGAATGGGGATCTAGGGACTCCCACTTATCATACTGCCTAAGGTATATTTATATAACCCTAGTAAAAAAATTATTAGAAATTATTTTCACTATAAGATGTATTGATATAATATTTTTTTATTCTTTAATAGTGGGATCTTCATATAAGAGATGTGGGCATACATGCATGTGTGTGGTGTGGAAAACACTCACACAGATGATGGTGGAATAAAATTAAGAATACCAAATGGTTGGAAAAATATGGTGGGAATTTATGAGCTTTTTTGCGACACTTTCCAAATACCCTAACATCATTTTTGTCAGTCCACTCTTCTAAAGACACCTTCCAAATGAAGTAAAGGATAATTATTAGGCACAAATATGGGTAAAAAATCATTGAACTTAATTTTATATTATTATTGTATTTATATAAATTAATATTTTAGTGCCATATTCATTTTAGTTTTCCCGATGGTGAGGATGCAAGGCCAGCACGACTCATGGAATTAGGTGAGATGTGGAGAGGCTATAATAATGAGTTGTATAATAGTAGGAATTCTAGAGTTGTGATGGATTTATAGGACACACCTTTCATGAATGACTATCTAGTAGAATATTATCGAGAAATTATTTCTCATTGGATGAGTATCAAGTTAAAATTATTAATCAAATTTGAGGTTTTTAAATGAAAATTACCATGATTTTAATTTATAATTTCTTTTATATTATTGAAAATTATCTTGTATGAATAATATAGAAAAAATAAAAAAATTATTCTATGAAATACCTCTACACTTTTTGGCGGACTATGATGTCATACCATGAGAGGAAGCTGGTATGATGCCCATTTATAATTTTTCCTTAGTACTTGAACTTTCTTTTGTTTCCTCCATATTTCATTCCACTTATAATTGGGATATATAATGATCATGTATTATTTAGTTTATTATTGAAAGTATTTAGTGTGTAATAGAATTTTAGTATTATTATTATTATGTTTTTGATCATGTCATGAACCTAGACAACCATTGATCATTATATTAAATTTCCATTCTTTTAATAGGAAAGGACATTGTAATATTGGTTCCACTTCCCTTTAAAATCTTTAGGGATAGAATCATTAATACCTTTGGGTATGAAACAAATGTCATGAAAATATACTAACATATTATATAAATATTAATGTATAAAAATTAAATTAAATAAGAGAAATAGATTTAGTAATGAAAAGTTATAATACATTTAACAGTGATATATTAAATTAATCACTTTATTTTTTCAAAAACCATTTGGTATATAAGAGACATTATAATTAATAATCATAAAAAAAATTAATCAATTTAATATTTAAAAGTAAAATATCTATCCATATTAACCAAATCCAATCACACCATGTTATCTCATGACATTGAAACCATGATCTATTTGGTGTAGACCAATTGGAACAAAGAATTAGTCATAGGTTATTGTGAAGCACCAAATTTCACACTTTAATATATGATAATTTTAAAAAGAATATAATTAAAACACTATATATTTGATAAATATAATTACAACCTATAGATAAATCACTTATAATGGGAATAATCCTAGATAGGCATTACCTGTGATAGAGGAACACTCATCCCACACACTAATAATCATTGAAATATGCTATAAAGAAAATTAAGATTATATATAGACCACTCTTTGAAAACATTATACATATATTATTGATATAATTATTATGAAGTAAATATTTATATTTTTATATTTATTTTTTTCAGGAGGAACATGATATTAACTCTCCTTTAGATCTTTATAATGACATAATTTGAAAAAAATCATAAAAAACATTATTTTATTCATGATATGGATCATAGTAATAGAATGAGAGGTTCCAAAGAACACTAGGACCTTATTTGATGGAAAAAAAATTAACTTGTATCAATAAATAAAAACAACATAAGTAATGAATTTAAAATCTCAAAATGATTATTTAGGGAATTAAATGTGTATTATTAAATCATAACAAAACATAATTACTTTATGTTATGGTCATTATTAGAGTGTTGATAACCCATTCATGCATATTATTTTATGTTATAGTAATACATGTTCATCTTATCATTAATTATGGTGATAAAAAACCACCTTATTATTGATTAATATGATGACATGTTCACTTATATATATGTTATATCTATTGATAACCCATTCATTGATACTTAGTCATAATTAATCTAATATATGGTTGTATTTTCAGCTTCATTTATAATTAATATCCATTTGATTTTAGTTATGAGATGAATTATTAGTAACCTATTTTAAATTATGGTTTTCTATATTCAATGTTATTGTTGAGGGTGGTTTTGAATATTAAAGGACATGTACCTCCAGAAAAAAAAATTACTCAAGCATAAAGAAAAAATATGGAAGCGTGGTAAAAGAACTGACACATTTGTAGATTATATGTTTCACTTTGTTGATTTAAATTTTTAATGTATATTTTGTAACTTAATAGTCTATTTATATTTGTAACAGTGTGCTTTGGAGGCCCTTTATTCCCAAGAAGCTAACAAATTTGGTCCAAATGATCACTTACATCATGTTTTGGGAGATGAGAATCATGGAAGAGTACGTTTTTGACCAGGGAGGAGTATTATCTTGATGAGGTATTGGTCCGTATGAGGTGCTAGTTCTGGTAGCACCAAGTTGGAAAAATCTAATAAATGGGAAGAACATGTTGAGGATAAAGAAGAAAAGGCTGAAAAAAGGGTCATACATATGGAAGAATGGAATCAAAGGGAAAACAGTGAATTTATGAAACTTATGGAAGTTTTATGTACATCACTTCCACTAGATACCTTTATGGATTGTGATAAATATATTTTGATGATGCATACATCATATAGTGCACTAGAAAGTAGTCCTAGTGGTGGTCAGGATGATGAAATTTCTAGGTATGGTGATAGTGAGGATGATAGCTATGAAGAGGGTGAGGAAGATGGAGAGGATGAGAATGAAGGTGATTATGAGGATGATGATGAGGATAAGTTCAAGTATAATGTTTAAGATGGTGATGATTTGTTATGAATGAATATATGTGATGTTTTGTATGTTTTTTATCATTGGTTAAATGCATCAATTGATTTATTGTGTTATTGTTATTTGTGTATTATTTTTTGGCTCTTTGAGGAATCTATGTTGGTTTAATTTCAGGTTCTATTTATTTAGGGGTTCTGTTTTCATTATTTACAGGTTCTTTTTCCTATATTTCATGTTCTATTTGATTGCAGGTTATGTTTTCTGTTGGTTGTATTATAGGTTCTATTTGAAGGTTCTCTTTGTTTCATTTTATATTTTATATGGGAAAGGTGGGGTTGCTACTGGTTGTGGAATTGGGGGGGTCTATACTAATGGTTTTATAACCATTTTTTTTAATATGATACATCATTCTTAATACTCATTATAGTTAGGGTCTGATTTCATTCCTAAAACATGAATAAATGTAAATTGTAACATCATTCCCACCTTCTAAATACAAGTATATTGGTGAGAGGAATCATGGAGAACACTCAATGTAAATAACAGTGAAACATCTTCTCAAAAATTCCCTTATCCATCTTTCACCCACCAATATCAATGGATTAATCATGATACTGATAATATCATGGGGGATTATCTAAATGAAATGATAATCATCAATACCAATATAACCCAGATCAGACTCTAAGAGGCTTTGAAACATATTTCCTAATAAAACAAGGTTCTGAAACAGTTATGAACCACCTTCCTTCCTTCCTAATGGTTCAAAGTGAATTTTTGGTCAAAATAAAATTTATATCACCTTATATAAACGGTTCAATATGAACAATCAATATAGGCCTTCCCCAACAACACTATATTCAATGGTTAAAATAATTGTTTGTATAGTATATACCAATGGTTTTCAAGCCTATACTAATGGTTGTGGACTGTTGGTATAGCCTTCAATACTATTAGTTCTTAACTCACCCTCCAATGTTTATATTCCATAGAACACCTTATTTCAACCATCCATATTTCACCCCTAGGGTAAGACATACATCTCAAAAATATCTACAATCCTTAATTTCCCATCTAAGGTATTGATAAATGGAATAACCATTTAATCTGAACAGATGTGCACATGTGATTTAATATATATTAATAGTTTTAATATATTAATTTCAGGGTCCTACGTCACCCAAAACATGGTGCCAACTCCAATGAAAAATATATAGATATATGTAGAAATATTCAAAGTTTCAAACTTTAAAAAATTGAGTTATTATATTCTCCTATCCTTTAAGGATTTTCACCCTAAAAATATCAATCTACATATAAAGGTAGGGGTACTAAGCATGTATATGACTCTGACACTCTCATAATGTATTATGTATGCTCACGTGCTTCCAAATTACTCAAACCAAAGGAATGCTCCATCCTTGCAAGATCTTCTCTTGTCGAATCTCAATCGCCACTAGGTACTCTGATAAGTCGGATCCATCCTTGAGGTTCATCTCATCCTTATAAATTAAGTTTGATGGGTTGTGCATCTATCTTCTCTATTATGACACATAGAAGAATCCATTCACTCAGTCCAACTATGAGGGTAAGGAAAAGTAGTAAGCAATCTGGAAAAGCATATGCAGGATCTTAAATGACTTGATGAACCTTAAGGATATCTTTCTTTCCAATACAAATCATTTCAATCCTCATCATGGGGAGACTCTTAGGAAATCATGGTCTCCCTTCTTGAACTCCAAAATCCTACAACGTCATTTTTTGTAAGATTTCTTTCAACTATAAACCATATTTATACACTTTTGGATCACCTGAACCTTTTTTATTATTGATTATACTAGTTATATCCCAACAATATATTTCTCACCAATCTTGATACATCAAAAAGGCGACCTTCAGGGTCACCCATATGGTGCCTCGAAATGTGTCATGTCGATAGTAGAGTGATAATTGTTATTATAAGAAAACTTCACTAAAATAAAGTGATCCTTTTAGCTCTGGAAAAATCCAAACACATATGATCTATATATAACCTCTAAATATGGATAATCATCTCAACATGGTTATTTTTATAGGGGTAAAACCTCATGATCATCCATCATAAGGTCCTAAAATCCTCCTACAAACCTCCCCACAACCATGATGTGAATCAAGAATCATGGTCATAGATGATCATTGTGGGTGACCCATAAAGATAAACATTCTTAGGCATATACACTCTCTAAAAACTCTCAACCAAAATATACTCCCTAATAGAAAGAAAGTGTGAAGACTTAGTGAGTCAATCAATAATCATCCATATAGTTTCAGGGCTCCTCATTGTCTGCAGAATCCCCATAAAAAACCATTGATATACCATACCACTTCCACTATGGAATCTAAAGGGGTTGAGTCAACCCTGGTGGATCTTAGTGCATATCTTTTACCTACTAACATGTGAGGAATCAAAAAACAAACTCAGCAATACACTACCTCTTTCTAGTCCACCAAAACTACCATTGAAAGTCCTTGAACATCTTTTCCACACCTAGATTCATATCCAAGGGATATGTATGAAACTCCCTTCACACATAATCATGAATGTGATAGAAACAAAAATCCATACATGAAATAGAATTAAATTCTCCCCACCTTCATAAAATCCATCTGGTTTATATCCTGGGGATATCTGGTCATGAAAACCTCACAGTAGACGTCTCTCAACTGAGCATCTCTCACACATTGAAGAAGTGGTGGAACCACCACCATTTAATGAAGTTAATATGAACCCCTATATTGTACTAGGGTTATTTATAATAAGTAAAAATACTCTGATTCCTACTCCACCAAGTGAGAATGCGATTTTTTGCAAAGTTTATATGTCACCAAATTTCCATTCCATAGAGTATAAACTGTATTAAATTTTTAGTCCTACAGTAACTCTAACCAACACCTATATCTCAAGTTAATATCTCTCTAGGTTAAGATTTACTTGAGAATCTACAGGTCTTAGTAAACAATTAAATGATCACCCAGAAGATAATTTCCCCACATATTTATAGACAAGACTATCTCTTCCAACTCTAATTCATGGGTCACATAATTCTGCTCATGGGTCCTCAACTTCCACAACTCATTACAGATCATCACTTTTCTTTTCTTCAATATTCAACTACGACCAAATATAGATGTATAAAAAACACCACATAGTCAACACCCTCCTCTATTAGTCTCAATACTTGAGAACTAGTCAACCTCTTCCCCAAATCCTTAAAGGATCTATGACACTACTCAATCCAAGAAAACGGATTCCCTATTCTCATCAAGGTAGTTAATGGAGATGAAATATTTCAAAAGACATCCATAAACCTCTAATAGTACCCTTCCAATATGAGGAAACTCTACACCTATTACATTCTCTTGGGTGGTTCCAATGCAAGCACAACATTAACCAATAGTAGATCCACAGCTACACCATGCTCAGAGATGAAATATCCCAAAAATTGAACCTCTTGATTCCAAAACTAAAACTTTGAGAGCTTATCATATAGTTGATGCTCCAAAATTAATCTAGTAATATCTTCAAATAATTTGTTTGATCCCTATAATATGTAGAGTATATAAAGATTTCATAAATAAATATATCTATGAATTGATCCAAGTTTGGCTGGAAGATCTAGTCCATAATTTCCATGAACATAGTAGGAGAATTATTCACACTGAAAGGCATCACTGGGAACTAAAAATTCCCATAGAAACATTGAAATTTATTCTTTTAAATATAATACTTGTGAAAACTCAAATTATGGTCATAGTACTTGAGATAAAACTATGAAAACCTACTAAAACGTTTCAACTAGATGAAAGGGCCTTCAATCCTTAACATGGGGTTTTTGTTCCTAATTTTCACATGGTTTAGGTGATGGTATTCAATTTAAATCCTCAATTTCCCATCCTCCTTTTTAATGAACAACATCATAGCCACCAAGAGGGACACACTGAAACTAATAAAACCTTTTTCTAAAAGGTATTCTAATTGAACTATCAACTCTCATATCTCAGTAGTGTCTATTGGATATGTTGTATAAGATATCGATGTGGTCTTGGGGTCTATGTTGATGTTGAAGTAAATCTCCCACCTTTTATGTAAAGACCCCAACCCTAGTTTCCCATAGTTTATGCCTTACTTCATTAAAAATATAATTCTTCGTATCCCTTGGAAATATAATACATAATAAAGGGTTGTCTTAGATACTTAGTAAGGGTAAATAATATAGTGGAAGTAATCATAAACATAAACACTAGGCATGGTGAGAAACTAAAAACGTGTGCCTTTAAAATATACCTGATAATAATATGGTAGAAATGAAAGATGAATAAACAATTCCATAAAACATAACCATGGATATTCTACTAGTCAAATAATCACATGGACTATAAATTTTTTGTTTCATAATTAGGGAATGCCTAATTTTGGACATCATAATAATGCTATCAAGGCCTCGACTAACACTACTGGAAATAATGGCATTTGCGACGGGTCATTTGCGTCGGGATCCCGTCGCTAATAGGATTTTGCGACGGGGTCCCGTCACAAATAGCCCGTCGCGGAAAACGGCGTCGCAACAACAATTATTTTCGACGGGCCCGTCGCTAAAGGTATTATTTGCGACGGAGATTCTTCCCGTCGCAAATATTAGTCCGTATATTTGTGAAAACTTTTAAAAATCGTAATTGCGACGGGCCCATCGCAAAAACTAATTGCGACGGGCCCGTCGCAATTAGTTTTTTTTAAAAAAAAATTAATAAATATTAATAAATTATTTTAATCAATATAATAATAATACTATTTGCGACGGGCATAGTATCCCGTCGCAAATACTAAAAAAATAAAAAAATATATATTAATAAATTATTTTAATTAATATAATAATAATCCAATTATAATTCAAAAATAAAAAAATATTAATAAATTATTTTAATTAATATAATAATAATATAATTATAATTCAAAAATAAAAAATAATAGAATATTTATAAATGATTTTAATTAATATAATAATATTAGAATTATAATTCATAAATAAAAAAAATATTAATAAGTTATTTTAATTAATATAAAAATAATAGAATTATTTTACATTCAAATATTAAAATAATTCTAATATTACAAAAAAATATAATTAAATTATAATATTATAAAATTTTAATATATATATAAAATTTAATATTATAAAATATAAATAATATTATTATTCATATTAATATTGTTATTTCAAAATATAATATTATTAATATTTTATAATGAGACAGAAACTACGAATAGAAAAAAAATCATATTTTGATTTAACAAACTTTATAACATAAAAACAAACTCTAATTTGATGGAGGGGGGAGGGGGGATCTGTAGATGCTGGTGGAGGAAACTCCATCCCTAAAGCATGAGTGAGTTGGCGCATGTACTTCATCTGCTCCTGATGCTGTTGTTGCCACCGACTCATCTGCTCCTCATACAGCTGCTGCTGGCGTCGACGCTCCTCCTCATGCTGCTGCTGCTGCTGACGCATCTGCTCCTGCTCCTGTCGGAGACTCTCTATCAGTGCAGTCAGAGATCGCAACTAATCCTCATACTGTGTAGCAGAATAAGATGCACGAGCTCCTCTCGAGCTGGACGCCGACATCGCAGCACTGCCATAATAATCTTCGGGAGTCAGTCGAGAGCTGATACCAACTACCCGTCCCTTCTTGAAGGCATACTGGGTGGCCTGTATCCATGCTGCCTCATCAAACTGACGGCCAGTGGTCTGATCTGATGACTCGGCCTGACTCTCAGGTCGGGTCTGTGATGCTGCGGCCTCATATGACTCATGTAATTGCAATTTAAAATTAAAATTGTGAATATATTATATGCAGTTAATTTTTAAACTTGAAAACAAATAATACTGACCACGATGTGATGCTGAGGATCATCTCTGAGCTCCCCAGTAGCAGGATCACTATACATCCTCCGATATATGTCGTACCCCGTAATATCGGGGTGCTCGACAGCCTATAAGAATAAAAAATAAACTGTTAATATTTATAGTTATATAAAGTATTTATAAATAATGTACGTACCAGATGTTGTCTATGAGTACTGAAAGTACGACTCCCAGCTCGATGAGTCACCTCCTGTCTCCCCCGATTCTGCCTCCCCACCAATGATCTCCTCTGAAAGGAATCACTCAACCAGTGCGCACATAATCCATCCCATACATGGGATGAAATGTACTCTGGTCAGTGTACTCTACATGACTCGTCAAAAACTGACACTCATGCTTTCTTCGTGGAAGCTTTTCTTAAATTGTGCAAAAACTGATGAAAGCGATCACGTATGGCCACCTCCCATGCCTCGTGGATGGCGTCACGCATGGTATCCTCGATCGGATACCATAAACCCTACAAATAAATCAAAATATCAAGTAAGAAATGAAATAATTTTCAAAATAAAAATTATTTATTTACGTACGTACCAACCAATGAACGAACATGTCCTACTGCACATCAATGGGAATCTTCTCCCATGTGGTCCAAGGCTGAGAGAAATAGTTGCGCAAAATAGCGCTGCCCTGTCCGACTGCTATATGCGGAAAACTATAAAAATAATAAACATTTATTATGTGAATAGATTAATGAAATCTTAGTCAAATCCACAGGTTATCACACAGGTTATTACACCTCTGTGTGTGTGGATCAAACCCAAGACGTGGACGTCGCTCGGGGACGGGGTCAGGAATCATCAATCGTGCAAGACCGCGCCCCCTCCGCGTACTCCCTGGATCGCCTGCAGGCTGAGGGTCATCTTCCAGCAACTCATCCGCATCGAAAGGCATGTCAGCATCCGCCAACTCACGAAATGCGTCGTCGTCCATCTGAAATAGAAAATGTTAATGTTGTTAGCAAATAATTGATAATTACTATTATATATACATATATATTAGTTATGATTGTATATAACTACCATGAAATTCTATCAGTGTTCATCTTCATCATCATCTTCATATATGTCAATGTCATCTTCATATTCCTCCTCAACATCACCGATATCCATTAGAGTTCCAGTTGCTTCATCTCTTACCATTTCAAATTCATATGTGACATCATTAACATCATCGTCATCACCGACTCTTAAATGTGGGGTGTCGTCATCGATACTCATGTCTCTTTGTAAAAAAGATTGATTTTGAGTACTCTCTTGAAAAACTTCAATTCTTTGCACATCAGTGAAAGCACATTCACTTTGACTAAACTGATTGTCTCGAATTTTGATTTTTATTATACTCCACCAATCAGTCAACTCTCTTGATGTAGCACAGTACTTTGCGTAATAAACTTGATGTGCCTGTTGAGCCAATAAGAATGGTTCATTTACTGCGAGAACACTTTTACATTTAATATCGATGATTCCATGAGTCAGATGAACACGCACGCCTCTCTCTGTATCCAACCACCTACCTTTGAACATGGTTATGTAATGTTGTCCAAGATAACAGAGTTCAATGATTTCATCAAGTATGCCATAAAAGTCAACTTCATTTTCTCGATGATGAGATCCTCTCAAGCTAACTCCATTGTTCATTGTTTTTTTTTGATTCCCCATATGCATGTGTGTGAAATCGAAATCCATTCACCACATATGCATTATAAGTTTTAACAAGTTTGGAAGGTGGGTTACTCAATATACATAGCCATTTTTCAATTTTATCAGCATGTCGAGACACCTGAAAATTTGTGAAATAATTATCAATATAGTAAACTATACATTGAATGAGTTGCTAAAAGATAAAGAAATTATGTTACCAGTTTTTGAAACCACTGAGAGAAATTTTTCTGTCGGCGTTCTTCGAGAGCAGCTGCTGTAATTTGTGGAATTTGTTTCTTGATATGATTATCATACAACCTATAAAAAACAAAGTTATTTACTATAACATAAATGATAGAATAAGTGATATAAACACTTACAGTACAACTGATGTCATCTCTTCACAGTTGAGCAGAACATACGTATGATCTCTGTGATGTTCATCATCTGAAAGCCAGAGTTCATAAACTCCACCAAAACCAAGCTCTGGCTGGTTGAAAACAGATAATTGATTGTCGATTTCATCAATATTCCTCTTGTTCCATCCCATTCGGTTGTGTTCTGAAGGATACTCAGATTCAAAATAATGGGAGCAGAAAAAATATATTTCCTCTTGCAAATAAGCTTCTGCAATAGATCCTTCAACAGATGCTTTGTTACGTACTTTTCTTTTCAATTTTTGCATGCATCTTTCATATGGGTACATCCATCGAAACTGTACTGGACCTCCACATTTGGCTTCATATGGAAAATGTAACATCAAATGTCCCATTGAGTCGAAGAAATATGGAGGAAATATTTTTTACAGTTTACATATAATTAAAACAACATCTTCTTCAAGTTTTTATAGAGCATCATAATCTGTTGTAGCCGCACAAATTTCCTGAAAAAAATGAGACATGTCTGTTATGGAATCCCAAATCACAGAATTCAACAGACCTCTTAATCCAATGGGTAGAATTATTTCCATTATAACATGACAATCATGACTTTTTAATCCAATAATATGACCATTCTTTACACATCTACCCAAATTGGAAGCACAGCCATCTGGAAGTCTCAAATCTGCAATCCATTGACAAAATAATAAACGGTTTTCTTTAGATAGTGTATAAGTTGCTTTTGGTTTTAGTAACCTTTCTGTTCTGACATTCTCAAATAGTTCCAGTTCTGGATGCCTGCAAATTTGGGCAAGATATAAACATGCATTTACATTGTCTTTGCTCTTTCCTGGTGTATCCAAAACTATATTAAACAAATTATCAAAACAGTTCTTCTCAATATGCATGACATCCAACATGTGGCGGACCAAAAAATCAGACCAATATGGAAAATCCCAAAATATGCTACGTTTAATCCAATTGTGTTCTTTCCCAAAACCAGAAATTTTCTGTTAGTTTATTGTGGGACCAAAAGTGATGGGAGGTAATGAAAGTACAACTGATTTTAACTCCGAACCTGATAGCATTTTTGGAGGTCCATCCCTTTCAATTGTTCTTTTTCTGAAATGAGATCTGTTTCTGCGAAAAGGATGATCAGCTGGTAGAAATATGCGATTACAGTCAAAATAAGAAGGTTTCTTTCCATGAATGAGCATAAATGCTTTTTTCTCTCCCAGAAAGTAAGGACATGATTTCTGACCATGTGTACTCCAGCCAGATAACATCCCATAAGCCGGGAAGTCACTAATTGTCCACATCAATGCTGCTCTCAGTATGAAATTCTATTTCGTAGCAACATCATATGTACTGACACCAGTACTCCACAATAAAATTAATTCATCAATCAATGGTTTCAAATAAACATCAATATTTTTCTTCGGATATCCTGGAATTAGTAAAGTCAAAAAGATATATGGCTCCTTCATCAACATCCATAGAGGTAAATTGTACGGAGTTAAAAAAACAGTCCAACATGAATATTGACTACCATAAGATCCGAACGGACAGAAACCATCAGTGGAAAGGCCTAGTTGAACATTTCTAGCTTCTAAAGCAAAGTATGGATGCACTCTATCAAAATTTTTCCATTAATCACCATCGGCTGGATGATTCAAACTTTTATCGGTTGAAATATTTTCTTTATGCAATGACATCATTGTCGTTGTATTCTTAGAAATGAATAAACGCTGAAGTCTGGATGTAAGTGGAAAATATCTCAACTGTTTTACAGGAATAAAACCAGACTTCCCATGTTTCCCTTCTTTATATCTCAGTTCCCCACATGTGAGACAACTATTCAATGACTCATTTTCCCTAGAATATAAAATGCAGTCATTTGAACATGCATGAATCTTCTGACAAGTAAGTCCCAAATTTCGAACCAGCCTCTTACTCTCATAGTAATTTGCAGGCGAAACATTTCCTTCGGGTAACAGTGTTTTAAGAAAAGAAAATATCTGGTCAAAACAGGTGTTTGACATTCCGTTATCTGATTTGATAGCCATAAATTTTACAACTGCTTCTAATTTTCTCATCTTACAGCCAGGATATAATGCATCCTCAGCAGACCTCAATAACTCATAAAATTCAGATGGTGCTAACTCAGGATTTGAATCTATATCAGCCGGAGTTTCTGTATGTTGAACAGATGAACCTGCAACATCATGTACTAAATCTTGAAACCTGGATGGATCCGGAATCAAGTTGGTGTCACCTACTCTGGAACTGCATTCACCGTGTTGATACCAAAAAACATAATCTGGTTGAAAACCAAAACGCAAGAGATGTCCCCCCACTTTGTCAAACGTGTCAAACGTTCTCAATACACATTTTCTACAAGGGAATTTTATTTTTCCTTCTGAAACAAATTCTAGATTTGATGCCGCAAATGATAAAAAAGTCTCCACACCCTCTATATATACTGGATTTAAACCAGAACCGTTTGGATTTCTACGTTGATTTATCCATATGTGGTCATCTAATAATTACTGTTGACGACCTCGTTATTCCATATTTTTCTATAAAATATAAAAGCATTACTAGTTTTGAATAATTTGTTAGAAAAAACACTCAAGAAAAGATTGAATATGTTGAGAATAAAGCAAAACATGTTACAAATATTGATAATTTTAATATTATATTGATTTTTTATTATTTTAATAATTCTAATATAATTTTTTCATAAATATTAATTATATAATAATAACATTATTACATTATTAGTATATTTTATTATTAATATTAAAATAATATAATTTTCTATATTATACACAATTCTCCTTTCATCTGTGTGTTTAACATTCTGTCTCCACATGTAATATTTTCATTCACTTTCACCTCTCCATTGGCGAGTAGGTTAATAATTTTGAAAAAGAATGCAAATATTACATGTGGAGACAGAAAACACACCGATGAAAGGAGAATTGTATATAATATAGAAAATTATATTATTTTAATATTAATAATAAAATATAAAAATAATGTAATAATGTTATTATTCCTAAATATTGGTAATTATTCCAAATTATTGGTAATTATTCCAAATTATTGGTAATTATTCCAAATTATTGGTAAATATTGGTAATTATTGGTAATTATTGGTAAATATTGGTAAATATTGGTAAATATTGGTAAATATTGGTAAATATTAGTAAATATTGGAAAATATTGGTAAATATTGGAAAATATTGGTAAATATTGGTAATTATTGGTAAATATTGGAAAATATTGGAAAATATTGGTAATTATTGGTAATTATTGGTAATTATTGGTAATTATTACTAATTATTACTAATTATTACTAATTATTACTAATTATTGGTAATTATTACTAATTATTGGTAATTATTACTAATTATTACTAATTATTGGTAATTATTAATAATTATTACTAATAATTGGTAATTATTAGTAATTATTACTAATTAGTGGTAATTATTGGTAATTATTGGTAATTATTGGTAATTATTTTTAATTATTGGTAATTATTGGTAATTATTACTAATTATTGGTAATTATTACTAATTATTACTAATTATTGGTAATTATTATTAATTATTACTAATTAGTGGTAATTATTGGTAATTATTGGTAATTATTGGTAATTATTGCTAATTATTGGTAATTATTGGTAATTATTACTAATTATTGGTAATTATTGGTAATTATTACTAATTATTACTAATTATTACTAATTATTACTAATTATTACTAATTATTACTAATTATTACTAATTATTGGTAATTATTACTAATTATTGGTAATTATTAGTAATTATTACTAATTATTACTAATTATTGGTAATTATTACTAATTATTTCTAATTATTTGTAATTATTACTAATTATTACTAATTAGTGGTAATTATAACTAATTATTACCAATTATTACTAATTATTACCAATTATTACTAATTATTGGTAATTATTACTAATTATTGGTAATTATTACTAATTATTGGTAATTATTGGTAATTATTACTAATTATTGGTAATTATTGGTAATTATTACTAATTATTGGTAATTATTACTAATTATTGGTAATTATTACTAATTATTGGTAATTATTACTAATTATTGGTAATTATTGGTAATTATTACTAATTATTGGTAATTATTGATAATTATTACTAATTATTGGTAATTATTACTAATTATTGGTAATTATTACTAATTATTGGTAATTATTGGTAATTATTACTAATTATTTGTAATTATTGGTAATTATTACTAATTATTGGTAATTATTACTAATTATTGGTAATTATTACTAATTATTGGTAATTATTACTAATTATTGGTAATTATTACTAATTATTGGTAATTATTACTAATTATTGGTAATTATTACTAATTATTGGTAATTATTACTAATTGTTGGTAATTATTACTAATTATTGGTATTTATTACTATTTATTACTATTTATTACTAATTATTAATAATTATTACTAATTATTGGTAATTATTACTAATTATTGGTAATTATTACTAATTATTGGTAATTATTACTAATTATTGGTAATTATTACTAATTATTGGTAATTATTACTAATTATTGGTAATTATTACTAATTATTGGTAATTATTACTAATTATTGGTAATTATTACTAATTATTGGTAATTATTGGTAATTATTACTAATTATTGGTAATTATTACTAATTATTACTAATTATTACTAATTATTACCAGTTATTACTAATTATTACTAATTATTGGTAATTATTACTAATTATTGGTAATTATTACTAATTATTGGTAATTATTACTAATTATTGGTAATTATTACTAATTATTGGTAATTATTACTAATTATTGCTAATTATTGGTAATTATTTTTAATTATTACTAATTATTGGTAATTATTGGTAATTCTTACTAATTATTCCTAATTATTGGTAATTATTACTAATTATTACTATTTAGTACTAATTATTGGTAATTATTACTAATTATTCCTAATTATTGTAATTTATTACTAATTATTAGTATTTATTCTTAATTATTGGTAATTATTGAAAATTATTACTAATTATTGGTAATTATTACTAATTATTAGTAATTATTACTAATTATTACTAATTATTGGTAATTATTACTAATTATTCCTAATTATTGTAATTTATTACTAATTATTTGTATTTATTCTTAATTATTGGTAATTATTACTAATTATTCCTAATTACCATTAACTATGAACAATGAATACTAATAATTTAAATTTATTAAGTAACAAAACAATGTAAACATAATTAAATTACAACTAATTAAGAATAATTGAAACTAATAAAAAATTTAAAATAAATATTAAATTAAAATGAACATAAATACCTTTAAAATTGATCTGAGGTTGATCTCTGATCGTTGTTGAAAACTTCAATATCAACTCCAGAAAAAAAAAATTAAACTTAAGAAACACTGAACTCTAAAAATAGAGTTTTGAGAGAAGTAGAAGATAGAGTTTGAGAATGAATGGAAAAAAACGGATGGGGGGTATTTATAGGTTAGCTTATTTGCGATGGGTTTATTTGCGACGGGTATCCCGTCGCAAATAACTTAGCCCGCATTTATTACGGTCAACGGTTAAATAGTTATTTGCGACGGGTCCCGTCGCAAATAATAACCTGCCGACATACTATTTGCGACGGGGGTATATTCCCGTCGCAAATATCTTTTACCTCCGCCAGTTATTTGCGACGGGCGGTAACCGCCCGTCGCAAATAACTTTCCCGTGATTTGGGGCGCAAAGCGCGCCAGTCCTTTTGCGAAGGGGTAGCTTTCCCCGTCGCAAATAAGTTTCTAACGGGACTATTTGCGACGGGATTTATCCCCGTCGCAAATACCCATTTTTCCCGTAGTGTAAGACATCATACATAATGGGTAAAAATCCAAGCTAGTTTGTCTCATGAGAGTTATCAATGAAACTAGGGGCTATAGTGGGCCCTAACTGAAACTTAATAAGTCCAATTAACTCCTAGTATGAAAGGGGTGAAACATAATCAACATATACATTCATATTGTAACTAACATATGAAATGTAAATAACTTTCCCCAATCATTAAACATAAACACTAACCGTTCAGATTAATAAGACGAATGGTATCAAGATAGCACATCCATGGTAAAAATAATCATAAACCATTAAAAAAATATGGTAGATTTTATCATAAATTATTAATCCCAATTAAACATAATAATCAACAACATTGTTGAAATAGATGAAAATACTCTTATAAAATCACCAAATAATTCTTGAGAGAAATACTCTTTTACTTTAAAAAGAATAGTTCTTTTGGAAAAATATTTGTATAAAACTAGAAGATAATTAATATTTTTTTTTCATAATAAAATTATTTACTTTAGAAAAATAATTGTGTCTTCAAAAATATTATAGAGTGAACTTGAAAATAGGTAAGAATTTGAGAAGTTCCCTTGAATCGGGTTTGTTTATAGGGAATAATTTTTTGGAATATTATTTAAATCAAGTAACTCCCCATTAAATAAAAAAGGATTCAGATTGGTACATATATATAGAAAATTAAAACATAATTTAAAAGTATTACATAATAATAATTATGAATTTAATTTGGGTAAATAGAGAAAAGTCATAATCTCGAATGGAAAATTGAGGTTTGGGGAGAAAACCTTACCTTATGTCTGAACGTGTTCTGCACTTAACCTTAACATCCTATAAAATCAAATTAAATACATTATTTAATTAATTCAGAAACTTATATATATTTATTTGATTTATTATAATTTTATTAAGTTCATTTATGGCCTTTTTATGAGTTATAAGATACAATATTATCGCTTGAGAGCATTCATTTCCTTAGTTTTCATGATCGGTATACTTGTATATAAGTATGGAAGTTCATGTGGAATGGATATAATTTTAAAGAATTGAATTTATATGATAATAATGATCAAATATAATATTAAATTTTTATATAATTCATTTGGTTATATGGTATGAGGATGATTTATTAGATAAAACATTAGTGATAATTGTTTAGACTATTACGTCAATATTTCAATCATCACGAACTAGTTTTGTCAAGTAAATCAGTATTATGTATATATACTAGTTCCAAAATCATTAAATAAGATATAATACATATTTTATAATTTTTTTCAACCATAAATTTTTTTTCATAACCAGACATGAAGAATAAATTGAAGAATGAAGGTTCGTCGTCCACGAAGGTTGTACATCGGCACCTCTCGGATGATGTTTTTGTTTTTAAAATAAAAGAGAGAGATAGATAGTAGTTTTAGGTAGGATATTAAATTAACATGATATCATTATAGTATATATATTATACTAGAGTTATCATGATCATTTTTATAGAGGTGGTAAGGAGAAGATATGAAAAGAAAATAAATTGAAAATGAAATTAAAAGAAAAAGAAAGAGTGTTTACCTCTTGAAATATCCTCCTTGAGAACCTCTCTAAGGGAAAGGGTTTTTGTATTTTGGAAATAAAAAGAGCTCCTATGCATGGGGAGAGACTAGGTAAGAGTATTTGGTTAGAAATTTGACAAGATTCAAGGCTTAGTGGAGTGAGGAGAAGAGGGAGTGAGGGGTGGTTTTTATAGTGGATGAGAGGGCTGATTTTTGAATATCTTATTCATTATTTTATTATTTTGCTTAAGAAAAGCAATATTGTTAATTATTGTGACCAAAAAAGTAATAAATGCATTTTATTTCGAACCAAGTGTTCTTACATCTTCCATACATCACCTATGACTCAATAAATCATGTATTTAGCATTTATCGTTAATTATCGTATTTTACTATTCACTAAAAATTCAAGTATTTTAGAAAAATATCAAAAATTAACCATAAACATTTTCTTATGTGTAGAATTAAAAAATGGACTCCATTTATCAAAATAAATTTCAAAATATGTGAAATTTAATTTTTAAATAAAATCATTATTTACTTGAAAAATACAGATTTTAAATTTAAAACTGATTTTATAATACTTTCAAAAATTATTTGAGTTCTCATAAAATTTTCACAAACTCATAGGACAACAAAATATTTATTTAGGAATACATTTTATGAAAATGAATTTTATTTTAAATCCATTTATTAATTTAAAATTTTAATTAAATATTTATTACTCACAAAAATAACCAACACCTAATTATTAATTTTTAAAATATTCACTCTCATTTGTAAAGTGCATAAATTTTATTTATACTTACATGTGGAGGTTACTATTCATAATGTTCATATAACTATCCATAGGGGTATATTTCTATTCATAAGGGTCAAGTTACAATTTACCAAAAATTTAATTTGATCCTATCAGACACTAAATATCTTATTGATCGCAACTGTGTATGTCCATTTTTTGAAATTCAAAACACATAAAAGGAAAAATTATGTCTAACAAAAAGATTATAACTAACTATGATAAATAAAAACAAGTTTGTCTTGTAGAGACTCAGTGTTTTATGCATTATATATAAAATTTATTTGTAAATCTTTGGCGTGTTACATTCTTCCCCTCTTAAAAAAATTTCAACCTTTAAATTACCAAAATGTTACCTCATAAAAAGATTTGGGTAGTTCTTTATCAAAATCTCCTTAGGCTCCCACAAAGCCTCTTCAATTTTTTGATTTTTCCAAAGTACCTTTGCCAATAGAGCCATCTGATTTCTCAACACATTTTCTTTAGTGTCCAAAATCCAGATAGGCACTTCGCAGTAAAATAATTCAGGTTTCAATTTTATACCATCAAAAGTGAGTAAATGTGTTGGGTCTGGCCTATACTTTCTTAACAATGATACATGGAATACATTATGTACCTTCTAAATCCTAGGTGTCATTTTCAAACAATAATCCATAGATTCAATTATCCCCATAATTCCAAAATATAAAATGTACTTGGGGCTCAGTTTCCCTTTCTTCCCAAATCTTATAACACCCTTCCATGGAGATACTTTCAAGAAAATGTGATCAACCACTTGAAATTCCAAATATTTCCTTTGATTATCATCAAAGATATTTTTCTTTCTTTGATCTAATTTGATATGGTTTTTAATAGTTTTTACCTTAATTTTTGTTTCCTCTACAAGCTCTGGACCCACAAGATTCCTTTCACCAACTTCATCCCAACATATTGGTGTACGACATCACTTTCTGTACAATGCTTTAAATGGTGCAATTTGAATACTATGATGGAAAATATTGTTGTAAGAAAACTCCAAAAAAAGGTAAATATTGATCCAAAATTCCATGAAATTTTATTGAACATGATCTCAATGTGTATTATAAAGTTTGGATCATCCTTTATGACTGCCCTTCAGTTTGAGGGTGATAATCAGTACTCAAATAAATCTCATTATCCAAATATTTCTAGAAACTTTTCCAGAATTTTGATGTAAACTGTGGATCACGATCAAACACAATAGAGAGAGGTTATCCATGTATTATAACAACTTCATTAATATAGAGTCATGCAAGGCGATCTAGTGGAAAATCTTCTCTTATAGAAAGAAAATGTGCAGATATGGAAAGTCAATCCATAATTACCCATATTGAATCATTATTTCTTGAAGTTTTGGGTAATTTTGTGACAAAATCCATAGTAATTTCATCCCATTTCCATGTAGAAATAGTCATATGTTGCATGAATCTTATAATATTTTGTATTTAAACCTTCACTTGTTGACATAATAAACATCTTGATACCAAATTAGCAATTTATCACTTCATGTTGTCCCATCAGATATGTTCCTTAAAATATCTATACATATTAGTTCTATGAGGGGGTATAGGGAAATTTTAAATATGAGCATCATACAATAACTCCCATTTTAGCTCGTGGATATAGGTAACACATAACCTCCTCCCAAATTTCAGGATTCCATCCTTATAAAAAAATTCTACCAACTTCTCATCATTCACATCTTTAATTTTCTTTTGAAGATTCTCATCATCACATTGAGAACTTTTAATTCTTTCCAATAAATATGGTTGGGAAACCAATTGAAAAAGTAGTGATGTTTCACCTTCTTTGATAATTCTCATATCCATCCTCATTAGATCTATTTACATAGGATCCCTGTAAATTCTCATTTTGTTTATAACTCAATGATCCTTCCTACTCAATGCTTCATCTACCTTGTTTTTTTTCTTAGGTGGTAGTGTATGGAACAATCGTAATCCTTGTGTAGCTTAAACCATCACCTTTTCCTCATGTTGAGTTCTTTATATGAAAATATATATTTCAAGATCTTTCTATCTGTATATATCTCACATATTTTACCATAGAGATAGTATATCCATATCTTCAGAGAAAATATTACAGCTGCTAGCTCAAGATCACGAGTTGGATAGTTCTGTTCATGAATTTTTAACTATCTTGATGCATATGTCAAAACTCTATCATTATACATGATGAAACATCCAAGCCCTTTCTTTGATGCATCACTATATGTCACAAACCACCATTTCCTGATGGTAGAGTCAGGATCAGATCATTCACTAATCTCCTCTTTGATTCTTCAAAATATTCTTCACGTTCTTTTGTCCGTGTGAACTTAACCCCTTTACAAGTAGGCTTGGTTAACAGGTTAGATAATCGGGTGAAGTTTTGAATGAAATGGTTATAATAACCTACTAAACCAATAAAACTACATACCTTGGTTATGTTCATTGGTGTATGCCATTCCTAAACATCTTTTTTCTTCATATGATCAACTAATATCCCATCCTTAGAGACAATATGGCCAAGAAAAGAAACTAATTGAAGCCAAAATTCACACTTGATAAACTTTCCATATAATTAATTTCTTCTAAGAGACTTTAGAATAATCTATAAGTGATTCTCATGGTTTTAGTAGCTTTTGGAGTATACCAAGATATCATCAATAAATACCACAAAAAATTCATCAAGATATTCCTTGAAAATGTTATTCATTAGATCCATGAAAACAGAGGGTGTGTTAGTCAGTCAAAAAAGAATTACTATAAACTTTTAATGCCCATACCTAGTTCAAAATGTTGTCTTTGGAATATCTTCATTCTTCACGTGAAACTGATGATATCCATATCGAAGGTCAATATTCGAAAAATATTGGGCTCTATGAAGTTGATCAAAAAAATCATAAATCTAAGGAAGAGGATACTTGTTCTTTATCATAATATCATTGATCTCCCTATAGTCAATACACAGTCTCATAGATCCATATTTCTTCTTAACAAAAAGAAAATGAGATCCCCATAGAGAAACACTAGGGAGGATAAATCTTTTATCACTCAATTCCTGTAGTTGTTTCTTTTGTTTTATTAATTCCACTATGTAAATTCTATAATGAGTCTTTGATATAGGTCTTTGGCCATGAATTAAATTAATATAAAACTCAATTTCCCACTCCAGAGGATGTCCAAGTAAATCCTATGAAAACACATCAATGTATTCTTGCACAACAGGTACATCCTCAATTTGAATATTTATTTCCTTTCCCATAGATATTGTTTTCTCTTCATCCACAAGAATTGAATTCAGTAGGTATACTAGGGTTGGATCTAGAGAAGAATCAAATGATGAGGTTTTTTCTCTAAAGATAAGGTACTCTAAACCATCCTAAAAAATTGGAACTTCCATATTCTTGAAATATATTTTTTCATCGTAACTTAAAAGTCATTTCATACCAAGGATTATTTCAAAGTAAATAATGGGTATGATGTTAAGTTCAGCAACTAAATCATGTTTATGTTTCATAAGGGGGACTAATTGACATATATTTTTTATAATGATACTTCCCTTAGAAGTTTTTACTGAAAAATCCTTTATTAAATCAAATTGGAAATGTCTAATTTTCTTGGAAAACTAGGAAGATATAAAATAATATGATGATACATAATCAAATAAAACATTGAATATATTTGATGAAATGATTAAAGTACCTGCCACCACAATATTAGGAACTTTAACCTTAGTAGTTGTGACTGCATAATCTTGGCCTTTCTCCCTTGGCCTTCTTTGGGGAAAGATTCCTTGACACATAGGAAAATCATTTTTATAATGTCTCATCTCTTTTCAATTGTAGCATTGAACATTGGTAGCTTCTTTCTTTCCCTTAAAATCATGTACATGGTGTCCTTTTCCTCTACACTTATAACAAACACCCATACCCTTTAGGAAAGTAATGGGGTTTTTTTACCACAATTATCATAGAATGTAAAATCAATTATTCCTTTCTTCCCCTTTTCCTTATTTCCTTTTATAGAGTGTTTAGTATTCCTATTATTCTCTTTTATTCCTTTAAAGTCATAATACTTAGAGAATTATTTTTATATATTAATAGAACATGATACTATATCTTCATATGATGAGAAATCATGGAAAACCAGTTCCCTTCAAAGGAGTGGTTTTAAACCATCAAATAATCGATCAATATTCTCCTAGAATTATGTTTGTAGACTACAATATGCCTTTATAGCCTTGTAAAGTTAGATTCATACTTGGAAACATTCTCATACTCCTTCTGCCTTATATTCAATAATTTCATTTTCATATCTACTGTTTATTCGTGAGGAAAATATTTTTCTAGGAAAAGTTCATTAAAATCCCTCAGTTCTATATTTTCAATATCTTTGTCCACCTTTTTTTTAATCAATGACCACCATTGATTAGTATCTCCCAATAGATGATAAACTACCATGACAAACTTCTCCCTTTTGTTACTTCAAAGGTGAGAAATATCTTCTCTAAGGAACTTATCCACTGTTTTGGTATGAATGGGTTTTAGTTCCATTAAATGATGGAGGTTATTGTGGCATAAAGAGATCTATCATTTCTACTCCACATTGTGGATCAGGATGCTCTATACAGGTAAGGTTATTGTTCATAACTTGATTTAGCTATCCCAATATAGTTATAAGTTTCTCGGCACCAATCGTAGCTTCAGAAGCAACATCATTATCTCGCATAAAGAGGGAAATCCCTACATGGGATATTTGTGTTCATGAAGTTTCAATTCCTTACACTAGATTCCATTTCTAAATAATGGAATACACTATATTAGGTTATAAATCAAATTTCATAATATCAACTAGAAAAATACTTAACATAAATTGAAAACATATGCATAGTTAATCTCATAATCATAAACATGGTCTCTTTGAGAAAAATTTTACGTTTAAATCCTTCATAATGGATTGTAAAGAAAATGTGAATTATCCTAAGAATATCTCTTGGGAGTGTCAAAGCAGGTGTGCAGTAAGTCCCATTTTCATGTACCAGGTTACCTGAGTTAGTCCCAAAACACCTTGTTAGAGTTGTTACTCCTAGGTACATCTGTACCATAACTATATCCACTTATATTATCCAGACATGTATATATTTTCTAAGAATATCCATAAAATCTATACCTTACCAATATTCTAGTATGTTATTTTATTCTTATAATCAATGTTTGTCTTAGGGTTTTGTTCCCTAATCTACATTTTCTAAATCTAATTTCCAAGGATTCCACTAAACTTCCTCTGATACCAATTGTAAATACCCCAACTCTAGTTACCCAGAGCCGATGCCTCCATTAAATTGGTATGGTTACAAGGAATCACATCCTGAAAGACCAAATATTTTAGTAGAATTGGAAAAACAAGATAAATATATAAGTTCAACATTACAACTTGAAAGGAAAAACAATATGTAAATTCTATTGTAAACATCCATAACATCTAGATTATCCATACAAGTCATTCATAATATACTTCTTCGTATCCTGGGAAAATATAAAACATAATAAACGGGTGAGATCAGATGCTTAGTGAGGGTAAATAATACAGTGGAATTAATCATAAATAAAAACACTAGGCATGTTGAGCAACTAAAAACACATTCCATTAAAATATACTTGATCATAACATCATAGAAATTAAATCTGAATAAATAATTCCATAAAACACAACCATGGATATTCTACTAGTTGAATAATCACATAGACTATCAATTACTATTTTCATAATGAGGGAATGCATAATTTCATACATCATAATCATATCATCAAGCCCTCAACCAAGACACCATACATAATGGGTAAAAACCCAGGCTAGTTTTCCTCATGAGACCTACCGATGCACCGAGGGGATATAGAGGGCGCCACCCAAAACATAATAATTCTAATTAATTAGTCATATAAAATTGGTGAAACATAATCCAACATATACATTTATATTGAAACTAATATTTTAAATTTAAATAACTTTACCTGATCATTAAACATAAACACTAACCATAAGGAGTAATAAGGTGCATGGTATCAAGATAGCACATCCACATTAAAACTAATCATAAACCATTAAACAAAATATAGTATATGATATCATAAAATATTAATCCCAATTAAACATAAGAATTAGAAAGAGTGTTGGAATGGATGAAAATACTCTTATAAAATCACCAGGTAATTCTTGAGAAAATACTCTTTTACTTTGCAAAGAAGAGTTATTTTGGAAAAAACTTTGTATAAAACAAGAATATAATTAATATATTTTTTCATAATAAAATGGGTTAATTTAGAAAAATAATGTTGTATTAAATAATATTATATATTGAACTTGAAAATATGTAATAATTTGAGAAGTTCCCTTGAATCAGGCTTGTTTATCAGGAAATTTTTTTTGAAATATTATTTTAAAACAAGTAACTCCCCATTAAATAAATAACTATTATGATTGGTACATATATATAGAAAACTGAAACATAATTTATAAGGAGTAAATAAAAATAATTATTAATTTAATTGGGGTAAATAGAGAAAAGGCGTAATCCCAAATGGAAAATGGAGGTTCGGGGAGAAAATCCTTACCTTATTTCTGGACGTGTTCTGCACTTGACCTTAACATCCTGGAAAATCAAATTAAATATATTAATTAATTAATTAATAACATTATCTAAATTTATTTTATTTATTATTATTTTATTAATTTCATTTTTGGCCTTTTTTATTAGTTATAATATCCAATATTATCGCTTAGGAGCGTTCATTTCCTTGGTTTTCATGATCGGTATACTTGTATATAAGTATGAAAGATCATGAGGATTGGATATAAGTTCCCAGAATTGAAGTTATATAATAATAAAAGAAGATTAAATGGTTATATAATTCATTTGGTTATATGGTATGAGGATGGTTTTTTAGATAAAACATTACTGATAATCGTTTATATTATTACGGTGGTATTTCGATCATCACAAACTTGTTTTGTCATATGAATTAGTATTATATATATATACTGGTTATAGAATCATTAAATAATATATAATAAATATTTTATAATTTGTCTCAACCATAACATTTTTTTCATGACCAGCCTTGAATAATAAATTGAAGAACTAAGGTTCGTCGTCCACAAAGGTTGTACACCGACACCTCCCGGACAATAATTTCATTTTTAAAATAAAAAAGAGAGAGATGGTAGTTTGAGGAAGTATATTCCATTAACATGATATAATTATAGTATATATATGATACTGTAGTTATCATGATCATTTTTACAGAGGAGGTGAGGAGAAGATAATAAAATAAAATAAATTGAAAATGAAATTAAAAGAAAAAGGAAGAGGGTTTACCTCTTGAAATATCCTCCTTGAGAACCTCCTTAAGGGAAGGGGTTTTGATATTTTGGAAATACCAAGATATCCATGACATGGGTATATACTAGGTAAGAGTATTTGGGAAGAACTTTGACAAGATTCAAGGCTTAGAGGAGTGAGGAGAAGAGGGAGTGAGGGGTGGTTTTACAGTGAAAGAGGGGTGTTTTTTGAATACCTTATTCATTATTTTATTATTTTACTTAAGATAAGAAATAGTGTTGATTCTTGTGACCAAAAATATTAATAAGTTCATTTGAGTTCGAACCAATTGTTCTTAAATCATCCATACATCACTTATGACTCAATAAATCATGTATTTAGAATTTATCATTAATTATCGTATATTACTATTCACTAAAAATTCAAGTATTTTAAAAAAATCCCAAAAATTTACCATATCCATTTTTTAACTTTTAGAATTAAAAAATGGACTCCATTTTATCAAAATAATTTTATAAATATGTGAAATTTAATTTTTATATAAAATCATTATTTACTTGAAAAATACCTATTTTAAATTTAAAAATGATTTTATAATACTTTCAAAAATTAACTGAGGTCACATAAAATTATCCCAAAAACATAAGATAGAAAATTATTTATTTATGAATAAATTTTATTAAAATTAATTTTATTTTAAATAAATTTATTAATTTAAAATTGTAATGAAATATTTATTACTCACAAAAATACCAATACTTAATTATTAATTTTTAAAATATTCAGTCTCATTTATAAGGTTCCTAAATTTTATTTATACTTACATGTGTTATGTTACTATTCATATTGTTCATATTAATATTCATAAGGTTATATTACTATTCATAAGGGTCAAGTTACTATTAACAAAAAATGTAAGTTGATCCTAAAAGACTCTAAATATCTTACTGATCGCAACTATGTATGTTTGTTTATCAAAATTCAAAACACAGAAGTGAAAAAATTATATCTGATGCCTAGGTTATAACTAACTCCTATAAATAAAAAGTGTTTGTTTCACATATACTCTATGTTTCATGCATTATATATAAAATTTATTTTTAAATCCTTAGGGTGTTACATTGGAGGTAGTCCCGAGACATCTTCAGGAAAGACATCCATATAATCCTCCTTTACCACTGGAATATAGATTATTGTTGAACCAGATGCACCAAGGAATAAAATCACCAAATGATGGGTGATATGTTATAGTTTTCTACTCACGAGGCCCACTCTCTCATCCATAAGATCCCCCTCACTCGTGTAGGAGAATCTGATCTCATATGTATGAAGGAATCTAACTCTCATGTGATTATATTCTATCTAGGAATGCACTGCAGACAACCAGTACATAGCTAGGATGAAATGATAATGTTTCATCATAATGAGCAAGAGGTACCATTAGAATCTCCCCCCACTGAGTGCTAACGTGTTCTTTCGGTAGATATGTGATATAGAATAATCACTCCCTACAAGAACCTCTAGCCATAGTTGATGGTCCAAATACTCTACTAGAAGCTATAGATCTCACACAAGGGATATAAAGATGAAGGAATGACTTGATAATATATTTAAAAGTATTAGATCTAAGGTAGAGAAGATATATATTGAACCTCAAATCATCTCATAAGAAGACCGGTCATATCATTCCATGGACTACAACTGGTCATTCCCTTGACTAAAATCCCTCTGATCCTAGCATGGATCACCTGGTGGTGATGGTGGGAGTAATTCATAGCATCATCCACCTCCTGCAGCTCCTCCCTCTGAAGCTCCGCCTACCCCTCTATCAGTACCACCTCCCTGAGGACCACCCAGACTACACCTGGTAGATCCTTGATCATGAAGCTACCTTTTATAAAGTGTTACATCCACTTCTTGAACATTATAATCAACATGGTGAGTTGGGAAATTGTGATCAATGTGACCTCACCCATAATAATAATAACATTATACCTCTCTTCACTGACTAGATTCTTTATGCAAACTTTATTCCATAGATACATGTGTCAGAGTTTGAGAATTACTATGCCTTCTACATCAAGACACTGAAGATTAATACCCGCTAGTTGTTGTAGAAAACTCAAACCCATGATGAACACTATCAGCTTCATCTTACTGACGTCCCTCTATTAGAAATTTCTTTATAACCAATGTCCACTCCATCACTCCAACATAATTGGGAATTCATAAAGAGACCACACTAGCTCAGATATCCCTAAGAAGTCCTTGGTCAAATTTTTGTGCCTCTAAGTATCCAACATACACCATATCAATATAATATAATGTGATATCGTTAAACCTTTAGGCATACTCAGCAACAGACATATCACACTGTCACAACTCAAAAATCACCCATATCCACACAGATCACAATCTCATAGGGTAATACTCATTGTGAATCAACTAATGAAATCCTATTCATGAGAGTCTCATCTCTTTATTGTTTGATTTATCATACCCCAAAATCACCCTATAAATCTATAAGTAAGACTAGTTTTAAGTGAACCTTTTTTATCAGGCAGGGTCTGAACATGTTGGAAAACTTGGACCACTGGTTCAAGCCAATCCCCCATTGTCTGAGAGACTATCTCTCTAGGAAACCTAAGCGGTCTCTATTCCTAGAACTCAACTAATGCGATAATCCTATGTGAATCATCTTCTTTACCTTATAGATCTATCAGATACCCAAAATTTATTTGATCATCCTCCTAGACCACTAGATATGGATCCACACACTACCTATCAAATGGAAGCACTACTCTATGCCCACCTAGAGGAAACACCTCATGAATATGTCCTTGAATTGAGGCCTCATCACTCAAATGGTCATATTCATGGCCTTATATCAGTATCCTACCTGGATATTATCACGTAGGAATCATAAAAGTTAACAAGACATACCACGGTTAGATGATCATATCTAGGGATATTACTCAAGAAGGAAATGAAAGTAAAAATGAATCAATCCTCTGAGATGAATACACCATTAGTTTCCCTTAAAACTAATACCTTGGAATGATGAGTTAAAAAAGGTATTCAGAGTCCTGGTGTATCGATACATTATCCACCACACCATCATTGGGTCCCATGGCTTTAGAGAAGAACTCGAGACACTCTGACATTGTTTCCCTAAATTCCCAAACCAATCATCATGACATGTCCAACTCAAAAAACCGAATCATTGAAAAACCTCATTTGATACCACTCTATCATGATCTAACCCATCGGATTCCCTCCTAGTTTGGTATTAAGTTAATAGTGACACCCCAATCCCACCTCCAATAAGCCAGGGGATAGCAATAAGCATCGAGTTGGAAAAAACTAAAATTAGAGACCTTATCCTAAAGAACCTATACTCACAAACATACTCGACTCCATGTATCAATTATGAGATATAAAATACTAAAACATCTGAAGTCTAATCAATGGATGAAAAAACATCTAGGTAATACATCGGAGTGAATCAAGGTAAAATAAAATATATAAAGGGGAAAATACAGGCCTAACCAGAAAAGAGATCCCAACCTAATAATAATTGGAAAATGGGGAAACTGAAGATCCCAACTCATAATATCTGATATTGGCCATTGGACTTTTTTAGGGACACCTAGTACTGTTATGATCCAATGACACTAGTTCTACCATGGTCATTGTCAATCAGCCTCTTATCTATATAATAAATGACATGTATGGGCATAGCCCGTATAGGGGTGAGTGTAATAATACCTAGTAATACTTTTTAAAAACCAAGTGGGGAGAAATAGAATAAAATAGTCAAGTCGACCCATAAAGTAATAGGGTAGAGAAATCCAACATTATATATTCTCATACTAAAACCCCATTCAAAAAAAGGAGAATAGTCTCAATCTCCACATCCAGCTAGGGACAATGATAAGTTTTCCTACATCTCCAAAGGTCACATCTCTGATTCTAATAACCATGTTTAATCTTTTAAAAATGGATTAGAGGGCTCACACCTTTCCACTGCACTCCGTGGTCGAGGGTTTACTTACTCCAGTGGAGGACTTACTCCACACTGAAGCTCGAAGGTGGGGGATTTCCACTCCATAGAGGACCCATTCCCTCTATATCATGGGGGAGTACTGAATCTACCAATATAAAGAGTATGGGGGACCCATTCCCTGCTGTGATAGGGGAGTACCAACCCCATAACCTCCTTGATGGCCAAACTCAATCACTGCCATCAACTAAGAATTGTTGGATGAATCATATATCTCATAACACCTAATTCCATATCTCTGATGCCAAAATGAAGGCTACCATCACATCTTATGTGGAAAAATAATTAGAATAGGCTACTAGAGGGCCCAAATTTGATTCCTAAAGAAGGATATGCACAACATATAAGTTTTTGTAAAAAATAAACAACATATAGGTTCATAGGATATATGACCATTCCTGAATGTATGGGTGTTTCCTCTCCTAAAAATTTCTTGTATAGCCATGTGGATCCATATTGCATGTCCTTATGGGGAAACAACATGTATTTTAACCCAGGTTCCTCAGTGTGTGCTCTCGGTACATAGCTCAGCTAGCCATGTACCTCCACATGGCGTCTCCCTATGAGGACACGGAGGGTCTGTTCACCTAGGGTCATGGGTGAGTTCCCTCAGCACATGGCTTAGCTTCATAGGTAGTATCACATGGAAGTAGGTCCCAGACACACAGCTTGTGATACTTAAATCTGTAAGAAACTCTAGCCACCATAATAACTAAAGATACACGGTGTGTATTCATCCATGATATATGATGTGGGGTAATGTTTTCCACAGATAGTGAATATTTATCTTCATAGGTTTCCAGATCCATCATTTCTACCACTTCCATCACCATTTGAATCACCCGAAACGGCCAAATTCATGGGGGTCTCTAATTGTTTATTCTTGGAATTTGGTGACCAAAAATCAAAACTTTGATCCCCTATGTGGTTTCCATTACACCCTTCGTCATTGTTCATGGTCCCGATCCATGAACCATTCACCCCACATCCCACAAATTCATCTCAATCCACCTAAAACATGTTAATACCTATGTCATTCATGCATTTTTCACAAATTTTGGGGTTTAATCATGCTTGGACCAGCCCAAAAATGTCAAATTTCTAACCCCATTGGCCAATGATGCATAACATAAAGAAAGGTGATAGGAAAAGGCACTAGAATTAGGTAAGTTCTTTATTGTCTAATTTTATCCCAACCAACAATCATAAATCATGGAAACTAGGTGGTGAAATATTGGCACAAAAAATATAAATAAATAGGTTCAATAACACTAATCCAAACCATGGCTCATATGAAGAATGGAAATCGCATAAAATATATCATATATGAAATCCATGTTTCAAAATTAAATCAAAGGGTGAAAATGTATAAAATAAAGATCCCTACCTCAAAAACATATCGATCATTGATAAAGAACATATTTTCAAATGATTATGGTGAAGATATTGATGCATTCATCATTCGTCTCATGAATCCCCTTGATCTTTCATTATTGATCCATGTTCCTGGGTTTCCAACACCAATGGAGATTTCACTTCCTCCTCTATAATCTCTCAGTGTTATGCAACTATCCCAAGATATTTTTCATAATTAAATATATATATATATATATGATTATAATTTTGTTCGTTAAGTAAAAAAATTAAATAATTTATTTAATTTATTTAACGCATTGGCTAATGTCTTCTTTCCATAGAACACCCAACACCAACCAGCATTATGCCACACCTAGGAAAAACCCCATATCCTGGGAAAAATAAGGTGCCAGATTTTCCATTTGATGTATCAATCAATAAAAACCCATTTATTTTGAAAAAATATTCACACATGATTTAATATATATTAATATTTTTAATATATTAATTATAAGGTCCTATAATACCCAAAACACAGTGCCAAATTTTAGGAAAGATCCAAAGATATATATAGAAATATTCTAAGGATAAAACTATAGAAACTGGAGTTGTTGCATTTTCTCACCACTAACAACATGATCCTCAACTCAACCATCTTACATGGGCCCATTACCCTTGCCTAGGTCCCTATATATGAAGTTTTCATGTGCACCAAAATTCCCTTATAAGTTGTGACTAATAAAAACAATAAGAACACTAACAATGTGTCCTTAACATGTGTGAATAGTTATACACATGTTTTAAACGATAATAATAAATTAATAATCAAGAATAAAAACACATATACCGAGCACCCATCTCCTAACTTAGACACCATTAGCCCCAGTTACACCGAATTTGACTCTATGTCGGAATGATAATCATAACTGGTGTCATTAGGGATTAAGGTATGGCCAAAATTATGGAAAACATGTTTCTTAGTATCCTCAATGTAACATACTATTAACTTTTATCAAGAACTTCATGATCCTTTTTATCCCTCTTTGGTTGGGTCTTATCTTGGCATGTTTTAGGTGAAATTTGAAACAAAATAGGAATTTTTTTGGGAAATTTGTGGTTAGAGCATTGTTTGGTAAAACCATCCATCCCAAACAATAGGGGGTATATGATTGGAACATGTTTTTCCAAAACTTTGTTCCCACCTAGGGGAAACTATGTTCCCTAAATTATAGGGGATCGTGGTTAGGGTGCACAGTTTGTTTAACCATGTGCCCCCTCTAGAAAACCATTCATGTAGGAATTAAATCCACAAAAAAAATTATTTTTAAATATTGGGACCCCCATTTTAACCCAAAATGATGCTATTTCAACCCCAATCCAATTCTATGTTCCTTGAAGGATCTCAAGAGGTGAAATTTAATCCTCAAACCTCTTTTCTTTGTGGATCAAAGATCTTATTATTTCATTTGATATCCACCGGGTAAGTAGATCTTCTCTCTTTTAGTTTATTATAATATTCCTTTATTTCTTCATTAGGGAGTAATATATCATCATTTTATCGATATATTTAATCTCAAATTTGATGGATCTTGATTCTAGGTTTTCTTTATTGATCTCTTATGCCTTCATTCTTTGTTGGTGGATCCCGTTGAAAGTGTTGTGTTGATTTGATCTCATGATTGAAGTTAGGTGGTTCCATAATGATTTAAACTACAATTGAAACCATAATTAATTGATTAATTTGATATGAGTTTTTATTTGATTTAAAAATCTATATTTGAGATGATTTTATGTGTGATTTTAAAAGTTTATGGAAATTGTGAAAAACCCCAATTTCAACGAAATTGAAATTATTGTGTATATTTTTTAAAAGATGATTGATTGGTTTAAAAATTTATTTGATGAAATGATTGATTGATGATTCTTGGAAAAATTGGATTAAATTTAATGATTATTTTAATGGGCATGAATTTAATGAAAACTTATGATTTAGTTTTGAAATGAAAAGGTATGTTAAAAACTAAATTCATGAAATTGAATTGTGAAGGATGAAATGATTTTAAATAATTGATTTTCCCATAATTATTTGATATATTATTTAAATAACATGTGAAACTAAATAGTTAGTGGGTGGATAGAATAATCTTGTTAGGACTCTGACTCCCTAGCACTGGGTTGACGATGAAAAAACTAACTAAATCATGTTCAGCATGATTTCCCATGATGGGTCCCTCAATGAGGTGTTGATTTATTATCTCTATGGATTGAGACTTATGGATTATGCACACCTATCTTGATCCATGAATATAATTGATAAGTGTGAGGATCCTATATCCATAAACTAAAATAAAATCAATGATTATTAGCATGATGATTTTTTTTATGGATTATACATTCCATTGATTATAGAGCTATTTTACTCATTCCAAATGTTTTATATATATGTTATATATAAAATGTTTATTTAATCCTGATTTGATATATATGTCATATTTTTTATTTAAAATAATTTTTCGTTAAAAATATGTAAATTTCATGCTATGACTTTTTTATTTAAATTGAAAGCATAAATGGTATTTGTTGTGGAATTCCTTATGGAATATTTGGTGGTATCCTACTGTGATATTTTTCTCACACCCTACCTTTACCTTTTGGAATTTGTAGATTATCTTTTTCCATGTCCAATTAAAGGGAATGAACCACTTATAGGTAATGGATTTTCTTGATCCTTGGGAACCATAGTGATGGAGGTGGTTGGTGGGGATGTGATACACCTGTTACATGGGATTTGATCCACTTGTTACATGGGATGTATGAGATTTTATCTTAATAAATGTTATGTATTCTGATGATGTATTGTTTAGGATATTTTTTTACTATTTTATTTTGATACTTTCTCCTTGAGGAGTGTTTACATGCCAACTTTTATCCTTTATATTATGTTGTTTTGTGGAAAAATTGTTCCTACTTGATTCTTGTATGATTCCAAGTGCTAGTCACGAGCCCGTAGGGATTGGAAACACCCTTCAAAATATGTTAAAACTATCTTGGGTATTAGTGTAACAGTTTATATGGGATTCTTTTTGGAAAAGTGGTATCAAAGTTGTATTTTTTCATCTTTACTTGAAGTATATATGTATTTGTGATGTCTTGGTATATATGACTTATAATTTTATATACATAGGAGGTAGTTGAGAGAGAGTACTTAACCAACTCTCATCGTAATAAGCCTTAAGAAACCATGGGTGTTTCGAAAAAGTATCTTTGAGGAATAATTTTATACGATTTATGTATTTTTCCTACCTTTGATTTGAGTTGTTTGAAATCCCAATATTTAATTATGTTGAAGGAATTAATTTTCCTATTTCTCTTTATTAATTTGTTGATCTGGATATCTTTGTTGATGTTTTAGTGTTTTCTATTGATTTTTTATTGCATCATTCCTCTAATAATATTTTTGAATAGGAAAAATGAGGATTCTTTTGGTGAACCAAATAAATAAAATACTCCAGTGGATTAGAATCTTGTTGAGATAGTGGTTCATGTTGTCCATGCTTTGGGATAGGTACCTACACCTGTTCTCGTTCAAATTCCAGTAGTGGAACCTTAAAGGGATGAATCTTGGAATTATTCTCAATCATTTCTTCACCAAAAAACCACCATTCCAAGTCAGTAATGATCCTCAAAAAGTTTATAATTGGTTGAAAAATATATAGCTACTTTTTGAGTACTTGGAAACATATGACTTAATTAAATTGAATTGTGTTACCTTTAAGCAAAATGGGCCTAGTAGGATATGGTGGTATTCGATGGTGATGGTGAATAAGAATAGGAGATTTTAGTAGAATGTATTTAGAGTTATTTTCACTTATTATTTCTATCTATAGTTGATGGTCTTGGATAAATCCTTAGAGTTTCTTAACCTACAGAAGGGTGATAAGATCATGACATAGTTTTCAAACCATTTTGATGAGCTTGTTCAGTTTTCTATTAAGGTGTTGATGAATGAGAAACTGAAGGGTTGAAGGTTTTGGATGGGTCTTTAATCCAATATTCAATCCTAGGTTTTCATGAAGAATCTTAATTCCTATTTTTATGTGTTGGATAGAGTGTTGATGGTTGAGTTTGACCTAGCTGGTAAGTTAGGGTTGATGGGAGTTCCCTTTTCTCCCAGTGGTAGTTATATGAGTTCCTTTAAAGGAAATAGAAATATTGATGAGTCTCATGGTGTATATCAACAACATGCATCATCTAGACCACATGTACTTTCTAAAATAGGCCCTTTGACCTGCTTCTAGTGTAGAAAAGTTGGGTATTCAAAATGGGTTTTTACTGAGGCACCCAATATATATAGTTTGTGTGGATACTTGATTCGCATTCAAAATTTATTCCATATATATTTTTCTCTGTGTAGTTTCATGGGATAATCATCCCTAAAAAGTACTATGGTGAAATTATATGCCTCAAGAACTAAGGGGTTTTGGCCACAGGAATCCAAAATGAAGCTTCTTCAGGTGATAGAACAATCATTGGACTCCAACAACTGTGATAGGTACCATAATTATAGATTCATCTTTATAGACTGCTTTATTTGACATTGGGTCATCTCACTCATTTATATCAACTAGTTTTTTCAACCTATTAAACCTTAATATATATATTTTTTCTTATGTGATGAATATTATTATACCCCTTAAAACAAAGAGAGAGTAGGGTCTCCAATGTCCTACTTGTGTTTTCTCTTTATCAAATATTAAGATTAACTATATTATTCTAGTTCTCAACATGAAGCCTCATGAAATCATTCTCAGGATGGATTAGATGATTTCTAATAAGGCCCGAATTAAATGTTATTTGTGGTAGGTATCCTTTACTATGCCCAATGGGGTGTTTTGTGTTTTTCAAGGAGAATGGGAACTGAGGTTGAGTAGAGACAGACCTTATTTTCCAAAGTTAGGTAGGTTAATATCAGTGTTTTATTTTGGCATGGAATAATAATTTTTTAGATATGATCTCTCTCTAGTTTTCATTGAGTTCCCGATGTGTTTCCTTCTAAATTTTTTGGTTTTCCACTAGTAGGAGAGATAGATTTTTCTATTGATTTAGTACTTATTACATAGCTAATGTTTATTCCTTCTTATCGTATGGCACTAACAGAGTTCAAAGTGATGAAATATTAGATGGATGATCTTATAGAGAAAGGATTTATATGTCATAGTATGTCACTATGGCCAGAACCTGTCCTATTTGTGAAGAAAGCTGATAGAACATTTTTCCTATGTATTGACTACCATAAAATCAATCGAGTTACAGTAAAGAACAAGTATTTGTTTCCATGGATTGGTGATCTGATTTCCTAATTTAAAGGGGTGAAATGGTTTTAAAAATTTGATCTTTAATCTTCTTATCACCAAATGAGAATTAATTAATCTAACATTGAGAAGTGAAGTTATTGGGACATGTGGTCTCAAAACATGGTATTTGAGTTGATCCTGAGAAGGTAAAGGCTATTATGACATGGGAGAAACTATATAATATTTTTGAGATTCAGATATTCTTAGGTTTTTTAGGGTATTACTGCTAGTTTTTTAAATATTTTTTGAAGAAGGCTTCTCTAATGACCTCTCTCAATCGAAAATGAGTGATTTTTTTTAAATTAAAATTTTAAGGGTTATTTTGATGAGCTGAAATATCTTTTTAATTATGTTCCATTATTGACTCTTTATGAGGTTGATAAGGGTTGTGTATTCTTTTCTGACATGTCGGGTTTGGGTTTGGGTTGTGTCCTTATGTAAGGTGATCACATGGTATCCTATGGTTCCATGAAACTTAGGCCACACGAGAATAATTATTGAACCCATGACCTTGAACATCAAGTTGTGATTCATACTCTTCATTTTTGGAAGTAATACCTTTTCAAATAAATTTTTACCATTTATTCCAACCCAAAAATATTAATCTATATTTTCTCTCAAAAATATTTGAACTACTGACAGAGGGGTTGGGTATAGTACCTACAATATTTTTATTTCGACGTTTCCTATACCCTTAGTAATGGAAATGTTATAACTAATGCATTGAGTAGGAAAATTATGAACCAGACCATGAAAGAATCATCAGAAGAGTAGAATATGATGGATTTATTTTCTTATTTGTATTTGGGAGTCTCGAAGGATGTGATTGAAGTTGTTTTGAAAAACATTAAGTTGACCTCCACTCTTCTCAAGATGATTCTTCAGGATCAAAAAATTGATGTTGAATTCCCTAGCATTAGGGAGTCTCTTTATAGTGGGGATACTATTGGTGAGTGTTCATTCTCCTCAAATGGAATATTATTTTTCTAGAATCATAACTTTTACTCTTAACCTATGAAAAAGGTTGTGATGGGGTATTTCTATAATTCCTAGTGGGAGGTGAAACTGAGTACCAAAAATTTGTTATATGATATGCAGTGATGATTTTGGTGGCCAAGTTTGAGATAATACATCATTGACTTTATTTCTCATTATTATACCTACAATAGGTTGAATCTATGAACTATAGACCTTTGGGTTTGGTTCATCCTCTTCCAGTGTTGACTTTGAGGTTGGATGATATTTTTAGGGATTTTGTGATTGTGTTGTCACATAACCCTCAAGGGATGAATGTGATATGGGTAGTGATTAATATGTTGAGAAAATTGGCTCACTTTATACCCATTTTAGATCAAACCAATATTGAGGATTTGGGATATCTATATTTGAAATATATTGTTCATTCTCATGTAATTCCTTCTTCTATAATCTCTAATAGGGATCCCCATTTTACTTATCATTTATGGAAGGGCATATAAGAATAAGTGGGATATTAGGTACATTTGAGCATGAAATATCATCCATGGATTAATGTATAGACAAAACAAACTATACATGTTATTGAAGACATGTTTCATTCTTACACTCCAGAATTCGGTGGATCTTGGGATGTCTATTTGGGACTGGTTGAGTTTTCCTACAATAATAGTTACTAGTATGCTGTTTGGATAGCTCCTTTTGATTCCTTATATGTAATTTCATATAAATATTTATTGTGTTGGTTAGATATTGGTTAAGCTTACTTGGTTGGACTGAGTTTGGTCCAAGAGACACTAATGAAGATTTAGTCGATTCATCAAAGAATGGTGGTGGTATAGAGCCAGTATAAATCTCATGTTGATCATCATCGATGAAATTTAGAGTTTTCATTGGGTTATTAGGTGTTATTGAGATTTTCACCTCAGTTGGGTCATTGATAGATTAGTAAATAGTGAAATATTTCACTAAGTTTTGTGGGTACTTTTGAGATTTTTTTATTAAGTGGGTAAAGTGGCATATCATTTAGAACTTCAACCAAAGAATGTGTTTCATATATCTCATATTTAGAAGTATCTTTTAGGCCCTTCTAATGTACTAATATGGGAATATATTGATGTCGAACCTGATTTATCCATGACTAAGCATCCAATAAGGATTTTTTATTCTAAGTTAAAGTTTCTTTGTGGGAATAAAATACCTTTGGTCTTTGTACTATGGTAGCATAGTTTCAATTCTCATGATACTTGGGAGTGTAAGGCACTATTGAGAGAGCATTGGACTCATCTCTTTCACATGGAGCTTTCATGATATGATTTCTGGGGGGAAAATTTTCTTATGGTAGGTAGGTTGTAACATCACCTTTTGCAGGTACTTCTAAACCCTTGTTTTGATCACCATTTGGTTGGGTATTGACTCAGGGTGTTTTGAGTAAAATTTAGAAAATTTTGTGAACTTTTTGAGAAGTGTATGGTTAGTGAATGTTTTTCTCAAACCTTCACCCCCTGGTGAAAAATATGAACCAAAAATAGTAGGGGTTTCATAGTTGGATCATGATTTTCCCAAACCATGCACCCTAAATATTAGGGATGAATTTTTTTAACCATGTCCCCCCTGCCATAAAACCATGCACACAATAATTAAACACCCAAAAATTATTTTAAATGCCAGTACCATGAGCTTTAAACTCTAATAACCCTATTTTGACCCTAAAAATATTCCATGGTCTTTGAAGGCTCTCAAGATGTGAATTTGACTCTACAACCTCTTTTATTTGTAGATCTAAGCTCCTGTAATTTTGTTCGATCTCCATTGGGTAAGAGGATATCCTCTATTTTTGTTTCTTTCAATATTCCTTTATCTCCTCATTAGGGAGTAGTTGATCATCATGTTACTGATGGATATAATCTTAATTTTTAGGTATCTTGATTCTAAGTTGTATTTCTTGATCTCCTATGCCATTATTCTACATTGGAGGATCCCATTATGGGTGTTGTGTTGATTTTATCTCATGATTGAAGGTACGTGGTTCCATAAGTCTTTACCCTACAATTGAAACCCTAATTTATTGATTAATTAGAAGTGAGTTTTTAATTTATTTAAAAACCTTTATTTGAGATAATTTTATGTGTGATTTGAAAAGGGCATGGAAATTGTGAAAAAACTATAATTTCAATGAAATTGAATTTATTGGGTATATTTTTATAAAATTTATGGATTTATTTGAAAATTGATTTAATGAAATGATTTATTGATGATTCTTGATAAATTTTCATTAAATTAAAAGTTTATTTGAAAGGGAATGAATTTGATGAAATCCTATGATTAGGTTTTGAAATAAAAAGGCATGTTGAAAACTAAATTTGGGAAATTGAATTGTAAATGATGAATTTATTTGAAATTATTGATTTTACCATGATTTTTTTATTGGTGTTTTGAAGAACATGTCACCCTAGGTAGTTAGTGGTTGATTAGGAAAATCATTCTAGGACTCTGACTCCCTATTAATGGATTGACGATGGAAACACTAACTAAACCATGTTTGGTATGATTTCTCATGATGGGTCCCCTAAGTAGGTTTTGATTGATTATCCTGATGGCTTGAGCCTTAGTGAGTGTGCACACCTATCTAGAGACATGATGAAAATTTAGAAGTGTGAGGATCCTATATCTAGAAACTAATGTAAATTCATAGATTATTAGCATGGTGATTTATTTTTTTTGACTTGATAATAAATTCCGTTGATCATAGAATAGTTTTATTCATAAAAACTATTTTATATAAAGTTTTTATATAAAATGTTTCTTTAAGACTATTTTGATATATATGACATATTTTTATTTAAAATAATGTGTTATTTAAAATATATAAATGTCATTCCATTCCTTGTTTTAATTAAATTCAAATAATAAATGGTTTATTGGTATAGAATTGCTTATGGAATCTTTGGTGGTATCCTACAAGGATCTTTTTCTCACACCCTACCTTTACCTTTTGGAATTTATATAGTATCTTATTCTAGGTCCAATAATAGAAATCACTAATTGGAGGTAGAGGATGTTGTTGATCTTTGGGATCTACAGTGATGGATGTGACTAGAGGAGATGTGATCCACCTATTATATTAGATGTTTAAGATTTTATCTTGAAAAATGTTTTGTATTCTAATGATGTACTATTTAGGGTATTATTTTACCTATTTTATTCTAGTACTTTCTCATTGAGGAGTGTTGAAATATTGACTTGTATCATTTACCTTCAATGGTTTTGTGGAAAAACCATTCCCACTTGATTCTTATATCATGAAAGGTGATTATCACTAACCCATGGGGATCAGGAATGACCTTTGGGTTATGTCAGGACTGGCTTGGGTATTATTGTACCAAGGTATCTAGGTTGGTTCATGAAACTCAAGGTGTCGATTGAACATGATACTTAAGATCCAAAAGTCGTTGAATTCTAGCACGTTACATGGTGTCCATGAGGTATCTAGTTCTGGTCCAGGACACAGGGTTATCATCCCCCTACCATGTGTATGGGTCCACCATCATCATCACTACACATCATGAAAACTCCCCCTCTAATGGGTAATCATACCAAAATGTTCCACCTATCATGAGTTCCATGACAAAACTCTAGAGTCATAGAAATAAATATAGTAGGCTAAAGAATACAAGGAAATCATAGCATATCATCGTGAGTATATAATAGAAACATATAACAACATCTTATTAACATCCAAAATGGTAATAAGATACTCTAGAAATACTCATGGAATGAAGCATAATAAATGGGTCTTGTGGGATATACACACACCCATATGAGATCACAAACAACCAGGGTCATCAAATTATTCCCAAATAAGAATCATACTAAGGAAAATGTGAACAAAAGTTCCCAAAATGGTAAGAAACTTCTTACATAAAGTTTATTGATAAAGAACTCCAAAGGTCATCAAGGATCAAATACCGAATCATGTCATACACCCATGGAGAACTACATCACACATCAAGGATTCCTAACATGGATTTTAGTTCATTAATAAAGAGGATCATTGAAGAGTTTCAAATAGATTCCATGTTAAGAAGTGTGTTTCTAGAATAAAATACATTAAAGAGCTCTCCAACAAAACCAATTATGAGGCATATTAAAGGAGATGATGTTAATTCACTATATTTTTGTTCGTTTCAATAATTGATCATGAATTAATCATTGAATCTAAAATATAACCTCAGGTATATCCAACGATCATTGATCCATCACCAATCCATCAAAGGAAAATAGATTTAATGTAATATTAAAGAAGGAGGAGGTCCAAGATGATCAATATAAGATGAATTTTTCCAAAAATATCCACCATTATTTAGATTTCTATCTTTGGTCATGAGGGGTTGTGGTTGAAATGTCGATACCTCCACCAATATACCAAATAATTATCAATATATTACAGTTCTATTATTAGTAGACCATCAAGAAGAGGTCTAGAAAGATGATCAATAAACACCTACCTGTAGAATGCCCATTTTCAATGGTAGATCTTGATCAAATTACGAAATATCATTAATATGATTGATCTTCCACTAATATAATAATAAAGGAAGTAAATTTCATTATATCTCTATGGAATTCATATATCTGATATGAATCCATTCACATATCTCAAGGAAAAAATAATAATTTATAGAATGTCTAGAGAAAACTTACTATTCTAGCATTATTGAATTGTTCCAACCTTAAAGAACTAAGGGGAGATAAATCAATGATTTTTTGAGGAAAAGGGAGAGGTCTGAAATTTAAAATATGTACTTTATGGTCCAAATTGGGTATTATACAGGTTCAACACCAACTGGTATTAAAATCCCATGAGGTTTATTTAATGTATCCTTGGATTGGGTGCACCGTTTATCTGGTGGACCTCATCGGTTGGTCGGTGGTACCACTAGATGGATGATGACAAGCCACTAGATGGCCATTGTGTTTGGAAGAACCACCTAGGTTCTACCTGCACCACTAGCTGACTGGTGTTTTTTTTCATCCATAGTTCATCCAAGCCTCTACACGTGGATTCCACCTTAAGATCCTATATCCCTTTTCACTTAAACTGGCCTCTTAAAACCCCATTTAGGAGATGAAACAAAAGATAAATGGGTAATTTTATAAACTCAAAACATATTCCACAATGAAAATAAGTGAGGATGTTACAATTTATGTATCTAGTTTCTAAGAATACTAAACTATTGGATAATGTGATATATGTATTTAAACTAATGTAATAAAGTAACACCAAGCTCTAGGGTATTTGAGTTGTGTTGTTACATTAACGGTCTCAGTAACTATATACATAAATGAACATTATATTACATTTAAAAACATAAGATACATCAACTGAATACATGAAAATTTATTTATTTCTCCTTGAAATCACTTATATCACACATAGTAATATTCATGGTTTATTGGGGAAATGGGAAATAGCTTAAATAGTGAGATCAGACACTTAGTAAGGAATAGAATATAGGGGAATCTATCATATCATAACCATGCCATAAATAAATATGGAAGGAATAAAAATATTCTATACCAAATAAAATATGAGGGTAATTTATCCATGGATGGAATTACATAAATAAACACGTGAACATGAATAACTAATCTCATGGTGATGGAATTCAAAATGTCGAACATCATAAACATACTATAAAATTTTTGTGCCAATATATCATATATAAATGAGTAAGGAATATTCCAAATACCCAAACTAGTTTATCTCATGACAACAACTGATGCATCGAGGGGATATATAGTTCTATACCCTACATATCACATAATAATTCCAATGCATACATCATATTAAGAGAATGAATAAATAATACATATCATAATGTTCCCTAAGGAACAATATTCTTAATCATTGTTAAATAATCAATGGAAATCCATATATAAATAATGGATATAGGTAATATCAATATTCCTCCAATAAATTGAATAGTGTGTCTATCTAGGTGAAAATATAATAATAAATACAGAAACTAGAGGATATTCACAATGCAATGTAATGTACCCTTATCAAAGAAATTATAGCAAGGTAGTAGTGAGGGATACTTTCCTGATGTAAGGATATCAATAGGAAACGATCTTTCATTATGGTTTGTAAAAATAATGTGAGTCATACAAAGCATTGGGGCATCTATATTAGATCCTGCTTCTACTTGTTTTTATCCAAACAAGGATTCCATTTCTAAAAAACCACACACTTTTTTACTTTAACAAAATTGTATGATGTTTTATAGCTATAGGAAATTTTGAGCATTATAATGGATTATAAAGGTGGTATAATGAGAGGGAATGGTGATATACCATTAATGATATAATAATGAATTAATAAAAATGATTCATGATAACATTTCATATTTAAATGAAAAGTAATTATAAATAATAACATAATTAAAGAAAGAGATGAGGTTAAGAACCCTTACTTAGGCATAAAACAACCTATGAAATGGTTATAATGAGAGGGAATGAGAAATATACTATTGAAAATATATCAAATGGATGATACTACCATGGAATTATAAGTATATAAATGTTTTGAATCACCCCAGGACACCCTCGCAATCTGGTACTCAACCTGATCTGCCACATACCCGAAGGGTGTTCCTGATCCCCACAAGATGAAAACTAGAACCCAAGCATCCACAAAAAATAGAGGGAATGATGTTTTCCAACATGAAGAAGAAAACATGGCATATACATAACCAAAATAAATAGTGGAATATAAAAACATAAATACATATATTCCATAACCAAAGATAAACTATGGTAGTGATACAACTCAAAAACTAGGTAAAACCGAAGATATGAATTCAATAAAACCAAAAGGATAACCAAACCAACAACCACTAATCCATGTGATATGAGGTAAATTCCCCATCATCCCACCACCAGCTACCCAACCCATCTTAAAGAAACCATGTCACCTCACTATGGCACCTTGTATTTCCCTGCATCAAAAGACATAATCAGTTCTACACATTGCCAAAGGGGTGTGAAGGGTGTGAGCTAAATAGGCTCAGTAGGATTCCACCCAATTTTTCCATATCAATTCAATGTATAAAAATATTAAAATGATAAAATTTAATGAAAACAAGTAATGATGATCAAGTAAACAATTTTTATATCAAAATTATGGTAAAACATTTCCCCTCTTCCACAGTTCTAAACAATCTAGGTAAAACAGTTTAAAATCATATCACGTATATCAAAAAAGGTAATAAAATATATAAAAATCCAAATCCAAGAATTGGTAAATAAAGATAAGGATCACTGCAGGAAAAGCTATCTAGAAAACTCATAACCAAATATATAAAATCACACACATCAAGCCTATAAACACATGCATAAAATCTAGGGAGCAGAGGAACACCCTAGAAATTGAACCTCCCAATAGTGTATAAAACGTCCATAGGACACTTGGACTAGGGAGTAAAGTAACACCCCATGAGTGAACCCCCCAATGATAAAAATGTACAAGGAATATTACTAAACCTTCCACCTAAGTACCTAAGGATTCCCATGTGCTGTGTTTTTTAAATAATTTCATCAAAACAATGATTTGAAAACCATTTAATGAATCCTTTTCACAATGCTTTGAAAATAACCATTTATTTTACCAAAATAAAGGGAAAGTTTCCTTTCCACAAAAACCAATTTACACATACACAAATCAATAATTCATGACAATTAATTTAGGATAATATATATAAAACCAAATAATTAAAGGTTCATCTAACATAGTCTAGAGACAAACCCACCAAACTCAAACTTGGGCCACACAATACTGCAACAGGATCCACCAACACTTGAAAAAATGTAAGGAAAATAACATAGTCCCAAGAATTTATTCCCACATATTAGAATAAATTAAATAATAAAAGTGTTTGGTATATAATATAGGTTACAACAAACCTCAAAGGACACACATCGGCCTCACCGCAACCAACAAAGGACTAGCCCCTAGAAGTCAATATCACAACATATCAAGAGGAATCACATGAAAATAAATATTTGATAAATGGGTTAGATAAAATTAGTCTAACCCCACTACCATGACCAAAAAAAATGAAGAAACAGATTGGTTTCTTACTAGGAGAGAAATACTGAAACAGCCATAGAGATCAAGTGTCAAATGATGCGATCCATAAGGAGAGAGAGATCACCCAAAATTTTATGGCGTAGTACTAGGGTTTGAGGGGGAGGATAGAACATTGAAATAACGAAAATAGGTTACATGTGTAGTGTATAAAACCTATAGACCATACATGATTCACAACATGAGTTTAGGTTTCACATCATGAATCCTTCGACTTGCATGAATGTCGCTAAAGGAATCACCTTTGGTTAAATTAATCTGGATCAAACCATTCATGACATCAACATGCTTCATGGATAGAAAATTGTTCATGCTTTAATCCAGAATCATGTAATCTGTCATGAAATGCATTCACATCATGTACCTAGTTCACAATGTGAATGTTTCCAGCAAGTAGTTCACAATACAGGTTTTTCAAAAAATCCCCAAACCAACTCCAACACCCTCATAAACCAAAAACACACTCTTAAACATTAAAAGAGATGTAAATTTTTAAATATGATATTACAAACTCACCACCATAATAACTTACATCCCCATGAAGTCATCTGGAAGAAGGGTGCTCTAGAAATAGAGGAGGCCACTACTCCCTCACCTACAATTCTCACTCCCAAGTCTCATGAGGATAAGATATGTGTCATCATAACACTATGAATAATAGGATAACATTACCATATAATAATTTCACTAAAGAATAAATAATATCCATTGGATACTCTAAAACTAAAATATCTGACTCTAACTCAATCTCTTCCCAACTTAGAACATGATAGGAATTGGGTTGGTACTTCCTAAACTGATATATATGAAAAACATCATGAATAATTTTCAACTGAGTTAGTAATTCCAACTGATACGCAACCTTACCAAGAAACTTAGTGACGTCAAATGGAACAACATATCTCAAAGCCAACTTTCCCTATTTTTCAAGCCAATAATGACCCAATTGAGGAGAAACTTTCAAGAAAACACAGTTACCTATAGAGAACTCCAAAGGAAGACATCGATGATCCGTATATGATTTATACAGACTTTTTGTTGTAACCATATATCGATGTATATCCTAAATCCACACCAAAATATCATAAATTAGATTCAATACCACAAGGGATGCATCGACCACCTCTTCCCAACATAAAAATGATATGAATGGGTGACCATAGAAATCCTTAAAGGTTTCTATTCTATTTGAAGATTGATAACTGTTGTTATAAGTAAACTAAACAAGTCCCAGATAGTTATCCCATGATCTACCAAAATCCAAGACATAGGCACAAAGCATATCCTCCAGGATCTGAATAGAATGCTTTGTCTGTCCATTTGTATGAATATGGTAAGTTGTACTCAACCTATCCTAAGTCCCCATCGCCTACTGGATAATTTTCTAGAATTGTGAGGTAAACCTAGGATCCAATTCTGAGATGATATAAAATTGAACCCCATGAAACATCATGATCACCTACACATATATATTACCCAAATATTTAACTTTAGTGGTGTCCCTAATCATAAGGAAATATGCAGATTTCTTAAATTGATCACCCACCATCCATATAGAATTATTCCATTGAGGAGGTTGTGGTAATATTAAAACAAATTCCATGGACACATAATCCCATTTCAAAACTGTTAGGGGAGTGTCTAGAAAAAAACTAGAAGGTTTCATGAGATGAAATCGTTGATTTTGTGTCCCTAAACCATTATAAATGTCATATAATGTCATAATATATATTTGTAGTTCCCATATGAATAGACCATGAATAACCATTACATTCATGAAAAAATTATTTCCTTATATATGTCGGGATGACAAAACAATTCCTAAATCATATAATACCATCAAAAAATATTGTCCAACCATAGATAGTATCCCCAACATATAGGGTTTCTTGAATTCCCTTGAATTCATCATCCAACTACTGACCCTATAGAATAGACTCTATGAGAGATGATGATAACTGGACACTAGTAAAAATTATACCTAAAACATCCCCCTAAGAATCTAGATGAAACTGAGTGAATATCCCCATAAGGTTCCAATCCTCCTTCAATTCCAAGACATCCTGTAATGGTATCTTCCTACTGAGAGCGTCTGTGATTAAATTCCCCATCATCAGGGTGTATGTGATATAAAAATAAAATGTCTATAGGTATCGACCCACCGTATTTATATTAGATTCAATTATTTATGAGAAAATATTTTTCTCAGACTCTTATGATCAAAAAATACTATAAACCTCTCCATAAAAAGATAGTTTTTCTAATATTTAATATTATGAATAACTACGTAAATCTCTAAATCATGAGTTTGGTATTTCTTTTCATGTGACCGAAGATGAAAAGATACATAGGCTAAAACATGATCAATATCAATAGTCACATTTTTCAAACCATCACCAAATGTATCATAGTATAACACATACCCCTTATCAGAATCATGTAAGATCAGAATACGAGACGATGTCAGAAGTTGTTTCAATTCATCAAAAGAAGACTCACATTTTTCATCTCATGTGAACCTCACTCCTTTCTTGGTAAGAGCATTCAAGGGTGATTACAACTTTTATAAATCCATGATGAATCACTAATAATATCTAGAAATACTAAAGAATCTCCAAATCATGAATACATCCTATAGCTCCACCCATGACAAGTCAGCCTTCACCTTTTTAGGATCAACTGATAATCCATTTTTAGAAATAATTTTCCCTAAGAACTTAACTTATTGGATCCAAAAAATACATTTCAAAATATTTCTATAAATATGGTGATTCCTTAAGATTACCAAAACCAAATTCATATGGTTCTCATGCTCATGTTCAAATCCTGAGTAAACATGAATATCATCCATGAATATGATGAAAAAGGTGTCAAGATACTGATGGAATATCCAGTTCATCAGAGATATAAAAACTACAGTAGTGTTAGTCAGACCAAATAGCATTACAAGATATTCGTAATGGACATACCTTCTCCTAAAATACATCTTTGGTATATCAGAATCTCAGACCCTGAGCTGATGATAACTCAACTGAAGATCGATCAATGAAAACCACTTTTCCCCCTTTAACTGATCATACAAGACATCTACATGGGGCAAAGGATACTTATTATTAACCATCACCCAGTTCAACTTCTGATATTCCATGCACAACTAAAGTGCACCATCAGCCTTCTTGGTAAATATCATAGGAGATGACCAGGTTTAAACACTAGGGTGAACAAAACCTTTTTCTATTAGATCATTCAAATTAATCTTTATCTCTTTCATTTATGTTGGTTCCATACGATAAGAGGGTATCAAGATCGGGTGAATACTTGAAATCAGAGCAATCAAAAACTCTACATACCTTTCTAGAGGAAGACCAAAGAATTCATCTAGTAATACATCTAGAAAATATGATACGGCCAAGGGAAGATTAGAAACATAATAAATTTAATCTATCTCAACTAAAATAGTAGATAACAAACTCATGGGCTCTGGGTGGAGAGGTCCTACACAACCATACCTCAGATCCCACTCTCCCTGAAATACTTGATAGGTCCATATGATAGTAATGAATGATACAATTTGATGATAATAATCAACTTCATCATAATGAGTGATAAGAAAATCCATCCTAATGATAATGTTAAACAAATCTAGATCGAGAATGAGGAAATTATATACTAACTTTGTGTTAACTATCGATGGTGGATAAGAAGGAAATTGAAACCCCTTCTCTTTACTCTTCCCAAGAGGTGACACTAACTCCATAAAAAATGACATGAGATCTATTGGAAGTTTCAACACATTAAAAATGGGCATATATAAATTAATGGGACGCACCTATATCATATAAATTAGTCGTTATAGAGGATGCAATAAAGATGGTACCTCTAATTGTTGTTGGACTCGCATAAATATTTTTTGGAAACACATCTACTGTGTGAAGTTGATTCACTCAAAAATCCTATGTATGGATCCATATAGAAATTAATGCATCTGACAGCACTATAGTGGCCTTTGGAGATAACGATCCCTAACCATAACGAGGCATAGACATAGCCTTGAAAAATCATTATAGATGGTTTTAAATTCCACAACCATTACACATATTCATAGGAATGAAAGAAGAACATCTATTATTTTCTACCTTTCCACACTGATATCAAGTCAGGATCACACTAATGTTTGTAGTTGATGGTGTAGATGAGGCCCACTATTGAGAACCACTTACACCACTCATGTGATGCTCATGCCATTTTCTCTTCTTTCCTCATGCACCACTGAATCTACCACTAGGTGGAATAGAATGGGAATAATGGACAATATTTCATATTGTGTCCATTTATTCAATCATAGCCTTGTCTACCATCTCCACATAGGTAGAAAGATTCAGCATAAATACCTATAATCTGATATCTTGTCAAACAACCTACCGGTACTTATGAGACTTCATCTGATCATTATTTACCACTTCTAGAGATAAATGAACCATCTCTACTAATCTATTGGTGTACCCCAACACTGAACACTATCCATTCTAAAAAGAGAGGAACTCAAGAGACTTTTCCTTCATCAATGACTCTAGGAATAAATAATAAAAGAAAAGGATCTTTAATCCCCTTCAATACAAGACCACGTGCATATCTACTTGTACCATAGAATCCCACCATCGCTTTTTGGGACCCTTGATTCTGAATTTTTTTCACTTCACCTTGATAGCTTCAGGTGTATGAAGGAAGTCTAAGATCTAGTTGATATTTTCCAACCTTTGTTATGCCTCTTGAGGTTCATTAATAATTTTAAAGGATGTTTTCTTCTCACGTAAGAACTCCCATTATCGATCTCTTTCTTCGCCAACTCCTGGATGTGCCTCAAAAACTATGTTATGAACTTGTGGTACATTTTGGTCTATGGAACAAACTGCTTACACAATATCCACTATATTATTTTGATCCAAAGGTGGATTACCTTGAGGATTATCCACTACACCCTCTAGTGGAACCCATGGAATACGTCTCAGAGGCATACTTCTACACACTGAAAATATAAGAAACAATCTGACAATCAGATAATCTCAGTTTAAACCAAAAAATCATAATAAGAAACTGAGATTATGATCAATAACTCAACAAAATAGATACACATCCCAACATCCCATGGTAACTTGAGTCTCATCCTAGAAAGAGCTAACTAAAAACTTACTAAATCCTACCTCTAAAGTTATGACAATACTATATCTATTATAATAAACATCCCAAGATAAGGACTCTTGATGAAAAAAACCTCTAATACCAATTTTTCATGAACTATCCCAGGACACCCTCGAAATTTGGTGCCTAACCTTATTTTTCACATACCTGAAGGGCATTCCCGATCCCCACGGGCTGGCGACTATCACCCAAGCATAAATAAAAACCATAGGGAATGATTTATCCCAACTTAAAATGGATAACATGTCATATACATACATAATTGAAAGAAACAACATGAGATAAAAATAAATAAATATATTCCATAACTGAAGAAAAACTACGGTAGCGATACAACTCAAAAACCAGGTAAAACCAAAAATACGTGTCTAAAAAACCAAAAGGTAAACCAAACCAACAACCAATACTCCATGTGATATGTGGGAATGGACCAGTATTTCAACACCAACTACCTAAACCAGATGATAGAAACCTCACCTCCTCACAATGGCACCTTACCTTTCACTATATCCAAAGACATAACCAGGTCTACACACCACCCAATGGGTGTGCAGGGTGTGAGATAAACAAGCTCAGTAGGATCCCACCCAAGTGTTTCATATCAAGTCTCTGTATAACAATACTAACATGATCAAATTTAAATAAAATAAGACATGATAATCAGGTAAATAGTTGTTTATGTTGAAATCATGGTAAAAAAATTCCCCTCTTCCATAGTTCTAAACAATCTAGGTAAAATAGTATCAAATCATATCACATATATCAAATAAGGTAATACAGTCCATAACAATAAAAATCCAAGTGCAAGTAAATCACGCCAAGGATCACTACTTATTTAGAAAGCTATAACACTCATACCCAAACATAGACAATCACACACATCAATCCCCTAGATAGATACATCAAATATAGGGAGCAGAGGAACACCCTAGAAAGTGATCCTCCCAATAGTGTCTAACATGTACCTCAGATACTTGGCCTAGGGAGTAGAGTAACACCCCATAAATGAACCACCCAATGGTAAAAATGGATGATTACTACTACTAAACCTTCCAATTAAGTACCCAAGGCTTCCCATGTGTTGTATTTTCCAAATCATTTCATCAAACCCATGCTTTGAAATCCATTTCATAAATCAATTTCATAAATCCATTTCACAATTATTTGAAAATACGCTTTTATTTTTCTAAATAAAGGAGAAACCACCTTTCTTAAAAATCCCATTTACACACACACAAATCAATAATTCATTCCAATTAATTTATGAAACAAATTATAAAACCATAGTATTAAAGTAACATGCAACATAAGCTAGAGAAGGAACCACCTACCTTAAACTCGAATCATACACACCTGCAACGGGATCCACCAACACCACAAAGAACTCAAGTACAAAAATGGAGGCCCTATAATTAATTCCCACATATTATAATCAATTCAAAAAGCGAGGTGGTTGGTGGATAAGATAGGTCACAACATACCTCAAAGGACATGCCCCCGCCTCACCGCAACCAACAAAGGACCGGCCCCCAGAAGATGATCGCAAAACGCATCTAGAAGAATCACTTGAAATTCAATATAAAATCAAAAAAATTATAAATATGTTTTGATGCTGCTACCATGACCAAACGCAATGAAGAATCATAAAGGTTTCTTATTATGAGAGATACATCACAGCCACCATAGAGGTCAACCATTAAATGATGTGATCTTGAAGGAGAGAGAGAACCCTAAATCACCTAGAATAGCCTTTGGGTTTTAATAGGAGGCATACTTGTCGAAAAAAATTAAAATAGGTTATGTGTGTGGTGCATAAAACCTACAGATAGTGTACTATTCACAATGTGAATTCAGGTTTCATGTTGTGAATCCTTCAACTCGTATGCACACTGAAAAAGGCATCACCCCAAGTTAAATTAATATCTATGAGCCCATTCATAATGTGAACATTTTTCATGGCTAGTAAATTTTTCACACTCTGAACTGGACTCAAGGAATCTTTCAGAAAATAGATTTACTTCGTGTATATAGTTCATAGCATGAATGTGTCTAATAGAAAATGCGCAATCCAAGTTCTATAGGAAATACCCAAACCAACTACAAAAACCTCAAAATCTAAAAACACGCTCATAAAAATTAAAATAGGAAAACCTTTTTAACTAGGATATTACAAGAGGTATATGAAAATAGATTTTAAATGATATTATAACAAAATTATTGTAATTGAAAAGTTAATAGGAGAATTAGAAACTCTAACTTTTAAAGTAGCTTCTAAAAGAATGAGAGGAACTCCTTATAACCTTATAGACTCCTTGGGTAGAATATTGAGAGAGAAAATGAGAGGTATTTCATGATCAATGTATTTGTAGAGGAGAGGGAAGGGATAATAGGTGGGTATTTATAGTAAATGAGGAGGAATTATTTATTAATTTCAAAACACAAGCCTTGAAAATATAGGTTGTGGAAAATGAAAAATCATTGGCTTAATCATGGTTTTAGTGCATGGTTTTTTGAAATTTTAGACTTAGTTTTGTATATTTTAATGTTTTATAACCAGACCCCATTATTTTATATTAAATTTCATATGGAAGATATTCTTAGTCATAAAGAATTGTTTTTAAATTTGTAAAATATACTTCAGATTTTGGAAGATTCTTCATTGGTTTAGAAAATTAATTTTATTACTTTAAATTACATTGGTTTAATAAATAAATAAATTTTTAATTAATAAATCCGTTATATTAATTATTGAATCATTTTTAATTCATTATGATGCTCTAATACATACTGATATTCATACTGATATTCATACTGTATTTTACTTTTTACCCAAACATTTGACTGTCTCAAAAAAATTTGAAAATTTCACTGATGGATATTTTTAACATGCTGATTTAAAAAATCCATTTTGTCAAAATATTTTTATAAATATGATACATTTAATATCTAAATTAAATACTTATTTATCATGAAATACTGATTTTTTACATAATTAATTTCTAACCCTTAAAAAAATACATATGATTACATAAAATTATTTTATTATTTGTATATGAATAAATATTTTTCTTTAAAAAAATTTATGAAAATAAAATTTTATTTAATATTTATAAATTTATCATAAAATGTTTTATAATGAAAATTAGGCATAAATATTTTCCAAAAATAAAATTATGGTTTCTTTTTATCAAACATCTATTTTATCATATTCAGACTCTAATCATGTGCACTTTATCTTTTTTATAAGGGTGATACAAGTAAATAAAAATACAAGATCGATGTAACAACTATTTAATTTCTAAAATAATTTATATCTAATACTACTTATTTTCTAGATATATAACACTTTATCACACCATAATATTCCTTAAGGGTAAGATATGCAATGATGGTACTTTCATGGGGTGGTTGAACTAGCATTGATCTCATAGTGTTATCTTCTCGACTAATCTTACCTTGCAAATGATTATGCTTGAGTCTTTGTATTTGAAGCTCTTCTTGGGCTTGGTCAAGGGTGAATCCTAGTGATTCCACCTCCCTTCTTTCTCTGATAAATAAACTTTATAAGGATGTATGTACTTATTGAGTCCATGGTTTCTCCATTTTGCATCAACTATTCACCATCAGTGCCTTTTATTTTCAATAATTTAAATGATAACATTACTAACAATGATCATAATATAAAATGGCTATAATATCCATATTTACTTCCATAAATTCATCCAATACAATCCCCTAAATAATACTTTTCAACTTTATCTCATTTAATATGTTGATTTTGTGGCTTATATTATTCTTATAGTATACTATTTTTATAATAATTGTGATGTTTATTAGGTAATATAATCCATGAGGCATGTACATTGTACTTTTATTATTTATTTTTTATCTATTATCTATTATAAATTATAACTGTCATAAAAAAATTCTACCATTAATTTGTATTGCATTACTTTGTAATAAAATATGTTCATTACATACTAAAATTTTATGAGGTGTAACAATTTCTTACTAACACATCCTAGATTCATTTATGATAAAGTGGAATTCATTTTGTTATTGTAATTGAATGTAAAATTTTACATTTCTTGTTACCATCATACCTTAAAACTATTTTAGGATATTAAGTAAAATTTACTTTTTATTTTGACTGGCATAATCCATTAGGAAAATGTGATATTCACTTTTCATGATAACTAAATGTAACTGGTTGCATTTATCTTTTTTTTCACATATCCTAAACTCTTTAGGATATTAAATGGAAATCACATTAATTTTAGACTATCATAATCCTTTATTTGTTAGCTTTTAACTTCTCTAAGTTCAAATATATTCCCACTATCCTATTAGACATTGTAGTCTCTTCATTAAATCATGTTAAGATAGACAAACTCCTTTGTGTTCGAAAATAAATTTTATTTCCTTTTTATAGGAATATTTGAAAAATAAACTATTTTTTCTTATCATATATGTTATTCTATGTGTTTAGAGCATTTTCTTGAAAAGAATAATATTATTTAAAATATTCCATTAGAAATTAGTGCTATAATATCCCTAATATTTTAATAAATAACTGGATAAACTCTTTTATCCAAGATAAACATTTTATCCTTATCTTCTTATCAAAACATGTTATAGAATCTGATGAATCACAAACCATGTGAATTTAATTCATTATCTTATATTGGTCATAACAAATCTTTGTTAACAAATAGCATCTATTATCATATAAGATATATGATATAATTATACACATCTTTTATTTAGATTTATCTAATATTGAAACATACCTTTAAATTCAAATATTTTATGTAGAAACTCTTTTATTAATCAATCGAATGAAAAATTAAATTATAATTTCTATTAATTATTCAATTTATTTTGAAATACTACATATTTACAACACTTGTAAAGTATATATTTGGTATTATATACCCTTCAAAACTGAGTAATTTTTTTTATAACACTGATACCTAACAAGGACATCCTAGAGAGTTTCATAAACCCCGTTAGGTATCTTGGACAATTCTATCCTATTGAATCATTACTTCTTCTTCCTAGTCACTATAGTTTTCAATGACCTTGGCTGACTACTTGAAGAAGCATTATTGGAAATTTCAACTAACTTTTTATATTATAATTTAAACTTTTACCCACTTTTTTATTGAAATAACACCAGAACATGGACATCACATGCCTAGTTCATCTATTCTCAGAACTTGAGAATATAATGTACATGTTTCTTTAATTCATTCATCTTTTTGGAACATTTACATCAATGAAAACAAAATTAATTTATTAACCAGAATAAGCATTACATGAAACCACTAGTCTCACCAAGTCATTAGCATACTCGATCATATAAAGAATCACTAACATACCAAAACATATTGAGAGAATGGTACAATAATTCATTATGTTATTTCACATATAATTCCCTTTAAACCTTAAGTGAATCATTTTATGCATCTTACAAGCAATTAGATTCACTTGGTAAAAAAATACAACACTTGGTTACTCAAAAAGGTGCTTCTTTAACATATATAATTTCTCCTTAAGAACATTTTTTAAGCTTCCATACTAAGTAGTTTCTTACATTAAGATTTTATTTTAAATTATTTATTTCAAAATTAAGTTTTATGGTGATGATGATGATATTTAACTACAATAGAAGAATTTATCATATGATTATCATGTTTTAGGACACTTTATATGATACATCAAGTGGTTAAACTCAACACTATTCTCCTAGTAACCTAATCATATTAGGGAATCATGGATAAGTGTAACCAAAGAAAAATGCTAAGAACCAAAACCTAATCCTATTAGGGTCACCCATTACATTCTTTCCTTACATAAGATACTCCATGGTCACCTAGATTTGGAAGGAATGTAACACTTAGTATTTTAAATGGGATTTAATTTCACCATATTATCTCATGTTATTCCCTTTATGTGGTCATTCTTCTAATAATTTAGTTTTGGAATCAAATTTTTTCCACTAAATCAATGTGTTCAAAGAATATTGATGTGAAACTCTTTATACAACCCACAATTTGTGTTACCCAAAAATAGAATCAAAATATATTTACACATATCCAAATGCATCTCGTACATAAGGTACATAAACCTTTCATAAAAAAATTAAAATTATATGAAATTATAAATCCCTTCATGAGTTATCCCAAAGCCACATAAATCTAGCCCCCACCTTTCTTGAACAAGGCATATGCCTCTTGTCTAGCAGGAAGTCGAACTCAAAGTCCCTCTAACCATTGATACTTTACTCAATAGATATTTTAATGCATCGTAATTCTAATACCAAATATATATAATCTATATTCAAAAACTAAAATCAAGCTGATAAATTAAATTAGAAACTGAATTCAAAGTAAATGGAAACTAAATCCATTACCATACCTATAATGTAACTCCTTAGATGTATGTATGATAACATCTAAAAATAGTTTAATAATTTAAACTAAAGCACACACACATTCATAAAATAAACAATTTATAACTATGGATAAAGCATGAAATAACTTTTAAATAAATGAATATTTCACATATTTTAACATGAGATAAATATTTATGAAAAATTTATAAATAAAAGATAATTATAGAAACATTATAATTTAGATATACATTAGGACATTCCACAATCTTAAATATAAAATAATTATATTCATTTCATAATATGATCTCCTTCATATTATTTATTATATGATATTTTACTTTAAATGTATGATATTTCATGAAATATAAATATTTTACATTTCAATTTATATTATGTAAATTATTTACATAATCTAAATATTACATATTCAACATTAATTAAAACTTGATTAAATTAATCATCAAACCTTCTTTTAATGTGGTTTAAATAATATCTCAAGTAAGGACTTTAATTTGAACAGTTCAAATTAAGTATTATGAATAATTTATAATCCTAAAATATAAATAATTTATATTTAGGCCTTATTTTGTAATTTATAAAAACTTTATACACCATCCTTATGATTTCTAAATAAACATTTTATTCCTAAGTCATTAGGCATGTCATATAATTTAAAAGATATTTTATATATTAAAAATTAATATTATGGAATATTTATTTATAAATGTTTCATATGCATTTAATTAATTAATTTTAAACTAATTATTATTAATTAATTTATAAAAAAATTATAAATTAATAAATATCCCCAAAAAACATTTATCATTATTTATAAACAATTTATAAATCATATAATTTAATTCATAATTTAATTTAAAGAAAAAAAACATTTTTCTTCAACAATAATGTTTTACAATTCATGAGATATTATAGGTTGTGACTAATAGACCAATGACACTAAACTGTTTAGTGCTATCAGTCATATTTTACGACTAATAGGCCAGACGGATCTCATGGTATCATATATCATACTTTACAAATCATGGAGATATCATAAATGCAATCTGGTTTAATATTTTGTAAACATAGTGCAATGTTATCATTGAATATGATAGCTATGATATCATATACTACGATTGGTAAAATTCTAGGGATTCTTTGTCACATCTTGTTACCTTGATCGGGTAAGTTTTTTCGTTCTCAAAGTTCCCTTTTGGTTCAATGTCCTTAGAAGTCATTTTCTGGATTTTTTGCAGGCTGCAGAGCATGTACATGTCATGTACTTGAGGTACACATCATGTACTAGTTGCTGGATACAAGTTTTTAATGGGGAGATCACACTGTGAAAGGGGTACACATCGTGATCAGGGATTACATGACATGACAGGAAAAAATGTCAGTTTTTAACCTAAGGTGATAGGTTTTTGGAATAACTTATCCAGTGTGGACTACACGTCATGGCCCTTAAGTACACATCATGACCTAGCCTATGCCCAGTTTTATGTCACGTGTTTGGCAGTTTTTCTTAGTCCTTTCTTCCCAAACCTCTTGTCTCTCGAACCAAAACTCTCCCTAGGCAATTTTCAGAGGTTCTTATCCTTTTGGATCAATATGATCGGCTATAGATCTTCGTTGAGTCTGCGGTGAATCTCTCCAGGTAAGTGTTCTTTCTAGTTCTTCATTGAATTTGATCATGATAGCACCCTAGATTTGTTGTACTGGATTCATCGATCTAATTTGGATGTTTCTTCTTGGTTTCTTCTATATCTGTTGTGATATCTCGTTCTGGAATCCTTTTTCCTTTGTTGGACGTGGTGAAGTGGGTGTTCATATTTTAGGTATTTGGGTTTCCTATCTTTTACCAACCTCTTGTGTTTATATTTGAATTGATCCTAAGATGTATGGGTTCGATTCTAGGGCATTCATTGTCGTCGTTGGATTTCATTGTTGGTGGATTATGTTGTGGGCGTGTGCGACCCAAGTTTTAAGGTAGGTGGTTCTGTCTCTAGCCTATGATAATAAACCTTCTTGTTTTGCTTTATAAACTGATTTATTAAATCGAAATGATTTATTGTGTGTGTTGAAAATTGTTTTAAAAGAAAAAATGGTTTTTACTTGGTTTTTGATGAATAGATTGTGAAATGGTTTTGAATGGTTTTTAAAGCATTGAAATTGGTTTGTAAAATTTAGCACATCGGTTAACTTGGGTACTTAGGTGGAAGGTTTAGATTGAGGCCATCATCCATTGTTTTTTATTATCAAGGAGGTTTGTCTTGGGGATTTCCTCTATTTCCTAGGATTGTTGTTCTAGGGGACTGATATTTAAATTTTGGGGGGTTTACTCATGGGGTATTCCCCTGCTTCCTAGATCTGTGTTCTACGATCAGTTTTTATGAACTTTATTATTGTGGTGCGAGTAGTCTGCAGCCTAGATCTATAGTATTCTTTGGTGTTGTGATACATGTGCTTCTGTTTTGTACTGCTTGGATTTCTGAGTTAACCTTGATATTCATGTTTATGCTTATGAAAAATGATATGGAAAATATGTTTTGAAATTGATAAACCTACTTTTGTTTAGAACTGAGTAAAAAAGAGAAATGTTTACCATATTTTCTATAAAACTACTTTACTTCTTATTATGCTATGTCTTTATTTAAAATGAGAATACAAGGTTTTTTATTCAGAGACTTATTGTGGAACACCTGGGTGGGATCCTACTGAGTTTTTCAGCTCACACCCTGTGCACCTATTCGGTGGTGTGTAGAACTTTGTTTGCCTTCCGATCTAGGGAAAGGAAAGGCATCGTAGTGATATGGTGAGGTTCGTGTCAGGTGGTTGGGTAGATGGTGGTGAGATGGTGGGAGTCTGTCCCTAACATCGTTTGGAATAGCTTTTTCGTTTTTAGTCCTTTGTATTTGGACTTATCTTTTGGAGTTTTAGCTACTATTACAGTTGTTTTTATGCGGTTTTCCCTAAAATTATGGCCTATATATTTGTTATTCTTCTGTTGTTTCTTTCTTTATATATATATTTATGTCATGTGGTTGTTCAGGTTGGGTGAAATTGTTCCCTCAGTTTTTTTGTTCGATTCTTGGGTGCTTATCGCCAGCCTGTGGGGATCAGGAACTCCCATCGGGTATGTGATGGATCGGGTCGGGTGTCGGGTTTGAGGGAAACTCGGGTCAGTTCATTACAGTTTGGTATCAAAGGAGGTATTTTCTCAAGAGCCCTAATCTTGGGACATTTGTTAGACTTGAGATAGGATTGTTGGGACTTGAGTGGTATGTTGCGATAAGTGCATGTCCAGCTCTTGTCATAATGAGACTCAGGTTTATATGGGATGTTAAGATGTGTGTCTCTAGTATTGTTTTTTTTAATCTTAGTTTTTTCTTATGGGTTTTCTAGTTTGAGATGTGATTTTTTATGTTGTCTGATTGTTCTTGTGTTTCAGTGTGCAGTATTATGCCTCCGAGATGTCTTCCATGAGTTCTTTAGGAAGGTGCAACTGATGATACTCAAGGGAACCCACCTATAGATCAAAACCTCATTGAGATGATCATACGGTTAGTCCATGCCATCGATCAGGACGTGCCATGAGTCCATAACGCAGTGGTTAAGGTACAACCAGGAGTTGGAGGAGAGAAAAATCGATCACGAGAGTTCAAGCATGAGAATTTATTTTCCTTTAAAGGAACAAATGAACATCAAGAGGTAGAGGATTGGCTGGAAAAGATCAATCAAATCTTTGACTTCCTAGAGACTCCTAAGAATATCCAGGTGAAGTGTGCATCATTCAGACTCGAGGGTTCTAGAAAGCATTGGTGGAACTTTATGGTCTAGGAAGATGGGCACGTAGACTTGGATTGGAAGGGTTTAAAACCCTGTTCTTTTAGCAGTTTTTTCCAGATTTTCTGATTTTGGAGAATTATTTGGAGTTCCTGTCATTACATTAGGGAGAGCATTGATCGCACTGTGATTCACTATTTCATTTTCACCCTTACACCACTGTGTTAAACGTGTTTTATATTGAAAGTTATTAAAATAATAACAAAACTCATTCCATTTTTGAATCATTTATTTTGTGTTTATCAGTATTAAAAAGTTCAATGTTACTTTTTTAGATGATTCCATTGCAGGAGGAGGTGATTTGGAGGACCCATGATGATGTCAAAGAAAAATGGTCCAAACTACACAAGATCCATGCACACCAATGGACTCATCCATGCACTTATCATTAACCGTGTATCCAAATAGGCTGAAATCTTTTATTCTAGTCCAAAATTCATTTATATATATTTAATATTAAGGAACCCAAGACTCATTCTTCCATATGGTGACCCAACCAACCTGATATTTCTAGCACACCGAATCTGCATGAATTCAAAAGTGGTGTGTTGTGATATATCCATATCTCACACTCCACTTGTCCAAATGGTGCCAAAAATTCATTGGAGACATTAAAGAGGTTGGGATACAACTTTTTTATTTTCTAAAACATGATATAATGTTGTATGTAGGTCAAAACCCATGTGACAAGTGATTTTAAGAAATCTATGTCCTCAAAACCACCTTCCCATTTTCCTATAAAATGGCACCTTGGGATCCCAATTTGTAATTTCGTCCAGGAGGCAAAGCTTTGGTATTTTGGAGACCCAAAGTAGTCCTCTCATCATCCAAGGAGTTTTGGATGCCCCTATCCTCATAGGGGTATCTAGGATTAAGGTGAAGTTCCACCCAATCTTCCTTCTCCTCCTGATGTCGAGCTAAACGGTGGATGGTCATTTCGAGGGAGCTACACACACTTGAGAGGGAGTTACAGCACTTGTTATTCTATTGGTTTTGTGTAATTTGTGTGCTAAATATTTCACTTATTTATTTTCTTGACATGATTCTCCTCTGATTTCATTTCTATTATTAAAATTAAGTGAAACACTTTTCATTTCAACACCGATTGGGTTGAGATTTCAAGTGGGAATCTTGGGTTGTTCCAATTGGACAAGACAAGAGTCCTATTTATATCACATATACATAATATTTCAGTATGATTTGGTAGAATTTATTCTATATGCTTGATACCCAAACCTTGACAACACTATTTTTGTATCAAGGGGTGGTTCTTTGAGCATCGTTTAAGAGGAAAGAGGTAAGTTGATATCTTGAAAACCATCAACCAAAGGATTCCATTAAACCATGTGTATTTTTTAGAATGATGAACTCACCAAGATTTATAGTGAACTTGAAATGATCTCTTTATCTCACAATTCTAAAACAAAACTTTTATTTATCAATTATTAAACTCTTTAAATCAAGTCATTTTCTTTAATATCTTTTAAACCAACCCTCTTTTAGTACTACTTATTAAAAACGCACACTCTAAACCCATGAAATCTCCTTGAGAGATGACCTAGAGTCTGCACTAGACTATAAATCAACCTTAAAATCATAATCAATTTGACATGTCACAATAGCGTGGTCAAATTTTGGCACCATTACCAGGGAGTGCTTTGGTTTTTAGTGCGTGTTTTTATAAGATATTTGTAAATTTTGTGAATATTTATTTACCTTTTAAATCCTTCTGTGTTCTGATTTATTTGTTGTGTAGGTTTGGTGCATGATGCATTCTAATCTGATAGATTTACCTACTTTTGAACTCGAACCAAAGAGGATCCTACGTTAGCGACACCAAGACACAGAAGAGAACCCTTCGAAGGAGGACACACAAAACATCAACACTCTTCTTGATCCTTCCTCTTCTTATTCCAAAACCAACATCAAAACTAAAATAAACTTGCATAACATGGCTAAAAATAACTAGACAGTAAAAGAACTAACCTCGCCTGATGTTGATATCCAACCCACTTACATTCAAATGCAAGGCGAGGCACCCAATATTGAAATAAAATCCGGTCTAATTCATTTATTACCAATATTCCATGGACTTCCTAGAGAATATCCATATAAATACTTAAAATAATTTCATACTATGTGTTCTACATTAAAACCTGCAAATGTGGATAAAGAACATGTAAAGCTCAGAGCATTCCCATTTTCATTAGAAGACACTTCAAAATACTGGCTTCACTATGTTAATTCACCAATTAGAGGATTGGCGGACATGAAATGCTTTTTTCTTGAAAAATATTTCCCAACCTCTCGAACTGTAACTATAAGGAAAGAAATTTTTGGTATAAGGCAGTTACAAGGGGAAACATTACATGAATATTGGGAACTCTTTAAAAGGTTATGTTCAATTTTACCACACCACCAAATAAGTGATCAACTTTTAATTCAATATTTTTATGAAGTTTTAATTTCTATTGATAGAAACATGATTGATGTTGTTGCAGTTTGGGTGTTGGTAGATAAGACCCAAATTTCTGTAAGAACCCTAATTGAGAATATGGCATAAAACACTCAACAAATTGGTACAAGGTCAAATGTACCCATTTGAGGTTTCCATGAGGTGAAAAGTACCGAATTTGAGAGGAAGGTCAACACAAAGTTCGAAGAGGTAAGTACCCTTCTTCGGAAACTTTATATTTCCCAAGGGAAATCCCAATATCCTCCTCCCATCCATTGTAGAATATGTTCTTCTGACACCCACTACTCCGACCAATGCCCCCAATTGCGAGAAACTTCTGAGAGTTGTGAGGAAATATTTCCAAGACACCCCTATAACCAACCCTTTAGTTAAGAACCTTACTATTCATCCAACCCTAGGTGGAAAGAAAACCAAGCCTATAGTAAAGGGGTTATTCAAACAAGCCCCATCAACCATGGAACCAACAAGGTCAAAGTATTCATCCACCACCACCACCCAGAAATCCCCAACCACCCCAAAGGTCTTTCCAAAAAACCCCTCCAAAACATGATCCTAGCCTAGAAGATATGATGAAAAAAACGGCTTCCAATAATATCTAATTCCAACAAACCACTCAGGCATCCATACAAGACCTCAAAACCTAATTAGGACAACTAGCTAACTCGGTTGGGGAAATTCAAAGTCATGGGTCGGGTAAACTGCCTTGTCAACCAGTAGTTAACCCTAGGGATAAAGTAAATGTTAGTTCCATAACCCTTAGGAGTGGGAGAAAACTTAAAACCCAAATGAACACTCCATTAGATTCATCCACTCCTCAATAAACCTCCATCCCAACTGCTAAAAATGGTCCAATAGAAGAAAATCCTTATCCTGAGAGAAGCTCTTCCAAAGGAAAGAGTGTGTATGTTGATGAGTCTCCTATCCCAACCATTACTCTTAAATTTCTTCAAAGTTCCACCCAACCAAGAAAACAAAACAAAACTGAACTTGATAAGGAAATATTGGAAACTTTTAAAAAAGTGCAGTTTAACATTCCTTTGATTGATGTTGTGAAGAAAATTCCAAGATACGCCAAGTTTCTAAAGGAGATGTGTACACACTGAAGGAGACTTCAGAGTGATGGGAAGGTAAGATTGGGGAGGAATGTCTCAGCATTGATAGAACCATCACTGCCTCTAAATTAAATGATCCTAGAACCTTCTTGATTCCATGCACCATAGGGGAGTATTCATTTTCCAATGCTATGATTGATTTAGGTGCTTATATAAATGTAATGTCTCACTCCATTTACTCTTCATTGTAGGTTGGGTAAATAAAGACCACTGGAATTTTTGTTCAACTGGCCAACTGGAGTACCGCACACCCTTCTGGTGTGTTAGAGTATGTTCTTGTGAGGGTGAAAATTTTAATTTTTCCAGATGATTTTTATGTGCTAAAATGGAAGATGATAGGATGAATGGACATGCCCCAATTATATTGGGGAGACCCTTCTTGAAAACTGCCAAAACCATAATTAATGTCCATAATGGTACATTATCTTTGGAATTTGGTGGTGATATAGTCCATTTAAACATCCTTGATTCCATGAAGCACCCCTCAGAAGAACATCTCTCTCTCTCTCTGTTAATTCAATTGATGTACTCCATTCTCCTGAAAAAACTTCTTATCATTCCCTTGATCCCCTTTCTATGTTTTAATCCTTGATTGAAATTCTTGGTAATGAATCATGCATTGATTTTTGTAGTGGTCTAGATAAATGTAATGCATGTTTGTTAATTGATGATTTCTTGAACACTGAGGATCCAATGACCATCGATGATACTGCTAAGCTTGTGAAAGCTCATTCCTCATAAGAGGATGATACCATTGAGTATTTAGATGAGATCAGTGACCTCTCAATTTCACACACAATCCCATCAATCCAAAATCCACCTGAATTGGAACTAAAGCAGCTGCCTAAAGATATAAAATATTCTTATCTTGAGAATGGAAACAAGTTGTTTGTCATCATTGCTAGTTCACTCCCTCTCGAGCATGAATTGAGACTGATTGAACTTTTTAGGGAGTATAAAAAATCATTGGGATGGACACTTTCTAAAATTACTGGTATTAGGACATCAATTTTCACACATCATATTTTATTAAATGATGAGGCTAAACCAGTGAGGCAGGCACAACATTAATTAAACCCAAACCTCCTAGAAGTTGTGAAAAAGGAGGTAACAAAATTATTGGCTACTAGAATCATTTACCCCATCTCTGAAATCCAATGAGTCAGTCTCGTTCAAGTAGTTCCTAAAAAATTGTCCTTAAAATAATCAAAAATGAAAACAATGAATTGGTTCCAACTCATGTATAGAATAGTTGGCGTGTCTGCATAGACTATCGTCGACTAAACCAACACTCTAGGAATGACCATTTTCCTTTTCCATTCATTGACTAAATGTTAGAGAGGATAGTGGGTAAGTCCCACTACTGTTTCCTTGATATGTATTCTGGATACTTTCAAATACATATTTCCCCTGAGGAATAGGAAAAGATGACCTTTACTTGCCCCTTTGGCACATTTTCCTATAGAAGGATTCCATTTGGTCTGTGCAATTCTCCAGGTACTTTCTAGCGATGTATGGTTAGTATTTTTTTGGATTACCTAGAGAATTGCATGGAAGTATTCATGGACTATTTCACTATTTATGTCTCTTCTTTTGATAAATGTTTGGGTATTCTTGATTTAGTCCTACGTTTCTGTATTGAAAAGAATCTCGTATTAAATTATGATAAATTCCATTTCATAGTGCAACAAGGTATAGTTTTGGGAAATGTTATTTCTAGGGATGGTATCCAAGTAGATAAATCAAAAGTGGATGTAATTTCTTCCCTACCATTCCCCAAAAATGTATGGTATGTGCGGTCTTTTCTAGGTCATGCTAGATTTTACCGTCGTTTCATTTTTGACTTTAGTAAAATTTCACTCCCCCTATCCCAATTACTCCAAAAAGAAAAATAATTTGTTTTTGATAAATAATGTGAGTAATCTATTAATAAGTTAAAATGGAGTCTCACGTCACCCCTAATAATCCAACCACCTCGGTGGTATTTACCATTTGAGCTCGTGTGTGATGCCTCTAACTATGCAGTTGGGGTAGTCCTATCACAAAGGGTCGATCGAGCTCCACATGTCATTGCCTATGCCTTGCATACTTTGGACCCTTCCCAAGTAAAATACACCACAATTGAAAAATAATTTCTTTCTATTTAGTTTTCCTTGGATAAATTTATGTCATATCTTTTAGGGTATAAATTCATTATGTTCTCAGACCATGTAGCCCTCCAGTATCTCCTTAAGAAAATGGAAGCCAAACCACATCTCATTCGCTGGATGCTTCTCCTTTAAGAATTAAATTTAGAAATTAGATATAAAAAAATGAGCAGAGAATGTGGTGTCTAACCATATCAGTAGGATTCACCCATCCTCATACATTGACTCATCCCCCTGTATTCCCATAAATGACATGTTTCCTAATGAGAACTGTACCGAGTGCAAGATTTAATTCCTTGGTATTCTGAAATTTTAAATTATTTGGTATCATCTTACATTCCTACTAATTTCAATAAAAACCAGGTTGACCATCTAAAACATGAGTCTTGTTGGTACATTTGGTATGACCCCTACCTTTGGTGCACATGTAGTCATCAAGTCCTTAGGAGTTGTGTTCCCAATAGCGAGTTTCAGTCTATCCTTAGATCCTACCACACTCTTGATTATGGGGGCCACTTTGGTCCCCAATAGACTGCTCGCAAGGACCTTGATTTTGGTCTCTTTTGGCCAACACTTTTTCAGGATGCCCATGAATTTTTCAAATATTGTCCTTATTATCAAAGAATAGGGAATGTATCTAAAAGAAATGAAATTCCACAACAACAATTTCTTTTTCATGACATTTTTTATGTTTGGGGCATTGACTTTATGGGGCCATTTCCCAATTCCTTTGGAAACTTGTACATTCTTCTGGTAGTTGATTACGTGTCAAAATGGGTAGAGGCACAAGCTAAAAGGAATGATGATTCTAAGGTAGTTCTAGAATTTTTTAGAACCCAAATCTTCTGTAGGTTTGGATTACCTAGGTTTATCATCAGTGACCAGGGTTCTCATTTCTACAACCGAACAATGTAATCACTTTTGCGTCGGTATGGGGTCGGTCATCGAGTGTCTACTACTTATCACCCACAGACTAATGATTAAGTTGAGGTGTAAAATAGAGAGGTAAAAAAAATTCTTAAAAAAATGGTTCAACCCAATAGAAAATATTGGAGTCTTATACTTGATGATTTATTATGGTCTTACCGTACTGCTTTCAAAACTCCCATTGGCATGTCACCATATCAGCTAGTGTTTGGAAAGAGTTGTCACCTCCCTGTTGAGATTGAGCACCGGGCCTACTAATCCATCAAACAATGCAATTATAATCTTTCTAGTTCAAGTTCTCAAAAGAAGTTGTAGATTTAAGAGCTGTAGGAAATGAGAAGAGATGTATATGAGAACTCCATGATTTATAAGGAGTGAACCAAGGCTTCCCACCACCATCTTATCCTTTATCTCCAGTTCCAAATTGGGAAAAAGGTCTTTCTCTACAATGAAAGGCTGAAGTTGCATCCAGGTTAGCTTCATTCCTACTGGTTTGGACCATACACTATTACTAAAATCTCTCCATTTGGTGTTGTCCAGGTTCAAAATGAAGAAACCAAGCACAGCTACACTATCAATGGGCAGCGGCTGAAGCACTTCCATGAATCCATTCTAGAGTCCCCAGTGGAGGAACTCCATGTTCAAGAAGCAATATATGAATGAATCTCACTAGGTTTTATCCTTCCTTTCCGCATACTCTTTTCTTATAGTGAGTACACTGCAAAATTTAGGTGTGGGGGATGGGTATATTCCTGGTTTAGTTAGGAATTTTTATCATCTTTCTTCATTTTCTCTTTTTATCTTGCTGAATTGTATTATTACTTTCCCCCTTCCCTCCCCCTCACTTTTGTTCCAGAATATTACTTTTTTTATGCCCACTTTATCATGGAAAATGATGTCCGTTTAATCAAGTAAGTTATTAAAAATGCATGTGAAATGTCTGTATTTCATGTTGTTTTAACATTCAAAAAAAATGTCTAATGAAATGTGCATTTCAGCAAGAATTCAATACTACGGTGTGACTTTCTTTTAAAATTTGGTTCTTTGTCGATTATATAAATGGTTGTATCATTTTGAAACCTTTGAGAAGAATGGTACCCTTTTTTGTTAATAGTTTAAGGGAAAATTGTGTCAATTAATCTCTCCACATATTTTTGTACCCAACCATGAAATGTGAAAATTTCTTACTTAATGGAAGGTAAATATAAGTTATGTTTATTTTTCTCTAATTTCCAAAATCATTTTTCCATACATTCATTCCTTATCTGATCTATTTAATTACTATACCAGATTGACCTATGTGTGTGTACCTATTATCCAACTGTTGTACACCCTCAAAAAAACAAAAAAAAGGGGTTGTATATTGGGAAGGTCAAAAACCACCCTTCCTTAACTTTTGATATTATTATAACTATTACAATTAGTGTCATAAGGAGATCAAACATGGGTTGGGAGAAGAGTGTGAGATTTGTTCCAAGTGCAACTTTTAAAAAATTAACAAATGAGGGGAGTGATAAAATGTACAATATATGGGGATATCTAGGTCGGGAGATTATGTTTTGACTTTTGGGAATGCTTAAGTGAGTGGGTCTTGAAATTTTATTACAAAGGATGTGGGGAAATTTTAATGGAAATGATCTTGTAAGTAGACAATTATTAAAATAACTTATATTTACTTGATAAAAAGTGGAAAGAATAGCATGAAATGATTATCACACACACACGTGTAGAATTAGTGACATGATTAAATTTTGAATTATTTTATTTTATTGGTATCATGCATCTCTTGGAATTTCATTTGGATACAATTTTTGAGATGTATTTTTCCATGATCACTGAGAATATCTCCTTGGTGTGATTTTTCTTTGATCGCATTTCTATTAGGAATTAAATTTTTATTGAATTTTAAATCTTTATGAATTTGGAAATATCTACATGCATAATTTTTGGAATTATGACTTTTCCCAAGAATGAAAATTTTTATGTGTGGGGGTGTGATCGCACTGCGATTCACTGTTTCATTTTCACCCTTACACCACTGTGCTAAACCTGTTTTATATTGAAAGTTATAGAAATAATAACAAATTTTATTCCATGTTTGAATCATTTATTTTGTGTTTATCGCTGTTAAAAATGCCAATGTTACTTGTTTTGATTATTCCATTGCGGGAGGAGGTGATTTGGAGGACCCATGATGATGTCCAAGAAAAATGGGTCAAACTACGCAAGATCCATGAACACCAGTGGACTCATCCACGCACTTCTCCTGAACCGTGCATTCAAATGGGATGAAATTTTTTGTTATGGTCTAAAATTCATTGGGATACATTTCATATGAAGGAACCAAAGACTCATTCGGCTATCCGGTGGCCCAACCAACCTGATCTTTCCATCACACCGAATCTGCATGAAGTCAAAAGTGGTGTGTTGTGATCTGTTCATATGTTGTGCTCCACTAGTCCAAATGGTTCCAAACTTTTGGTGGAGATATTCAAGAGGTGTGTCTACAAATTTTTCATTTTCTCTAAAGAGAAATAATTCTTTCTGGAGGTCTAAACTCATGTGATGAGTGGTTTTAAGAATCTGTGTGCTCAAAACTACCTTCCCATTTTCCTATAAAATGGAACCTTGGGCTCCCCATTTGTAAGTTCATCCAGGAGGCAAAGCTCTAGTATTTTGGAGACCCAAAGTAGTCCTCTCATAATCCAAGGAGTTATGGGGGGGCCTATCCTCATAGGGGGGTCAAGGATGGAGGCTAAGTTCCACCCAAGATTCCTCCTCCTGATGTCAAGCTAAACGGTGGACGGTCATTTCAAGGGAGATACACACACTTCGGAGGGAGTTTCAGCACTTGTTATTCTCCTTTTTTTTGTAATTATTGTGATAAATATTTCACTTATTTCTTATCTTGACATTATTCTCATCTGATTTCATTTCTATTGTTAAAATTAAGTGAAACACTTTTTATTTCAACACCGATTGGGTTGAGATTTCAAGTGGGAATCTTGGGTTGTTCTAATTAGAAAAGACAAGAGTCCTATTTATCTCACACATAAATAATATTTCAGTATGATTTGGTATCCTTTCTTCTCTATGCTTGATACCCAACCCTTGACAACACGATTGTTGTGTCAAGGGGTGGTTCTTTGAGCATCGTTTAAGAGGAAAGAGGGAAGTTGAGATCTTGAAAACCCTCAACCAAAGGATTCCATTAAACCATGTGTATTTTTCATAATGATGAACTCACCAAGATGTGTAGTGAAATTGAAATTATCTCTATATCTTAAAATTCTAAAACACCATTTTTATTTATCAACTATTAAAATCTTTAAATCAAGTCATTTTCTTACTGTTTTAAAACCATACCTCTTTTAGTACTTCTTATTAAAAACACACAATCTAAACCCAATAATGCTCCTTGAGAGATAAACTAGGGTCTGTCCTAGACTATAAATCAACCTTAAAATAATAATCAATTTGACGTGTCATGACAGTGTGGTCAAGCATTTGGTGTCAGTGTACACCAATCGATTTGTTGAGCTTGTCCATTTTGCTTTGGATGTTGTAAAGAATGACCAGCTAAAGGTGTAGAAGTACCTGCAAGGTTTCTGATCAAATATTATATCACAGTTTTTTATGCTAAAACTTTCAACCAATGTAGATATGGAAGACAAAGAAATTATGGAATATATGAACATGGAATTAAAGTTTGGCTTTTCCACCTCTTCTCTTCCAAATGGTGACATCTTCAGTGGCGTGTATGGGAAGAATAGGAAGTTAAAATATCGTCACAGAAGTGGTGGAGGTGGATATTAGTAGCAATCCTTTTTTGCACCATCTGTCATAGCTAGTAGTTTTCCTCTGACTTGCTATAAGTGTGTAAAAATAAGAAACACTAGACGTTATTGTCCTATTCCTGTGAATATGTGAAACATATTTGGACATGTTGTTCACATAGAGTGCTTTTGTCAGGATATGACTATGCCTCATTATGGCCAGGGTTCCTCAGCTCCAAAGGCTACTGCAGTATATTCATAAGATTCAAATACTATAGGTATCCATCCATAGGCCTTAAAAGGGAATCATTTACATGTAATAGATGAGTTTCCAATGGAAGTTTTTGCAGATCCAAAAATAGTGAGAGGTATGCTTCTAATTGCATCTTCAGTAGCAATTTCTTTGTTTAATACTAGTACCTACCACTCGTTTATATCTGCATGCTTTGTTTATTCTCTTAAAATTTCGATGGAAGTTATGCCCTTTAAAATGGAGTTAGCGGAACCTCTTTGAAAGAGGAAAGATCAGGGGTTTTTGTGTCCTTGTTCATTAACGATAGCCAATACAGAGTTGGTCTGGGATTTTCTCATTCTTGATCTGGATCTGTTTGACCTCATCATCAATATGGATTGTCTTGTCACTCATCGAGCTAAGGTTGATTGTTATCATCGGCATTTTTCATTTCTTGTTGTCGATGGGATCTCTCATGTGTTTCAAGGAGAGTGGGATCTGTGATCAGGTTGTGTAGGTCCTTCCCACCTATAGTTTAGAAGTTTGTTGTATATCATTATGTTTGATCTTGGTGACATTTATTCTATTGGTTATCTTCTTGTCATCATCCAATATTTTTATAACATTTTCCCATATGATTTCTTCAGTATTCCTCTAGAGACAGAGGTACAATTTATGATTCACCCAGTTCCAAGTGTGCATCTGATATTGATGCCTTTTTATCACATGGCGCCAGCGGAGTTTAATGAACTCAAGATTTAGTTGGACGAATTTTCAAAGGTTTCATTCTCCATAGTGTCTCTCCATGGGAAGCCCTTGTGCTCTTTGCCAATAAAGCAGATGGTTCACTTTGGTTATGTGTGGAATATCGGAAGCTGAAATGGGTAACGGTTAAGAAAAAATATCCTTTGCCTTGTGTGGATGATTTTTTTTTTTTGATCAGTTGGAGTAAAATTGGTTCTTGAAGATTGATCTTCAGTCGGGCTATCATCAGCTCAGAGTTTGGAAGTCTGATATACCAAAGACGGACTTTAAGAGCAGTTATAGACATTTTGAATATCTGGTGATGCCTTTTGGTTTGACTAATTCTTCTGCGGTTTTCATGGCTTTGATTAATCGTACATTTCACCAATATCTTGAAACTTTTACGATAGTGTTTTTGGATGATATTCTTGTTTATTTGAAATTCGAGTGGGAGCATGAGAACCATCTGAGTTTGGTTATAGAAATTTTGAGAAGTCACCATTTGTATGGAAATATTTCAAAATGTAATTTATAGATTCAATAAGTGAAGTTCTTGGGGCATAGAATTTCTGAGCATGTCTTGTTAGTTGATCCAGAGAAGGTAAATGAATTTTTTTAATGGAAGGAACCTTGAAATGTCTTCAAGATATGAAGCTTCCTTGGTCTTATTGGATACTACCGATGGTTTATCAAGGAATTATCTAAGACGAGGTCAACTTTAACTGCTCTAACCAAGAAACTGGTAAAATTAACATGGGATTCAATGTGTGGGTATTATTTCGATGAGCTGAAGCGACTTATAACATCGGATTCTATTCTGATCTTACCTGATCCTGGTAAGGGGTACGTGGTGTTTTTTGATGCATCTAGTGATGGTATGGGATGTTTGTTGATACAGAATGATCATTTGGTAGCTTATGGATCTCTTCAACTCTGACCTCATGATAAGAACTACCTCACTCAATATTTATAGCGTGTTGTGGTTATGCATGCGCTTAAATGTTGGCAGCACTATCTTATTGAGGAGAAGTTCACGGTCTTCTCTAATCATAAGATTATGAGCTATATCTTCTCTTAAAAAGACTTGAATCTCATATAGAGATGATGGATAGAATACCTTCATATGTTTGACTTTGACATCGCCTACACCCCGGGGAAAGGGAATGTTGTTTCAGACGCTCTTAGCGGGAAGTTACTGCCACATGTTGTTTTGGAATTGAAGGAAGAGTGGTATATTATGAGGATTTTCACTCAATTTCACTTGGATGATCAGGAGGATGTTTTAGTTATGGTTCTGACTAGTGCTCAGTTTCCATCATCCCTCCTAGAGTCTATTTTTCAAATTTAGTAGCAGGATGGTGAGTTTCAGAAGACATGGGAAAGCCTTTATGCTGGGGGGGCCATTTCTGGTTGGTCTCTTTCTTCAGATGGCATACTTCACTTTGAAAAGAGATTTGTCATCCCAGCACCTTTGAGAAGTTTAGACTTGTTTTATTTTCATAACTCTTCATGGTACATTCATCCAGGTGCTATGAAGATATATTATGACATGATAAGATGATTCTGGTGGCTGGGTATGAAGCGTGACATTGCAGATTATGTGTCTTGCTATTACACCTTCCAACAGATAAAAGCATAGCACTTGAAACCTTTTGGAATGCTTCATCCACTTCTGATGTCGGTTTGGAAATGGGACGAGGTATCCATGGATTTTATTATTGGGTTTCCATGGACACCCCAAGGAAAAAATTCTTCTTAGTTGGTTGTTGATCGGTTGACGAAGTATTCTCATTTCATTCCGATTAAAGACACCACTTAGGTTGAAGATTTGGGTATGTTGTATGTGCAGAAGATCGTGAGGTTACATGGGAGTCCTTCTGCCATTGTTTTAGACAGGGATCCAAGGTTTACCTCGAGCTTCTGGAGTATTCTTCAAGAGGAAATTGGAACTCAAATCATGTTGAGCATAACTTACCATCCATAGAAAAGCGGTCAGACAGAGCATGTAATTCAGATCTTGGAAGATATGATTCATGCCTATGTCTTAGATTTTTGTGGATCGTGGTATAGTCATATGGTATTGGTTTAGTTTTTTTATAACAATAGTTATCATCCATCAATCAAAATGGATCCCTTTGAGGTGTTGTATGGTCACATGTGCATATCGCCTCATTATTGGGTAGAGGTGGGTGAAGTAGCTTTGGTTGGACCATGTTTGGTTCAGGAGACATCTACTAAGATTCAGGATGTGCGATGATGTTTGGTTATAGCCCAGAGTCAACAAAAATCGTATGCAGGTCAGTGGCATCGTCCTTTGGAGTTTTATGTAGGTGATTGGGTTTTCTTGATAGTTTCTCTGTGTTTGGGTCACCGTCATCTTGGAAAATAGGGTATGTTGGCTTTGAGATATGTTGGACCATTTGTGATCACTAAGCATCTTGGAAATGTTTCTTATTGGTAAGATTTATCGATTCAGATGAAGGGAATACATGATGTTTTCCACATATCTCATCTCAGGAAGTATCACCATGATCCTGATCATATTCTGAGTTGGGTAGAAATTGAGTTAGATCCAGATGCTTCTATTTTAGAGAAACCAGTTGAGATCGTTGACTCTTAGAAGAAATTCTTGCATGGGAAATTGATTCTGTTGGTCAGAGTTCTATGGAAACAAGGATTGGATTCTCATCAGACATGGAAACACGATTCATTGATGATGGATCATTGGCATCATCTTTTTCTAGGAGTTACATCTTCCACATGACTTCATGGGGATGGAAAGTCTTTATGGTGGGGAGTTTGTAACATCTTGTTACCTTGATCGGGTAAGTTTTTCCATTTCTCTAAGTTCCCTTTTGGTTCAAAGTCCTTAGAAGATTTTTTTGGAATTTCTATAGGTTTCAATGTAGGTACACGTTGTGTACCTAAGGTACACATCGTGTACTGGTTGTTGGATACAAGTCAATAATGGGGAGATCACGTTGTGAAAGGGGTACATGTCGTGACCGGGGAGTACACTATGTGACTGAAAAAAAATGTAAGCTTTTTACCCGAGGCGATGGGGTTTTTGGCGTAACTTATCTAGCGTGGACTACAAGTCATGACCCTTGGGTACACATTGTGACCCGCCCGTACCTAGTTTTAAGTCATGCGTTTGGAAGTTTTGCTCATTCCTTTCCAAAACCTCTTGGCTCTCAAACTATAACTTTCCCTAAGAAATTTTCAAAGGCGCCTCTCCTTCTGAATCGATCTGATCATCTTTGGATCTTCATTTTGTCTGCAGTGCATCTCTCTGGGTAAGTGTTCTTTTCGATTCTTCATTTAATTTGATCACGATAGCACCCTAGCTTTGCAGTACCAGATCCGTTGATCTAAGTTGGATGTTTCTTCTTGGTTTCTTCTAGATCTATTGTGAGATCTCATTCTGAAGGCCTTTTTCCATCATTGTATGTGGTGCGGCGGGTGTTCATCTTCATGGTATGTGGGATTCCTCTCTTCTACCGACCACTTTTGTTTAGATTTGAATCAATCCTAAGATATATGGGTTCAATTCTAGGACCTTTGTTGTCGTCATTGGATTTCGTTGTTGCTGGATTCTGTTTTGGGTGTGTGTGACCTGAGTTTTAAGGTAGGTGGTTCTGTCTCTAGCCTATGATAATAAACCCGCTTGGTTTTCTTTATAAACTGATTTATTAAATCGGCATGATTGTTTGTGTGTGTTGAAAAAGGGTTTTAAAAGAGACATGGTTTTTCCTTGGTTTTTGATAAATTGGTTGTGAAATGGTTTTGAATGGTTTTCAAAGCATTAAAATTGGATTGTGAAATTGAGCACATGGGTTACCTTGGAGTACTTAGGTAGATGGTTTAGCTTGAGGCCATAATCCATTGTTTTTTTATTATCAAGGAGGTTTGTCTTGGGGCTTTCCTTTTTTTCCTAGGTATTTTGTTCTAGGGGACCAATATTGATATTTTGGGGGGTTTACTCATGGGGTATTCCTCTACTTCCTAGACCTATGTTCTAGGATTAGTTTTTGTGAACTTGATTATTGTGGTACGAGTATTCTGCGGCCTAGACCTATAGTATTCCTTGGTTTTGTGATACATGTGCTTCTATTTTTCACTTCTTGGTTTTCTGAGTTAGCCTTGATATGCATGTTTATGCTTGTGAAAAATGATATGAAGAATATGCTTTGAAATTAATATACCTGTTTTGTTTAGAACTGTGGAAAAAGGGAAATGTTTACCATGTTTTCTATAAAACTGCTTTACTGCTTATCATGTCATGTGTTTATTTAAAATGAGAATACATATATTTTTATTCAGAGACCTGTTGTGGAACACCTAGGTGAGATCCTACTTAGCATGTTAGCTCACACTCTGCGCACCTCTTCGGTGGTGCGTAGACCTTTGTTTGTCTTCCAGTGCAGGGAAAGGCAAGGCACCACAGTGAGGCAGCGAGGTTCGTGTTAGTTGGTTGGGTAGATGGTGGTGAGATGGAGGGAGTCCGTCCCTACCATCATTTAGAGTTTTTGTTTTGTTTTTAGTCATTTTCAGTTGGACTTGTCTTTTGGAGTTTTAGTTATTGTTACAGTTGTTTTATTTTCATTGTTTTCCCTATAGTTATGGCATATATATTTGTTAGTATTCTGTTGTTTCTTTCTTGGTATATATATGTAGGTCATGTGGTTGTTCTGGTTGGAAAAATTGTTCCCTTGGTTTTTTCGTTCGATGCCTGGATGCTTGTTGCCAACCCATAGGGATCAGGAACGCCCTTCAGGTATGTGAAAGATCGGGTCGGGTGTCAGGTTTGAGGGAAAACCGAGTCAGTTCGTTACATTTGTGCTTAATCCTTGGCTATGATATCCCCATATTGTAATTCATGATTCAATCGGGTGGAACAAAATCACGTATCGTATTTTACAATAGGGGTCACAATATGCAATACGATCACAAAATATTCATTTCTCAACATGATTTCATGAATCTAAAGGCATATTTAGGTTTTGATACCTCCACTGGGATTCAAAGGGATCTAACAACACTTGTTAATCATAATGGAAGTAATAAAGAAACTCGCACCAAGAGTTTCTTGCTAGATAAATGAAACCATGTGTACTGTAAATGAAGAAATGTAGAAATCAGTGTGCCTTACACTGTTGTTGTTATTATATCATTCTTTATCCATTCTTAATGAAGATCACATTAGTGGCAGGCAAGAGATGTCCCACGTCCAGAGGTATCTATGGGTTGGTGAATCGCCCAATGTTTGGGTGGGATTCCTCCTCTCACCATGACGTGTTAGCACCTCATCGTGCATTGGTGGAAAAAGAAAGAGTGCTTCATGCTTGAGGGTTTCAGCCATGAGTGAACGAGCAAGCCACACCCCCATCACATTGCGCTATGATCCTGATAAAATCCTCAAGGAATCCCATTGATTGTACATGCATTAATTCGTATGTTGCAAGTTAATGCATGCATTGACTGTTACACTCAGCCAATTCATGCAATTCTTGCAAGAATGCATTTCATATCTGTTTCATATAATGAAATAACTAGTTAATAATGACTAAATGTGTAGGAGATTCACTGGAATGTTAACAATTAACGTGCAACCGCCATGAGTATTGATGACAGTGGGATACATGTCATGCCTTGCCTTAAGATATATCTAGGCGTACCCCATGACTTGCATGGGCAGTGATCGTATGACATGGCCCAATCATACCTTATTGTTGGTTAATGGTAGTATAACATGTTACATGCTTTAATGATAGCCCCATGTCATAAAATTTGACCTAGTTAAATTGCATCATATGCAAAGTTGCTTTAGGACATGTCTTTCAATACACGTACACAAAGATACACACACATACACATACATACACACACATAAATCCACATACATACATATAAACACACATACATACACATAAATAAATACACATAGATAAACATATACACACATACTTTCATACACATATATGTACATACATACACATATACATGCATACACATATATGTGGGTTTCCTCTCTTCTGTCGACCTCTTGTGTTTAGATTTGAATCAATCCTAAGATGTCTGGGTTCAATTCTAGGACCTTTATTATCGTCGTTGGATTTCATTGTTGCTGGATTCTATTGTGGGTGTGTGCGACCTGAGTTTTAAGGTAGGTGGTTTTGTCTCTAGCCTATGATAATAAACTTGCTTGTTTTACTTTATAAATTGATTTATTAAATCGGCATGATTGTTTGTGTGTGTAGAAAAAGTATTTTAAAAGAGACATGGTTTTTCCCTGGTTTTTGATAAATGGATTGTGAAATGGTTTTGAATGGTTTTCAAAGCATTGAAATTGGTTTGTGAAATTGAGAACATGGGTTACCTTGGGGTACTTAGGTGGAAGGTTTAGCTTGAGGCCATCATCCATTGTTTTTTTATTATCAAGGAGGTTTGTCTTGGGGCTTTCCTTTTTTCCCTAGGTCTTTTGTTCTAGGGGACCGATATTGATATTTTGGGGGGTTTACTCATGGGGTATTTCTCTGCTTCCTAGACCTATATTCTAGGATTAGTTTTTGTGCACTTGATTATTGTGGTACGAGTAGTATATGGCCTAGACCTGTAGTATTCATTGGTGTTGTGATACATGTGCTTCTATTTTTCAGTGATTGGATTTCTGAGTTACCCTAGATATGCATCTTTATGCTTGTGAAAAATGATATGGAGAATATGATTTGAAATTAATATACCTGTTTTGTTTAGAACTATGGAAGAAGAGAAATGTTTACAATGTTTTCTATAAAACTGCTTTACTACTTATCATTTCATGTCTTTATTTAAAATGAGCATATAGATATTTTTCTTTAGAGACTTGTTGTGGAACACCTAGGTGAGATCCTACTGAGCCTGTTAGCTCACACTCTGCGCACCTCTTCAGTGGTGCGTAGACCTTTGTTTGTCTTCCAGTGTAGGGAAAGGCAAGGCACCACAGTGAGGCGGTGAGGTTCAAGTCAGCCGGTTGTGTAGCTGGTGGTGAGATGGCGGGAGTCCGTCCCAACCATCATTTGGAATAGCTGTTTGGTTTTTAGTCCTTTGCAGTTGGACTTGTCTTTTGGAGTTTTAGTTATTGTTACAGTTGTTCTATTTCCGTTGTTTTCCCTACAGTTATGGAATATATATTTATTAGTCTTCTGTTGTTTCTTTCTTGCTATATCTATGTATGTCATGTGGTTGTTCAGGTTAGGAGAAATCGTTCCCTTGGTTTTGTCTTTCGATGCCCGGGTGCTTGTCGCTAACCCATAGGGATGAGGAACGCCCTTTAGATATGTGACGGATCGGGTCGGGTGCCGGGTTTGAGGGCAACCCGAGTCAGTTCGTTACATTTGTGCTGAATCATTGGTTGTGATATCTCCGTATTGTAATTCATGATTCAATTGGGTGGAACAAAATCACGTATCGTATTTTACAATAGGGGTTACAATATGTAATACGATCGCAAAATATTCATTTCTCAACATGATTTCATGAATCTAAAGGCATAGTTAGGTTTTGATACCCCCGCTGGGTTTCAAAGGGATCTAACAACACTTGTTAATCACAATAGAAGTAATAAAGAAACTCACACCAAGAGCTTCTTGCTAGACAAATGAAACCATGTGTACTGTAAATGAAGAAATGTAGAAATCAGTGTGCCTTACACTGTTGTTGTCATTATATCATTCTTCATCCATTCTTGATGAAGATCACATTAGTGGCGGGCAAGAGATGTCCCACGTCCAGAGGTATCCATGGGTTGTTGAACCGCTCAATGTTTGGGTGGGATTCCTCCTCTCACCATGACGTGTTAGCACCTCATCGTGCAATGGTGGAAGAAAAAAGAGTGTCTCATGCTTGAGGGTTTCAGCCATGAGTGAATGAGCAAGCCACACCCCCCCATCACATAGCAGTATGCTCCTGATAAAATCCTCGAGGACGCTCATTGATTGTACATGCATTAATTCGTATGTTGCAAGTTAATGCATGCATTGACTGCTAAACTCAGCCAATTCATGCAACGCTTGCAAGAATGCATTTCATATATGTTTCATATAATGAAATAGCTAGTTAATAATGATTAAATGTGTCGGAGATTCACTGGAATGTCAACAATGCCATGAGTATTGATGACAATGGGATGCACATCATGCCTCGCCCTAAGATATAGCTAGTTGTACCCCACGACTTGCATGGGCAGTGATCGTATGACATGGCCCAATCATACCTTATTGTTGGTTAATGGTAGTATTGCATGTTACATGCTTTAATGATAGCCCCATGTCATAAAATACTACCTAGTTAAATTGCATCATATGCAAAGTTGCTTTAGGACATGTCTTTCAATACACGTACACAAAGATACACACACATAAATCCACATACATACATATAAACACATACACACACATAAATAAATACACACACATAAACATATACACACATACATGCTTACACATATATGTACATACATACACACATACGCATAGACACGCAGACCCACTTATACATACATACATACATATACATACACAGATACATACATACATACGCACATACATATATAAGCGTGCACACACACACGCACATACATACATATATATATCTATATACAAACATACACACAAACATGCATATTTTATATACACACATATACCGACCCCCAATTTTTTTCTAGTTTTTTCTTTTTCTCACATTGCAAGCCTTTCATGTCATATTAAAGAGGATTCACGTCACAACATCAACAATTATATTAATATTTATATTTATATTTATCTACGTATATTATTATAAATATACTAAAATAATTATATGTTCATTTATTTTTATATATATTTATCTAAATAAAATTTTAATATATTATATTTACATACACATTTTTTATGTATTTAAATACATTATTATATATTTTTATTGATTAATGTAGATTTGATAATTTTTTGTCATATAAATTTTGAAAATATGATTGATAATAAATTTTTATTTTAATATGAATTATATTTTTAAATATACATTTTATATGTAAAAAAATTAATATATTTATACACTTATTCATATATTTTTAACATGTAATCATATATATAAAAATATGTAAACACACATATAATTATATATATATATGTATATGTATATATTTTTTGGATATATATATATATTACAAATTATGTGATAGAAATATAGATATATTAATTTAAATATGAACTATAATGGGGTACATATGTGATGTTATCTAATTTGATGTCTATCATGTATCATGGAGTAGTTGAGACATCAAAATTGTTAATAATTTTGGGGAGAAGATGGTGATTATTGGGAGTGTTGGCCTACAGCTCAAGGCGGTTTAGGTTTCAACAGAGCGAATGAAGAGAGCGACGTATCAGCGGGTACGCAGGACACCGGGAGGGCGGGACGGCGGGACGGCCACAAATATGTCAAAAAAACACAGTGGTCGTACGCCGTATTTGGCAACCGCGTCACAGCTGTGTGAGGTCCAAGAAGCTCACCCACATGGCCCACATTTTTTTCAATCTTCATCAATTGTTTTCACTTTCTGTACTGTTTTGGAATAAATGGCTAAGGAATACCGGAAGACCATGGAAAATCAACCCTAAAGGAAATAAGATTTTAACTTATATTTGACCACCTAGAAATTATATTTAGTGGACTTATAAACATCAAATATTTTTTTTTAAATAACATTTATTATCACTACTGTCATACAAAACATTATAGCTATTAATGTTGGGGCTAGTAACACATTACGATGGAGGATTTACACTTGTGTTACTTTTGTTGAGAAAAAAAAAACAGCCAACAGAGGGACAATGATTTTTAATTTTTAATTTTTTTTTGTATTTTTATATTGCATCTTTGATACTTTAAAAGAAAATGCGACTTTTTACAAATGTGGGAAAATAAATTGGTTTGGATGATTTCAAGGGGCATTATCATGACGTAACTCCAGATTCCACGACAAGCTCCTAGGTGATCGTGGTGTCCCGAAGAGCTAATTGTGGATTTGGTGTAAAGTGTTATGCTAATGGCGAGTGGTTCAAGCTTCCTCGTCATGCTTTTTCGTTAAGTCTGCTTTCTGCACTGGTGTCTTATATTTCAACGGTTTTTTTTCCTTTACAATGTGAGGTCAGTCCTTTTGGCCTAATCTGATTCTCCCTGGGTGATTGTTGTATGCTTGGAGAGGTAGTCCTCTTGGATTGACCCATGTATTGGCATCTCCATTCATTTACAACGTGAATGTCCAACCTTTGGAGTCATTGCAAGCATCAAACTGGATGTAGTGGGTTTTCCATTGGTTGATCGTTTTTTTGTTGTGTTTCACTGGATGTGGGAGCATTGCTGGTTTTCTTGGTGTTGTCTGATCTTGAGATCTGAGAAAATGTAATCAACCTCTTTTGCTTCTTCGTGGGTCTTTCTAACCTCACTTGCACAGTGAGTAAAAATTTTCATTTTGTTCCAAAAAAATCTATGTATTTATGCTTGAAAATGAGTTGGGGGATGTTGGGAGAAAAATACAGAATTGGTGGGACGGGAGCAAGTCCCACAGAAACTCCGATAGAGGCTCACTAAAAGTTCGATGGGCTTGCAAAGGCTACTGCATCATGTTTTGCCACCATAAAAAAAATGGTGGTGGGCACCAGAAGTTCAGTGGCTTGCCAAAGTTTCGGTGAAGGCCACTAGAGTTCTTACGGTGACCTCGACCCTTGTTTCAAAATAAGGGTATTTTGGGAAAATTAGATGGATAATTATAAATATATTCTTCCTTGTCCATGATTGAACAATGACTTCTATGTGGAGAGGCTTCTTAGTTAGCCAAGTTCTCCCTTCATTAATTCTTCTTGATCTAGGCTTCACGTCTAGTGTCGATTTCACAAATGATCTGTGGCAATGGCCCTCTCATGGAAATTCTAAGGTAAGACAACCTCCTTTTATCAGATCCCATCATAGTTATGTGGCAATTCATCTAAAAAACTTATTTTCTACAATTTCAAATTTTTTGGAGAAATCTATCGATTGGAATCGAATAAAACAACAATTCTTCTTGAGTTGCTTTGTGCCAGCCAGTGATAGGCGGTCCTTGTCATATTATATAAGTATATGTTTATTTCTTGTGAAATCAGGTTTTCAGGAATTGAGAAATGGTTCAAGTGGAACAAAATGAGTGTAAAGAGTTCAAAAAATAGAGAAATTGTTTGGGGGAGCCTGAGTAGGTTGGGTGGACGTTTTATAAGGCATGGATTTACTCTTTGGCTACTCAATGACCATGTCACTTATTGAATTGTGGGGAATTATCGATGAAAAACTCTGTATGGGTGTTCATAGATTGGGAAATGAAACAAATGGACTTGTGTGAGGTTGTATGATCGTGGTTGATGATCTGGAAAGGGAAAAGGGACTTGCACATCACCAATGATGTGATTGTCCAAAAGCGGTGTTGGGTTAAACTAAAAATGGAAGGTTTAAAGACCTTAGATGTGTTTAATAAATGATTGAGGAGAATTAGTGAGTTGTACTTACATGGGTTATGCTCTAACAAGTACGTCTAAGAGCACTGGTCCATAGAACAAGAGCATTGGTCAGTCGGTAAGGCTTGAGAGGTGATTTGGGTTAGTGATTTCCTTGTTCTTGATTGGTTTTTCATTATTCAGGGATATTATATCTGGGTGATGAGATGAGACTAGTCAGCTATGTTGAGTTGCGTATCTCAATGAGACTTGAGACATAAGAAATGGGACAGGCTAACTAGGTTATTCCTATTGGAGTTGTTTCCCTAAAACCAACTTCTATGTATTTTATGATTATCTGTATTCATTGTTTTGAATATTAATAAACATATTATCACATCATGATTTTTATTCTATATGACGTTGTATGTGATAATGTCTTAAGAATAACTATCATTGTTAAAGGTCATAACAGTTCCCCACTATGATGAGAACCTAAAAGTGTCCTGATAGTATCCTTAAAATATATGTGTTCTATAGTCAAATGTTATGATTTGACAAGACACATCAGGGGTGGAGGCTCATAAGACTTTGAAACAATTTCTCATGGTGTACACCCTTGGTAATTTCCAGTGTAGGAAATTATGAGAACATGACCCACCAGAAGGAAATCCATATTTATATGTCTCATTGGATATTCCTATTCGTGGACATGTGTATTAATCCTTAGACTTTAAGATTATTATTAATGGATATTATTAGTTGCGTACTTTGATATGTTGACAAAAACCACGACGACATATGATTGCGATGATGTAGGATACAATGGGTGTGTTATGAGTGATATTGCATTAATGAATAATGTGATAAAAGATTTTTCCCTTTGATTCTTTAATAAAAGTTGATATCTCATTATCTTTGATGAGAATGAAACAGCCTAAATAAATCCATTTCCATGGTGTTCTATGAGCAAGTTCATTTTTGAAAAGTCAAAGAAAAGGACATTGAACATATTGGTTGGTGACACTAACATACAACCTGCTTGATTAAAGATATCGAGATAAAGTGTTTATATTACACAATAAGTGTTCGTATGAGGTTGTATGTTATTGTGATATTAACTTATTTCTATATGCATGTCTTGACATATCATTAGATGCTAACCTTGGACTTTGAGTGGGTCTACCTAATTCCATTGAGAAAGAGACATAGAGGGTCACACACTAAGTGTACCCATAACCCCAGTTAAATATTAAATATTATTTATTATTTAATATGCTGAATAAATATTATTCTCACACGTTCTTTAATAATTTTTCATATTTTTTTGACAGCATATATTCAGTCACTAGTTATTCAAGAAAATATTTGTGACCATAATATTTAATAAATATCTATTTTCTATTTAGTGAATATAATATTTATTTATTTATTGGTGAAAAATGGAATGATATTTATTTATTAAATAAATAGTAATTATTCAAGGCATGATAAATATTTTGGAGGAATGACGATCCAAGTTTAAAGGTTTGATGAGAAATAATATGTATTAAATATTATTTGAATAAATTTTAATCTTATTCAAGAAATAATACTTAATTATTATAGCACCCCTAGTTTCTTGTAACCCTTTCTTTATGCTTTTTAAGTATGTAAATGATATGGGTTATTTTTGGGAAGGTTTAGAGACCTTTTGAAATGTTTTTGGAGATTTTCTACAGGTGCATGATTTGTGCACGGTTTGGGAAAACCATGAAACACTCACAGGAAATCATGCATAGTGAGACTGGGGAAAAAAAGAGGTGCATGGGCGGCACACAGTTTGACCAAACCGTGCAGAAGCCTAAGAGAAACCTTACAATGTTGTACATATTTTGGACAGTGAGCTTTGGCATGGTTAGCGCATGGTTTGGAAGTCGTTCAAGCCAACTGTGTAAGGTCTCCCTTATGGTATAAGTAGGATCATGGTTATCGCATGGTTTATCTAACTTTGTGAATAAACCATGCGCAGGTCAAAAATTAGATTCTTAAATTGTGGATCGCACACATTTTTTCCTCTAAGTGTTTTGTTTTTGCCCCAAAATGGCCATAACTTGGGATTTCTCTCTCTCAAAGTTGGAGAACCTCTCCCAAGAAAATTGGAAGAAATCCAGAGTCATTCCATGGTGTGTTAAAGCTTGATTCTTGCTGCATGTGATCGTTCTTGGTCGTTCTTGATGTTTTTCTTAGATCTACTTCACTCCATCTCTCAGTTTCTTAGATCTACACACATTGTGGGAAAATCTAAGGGTTTGGAATCCAAATATGTATAGTTTTGGATTGGTTTTTGATAAGGAAAGATATCTAAGGTGGATTTGTGGAGGATCAACCCGTTTTTTTGATATTTTTCATGTCGTTTATCATTTTTCACCAAAACTCTCAAGGTAGGCGACTTCACTCTCGACTCCTCTTGCTAAAACTAATTGGATTAATTTAAAATTGATTTAAATGATTGAAATTTATTGTGAAATTGTGGTGAAAATCATGATATAAATCCTCTTTAGTGCCAATTTATGTTTTTTGGTGAAATTGTATAATTTTGGTGATTTGTTGTGAAAATTAATTTCAGTTCTTGATTTTAAAATGTTGATTTTAAAATATGTATTTGCTGGATTTCTGAAATGTCATGTTGGGAAAAGGTTTTCATTAAAAATTTTGTTTTTATTGAAATGGGTTTGGCATGTTTAGATTGGAATGGTTTTTGGGCATACTCGATGTGTGTGTTCATATTGCATTTACAAGGCTTGGTTGAAATATGACCTTGTTCTCGGTGCCAAAGGTGTAATGGAACATAGGATATAATTACCTTGTGATGACTTGGTAGATCAATGAGAGATCACTAATGAGTATGGAACTGTCATAATGATGCATGCATGATTGAATATATAGAACAAAATGGTTATGCCAAATGGAACATGTGAAATAGTTTTAAATCATTGTTTGGTTGCTTATTTGAAAATGAATTTTGTTTGAAAACTGATTGATATGAAACTAGTTTATATTTATTTATAAACTATTTTAGAAATTATTTTATATAAACTTTTTTATATAAATGTTGTTAACTTTTCTGTCTTAGTGGTGTGAGTAGGTAAGTCATTGGGGAAAACCTACTGAGTTTTAGTACTCACCCCTTCTTTGGCACTTTGGTTCTTTTGAAGATGTCATCTACCAGGATATGGACAAAGGTAAAGTATCAAACATCTTTATAACTACTTCGTGATACTTAGGCTATTTGGTGAAGTTGGAGCATGGAGCTTGTGGAGCTTGCAGTCTTTTGGTTTTTTTGGAGTTTTATCAGTTTGTCTTCCATTGTTTACATTGAAATTGTAGTCTTCCACTGTGTTACTTGATTTTAGTATGTTGATAATAAATTAAATGTTGAGTTGTATTTAAGTGTTACCATGCATCATATAATGGTTTGTTTGGTTATGGATTGTCTGGTTAGTTGTTTTATTCTAAAAGGGAAAATCATCCCCCACACGTCTTGAATCCCTTCAGTATTTATGGCCAGCCTTTAGCATCTTAGAGATTTCACTTAAGGCCAAGTAACGTCTCACCTCCCTCTCAAGCCAATAAGAAGGGGGAAAGATGTTACAAATGGTATCAGTTTTGTTTGGTCCAAAGTTTGTTTGAGACAAGGGGTATCAACTTGTTTGGTCTTTGATCAAAAAGTGGTTATCAATTATGTCAATCTTAGAGTTGAATTTATTCTTATCTAGTCCTTGAGTTGGGATCATAGAATGGAGTATGATTGTTGGGACTTGAAATGTAGGAATAAAAATATGTAGTTAACCTTTTTATGATGAACTTCAAGTTACCATGGAGTTGGGTACATAAGTTTTTTGGATATACTTATAGGAATTGGAATCACATTATCACAGGTTTATCCAATGAGATGTGCATGACATGAATTGGAGGAATGACTTCCTACTAGGAGTGAATACATCATTTTGAGTAATGATTTATAATTTTGTGCAAAAGTGTTTATTTTTTAAAATGGTAAAAGTGTTTTCAAATGAAAGATTTTCAGAAAGAGCATGGTTGTGGTATTTTTGAAATGGTTTGATTTTCAAAAGCAAGTTGAAAATTTTCAAATATGGTTGAACATAAAAAAAACTTAATTTTGGAAATCATTATTGTGATAGTTGATGTGGTAGAATTTGAAATTCTAATCCTTCAGTTGCTCGAGAGTGTGACTTATGGAATTTGTTGTTCGCATAGAAAATGTCACCCGATAGGCATCATAGGAACTAGTAAAAAGTGGTCTTTGAGAAATTGGTTGCACCTGAGCCACAGGTGAGAACTCTAGCACTAAGAGAAAGATTAATAGGGACACTTATTCTCAAGGAGGTGAGAATAGGGAGCATATCACAATTGCAACAAGATGGTTCATCTTTAGTAGTATTGTCATAGTGCTTTGAGGTCAGGTTATTAGGACAATCCTCATGTGTCACAAGCATCGTATGCTTCAACAGGGTGAGGGAAGTAGAACTAATATTGTTAGAAGAATAGAGATAGGCATGGTGATTCTAGGAGTACCATGACTCCTAAGGTAGAGAAATCTCAACAGGGAAACAAGGGGTCGAATTTTGTGAACAAGAAATTATATGGAGCTGAACAGGTTATGGTGGATAATTAGTTTGGACCATCTATAATGAGAGATATGATTATTTTGAGTTATAAACTTATACAAGTGTTGTTTGATACTAGTGAATTTAATTCCTTTATTTCTTCTCAAACTGTTGATTTGCTGAGTTTAATAGTTGATATTATTTCCTCAGTGATAAAACTTCAAACTCCTCTTGCTCAAAGAGAATGTTGAGCCTTTTGTGTAGAGCATGTTCTATAAATGTTGATGGAGTTGAGCTGAAATGGGATTTCTCTATACAGGAGATGTATTTCTATGATTTAATCCTAGGTATGGATTGTTTAACAATGTTTAAGGCTCATATAGGCTGTTATAGAAGAACAATTAGTTTCAAAATAGAGGACAACATCGAGCATCTCATTAGAGGAGAAAAAAATGTGAAGAAAGGTGAAATGGGATTTTTGGAACCAGTATTGGGAATGATCTCTTACTATTTGGTGGTGTTGAATTTAGAATCTATGGAAGAGATCAAGAATAATAGTTTTCCAGTAGTCATGGATTAGTTTTTGGATGTGTTTCTCAAAAATTTATTAGGGTTTCCACCTATAAGAGAAGTGGAGTTTACGATTGATATCCTCTCAGGGACCATTCCTATCTCACATTTGCATTATAAAATAGAACCAATAGAATTAAGGGAGTTGAAAGTGTAGTTGTAAGAGCTAGAAACCAAAGGTTTCATTTGTCCAAGCATGTCTCCGTGGGCAGAAACAGTCTTGTTTGTGAAGAAAGTAGATAGAACTATAAGGTTGTGTGTAGATTATTGTAAGATTAACCAAGTTAAAATAAAGAAAAAGTATCGACTTCCATGCATTGATGATCTATTTGATCAATTGAGGGGATCTTATTTGTTCTCTAAGATTAACTTATGATCAAGATATCACCAATTGTGAGTTCAGAAGGAGGATATTAAAAAAATAACTTTCAGAATTAGATATGGACATTATGAATATGTGGTAATGCCTTTCAGTCTTATGAATGCATGAGTGGTCTTTATGGAATTAATGAATCAGATATTTCAGAAATATCTGGATTCGTTTATTGTGGTGTTTGTTGACAACATATTGGTGTATTCAAGGATAGTGGCTGAGCATGAGCAACACTTGAAGACAATGTCTGAAATCTTGAGAGACCGCTTTTTGTATGACAAATTATCAAAGTGTGATTTTTGGATACAAGAGGTAATCCTTCTTGGCCATTTAATTTTTTAAAGAGGTGTTTTAGTGGATCCAGAGAAGATATAAGTGGTTATCTCTTGGAAACTAAATAATGTATTTGTGATATAGAGTTTTATTGGTCTAGCTAGTTATTATTGATGCTTAGTTTGTGATTTTTCACGACTAGCTTCACCTATGACAACTTTTACAAAGAAGAATGTTTCCTTCCAATGGAATGAGGAATGCCATAAATCTTTTCAAGGACTAAAAGTCCGCCTTACACCAGCACCAATATTTATTTTTCTAAAATCAGGATAAGGGTGTGTGGTGTATTGTGATGCTTCAGGATCAGAGTTGGGATGTGTTCTTATACAAGGAGATCATATTTTTTTCTTATGGATCAAGGCAGTTAAGGGTGCATGAGAAGAACTACCCAACACATGATTTTGGGTTAGCTACATTCATCCATTATTTAAAAACATCGTGTCATTATCTCTTTGGTGAGAAATTTAATATCTTCACAGATCATAATATTTTGAAACATATTTTCTCACAATGAGATTTAAATATGAGGAAAAGAAGATGGATGAAGTATCTCAAAATGTTCAACTTTTACTTGATGTATACACTGAGTAAAGGCAATTCTGTGGATCATGAATTAAGCCTAAATTTGTATGCTTAGTTGGAAAAAGAAGATTCATAGGATTGACAATTGATGTTAGTCCTAGCTGACATGTATGTAGAATGTGAAGACTGAGGTGATGTTGTGGTTTTTTTAGCTGCAGTGCTTCCTAATTTGGTAAAGATGGTAAAGGATTCATAGACATCCAATGAATAATGTGTTGCAATGATTTTAAAATTAAATGGTGGGGAAACCATTGAGAGATGTCAGTTGGATGAGAATTCAGTGTTGTGGTTCAGAAATTAGATGGTCGTACTTATGTCTTGTTAGGAACATATTCTTCATGCTTACTACTATTTAATATGGTCTGTTCATCATAGAATATAGAAGATTTATAAGGTGTTAAAGAATAGTTTTTGTGGGTCTACATGAAAAGGAAGGTGGTTGAGTTTATTTCAATATGCTTAAATTTTATGCAAGTTAAGGCATAACATTAGTGACCAACAAGTTTGTTCTAGTATTTACCTATTACAGTGTGGAAATGGGAGTAGATAGCTATGTATTTTGTTACAGGTATCCCTCGAATGGTTTGGAAACATGATTCCATATGGGTGATAGTGGATCAGCTTACGAAGTCATCCCATTTCATCCCTATTCATGGAACTCATACGGTAGAGGATATGTCCAAAATCTATATTTAAGAATTGGTAAAGAGATGTGGCATACCAATTTCAATAGTGTCAAACATAGATATGAGGTTTACATATTGTTTCTGGAAATCCTTACAGAAATCCCTTGGGGACTCAGTTAACAATGAGTACAGAGTACCATCCTTAGAGAGACTGACAATATGAACAAATGATACAATCATTGGAAGAAATGATATAGGCTTGTATAATGGATTTTGGTGGTTCATGGGAATAGCACATACCCTTAGTGGAGTTCTCATGTAACAAAAACTATTAGGCCTCAATACATATGTCTTCGTTTGAAGAATTGTATGAGAATCCTTTTCGTTCTCTACTTTTTTGGGTGGAAAGAGGTGAGACTTTACTAGTTGGGCTGATCCTTGTCAAAGAAACAATGTAGAAGATTCGTTTGATCAGAAAAAGGATGAAGACAGCTCAGAGTCATTAAAAATCTTATTCATATCACCACCGACACCATTTTACTCCATAGTGAGTGATCATGTGTTCTTTAGGATCTCCCCAAGGCTTGGACATCGACATTTTTGAAAGCATGTAAAGTTATCTCCTCAATACATAGGCCATTTTGAGATACTGGAATGGGTTGGAGTGGTGGAATATCGGTTGAAATTGCCACCATGGTTCGGTGAGGTACACAACATGTTTCATGTATCTCAGTTGAAAAAGTATTAGCCTAACCCTAACCATGTGATCAAATGAGATAACATTGACCTAGAACCAGATTCTTCGTTGGTACATATCCTGGTGCAGATTGTGGATAAGAAAGATAAAGTCTTGCGTGAAAAAATCATCGGTCTAGTGTGAGTTTTGTGGAAACATGGCCAGATTTAGGACGAGACTAGGGAACTAGAAAAGGAAATGAAAGATAAATAGACATAACTCTTTCATAGAAATGATTGTTTTCTACTTTCCATGGATATAAATACCAATGGTGGGGAGAATGTATCACCCCCGGTTTTTGGTAAGTAACCCTTTATTTGTGATTTTTAAGTATGTAAAGTACATGGGTTATGTTTGGGAAGGCTTGGGGACCTTTTGGAATGTTTTTGAGGATTTTATATAGATGAACAGTTTGGGAAAACTTTGAAACACATATAGGAAACTATGCACAGTGAGACAGAGGCTAAAGGGGAGGTGCACAGGCTGCACACAATCTTCACAAATCATGTGAAAGCCTAGGAGAAACCATATAGTGTTGTGCATATTTTGGATAGTGAGATTTGACACAGTTGGCGTATGGTTTGGAAGCCATGAAATCCAACCATGCATGTTATCCCTTAAGGTAGAAGGAGGATCATAGTTATCACATGGTTTATCTAACAATGCGACTAAACCGTGCACGAGTCAAAAATTAGATCCTTAAATTTGTGGATCTAACACGTTTTTAACTCTAAGTGTTTTGTTTTTTTTTCTGTAAAACTACCATAACTCGGGATTTCTCTCTCTCAGAGATTGGAGAACCTATCCCAATAAAATTTAAAGTGATCCTAAGTCATTCCTTGGTGCATTTAAGCTCTATTATCATGGTATGTGATCATACTTGGTCATTCTTAATGTTTTTCTTAGATCAACTTTAATTCATCTCTCAGTTTCATATATCTATGCTCGCTATGGGTAGATCTAAGGGTGTTGATTACAAATATGTTTATATTTGGATTGTTTTTTTATAGGGGAAGAGATCTAAGGAAACTTTGTGGATATTCAACCGGGTTTTGTGACGTGTTTCATACCGTTTATAATTTTCTCCAAAACTCTCAAGGTAGGTGGATTCACTCTTGACTCATCTTGCTAGAATTGATTGGATTAATTTCAAATTGATTTAATGGATTAGAATTTATTGAAAAATTGTGGTGTAAAGCATGATATAAATCCTCTTTAGTGACAATTTATGGTTTATGGTGAAATTGTAGAATTATGGTGATTTGTTTTGAAAATTACTTTGGATTCTTGATTTTAAAATTTTTATTTTTAAATATGGATTTCTGGATTTATGAAATGGATTTTTGGGAAAAGGTTTCCAATAAAAAGTTTGTTTTATTGAAATGATTTTGGTATGTTTGGATTGGCATGGTTTTTGGGCATACTTTGTGTGTGTGTTCATATTGCATTTACAAGGCTTGGTTGAAATATGAATTTGTGCTCAGTGCCAAAGGTGTAATGGAACATGGGATATAATTACCTTATTATGAATTAATAGATCGATGAGAGACCACTCATGAGTATGGAACTGTCATAAGGATGCATTCATGGTTGGATACGTGGAATGGAATGCTTATGACAAATGGAACTTGTGAAATGGTTTTAAAGCATTGTTTGGTTGATTATTTGAAAATGTATTTTGTTGAAAAACCAGTTGATATGACACTTTTTTATATTTAGTTATAAACTATTTTATATTTTTTTTTATATAAACTATTTTATATAAATTTTTCTAACTCTTCTATCCTAGTGGAATGAGTAGGGAAGTCATTGTGGAAAACCTACCAAGTTTTAGTATTCACCCATTCTTTGGAACTTTGGTGCTTTTGTGGATTTCATCTACTAGGACATGGGAAAAGGTAAAGTATGACACATATTTAGCACTACTTCATGATACATGGGTTGTTTGGTGAATTTGGAGCATGGAGCTTATGGACCTTGGAGTCTTTTGGTTCTCCTAGATTTTTATTAGTTTGTCTTCTACTGTTTACTTTGATATTTTAGTCTTCCACTATGGTACTTAATTTTAGTATGATTATGATAAATGAAATGTTGAGTTGTCTTTCATTGTTATCATTCATCATATAGTGGTTTGTTTGTTTATGGATTTTCTGGTCAGTTATTTTATTCTTATAGGGAAAATCATCCCCCACATATATTAAAGACCTTCATCATTTATTTATAGCCTTTAGAATCTTGGGGATGTCTCTTAAGGCCAAGTAACATTTCACCACCCTCTCAATCCATTGATAAGGGGGTAAGATGTTACAATTATTTTGTTGGTTTTGTGCATGTCAAGAAATAATAATATTATCATTATAGATATGAGGTTCTAGGGAGATTAAGGAAATAATAATTACACATATGCAATTATTATTTACTAAATCCAGAACTATTTACACCCAATTATATTATTTCAAACCCTAACTCTACCCATTTTTTTTGGTTTTGTATAACAACATTAGGAGATTCCACTCAAGCCCTAGAGATATCTTCTCCAAGAATGCTCTCAAGAACGTAGAGTGATTCCCCTCTACCACCCCTCTCTATTCTAGAGAGATCAAAGAGAATCATTCTTTGAATCTATTCTCATGAATATCATAGATTAATGATATAAGCATTAGGATCTTTCGAGCTAACACTCAAAAATTTCCTACAATGTTATTTAGAGGTTCGTGGTGCATGTGGGGAACACCATTGGAGGGAATCTACACTTGATTCCTATGACACAATGATAGTATGACATAGAGGCCTCAAATTAATCAATGAAGAAATAATTTATCACAAGGTAATTCTTTAACTTCTTAAATTAATTCAAAATAATTATGTGATAATCCTACATTTGGTTCCGATATTCACATGTCAATTAATCCTTGATTCAATTCTATTGGACATGACATTCTTAATCATGCATATATCAGATTAATCATTAATTATGAAAAAAATATAAGATGGGAATGACCTACCAATGCTTCCACTATGTCCAGAACCTTCAACTGGTATCAATGTGGTTTCATAATAATTTATAATTATTTAAATATTATTGATTGATTTTTGCATTTATCATTAGTTTTAGATTATTTTTAATCATTATTTAAATATTAATCATGATATCTCTTCTTCTTCCTCTTCATTCTCGTTAATACAATAAAAAATGGATTAATTATGAATAAAGAACATTCGAAAAACTCATTCTAAGATTCAAAGTATTTTTGTTGAATAGTAGAAGAATACACAATGTGTAGCTCATATGTTCACACTGTGTACACATGTTTAATTCACTAGGATGCCTCACAAATTAATTTGGTGTGTCATGCATTTATCTCATGTGGTGTGTAATTAATACACACTGTGTGTTGACCAGTATGTCCCGACACACAATTATCCAGACTACACAATATGTAACTTCTGTATGCGATGTGTATTACCTTAGTTAATGATGAGTTGTGTGTTTTTTACATGAAACATGTGACTGGTAACCATGTAACTCAAATACCACATGATGTGTATCCTAGGTACACATCATGTACTCCATTTATATCTATGGAAAGATGACAAGGCCAGTCCCCAGGCATGTGTCACGTATTGATAGTGAAGAACTATAAAAGACATGTAAGTGGATAGTACACACAATGAATATTACCTGATTATGCAGAATTTATAATTAATTGTTTATACCACTTAAACTTGATAGACATGTATCCCATGTATAATTTATTTGAATCATACATTCCATGTGATGGGATTTATACATATTAAATATCTAATTATTTTTTTCATAATATTATGAAATACATTTGATGGATAAGTTGTAATATAGTTAAGAGGACCACTATTGGCGCCAAAACACGTGCAGAGGAAAAGGATGAAAAGAGGAAACCAATGCCAAAGGGGCTACTTCGCGAAGCTCCTTCATGAATCACTTCCGCACTGTGGCCGGTGAAAATCCATGGCCTCCTCTATGATCGCCGCAGAGTAAAAGAGGTGGAAGACTCTGCAGTTACAATGCAATTGACGGAAAGCTCCACACCACAAAGGGAACCGAATTTCCTCTTCGATGCATTGGAAATTGATAGAAGCCTCCATGAGCCCTATGGAGGGAATTAAGGACGCCTCTAAGATCTGGAGGGGATGACAGTCGACTCCATGGTTATGAAAAACTTGATGCAATACGATTTTTATTGCAAAAAACCATGTGGCTTTACAGTGAGCTGTCAGAGCTCCATGCCACCTCTTGCCTATAAATACCAGGCTTCCCTTGGAACCAAAGGATGGATACCCTGAACTTTCACCTTCTCATCTCTCAAATCAAGAAGCACTTTATTCTCTATGAAACATTGTGAAAATGAGCTCTTCAAGGTACTTGAGCATTGCGAAGTACCTTTACCTTAGCTCAAATACAACCCCTCTTCAAGCAGGGATGCCCTTCGCAGAGCCTACGAGCCACTGCAAAGGAAGGATCGCCCTAAGGGAACTTGGGTCTTCTCCAAGCACTCATGCTTTGCGAAGTACCTTCCATACACATGTGAACCCCATGTTATGGTAGGGTCATTATGCTTCAGTAAGTACATTGCTTTGCAGTACCACACTTTTCAAGGCACCCATGCTCTGTGAATTCCTACTTCGTGAAAGCACTTGCACATAATAAAGCACCCTTTATATGAATGTATGCCCCTTTCCTAGGCCAGGCCACTCCACTTAGAAAATCATACCCCTTCACGGAGTCCCTCCACCCTGTGAATCACCAAATCTTTACAATGTACCTTCTTGTGAACCCCTTTGCTTTGCAAACCCTTCTCCCGTACAACCCTCCATATTTGTAAGAAGTGATTTCAAGGTCCCTTGGGCAGTGCTTCATATTGTGTTTCTTTTCCTCATACTTCTTCACATAGGCGCACTAATGGCTATTACTTCTTCGTATAGCCACGCTAACGTGAGCCCCTCAATGGATCACTCCATAACACCACCTCTACATGGAATTTCTAATGCCTTACCTTCCCCAAGTGTGGGTGGGTATCAGTTATGTAAGTCTTAAGGGTGAGGATTGAATCCTCATTATCTGAGATGTAGGATGTTAAATTTCCAAGAGCCATCATCCTTAGCACATGACGTTAAACTGTAGCCTCGACCCATGTAATATACACTGGGTGCCCTATCTCAGACATTCCCCATGCCCACTTGTCTCCACAGGAGTGAGATCTTTCTTACATGGAATGAGATTCTCTTTGATGTAGTGGAATCTGTCCATGGGGAAGGGCAACCATCTTGGTATTAGCTGTTATCCTTTCTTGCAGGAGGTAGCATCCTTGCTCCTCCTATCTTCTTCAGTACACAAAGACTAGAGGAGAGATGGGCACAGGGACCTTTGTTACCCCATCCATCTTCCTTTGGGATTTATCGCCATCAGGCCTCCATCCTGGAGTAAGTCCCAATATCCACCTCCCTGGGCTGCTAACCAAGAATAAGCCCATGTTTCCTCCTTGGGATGATAACCACATGTAATCCCCGCTCTATTCCTCGTGGACATACCTTTCACAATGTGATTGTCAGGTCTCTATTGCATCTTGTTTCTCACACCGAGCATGACTCATGTGGGCTTAGAGTAAGCACCGACCATGACATCCCCCCTGGGCTACCTTAGCATGTATGTTCCAAGCCCCCCTTACGAACTACATGGACTTTGATCCTTACCCTTTTCCAATAAAGGTATGTAGTAAGCCTTCATGAGGTTCAAACCTATTAACAATCAGTCCCAACTATTTCACATCGGTTCATCCTCATCCTGCATGACATTAAACTGTATGCCCCTTTCACCCCACATGATGCTAAACTGTACCCTTACAAACTACGCGGGTTTTGATCCCTATCTCATAGACATGGTACGTAGGAAGTCTCCCTGAGGTTCAATCCCAATTTATGGAAAGTTTTTATATTCCCGTTTTTTGGGATCCAACTCTCTAGTCTACCCACCAACCGTTAGATCAATCTCGGGATGCTAACCATGCATAATCCCCTGACACTATCTTTGGGTCGCTGTCCTCCGAGCACACCCCGATCCTATGCCTCACTTCTAACAGTGTGGGTTTTGATCCCTTTACCCAAGACAGGGTACATAGGAAGCCTCCCTAATTTTCAACATCAAAAACTGGTAAACTTTGGTGTTCCCCTTCATTGGGACCCAGATCCTTGGTCCGTCCCCAAGTGGCGTCAGACCAACTCTCAGGCCGCTAACCACGCGTAACCCCCATCATGTTTTTGGGTCGTTGTCCTTTGCGTACACCCTGATTCTATACCCCCATAATGAACTACTTGGACTTTTATTCCCTACCATGGGGATACATAGAAAGCCTCCCTGAGGTTTAAGACCATCACTCATGTATCACCCTACTATCTCCCTTGATCCTTTGTGTTTCGAGAAGGTCATACCCCAACATAGAGGTTCTACTTCCTCTGGGTCCCATCCATGCATCCATTCTCATGGTACACCTCCTCAGGTGTCCCATAGCCCCACTGAACCATGTGGACTTTGATTCCTTGCCACAAGGATACATAAGAATCCTCTCAAAGATTTAATCTCAGCACTACCATCATCTTCATGACAGATCCATCTCATTCATCAACCACTTCAGTTAACCTTCCATCATCCATCCTGATTCTTACTTGGGGCACCACATCTTGGTGAGATCACCCCATCCACCTAAGAAACTAATAGATAATAAGCCCCAAAAAATCCATAAAAATCTAACTAAGAGTGTCCCTCTTGCGATGGGCCACTATCCACGCGTAATCCCCAACATCGTCTTTGGGTCGTTGTCCCCCGCGCACACCCCGATTCCATGTATCGCTCTCCAAACTATGTGGTTTTTGATCCCTATCTCCCAGGAAAGGGTGCATAGGAATCCTTCATATGGTTCAATCTCAGCTAATAGTAAACTCTGGTGTCCTCTTTCTAGGGACCCATGCTTCCTCAGATCCGTCTTCATTAGACATTTTGATCCACCCATCCAGTAAACCCCTTAGGTGCTCCCTATCAGGGATGCACCCATCTAATCCACTCCTGTTAGTGTTCTAATCAGTCTGATCCATCTCCTATAGACGTTAAACTCACGACATACCCTGTGTCAAACATGGGAAGCTGATGAAAACCTCAGAGACATGCCTATGGTATATAATTCTCCGCACTCGACATGGGATGCATCGGGCTTCTGTGCCCTCGATAATCCCTATTATAAGGGGAAGAAACCCAGACGCACCAGTGTTTCAGCATCTAGACATGATGATGATGTCCAACGTGACTACTCCCTTGATCAAAGGTTGCTTCCCTGACTTCACCCCATGTAATTTCCTGACAGAAGTAGTGTAATTAACCGGTACCCACAAAGATATGGAACTGGGAAGAGTTTCAAGAACAACGTCATAATATTTAAGGGATACCTGGACTAGGTGGAAAATTCTGAGGAGGAATCCACAAAAGGAGAGACTGAAATCCCATCATCCCATTTCAATCAAGGAGAAAACATCCCTGAATAAGTGAAAAATGCCACACGCCTTTAGAAAGTAAGAATGCAAGGAAACAGCTGCGCGTCCTTGATAGATGGATGCATGCCCCAACAAAAGAATTTTAAATAGAAATGGAGAACCCGACATGAAATTATTCTCCTAAATGTGGAGATTAGTAGCGTTCAATACATCAACGGATAAGCATGTCACTGGATCCAGCTATCCAGTGCCAGGTCCCACCAAACAAATAGTGGGCCTGGTGTGAAACTCATCAAAGATTGGTGCGGTTGAATGTTGGACATTCTGGTATGCGATGTTGTTAGCATGTATCCTTCTTACCAATAGTGGGATATGGAACAACGCTGGGGAACTGGACATCACTTTCCTCCTTTTGAAGATAATGGTTGAACCTCCCTGCTTTGCAGGACCCAAGCTACTATGACAGGAAACCAATCACCACCCACCCACAAACGTAGGGTCCAGGGAAACATCAACGCGACAATCCCACACTACACCATCTCTCATGCGAAGGACCCCACATCCACGGCTACTGGGTGACCATGCCCCATTTCATTATCCAAACTCTTTTAAAGGAGGGTGATTAACAACCTCGTCCAACGGTACAAGGAAGAAGTTATTATCCCAACTTGACATATGTTCTGAAATAATCTAGAGGCTTCTGTGCCTCGCCATCACCACCACCCGCAAGGGCCGCGCAGGGAGACAATACTCCCCACTCCAATCTACAATCGTTTTGGAAGCCTCTCCCTAGAACGCTTTGACAACTTTCTCCATCATGCTAATGAGGATAGGGATGTTCGGGCCAGCCCAACTGTGATCCCGTCCTGGGGACCACCAATGAGGTCTCCCACCAAGCCGCATCAGCACCACCACCCGACCCCATAGTCTGAGGAGAAGGTTAGTTACACACCTGCACCACTGACCCCAATCCGGTTAACCCGGTGTGAACGTCGGGTGCAAGATGAAGAGGGCACCCACCAGGGGGCGTCATCATGAATGGTTACAGTGGATCGTGCCACCGTCGATGCATACCATCAACACCCCATTTATATTAAACAGGGGAACTCATACAACCAACCCGTATTGAGGCCCCAACCGCCCCATAGACAGGTTGGTACGACTCTCCTGGTCACCGAAAAAGGTATCTCCCATCGCGGGCCGACCCGCAGCGATGACATCCAGCATGGATTTCCTCCCTGTTCCACTTACAATGAGAGCGTAGGTCCTCCCCACTCCCAATCTCAGCATGAAGGTCCTCCCCATTCCACCATCAGTCCGAGCGGAGGCCCTCCCTACCACACTAACTTCCAACATAGAGGTTTCTTTCAAACCCATGATCCCAGGTACAGAGCTGTTCCTCTTGTCGCAGATCATCGATGCGAAGATCCTCCTCGTTCAGTCAACCACCAACATGTGGGTCTTCCCCATTTACTTACTAAAACTGAAGAAGGTCCTCCTCATCTAGGAAATAAGAGAAGCGGGGGTCTACCCCGATTCATTGGTGTCCAACACAGAGGTCCTACCCATGTTCAGTTTGACCAGTACGAAGGCCCCCCTCATACCATCACTGCTAAGAGAAAAAAAATTGAAGTACTGACCATGTTCCCACTATCTCTAGAAGAGGTCCCACCCACTCTAACACTCCTCGCAGGGATCCCCTCCATGCACCAACTAGTATAAATGGAGGCCCTCCCCGTGTTCCTTTTGAAATTTTTATGGGTGCTCATCGCACCCCGACTCACCCAGGCGGAAGTACTCTCTGCCCCAGCACCAGTTTGGTCAAAGGTACTCCTTGTGACGAAAACCTACCCTATCTGAAAGAAGCATCTCGGGGCAGGAGGCCGGGTCACCTCCACCAAAGGAAGAATACTAAGAAGTTTTAGACTGCGATTAAACCCTCCTTCTTTTCAGATTTTGAGGTGGAATGCGATTTGACAATGGAACCCTTACCTAGATCCTCTGTGTCAGGGGATGGGGAAGGAACAAGGCATATAAGCCTCATCCTCCCAGAATGCAAGGTCCTCTAGATTCCTACCTTCCTCCGAAGATACATCCAGGATGAGTAAGATTTGGCCTCTTTCCAGGTCTTAGCCATGCAATCCCCCATATCGTCAATGAGATCATTCTCTACCTTGACCAGAGATCACGAAGAGTTATTCTAGGGGACTGATAGGGGATAGACAATATCCTGAACCACCGTTAGAAAATGCATCCCCTACGTAGAAATTTGTGTCCACTAGTTCTTCTTACTAGGATGTGGTGGCTCAGTCATTGTATTTTTTGGAAGACAACCCAAGATGCGGCAGTTTATCAGCTTGCCCGCCGTATTCTCCACCAGCCAGTATATCGTCTCAACAGTCCGCTTCAGTTCTGTTACCAGTCCCTCAGATGTCCCCAGTCGATGAATGGGGTAACCAAGGGCCGTAACCCGAGTATGAGTCGAAGAGCTTGTGGGACATCCTTGAAGCGGATCATTTCTGAGAGATTTTCTGGCCAATTGCAATCCCGAACTTCAGTTCATCAGAATCTCTTACCTATGAGTAGGTCTCTTACTTTCGCTAAACCCACTGGGCGATGAACTTCCGACTCCTTCATTGGTGCATGGATTAACCCAAGATCCATGAACAATTTTAAGATATTGGCCAACAATGTCGTATGGTCGACTTGGCTGCACTCATTTTGGCTCAGCGCCCTGAGTCACCCGGTCACCATCATACCCTCCAACAACTATGCGTTCAGATCTTTAAAGTGCTCTGCAAAATTATCAAGGAGGCCTCCTCCCATGTTTAGATATGTGGTTGGGAGCAGTATGCAGCCATTCATTTTAGTTCTTTCTAGTGCTAGCCTAACTTGATAGGCGATATTGAGGATATGACTCCAGGTATAGCTTTGGTCAACATGGCCAACCTATTAGATGGAGATAATGAGCTAGATATCCTTGAAGAGAACTTACCCCTAGGGGAGTACCACACATATTGGATCCATTGGGATTGTTTACTCACCAAAAAAGAAATTTATTGGGTCTTACCGTACCTACTGAGTCATTATCCCTTGTTCAGAATCCCAATAAGGGAAAAGAGAATCTTGGGGCCATCAAACCCTCTGACCTGTGTGGCTCAGTGAAGAAGATGGAGGATGATCTATAAAAGGCCGCATTGCGTCAATAGCTCGCAGATCATAAAAATATGGTCAATGAACTCTTCACTGAATGTTCTACGGAGAGGTGACTAGACTATGGTAACCCTCGACTGGGGCAGTAGGGGCAGGTATACACTCCCCCTGACGAGTTACCTCTAGGTGATTCTGACCATCCTACCCATATAGACAGGGTAGATATCGAGGTTTATGCCAAGAGGTTGCGATATGATTTTCCAAATCCTCCCGAATTGCATGATAACCCTCCTTGGGACTCAGCTCAGGTCCCCCTAGCCACTACTCTGGTCATTCCACTAGCCTCTCAAAGAGCCACTAGGCCCACTTATCATGTTGAGGAACCCGCCAACATACTGGTGGTTAGGGACCCTCACCAAGATAGGAATCCCTACTAAGATGATCCAATGGAATCACTCATTTCCCACCTCAAGGCTTTGGAAACTCGACAGGTGGAAATCCCACCTAATTGAAAGTAATATCTGGTATGGGTGGATGATATGACAGCACCCCCTAGATTTAGAAATTCCACCTTCTCCCCCTTTAATGGGATGGGTGATCCGCTGCAGCATCTAGCCCACTTCATGTCAAGGTGTGGACCCTTGTTGGGAACTACAACGCAACATGAGGCTGCAAAACTTCAGTGTTTCGTACAAACATTAGAAGGGCCCGTGTTTTTCTGGTACAACCAGCTACCCATTATGTCAGTAGTTGGATGGGAGAATCTTCATAGGTAGTTTCTTTACCAGTTCTGTTCCACCACTTGGAAGACGAGTATTGAAAACCACTTCAAGTGAAAACAAAGGTCTGACGAGCATGTCACAGACTTTTTCACCTAGTGGAAATGCCTCACCTACTCCCTTGATATGCCTCATACTTAGGAAAAACTATTGACAATGTGTATGGGGAATGTCAAAACTGAATTGGTCCCCTATCTCATCACCCAGAATTAACCTGGGGGATTCCGATATTTCTTTGATAAAGCCCAGTGTTTAGAGGAAGCCTTACAGCAGGCCAAGAAGGCACATTTATTTCCTCCCGTAGTCCTAGCTAGAAGGGCTACTAAGGCCAAGCCTACCATAGTAGAATAAATAGAGGCCCCCGGGAAGCTGAAGTTATTACCAATGGATTCACCTCCATATCATCGCCAAGGCCCACTACTTTAGGCGTAGCCTCCAGCCCAGCATCGCCTACCTCAGAATAAAAAGGTACCCCTACGTAACGCACCACCACTACCTAGGAGAGATAATCAGGTTCCACCTCCTCAACATGCTCTACCAACTCCTCGTCAGGGCCAGGCTCCTAAATCCCCCTTCCTAGATAGAAGTAACTGGACCCACTCATTTAATTAGGCTTAGGTACGCGGTTATTTTCAAAGTTCCTTAGAACAGGGAATCCAACAGCTGTCAGAATGCAGGAGGCCCGAAGAGGCAGATCTCACTGATCACCCCAATTACTGCCCCTATCACTAGATACTGGGGAACACCCTCAAGTTTTGCTATGTGTTTAAAGACTGGATTCAAGACCAGGTTGATAAAAACATAGTCAAGTTATGTCCGGCCCCGACATAGGAGGCAAGTGTATTCATACATCCTCACAATGATAGTGACCATGAAGGTGAGTGGAAGCATATTCCTAGCTGTGGGTCTCAAAAATACAATGATTGGATGGCTCTTAAGGTAGTCTCCCATTCCCATGGTATTATCCATGCATGTTTCAACTGACCCGAGCCTTCATAAGTCACCGCGTCACCCGTATCCACTACTTCTGCGTCGAATTCTCAGCATTCCTTATGACACCCTGAACCTATTTTATGTGTAATAATAATATTTCAATATTTTTAATTGTTTTTTGTTTCTTAATTTTCGTACTATCCAAAACAATGTTTGAAAAATAAACACAAGACATATTTTATTCAATAAAACACCAAAACATTACATTTCAATAAGGCCAAAAGTCCCTTACAAACCTAGAATGCCTACTAGTAGACCTATTAAGATCACCTGGAGACCCCCAAACATAAAAAATAGACCAATAAAATAGTTAGAGTCCTTTGATTCTATTGCTAAGAAAAACATTATGGACAAATTTACGATGACCGAACTGAGCATTAGGGGGATGTAGAGCACAATCTTCACAAAGTCGTTTTAAGTTTGAAATACCCTAAACATGTATTTATAAGGGTCTTTTTGACTGTTGGAAATACATATGATCATGATCTCCTTTTTTTGATCATTGGAGTTTAAAATCAGGTGACCATTAATGTTTTATTAAATGGATATATTTATAATTTAAACATTTTTAAGATGGTTTTATTTAAAATAATAATTGAAAATTAATATTGTTTTATTATAAGTACAATTTTTAAAGTAAATACTATCTCACTTTGTTTAAAGAATAATTTAAAATAACTATTTTTATTAAACAAAATTTATTCTTATCAAATTAGTATTTAATAGAATAATTTAAATAATAATTATACTAATATATGAATATAACTAATTTGTTCTTTGATTTTAAAAATATGATATATATATATATATATACACATATGTGTACTAGATTGGAATTATATGAAATTATGATATAAAACTAATAATATTATAAAATTATAATTTTATATTGAGGTTATACATGACATTGACATTTTTTATTTTTAATGTATTTTAATGACATTATTTTGTAAAAGTGCACTATTTTAATTTATGTGGAAAAATATTTAATATATGAATAATTATATGGGTTTTATATATTTTCTAAAATATGAAACACACACACACACACATATATATAAAGTAATAATCATTAGATTATAAATTTTGGTTAGATTAAAGTTTTATAACATTATTAACATTTTGAATTTTTTTAATAAAAGTATAAATATATAATATAACTGTTTTAATAGAATGATGAAAATTGTACATATATGAATGATATTTTGTTTTTAAATTGAATTATAATAATTTTGGTTCTTTAAATAAATATAATTAAATTTTTTATTTTCAAATAATTTTATATATAAATATATGATAGTTTTGAATAAATAAATTATTTTTATAGAATCTATAATTTATACAAGTTTTACCTTTTAATCAAATATCCATTTAAATAAGAAAAATTATAATAATAATAAGTTAAAGGTTTAAAATAATAAGAATGATATAATAATAATAAGGATATAATAAGAATAATAATTGAATAAAAAAAAGGGGGAAATGAAAAGAGAGGAGTCCCGTGAGTGGGGGTGTCACGACCCCAAACCAGCACTTAGGTTTTCATGGTTCATCGTCCAGGGAGAATTGACGTGAGGGCTTTGAGCAGGGATGATTCCTCCATGGGGGTTCTGGTTGTGGTGAATTGAGAGCTGGCTGAGCAGCTTTGGCGGTGGTCGCGCAGAGTTGAGTCGTGTCGAGGTCTCCAAGTCACGCTGCCGGGATGCACCGCTTCGGACTAGAGAAGCCGAGGTCAAGGCTGTGCATCGTCAACTAGTCCAATCAAGGTTAGGGTTTGGATTTGTGGTGAGATAAGTTCTTTGTTCATGGTCTTCATTAATAGGTAGGTTCCCTGTTTCCCTTTTTAGGTATTTTTGTCTGATTTTATTTTTCGACACTACCTCTTATTGTCAATATGGTATCCCGAATATTTTTTTTTCTCTCCACTGAAATCATTACCATGAAATTGTTGTTTTCTATTCTACCTTTTGATTATAAACATGGCTTGGTATGCTTTTGGTCCGCCCATGTCCATTTCGACTTCCTATAGTATCTTTACATGTATTCTATCAATGTTTTACTATTTGAACGAATTTGTACTTGGTTATTAAATTTGTGTATTTTAGTTCAATAATTTTTTTATTCTGGTTTATCATAGGTTGGTCTTTTTAGAGTAAGTAGAAGTTTTATTCTATTCTGTTTTTTTATTACAATGTATTCTCAGGTAAGCTTCATTGAGTGTATATATATATACCGCAACAAACCCATTTTCCTCTGTCAATCTATGGTTGAGTTATGCACTGCCTAATTGTGTTTTATTTTTGGTTTTTCATTCTCTGGGTTTCATTATACTTGTTGTTGAGGGTATTTCATACCCTACTTCTACTTCTTTTCTTAGTGTATCCAAGCATCGGAATCCAAGTAAGGGATTTTTTTAAGCTTTGTCTTTCTTGTGCAAAAAAATATATACACACTTTGTATGTACGAATATGTATATATTCATACATATATATATATATACATATATATTTCCATTCTAAAACTATTCTAGATTTATAAATATAATATATCAGTGTTTAACTGATGTTTTAATGCAGGTTGTACTTGTTTTGGTTGTGTTTTTGAAATGCAAAACCCATTTACGTAATTATATGTATATACGGTTTATATATATGAATATATTCCATCTTTAAGCTGACCCAAGTTTTTAAAGGTCTAAATTTTTGTGTTTAATAATGTTTTAAGGTCTATAATGATATAGAGGTTATTTTGACATGGTTTTTGGTTATGAAAAACTCAATATACACTTTGTGTAATTTTGGATATATACATATAAATCAAATCCAAATCTATTCTATGTTATTAAAGATGATTTTCAATCTTTAAAATATGACTTGGATGAGAATAATTTTTTGGGTTCAAATGGATTTTTATTTATTATGAAGAACTTTAGTTTTTATATATGTATGTCCATACATTTATGTATTTTAAACCTAACATGAGTCTTGGTTTTCAATCCAGTGATATTGGTGATTAAATAATGTTATGAAGTATTAATTATTTTTAAGGGGTCATTAAACCTTATTTTGGTTATGTAAAACTCATACATACACATTGTGGATATGGATATATATATATATATATATATATGATTTCCAAACCCTAATTTCAAGTGATGGATAACAAGATTTAATTAATGATTTGGTGCAATTAATACTTGTAAGATTTTATTAAGTATTAATCTTGATTTTTTAACCAATATGTGTTTATAAGTATGTAATAATACATAAAAATATATTAGAGGATAAAATTATGTGTAGAATCATGTTATCATACTATGCTCACTTAATGTTTTATTGCATGATGAACCTACTGTAATAATTGTTGTTATTTAATATATCTGCATGTTCACTGACACATTTATCATGTTATTAAATGGAATGTATTTATATTAAGTATCCATTTTCATGAATCAAGTATTTTAAAATTAAGAAGTTATCATTTTATGTGACAAACCCCATCCATTCATTACTTATGCGTTTTAATCATTATCACATGTGTAAAGAATGTTTAATAGTCCATGCATGTTATTGAGGAATTTTTATCAAAATGTTATCAGGAATATCATGATAATATATGCAATAAGAATTTAAATATTCAAAGTGGTATGGGACACATTGAATATATGAGATAAGAAGTTAAATATTCAAAGTGGTATGCGAAACTTTGAATATATGACCTTACAAGACATATGAGGAATATATTGGACTTAGTATGTAATGAGTTGGGGACTGGTTAATAAAAGCCCCACGATGCATCGATAGTTCTCATGAGACAAATCAGGTCATGGCATGAGGCCTTGACATAGCATGTCATTATATATTCCCTCACTACATGTTAATATATGAACAACCAAGTGATTATTAATTTACTAGAATATACTTAGTTAAGAACCTTACTTATGAGTATTAGAAGAAGTAAATGCACATGGAATAATGTTTATTCAACACTCATTTTATGAAATTTAATATAAATTCTAGTAGTTTATTTTCAATTTTATGATTTTCAATTAGTGAAGAAAGGAATTAATGTTATCATTTTATTCACAACCCTGATCAATTATTACTTTCATATGTAAATTATGTACCTACACCCTTACATGTTACACTTAGTATGGTTTGATTAACTCTTGAATTATATGCTTCACACCATGAAACTTGTATATGTATGCATATTATTGGAATTTGTTACATACACAGTCCTTTTAATTCTCCCTAAAATGTTTACTGGTAACCTTGAAAAGGTGTTAACATTTAGAATCATGTATTGCAGTTTACTTCTAAGAAAATGTTTTATGATTATTTTAAAAAGGGATTTTTTTAAAAGGTTTTAATTGAAATACTATTTTTATTTTAAAACCACCTTACTGGGCATTCTTGCTCTCACCCTATGTTTTATATTCATTTTTACAGGTTTAGTAGATTTGAGTTTCACTATGAGGTGGCTACTTTGTGGAGTCTTTTCTGTATAGTAATGAAGGATTGTAATATTTGTATCTGGGTTTCTAGAACCTAAACTGAAAATATCCTTTGTATATAACATGATATGTAATTCATCAGTATTTATTTTATAAAAAAAATTACACACCATGTTTATCAATGCACCGGCTCCAGGGTTTCTGGGGTTGGGGCATGACATTCCTCTTCCCAGAAGGGCAAGCATTGGCGGTGTAAGGGAAAACAATGTCCCCCAACGATGCTTCTGTCATCCCATACTCTTGGAGATTTCATGCCCCCAGAGTGGGAGAATGCCCCCATAATCCACCCAACTATAGAGGATTCTTCAAGTGATGACCAAGGGTACGCTTCGGTTAACATCGTGGAGTTGGTAAAATCTTACACGATTCCCGATGACGATGAGAGAGAGATTGATCCTCCAAACACTCCCAACTATCGCCTGCATCGGCGAAGCCATGGTTATGTGACTCGACAGAATGACTTGATCAATATTGATAGCCAGGCTATGCATGCCACTGAAACCGGACAACAGGACCAGTGTAGAGATCAACACGTGCAACATTATCCTCTTGTTTCACAAGATCTGCATCCACCACCATTTGTGTTACTTGATCAGGCAGAGCCACCATGATCATGCTTCGATCAGCCATGTTATATTGCGGATCAGCCTTAGAAATCTAGCCCATATCCAGTAGTCACTCCATGCATTTCATCTAGTGAGCAGCGGGACATTCCCAGCACCAGTCGGCCACCAGTTCAACCAGAAGGGCCCGTCATACCTCCTTCCACAGAATGACCTCTTATAAGAAGAAGTTCACTCTTGGAACAAAAGTATGATATCCTTAAGAATATTTCTAGAATTCCTATGAGATTATATATCCTCAAGGCTCTTTTCATGTCAGAGGATATGCGTGAACCCCTTGCCGAGGCCTTAAGAAGTCCCCTTCAATTTGAGATGGAGGTAACAGCCGTAGAATCCTTCCATGCTGAGGTAGTTGAGAATGATGAATGTAAGGAAATTATCTCTTTCTTTAGAGAAGATTAAGCTTCTCCCATATGTGGGAATATCTGCCCACTATACATTACTATCCATTTCAATGGCGTGGAGATTCGCTGTTGTCTTTTCGACACAAAGTTAGGGATCAACCACATCCCGACCCAGACACTCTGAAATATGGGGCTGTCCAAGGATGATATGAGTACCTCTAACCTGAAAATTCAAGGTTATGATAGGATGAAACATACACCAGTTGTCAAGATCCTTCTGAATACCCAGTTCAGTGGCATAGTTTCTAGTACTGAGTTCATGGTTGTCTCACAAGACACTTCTTACAATGCATTGATGGGTAGGCCATGGCTCCACCTGCACACTGTGGTCCCTTATTCATATCACCAATTCCTTAAGTACTCCATTAATGGTTGAGTAGGAATAATACAAGGTGATATGTCCCCCTGTACCTCTTGTGAAGCCTTCTACCTAGATGTGGACTATTACAAGAGCAAGGAAAACTAGATTCAGGATAACGAGGTTGAACATGCTATGACTATGACCGACCCATGGATATACCTAGATGATGCCTACATTTTCATGATCCACTGATTGGAAGCAATGAATTCAAATTTTGGGAAATGATTTTTTGTTTCTGGAATGAGTGGAAAACACATTCCCAAGTCTACGAGATGCCAGAAGATCACCTCATATTCCTATACAAATCAGGCTCAAGTGATTCCAGAGCCCCCTACTCCCGTAAGGTATTAGGATGTCCACCCCATGAAAACAAAAATACATCATACTTGATTATTTCACTGGGATGGAATAAACAGAATCAAGCTTAAATTCCATTATTGTTTTTATATCATCAAGCACGACCCCTTAGTTCGAAGTCTAGATGAGATCGGGTCGACAACTTTCATCGCTATGATCTCAGCAGTATAGGATCTCCCTGGTACGGTGTCCACCGCCACTCAGGCTGGTACCAGTGTCCCATCAGGATCTGCCAACTCAGAAGAATCACCTCCCACTGAGGATCCCTCCTTTGAGAATGAATAAGAGGATTTGGAGGATGCTCCTACCGCATTCAAAGAGGGTGTTTCCACCACCGTTGATGAATTGGTACAAGTGAACCTCGGTAACAAGATGGATTAGAAGCCAACCTTGATCAGTGCTACTATGCCTATCAAATAGAAATAGTGATACATAGACTTTCTAAAGTATCATCATGATGTGTTTTCCTAGAGTTATGACGAGATTATAGGACTAGATCCTCAGGTCACCATCCACCACCTCGGTCTTCCAGCAAATCATCATGGGTTCAAACAACCTCCCATAAAGATTCACCCTTTTCATGGTGCCATGGTCGAGGCTGAGGTTTATAAGATAATTAGAGAAAACTTTTTCAAGGAGGTACAATACCCTAGATGGTTAGCCAATATTTTTCCCGTCAGGAAGAAGAATGGACTGATCAGAGACTGCATCGACTTCCGAGATCTCAACCGTCACTGTTTGAAGGATGATTTTCCCCTTCCTGTAATGGAATTGTTGATTGATTCCACTACTGGGTTCTAGGATCTCTCCTTAATAGATGGGTATTCTGGGTATAAATAGATTCGAATGGCCCCTAATGATGAACAATCTACAGCTTTGAGGGCACCACAAGGTACTTTATATTAACAGGTAATTTCCTTCGTTCTAAAGAATGTTGGTTCCACCTATCAGCGTTCCATGCATCACATATTTAATCCAATCCTCGAGAAATTGGTGGAGTGATACATGGATGATCTAGTGGTTAAATCTCACCAACGCTAGGACCATCTCAAGGATCTCGAAAAAGTGTTTGGCTTCCTTCGATCCCGCAATCTAAAGATGAACCCATTGAAGTTAACCTCCGGGGTCATCTACGGAAAGTTTCTTAGCTTCGTTGTCAGATATAGAGCTATAGATATTGATCCAAATAAGATCAAGGACATTAGTCAGATGTATCCTATGAGAAAAATTCGGGAGCTCGGAGGCTTTCAAGGCCACTTAACCTACATATGCTGATTCATCGCAAATCTGGCTGGCAAGTGTAATCCCTTTTCCAGACTCATGAAGAAAGGTTTAGATTATCAGTGGGATGAGGAGTGTCATTTTGCTTTCGAGGATATCATGTAGTACCAGTTACAACCTCTATTCCTGATGTCACCCATTTCCAAAAAGCCGTTGTTCCTTTATGTGACCAATCTGGAATGATCTCTCGACACCCTTATCACCCATAAGAACAATGAGGGAACGAAGAACAGTTTATACCATCTTAGATGCATTCTCCTCGATAAAGAGACTAGATATTCTTATATTTAGGAGAGCTACCTTGTGTTGGTATTCTCAGTGCATAAATTGCGACATTACTTGCAACATCATGAGATATAGCTGGTGTCCCAAGTGGATCTGCTGAAGTACATTCTAAACCACCCTATGTTGACAGGACTTCTAGCTCAGTGGGTAGTGATCCTCTAGAATTTTGACATAAAGTTTTTCCCCCAGAACACCATTAAGGGATAGGCATTGGCAGACTTCCTTGCCTCCCATCCAGCTTTTGCAGACTAGTCTCTCAACCTAGATTTTCTGGATGAGGAAATTCTCTCAGTAGATCAAGCCATTATGTGTTGGAAAATTCACTTTGATGGAAATTTCTAAAGCCCTATCGAGAGAAGACTCAATGATCCTAGACTCAATAGAGTGGGCATGGGTATCATCTTCATCACGCCACCACAAGCTGTTCTTCCATATTCATTCCTATTGTTTGAAGGCTGTAGCAACAATGAGGCGGAGTACCATGATCTCATTAATGGTCTCAATATATACCTCAAGATTGAAGTTCTCCACTTACATGTGAAAGGGGACTTCAAAATAGTCATTAAATAGATCAAATAGTGACTACGTCTTCAGGAAACTGGAGCTCATGCCACTATTAGAACGTACCCACCAGCTGATGGACTAGTTCTCATTTGGCCAGAAGTTACTCATGTCTCTCATTCATAGAACGATTGAGCTGATGCCTTGGCTATCTTGGTTTCATCTCTTGCAGATCTTGATCAGAATGATCTAGTTATCCATGTGGAGCATCAGAGAGTCATCGCTCCCATTACTCTGGATGAAAATGATAACCCACAGGTAAGACACCTCACAATCGGTACCTCCACATCAGGACCCCCAGGTCCCCCTGATGTAGTGTTAGAAGTGATTCTTGATTGGAGGACCCCCTTTATCGAGTATCTACTGCATAGTAATCTCCCAGTAGATCGATCCTAGCATGAGAGAATCTGATGGTGCACATTTCAGTTCACCCTCCAGAGTGGTCCCAGTCTAGAGAAGATCCTCTACCGATGTGGGTTTGATGGGGTTCTCCTTTGTTTCATTCAAGAGGTGATATTTCTCAAGTCACGTAGGAGTTTCATGTCGGGTCCTATGGGGCTCATCAAACAAGGCAGAAACTCTCTCAACAGATCCAGAGATTGGGATATTGTTTGCCCGCATTGATCTGTGACTCTGTTGAGTTTTCCAAGAGGTTCCATTCATGCCAAATCCATGATAATTTTTTGAATTGGCCACTAGATCCACTCTACACTACCAACTACTCTTGGCCCTTTATAGTTTGGGGACTCAATGTCGTGGGACCCTATCCACCGGTGATAGCTCTCCAATGAAGGTTCATCTTGACCACTACAGATTTCTTTTCCATGTGGGAAGAAGCAGTTCCACTCAAGGAGGTCAAGGCCCGTTCTATCTTTGAATTTGTGAGCTCCAGTATCATCTATCTATTCCGAGTCCCTCACACTATCCTCACCAATAACGACACCAACTTTCGGGTAGCTGAACTAAAGAAGTTTTATGCCAAGTACAACATCCATTCTAACCATATATCCTGCCATCATGCGCAAGAAAATAGATAGATCAATGTGTTCGACAAAACCCTATCTTATATTTTGTAGAAGATGGTTGGTCAGAACAAGAATATTTAGCCGGATAAACTCCCCCACACTCTCTAGGATTATCGGATGACGATTTGTAATTCCACTCAGGTGACCCCATATTCCATGGTGTACAGAACAGAGGCAGTGCTACCCATCGAGATTCAATTTCCTTCATTACACACACCTATCTATGATCATAAGACACTAGATAATGTAGCTTAGATCCATATGGCAGAACTAGAATCACTTGGTGAGAACAGGCTTTGTGCCTTGCACAATCTGTAGAGGCATTAGAACAAGATATCTTGAGCCTTTAACAAGAAAGTTCACCTCCACTCTTTCTTACAAGGTGACGTGGTTTTGGTCCTAAGAATACCAATTATACCTGGTAAGAAACCACCCAAACTAGATCCCAAATAATAAGAACCTTACATCATTCAAAAGGTTCACCCCAATGGCGCGTACTCCCTAGTTACCATGTATGGTGAGCGTATTACTCCTCCCACCAATGATAAATTCCTCAATAAATACTTTTCTTGAGTAAGTTATGGTCCTACATGACTTTAAAATATTCCATCTTTACCACACGACGTTAAACTACGTGATCCTTCCAAGATAAAGGACGTAAAACTACTCAGCACCCATCCTGTATGATGTTAAACTATGAGCGGTAGACATACCATTATGATCCGAGTTCTATGACCATAAACTATGATATATTGCATCCTGATATTTTATGGTCCCACATGAATTTATATTGTCTCATCCTCACTGAATGACTTTAAACTGTGTGATCTGTCTAGGATGAAAGACACAAAACTACCCAGCACTTGTCCAGCATGACAATAAACTGCAAGATGGTTCGAGCTCTACGACCTTAAACTAAGATCTCCCTGTGTACTCACCGCATGACGTTAAACTATACAACATATAAAGAACTACATATGGATTGATTACCATCCTCATGAGATACGTAGGAATGCACAGATGCTTCATCTTAGAGTCTATCCCCCCAAATTCTTCTCTTTGACTGTCCCTATGTATAGTTCTCTTGGAGGATCGCACAAAATGTAGTGTAGACTTATTTATACCCATTTATGCTGGGTTTACGATGATCACACCATGTGACCCTCCCATTATTTTATTCTCCCACATCCTCATCACATTACGTTAAACTTAACAACATCTCAAGAACTACATATGGCTTGATTCCCATCCTCATGGGATACGTAGGAATGCCCAAACATTTTGTCCGTAGGCACAACCCCAAACTTCAAGATCTCCCCTTGGGTCAAAATACATGGTGTGGCGAGGGACTTGTTTTCCTTCATTCACATTGAGTTTATCATGGCCGCACCATGTATCCACCTCCTTGGATATCTCCACATCTTTCGATCTTACCACATGACATTAAAATGTGTGGGCAGATTCATGCTTCACATGTCCCCTTTATTTGGGTATTCATTAACATTCACATCCAAAAGGACCCTCGAACAGTATGGATGCTAGGCCCCAGGGTTCTCCTACCATTTTAGGCCAATTCCTTAGAGGGTCTTGAATGACACTTTGATACAAATATCACATTTCGACTATGGTCAGTGGTCGACGTTCATTTGTTATTCCCATTTCAGGTCACACGTTATGGATGCTATGTTTTGAACACACTCAACAGCCATCCTCCATCATTATCACCACCCCTATATGTCCCAAGTATTGGGTGAAATGATTCATTTTGTACTAATATCCCTTCAAACATCAGTCTTCCTTGAGCAGGTGTGTTGGTCTAGTCGGGATCGACCCCGCCTGATCTCTTTCCCTCATTTTTGTACCCTTATATGCTAGGGAGAGCCTGCTCCCATTACTTATTTATTAATCTGAGCATTTTTCATGTGGGATTATGAGATTTGGTAAGTAAATACATGCATAATGGGTCATGTAAAGATGGTCCGAGATCTATGACCTTAAACTAAGATCTTCCCACATCCTTTTCATATAACGTTAAACTGTGCGACACTTTAAGAAATACATTTGGATTGATTACCATCCTCATGGGACACATAGGAAAACCATGATTTCTCATCCATTTCCCATCCTTGGGTCCCACGATCCTACCAAACCCCTGGCCCAAGTTCTCACTTAGGATTGTGCGGTGTGGTATGGACTATATGTACTCATTCACATCGGGCTATTTTTGCCACACCACACACATCCTTTCGAGACACCCCTTCTTCATCATCATCCTGGCCTCAAGGTGTTAGACTGCATGGGTACCACCACACTTTACGTTCCCCTTCATTTTTATTTCCACCATCATTCAAATCCAAAAGGACCCCTGAATGGTATGGATGTATGAAATTATGGCTCACCTATCATTTCGGGCCAACGTCCCCAATGATTTTGAACGAAAATTTGATACGAGTCCTGTATTGTGAATATGGTTAGTGATCAATGATCATTTGTTTGTTCCTTTTCTAGGAAACATGATATGGATACTGTGTTGTGAACATGGTCAATAGTTATCCTCAATCATTGTTTCCATTTTTTGGTCTCCCAGATTACAGGCATAATGATTCACCCTTTCCACCCATCTGTCCCACACACATGACATTAAACTGGGCATCTACAATCTGATCTCTATAACCATAAACTAAGATCTACCACATCTTTGTCACATGAACTTAAAATGAACAACATCCTCAAGAACTATGTATGATTTTATTACCATCCTCATGGGATACGTAGGAAAACCTCGACATTTTGTCTTCGGGTCCAGACTGAGTTCATTTATTCTTTATCTTGGACACTTGGAATGAGTTATCTCTAGGGATTATGAATGGTGTGGCATATGTGGGATTATGTCTTCATTCACATCAGGTTATTAACCACGCCATAAACATTCCTCTTTGAGATCCCCCACCTATCTCTGTTCTTGTCGTGTGACATTAAACTGTACGACATATTTCTAAACTACATGTGTCTTGATTCTCATCCTCATGGGATACATAGGAATTCCCATAAATTTTATCTTTGGGTCCAGGCCTGTTTCTTAAAAACATCTTCATCTATTTGGACCCCTGTATTGAGACCTTTGGAAGGGGGTATGTGGTGTAGTATGAGCTTATGTACTCATTCACATCATATTTTCAATAGCCACACCACATACCTAACTCTTGAGATATCTTTATCACCTTTCCTCCGCTCATCTTCTCGAGTCTTCTGCTCTCAAATTGGGCCCCTTGAACCTATTTGTCAATTCACCATCGTGCCCTGGAGAACTCTGGTTTAGAACCTACAGTGTTGGTTTCTATGTAAACATGTTTCCATCCATTTCCATGCTTCATGTTTCCCTTTATTTGGGTTTTATCATCTTTCACATTCGAAAGGACCCCCAAACGACATGTATGCTAGGCCCCAGGTCTCTCCTACCGTCTTAGGAAAATTTCCCTGAGGATTTTGAATAAAAATTTGACACAAATTCTGCGTTGAAAATGTGGTTAGCGGTCGATGCTCATTTCTTGTTCCCATTTCAGGTCACACGATATGGATGATATGTTTTGAATACATTCAACAAACATCCTTCAACATTATTCCACCTCCACTAAGCCTTAAATATTGGTTTCATGATTCACATCCTTTTCCACTCCATCATGTCCAAGTGTAATTTCAACACTTTTGGTGCTATCCCTCAGTGTGCATTTGCGTATTAATAGGACGAAGCCATGGTGAGGTGTCATTAGAGGCTTTGCACCATTTCTAATTTCTCTATATTCCACATGATGTGAAGACCTTATACTCCCTTGTTTCCCAAATCGACCATGATTCACATGGGCTTAGGGATTTGGTCAAGGTTTACACCCATTTGGAAGAGTCTCGTTTCCTTATGGTCTGAGCTATATAACCTTAAACTAAGATCTCCCTATATCCTTTTCGTATGACGTTAAACTGCACGACATTTTCCAAAACTATGTATGGCTTGATTCCCATTCTTATGGGATTTGTAGAAATTATTGGACATTTCATCTTTAGGTCTAGCTTAGGCTCCACTAATACCTATTATGTTTAGCCTCTTGGCCCTAAATTTTATAGGATTGCGTGGCGTGGATTATGTGGTCTTATTTCCTCATTAATGTTGGGTTTTCAATAGTCTCACCATGTACTCCCCTTTTAAGAGCTAGACTCTCCTGCCTCTCATCCTGCATGACGTTAAACTGCACTCTCAGAACTATGTATGGCTTGATTCCCATCCTTATGGGATACATAGGAACACATAGACGTTTCATCTTTGGGTCCAGCCCCACATCATCTGATCTTTTCTATGCCCTCAGCTTGAGGTTTCTATTTTGGAGTTTCTCACGGTGTGGTGTGGACCTGGACCCCATTCATAGCGGGTATGCTTTATCACACCTTATGCATTCCATCTAAAACCTCATTCTTCTATATGCGTCCAAGACATATGACCTTAAAATATTATATCTGGCCCCACATGACTTCAAACTATTGCATATTTGTTGCGCAACGTTAAAATTCATGGGCTAATCCTATCATATGACCCTAAACTATGACATTATTGTCCCAGCCGCATGACAAAAAATGGCACTTCATTGTGGTGACCTCACTCAAGGGGACATCATGTTTGGTATTGGTCATCCACCATGCCATTTTTCAAGGCCTATATATATCTTGATTCCTATAGCGATGCCTAGATTCTCTGTCCTAGGCTTGTTGCTTTACAAAAAAAAACAAAATACATCCACCCAAAAGAACAAACGAGATCCATCAAATGACGCTTCTTTTGGTACATGGGCCAGACCTGCATAGCAGTATTGCCCCTAACATTGGTACCCTACCACACCATTTTCTAGAACTACATACAGCTTGATTCCCATCATAATGGGGTATGTAAGAACACCTGGGCACTTTTCCTCAGACCCAGCCTACTTTCATTTTTGGTCCCCCAACCTAAAATCTCCCATGGGAGCGCATGGTGTGATACAGAATCCTACTTTCCTCATTCACATTGGGGTTTTCAATAGTTTCACCATGTGTCTCCCTTTCTCCTTTCCATTATGGTTCGATCACTAAGACCTTAAAACTAAGATCCAACCATCCTTATCGCATGGCGTTAAACTGCACGGGAATTTCTAGAACTACATGTGGCTTGATTCCCATCCTCATGGGATACGTAGAAACGCCTAGACATTTTATATTCAGGTCCAACCCCAGATACCTAAAATCTTATCCTCTTTTTAGCCCCTTAGTTATAACTCTATTGGGAGAATGTGGTGTGGTGAGTACCTCTTGGGTCCTCATTAACATTGGGGTTTTCAACAGTCGCACCATGTGTCTCCCTTATCTCTTCCCAACCTAGTCTGTAGTCCACTCTATGACCTTATATTAGTATTTTCCATCCTTAGGAACCTTACCCTTGAAAATGGATTCAAATCCCTCTATATGACACATCTCATTGGCATATTCAAATACGCCGTGGAAAAGATCCCATGTGCGGAATTATCACATGGACATTCCCTCACCTCATGTCCATGCTTCATGAGACCTTTATTTGGATCCCCATCCTCTTCCACATCTAAAGGGACCCCCATAATGGCCTATTCCTATGCCGCTACGGATCAACTACCATTCTGGGCCAACGCCACGGAAGACCTCAGACAACATTTTGCGACAGGTCCCGTGTTTCAAACATGGTCAGCAGTTGACCCTCATTTGTCTGCCCCCATGCCAGGCTAATGCGAAACAGATGTTGTGTTTTGAACATGGTCAATGGTTATCCTTTATCATCATGTGAGTCATGCTCTATGGTCTTAGTGGTTTTGGTAGGTTTTTTACTGGTGTAGCTGAACCATACATGCATTTCATCTTGGATGATGTTAAAAATGAAATCTCAGAACTATGTATGGCTTGATTCCCATCCTAATGGGGTACGTAGGAATGCCCAAGAACTTTACCTTGGGTCCATCCCCAAGTGAGGCCACCTCTGGTATATGGTATAAAAAATCCCATTGGGAACACATGGTGTGGTGTGGACTTTTGCAGTCCTCATTCACATCGAGATATGTACTACACTGCACATTTACTTTGGGGAACCCATGTCATCAATGCATGACTTTAGACTATGGACCTACCCTTAAAAAGTTAAGGATGCCCCATGATAGTTATGGGATGCATTATCTTCTTTTCCAGAGAGGATTTCCCCCACCAACATTGGTCTCTAACCACGCTGTTCTCAAGAACTACATTTGGCTTGATTCTCATCCTTATGGGATATGTAGAGATGCCCTGACATTTTTCCTTAGGCCCAGCCCCAAGGTTATTAACCCTTCTATCCCCTCAACCCCGATCACGGTCTAGTATCTATGACCTTAAACTAGGAGCCTACAGTCCATGCAACATGAATTTAAACTGTTATCCTAGATCCAGACAGTATGACCTTAAAACTATGTTCACCTTTCTCACTGACAATGTTAAACTATGTATCTATCTTCCTCATTAGTATGACATACAATTGCGAGATGCTCTAGGTTCTTGCAGGAGAGATACATTCAGTAAATGAGTATGATTCCAGATCAGACCGATGCACTCACCTAATGTTATTTCATCACGGTGGAATAATTTCAAGAGTGTTGGACTCCATTAGAAAAACCCATCACTCCACCCTCCATGATTTTTGTGCCCTTTATTTTGACCCTCATCCTCTTTCACGCCTGAAGGAATCCCCTAACAGTACGGATGCTCGGATTATGGCTCACCTAATTTCTTAGGCCAACGTTCTAGAAGACTATGGATGAAATTTCAAGTCAGGCTTTGCGTTTCAAACATGGTCAGCGACCGACCCTCATTTGTTATCCCCATTTCAGGCCAACACAATGGGGATACTATGTTTCGAACACAATCACTATTTATCCTTCATTTTCATTCCATCCATATAGTGTTATAAATTTTGGGTATTTTGATTCACACTTTCCACTACCCTATGTTTGGATTGATTCTAATACCCCTAGAGTTACCCCGCTCATGCACTAGAGCACGTTAGGAAAATGGAAATTTGACTACTCTAAGAACTTTGTTATCTAGTCAGGCCTCCCTATTTCTTCCTGGAAATCCATACTGGTTGTTCAGATCCTAGATTCCCAAAGCTTGGTTGGTGATCTCATATTTAAACGGAATAACAATGTGGTCATCCCTTGTTTCTCATATTAGGCACAAACCACATGATCTAAGGGATTGATCACTAGATATTTCATAAATATGATGGAAATGCAGCAAACTGAAACAAATAATGAAACTCATGCACACAACCAACATAAAAAATTAAATCATGAAAGTACATTTATGAGTTCGCACAAATTATGGTTCCCAAGGATCGACCCCTCCCATATATGGGTTGACCACTTCAATAGAGCATCCCAGCTCCTCCACTCTATGTCTTGTGGCTTCTAGGATCCAATGTCGCCTGTTAAGATCTCTCTCCTCCTTGATGGAAATGGGGAATATTTCATCAGCCTCAATATGGGCCGGATCCTCATCGGCTTAGATAATATCCATATCCTTAGAGGCTCGCCACATCTATTCTTTATCCTTATCCACCTGGGCCTTTAGTCGTGATATGAGCCCTAATTGTGTGTTTAGGAAATCTAAATACTCGTTTTCCCACACCCTCAATCGCTGGATCTCATTTTCAACCTCTTGGAGTCTCTTGATGTTCATGGAATTTTTTGCTACCAGCCCACAGTGAGTCCATGGTCATGTTCCCATATTTTCTTCACCATGAAGTCTCAGATGAGCATCTAAGGAAGCTGGGAATCCACTCCTCCAACACATAGTTTTCACAACCAAGAACGAAGCCTCCCCATATGGTTTATCCATTGTGCTTGTGAGGTATCCCTAATTAAGCACTTGATCATCTTCCATGACCGGTGATAGAAGACCTTATTCTCCTCTTCATCAGAATCCATCTCATCCCGGTCCTCGGGTTCGGTAGGTTCATATGTGGGGAACTCCTCCAAGAACTCATCAGTAGGATCCTCATTCAGTTTTTGGTTGGGTAGGTCAGGTCCCATGACATCCAATTGATCCCCTTCATTGGATTCCACCTTGATGATTTCAGGTTCAGTCCTGGTGACGGTCCCACCTATAATTAGGAGTGCAACGACTTGGACAGTATGGGAACCCACTTCCACAACCATCAGCGTTCCCCTGGGAAAAGCAGTTCCAGGGGCCCTAGTCATCCTCACTAATGCGGCCCACACTATTTTAAGAACTGTTCATGTGAGAATATGTAGAATCCAGTTGGACTGATTCAATGGACGACAATTAAAGATTCTGTGAAGAAGACCTAAAAAGATCAAAGAGTTGGTCTCGCCCTTGAGCTGTTACCATAGAAACCTTGAGGTGTGGCCCTTCGTATATGGTGGGGAAATCCCAAGACTCTAGGAGAACCACCCTGGGTGTCGCAGCCCTACTAGGCATGGTAATCGCCGTTGTTGTAGGTGCAGATCCCAAAGCCACATATACTATTTCACGGGATAGGGTTTTGCATATGAGTCCCTCCTACACAGGTCAAAAGTTAGTTAAGAAGGACTAAGTGACCTAAAAGAGTACCATATGAAAATGGTTTAAGGTATACCTCAAGAGCCTCATTAAAATCTTCCAGCTCTAAATTACTGACCTCACCTTCCTACATGGGGCTCCCTCTACCATCCTCCTCCCTCCAGAAGGAACCTTCTAATTCTTCTAATAGGGGGAAGCCCTCCCTCATGTTAGCAGAAGATAGCTACAGATGGGCTATTTGATTGAGAATCACTTTCACCCGACCCGCTATTGGATGCAGAGCACCTTGAGAGTGCACAAATTCCTCCAGCTCAGAGATGTACTGCTCCCCCTCCACCTATGATATTGCAAATCCGGCCCTAGTGGGACCAATCCTCGAAAAATCTATCCTGAGATGGTTTAGATGGTACCACATCTGGGAAGGGTTGAGGAATTGTCTGTTGACATCCCATATGTCCCAATCCTTCAGAAAGATAGAATCCTCTGGCATATCTATGTGGCACACCAGCTTCCCCAGATCCTAAGTGGGTATCCTATAGAACCCCCTGGGTGGAATCCCCTCAGGATGACTTTACTCCTCTGGGTCCGCCACATCCGCCTACCTCTCGATAGGCGTGGGGCTCACTGATGATACCACTCTACCACCATGGGATTTTCTTTCTGCCTTTCGGCTTCGACCTCGAGGTTGAGGAGGCACCCCATCACTGGAATGTACGGTCTGCCGCTTCAGCTTCTCCCCCAGGTAGGATGCATCCCAACTCTTGGCTTACTTATTCACTATCCCATAGATAGATGTGGGTGGATTCATCTCATTCTGCATCTTACCATGCTCTCGTTTGAACATGAGACACATCTGCCTCATCGCACATAGATGTTCCTCATGGCGTGCTCCCAAGTAGACTCGGGGGTGAGCCTCTGCATGCATCAGAACTACCTCGCGAAGTAGTGCATGGTGTAAGGCTCATAGAGAGGCTCAAGATAAACCCACACCACCAAGAATCCATCACAAAGGCTAGGAGGTAGGACCGATGCTTCTCCATTCCCTGGTCATCATCATTGAACACACCTATTGGTAATGGGAATTGGTGGAAGTTGAACTCAACCACTTTTCAGACCCAGTTCAACACCAGCAGAGGGGTCATCTTGGTCAGGAAACTCCCCAACACATTCAGAATAGCTGGTCGGAAGTCTGACTCTAGAGGGGAAATGGGGTTTGGGTATTCATAGGCACCCATATGCACCGCTATCCACCCATATAGAAGATGGAGTGGACCACACACCCTATGTGGCTACTTACCTTAACTAATATGCCACAACACTTTTTATAGGTTAGTGAGCATCATAATCCTCAGATTTACCTGATCCCCCATCACCAACATGGACACCATGGTAAATGTGCTCAGACGTACGCCCATGTTCGTATCCCTGGTAGTATCTAGCCACAAATGAGCACCAAAATGAACACAACCAACCTAACCACCAGTTTCTGCTCGATGCTAACACTAAACCCCCATGTCTTCCACTTGGTGTCCTCCAAGAGTCTCCATTAGGAGTTATCCTTACTACACTAGACCCCCTTCAGGAAAGTAGGAGGCATCACAGGAAACATCCCATCTATTGGGGAATGAAAGAACTGAATGAACCACTGCTTAAAGTGGACATCCCTCACCGACTTCTTGTCCTATCCTAGAAATAGGTCCATAAATGCCTTTTCCAGTGGAAAAATTTGCTCTGTGTCCTCCCATGTATTCGAGGCGGGGAGGAACTCATCATACATCTCCCCCAATATCAAAATCCCCAAGATTTTGTGCAGGTCCCAGAGGCTAATACCGACCTCACCATGGTGAAAATGGAAAGCATTGGTCCTCAACGACCACCTTATCAGCAACTCTGACATCAGTTTCTTCAGTTTGTAAATGTGAAATTTGGAGGCCCACTCCACCTCATATAGGACCACTCACCTCATCTCCACTCCAAACTCCTCACAGGAGGCACAAACCCAATAAGACCATTCCCAGAGATCCGTGAAATTGACACCCTGGCACAAATCCCACTCATCAGTCCACCCCTTCTCTGGGTTTCCCAAGGCCGTCTTCAAAATGGTGTGATACTGAGGGGGAGATACCTCTGGCTACAATGCCTTCCCATCAATATTGTGTACATGATTATAAAAACAATTGGCATTGACGGGTGTATAATCCTCCCAAGTATGACCATCAGCCACCCTGAATAACTGGCGATAGCACATCGTACTCCTAAACCAATAGGCTAGCTCGTCCCTGCTTGCTTCATGGATGATAACATCATCCCTCAGACCAAATCCATATAGGGAATTTCTTTTGTAGAGGGGATAGTTATTTTGGCTATCCGATAATAGCTCCACTAGGGACTCAGGGTCCAAATGGCTCTGCACACATTCCCCAATCCCTAGGTTATCATCCATCTCTACCCTATGGTTAACATCCGCAAGGAACCCTTGGCATCTTCTTGGTGGGACATTTCCTGCTCAAATTTAGATTTTTTTGGATCACGAAGCTCAATGATGGAGCTCGATCACAGAGCTTGAACAAGGAGCTTGATCACAGAGACATGTCGTAGAGACCTTCCCCAAACCTCACAGGCATATGACGTGGAGTGCACAATCGCAGAGTTGGAAGAATCACTATGCACTGCATAACAAAGAGAGCTCGGTTCACAAAGTGTGGTCACAGAGTGTGCATATCTTCGTGGATCAAGAGAAAAATCACTAAAAACAAGGATATAATTAAGAAAAAAGAGGTTCCTTCCTCCACTATTTATAGGAAAAGACCCCGGAGCTTCACGAAGCACCTGGCCACGAAAAGCTTCGTGGTGAGCTTTGCAGAGTTCTCAACCCGCACATCGCCTCTCCGCATCGCGACCCTACCTTGAAATATTGCTTTGCAATTAGCCTAATTTTTTTGTCAATATACCCTCATACTTAGACCCTCATTTTCTACTTGGATCCAAGTCTGAGGGGAGGCATTTGTTGAAACCAAAACATGTGTAGATGAAAAGGAAGAAAAGAGGAAACCAATTCCCAAGGGGATGCTTTATGAAGTTCCTTCATGAATACCTTCAGCACTACGGCCAGTGTAATGCTATGAACTCTTATGCGATCACCGTAGAGTAAAAGGGTAGGATGAATCTGTGGTTATGACACAATTGATGGAAATTTCCACACCATAGAGGGAACTGAATTTCCACTACGATCCATTATAAATTGATGGAAGCCTCTACGAGCACCTCAGAAGGAATTAAGGAGGCCTCTGCACCGAGGAGGGGATGACGGTTGACTCTATAGTTACGAAAAACTTAATGCAATCCACTTCTAATAAGAAATCACAATTTGGCTTCACAACGATCTATTAGAGCTCTGCACTGTCTCTTGCCTATAAATACCAGGCTTCCATCGGACCCAAAGGATGGATACCCCAACCTTTCTCCTTCTCATCTCTTAAATCATGAAGCACTTTCTGCTCTGTGAAACATCGAGAAAATTAACTCTTCAAGGTACTTGAGCATTTCAAAGTACCTTTTCCTTATCTCAAATACAACCCATCTTCAAGCAGGGATACCCTTAGTAGAGCCCACATGCCACTGTAAAGGAAGGAGCTCCTTAAGAGAACTCGGGTCTTCGCCAAGCACCCATTCTCCACGAAGTACCTTCCATACACATGTGAACCCCATACTAAGGAAGGGTCACTGTGATTTATGAAGTACATTGCTTCGTAGTGCCATGATTTTCAAGGAACCCATGATCCATGAAGTCCTACTCCATGAAATCACTTTCACTTCACAAAGAACCCTTTATATGCATGTATACCCCTTGTCTAGGCTTGGCCACTCCACTTCATGAAGCATATCCCTTAGCGGAGTCCATCCACCCTATGAAGCATCATATCTTTGTAATGTCCCTTCTTGTGAACCCCTTTTCTTTACAAACCCTTCTCTCGTATGGCCCTCCAAGTTTGTATGAAGATATTTCAAGGTCCCTTGGGTGATGCTTCATATTACGTTGATTCGCCTCATGCTTCTTCACATAGGCACAATAATGACTATTTCTTATTCGCATAGCCATGATAACATGAGCCCCTCAATGGATCACTCCATAACACCACCTCATCATGGCATTGCTGATTCCTTCCCTTCCCCAAGTGTGGGTGGGTATCAGTTATGTAAGTCTTAGGGGTGAGGAGTGAATCCTCATTGTCTGAGCTACGAGACATTAAACTGCCAAGCTCCATCATCCTCAACACATGACATTAAACTGTAGACTCTCCCCATATCATATACATGGGGTGACCCATCTCGGAAATTCTCCACGCCCAATAGTCTATCCATGAGTGAGATCTTCCTTACATGGAATGAGATCCTCTTTGATGGAGTGGTATCTGTCCATGTGGAAGGGAAACCATCTTGGTGTAAGCCCCTAGCCTTTCTTTCGGGAGGTTGCAACCTTTCTCCTCTTCTCTTATTTGGTGTTCAAAGACCCGAGGAGAGATGGGAACAATAACCTTCATTGCCACGTCCCTCCCCCTTTGGGATTTATCACCATCAGGCCTCTATCTTAGATTAAGTCCCAATATCTATCTCTCTAGGCCTCAAACCAAGAATAAGACCTTGTTTCCTTTTTGGGCTGCTAACCACATGTAAACCCCACTCTATTCCTCATGGACACACCTTTTGGGATGTGATATTCAGGTCTCTGCTGACTTTTGTTTCTCACACCAAGCATGAATCTTGTGGGCTTAGAGTAAGCACCGACCATGACATCCTCCCTAGGCTACCTTGTCATGTAAGTTCCAAGCCCCCCTTATGAACTACGTGGACTTTGATCCTTTAAATTTTCCAATAAAGGTATGTAGGAAGCCTCCCTGAGGTTTAATCCCATTACCCATTGGTCCTGACCACTTCACATTGGTTCACCCTTGTCCTTCATGACGTTAAATTGCATGCCCCTTTCGTCCTGCATGACACTAAACTTTACCCTTCTGAACTATATGGTTTTTGATACTTGTCTCCTAGATAGGGTATGTAGGAATCCTCCCCAAGGTTCAATCCCAATCTATAGTAATCCATTGTATTCCCATTTTTTGGGAACCAAATCTTTGGTACGCCCCCCGGGGGTTAGATCAATCTCGGGCTGCTAACCACACGTAAGCCTCCGACATTATCTTCGGGTCGCTGTTCTATGAGCACACCCCGATCCTATGACTCACTCAAAAATACATGGGTTTTGATCCCTATCCCCTATACAGGGTATGTAGGAAGCCTCCCTAAGGTTCAACCCCAAACACTGGTAAACTTCGGTGTTCCCCTTCATTAGGACCCGCATCCTTGGTCTGTCCCCAAGTGGCGTCAGACCAACTCTCAGGCTGTTAACCATGCATAACCCCTACATGTTTTTGGGTAACTGTCCTATGCATACACACTAATTATATACCCCCATACTGAATTACATGTACATTTATTCTCTTCCACGAGGATACGTAGGAAGACTCCCTCAGGCTTAAGCCCATCACTCATGTCTCATCCTGGTCTCTCCCATGATCCTTTGTGTTTTGGGAAGGTCATTCCCCAACCCAGAGGTTCTACTTCCTCCAGGTCCCATCCATACGTCCATTCTCATAGGCCACCTCCGCAGGTGTCTCATCGCCCCACCGAAATATGTGGACTTTGATTCCTCGCCATAAGGTTACATAGCAAGCCTCTCTGAGGTTCAATCCCATCACTACCATCATCTTCATGACAGATCCATCTCATTCATCACCCAATTCAGTTAACCTTCCATCATCCATCCTGATTCTTACCCGGGCTGCCACATCCTAGTGATATCATGCCATCCCCCTAGGCACCTAACCGTTCATAAGCTCCACACAATCCATAACAAAAAAACCAAGAGTGTCCCTCTTAAGATGGTCCGCTATCCATGCATAAGCCCCACCATCATATTTGGGTCGCTGTACCCTACGCACACTCCGATTCCATGTCTCGCCCTCTAAACTATGGGGGTTTTGATCCATGTCTCCCCAGACAGGGTACGTATAAATCCTTCCTAAGGTTCAATATCAACCAATAGTAAACTCTGGTGTCCCCTTTCTAGGGACCCAAGCATCCTTGGATCCGTCTCCATTGGAAGTTTTGATCCACCCATCCAGTAAACCCCTTAGGTGCTCCCTCTTAGGGATGCACCCATATGATTAACTCCCATCAGTGTTCTTATCATTTCAATCCATCTCTATTAGACATTAAACTCACGTCATACCCTGTGTCAAACATGGGAAGCCAAGGAAAACCTCATAGACATGCTTATACCATATTATTCACCACACTCAATGTGGGATTGCTCGTGCTTCCATGCCCTAGAGAAGCCCTATTATAAGGGGAAGAAACCTAGACACACCAGTGTTTCAGCATCCAAACACACTAGTAATTTCCAACATGAATACTCCCCTGATTGAAGGTTGCTTCCCTGACTTTACCCCTTGGAATTTCCTAACAGAAGCAGTGTAATTAACCAGCGTCCACAAGGATATAGAATTAGTAAGAGTTCTATGAACAACATCTTAATCCTTAATGGATATCTAGACTAGGCGATGAATTATTAGGAGGAATCCACAGAAGGAGAGAATGACATCCCATAATCCCATTTCAATCAAGGAGTAAACGTCCCTAAATAATCAACAGATTCCAACCACCTTTGGAAATTAGGAATGAGGGGAAATAGCCAGTGCATCCTTGATAGATGGATTCACACCTCAGTGAAAGAGTCAGAAACAAACACTTTTGGATATACTCAATACTAAGAGGGGGGGTGGGAGGGGGTGAATCGGTGTTGGGAATTGTTTCTGACGCTTTCTTCCAGGGCGCTCCCACCCGGGTCATCATCGTCGACGCTTGCTGATGGGTTCTTTATGCCCCTAATTCCCAATTTCCAAAGACGGGTGAAATTCATCATTTTTTAGCAATGTATTCTCCTTGATTGAAACAGGATAATGATATTTTGGTTCCTCATTCAATGGATTCCTCCTCATAACTCATCGCCTAGTTCAGGTCTCCCTTAGATATTAAGATGTTGTTCATTAAATTCATTCCTGGTGCCATATATTTGTAGATTCCAGTTAATTATGTTGCTTTTATCAGGACATTCCAAGGGGTCAAGTCAGGGCAGCAACCTTCGGTCAGGAGAGTAGTCATTCTAGGCATCAATGGCATGTATAGATGTTGAAACACCGAAACACCTGTATTATTCCTTGTCAGAGGTCTTCTCAAGGGAGTAGAAACTCGAGGATTCCCATGTCAATCATGAGGTATATTATTCTATAGGCATGTCTATAAAGTTTTCCTCATCTTCTAATGTTTTACACGGGGTATGCTGTGAGTTTAACATATTGCAAATATGGATCAGACTAATCAGAACACTTATAAAGGTGGATTAGATAGGTACATCCCTAGGACGAAGTACCTAGAAGGTTTACTGGATGAGTAGATCAAAATTCTCAATGAGGAAAGACCCTAGATGGTGTTTCCCAAAAAGGGAAGATTTCACACCATGAATGCTGATCTGGACACCACAAAGGATGGATCAGGGAAGCGCACCCCAAAAAGGGGGATGCCAAGGTTTACCATGGGCTGGTATTGAACCTTAGGGAGGCTTCCTATATAATATATGTAGAATATAAGGACAAAAACCATGTAGTTTGATGGGGGTGATTTGGGGCTTACACATGGTTAACTGCCCTTCACAAGAGGATCACTCTTGGTTGGATGAATATGATGTGTAGGGCTTATTCATGGTTAGCTACCCAAGTGATTCTAGAAACAATGACGAATTGGAGGGAATTATCTCACCTGGATGTGATGTCCTGAGTAAGAGTCAGTATGGGTATGGATGAAATGATGATGAAATGAATGGAATGAGAAAAGTGATGGGATTGAAACTCAAATCGGTTTCCTATGTATCCCAGTGACTGGGAATCAAAGTCCACATAGTTTGGGAAGTGGGGTAGTGGGATACCTAAGGAGGTGGCCTGTGAGAATGAATGCATGGATGGGGAACCAAAGGAAGTGAAATTTTTAGGTTAGGGCATGATCCTCCAGATACATAAATACACATGGGAAATATTAGGATGAGAATTGGTGATGGGATTGAAACTCAGGGAGGATTACTTCTTACCCTAGTAGATGGAGATAAAAGTCTATGTAGTTCAGGATGGAGGCATAGAATCTGGTTGTACATAATGGAAAGTGACCTAGAGATGTCCTAGGGTCTTACGCATGGTTATCATTCCTTTGAAAGAGGATCATTCTTGGTTGGAGGAGTATAGTGTAGTGAGGGGATTATGAATGTATAAAGATCTGGGTGTATGGATCAAAACACCTCAGGGGGTGGATTCAGGAGATGTTTCCCAAAAAGGGAATATGTCACATTAGGAGGGTATGTCCCTAGAAGGGATCACCAAATTTTACCATTGGTTGAGACTGAACCTCAAAGAGGCTTTCTACATACCTAAAAGGGATCAAAATCCATGTAGTTCAGAGCGTGAAGTTTAATTTCATGTAGGACGAGTGAACTGATGTGAAACAGATGAAATAAATGGATTGTGGAGAGTGATAGGATTGAACTTCAGAGAGGCTTCCAACATATCCCAATGGCTTGGAATCAAATTCTACATAGTTTAGTAGAGAGGGGCATGGGGATTACACATGGCTAGCGGCCCAAAGTTGTGTTGGGGATTACACATGGTTAGAGGCCTAAAGAGGATTTCATGTTCACTATTACTCTAAGACCACGTGAGTCATTATCTATGTGAGAAACAAGATATAAAAGTAGACTTGAAGACCGTGTTGTGAAATGTGTGACCATGAGGGATGGTGTGTGGATTATTCATGGCTAGCGGCCAAGGGAGATAGATATTGGGATTTACTCTGTAAGGGAGGCCTGAAAAGGCGGTTTGGGGCTTACGTGAAGATTGATTGAGGAACAAATGGCGAAAAAACCGAAAGGGAGAGAGAGATTGGATTGAGAATATGGAAAATAAAAATGTCCCTAGTCCTATACCCTATCTAATCCTCTCAAACTTTCCACACATGAGGTAACTTACAGTTTAACGTCACGTGTTGAGGACATGGGTGCTTGGTAGTTTAATGTCCTGCAACTCGGATGATGATAACTCACTCCTCATCCCTTAGACTTACATAACTTGTACCAACCCACACTTGGGGAAGGGAAGGCATAAGAAATTACCAATGGGAGAGAGGTGTAGGAGTGGTTGATAGAGGTGTCAAAGTTAGAGTTGCTATGAGAAGAAGCAATAGATGTTAGCATACCTATGTGAAGAAGCATTAGGTTGAGCAACACAACATGAGACACCACATGAGGGACCAAAAAATCACTATGCACAAGCCTGGAGGGATGCATGGAGGAGGTTCCCACAAGGTATGGGTGTTTCACGCAAGAGGATCTTGAACATGGTGCCTTCGAGTAAATATAACCCACAAAGTCAATAGGAAGGGTTACACCTAATATTTGTGGCTTGCGTGCAAGAGGATAGGGTCTTGAGTGAAAGAGATACTTCAAAAAGGGTAATCCTTGTGCACAATAGGGGTCTTTTGCGTAAACTTTCCCTAGTAAAAAAGAAAATGGGTGAGGGTCAAGCCATTGCGGGACCACCTGAAGGTGGACCCATGAGGGGACCTATCATAGAAGAACCAAAAACTTGACATAATTACTTGTGAGTGGTAGAGAAAGATGTCATATTATGCACATGAGAGTGGTGGTTCAACTTCCAGAGTGATACCTTGAAAAGGGACGGGTGACCTTCTATTTATAGGAAAAATTCTCGGTGGGATCACATAATAAGACCAGTGTGGAAGAGGCCGGTTGACATCGCATTGGGCATGTAAGGGTATTGTGTGCATATTTTAGTCCTTTTATCCATCCTTCAAGCTTCCTCACACTTTACTTCACCATTTTTGGGAGGTTAGGGTGAAATATTTCACTTGAAATCGCATTGGGCACGTAAGGTCGTTGAACGTAGTTTTCAGTTTTGCACGCAGCTATCCAACCTTTCGTGCAACTCCCTTAGGATTCTCAAGCTTACACACTGAGTCAAATTATGGATTTAGGTTTTGAAGATATTACTATTTATAGACTTAAGTGTAATTTATCACCAAAAAAATCCACCCCTTAAAATCTAAGATGAAAGGGGACCTGAAGGTTGGGTTTTGAGGGAAACACTAAAGTGATAGACGCGTCTGAGGGGGTGTGTGCAAAATTTTCACTACGGAGCATAAGATGCCTTGTATGTGAGTGGAATACTGGGTCCAAGCCTATCAATATGAGGGGGGGGGGGAGAAAATTACCTTGAATTTATGTATGACAATCTATTTTCTCTCGTGTACATAATTCATCCATGTTTGCACGGAAGAAACAAATTTGGTCATTTCCTTACTCATAACTACTAGATCTTGTGTGATTATGACTTAGATGGATTTTTAGTGGAATCTGTTAGATCTTGTGCACAACTTCTGGTTTTTATCACCAAACTTAATTTTTTTGCATTAATTCCTTTGCGCATTCACAACACAACCAACATTCAGAGTTAATAGAATTATGCTGATAGGGAGGCCATCTTCATCGCTTTTGATGCACGAGGGGATGAAATTATTGAAAAACCTCACATTTTCCATATGAGAAGGGTGATATCAGATAATAATATGCTCCTAGGCATGCTGACGCAAGCTTATAAGGATTATATACTGAGCAGTAGCCTCCTGTTGTGGAAATTCAACATCCTGGAGGAAGTTTCCATTTTGGGATTTGAGACGGACACGCCACGATCAAGGGTGACGTGAAAGGATAACCTTTTTTGGTACAACATCAGAAATAATGTCCACCCTACCAAGGAGAAATGGTATATAGTTGTGCATATCTTGAATTTGAGAACCTGAACCATCATGAGGGGTGAAACGGTGGCTGAAGAATTCCCTGCCCATTATGCAAGCACTTTTTGGAGCAGCACCACTGACAAAAGAAAGGGATGGAAGTAAAACTGCGACCTGAGTTTTGGGAAAACTTTTACCAGTTAATGGGCATGGTTTTTTTGAGTACGCCAAACATGAAAGGAATTTGGGGAGGATCTTCAACACACAGGGCTGTTTGAAGCCGTGTGGACATTACAATTTCATTTATATAGTCAGTAGGACCTGGTGCCAGAGATGTTCAGCTAGTGGTCCCCTGAAATGAATACCTTCCAAATCCACCATGGGGAGGTGGGAATCAGTCTTTGGAATGTTCATTGCATCAGAGTCATTCCTCTGTAAGGACTTCAATATGATGAGTTCCTACTAATGAAGAATATCTGGGGACATAGGGCATGAACCCCCATTCTGACATGGAACTTGTTGGACTTGGTGAAGGAGAGGATAAAGATCAGCTACATCCTAAAGGAAATATCCTACACATCATGGTTCAACCTATTTTTCAAGAGGTATAAGGTGGAGAGGATATTAGACCAAGGGAAGCAGTGCCCAAATGCGTCGTAGAGGGGCAAAGTAGGATCGTATTGGGTGATCCTAGAAGTAGGAGAATACCACTTGTAGAGATTTAGTGTGAATGAAAGTCAGGATCTTCAAGTACGATATGATGGATTTATTGCAGCCTTCCTAAGAGGGTGGCTGATGCTAGTGAGGGACATGAGAATGGGGGTCTGTCTAGGGATGCTAGTAATGGATAGGATCATGGTATCTTGAAACAAGGTTAAACATGGGGTGACTGTAATAGAAAATTTTTATGGAATTCTAGGGTAAATTTCAAGAGGAAGTATTCCCAGGAGAATCTGCAGACCATTCCAAATCCTCCATGGTTGGGTTGCAGCACACTTCAGCAGCTATGATTTCCTAAATTTGATCCATCCTCTAGGTGATGACCTAGGACCATATTTATTGAATATTGATGGGGTTCAGCCACTGAATCGCAATGAGTAAGGGATCAAGCTTTAGATCAAAAACCATGAAAACTTCAACTTTCATCCATTCCATACCCCATCCGGCCAGACGGTGGATGATCTATGGGGTACCCTAGAGTAGAGGGAGTACCTGCTGAGTATTAGGGGTGGTGTTCTGGTATCATAGATCAAAGAAAAGATCTTTTGTGATCCCTATGTTCCATCACAATTCACCATACAGTTTGGATGCCTACAGCGGATGCCAAAGAAAGTGAATATAGAGGTTCGGGAAGAGAAAAACCCTTGAATACTTCTCTAGTTTTCACTCATGTTTACAACCTCTTTCTCTAGTTAAATAATCACATTACCCCCTACTGATGTTGATGCCAGACTGTCGATGGAATATGAGGACCACTAGGTGGTGGCATATCCGAAAGAAATTATATGAAAGCACATTCGACAAATTAAGGTAGAAAATGTAGAATCTGGGTGACTAGAGAGAAGTAAAGATACTATTGGGGAAGCAAGACTAGAGGCAAGCTAGGTGGCTAGGGTAGCACGAGATGAAACCTCGGTGACAAGAGCATCAGAAGGTGTGGTTTTGCCTCTGCCTTTTGAAGAGATGTTGTCCCGAAGGTGACCTCATGGACCAGATAGAGAATCCCCTAAGAAGAAAGTTAGATATCTCTTACAGCCGACTGCCGACACCATTTTCCCATCCCTATGGTCTACTTGGGGAGCACTGTGACAATCGTTTTCAACTGAAGACCTATGGTGAAAGATGGTGCGCATTGGGATTGATCTGTTGGATGTTGGGCATATTTAGGTAGGGGAGAAGGTGAATTTTCATTTCCGATACTCATACCTGATGGCTATATATTTCTATGCTTGCCAATGGGGGTGGTATTAAGAACCAAATATCTTGGTCAAAGTAATGCTTGGTCAATAACATGATCCCGAAGAAATACCGCTCGAGGATGGAGGTGATGATGAAGAAGATGAAGAAGAATAAGTAGAGGAGGAGGAAGAAGAAGCATAGGAGGAGGATGAAGATGAATAATCTATAGGTGAGGAATTTTAGAGGATAATAGCTCACTAGGGGAGCCTACAGGAGAGTGGAAAAATCGCAGGCTCTGAAGAGGAACTTTCTACTCACCTCTAAGTAAGCTTCAAATCGTTTGAAGGTACCAGGCATGCAGCGGAAGCCACAAAAGTAGGATTTTAAAAATTTTCACCGATGTATGACATGAAATCATAGATATCAGTGAATATCTAACTTGTTTAAGTTGAGGATCTCATGTGAAGAGTTTTAAGAACAAAATTACAACTTTAAAATATATGGTTTAGATTCTAAGCCGTGCATGATGTCTGCTCATCATTAGAAATTACTACGCAAAGAATTCAAAGAAAAATTACTCTAGATATTCCACACACACTTTAAGGAACTGTGGGAGTTCTATTCATCAAAATATAGGTGCTATAATGGAGATTCTATAAAGCCTTTGATGCTCCAAAAATCACCACATTGCCTAGCTTGCGATGCATGAGAGAGAGATCGATCCGAGCTCTTGGATCCATAGACTCTATCTCTAGAATTCAGGAGAGATGAGTATAGAGAGAGAGTTTATGAATATTTCATGGAAAAATCATCTCCTCCTCTATTTATAGTGTGAATTAGAATTACCTGGAAATTCCATCTCACCCCCTAAATAATTAACATACTATACAAATGATATTACGACTACTATACTGATCCATAAATATCATTTATTATTATTATTATTATCAATTTTCTTGTAATATAATAAATATATTATGTGATAATACCCTATCCATTAACTCGTCTCGTACTCCCACAAATATTAATTGAACCTTGAATATATTAAACTAATATTCATTTAATTATTTTTTCATGTATTTACTTAAAACTTTTAAATACATTTAATAAATAAATTCAATTCCCATTATTATTAACTTGAATAATATGGATTTATTTATTACATTGGTGATCGTTTCTCCTTAGAAAAAACCCAAAACCCAGTGGTGGAGTCCACCAGTCTAATACTCCTATTCAACTAAATAGGGAAGATTCTCAAATATACTATTGTGTGTGACCCTCTAGGCCCTTATCTTGATAGTAGTGAATACTATTCACATACCAAGTGTAGGATCTAGAAACACATCATGGCCCCTAAAGAGATAAGTATTGTCACAATAGCGACAACCAACCTACAAACACGTACTGTGTAATATAATCTATTTGTATTTAATATCTCATAAATTAGAATGCACACCCATGTCATCACCCTTTTCTTGCTTTATTGTTTGTTGATTTAACTCTAGGGATTTACCTTGGAAAACCATGGCCATGGATTTATCAAGGTACAACCATCTTGATCAACATGGACTAAGATATATAACTTACTCAACTTGGATGTGACAAATCCTTTTTTGATCATTCAACCAATGTCATGCCACAAATGACGCACCCAACACAAACTACCTCACCATGATTTCAATATCATGGTTTTCATCTTGCATCACAGTACGCGATAAAATTACATACACTGATAATGATCTCAAGTCAGAAGACCATTACAAATGACTGTAGATAGAAACAACCAATGACACCAAAAACATGTGGTGTTCCTATTCGCAGGTCTGTCCTCATGATCTCAATACTAGAGATCACCAAGTGAAAACTTCATGAGAAGAAGTCTCAATTATTATGAGCCCCCATCACTTGATAGTCAAACATATATTGTGTCTAGTCATAAAGATGTATCTAGACTATAATATATTTGTTTAAGATTAATGTCATAGTATCTTGAGGTTCTCATTATAGTCTAGGATCTACTATAACATTTCAATAAAAAAATTAATCTAAGGAAATTACCATTTAGATAGTGGATGAAAAAAATATACATTATAATGGTAATAATACATCATGTATATCTAACTGTATACATGAAATTGTAATAAAAAACACTGCATAGTTTGGTCTAGGGAACCCACTATTTCAATACTCCGACTTTCACTAGATCTAAATTGCTAACCATACTTGTTAGTGTTGGAGTTGGTGCCCTAGAAACCAACCTCTCTTTACTTTATGATAAACCTATATTAATTGGATGAATATTAATAAATTTATTATCACATCATGATTGTTCTTCTGTGTGACATAGTATGTGATAATTTCTTAAGAATATCTATCGCACTAAAAGGTCATAGCGAATCCCTACTATGATGAGAACCCGAAAGTACCTTGGAACTATTATTAAATATATGTTTTATGGATGGATGATATCATTTTAAGGGACACAAATGATATAGGATATCTGGGGTGGGGAGTCCTGAAACTTTTAGGAACCTTCTCATGGTGTGCACCCTTGGTAATATCTCGGAGGATATTATGAGAGAAAACCCCCCCAGTAGGAAATCCACATTCATAAGTGTCATCGGATGTTCCTATCTATGGATGTGTGTATTGGTCCTTAGACTTTATTATTATTATTAATGGGTATTATGACTTGCACACTTAGATGTATTTATGAAAACCATGATGATAGATATTCGCGGCGAGGTAGGATATGTTGGGTGTGTTACGAGTAATACTACATTAATGAATAATGCGAGAATAGATTTTTCACTTCTATGAAAGTATATATATCAGGCCCTTTGATGGAAATGATATAGCTTAACTAAATCCATGGCCATGGTGTTCTCTAGGAAAGTTCAATTATGAGTTGTCAAAGAATTAGAAATCGATCACATGAGATGATGACACTTGCATGAAACCCACTTGATTGGAGATATCGGGAAAAGGGATTATATTACACGGTAAGTTTTCGTATGAGGTGACATGTCGTTGAGACATCAACTTATTTCTCATGGGTGCCTTAACCTGTTGCTAGATTGTAATCTTGGACTTTAGGCCAGTCCACCTAATGCCAATGAGAAAGAGGCCTAGATGGTCACACACTAATTGTAGCCGGTATCTCAGTTAAATAATTTATTTATTTAACAAGTTGAATAAATATTATTCCCAGTTTTGGTTTAATAATTTTTCAAGTATGCCTGATCACATTTATTTAATATCTGGTTATTTGAGATAATATATTGCGGACAAAATATTTATTTATCGGTGAATAATCCAGTTATATTTATTTAATAAATAAATAGTCATTATTCAAGGCCCGATAAATATTGAGGAGGATTGGCGGAACACGTTATGGGTCTAGTGAAAAATAATATTAAATATTATTTGGTTAAATAATATTTAAATATAACGTTCAAGTTAATAACATGTCATGGAAATAATAGAATTTATATTATTATTTGACATGGGGTTTTGACATGGAATAATAAATTAAGTAACGACACCTGTGCTAATTATTTATTATTACCTAGAGAATTAAATTCGTTAAGAATGTGTCATAGAAATAATATAATTTCCATTATTATTTTACATGGGGTTTTTACATGAAATAATAAATTAAGTAATGACAGCTGTGATAATTATTTATTATTACCTAGTGAATTAAATTTCCTGTTATGTTATTATTCTCTATATAAGCCAAGGGGTCATTCCACCGGCTAACCAATTGTTCTGTGCACAACATCCTTGGAGAAAAGCTCTCGAGCCTAGTGAATTATTTCCCTTCCAAGAATGATCTCAATAACGAGAGAGATCCTCCTCCACCAGATCAAGGTGAACACTTTTGAAGTGATTCTCAAGGTGATCGAAGGTGGACATTTCCAGCACAAAGATCTTTCGCACTAGCACTCGAAGACTCCTTCAGCGACGTCCGAAGATACGTGGAACACATGTGGATCATTGTTATAGGATTCCTATACTTGGATTCTAAATCATAATGAACCCGCACCTCATACCTATGATCAGATGCATTAATGAAGAAAGAATCACCTTGGAGGCAATTCTATAATTTAATTAAATTAATTATAAACAAAATAATTCGATACTCTCTTCTCAGTTCTGGGTTCAATCCTTTGTATTTTATCTTTGATTAAATTCTATGGATACTAGCTTTAATCATCATATTGATTCCAGATTAATCATCGATTATAGAAATTTACAAATTTGGGTACACGCCCATCCTGTGATTCCGCTGCACCTGAAACCTACAAGTGGTATCATAGCAGTCATATTTTCATTTATAATTATTTAAGTAATTCATTGATGATTTATGATTTAATAATTTAGTTTTTCAATTCATGTTTAATCATTCCTGTAATCTGAATTTAAAGATCTATTCCTCCCTTATTGTTTCTTAAATATCTAACATAAACAAATAATTTTATGATTAAAATTAAATAAAGGATCTCATTAGGAGGTGCTGAAGATTCTATCTAGATAACACAAAAATACACACAGTGTAGTCGGATCTACACACCATGTATTTTTGTTCAATACATTAGGAGTAATTAGGCAATTACTCAAGCCGCATGCATTAATGACATTCCATGTAGTTAATTATTACACCACATGTTGACTAGGATAGACCGACACACGATTAGCCGGGCTACATATCATGTGGCCCAATAGACATGATGTATAGTCACTTCGGGTTAGGGTCAAGTCGTGTATCCCATACATGGATTTCCTGGCTGGTGACTGTGTAATGAGGACTCTACATGGTGTGTGGTCCACTAGAAATGTTGTGTACTCTGAAGATTTCCGAATTACACCTCACACACCATTTCCCCAGGTGTGTACTCTAGATGGACAGTGAGGAGGGTACATGTTGTGTAGTCAGATATACACGCCATGTACTATTTCTAGATTATGCATATTTTAAAAATTTATTATTATATTATGTAATCATTGAGACATGTACCTTCGTGTGGGATTAAAGTTGGGACACAATATGTGATGGGTGTTAGATATATATATATATATCTGTTTAATTAACATCTACGTAATGTTCAAAGATCTACACATCATGTATGAGTTGTATTACAATTATAATTCTACGTGCATGATACATGTCACAAAGAATAAAGTGTATACAAGTATAAATACATGTTGGGTTGTTTTGGATGGGTATTCACTAGGTTTATTCCAAGGTACAAGTTATGTACAAAGTTATGGATGAGAATATCAACAAAATTCAGAAAAGGATTAAAATAAAAAAGGATTGATTAATTAAAGATAATGATTAATCTATTCGAGATTAATTTATCTTAATAATAATGATTAAATAATTGAATTATAGTTTTATTAAATGAACAATTCATTGCATGTATGTGGATGATCATGAGATAGAACATACCTTTGTATGTGATTGGTTCCCTTTTAATTTATTTATTAAATTGAAATTGTTAGCCTGTGTGCCTTTTCCTCATTAATATACCGGGCATGTGTTCCCATGGTTTCTTTTATGTAAATAACCTCACCTACATGTGAGTTAAAATCATATGTAATGGATGTATCTCCCAAGCTAGAGGAGTTGGTTCAAGTTAGGAGCTGAGCTGAAACCAATCTAAGGAGATACAAATGCAGACATGTGGAAAACTGTAAACAAAAACATTAAATGGTTCAAGGTGTTTCTCCCCTAGGTCTGGGATAGTTTATCAACCACTAGATAAACCAACCAATACTAAATCTCATGAACATACCCTTTATTTTATTTCTATCAGCTGTATGGTTATTCATTATGGATGTTTTCCGTGATCATATAATTAATGAACTAACAAGCATACAAGATAGAACTAAAATAAAAATGGATTATGCGTAAATATTATCTATATATGGTTAATCACTTAAGTATACCCCATTTAACATTAAAAATCATGTTAAAAGGTAATAAGTGGTAATTTATGCATAAAGGATAAAATCCCTAAATTAAATATTAAGTCGGTATAGCCTTCCATTACTTCAGTTAGAATCAAACCATAGTTCAAAGTGCTTGACCAACCCTAGTTGGGGTGCTTTCAATTATCAGGGAATTCTAATTTTATGTTTTTGGGTTGAATTAACTTAGTTTAAATCAAGGGTTGACTGACCTAGTAGGACTTTGTGTAAATGAGAGGAAATAGTTGAGGAAATCCAAAATTAAGGATTTCAGGATTGGGGAGTCCACTCAACAGATCAAGGAGATGTGAGTTAATGTAGTTGGCATTTGGAATGCCTACCTAAAACTGTTCAAGTTTCTTGACCAACCATAGTTGGGTTAATATTAAGGGAAATATGGATCCTTTCCCCTAGAATGTCCAAGAAACAAGATATTTTTAAGCCAATGGTGATGACTATTGGGTTTTGAAAAAATAGTGGGAGACTAATAGATATTAATTAATTTATTTTTCTATATTTATCGAGATAAAGTACTAAAACTCTGTTCATATTAATTTGTAGAAACATCAATCAAAATGACATCAAACATATAATTGCGATCCATACTAGAGATGAAAAAACTTCTCACTGAAACTAATTTCCAAGAGTGGAAAAGGCGCATTCAGGTTATCCTTCTCCATGAGAGGAAACTTTATGTGCTTGAAGAGACTTTACCAATTGCGCTTGGAAATGAGGTGAGTGATGAGGAAATATCTATGTATGAGAAACATCTGAATGATGATACAGATGTTTAGTGCCTCATGATATCATCCATGACCAATGTTATATTGAAGAAACATGAGGAAATGGATTCTTATATCATGATGTATCACCTTTGGTATCTCTATCAAGAGCTCTATCAAGAGATGGTAAGAAAAGAGAGGTATGAGATCTCCAAAACTTTTTTCACTACTAAGCTTAGAGAGTCTGTGCCAGCTGAACCACATGTAGTCAAGCTTATTGGCTACATTGAGCATCTGGACATCTTAAGGATTAAATTCCCAGATGATTTGCATATAGATATCATAATATCATTGCTTCTTAAGACCTTATCTAGTTTTATTGTGAATTATAATATGAGAAATAATGAGAAGAGTCTATCAGAGATTCTTAACCTGATTTTCCATGTTGGTAAGGACATGGGGTGTGAAAAAACTGCAGTCCTTATGGTGAATAGGAAGAGGAAGGACAAGGAAAAGGGGCCTAAGATTTATAAACAATCTAAAGTCTCTAAGAACCTTCCGACCAAGAAGAATAAGATCTAGAGGCAGGGCAAGGAAAATGAGGCATTATGCTTTTCATGTTCCAAGTCAGGCCACTGGAAGAGGAACTGCACCCAAAGGCAAGGGGAATCCAAAGGTTCATTTGTTATCGAGTGCAATCTTTCCATTTATACAAATTGGGTATTAGATACAACTTATGGGTCTCACATCTATATTCAAATGTAGGAACCAAGTAGATTCTGGAAAATTTCTAGAGGAGAGGTGGATCTACGAACTACCAACTGTGCGAGGATGGTTTCTATTTCCATTGGTGAATACCACCTCACATTTCTGATGGGAATGATTTTGGTTGTACATAGCTATTATTATGTACCTAGTGTTACCAAGAACATAATTTCTGTATTGAGTTTAGATATAGATGGATTTATTTTTACGTTTGGACATAAATTTTGTTAATTTTATAAGGAAAACATATGTTATGGTATGGTGCATTTAAATAACAATCTATATGTATTAAATTACAAGAACCAAGTGTTGGTAATTGATAATGAAACAAGTTCACATGACTCATACAACACCAAATTGTGGCATCAACGCCTTGGTCATGTAAATGAGAAGCTCCTAAAAAATCTCTATCAAGATGGTTATTTGTACTCTACCAAGATAAAACCACTTGATAGATGTTACAATTGTTTACAAGGGAAAATGACCAAACCACCATTTGGTGGACAGGGTGAAAGTGCCACAGAGCTTCTAGGATTAGTACACATTTATGTGTGTGGACCCTTTACAGTAGAAGCTAGAGGTGGATATTCTTACTTAATTACTTTTAATGATGACTTGAGTAGATATGGCTATGTATACTTAATGAGGTATAAGTCCGAGTCCTTTGAGAAATTCCAGGAGTTCAAGAATGAAGTAGAGAATCAGCTTGGTAATAAGATAAAGAATATTCGATCAAATTGAGGTGGAGAATATCTTAACCAAGAGTTCATCGACCTTTTTTTTAAGAGTCTAGGATTCTATCTCAACTCACTCCAACTTATACACCACAGTGGAATGGTGTTAGTGAAAGGAGGGACCGTACCTTGTTGGACATGGTCAGGTCGATGATGAGTCATGCAGATCTTCCATTATCCTTTTGGGGATATGAATTTCGAACTGAAGCATACAAATTAAACCAAGTACCAACTAAGGTGGAAAATGGGATTCCCTTCACACTATGGAGTGGAAAGAAACCCACTTTTTCACATACATGTGTATGGGGATGCGAGGCATTTGTTAAGGATTTATCAGGCAACAAACTAGCACCCCGAGGCATGAAGTGTATCTTTATAGGGTATCCCATGGAAACAAAGGGATACTACCTATACAACCCCTCATACAAAAAAGTGACTATTCCCAGATAGGATGTCTTTATTGAGAGGGAGCACATCCTAAAAAAGGATTGTGGGAGAAATATTGGTTTCGATGAAGTTGATTCTCAAGATACACTAGATTTGGTACAGGAACAAGTTCCATAGGTATCTATGGAAGGGGTAGTTCTTGAAACACATGTACCCTGTAGGAGCACAAGAGAGGTAATGGAACCAGAGAGAGATGGTTTCCTTGTCACTGAGGATGGTGACTTATTATTTTTTGGAACATAATGAACCTCTCTCCTTCAAGGAAGTAGTAGAGGGCTCATAAGTTGAAAGATGGCTAAAATCTATGAATTATGAGATGGATTCCATATATTAGAACCAAGTCTGGGTTCTGGTCGATGCTCTAGTTGATATAAAGCATGTTTGGTGTAAATGGGTATTCAAAAAGAAACTGGACATGGAAAGTCAAGTTAGTACCTATAAAGAAAGGCTAGTGGATAAAGTTTTTAAACAGAATCAAGGAATTGACTACGATGAAAACTTTTCACTAGTTTCCATGTTTAAATCCATAAGATTCATACTTTACATAGAAACTTTCCATGACTATGATATTTGGTAGATTGATGTCAAAAATTCATTCCTTAATGGGAACCTTCATAAAGATGTCTATATGACACAACCAGAAGGGTTTGTGACACCAGGTGATGCTAAAAGGGTCTGAAAGTTGTAAAGATCCATTTATGGATTAAAGAAGGCATCTAGGTCATGGAAAAATTGATTCAATGAAGCCACAAGAGAATTTGGTTTCATTAAGAATGAATGTGAGCCATGTGTTTACAAGAGGTTTATTGGGAATGTGGTCGTTATCATAGTAGTGTATGTTGATGACATATTTCTTATGATAAATGAAATACTATTCTTACAGTTAGTCAAGGATTGGTTGAACAAGTGATTCTCCATGAAGGACGTAGGCGAAGAATCCTATATTCTAGGGATAAAGATCATTCGTGATAGATCTAAGAGGCTGCTTAGACTAAGTCAAAGTACATACATCGACCATATACTAAAGTGATTTAGTATGGAACTATCTAAGAGGGGATTGATTTTAGTGTAACATGGTATACATACTTCCAATAAAATGTGTCCCCAGACACAACATGTGAAATATATTATGAATAAGATTCCATATGCTTCAGTGATAGGATATATCATGTATGTCATGTTATATACCAGACTTGATGTTGCCTATGAACTGATCACGGTAGTCAGATATCAAGCAGATCCCAGAGAACAACATTGTATTGCTATCAAGACTATCCTTAAGTAGCTGAGAAGAACTAAGGATATGTTCCTAGTGTATGGAGGATATGAGAAGCTTGTCATCAGAGGGTGTGATAATGCTGGTTTTCAGAAAGATTACAATGATTTGAAGTTGCAATCAGGATATGTTTTCTACCTCAACGAAGGAGCTGTGAGCTGGAAGAGTTAAAAGCATCTATTTGTTGCTGATTCTACACCTGAGTCTAAATATATAGTGGCTTCTGATGTATCCAAGGAAGCCATCTGGATTCAGAAATTTTTCTAGGATATTTATGCGGTGCCTAGAAGTAAAGATACCATTACATTATATTGTGATAATACTACAACATTGGATCTTTCAAAATATCCAAGGTCACATCAACAGAAAAAGAACATACTTCATAAATATCACCTCCTGAGGGATTTCTATCAAAGGTGTGAAGTTTCAGTGAGCAGAGTGTCCACAGAAGAGAATATGGTAGACACCTTGACAAAATTTCCATCTCAACAGAAGTATGAATATCATGTGAGATCTAGTAGAATGAAGGTTGTTAGCAGTTGGATCTAGTGCAAGTGGGAGTCTGTTGGATTTGGTTCCTTACAAACCAAATTCTTTGTACTTTATGATAAACCTATATTCATTGGATTAATATTAATAAACTCCTTATTACATCATGATTTTTCTTCTGTATGATATAACATGTGATAATGTCCTAAGAATAGCTGTCGCACTAAAAGGTCATAGCGGATCCCTGTTATGATGAGAACGCGGAAGTGCCATGACACTATTCTAGAATATATGTTCTAAGGATGAATGATATAATTTTAAGGGACACAAATGATATAGTATATTAGGATCGGGGACTCATGAAACTTTTAGGCACCTTCTCTTGGTGTGCGCCCTTGGTAATATCTCAGAGGATATTATGGGAGCAAAGACCCGCCAGTAGGAAATCCACATTCATAAGTGTCATTGGATGTTCCTATCTACAGACGTGTGTATTTGTCCATAGACTTTAAGATTATTATTAGTGGGTATTATGACTCACACACTTAGATATATTGATGAAAATTATGATGAAAGATGTTCGCGGCGAGGTAGGATATGTTGGGTGCATCACAAGTAATACTGCATTAATGAATAGTGAGAGAAAGTATTTTTTTACTTCTATTAAAGTAGATATCTTAGGATCTTTTATGGAAATGATATAGCCTAAATAAATCCATGTCCATGGTGTTCTCTTGGAATGTTCAATTTCGGGAAGTCAAAGAATGAGAAATCAAGCACATGGGTTGATGGAACTTGCATGAAACCTTCCTGATTAGAGATATCAGGACAAATGGATTATATTACATGGTAAGTTTTTATATGAGGTGACATGTCGTTGTGACATAAACTTCTTTCCCTTGGGTTCCTTTACCCATTTCTAGATAGTAATCTTGGAATTTAGGAAATAACACCTAATTCCAATGAGAAAGAGGCCTAGAGGGTCACACTCTAAGTGTAGCTAGTATCTTAGTTAAATAATTTATTTATTTAAAAAATTGAATAAATATTATTCCTGGTTGTGGTTTAATAATTATTCAAGTATTCCTGATCATATTTATTTCTCTACTGGTTATTCGAGAGAATATATTGCATATGGAATATTTATTTACAGGTGAATAATGCATTTATATTTATTTAATAAATAAATATCCATTATTCAAGGCCCAATAAATATGGAGGATGATTGGCCGACAAAGTTATGGATCCGGTGAGAAATAATATTAAGTGTTATTCAGTTAAATAATATTTAATTATAATGTGAAAGTTATGAACATGTCATGGAATGAATAACATTGCTATTATTATTTGATATGGGGTTTTCACATGGAATAATAAATTAAGTAATGACACCTGTGCTAATTATTTATTATTACCTGGTGAATTAAATTCGTTAAGCATGTGTCATGGAAATAATAACATTCCTATTATTATTTGACATGAGGTTTTTACATGGAATAATAAATTAAGTAATGAAACCTGTGATAATTTTTTTTACCTAGTGAATTAAGTTTCTTGTTATGTTATTAATTTATATATAATCCAAAGGCTCATTCCACCAGCTAACCAATCATTGTGTGCACAACATACATGGAGAAAAGATCTCGATCCAAGAGAACTCTTCCCTCTCTAAGAACTCTCTCAATAATGAGAGAGATCCCACTACACCGGATCAAGGAGAATGCTTTGGAAGTGATTATCAAGGTGATCAAAGGTGGACATCGCAAGTACAAGGATCTTCTACTCTATCACTCGGAGACTCATTTAGAGATGTCAGGAGATATAGGGAGCATGTGTGGATCACCGCTAGAGAATTCCTATCCTTGTATTCTACATCCCAATAAACCCAAACATCGAAATCATGGTCATATGCATCAACGAAGGAAGAATCACCTTGGAGGCAATTCTATAATTTAATTAAATTAATTATAAACAAAACATGTCAATCCTCTCTTCTCAGTTCCAGGTTCTCTACTTTTTCTTTTATCTTTGATTCAATTCTGTGGATACTAGTGTTCATCATCGTATTGATACTAGATTAACCATAGATTATGGAAACTTGTAAATTTGGGTACACATCCATCCTATGCTTCCACTACACCCAAAACCTACAGTTAGCTACTCACATGATAAATATCATGTTTTTACTGAGTAATGAATTTAGCTGCTAGCCCTACCATGATTCTGCCACATGGCATATGTGCTATATACGACCTCATCTCCTTGAGTAAAAATTCCCAAGAGATGGTATCCCTGAGTATATCTATTTTTTACACTATCATGACTTGAGATCCTAGATAGTAAGAATATCATAATTTTCATTATGATATTACTCAACTTACTAAGTGAGATTCTAACAACTAGAATAAATCATTGTATATAACTACTTCTTAGCTGCCTCAGAAGCTGCAACGTACTCGGTCTTTATAGGTATGAATACCACTAGCTTATATGAAATTATCTCATTCATCACCTTTCCTAAATGTAATATTAGATCTCATTGATCTAAGGAATAATAGTTTGTGTCCCTTAAAAACTAGTTTCCTTTCTTATCCACTTACCAAGTACATATCTTTTGTACTTGCTGAAGTACAATAAGATAGTTACGACGACATCACTTATGGTGCTCTTAGGTAAAAATGATATTTACCTACTAAAAAGTATATCTTGTAAATATCATTTCTTTTAAATATCATAACATACATGATTAATCCATTGCTAAAGCGTATGGAATTCAACTCACCACTTAATCTCTTCCCATGCCCCAGACATTAATCCTGGAGAGTTTATGCCATGTGACATTGGTAAAAATTCTCTCTTGAATTGTTCTAGCTTGTATTTTTCAATACTATGTAACTATATGTACGATTGAATAGGTCCAAGCAACCTATAGATCCACCTCAGTAGATCCAATTATCTAAAACTTAGGTTGATACTTTAAGTCAATCACTGGAGAATAAATTTCGTCTTGGTCTTCACTAACTTAAAGAACAATCTATTTTACATATGTTCCCTAACATAATTTACTTTTAAAACCTTAGATCCCCCACTAAACTTTCACAGAAACATGGAAAATATTTGTTTCAAATGTACACTCTATGATACTATTACTTACTTCAATCCTAAACTAGATTTCGGTAACTTGCAACCTTTATTGGAATTCTGTGACGTGACCATCCTCTTTTGGTTGCGTCTTATAGACACCTTCCATGATTTATGGTCATGACATCAAATGTGTAATAATATGATAATAGAAATTAGCTATGATAAGTAAAATTCAAATGAATATAGGCATAATGACTTAGTATTACCAATTGAGCCTTATTGTTAATACACTTGTACCATCCTTGTGTCAAATTATTTGAATACCCACCGAAATATTCAAAATAATAATCCCCCTTTTCACTTTGATACATGGAATCCATTTATTAAATTTTAACTAATATTTTCAATTTTACCTGATTTTCATATATTGCTCACTTGTAGGAAATATTATTCTCAATGAATAATAGATCACCATCTGCAGTGAATACAATAACCATCACCATGGTTTTATCCTTCCTACGTAGTATGTGTCTCTAAAACATACTCTGTTCCACATGCTCTTGTGGAACTAGTTTCTATGCCAACTACTTGTGCATATTAATCATTGACTAAACCCAAGTCAAACTAGCTCCAACTATCTCAAATATATATGTTCACCCTTGTATAGAAATGTAGCCAATCACTCGACTAAACTCTTCTATATTAGGGATTTATGTAATATCCTAAGCAACTACTAGGATAAAGACTTAGATGCACAATGTTTTTCACTTGATGCTAGTTTTTTTAAATTCTAACAAACTTTTTTGAATCTAAACACATGTCATATGACATAATGGATTTTCATCATATTATGAATCATATGATATCCATTTTTTATTATAGTTGGAATATGGTTACAGGATATCGCTATTATTGGAAAAGAATTCCATGAAATATAATGGAAGTTTATACAAGTTGAAACATTGATACTCCTTACATTATGACTCTGATGTATAAAATGAGCATTTAGGAATTACGTCATGCTACATTTTTTTATCAATGTTGACATGTAAGACTTCATCATCGATCCTTATTATGAACATCAATTCCATGATGTAGATAAGGTAATGTGTGTTTAAGAATTACTCCATGCTACATTATCATGATCTATAATTGCATAGTAAAGATATTCTTTGGCATGTTGGCTCAAAGAAATTCATATATTCTGACCATGAACTTACTTTACTTTACCATTCCTTTTTTACTTATGGGAATCTTATGATTTAAATAAATCTCTAGCTTATTTTGGAATAGTTCATGCTTTCTTGCTGAACAAATTCTGAAAGCTTTGTAACATACCTTTATTTATAAAGGTTTATTTTTCCAAACTAAATACATCGATAATACCAAAGGTATTTAGATTTACCGAGCATAAATACCATACTGGGTATATTAATGACATCCAATCTAGTTTTTCTTGACCAAGAATTATTTTTCCACAACTTGGTAATTAAGTCTTTACATATTATACTCATTAGGTATTTATTATGATTCATGTATCACTGAACTAGTGGTTGAGTATTAAATACCAAAAACAAAATTCATTATGGAACCTAGAATAATGTCTCTTTGTGTCCAAAATCACAAATTAGATGAATGTTTTTGTTATACTCAATAATAGTTCTACAAGAATCATTAATTTGGCAGTATAGATGTCATGTACTTCTCACCACTGGCCTAGGTATCACCCTTTCTCATCCACTTATATAATATACTTGAAATCTAGTAATATTTCTATAATTTCTTGGTTATTGTATTTAAATACACATATGAGTTTAGTATACTGTATTCAGTACCCAAAAAGTAAAACCAAAACATTACATTGATGAATATTTCTAAAGAAGCCGTAACTTACTTCTTTAATTTAGTTAATTTCATTTAAACTTCCATTATTTTATTTTATGGTATGAAAAGAAAATAAAGTCCTGTTAATACCTATTTCATTGATGGATGTTTCAAATTTTCCCTCATAATTACATGAATTTAGATTTTTCTCCTTATTTATCAATTTTTTCATCATAATAATTAAAGGAGAATCCGTATTTTATATTCTTATTCACTTAGAAAATCTTACCTAAAAGGTAATGAAGAGTTTACTAATTTTTTTTTTCATTTTGTAACTGTAAATGATACTTGAGTAAAGGGGTGAAAATGATATTAGAATAGTATTTATTAAAAGATCATAACCGGCCTTTCAATTTACACAGATCTTGAGTAACCATTACCTAATCATATAATTGTTTCACTTTCTCCTTGAAAAAATCTCAGAGATGAGACTTCAGGTTATGTCATCCTTGTCCTGATGTAGCGACCACAACTAACACCGAACATTAATGAAAGCATAATGACATAACCATAATATGTTTTGTACATGAGTATCCTGTAATAAATTTCTCACCCTCACTTCTTGAGGAGACTTAACAGGTGTGGGGACACTGGCACCTTGAGTTTCCTATATCATAGTATTATGCGCAAGCACCCATACTATTCTTGGATGCTTGTGATGGTGTGGAAATTTACTTTGTCCATTATTTATCGCATTTTTTAAACATTTAGTATAACTTTCCATTTTCCAAAAAAATTAAATTTTAGTATATTAGTAATTTTTATCTGAATTACTGATTTACACATTTTGATTAATTAATTAAATCATTAAATGTCTCACACTATTTTATTGAATTCTAGGAACCCTCTATGATCGAATCAGAATAATCTATAGCTTGATTAATATAGTGGAAAGGATCCTTGAACCTCCCCTCATAATCTATATGCTATGGTTATTCCACTACTCGGAGGGTTCAAGGTAGGAATTTGGCTAGCCAACCACATTAACTCACCGTTCCTTGATCTGTTGAGTAAAGTCCCAGGTTCTAAAACCAAAACTTGATTTATTCAACGCTTTCCTTTAAAATGATAGAAAGTTATATATGGATAATCCTTACTACCAATTTAGTTAAGTCAACCCACCGATCTCATAAGAACTCCCCAGTAGTAAGAGGCACCCTCAACTATGGCATGAACAGCACCCTAAACACCCAGTTTTGTCCAAATATGAATGATGGAAGGTGGTTTAAACTTAATATTTATTTAATGTTTTTTGTGTTATTAATGTGATGAAAGAAATAATTTTATATCTTTTAATCATGTACTATGTGATCAAACTCACAATTGACCATGCTATAAATAGAAAATCCATCGCGTTACAATTTCATTTTATCATGCATTCTTATTTTTTATTACTCTACATGTTCATGTGATAATTACACATACACAAAAATAATAAACCATGAAAAAAATAAAATGATGACCTGATCATGGCCCAATAGTAATGGTTGATCCTTTGAGTGAATAAAGAACCAACCTAGACCCTAGGGGATATACCATGAGTCACGTCGCTTGCGACTCAAAATGCATCACCTGCTCATCCAATGCATCCAACGTCTGTCTAGTGTGTCGCCATCACTCGGCACAAAAAAAGTCACTTGGAGTCTCTTCATTATACAAAAATACTCGCACACATGCGAGGGGAATTGGGGAGTATAAAATAAAACTCTGTAGTGGACACGTTGGTCCTTATACATATAATGAAATGGAGATGATTCATAGATAACCTTTTAATTAAACTAATTATTACAAAACCATTGCAATAAATTAATAAAATTAAAAACACACCAAACATGCATTGGTTGGTCCATGGATCATGACCAGTCTGATACGCCTTAAACTTGTGTATTTAAAATAAAATGCAGAATTAAATTAAAATTGCATTAAAATAATACTCGAGGGAATTATAATTGAATTAAAAATTTACTCATATTTTTAATTCAATATTTACATTGTTCATTCCCAATTAATTAATTTAATTTTAAAACTAAAAATTAAATTTAATAATTAATTTAATTAAACACAAAATTAAATTAATTTACTCTGCATTAATTATTAAATCAAAAATTAATATTTAATTAATTTAATTATCAACTGAAATTAAATTAATCATTTTAATTAATTTTTGATTAAATTAAAATTACACAGGCCTTGAAAACCCTGGGTATGGCTTGTGTGGGTCAGGCTGAACCCGCACAGGTCCATTCTGAGCTATACTGACCCCGTGCAGAGGTAGTCTTGGCTAGGAAGGTCCACCCACACTTGTTGCAGACTGGACAGATCCAATCAGACCTATTTCGAGTCGGATTAGGTCCAACAAGGTGCCTCACTGAGCTACAGTCGGCCGGTAAGGCCGAATCTATCTTGCTGATTGATTTGAACTTTGATGTCCTGACCAAGGCGGTGGTCTAATAGAGAAGCGATGGTCTAGGTTGCTGCGACGTGCTGGACATCGGTGGACCGACTGTTTCAGATGGAGGCACAATGGCGAGACTCGCTGTGAAAGAGGGGATCTCGCCAGAGGAGGCGGGCTGCGTAGTCGGGAGTTGCGGGATACAGGAGGCTCGAAATGGGGTTCTGGTGCGACAGATGACCCATAGGAGATGGTGCCTAGACACTAGGATACTGAACCTGTAGGGTTGCAGTAGTGGGAGGCTTTTTTGGGTGGGGCGTCGTGATCAGGGAGGAGTGGGCTAGGTGGAGGCGTGTAGTGGCAGGTGCAGTCCGACTGGGAAACCCTCACCAGGAGAAGGATGATGATGGATTATCCAGACTAATGTTGGGGTGGAGCACACTGGGTGTCTCCAGCCCGATGTTGCTTGGCCGGAGAAAAGGAGGGGCTAAAGGGGAGAGGCTGATATGGCTGATGATTGGTCCTTCAAGGTGGTCCAACAGGGCACGCTGTCAGTAGGTGTACATGGAGGGTGGTCGGCATGTGTGGGAGATAGGGGGTCCATACCCCTTTGAAAAAATATCAAAAGAGATTTTTTTGCTTATTTTAAAATCATGACCCACTTTTTTAAATGTTTTCAAAAGTTGGCATGACCCGTAAGGTCTCTGCCTCCACCTTAATTTTAGGTTTTTCTCAATTGTGGAATAATCCAAAAATAGATAAATGGTTAAAATTAGTAATAATATTATAATAAAATAATTTTATTATAATACAAAAATGAAATTAAAAAAAATTAATTTAAAAAATCGGTGACCATTCCAGGAATGGGTTGGCCAGTTGGAATACAATGATTCACTGGAATTTAATTGATAAGACAGTTCTGATTAAAATTTACATACAAAATATATATGTTTTCTAAGAAAAAATTACCCCACAATTTTTTTGAATCCATAATTAAAACTTCAGATGACCCTAATGTGGCCATATAACGTTAGTTTTAATCACCGTAAGAAGTGTTGAGACCAGAATGATTCCCTATGAATAGATTAATGAAAATTTTATTCTTTTATTGGCTTAAAATTTCAGGTGTCTCCCTTTGATACCAATTGAAGGTACCAAACATGTAGAGAAATTCCAAAAAGTGGGATTTTAAAAAATTTCATCAGTGTATGACATGAACTTGTCGACGTTGGAGAATCATTGTCTGGTTTAAGTTGATGATCTCGCATGAAGAGTTTTAAGCACAAAATTAAATCCATAAAATACTTGGTTTAGATCCAAAGCTACACACGACGTCTTCTCATCATTGGTGATCACTGATAAAATAATCTAAAGCTGAATTCCTCCAGATCATCCACACATGCTTCAACAAAATACAGGAGCTCTATTAATTTAAATATGAGTGCTAGCACAGAGATCCGACGATGCCTTTGATGCTCCAATGACCACTACATCACCTAGATTGCGATGAATTATAGAGTGCTCGATCCAAGCTCCTGGATCCAGATCCTCTCTCTAAAATGTAGGAGAGAAGAGTATAGGAGAGAGGCCGTGAATAGTTCACAACAAAATCCTCTCCTCCTCTATTTATAGTGTGAAATAGAATTACCCTAAAATGACGGCCCATCCCCTGAATAATTAACACACTATACAAATGATATTATGACTACTGTACTGAGCCATAAATATCATTTTTTGGTATTATTATCACTTATATTATAATATAATAAATATATTGCATGATAATACCTGAGTTATTAATTTGGATTGTACTCCTGCAAATATTAATTGAACCTTGAGTATATTAAACTAATATTCATTCAATTAATATTTTCATTTATTTACTTAAAACTTGTAAATAAATTTAATAAATAAATTCAATGCCCATTATTCTTAACTTGAATAATATGAATTTATTTATGGAATTGGTGATCATTTCTCCTTAGAAAAATCCCAGACCCCAATAGCGGGGCCCACCAATCCAATACTCATACTCAACTGAATAGGTAAGATTATTGAATATTATATTGCGTGTGACCCTCTAGGACCTTATCTCGATAGAAGTAAATACTATTCACAAACCAAGAATGGGATCTAACAACCCATCGTGGCCCCTAAAGAGATAAGGATTGTCACAACAATGACAACCAACCTATGGACACTTACTGTTTAATATAATCTATTTGTCTTTAAGATCTCATAAAGAAGATTGAAAACTTGTGTCATAAAACTTTTCTTACTTTATTGTTTATTTATATAACTATATGTATTTACCTTAGACTACCATGGCTATGGATTTATCAAGGTACTACCATCCTGATCTACTTGGCCCGAGATATATAACTTCCATAATTTGGAAGCGAAAAATCCTCTCTTGATCATTCAACCAGTGTCATGCCACAAATGACGCACCCAACACAAACTACCTTACCATGATTTAAATATCATGGTTGTTGTATTGCATCAAAGTATGCAATAAAATGACATACATTGATAATTATCTCAAGTTAGAAGACTATTACACATGATCCTAGATAGGAACAACCAATGAAACCCAAAAAATGTGTTTTTCCTATTGGTAGGTCTATCCTCATGATCTCACTACTAGAGATCAACAAGTGAGAACTTCATTAGAAGAAGTATGAATGATTATGAGCCCCCATAACTTTATTTTCAAACATCTATTGTGTCCAATTAGTAAGATGTATCTAGACTATAGGGACTTTGTTTAAGATTAATGTCATAGTATCTCGCGGTTCTCATTATAGCCTAAGAGCTACTATAACCTTTCGATACAACAATTAATCTATGAACATTACCATTTCAATAGTGGATTCAGAAAAGTATACACTATAATGGTAATAATACATCATGTATATCAAAATGTATACACGATATGGTAATCAAAAGCACTGTATAGTTGGGTCTAGGGAACCGACTATTTCAACATCATTTACCTCATGGTACCCCCTTTTTTTTAACTCAGATCCACTAACAAAACTTTTTCCTATCTACGAACAAATTGGTGATGATCAAGAAGATCCTACTGCAGAGGTTGAAAACATGATAATGGGTGTGGGGAAACATCTCCTTGATCCTACATCTCGGATTGTGAAATGAGGAAGATCGATCATGGCCGAAGTAACTAGAGGTGAACCAGCTAAAAGGGATGAATAAGCAACCTTGGGATCTTTGAGTGTTCCCCACTATTCAAAAGGATCTCATTCCAACCATTGAACTGATAAGTGCCGAGGGGTCTTCGGTAACAGAAGTTATTGTGTTGGCCCAACCACTTAATCTAGTGCCACTGAGATCTTGTAAGTCTCTTTTTTCACAGACCCATATCTGTTATCTAAGGATCTTGTTGATTGGGGTGTTTTTTGCATGTAATACTAATAATATTACAAGCTTGAAAAACCAAGGAGTATGGGGCATCTATGGGAGTTCTATTATCAACTGCACCTATCTATGAGGATTCAGACATTCAGGTTGATCCGGCCTTGGAACCCAGCAGGCAGGAAATTTTGGCCATGGATGATTCCATTTCCAGGGTGGATCCCAAATATGGTGATGGAGTATTTTCCGAAGAATAATAAGAAATGATTGATGAGGGTCCCCCCACATGATAGAGCCCAACCCTTCAAAAAGGATGCCATAGGAAGACCCTGCTGCTGAACTTATGGCCATATTTCCTGAATATAGACCTACAAACCCTGAGGAGATGGACGATTATGATCCTAACTCAGCTGAGGAGAGTTGTATGACACAGTGTAGGGAATTTAAGTGCGTCAAACTCTTCCTTAAGATCCCATAGGCAGAATGGATGAGTTAATTGTGGTCACTACACACCTAGATGCACTGTTATTGCACCGACGGGGTGGATGATCATCATCTCCATATGACAATCTATGACTATCTTGTGAAGAAGATGCAGGATAGTAGTCAACACCTAGACACTACCTGGTACCAAAATAAATCTGATAGAATCTAGAAGTTCCTTGAGTATGGACAATAAATCCAACATCTGAATGAGTAGGCGAATGATCATTCCACTTTTATTATCAACTAGTCGGAGCTCGTTGAATAGTTGAATGCCTAGCTGGAAGAGGCCCATGAAAATCGGGAACATGCAAGACACCAAGTGTTTAAGCTTGAAGCCAAAGAGGTTCGATTGAAGATCAGGTAAAATGGGATTTTATATATGGTTTTTGATGAGGAGAGGGAGCTCATGAAGCGGTAGGGGGCTCTGGAATCCACGTGCTAGAAGGTGGTGGCATTGAAGCATTCCATTTAGGGGGAAGATACCTAGGGGTCGTGCTTTGGATGGACTTATAAAATATACTATTTTCTTAATTGGTTTCTTTGAACTGTGTGAATGGATATATTTCTTGCCTGTTTATTTTAATTACTATATCTGAATTGTATCTGTGAAGCAACAAACAACCAGTCCCTAAGCTCACGTGGTTCATGCCCGATGTGGGAAATAAGGGATAACCACATAATCACCCACTCTTTTATGAGGGTTCTAACTAATTATCAAATACTTGGGGTTTGCTATTTTTGACTGACCACCAAGAGTATTCGGGCTAAGGGAGGTTGTGGAGGAAGTATAAGGCTCCCAGAACAACCAACTTTCCTTCCCCAATGTGTTCTAGTACATGAGAAGGATAACACTAGGGGAGTTGGAATCATTCTAAAAAAAGGGAATGGGGAGTGTGAATCATGACACCCAGAATTCAGGACACAATTATAAGTAGTGTTACGATATAGGATATCTATTGACCATATTCAAAATGCATTACCTATACCGCTATCTTGGAATGGTGAAAAAAAATGAGGTCCAACCACTGACCATATTCGAAAACATGGGGCTTAAGTTAAGATGTCATCTAATATATTTTGGGACATTAGCGCAAGATGGTAGGAGATCCATATGGCTGATCACCATACCATTAGGGGGTCCCTTCATATATGAAGGATGATGGAAATTCGAATGAGTGGCACACAATGTGTGAAAATAGAGTTATGGGATGTTCCAAAGGATTCCAACACTCTTGAAACTACACACTATGGCTTGGAGCATATTGGTATAGGTGAATTGGTTTGAATTAAGATAACAACTATACTCCAGGGTAGTGTTATCTAAGATACCGAGCGATGAATGAAGATTTAAATAATGTGGTAAATAACATGTGGGAGTGAACCTCCCAGGAAACGACCTAGGATGCCTTGTAGTTTTGTGTTGTGCAATTAAGGATGGTGAAAATGTAATTTAACATTATAAGGTGAGGAAAATACATGGTACAGTTTAATTCCATGTGATTGGGATGTGTCCCATAGTTTAACATCATGAAACTAGGATATTACACATAGTTTAAGGTCAGGTGGCCTATACCCTATCCAACAGTTTAAAGTCATGATGCTTGGACTACCATAAAATTCTCAGTCTTAGGGTATATACATTATTAAGGAAGCACAACCTGATGTGACTGAGAACCAAGGAGGTCTCAATGCTGTGTACACACCCTAAGACGAATAGAGGCCAAAGCGGTTGAAACATGATAAGGAACCTATGGTTGGGCCAGAGATAAAATATTTGGGCATTCATACATATCCCATAAGGATGGAAATCAAGAGGAACATATTTCTTAAAGAAAAACTTGGTTACATACCAACACTGGTGGGGGTAGTTCTCTTTGATGAGGATGCTAAAACATCCTACATTTATAACTGGGAATCCTAAACTCGTTTAGGGTATGGTTACAGTTTAACATCATGTATTTAGAATGAAAAAAATGAAATAATGCTGAGGATGGACCCTATATTGTTGACCCAAGAATCACTTTGTATCCCAGAAATATGAGAGTCAAGACATACAAAGTTCTTGGAGGGAAATTCCATCATGAAAGTCTGACCCATACACAGAGAGAAGAGACATTTGATATTTATTATTTTTTACTTTTGTTGTGTTATTTTTTTTGAGTCACTGGACTAGGATGAGAAGTCTGGGTGACACTACAGAAATCAAGCCATGTTCCAATCTAGTAGGGTGGCATGGTGTATGACTAGTTCCAATGGTGATGGAATATCAAGTGAGAACACCATAATGCTGTTCCGTTCTTTGTTGCGTGGACAGGACGATGATGCCACAGTTTAAGGTGTATGACAGGACTAGTCTATGAAATTTAATGTCAATAATTAAGGATGGAACATGCTAACATCATGCGGGATGGATCAATATAGTTTAATTTCATGTTTCTTAGAAAAAATATTATTTTAAGGTTTTAGAACTTGGAACATAAGGTTGCACAACTTTCGAATGTGGGTATAACCCTACCAAGACCCCTAAGCCCACGCGATCCGTTCTCAGTGTGGGAAACAAGGAGTGATGCCATACTTTCCCAATCACATGAGAGTTCACAATAAGGGAAAGGAAATTCCATGTGGAAAAATTGAACCATGCCTATATTCCTAATTAACAGCTGTGGAAGAATAGAGGGACCACACAAGGGGGATTGGGGATCCCCAATAACTTGAAAGGGGAAAGAAAATTTGAATCATGACATACAATATTTTGAACACAATGTAAGTGTAATAAGGATGTAGGATAACTACTGACCCTATTTGAAGCATATCATCCATATCGGGTGACCTTGGATGGGAACAGACAAATGAGGGTTGACCACTGACCATATTCAAAATGTGGTAACTAACTCAAAAATTATGTTCAAAGTCTTCCGAGGCATTGGGTCACGATGGTAGGAGATACATGAGGCCAATCATCCATACCGTTAGGGGGTCCCTTCAGTTATGAAAGATAATGGGGACCCAAACAAAGGAATATGTGAAGCACAAAATTGGAATTGGGGAACATCCCTATAAAATCCAACATTCCAAGTCTCATACAACAACATACCCAAACATTTTGGTGTGGAACATCCACAGGTGGGATCAGACCCATCTTCAAGGATTAGGTTCCTAGGGGGTATTACAAATATTTTAAAGGTCACGTTGCTTGGACCATAAGTTCCCAATTTAAGTCATAGAGTATGGACCATGGGTGCCCAATTTAACATCGTGTGTGTGGGAAATACCCATGAAGTTTAACGTCATATGATAAGGATAAAATTTCACACAATTTATCATCATGAAACCATGACATTTTTAGTGAGGACTAGGAAGATCCACACCACATCACACATTATTAAAGAGGAACCTAGGCCAAAAGGGTACAAAAAGGTTCATGACTCTACGGATGGACCCAGGGAAAAAAATATATGGGCATCACTACATATCATATAAGGATGGGAATCAAGCCACACATAGTTCTTAAAGATGGCATAGTAAGATACCGACACTAAAAGAGGGGTGATATTCTCCAAAATGAGGATATCATGGTTGCTACATAGTTTAAGGTCATACATCTTGGACCCTAAAAATATTAGTTTAAGGTCATAAAATTAATACCAAAAAGGGGAGGTGTGCAATGTAGCTCCATGGGGAAACCCGATGTGAATGAGGATATAAAATTTTCACACCACATGAAATAATCCCATATAATACCTAGGCCAAGGGGATAGAGATGGGAGATTGTGAGTCTATGCTAGGAATAGGGACAAGAATTATGAGCATCACAACGTATCCTCTAAGGATGGAAATCAAGCAATACATAGTTCTTGTAGGAGACATGGTAAGATACTAATGTTAAAAGGGTAAATGTATTCCCAAATGAAGACATCGAAGCATCGAGTAGTTTATCGTCATACATAAAATACACAGAATGCATAGTTTAACATCATATGATAAGGAAGAAGGCTATTATGTAGTTTATTGTTGTGAAAAAAGAACATAGGGTAGCTTAGTTTATGGTTGTAGAGCTCATACCATAAGGTGGTAGGTGTGCATTGTGGTGCCCCGAGGCTACCCAATGTGAATGAGGACAAAAAAGATTCAAGATAGACCACATGACCCTAGGATAACACCATACAATTCAAATACATGACACTTGGACTTGAATTCTTAGTTTAAAGTCATAATCTCAGGACATAGGATTATAGTATAAGGTAATAGAGTTTGGACCATAAAATGGTGTGATTCTTCCAAGTGGGTAAAAACCCAACCAAGAACTCTATGACTATGTGATCCATGCTCGGTGTGAGAAAAAAAGGTCTAAGAGGATCCTTATGACACATGGAAACACACAACATAGGAATGGAGAAGTCAGATTAAGGATGTTCCAACAACGCTGATCAAACTGCTCACCGTGAAAAGGTGCAAAGAGGGGTAACACAGAGGGTGTTGAAGTTCAGATTGTACATAAGGATGTAAAAAGAAATGAATCATAGTGTCAGATATTTTGGACATGATGAGGGTGGTGTAATGATGGAGGATAAACATTGACCATGTTCGAAACACAACATCCATATCATTTAACCCGGAATGGGAAAAAACAAATGAGGGTCGACTGCTGACCATATTCGAAATGCGGGAGCTAACTCAAAAATTTTGTTCAAATTATTTTGGGCCATTGGCCTAAGATGGTATGTGATCCAAGAGTCTGAGCATCCATACCGTTAGGGGGTCCTTTTAGACATGAAATATGATGAAGGAAAAAATAAAGGGACATGTGAAGCATGGAGATAGAATGAAAGAATGTACATGAAGAATCCAACAATATGGTTCCTACGCCATAATGCATTTGAGCATGTTATTGAGGAATTCTAGATAGAGGGATTCAAACCCCTTCTCAAGGGAAAGGGGCCTCAAGGCCCCCTATACATGGCATGGAAATGATCCAATGCCAAATGATGAGGATGAGGGATATAAGAGGGTTAATAAACTAGGGGATGGACCTGAAGACAACATGTCTGTGCATTCCTACATATCTCATAAGGATGGGAATCAATCCACATGTAGTTCTGGAATCTCGTGCAGTTTAACATCATGCGGTAAGAATATAGATCAAAAGAATTATTATTGGGGGAGGTACATGATGTAGTCGTTATAGCCCGACATGAATGAGAACCAAGGAGGTCTCAACCATGCTGTGTAATCCCAGGAATAACCTAGGCTAAGATCCCAAAAAGGTGAGGTCCTCTCAGATGAGGACATCAACATGCTTTATAGTTTATCATCATGTGTCCAGGATAGAATGATAGTTTAACGCCATGTAGGATGTGGCAGTTTAACATCATGAAGGACAAGGGGGAACTTTCCTTTTAATGTTATGTATAAATAACCATATATACAATGTAGTTTAATTTCTTTCAGGACAATGTTGTGTAGTTTAACATCATATGGTAGGATGAAAGATATCTTAGTTTAAGGTCGTATGTGACGTCCCATCCCAGGTGCCACTAAACGGTGTCCTGAACCGGTTAGCCACATGCCCTCAAGAATACCTCCCCATACACCAGAGGGTGCCGACTAGCAGTGAGGTTTTGGTAAGTCAGTTTTGGGTAGATTATACCCTATTTTATTAGAATAAAACACCAAAAAGAAGATAACAACAATAACAAAGTGTGGAAGCATATAATAACCATAATGATACCATGTCATATGATATTCAAAACAAGAAAAATACAATACTCAATTGAAAGTTACATTTTTTTATGACAATGAAAATGTAAAGTGTCTACAATGAAACTAAAGTTAATGATTCAATGACTCCCAAGTGGGCCCCGAACCACGTTTGGTTCCCTCTCCCATGCTTCAATCCCAAACAACAACTTATCCTAGGGTATTTCCCTTATCCTATCCTACAACAAAAAAGTATACTAAGATTCTAATTAGGTGGACTGAAAAGGATTTGAGTATAACTTAGTAGGCCAACCCCAACAATGTATAAAACAAGTTCAATCAAGAGATTATGTATGCAGTTTTATGAAGCAATAAATACAATGCATAATTAAACAGTTATCACATTTTCATTTAATATTTAATCATTACATTAGGACCAGTTTCAATTCATGTTTTCCATTTGAATCATCATTAATTATTATCATTCATTTGATGTTAAACGTCATGTAAAACACCCCAATCTCATTCAGTGTAGGTCTCCATGCCTAACACTTCATATCTCATTCGGTGTAGGTCTTCATGCCTAGCACCCAAAAATCTCAAGCTTGGATAACTATTGGGGAGGAACTCCATGTACAAGTCCCAACTTCTAATCAGTCTAGAACACCATGTGTAACACCATAAAAATCTCAGCCATTTAATAATTATTTAATTCACAAGAAATATTCACATCGTTCCATTACTAATCCAATGATTAGTTAATCATTTCAAAGGCCCTTAGTTAACTCAAAAATTAAATAAGAACATAACCCATTAATTAATACATCAATTAACTAATCAGTCAACAAAATTCTCATTCCATAATTAATGCTTCACAATTAATTATCCATATAAAATATAAAATTGTCATAATTAACTCTTATAATTAATTATATTTGATAAACATCATGGAACATAAATAATTCTCACAATTAATTATCTGACATAGACAAACATAATTTCATAATTAATTTACCCCAATTAATTATCTTAACATAATCAATTCAATATCTCAATTACAATATCTCAACCCATAACCAATCTCCAAAACAAATATCTATTTGTGAAACCCCCCTTCGTTTGTTCCGTGATTCAATTATCAATTAATAACAAAGGAAATAAAAAGTCAATTACACATTCCTAATTAATAGAATTTAGGAAATCAATTATCAAGGGAAGCAAGAAAATCTATAAAATCACATTCAAATATCAAATCTACAACTATGGGAGTTTGATTTATACCACCTACTCGATTTATTTCTAGATTTTAGCCCAATGTAAAACCCCAAAATTTGAGCGGCACAACATCATCGATCAAGCTATGGGTCTAAATCCCAAAACAAGATTTAAGATCAAAGGAATAAAGATCGTGAAAATATAGATCTAAATCCACAATCTTAGATCTAGATCTCAACTAATAGGTTTAGATCCATGGAAATGGTGAAGAGTTTCCATGAAAAGATCAAGGAAAGATAGAGGAATGAATGAGAGAAGCAATAGGATGAAATCCACTTACCGAGAAGAGAGAATATCTTCAATCCAGGCTTTCAATATCTAATAAAAATGTTCAAATCACCTTGGAATCCCTCTAAAAGGATTTGGGATCACCTAGAATTTTTCAATCCCTAGCTAAGGTCGAAATATGGGAGTCTGAGGGGTTTAGGTTTTTATAAAAATAGATTTTTAGATAATTAAACCCATGTGAACGGTTTCCTGGGTAGGGACACACGGTTAGGGAAAACCATGCACCAACTATGCAGACCTCTTTGTCTAGGTTTGCATAGTTAGAATAGTTTATTCGCATAGTTTGTCAAACCATGTGCAAACCATGCTGACCTCTCTATCCATGTTTTCATGGTTGGCACGGTTTAGTCACACGATTTGTCAAACTGTGCGCAAATCATGAATATCCCACTTTCCATTAGGTTTTCCATAAAAATTCACCCAAACTCACCCCAATACACTACTCTAAAACAAAGGTACTTAAAAACCTAAAAAATTACCAGAAAATACTCCTGATATGTCTCCATAAAAGGTTGGGATCTTACAACGTCCCCATCTCATAACAGATCATCCTTGAGATGCACTCCCAAAATTCTCTAAGATTCTGAGCCAAAAATATTGGTCCATTGAGCCCTCATGTCTTCTTATCGTTCCCAAGATTCATCTTGAACACATCGATGTTTCAATAACACATGAACTAACGACACAGTCTTTCCCCGAAACACTTTCTCACTGCGACCCATCACACGTATCAAATGCTCCTCAAAGGACGCATCTATCTCGAGGTCAACCTATTCCAAGTCAATCACATGAGAAGGGTCAAGGTGATACCATCATGGTTGTGACACATGGAAAACATTATGGATAGTGCTGAATTTCTGTGGAAGGTCTAATCAGTACACCAATAGTCTGATTCTCTCCAGCACCTCAAACGGTCCTACAAACCTAGGTTCCAACTTTCCCTAGATCTATAACCTATGGTGGCCCAATATAGATGACACATGAAGGAATAATCGATTAACATTTATAAACTATAGGATTTTCCTATTTCTATCAACATACAACTTCTACCTACTCTGAGTCGTATCCATAGGTTTCTGAATCAACTGCACCTGCTCCGATGTCTCCTGAACGAGACTTGGTCCCAATAGATCTGACTCATCCACCTCTAACCAACATAGAGGTGATATAAAATTTCTACCATAAAGTGCCTAATATGGTTCCATATATATAGTTTCCTGATAACTGTTGTTATAGGTGAACTCCATTAAATCCAAGTGATTCTCCCAAGAACCACCAAACTCAAGCACACAAGCTCGCAGCATATCCTCTAACACCTGTATGGTATGCTCCGACTGCCGATTTGTTTGTGGTTGGAAGGCCTTACTTAACAAAAACTATGTACCAAGCACATTCTATAATCCCTATCAAAAGTGTTAAGTAAAGTGTGAATCATGATATGAAACTATAGTTCTTGGAACCCCATGTAAATGAACTATCTCTCGTACATACAGTTATCCCAACTATTCTACAGTAAAGGTTTCATTGATAGGAAAGAAATGTTCTACCTTCGTTAGTATATCCACAATGACCCAAATATCATAATTATTCTTAAGTTTATTTGGAAGTACTACCACAAAATCCATAGTCACATCATCGCACTTCCATTCTGAAATAGGCAATGGTTGCAATAGGCCTCTAGGTCGTTAATGATCTACCTTCACCTAATGACAGGTGAAACATCTTGTTACAAACCCTGATATCTCATTTTTCATACTTTGACACCAAAACTATCATCATAGGTCACATTACATTTTTTTCACCCTTGGATGTACCACCCACTTTGAGGCATGAAATTATTACATGAATTCCTCTCGCATAATCGCAGGCACAACAACCCGATTTTTCACATAGATGATCTCATCCTCATCTATTATCTATTATGGAGGTGCCTCCCCACTTTTAAGGATTTCCCTTAAGGATAAACACTTTGGATCCTCATAATTCCTATCCCTGATCCATCTCAAGAGTGTAGACTCCACATATACAGAAAACATAGTCATCCTCTCCTGACTCTCCTGAACTACCACATGCATTTCATCCAGAAAAGTCATCATCTTTCACTTTTTACTCAGTTCATATACCAACGGAGTCTGTGTTTCCCTACTCAAGGAATGATCCACACTATTCCCCCTTCTGGGTGTTTATTGCAGTTCAAAATCAAAGTAATGCATATACTCTACCCATATTCACTTCCAAAGATTCAAGTCGCACTGTGAAAAGATGTACTTCAAGATTTTGTGATCTGTAAAAATTATAAACTTTTCACCCAAAAGATAATGTATCCAAAACTTAAGAGAATAAACCACTCTTACCAACTTGAGGCCATGCGTAGGGTAATTCTGTTCATGTGGCCTCAACTACTGAGACCACTAACAAAACAAATCGATCCTCTTGCATCAACAAAACTCTGATTCCGATCCCAAAAGCATCACAATACACTGTGTACTCCTCACCCAACTCAAGTAAGATTAAAATTGGTGCCAATTTCATGTGCTTATTCAACTACTAGAAAGCATTCTCGCATGCTTCTATCCAATAAAACTTTATCCCTTTCTTTTTCAAACCTGAAATGGTGTTTCCAATTGGAAAAATTCTTGGATTCACCTTGTGTAATAACCATATAATCCCAAAAATCCTTAGATATCAAAAACATTCTTGAGCTGCTCCCATGAAATCACTTCCTGCACTTTTTCTAGGTCCACTTACACACCTTCTTTCAAGATGATATTACCCAAAAAGTGTACCCTATAAATCCAAAACTTACATTTATATAGCTTGGAATATAGACGATGCTATCATAGTGTAACCATGACGATGTCAAGATGTTGGGCATGATCATCATGAGTCTTAGAGTACACCATGATGTCATCCACAAAACCACCACAAATTGATCTAAGTATGAATGAATGATCCTATTCATCAAGGCCATCAATACTTCTAGAGAATTTGTCAACCCAAACGACATTACAACAAACTCATAAAGGCCATACCTACTTCTAAATGCAGTTCTTAGTATATCAGAGGTTCGAACTCTCACATGATGATACCCTAATCTCATATCAATCTTTGAGAACACACAATCCCACTTCAGATGGTAAAAGAGATCATCGATATGTGGAATTTGATATCGGTTCTTCATAGTCATTTCATTCAACTTTCAATAATCAACACACAAGTGTAAACTCCCATCGGCCTTCTTTTCAAACAATACAGGCGATCCCCAAGGTGACATACTTGGATGGATAAACCCTTTATCCTACATCTCCTCTAACTATGTTTTGAGCTATTGAAGCCCAGTCGATTCCATTATGCAAGATGGAATAGATACCAGCTCTTCCCCTAGCATGAGATTAATAGTGAATTCCACATCTCTCTCAGGTGGAAACCCTAAAAAGTCTTTAGGAAAGACATCTTGAAATAGTTCTACTACTGGTGGAAGGAATTATTTCCTTCCACTCCAATCATCCAACAAAAGACTATAAAATTGGGATGCTATCTCTCCAAGTTGCTGAGTAATTGGCCCATCTCGGCCTACATTGATATCAAATTCTCCCCGATGAATATACTGGTCACCCTTAAGAGATAAAAAGGTCACTCTCATGCAGTAATAATATATGTGGGCTCAGTATGTTACTAGCTAGTCCATACCCATATTTAGGTCAAATCCAGTTATATCAATGACATATATATCCCAAAGAAAATGATACTCTTTGATATCTAGAAAACATCCCTTGGATAAATAGATATCCCTAGACCGTATTCCCAACGGTGTATCGATATTCATCACCCCGCTTACAAAATCCACCTCTAGGCTCAAACCATTAATAATATTTGAAAATATAATGGAATGAGAGGAACCGGTATCAAACAAGGACGTATCTAAAGTAAAATCCACTAGAATAGTACCTCTCAATATCAATGGACCAGCCTCAATCTCCACAAGTGTAGGCTACACTGCATGTAACTGTCCTACCCCTCTTCCTTGTGTTGTCGTCCGACTCCCTTGAGTAGAACCACTCTGATGATATGAGCACTCATACCCTGAAGCACCAATTCCACTACCTCTACCACCTTGGCCCGAAGTGTTCTAGATTCCAGAACTATATGATGTAGAAGACCCCCTTCCCACATTCTGACTCTGAACAGCTACTCCCTCAGAACCAGCTTGCCGCTGCTTCCGGCATAACTTATGTAGGTGCCCCATCTTTCCACAAAAACGGAACTCCACTGGTGGTCAAGGAAAATGTGTACGATAGTGTCCTTATCTACCACACTGGTGTAAAAGCACAAGATTAAGATCTGGTGAAGCTATTCCTTCTAGATGTCCACCTCACTTTCCACTATCCTGACTAAGGTTCTCATAACGGTACTTCCTTCTCTCATAAGGCACACTCCTTGATAATCTAGTGACAGCTACCCATCTAGTACTAGAAGCCTCCATCGGACCCCCTTTGAAATGAGATGTTGATTAACCACTTATGAGAATTTCTTCAGCCTAAATATATTTACCTGGGACTTAATTTCACACCTAAGTCCATCCTAAAATCATTTTTCTAAAGTAGCCTCATCTGCCACAAAATCTAGAGAAAATAATATAAATCTATGAAACATTAAGAACAATACATTATGAATATGATTCCTTGGGTCAGATTCATAAACTCTGAAGCCTCCTCTTGTCTCAGCGTCTCTGGATAGAAGTGCTCCAAGAACTTCTCTAGAAATTCCTTCCATAACATCTCATATGTTAGTCCAGATCTTACCTGAATGTCCCACCAACACTTCACCGACCCCCGTAGCATATAAGAAGACAACTTGACCCTCCTCCCAGCCAGAGTCTCCAAATGTTCAAGTATCATTTCTATGGATTCAATCCAAAATTCATCTTCCTTAGGTCTTCCCTCTCCATTAAAAGTAGAAGGGTGCTGCAGCCGAAACTCCCTTGTCAACTCAGACATGCTTTTCAGAACCTTCCCTGGTTCTCTCTCCATGAATTGCATGAAATGGGAACATTTTTCTTGGAACCTTTCCCCTTCTTCCTTAGCCTACATCAATGGTGCCTCAAGTTCCCTCTCTGGAAGTTCATTTCGGGCCATGCCCCTCGGTGTCTCCCTCAAAAAGAATCATGGAGGCATATATCTACAAAGAAAAACACACTTCTTAGGTCTCATAACGCAACCTTATAACATTTACATAAGAGGAGAAACTAACACAAAAAATTTTGACATGTCCTTTCCACTTTTTCTCACCACATGGTCAATACCGAGGCCTTATCACTACCCTTAACCATCCTACTCTTAGGTCTTGGTTAACAAGGGTACATACATTCTCATTAATTAATTAAACCATTAATTAATCAAATTATCTCAAATTAATTTATTAAATAATTAATTAATCAATAATGCTCATTTTATCAATCAAGGTTCTCATTAGACACACATTTATTCTCATTTTGCATCATTATTTCAATCTCACAACAAGGAAAAATAGTTCAAGTTCAACAACTTACTCATAACCTGTTTTCTCGAGAGTTCCTAGAATAATGCATGTCACAACAACCCTGAGTGTCTAGAATGATGCCTGTAGACTCAAATATCATGCCTCTATAGGCCCTGAATCAAAATTCTACAACTGTCAAAACAAATATTACATCACACCACAAGTGCATAACCCAAGGTGAAATAATATCCAACTGTAACAAAAAATAGCAATCACAACAATACCACCTTTAGTACTCTAATTTTCCCCCTTACATTGGCTTCAAACTCCCATGAAAGAGTTCATTACCAATCCTCAACTCTTCATATTCTTTTGTCTACCTTTCCCAAAATAGTAATACAAAAGAAGAAGAAAGAAAAGAAAACCTTCCTTTGATACCACTTTGTGACATACCATCTCGGGTGCCACTAAATGGTGCCCCGAGCCAGTTGGCCACATGCCCTCAAGCATGCCTCCCTGTACGCCATGGAGTTCCGACTAGCAGTGAGGGTATGGTAAGCCAGTATTGGAGATATTATACCCTCTTTTATTAGAATACAACACCAATGGAAGTAAACAACAATAACCAAGTACGGAAGCGTAGAATAACCAGATTGATACCATGTCATATGATATTCAAAAAAAGAAAATAAAATACTCTAATAAAGGTTAAAACATGCTATGAAAATGATAATTTCAAGTGTCTACAATGAAACTAAAATTAAAGACACAATGACTCCAAGTGGGTCTCGAACCATGTCTGGTTCCCTCTCCCATGCTCCAATCCCAAATAACAACCTATCCTAGGGCCTTGCCCTTATCTTATCCTGCAACAACAAAGTCTAATTAGGTGCCGATCAGGTGGTCCGAATAGGGTGTGGGTACAACTTAGTTGGCCACAACCAATGGTGTCTAAAAAAAGTCTAGTTAAGAGATAGTGTATGCAGTTTTATGAATCAATAAATACAATTAATAATTAAACAGTTATCACATTGTCATTTAATATTTAATTATCACATTAGTCCCAGTTTCAATTCATGTTTCCATTTGAATCATCAATAATTATTATCATTAATTTGGTGTTTAATGTCATGTCAAACACCCCAATATCATTTATTTTAGGTCTCCATGCCTATCACTCTATATCTCATCCAGTGTAGGTCATCACGCCTAACACCCCAAAATCTCAAGCTTGGATAACTATTAGTGTGTAACGCTATGTCCAAGTTCTAACATTTAATCGGTCTAGAACACCATGTCTAGAACCAAAAAAATCTCATCCATTTAATAATTATTTAATTCACAAGAATTATACCCATCGTTCCATTACCAATACAACGATTAGTTAAACATTTCAAAAGCCATTAGTTAACTCAACAATTAACTAAGCACATAACCCATTAATTAATTCATCAATTAATTAATCAATAAACATAATTATCATTCCATAATTAATTCTTCCTAATTAACTATCCATATCAAAACTCAACTTTTCGTAATTAATTCTCTCAATTAATTATCTTTGATCAACATCATGGCACATAATTAATTCTCATAATTAAATATCTTACATAGACAAACATAATTTCATAATTAAATTTTACCAATTTATTATCTTAACACAATCAATTCAATATCTCAATTAAAATATCTCAACCCATAAACAATCTCCAAAACAAATATCTATTAGGGAAACCCCCCTTTGATTGTTCCCTGATTCAATTATCAATTAATCACCAAGGCAATCAAAAGTCAATTACACATTACAAATTACTCCAATTTAGGAAATCAATTATCAATAAAATCTAGTAAATCGATAAAATCACATTCACATATCAAATCCATGACTACGAGAGTTCGATTTAGACCACCTACCTCGATTTATTTTTGGATGTTAGCCCAATGGAAAACCCCAAAATTTGAGCAACACAATGTCATCGATCAAGCTCCGGGTCTAAATCCCTAAACCAGAATTAAGATCAAAGACATCAATATCTTTTAAATATTGATCTAGATACACAATCCTAGATAGAGATCTCTACTGATTGGTTTATATCCATAGAAATGGTGGATATATTCTATGAAAAGATCAAGGAAATATAGAGGAATGAATAGAAGAAGAAACATGATAAATCCACTTACTGAGAAGAGATTAGATCTTCAATCTGGGATTTCAATCTCGAAGAACGATGTTCGAATCACCTTGTAATCCATTCAAATGGATCTGGGGTCACCTAGAAATTTTTAAGCTCGAGCCAAGGTTGAAATATGGGAGTCTCGGGGGTTCGGGTAGTTTTAAAAATAGATTTTCGGATAATTAATCCTGCGTGCCTAGTTTCTTGGGAAGAGATGCATGGTTAGAGAAATAGTGCGCTAACCGTGATGACCTCTCTGTCTAGGTTTGTAGGGTTGGAATAGTTTAGTTGCACGGATTTTCAAACCGTGCGCAAAACATGTGGACCTCTTAGTCTAGGTTTTCATGGTTTTCACAGTTTAGTCGCACGGTTTGTCAAACCGTGCAAAAACCATGAAAAAATCTCTGTTTGTTAGTTTTTCCTTAAAAATTCACCCCAACTCACCCCAGGACACTAATCCAAGACAAAGTTACTTAAAAACTAAAAAAGTACCTAAAAACACGCCCAATATGACTCTAGAAAATGGTGGGATCTTACATCATATTACTTGGACCATAAAGTGGGAAGCTACCATCATAGGGGTGTGTAGGGTGGTTCCATAAAGTAACCCAATGTGAATAAGGACCAAGGAGGTATCATCCCTGAACCACACACTCTTGAGGAAATATTAGGACATGGGGCCAAAATGGGTGAAATGTGGTTTTATGGTTGGGCCTGGAGACAAAATTTCTGGGCGTTGCTATGTATCCTACAAGGGAAGAAATCAAGCCACACATAGTTCTTGAATTCCATGCAGTTTCACATCATGTGGGTAGGGATGAATGATAATAGAAATGAAATCCTAGGGAGGAACTTGGAGAAACTATTACAAAACTGATGTGAATGAGGACCAAGGAGGTCTCGACCACACCACGCACTCTCGGAAGAATCCCGGGACAAGGGGCCAGAAAACCTAGAAGAATTCACAGTTGGTCCAGAGACAAAAGGTCTTGGAATTCCTACATATCCCCTGAGTATGGGAATAATGAAACATGTAGTTCATTAATTACATGCAGTTTAACTTCATTTGGTAAGGATAAATTCTAAGAGAAATGGAATCCTAGGGAGGTACATGGCGTGACTATTACAAACCTGACGTGAATGAGGACTAAGGAGGTATCAACCACACCAAACAATCCAGGGAGAAACCTAGGCCAAGGGGCTAGAAAACCTAGAAGGATTATTAGTTGGACTATAAATGAAAGGTCCTAGCATTCCAACATATCCCATGAGGATGGGAATCAATCCACACATATTTTTTTAATGCCATAAATTTTAACATCATGCGGTAAGGATGAATTCTAAGAGAAATGGACTCCTAGGGAGGCACATGTCACAAATTTTAAAAACCCAAAGTGAATGAGGACCAAGGAGGTATCAACCACACCATGCACTCCTGGGAGAAAAACAAGCCAAGAGACCAAAAAACCTAGAAGGATTTGCGACTAGACCGGAGACAAAAGGTCTTGTCATTCGTATGTATCCCATGAGTATGGGAATCATGCCACATATATTTCTTTAATGTTGTGTAGTTTAACGTCATGTATTAAATATGAATTAAAAGATAAATAGCATCCTATGGATGCACATGGAATGACTATTACAAACTTGACGTGAATGAGAACCAAGGAGGAATCAACCACACCACGAACTCCTGGGAGAAATTTGGGCCAAGGGGCCAGAAAACGTAGAAGGATTCATGGGTGGACCAAAGAAAAAATGCCCTAGCATTCCTCCATATCCCATGAGGATGGGAATCAATCCACATGTAGTTATTGGATTCCATGCAATTTAACATCATATGGTAAGTATGAATGCCAAGAGAAATGGAATCTTATAGAGGAACATGACATGGCTGTTACAAACCTGATGTGAATGAGGACCAAGGAGGTCTTAACCACACCATGAACTCCTAGGAGAAACCCAGGCCAAGGGGCAACAAAACCTAGAAGGAATCATGGCTAGACCAGAGATGAAAGGTCTAGGAATTCCTAAATTTCCCATGAGGATGGGAATCAATCCACACATAGTTCTGGGATCCCATGTAGTTTAACATCACGCAATAAGGACATAAGTGTGCAGTTTAACGTTATGAAGGATGATAATGCTAGGCAGTTATACATCCTACATCTCAAATTAAAAAAATAAAGGTTCTCATGTGAAGTACTACTGGAGGAATTTTTCATTTCTGGGAGGAGTAATTCTCTCACCATCCATGGTGACTAAAGAGTATGCACCATTGGGGTAAACCTTGTGAATGATGTAGGGTCCTTCCAATTTATGCTCCAACTTTAGTGGATTCCTACTTGGTATAATCAAAGTCCTTAGAACCAATACCGTATCACCTTGGAGTAAGGATGAGATACAATCATTGTTATTTAAATACCTATATATATCTTATTTTGGTGCCTCTCCAGATTATTTAATTCCCTAAGACTATTTTCGTCAAGGGATTCGAGTTCATCCAAACAGACTTATGCTACCCTCTTTGACATTTGATGATCGTACATAGATGTGAAGGGTGATGAAAACTGAATTTCAATGGGAAAGACTGCCTCTGTTCCATACACAATTGAATATAGGGTCACCTGGGTGGTGTTTTGAGTTTTCATCTGATAATCCTAGAGGGAGTTGGGGAGATTTTCCAAAAAAAAAATTCTTATTCTGACCAACTATCTTCTACAGAGTGTTAGAGAGGTTTTTGTTGAATGTCTCGATATTTCCATTTTCTTGTGCATTGAAGCAATAAGTATGGTTGTAACAGATACTATACTTGGTTTACAATTTATTCATCTCAGATGCTCGGAAGCTGGTTCCGTTATTAGTGAGAATAGTGTGAGGGACTCCAAATAGATGGATGTTATTGGAGTTCACGAACTCAATGATAGAATGGGAATTGACTTCCTTAATAGGAATCACCTATTCCCACTTGAAAAAGAAATCCATCACGGTTAGAACAAACCTGCATTAGCGAGATGTCGCTGGTGGATATGGACCCATGACATCAAATCTGAAGACTGAAAAGGGCCAAGAATGCTTTTTGGTATGAAAGAGCTCTAGAAGTTGATGAAAAAAAGTGGGAATAGATCTGAAATGCATGACACCTATCGGAGAAATCAACGCAGCCCTGGACCATGGTGGGACAAAAGTAGCCAAATCTCCAAATATGGTGAGAGAGATTTGATTTGGCCTGATAGGATCTATAAGATCCAGCATGGACTTCCTATATAACCTGGGGGATCATCTACCTAAATGAAATGGAGGATAACTCCATCAAACCCACATTTGTAGAGGATCTGCTCAAGGATGGGACTACTCTGGAGGGTGAACTGAACCACATGATAACAAATTATCTCACGTTCATCTCTATCTGTTAAGAGATTTTCCATCATGGAGATACTCAATGAAAGGAGTTGTCCAATAAGAGGCTTCTTCTGATACAATAGGAGGATTTGGGAGTCCTGTGGAGGCATAAAAAATAAGGTGGCTTACCTATTGGTTCTCAACATCATCTAAGAATATGGGACTGATGTCCCTTCGATGCACCACATGGATAAACATGTAACCCTGGTCAGGCTCTTCCTGTAATTTAGAAAGACTGGCCAAGGCAACCGCCTAACCATTCTATGACCGGAGAACATAAGTGACCTCTGGTTGAGATGGGAACTAGGAAATAAGTTGGCGAGTGTGCTCTAATAGGGGTACAAGCTCTGGATTCCTGATTACATAGTCACCATTGATCTTCTTGATGACTAGATTAGAGCCCACCTTCACATGTAGGTGGGGAACATCAATATCAAGGGCCAACTAAATACTATCGATGAGAGAATGATACTCTACCTAATTTTTGGTGAAGACTTCTGATAATAATAATGAATAGGTCAGGACAACCTGTATAGGCGTAGTAAAGACAATGCCTAGGCCCACTCTATTGAGTTTGGGATCGTTGAGCCTTCTACCAGCCAAACTCTAGGATGTGTCATCAAAGTGAATCTTCCGATACAACATAGTATGATCCACTGATATATTGGCCTCATCTAGAAAGTCATTATCTAGGGCCTTCTCTATGGGGGTCAGATGGGCAGTAATTAAGTCTTATAGTTCCTGACCCTTGATTTCCTTTTGTGGAAAAAACTTAATGTCAAACTGTTGAAGGATCACCGCCCACCAAGCTAGGTGGTCTGTCAACATGGGGCAGTTCAGAATATACTTTAGCGGATCCATGCGGGACATCATCTATATCTCATAATGCTGTAGATAATGCCACAACTTATACACTATGGAAACCAGCATGAGTTAGTTCTTCTCAATGGAAGAATATCTGGTCTCTATGTTTAGGATCATGCAACTGAGATAGTACAAACTGTTCTTTGTCCCTTAATTGTAATGACCCAAACATTCATTAATGAAAATTCCTCCTAATATAATTAAAAGTCTTATTATGGTTATATAAAATGTGAACTTCATTGGTTTTATGTTTCTATATTTTAAAATACCGTTAAGAATTATGATCATTTCTAATATAGCCATTGAACAGTGATCACATGATTAGTATAAATATAGAGCTTTAAAAAATCCAATTTACTCAGACAAAGGAAGCGATGGACTCATCCAGTAGACTTTCCCCATAAGAAGCCCATTTTTCGAAGCTCGGAAAGGAGGTGGTGTCATTGGGATTCTCTCTTGACCAAGCCCAAGCTGATCTTGAATACGTTAAGCTCGAGCGGAACCTCCTATGATAGAAGTGGAAGTTGATAGATATTAACACTCAAGAAATGTTATCTGAGCCACCCCAAGAGTTTTTCACCATCACACACCTTACCCTAAGGTATTATGTGGGTGTTTTAAGGGGTTATGTAACAAGACCCTAGTACTACGATTATGTACATTATTCTTGTATAGAGAATACACATTCTTTTTATTATTATTACTTTGTAAATAGTTTTTAAAGCACAAATAGTATTTTTAGTTAATATTCAACTAAGAAATAAATTTTGATGAATTAATGGATTTTTGAATTAAACAATATTTTAATAAAATATTATTAATATTATTAAATTACTTTTTATTAAATATAAATTATCATATAATTTTATGAATGTAATTGTAATTTTTATTAAGGGTTGAAAGATGTTTGTGTCAACACCCATGAATTTTCGATAAATGTCAGTTTTTATTTTAAAAGTAAAAATTTATATATTTCGAAAATTATTTAGATAAAATGAATATTATATTTGGAATCAGGATGTTGAAATTACCCAACGGTGATTTTTTCATAATTTTCTGAGACAACCGAATTTTTGGGTAAAAATTAAATACCATTTAAATATATAATGTGTTTTATGACATCATAATGACCCAATAGTGATGTAATAAAATACTATAAACATTATGTTTGGCCAATATATGTTTTAACATTAAAATAATTTGATTTTGGGTTTGTTTGATTTATTTTACAAAGCTTAAGTGGACCCTTCAAGGCTTATAAAACATTTTGTCTTTTTAAATTATTTTCCTTGAGAGTGTGACTCACCTATACATAAGCAATCCTATTATTTTAAGAAGTTCTTCCATTGGACTTATAAAATGTTGTTTTCCAATCTCCTTTGAAAAAAACCATGGGCAAAAACCATGGGCTGGTTTGTGGTTTTGATTAGTTTAATGTGAGGTGTCCCAAACCTAAATAATAAAGAATTCCATCTCCTTTCCTATATAAACCCAACCAAGCTCCCTCTTCCTCTTCACTCAAAGCCTTTGAAGTTAGAAAACCCCCTGAAATCCTCTCTCTATAATCCTCCCAAGGTGACCCAAGATCCCAAGAAGTATCTCTCAATATCCTCCCATGCCTTTGGAATCTCACTTCCAAGCAAGGGATTCTCACTTTCCTTATTTATGTCCAAGTTTTCCTTATATTGTTATGCCCTTTTATTTTCAATTATAAATGTTGGGGTATGATTTCAAACCTCCTCCATACTTCCCTATTCATGTTTGAATAATGATATTTATCCTTTCTCTCTCATTAATGCCTTCCATATATACCTGTTACCATGCCGACATTCTGTAAGGAATTTCTCTCTCCTCATTTACATTCAAGTAATTATTTTGTATCATGAATATAAATTCCATTACAATTTCTGTTACATGTATCTATATGACCCCCTTACTGTCCATTTTATGTACATATTATGAGACACCCCTTTCTCTCTCAAATTTTTTTATGAGTTCTTATATTACGCTGTTACGCTGCCGAAATTGCACTGTGTTTTCCCTAGCCAAGATCATTGTGTAGTGAATACCATACCCATGTCTCTATAAAGGGTATTCAACTTTATGAACATATACATATTAAATGGTACTTTCATGTATTTATTATAAATTCCTTAATCGTATAATAACTTATGATGTTGATTGATTCCATGATATATGATTCATGTGACACACTTATGCATGAAATGAAATGTTTTAGAAGGGTGCACCCTGATAGCACTCCAATTCATTGATTAAAGTATAGTATCATGATATTTCATGTTAAATGAGTGTTGAATCTTTCTAATTCAAGTGAAATTAGGTTTTACTCGTGATTCATGTGCAATGAGGGTTTACTCATGCTCCATGTGCAATTATCCTTGGATCATGCTAATTCCATGTTAAGTGTTGTTGCACATTTCCTTGTTTTGATTATCATGCTTTATCATGCCTTTATGTTCATGTTTCTCTTGTTCTTCATTGATATGCCTATTTCATAACATGTATTGTAATCTTTATGTTATTCCTTGTTTACTCCCTTACTAGGCTTTATATCTCACCCTTTTCTTATGCATGTCCTCAAGTTATCCCATGTAATGCTAAGTATGAGGAAATATAGTGGTCATGTAATGGAAGTTTTCAATATGATGTTGCATTATATGTTTTAAGTCGTTATTTAATGTTTCTAAGCCCCAAATACACTATAAATTTTGATCCTCCATGTTGTATCAAGTGAATAATTAATGTAATAAATCATGTTTAAGTATGTAATAAAGAGAAGGGTTGTTATATTTGGTATCAGAGGGTGGTTTAGTTATTTTTTGGGATTAGGATTAGAAAACCTCAGTGAATGCCTTAGGGATAAGAATAAGTATAATAAAAACATCCCTATGTTTTTGTGAGTATTGAGTAATTAGTTTATCAAGAAAATACATCCCTATCTAGATACGAGCAGGTAGAGGCGGCTCTGGCACATATGTACCTAGGGGTGAAAACCCCGACAAAGAGTTTTGTGCTTAACCCGAGGTATCCTGGTACATGACAATGAGCCTTGCTGCACTCTTGGTTACGACACTCCTGGGGGATATGCATTGGTAAATTCACAAGCTTAGTATGAACCATTATTAAGGGAATAAAAAAGATTCCCCTAAGAATATATGTTAGAAAGTAGATCATGGATAACATATATTGACTCTTATAGATTCATAAGTTAAGGAAATAAAAGTTATTTATAAGTCATTCGTTTTGTCCTAGGATTCCCCTTTATGTGTTTATACTTTAAGATACTCATCCCTACGTATATATTAGATAGAGTAGAACTAGAATAAAAAAATATGATGGTAGGGTTATCTTCCATAGTTCTACGCATTCTTTTATATCCTGAAAGTTTAATAGAACAATCCTAACACCATAAAAAATCATGGAAATAAAGATGTCGGTGAGTATGAAAAATGGGGAAATCATTGCATCCCATGAATATAACTCCTCCCTGGTCACAATATGTGGATTGAACTTCCTGGAAAACCTCATCATACTCTCTCTAGTGGAATTTGATGCAATTCTTGGCATGAATTGGATTTCCTTATATAGAGCCAACATAAATTGCTGTGAGAGGGAAATCATTCTCCATGTGGAGAATCAACCCCCGAATCTGTACAAGTGCAAGGAGGAATATGAATCTTCTTTAGATCCATCATCTCAAGCGTGGATATTACTGCCTTATGAGCATGCATATCTAGCTCAGATGATTGAGTCTAAGGAGGCAACCATCCTTGAAGACATGCCTATTGTGAGGGAATTTGCTGAAGTGTTTCCCAAGGAATTTCCTGGTCTTCCTCCTAGAAGAGATTTTGAATTCTCAATTGATCTTATACCTGGGGCATTGACAATATCCAAGAATCCATATAGAATGGATGTTGTGGAGCTTGAGGAGTTGAAGAAACAAATACAGGATAATCTAGATAAAGGGTTTATACACCCAAGTTCTTCACCATGGGGTTCACCAGTCCTCTTCATCAAGAAGAAGGATGGGTCAATGCGCCTTTGCATCGATTTTCATGAGATTAAAATAATCACAATAAAGAATAAGTATCCTCTCCCAAAAATTGACGACTTGTTTGATTAGTTGCATGGAGCACAATACTTATCTAAGGTAGATTTGCAGTTAGGATATTATCAAGTAATGGTGAAGAAGGAAGATATCACCAAGACTACTTTTCGTACAAGATACATGCACTATGAATTCTTATTAATGCCTTTAGGACTCACTATTTCTCCAACAATCTTCATGGACTTAATGAATAGAGTCTTTAGAGTTTTCCTCGACAAATTTGTGATAGTCTTTATAGATGATATTCTAATATTCTCCAAAACCAAGGAGGATCATGAGGAGCATCTAAGAACTATACTTGAGAACTTGCGAAAGGAGAATCTCTATGAAAAGTATAGAAAGTGTGTGTTATAGTTGAAGGAGGTATCATTTTTGGGCCATATCATCATAAGCAATGGGATATATGTGGATCCCTTCAAGATAGCTGCAATAGAGGGATGACCGAGGCCAACATCAGTAATGGATATCCGTAGATTCTTGGGGTTAGATGGATATTATCGATGACTTGTGAGAAATTTCTCACGATTGTTCAACCCTCTTACCAAGATAACTCAGAAGGGAGTAAAGTTTGCTTGGAGTGATGAATGCGAAGAAAGATTCCAGGAGTTGAAAAGGAGGATTATCACTACGTCCGTGCTTACATTACCCACAAGTGGAGAACTTTTTATGGTATTCTGTGATGCTTCAAAGAAGGTCCTATGCTATGTGTTGATGCAAAATGAAGAAGTAATTTCATATGCATCAAGGAAATTGAAATTTTATGAGTATAATTATCTGACACATGATCTGGAGTTGGATGTGGTGATCTCTAATTTAAAAATTTGGTGGCATTATCTCTTTGGGGAGAAGTGTGAAATATATACGGACCACAAAAGCCTCAAGTATATATTCACACAGAAAGAGTAGAACATGCGCCAACGAAGATAGTTAGATCTGATCAAAGAATATGAATACTCAATCTATTACCACCTTGGTAAAGAAAACAAGGTGGTAGATTCTCTAAGTATAAAGGACCCAACGATTCTATTATTGATGAGAATTGAAAAGGATTTAATATTCTCAGATTTGATGTAGATGGACATGAGAATCATAAAGAAGGGAACATCATAAATCTGTTCACAAATGATTGCTCAACAGTCTCTTTTAGAAAGGTTGAAGGATGCTCAAAAGGATGATATGGGAAATCATAAAAAAGTAGAAACTATCAAAAAATGGAAATCCTTAGAGTTCAATGTTAATGAAGAAGGAATTGTGAGATTTGGGAAAAGAATATGTGTTCCATCAAGCCTGAAGCTGAAGAAGGAACTTTTGGATGATGCACATAGTTCAAATATCTCTATTCACCCAGGAAACAAAAAGATGTATCCAGATATCCAAGAGCATTATTAGTGGGATAATATTAAGAAGGATATCGTTGAGTATACATAAAAGTACCTGGTGTGTTGGCAAGTGAATGTAGAGAGTCAGAAGTCTAAGGGGATGATTCAACCATTGGCCATACTAGTATGAAAATGGTAGAACATCACCATGGACTTTGTCACCGGAATTCTGAAGACATCCAAAGGCAATAATGCAATCTGGGTTGTTGTGGATCATCTTACATACCAGACCATTAACATGTACTCTATTCAGAGGTAGTACATCTAAAGGATGATCTTTATTATGAAGGGAAACCAGTAAATATCTAGATCATAGCGAAAAAGTTATATGAAATAAGACAATGACCCTCATTAAGGTGTTGTGGAAAAACCAAAAGTTTGAAGAAGCGACATGGTAATTGGAGGAAGTGATGAAGCAGAGTTACCCGCATTTGTTTTATTGTGTGAAAATGAAATTTTTAGGGAAAAATTTCTTAATGGGGTAAGATTGTAATCACCCAAACCTTCATTAATGAAAATTCCTCTTGATCTAATTAAATGTATTATTATGGTTATATAAAATGTGAACTTCATTGGTTTTATGTTTCTGGATTTTAAAATACCGTTAAGAATTGTGAACATTGCTAATATAGCTATTGAACAACGATCACATGATTAGTATAAATATAGGGCTTTAACAAATCCAATTTACTTAGACAAAGAAAGCAATGGCCTCATCCAGTAGAATTGCCCCATATGAAGCCCATTTGTCATAGCTCGGAAAGGAGGTGGCATCATCGGGCTTCTCTCTTGACCAAGCCCAATCTGATCTTGAATACATTAAGTTTGAGTGAAATTTCCTACGAGATAAGTGGAAGTTGATAGAGATTACCACTCGAGCAATGTTATCCGAGCCACCCAAGAGTCTATTACCAACGTGCACCTTACCCTAAGGTCTTATGCGGGTGTTTTAAGGGGTTATGTAACTAGACCCTAGTACTACGATTATGTACATTATTCTTGTATAGAGAATATACATTCTTTTTATTATTTTTACTTTATAAATAGTTTTTTAAAGCACAAATAGTATTTTTAGTTAATATTCAACTAAGAAATAAATTTTGATGAATTAATGGATTTTTTAATTAAATAATATTTTAATAAAATAATAATAATATTATTAAATTAATTTTTATGAAATATAAATTATCATATAATTTTATGAATGCAATTGTAAATTTTATTAAGGTTTGAAAGCTGTTTTTGTCAAAACCCATGAATTTTTGATAAATGTAAGTTTTTATTTTAATAGTAAAAATTAAAATATTTAGAAAATTATTTAGATAAAATTAATATTATTTTTGGAATTTGGACGTCGAAATTATCCAATGGTGAATTTTTCATAATTTTCTGAGACAATCGAATTTTTGGGTAACAATTAAATACTATTTAAATATATAATGTGTTTTATGACATCATAATGACCCAATAGTGATGTAATAAAATACTATAAAAATTATGTTCGGAAAATATATGTTTTACCATTAAAATCATGTGATTTTAGGTTTGTTTTATTTATTTTACAAAGCTTTAGTGGACTCTTCAAGGCTTATAAAACATTTTGTCTTTTTAAATTATTTTCCTTGAGAGTGTGACTCACCTCCACATAATAAACCCTATTATTTTAATAATTTCATCCATTATAAATATAAAATAATGTTTTACACTCCCCTTTGGCAAAAAACATGGGCAAAAACCATGGGTTTTTATGCGGTTTTGATTAGTTTAATGTGAGGTGTCCCAAATCTAAATAATAAAGAATTCTATATCCTTTCCTATATAAACCCACCCAAGCTCTCACTTTCTCTTCACTCAAAGCCTTTGGAGTTTGACCAATCCCTGACCTACTCTCTCTATAATCCTCAAAATGTGCCCCAAGCTCCCAATAAGTCTCTCTCAAGCCCCTCCCAAGCCGTTGGGATCGCACTTCCAAGTAAGGGATCCACACTTTCCTTATTTATGTCCAAGTTTCCTTATATTTTTATGCCCTTTTATTTTAAATTATAAATGTTGGGTTATTATTTTTAAACTCTCCCATACTACCCTCTTCATGTTTGAATAATGAGAGATCCAATTTCTCTCTCATTAATGCCTTCTATCTATACCCGTTACCATGCCTAAATTCCTTAAGGAATTTCTCTCTCCTCATTTACATTTAAGTAATTATCTTATATCATGAATCTAAATTCCATTACAATTGTTGGGAAATGTATCTATATGAACCCCTTAATTTCTATTTCATTTACATATAATGAGACACCACTTTATCTCTCAAACATTTTTATGAGTTCTTATGTCACTTCGTCACGCTGCCGAAATTGCACTGCATTTTTCCAAGCCAAGATCATTGTGTAGTGAATACCATACCCATGTCTCTATCAAGTGTTTTCAACTTTATGAACATATACATATTGAATGGTACATTAATTTATTTATTACACATTCCTTAATCATGGAATAATTTATGATTTTGATTGATTCCATGTGATATGATCCATGTGGCACACTTATGCATGAAATGAAATGTTTAAGAAGGGTGCACCCTGAGAGTGCTTCAATACATTGGGTAAAGTATAGTATCATGATACATCATGTGAAATGAGTGTTGACTCATTGTAATTAAATTGTAATGAGGGTTTACTCATGCTTCATGTACAATGAGGGTTTACTCATGCTCCATGTGTAATGAGCCTTGGCTCATGCTAATTCAATGTCGACCTCAAGTCTACCTCTGTACCAAGATTCACCTATAACAGCTCATCAATAGTAGTAGAGACACCTTCCTCAAATGTAGGAGGGACGTATTATAGTTCTTCCTCATTATCTAAAATAGGGATATTGATAGAAGGTGATGGTTTATCCAAGCTAACAGATCTAGGGGGAACACTGGTTCCTTCTTGAGTGATAGTGGAATCTTCACCAAGAGACCCCTACATTGTTGAGACCATGGTGACAAAAAATATCAACTCGATTCCATTAGGGCAATGATAGAGGTGATCATGCCCAAAAATATCAAAGTAGTGGTGGTGAGTCACTAATGGAAATGAAGGTTATACCAACGGTTTTCCAAATCATAGGGCAGTAAGCCATGAGGAAATCCCTATACCAATAGTTTGATCTAAACCATTGGTATATCCCACTATATGTATTGATTTACCAACTATTATAGTCTAACCATTGGTATATGTTTTGATAACATTTTTACCAACGGTTTCAAGAAACCGTTGGTATATATTGAAGACTACCACTATACCAATAGTTTTAAAACCGTTGTTATAGTTTTTAAATTTAGTTCAAAGTATACCAGTGGTTTAAAACCGTTGGTATTGTGTTTTTACAGAACTATTACATAGCAGCCCCTCCATTAGCCCTCCAGTATACACCTTCATAAAAAATAGCACAAAAACCACATACAAACAGACTTAAAACAACATAAAAAACACCTAAAATAGCACAAAAAACACATAAAACCATCAAACTATTCCAACCATGTCTTTTAATACAATTACATATTTCAATATTTATATGAAAATAATCATCCAGTTGAGTTAATAACATTTTCAATAACTCAAACATTATTTACACCCATTTAAATCTTCATATGAAAACCACTCTTCTAGTAGTAATTCACCTCACCCCTACACAACCCCCCCAACTAGAACAGCCCCCCAACTCCCCATCAAATTCTAATAGGAATAATAGTCTAAGAAATACTTATTAGAGTTGAATAAGAGTTTGAAATTGTCTCAAATCCCAATTTTTTTTTCGGATCCTAGATTTGGGTATGTAAGGATTTGTGATGCATTTTGCATTGAACTTGTATTTTTTATAATATATGGTGAAAAGGTATTTTCTTAGTAGTCTCGTCACTTATGAACCCATGATTGAAACTACCCAACTCATGAAAAAGAGTTTGCAACTATCATTGATGAGTGTAAATTTCAGTTGTTGTATTCACTTAAAATGATGTCCTTTTGAAACAAAAGAGAGACACTTTGAGTAGTTTCGGCCACACCATGCCTTGGATTGAGGTGAGGTTGACTCATATACATAAAAAATGTCCCATGGATCGTTTTTTTAAAGTATCAACACAATCCTAATGCGTTTGGTTGGTTTTCCGTATGTCGGTTGTTTTTAATTAAAAGCGTATCCATTTTAAACAAAACAAAGACACTTTGAGTGGTACCGGCCACACTGTGACTTAGATTGATGTGGGGTTGACTCATACACATAAAAAATGACCCATGTATCCTTTTCCTAAAGTATCAATAGAATCAGAATGCATTTGGTCAGTTTTCCGTATGTCAGTTGTTGTTTTCACTTAAAATGTTGTCCATTTCAAAGAAAAGTGAGACACTTCTAGTGGTTCCGGCCACACCGCGCCTCAGATTGAGGTGGGGTTTATTCTTACACATATAAAATGACCCATGGATCATTTTACTAAAGTTTTAACATAATCCTAATGCTTTTGGTCGATTTTCCGTATGTCAGTTGTTGTTTTCACTTAAAATGATGTCCATTTTAAATAAAAGAGAGACATTTTGAGTGGTTTCAGACACAACGTGCCTCAGATTTAGGCAGGGTTGACTCGTAGACGTCAAAAATGGCCCATGGATCATTTTACTAAAGGATCAATATAATTCGAATGCGTTTGGTTACTTTTTAGTTTGCCAGTTGTTGTTTTCACTTAAAATCCTGTCCATTTTAAATAAAAGTGAGACATTTTGAGTGGTTCCTGCCACACCGGCCCTCAGATTGAGGTGGGGTTGACTCATACACATCAAATATGACCCATGGATCGTTTTAATAAATTTTGAACAGAATCCGAAAGCCTTTGGTCAGTTTTCTGTATGTCAGTTGTTGTATTCACTTAAAATGATGTCCTTTTGAAACAAAAGAGAGACACTTTGAGTGGTGCCGACCACACTACACCTCGGATTGAGGAGGAGTTGACTCATACACATCACCAATGACCCATGTATCGTTTTTATAAAGTATCAACACAACCCTAATGCGTTTGTTTAATTTTCCGTTGGCCGATTGTTTTTACTTAAAAGCGTATCCATTTTAAACAAAAGAAAGACACTTTGAGTGGTACCGGACACACCGTTACTATAATTGAGGAGGGGTTGACTAATACACATAAAAAATGACCCATGTATCCTTTTCCTAAAGTATCAACAGAATCCGAATGCGTTTGGTCAGTTTTCCATTTGTCAGTTGTTGGTTTGACTTAAAATGTTGTCAATTTCAATGAAAATTGAGACACTTTGAGTGGTTCTGGCCACAAAGAACCTCATATTGAGGATAGGTTGACTCATACACATCAAAAATGACCCATGGATCGTTTTCCTAAAGTTTCAACAGAATCCGAATGCGTTTGGTTGATTTTACGTATGTCAATTGTTGTTTTCACTTAAAATAATGTCCATTTTAATCAAAAGAGAGATATTTTGAGTGGTGTCAGCCACACCACACATCATATTGAGGTGGGGTTGACTCTTAAACGTCACATATGACCCATGGATCGTTTTACTAAAGTATCAACACAATCCTAAGTCGTTTGGTCGGTTTTAAGTATTCCAGTTGTTGTTTTCACTTAAAATCCTGTCCATTTCAAATAAAAGTGAGATAGTTTGAGTGATGCCGACCACACAGGCCCTCGGATTGAGGCTAAGTTGATTCATACACATTAGATATGACCCATGGATCATTTTTCTAAAGTTTCAATAGAATCAGAATGCCTTTGGTTAGTTTTCCGTATGTCAGTTGTTGTATTCACTTAAAATGATGTCCTTTTGAAACAAAAGGGAGACACTTTGAGTGGTGTCAGCCACACCGTGCCTCAGATTGAGGCGGGGTTGGCTCTTACATGTCAAAAATGACCCATGTATGTTTTTCCTAATGTATCAACACAATCCGAGTGCATTTGGTCGGTTTTCTGTATGCCAATTGTTTTTACTTAAAAGAGTATCCATTTTAAACAAATGAAAGACACTTTGAGTGGTACCAGCCACACCATGCCTCATATTGAGGCAGTGTTGAATCATGCACATCAAAAATGACCCATGGATCCTTTTCCTAATGTATCAATATAATCCTAACGTGTTTGTTCAGTTTTCTGTATGCCAGTTGTTGTTTTCACTTAAAATGTTGTCCATTTCAAAGAAAAGTGAGACACTTTGGGTGGTGCCGGCCACACCGCACCTCAGATTGAGGCGAGGTTGAATTGTACACATCAAAAATGACCCATGGATATTTTTTAAGTATAAAAACAATCTGAAAGCTTTTGGTCGGTTTTCCATATGCCATTTGTTGTTTTCACTTAAAATGTTGTCCATTTCAAAAAAAAGTGAGACACTTTGAGTGGTACTGGCCACACCGTGCCTCAGATTATGGCGGGACTGACTTGTACACGTCAAAAATGACCCATGGATTGTTTTTTTGAAGTATAAAAACAATCTTAATGCGTTTGGTTAGTTTTCCGTATACCAGTTGTTGTTTTCACTTAAAATCCTGTCCATTTCAAATAAAAGTGAGACACTTCAAGTGATACCGGCCACACCGTGCCTCAGATTGATGCGGGGTTGACTCGTACACATCAAATATGACCCATGGATATTTTTACTAAATTTTCAATAGAATATGAATGACTTTTGTCAGTTTTACGTATGTCAGTTGTTGTATTCACTTAAAATAATGTCCTTTTGAAAAAAAAGAGAGACACTTTGAGTGGTGCTGGCCACACCGCACCTCTAATTGAGGCAAGTTTGAATCGTACACGTCAAAAATGACCCATGTATTGTTTTCCTAAAGTCTCAACAGAATAAAAATGCCTTTGGATGGTTTTCTGTATGTCAGTTGTTGTATTCACTTAAAATGTTGTCCTTTTGAAACAAAAGAGAGACATTTTGAGTGGTTCCGGCCACACCACGCCTCAGATTGAGGCGGGGTTTACTCGTACACCTCAAAAATGACCCATGGATCATTTTCCTAAAGTATAAACACAATCCAAATGCGTTTGGTCGGTTTTCTGTATGCTAGTTTTTTTACTTAAAAGAGTATCCATTTTAAACAAAAGAAAGACACTTTGAGTGGTACCGGACACACCATGCATCAGATTGAGGCAGGTTTGACTTTTACACGTCACAAATGACCCATGTATCCTTTTCTTAATTTATCAACAAAATATGAATGCGTTTTGATGGTTTTCTTTATGCCAATTGTTGTTTTCACTTAAAATGATATCCATTTCAAAGAAAAGTGAGACACTTTGAGTGGTTCCAACCACACCGTACTTCAGATTAAGGCAAGATTGACCCATAAACGTCAAAAATGACTGATGTATTGTTTTTTTAAATTATCAACACAATCCAAATGCGTTTGGTTAGTTTTACATATGCCAGTTGTTGTTTTCACTTAAAATGTTGTCCATTTTAAATAAAAGTGAGACACTTTGAGTGGTACCGGCCACACCATGCCTCATATTGTAGAAAGGTTGACTCTTACATATCACAAATGATCCATTTATCATTTTTATAAAGTATCAACACAATCCGAATGCGTTTGGTTGGTTTTTCGTATGTCAGTTATTGTTTTCACTTAAAATGTTGTCCATTTCAAAGAAAAGTGAGACACTTTGAGTGGTGGTGACCACACCGCAGCTCAGATTGAGGCGGGGTTTACTCATAAATGTCAAAAATGACCCATGGATCATTGTCCTAAATTTTCAAAAAAATCTGAATGCATTTGGTTGGTTTTCCGTATGTGAGTTGTTGTTTTCACTTAAAATAATGTCCATTTTAAACAAAAGAGAGACATTTTGAGTGGTGTTGGCCACACCGCACCTTGGATTGAGGCGGGGTTGACTCGTACACATCAAAAATTATCCATGGATAGTTTTACTGAAGTATAAACACAATACGAATGCGTTTGGTCAGTTTTAAGTACACCATTTGTTGTTTTCACTTAAAATCCTTTCCATTTCAAATAAAAGTGAGACAGTTTGAGTGGTACTGGCCACACCGGCCCTCGGATTAAGGAAGGATTGACTCTTACATGTCACAAATGGCCCATGGATTGTTTTCATAAAGTTTAAATAGAATCTGAATTCCTTTGGTCAGTTTTCCGTATGTCAGTTGTTGTATTCATTTAAAATGATGTCCTTTTGAAACAAAAGAGAGACACTTTGAGTGGTGCCGACCACACCACACCTCGGATTGAGGCAGGGCTGACTCGTACACATCACAAATGACCCATGGATCGTTTTCCTAAAGTATCAATACAATCCAAATGTTTTTGGTAGGTCTTCCGTATGCCAGTTGTTTTTATATAAAAGAGTATCCATTTTAAACAAAAGAAAGACACTTTGAGTGGTACCAGCCACACCATGCCTTGTATTGAGGTGGGGTTTACTCGTACACATCCAAAATGACCCATGTACCCTTATCCTAAATTATCAACAGAATCCGAATGCGTTTGGTCAGTTTTATGTATGTCAATTGTTGTTTTCACTTAAAATGTTGTCCATTTCAAAGAAAAGTGAGACACTTTGAGTGGTGTTGGCCACACCGCGCCTCGTATTGAGGTGGGGTTAACTCATACACATCACTTGGGTGTTTTGAGTTCCTTCAAGTGCGGATTAAAGATTCGGGTGAGTATAATCCTCTCCTTGCTTCCTCTTTTTGATTAGGATTTTCACTCTTCTCTCATCTTCTTTCGAAGCTCTAAAACCCTCTTTTCCGTTGGAATTTAGGGTGAATCTTGATGAGATCTTAGATTGGGATCCAAGGTCCCAGGAGGAGGGTTGGGGGGGCTGTCCGGGGTCCAGGGACAATGGTGGGGGGGGGGCTGTTAGTGGGGCTGTCCGGGGTCCAGGGAGGAGGGTGGGGGGGCTGTCTGGGGTCCAGGGAGGAGGGTGGGTAATGTATCTAAAACTCTATCTAGGTATCATTCATCGAATTCTGACAGGACTTTGAATCGTCACGGGGTGTCATCTTGGAGCAGGGCCAAATCACGACATTACCACGGCGTGACCGCGTCGTGACAGCGGCGTGACCGCGGCATGACCGCGGAGTGACCGCGGCGTGACCGCGGCGTGACCATTGCATGACTGCGGCGTGACCACGGTGTGTTGGCCCAGTCCAGCGACATCCGCGGGGTAGCATCTTCCGGCCAGGATTCCAAATAAATCCTATGTAGTTGTCCTTCACATTATAGAAACTGATCTTATGTTATAAAAAACAGACTCTTGATTTGGGATTGTGGTATGATAAAGATATATATTTCATTTTCATTGTTTTTAAAAGTGGTACTAGGTAGTTGAAACTACTGATTGATAGTCAAATTATCACATCCTAAACTATCACTGTGAGTTTTTGCAGACAGCGCACCTCCGTTAGAGGGGTTTTATTATAAAAACATGACTTTATTTATCAAATGAAACAATTATATTAAAGAAAACTTATTCAAGATATGAAATTCAATATAATTAAGAAGAATTAAGAAAGAATCTAAAATCAATTTAAATCATTCTTAAATTAAAGAGGATACGAGAGAGACTCTACCTCAAGGGGTGTCTCCCATGGGTGTCTTGTGGTGTGTAGTGTCTATCTATGATTTTTGTGGTGCTTCCATATTGTGGGAAATGTGTATTGCATGGTTAGTTTAATAAATACATTATCCAATTAGAAAATACACCCATACTCAATAGATATATACCCAATTTTGATAGAGAATACCATCCAAATAACCAAATCAGAAATCTGAGACCAACATTTTACGTTACCAATTCCAATTACATAATATATGCAGCACCAACTTATGTTTTATGAACCAATCAATTAAAAGGTAAGAAAATCCTCACAATAACCCATAAAATCTCATATAGAATCACTCAACTTTAAACCATTATAACATCATTAGGCTTCCATATTTGGTAAAAAATAAAGAGTTATATTGAATTCAAAAATATCCATACCAGAGTGAAAAACTAGGTTTAAAAATAAAGAGTTATACAGAATTCAAAAATGTAATGGATCAATTTGCCCCTGATCACCATCACCATCACCACTGTCATCATCAACCTCATCCTCGCCACCATCTTTGTCCTCATCGTCATCCTCATCATCATACCCTTGCTCATCCTCAGCCCTATCCTCGCCCTCAGCCCCATCCTCACCCTTGGCCCCATCCTCACCCTCATCCTCATCCTCATCCTCGCCCTCGTCCTCTTCAGAATCCTCGCCATCACCAAAAACGTCATCATCTCGACCGCCACTAGAACTGCCGCCTGGTGCATTGGATACTGCACCCATCAACGACATTTATGTCTGACAAGCCACGCCGGCCTCTGGTGGAAGTGATGAAGATAAATATTTCATCAGTTTCATAAATTCTTTCTCCCTCATTTGAACATGTTCTTCTAACTCTGTGACCCTTTTATCAGACTATCTTTCATGATCCTTGACCTGTTCCAACTCGGTGGTACTAGAATGGATACCTGGAGAGAACCAATACCTCGTTGGGACTATATTCTTACCAGGTCGGCAGCATACTCGACCAGAGTGCTCATCTCCCAAAACCTGATATAAATGATCATGTGGCCCTAAATTGTCAGGCTCCTGGGCATTAAGGGCCTCTAAAGCATCCTGTTAAAAATATTAATAGATTATTAAATTTCAAAATAGATATTAAACTTTGAAATAAACAAATTAAAACTTACAATCTTTTCTTGTGTCGGTTCATTAACCACAGTTCCATATTTTTTCCTTCTACTCGAGCAAAACAATTTTGCTCAAGGGATACATCCTTCAATATTCAATTTGTGCTTCTGTAATGAAATTTAAACAATATAAAGTGAAAGTATAATCATATATTCAATATTCAATAAATCACATAATTTAGGTAGGAAACAATAAAAAGGGAAAGTCCTAAAGAAAAATTATAAACAACTATATCCTACCAGCTGCCTCTCATGATCTGACATAGTAGTGAACCCCAAAGTGTGGAGGTATTACTTTGAATCAATGTTTTTTTGTTTTTTTTCAGAATATTCCTAAATAATTTTTAATAATAAATAAGATAATATTAATGAAAGATATGAAAACTGTCATTTAAATACCTCAAATAGGATTAATACCTTAAATTTGGTAGTCACCCAATGGGTAATCATTTGGCGATATTTCTCTGTCGGGAAGTCATCCATGATAGGTAATGTCTCCAACTCCATGCCCACTCTATCAAACCAACCAACATACAACTCATGATTATAAGCTCTCCAAAGCTCTCCTAGATCCTTTAAACGTGCTAGTCGTGCACCTTCGCCATCAGGGAAGTTAAACCGAAGCTGACACCCAATAGATTAATTCATATAAATACAAAAATTACTATATTAAATCCAATATATTTTTTAACCATATTTTTGCCCACACATTATCCTTGACTTTGTGTGGAATATGTCTCCAAGAGAGAGGGATGACCGGAATGATGTCGGAGTGTTTGGCTAGCGTCACCAAAAAAACCTGACATTCCTGCCCAGATTTATCAATCATATGTCCATCATCATTGTATTCAACCATCAACTGTGTCTGGTGGTTCCATACCGCATGAAAGTGAGTATGCCCCCTCCCACGCCTCTTATCAATAGATTAATATATTATTAAAGAAAAAATATATCAGTACAATTTATAATAAAAATAAGTTTTGGTATAATTTTTTTTAGAGTTATATAAAAATACCTGTGGTAGTCAGATCAATGGGCATCACTGGATGTGTAGAAACTGAAGGAATATCCTATACAGGTGGAGTGTCCCTCAGTGTACGCTCCTTAGCCACATACTATGTCGGAGTAGGAGTCTAAGAAGGTGGAATATAATAGCTCTAAGATAATTAAACAGAAGCAAAAGATGATGGTACAGACGTCTAGCCAACTGGTAGTGTAAACATCAGAGGACTAAATATCCCGTGTGTCCCTAAAGACACACCAGGATCAAAATGGGGCATAGAAGATACGTATGTGGTAGGGGAATAGTCCAATCGGGTATGACCGGTGGATCATCTAACTCTCAAACCATGAGCCCTCGTACCACCAGCCTCAGTAACGGGACCACCAGATAATCATCTAACTCTAACACCACCCCTCCTACCACAATCCTCTGTACTGGGAGCAATATCAGGCTTGTCGTCGGATATCTCTCATCTAGGGGGTGGATCCTGAAAAAACGTTTAACACAAAAGTAATCACATGATATTATAAGTTATTGAAATATATATATTTGAAGTAAAATACTCACAACAGGGATGAGTGGAGGAACACCCATCTGTGTCATGTGACGATTATTTTCTGTCATCTTTTTTCACTACCTCTCTTCAATGGGTTTCATTTCCTACAATGAAAACAAATATGGAAGTAATTAGAAACATATAAATAATGTGTAAACCAAAAAACAAAAAATATAAAAACCATTCTGAGAAAAAAAATAAAGAAACAAAATATTTATAGTGGTTTGAAGGTAAGTACTAGGATACACACTCTGAATGATGTAGGTGAAACATATAGGTGAGAACACGACTGTATGATTCTATATATTTCCCACCACAACTTCAGGTTCAAAATCAACTCTGAAAATTGATCTGTTGGAGTCATCATATGTAATAAACGGATTTCTTCCAATTGCAGTAGGGATAGTGTCAACTTCATCATCACCATCATCAAAAACATGTCTGGGATTTACTTCAAGAATTACACCGAATTTAGGATGACGATGATCTTTGAAATAAAAAACTTGTTTCACCATTGATGCCAATACATATGGTTCATCGGTGATAAGAGTGAGAGTCATGTTAATAACTCAAAATACACAATTATCAATAAAGGTTCCTTACCTCATCATTGAATCAAACCATTGACATTTCATTATCGTGACTCGACCATGCGAGTAATAATCAAAAATTATTATTTTCTCCACAACTCCATAATAAGATACATTTTCAGAACGAGGTATATTATCTAATGAACTGGCACAACAATCTGCTTTGGTAGTTATCATAACACCATCATGCTGTGTTCTCATGTTTCTTGCCCGTTCAGTGATAATAAATTTCTATCCATTGATCACAAGTGATTTACAAGCACGTACCATGGTATTAGGGCCAAAAGACAAAGCTCTTATTTCCTCAGAAACAAAGTCTGCAGGCAAACTCGATACCTGAAATATAAAAAATAGTAAACTTAATTAAATATTATTTTTATTTAGTTATTATAGAAATATTTTTACCTTCAATTTCAACCAAGAAGAAAACCTTTTTCTATGAAAAGTCTCTTTCCTTCTCAAAGATAAAGAACGATGCTTTCTATATATAAATTATTTATGTTACCTATAGATAAAAATAATAATAGTTTAACAAATATTTAAAATTTCAAGAGATAAGATAAGAGATACATGTAAAATTTACTTACTTGATATACTCATCGAACAAATCACAATTGAACAACACTGTGCGATGTGCAATCTATCTCTCTTCAAGGCTTAGTGTCATCAATGTATATGATCCCGGAATTCCTCCTGTCTAAGGAAGTGATGGAAAACTGGGTTTAATTTTCTCATACTATTCTTCTTCATTTCTTATTGGTTTGTTTATTCTCGTAGTAAGATTAGACAAATACATTGAGTAGAAATCCATACATTCTTGAGCCAAGTAACTGTTCACAATAGAACCTTCGGGATAATTCCTATTCCAAACATATGATTTCAATGTGTACATGTTTTTATCAGTTGGATACATCCAACGAAAAGAAACGGGTCCTCCAAGAAGTATTTTGGTCGGAAGATAGACAGTCAGATGCAACATGCATGTAAACAATGATGGAGGGAATATTTTCTCTAACTCATACAAAATTGATGATGTCTCTACCAATAGTTTTTACAAGAAGGATTTGGAAAACTTATTATCACAAAGATATCTAAACAAATATCAAAACCGAATAACTGAGACTCTTACATTATTGGACAAGAGATGACAGATTGCTATTGGAATCAACTCATGAAAAAGGACATGATAATCATGAGTCTTCAAATATTTCAGCTTCAACTCTTTTCTGTTGACCCATTTTGATATATTTATTGAATAGCCATCAGGAACTTTAATAGTCTCTAGCACTTCTATAAATTTATTTTTTTAGCAGGTGTCATCACATAAGAAGCACATGAAACTTGCCATTTGTTTTCACTGATACAGACAGGATGAAATTCTGGTCTGATCCCCCAATCTACCAAGTCACGCTGAGATCGTAAATCATCTTTTTGTCTTCCCCTTGACATTTAGAAGAATCTAAAGCAACATTTCACAAATATTCCTTTCAATGTGCATTACTTCTAAGCAATAATGTAACAAGTTGGTTGACCAATATGACAACTCAAAGAATATACTCTTCTTCTTCTAATTGTAATAGGTATCATTGGAAACATTTTTCCTCTTTCTAGATTTCATTACACCCTTCCCAAATGAATAATTTAAATCTTTCAATTCATTAAGCACATCAGTTCTAGACATATGCTGAGGTGGATCATCAGTCTCCATGGTATTGTCAAATCTTCGACGAATGTTTCTATATGGATGGTTCATTGGAAAGAATCGTAGATGTACCATAAAACTAAAACTATGATGATATTTCAGTATTCTCTATAGATTATTCTTTATACAAACAAGACATGACAATTTTCCTTTTGTGCTCCATCCATACATCATTTCATAAGCAGAAAAATCATTGATCATCCACATAAGCACAATACGCATATGAAATATGTCTTTCGAACATGCATTGTATGTGGGCACACCCACATCCCAAAGAAGTTTCAACTCTTTTATTAAAGGTTGAATGTATAAATCTATATCATTTCCAGGATTATAAGGGATATATATTAGTATACTCAAGAAAGTGTAAGGCTTTTTCATACAAAACCATGGGGGAAGGTTATAAATTTGTATGAAATCCGACCATGTGCTGTGTGAAGTAAGCATCTGGCCAAATGGATTAAAACCGTCACATGAAAGACCCAGTCTCACATTTCGCATGTCAGATACAAATTCAGGATATTGAGCACCAAATATCTTCCATGAAAATACATCTGCAGGGTGAACCAACTCTTCATTATTCTTTTTTCTCTCAGTTTCATGCCATCACATTTTTACTGATATTTCATCAGACATGAAAAGGTTCTGTAATCTAGGGATTAATGGAAAGTTCCACATTACTTTTTGTGGCACACGAGATGGTGTTCCATCATCTTTTTGATTCCATCGGGAGGTTCCACATTTGATAAAATCATTTCTTTCAGTAGTTTCCTCCCAAAATAAGCTGTAATCATTCGGGAAAGCATGATTTTTTTTGAGAATACAAGTTCATTAACTAACTTCCATGCCATATAGTGGTTTGATAGAATATCTACATCATCTGGAAGTAAGTCCTTTAATAAGGTAAGAATGTAATCAGTTGTAGTATTTGAAATCCCATACATAGTTTTCCCATGAAACAATCAGATTAAAAATTCCAACCTTTTTATTTTACCACATTTTCGATATACTGGAGTCATCACAACATCATTCAATTTTTTCACCCTATCAACATCATCATTTTCATTGGATGCATCATGTGTGCTTGTATCGAAATATTGTTGGCTGGACATCCTTTCCTTCTAATGATGCCGAATAAATGGAAACCGATCATATATCAAACTTCCCAATTTAGTCCTATCATTTGGATCATCTACATTTTGAGATTACATTTTCTCTCCATTGTGATACCACACATAATAGTTTATTTGGAAACCATATTTGGTTATATGATAACTAACTGCTTCACAAATCAACCAAGGTCTTCCAACACAATTAGAACATGGGCAGTGTATGCGACCACTATCTAAAGCCTTGTCAAATGAAAAATCTAAAAATCTATTCAAATTATTTTGAAAATCGGTTGAAATATGATCAGTTTGGTACATCCAACTTCTATACATTCTGTAAAAAAATTGCACTAAGTCATTTCAAAGAAATTCAATAATATTGAAGTTCAATAAAAAATATTTAGGTAAATGACAATTGTTTACTTTAAATAAAAGCATAATTGACACATTACTCTATATGAGAATCATATTAAGAAATACAACAAAATATAGTGTATATAAGAAAATAAGACATAGAATTTATAATTCCTATATTCAAGTATTTCACAGTAAGATATTGGAAGTGGATCAAGGAATACATAATCCTTAAGGGTCTTGTTGGGAGTACATGAGTTTTATACTTTAACTTCTTCAGGGAGATCAGGATGAGGAGTAGGATGAGGATCACATCAAAAGTAGTTATGGCCTCATCAAGTTTCACCTTAACCATGTATTAAAGGATCCTAGGTTTGGGTCCATAAATCATAGGTTGGTAGGGTGTATTCATTGAATCATGTCCCAATTGATTTTGGAGAGGGACCTTCAATAGTTATAGGTATGGATTTGATTAGAAACACCTATAAAAAGGATATCCAAGAATTGTGATGTCCCAAACTAGTATGACACTCATTAGTGACCTGAACCCAGATGGCCACTCATTGGAGAGGGACCTTCAAGTTCTATTGTGTTTTATCTCACATACGAATAATGATTTTTGGGCTGTCCGGGGTCTAGGGAGAAGGGTGGTGGGCTGTCCGGGGTCCAGAGAGGAGGGTGGGCTATCCATGTTCTAGGAAGAAGGGGGGATATCCTGGGTCCATAAAGGTGGGTGGGGGGGGGGGGGGGCTGTCCCGGATCCAAGGAGGAGGGGGTGGGGGTGTCCAGGGTCCAAGAAGGAGGGTGGGGGGCTATCGGGGGTCCTGGGAGGAGGGTGGGGGGGGGGGCTGTCCAGGGTCCAAGAAAGAGGGGGGTTGTCCTGGGTCCAGAAAGGAGGGGGGTTATCCTGGGTGGACCTCAAAACACCGATTGGGGTTCTGCTCTATAGTTCTGAGAATATATTATCCAAATCTAAAAAGATTCCACCCATAAACATGAAAACTTTAAATTAGTGCCTATTGTAATTTCATGAAATTTAAGGGATATGTGTTTTTTGAAAAGCCTATACATTACAGTGATGTTCGTGAATGATGGTTTTTTTCCCAAATGTGTATGGAATTCAGTAATGAGGATGATTTATTCCATTTAACCAATGTTATAGTGTAAATTTAGGATGAATTCTTGCATTTAACAAGTGTTCTAGTTTACTTTTAGGTGAGGTGAGTTATAAACCTTGTTATGCATGTCATTAGAACATGGGTTCTTCCATTTAACCATGTAGTCTTGAATTTCAGGGATGAAAGTGTTTTGACTGAGCTAATTACTACATACTCTATAGTCTGGCCAACACATCATGTGGGAATACCCATGAAACAAATCCATGTGTAAATGGGACGTTTTCAGCACCCCATTTGTCCAAACATACTTTTCACCATAAGGGATTGGCCATGTATATTTACATGGCTAACCAAGTCATGTACTGTGTGTACATTCCCATGTACATTCCCAGGACACTATATTATCGTAGACACCATGTCAACCGTTATACACACCATGTGAACCCTTATACCATATTTTCATTATTACAACCATTGATAACAACTTTTTAAACAAAATCACTTGTCAAAGATAATCAAATTGAACACAAATAAATAATAATATTGGATATATCAATTAAAATGAATTCATACTATCTTAAATCCTAAATGACCACCCACAACCATGATTAATGACCACAAAGCTCCCCTTTTGGCCAAATCAAAAGTGAAAAAAACACATAGTTGTAGAAAACAACTTAATTTGTGTGAATAATAATAATCCCATGGTCCTCTTGATATTTGAAACATGCAGTCATGATTTTCGAGATGAACTTGTAACCATGAAACCATATGAGAAGCACGATTCAATACATGTGTTTTTCTGATTTTCCCAAGCATTTTCAGGAACCCCAAAGCAGTGAAAATGTTCATTGTGGTTTAAAAGGGTGATTGAATAAATAATTTATGATGTTGAAGGAAGAATGATTAATGGTTATATTAGGAAAACTAATATTCATTAATATTTCATATTTGACATTCTGTGAATTAGTTTCATGAAGAAGGAAGAAGTACTACATGGGAAAAGGAGAGGTCCCACCAAGAGTTCCCTTTATAGATATTTTATTCATAAAAAACATTGGATTGTACGGTTAAGTATTTCTCATTTATTATGTGAAGAATAATTAGGTACCACATACTATTTTTCAAATTTCAAGAAGATACTCCATATTTTCTATTGTGCAAAGGATAAGTGAACAATGTGTCATTTTATACATATATAGATTTTGATAGAAACATGATACATAATTGTTATGTAATACACATAGCATACATAAATTAAGATGAATAAGATCTTTATGTTTGACATGATCTTAATTAAAGGAGTGATTTTCATGAAATACTATGAATAAATATTACAAACAACTTCTTATTAGTTCATATACATGAAGCTGTAATATTTGAAGCATTGAGATTAAAAAAACTATGAATCTTTAAAATTAGAACACAAGAAAGGGAAACCATGCCCTTATAAATGTATATGTGTAATGAAAACATTAATTGGACAATGTGTACACCGATTTAGTGATTTGAGTACACAATTCGTGGATGTAGTTATTTGAGTATACAATTCGTGGAGTAGTGAATCATAAAATTTTCTAAATACCCTAGAAATAAGGAATAAAGATATCCTTGAGAATAAAAGGATATACTTGAGAAGATGTGGAAGGATATACTTGAGAATAGGTGGAAGGATTCTAACCTGGATGCTGATCAGATGGAATAGGTGCACTGTGCTGGGGCTTCTCAAGGGATTTTGGGAGTCGGGAAGCACTTCTGGGAGCCGCACAATCTACTTATGGAGCTTCTGGAATCGGGGGGGGGGGGGGGTCTCATGCTTTAGTCGAATTTGGGGCATAATTTCCCAACGGTTATTAAAAACCATTGGGAAAACAATGATTTCCCAACGATTTCATAAAACCGTTGGGAAAACTCCCTCAAAATCCATATTTACCAATGGTTTATGAAAACCGTTGGTAAAGAACACCTATACCAACGGTTCAAAAGAACCGTTGGTATAAAATTGTTGGAAAAATAATTATTTCCAGTAGTGAGTCTACCTTTTTTAACTTAGGCCAGCTCAATAGAACATGCAGGTAAGGTGTACAACTGTTTCCATAGGGTGAACATCTCAATACCTAACAAGGGTAAGGGGTTATGGTACCACATGAGCCTGGTCTATATAGGAATATTAGGTAATATTATTATGTTTATTGTACTTGGGAACATGTTTCCCACTCCATCCAGATAAAAAATGAGTGTACCAAGTATGGGGTTGTGGCCTCCAATAGATGAATCGGGTGGATGAATACATCATCAAAATATTCCCATGGGTTGGAAGAAGGAGTAGTGTGTTAAACCTCATTGGTTTGAACCCGATTTTATTTTCTCTTGTGATAGTCGGGGTCTAAATAGAGGTATTCACAAGAGGAAAAGGGATATGCATCTCCTTGAAGTATTCCAAATCAACTATTAAGGGAGTACTTGAGGAACTGGTGATATGAGGAGGGAAATACTACGTGTAGATGGAGCCAGGGTATACCCATTAATTCATTTTAGGTCGTGCCGTGTGATATGACCATGAGTTCAGTGTTGGAAATCATGCCACCAAATCGGGTCATGAGGTAAATCTTACCACATGATATCTGATCGGTCCTATCATAACCCTGAATTATTAGGTTAGAGGGACTCAGATCTGCTTTAGATAGTCCTAGCCCGTGGAGCATCCGAGTGGGGATGATATTGATCCCAGAACCTATGTCAAAAAGGTAGCGGCAGACTTCCGTACCATTAAACTATCTAGTGATGTACAATGGGTGAATGTACCCCTGTACAGGGGATCCTTCATCTTCTCCTAAGAATGAGATGATGTATAGGAATTATGCTCGCACAAATTCCTCTGCATGGAATGAATCTATATCCTCTACCTCTGTTTCGAACTAGGGGGCTTCTCAAAGCCTCTACAAGAGATTCACGCATATATAAGAATTGGAGGAGAACCTCCAGGATCGAGATATTTGTGATAATTCTAGAAAGATTATTAATCACATCATAAATCCATGATAGGTGCTCATTTCTACCTTCAAGAAGTTTATTTGTGGTAGGAGGTATGACAGGAACTGCTGGTTGAACTGGTGGATTCTGGTTGGTACTGGGGATGTCCCATTGTTCACTAGATAAATCTTAAAATATGACTACCTTTTGGCTACTGGATGACAGAGGTATATCCTCAACAGACCATGGTGAATCATATCACTGTTGTGGAAGATTTACCTGATCAAGAAACACAAACAATGGCGGTTGTGATCATGATGAGTCAGGATGAGAGGATTGCACATGCTGAGATCTGTGCTAAACCTGCTGTCTAGTCTTGGTAGTGTGAACAACCTAGTTGGAAGTACCAACCTGATCATTCCTATGACTCCTATATCCATGGCCTCATCGACGATGGCATCGACTGGGAACATTGGGAGGACTTTCCTGACACTCCCCAACATGAGGGTCCACATACAGGTCCACCAATGTGATGGTATTTTCCAAGTTATACCCTTGATCACCCTCCAAGGAATCCTCTAACAAAGGTTTAATTCTTGAGGCAATCCTTATCTCTATGGTTATGAAGTCACCGAGAGTACGATATGTCTTCAACATCAGTTGGGGAGTTTATAACCCCTTTCACTGCCATCGCCTTCTCTTCTGAGAAAGAGAAGACTGAGATGTGGATTCAGAAGCAGTAGCATGAGAAGGCGTGGCCAATTTGGGAAGCTCAGACCAATTCAATCCGGAACGAATGACACCATGGGTGCGAGAAACTACTCTATGGGATAACCAATCATCATAATTCTAAGACCCATGGTCGAAAACCATCTATCATTCACCTTGGCTATCGCTGTCAGGTTTTGTTGTTGGAACACATGAAAATAGTTCCAGAGGAGGACCCAACCTAACTACATTGTTGTCAACATGGTCCTGGATCCAGTCCTTGAACACATATCATTTCTTGAGAGTATTTCCAAGGAATCAATGATAGGGGAAATAGTTTGTGCGATCAATTATACCAACCTCCTAGGGCCTTCTGCACTCTGGAAACTTTAGGATTCCATGATCCACGACACTTTGGAGATAACTGGGGACCTGAGCCTCCTAAAATGAGTAGGTCCAATTTCTCTGTTTTGATATTGGAACTCTAGAAGCCTATCCCTAAAGAGGGGCTGGAGACTGGTGAGGAGGTGGAATATAATTGTCTCGCCTAGGTGGTGGTTCATGGTGATGTGGTGCTGGCTAATTCTGAGGCGGACGATGCTGAACCTGAGGCTGGGCCTGAGGCTACTATCCTTGGTGAGGCTGGGGATACAGCCTTACTGGTAACAATTCTACCAGTCTAGAGGCATCTACCTGTGTGACAACATCAGTCTCGGTCTTGGTGGATCTTATTACAGGAAATGTTATAGGTAATGAGCATGCCTATTTGTCTTTCTGTAAGGCTTCCCCTAGGAACAAATCCGTGTTAAATAAATCTTGAAATCCAACTGGGAATTTCTGAGTGATGAGGGATAGAACTATTTTAGTCTTCACATCCCCCATGCACATCCTCATCAGCTGTTCTTGAGTCAGTGGAATAGCGAGTGAATATTTTAGGCCCTTCCAATTGGAGATAAATTCTACAACTCGCTCATCTGGTCATTGTTTTCACTTGAAGAGGTTGGAAATACTAGTCTTCCATGTGGAGGATATGAACTGATATAGAAACTGCCTGTAAATATCTTCCCGAACTAGATATGGACCCAATGGGTAACTAGATGTACTGTAAAAATGCATGCTCTTCTAGTGTCTGTATGAAACACCAGATCTTAGCAGCTTCCTTTTGTACTGGAGTTCCTATCATGGGTCTACACCTTGAAATAATGTGGTCTAGATACTATAGTGGGTCACCCATCCTATTGAAAGGGGAAAAGGAAGGGTTTCCAAAATCTGAGGGTTCCAGAATATCTTCTACCCATTCCAGATATGGATTTACATCAAGTGGAATCGACACCTATCATGTCTTAGGGTCCTCGTGGTAGGAAATGAGAGATGTCCTCAGATCCTCTTAATGAGGATTCCTGTATTGGTGGGGGTTCCTGACTGCCAACACATTGGTGGGTTCTTCAGCATGGTAGGTAGACCCAGCGGCTCATAGAGTGACTGGTGGAACCATTGGAGGAACAACCTGAAGAGATGCTATATGAGAGACCTGTGTCATATCCCAAGGGTGATTCACACATAGTTCAGGTGGGTTCGATGATGCATACTGAGACCATTTTCCATAAAATCTAGCCTCTACCCTATCGAGGTGTGTAGGGTTGTCAAGATTAATAGGGGCACCTAGACAAGGAGGGCCTGTGACTGCCCCTGCTTCTCTGGTGGAGGAGGGACATGATCATACTGAGGATCACCATAATCTGGGCGCCATCCTACAAGATTCACGACCAATAACTCATCAATGAACATTTTCTATTCAGAAAGATGATGATGAAAAGTAGCCACATAGGGGTCAAACTCTATCTTATACACAAAACCAGATTGATTTTAAGTCATAGAATCTCTAGATAGTCCTTTACCCTTTTGGGGTCTTGACCTAAGGGAAACGAATCAAAGGGGTCTGCCGAGATGAGAATCTTCCTTTTTTGGAGAGTGATAATGCCTAGGGGTCCAGTAAATGATGTGTTACCCCAAGGGCTAGGCCATCCTCTCCAAAACCTGATCTAGTGTCTCTATATCTAAGTGTTTCAATCTCAGCCATATTTACCATGACTATTCCTGACGACATATCCTCGATGTCACCGGGGAGGTTCGAATGTCACAGGATCGGGTTGAAGTGAAGAGCAGCATACTAATCCCATAACCAGATCTACACATACATAAATGCCTCCTTGATGATTCTGTAAAGAATTGGGAAGATATAAATGGATCTATGCTAAAGATTTTAGTGACATTTGAGTGATGTAGGGTGATGATCCATAGGAAGCGCAGTTAGGTTAACCATGCAACACTACTGGCCGATGTGGTAAAAGTTCTCCCAACTCTTCAGATAAACCAACTAATGGTTTTGGAGGTAGAAATGTGTCGTCTAGATGGTCTGGAAGAAGCACATTACTTTTTCCTTGTTAAGTGATTATGGAGTGTCGATGTCTGGAGTTACGACTAACTAGAACATCTCAAATAACTAGTCCATCACAAGAATTTCCCACAGACTTCTTCATTCCAAATAAAGTCCCGAATATTGGTTTCCCCATTATTCATTTAGGGGAAGCTGAGGGAATGGAAATGGAACTAATATTGACCATTATGGTGGACAACGAGTTGTTGGAGAGAACACTGTATGATATGACAAGATGATGCGAGTTGGGTCACCTCGCTGTGATGGTAACGACCACATCATCATGTCCCTATAGGATGAGGTATTGACCACTACTTCCTATGCGGGGGGTGGATATAACTGGTGGTGGATCTGAATGGTTCTCAACTCTCCATGCTCTCGTGTCAAGGTATAGAACGATCCTAGTGTCGATATATAGGACTGCATGGAAAGGCACTAGAAGGGAGATAAGTATTCCTCCTCCTACATGTACCTATAGAGGGATTCTAGGATATGGTTCATATCTCTTTTGGGGAAGATAAAGTTCACACGTTGGGTTGCTTCCCTAGACTTTGATGTAGAGGATCAAGGTGAAGGTTCCATCATTGAGTCATGTTCTACTTCAAAATATAAAAATTGGATTGGATTGGTGAAGATATGGAACTTTTCAAAGTTATTCCTTCAGTGGTGAGGATTCACCCTTCTGCCCTGAGATGGATCTTTAGGTCATGGTAGATTTTAAAAATAGGGAAGAACTCTATGTGGGTTAGTGTTGGAGGGGGGAATAACTCCCCTTGATCTAGTTATGACATGAGGATGACCTTCTTATCATTTTTAGTCAGATTAGGGAGGACCTCCACTATACTGAACTGAGTTGTGAAAAGAACCCATGCATATATTGAACGAGACGTGAGGAGGACCTCCGTGCTGATTTATGGACACATAGGGAGGACCTCTATTGGAGTTGGATAGAACATGGGGAGTACCGCCATGTCGGTTGCTGATGGCATGGGGAGGACCTCTACAATGATTGGAAGTGGTGGAACGAGGAGGGCCTTCGTACTGATTGAACTAGACCTGGGGATGACCTCTCTGTTGATTGATAATGAATCAGGGAGGAACTCTACTTAGATGGTTATTGGAGCAGGGATTAACTCTGCTTGAATAAGGAATGATGCGAGGAGGGCCTTCACATTGATGATATAAGACATGGGGATGACCTCTGTATCTAGGATCATAGGCATGGGGATGACCTCCATGTTGGGTGTCAATAAGACGGGGAGTGACCTCACTTGGGCCGATGATGGTAACATGGGGAGGACCTCCATGTTGGGTGCGAGAGTGGGGAGGGTGTTCACTTTAGCATGTGATGGTACGAGGATGACCTCTTTACTAGATCTTGTCATCACAGGCCAGCCCATGACAGCTGTTGATCATGCTAGCAGCCAAAAAAGTCAACTCGACCTACCTGTGGGGTGGCTGAGGTCTTAATCCCGATCGGCCATGGACGTGACCCAAATATACAATACTAGGGAGATGGTAACATGAATTGGTGGGGGTATGGTCCACTGAATCTATAGAAGATGACACCTCCTGATGGGCGTCTTCCTGTGCCTGGACTCAGCATTGACGTCAGGTCAGCTGGACTGGAGCCATTTGAGCAGTGGTGTAGACCACCTGTTCCTTGACCTGAAGGACCAGAACTTGGTGTTGCTGATGAGGCCTAGTGGGATCCCTCCTTGGAAGCTCCTAGATAGCATTCACTGCTGGGTTGACTCTAACATCCCTTACCTCATCGGGGTAGGGGAATGAGTCATAGGAGCAATCTAGGGAGATGCTCTTAAAATGTTTGGATGTTGGAGTGGGGAGGAGGGACTCCCTACACGTCGCTTGGGGGTGGTAGTGATGGTGATGAGAAAGAGTCTCCAGGTCCCAGTGGGCCATATCCCTCCTATGGAATACCCCCTTATGTTCATATCATTGAGAAAGAATGTTTATTGCCCTTCTTTGAACAATTTATGAGGGTGAGACCATACATGGGCGTCTGGTATCCTTAGTTGTGGATGAAATTGTGGAAGAGGTGGAGCCTTCTGGGAATGACCCATCATCATTCCTCTTTCCCCTGCATCAGTGGTAAGGGGGGCGATTGGTTTCCTATAGCTTGAATCCTAAAAGTTATAAGATTCAGATATCAGTATGGATACTAGAAAAGCAATTCCTAATTCCCCAGCACCGTTTAGTCTTCCATGGTTGGAGAGAGAGATCCATGCTGACAGTGCCAAAGACCGGAATGCCCAATGACTAACTTCTCCAAATTATGATGAGTTTCATGCTAGAACCACTATTTTCATGGCGGGACCTAGCATCAAATAGCTAGATCTGGTGACATGCTCATCTGATGATGACTTGAGTGTGACTAATCCCTATGGTTTAAGGAGAAAAAAATCACATCAGGTTTACCATGTATGTGGTGGACCGGTGTGGTGTTCGAGTACAACCTTTGAAATTATGACCTACATAGTTAATCCTCATGGTTTAAGGAGAAAATATTCATGTAAGGTTCACCATTTCTATTTCTAACACTTTTCACAGGTGTGCGCCCACACGAGTCATCATCGTCAACACTCGTTGAGGGGTGCATTGTGCCTTTCATTCCCACTTTCTAAAGGCATGCAACATTCATCACTTTTTTTCATCGATGTATGTTCCTTGATCAAAATGGTATGATGGGATGTCAGTTCATCCTTCCATGGATTCCTCCTCAGAACTCATCTCCTAGTCCAGGTCTCCCTTATATATTAATACATTATTCGTGAAACTCATTCCGGATGCCATATCTTTTTGGACGTCAGTTAATTACGTTGCTTCTGTTTGGGAATTCCATGGGGTCAAGTAAGGGAAGAAACCTTTGGTTAGGATAATAGTCATGCTGGGCATAGATAGAATGTCTAGATGCTGAAACAATGTAACACTTGTATTCTTCCTCAACAAAGATCTTCTTAAGGGCACAAAAATATGAGTCTTCCCATTTTGATCATGGGGTATCTTATGCAGAGGCATGCCTCCAAGGTTTTCCTCATATTCCCATGTTTGACATGGGGTATGCTTTGAGTTTAACATATTTTGGGGATAGATCAGACTGATCAGAACACTTATGAATGTGCATCAAATAGATACTTCCCTAAAAGGGATCACCTAGAAGGTTTACCAAATGAGTGGATCAAAACACCCGATCAGGATAGACCCTAGATGGCCTATCCTAGAAAGGGAATATTTCACACCATGAGTGCTGATCTAGACACCAAAAAGGATGGATCAAGGAAGAAAACTCCAAAAGGGGATGTTATGGTTTAACATAGTCTAGGATTGAACCTCATGGAGGCTTACTACGTAACCTGTGTAGAAGACAAGGATCAAAATCCATGTAGTTAGAGGGGGTGATTTGGGGCTTACACATGGTTACGTGCACTTCACAAGATGATCAATCTTGGTTGGATGATATGATGTGAGGGTATTATGCATGGTTAGCTTCCTAAGTGATCTTATAAGTAGTGATGAAGTGGAGAGCATTATTTCACTTGGATGCGATGACCCGGGAAAGAGTCAGGATGGGTATGGATGAAATGATGATGAAATGAATGGAATTAGGAAAGTGATGGGCTTGAACCTTGAAGAGGTTTCCTACATATCCTAGTGACTAGGAGTCAAAGTCCACATAGTTCGATAAGTGGGGCAGTAGGACAACTAAGGAGGTGGCCCGTGAGAATGAACACATGAATGAGAACCTGAAGGAGGTGAAATCTCTAGGTTGGGGTATGATTATACTGATACATAAAGACCCTGGGGAAAGATAAATATGGGAATGTGTGATGATATTGAACCTCAAGGAGGATTCCTACATACCCCAATGCATGGGGATCAAAGTCCACTTAGTTCAGTATGGAGGCATAGAATCGGGGCGTACACAATAGACAATGACCCAGAGATGTTACAGGGGCTTACGTGTAGTTAGAGGTTCTTCACAAGAGGATCAATCTTAGTTAGTGGAGTATGGTGAAGTGTGGGGCTTATGAATGGATAGAGTCTTAGGTGGATGGATCAAAACACCTCAGGGGGTTGATTTAGGAGATGTGTTCCAAAAAGGTAAGATGTCACATCAGGAGGGTACATCCCTAGAAGGGAGCACCAAAACTTACCATTGGTTGGGATTGAACTTCTAAGAGGATTCCTAAATACCTGAAAGAGATCAAAACCCATGTAGTTAGGATCGCATAGTTTAATGTCATATAGGATGTGTGAACCGACATGAAATAGTTGGAACAAATGGATTGTGGAGAGTAATGGGATTGAACCTTAGATAGGATTCCTATGCATCCTAGTGGCTATGAATCAAATCCCAGGTAGTTCAGTGGAGAGGGGAATGGGGATTACGCATGGCTAGAAGCCCAATGTTGCGCTGGGGATTATTCATGGTTAGCAGCCCAAAGAAGATTTCATGGTCACTTTTACTCTAATCCCACATGAGTCATGCTCCATGTGAGAAACAAGATGTAATAGTATACCTGACGATCATGTAGAGAAAGGTTCTACCACAAGGGATGGTGTGGGGACTACGCATGTCTAGTGGCCTATAAATATGGAGATTGGGAATTACTCTATAAGGGAGGCCCAAATAGGTGTTTCAAGTATTAATTGAAGATTGATCGAGGTTCACATGGTGACAAAACCCAAAGGGAGAGAGAGATTGGATTGAGAATATGGAAAGAAAAAAGGCCTCTAGTCCCATACCCTATATGATCCTCTCATACTTTCCACACATGTGGCAACTTATGGTTTAACGTCATGTGTTCAGGACATGGGTGATTGGAAGTTTAACGTCCTGCATCTCGGATGATAAGGACTCACTCATCATCCCTTGGACTTACATAACTTGTACGGACACACATTTGGGGAAGGGAAGGCACAAGCAATGCCTGAAGGGAGATAGGTGGAGGAGTGGTTGATAGAGGGGTCCATGTTAGTGTATATATATGAATAAGAAATAACTTTTAGCATAAATATGATAATACGCATTAGGTAGAGCAATGAAACATGAGACATCGCACAAGGAACCAATAAATCACTGCACACAAGCTTGGAGGTCCACACTGAGGAAGTGCATACAAGGTATGGGTGTTGTATGCAAGAAGATCTCGAACATGGAGCCTTGGAGTAAAAACAACCCATGAAGTCAATAGGAAGGTTTGAACGTAGTATTGGAGTCTTTTACTCAAGATGAGGGGTCTTGAGTGAAAGAGGTACTGTAAAAAGGGTAAGACTTGCGTGAAATAGGTGTATTTTGTGCACACTTTCCTTGGAAAAAAGGAAATGGGTGAGGGTAAATCACTTTCAGGATCACTCGAAGACAAACCCATGGGGGACCTATCGTGAAAGATCCAATAACATGATTTCATGACTTGTGCATGGTCATAGAAGGGGTTGTCTTATGTGTAAAGGAGTGGTGGTTTGAATTCCGGAGTGCTACCTCGAAAAGGAAATGGTTTCATTCTATTTATAGGAAAAATTCTTAGTGGAAGAATATAAAGATGACTGGTGCGGAAGGGGCGGTTTGATGTTACATTGGGCGCGTAAGGGTATTGTGCATAGATTTCAGTCTTGTGCTCTATCCTTGAATATTCTACACACTCACCTTGTCCATTTTCGGGAGGTCATGGAGAAAGATAACACTTAAAATTACATTGAGAATGTAAGGTCCTTTCACATAGTTTTATATTTTATGCGAATCTATCCAACCTTTCACCTAACTACCTTATGATTCTCAAGCTTTCCCACTGAGTCAAATTATGGATTTAGGGTGAGGGGATAAGCCTAACTATGGCCTTAAACAGAATTCAGTTCCAACAAGAACTTTTTATCCCATTATATAGTTTATCCAATTAAATCTTAGACCAGTTAGGACATCGATTATCCTATTTTATTTTCCTTATCATATACAAGTATATTAAAGAAAGTAAAATATGGGAAATGATATTTTTATATGGTTCACCTCTCAGTAAGAGTATCTAGTCCTTTCCGCATATGGTGATGACTAGTACATTGATTCTCTACTATAATGAGATACCTATTTATTGTGGTCTAAATATAAAAAAATCATTATCCAAAGAATGGTTCCCTATACTTTAGGGGGGGGGGTGAAAATTATACTCCATCCCTTGACTGGAAATAACCATGTCTAAATTATAAATTCTTACTGATTATTTATACTACCTATATAGACAGTCTCCAACTTCTTCAATTACTTTATAATAACTAGAATGTATTGCACCTATCAAGACTACTGTTGTATGTCACAGTGCCGCGTTGTTCCACTTCCTTCTTCTCCAAATGTTACTTTCACATCAATAATTAAGACAATATCATCATTGTTATTCTTTTATCCAAATCATATCTGTCTGATCTTCCATCCAATCCTACCGATTCGATGATTTTCATCCGATGATTGTTTTCCTAGTGAGAGTTCATTTGATACCTTATTATTCTTCCTACTCTATTGATATCTAATTTATAGGGAAACTCTATTTGGTACATGGTAGACCCCTTCTTCTTCTTCTTCTAGAACATAAGATACCTTTTTATCCAGTGCTTTCTATCTATGCGATAACTTCTTCTCAGTATGGTATGTGTACTTACAATCACTTATGCCCTTATTCGTTTGGTGCTTGATTTCTATATCCAGTGATTTAGCTTCGTCTGGTACCCCCTGCTCCTTCTGCTATCTTGTCTCTCAAAATTTCGGCCCAAATGAGAATTGATCTCATTATTTATGATAAAAAAATTTCATAGAAAACTTTAATTATTCATCATAATGAAAAGATACAAAAATATCTATATCATCACATTTATCAATGATTCAACACCCTTTTATATAGGAAACATTTACCTAAATTTTCATATTGAGGCGTGTACTTCAAATTCAAATGTCCCACTTAAACATTGAGAATACCACTCAAATATTTCATCATTTTACCACATTAAAATTTCATAAAATATAGGATTCAACCAATATTTTTAGGAAACTTACTTAGGTCACAAAATCAATGTTCTTATTATATCCTCCATAAATCTTAGCTAGAATCATGATAGTCCATTAGTGATTATTAAAATGTTGATCGTCCAACTCAACATCGGCACAATTAATAAATTTATGAAAACTTTGTAAATAACTTTGAACATTTTTTTGGAACACCTTCACATTATCTCTTCTATATTGGAAACATAAATTGATGTTCCCTCACAACATTATAGGAACATCTCGGAAGTATTTCACAAGACTCTTCCTCTAACCATTGAAATTATTTTCAAATCTTCATTTGATTCCATAACATGGAAAACTCTGACTAAATAACTTCATATGAGACCATTTTTCCAATGACCTTATAAGAACTCATTCGATGGATGCACAATATTTACTCATCATTCGAAAAAACATATTCAATGACACTGCTCGAAAAATTTAGTCCGTATAATGTCACTTAGAAACCTCTATCTAATGACTTAATATAGATACTTATGTCTATCTCCTTATCTCAGAATAATTTTTCCAATTCATTTATAAACCCTTTTCTATATGATGATATAGAAACTCATGTACTATAAATTGAAAATATATTCATTCAATTATCATCATATGTTTCATATGTTTGATGAATCTGGTAGGAAAATATATATTTGATAATTAGGAATATTCCCTCTAATAAATTATATCAGAGGGCTCACCAAGTTCATATGATAGACTGTATAATTCCTTTCATAAGATACAGACTCAACAATACTTTCTTCATTATCTTCATCATAAATTCTTCACTCCACATATCAATATTTATAGAATACAATTTTATAGAAATTGTAAAAATCTTATTTTAACTTCAATCAACACTTTAAAATGTTCAAGAACCATAGTTATACTGAGTTTTGTTCTAACATTAATATATTTATGACATGGACATTTCACAGTTGATCCTCAATATCTCCTTTGTACTTAAGCTGATTGAACCATATTTCAGTGACCTTTCTCTTATTATAAATTTCATCTTGAATCACAGCCACAAGACATTGTGATGTTTGATCAATGAAAAACAAATCTAATAGAAATGCATGATATTGTTTTTCCAATCACCCAGTTTCTGGTCAACTCATTCTTTTCACATCAGTTCACTAGAACTATGAACATGCTTTCAGTGATCTACTGATCTTTTTTATAACCGATGGAATTTTCATCTTGGTCTGAATGATAGACTATGTAATGAGACTTTATAAAATTAAATCCATTAGACACTTCATCCAATGACAGAGCATGAAAACATCCGTCCGATAGTGATACTCAAAAACTTTATCTGATTACCTCAGTCTGATCTACTTTGTCCAATAACCTTGGTACACTAGCCTCCACATTCATTGCCACTAGTCTCAACTTCCACCTTCCATTTGTTAAAAACTTCTTAAGAGAAACCCATAAGGAAAATTTATAATATTTTTAATGTTTATAACAAACATTCTTCTCTAATCATCAAAAAAATGTCTGGGATATTAGGATCATCTCATTAATCATCATAAGTAAACTTAATGTCTTCAAATAACTTTCACCTTTCATGTAATGAATAATCACCATCTCTACTAAAGGAAAGAACACCATTTAGATTATTCTTATGATAATAATACTTGAGAACATCCAATCCTCTTGGATACTTCCACCAAATATTCCAAAATATTCTTATTTATAAACTCTTTAGTATATTGACATAAATGAAATATTTATAATTCACTAAAAACCATTGAAAATAATTGAAAATAAATAAAATTGACAAAAAAAGTGGGATCATCAATCTCTCCCTTTGTATTTTTTGGAAATACCTTAAAAGTACTTTCCAAATGAATATATAAATATTTAAATCCTCCCATCCCTTTATTCTAATTTTTTTTTCATTTCAATTTATCCCCCCCTTATTGACACAAAATACAAAGTTCATGGGAAAAGGTTATTAGTTCATTCTTAATCAATGTTACATCCATCATTTCACTCTAATTCTATGTGATCTATGATATATGTATAAAATAAGAAGATTTTATTTAGACAAAAAGGTTTTCATTTACCAAATTATCTTAATAACTCATGACATGAGAACTTATAAACTTGTATTCAAGGATTGTCCACTTTTATTCCCGATTTAAGATACTAAATGAGATATGAAAATATTTCAATATAGACCAACCAAAAACCACTAAACTCACTTTAACAAATGGATTAAAACCCTTCAAGTACAATAAGCATGATAAGTGGTCTTGAAGCTCTTTCATACATCCAATTTTCTTAATTCACCAATTGATTAAATTTCTCACCCTTTGTGTAAGGATATTTTTTTTGTAACCTCAGATGATAGATTAAAACATTTATACATTTATTTATGAATTTACTTTAGGAAAATTTTATAATAATTAAATTTATATGAGATAATTATTATAAAATTAACTTCACATACTCCGCTTCTATCCCCCTCAATGAACATTTTTTACAATCTTTATAATGATGAATCTCTTCAATAGATATGATTTAGAAAATTTATGTTGAGAATTCACCAAAAATGGATATTCTTTATGTGTCTTTCAATACCTTTTTAATTTCCAAATCTTAACCAAGGGTGATATTTTTAAAAAATATTCCTTTGGAATTAAAAATTAAGATAAAATCATGATGGATTATTATTCAATTTTCTATCATGTATTGACAGAATTTTTTTTAAACATCTCAAGTTCACCCCTTGATACCAAAATTCACCTTAATTTCCCTATTTTTAGAGAAAAAATAAAAATCACAAAGGTTAATGGAATAATTGCTTCTTAATGTGAACAATAAAGTTGAGATAGTTTTCTCAACTAAGTTTCTCCATCTTCTCTAGACTTTATACTCACACATATGAATTTAAAATTTTTTTTATCTTGGGGAAAATTGATATTTTCACATTATATTCTACTTTGTGTGGAGAATGTTTCTTCTTAATATCATTTATAGATGATGAATTCTTAATACTTTTAAGGATTTATTCTTGTTATTATAAAATGGTTAAACAAAATTTTTCACTATGACTAGATTTCTTATATCTCTCACATAAAACTTATTTAACACTAAATTATTTTTTTTTGAAAACAACGTATGTAATTTGTCTTTATCACATGGAATATTTTCTTCCCCCTTTTCACCATGATTTTATTGCTCTTATTCTATTTTACATATTCTCTCCAAATCTTCTAGACAGATAACTAACATATCATTAGAAACTTCGGAAATAAGTTTATATTTTCTACATGAATTATTCTAATTTTCATCATTATTATTATTTATTTTTTATTATTCACCTTTTTTAACTTATTGGAGTTGGAATCCATGGTCTTGTCACCTTTACTACTTGAAATATTCATGGGAGAATTTTTTTACAACATTATTTTGATTACTTCCCAAGGATTATTCTTATTTCTTAACCAATTTCTATGGTCTTATTTTATTAATATATTTAGATACATTTCAATATGAGTAGGAACCATTCTTGTAACCACTATAATTTATAAGATTAAAAATATTTTTAAGTATTCCTAATCTATGTGATGTATAAATTTTTTTTATTACTCTATGAATATTTATTCTTCATCTAAGAATTTACCCCCCTTTACATGGCCTTAATTTTTTCCTTTTAATTTAGAGGATTGTACCAAAAATATAATGTACAATTTTTTAATTTGTTTGAATGACAATATTTACACAAAAAAATTGATCTTCTTATTTATTTTATCTGATGTTTTTGGTTCTCTTACTAACTTGTTGGGATCTTTGTGGGGGACCAACTTCCACACCCTTTTTCCTATCCACCTATTCATGGTAGTAAGATTATTATCATTGGTATTCATCCATAATTATATATATATATATTTTTCAACCTAAAATATTCATGAAAATAGATTTAGAAACATTTTTAAAAGATGGTACGAATGGTATCTCTTTCATCACAACTACTTGAGATAGATCATTAAATGAGTTCATGATCTTATTATCATATGTTATAGGTATTTTAACATTAAAATCCTATGATGATAATTGTATAGTAGTAATAATTTTATATTTATTTTGGGAAGACTCAATATGTTCCTTAAAAAGATTAAAAAAATTGAATTATAATTCTATAAATCTCATATTGAGGGTGTTTTTTTGGATCTCCACTCATAATCACCATCTATTTACAAACCTTTTTCAATATTTCAACTTCTTCTTCATACAACTTAATTTTTTTTGTAACAAATATTCATGTTCTTTGATCTTCTTGAATTTTACTTCCAATTGAAAATAGTCAACATCAATTATATTTTTTAACTTTTATTCATGTGATTTGATCTATTCTCCTAGAGTCATATTGACTCTATCTTTATCTTAAAATTATTTGATCCATTTTTATTTGAAATTTTTGGAACATATTTCAAGTAACACCTTTCTTACTTCAAAGGTTTCAACCTATTTGGAGAGATTTATATATTCTAGAACTTTTTCATATAAATCCTTCTCCATGTCATCCTATTTTTATTCTAGTTGGGTGATCTCTTCATGCATACTTTGAAAGACTCCACAAACAAGATAGAATATTTATTTGGGAATGAAATGGAGAATATCTTTCAATCTACTAACTAATATATCTTGATAAGTAGTAGACAATTCATCATCGCCACTTATACTTTGATATTATTCTTGAGGATAGTTTGTAAAATAATTTTAACATAACTCATGATCACTTAACATTCCCGATTCACTTGTGGTAGGAATATTTTTCTTCTACTTGGTGGAAACATGAGCCACAAAATATTCAATTTCTAAGAAATATTTTTATTCTTTATTGTCATGGCATGAAGAAACTGATACTTCCATTATTTAGTAAATAGGGTTATATTCTCTAGATTTATTTTTTATTTATTTTTGTTGTTCATCACGGTTTTGGTAGAAATAGAATTATTCTAAGAGATAAGTAAATATTCACCAAAACTGAACTTGATTTTTAATACAGGAAAGACAATCAAAATTTCAAAAGAGCATAACTTCAATATTGAGAATTCAATAGAGGTGAACCAACCCTCTAATAATAATTTAGATGAATAATTTGAGATTTAGTCAACACTGAAAGGGGTAGGGTTGAATCAATTATGGGAATTTTTTATCCAACTATCAATTTTTATCCATTTACTTTCTAGACCTATTAGGGTCTTGATTCTTCTATTCTCTTTTCCTTATAATATGAATGTATATAAAAGAAATTAAAAAATTACACATGATATTTTACAAGGTCCACTATTTAATAATAGTATCTAGTCCTTTCCATGTATGGTAATGACCAATATATAGATTTCCCACTATAATGAGATACCTGTTTACAGTGGTTTAGCTAGAAAAAAATTATTAGCCTAAGTGTGGTTCCCTATACTTTAATATGGGTGATTGAAATATTCCTGAATCAATGGACAGATAATAGCCTTGTCCAACTTTCATACCCTCACTAGTTCTTTATAATTCCTATGTAGATATTATCTGACTTATTCAATTAATTTTTAACACCTATAAAAACACCCACCTACTGATACTTCTGTTGTATGTCACAATACGTTGTTGTTCCAATTCATTCTTCTTCAAATGTTGCTTACACAATAGTGAGAATGAAACTCTCCTCCTTATTCTTTCAACAAAAAATTTTCCGTATGATCCTCCGTCTAATCCTGCTAGTGTAATACTACCAGTCTGATGATTTTCATCCAATAATGGTTTTCTCAATGGCAGTTCATTTGATCCCTTCTCATTCTTCATACTCTTCCAATCTACAATTGATAGTAAAAATATAGTGGGTATATGGTGTTGGGTTTTGGGTGAAATTAAAGTGTGAAGTGGTGGGAAATATATTAAAATTTCTTTTAATATTTCAATGCCCAAAACCAAGAGAGAGGATATTGGAAGTTATATTTATAATTAATTTATTTAATATTATATAAAATTATTAGCTTGTATTAGGAACATTTATTTGTTGATGATGTTGATTATTTGAAAATAACCTTTCAAATTGTCTTCATTGCGCTTATGAGGATCCATAGGTAGAGTTCCTCTAGCGGTGATCCAAAAATTCTCCAATGATCTCTGATAAATTCCACTCGATCTCCAAGTGCTAGCGTAGAGAATAAAATGTATAATGATATTCTTTATTTATCATTTGTTCTTCAATGTTGAAGAAATATCTCTTTTGTTTTTATTTTTGATAGGGAGAGAGATGGAGGATTCAAAAGAGAATTTGTTGTGCGCAACAACTATCTATTATCAATATTTGAATGCAATATACAATAAAATAACCATATATTTATAGAGATAGGGTTTGAGTTAAATTATTATTTAATTTCATGTCAGATATTAAATAACATTTAAAACCATTAATAATAACTATGCCATATAATAATAAAAAACTTATTATTATTTTGTGGTATGTTCCAACTTTCACAGTAACAAATATTATTTAACCGTCTTATTAATTAATAGTTTTCATCAGAATCAGTATTGGTTTGTTCGAACTCCTCTAGAATTTATTGAATACTTTAATAAATATTATATTCACAATATTGATAATAACTATATATTAAAACATCCAATAAATAAAATAAATATTTTTTTCATAATCCAACAAATAGATATTTTTTATATATTCATGTAATAAAATAAATTATTTATTAATAAACAAATAATTATTTATTAACTTTTGAATATTAGAGATCAATAAAACATGAATAAAATTATTCCTTGGTCTTTAGAATAATAATAATTTCAATAATTGTATTCAAATTTAATCTAATAAAAATAATTTGAAACACTTTATGTGTGACCCTCTAGGATTCTTTCTTGTTATCATTAGGCAATCTTGCCTAAATTCTAAGATTACTATCTAGAAATGGGTCAAGGTACCCAATAGAAATTACATAATATCACAATGATGATAACCAAATTTGAATTCTCACTATGTAATATAATCCTTTTTTCTTAATATCTCATCAATCAGGTTTCAAATCCATGTCATCAACCAATGTTCTGGAGTAATGGGATATTCTATTGGGAAGATAATCAAAGTGGTCCTTCAAACCCTAAAATTATGGATGAAGAAAATCGGAAAATAGTCCACTAATATTCATGAAACATCCTTCTCACTACCATGATAAAAATAAATTTTGAAATGGGCATAGGGTAAATCCTAGGAAAAATTTCATTCAACTATTGATAGAGAGAGTTCAGAGGTTTTAGGTTGATCTAAGCAGCCCAAGTGGAAGATGAAATTATGGGCCAAATTTGGTGGACCATAATAACAACCCACCATTTTGATTATGACTACATGAATATGAGGTAAAATAAGATGATTTGTTTTACATATGTCAGAATACATCTTGGTATTAATTTTATTCTATAGAACACCCAAATATTACCATCTAGAAGCTCATTTTCGCACATTTGTTGGAGGGATTCTAGTTGGATCCTGTTTCAGGTCAAGTGTGGAAAAGTACACATTCCACAAAATTTCCACTACCCTAGGACTACCCTAATAAATTGGAATGACTTATAATGTTGGGGAATCAACCCAAGTCTTCCAAAATTTCTATTTAAGGTAGTTTTGATCAAGGATATGGAATGAAGATTTTTATGTTTTCATTGTAATGTTATACTTCCAGTTTGATGTTGTAGTCACATTTCTTCCATTTTTGGTTATTTTATATCAAATTAGTCTATTAATAAAAGTTGTTATTATACTATAATTATATAATTATCATTAACATGTTCATACCTATGATTCAAGGTGTGGATTCATTCACACCAAAATTTGTGAAATTCTTCACACAATGGTAGAGTGATAGTTATTTAATTGTTTTCCTCTCTTCAATTACACCCTTATGAGTCAAATCCCATAATCCATTGAGAGATTTGAATAAATGGAGGTATAAACCTATCATGTTTTAATACAATGGAGTTTCATGATTCTTGATTATATTTTAATTATTTTTATTTAATTTTTTAATCATTTATTTTATTTTAGACATTCATTTGATGCATTTCTTTCTTATTTTATTTATTGAATTTTATCATGACACTTTTCATGTGATAATATAATTATTTTCATTTTAGTTCTCATGAAAATGATCCTACCAATTTATAAGTGATTAACATGTTGATTTTAATGTGTTAAACCAGTAATTTATGAGGGTAGTTTTATTTTTTTGAATGAATCCCTCTCCAATTAACGAAATTAAAATAATATAAAAATATATTCATCCAAGAAACCATTAGAAATAACCTAGGATCAAATCAATATATCAAATTTAATCCACATAGGTATTTTAGTTCTATAGTAATAAAACTAAAATGAACCCCAATTTTTTCCAATTAACCAAAATATCTCTCTATATGATGTATGTGTCTTAGGTTTCTTCTTAGATCAATGTGGACTTTAGAACCCTAGCTATGCTACTACCGACCACTTTACCCACTGGGTAAATTTAGGTGAGAACAAATTTCGGTTCCATTTTTAGGGACCCTAGTAAGTAACCATAAATCATATCATCCTATTCTCACCCAATTTCTTTATTCTCACCCTAATTTATCTTATCTTCAACCCTTTCATTTTTTTTCTTTTCTAGTGAATTTCTTCCTACACTCATTGAAACAAAAATAGTCTTGTATTAGTGGATAACTAAAGGGGTAAGGATACTAGTGACTCTAGGTGTATACTTAATTTATATCATAGTATTCCTAATATTTTGTATTCTAAAATTGAGTTCAATCCAGTGGATAATATTTCAAGAAACTAAATCATAAAACCATGAAGGATCAAAAATGGAAATCCAATTGTGGCATCCCCTAACTTGGGGAATACAGTCAATTAAACCATAAATGAATTCCTTATACCTTATCGGAATAATGAACCCTCATGCATTATCATTCATCCATAATATATTCTGAAAATATCTTTAAACCCCATCTCTTGAACCACCTTCTAACCTTTTATGGGATGGATTCTGAGATGCCTTACCTTCATGTTAAAGAATTCAATGACATTGTTGAAACCATGTAGCCAAAAAATACAATTAAATCAGATAAAATTAGGCTCATTACCTTACCTCTAATGTATCAATAAAATAATTGGTTAAAAGAACTCTTACCAGAATAAATACACTCCTAGGACCAACTGTAATGAGAATTTTAAAATAAATACTTTCCCCAATAGATAAAATTTCACTAAAAAAGAGCATCCAATTTTTTTTGAAAATGAAGGAGAGACATTCTATAAAATAGGGGGAAGGTTCAAATACACTCTTAACATGGTACCACAACATGTTTTTTCTTTCCCATAACAAGTGAAGATATTTTATGAAGGGTTAGGGATGGGTAATAAATAGTTTATTGACCTGATGTTTAATGGAGCATAAAAAAAATCTCAAACAAGGCTTATGATTATCTTGAAAATCCAAATGAAAAAACCAAACTTGGGGGAAATCACTTTATTATTAGAATCCACCCAAAATTGGTGGCATAAAAAATATTATGGATGAAGAAACACTTTGATATAAACTTAGTTCCCTTACTAAGAAGGTGGATGAGGTCGATCTTAGGAATGTCTATGAAAATAAAACTTCTAAACCTATTTTTACAATTTGTGAAAAAATGACTACAAGGCCAAAAACTAACTAACCATACCTTATATAAAGTATGTAATTTTATGAGGAACACTAGAAGTGGCCAATGCATTGAAATTTCAAAAATCCAAAGTACTAAAACACTTTCAATCCAAGGTATAATGACTATCAAGGATTCTATTGGAAAGATAACCAACAACCCATCCCATAACCCAATTACCCACAAGGACAAATTCCTACCCTCCAAAATTTTTTCCAAAACATATTATGTTCAAACCATAAATGGTCCAATATCAACATACACCAATCCAATTCCAAAAACCCATACAAAAACCTATTCAACAACCCATCCAATAGCCTAAATATTCACCTAGTATAACTCAAACAACTCAAACAACTCAAACCCCTACCCAAGTAGTCCCACCCCTATTAAATGAAAAAATTTGATAGTAAATACAGAGAATAATTTTTATGATTTTTTACTAAAAAGTTAATTTAAAAGAATCAAAACTAGAATAGAACCCATGCTTATTTAGACAGTTCATTCATCAACAATGATAGGATGACTTAGTTACATTCAAATACTCATGAATAAATCAATACTGTGACTATTTTAAGGAGTGGGAAAACTATTGAAAAACCTAAAATAACCATTATAAATACACATGAATCTCAAAGTTTTCATGAAAATATGAAGAACCATTTATTGAATCAATAAAATATGATGATAAGGAGAAAGAACCAATACCACCCAAAATAAATCCAGTAACCTTCCCCACTCCGTTAATACAGTAGAGAAAAATCCAAATCTAAACTAAATGAAACATTGAGGGAAATATTCGCACATGTTAATTTTAACATACCCTTTCTCAATGAAATCAAACCAATACATACATAATATAATTACCTCAAAAACCTGTGAACATTCAAAATGATGTTCTCACACAAAAACCAAGGCCTTCTAGTAGATAATTAATGCACAAAAATCCAGGGAACCATGCCACTTAAGTTAAGGGACCCATTTTTTCCTTACATCAATGTTAAAATTAGTGGGGAAAAATTTTTCAAGGGCTTATGTGATCTTGAATCTAGTGTGAACCTCATTCCACATGTAGTACATTGTCTATTTGGGCTTAAGGAACTCCAACACATATCTATCACTCTTCATATTTCCAATCAAAGTGTTCAGGTTCCTAAGGATATTTTAAAGAATGTTTTTAGTGAAATTTGAAATTTTCATTTACCTTTATGACTTCATTTTACTTGAAAATCCCCAAGTTTAGGTCATAAGGAGAAAAACCCCATCATCCGTGGTCATCCCTTCTTAGAAAAAATCATCTCAGTCATTTGGATTAGGAATTGGAACATTAAAATAACCTTTAGAAACATAAGTCTTGATCTCAATATCTATAACATGAACTCTCAATTTACTGATTATGTGGATCATGTGGTAAATTAGATAATTAGTCTTGAAAATGAACCTAAGGATAATAAGAGAATGGTTGATGGATTTCTATGTCACGAGGAAACAAATTTTTTATATTTACGTGAGGGAAACTTGTATCCATGGATTGAATCTATTTTTGATGAATCCAATAATTAATTTTTAGGATCATTAATCAATGTAACCTTTGTAGAAATCACAAAATTCTAGTCCATGATCATTCTAAACAATCATCCATCTAATTTAGTGGCTGAAATGACTACTATAAAGTAACCAATTATATATGAAAATAAGGAAAATGAAACTGAGTTCAATTCAAAGTCTTGACCTTTTCCTAGAAGTGTTATTGAACCTGAGATCAAATTCAATATCCTTTCCACCTCACTCAAGTATGAATTCTTAGGGGAAAACCAAAACCTTTTTTATGTCATCTATTCTTCCCTAAATGAATAGCATGAGATAATTCTCCTAGTATAATTTGAAAATCAGTTATTTTTAATGGGTTATTTGCAATGATATCCGGTTGGAAATAGCTAATTGTGATGGGATCCCATAAAAAATAACTCATGGGTGAAAATTGGGTCAAAAAATGTTCTTTTTCAGTGGTACATTTTTTTTTGTGATAGGAAATTCCCCTATTGAAAATATCTTTTCACTGAATACAGTGGGCTATACATTTGTGATAGAATAAAAATTCCATCATAATAGGTTATTTGTGATGAAATATCATTTCTGTTTTAAGTAATTAGTTATGATGGAATAAAAATTCTATCACAAATAAACTATTGCGATGGAAAATATATTCCATCACAAATAATTGATTTTTTTTGAAATTAAATTAACATAAAAATATTTAAAATACCAAATATATAAAATTTTACACATGTGAATTAATAATAATATTACACATAATATATTCATTAAAATTTCATCATAATATGTTTAAAAAAAAATCATTTTGGATATGGTGGGTCATCTGGAGGACCTGGTGGAGGGAACTCCATACATATACCCTAAACCAGTTGTTTCATGTTCTCCATCATCTTATGCTACTATAGCTCCTATCATTGATGCTTCTACTCATACTACTGGTGGTGGTGTCTAAGAAGATCCTCCAAATCCCCATGTAGGTTCTCTATAACCACATTTCAAGCTCATAGCTTCTCCTCATACTCTATAGATGATGATGATGACTCTGTACATTCTTACCTCAAGCTGGATGATGACCACACAACAATTCCATAATATTAGGAATGCGTAAATAGAGAACCAATACCCACCACCTAGCCTTTACTAAGAGAATACTGAGTCTCATGCATCCATTCTACTTCATCAAGTCATGGTACACTGGTGGTTTGAACCTCAGTATTAGACTGAATCTCATCATGTGTGTGAGAATTCACAACCTCACACGTATCCTTCAAATGCAATTTGAAAATAATGCAGTTAATTTTTTTTGGTTAATTATAAAAATAAAAAAATCATACTGACCACAACTTGATGCTATCGGCCACAAGTAATCTCTCCAGTGGAATGATTAGTGTACTTCCTCTAAAAAACATTGAAATCTATAACATAAAGGTTCTAAAATTCCAATATAAATATAAAATAAACGTTTTACATTTAAAGTATATATAAATTATTAAATAAGATTACTTACCAAATGTTGTTGATGAGTACTAAATGTATGACTACCATCTCTATTCATGACCTATTTTCTCCCTTGGTTATTCCAAATTGATTATGATCTCCTTTGGAAACTATCACCTATACAGTATATGAACAATCCATTGTAAACATGAGATGATATGTAATCAGGTTGATGGTTACAACAAGACTAACCAAAACCACATATCTTGATTTTTCTATGGACCTATTTCTTAGATTGTGCAAAAATTGATGATAATTCTCATGCATATAGATCCCCCAGGACTCCTAAATAGAGACCCTCATGCTATCATTGATAGGATACCATAAACCCTATAAATAATTAATAATATCAATTAAATAATTAAAAAAATTTAAAAATAAGTATCATTTATCTACATACCATCTAATGATAAAACATGTGATGTCAATCATCAATGGGAATCTAATCCCATGTTACCAATGGTCTGGAAAAATAATTTCATAGAATAACACCCCTTCCCAATAGCTATTTTTTGAAAAACTCTTGAAAAATAGAACAAATAATCAAACAGTTATTAAAAAAATAAATCAATACAAATTAATGAAAATGAATGAAAATTAAATAAAATACACAAATGAACATACCTTCACATGCATGGATTGAAATAAATACATGGAGGTCACTTTGAAATAGGGTCTGTAATCATAAATCTCATAAGACAATGACACCTCTAAGTCGTTTATGAACTGGAAACAACCTATGGGTCAGATAATGAAGCATTAGGATGATCACTAGGAAGGAAAAAATCCTCAAGGATATGGAACATATCATCTAAATCATATCCATCCATATAAAACAAGGAAAAAAAATGTGTCTGTAAATATTTGAAAATGAGTCTTATATATTAATTATGACTAAAACTAGCATGTAATTTCATCATTCATCATCTTCATCATCATATTCATATTCTATGGTGTCAACATATTCATCTTTCTCCCCAGTATCATCAATTTACATAGGTGTTTCAACTTCATCATCTATTTTTAATTCAAATCCATTTGTTACATCATCAACATCATCATCACCATCAACCCATAACTATGGGTATAAGGACCCAACCTTAAAAAATTACATAATCTTGAATTAAATGAATAATTCATATTGAGGATCTTTTCAGGTTTAGAGTTTTAGAGAATTAGTTCACAACTATTACATTACATCTCAATAATTACAAAGTAGACACTTCTAATTAGTTTCCATTTTTTTCACAAAAATAAAAAACTCTTGAAAAGAGAGAGTCATGTCTAGTTCCATGTTTTAAACAGCATGAATTTTCCTTGATCCCATCCTCGACCCTATTCATATTTAAGTCCTATGAAAAACATTTCAAAACTTAGGATGAGCATAAAAAGATAAATAAGGGTTATAAAACAAAGAAAGAAAACATTAGTTCATCATTACATACATAACTTAAGTTCTTTAACATAACTCATGAAATCATAAGATTTATTATTAACACATAGAAATCATAAATCATAAAGGTAACTTGTGGCATCCATATCATATTTACATTTTAGCTATCACAGCTATGTAGGGAGTAACATTTTGAATGCTCATCATAGCATATTCCCTAAATCTCTTAGGAGAAACATTCACGTTTACCTCCGTCACGTTACCCAATGCATTGGAGATCTATCTTGGGCTCACCTACCCTAGGTTTATCACGGAACTACCTATATACGTAAACAATTCCCAAGAACCATAACATATTCATAACACATAAAATAAACACAAAGGAAAAAATAACATTTCCACATTTCAATTGCAATATATCATTTAAATATATTGACATAAAAAATCCATCATCAAAACCATTTTCAATTCCAAAATACATAAAAGAGTATATGGTATTTATTTTCCTTTTAAAAACATTATGACTTGTTAAGGAATCCATAGATCAAATAATACTCGCAGCAGCAGAAAAGGTCATTGTCACCTCTTACGTTAAAAGAAACATTTTTTTTGTCATTTAGTAAAACACTTTGAAGAAAAACATTCCATTTGAATGAAATGAAAAGTAAAAGGTGTTTATACAGAGTATAAAAAAAAATAGTTTTTAAAACAAAATATGCCTCAATGAAAGGAGATTGAGACGAAGTCCCTTACCTCATGTCCGAATAGACCCATTCGTTCTTTAATATCCTGAATAATAAACTAAAGTTAATTTTTACTTTCTTAAGATCCCTTTTCAAGTTTATTTTTCATTTTATATCACTTATTACCATGTAATAAACATTATGTAATTATTTATGTTAACACTACCAGAATTTTTAGCTTATGAGACAGGGGACTTATAGCGGCCGCCAAATGAAGACCGCTTCATTTTAATACACCAAAAACCATAATTTTTCCCTCCCTGACCCCACAACACCATTTCCCCTCCCCAACCCTATGACCCCGACCCCCGACCCCCGACAACCTCGAACCCGCGACCCCGCAACCCTGACCCCCATCGACCCCAACGCTCGGCGACCCCGACCCCCGACGACCCTCCCCAACCCCCGGAGACCCTAAACCCCGACCCCCGGTGACCCTGACCCCCGGTGACCCCCGACCCGAGGAAATTCCCGGTGACCCCCAACCCGAGGAAATTCCCGGTGACCCCCGACGACCCTCGACGACCCTGACCCCCGGTGAGCCCCACCCTCTTGCCTCTATGTTGTGCCACCTGCAACCCCGGAAACCCCCACCGCCTTGCCTCCGCACTGCACCCCCATGACCCCGACACCCCCATGACCCGACAACCCCCACCCTGCCTCTGTGCTACACCTTTGGACAGTCCTGCCATCGTCGTCCCCTCCTGACCCCGCTGCATCCCTCCGACAAGTCCTCATGTCCTGCCTCCGTTGGACCCTCCCGATCCGTCATGCCCCACTGTGTAGAACCCTCCCATGCTTCGTTCAACGGTTCCACCCCTTTCGAGTCCAGGCATCGAACCCCTATCGTCAAGTCGCTGCGCCATCATGGATCCGCAATCGAGTCACACCCTGTTACCCGCAGTCGAGTCCTCTGCAGGTAATGTTTTTTATCCTTCAAATTTGGTTTTAAATTTTAATGATATGTGTGTTTTTAGAATTTAAATAAGATATTTAACTTTTTATTTCTATTAAATACATATATAGATAGGATCTTCATTGATATGCAAGATAGGTTTTTAGTTGAATATTATGAGGGGATTAAGCGATTTATGGATTTCACCAATAGATTTCCAAGAAATATGATTAGTTGTCCATGCAGAAAATGTGCAAATAGATATCTCTTCAAATGAGACAGTGTTAGAGAACATTTGTTTTTGATTGGATTTTTTAAAAACTATAAGACATGGACACGTCATAGAGAATATTCTGTTTCATGTAATCACTCAGAAAGTATTCATATGATTTTTTATTCGAGAATAGTTGATCCGATGAACATAATTATCAATGATATGATGCGTCAGTTTCAACCTGAAGACAATAATGTCGTAAATGATGACATTGGATCGAGTAATCCCCATTCTTCTGTACATGTAGAAGTAGTGAAATTCTTTAAAATTCATGACGATGCGTGTACTGAATTATATCCTGGATGCACTAAATTTAGTAAACTGTTGTTCATCGTTGAATTGTTACACCTGAAGGACTTGAACCAGTGGCCAGACACCTCATTCGACATGTTTTTGGTATTGTTGAATAAGGTACTCCCTGCTGGGGAGAAGATTCTGGAGTCATTCTATCAAGCTCGCAAGTTGACCGATGATCTTGGTTTTACATATGATACAATTGATGCATGTTGCAATAATTTTATGTTGTTCGGAAAAGAGAATGCGCAATTAAATATTTTTACTTTTTGCTATAAATCCAGGTGGATGACCAATGAGATTAATCAAGGTAGTCATATTCTTCCTGGGAGAGTCTTAAATCAGGGGAAACAAGTTTCTGCTAAACAGATGCGTTATTTTCCACTGAAACCAAGACTGAAGAGATTCTTCTTGTCCACTAAAATTCCTAAATTGAAAATTTTTCATTCAGATAGAAAGAAAGAGTTTTTTAAATTAACTCACCCGACAGATTCTTTGGCATGGAAAGAGTTTGATCAAAGACACCCCGAATTTTCTCGAGATGATCGTAATATTCGACTAGGTTTGGAAGTAGATGGATTTAACCCATTTAGGCCCATGGTTGGTGCGACACATAGTACGTGGCTAGTGGTGTTGGTTCCATACAAAATTTCCCCATGGGTATGTATGAAGCAACCTTTTTTGTTACTGTCAATTCTAATTGATGGACCGAGAGGACCTGGTGATAAAATAGATGTTTATATGAAACCTTTGATTGATGAGCTGCAAGAATTTTGGGCCGATGGTGTAATGTCTTTTGACTCGACAGATAATGAAATGTTTAGACTTCGGGCTGCTTTGTTATGGACAATTAATGATTTCCTATCATATGCTAACTTATCAGGTTGGAGTACAAAAAAGAGAATTTTCTTGCCCTTGTTGTAATAAGTGTAAAAAACCTACATGGATTAAGCACTGTAGAAAGTGGGAATATCTTGGTCACAGACTCTTTCTTCTCCCATTGCATAGGTTCAGAAAAGACTGTGTATCATTTTATGGGAATAGAGAGTATGACCCATCCCCACAAAAATTGTTTGGGGTTGAAATTTGTGCACAAATTGATCAAGAAAACATTCGTACAATGTATGATTTTCAAGATTTATTGGTTCTTTCATTGCCTTCTATTCTTGCTTCAAATAGACAACGATGTCATAATTAGAAGAAACAAAGTATTTTTTTTGAATTGCCTTATTGGAAATATAATATTTTAAGACATAATTTGGATGTGATGCACATTGAAAAAAATGTATGTGATAATATATTGTTCACCATTTTAGGCGTCAAGGGGAAAGCAAAGGACAATGCTAATGCTCGACATGATTTGAAAGAAATAGGATTGAGAAAAACTTTACATTTATAGCTGGGTGAAGGTAATCAAGCATACATGCCTACTGCATAGTACACAATGAGTAAAAAAGAGAAACAAAAATTTCTATAAATTTTGAAGACTGTTAAGGTTCCATATGGTCATTGCTGTAATATTTTGAAGCATGTGAATATGAAGATCATGAAATTATAGGGTTTGAAAAGTCACGATAATCATATTCTACTTCAATAGTTAATTCCTATAGCAATTCGTGATTGCTTATCTTCCCAGGTTGTTGGGCCGTTGATTGGAGTTTCTAATTTTTTCAGACAGCTCTGTTCTAGGAATCATCACCTGAGTGATTTGAAAAAGATGAAGGATAAGATTGTACTTTCACTATGTCACCTATAAAAGCTATTTTCGCCATCTTTTTTTGATGTTATGGTTCACTAGACCGTGCATTTAACTGGTGAAGTCATTGCTGGTTGTCCCGTGCAATTCAGATGGATGTATCCAATAGATCGATACTTAAATACATTGAAACAGTATGTGTGCAACAAAGCTCATCTGGAAGCCTCAATTGCCAAGGGATATTTAATGTATGAGTGTACTAATTTCTGTGCTTCATATATAGATGAGGTTGAAACAAAGATAGATTAACCCTCCCATAATGAAGAGGGTCCAATTGGAGAAGGAATAATGTTTGATATGCAGAACGATGAGTGGGTTCAAGCTCATCGATATGTGTTGTTCAACACTCCATCAGTTATTCCATTGATACAATATGTTTCATATTTGATGTGTATTTTGTTTCTATATTTATTTTATTGCTTACCTTATATTGTGTTGTGATTTAGGATGCATATCACGGAGTTGAAACGTGAAAGGCCCCGTGCAACTGACTATCAAATCCAAAAACATCATTTCAACACATTTCATGAGTGGTTCAAGACTCATGTATGTATAATTGATTTAATATTTTTATAGTGCAACTTAGTTGTATTTTCACAATTCTTTGTCCATTAAACTATATCTGTGAAATTTTCTGATTCAAAAGTTACGTGATTTAACCCATCATGTGAGCGAAGAACTCAACCAACTAGCTGATGGTCCATTTATTATAGCTCGTCGCTACAATTCTTTAGATGCTAACAGATTCCGATTTCATATTAGCTATGTTGACATGAACCGAGCCACACAAAATAGTGGTGTTGGTTGTTCTTTGGTTGGTGCGGGTTATTATTATGGATTGCTGAGAGATATTATTGAGGTTATTTATGGTCGTGTCTTAAAACACATATTGTTAAGGTGTGATTGGGTCTATCCGGTTCGTGGAACGAAAGTTGATAACTTCCAATTTACATTAGTAAACTTTAACAATATTCTATATAAAGATGACTGAGTAAGCAATGAGCCCTTCATACTGACATCGCAGGAAGAACAAGTTTACTTTGTCGGCATTGATTCTGATTGGAAAGTTGTGGTGAAAATGTATAAAAGAGGGGTTTTTCTGATTAACCAGGAGGAACCTGAAGTTTTCACATTTCCTAATCAAACACTTGACCAAACAACAATAGATGTACGAGATGAAGATATACAATGGGACAAAGAGACAGTTTAAGGAGATACGATCGACTTGCATGATTAGTGAAAATTGTAATTATATCCCTAGTTATTGTTTATAAAAATATTTATGAATTATATATGTATAAAAATTGATTGATTTAAATATAATTTCTTTTAATGTAGGTATGTCACAGGTGGTCACAATGGTTCACCTGATGTTATCGGTATGTATGTTTTCATTTTTCTAAATTAATTGATTGTAATTTTCTATGTATATTTCCCTAACTGTTTCTAATCATTAATTTATATTGTAATTGAATTATGAATTTATGTTTATCAGGATATAGTGCATCTTCTAGAAGATGCAGGGGTCCTGGTAGAGGGGTTCGATCCTGGAACTTTGGAGCCTGATTGGACGTGTTATTTGATGACACATTTCATCCAGTCAGAGAAGGTGATCTTATATTGAGTCGTCAGTTTGGGAATATGATACGAGACTCACACAGATTACCTCTGAAGACTCATGAATGTAGTTGTTTCCCCCAGGATATGATGAACAGATTATGGAGGGAGGTTCAGGTAAATTCAATGTTTAATTTTCCATGATATTGTTATTATTATTGTCCCATCTACTGACAATTTTTTTAACAGGATAATTTGGCATCCTGTCTAGATTAGTTTTGAGTTGTATGTATGTCCAAATTCCAAAAACTATGAAAGGATTACAAGTCAAGGGTGAAGAGAGATCATTGGACACCATTTGCGAGTGTGCCAGACATTCTACAGCGAGTCCCTTCGGTAATTCTTCCAGTGTAGTGGCAGGATTTGGTTGCGTTTTGGTCGAGTGATGCGGCGGTGGTAAGATTTATTTCTTTTAATATATAAATGACTAATTTTTCAATTGTCTATTAAGTAAATACGTTGAATGTAGACCAAGTCTTCTCTTCATTCACATAATCGGTCAATGTAGGGCATGCCTTCCAAACTTGGCACTTGACATTTGTCACAGCTCAGACATGATGTATGTTTTGAATTCACTATTCATTCATATTTTAAAAATATTGTATTATAACATGGTGAACCCCATTATTATAGTTACACCAATGCGGAGAGCCGATCGATTGGATGTCCATATGGGTGAGGACTCATAGGGCGGGTGATCCCGATGTTTCCGGTGTTATAGTAAGCAAATCATTTTCTAATAAATGTATTTTTATTTTATATAAATTATTCATATTTGTTCATTGATTCATTATATACTGCAGGCTCAGTTTGACGCTCAGTTAGTAGAGTTTCCAGAGGAGCAACGTCGTAGTACTGTGCGTAGAGATGAAATATTTCACCATGTTATGGGGCGTGACAGTCATGGTTATTCTTTGACTTATGGCGATGGTGTCCCACGACGTGCAGTTTTTAGAGTAGATGCGATGGGTGAATAAAGAGATTCTGGGATGCGCACACAGACTGAGATAGATGCCTCCATGCAGGATATACAGTGCAATTTTGAGGAACAGTTTCAGCAGTTACATGCAGAGTATGAGGAGAGGTTGTCACAAATGTTATCACGTATCGATGAAATGACGACACAACATGTGGCGCCATAGGTAAATAATAAAACAAACCATACTCAGATTGACTTTTGTTGATATGTTTAAGATACATAATATTGATATATATTGTAGGCTTCGAATACAGCTAGTGGAAATCACAGTGATATTGGTGATCCAAATGAGGATGAACCCCATGCATGAGGTAATTTAATTTGTGTTGATGAATTCTCTAAAAGTTTTTATATCTTTGATGAATAGAATCTTCCATTTTTACCTAGATTAGTTTGTTTTAGTATTTTTGGATGAAATATTCATGAACTCCAAGACTGATGATGATCATAAACAATATCTCAACATCATCCAGATTACACTTATAGAGCATCGACTATACGCCAAGCTATATATATGTCACTTTTGTATTGATTATGTATAATTATTGGGTCTAATAATCTCAGAGGAAGGTGTGTCAGTGGATGGAGAGAAACTTCAGGAAGTTGTTTCTTGGGAGAATCCCAAGAAGTCTTTTGATATCTGTGTTTTTCTAGGGTGAGTTAATTGTGAAGTGGTCGCACAAAAGACACGTCAATCGGAGGTGCTGTGTGCCCGCGGTGACCGAGAACACAGTTCTGGTGTCATAAATGGCCAAAATGGGCGTTTAATGGTCAAATTCATAACATATGACATATAATTGACCTTAAATAATAGGGAAACAATATAATTATTATTCTTGACATGTATGAGGAAACGAAAAGCCAATAGGACGTGTGTTTTGTGCGGTACGGCTCAATATACATTTTTTAAGTGTTGGGCGTGCTTCATAAACGCGCGTGGGGGGGTCCAAATCGTCCGAATGAAGTCGTAATGGCCTGAAATCAGAAAAAACAATGGGTGAGTTAATTGTGAAGTGGTAGGGTAGACGACACGTCAATCGGAGGTGTCGTGTGTCCACGGTGACCGAGAACGCAATTCTGGTGTCACAGACGGCCAAAACGGGAATTTAACGGTCAAATTCACAGTGGATGACATCGGATTGACCTGAAATCATAGAGAAACAATTTAATTATTATTCGTGACGTGTATGAGGAGACGACATGCCAATCAGACATGTGGTTTGCGTGGTACAGATCAATATGCGTTTTCAAGTGTTGGGCGCGCTTCAAAAACGTGCATGGGGGGGTCCAAACCGGCCGAATGAAGTCGGAATGGCCTGAAATCAGACAAAAATAACGGGTGAGTTAATTTTGAAGTGTTTGAGAAGAAGGAACGTCAATTGGAGGTGCCGTGTGCCCGCAGTGACCGAGAACACACTTTTGGTGTCATAAACAGCCAAAACAGGCATTTAATGGTCAAATTCATAGCGGAAAACATCAGATTAACATCAAATAATAGGAAAAAAATCTAATTATTATTCGTGACATGTACGAGGAGACAGAACTCCAATCCGACATGCGGTTTGCACGGTACGGCTCAATATGCATTTTTTAAGTGCTGGACGCGCTTCACAATCATGCGTGGGGGGTCCAAACCAGCCGAATGATGTTTTAATGGCCTGAAATCAGATGAAAAAAAGGTGAGTGAATTTTGAAGTGGTCGCATAGACGACACATCAATTGGAGGTTCTGTGTGCCCTCAGTGACCGAGAACGCAGTTCTAGTGTCATAAACGGCCAAAATGCACGTTTAACAGTCAAATTCATAGCAGACGACATAGGATTGACCTGAAATCAGAGTGAAACAATCTAATTATTATTCTTGATGTGTATGAGGAGAAAAAACACCAATCAGACGTGCGATTTGTGCGGTACGACTCAATATATATATTTTAAGTGTTGGGCGCGCTTCATAAACGTGCGTGGGGGGGTCCAAACTGGCCGAACGAAGTCGGAATGGCCTGAAATCAGAATAAAATAACGAGTGAGTGAATTGTGAATTGTTTGGGTAGATGGAACATCAATCGGAGAATCAATGTGCCCGTGGTGACCGAGAACGCACTTCTGGTGTCATAAACGGCCAAAACAGGCATTTAATGTTCAAATTTATAGCGAACGACATCAGATTGACCTGAAATCACAGGGAAAAAATCTAATTATTATTCATGACATGTATGAAGAGGTGGAACGCCAATCGGACGTGCGTTTTCCACGGTACAACTCAATATACGTTTTTAAGTATTGGGCACGCTTCCTAAACACGCGTGGGGGGGTCCAAACCGGCCGAACGAAGTCATAATGGCCTGAAATGAGACAAAAACAATAGGTGAGTGAATTGTGAAGTGGCTGGGTAGACGACACATCAATTAGAGGTGTCGTGCGCCCACGGTGACCGAGAACGTAGTTCTGGTGTCATAAACAGCCAAAACGGGCGTTTAACGGTCAAATTCATAGTGGACGACATCAGATTGACCAGAAATCATAGGGCAACAATATAATTATTATTTGTGACATGTAACAGGAGACAACACACCAATTGGACTTGCGGTTTTCATGGTACGGCTCAATATGCGTTCTTTTAAGTGTTGGGTGCGCTTCATAAACACGCGTGGGGGGGTCCAAACCGGCTGAATGAAGTCAGAATGGCCTAAAATTAGACAAAAACAAAAGGTGAGTAAATTGTGAAGTGTTTGGGTAGACGACACATCATTCGGAGGTGCCATGTGCCCACGGTGACCGAGAATGCAGTTCTGGTATCATAAAAAGCCAAAACGGGCGTTTAACGGTGAAATTCATAGCCGATGACATCGTATTGACCTGAAATCATAGGGAAACAATATAATTATTATTTTTGAAGTGTATGAGGAGACTAAATTCTAATCAGACGTGTGGTTTGTGTGGTACGACTCAATATGAGTTTTTTAAGTGTTGGACGCACTTCATAAACGCGCGTGGGGGGGGGGGGGGGGTCCAAACCGTCCAAACAAAGTCAGAATGGCCTGAAATCAGAAGAAAACAACGGGTGAGTGAATTTTAAAGTGGTCGGGCATAAGACATGTCAATCGGAGGTGCCTTGTGCCCGCGGTGACCGAGAATGCACTTATGGTGTCATAAACGGCCAAAACGGGCGGTTAACGGTCAAATTCATAGGAGATGACATCCAGTTGACCTAAAATCACACGGAAACAATCAAATTATTATTCGTGATGTGTAATAGGAGACGACATAGCAATCAGATGTGTAGTTTGCACGGTACAACTCAATATACGTTTTTAAGTGTTGGGCACGCTTCATAAACGCGCATGGGGGGGGGGGTGGTCCAAACCAGCCAAACGAATTCATAATGACCTGAAATCAGATGAAAAAAATGGGTGAGTGAATTTTGAAGTGGTCACGTTGACGGTACATCAATCAGAGGTGCCATGTGCCCGCGGTGACCGAGAACACAGTTCTGGTGTCCTAAATGGCGAAAACATGTGTTTAACGACCAAATTCAAATAGGAAGACATCAGATTGACCTAAAATCACAGGGCAACAATAAAATTATTATTCTTGATGTGTATGAGAAGAAATCACTCCAATAGGACGTGCGGTTTGCATGGTACGACTCAATATTTGTTTTTTTAAGTGTTGGGCGTGCTTCATAAACGCGCGTGGGGGGGGGGGGGGGTCCAAACCGGTCGAACAAAATAGGAATGGCCTGAAATCAGATGAAAACAACGACTGAGTAAATTGTGAAGTGGTCAGGTAGACGACACGTCAATTGGAGGTGCCTTGTTCCCGCGGTGACCGAGAACGCACTTCTGGTGTCATAATCGGCCAAAACGGGTGTTTAACGGTCAAATTCATAGAAGACGACATCAGATTGACCTGAAATCATAGGTAAAAAATATAATTATTATTCGTGACATGTAAAAGGAGACAGAATGCCAATCGGACGTGCAGTTTGCACGGTACAACACATTATGCATTTTTTAAGTGTTGGGTGTGCTTTATAAACTCATGTTGGGGGGTCCAAACCAGACGAAGGAAGTCGGAATGGCCTGAAATCAGATAGAAACAACGAGTGAGTTAATTTTGAAGTGGTAGGGTAGAAGGCACATCAATCAGAGGTCCCATGTGCCTGCGGTGACCGAGAACGCAGTTCTGGTGTCATAAATGGCCAAAATGGGCATTTAATGGTCAAATTCATAGAGGACAACATCATATTGACCTAAAATTATAGTGAAAAAATCTAATTATTATTCGTGACGTGTATGAGGAGAAAAAATGTCAATTGGACGTGCGGTTTGTGCGGTATGACTCAATATGATTTTTTTAAGTGTTGGGGCGCTTCATAAATGCGCGTGGGGGGGAGGGGGGGGGGGGTTCAAACCGGCCGAACGAAGTCAAAATCATTTGAAATCATACGAAACAATGGTTGAGTGAATTTTGAAGTGGTCAGGCAGACGACACGTCAATTGGTGGTGCCGTGTGCCCACGGTGACCGAGAACGCAGTTCTGGTGTCATAAACGGCCAAAACGGGCTTTTAATAGTCAAATTCACAACGGACGACATCAGATTGACCTGAAATCATAGGGAAACAATCTAATTACTATTCAAGATGTGTACGAGGAGACTTCACACCAATCGGATGTGCGGTTTGCGCGGTACAACTCAATATGCGTTTTTTTAAGTGTTGGGCGCGCTTCATAAATGCGCCTGGGGGGTCCAAACTGGACGAATGAAGTCGTAATGGCCTGAAATCAGACAAAAACAATGGGTGTGTAAATTATGAAGTGTTTAGATATAATACATGTCAATCAGAGGTTCCGTGTGCCCGCGGTGACCGAGAACGCACTTCTGGTGTCATAAACAGCCAAAACGGGCGTTTAACGGTTAAATTCGTAGCGGACTACATCAGATTGACCTGAAATCACAGGGCAACAATCTAATTTTTATTCGTGACATGTACGAGGAGACAACGCACCAATCGGATGTGCGGTTTGCGCAGTACAGCTAAGTATGCGTTTTTTATGTGTTGGGCGCTTCATAAACGCACGTGGGGGGTCCAAATCGGCCGAACAATGTCAGAATGGCTTGAAATCAGACCAAAACAACGAGTGAGTGAATTGTGAAGTGTTTGGGCAGGAAACACGTCAATCGGAGGTTCCGTATTCCCGCGGTGACTGAGAACCTAGTTCTGGTGTCATAAACGGCCAAGATGGGCATTTAATGGTCAAATTCCTAGCAGACGACATAGGATTGACCTGAAATCACAGGGAAACAATCTAATTATTATTTGTGATGTGTATGAGGAGACAACACGCTAATCGGACATGCGGTTTGTGCGGTACGACTCAATATACGTTTTTTTAAGTGTTGGGCACGCTTCATAAACGCGCGTGGGGGGGGGGGGGGGGTGGTCCAAACTAACCGAACGAAGTCGGAATGGCCTGAAATCAGACGACAACAACGGGTGAGTGAATTGTGAATTTTTCGGGCAAACAACATGTCAATCGTAGGTGCCGTGTGCCCGCGGTGACCGAGAATGCACTTCTGGTGTCACAAACGGCCAAAACTGGCGTTTAATGGTCAAATTCATAGCGGACGACATCAGATTGACCTGAAATCATAGGGAAATAATATAATTTTTATTTGTGATGTGTACGAGGAGACGACATGCCAATCGGACGTGCGGTTTCCACGGTACGACTCAATATGCGTTTTTTAAGTGTTGGGTGAGCTTCATAAACACACATGGGGTGGTCCAAACTAGCCGAACGAAGTCAGAATGGCCTGAAATTAGACGGAAACAACGGGTGAGTTAATTGTGAAGTGTTTGGGCAGACGACACGTCAATCGGAGGTGCCGTGTGCCCGCGGTGATCGAGAATGCAGTTCTGGTGTCATAAACGGCCAAAACGGGCGTTTAACGATCAAATTCATAAGGGACGACATCATATTGACCTAAAATCACAGGGCAACAATATAATTATTATTTGTGACGTTTAACAGGAGACAACACGCCAATTGGATGTGCATTTTTCATGGTACGACTCAATATGTGTTTTTTAAGTGTTGGGTGCGCTTCATAAACACGCGTGGGGGGGGGGGGGGTCCAAACCGGCCGAAAGAAGTCGGAATGGACTAAAATTAGACAACAACAACGGGTGAGTGAATTTTGAAGTCGTTGGAAAGACGACACATCAATCGGAGGTGCCATGTGCCCGCGGTGACCAAGAACGCAGTTCTGGTGTCATAAATAGCCAAAATGGGCGTTTAACGATCAAATTCATAGTGGAAGACATCGTATTTACCTGAAATCATAGAGAAAAAATATAATTATTATTAATGATGTGTATGAGGAGACGAAATTCCAGTCCGACATGCGGTTCGCGCAGTACGACTCAATATGTGTTTTTTACGTGTTGGGCGCGCTTCATAAACGCGCATGGGGGGTCCAAATTGGCTGAACTAAGTCTTAATGGCCTGAAATTAGACGAAAACAACAAGTGATTGAATTGTGAAGTGTCCGGGTAGACGACACGTCAATCGGAGGTCCCGTGTTCCCGCGTTGACCGAGTACGCACTTCTAGTGTCATAAACGGCCAAAACGGGCGTTTAACCGTCAAATTCAGAGCGGACGACATCCGATTGACCTGGAATCACAGAGAAACTATCTAATTATTATTCATGACGTGTACGAGGAGACGACACACCAATTGGACATGCAGTTTGAACGGTACGGCTCAATATGCATTTTTTATGTGTTGAGCGCGCTTCATAAACGCGCGTGGGGGGTCCAAACTGGCCGATCGAGGTTGTAATGGGATGAAACCAGACAGAAAAAATGGGTGAGTGAATTGTGAATTGGTTATGTAGACATAACGTCAATCGGAGGTGTCGTGTGCCTGCGGTGACCGAGAACACAGTTCTGGTGTCATAAACGGTGAAAATGCGCGTTTAACGGACAAATTCATAGAGGACGACATCAGATTGACCTGAAATCATAGGGAAACAATCTCATTATTATTCGTGAGGTGTAAGAGGAGACATCATGCTAATCATACATGCAGTTTTCATGGTACGACTCAATATGTGTTTTTTTAAGTGTTGGGCGTGCTTCATAAATGCACGTGGGTGGGGGGGGGTCCAAACTGGATGAATGAAATTGGAATGGATTGAAATCAGACGAAAACAATAGGTGAGTAAATTGTTAAGTGTTCGGATAGATGACACATCAATCAGAGGTGCCGTGTGCCCGTGGTGACCGAGAACACACTTCTGGTGTCATTAACGGCCAAAAGGGGCGTTTAACGGTCAAATTCATAGCAGACGACATCATATTGACATGAAATCACAGGGAAACAATATAATTATTAATTTTGATGTGTATGAGGAGATGACACACAAATCAGACGTGCAATTTGAGCGGTACGACTCAATATGCATTTTTTATGTGTTGGTTGCTTTATAAACGCACATGTGGGGGGGGGGGGGGGGGGGTCCAAACCGACCGAATGAAGTCGGAATGACTTGAACTTAGACGAAAACAAAGGGTGAGTGAATTGTGAAGTGGTCGGGTAGAAGGCACATCAATAAGAGGTGTTGTGTGCCCGCAGTGACAGAGAACGCAGTTCTGGTATTATAAACGGCCAAAACGGGCATTTAACGGTCAAATTCATAGAAGGAGACATCATATTGACCTAAAATCACAGGTCAACAATCTAATTATTATTTGTGACATGTACGAGGAGAAAACACACCAATCCAAAGTGTGGTTTTCAGGGTACGACTCAATATGCATTTTTAAGTGTTGGGTGCACTTCATCAAAACACGTGGGGGGGGGGGGGTCCAAACCAGCCGAACGAAGTCAGTTTGGCCTAAAATCAGACACAAACAATGGGTGAGTGAATTTTTAAGTGTTCGGGTAGACGACACGTCAATCGGAGGCGCCGTGTGCCCACGATGACCGAGAACGCAGTTCTGGTGTCATAAACGGCCAAAACGGGCGTTTAACGGTCAAATTCATAGCGTACGACATCCGATTGACATGAAATCCCTGGTCAGAAATCTAATTATTCTTCGTGATGTGTAAGAAGATATTTCATGCCAATCAGATGTGCGGTTTGCACGGTACGACTCAATATGCGTTTTTTTAAGTGTTGGGCGCGCATCATAAATGCGCGCGAGGGGGGGGGGGGGTCCAAACCAGTTGACCAAAGTCAGAATGGTCTAAAATTAGACGAAAACAATGGGTGAGTGAATTGTGAAGTGGTCGGGCAGACAGAACATCAATCGGAGGTGCCATGTGCCCGTGGTGACCGAGAACGCACTTCTGGTGTCATAAATGGCCAAAACGGGAGTCTAACGATCAAATTCATTGCGGAAGACATTATATTGACCTGAAATCATAGATAAACAATCTAATTATTATTCGTGACGTGTACGAAGAGACAACACACCAATCGGACGTGCGGTTTGCGCAGTATGACTAAATATGCGTTTTTTAAGTGTTGGGAGCTTCATAAACGCGCGTGGGGGGGGGGGGGGGGGTCCAAACCGGCCGAAAAAAATTGGAATGGCCTAACATCAGTCGAAAACAACAGGTGATTGAATTTTAAAGTTTTCAGGCAGAAAACACGTCAATCGGAGGTGCCGTGTGCCCGCGGTGACCGAGAACGCAGTTCTGATGTCATAAACAGCCAAAACAGGCTTTTAACGGTCAAATTCCTAGAGAACGACATTTGATTGACCTGAAGTCATATTTAAATAATATAATTATTATTCGTGACATGTATGAGGTGACTAAATGCCAATCGGACATGCGGTTTGTGCGGTACAGCTCAATATGCATTTTTTAATTGTTGGACACGCTTCATAAACGCGCGTGGGGGGGGGGGGTCCAAATGGGCCGAACAAAATCAAAATGGCTTGATATCAGACGAAAAAAATTTGTGAGTGAATTTTAAAATTTTGGGACAGAAAGAACATCAATCGAAGGTGCTGTGTGCCCACGGTGACCGAGAACGCATTTCTGGTGTCATAAACGACCAAAATGGGCGTTTTACGGTCAAATTCATAGTGGACGGAATCTGATTGACCTAAAATCACATGGAAACAATCTAATTATTATTCGTGATGTGTATGAGGATATGAAATACCAATCGGACATGTTGTTTGCGCGGTACGGATCAATATGCGTTTTTAAAGTGTTAGGCGCGCTTCATAAACGCGCGTGGGGGGGGGGGGGGGTCCAATCCAGCCGGACAAAGTCGGAATGGAATGAAATCAGAATACAAAAACAGGTGAGTTAATTTTGAAGTGGTCTGGAAGGTGTCACATCAATTGGAGGTGACGTGTGCCCGCAGTGATCGAGAATGCACTTTTGGTGTCATAAACGGCCAAAACGGGCGTTTAACGATAAAATTCATAGCAGACGACATTAGATTGACCTGAAATCACAGGTCAAAAATCTAATTATAACAATATAATTAATGATTTTAAGATTTTAAAATGGTAATAAAAATTATGAATATATTTTTAAAATCAAATACTTTCGATCTGTTACAGTAAGTTTGAATTGAAATATGTTAATTTGATTCAATTATTTGTTTATAGGTTTTATTTGGTACTAATTTCGTTATGAAGTTATATTTGATGATGGATGTGGAGCTTGGAAGATGAATGATGATATTTATGTGGGTATATTTTATTGTATTATTGATAATTTTTTTAAGAAAATTTAAAAACCTATAGCGGCCGCTGTAGGTGATTCCATCACCGCCTGAAGCGGTCGCCATTTGGCGGTCGCTGTAGCCCATTCCATCTTGCCTTCAGTGGCCACCAAATGGCGGTCACAGATAGTAACAATGATGGGCCAAAAGCATCCACCATTTGGCGGACACTAGGCGGCTACTATAGACCTTTAGCAACGGCTTTTGGCCGCTGCTAAAGGCCATGATTGTACTAGTGTAATAACGGTCATTTTGTCGATATTTGGTACTTGAGTCAAAAATGAACTTCTTATAATTACAAGTTGTTCATTTGGTAAAATATCCTTATCTCTATAATGATATTAATTATTTATATATCATATATATAATTTATATCTAGTATATATATGTATTTATAGCAGTACGTAACATTTGGAGGTAAGAAATGAAATGCACCGTTCATGGAGACGGTAAGCCGTACGTACGGATGAACGCTACTTTCATTTCTATTACTTATTTTAATGGAATTAAAACATAATTATAAAAAGGTATATTATAATTCCAATATAATATCATATATAATATCATTAAATCCATCTTTTATACATCCCAAATATGGCATTAATGAGTCATATCACTTTGAGGGGGCGGTAGTCAGCACTTCCTCAAATGAAATTATCACATTTACCCATAATAGAAACCGTAAAGTCATGCCACAAAAGGAAAATATAGAAGCATAAAGAAAACATAAACATAATATATATCATATATAAATATAGTTCTATCATAATGTCCACCATGAGAGGTGGTAGAAGATAATTGAACAATCATCATTTCGTGATGCATTAGTTTTCCATCCAGAGAAACCATATGTTCTTTACACAATAGAATTAGGTGTGTGTAAGTGTAGTTCTAATCCTTATCATAACAACATCCAGGTATATTGAGGATTATTTTTTTTATAAAATAAGGGAATAAAAAGAGTTTATGGGGTTGGAGAAGTAAAATAAAACAAAAGAACTTAAGAGAAGACATTACCTTTAAATCGGGTAACTTCCTTTGGTTTGAACCAAAAGGGTTTGTTGAAGTGCCTTATGCCTAATTTAAGACTTATATGAGGAGTATAGGGATGTAGGGAGATTAATTGGGAAGATTTTGGATGATCCAAGGTTTTTTGAGAGGTGTGTGGAATGAGTCTGAGGTGAGGGCTTTTTATAAGGGGGAGGAGGGGATCTTTTGGAAAGTGTGAAAATATTATTTTATTACATAATGATATTAGGTTTCTATGTCCCAAAATTATTAAAGTAGAAGATAAGATGAATAATAGTAGAAATAAAATCATCCCATAATAATTGGGTAGGTTTTGGATATTATTTTAATCTTTATAATCTTATTTATTTAAATAATTTATTAACGAGGTAGACACGACATCATTATTGTATCATATATAATTTAATTTATTTGATGTCTAAAAATTATAAAAAAATACCATGATGTGGGAAATATTTTTATCTTTTAAATAAATATTTATAGTTGAAACGATAACTTATATAAACCTACGTAAAAATTAATTTACTAAAAGATATTTGTTTATGTCATTTTTGTCTTTACTTTAAGTTAATTAAAATAAAGTGTCATTATCACTCCCAACTGGCCCCATGGGGTCCCAAAATCGACCCAAGGATGTTCATGGTAAGAATTATATCAAAAAACAGGATTAAAACACATGTTATGGTAATTTTATATTATTATAGTAATATTTTTTTACCCTTATTTACCAGATTTAACCTTTAACCACGGTAAATAAATTTTTTACTAAAGTAAATATTCATAATGTCTCAAAATAAAAGTTACCTATTTACACAATTTGGACCACATGATTCCAAATACAGAATCCATTTTTCCAAACTCAAAACACAGAAGTGTCAGAAATTAATTTAAAATTAATTCGCGCTGTTAAAAAAAATGGCATGTTTTTAAGAAATAATTACTATCAAACGATTGACACTTGTTTATGTCTAATTTCAATGTAAAATTAATTATAATACCCAAAATTGGATTAAATGGTAAAAATATAATCTAATTACACTTTAAAACCAATTAAAAATAAAATTTAACCATATAAATAAATTATATTAAAAGGCATTTTTAATTAAAATACAGTATTTTCTACTATTCATCAAAAATTGAATATTATCAGAAAAATACAAATAATTTTACCCAAAGTGAATTTTGATGTCCCAATTCTAAATAATAATTTTATTTGGTCAAATAAAACGTATAAATGTGACCAAAACTAGATTTAAAGAGGGTTCACCATCAAAAGGCGTTAAATCGACCTTTTAACGAATATCAGAGTATTTGTGCTTAAAATTGGATTCATTCACATTTTAAGCCTGCAAATTTTATTGGATAAATGTAAAAAATGTAACAAACATGTATAATTATATTTTAGTTAGTTATATTCATTCCCACCAATACAACGAATAAGCGTTAACTACTATTTAAAATAATAATATTATATTATTATTGTGCAACGTAAGATTTCAAAGAAACCCATTGTTGCGTATCGGGTATGCCATCAAACATAGAAAACCCTTTAAGGTAAAATTAATATTTAATTTACAAAATATTAATTAATTTTTTTTATTATTTCTTTATTTACTTGGGATTTTATATCCTTCCCCATTTTGGAAATTACGTGCTTGCAATTTTATTCACTTATCAAATAAATGGGGGTATTTATCCCTCATAGCAATTTCAGATTCCCACGTTTCCTCTTCAACCATATGGTTTTTACACAAAATCTTTACCTAGTGAAATACCTTATTCTGCAACAGTTTCTCTCTTTGGTCAAGAATTTGGACTGGATGTTCCTCATTAGAGAGATTCTCTTCCAGCTGAACTAACTCTGGGCTCAAAACATGAGCTGGATCCGGTATATACTTTCTCAACATTGAGACATGAAAAACATTGTGTACCTATGATAAACATGGAGGTAAAGTCACTCTGTATGCAACTGATCCAACTTTCTCTAGGATTTCATAAGTTCCAATGAGCCTCAGACTCAACTTTCATTTCTTACCAAAACACATCACACTTTTCCATGGAGAAAATTTGAGAATGACATGATCACCTACCTAAAAATAAATATCCTTCCTCCAGTTATCCGCATAACTTTTCTGCCTGCTCCGAGCTGTTCTCAATTGCTTCTGAATCAACTGAACTTTTTCTGCCATCTCTTCTACCAATTATGGTCCCATCTGCTTCCTTTCACCTACTTCATCCCAAAAATATGGAGTTTGACACCGCTTCCCATATAATGCTTCAAATGGAGCCATCTGTATACTAGAATAAAAAATTTTATTATAAGAAAATTCAAACAAAGAAAGATGTTGGTCCCAACTTTCCTGGTAATCCAGTGAACAAGCATATAAAATATCTTCCATGGTCTGAATTATCTTTTCTGACTGCCCATTCGATTGAGGATGAAAAGTTGTACTAAAATTTAATTCAGTACCCAACAACTTCTGAAGGCCTTTACAAAAGTTTGAAGTAAACCTGGGATCATGATCAAATACAATGGAGAGTGGAACACCATGAAACTTGAATATCTCTTTAACATATAACCGAAAAAGTTGATCTAGAGAGAAAGTATCTCAAATAGGAAGGAAATGAGCAGATTTAGTCAATTGATCAACAATAACCCAGAATAAATTATTACCTCGAGATGTATTTGGTAATCCAACAATGAAGTATATGGATATATTTTCCCATTTCCACTCTGGCCCAGGTAAAGACTGAAGCATCCCTTTCGGTAACTGCTACTCTACTTTAACCCGCTGACAAGTCAAACACTTCAGATTAAAATCAGCAATATCTATTTTCATTCCATCCCACCAGTAATACTCCCGAAGATCTATGTACATCTTAGTAATTACAGAATGAACTGAAAATGGGGAACTATGGGCTTCACATAACAACTCTTTCTTCAACTGTGAATCATAAGGCACACATAATCTTTTCCCAAACCTCAAAACACAATCATTATCAAAATTATATTCCGGAAAATTTCCCTTCTGAACTAACTCTACCTTTTTCTGCAACTCACTTTCTTCCTTATGCGCTTGCTTTATTTTGTATAATAGAGATTATCTCACCGACACATAAAACAAAATAGAAGAATTTCCAGCACCAACAACTTCTATGCTAAATTTCATCAAATCAAAAACCAAAGGATCTCATTCTAAACATATCATGGTCAATGAAGCATTACTTTTTCGACTCAAAGAATAAACCACTTTATTTGCCTTTCCTGGATGGTAAAGGATTATGCAATCATAATCGTTGATTTATTCCAACCACCTCCTATGTCACATGTTTAATTCTTTCAGAGTGAATATATACTTTAAACTTTTGTGATTAGTATATATTTGACACTTTACTCCATACAAATGATGCCCCCAAATTTTTAAAGAAAAAACAACAGTGGCTAATTGCAAATAATGTGTAGTGTAATTTAACTCATGAGGTTTGAACTGACGTGAAGCATAAAAAATTACTTGATCATTCTGCATAAGGACACATCCAAGTCCTTTCAATGAAGCACCACTGTAGATAACAAACTCACCATTTCTAGAAGGTAGTTCCAAAACTAGAGCACTCACCAATATTATTTTCAATTCTTGAAAACAATCATCACATTCTTTTATCCAGATGAACTTAACACCTTTTTGAGTTAACTTAGTCATTGGACTAGATAACCGTGCAAAATTTTCAACAAACCTCCAGTAATAACCTGAAAAACCAAGAAAAATATGGATCTTGGTTATATTTGTGGGTCTTGGACATTCTTCAACAACTTTTGTTTTAGAAGGATCAAAAGTTATAACATTTTTTGAAAAAATGTGACCAAGGAAAGAAATTTGTTGTAAACAAAACTCACACTTTTTGAATTTCACAAATATTTTATTTTCATTTAAGGATTAAAGAAAACCCTTAAATGACTTTCATGATCCTCTTTTCTTTTAGAATAAACCAAAATACCCTCTATAAACACAACCACCATTTATCATCTGATTCAACTGATCCATCATTGTAAAAAATTGTTCAATTTTGATTCCGACCATCTTAGGATGATGATTTTGAAGGTCATTTTCCTCTATATGCATTCCCATCACAACTGCCCTATTTCCTCTACAAAAAACCATTATCAACATAGAAGTATCTTAGGTAAAGCAACATGGTAATCTGTAAATGCTATATCATTTCAATATTAACATAAATTAATTTATGGATATTAATTTAACTACACCCTAACTCCTAAAGTTATCTAATCCAACCTTTGATACCAACTATAAGGACCCGGCCTTAAAACATTACATATTCATGAATTAAATGAATAATTCAGATTGAATATCTTTTTAGGTTTAGAGTTTTAGAGAATTAGGCCATAAATATTACATTACATCTCAAGAATTACAAAGTAGACACTTCTACCTAGTTTCAATTTTTTCACAAAATTAAAAAAACTCTTAAAAGAAGAGTCATGTCTAGTTTCATGTTTTAGATAGAATGAATTTTCCTTGATCCCATCCTTGACCCTATTCATCTTTAAGTCTTTTTAAAAACATTTCAAAACATGGGATGAGCATAAAGAGCTCAGTAAGGTCTATAAAACAAAGAAAGAAAACATTAGTTCATCATTACATACATAACATGAGATCTTTAACACACTTCATGAAATCATAATATTTATGAATAACACATAGAAATCATAAATCATAAAGGTAACTTGTGGTATCCATATCATACTTACATTGTAGCTATCATAGTTATGTAGGGAGTTACATTTGGAATACCCATCAAAATATATTACCTAAATCTCTTAGGAGAAATATTCATGTTTACCTCTGTCACGTTACCCAATGCATTGGAGAGCGATCTCGGGCTCGCCCACCCTAGGTTTATCACAGAACCACCCATATACGTAAACAATTTCCAAGAACCATAACATAATCATAACATATAAAATAAACACAAAGGAAAGATAAAATTTCCAAATTTCAATCACAATATATCATTTAAATATATTGACATAACAAATCATCCTAAAAACCATTTTCAATAACAAAATACATAAAAGAGTATATGTTATTTATTTTTCTTTTAAAAACATTACAGCTTGTTAAGGAAGCCATATATCAAATAATACTCCCGGGGGTGGAAAAGGTCGTTGTCACCGCTTACGTTAAAAGAAATATTTTTATTGTCTTTTAGTAAAACACTTCGTAGAAAAATATTCCCTTTGAATGAAATGAAAATTAAAAGGTGTTTATACAGCGTATAAAATAATTTCACGTGTTGAAACAAAATATGCCTCAATGAAAGGGGATTGAGACGAAGTCCCTTACCTCGTGTTTGACTTGACCCATTCATTATTTAATCTCCTGAATAATAAAGTAAAGTTAATTTCTACATGTTTAAGATCATTTTTAAAGTTTATTATTCCTTTTATATCACTTATTACCATGTTATAAACATTATTTAATCATTTATGTTAATAATAATCATTTTTTTGATATTTGATACTTGAGTCAAAAATGAACTTCTTATAATTAGAAGTTGTACATGTGGTCAAATATCCATTATCTACAGAATGTAATTCATGATTTAGATATCATATATATCATTTATGTCCTGTATATATATGTATTTATAATAGTACATAACATTTGGAGGTAAGAAATGAAATGCACTGTTCATGGAGACGGTAAGCCGTACGTACGCATGAACGCTACTTTCATTTATATTTATTATTTTAATGGAATTAAAACATAATGATACATAGGTATATTATAATTATAGTATAATATCATATATAATATCTTTAACTCCATCCTTTATACGTCCCACATATGGCATTAACGAGTTATATCACTTTGAGGGGGCGGTAGTCCGCACTTCCTCAAATGAAATTATCGCATTTACCCATAATGGAAACCATAAAGGCATGCTATAAATGGAAAATAAAGAAGAATAAAGAAACAATAAACATAATATATATCTTATATAAAAATAGTTCCATCATAATGGACACAATGAGAGGTGGTATGAGATAATTGAACAATCATCATTTCGTGATGCGTTAGTTTTCCATCCACAGAAACAATATGTTCTTTACCCATTAGATAGAGGTGTGTGTAAGTGTATTTCGAATAATTCTCAAAAAAACATCATAGTATATTTATGATACTGGTGTTGTTATAAAATAAAGTAATAAAAATAGTTTAGGTTGTTAGATAAGTAAAATAAAAAATAACTTAAGAGAAGATGTTACCTTTAAATCGGGTAAGTCCCTTTGGTTTGAACCAAAAATGTTTTTTGAAGTTCCTTATGCCAAAGTTAAGCCTTATATGAGGAGGAGAGAGATGTAAGAAGATTAATTGGATAGAGTTTGGATGATACAAGTGGCTTGATAGGTGTGTGGAATGGGTTAGAGGTGAAGGCTTTTTATAAGGGCGAGGAGGGGCTCTTTAGGAAAGTGTGAAAATATTATTTTATTACATAATGATTTTTGGTTTATAAATGTCCAAAAACTATTAAAGTAGAATATAAGATAAATCATGGTCTAAATAAAATCATTAAATAAGAATTGGACAAATTTTGGATAATATTTTAATCTTTATAATCTTATTTATTTAAATCATTTCTTAATGAGCTAAATACTGCATCATTATTGTGTCATAAATAATTTAATTTATTTGATGTCTAAAAATTATAAAAAAAAATACCATGATGTAGGAAATATTTTTTTATTTTCAGAGAATTTTTATAGTCGAAAAGATAACTTATATAACCCTATGTAAAAATTAATTTACTAAAAGATATTTGTTTATGTCATTTTTGTCTTTACTTTAAGTTAATTAAAATAAAGTGTCATTATCACTCTCAAGTGGACTCATGGGGTCAAAAAATAGACACAAGGATGCTCATGGTTGGAAGTGTGTCAAAAAAGAGGATTAGGACACATGTTAGGGTAATTTTATATTATTATAGTAATATTTGTTTACCCTTATTTATCAGATATACCCTTTAACCATGACAAATAAAATATTGATAGAAGTAATTATCATAATGTCTAAAAATAGTTACCTATTTAAAAAATTTGGACCTCCTGATTCCAAATATGGAATCCATTTTTCCAAATTCAAAACACAGAAGTGGAAATAATTAATTTAAAATTAATTTCCGCTGTTAAAACAAATAGGCGTGTTTTTAAGAAATAACAACTATCAAAAGATTGACACTTGTTTATGTCCAATTTTAAATTAAAATTAATTCTAATAACCAAAATTTGATTAAATGGTAAAAATATAATATAATTAAATTTTAAAAATAATTAAAATGATAATATAACCACATAAATAATTTAGATTAAAAGGCAGTTTTGGATTAAAATACAGTATTTTCCACTATTCATCAAAAATTAAATTTTATCAGAAAAATACCAAAATTTTACCCAAAGTGAATTTTGATGTCCCGATTCTGAAGAATAATTTTATTTGTTCAAATAGAACATATAAAAGTGACCAAAACTATATTTAAATAGGGTTCACCATCGAATGGTAGTAAATTGACCTTTTAACGAATATTAGAGTATTTGTGCTTAAAAATGGATTCATTCACATTTTAAGCCTCTAGATTTTATTAGATAAATGTAAAAACATTTAAAAATATGTATTATCATATTTTAGTTAGTTCTATTCATTCCCACCAATATAACTACTAGGCGTTGACTACCATTTAAAATAATAATATTATATTATTATTGTGCAACGTAAGATTTCAAAGAAACTCGTTGTTGTGTATCGGGTACGCCATTGAAAATAGAAACACATTTAAGGTAAAATTAATATTTAATTCAAAAAATATTAATTAAAAAAATGCATTATTTCTTTATTTACCTGGGATGTTACAATGGGGTTTCATCATTAATATTTGTGTGTCTTCATGTAAAAGATTAATTTGAAGCTATATCTTGAATTTTTGTAATGAATTTCACTTCAAGAGAACCAATTTCACTTTACACAAAATAATTTTCATAAGATTTAATTTTTATAAGGATCCACCAGTCAATTTATTCTCTTTAAGCAACATGATAATTTGAATAATAATGTTGATTATCTTGATGAAAAGCTATAAATGGTTTATTTACTACATGAAGTATTTTATATTTAATTTCAATGATTCCATAGAATGGATGAACATGAAAGACTCTGTGAGTATCAAGACAATGATATTTAAACATTGTTTCATAATTCTTTCCCAAATATCAGAGCTCAATTATTTCATCCACCATTCCATAAAAGTCAATTTCAATTCTCTATAATGGTATCCTTTCAATGAAATAACACTACTCACTATTTTTTATTCACCATATTCATGTGTAAGAAATTAAAAACTATTCACCACATTTGAATTATAAGATTTAACCAATTTGGTTGGCGAGTTTCTCAACACACATAATCGATTATAAATTTTATTAACATGTAGTGATACCTGAAAAATTGAAAAACAATTCGCAATATAAAAAATATTAAATTGATTTCATATATTTAACTGTAAACAATTTACTTTCCCAGTCTTTGAAACAAGTGGGAATAATTATGTTGTCGGTATTTTTAAAGAGTAGAAAATGTAATTTATGGGAACTTTTTTTTACTAATTACAACTATTTTTTCCTAATTAGAGATAATTTTATTCTAATTACTGCTAATTTTTTCTAATTACTACATTATTTTTTAATTACAACACTTTTTTTAATTATCATAAATTTTTACTAATTACCAAATTTTTTTACTAATCACCAAAAAGTTTTACTAATTACATCAAATTTGGACTAATTACAATTTTTTTACTAATCACTACAAATGTTTACTAATTACCATAATGTTTTACTAATTACCACAAATATTTACTAAATTCTGAAAACTTTTAATAATCACTATAAATTTTTACATATTATAATTTTTTTAACTAATTACCCCAATTTAATTTATAATTAATGTTTTTTTCTAATCAACATTTTTTATGATTACCATTAATTTTTATTAAGTAGCATTATTTTTTTACTAATTATCACAAAATTTTACTAATTACCAATATTTTTTACTAATTATTTATCACTGTTTCTAGTTTATTCTAATTTTTCTAATTACCAATTTTTTTTCTAATTACTACACATTTTTTATAATTACTATTTTTTTAATTGATACTGATTTTTAATAAGCACTTCTAATTTTTTCTAAATAATACTAATTTTTTCTAAGTATCACTAATTTTTTGTTAGTATATCTTTTTTTCTAAGTATTACTTTTTTTCAAAGTACTATTTTTTTTAATTACCATTTTTTTCTCTAAGTACCAATTTTTTCATAAGTACCATTATTTATTTCTAATTATTTCTAATTTTTTATGATTACCTATAATTTTTTCTAATTATAGAATTTTTTTAAGGACCACTAATTTTTACTAATCACCACTAATATTTTCAAATTACCACTAATTTTGACTAAATATAGCTAATTTTTACTCATTACTACTATTTTTTCCTAATTATAACTAATTTTTACTAATCACCATTTTTTAATAATTATTTTTCATTTTTATTAATTATTATTATTTATTACTAATTATTGATAATTATTTTATAATTAGTATAATCCTTACTAATTATTTATCAATTATTTATAATTAATATCAATTACAACTAATTACTCATAATTATAACTAATTATTTCTATATAGTGCCAATAATTTCTAATATAAATTAAATTAATTAAAAATTAAAATATTAAAATAAATACCTAAAAAATGAAGCATTGTTAGAATTAAAACAGTTATTCAATGGTGAAAGTGCTAGATCCCTGAAAAAAGAAAAATTTATATAGATATAAACTAGAGAGACTGAGGAAAAGAGTGTAATATTTTTGATGGATAAATTCTGTAGCGGCTGTATGTATAGGTTTGATTAGTTGTGACGAGACTATATGTGAATGAATTCAGTCACATGTAGTAGTATTTGCAATAGGTTCCATCATAAATAGTCCCCCCATAAATAAATATGGTGACCATATAAAACCATTTTCAATGAAACCCATCACAAATGTTTCTTTGTTGACATATTATTTGCAATGAGTCTCGTCGTAATTAGTGGTGGTGGTATAAATTTTTTTTGATGGAACCCATGTCAATTAGTTGTGGGTTTATGAAAACATTTATGATGGTCCCCATCAAAAATGTTAATTTTGAAGTATATTATGTGGAATTAAAAACATATTCCCATCGCAAATAGACTTCCAACTATATAGCGCACATTCATTCCAAAATATTTGTGATGGGAAGTACATTATCATTGAAAATGACCGAAAATGAATAGTTATTTGCGAAAAGAAATGGTTCACATTGAAAATACGTCGATCAACAAGACTATTCCTGATAGGAGTCCAACCCATAAAAAATAACCCTTTTTCCAATAGTGTGGATGTCATGGGAATCCACAATAATGGAATTTTATGTACCCTTTTTGATATTCCTAGGATTATTCCACCCCTAGGGACTCATATAATTTTTCTTCAATCAAATTATAGACCTTACCAACAACCCTAAAAAAGTCTGGATCTCAATATAATGGAAGTGGTTATAAAAGAAATCATTAACATGTTAAAAGATGGTATTGGGTAATTTGGGGGGTCTAAGTCGAGCTATCAAATTTAAACTGAGCATATTTCATGAGGTAACTCAGCATATGCATTGATTTTATTTTATTTTGTGTGTTTTTGTCAAGGGAACCCCTTGGGGGATCCAAAGTGATCTAATGATTCTTATGTGTGAGAGTTAGTATGTGAAGTAGTTAAATAGTTTCAAATGAAACACCTTCTTCCCAAAGTTCTAACCCAACCTTCAATCACCCCTAAGGGGTCGACATGTGACAAGAATAAAAAGTGATCAATTTCTTACTATTGTATCTTCATCTTCAAACGAGTTGATTTTGTTCCACAATTTCATTTAAAATCAAATTCTTCCCCTCTTTCTTCAAATTTTGAAATCTCTCTTTTCATTTATTTTAACATTTAGGGAAGTGTAAATTTATGTTGGAGGGTGGGGGGAATGATGATTTTTTATTTTATTTTTGTTTTCATTAAAAAAATTAAATAAATAAAAATTAAATAATTAAATGAAATAATGTGCATCAATGGAAAATAAATTTCATTAACCTTTCTTTGGGAGATGTACCTTTCAATATTTAAAAATAAATATTAAATAATCTTGTATCCCTTGATTTTTATTTTAATGAAAGTTTATGTTCACGATCATAAATTTTGGAAAGTGTCATTGTCTAATGTATTTTTTCACAGTTTACATTTTCATCAATTTAATAATAATTTCACTTTGTACATCCTTTAGATTGTGGGGTATTAATTTATTTCTTGGGGTCCCTAATAAATATCATAAGTTTGGTGATAATTTTAATTTTAAAATTAGTATTAAAAAAAGCAAAAGAAACATAAAAATGTAAATAAAAAAATAGATTTATACATAGAGAAATTGATTTACCTAATATGTGGATTTTGGAACTTGGGGATTGTGACTCCATAGTTGTCTAACATATATTATGGATTTATATCTCTATTTATGGTACGCAGTTTTATTTATTTATTGAGTTTACTTGAGATGATTTCAGAGTATGTGTGCATCAGTTAGAGCCCTAAGGTCTTTGAATCTAGGATTCATCAGCAAAGTCTCGCTATTGGGGTTGACTTGATTTGGGTAAATTTCAATGAGAATGGAAATATTTAATATAAAAAGATGAATTCTCATCTTAAGATTAAAATTTTATTCCACTCAGTGCTTCCATTATTTCCTCCTTGAATAAAAATGAACCCCCTGTCTATTATAATACACAACACATCATTATACTTAATTGGAATTAGATGAAATGTGATGATGAATTTGATAAAAGGAATGTTCTTGGGATTGGGATATTATTTTGAACCTATATTGTTTTAAATGATTTTTATAGGCTTCAGGATTGTTTTATGTGAGGTCTTAATATTGATCATGGTATGAAATGTGTTTGGAAAAGGGAATTCAATTTTCATTATTTTTATTATTTCCTACAGAATATGAAATATCAAGTTAGGGTGTGTGATTATCTACTAATATATTCTAACAACAATCATTTATATTTTAATATTTATTTACTTCATATTTCATAAATTATGGTTTTAGTGTACATTACAATTTAAACTTCATTTCACATCATGTTCATAATTCATTCTAAAAGTGCACTATTAGTCATCATGTTTTGTAACACCTTGGAAAACACCCTATGATCCTAGTTTTGATTTAATATTTTAGGATCCGGTTAAACTTGTTGTGGATAAAATTTTACCCTTCTGGAGAAAAAGGATATCTAATTAAGAAGATAATCAATGTGGGATTTCAAGACCGAAAATTATGGACGAATAAAATTTGAAAATTGTCCACTAATATGCATTACATGTCCTTTTTATAGATCCAATAAAGTGAAACTTTTAACTAGATATATAGGACATCATGGGGAACATTTCAATAAAATATTTCTATAGAGAATTTAGGGGTTTCATGGGTGATCCAATCATCCCAAGTGGAAGTTGAAACTCTATTCCAAATTCAATAGTCCAGAATATCATCCCACCATTTTGATCATAACTCCAAAAATATGTGTCCAAATGAGATTAAATGTTAAAATATGTTATAATAAATAATTATTTTCATTTTATTATTCTATGTACCACCCAAATATGTCCACTTAGAATCTCATTTTGTCACATCTGTTGGAGGGATGCTAGCTGGATACAATTTTGGGTCAAGGGAAGAAAAGTCCACATTCTATAAAATTTACACCGCACTATGCCTACCATAATAAAGTGGAATGACATGGAATATTGGTAACTAGATCTAAGGCTTTCAAAATTTCTAGTTAAGTTAGTGTCGATCAAGTATTTGGAAGGAAGTTGTGTATGTTTTCATTGTATTGTTATGCTACTAGTTTGATGTTGTAATCACATTTCTTCAAATGTAAGTTGTTGTATTTCACTGTAGTTTCTTAATTAAAGTTATCATTCTCATATATTTCAATACTTATCATTATCACATTGATTCCTTTGATTTAATGTGCTAATTAATTCACACCAATATTTGTGAAATTCTTCAAACAACAGTAGAGTGGTTGTTATTTCATTGTTTTCCTCTCTTTAATTCCACTCTTATAAGTCTACTCCCATCTTCCTTTGAGAAATTTTCATAAATGGAGGGATGAACCTCTTATGGGTTAATACAAGGTAGTTTCATGGGGATTTATGGGATGTTTCTTATTATTATTTAAATTATTAATCATTTATTTATTTGATATTTTCATTTGATGATTTTATTTATTCTTCTTCCTTATTGAATTTTATCTCCACACTTTTCATATGAAAATTTGATCCTTTAAATTTTAGTTATCATGAAAATTATCCTACCAATGTATAGGTTATTAACATTAGGATATGAAGTTTTTAAACTATTAAGTTGTAACACCCCGAGCTTCCATGATACGCTTCTCATTCAATAATGCAATAGCTTGCATTGTACGCAACTTCGAGTTCTAAAACACCGCGACTAATCAAAGTAGCCGTTATGAATACTAATAACCACTTTTTAAAATTATAGAAATTTTATATTTCAAAATGGACTTCATTTTTGTATTTTTAATATCGAAATTATCCAAAGTTGAATTTTTTGTAATTTTCCGAGAACTTCCAATTTTTTTTATGAATAGTGAAAAATACTTAAAAACAACTTTTTTAATAAAAATAATTTATAGTGATAAATTATACTATTTAGTGGTTTTAAAGTATAATTATAATATATTTTTACCATTTTATCCAATGGTGGTCATTAGAATTAATTTAACATTGAAATTGGACATAAACAATTGCCAATCTTTTGATATAAATTGTTTCTTAAAAACACGCTATTGTTGTGACAGCGGGAATTAATTATAAAATTAATTAATGCAACTTATATGTTTGGAATTTTTTAAAATAGACATCATTTTTGAATTCGGAATATCAATTATAGCTTAGGGTGAAATTTTGGCATTGTTCTGAAAAACTTCAATTTTTGATGAATAGTGAAACCACTAAGTGGTAGTTAAATAACTGATTTTTCGTTTAAATGAAATATTACCACTTCTGTGATTTGATTTTAAAAAATCCGACATACATGGTTGTCATTAATAAGTAAAATGTGGTTCAATGAGATTAAAATAATTTTTTGGTGAATAGTAACTTTTAAGTTCTTAATCGCGATTAGAGGTAATTAGTGTAGTTTAAGGTAAAAATAATGTTTTAATAATATGAGATGAGCTTGACACATGTCCTACCCTCATTGGATGTTCCATGGCCGACCAAGACAATCCATGGGTCAACTTGGGGACCCCATGGAGCCACTTTAGTTGGAAAATGACATGAATACCTTTTATTTAATGTTAAAGTAAAAAAATGACACAATCATGAAATGTTTTACTAAAACAATTTTTACATGGGGTTATACAAGTCATATTTTTGACTATAAATATTCATTGGAAAGATAAAAAGATTTCCTACATCATAGTATTTGTTTTATAATTTTTAGACATTAAATAAATTAAATTATTTATGAAATCATTATGATGCAGCGATGACCTCATTATTTAACGATTTTAATAAAATGAAAAGATAATATACAATCTAAGGATTAAACTTGTCCAAAGACTATTGTATGGGTATATTTCTAACCCTTATCACCTTATCCACGAATTATATAAGTTTGGGACCTTTAGAATCCGAAAAGCATTGTATAATAATGTAAAATTTCCTTACTTTCCAAGAGTGCCCCTCCTCTCCTCTTATAAAAGGCCCCCACCTCTACCACCTCATTCACACTTTCAAGCCATTTGGCTCGGCCAAAATCTGCCCAAATACTCTCCCAACTTCCCTCTCTTACTCCTAGAAGCATCACTTTGGGCAGAACTCTTCGCAAGGAAGCCTTTGGCTCAAATCAAAAAGAGTTACCCGATTTTGAGGTAATGTCTTCTCTAATGTTGTTTTGTTTTATTTTTCTTCTCCAACCCCATAAACTCTTTTTATTAATTTCTTTTGTAAAAACAGCAGTATCCTAAATATACTAGGATGTTTTTATAAGAATGATTCGAGCTACACTTACACAAACCTACATCTAATGGTTAAAGAACATACGGTTTCTGTGGATGGCGAATTTCTGCCTCACGAAACGATGATTATTCAACACTCATATAACACCTTCAAAGGTGGCCATTAAGATGTAACTATATTTATATATGATATATAATATGTTTATGTTTTACTTATGATTCTGTATTTCTCATTTATGGCATACTTTATGATTTCCATTATGGGTAAACGCGATAATTTCATTTTAGGAAGTGCGGACTACCGCCCCCTCAAAGTGATTTGAATCGTTAATGTCATATGTGGGATGTATAAAGGATGGATTAAATGGTATTATACACTATATTATACTGGAATTATATTATACATTTATATCATTATGATTTCATTCCATTAAATACGAAATAGAAATGAAAGTAGCATTCATGCGTACGTACGGCTTACCGTCTCCATGAACGGTGCATTTCATTTCTTACCTCTAAATGTTACGTAATATTATAAATGAATGTATATACTGTATATATATGATATATATGATATCTACATCATGAATATAATTCTGGATATAATGGATATTTCACCACATGAACAACTTGTAATTATAAGAAGTTTATTTTTGACTCAAGTACCTAAGATCGACAAAACGACCGTTATTAACTTAAATAATTACAGAATGTTCATATCATTGTAATAAGTGATATAAAAAGGATAATGAAATTGAAAATGGTTCTTAATAAGGTATATATTAACTCTAGTTTATTATTCATGAGTTTAAAGAATGGTTGAGTCAAGTGAGACACGAGGTAAGGGAATTTCTTAACCCAATTTCCATTCTTTGGGTTAATCTCCTACTTTCAAATTATGTCATGATATTATTATGTCATATATTTTATTTGTACTTTATTTATGTGTACTTATATTTAATACACATAATATATCTATTTTATTTTAAAAATGATCTTTGTAAGGGAATTTCTTAACCCAACGTCCATTCTTTGGGTTAATCTCCTACTTTCAAATTATGTCATGATATTATTATGTCCTATTTTGTATTTTTTACGTTCTTTATGTGTACCTATAGTGAATAAACATAATAGATCTATTTTATTTTAAAAATGATCTTTTAAGGACTTCGTCTCAATCTCCTTTCATTGAGGCATATTTGTTTTTATACACAATTTTCTTTTATACGATGTATAAACCCCTTTGACTTTTACGTTTATTCAAAAGTAATCTTTTTTATACGAAGCGTTTTGCTAAACGACAAAAGGGAATATTTTTCTTTCCGTACTTATGCGGCGACAACGACTTCTCCGCCGCCGTGACCATTATTTGAGTTTTGGCTTCCTCTACAAGCCATCATTTTTATTAATGAAAAATAAATACAAAGTTTTAACTTTCTTTTATTTTGGTATTGAAAATGGTTTTGAAAGCGTTTTTATTATATCAATGTGTTGTATTGATATCTTGTGATTGAAATGTGGAAATGTTATGTTTCCTTTATGCATGTTTTATGTGATACGATTATGTTATGGTTTATGATATGTTTAAACCTATTCATATGAGGAATGTATTGGACTTAATAAGTGACGGGTGGAGCCCGCTATAGCTCCTCGATGCATCGGTAGGTCTCATGAGACAACTAGAAGTGGAATTGGCCGAGGACCTTTCCCAATTTGATTTATGGTTTTGGCCGAGGCCTTAATCATTTTAGACGTCTTGGCCGAGGCCTTGACAAAATGTTTCAGAATGTCTGGCATTATACATTCCCTCATTATGAAAGTGGTTATTGATATTGCATGTGATTATTCGGCCAGTAGAATATCCATGTGAAGAAGTGAATGGCATTATCTGATTTTACTATTGCCATATTATTTTGATGTTCAAGTTTAAAAGGCTTTTGTTTTAGTTATACATTGCCTTAAATTTTTATGTTTATTTATGAAAGCTTCCACAATATTGTTATCCTTACTGAGCATCTGAGCTCACCCCTTTCAATGTTTTAATATTTTCCAGGATGTGAAGAAGTATTTTATGAATGAACTGCAGGGATAGTCAGAAGATGATATGAGTGTGGACTATGAAGACTTTGTTATTAGTTTTTCACTTTATGATGTAATGTATGATTTATGAATGTATATAGTGTTTCCAAGGCTACTAAACTAATCGGTCTTTCGAGACTTGATATTTTGTGATCATGCCAATGTTACAAAGTAATGCACCGACTCTGGGTAGTTGGGGTCGGGGCGTTACAGTTGGTATCAGAGGCAGTTTAGTACTAACCTTGGAAACTAGATTTAGATAAACTCTGATTAGAGCACATAGCCCAAAGATAGACTTTGAGGATTAGTATAGAAGAACTTCCTAGAATTTTGTTATTGTAGAGATTTTGTGAGTTTTCTGAGAAATACATCCCTGTCTGGATACGAGCAGGTAGAGGCGGCTCTAGCACAGATGTACCTAGGGGTAAAACCTGAAAACATCGCTTTGAGCTAGACTCGAACGGGAACTGGTGCATGACAATGGGCCTTACTGCACTCTTGGTTACGACACTACCGGGGGATATGCTTAGGATAATTCACATTTTCTTTACAAACCACTATGAAGGGTTATGAGTATATACTTCCTAAAAGAAAACATTTTTTATGATTATGGATTATATCCATAATTAGTTCAATTTATGTTAAGTATCTTACAAGTATGTAATTATGTATTTTGATTCATAAACTAATATAGTTTATGCCATTGTTTAGAAATGGAGCCTAGTGGAAGGAATGGAAACCGTATCAATGCACGCACTCCGTGTTGGGATTGCCCTCCTGCTCAAGATAATTATTGTGGATCTGGAGATACAACTGGTGCTGATCAACTTATTACCATACTGGGACAACTCACTCAGGTTATGAATAATAACCTTACCCGTATGGAGCACCTTGATCCGCAATGTGGAGGATCAATGTTAGACCGCTTCATGAGGCAACAACCACCAACATTTAATGGGGGTACAAATCCATTAGTAGCTGAGCAATGGATAAACTCCTTAGAGAAAATATTCCACGCCTTGGGGAGTAATGAAAGGGAGAAGGTTGTCATGGCAGTCTACCGCCTCACTGGAGATGCTGATCAATGGTGGTCATTGATTGAAAACACAAAGGAAGATGATGATGTATCAAATATGGAATGGAGGGAGTTCAAAGAGCTTTTCCTAGAAAAATACTATCCTCGTGACCATCGAGCAGATATGGAAAGGCAATTTCTGAGTCGAAGGCAGAAGGAGGATGAGAATGTCGCAAAGTATGAGGCTAACTTTACAAGGTTAGCAAGGCATGCTGCCGATTATATACGTAACCCAAGGAGTAATATTGATCGTTTCTTTGATGGGTTAAAACCATTTCTCCGTCGAGCTTTAATATCACAATCCTTCTCATCATATGAAGATATTGTCTCGTGTGCTATCAAGACAGAAAAGGAATTCTCTAAGTCTTATGACAACAAAGTAAAGCAAGAGAAGAAGAGAACGGTGGAACAAGAGACAGATAAAGGGAAAAAGGGAAAGAAGGATTTTCCATTATGTGATAATTGTGGGAAGAATCACCCTGGTACTTGCCTAAAAGGAATGGGAGTTTGTTATAAATGTGGAGAAAAGGGCCACCAGGCTCGTGATTGCAAGGGAAAGAAAGAGGCTATCAAAGTTGAATGCTACAATTGTAGAGAAATGGGTCATTATGCAAATGAATGTCCTGAGCGTCAGGGAAACTTACCTCAGAAAAGGCCAAGGGATCAAGGACAATATTATGCTGTTACTATAGTTGAAGCAGAATAACTAATGTATTGGTGATTTTGGACTCATGGATTATATTCTGGTTATTAGAATAATGTGATATATATAAGGATTGTACTGTAGTACTTGTTTATTTCAGTAAGGTTTTAATATGATGAAGGTAATTATATTTTTAGTATGTGACAATAAGAGAAACTTTACTTTGTTTGGGGAATCTGATAAATTGATTTTGGAATTAAGAGACCTTTTAGAGAAAGTCTGGATAGAGGTATTTTGGATAACTATAAAGGTTGGGATGGATTAAGTTGAACTTTGGATAGTATTGTTTAAGGTTAAAAAAATTTATGAAGATTATTTTTGGAATATTATACTACTTTAGTTTTAGGAAAAGGACAACCTGCAGGGTGGGGAATAACCCGTCACGTCGGACAAAGCTGCAGGAATCGAACCCACAACCATAGTGCGACAGACCTTTATTTCCTACCACTAGCCTACAGGAAGTCCCTGGTTATTACAAAATAATTTTACTAATCTAAATTGTATGTGTTAACATTTGGAACCTTATACAATTAGGATAAGTATAATATTTTTGAGTTGTATTACCTTTTAGAGTGAAAGATGGGTTTGTCGTAAAAATTTATTAAAGAATGAAAGTCTACATGACAAGTATGTATATTCCCTTACGTTCTTAGTAAATCTCCTAAATAAATTCCTCAACTTTATAAAAGTTAACTCAAAACAAAAATGTTGTCGGTTAACTTTTCCTACTGGGGAATCAATGATCGTTTAACCAATCACAAGTTTGTGATTTTCTTGTAGTTAAACTTTCTCCTAGTCCTGTTTTCTATAACTCTCCATCAGACCTTGATGGTTTGTTTCTCCTCCATATCCATATTTTCATAGAATCCTAGAATGGGCTATCTCGGGTAACCTTTGTACTTATCTTGCTTTCTTTTAATGTTATATATTTATTAACCTTATTTCCGATGTGGGTTTTCCACAAAGGTATTTTCAATTTTCAACCTTTTATTTTCCAAGAAAAATTTCAAATTGCGAGGACGCAATTTATTGAAGTAGGGGAGAATGTAACACCCCGATCTTCCATGATACGCTTCTTATTTAATAATGCAATAGTTTGCATTGTACGCAACTTCGAGTTCTAAAACACCACGACTAATCAAAGTAGCCGTTATGAATAGTAATAACCACTTTTTAAAATTATAGAAATTTTATATTTCAAAATGGACTTCATTTTTGTATTCTTAATATCGAAATTATCCAAAGTTGAATTTTTTGTAATTTTCTGAGAACTTCCAATTTTTTTATGAATAGTGAAAAATACTTAAAAACAACTTTTTTAATCAAAATAATTTATAGTGAAAAATTATACTATTTAGTGGTTTTAAAGTATAATTAGAATATATTTTTACCATTTTATCCAATGGTGGTCATTAGAATTAATTTAACATTGAAATTGGACATAAACAATTGCCAATCTTTTGATATAAATTGTTTCTTAAAAACACGCTATTGTTGTGACAGCGGGAATTAATTATAAAATTAATTAATGCAACTTATATGTTTGGAATTTTGTAAAATATACATCATTTTTGAATTCGGAATATCAATTATAGCTTAGGGTGAAATTTTGGCATTGTTCTGAAAAACTTCAATTTTTGATGAATAGTGAAACCACTAAGTGGTAGTTAAATAACTGATTTTTCGTTTAAATGAAATATTACCACTTCTGTGATTTTATTTTCAAAAATCCGACATACATGGTTGTAATTAAGAAGTAAAATGTGGTTCAATGAGATTAAAATAATTTTTTGGTGAATAGTAACTTTTAAGTTCTTAATCGCGATTAGAGGTAATTAGTGTAGTTTAAGGTAAAAATAATGTTTTAATAATATGAGATGAGCTTGAAACATGTACTACCCTCATTGGATGTGCCATGGCCGACCAAGAAAATCCATGGGTCAACTTGGGGACCCCATGGAGCCACTTTAGTTGGAAAATGACATGAATACCTTTTATTTAATGTTAAAGTAAAAAAATGACACAATCATGAAATGTTTTACTAAAACAATTTTTACATGAGGTTATACAAGTCATATTTTTGACTATAAATAATCATTGGAAATCTAAAAATATTTCCTACATCATAGTATTTTTTTAATAATTTTTAGACATTAAATAAATTAAATTATTTATGACATCATTATGATGAAGCGATGACCTCATTATTAGACGATTTTAATAAAATGAAAAGATAATGTACAATACAAGGCTTACACTTGTCCAAAGACTATTGTATGGGTATATTTCTAACCCTTATCACCTTAGCCACGAATTATATAAGTGTGGGACCTTTAGAATCCGAAAAGCATTGTATAATAATGTATAATTTCCTTACTTTCCAAGAGTGCCCCTCCTCTCCTCTTATAAAAGGCCCCCATCTCTACCACCTCATTCACACTTTAAAACCATTTGGCTCGGCCAAACTCTACCCAAATACTCTCCCAACTTCCCTCCCTTACTCCTAGAAGCCTCACTTTTGGCAGAACTCTTCCCAAGGAAGCCTTTGGCTCAAATCAAAAAGAGTTACCTGATTTTGAGGTAATGTCTTCTCTAATGTTGTTTTGTTTTATTTTTCTTCTCCAACCCCCTAAACTCTTTTTATTAATTTCTTTTGTAACAACACCATTATCCTCAATATAATAGGATGTTGTTATAATAAGGATTATAGCTACACTTACACACACCTACATCTAATGGTTAATGAACATACGGTTTCTGTGGATGGCGAATTTCTGCCTCACGAAACGATGATTGTTCAACACTCGTATAACACTTTCAAATGTGGCCATTAAGATGTAAATATATTTATATATGATATATAATATGTTTATGTTTTACTTATGACTCTTTATTTCTCATTTATGGCATACTTTAGGATTTCCATTATGGGTAAACGCGATAATTTCATTTTAGGAAGTTCGGACTACCGCCCCCTCAAAGTGATTTGAATCGTTAATGCCATATGTGGGATGTATAAAGGATGGATTAAATGGTATTATACACTATATTATACTGTAATTATATTATAAATTTATATCATTATGATTTCATTCCATTAAATATGAAATAGAAATGAAAGTAGCGTTCATGCGTACGTACGGCTTACCGTCTCCATGAACGGTGCATTTCATTTCTTACCTCTAAAGGTTACGTAATATTATAAATGAATGTATATACTGTATATATATGATATATATGATATCTACATCGCGAATATAATTATGGATATAATGGATATTTCACCACATGAACAACTTGTAATTATAAGAAGTTTATTTTTGACTCAAGTACCTAAGATCGACAAAACGACCGTTATTAACTTAAATAATTACAGAATGTTCATATAATTGTAATAAGTGATATAAAAAGGATAATGAAATTGAAAATGGTTCTTAATAAGGTATATATTAACTCTAGTTTATTATTTAGGAGGTTAAAGAACGGTTGAGTCAAGTCAGACACGAGGTAAGAGAATTTCTTAACCCAATTTCCATTCTTTGGGTTAATCTCCTACTTTAAAATTATGTCAAGATATTATTATGTCATATATTTTATTTGTACTTTATTTATGTGTACTTATAGTGAATACACATAATATATCTATTTTATTTTAAAAATGATCTTTGTAAGGGAATTTCTTAACCCAACGTCCATTCTTTGGGTTAATCTCCTACTTTCAAATTATGTCATGATATTATTATGTCTTATTTTGTATTTTTTACGTTTTTTATGTGTACCTATAGTGAATACACATAATAGATCTATTTTATTTTAAAAATTATCTTTTAAGGACTTCATCTCAATCTCTTTTCATTGAGGCATATTTGGTTTTATACACAATTTTCTTTTATACGGTGTATAAACCCCTTTGACTTTTACGTTTATTCAAAATGAATCTTTTTTATACGAAGCGTTTTGCTAAACGACAAAAGGGAATGTTTTTCTTTCCGTACTTATGCAGCGACAACGACTTCTCTGCCGCCGTGACCATTATTTTAGTTTCGGCTTCCTCTACAAGCCATCATTTTTATTAATGAAAAATAAATACAAAGTTTTAACTTTCTTTTATTTTGGTTTTGAAAATGGTTTTGAAAGCGTTTTTATTATATCAATGTGTTGTATTGATATCTTGTGATTGAAATGTGGAAATGTTATGTTTCCTTTATGCATGTTTTATGTGATATTATTATGTTATGGTTTATGATATGTTTAAACCTATTCATATGAGGAATGTATTGGACTTAATAAGTGACGGGTGGAGCCCGCTATAGCTCCTCGATGCATCGGTAGGTCTCATGAGACAACTAGACGTGGAATTGGCCGAGGCCCTTTCCCAATTTGATTTATGGTTTTGGCCGAGGACTTAATCATTTTAGACGTCTTGGCCGAGGCCTTGAAAAAATGTTTCAGAATGTCTGCATTATACATTCCCTCATTATGAAAGTGGTTATTGATATTGCATGTGATTATTCGACCAGTAGAATATCCATGTGAAGAAGTGAATGGCATTATCTCATTTTACTTTTGCCATATTATGTTGATGTTCAAGTTTAAAAGGCTTTTGTTTTAGTTATACATTTCCTTAAATTTTTATGTTTATTTATGAAAGCTTCCGCAATATTGTTATCCTTACTTAGCATCTGAGCTCACCCCTTCCAATGTTTTAATATTTTCCAGGATGTGAAGAAGTATTTTATGAATAACCTGCAGGGATAGTCAGAAGAGGATATGAGTGTGGAATATGAAGACTTTGTTATTAGTATTTCACTTTATTATGTAATGTAAGATTTATGAATGTATCTAGTGTTTCCAAGGCTACTAAACTAATCGGTCTTTCGAGACTTGATCTTTTGTGATCATGCCAATGTTACGAAGTAATGCACCGACTCTGGGTAGCTGGGGTCAGGGCGTTACATAAGTTATGAGAGTAGTTTGATTTCTGTGAATGGATCCCTATAGAGTTAATGAAATTGGAATAATATAATAATGAATTAATCCAATCCACCCCTACCAATAACCTGGGATCAAATCATTCACTAAAATTGAATCTAATGAGGTCATCTAGTTATATATTAATCAAAATAAAATCAACCCTAATGTTTTCAATTTAATATAAAAAATATATTTCTATAGGATGTCTATGTATTAGGTTTATTTATAGGTCTCTATGTATTTGAAAACCCCAATCGGGATATTACCGACCACTTAACCCAATGGGAAAATTTGGGTGATACCATTGTTGATCAAATCAGTTTTCAAGAATTTTATCTAGATAAAATGGATTGAGCAAGAATGGTACATTTTGTTTTCAAATAGTTATTATTTAGGGAGTATTTAACTATTTTTAAAGTCTTTATAATGACAAATATGCAAAATTCAAATGAAATATACATACATTTGAATGAAATTTATATAGATATTTTTTTCATAGAAATTAGATACTCTATTTTTCGATTATTTTGATAATCAGAATTACTCAAAGTCATACCATAATTTTTTAATTATTTTATTGATTTTTAATATACATATATATTTTAACGAATATATTGGATCTATTTTTGAATTGTTTAAGAGAGGATTAAGTATGGGATAATTCAAAATATATGTAAATGATAATATTATTTGATTTTATTATTTCAAACTCATGGAAACATGTTATTTTTATGTAAGAAAATGACACATGATCTATATTTAATTACAGGGGAACTTACCATTGGTTTTGGTTGTGTGATATTGATGAAAACTAGACATTTTTAATTTTAAGGACAATGAGACAAATGTTTTGATAAAAGAGCGCTCAGAACTTTTCTACCGTTACTTCCATTTTTTTCAAATATGATCTTGACGCAACTTTAACATTTATTATTTTTATAAAGTGATCAAATATCTACATCATAATTATGATATTTCGCTCCTATATTTTTCAAGTTCCATCAGTTTTCATCATTTTATAATTTCTTTATTTATTTTTTCACTGTAATTGTCTATTTAATTTTTTTTCTATTAGAAATATCATTAGATATACTACTTAACCAAGAGTTAGGTCCTTGGGATATGACACCCAAATAAAATTCCTGTATTCTAGATTGTGAGACCTAAAAAAAAGTCATGTTGGGTATGGGTTGTGATGCATGTAAAATTGAATTGGTTACCATTATTATCCCTGAGTAGAGAAGTGTGAATAGTAGATATAAGATCTTGGTGATATGAACTTGTATAAAAATTCTATCATCAACTGTTTCATTTTTCAATTGAATTTCATTTTATTTATTTGTTTCATAAAATATGATTAATTATTATATTTTCATGTGATATAACCAATACTATTATAGAAATGGATATTATATATTTTTAATTTCATGGTTTCTTAGTGTTAGATTGTATTTTATTGTTTTCAAATGAAATAAAATTAAACCAATATTGAATATTCATGTTCTTTTAACTCTAATTATTATATGTTTTAAAGGATATTTAAAAAAAAATTAAAATTTCAATGAACTTATCTCCAGACCATTTTCCCATCATAAGATAACAAAAATTTGGTATTAAATCCATCTCCTTTAAGGATAGTGGTTCTAATACAATACCTAACAACTCTTTGATTGAAATCTAAAATAGATCTTATTTGGACATATTTTTTATTAGATTACATTATTTATTTGTATCCACTTTTCACTAACCATATCATATAACTTAAAAAGAATATTGGAATGATCAATTATTTTTTTATGGAAAACAACGAAAATTATGAAGATGCTATTATGAAACATCCCATGTTTTGGACCGGGTTGAAATTTACTTATGAATATGAACTTTTCATTTAGTTGGAAATTCAAATCTTAAATTTGACCCCATAATGTAAATAGGTGTGTTAGATTGATTAAAAGTGATGTTTTTGGATGAGGTTTAAGTCTCTAGATGTGTCTTGAGAATTTATATGAGTTTCTTATGTTTAGGGATTTGAAAACATAGTTTGAGGAGGAAAAATTTAAGATCACATAGTAGGTGCATGGTTAGTTTAACGATGTGAGTCAAACATGAAGACCATTTTCTTATGCGACATGGTTTTTTAAGTAGTGAAACCTACCATCGGTAACCATGTTCCTTGTTGAAGGCGTGGATAGGTGACCCACACATTCTATGCATAGTTTTCCGAAACCTTGTTCCCATAAACACCCTTACTGCCACTTAACAAGTAGCTACACATGATTGGAACATGGTTAGATAAAAAAGTGAAACCTAAACCTATGGGGCATGGATTCTAGGTAGAGGAGGCTGAATGGTTGGCACATAGTTTTCCTAATAGTATGGCCAACCCATGCGGCTCATTAAATATGTATAAATTACCATTTTACCTTTGATCTATTTATTTCCTCTCCCCCTTCTTTCTTCCTCATTCGGGCACAACCGGGTGAGCCACATGGTATATCTTTCTTCTCGTATCCTATGTTTTGAGTTAGGATCCTCAAACAAACTCTGATATCTTCACTATCAGTCTTTTTGGATTCCTCTAAGAAAGAGATTCAATCCTTCAACTCCTTCCTCTATTTATCTTCCTCTCAAGGGAGTTATTTTGGTGTGAGATAATTCACTCTATTTTCAGTGTGTTTGTATAATATTATATTTTATATCATTTCTGCTTGAACCAAAGCCCGATAATGGATGTTTGGGTCTTATAAAGAACAAGGTAGGTGGTCTATATGATTTTAACTTAATGTTTCATTATTTATATAGTATAACAATTGTGAAAAACTCTAGACGTTTTGGTTGTCACTTTTAAATTATGAATTCCATTAATAAAATGACTAGACCACCTTGTATAATGTTGTAGACCCCTATTGATGTGGTTAAAGGTTATAAAATCAACCCAAAACACACCTTTAGGGTGGGTTTGATAAATCCCATAATAATCGGGGTTTAAATTGTGACTAAACCACCCTTGATGTGTGTTAATTAAATTGGTTTTTCTTATAGTAATTTTCATGTTTGGATTTCCTTGAAAGTTCCCCTATTTTGGTATATAAAATGATTCCTCTGGATTGAGATATTTAATTTCAAATAAGTTAATTTTTTATATAAATGAAATGATTTCTAATGAAACCACCTTTTGAGGTGCACTATCTTATAAATAAAAAAGCGAGCTATTTGTTGATGGGAATAGTGTTTTGTATCGTTGGCATGTTCACTTCCCATGACCTTCATAGTCTTTATTAAACATATTGGACCTCTTGTGACTTATAAATATAGTGACCTAATGATATTAATTAAAATGAATAATGGGAATTTCCATATTCAATTTACTTGAGTTGTGATAGAATGTTTATGAATACATAATATTTTGTAATTCAACTTAAATGTTTAGATGAATTGTGTACACCTAGAGAAATACTTGGGTTCCTCTTTATGAAACAACAAGGATGAGATCACAGGTTATTTTTTTGCATTATGAATAGAGTGATACTTGGATTCCCATGTAGTAATTCTTTATAAAGACTCTTAGGGAGAGTTTTCTGTATTTTCCTTGAGTGATACTCGGATTCCCATGTAGGAATTCCTTGGGCATGATAATTGGTTGGATAAGATTGTTATTTGAGTGAGAGATAACAATACCCTAGGGGAGATTACTTAGATAATCTCAGTGGTGAGATGTTTATCCCATGAAATGAGCTCTAATAGGCCCCCTATGTGTGATACTTGGGATAAGATTAGTGGGTTATGCCTTTATACCATTCTGAGATTGATACATGGTATTTCTATATATGGATCACCTTGGATAGAGTCTTATGGTGATGGGTAATTATAGTTCTCCTAGTGAGATACTCAAGATTACTATTTACATATCATATTGGATGGGATTAAGACGCATTATTACTAATAACCTTAATGAATCTTATTTAAATATCTAACATAGGCTAGTTTAACATATATAAGGATGCACCCAACAAGAAAAAGGACATGTTTGGATTTGGCCCGTGTTTGTTTCTAGCACCTGTGATAGGTCTAACTACGTTACCTTGTGAAAACACCTAGTAATTATATATATACATATTATATCTACAAAGGATTACATTTTCAGAGATATCCTAACTTAGGCCAAAGCTAGTATAGTCGGTCATGTGTCCTTGAGGAACCTAAGCCTAACTTGTTTACATTTATTATCACAACACTAATTTAATTTTCATTACAAGAACTCTACATAATTTTATATACATGGACTAGATTATTCATTAGAACCTGTTTTTTGGTGGCCTAATGAGTATATATCTCACCCGGTTTGTGACACCATGGCACCGGGGTACCTGAACAGATATCATGTTTACAGGATCAAGTTCCTGGATTGTACTTTCCTACTGTTACCCTTCTAGGCTAGGATAGATTATATGAGCAGAGGATTGATCCTGTATTCATGATTCTATTGTAGATAACTACCATGTATTTTATTTATTTATTTACCTAGTTAGTCTTGTTATGTACTGTGTATACGAGACTATATTACATCAGAGCATGTTCATGTATGTTCATTTATTCATTAGATATTGATTTATAGTTATTATTATATAAATATGACTCTATATTCATTTATTATGATATATTTAATACTTATCCATGTGATATAGTCTCCCCACTATACCACCATTCAAACCTCACTGCTAGTCGGTAGCCTCTGGCGTATAGGGAGGAGCACTTGAGGCCAAATGGCCAACCAGATTAGGGAACCATTTTAAGTGGATTCTAGGTAGGGATTATATAAATGGTATCTGAGGTTTATTTTCCTCTATGGTTTTATTATTTTTGGATGTTAGAGATGATACTATGAATTTTTTTACAATTAGTAAATAGCTTGTGTCTGGGATTGGCTAACCCATTCATGAGGAAAAGATCGAGTTTCCAGGGTTTGGGACTATTTTTTAGGATTCTATTATTATAGTTGATTAACATTTCACCTTGAGTGGTTATTTTAATTATTCTAGTAAATGATTTATGGATTATTATTTTACCTCTTATCTTGATATGGAAGTATATGATATATGTACATGAATCATTCTAGGTACATAGAGATTCACATTCCATGCTATGCAGACTAAATTATATTTTACCTAATGCTTGAGGATTTGTATGCCCTTCTTGATTATTATTACACATACTTATTTGTATACCATGTTAGTTACTTTATTAGAAATACTAGATATATATTACATGCTTGAGAGTTTCCTACTTATGTAGTAACTTTCCAAGTTTGTATTCCATGATTTTGTGTTTATGTGACTTATTTATCTGTACACCATGTTTGGGTGATTTTCTTCATGATTTCCTATACTTATTACATTGTGATAACATTCATAGTGATAATTTTGATACAAGTTTGAGTAAATAATGTGTCTATATCAACCTAAATGGTGTTTTCCTATATAGATTGTCGGTGCCATTCTATTTAACCAACCAATTTAAATATGTTTGTGCCATGGAAATTAGTTGCATGAGTTGAAATATTAATAGTTTCAATTAAATGGGTGTTGTATTACTATTTATAAAATGTATGGATGCTTTATAAATTGGGAAATAGAGACCCGTTTAATTGAACCACAATATATAGACTTGCAATAGCTTGGAATTAAATGTGGTAATCCATTTACAATTAAAGGGGAACCAATGGTCTAATGTATAATGTGTACAAGCCTTTATAAACTATATAATGGTAACCCATATAATTATACCATATATATGTACACTTTTTTATTATGAAAACAAAGGTCAAAACCTTGTTAAAGCTATATGAATTTCATCCATAACTTTTAAAGGCAAGTACCTTTATAACTGGGAAATGAAAGTTAATATAACTAAACCATGATTCTTATATATATATATATATATATTATAAATTGGAATTATTATAGGAATTAACTGCCATGTACAAGCCTTTACATTAATATTTTTGGGCATGCAGACCCATGTGACTAATTGTTGAAATGCTCAACTAGAGCCAAGTAGGTCATTTGGGATATGTTGCCTATGAGATAACCAAACTCGACCCAAGTAGGTTGATCATTATATGACATGCTTATGTGATAAACCCATTAAGGGTGTTTTAGAAATCTTAAATGAAATAGTGGGACCCTTGTAGGTTGCCTTATCCATTTTTATACTCTGGTACTTGTCCCCATAGGGGTATTTTAATGTTAATGGGATGGTTATTTAAATTATCCATAGATTCTTATATGGTGTTACATATAAAATTATGGTGGCTTCTTATTTGACCGATTAATTTAATTAAATAAAGCCTTATTATCTACATATGAGTATTATTATTATGATCCATCAGTTAATTAAAATTCCAATTATAAACTAAAGTGTTTTTTCCTCTCAAGATTGGAAATTGAAATTTTCTTTAACCAAGAAAATTGTAGAAACTCTTGAATCTAATAAATGGTTGAAAATGAAATTACGAGATAATTTTCCTAAAATGTTGTATGATATGAGATAAATAAAGTGATTAGTACTATTTTTATTAAAATTTGAACTTGTAATCTCTATATGCTAGCTTTTAAAGTTTTTAATAAATGAGAATCATTTAAATGCATTAAACGTAATACTTGGTACAGGTGTTTATAGTGGGGACCCTCATGTAAGGGTCATTTTTTGATGTTTCTATGGAGAGAGAATGTAGATGTTTCCTGTAGACTTCAGTTGAATTCTTCCTATGCTGTGTTCGACCTAAAGGTTTTGAAGACAAGGCCCAGTTATCTTTTTAGGCATGACCTTATTTTAGGATTGATGCCTTATGATTTAATAAGGGGCTATCCCTATAAGGGTATTTACCATAGAACCTTTATGAATTTCTAAATGCTTCCTTGATATTTTTAGATGAGAGGTTCCATTTGGGTGCTATTTTTCTGGATTAAGACTCCTTAATAATGAAAGGACACCCCTAGGTGAACATTTGGTTGTCTGGGTAGGTGAAATGCAAGGTGTATTCACGTATATGGGTACTTCTAAGTACCATCTATCTATCCCTTACATTAGTGTTGTGACCTTTCAAAAAGCACTCCCCTATTCGGATGCTCAGAAATGATAGAGGATTGGTAGCCGATGTTTGAAGGTGATTCCGTTATGCCTATGATGATAAATACATACACTATTAGGTCAATGGATTTTTTCTATTAAGGTAATGCTATATAAGAAGTTGGTTTCAGACTTCAAACTACAAAGAAGTCGACATATGGATGTAGTTTAAACCGTCAAAATATGAGTCTGTGACAGTTTCCAAAAACTATTTCTAAAGTTGGACTCGACATTCAACTCACATATTTTAAGTACAATTAGAAGTGTCTTCTATGAACCATCACAAAATGTTTGTTTTATGATAGTTTTTTTGGGTTTTAACAATGGTTTCTCCTCCCAATTTTTTTAAAGGATAACGGCAATTTAAATCGTGACCATCTCATAGTCATTTTTTTGGGTGAAAAAACCACCGTTAAAACAAAAAAACCACTGCTAATAAAATATGGACCCTAAATAGGGGTGGTTTAAACCACTTATAAACAATAATTTGGTATATATGGTAATGGTTTAAAATTAAACTATATATTGATTCTAAAAAAATACACCTGCAGAATCTATAGTCCTAGAACAACCAAATAAAAATAGATATCCAACTATAACACATAAAGATATTAATAATCACTGCATTTTATACATATATCATCCAAATATATAATTTTGAATTAAATACAGCAACTCAATGAGTTTAGGATGTACCATATTGATAACATTAAGTATATAAATAATTTCGGACAATCTGGTGCAAAAGACCCTAAGAGATCACACAGAAAACATAAAATGTGCATGAAATAGTGAAAATTCACATTGATTGGTGTTACACATTCACTAGTACATGTACTATCCCAATGAACTCTTCTATAAAACTTCTCTATCTCTATCTCCACCTCCTGATACCAGTACCTTCATGAAAATTATGTTGAGAATTAAACAATGTTGTATATTTAAATTTAAACTTAATACCAATAAAAGTTTGTGTACTAAATGATTTTTAATTTGTGTGATTTACCTTCTCACTACCATCCATCGATGAAATATCACCAGTGATAGATCTATTCATCTTATGATATAATTCAATCTATGTAGTTTGTAGAGTAATAACCATTTCATCTTGAATTTTATATGATCCCCCTCTTTTTGAATTGTGTTTTTCATTGCAACAAGCTCCCTCTCCACTACGGTAAAGTGGAATAACATCTATAAAAGAGATTAATTTTTAAAATATTATAATTTAATAACATAATGACATTAAATTACACCATAATGTATTAAAATTACCTTTATCAACGAATCAACGAATTTATTTTTCCAACATTGAGGAACATGCCTCTAGTCAACATTGGTAATCGGAAGGGTAACTAGCACCACCACCCACTAGCCTAGAATGTGTCCAAATAACCCCACGACATCATCCATAGAGACTCTATAATATTAACATTGGACAAATATCTTCAATATTCTCAGATTACAGACATTTAAACTATTCATATTTCTCTCCATAGTAACATTTTTTTTTCATATTTTATGAAATAACAGTTAGTAGTATAAAAAAGTGAGATAAATTTATTCACATTAAAATTTGTACCTATAACTGTCCCTTTTTAACATCCTCATGAAAAAATATGAGTGAAAACGTGCTCCTTCACTGCTGAATGGGGAAGCACTATCTTATATGCTGAGTGTCAACTGAGATCAATAAAATAGTTCCTCTATGATATTCTTGTCATTTAATCAAATAAAAATAACTTCATAACATATATTTCAAAAAATTCAGAAATTGTTTTTAGAAATGATAAAAGATGTATAGTACTGAAAAACAAAATATACATAGCTATGATAATGAATGACTAAAAATATAACAAAAATGGTTGATAAATTAATGGATGAATTCATGTACAATCATTTTTTCCATTAATCATGTCATTGTCTTGCTCCATCATTACTTTATCTACTTCATCCTCCCTTATAAGACTATTTTTTTCAATATCATGATGGAAAATGTTTTTTTGTCTGTTGATGGGATTCAATTTCAGAGGTCAAATATTCCAATTTATGACCCATATCATACAAGTATCTTTGTTTTACATGAACAACGACACTTCACCATTCATCCACAACATTTTCCACATAATATAAAATTTTATCTTATGATAATAAGATATAATGATCATGTAATTCATGCTCACTGACATCCATCAAGTGATAGAAGTTCACAGAAGTAAATTTCAATGAATGTCTTTTAATACCCCTAGTAATATCGACCAACTTTCATTTGAATAAAACTATTGAAAAACTCCCATGATAGTTTAATTTTATAATATCATTCATCTTTCCATATTATCCCAATTTAGAAACCATAAACATATCACTATTAAATGTTTTAAAACCCTCTTCTCGATTGACTGTATGAAATTTAAAGCCATTTATATTGTAAGCATCGAACTTTATGGACTTTTTAGAGGACCTTGACCTAGAAACTTCAAATATTCTGAAAAATAATCCCAAGAATCAGTATTCATGGTCTAAAAAAAGTAATATACATTTATATAATTAAAAAATATATTTTTCAACCTAATATCCATATTAATTGAAATATTTATGAACTTACACGATGTGAAAACCATTCTAAAAGATCTTAATTAACAATTTTTTTTATATATTTCTCATTTCATGTTTGGCCTCTCATTCATCTCTTTGTTTATTTCCATTGATCTTCAATAAATGGATCTTAAATTTAATTATTAATTAGAGCATATATTTGTTCCTATAATACTACCATTTCTATTAGGGTTTCATTTGATATCCTCCCAACTAATTGGACAATAATAGGAAATATTTTTTATTTCCCATATAGTTTATATTGATTCAATGTGCTATCAACACTTCCAACTTGATTTAATATTTTCTAAATATTATCCAAGTATCTAGGAAAAAAGGAAATTCACTCCTCTTCCAATTTTCCTTTAGAAATATACCCTTTATGTTGAGATTTATTTTTCAAGTATGATTTTAAATGACCAAGATATTTGTGAAATAATATAAATAAAACATAATTATGTATTTAATGAAGTGCCAATAATTTTTTACTTATGATGAAAAGTATATAACCAAAGTACCTCTAAATTGGATATATCCATTGATAATGTACAAGGCCTCCTAATATTGTTTCCTCGACCAAATTCATAGTTAAATGAATTATGAAAGTAAAAAATGATAAAGGAAATATAATCATTATTGCATAAAGTGTTAACAAAAATATCTCCTAAGGGTTTTCAATCTTGGATGGTTGTATATTTTTTTTTCAAATAGATGTATGAAGAATGTTAAAAATTGGAGTAAAACTTAAATAAACTTTTTAGGTGATAATGTACGCAATGAAAATGGTAGTAAATTCTATAACAAAATATGCGAATAATTACTTTTCAATATAGGTAACCAATGATTATTTAAGTCAAAACACCTTGATATGTTACTTGAATACCCATAAGATACCTTTATATGTTCTATAATTATAAGGAATGTATCTTTATTCCAATTTTTCATTGTTAAAATTGTCAGAGAAAACTTTCCATTCTAATCTAGTCAGAGATCACACTTTATGTTCATTATTTGAAGTCCTTCTGAGCATTGAGATGGCCTTTGAATTTTCTATGATCATTAAGCAATTTAAAGATCAAAATATCACAAAAAATCTCCTCAATATGAATAAGATCAATATTATGTCACCAAAAAATAAATTCCCAGTACATATGGTTGAAGAATACACTTTTTTCTTCCATTATTGCATTCCAATTTCACTTGACGATATACTTCAAACTAGTTTTCTAATATCATTCAAATGATTCAACTTCTGAAATTCTGTTTCAATTTTTCCAAGTTTTTCTAATATTTCAGAACCATTTAATAAATTTGGAGGTGGTATCCAATCAATAGAAACTTTGAATTTTGACTTTTTCAATAGAAATCTATGAGATGCATTAATAAATCTTTGATGACACCAGAATCACCATTTTTTATAAGGTAGTCATTTGGGCTCAAAATCAAAGTTAAAAATAAGAAAATACAAACTTGTATAAGTGTTCCAACCAAATAAGTTCCCATGTCCAAGGAAATCACTAACTGTTCACATTAGAGCATCATGCATTTTGAACATTTTTCTAGAAGATGCATCATAAATCTCAACACCATTTCTCCATAACTCCTGTAATTATTCAATTAGTGTCTGAATGTATACCTCAATATCATTTATAAGAATTTCATTTCCAGGAATAATCATAAAAATTATAAAATACGTTTGATATATAAACATATATGGAGAGATATTTTAAGGGATCAAAACAACTAGCCAAATTCTATAACTGGTGCTCAAATTCCCAAATGGGTTTAATCCATCAGTAGCCAATCCCAATCACACATTCCTAATAACAGATGAGAAATATGGATGTAATAAATCAAATGTATTCCATGATTGTAAATCTCTTGTATAGCTCATTAACCCATCATTATTATTATCTATATAATGCCAATTAATTTTCTTAGTTGTTTTCAATGCATGAAAAACCTTTTCAATCAAGGATTTAAAGGGAAGTAATGAAAACCATTGTAGGTGTGTTATTTTTATTCTTATTTCTAGTAGTATGTTGATTTAGACTTCCAACATCTCCCATTTAATTCCATCTAGAAGAAGAACATTTTTTGAAATCATGTCTTCTTGAATCCTCTCCCCAATAAAGAATACAATCATTGCGAAGAGAATTTTTTTTTGTATAATTTAGAACAAGGTTGCTAATAATTTTTTTCATATAATAAAAGATTTTGGGATCTTATATTTATGAAATAAATCACACAACAATTAAAATATCATGGATATCTCTTTATTTTTAATTCCACATAGGAATTTGATATGATAAAACTATAATAGAAAATAAAGTTCTGAATGTTTTCAAGATTTACCATACTACTCTTGATTTCCATAATCAACTAAATCATGAAACGCAATTTTCAACTTAGTGAAGTTCTCTCTTACATATGTATCCATAGAATCATGAAAATGATCCAATGATATGTTATAATCTTGATCTTGTTGTCCTATAGTACAAAAAACATAACTTGTGAAGTTTCAATTTGTATCACCCTCAAATAGTTGTTCTAATATGTTTTTATATTGGTGTTATATCCTTTAAAATCCAAAATCACTATTTATGAGGTTTTTCACTTCATTTTCCATTATCAAAAAAGTTGGGAGCTCATTATATTTATTAACATCAGTGCTCAGACTTTCTATAACATTCGATTATCCATGCCAAATCCAAAAAAAAATATATAGTAGGAAATTACTTCAAAATAAAGTGTTCATGAACTTCACATCTCTTTAACCATATTCTAAATTTACATTTAGGACATGAACATATTATTATCCCATCAATAGATTGATTGGAAATTGAAGAATATAAAAACTACTCCAAACCCTTAGTATACCATGGCATGTTCCTCAATAATGTGATCCATATTTTACCCATATATATCACAATGTTACAACACTTTATTGAAAAAATTAAAACACATATAATGTAAGATAGATTATAAAGGGTCATAAAAAATTAGAGAATTATTTATCTGGAATAAAAATAACTAACTTATAGAAAAAATGTAATTATTATTTTTGAACATATACAACCCATATTAATTTTATGTATTATCAATTGGATATAATTTTTTTATCTAAAATAAAAAAATACAAATTTAAACCTGATTCATAATAAAATATGTAGTTTTATCTCATGAACTACATGTAGTTCACCTTATTTAAACAATTGAATAAATACCAATCAAAATTTTCAAATAATACAACACTTTTAATTTCCCCTACAAAAGAACTTAACATATTTATCAAAACCCATATTATATTTATTCCATAATTCTTATCATTGAATCTATAATATTCAATAACATTATCAATTCCCACTAAAAATTCACATCAATATTCTCTTTAACAAAAATTCATGAAATGTTATTCAAAATAAAAATAACAAAAATGCCCCAAAAATGAAAATGTTGAGCTAAAAATTATAAAATTATGATAATCACATATCATCCAAAAATTATCATATACAATTTTAGTTCCATATTTTTATTATAAGGAAATTAATAACCTTTTTATCACCATTCCCAAAACAATAATGAAATATTTTACCATGAATGTTAAACTTTTAAAAAAAGACAAAATATTCTATTATATATCTTTTTCATATCAATATTTTATATTATAACACTTTTCATGAGTCATAATTTAATACTTAAAAACATGTTGAAATTCATCATTAAACTTAGATCATAATTTTTGTAGAATGTATCAAATTTATATATTAAGTAATAAAATTCAAAACTACTAAAATTTTATATTTTAAAACCATACACATTTCTCTTTTTATAAGAATAAATTTTGAAGGATTTATGTAACTTGTTAAACACACTCAAATAATAGTTAAAAAACATCCTTCAAAAACCTATAGTATTAATATCACATTAACTATGTTAATGTGAAATGATTTCCAAAATTACATCTATAAATTACCAAAAAAGTTATAAAAATAGAATTCAATGTGATTATTAATAGAGGTATCTCGAAGCACATGGTAAGGGTTCTTTATCAGAAACCTTTATTTTAGAACTATTTAGTTATAATCTCACATAAACACTATATTTATATATTTTAATTATTATAATTACATGGTATTCTCATCAATCGGTTCAATTAATTAATTAATATAATTAAATTACCTAAAAATCACTGCCCTTTAAAATGATGATGAAATTCCACCTCAAAACAGCCAATGTGACCCTAAAATATTAAGAGAAACCTAAAAATTACAAAATAACTAATTTAATTTGATCCAAAATTGAAGAAAAAGATAAAAAACTACCTTAAATAGGGTCAAAACTATCGCCTTCAATTAATTTCACCTGAATGGGTCTCCAATCACTCTTCAAAAACTCTAAGACCCAAAAATAGACAAAAGAAAGAACCTAAATTAATTAGTGTTCAACCATGGGATACAATGTACCAAAAATAGGAGGAGGATAGAGGGAGTGGGGGGGGGGGATAGGAGGAATGGGGGGGGGGTAGTGGTGAGGGGAAATGGGGTGGGGGGGGGGGTGGTGAGGGGGAATAGAGGGAGTGGTGAGGGGGAACAGGGCGACAATGATGTAGAAAATGGGGGTGGTTGTGAGGGGAGAGGTTAGGAGCTTGAGGGAAGCGATAGGAGAGGATGGCAGTGAGCTATAACTGGGGGTGATGGTGAGATGGAATGGGGTTGGAAGCATTCTGGAACAGGGACGACAACGAGGGGAGAGAATGAAGATGCTAGGACATGGGACTGAGGAGGTGGGGGGGGGGGGGCTTGGGGGAGAGGGGGAGGGGGGGGGGGGCTTGAGGAGGGGGTTGAAAGTGTATTTTTTTTTAAAATTTAAAAAAATCATGGTGGTTTACAAAAAAATGCCGCTAAAAAACTAATGCTATTACCTTTTTTTTGTAGTGTTGTATTTATCTTTTCATTAGCCTTAATTTTATTCTCTTTTATAGATCAATACATAGTAGGTGATCAATTATTTTGATTTAGGCATGGTGGATCCCTTTCCTCTGAAAATAACCTTATTTTATTTTTTTCCGAAAATGGATGAATTGGTAGGACTGTTCCGATGCCAAGCCCAGTTGACTAGTAGCTGCATGTTTACAATTTCTTCTTAGAGACAATGTTGTGAGGTGGGAGATCATTCAAAAAATCATAGAACATGTGGAATTTCAAATTCCTAAGATGAGTTCCAATATAAATACCAATGTATTCAAATACTGGTGTTCTAAGTAGAAGTTTCATCTCAGCCTTGATGCTGGAAGACCCACCTGAGCATGAGTTAGGTCTAGAACCAAGGGGTATGGGTGTTTACACCCACTACTTAAGTAAATTTGGTTTATGAATGTTTTTTGGAGTATTATTTATTAACAGTTCCTATGATGAGGGCAATCCTAGAAAAAATTTGGGGGACCATAATATGGTTGACCTGTATTTGAACATGGGAACTCATGGTCGGGTGACATGGTGTCCGATGTTGGCTAAGGCTGTTATAAACTGTTTTTGATATGAGTCTTTATTATAAGTATAATCACACATCTAACGATAAAATATTATTGTACTTCTGGTTTATTGATGAGCATGACCAATATATTGATGTCATACTTAGTATGATAAGAGAGGATCAGTTATACATTGAGATTTCTATTTAACAAGATGTTATAGTTCGATGAAAGAACTATTTCGATGTTATTATTAATGGGAAGTCTCAAAATAAGAAAAATAGTGCATAGTAAACCATTTTTAATTTAAGGGAAGTAACCCTTGTTATGTTTCAAGTTCAGATTCCACCTTAAGAACCGTTCTCTGGAAGTGGGGATGGGTGATGGTTAGCATTTACATTAACTCTTGGGATGAACATATTGTTGATAATGCCAATTGTTACATAGAGTGAGGATAATGTATGAGCTGTGTTTATTATTTTCTCTTTTCATTGATGCGATAATAAGTGTACTCTTAAGGGGGTAGTAGGGTGTCAGTCACTGGAAAATGTCCCTTAGTTTATAAGGGTTGTGTTAATTCCAAACCAGTTGTTGGATGGTCGTTTGGAACCTGTATGATGTTTTATAAAAAATGGAATGGTTCGATTTAGATAGATCATCAAAAGTAGGTTATAGGCCTTGGTGAATAATCTTGATGTGATCTTAAGATGCCTTTGCTTAATGGAATTGGGATCTATCATTTGAAATGCACCGACCATCCATGTTGATCATTTTTTATTATAGTAAGCTAGTGGTGGTCCAAATATATCTCTCTCAAAAGGAGTTATATAATTTTTGTGGAACTATTTTGAACATGTTATGGGTTTAGTAAGGTGTCGTGGAAAAGGTCATTTGGGATTTTCAAAGGAATCCAATGAAACCATTTTTGAATTGGGTCAATCAAATTTGACCGTTGTGATTGGAATGAGGTCCAAGGATAGTTTCCTCACCTATAATAGGGTTTATAGAGGAATGTGCTGAAAGCATCATTATAACTCTACGGATGTTCTTAGATAGAGAATTTTGATGATTCAGGTGTCGTGACATGGAATTTACTATTCAAAGTTTAAGACATAAGGAGGGGAGTGCCTTAGGCTTCTTGATAAAAGAGATATAGACAGGCTTGGGTCTCAAACTAGATAGGATAAATTAATCTTGTCCTGGATATTCCAATTATGTCTATAAGAGTTGGATCGGGCTTTAGAGGTTTAAGAATAGAATTCATAAAATGACTCCTAGAGATGCATTGAGAATTCAGAGATGCAACACAACTGTTTCAGTGGAAATTATTGACTTGATTTAGTCAGTTAATGTTTTTGTTTCCCCAAGGCTTCTTAGGTGTGAGAATTTTTAAGGCGGGGAAATTATAAGGTCCCAAATTTTGTACCGGGTTGAAATTTTCCTTGTGAATTTGAACTTTTCATTTGGCAGGTGAGACAAATCTTAAACTGAGCATCAGAATGTAAATATGAGAATTAGATCCCATAAAATTGATGTTTTTTGTTGAGTTTTTTTTCTCAGAATGTGTTTTGAGAATTTTGATAAGTTTCAAATGCATATGTCTTTGAAAAATTAGTTTTTTGAGGAAACAGTTAAAGGCTCACAATTGGTTCATGGTTATTTTAACCATGAGGGTCAACTGTGTGGCCCCTTTTATTAAATGGAATTGTTTTATTAAACTGTGCAACCTCCTAGGGGTATCCATGTGCCTTATTGTAGGTGTGAATAGGGGACCCACATAGACTATGCATGTTTTTACCAAACCATTCACTTATCCCCACTGTTAGTTCCACTTAACCAGTTTCTACGAACAGTTGATCACAATTAGATCAAACGGTGTGACCCAACCGTGTGGGGTGTGACTTCTAAAAATAGGAGGCTTCGTGGTTGATGAATTTATTTTTATAACCATCTAACGAAACTTTGTGGATCTTAAAAGATCTAGAAATTACTTTTTTCCTCTACCTCTATTTCTTTCATATCCCCTTTATTTCTTCCTCATTTGTGCACAGTAGGGGGAGCTGCTTGGGAGTTCCTTCCCCTCCTCTCCTAGGATTTGATCTAGAATCTCTATCTCAAATACGATCTCTTTTTCATCAGTTTCATTAGATTTATATTATTAAATTCTTCGATCCTTAACTCCTTCCTCAATTTATCTTCCTCTCTAGATTGTTATTTTAGTGTGAGCTAATTTCTACTATTTTTAGGGTGTTTGTCCAATCTTCAGTTTTCTCTCATTTTATCCTTAACAAAAGCCTCATAATGGATGCGTGGGACATCCAAAGAATAAGGTCGGTGTTATATATTATTTTTCATTAAATCCACATTATTTATACAATATATTCATTATTTAATTTACCAAAATTTCTAGGTTTCACTTTTAAATTATGAATGTCTTTAATAAAATGTACATACCACCTTGTATTGGGTTTTAGACCCCTATTGGTATGGTTAGAGGTTATGAAATCAACCAAAACCACCCATTTAGGGTAAGTTATCTAAATCCCATAATAGTCATGATTTTCTTTGTGAATAAACTACCCTTAAGGTGTGTTTATTAAAATGGTTGTGCTTATAATAATTTCCAAGTTTAGATTTCATTGAAACCTCCCCTGTTTTGGTGTATTATATTATTCATCTTGAGTGAGATGACTAATTTGAATACAGTTAATTATTTGATATAAATTTCATGATTTATAATAAAAGAAACTTTTTAGGAATTATTTCTTATACATAAAAAGGTGAGTTCTTTGATGATAGGCATAGTGTTTTGTATTTTTGGCATTGGTGCTTCCTATGACCTTCATAATTGTTATTAAACATATTTCCCCACTTTTAACTTATAAATATAATGGAATAATGGTATAAATTAAAATTAATAATGGTCATGGTCCTATTCTATTTACTTTATTTATGATGGAATGTTTATGAATATGACCACTTTTGTAGTTGAACTTAAATTTTCAGATAGATTGTGTATGCCTAAAGAAATACTTGGGTTCCTCTTTATGGAATTCCAAGGAAGGGATCATAGGTTAATTGTTTTATATTAATACTAGAGTGATACTTGGATTACCATGTATGAATTACATAGATGAACTCTTAGGGTGAGTTTTTTATATTCCTTGAACGATACTTGGATACCAATATAGGAATTCCATAGATGGGCTCATAGGCTGGTTGAGATTATTATTCCAATGAGAAATTCTAGTACCCTAGGGGAGATAATGTAGAAGATATTGATGGTGAGATGGTTATACCCTGAGATAAGAAATAATCAGTCCCCTATGTGTGATACCTGGTATGAGATTATTGGGTTTTGCATTTATACCATACTAAGAGTGATACTTGGGATTCCACTTTACAGATTGCCTTAGACGGACTCTTACAGTGATGGGTAATTTTAGTTCTCCTAGTGTGATACTCGGGATCCATATTTATAGATATCCTTGTTGGGGCCCAAGATTCCTTTTTTACTAAGAACCTTAATGCCTCTTATTTAATGATCTAAGCTAAGCTAGTTTAATATATTTAAGGATGCTTCCACCAAGCCAAATAACTTGCTTGGGTTTGGTCCATCTTTGTTTCAGACACCTATGATAGGACATAATAAGTTCCCATGTGAATACCCTGAGTAATTATATATATAATTATTAAATCTATATAGGGTGACATGCTCAGAGATATCTTATCTTAGGCCGAATCAGGTATAGTCATCCCAGTGTCCTTGAGGAACCTAATCCTGACTTGTTTACATTTATTATTACAACACTAGTTTGCTTTTGATTACACATACACTACTTTATTTTATATACATGGGATGGATTATGAATTACAAACCCTTAGTGGTGGCCTACTGAGTGTACATCACACCCTATTCATATCTCCATTTCACTAGGGTACCTGAATAGATCTCCTATTTGCAGGATCATATTCATGGATTGAACTTGAATGCTATTACACTTCTTAGATAGGATGGAGTATGGAAGCAGAGGAATGAGACTGTTCTCATGATCTTATTGGTGATAGATGCAATCTTATCTTATTTATTTATTTCCATTTACACTCTTTATGTGTATTTTTTATACCTAACTATATTACATCAATACATGTTCATACATGATCATTTATTCTCTTGATATTGATTTACCGTTATTATTATATTCTGGTACATATTTATTTATTTATTTTGCTATATTTATTAATAATATGAAGGGTATAGTCTCCCCTATGTACCACTATTATAACCTTTCTACATGTCATTAGCCTCAGGTATATGAGGAGGCATGTTTGAGGCCTAGAAACCAACTAGACCAGGAAACAATTTTATGTGGCTTGTGGTTTAGCCTCTACATAATATTTCACTGCCACCATTCATTGATAGTTGAAAATATATCATGCTAAAAAATAAAAATTTAAATCTTATTAAAATAACATAATGAATTAGTTTTGAATTTTAGGTTAAATCCTTATAAAATCCCTAAATTTAACTGGGATTATATTATAGGTGTTGATGTTATCAATTATATTTTGAATACTAGAATGGTGAATATACATTATCTTTCCATTTTTTTAAAAAAATTATGATTAAGAATGTGAATATTTACAACATATTATATATATAAAACCATTATTTATTATGAGAATGATAAGAATATCTTGAATAAAAGAAAATATGATAAAAGAATAATATTATTTTAAAATTTTCTATTACCTTCTCATTTCATAAAAGATCGGTGTAACATATCATAAAATAGTCTCCAAAAGTAAGAAAATGAAAATGATATAACAAAGAAAGAATAAGTTTGATGCCTTAAAAAGATCCTCAAATGGAGTTATTAAGGGGTAGGTACCTTTTGTTTGTTGAAATACAAACTCAAATAAATTATCTACTATACAATCCTACATAGGTAACACCTTTGATAACATATTGATATTTATAAAAAAACACTATTTTAACTTATTAACATATTTTATTATACTTTAAATTAATTAAAAGAGAATTATATGATATATTATATTTCCTTAGATGAAATAAAATTTTATTATTTTATCACTTCCCATTATAATGATTTTTTAACCAAAAGGTTTTTTGAACCTCTTGATATACATGTTGATTTTATGAAAGATAATTATATATTACTAGAATATAATCTTGATAATAAATTTACAAATGATTTAAGTGAATAATTTGTTTAGTTAAATATGTGTTCTAGATGAAATGATTATTAATGATTTGAATATTTTTTTGATGATAAATGTCATGAAATATTTATTGAAAATATTTATATATTATATGATAATGTTGATAGATTGACTAACATGTACATGGAATTTAAGGGGAAGTTAAATTATTTTCTCATTGATAATTCCTTATTAAAGGAGGAAAATTATAATTTAAGAAATATTGTTTCTTTTATTAATAAAACAAAAATTCCTTGTATAAAAAGATAAAAGGTATGTTTTGGTTCGAGTGATAAAGGAAAGAAAATTAAAACCTTTTATGATAAAGATGAGATCCTTAGTTAAACCACTGAAAATATGAAATAATGGTTCGCAAAGGAACAAAGGTATTGAGAATCACTTTACTAAAAAATGACATGACATATTATTCCGTGAAATGAGTTGTAAATATAAAAATACTTCTAACACTACTTATAATAACACTAATAGTGTTTGTTATGTTATAGAAGTTACTAAATAATAAAATGATAAATTAAAAAGTGACTTGACTATTATAATGAAAGAAATATATTCTTTTAAAAATTCCATGTCACTTAAATCTTTTTTGAAAATTAACTTTGGTTATCCTATTTTTTATAAGAACTATAATGTTAAAAATAAAATAAATATTTTTTTTGTATTGATAACTTATTTAAATGGGAATTAAAATGTCACTATACATCTTATTTTTCTAAAATATTTAGTAAACCACTTGGGGGAAAGGATCATTTTAATGTTATATGCTCAATTAATTTTAATGTTCAAAATGTTCATTAAATATGGGTTCCTAAAGGTATAATGAATAAATGAGTGGAACCTAGATTTATTTATTTCCCACGTAAGTTCATTTTATGGAAAAAATGTATATATTTTATGTTTCATCACCTAGTATGTTTTCATGAACTTGAAATCTATTTAATATTTCTTTCATCGAGTGAGAACATAATATATTCTTATAATCTGGTTAACTATCTTAAATTTTAATGTTTTTATGATTCGAGTTCATTAAAAATCCTATTTTTAATAAAATTTATTCAAGATATGGGTATTGATAGATTAATTATTTTAGATGATAAAGAAACATTTATTTTAAAGAATGTTATTTTTTTAGAAACTTCTCATTATATACAAGAAAGTGAGTTATGTATAGTATTATTTTTTAAATTATCTAAAGTATGATAATTAAAATTTTAATCTATTATTTCTTTATTTAAATAATTTTTTTACTCTCATTTATTTTTAAACATTTGGTATATTTTTTTTATAATTTTATAAATTGTTATCACTGTCTTTATGCTATCTGGAACTTGAAATCTGGATTTTAAAATCTATATTAATAGATTTTTTATTTTCTAATAGAATAAAAATCTTATAGGTTCCTAGAATCTATATATAGTTAATATTATATCTTGTTTGAAAAAAACTTATTGAATATGTTTTCATGACTGATTAAATCATGGCTTGTTTACACTTTTTTGATTTATATGATTTGTCATTTTTTATTATCGAATCATGATGGTTTTTAATGATTTTATTCAGAAGGAAAATGCACGAGGATTAAAATATGTGTTTGAAATTTTATTGACTAATTTTGGGAATAATAATTCATATGTTACTTAATTAAATTAAAAAGTAAGATAAAACATTATTATATAGTTTAAAATTTTAATTTTGATTAATATTTTTTAGGAAAACTTGTCTGAAATGTTTTATATTTTATTCCTTCTTGACCATGATAAAATTTCATATCTATATCCTAGTGTAAATTTTGATAAATCATGGGATATATTGAATTATTTAATCTTTATATAATCAATTTTAATAATTAATGTGTTCATTTTTCAATTGTTTTGGTTTGTTTTAAATGTTTAATCATAAAAAGTTACAATTATCAATTTTTGAACTTTGGTTTATCAAATTTAATATTATGCTATTTTTTTGGTTTCTAGTTCAGATTCTTGTATACATGTTTTATTTGAAAATAATAAAGTGGAAATGTGAGGGAAACATACATGTTTAGATTGATCTTCTAAATATTTCCATAATTTTTAGGAAAATATTTATTAAATGGGATACATGATATTGAGAATATTTTACTAATTCTTTGAAATTTTAATATATAGTTATAAATTTGGAATCATGTTCCAATTGAGCTTATTATAGTTTTTTATTTTGTTTAAATAAATCATATTTTGAAGGAATATTAATCTATTAAAAAAATTATTATGGTTTTATCCTTGATTATAATTACTATATTAATACCAAATCTATTTAAAATGAGATGAAATTATATGCTAAAAATATGTTTTAATAATTATTTTTTAAGAATTAATTTAAGAATATTAAGAATGATGATGAATATCTTCAAATTTATTATATGTTTCAATCTTTAAACCTTAAATAAATGCCAATATTTTTATATTTAGTTTCTCTAAATATGTTTGATGATTCTGAACATTTGGAGATATTTAATTTTGTTATATCTTTAAATACTAAAATTATATCTTTAATTTAGTGGGTGTCCCAACTTGTTAAAGTGGAGATTCATTGTTATATATTTGGGGATAGTTTTTTAGGTTTTAAAAAAGTGTAATTTTTGTTTTATACCTATTTTTTAATTATAACCATGCATAGTTTTCAGTTTGATAATATATCTAATGTTTGTTGAATACAATTTTAGTTTAATTATACTATAACATCTTGATTTGGTACATTAGTACTGTAAGACATTTCATCATTTAAATTGTTCACTACCAACTATTTTTTACAATTTATTTCTTATAGTGGCTCCTTGAAATAAAAATTAAAATAATTTGTATCTATTGTGTGTTAATGTTTTATTCTGGGGGAGTTCTAAAATATTTTAGTTCAATTTTAAAGCATGAATTTCTCCTTGACATTATGCTAAAATCTGTATAAATCATACTGAAATTTGGTTCAAATTAAATTTTATTTACTTTTTCAAGATTGATTTTTTTATTTGAGTATTACCTATTTGATGTTTTAATGTACTTTTCTATTTTAGTATATAAAAGTTCTACTATGTTTTCATTAATTGATGGGTAGTTTTTTAAATGAATATTAAATGTTGTGACTTATTATATCTATGATTTTTAAGTCTTTTTAGCCTTATTATTTTTAATAAGTTTTTCATTAAAGAGGAAAATATATTTTAATTTTTAAAAAGAATTTATCTTCAAAAGTTTTTTCTTATATTTTTTTATAAATTTCAAAAAGGGGAGAAATTTTTTAATCATTTGAATTAAATTTTTATTATTTTAATTTACAAAAGGGGGATATTGTTAGTGTTTGGGAATTTTTTCTTCCAATTTAAATTTTGTTTTGTTAATTAAAATTCCTTACATTTAATTTTGTTAAAATTCATCATATTTAATTTTGTTTAATATTATTTATATTATTTTGTTTTGAATTTTAGGGAATTTTTTTACCCTTATGTTACTAGTGGAATACTTGAAGATACTTTTTGCATATTAGATATTTTTATTTCACCTTTATGTGATTGATATTTAACTTTTAAGTAGATAATTAATTTATCTAATGACCATTAAATAGATCTAGTTCCTAATTTTTTACCCTAATGTGACATATAAATTTAATTTTACTTTTAGTTAATCTTCTACAATTTAGTTTACCCTTACATGTAGGTATGTTTTTAGTTTATGAATCACATATTGTTTTAATTTTACCTTTACATAGAAGCTAAGTGACCATTACGCACTGACAACACGACCTTTAAAAATATTTTTAGTACCTTTATGTGATTTGAATAAACTATATATTACCATTAAAAATGATCAAGAATTTTATGAATATTTATAATAATCTTCAAATACATTTTTTAGTATAATTTGTATGAAAAACACACAAAATTACCTCTTATAGAATCTGTATTATAGTATTAACTATTCTCTATTTGTTGTTGAGATATACCTAGTTTCATATACAAGATCTTGTTTTTAGTACTTTACTACACAATATGTTATAAGTAAAGCCACTACAATACTCCATATGCACCGGTTATCTCACTACATGCAGAACGATTGCAAAATATTATAAGATTTACAGATACAATATTGTTTTCCTGTTGAACCGATCATAACATACAAAACCCACATATGATTTATCCATGTTTTCCCCACAAGATGTAGTCAATCAATTCAATTTTCAGGACTTCTATGTTGTCCAAAAGACTCTAGGAAGAATGGAATGCCTAGTTTCCAAATAAATCTTTATCCACGTTTATTTAATTATTTTCAATTTTCTTAAAGCATATAGAATAAAACTTATGGAGAAATCAAATGACACATACATAGATAATTTTTTTAATAAAAATTCGATACTTTGTTCTTATATTATTTTGATAATTGTAATTAATTTATGTTATAATTTAATTTTTTATCTATTTATTGATTGTTAATATCCATATAATGAAGATATTCAAAGTGGTTTTTCAAATTTTAAGCAAGTATTAAGAATGAGATAATTCAAAATACAGGTAAATGATAATTTTCTTTTGATTTTATTATTTTTAACTCATCGATGCATGTGATTTGTTCACAAGAAAAGGCCATGTCCTAAAGATTTAATTATGAGGGCACTTACCATTGGTTTCAACTATGTGATCTTGATTGAAGCTTGACATAATTCATTAAAATGAAAATAAGATATATGTTTTAATACAAGAGTGTTAAAACCTTTGCTTCTATGACATCCATTTTTTCTACAACGTTCACAAATGAACATCAGTGTTTATTCTTTTACTGAAGTGATCAAAGATAGAGTCTTATAAACATTTCAATATTTTAATCTCCTATTCATTAAGTTTTACTAGTTGTCATTATTATATCATTTATTTATTTCTATTACTTTTTTAATTTTATATTTAAGCTTTTTATCTTTAAAATATAACTGGTTATACCTCCAAACAAAAAGGTAGGTCCATGAGTTGTGACTCCCAAAAAAAGTAGATATTTTTGGTTGTGACACCTGAGTAATTGTGAGTTTTGGAGTGAGTTGTGTATCCTTTAAAATCCATTTGGGTTATACCTCTAGGTGAGTAAAATATATGCCTCTAATTTTTTATCACACCCTATAAAAATTCAGTTTATTAGTGGGTACCATTCATCTCATCACATAGAGAAGATAAAGAGTAGATGTAGGATTTTCTTAAAATTAACTATTATAATAATCTTGTGCTCAACAATTTTATTATTCCACTATATTGAATTTTCTTTATTTATTTTATCAACTATACTTGATTCTTATTACTGCATTTGATATAGCCAATGTTTTTCTAGAAAGGGATCTTTTATATTTTTCAATGCATAGTTACTTGGTGTTATAATATCTATTATTGTTCGCAACTGAAATATTTTTGAAAAAATATTGAATATTAATTTGCTGCTCACTCTGATTATTACACATTTTTAACAATTTGTCAAAAAAATATTAAAATGTATATTCAATCCCCCCATCTAAACCATTTTTCCATTATAATTGGGGAAAAAAGAATTTGTTTCCTAAAAATCTTATTATTCTCACTTTATTATAATTTAATGTGATTTTGGACATGAATTGGACCCCTCTACATATAGGACATGTTAATTTCTATGATAAGGAAGTCAAATTTTATATCTCGAATCAACCTATGTTCCTTTATTAGTGTAAGGTTGACCATGAAATATACATGGAAATTACTTCAATTATATGGGTCTTAATACCCTAATGTGATATTCATTTAGATAAAATGATTTGGGAGAAACTAAATATTGAGTATATTCTAATTTTGAATGATTATATTGATGTTTTTCCTAAAGAGTTTTCCAATATTACTCTAAACCATGAATTTTAGATTTCTATATAACTCATACACAATTTTACATCTATATCATGGAATCCTTATATAATATCCCCAATTTAATTATAGGAGTTAAAAAATGAACATTATATAGATAATAGTTTTACTTTCCCAAGTGCTTCACGATGGGACACACCAATACTTTTTGTTAATAATAAAGATTGATTAGTGTGTCTTTACAGTAATTTTTGTGAACTTACCAAAATTATGATCAAGAAAAATATATTATACCCTATAATTATGATTTGATCGATTGGTTGTATGAGAATAAATACTTATCAAAGATTTAATTATCATCTATATAGAGTCAAATGGAGGATATACCCAAGGCAACCTTCCGTATATGATAGGGACACTATAAATTCATAGCGCTTCCATTCAGGCTCACATATTCTTCTATTATCTTCATATATTTGATAAATAAAGTATTTTGGGATTAACTTGATAAATTATTGATAATTGTTATATATTATATTCTCATATATTCTAAGAGAAATTAAGAGCTTAAAGATCATTAGAGGACTATTCTGAAGAACTTTATGAAGGATAAACTATATGCCAAAATCTCTATGTGTGAATTATGGAAATAGAAAGTATAATTATTGGTTTATGTAACCATAATTGAGGGTATATAAATGGATACATCAATGATAGTGATGATTTAAGAATGTAATAGACCAAACACTTTAATGGAAACTACTAAACACAATTATTTTAATAGCACTATAATTGGGCTTCGTCAGTGAAAAAATGAAATGACAATTAGAGCGCCCTTAAAAGCCCAAGGTTTTTATAAATGTTAAAAATAATGATAATAAAGGGTGTCCTTTAATGGTGTTATTTTATAACTAATAAGGGATCCATTTATTAATGATTTTATAATACTAATAAATAATCCCTTTATGAGAACTCTTTATAGCACTGATAAATGATCCCTTTATCAGTGCTTTTGATAGTGCTGATAAAGGGGAATACTACTGTAATGTGTTGTTAAAATTATAGCACACTACATTAGAAAAATAGGAAGCAAAGAAACATTTCCAGGGGAGAAAATATAGAATTTAATTTAAATAAAATTTACAGCACAAATAAAGGAAAAAAACACTAGTATATACATTTCAAACATTGGTTTTTAAAATTACATGAGTAAGTACAATTTGTCACAGGAATTGAAAAACATCAATGTTTCTTTTTCATTAGCCCCTGACCCCTATTCGTGCTATTAGTTTCTGAAGAAACCACCCTAGCTCAAGGAAATGAATGAACGGGTATAAGGAAAAAATTCTTATATTAGTAATACCATAAAGAAATAAATTAAACAGAAAGTTTCAATTTTAAACTAAAAACATTTAATTTGAGTCATATAAGGAACAATATGTACCAGATTGAGTTGTGGTTTATTATTACACATCACACCATTTCTTGTTGTTCTCAAAATAATACACTCTTGAATTTCCTCACATATGTGGTAATAAGAAACTCACTATGGATGTGATCCAATTCATGAGAATTTTCTTTTTGTGAACAAGCCTTCAACTATAACACAATTTCTTGTTTGTATTTCAGAATGATCTTTTTGGAAATTAACTAAATAATTATTAGATAAAAATGGTATGGAAATTAAGTAAGTAATAATATACAAAATTATGTGAAAAAATATGATCTTTTTATGATCATTTTCCCTATTTTATGCATGTTTTAAACTAAAATGGAACTTATATATTGAAGACACTCACTTAGATTCATACCTATAACATAATGTGTTAGATTTATGTGCAATCGATTTATACACATCAAAAATGAATTATAGATCATTTTAATAATGTTTAAAAACAATCAGAGATCATTTTATTGGTTGTGGATAGTGACATGAATTTTAAATTAAAATGACACCTTTATATTGAAAACACACACTTTGAGTGATATCGGTCACATCATGTGTCAGATTGATGTGTAGTTGATTCTTACATGTCATAAATTTATTATGCATCATTTTTCTCATGTTTGAAAACAATCTGATATTGTTTACTCAGTTTTGAATATTTGATGCGTGCTTTAAACTAAAATGGCACTTTTCAAACATGCACTTCGAGACATATCGACAATATCGTGTGTCATATTGATGTGAGGTAAATTCCTACATATCAAAATTGAATTTAGAATTATTTTCCTAATTTTTGAAAAAAATATTAGCTTTTTTCTCAGTTTTTCATGATTAGATGTGTTTTAAACAAAAAAGGAAGTTTTGTATTGGAAACACACACTACGAGTCAAAAGAAAACATCGGGTGTAATTTTGATATATGTTCAATTATTGTGAATCAAAAATGAATTTTCAATCATTTTTATAAATTTTTAAAACAATAAAAGCTATTTTCCTCAGTTTTGGCTTCCCAATGCACGCTTTAAACAAAAATGAAACTTTTTTATTTAAAACATGCACTTCGAGGCATACAGACCACATCAGATGTCATATTGACATGTGGTCAATTACAATATGTTACAAATTAATTATGGATCTTTTTCCTAAATTTTGAAAGTAATAAAAGACCATTTTCTCATTTTTTTCAAGGTGATGTGTTTTAAATTAAAAAGACACTTTTATATTAAAAACACTCTCTTAGATTCATACCAACCATATCATGTGTTGGATTGGTGTACTGTAAATTCCTACATATAAAAATTAATTATGAATCATTTTAATAATGTTTGAACAAAATCCAAGTTGTTTTTCTTGTCTTTGTCGTTGTGACATGCATTTTAAACTAAAATGGAACTTTTATATTGAAAACATACACTTCAAATCATTCTGACCACATCAGTTCTCAGATTGTTGTGTGGGCGATTCCTAAATGTCACAAATGAATTATTGATCATTTTAATAATGTTTTTAAACGAATAAAGATAATTTTATATGTTTTAGTTATGCTACAAAATTTTGAAAATAAAATGATATTTTTATATTGAAAACATGTACTTGGAGTCATACTAACCACATCAAGTGTCAGATTTGTGTGTGGTAAATTCCTACACATTAAAAATAAATTATAGATTTTTTTCTAAAGTTTGAAAATAATATAAAATCATTTTATTGGTTTTGTGTATGTGGCATGAATTTTAAACTAAAATGAAACTTTTATATTGAAAAAAATTTACTTATAGTAATACTGACCATATCGTGTGTTGAATTAACATGAATTCATTTATTATATGTCACAAACGAATTATGTATCATTTTACAAATGTTTGAAAATAATAAAATCATATTTTATTAGTTTTTTATATGTGATATATTTTTCAAACTAAAATAAAACTTTTTTACTGAAAATACTCTCTTCAAGTTATACCAACCACATCATGTATCAGATCGATGTGCGGTCAATTCCTACCCATCAAAAAAAAAACTTATAAATAATTTTCACAAATTATAAAAACAATATGAATATTTTTATTCTATTTTGAGCATGTGATGTGTGTTTTTAATATATTTTTAAATTTTAAAAAATAAGTGTTAGATAAAAAAGATAAGGAAATTAAGTAAAAAAAGTTGATAAAATGATGGAAATAATAAATAAATAAGTACTAGGAAGTCACCTATATATGGTTTATGTATACATTCTGACACCATGTATTTTTCTCATTCACTTCTAAAAAAATAGATTTTTTCCATTATACTTCTCCTTTAAGAATAAATAAAAAATAATATATAAGCATTATGATACCAATGATTCAAATCCCAAATATATGTCTTTGTTCATAACCCATACTATATTACATAAATAATAGGAAATGAACTAAATTTTATGTCAGTAAACATTCTAAAACCATGCAATCTTCCCACTCATCACTAAAAAAATTCACTTGTTCTTTTGAGTGTGTATATTTTTGGAAAAATTGACAGTACTGAGAAAATATTGAAAAAAAACTGTTAAGAAATATTTTCAATGAAATTCTAATTTCCCTTAAAAATTACCAATTCAAGGATTATATAGTTTTGATGGTATATGATATCTTTAATAAAATTTAAAATGCAATATCTATGATCTTTGTTGTTATATTTCTATGGACATGAGAAAATTTTGACCAAAATAAGTAATTTTTTTGAAATATGTTTTGATAGTTAAATATTTTTATATATGCCTTAATCTATTTCCATTTGAAAAAGTCCATAGGATTCTTATATTCAGTAACTCACCTCATACTAATATTTAGTCTATATTTATAGACTGAACTATCATAACAAAATTCTCATTAAAACACAAATTGAAACATATAATTCAAATTTTATCTATAAAATATTGATTAAAGTTCATTAAAAATTTACAATACACATCATATATGGTCGATTTAATGGAAATCCATGAATTGGAACCAAAAAATAAAATTTTTTTTATCCAAATTGATTTTGATTAGAATACAGTAATTCCTAAAAAAAATATAATAATTAATGAAGAATGAAAAATATATTTTATAATATTATATGTTAGTGTTTTACCCCTTCATTATGAGAATCAAGAAGAGTATGTCATCTTTTATTTTCTTCTCAAATTCTCTACTTATTTGATCTCTTTTCTTATCGATTTATTTAAATTCAAAATAAATTTCTTACATAGAAATTATATAGGTATTAATGAATCCAAATCATGTTTCAAAGGGTTTTACCTTTATTTAGTAGTAAAATAAACCCTAATAGAATTCATGAATAGGTATTAACATTAATGAACATATTAGATCATTTTTTGGATAAATGGATTATGAATATGGACCTCATGTATGTATTCATAACATAGACTCCCAACCATTAAAACTTGAGAGTATTATTTATACTCTTGATAATAACCACATCTATATTGATTTTTACAAATATTTATTCTTCATATTTAATGTAGGAAACATCTCCATCTTTTAATGTGGTGTCTGTATGAACCTGTAATGTTAATATATGCTGCATTATAACTAGTGGGGAGAAGGTATTTTCGGAAGGTACTTTTTTTTCTTAGTTGATTTATTGGATTTTCTTGATCCGACCTTCTGTTTCCCCGTAATTTTATATCTACGTAGTAAAATATCCCACTTCAGACCATTTTTTATCAACCATTACAAGTTTTTTTTGAAAATAATTGTTAAGGACATAACTCATGCATCATTGTAAGATTAGACATGCATTCTATGAAAGTTCCAAAAGCACCATTGACCGTTTTAATATCTTGATCATTAGGTTGAACTAGAAACTAAATGCTCAAATCTTCATATACTTCAATCCCCACTCTCATGTGATCTTTTGGGAGTTCTTTTTTTGTATCATGTCTCCCAAGATATTATACACCATACCATTGGAAACATGTTGGTGTGTGAGTGTTGATAGATAGAAATCACATGAAAATTTACCCTGAATAATTTTAGTTATATAAAGATATAATAAGTTATTTGATTCAAATTTAAAATAAATAGTAATTAAAAAATTTATCACCTCGAGAAAGGTATGGGGTTGATGGGAATGAATATCCTCAATTTTATTGGGGTTATTTGGATATTAATGTGATGAAATTAGTTCCACTATTAGTTCACATTGATCCTTTCAAATATATTGGTCTTCTAAACCAGAAAAAAAATATTTCTTATAAATAATCTATTTTTGCATGAACTTTTTTCATCATTTGATATACATCTTATTTTTTCTTTGTCATATAAAAATATGTTCATGGTGACAGTCAAAAACCTACACCTCTTACATGGCCATATTGTTCCAACCACTTCAAATCCACTGAAAGTAGTTTTTCTTCAAGTATGGTCGCTACCAATTCTTATGTCTAAAATATATAAAAAAAATATAAACCTAAATAGATATTTTTATGTTATACTATTATAGAGAATATAAAATTACTATTATCTCAAAATCATACTTGTTTCATATTGTATTTGTGTGTTTTGATCAACTACTTTACCATATTTATTTATGCGGACCTACTTCTATAGAACATGACATGGGATTGAAGTGTATTAAGAGTTTGATCCATCATTATTTATATAAAAAATGAACATATGTTGTTTCATATCACATAATTTTTTTTATTTTAGATTAAAATATTTACTACCTTATTCTCTAGTTAAGTGCACCCCAACCACGATTTGCGATAAGGGAACATTGGTTTTGATCTATGTTGTTAATTTTCATCACCCATTTTACATTTCATAAATTAACAATTTTGAATCAAATTGGATAAAATAAATAATTTAAAAATGATATATTATTGAATATAATTCACCTAGAATAATTTCTCATTGAAAAAATGATGAAATAATTATAGGATTCCTAATTCACAATGTGTTCATACAAAACTGGAGGCTGGAGATTTAATTCCCCATCAACATCCCTAAGATGAAAATTGGTAATAATTGTTTAGAAGCCTAAATGAGATTTTTATACAACCATTAAGACACATTTCTTACAGAAATCATCTAAAATAAATGAAATTTTCAAGGGATAATGATAAGTAAATCAAAATTTCATTATATATTTTTTAGTAAAATAAATAAAGTTTATCATAATATGACCTTAACATCTTCTTATAGGGCTTCCTTCATTATATAATAGACATGGTGCCATGGATATATATCAATTAGTAGATTCATTCTAATTTTAACCCCAACATAACTAATGAACATTGACTTATTGGTTCTAATAGGTTGACTTTTTTTTATTCCAACCAACCTCAAATTTTATACCCTTTCTTATTACCTTAATAATTTTAGTCAACACAGTGATGATACATCATTATTGTTTTTTTCATCAACATGTTGTTGATCCCCTAATAACTCTGTAGTATTAGCATCAACCATTTGTTCATCTATGATATTGGTAATGTCAATATGTATAAAATTCATTGTTTTCATGTGTAGTTAAACAATTAATTTAGATTATTTTGTTATAGTAGATAACATATAATATTATTTGTAAAACATAGTATAATAATAAATAATTTAACATTTTCATTGAACACTATTTATCTTCTTTAAAGGTTAAAGGGATATGAATACTCTATCAATAATCAAAATACCTTCTTTGTGGTTCCCTCTAACTTACAATACATTTTCTACATTTGGATCACCATGAAATAACTATGATCTCTCAATGAAATGGTCATCCTCAATTGAATTTTCATCTGAATCTATATTTGTTTTACTCTCAATAATGACAATTGAATAATTATTAATTACTGGATCTGAGACATAAAATACCCACACTTATTTTGATTCCATTATAAAAATCCCATCCTTATACCCATCCACACTAAAATTAACCTTCACAAAGCCTATTTCAACAAATTTCACTGCATTCCACTTGTAAACCCTTTTTCAATGGGAAATTGACACTTGAAATGTTGTATAATAAAACTCATATTTATATTAAATTATAATGAAATATGACACATTCACATAAATAATATTTCTATCTTTATAATGAGATATGTGTGTCACTTCTTCAACCAGCATAAATCCACTTTTTTTCATCATATTATGGTCATTGTGTTCTTTTTTATAGAACATATAACCTTTAATTAAAAAGCCAGTGTAAGATATAATATTTTAATTTGGTTCCTTATATATCCATCGTAGTCATTAAAAATTTTAATTCATATTTTCAGACAATTAAATATAAATATGATCTCAGAACCATCATATAAACTACTGATTTTGTGTATTTGATACAGATCCTTCAACCCTAGATGAATTCAAATATATAATAATTTATTTTAATTATTCAACATATAGACAACATCTTCACTATTATGTAAAATGTAAAGGTGATCTTGCTCCCGCTCTGTGATAGTAATTGTAACAACATATCTTCTATAATTTCTTTCACCCATAAGGTGTCCTCTACGACAAGAATTTGAGAGACCGATGATATCAACATCTGATAGGTAATCAGTATAATATTCAATATAATCTTTAATAATATATCATTCTATAATAAAACCTTATGGTCAACTTCAATTATTGAAATACCATTTAAAAATATTTATATACCTTTTAATGGGTTCACCCTTATATAATGGAAAGGACCATATAATTTAACCTCTATAACCAACTGAACCATCAGGTGGACCATTATATCAGAGAATGATGGTGTGAAGAACATCATCAATTCACATAATATAACTAAAATCTCATTATTGATGATTTTAAAATTCGATGGGTATATAAATTTATTATATATGGATTTAAAAAAAAGATTAGTATGGTTAATATTTTTCATACATTTTTAGAAAGAATGGAATGTAAAGTAATGAGAATAAAACCATTCATCAAAACATGATATTCATGTGATTTTAGTCCCAATATCTTTAAATTATTCACTGAAAATACATTCATAATATTTTATGAATTCACTATTGGAACTCTTACAACATTAAAGAAAATTCGAAATTCAAAATTTTCTTTCTTGGATAGAGTGTACGCTATTGGAGGGAAAATTCCACCTTTTACACTTCATCGATTCCAACAATTCTCTTACCCATATATAAATCATGCACAACATTTATTTAATTTCATTTTTTAAATAGGAAAATTAATTAATGTTCTAGTAACACTATAAAATACATTTCTTCCACATACATGACATCAAAAAAATGTATGACATAAAAAAAATTATAATACAGTAATTCAAAAATAATTGGTCTATTTTTCTAACATGATTTAATAAGGTTTTTTGAGATTGTTTTATAAAAAACAATTTAATTTTCTTTTACTTTATTTAATATTGGATCACCTATTATTGGAGATGGTTTTGTACCTTATTCAGTAATCCCATCAAATTCTATCGTACAAGATCAGAATTTATACCATCTAGGTAAAACATTATGATGTCCCAAAAACAAAATCTTTAAGGAATGTTTCAACCAAACTGAGTGTGTGAATTATTCACAAATGGGACACCCCAAAATTCCTTTAATGCTATAGCTTGAAAAGTTTCTATAAGTAGGAAAGTAATTTATCATCTCATTGAACATGGCCTTCAATGTGAATTCTTCAATTCTATGAGAATCATACATTTAACACCTATATCCCAAAAAAATTTCAGATCATTGATCAATGTATCAAAAATTTACATAAACATCCTCATCAAGACATTCTGGTCCATATATAAGCAGAGACAACATGATATATTTGCGCTTCATACATAACCATGGTGAAAATTTAAAATTTACTTATATAACTACCCATGTACTTCAATTAATACTCTGTAAACCAAAAAGATTTAATCCATATTTAGATAGCATAAGACAAAAGTTTATTGGCTTATTTGTAAATTTAGGATACTCATAATCAATTTTCTTTCATCGAGGAGAGTCTACTAGATGAATTAGTTTCCCATATTTACTTCTTATATCTACATTGCATGTCAATTGTATCATTGTTTCTTGACACACTTTATTAAAGTTATATAATTTTCATTATATGTTCGATAAGGAAGTTCATTTTCTTTTGGTAGCATATCATTTAGGATATCAAGTAGTTATCTAATGCAAGTGTCACTCCATCCATTACAAGCTTTAAAATTATATAACTTTAATAAAGTTGAAAATGTTATGTGTTTAGTACAATAGGTGTATAATGGTCTCTTATAACAACTATTTAACTTCTCAAAAAAACTTTTAAAATCACAAAGTTCATCTTCAATTTCCTTTTTCATGTATTCCTTATGATTCCAATCATTATTTACAGTAATATTCATATAGAATTATCTAAAAAACATAGTATCGTCCAAATTCGTATGACCATTTAGTTTTTACTCATTTTTAGACTAACATTTATAGCTTTGATCTATTCCATGATAAATTAAACGTTATTTCAACACTTCTGAACTAATTTATATTAAATAAAAAAAATATAAACATGAAAAAATGCTTTGATAAAAATCATTTTCACGATCAATTTAAAACTACAAGAATTATATAATCTAACTTTATAATATTTTGACGCAAGATTAGTGTCCATCCATTTTCATTTCATATCAATCCTATTAGTTTCATAAAATATTCATTTGGTAAAAAAAATAAATGAATATATATAAGATATTTATAATTAAAGGAGAAAGTTATAGATAATTATAATATGTAGAACCCAAAATTTTAATGCTATTAGTGGTGATTCATGACATGTTATATTTTTATACAAGGGTGACATGAAAAGAAAAAACATGGGGTAAACCTATGGATGTTGGTCCAGGTTATCAATTTATTGTTTTATGGGACAAAAATGTGGTAAACCCTGGATGGTTTTTGTAACATTTCTAGGAAGGAGTCCAAAAAGATTAAGGAGTTGATGTTTATTCATTTATTCATTTGGTACATGGTGGGATAAGTGGTGTTTCATTAATAGTATGAGTGGATATTTAAATGAGAGGAAAAGTTCTGGTGACCATCACCTGTCATTGGCTAAATATCACATATGATTAATTCTATGATTCAGAAAAAGAATATATCAATTGAATTAATATCAGGAAATTGACCACCGATAAGTGTCGACCAACCCTTGATCCTTATTTTCTTTAATTATGACATTTTACCAATGATAGGTATCCACTTCATGCATACATATTTCCTCTATTATTTATTCCCATTTACTATGTTTTGATACACTTTACATCATAAATCAAGGGATTTCAAATCATTATTTATTATATAATTATAAAATATCTTATTAAAAATGTCAATAAAATGGATTTTTTACTAAACTAAACCAATTAAATAAATTTTATAATCTAATCATCACTAATAAATAAGTTTGGAAAAATTATTTATTATTGGATGGAATAATTCCCATGGAAATTCTTTTTCATTCCATCCATTTAATTATGACATTGATTTATAAATTTTTGTAGAAATATCCTTGGAATATACAAGGTCATATAATCCCCAGATTTTGACATAGATTCAAAGATATTGGAATTTCCTGAAATGAATGGATGATACTGTTATTGATGAAATAAGTGAATATGGATTCCATGTTACTCTCTTTTTTGGTAGATCTTTCGGGACCACATATTATAGGGATACCAACAAATATATTTTTACTATTACCCAATTAAAAACCTATATTTTAAAAATCATAGAGTTATCAATCTTAGTTACATTTCACATATGTAGTGGGGGTTTGGATTAGTGGTAAGCACCCCTAAATTCTACATGAAAAATGGGGGTTCAAAACCCATTAGTGCAAGATACTGTAGCAGTACTATAGCAGTGTAGCCTTTGTAGAAACAGAGCCACTATTGAAACAAAGGAACCATAGCAGCGGTGGGTACTATACGAGGTGGGTATTATAGTAGTACTATTCATAGAATGGGCCTTGGGCCAAAAATATCAGGCCTATGAGCCATGAAATGGGCTATATTCCCACTAGGCCTTCGAGCCAAATATAATATATTTCAGTTCTCTGTGTGTGTGGTGTGCGTGTGTTTGATGTAATTGTACCCCAAGAACCTAATATAATATATTTCACCAATCCTACAATATCCAAAACCTCTATTCAATATCCCTAAAACACGAAAAATACTTTCCATTAATAAAAATTCCAAAAAATTCTATTAGCATGGATTTCACATCATTGGGATGTAAAACATTATCATTACAGATCTAACAGATAGTGAAATAAATTATATAAATTTATTATTCCTAAAAATCTATCTTATATAGTTTATTAATTCCATATCCTTGAAGATACATAATCCTAATATAGGGATACCAGTACACTTACGGTATAATATTAGAAATTTCATACCTCAAACCATATAAATTAACATGACCATATTATAAATACCTATAATAAAACACATGCTGAACCCCTCTATGAAAACAATTAAATAAGTTTCTCAAACAAAAGATAATCTAAATTAAAAAAACTTTTTAAAATTTAAAATAATATATTGTTATTTTTAACTCTAAAAAAATTTAATTCAGTGTTTATTTTCACAAAAAAATGACCATTTACCCATTTAATCAAGAAGTACCTTTAGAAATAATTTTTATAAAGCCCTTGACTATTCATATAAATTTTCAAAACCAATTCACTAAATCAACTAGAAAACCATTAAATAGAAATTATATTAAATAAAAAAATTTAATTACCAACCTATTTTTGAATATCAAAACCCTAAAAACCCATTATTAATTTTAAAATATTTTAAAAATAAATAGTAAAAAAATATATTGGGTTTTGAATATTAATAACCCAAATACTTAATATTAGAGAATAATAAAATATACCTTCAAATAATACATATATAAATAAAAATACCCAAAAAACATATTCATTTATTTAATTAAAATCACACTAATTCTCATTAAAGTTTTAGAAAAACTGAATAATAAACATATCACTGAAATAAAAATTATAAATTTTATTATGTGATGATAAATAGATTATAATTAGAAAATTTCAATTTAATTCATGATTTTCTAATATCTAAATAAATAAAACAAGTTTAAATAAAATTTAAATTAAATCAATAGTATTTCTATTTATCACAAATTTACCCCAAATCATTAAGAAGACTAATGAATAAACACATTATATAATATATATAAATCGATTTAATTATACTTTTTCTATCATAATCCTCATAGGACATCACCCTTATAAAAAATTAAATTGTTTGATAATAATTTGTAGAAAGTGTTATATTAAACTATAAAATCTTGATGAAAATACCTAAAGTGAAATCATAAAATATTGAAACCAATATCCCACCAGATTGACTTAGAAAAAAATGTATTCAACAAACATTTGAGAAAATGATGGCAGTGAGGTGGTTAGGAAGGGATAGGGGGAAGGATTGCAACACCAGTCAGCTGAGGGATTGGAAGATGCGGAAAAGGTGGTTGTTGGAGGGATTCTTTTCAACAATGGGTGTTCAACCAAGTCTAAAGACAACAAGGGGGGGGGGGGGGGGAAGTGGTCAATAAGAAGAAAGAAATTAAGGACACAAAAATATAATGTAGTTTTGACTAGGTATGCATGGAAAAGGTGATGAACGAAAATGATAAATGAGGGAGGAAGAGAAGTAATAGCATACGTTGGATTTGAGAGAGTTTATTCATCCAAGAGAAGGTTGAGGGGGAGTGGGGACAACATTGAACTTCCACGAGAGCTTGAATGGTGCGACATAAATAAGTTCGATTAAGGTTATATTTTAAAGAATGAGATGGTTTTTATGAGAACCTTCAAAAAATCACTAATAAAAAGGGGTTTTAGGAGCGCTAAAATAATAAGCGCTGTTAAAATACCTCCTTATAAGCACTTTTTAGAACTGATAAATACCTATATAATTATTTTTAAAAATATAATTAACATAATTATAAAATTAAATCTATATAATTATAAAGAAATAAAAATATTTAAATATATATAATTATAAATATGTATTTATAAATACAAATATAGTTGTGTATTTATAATTATAAATATAAATAATTATATTTGTAAATATATTTATAAATATTTTTATATAATTAATATATATTTATATAATTAAAATATAATTATATAATTATATAATTATATAATCATATATATTTAATAAATAAATATAAATATAAATATAAATATAGTAAATATATTGATTATTAAAATATATTTATTATAAATATATAATCATTTAAAAATATAATTATTTACTTATAATTATATAAATACTTTTTTTAATTTTTTATTTATTTGTTAATAATTATAATTTTATAATTTTATAATTATAGTGAATATAAATTTATAAATATTTATTTATAAATACATTTTTATCATTACTAATGAATATATAATCTTAAATGCATGAATGTTAAAAATGAGTGAAATTGAATAATTAAAAATGAGTAGACTTAAAAAATATTAAAAAATAGATAAGTTTTATCAATTATAAATTTTTTTTTAAAAAATAAAATATGAATACATAATTAAATGAAGATTAATACATATTGAAAATACTAAATCATATTAAATAAATACACATAAATAAATATTCTTAAATGATTAAATTCCAAAAAAATAAATAAAAAATATTAAAAATGAATAACTAATTTGAACTAAAAAAATATTTTAAAAATTAAATTCAATTTACCTATTAAGAAAAAAATATATTAAATATATTATGTTAAAAATGAAATTCTAAAATCAATATTAAAATTTTAATAAATTACATAAATATTAGGTGTGGGTGTTTATATGTAAGATTTTATTTTTTCAAATGGTGAGGCTGAGAGACCCCTTAATTAATAAACATAAAGGGAGATACCGAGGGGGAAAATACATGAAAAAAACATGCATAGACACAACATGAAGGGAAAAAACTGAAAAACATTAAGTAACTCAAGATTGAGTGTTCGTACTTTAATGAGAAAGTCATCTACCCTTACCATTGGGGCTACTTCTTCTCCTCCATGTTTTTACCTAAATGCATGGTCCACATTTGTCATCACGAGGTCCCACATAAATATATTCTATCATTTCTTTTTCCCCCTAATCACCATAATTGTTTTAGGTATCCTCTTTATTGCTTCGAGATGAAAACTCAAAAGTATTATTCGTGCTTGTCTTCATATTTATTTTATTATTAATAGGCTGAATAAGAGAAAATATCATTTGAAAAAAATTCAACCTTCCATTTAACTAACCTGAAGGTTTCCACTTTTGATGATTCAAATATCTCACTTATAATAATATGGGATGAATACATATACTATTTTCTAGGATCCAGAACTCATAATCTGGTCCCTTCCAAACCATCAAACATTATGGAAACAACATTATAAATCTTCATGTCAGGTGTAGGGTATGCAACTAAGGTTGGTCCCATATGGATTTTCATTTCATAAGAAACAGTAGCATCATGGAAATTTTCCTTATCAAGTGTAGGATTTGCAACTAATCCATGTCCATGATGGGATTTAATTTCATAAGAATCAGTAGTAGAATGTGTTTTTTATATTTGGCCTTCAATTGACCTATCCACCTTATGATCACAATCTGAAGGAGAAGAAATTATGTTTAATTTAATATAATCTAGGTTTCTAGATGAGGATCCCATGAAATATGGAGTATAATGAATAAGATGAGTAGATATATTCCCATTAACTTTCACCAAAATTGATATGTGTCTTCCAGAATCCTCTTGGATAATAGGATTATTCATATACCTAAATTTCACTGAGGTGACCACATCTATCCTGGTCGACATACATTATTTTGGGTGTTGTCTAAGGCTAATATAGCCTATTTTTATACGAGTTTTCCTCAGAAAGAGAAGAATGTATATATCGATAAAATATTAGTGTAATTCTTGTTTTGTGATGAGCAAGACACCTATCTTGATGTCATCATGAGTATGCTAAGAGTGTGTCAATTATATGCCGAGATACCTATTTAAAAAGATATTACAGTTTGATGAAAGGGATCCCTGGATGTTATTCTCAATGAGTGGTCTCAAAATAAGACAAATGGTTTATAGTATACCATTGGTCATTTAAGGGTGGTAAACCATGTTATGTTCAAAGTTTGGATTCCTCCTTATGAACCATTATCTAAAAGTGGGAATGGGTGGTGGTTAGAATTTACATTGATGCTTAGGATGAGAGGGTTCTTCATCATGCTAGATATTATTTCCAATGATGACAAGGCAAGTGATGTTTTGAACAACTTATCTTTTAATTTATGCTATGACAGGTATATTCCAAAGGGGGGGAGCGGGGTGTTAGTTGCTGGAAAATGACCCTTAGTTGGGAAGGGTTGTGTTAATTCAATTCTGGTTGTTGGATAGTCGTTTGGAACTTGTATATAGTTTGATAAAAAACATGGAATGGTTTGATTAGGAAAAATCATCAAAATTTGGTTATGGGATTTGGTGAACATGATTAATGGGATATCTAGATGCCTCCACTTAAGGGAATTTGGATCCATTTTTTAAAATGCACCAGCCTTCTAGGACAAGGATTTTTAGAATAGTTGGCTAGAGGTTGTTTGATGATATCTCTTTGGAAGGGATTTATACAATCTTTGTGGAACTATTTTTTCATGCTACAAATTTAGGTGGGTGTTGTGGTAAGGTTCATATGAGGTTTCCAATAGAAGCCAATATAACCAATTTTGAGTTGGGATAATTAGAGTTGACCAATAAGATAAGAATTAGGACAAAGGACAGTTTCATCACCTATAATTAGGTGTATAATTTTGAAGAATGTGTTTTAAGCGTTGTTAAAATGATTTAGACATGCTTCGGTAGAAAATTTTGATGGTCTAGGTGTCGTGAGTAAGAATTAGTCATTTTAAGGCTAAGAACTAAGGTGGGGGAGAACCTTAGGACGTTTTATTAAAGTGATGATGAAAATATTGTTCCTCAGACTTGAAATGCATGGGTAAGATTTTTCTATATTTTTCGCTTTTATCTACTAACATTGTATTAGGTTTTATAGGTTTAAGAACCCTATTGTTAAAATGAATCCTAGAGGTGAATTCGGCATTCCGAGACACAAAGTGACCATTTTAGTGGAAATTCCAAACTCGAGTAGGTCGTGTAATTTTTATTCCCAAGGATTCTAAGGTATGAGAAGTTATAAGGTGGGGAAATTTTAATGTCATGTGTTTTGGACTAGGGTGAAATTTCCTTTTGAATTTAAACGTTTCATTTGGTGGGAAATTTAAATCTTAAAATGATGCTTATAATGTAAATATGAGAATTAGATAACTTAAAAGTGATGTTTTGGATGAAGTTTATTACTTGATAGGTTCCCTAAGAATTCAGATGAGTTTTAGATGCATCAGGATCCAAAAAATTAGTTTTCGGAGGAAAAATTTAAAGACACATGGTTGGTGAACAATTATTTTAACCATGTGGGTAAACTGTACAACCCATTTTCTTAAGGGGAATGGTTTGTTTAAACCATGAAACCTCCCATGGGTAATCATGTGACATTTTTTATGTGTGAAGTGGTGACCCGCAAGGTATGAAAATGGTTTTCCCAAACCGTTCTCCTAGCCTCACCCTTAGTGCCACTTAACTAGTAGCTATGCTAGGTTGGTGCATGGTTAGATCAAACCATTTGACCTAACCATGTAGGGTGTTGATTATTGGACAAGGAGACTACACAGTTGATGAAATTTTTTATTAAACATATATACAAACCACACTTCTCTTAAAATATATAGAAATGACCATTTTCCCCTACCTCTATTTCTTTCCTCTCCCACTTACTCCATCCTCATTCATGCATAGAAGGGGGAGCCAGGTGAGAGATACTCCCTCTCCTCTCCTATGATTTGAGATAAGATCTTCATTGGGACTATTATCTCTCTCCCATCAGTCTCTTTGGATTCCCCTTAGTAAGATATTCAATCCTTTAACTCATTCAATTTCTTATCTTCTTCTCGAGGGAGTTATTTTAGTGTGATCTAATTAACCCTATTTTTAGGGTGTTTGTCTAATATTATTTTTTATCTCGCTTTAGCTCAAAGAAAAGCCCGATAATTGATGTGTAGACTTTCCTAATCATGTTTTATTTAGTCTATATGTTTTCACCTTAAATTCACATAATTTATAAAATATATACATTTTATGTATGTTGGACTTTCCCGATGTTTCTTTTAAATTATGAATGCATTTAATAAAATTCTTAGACTAACTTTTGTTGTTTCTTAGACACCAATTGGTATGGTTGGAGGTTATGAACTAAACTTGAACCACCCATTTTGTGTGGGTTCACTAAATCCAAAAATAATCATGGATTGACTTGTGACTAAACTATCCTTGGGGCATGCAAATTAAAATGGTTTTTCTTATAGTAATTACCATGTTTGGCTTGCATTGGACATTCCCCTATTTTGGGGTATTAAATTATTCATCTTGGGTGAGATGATTAATTTGAATTAAGTTAATTTATTTATGGAATTGTAATTATTTTTAATAAAATCCCATTTTGAGTTGTTCTATATTATAAATCATAAAGTGAGTTATTTGGTGATGGAAACAGTGTTTAGTATCATTAGAATTGGCTATTACCATGAATTGAATAAATATTATTCAATGTATTTTCACTCTTGTGACTTATCAATAGAATATAATAATGATATAAATTGAAATAATTAATGGGAATGGATCTATTATATTTAGTTGAGTTGTGGTGGAATTTTTATGAATATGACATCTTTTGTAATTGAACTTAAAAGTTCAGATGAATTTTGTATGAATAGAGGGATACTTGGGTTCCTCTTTATAGAATTCAAAGGAAGAGCTCATATTTTAATTGTTTTAAATTATTCCTAGAGTGATACTTGGATTACCATGTAGTAATTCCTTGTAAGAACTCCTAGGGAGAGTTTTTTGTATTTCACTTGGGTGTTTCTTAGATTCCCATGTAGGAATTTCTTGGACTGACCTATAGGATGGTTGGGATTATTATTACTATGAGTGATACTGGTATCCTAGGGGAGATACATTGGATGAGCTTGGTGGTGATATGGTTATACCATTCCATGAGTGATACTTGGTCCCCTACATGTGATACTTGGGATGGGCTCAGTGGGTTATGCATTTATAAAATACTAAGAGTGATACTTGGGATTCCTCTATATAGATTTCCATGGAAAGAATCTTATGGAGATGGGTAATTCTAGTGCGCCTGGTGTGATACTCAATATTCCAATTTAGGGATATCCTTTTTTGGGACCATGAGTCCTTTTTTATTAATAACCCTAATGCCTCTAGTTTAAAGATCTAAGAGAGGCTAGTTTACCAGATTTATGGACCCATGCACCAAGCCAAAGAACATGCATGGGTTCAATCTATGTTTGTTTCTAGCCCCTATGATAGGCGAAACTATATTCCCATTAATAATATATATACATATTATATCTGTATAGGGTGGAATGTTCAGAGATATCCTAACTTAGGCTGAATCAGGTACAGTCATCCAGGTTTCCTTGAAGAACTTGAGCCTGACTTGTTTACATTTATTATTAAAAAACTACTTTATTTTTGAATACATGAACAATAATTTATTTTACACACATGGACTATATTATATATTAGACACCATTTTTGGTGGCCTACTGAGTGTATCTCACACCCTATTTGGACCACCATTGCATTGGGGTACCCGAATAGATCTCATGTTTGCATGATCAGGTTCCAAGATTGTACTTGCTTACCATTTCCCTTCATGGATTGGATGGATTACAAGATAAGAGGGCTGAGATTATTCCCATGATGATATTATAGATAGATTTTTTTTCTTTTATTTATTTATTTCACTTTTCAATATTTCAATGTACTGTGTATATCGGCCTGTATTATGACAGAGCATGTCCATGCATGATCATTTATAAATTTGATATTGATTTCAAATTATTATTATATTCTACCACCTCTATGTTTATTTCTTCTGCATTATTTATCACTAATACAGAGGGTATGGTCTCCCCACTATACCACCATTTTACTAGATTATGATTATATAGAAGATAATTTAGTTAATTTAGTATTTAAACAAACACAAGGTTCTTACCCCTTGATTACTCTATTTTATGATCTTTTTCAGGATTCAAGCTTATTCTTTCATTCTTATATCCTTATCATTTTCTTGATTTTAGAGACTGTTTTATAAAATGTTAGACCAATATTTTAGGAAATCAAAAAGTTATAGTAGAATTTAAGATAAGATCATTCTTTTAACCAAATTTTCCTTTATTCAAGATATTCTGATCATTATCATAATAAATAAGGGTTTTCTATATATAACATGTTCTAGAAAATTCTCATGCTTAATAATAATTTTTTTATAAAAATGTAATTATAAATTATATTAAACATCTATAATTAAAAACATAATTGATAACAGTAACACCAATAATATCATCCCAAATAAAATTAAGGATTTTATAAGGATTTAACCAAAAAACCAAAACGTATTCATTAAGTTCTTTTAAGAAGATTTAAAATTTTATTTTTCTACATGATACTTCACTACCAAAATTCATTGATAGTGAAAAATATATCATCTAGAAAAATAGAAATTAAAATTTATTTAAAATACCATAATGAATTAGTTTTTAATTTCAGGTTAAATCCTTATAAAATCCCTAAATTTAATTTAGATGATATTATTGGTTTTGATGTTATCCATTATGTTTTGAATTCTAGAATGGTGATTATACTTTATATTTCTATTTGTAGATATATTTATGATTAATCATTTGAATTTTCTATAAAATATTATATTTTTAAAACCCTTATTCATTATGATAAAGATCATAATATCTTTAATAAAGGAAAAATGTGGTAAAAAAATGACATTATTTTAAATTTTGATATTAATTTTTCATTTCTTGAAAGGTCAGTATTACATAACAAAAAATAGTCTCCAAAAGAAAGAAAATTAAAAGGAGACAAGAAAGAAAGAATAAGTTTGAATCCTGTAAAATATCCTCATATAAAGTTATTAAGGGGTAGGTACCTTGTGTTTGTTAAATACTAACTCAACTAAATTATCTTTATATACAATCATACTACCCCCTCTAGACCATTTCCCACCATAATTGGGAAAACAAGAATGTGTTTCCTTAAAATATTTTTATTCTCACTTTATTAAAATTTTATGTGATTTTGGACTTGAATTGGATCCCTATACAGGTTGTCAATATTAATTTCTAGGATAAAGAAGTCAAATTTCATATCTCAAATAAACCTATGTTATTTTATTGGTTCAAGGTTTACCATGAAATATACTTGGAAATTAGTTCAATTATATGGGTCTTAATACCCAAATGTGAGAAGTATTTAGATAAAATTAATGGGGATAAATTCAATATTGAGGATATTCCAATTGTGAGTGAATACATTGATGTTTTTACTAAAGAGTTGTCCAATCTTCCTCCAAATAATTAACTTTAGTTTTTTATAAAACTCATACAAAAATTATAACTATATCATAGAATCCATATAGAATGGACCTAATTGAATTGGAGGAATTAAAGAAACAACATGAATAATAACTGGATAATGTTTTTACTTGACCAAGTTCTTCACCATTGGGTTCATCCATCCTTATTGTTAATAATAAAGATGGATAAATGTGTCTCTATATTGATTTTTGTGAACATAAAAAAATTATGATCAATAAAAATTATTTTATACCCCATATTGATGAATTGTTCGATCAATTGTACGAGGATAAATACTTCACAAAGATAGAATTATCATATAGATAAAATAAAAAGGGAGGATATACCCAAGACAACCTTCTATACATGATATGGGAACTATGAATTCATAGTGACGCCATTTAGGCCAAAAAATTCTTCTATTTTCTTCATAGATTTGAAGAATAAAGTCTATTCGGATTAACTTGATCAATTAGTGATAGTCTTTATAGATTCTATTCTCATATATTATAAGATAAATAAATATATTAAGAATTATTTGAGGATTGTTGTGATGAAATTTAGAAAGGATAAACTATGTTCTAAATTTTCTAAGTGCGAATTATGGATATTGAAAGTATAATTCTTGGCATATGTAATCATAATTGAGGGTATATCAATTGATGCATCAAAGATTGTAGTGATTGAAATATAGACTAGACCAACCAATATAATAGAAACTACTAAACATAATGCCTTTATAATAGTTATATTATAGGGTTAGGACTAGATAGTGCTAAAAACTAAAGAGCCCTTAAAAGTATATAGCCTTTATTAGATCTAAAAATAGCACTGATAAAGGGGTTAAATAATTGGTGCTAGTATGGCACTAAAAAAGGACCCATTTATCAATGATTTTTCTAGCACTGATAAATAATCCCTTTATCACCACTTTTTCTAGTGATGATAAACAATTCCTTTATCAGTGCTTTAGATAACACTAATAAAGGGGCATACTACTTTAGTGTGCTGTCAAAATTATAACACACTACAATAGAAAGAATAGGGATCAAAGAGAAAAAAAGGGATAGAAAATATATAATTTAATTTAAATAAAATTTGAAACAAAAATAAAAGAAAAAACACTATATTATAGACATTTTAAACATTGGGTTGTACAATTAAATGAGTAATTGAAATTCATCATAGGCATAAAAAAAATCAATGTTCCTTTTTCATTGGCCCTGAACCCCAGTCATGCTATTAGTTGCTGAAAAACCCCTAGATTGAGAAAAATAATTCACATGTATAAGGAAGAAAGTCATTTGTTAGTAATACTATAAATAAATAAAGTAAACACAAAGTGGCAATTTTAAACTAAAGACATATACTTTGACTCATAAAAGGGGTATCATGTATGAGATTGAGTTTTGGTTGATTCTTACACATCACAACATTTGTTTTTCAAAAGTATGTGATATTGAATTTTCTCACATATATAGTGATAAGAAAACAAATTCATATTTGTGCCAATTTATGAGCATTTTATTTTTGAGAAAAATCCTTCAAATGTCACACAATTTCTTATTTTACTTTAAGAATTATATCTGTAGAAATTAACTAATAAATTATAAAAATAATAGTATGGAAATTAATTAATAAATAATAGATAAAATGATGAGAAAAAAATCTGATATTGGTATGATCATTTTTTCCTATTTGATGTGTGTTTTATACAAAAATGGCACTTATATATTGAAAACACTAACATTGAGTCATACCAATCACAGAATGTCTTAGATTGATGTAGATTAAATTTCTACACATCAAGAATGAATTATGGATCAATTTAAAAATGTTTAAAAAATATCCAAGCTCATTTTCTCAGCTTTGGATAGTGACATATATTTTAAACTAAAATGACACCATTAACTTAAAAACACAAACTTTGAGTCATTTAGGTCACATCATGTGTCAGATTTTCATGCAATTGATTATTATACATCACAAATGAATTTTTTACTATTTTACTAATGTTTGAAAATAATTCAAGATCTTTTACTCAGTTTTTTCTATTTGATGTGTGTTTTAAACTAAAATTTCACTTTTGTATTAGAAACATGCACTTCGAGTCATATAGACCATATCATAGGTAAGATTGATGTGAGTTAAATTCATACATGTCAAAAATGAATTATGGATCATTTTCACATGGTTTGAAAAAAGCTGAGCTTGTTTTCTTGGTTTGGGATCCATGACATGCATTTTAAACAAAAATGGACATTTTGTATTGAAAACACACACTTCGAGTGATACAAACCACATCGGGTGTCATATTGATGTGAAATGAATTCCTACACATCACAAGTGAATTATTGATCATTTTTATAAAGTTTTACAAAAATCCAATATTTTTTTCTTAGTTTTTCTACTTGATGAATGGTTTATACTAAAATGACATCTTTGTATTGAAAACATGCACTTTGAGAAATACAGACCACATCAGGTGCCAGACTAACATGTGGTTAATTCTGACACATTATAAACAAATTATGGATATTTTTCATAAAGTATAAAAATAATATGAGATTTTTTCTTAGTGTTTTTTATGTGATGCATTTTAAACTAAAATGACACTTTTATATTGAAAACACACTCTTTGAGTCATACTGACCACATCGTGTGTTGTATTGGTGTGCATTCAATTCCTACATATAAAAAATGAATTATGGATAAATTTAATTTTTTTTAATAAAATATTATCTTATTTTATTGGTTTTCTTGATTTTATCTACATTTTAAACTCAAATGAAAATTTTATATTGTAAACTTGTATTTCGAATCATATCGACAATATCAGGAATCAGATTGATGTGTGGTTGATTACTACATGACACAAATGAATTATTGATAATTTCCCTAAATTTTTTAAACAATTTTATCTTGTTTTCTTGGTTTTTTAACATGAAACACATTTTAAAATAAAATGTCACTTTTATATTGAAACCATGTACTTCAAGTCATAATGACCACATCATGTGTCAGATTCGTATGTGATCAATTTTTACACTTTAAAAGTGAATTATGGATTTTTTCTCATGTTTGAAAATAATATAATCTTGTTTTCTTAGTTTTTGATATGTGGTACATGTTTTAAACTAATATAAAAATTTTATATTAATTTTTTTACTTAGAGACATACCGACCACATTGTGCGTCGAATTAACATGCAGTCAATTCCTACATGTCAAAAAATGAATTGTAGATCATTTTAATAATATTTAAAAGCAATACATGATTTTTTGGGATTTTTTGATGTTATATACATTTCAAACTAAAGTGGCACTTTTATATTGAAAACATGAACTTCAAGTCATACTAACCACATCATGTTCTAGATGGATGTGTAGTCAATTACTACACATCAAAAAAGATTTATGGATTATTTTTGTAAAGTATCAAAACAATTTGATTTTGTTCACAATGTTTTGAGCATGTGATGTATGTTTTGACCAAATTTGTAAAATTAAAAAAATATTTTTTAGATAAAATTGATAAGTGAATTAACTAAAAAAGTTTATAAAATGATGATAAAATTAAATAAATAAGTATTAGGAAGTCACCTATTAAAGATATCTGTATACATTATGAAACCATGTATTATTATCATTAATTTCTAAACAAATCAATTTACCCAATTATACTTCTCCTTGATAAATAGATCAAAAATAAAATATAATCATTCCGATAATAGTTCTTTATATCCCAAATATATCTTTAAGGTCATAACCCAAACTATATCACATAAATAATAGGAAATGACCCTAATTTGGATTTGGTAAACATTTTAATTCCATTTACTCTTCCCAATCATCTATAAACAAATTTAATTCTTCATTTGAGTATGTAGATTATTATAAATCTTGATAGTACTGTGAAAATATTGAGAAAAACTATTAATAAATATTTTTAATGAAATTATAATTTTCTTCAGAAATTACTTATTCAAGGATGCTAGTATTTTTATGGTATGTAATATCTTTAATTAATTTTAAAATATAATATCTCTAATCATATCTGTTATCTTTCTTCGGAAACAAGAAAAACATTGACCAAAATAAGTAATTTTTTTGAAATATGATTTGATAGATAAACATTTTTTTATATACCTTAATTTTTTTCCTTTAGAACAAATCTATAGGATTTTTATCTTCTGTGACTCACCTCATACCACGATTTAGTCTATATTTATATACAACCCTATAAAAACAAAATTATCCTTAAAACCTAAATTTAAACATTTAATTTGAAGTTTATCTATAAAATATTGATTTCAGTGCATTAAAAATTTATAATACACATCATCTATGGTCTATTTGGTGGAAATAAATTCATTGGATCTAAAAAATTAATATTTGGGGTATCCATGTTTATTACAATCATCATCCAATGATTTCTAAAAATAAAATCAAATAAGTAATAAAAAAAATAAAATATTATTTTATATGATTAGATTGTAGTGTTTTACCACTTCATTATAGTTATCAAGAAGCACATTTGATTTATTATTTTCTTCTCAAACTCTTCACTTAGTTTATCTTTTTTATTATAAGTTTATTTCACTTCCAAATAAATTTATTGAATATAAATGATACAGGTATTAGTGAATCCAAATTGTATTTAATAGGGGTTTACCATTATTTAGTAGTAATATAAATACCATTTGAATATATGAATATTTATTAACATTAATGAACACATTAGATCATTTTTTTGGGTAAAAGGATTATGAAAATAGACTTCATGTATGTATTCACAACTTATAATACCAACCATTCAAACCTAATAATCTCATTTATAGTCTCAAGGCCAACCATGTATGTAATAAAATTTTAAAATATTTCTACTTCATATTGAATGTAAGACATATCTCCATCTTTTAATGTGGTTTTTTATGAACTAAAATGTTAATATATGTTATATTGGAACTAGAGGGGAGAATGTACTCTTAGAAGGTTATTTTATTTTCTTGGTCAATTTTTTAGATTTTATTGATCCAATCTTCTTCTTCTTCAACATTTTATTTGTCTATAATACCATTCCTCAGTTCAGACATTTTTTATCAACTGTTATTGGTTTTTTATTTGAAAAAATTGTTAAGGACATAACTCATATATATTTTTAATATTATACAACCATGCTATGAAGGTTACAATAGTATCATTGACTGCTGTAATATCTAGATAATCAAGTGGAATAAGAAACTCAACGACCAACTCTTGATCTACTTCAATCCCCACTCTCATGTGATCTTCTGGAAGTTATTTTTTATGTATCATGTCTCTTGGGATATTATAAACTATACCCTTTTAAACAAGGTGGTGTGTGGGTGTTGATAGATAGAAATAAATTAAAAATTCACCATGTATAATCTTAGTAATTTAATGTTATTAAAAGTTATTTGATTTACATTTAGGATAAATAGAAATGAAAAAACTGATTACCTCAGTCTAGGTTTGGGGTTAAGGGTAATGAATAGCCTCAATGATAGGTGGTCATTTGGCTATTTATGTGACGATCTTTGTTCCACTTCACGTTCACTTCGGTCCTTTCATATATATTGGTCTTCCAAATCAGACCATGAAATAATATCTTACAAAGAATATATTTGCACCAAGAGTCCTTTCATCATATGATGTGTAACTTCTTCTTGATTTGTCTTATAAAAATATATTTAAGGTGACACTCAAAAAACTAAACCTCTAATGCAACCATATTGTTTCAACCATTTCAAATCCACAGAAAGTAGTTTTTCCTCTGGTATGATCGCTACCAATTCTTGTGTCTAAACTATATAAAAAAATATGAACATAAATAGATATTTTTATTTAATACTATTATAAATCCTAACAAATTACTATTATATCATACTTAAACATGTTTCCCATACTTATGTTGTGTTTTGAATAACTAGTTTACCCTATTTATTTATGAGATCCTTATTCGATAGAACACGACATGGGATGGAAGTGGATTAAAATGTTGATTAATCATTATTCATATAAACATAAGAACATATGTTTTTTCATATCACATAAACATTTTATTTTAGATTTTAAATACATACCATTGTCTTATCTAGTGAAGTGTACCCCATCATTGATTTGTGATACAGGAACATTGTTTTTGATGCATGTTGTTTATTTTCATTAGTCCTATATTTTTTCATAAATTAACAATTTTTAATAAAATTGTATTAAATAAATAATGTTAAAATAATATATTATTGACTACAATAAACCTTAAATGATTTCTCATTTCAAAAAATGATTAAATAATTCCATGTTTATTATTTTATAATGTGTTCATATGTAACTGGTGGTTGGGGATTTAATTCCCCCTCAACATCCTTGAGATGAAAATTGGAAATAAGAGTTCATAAGAATATATGGGATTTTCTAGTGGTTATTAAGACATATTTCTTATGGAAATAATCTAAAACTATTGAACTCTTCAAGTTATATCATAAAATTACCTTTACATATTACCAAAGGGTTTTGTTCATTATAGGATGGACATGAAACCATTTATTTATATCAATTAGTAAATTCATTATCATAGTGACCCCAAAAAAACTAATGAAAATTAATTTTTTTTGTGGTCAATATATTGCCTATGTTGATTTCATCTAACCTAAAATTTTATACCCTTACTTATTACATTTATAATTTTATTAAAAACAGTGATGCTATGTCATTCTTATTTTGTTCACCAACAAGTTGTTGATCCCTTAATAACTCTATAGTTTCATCATAAACCATTTTTTATTATATGATATTGGTAACATCATCATGTATAGAAGTCAATGTCTACATGAGTAGTCAAAAATTTAATTTAGATTATGTTAGTACAGTAAAAAGCACAAAATATTATCAGGAAAACATAGTATACTAAAAAAACATTAACATTATCATTAAACTCTATATATCATATTTTCAGTTTAAAGAGATTTTTATCCTCAATAAAGAATACAATTACCTTCTTTGTGGTCTTATATAACTTACAAGACATTGTTTAGATTGGGAATTCCATGAAATTATTATGATCTCTCAATGAAATTGTCATCCTCAATTGAATTTTATTTTGAACATATAGTTGTTTTAGTTTCTAGAATGAAAATTGAATAATTACTATTTGCTGGATCTCAGACATAAAATACCTACACTGCTTGGGATTCCATTATAAATGGCTCATATTTATACCCATTCACACTAAAATTCACATTTTCAAAGTCCATTTCAACAACTGTCACTTCACTCCTCTTGTCAACCCATTTATAATGGAAAATTAACACTTTAAATGTTGTATAATACTACACATATTTTTGTTCAATGATGTTGAAGTAGGATATATTTACATAAATAGGATTTTCTCCTTGGAACCAGATATGTGAATCACTTCTTCCACAATCATAAGTCCTCTGTTTTTATCATATTATGGTCATTTAATTCTTTTTTTATAGAATATATAACCCTTAATTTCCAAACCAGTGTAAGATATGTCATTTTAAATTGGTCCCTAATCTATCCATCTACGTTTTTCGGAAATTGAATTCATATATTTAGATAATTACTTATAAATATGATCTTGAGACCATCTGATAAACTATGAATTTTATGTATTTAACATCCATCCTTTAATCCTGGATACATTCAAATGTATAAGAATTTATTTATAGGCTTTAATGTATAGTTCAACATCTTTACTATTATATAAAATATAAAGGTGATCTTGCTCCCGCTCTATGATAGTAATTGTAACAACATATCTTCTAAAAATCACTTCACCCATAATCCATCCTTTGTGACTAGAATATGGGATACTGATGCTATTAACATATGATATTTAATCAAAATATATTTCAATATATTCTTCAAAAATATACTGATCTACAATAAAACCTTATGGTCGACATCGATTATTGACTTACCCTTTGAAAATATTTATATACCATTAAATGGGTTTGCCATTACGTAATGGAAAGGCCCACATAGTTTAACCTTTATAACCAAGTGAACCATCTAGTGGACCATTATATCAATGAATGATAATGAGAATAACATATCTAATTCACATAATATGACTATAACCTCATTATTCATGATTTGAAACTTCTATGGGTATATAAATTTAATACATTTGGATTTGAAAAAAAATAAGTGTTTGGTTAATGTATGTCATAAAATTTTAGGTAGAATGGAATGTAAAGTGAAGATCATAAAATATTTCATCAAAATATGATATTCATGTAATTTTAGTCCCTTTAAATTCAAATTAGTCATTGATAATACATTCTTGATATTTGATGAATACCCCTATGGAAATTTTACACCATTAATGAAAATTAAAAATTGTAATTTTTATTGTCTGGATAGAGTGTAAGATACTAGAGGGAAAACTTCCACCTTTACCCTTCACTGATTCTAAAAATTCTCTTATCCCTATGTTAGCCATGTAAAAAAAAGCCTTTATTACATCTTTGTTTTACCATGAATAGTTAGTAACATTCTAATAGCACTATATAACACATTTTTTCCACATGCATGGCATTTAAAAAATGTATGATGAAAAAAATTCTAGTATAGTAATTCAAAGAAAATTGGTCTCGTTTTGTTACCTAATTTCATACGTTTTTTTAAAATGGATTACCAAAAATAGTTGCAATTTATTTTAATTTATCAAAAATTTGATCACCCATTAGTGGAGACGGAGTTATACCTTGTTGATTATTCCCATTAAATGATATTATCCAGGATCAATATTTATTCTGTCGAGTTAAAAAATTTTGATGTCCTAAAAAAATATTCAAGGAATGTTTCAACAGAATTGAGTGTGTGAATTCTTTATAAATGGGATAACCCAACATTCCTTTAATACCATATATTGAAAAATTTCCATAACAAGGAAATTCATTCATCACCCAATACAACATGGAACTCAATGCGAATTCTTTACTTATATGAGAATCATACATTTAACACAAATATCCCTCATCAATTTTTGATATTTTATCAATGGATCCAAATATAAATCAACATCTTTATCGGGTCGTACTGGTCAAGATATAAGTAAAGACAACATAATATATTTAAGATTCATACATATCCATGGAGGAAAGTTATAATTTGTTAATATAACTATACATGTACTATGATTACAACTATATAAACCAAAAGGAATTTTTCCTTATTTATATAAAAAAATATAGATGTTTCTTAGATCATTTCCAAATTTAGGATACTCATAATAAATTCTCTTTCACCGAAGAGAGTCTTTTGGAGTAAGTAGTTTCCCATATTCAATTCTTATATATTTGCTCCATGTCAATTGTCTCTATGTTTCCTAAATCCCATATAATTTTATAAATAATGGAATGATAGTAAAGTATTATACAACATTCAAAGGACCTGACTCGTATTTATTTTATCGATTCATGCCACACTTAGGGAATTTTATTATTGATTCATGGTTGTTGAAAAATAATATGAAATAATTTGGAAAAGAATATATATTTTTATTGATCATTTCCATTAAATGTAGCATTAGTTTAGTGTTATATGTTCGACTAGAATGTTTATTTTCATCTAGCAGCATATTATTTAGGAGACCAAGTTGTTCTTTAAAGCTGGTGTTGTTCCACCCACTACTAGATTTTAAATTTTATAACATCCATACAAATAAAAATGTTGTGTATTTATTACAATAGGTATATAATGGTCTCTTATGATAGATATTTAACTTCACAAACAACTTTGGACAATCTCAAAGGTTATCTTCAATTTCCATTGTAATTTCTTCCAAAGGATCCTCATCACCATTTACACTTGTATTCATATAAAATGATCTATAAAACACAGTATCTTCCCAATTGGTGTGTACATTTAGTTTTTTCTCGTATTTAGCCCAAAATTTATAGTTATGATCTATTCCATGATAAGTAAAATGTTCTTACAACTCTTTAAAACTAATTTTTCTTGATTAACAACAACATAAACATGGAAAATGGATTTAAGAAGGATCATTTTCATGTTCTATTGTAATTTTGATCTTGTATTTTACTTCATATTAATTATAATTTGTCATGATATTTTCATAAATCAATTTTCGATTCATATCCGTCCTATTAGGTTCATAAAATATTCAATTTGTACAATAAATAAATAAATACATATAAGATATTCATAATCAAAGGAGAATGTTATAGATAATTCTAATACGGGGAACCCAAAAATTTAATGTTATCAGTGATGATTACTAAAAAGTTATCTTTTTACCAAATGGTGAAATAAAAAGAAAAAACCTACGATAAACATGTGTTTATTGGTCCAGGTTCTGGATTTAATGTTGTATGGGAAAAATGTGGTAATTCTAGAATGGTTTTTGTAACATTTCTAGGTGAGAGTAAAACAAGGAGGATGAGTTTATGTTTATTCATTTCTTAATTTGGTATACGGTGGTCCAGGTGGTGTTTTATTTAAAGAATGATTGAATATTTAAGTGAGTGGTAATGTTCAGGTGACCATCGCTTGTCATTGTCCAAATGTCACATATGATTAATTCAATGATCTAGAAAACACAGTGATCAATTAAATTAATACAGGACATTTGATGAATGAAATGTTTTGGCCAACCCTTGATCCTTATTTTCTTTAATTATGAAATTTTACCAATGATAAGTAGCCACTTAAATAATAAATATTTCCTCTCCCATTTTTTTTCTATTTACCATGTTCTGATACACTTTACATCATAAATAATGGGTTTTCAAATCATTATTTCCTATATAATTATAAAATATATTATTAATAATTTTAATAAAATAGATTTCTTACTCAATTAAATCACCTAAAAACATTTATTAATCAAATAACCACTAATAAATATCTTGGAAATCCAAATTTATTTATTATTAAATGGTAGACTTCCCTCAAAAAGTGTTTTTATTTCTTTCCATTGTTGTCTTAACTATTTGGTTTGGAAGGGAGAGGGGGAAGGTCTGCTATATCAGTTGGTCAAGGGATTGGATGATGGGGAAAGGGTGGTCACTAGAGGGATTCTTTGCGATGGTTGGTAGTTATCCCATTCAAAAGATAACGATGGTGAGGTAATGGCCAAAAAAAATCAAGAAATAAAGGAGATAAAAATATAATGTGGTTTGGACCATGTTTGTGAGACAGTGGTGATCGAAAACAATGATAAATGAGGGAGGAAGATAAATAATAACATACCTTAGATTTGAGATTTTATTCATCCAAGAGAAGGTTGAGGGGGAGCGATAACAATTCTGAACTACTGTTAGAGATGGACGCTGTGATAAAAATCAGTTTGGTTAGGGTTCTATTTTAGAGATTGGGAATGTTTTTATGAGTTATTTCAAAAAAGAACTGATAAAGAGGGATTTTATTAATGATAAAATAATAAACATAGATAAATACCTATAAAATTAATTTTAATAATATAATTAATATAATTAAAAAAATTAAATTTATATAATAATAAATAAATAAATTAATTAAAATGTATAAAATTGTATATATATTAAAATAATCGTAAAAATTTATTTATAAATATTAGTATTAATACATATTTATAATTATAATTATAAATTATTATATTTGTAAATATATTTATAAATATTTGTATATAATTAAAATATTCTTATATAATAATATATATTTAATAAATGTAAATGTAAATATAAATATAGTAAATATATTCATTATTTAAATATATTTATTATAATTTTGTAATTATTTAAATTTATAATTGTTTATTTATAATTATATAAATAATGTAAAAAAATTATATTTATTTATTTATACTTATAAATATATAATTTTATAATTATAGTTAATATACATTTATATATATTTATTTCCAAATATATTTTTAACATTATTAATGAATATATAATCTTAAATGCATGAATGTTAAAAATGAGTGAAATTGAATAATTAAAAATGAGTAGACTTTAAAAATATTAAAAATATTGATAAATTTTTATCAATTATAAAAACTATTAAAAAAATGAAATATGAAAATATATTGAAATGAATATTAGTACATACTGAAAATTATAAAACATAGTAAATAAATATGTATAAATAAATAATAGAAAATGATTAAATTCACAAAAAGTAAAAAAAAATGTTAAAAATGAATAAACAACACTATATGAAGTAATATTAAGAAGAAATAAATAAAGTTTACCTATTAGAAACATAATATATTAAATATATTATGTTACTAGATGAAATTATAAAATAAATATTAAAATTTTAACAAATTACATAAATATTAGGTGTGGGTGTTTATATATAAGACTTAAATTTTTTAAAATGTGAGGCTCAGAGACCCCTTAATTAATAAAAATAAAGGGAGACACCAATGAGGAACATAAACAAAAAAAAGTCCACATATGCAACATGAAAAAAAAACCAAAAATCATTAAGTAACTCAAGATTGTGTGTTCACACTTTGATGAGAATGTGTTACACCCCTACCATGGAGGTTTCTTACTATCCTCTATGTTTTGACTTAAATGCATGGTCCACCTATGTTGTGACGAGGTCTCACATCAATATCTTACCTCATTTCCTTTTCTCCCTGAGCACCATCAAATTTTTGAGTATCATCTTCACTATTTCCAGATGAAAATATATCAAAAGAATTATTCATTCTTACCTTCATTTTTATTTTATTCTCAAGAGGATGAATAGGAGAAGAGCTCATTGGAAAAAATGTATCCTTCAGATTAACTAACCTGGAGGTTTCCACTTTTGAAGTTTTATACCTCTCACTGCTAATAATATGGGTGAATCTATTTATTATTTTATTAGATCTAAAACTCCTATCCTAGTACATTCCAAACCATAAATCATTATGGTAATGACATAAGAAATATCCATATCAAGTGTAGGGTATGCAACAAATCCATCTCCCATATGGATTTTCATTTCATAAGAAGCAGTAGTAGAATGAAAATTATTTTTATCAAGTTTATGATCTAAAGTTAACCCAGGTCTAGTATGGGATTTAATTTCACAAGAAGTAGTATAAGAATGTTTTTTCTATATTATTATTTCAATTTAACTATCCAACATATGATTAAAATTAAAATAAAGAGAATAAATTACCTTTAATTTACTGTAATATAGTTTTCTAGATGAGGACCCCATGGAAGATGGAGTGGAATGAATAAGAGGAGAAGATATCTCCCCATTACCTTTCCCCAAAATTAATATGTGTTTTCCAAATAGCTCCTATAAAATATTATTCTTCTTATAACTAAATTTAACCAAGGTAGATACATCCATCTTGGTCAACAGACATGGTTTTATGTGTTGGATAAGTCTGTTATAGCCTATTTTTGATACAAGTGTTCGTCAGAAGGAGAAACAAGAATCTAATGATAAAATATTAGTGTACTCATTGTTTTGTGATGATTATGACCCCTATCTTGATGTCATCTTTAATATGATAAGAGTTCATTAAATAGGTTTAGATCCCCATTTGAATAGCTATTACGGTTTCACAAAAGGACTCCTTGGATGTTACGCTCAATGAGCGGTCTCAAAATAAGGAAAACAGAGCATAATAAACCATTGGTGGATTAAGGGTGGTTACCCATGTTATGTTTAAAGTTCGTCTTATACCTTAAGAACCATTGTCTACCAGTTGGAATGGTTGAAATTTATAATTTATATTGATTCTTAGGATGAGGGGGTTATGGATCATGCTAGTTGTTTCATCCTACGAGGAAAAGGCATGATATGTATTGACCAACTTCTATTTTAATTTATGCGATGAAAAATATAATATAAAGGGGGAATGGGGTGTTAATCACTGGAAAATGACTCTCAGTTGAGAAGGGTTTTATTAATGTAAAACCAGTTTTTGGATGGTCATTTGGAACTTGTATGCAGTTTGATAAAAAACATGAATGGTTTGATTAGGAAACATCATTGAAAGATGGTTATGGGATTTGGTGAATATTCTCAATGAGATCTTAAGATTCATTCCCTTAAGTAAATTTAGATCTATCATTTGAAATATTCTATCTTTCAAGGAAAATATTTTCATAATAGGTGGATTGAGGTGGTTTGATGAGTGATCTATGGAAGGACTTTAAATATTCATTGGGGAACCATTTTGTGCATTCTATTGGTTTAGGTAGGTGTTTTAAAAAGGGTCATATAGGCTTTTCAATGGAATTAAACATGACCAATTTTGAGATGGGGAAATTGGAGTTGAACTTTGAGATTAGAATGATGATCAGGGACAGTTTCATCACTTGTAATTGGGTGTATCATTTTGAGGAATGTGACAGAAGCATTGTTAGAATGATACAGATGTTCTTCAGTAGAAAATTTTGATGGTTTAGGTGTTGTGAATCTGAATTGGACATTTAAAGGTTAAGAACTAAGGTGGAGAGAACCTTATACTAATTGATAAAGGATATGATGACAATATTGTGCCTCGAACATTACACACTTAGGTAAGATTCTTCTAGATGTTCCAATTCTATGTACAATCATCGACTTGGGTTTTAGAGGTTTAAGCGTTGTATTCTTAAATTGACTCATAGAGGTTAATTGGTAATTATGAGATGCAACACTACCATTTATTGGACATTTTCAACCTTATTTGGTCGAGTAATGTTTTTGTTTCCCCAAGGTTTATAGAGGATGAGAAGTTATATGGTGGGGAGATTTTAACATCCCGTGTTTTGAACTGGGTTGAAATTTTCTTGTGAATTTGAAATTTTCATTTGGTGGGTGAGTCAAATACTAAAACTAGACTCAAAATGTCAATCAAAGAATAATATCACTTTAAAGTGATTATTTTTGACGAGTTTTATGTATTAGGAGGTGTTATGATCATTCAGATGAGTTTTGGATGCATCAGGTTCCAAAAACATAGTTTAGGAGGAAATAGTTAATGGCGCACAGTTGGTGCATAGTTAGTTTAATCCTATGGGTCGACTATACAACCCATTTTCTTAAGGTACATTGTTTCTTTAAATCATGAAACCTTTTAGGGGTAACTGTGTGCCTTGTTGGAGGTGTGAAGAGTTAACCCGTAAGGGATATTCATAGTTTTCCCAAACCTTGTTCTTAGGCAAACCCTTTGTACCACTTAACAAGTATCTATACATGGTTGGTTCATGGTTAGATCCAACCATGTGACCTAACCACGCAGGGTGTGGCTTCTAGTTCGATGATGATGCCCTATTAAAGCACATTATTCCTAACCATGCGGAAAAAATGTGTGGATCTTAAAAGATCTAGAATTGACCATTTTCATATACCTTTATTTCCTTCCTCTCCCCTTTATTTGTTCCTCATTCATGCATAGCTGGGGGAGATCGGTGGGAGTATGTCCCACTCATCTCTTAGTATTTGATCTAGGATCTCCATTAGGAATTCAATCTCTTTGCCACCAATCTTTTTGGATTCATATTAGTAAGATCATTGATCCTTTAGCTCATTTCTCTATTTATCTTCCTCTAGAGGTGGTTATTTTGGTGCACACTAATTCACCCTATATTCATGGTGTCTGTCTAGTATTTTATTTTCTCTCATTTTAGATCAAACCAAATATTAATAATGGATGTGTGGTTAATCCTAAGAACAAGATTGGTGGTCATATTATTTTACCTTCAATTCACATAATTTAAATAGTATAGTCATTTTTATATTCCCCAAACATTTATAGTGTCACTTTTAAATTATTAATGCCTTTAATAAAATTCCTAGATCACCTTGTATTGTGTTTTAAAACCCTCTTGGTTTGATTGGAGATTGTGACCTCAACCTGAACCACCCATTTAGGGTGGGTTCACTAAATCCCTATAATAATCTTGGATTGACTTGTGACTAAACCACACTTAGAGTGTGTTAATTAAAATTGTTGTTCTTATAGTAATTTCCATGATTGGATTGTATTTCAACTTCTATTATTTTAGTGTATTAAATTATTCTTCTTGAGTGAGATGAATAATTTGAATTAAGTGAATTTTTTGATGGAAATGTATTGATTTCTAATAAAACCACCCTTGAGGTGCAATTTCTTATAAATTATAAAGTGAGTTGTTTAGTGATGGGAATAGTGATTGTATCATTGACATGGGAACATCCCATGACCTTCCTAGTTGTTATTAAATGTATTGGCCATCTTGTGACTCATAAACGGAATATCCTAATGTTATAAATTGAAATGAATAATGGTAATTACTCTATTCTATTTACTTGAGTTATGGTGGATTTTTTATGAATATGAACACTTTTGTAATTGAACACAAATGTTTATATGAATTTTTTATGGCTAGAGAGATACTTGGGTTCCTATTTACATAATGCTAAGGACGATCTTATAGGTTACTTGTTTTACATTTATCATAGAGTGATACTTGGATTACCATGTAGGAATTACTTATAAGAACTCTAAGGGTATGTTTTTTTGTATTTCACTTGAGAGATACTTATATTCTGATGTAGGAATTCATTAAACCAAATTATAGGCTGGCTGATATTATTATTCCTATGAGCAATACCGGTACCCTAGGGGAATTCATTAGATTATCTAGGTGGCGTGATGGTTATCCCATTCCATGAGGGTTACTTGTTCCCCTAAATGTTATACCTTGGATGGGCTTAGTGGTTAGTATTTTATATCAACCAAGAGTGATACTTGGGATTAACATTTACATATTTCCTTGGACATACTCTTATGGTGATGGGTAATTCTAGTTATCTTTGTGTGATACTCGAGATTAATATTTATGGACCATGTTGGATGGTCCCATGATACTTTTTTTACTAATAACATTAATTCATCTTGTTTAAAGATATAATATAGGCTATTTTAACAGATTTAAGTACCCATGTTCTATGAAAAAGAACATGATTGGGTTCGTTCCATGTTTGTTTCTGACCCCTATGATAGGCCCAACTATGTGAACTTTTGAATATGTCCAATAATTATATATTTACATATTATACCTATAAAGGGTGAAATGTTCAGAAATATTCCATCTTATGATGAATCATATATAGTCGGAGAGGCTTTCTTGAGGAACCTGAGCCCAACTTGTTTATATTTATTATTACATAACTACGTTACTTTTGATTACATTCACACTGATTTATTTTATATACATAGAATATATTATGTATTATACAATATTAGTGGTGGCCAAATGAGTATATCTCACACATTGTTTGGGTCACCATTGTGCTAGGTACCTGAATAGATCTCTTTTTTATAGGATCGGGTTCCTAGATTTTAATTTCTCACCATTACCCTTCTTGGATAGGATTGAGTACAATAGCAGAGGACCGATCAAGTTCTCATGATTCTATTGGAGATAAATAATGTGTATTTTATTTATTTATTTCCCTTTTAATTATTTCCATGTACTTTGTATACTATACTGTATTACATTAGACCATGTTCATTTATGATCATTTATTCATTCGATATTTATTTCTAGTTATTATTATATTTTTCCCTCTATGTTTATTTATTTTTCTGTATTTATTACTAATCGAGAGGGTAAAGTCTTATAACTACAACACCATTAAACCCTCAATGTAAGATGTCTTCCTGTGGCATATGGGGAGGCATGTTTGAGGCTAAGTGGCCAATTGGCTTGGGACACCATTTTAGGTGGATTCTGGTTTGGGATGCTACATAATATTTTACTACCACCATTCTTTGATTGTGAAAATTATATCATGTAGAAAAATAAAATTGAAATCTTCTTAAAATACCACAATGAATTAGTTTTTAATTTCATGTTAAATCCTTATAAAATCTATAACATTGTGATGATATTGTTGGTGTTGATGTTATCAATTATGTATTGAATTCTAGAATTGTGAATATACTTTATTATTCCATTTTTATAATTTTTTTTTGATTTATCATGTGAATGTTCTAGAATATATTATATATGGAAAACCCTTTATCATTATGAGAAATATCTGAATTCTTTAATAGAGGAAAATGTAGTAAAAATAATGATATTATTTTAAATTTTTCTATTACTACATTTCCTGATAAGACCAGCGTAACCTATCAGATAATAGTCTCCAAAAGAAAGAAAAAAAAGGAGGTAGGAAGGAAAGAATAAGGTTTAGTCCAATAAAGGATCCTCAGATGAAGTTATTATGGGGTAGTTACCCCGTGTTTGTTTAAATACTAACTCAACTAAATTATCTTCCATTCAATTCTACTCTGGTAACACCTATGATAAGCATATTTATATTAATAAAAAATCATTATTTGAACTTATTAATATATTTGTTGATACTTCAAATGAATTACATGAGTATTATAGAATATATTTTATTATCGTGGATGAAATGAACGTTTATCATCCTATCACTTACAATTATAATGATGTTCTCACTGAAAGGTTTCTTGAACCACTTGATATACATTTTGATTTTATGAAATAATTTAATGGATTAATAGAATATAATCTTGGTGATAAATGTAAAGATAATTTATGTGAATCATTTGTTTAGTAAAATATTATTTTTCTATATGAAATTATTATTGTTGATTTGAATAATTTATTTAATGATAAAACTCATGAAATATATATTTAAATTAATTATGAATTATGTGATGATGTTGATAGGTCGAATCACATGTACTTAATATTTAAGGATAAGTTAAATTGTTTTATCACTGATAATTCCTTATTAAAGGAAGAAAATGATAATTTAATAAATGATTTTTATTTTATGAATAACACTAACAAGAATTGTGCATAAAGAAAAAATATATGTTTTGGTTTAAGTGCCAATGGAAAGAAAATTAAAACTACTTGTGATAAATAAATGATAACTTTAATCAATCAATTTACAACCTACAAGAAGGGTACATAAATGAAGAATGGTATTGAGAATCAATTTACTACAAAGGACCTGACATATTATTCTAGGAAATGAATTGTCACTATAAAACTACCTCTAATACCACTTCTTATGGCTTTAATAACATTTTTTATGTTGTAGATGTTACTAAAGAATAAAATGATAAATTTAAAAGTTAGTTAGCTAATATAACTAAATTAAGAGATTATTTTTAAAAACCCATGCCACTTAAGTCAATTTGGAATATTAAATTTAGTTATCGTATTTTTTATAAGAACTATAATGTAAAAAATAAAAGAAAGAAATGGTTTTATATTGTTTCTTTTATTAAATTTGAATTACAAGGTCACTAGGATTCTGTTTTTTCTAAAATATTTAGTCAAACACATGGGTGAAAGGATGCTATTAATATTATATCCTCAGTGAGTTTTATTGTTCAAAATGTTCACTCAATATGGGACCCCAAAGGTATAGTGAATAATTGAATGAAACCTAAATTTATTAATTTTATAAGTAAGTTCATTTTATCTCCATCTTGTATATATTTAATTTTTTATCATCTAGTATGTTTTCAGGCACTTGAAATATATTAAATATTTATTTCAAACAGTGATAACGTAATATATTCTTATGATATGGTTAACTATCTAAAAATTTAAATGTTTTTATGATTATAATTCATTAAAAAATATGATGTTTAATACAATTTATTCAAGATATGGGTATTAATAGATAATTTTTTTGGTTGATAAGGAAAAATTAATTTTAGAGGAATCTATTTTCTTCAAAAACTAATGTTTTTATACATAAAAGTGAGTTATCTAAAATCTTATTTTTAAACTACCTAAAGAATGAAGATTTAAATTATAATTTATAATTTATTCATTTAAAGAAATTTTTTATTTGTTTTTCATATTCAAAAGTTGGTATTTTTTTTGTATGAGTTTAGAAAGTGTTATCACTATATTTATGCTATTTAGAACTTAAAATATAGATTTTGAAATACATATAAATTGAGTTGTTATTTTCTAATGGAATATAAAAGTTATAGGGTTAGATAAGCTATCTATATTTTATATTATATCTAGTTTGTCTATTACTTATTGAATATGTTTTCACAATTGATTAATCCATGTATTGTTTACACTTTTTTACTTTATTTGATGTTTTATTTTTTATTATGTAAACATGAAACTTTTTTTGATTATATTTTGAAGGAAAATACATGTAGACTAAAGTCTGTTTTTGAAATTTTATCGAATAAATTTGGGAAGAATAACTGATCTATTTCTTATTTAAATTAAAAATGTAGATAAAAAATTATTTTATAGTTTCAAATGTTATTTGTGAGTAATTTTTTTTAGGAAATATTATTTTAAATTGTTTATATTTTATTCCTTCTTAACCATGATAAAATTTGAAATCTATATTTTAGTGTAAAGTATGATGAAACATGGGAGATATTAAATGATTTATTCTTGATACAATTTATTTTAATAATTAATGTGTGAATATTTCAATTATAAAGGTTTGTTTTAATAGTTTAGTCATAAAAAATACAATTATAATTTTTTTAACTTTTGTTTATCAGATTTAATATTATGATATTTTTTGGTTTCTAGTTATGATTCATGCTTACATATTTTATTTGAAATGAAGAAAGTGGAAATGTTAGGGAAGAATAAATGTTCAGTTTGAGCTTCTCATGATTACCCTAAATTTTTAGGAAAATTATTATTAAAGGGGATGCATGATATTGATAATCTATTACTAATTCGTTGAAATTTTAAAATATGGTTTTAAATTTGGAAACCTATTTGAATTGAGATACTTATAGAGTTTTAATTTGTTTAAAGAAATCTTGTTTTGAATGAATAGTAGTTTTATCCTTGATTATCATTACTATATTTATACTGAATCTATTTAGAATGAGATGAAATTATAATTTACAAATATGTTTTAAGAATTATTTTAAAGAATTAATTTTAAGAATATTAAGAATGATGATGACTATCTCCAAATTTTATATATGTGTCAATATTTGAACCTGAAATAAATGTCTATATTTTTGTATTTAGTCTCTCTAAATATATTTGAAGATTTTAAAATTTTGGAGAAAATTAATTTTATTCTATATTTACACACTGAAAGTAAATATTTAATTTAGGGGGAGTTTCACCTTGTTAAAATTGAGATTCATTGTTATATATTTGTGTAGAGTTTGTTTTAAATTTTAAGCAAAATGATTTTTTTTTATTTTAAACCTATTTTAATTATAATAGTTTGTGGTTTTATGTTGGGATAATCTATGTAAAGTTTGTATAATATAATTAAAGTGTAATTATCCTATAATTTATTGATTCTATACATAAGTGTTGGAAGATATTTCCACATTTAAATTTTTCACTACCTACTTTATTTAACAATTTATTTCTTGTAGTGGCTCCTTGAAATAGAATTTTAAATATTTTGTATCTCTTCTGTATTAATGTTTTATTCAGGGGAGTTATATAAAATTTCAGATCTATTTCAAATCACGAATTTCAACATGAAATTATGTTGGATTATTTATAAATAATACTGAAATTTAGTTCATATTAAATTATATTTACTTTCAGTTTTCAAGATTGATTTTTTTAACTTGAGTATTACCTGCACGATGTTTTGATGTGTTTATCAATTTTAGTCTTTAAAATTTATTTTATGTTTTTATTAATTGAAGGGGATATTTTTAAATTAATATTATGTGTTGTAACTTGTTATATCTATGATTTTTTAAAAGTTTGTATCATTATTGTTTTTAATAAGTTTTTCATAATATAATAGAAGATGTTTTATTTTCAAAATTTTTTGTTTGAAATTATTGATAAATTTCAAAAAGGGGAGGGATATTTGAATTATTTGAATTAAATTTTGAGTTTTTTAATATACAAAAGGGTGATATTATTAGGGTGGGGGAGTTTTTTTCCAATTTAAATTTGGTTTTGTTAATTAAAATTACACACATTTATTTTTTTAAAAAAATTATTTCATTTAATTTTAATTAATATTATTTATTTTATGATGTTTTGAAATTTAGGAAAACTTTATACCCTTATACAACTTGTGGAATAATTTAAAGACCTTTATGAAGCATATTTATTTTTATTTCACCTTTATGTGATTGATATTTCACTTTTATGTAGATAATTAATGTCTCTAAAAACTATTACACAACTCTTGTTCCTAATATTTTTCCCTTATGAAACATATAAATTTCATTTTACTTTTACATAATCTGATAAATTTAGTTTACCCTTACATGTAGGCATTTTTTTAGCTTATGCATCATATATTGTTTTCATTTTACCATTACATATTATCTATATTACCCTTATGCACGAAAAAAATGACCTTTACTACTATTTGAAGGAACTTTATGTGATGTGAATAATGATTAGATTAACTTTACACACCTTCAAGAATTTGATAAAGCCTTATAATAATATTATGACATGTATTGTAGTATATATTTAATGTAATTGAATTCCCACTTATAGAAACTATATCCCAGTGTTAACTATCATTTATTTTTTATAGAGCTATACCTAGTTGCATATATTGGATCTCATTTTCAGTACTGTACTACACGATATGTTATATTTACAGTCAATAAAAAATTCAGTATGAAATAGTTATATCACTATATATAAAATTATTATAGAAAATTCTATGATTTTCATATATAGTGTTTAATGTGTGTTGAACATTTCACTACATATAGAACCCACATATAGTTGATCCATGTTCGGTCCACCACATGCAATCAATCAACTCAGGTTTCAAGACTTGCATCTTGTCTGAATGACTCAAGGAATAAGATCACACCATGTTGTGAAAGAAAACTTTATCTAGGAGTATTTACTTACTTTAATTTTTTGATAAGTATATAGAATGAAACATACACAAAAATAAAATTACACGTATGTAAATAAGTTTTTTCACACAAATTCAATATTCCATTTTCCTATTATATTGATAATCAAAATTACTACATGTTATAATGTAATTTTTTAACTATTTTATTGATTTGTAATATCCATATAATGAAGTTATTCAAATTGGTTTTGAAATATTTAAGTAAGGAATAAGAATGAGATAATTGAAAATATAGGTAAATGATAATGTTATTTTATTTTATTATTTTGAACTCATAGATGCATGTGATTTTTCTACAAGAAAAGACTACATCTTAAATTTTTAATTATAAGGGAACTTACCATTGGTTTCAACTGTGTGATGTTGATAAAATCTCAATATAATTCATTCGAATGATAATAATATAGATGTTTTAATACAATAGTACTAAAAAATTTATATTATGACATCCTTTTTTCTACTACATTCACAAAATAACTTTAGAGTTCATTATTTTACTAAATTGATCAAATCTAGAGCCACGTCAACATTTTTATTTTAGATCTTATATTCATCAAGTTATACTAGTTTTCATCGTTATATCATTTATTTATTTCTATTTATGTGGTAATTGTTTATTTAACTTTTTTATTTTTAAAATCACATTGATTATTCCTTCTAACTAAAAGGTAGGTCCCTGGGTTGTGACTTCCAAACAAAAGTAGACATTTGGGGTTGTGACACCTAAAAAAATTCATATCGGGAGTGAGTTATGACTTCTGTAAAATTTAGTTGGGTTATAACTCTTGTTGAGTAATATATATATATATAATTAGGCTAACACACCCAATTGAAAGTTAGTTTATAGTGGGTACCATTCCTCTCAACCTATAGAGAAGAGTAAATAGTATATGTAGGATCTTAGTGATCTCAACTGTTATAAAAATCTCACGCTCATCACTTATATTTTTCCATTGTATTGAATTTTCTTTATTTATTCCATTAGCTATGTTTGATTGTTATTATTGTATGTGATATCACCAATGATAGTCTAGAAGGGGATATTTTATATTTTTCATTTCATGGTTTATTGGTTTTAGACTATCTATTATTATTCACAGATGAAATGTTATTTCAAAAATATTGAATCTTCACGCATTGTTAACTCTTATTATTACATTTTTAAAGGGTTTTACAAAAAAATTAAAAGGTATATTCACCCCCCTCTAGACCATTTTCCATCATAATTGGGAAAATAAGAATGTGTTTCCTAAAAATCTTATTATTCTCACTTTATTATAATTTTATGTGATTTTGGACATGAATTGTCTCCCTCTACATAGGGTTCATATTAATTTCATAGATAAGGAAGTCAAATTTTATATCCTGAATTAACATATGTTCATCTATTGGTGAAAGGTTGAACAAGAAACCCATATATAAATTACTTAAATTATATGGGTCTTAATACCCAAACGTGATAGGTATTTAGTTAAATGATTGGGGAAAAAGTCAATATTGAGGATATTAGAATTGTGAAATAATACATTAAAGTTTTTCCTAAATAATTGTTTAGTATTCCTATAAATCACAAAGTTATGTTTTTTTAAAGAAATCATAACCAATAATATACATATATCAAAGATTCCTTAAAGAATAGCCAAAATTTATTTGGAGGAATTAAAGAAATAAAATTAAGAGTATCTGGATAAGGGTTTTACATGAATAAGTGCTTTACAATGGGGTTTACTAATCCTTATTACTAAGAAAAAATATGGATTAATGTGTATCTAAAATGATTATTGTGAAATTAAAAAATTATGATTAAGAAAAAGTTTCTTATACCCCATATCGATGAATCATTTGATCTATTTTATGAGGATCAGTACTTCTTAAATATTAAATTATGATCTATATAGAGTAAAAATTGAGGATATACCTAAGACAACCTTTTATACATGTTATAGGTACTATGAATTCTTAGTGATTCCATTCAGGATCAGACATTCCTCTATTATTTTCATATATTTGATGAATAAGGTTATTTGGGATTAACATGACCAATTAGTGATAGTATTTATAGATGATATTCTCATATATTATAAGAGAAAGAAAGAGTTTAATGATCATTTGAGGACTATGATAAATAAATTAATAAAGGATAAAATGTATTCAAAATTTATTATGTTTGAATTCTAGTTATAGAAAGTATAATTATTGGTTTATGTAATCATAATTGAGTCTATATCAACATATCCATCAAAGATACTGGTGATTGAAGAATGGACTAGACCAACCACTTTAACAGACACTACTTCACATAATGCCTTTAATAATACTATAATAGGGATTTTATAGTACAAAGAATCCATAAAAATTATAGAACCCTTAAAATCCCAAGGCCATTATCAGTTATTTTATTTAGATTTTATTAAGGGATCCTTTACCAGTGCTAAAAATAGAGCTGATAAATAGGGTCCTTTATCAATGCTATCTTAGCACTGATAAAGGATCCATTTATCAACACTTTTACTTGCACTATTAAAGAATCCCTTTATCAACAATTTTCTAGTACTAATAAAGGATCCCTTTATCAGTGCTTTTTTCTAACCCTAATAAAGGGGCATACTTTTGTAGTGTGCTATCAAAATTATAACACATTACAACTACAAAAATAGGGAGAGAAGAGAAAATATAGGGATAGAAAATATAGAATTTAATTGACATAAAATTTACAACATAAATACAAGAAAAAAACACTATATTATAGACATATACAACAATTTGTATAATTACATAAGTAATATTTATCATAGACATTAAAAAACATCAATGTTCCATTTTCTTTGATCCTGACCCCCTCTCATGCTATTCATTTCCAAGAAAATGACCTCATCTCGAAAAAAACACACCTATATAAGAAAACAATTCTTATGTTAGTAACACTATAAAGAAAATTAATTAGACACAAAGTGTCAATTTTAAACTAAATAAATATAATTTTTTCCATATAAGGAACACTATGTATCAAATTTATATATGGTTGATTCTTACATGTCACACCATTTCTTATGGTTCTCAAAATTAGCTGATATTGAAATAGATCACATCTATGGTGATAAACAACTCACTACTGATGTAATACAACTCAAGATCATTTTCTTTTTGAGAATAATTTTTAACTATCAAACCATTTATTGTATGTCTTAAAGCATTATATATATTAAAATTAACTAAATAATTTTCAGATAAATATGTTATAGAAAATAATTAAGTAATAGTAGATAAAATAATAAGTAACAAATCTGATATTTTTTTTCTCATTTTTTCTTATTTGATGCGCATTTAAACTAAAATGACACTTATTTTTTAAAAACACTCACTTAAAGTTATACCAATTAAATTGTGTGTCATATTGATATGTGGTCAATTTCTATACATCAAAAATGAATTATAGATCTCTTTCAGAAATTTTGAAAACAATCTAGTATTCTTTTCTCAGTTTTGTCTTGTGACATGCCTTTTAAATTAAAATTACACCTTTATATTGAAAACACACATTTTGAGTCATATTAGTTACATTATGTGTCAGATTGATGTGAAGTTGATTCTTACATTTCAAAAATTAATTATCTACCATTTTCCTAATGTTTTAAAATAATCAGATCTCATTTACTTGGTTTTGGATATTTGATGTGTGTTTTAAACTAAAATAGAACTTTTGTATTGAAAACATTCACTTTGATTCATATATATGATATCATGTGTCAGATTTATGTGAGGGAAATTCCTACACATAAATAATGAATTATGGACAATTTTTATAAAATTTTAAAACAATGCATTCTTTTTTTTTGGTTTTGGTGATGTAACACACATTTTAAACTAAAATGTAACTTTTGTATTAAAAACACAAACTTCAAGTCATACCAACCACACTGGGTGTCATATTGTTGTGCGGTCAATTAATACACATAAAAAATGAATTATGGATAATTTTTCTAAAGTTTGAAAACAATCCAAGATCTTTTGATTTTTTTTGGCTATTTTATGCATGTATTAAAATATAATGACACTTTTTTATTGAAAACACACACTTAGATCCATACCGACCACATATGGTGTCTGAATAATGTATGGTCAATTTATATATGTCACAAATTAATTATGAATTATTTTCCTAAATTTTGAAAACAATCCAAGATCATTTTATTAGTTTTTCTATGTGATTCATTTTAAACTAAAATGGAACTTACATTAAAAACACACCCTTCGAGTCATACCAACTAGATCATGTGTTGGATTGGATTGTGGCCAATTACTATGTGTGAAAGATGAATTATGAATCATTTTAATAAACTTTAAAAATAACATAAGATCTTTTTCTTGGTTTTTATATGTGACATTCACTTTATACTAAAATAGAACTTTTATATTAAAGACATGCACATAAATTCATGCCAACCACATATGGAATTAGATTGATGTGTGGTATATTCATACACGTCACAAATAAATTACCAATCATTTTAATAAATTTTAAAAAAATTCAAACACCTTTTCATGATTTTGAAGATGTGACATGAATTTTAAACTGAAATTACAATTACATATTGAAAACATGTACTTTGAGCCATACTGACCAGATCATGTATCAGATTGGCGTGTGTTCAATTCCTACAAATTAAAAATGAATTATGTATTTTTATCATAATGTTTGAAAATAATATAAGATATTTTTATTGGATTTTGATATGTGATAGGTGTTTTAAACTAAAATGGAACTTTTATATTAAATAAAACTTACTTAGAGCCATACCAACCACATCGGGTGTCAAATTGATTTATAGTCAGTCCTACATGTAAAAAATTAATTATGGGTCATTATAATAATTTTTAAAAACAATAATATCTTTTTTTCTTAGTTTTGTCTGTGTGATATGTTTTTCAAACTAAAATGACACTTTGTATTGAAAACAGGAACTTAGAGTCATAATGACCATATCGTGTGTCAGATTGATGTTCAATCAATTTATACAAATCCAAAATGAGTTATGGGTCATTTTCATAAAGTATCAAAACAATATGATTTTGTTTTCTTGGTTTTTAGAATTTTTTGTGTGTTTTGAACTAATGTGTAAATTTAAGAAAATAAGTATCAGATAAAAATGATAAGTAAATTGAATAAAAAAGTTAAATAAATGATGATAAAATTAAATAAATAAGTATTAGGAAGTCACCTCTCCATAATGTTTGAATACATTATGACACCATGTTTTTGAATTGTTCATTTCAAAAAAAATATATTTCCTCTATTATACTTATCCTTGAAAAACATATATAGAATAATATATAGGAATTATGATACTAATGTTTCAAATCCAAAATATATATCTAAGGTCATATCCCATACATGATCACAAAAATCATAGGAAATCACCGAAATTATATGTCAACAAATATTCTGACACAGTGTACATTGCCCACTCATCTCTTAACAAATTTACTTATTCTTTTGAGTATGTTGTTTTTTTATAAATCTTGATAGAAATAAGATAATATTTTCATGAAAATTATTAATAAAAGTTTTTAAGGAAATTTTAATTACCTTTATAAATTATCTATACATGGATGCTAGTATTTTCATGGTATATGATATCTTTCATAAATGTTCAAATCTAATATCCACAATAATTATCATTTTCTTTCTTCAAACAATGAAAAAATGTTGAAAAAAATAAGTAAATTGTTTTGAAATATGTTTTCATAGTTAAATATTTATACACATGTCGTAATATATTTCAATTTGAAAAAATCTATAGGATTATTTTGTTGAGTGACCGACCTCAAACCATGATTTAGTTTATATTTATAGATATCCCTATTATAACAAAATTATCATTGAAACAAAAATTTCACTATATAATTTGAATTTTATCTATAAAATATTGATTTAAGTGCATTACTAATTCACAATACACACCACGTGTGGTCTATTTAATGTAAAACCATGCATTAGATCTAAAAAAATCAATAGTTTGGGTATCCAAATTGATTAAGATCAATATCAAGTTCTTCTAAAAAATTAAAAAACATATAAGTAATTAAAAAAAGAAAATTATATTTTATATGATTAGATTTTAGAGATTTACCAATTAATTTTATAAATCAAGAAGAGTATGCAATATTTTATTTTCTTCTCAAATTCCTCAGTTTATCATTTTTCTTATCAATTTATTTCCCTTAAAAATAAATTCATTTCATAGAAATGATACATGAATTAATGAATCCAAATTGTACTTCAGAGGGTTATTCATTTATAAAGTATTATTAAAAACAAGTATATAAAATATGAATATGTATTAACTTTAATGAATATATTAGATCATTTTTTGGATAGATGGATTATGAAAATGTACCTCATGTATGTATTCACTACTGATACTCCTAGCCATTAAAAAATTTTAATCTCATTTATTCTCTCAAGAAAAACCACTTATATAAAGACATTTCAAAATATTTATTTTTCATATTAAATGCAATACATATCTCCATCATTGAATTTGGTGTTTGCATAAAATTGTAATGTTAATATATGATGTTTTGGAATTTGAGGGGAGAAGGTAATCTTTGAATGTCCTTTTGTTTTCATGGTCAATTCACGGGATTTTCATGATATGACCTTCTGTTTACCCCTTATTTTATCCATCGATAGTATCATACCTCACTTTATACCTTTTTCATCAACTATTATGGGTTTTTAATTTGAATATTTTTAAGGATACCATATGTATCTTTATAAGAGTATATTATCATGTTATTAAAGTTCCAATAACATCATTGACCATTGTAATATCCCGATCATCAAGTGGATTAGGAAACTCTATGATTTAAACTTTATCTATTTAAATCCCCACTCCCATGTGATGTTTTTGGAGTTCTATTTTGTTTAGAATGTCTCCTAGGATATTATACACTACAAACCTTACAACAAGGTGTTGTGTGAGTGTTGATAGATAGAAATCACATACAAATTATCCCTATATAATTTTAATAATATAAATTTATCAGAAGGTTTTTTATTCACATTTAGAGAAAGATTAATGAAAAAATCTATTACCCTAGGCAAGGAATACATTTGATGGGAATGAATAGACTCAAATATAGTGGGGTCATTTGACTCTTCATGTGATGATCTTTGTTCCACTGTCGATTCACTTTTATCCTTTCAAATATGTTGGTCTGCTTAACCATATTAGACAATAATATCTTAAAAAGAATCTATTTGCACCTATTTTCCGTTCATAATTTGATTTTCATGTTCTTACATATTTTTCTACTAAAAATATTTTCGAGTTGAAACTCAAAATACAATACCTCTAACACCACCAAATTTTTCTAGTCACTTCAAAGCCATAGAAAGTAGTTTTTCTTCAGGTACAGTCCCTTCCAATTATTATTTCTAAACTATATACAAAATATATAAACATAAACATATTATTTTATGTAATACTATTATAAATCATAATTAATTAATATTATGGAATACTTACACATGTTTCCAATACTTCTTTTGTGTTTTCATCAACTAGTTTACCCTATTTATTTACACGGTCCTCCTTCCGTAGAACATGACGCGAAATAGATGTGGCTTCAAATTTTGATCCATCAATATTTATATAAACAAACTAGTATATGTTGTTTTATATCACATAAAAATTTTATTTTATCTTTGAAATACATATCATTTTCTTCTCTACTGAAGCATACCCCATACTTTCTTTGCGATAGGGTTATATTGGTTTTGATGCATGTTTAATTTCAACCCACTTTTTTTGTTTCATAAATTAATGATTTTGAATCAAATTGGATAAAATACAAACTGTCAAATAATATATTATTAACTACAATTCACCTTAAATTTTTTCTCATTGAGAAAAATAATGAAAACATTCCATGTTTCCTACTTTATAATGTGTGCATATATAACTGGTGTTTGGGGAATTACAATCCACTTAGCATCCCTAAGATGAAATTTAGTAAGAAGAGTTCAGAAGCCTCAATGGGATTTTCCAATTGCCATTAAGAAATATTTATTAATAAAATTATCTGAAATAAACAAACTCTTCAATGGATATTGAAAACTAAATCAACATTTAATTATATAATTTTGTTAGTAAAGTAGAGAAAGTATATCTTAACATTACCTTAATATCATTACAAAGGGTTTCCTTCATTATAGGATGGACATGGAACCATGGATCTGTATAAAGTTTTCGATTCATTCTCCTTGTGACCCTATCATAACTAATGAACATTGAATTTTTGGCATCAATACGTTTCCCATGTTAATTCCATACGACCACAAATTTTATACCCTTGTTTATTGGATTGATAATTTTAGTCAACAAAGTGATGCTACATTATTCTTTTTATTTTTATAATTTTTTTGATGTCCTAATAATTCTACAGTTTCATCATCAACCATTTATTCTTCCCTGATATTTGTAAAATCATCAGGTACATAATTTAGTGTCTGTGTGAGTGGTCAAAAATTTAATTTAGATTATGTTAATATAGTAGAGAGCGCATAATATTTTTTTGAAAATCACAATATATTAAACAGTAATTTTACCTAATCATTGAAATGTATTTATCTTCTTTAAAGGTTAAAGATATTTGGATCCTCTATCAAGAATAAAAATCTCCACTTTTTGGTCCCCTCAAACTTACAATACATTTTCTATATTGGGACCTCTATGAAATTATTATGATATCCCAATGAAAGGGTCATCCTTGATTGAATTTTCATCTGACCCTATAGTTGTTTTAGTCACCAGAATGACAATTGACCAATTTTTTTTGTTAGACCTGAGATATAAAATACTTGCACTGCTTGTGATTCCATTATAAATTCCTCATCCTTATAATTATCCACACTGAAATTTACCCTCACAAATACCATTTCATCAACTTTCACCACAATAATGTTTTAAACCCATTTAAAATGGAAAATTAGAACATGAAATGTTCAATAAAATAACTCATATATTTGTTCTATAATTCTGAAATATGAAATATTCACATAAATCATATTTCTGTAATTAGAAGCTGATATGTGCTTCACTTTTTATATATTATTAACTCCACTATTTTTCTCATATAATGTTCATGATGCTATTTTGTATAGAATTTATAACCATTAATTAAAAAATCATTGTAAGATATAAAAATTCAAATTTTTTCTTGTTTCTAAGACATCAATGTTGTTCAACTGTTGAATTTATATTTTTAGATAATTCCTTATAAATATGATCTTGGAACCATTCCACAAACTATTGATTTTATGTATTTGATATCTATGATTCATCCCTTGATGGATTCAAATGTAAAATAATTTCTTTCTCAACTTCCTCATATATATCAATATGTTCACTATTATATAAAATGTAAAGGTGATATTTATCCCACTCTATGATGGTAATTGTAACAATATCTATTCTGAAAATATCTTCACCCATAAGTCATCCACTATGACGTGAATTTTGGAGGCCGATTCTATCAACATATGATAGGTAATCGTTACTAAATTAAAAATATTCTTCAACAATATATCATTCTAAAATACATCCTTATGGTTTACTTCAATTCTTGACATACCTTTAAAAATTCTCTATATACTATTCAATGGGTTTATCCATCTGTAATGGAGAGAACCATATAGTTTAGCCTCTTTAACCAAGTGAACCATCTGGTGGGCCATTGTATCCAAGTATAAAGGTGGAGAGAACATCTATAATTCACATTCTATGACCACAACCTCATTATTCATGATTGGAAACTTTTATAAGTATATAAAATTACTGTATATGTATTTAAAAAATAGGTAGAGTCCAGTTAATGTACTTCACAAATTTTTAGGTAGAATGAAACATAAAGTGACGGGAATCAAATGTTACATAAAAACATGTTTGTAATTTGATTTTAGTCCCTAAAAAAAACTAGTCATTAACATGAAATTATTTATATTTGATGAATACCCCTTCAGAAATTTTACACCATTAAGAAAAATTCAAAATTCAAAATTTTCTTGTTAGGATAGAGTGTATGCCACTGGAGGAAAAAATTCATCCTTTTACCATTCACTGATTCCAATAATTCCCTTATACCTATATTAATCAAGTCTGAAATACCCTTGATTACATCTTTTGTTTTAATAAGAACATTTAGTAACATTCCAATAACACTATCAAATACATTTTCCCCATATACTTGACAACAACAAAAATTCTGACATACAAAAAAGTCTAGTACGATAGTTCCAAGAAAATTTAACTCTTCTTTCCATCCTGATTTTATATGGTTTTTTAAAATGGTTTAACAAAAATACTGTCAATATCTTTTACTTTATTGAATAGTTGACCACTCGCTAGTGGAGATATTGCTGTATCCTATTTAGTATTCACATCGAATGCCCTCATCAAAGATTAGTATTGATGTGGTTGAGGTAAACAAAGTTTATTTATTAAAAACACAATCTTTAAAGAATATTTTGACCAAACTGAGTGTGTGTATTATTTAAAAATGGGGAACCCCAAAATCCATTTAATGCTATAGCCAAAAAAATTTCCATAAGCTAGAAAGTTATTTATCATCTCAGACAACATGGACCTTAATGTGAATTCTTAACTTTAATGAGAATCATACATTATAACACCTATATCCCACATCAATTTTATATCATTAATGAATTGAGGTAAATAGACATCAATATTATTACCATGTCATTTTGGTTGAGATATAAGTATATAAAAAACAATATATTTTCACTTTATACATAACTATGGGGGAATGTTATAATTTACTAATATAACTAACCATGTATTTCGATTACTGCTCTATACACAAAAAGGACTTATTCCACCTCTAGATAATAGAAGAATAAATTTATTTTCTTATTTACATATTTAGGACACTCACATTTAATTTTATTTCATTGAGGAGAGTATACTAGATGAAATAGTTTCCCATATTTAATTCTTCTATATGTGTTCCATGTCAATTGTATCTCTATTTCCCAACCTCCATATAGTCATCTAAATCATGGAATGGTATTAAAGTACCCTAAATTTTTTGAATTACTTGATTTATAATTATTGTATTGATTCACGCTACACTTAAGGAATTTTATGAGTGATTCATGGTCCTTGTGAATCAATATGAAATAATTTGGACATGTATATATATATATATAGATTATTCCCATTGAACGTAGAATTTGTTTAGCATTATATTTTTTGAAAGGACGTTTTTTTTATTGTAGAATATCATTCGAGAGACCATGTTTTTTTTAAACCCGATGTTACTCCATCTGATACCATCTTTCAAATTATATAACTTCAACACAACCGACCTTGTTGTGTATTTTTTATAATTGGTATAGAATGGTATCTTAGGGCTACTATTATACTTCTTAAACAAAATTTTACAATATTATAGGTCATATTAAATTTTCATTTTCATTTCTTCTAGAAGAAACCTATCACCACTTATATTGGTATTCATATCAATTGACCTATAAAACTCAATATCGTCCTAATCGGTGTGAAAATTTAGTTTTCTCCCATGTTTTTTCCAACATTTATAGCCTGAATGGCCCGAAGGCCTTATTTTGTATTGATTTTTGATAACCACCCTTTCAAGGGATGAGGGGGAACCCTTACAAGGCCCATAGAATCAGAGATTACATGGCCCATAGGCTTAGGAGATTACATGACATGAAGGTCTTAGGAAATTCAACCAGACTATCTATAAGGAACTGCCCCTCCCCAGCATCTGCATCCTGATAGTATCTCTCCACCTTTTCATAACCGCTTGGTTAGGCTTCCTGTGCAAGCACAGGCTGGTACCGATGGAAGAACCATACCCTCTCATTCTGACAATCCATTTGGCTCTGCTCTGGTGAGTTCACCTACTTTGAATCCTCTTCTTGGGCTTCTCCTTTTTTGTAGTGTGTCTAGGGACTGCATTCATGTGGCCCGAAGGCCATGAGAATCAACTGGCTCAAAGGCCTTGGGTGACCCGAAAGCCTTGCAGGACCTGAGGACCAAACCGGTGGCCCGTAGGCCCAGATGGATGAATAGTTCCGGCTGCTATAGTAACAAACAGTGCATTCTACAGTGCCTGCTACAGTACCTACTACAGTACCGAAAATATACCTCCACCCGTATTTGATCTCGGGTCTCTTGTATTCACCTAGCGAGTCCTCACCAACTAGGCTGAGGCTCATGTGCAACTTGGTTGGCTCTAGGCACGCAGGACAAGACCCACGCCTAGGGGGGGTCACCGACCACTCCCCCCATTGTCCAACATTTATAGCTCTAATATATTCCTTGTAAAAATAAATGTTCTTCCAACTCTTCAAAATTATTTTTTCTTGAATAAAAACAACATAAACATAGAAAAAGGATTTTAGAAAGGTCGTATGTACGATCTTTTACAAACATGATTAATTTTTTAACTCTATATTCATATTATATTTTCATAATATTATCATGAATCCAATTTAGATTTATTTTAATCATATTAGGTTCATGAAATATTCATTTTTACAATAAATAATTAAATATAATATATTCATAATAAAAGGAGAAAGTAATTGATTATTCTAATAAGGGGAATTCAACATTTGAATGTTATCAGTGATGATTCCCAACAAGTTATCATTTTATAAAATGGTCACATGTAAAAAAAACATGGGGTAAACATGTGGTTGATGGTCTACGTTCTTGATTTAATGTTGTGTTGAAAAAATGTGGTAATTCTAGGATGGTTTCTCTAACTTTGTTAAGTGAGAGTTCAACAATATGAAGGTGTTGGTTCTTATTGATATCTTCACTTGGTACATGGTGGACCTGATGGTGTTTCATTGAGAGTATGAGTGGAGCTTTAAATGAGTAGGAAATTTCAAGTGATTGTCACCTATCATTGGCCAAATGTCACATATGATTAATTAAAATATCCATAAAAAACCAGAAATTGAAATCATACAGGGCATTTGACCACTGAAGAGTATCAGCCAACCTTTGATCCTTTTTTCTTAAATTATGAAATTTTACTAATGATAGGTAGTCACATTAAGCATAAATATTTCCTCCCTCATTTATTCCCACTTACCATTGATTGATACTCTTTACATCATAAATAAAGGGCTTTCAAATAATTATTTCTTGTATAATTATTAAATATATTTTAACAAATGTCAATAAAATGGATTTCTTACTAAAATTAATCACTTATAAAAATTTATTAATCTAATAATCACTAATAAATACAGTGGGAAAAATTATTTATTACTGGATTAAAGAATTCTCTTGGAAATTATTATTCACTATTTCTATTTAATTATGACATGGAATTCTAGATTTGTGTAAAAATAACATTCCTCAATAAATACAATGTCATGTAATCTCCATATATTGACTTAGGTTCAAGGAGCTTTGAATTTCATGAAATGAATGGATGTAGCTACTATTGATGACATAAGTGAAGTTGGATTCCATGTTACTCTCTTTCTCTATAGAATATTCTAGACCATGTAATATAGTGATACCAACAAATATATTTTTACTATAACTGACTAATAAAATACTATTTCAAAAATTTTAGTGTTATCAATATTAGGTATATTTCATATATCCTATAATATCCAAAACCACTATTTAATTTCCTTAGGAACACCACAAATACTTTTCATTAATAAAAATTTAGAAAAATTTAGTTATCATGTATTACACATCAATGGGATAAAAAAAATCGTATTCTACCCATAATAGATAGTGCAAGCTGTTATAAAAATTTACTATTCCAAAAACCCTATCTTATATAGTTTATTAATTCTATATACCTGGATATACCTAATCCCAATATAGGGATATTAATACACTTATGGTATAATATTATAAATTATACACCTCAAACTTTATATATTAATATGATCGTATCCTGAATACCTAAAATAAAACACACATTAAAACCATATAATAAACACATTTAATAGGTCTCTCAAATCATATATTATCCCAATTAAAACGAAGTGGTTATATTTAAAACAACATATTCTTGTTTTTAACTCTAAAAATATTTAATCCAAATTTTATTTTCCCAAAAATGACCTTTTATCCATTTAATCAAGTAGTCCCTTCAGAAATCATTTTTATAAAATCCTTGTATATGAATATTCATTTTCAAAACAAGTTTACTAAATCAACTAACAATCTATTTCATAGAAATAACAATAAAATAATAAAATTTAATTACCAAACAATTTTTTAATTTTAAAACCAAAAAAATCCATTCTTCCTTTTAAAAAAATTTTCAAAATCAATTTTAAAAAACTATATTGAGTTTTGAGTCTAAATAAACCAAATACATAATATTATAAAAGTATAAAATCTTCCATCAAATAATACATATAAAAACAAAATTCCAAAAAATAGTCATTATTATAATTATAATAACTATAATTCTCATTGTTTTTTAGAACAAGAGACCAATAAACATATTAATAAATTAAAAATTATAACTTCTATCATGTGATGATATATGTATTATAATTATAACATTTCAATCTAATTTGTTAGTATCTAATATCTAAATAATTAGAATTAGTTTAAATAAAATCACATTTAAATCATTATGATTTCTATTTGTCACACATTTATCAAAGATCATTAGGAAGAGAAATGGATACACAATTCATATAACATCAATAAATTAATTTAATTACAAGTTTTCTATCATAATCATCAGAAGACATCACCCTTTTAAAAAACCTTAAATCATATAATAATAATTTGTTGAATAGTTTATATTAAATTATAAAATCTTGAAGTTAATCTCCCACTGTCCTAGATTAAAAAACAATCCATTCAACAAAAATTTGAGACCGTGATAATGGTGAGCCCATCAGGAAGAGAGGAGGGGGAGTCTTACTACGTCACTTGATCGAGGGAGTGGAATATAGAGAAAGGGTGGTCACAAGAGACTTCTCCATAATGGCGGGTTGTCGACTCGGGGTGAAGAAAACTATGGCGGAGAGGCGGTCGACAGAAAGAATGAAATAAAGGACATGAAAATATAATGTATTTTCGACCAAGTTTGTGTGGAAGAGGTGATCAATGATACTGATAAATGGGAGAGGATGATAAATAGTAACATACCTTAGATTTGAGAGCGTATATTCATCTGAGAGAAGGTTGAGGGGGAGCGGAGATAACACTGATCTTTTGTGGGAGCCTGAACGGCGCGATAAAAATCCGTTTGGTTTGGGTTCTATTTTAATGATCGGTAAGGTTTTTATCAGCTCTTTAAAAAAAGTTCTTATTAAGAGGGGGTTCATGAGCACTAAAATAACAAGCACTGATAAAATACCACTTTATCAATGCTTTTTAGCAATGATAAATACCCATATAATTATTTTTAATAATAAAATTAAAATAATTAAAAAATTTAAATTTATATAATTCATATAACTGAAAAATATAAATGGATATAATTATAAATAAAAAAATAAATATAAATTCATATAATTATAAACATATTTAAATATTTGTAAATATGTATCTATAAATATAATTATAGATATATATTTATAATTATTATTATAAAAAATATATTTTTAAATATATTTATAAATATTTGAATATATTTATAAATATATTTATATAATTATATATATTTATATAATTATATATAATAAATAAATAAATAAATTATAAAAATATAAAAATTGTAAATATATTCATTATTTTAATATATTTTTTATAATTTTATAATTATTTAAATATATAATTAATTATTTATAATTATATTAATACTTTTTTAAAAATTATATATATATATATATTTACAATTATAAATATATAATTTTACAATTATAGTAAATATAAATTTATAATTTTATTTATTTATAAATATTTATTTACAAATTTATTTTTAATATTATTAATGAATATATATTCTTAAATGAATTAATGTTAAAAATGAGTGAAATTGAATTATTTAAAATGAGTATACTTTAAAAATATTAAAAAAGGATAAGTTTTATTAATTATAAAAATTATTAAAAAATTAAATATTTATATATATTGGAATGAAAATGAATGAATATTAAAAATATGAAAACATATTAAATAAATATATATAAATAAATATTAGAAAATGAATAAATTCAAAAAAAAGTATTAAAAATGATTCAATATTACCATCTAAAATAATATTAAAATTAAATAAATAAATTTACCAATTAAAAACATAATATATTAAATATAGTATGTTACTAAATGAAATTCTAAAATGAATATTAAAATTTGAAAAAATTATAGAAATATTAGCTGTGTCTGTTTCTATATAAGATTTCAATAATTATGTAAATATTTGTGCGTGTGAAATTAATGTGTGTGTATATATATATAAGTTTGATATATGTTAAATAAAATAATGAATTATATAATATGTAATGTCAATTAATGAAATAAATAATAATGATGATTAATAAATTTAAGAAATGAATAATCGTTATTAATTATATAGATAACTTTTAAAAATTAAAAATTAATATTTACACATGTTAAAATTAAAATTCGTATATATTAATTATATAAATTACAACTCTATTAAAAACATTAAATGTTAATAAACAAACATGTTTAAATAAATATCAAAAAATGGATCAAACTACAAAAATATTGAACAATAAAAAATTGAAAATGTATAAATAAAAAAATATAAAATATATTAATGAATAATTATGTATAAAGAACATTAAAAATGAATGCATTACAAAAATATTAAATTAATAAGTATATACAATATTTAAATTTTAAAAAACATAAGCACACACTTAATGTTATCAATTAATAAATTATATTAAATGAATTCATGTTAAAAATGAGTGAATTTTAATTCATTATATATATAGATAATTAACTACCTAATTTACTGTTTATAATTAATAAAAATGAATATATTTATTAAATACTTAACATATTAATTAGATAATAAATATACTATTTATTACCATATATCTTAAATTTATTCTTTTTTAATTTTTTTAATTCATTTTTATTAATTATAAATAGTATATTAATTATTTAATTATATATATATATATTAATAATATACTATTTATTACTATATATGTGTATGTAAAATTTAAAGAATTAAATTATAAAAAATTTGGGTGTTGGTCTAGTCTAACCCATGAAACTGCTTGAATATATATTTAAATAAAAATGAATAAATATTAATTTTTTAAATTATAACTGTATTAAAAGCATTAAATGTTGAAAAAAATTATTAATAAAATTTTTATGAATAAAAATTAATTAATTCAATATATATATTCTATAATAAAGAGTACATTAATTATTTAATTAATATATTATTTATTTAATAAATATATTCATTTTTATTAATTATAAACAATGTATTAATTATTTAATTATATTTAAATACTATTATTGTTATTTATAAATTTTTAATTACAAAATTAATATTCTATTTATTACTATATATATATTAAATTCAATGAATTATATTTATAATTAAATTATTAATATACAATTTATTAATATATATCAATATATATTAATATATATTTGTATATATTAATATATATCATTATTTAATACATATCAATTTATTTTTTTATGGATGAAATAGAATTTAATTATAAAAAGAATAAATGAATATATATAAATATTAATTTTTTTTTTCAAAAATAGTAATCAAATTAAAATAATAAATCAAATTTAATATATATATATATATATATGTTTAATATATCCATATATATCAATATATGTTTTTATATAAGAAGTAAGAATTTAATTATACAAATTTTAGTAACTCAGTTAGCCCTCAACTTGAAGGCCTAACCATTTAGGCCGCCCAATGGGGGAGGCCTATTGAGCAGAGGGTGGACCAAGGTCGTGGCGAGAATAGGGTGGGCCAAGGCCCGCGAGGGCCCATGTGTGTAGGCACTGGCCCATTTAGGTGTGTAGATATTGTATGTGGGAGCTCATCCATGCAAAAAACATCACTTGTAGTCATGCTGCAAAATCATATTAAAAGAAACAACCAAACATCTGCATGTTTGATGTGGGGATCAAACACACGATCAGTTTAGTTTTATCATTACTTTAACTAGTGCTGATAAAGACAACCTTTTTCAGTGCTAGAAAATGCACTGATAAAGGTTACCATTTATCATCCCTACAAAAAAAGTGCTGATAAATGTGCTATTTTATCAACACTTTTTTAGCACTTATAAAAGGTACTCATTATTCATAATTTTTTAGTATTGATAAATGAATATTTAATTAGTGTTTCTTGCTAGCACTGATAAAATCTTGTCCTGAATAGACCCAAATCTGTAGTTGTGAGAGATCTGTAGTTTTTTTGGATTGGGTGGATATTGTTGATGCTATGTGGAAAATTTCTCATGATTTTCCAATCCACTAACCAAGTTAACTTATAAGAGATTCAAGTTCCCATGGATAGACAAATGTGAATAAAATTTCAAAGAGGTCAATAGAAGTTTTTTCACTACACCTGTACTCACACCACCCCACATTAGAGAATGGTTTGTGATATATAATGATTCATCAAATATGGTATTGTGATGTGTATTTATATGGAATGACCTGGTGGTAGCTTATGCCTTATGTTAATTAGTGATCCAATAGAAAAACTACATGTTTCATGATTTGGAGCTAAGAATAGTAATATTTTCAATAAATATATAGAGGAATTATATCTATAGTAAAAAATTTTAAATATGTATTGATCAAATGATATTAATCTATATATTAACATAGATGGGGTTGAACACGCGTCAAAGGATATGGTTGGAGTTGATCAAGGACTATGCTTGTTCAATACATTACCATTCTAGGAATGAAAAATAGGCGGCTGATGCTTTAACCAGGAAGGATCATGATAAATTAGCCATGAAAAGGATTGATAAAGACCAAATAATCATGGATTTACAATGGTTGGATCTTGAAATCTAAAGGGATGTGGAGAAATTCTATCTCACTAAAAAAACTGATCAATCATCCATCTATGTAATGATCAAGGAGGCATAGAAGTAGAATATTGATCTATAAAAGAAGGTACAAAATATTCCAATGTTCAATTTTGAAAATGATAGAATAATAAAATTCAGGAAATGAATATGTGTTCCATCAATACTAAAATTGAAGAAATAGATATTGGATGATTCAGATTGCTCACAATTCCCTATTCTTCTTGGAAGAAAAATATGTATGGGGAAGTCAATAATCATTTTTAGTGGGAAAACATGAAGAGAGAGATTATAGAGAATGCATCTCAAGGCTTAGTATATCATAATGTTAAGGTGGAATGACATAAGTCTAAGGGGATAATGCAAATATTTCTTATACCTATAAGGAAAAATGATAACATCACTATGGACTTTATTATAGGATTTCCCAAAAATTATAAAGGCAAAAATTATATTTTAGTTGTATTTTTATCACCTTATGAAGTTGGTACATTTCATTTCTATTATTGAAAATTTCTCACTTGATCAACTTGATTATATATTCATAAAAAAATTCAAAATGTTGTGTGGATTACCACTAATAATTATATCTGATTTAGATCCAAGGTTTACTAAATAGTTATATATAATTCTTCAATAAGCAGTGGATACATATATTATCTTAAATACTAATTATAATCCTTAGAAATATATTTAATCTGAAAAGACCATTAAAACTCTAAAAGATATGATCAGATCATGTTTAATGTATTTATAAGGAGGTTGAGATCAATAGCTTCCCATGGTAGAGTTATCATATAATATCAATTTCAATTATATCATTCAAATGTAACCATAAAAGGATTTTTAATTTAATTGGTTCAAAACTCCAACTTTTTGGGTTTTATTTTGAGAACATAGGATGTTGGGAATATATATTTTTCAAAAAATTTCAAATAATTTTCCAACCAATATTTTGATATAAGTTATATGATGAAAATAATTTCTAATATTTGAATTTTGAATCTAGAGACAGATTATTACTTTGAATATCACCATGGAAGAGGGTTATGGGATTTTGGAAGAAGGGAATGTTTATCCCTAGATACATAGGCCCCTTAAAAATCCTCGATCATGTGGGGATGGTAGCTTATAAATTTTCACTTCTACCAAACCTCTACCAAGTACATATTGTGTTCTGTGTATAAATTTTGAGGAAGTATATATCTAATCCTTCATATGCACTAAACTTAGAAACTATATAATTGGAACATGACATCTCTTATGTGGAAAAACTAATAGAAATATTGGATCATATAGATAAATTAAATCAAAATAATACCAGTCACTTAATTGAAGTTTTATGGGGGAATTAGAAGTTTGAGGAAGCAACGTGGGGACCCGAGGATGTAAGGAGTTATAACTACCCACATATTTTCATTGGAGTAACAAAATTTTAATGAATAAATAATTTTAAGGGGTACAATGTAACACCCCATGATTTTAGAATGTATTTAGATTTAAATAAATATCTTGTTGAATTGATATTTTCACATGCCATACCAAACTAAAATGAAACGTGGTACATTTTTTTGAGAGAAAACATTACTATAAAAGATAAAAGTTAATACGTTATAATAATACAACATGAAGCATCATTAAGAAAACTATAATCAAAATAAATCTATAAGCAAATAAAAAGACCATGAACATTAAATATTTATTCTCATAATTATCCATGAAGTTTATACATCTATTTATAACTATGTAAAGAAATAAAAACATTATAAATATAATATACATTTTTTGAAAATGTAAATCAATCAGATTTATGATTATATAGGTGTATGTAAGGATATATAAAAGAAGGAAATATATTCATTATGTACATGGCCATTGGAAATATGGCTGCTGGAAATATGGCCATTGGAAATTTGGTCGTTTGGTATATAGTCATTTGGTATATATAATTGGTATATTTATGTTTTATAATTTAAAATAATATAAAAATAAATTATTTTGGAATGAAATAAATAAGAAAATTTACTTAAAATATTTTACAATTTTATTATTATTATTATTCATTGTATATCATTAACATTATCATTATTTTTTTAAAAATAATGAATTTTTTTATAAAATTTTAAAACACATTTTATTACTAATGGATTAAAAAAATTGAATGGTTAGGAGATAAATAATTAATTTTAAGTGGATGTGATTGAAATAATTTAAAGTTAAAAGGGGATATTTTTCGATGAATATTTTTTTTAGTATTGTGTATTTTTGTATTTATAAATTAAATTGATCATTTTAAAGGATTATTCAAATAAAGTTTCTCAATTCATAATATTTTTCAACACTCATTTAGTCAGTAATTAAAATGAAATTTAATTAATAACACTTAATGTTTAAAATTTTTTTTTTATAAACAATTTTTTCTATATATTTCTCATTTTCATTTAAAAGATAAATTTATACTATTTAGAAATTGAATAAATAAATAGAGTCAAAAATTTTAATCCGCATGTTCAAATTTAGTAAAAAGGTCAATTTCATTTTTAGGAATAAAAATAAGTTTCTGAGATAAAAAATGAGTTACCACGATAAATGTAAAAGGATCCAAAAGGGGTTAAAAAAGTTAAAATGAATTAAAATATTATAATTCCTCAACCCAATCCATTGGGTCTCAGCCTAAGATTCACAAGACCTCATGTCCCCTTCCTGTATACAAGAGGCTACTGATTGACTGTAAGGGTTTAAATTCCATCAATTGGGAGACTATACCCCCAGTATTATAAGCATACACAATAAACAGAAACAAAAAACTCAGAGTATCAGGGTAGAAGATAAATAAATATATTGTAATAAAAAAATCCATACATGTTATACTGGTAAATAAACTAGGATCCAAATTTGGAAAACCAATTAAGAGTATATAAGGTGAAAGTATATAAAGACCAATAAATTTCTTGGAAATATATTTTTCTTAAATTCATGGGTTTTTTACGAGTTCGTAGTTTCTGATGGCGCTTGATTCTGAGGCCCGGTGTGCCCGGAATCAATTTCTGATGTTTTTCTCGGGTACGTTCAGTAAACGTGCAAGCGGGATTTTATAACTTTTGAACTGGTGCTCGGAATCGAATTCCAAGGGAACCGTTGAAATCGTAGTGTCAGTGATTTCTTAGTAATACTTTCACCACAGTTGCATTTTAATAAGAATGGATGATAGTTTTTGGGGTTCTTTAATAAAGTTAAATAAAACTAAAGTGATAGCTTATTTTTATTTTTTGGTGGTTATAAGATCCAAGAGGAGGTTAGTGGTGGGGGCCACCACACCATAACCTCCCATAAGAGGTTATATATGTAGGGCCCACCGACACATAACCTCTCTTGGGAGGATATTTAGTGTGGGGACCACACAGGCTTTAACCCCTTGTAACTCTCCAAAAAGTGGGGGGGGGGAGACCCTTGAACTTCCCCCAATAATTAAATGTGCCAACCCACTTAGAATTAATTGAACCCCCTCATTTAATGAATTCAACTTTTAAATTATTTTGAATTCAAGCCAACGATTAAATAATAGACAAAGCTGTTATTTCATTTGGTTGGAAATTCATTTGGGAGGGATTTGAGAGAGAACTTTATCCTCTCAATGAAGAACGCGAAGAACGCTCCTTCCACCGAAGATCGACGAACACCATCTTCTTCCTTCATTGACTGGGGAAAGAAAGGAAAGCGTCACCCACGAAGAATGCCGATTCCATCCTTGGCTTGTTCTTTCCCAATGTCAACAAAACGCCGCCACCTTTTCCCGCGACTTCGTCAACGAAAAATCATTAAACAAGGTAGGGGGATTTTAGTTGTTTTTTCCCGTTCTACGTCATTAATATTTTGTTATTCGTTATTCCGAATGTTATCAAAATAACATTGGGGGTGGGGGGGTTAGACCGCACCAGCACGACCGACCTTCCCCCTTTGGTTGATCTTATTTGTTGATGATGGAGGAATGAACCGCGACGAACATCGGCGGCCGACGACGGGCCGACTGCGAAAGAAATCGGCGGCGCAAAGGTCACCGTGTCGCCAAAATGGCATGGAACTGCCTCGCTACGTGGAGTAGAGCCGCGACCATGATGGGCCATGGTGGAGGCATGCGGCGCTGTTGCGCCGTGCGGAGGGCAGAAGGAGGCCGCGACCAAGGCGGGCCAAGACAGAGGGGTGCGGTGCCGTTGCGCCCCGCCGGTGGTGCAGGACCGCTGCCAAGGAGGGCTGTGGTGGAAGAGAAGGGGCGCGACACCATCACACCATGCCGAAGAAGACCCGCGGCCTATGGCTACGGTGGATAGGGAAGGGAGGCTGGCTGAGACGGCCACCGGTGCACGCTACACTGGAGAGACCCTTTGGGTCCGGCGGTTACAGGGGCCGACATCATGCACCGGCCGTTACGAAAAAAGGGGGGGGGGGGCTTTCCCCCCCATGGCGTGGCTAGCCGGGCCACGCAGCATGCCCAGTTGGGCCACATGGACAGCCAGCCGGGCTGTGCCACACGGCCAGCCGCCGGGCCACCTGGCTAGTCGGCTGCGCCACACGGCCAGTCGGGCCGGGCAACACTGCCAGCCGGGCCGGGCCACACGGACAGCCGGGCCGGGCCACATGACAAACCAACCGTGCTGGTCTGCACCTTCGGGGCGGTCCACCTTTGGGCCGGGTCGGACCCGCGGACCGGGTCGGACCCCCGTCCTGACCCATCAGACCCAAAAACACCTTTACGCCCATAACTTGGGCTACGAGCGTCTGATCGACGAACCGTCTACGAAGAAAGAAAGATTAGATTGAGACGGTTCCTTTGGAATATCCCACTTGAGTTTTGGACACAGTTGGAGTACGGTCAAGTTGGTTTGAACCTAAAAACCAACCGGGCCCCTGGGACGGAAATGCCAATAACTCACAGACTGGGCGTCCAATCGACGCACCGTCTATTGCGTTGAGACCCATATGACGTGGAGCTCCTTTGAGATACTTCCATGTGAGAATTCATGACACTTGGAGTATCGAACTATAGCTTGTTGAACGGATCCTCACGGAGACGAGCGTGCAGAGTGCGAAGACCTAGTAGCTGACAGAGCTAACAAATTCTTGACCAATTTGACTCGGAGTGATTCGACTAGCCCAGTGGGGAGTGTCTGGTAGTTGGCAGAAGACCCATTGAGGAGGAGCGCTCAGTATTTGGCGGCATACCCGTGGTACTCGATAGGAGGAGTACCTCTACGGGCTATTAGGGGGAGCGCCCGGTATTTGGCGTTAGACCCACAGTGGACGGAGCGCCTGGTAGTTGGCAGCAGACCTGCGGTACTCGACAGGAGGAGTACCTCAGCAGTACACGGTTAGTGATAAGAACCTCGGTGTCGCGACATGCCCACTGTTCACGACATAGGAGGAGTTCTACAGCAGCCATGGTTTCAATAATGAAAATCCTGGTCTGAGCTGAGTCAAAGACCTTTGGGGTTTTCTCATGATTGAGATGGGTTACTTGATAACTTAGGTATATTTATGGGAATATACCTAAGTAATGGTTATCCATTGATTTTGTAATTTTTGGTTTATCCTTGTTTTATTTTGTGAGACCTTGAGGGTCTCTAGGTCCCTACTGAGTATCATTATACTCACCCCTGTACGGGCTATGCCCGCACGTCATTGTGTGGGATGCAGATGACAGACAGCGCTGACGGAGGCCGAGAGCGCCTGGACTAGACGATACCCGGATGAGGACCTTACGACGTATCGGTACATGGTGGAGTCTGACAGATGTGGAGTGTTGTGGAGGCCATCTGTACTTACCCTTTAAGTAGGAACCCCGGAGGACGATCCATGTGCAGCTTTCACCTTTCAGCTGTTGTCCCTTTTCAGTTGTACTTGCTTTCAGTTGTATTTTTTCTTTACAACTGGGCTTGTATTCTGGCCCCCCATTACTTTCAGTACACTTTCTATACAGATTTTACTTAGTGTTTGCTTCCGCTTGTACTCTGATTGTGACTTTTTACTATTATAAAGGCAATGCCTTCCCAGTTTTTGGGATTTGCGCTTTTGGTTCTAGTGGCCAGCCCTTAGCCTATAGAAGGGGGGCTTGGGGTAGTTACGACACTGGCCCCGGGTGACAGGTCATGACAATGTGGATAAATAATAAAATGATATGGAATTTCATAGAGTCTATCCCAATCCCACTACCAGCTCCATGCTCTTTAGTTAAACCATCTATCAGGAGCCCCTTTCCCTTACCAGGATCTTTATACATGAAGTGTTCATGTGCATCAAGATGCCTATGTTGGGTGTGAGTAATAAAACCCAATAGGTCACCACCAAATCATCCTTAACAAGTTTGCACAGGTATAACAAGTGTATGTCATGATAATGCTAAATGCATAATAAATCATAAATAATCATATACCATGTGTTTAAGTGCTAACCAGGCCTCCATGATCCTTGAAGATACCTACTTCATCTACACACCAAAAGTATAATCAAAGTATGTTGTATGCGATGAATAACTAGCCACAGGGATGGGGAACATGTCACTCAACATCCTCAAGGAATTGAGTGGACATGCTACAATCATAGGTTAGGCCATAAGCTCGTTATATCCTAACACTCCCTTGGGTCAGGACACACATCCATTGTAAATCAAATCTGTTTCTCTGGTAAGAACATAAGGCCATCATGTCCCAAACCTATGTACATGTCCAACATTATTGTCACTTCATGTCATGTGCCTTCCCCACTAAAGGATAATCATATCAGTATGGTCCACGTATCCCGAGTACAAAAAAATGCCTCTAAGAAATATTAACACATAAAATAGGTAAGAGCATATAAAATCATAAATAAAAATCCCATCATGAGAAATAATTAGCAATATACATAAAAATTTAATCAACATCTAACATGTAAATAAGCTACATAAGCATACCCATGGAATCACACATCATAAATAGGTCTCATAGGACAAACACACACATGTGATCACTACCAATAAAGGCCATACATGATATTATAATAGAAGAATCATATAAATGAAACAAGTGGTCACAAGATTCCCACATGGTAAGAAACTTCCTACCTCAATGTTGTTGATGAAGCACTCTAATATTCATCAAGGATCAAATCCAAAATCACTTTTCTCACCCATGACTCAAACACTAAGGATGCATATCTCGAGTTATGGTACATTCAAAATATGGTTAGAAAATAGTTATAAGGAGATTACATGTCAATATGGTTGGTTCTAGAATCATATACCTCATGGAGTCTGTCAATTGTACAAGTTTTGATGTTTTTTGTAGAAGAGAATGATAATTTAGTGGATCCGTCAGTGATTAAAGAACAAATCATGAATTCCTTATCAAATTTTGAAGAGAATATCATATCTATTCAATTAAAATAGATCCATAATCAAAATATATATCCAAGTTGATATTCAAGAAGGAGGGAGTCTCAAGATGAACGATTTATTAAAACATATCTAGAAATGACCACCATCCCTGAGAGATCTAGTTCTGGTTAAAAAGGTTTCATTAACACATTGATTACACAACTATTAATGAAATAATACAAGAAATATAGCATTATTTGGAATATTAATCTATATATTAGGGAAAAAAAATCTTATTATATGATTTTTATGTTGATAAAAGAGATATATCCAAGAGAAACCTAAATAACAAATGTTTTTTAGAATCACAAACCATAATTCCCAACCAAAAACACTCTTGGATTCAGAATATTCAAGATTGGGGGGAGAGGGAATCATCAAGGAAGTACATAGGAGTCTCAAGGATCAATAAGGCTTCTTATAGAAATAATAATGCATCCAAAACAGACCATTAATGGCCATTAAATAGTATTTTCAGATATTTGTTTCATGAAATCATGGTTTTTAAAACCATGGGCCAAACATGTGAGGCATTCTGCCTCACTTTGGCCCCAACATGGTTTGGGTACACAATTTTTTTAAACCATGAACCATTCATTATTTTGTCCATTAGAGGTTTTATAATGGTTTAACTAGTGAGGCCACATGGTTATTAAAACTGTGTTCCTTAACTATGCACCACCACTTATTCTACTAGATTGAGTTTTATAGTTTTATTGGAGAATCAGAATGGTTTAAGAAAACCATGATCAAACCATGAAACCTTAAAAAGGATACTAAAAATCCTAAATACTATATATAAAATCATGGATCTCATACCAATCAATTCATAGCTCATAAAATATGGTTTAATGTGGAAGTTAACTCATAACAGACTTGAAAAATATGACCCCCTTACATTCTCCCACTTTAATGAGTTATCATAATAGAGAAGAATCTCTATGAATCCTACTTGAACTACTTAGGACACTGTGCCCAAAAATATTCCCCCACTTCTAGGTCTCTTTATAGATTCACCCATGCTTCCATAGAATCTAGATAAGTGGTACTATCTTCCATCATAAGACATTCTCACTCCAGTCTACAATCTACATCGAGCAATCCACATATGATATGTCAGGATCCATCTCAGTATCCCCATATTTGATGACATGAGTGGTATCAGGCATGTAACTCTAGTGTTGAGACACATGAAACACATCATGAATACCTCAACAGTGATAAGGTTGATCCCAACAACATGTTATTTTTCCAATCTACATGGTGATCTTGAGGGGTCCAACATATTAAGGCTCTAGCTTCCCTTAATTTATCAAAAATTGGTGGCCTAACTAAGGATTCTACCACATGAAAAGTTTATCATCTATAAAAAACTACATAGGCTACCTATTTCATTCACCATATGATCTATACCTGATCTGATCTATGATCAACCTCTTCTGAATTAACTACACTCTCTTGATGGTCAACATAACCATTATTGGACCAACCACAACTTCCTCATATGCCTCATTCCAATATAACAGTGAATGATATGACCATATATATATAGAATAAATAGGTTACATCTAAATAGAATTATTTTAATTACTATTTTATGAAAACACAACCATGGATAGGGGATCATCCATGGATCCACTGAAGTCTGGGTTGCAACATAAGGTATATCCTAAAATATTTGAATTGTCTACTCCAATTATCCATCTGTTTGGGGATGGTATATTTTTCTCAATCCCATTTGAGTCCCTAATACCATCTACAACCTTTCCAAAAATGTGACATAAAATATGAATCTACATCAGATATAATTCTCAAGGTAACTCTTTGAAAGCTTACAATCTCACAGACATATATATTTCCTATCTCATATACTAAATGAATTTCATTTAATGGTAAGAAATTAGAAAATTTTATTTATCCAATAAATAATCACCAAAAAACATCAAGAATCATTGGGGTCCTAGGTAACCCCATAAAAAATACCATTGTGATGTCCTAACACTTCCACATGGGAACAAGAAGTGCATAGAGTAAAATACCAAGATAATAGTGCTCGACCTTTATCCTCTAGAATCTAATACATCGAGAAACAAATTCAGAAATTTCCTTCTTCATCCATGGACACTAAAACTACCACCTAAAGTCATGGTCCATATTTTTTTCTCTAAGATACACCACCCACTTAGAGGTATGGAAGTCTCTCATTATCTACCTGATGGAATCAAAGACTACAACTCTCCCATGTAATTGGGTCATGTCATCATCGTCCAACAACCACCCTGGTATTGGGTCACTGCCTGCTATCTATTACTGTATCATAATACAATATGGGTCAGTTTCCTAATTATACTTTACCTGGTCTACTAGAGATGATGTGATCACTAACGGGGAACATTTCATCAATCCCTGGTCATCAGAAGCAACAATCCTCCAATCATCCAATAAGATAATCAGGTTCCACTATTACTCCAAAATCCACTAACCAAGATCTTGTGTTAGCCTTGTCTTATTGCTAAGAGAATCTGTAAAGACATTAACTTTACCTGGTGTATAGGCCATCTCAATGCCAAATGTCTTTAAGTACTCTACCCAGCGCCTCTACCTCAAATTCTGACCCCGCAATGTGATAATATAGTAGAGGTACTTGTGGTCTGTGTAAAAATAACTTATAAGCAAATATATAGTTTCAAAAACACTTTATAGAATGGAAAAAACCTTCCAATTAAAATTCCTGGGTAGGATAATTATACTAATGGGGTCATAACTGATGTGATCCATAAGTTACTACCTAGTCCCTCTACATCAAAATTTCCCCCAAACCAACTCCCAATTCATCGTAGTATATGATATATCTAATATCATGCTTAGGAAGAATCAAAACTAGATATGTTGTAAACATCTTATTCAATTCAAGAATATATTCCTCACATTGGTCGAACTATTGTAACTTCACCCCATTCTTCATCAGTATAATCACATGTGTTGATAAATGGGAGAAGTCCTATATAAAATGATGATAATACCCCCCTAAACCCATAAAACTTATAATCTGAAACATGTTATGGTGATGTGTCTAGGACATCACCACATCCACTTTCATTTGGTACACATAAATACTGGTCTCAAAAACCAAATTCCCTAAGAATTTCACCTATTGAATCCAAAAGTGAAACTTTTATAGCCTATCATAAAAAAATGTGTTCAAAGTATACTTAGGACTATCTTGAGATGCTTGAAATGATGGTCTAGGGTTGGTGAGTAAATGAGTACATTATCAATGAACATCATGAGTAACGAGTTAGGATATACATGGGAGATCTTATTCATGATATATATGACCACTATCAGCATATTCTTCAGTCCAAATGGAATATCCAAGTAATCTTACTATCCATGACTACTCCAAAACTCCCTCTTCATGATGTACACCTCTATAACATGCAACAAGAGATAACATGATTAGATATTGATCTTGGAGAACCACTAAGCTCCCCATAACTAATCAAGGAGATAATAAATCCTGGGAAAATGGTACATATTCTTCATGATCAAATGATTCATCTTCTGATAATATACATGGAGTCAAAGAATACTATCTTTCTTATTATCGAATAGAATAAGTTCATCCCATAGTGATGTACTCAGCCCCATAAAAACATTATATTCCAAGTCCTCAAGATATATTTTGAGCTCCTTCAACTCATATAATTAAAAATGAAAATGGGTATCTAAATGTTCTATTCACTTTTCACGAGTTATGTATAAAAAGAAACACCTTTTTCAGGAGGAAGACCTATAAATTCATCGAAAAAATGATATGAACTAACCCTCTGGGACCCCTCATGGGCTGGCAGTAATCTAAGAGTGACACCCAATCCCATGTCAAAAGGTTAGGGTATGGTGACTAGCACTGAGTAGGAATAACACTATAATGGGAGGCATTACACTAAGGTACTTTTCTGCACACTAACACAATGAACTCCATGAAAAAATTCATAGATATAACAAGAGACTGAAATATATAGAGTGTAAAACATGCATGAAGAAAAATCTATGAAATATATAAAATAAAAAAAATTTAAAATATATTAAGGAGAAAAAAATAAATCCAAGTAGAAAAATAAGTCCCAACCAAATAGTAACTAGTAAAAGGGAAACGTTGAAGAGTTCCCATCTCACTATCTCCAAGACTAACCACTAAACATATCCAGCCACACCAGGTACCAATTTACTACTCTGAAACTTGGTCCAACAATATTACCACCAATATTCTTGTCATTTTAGATGACACAAAATGTGAAGGAATATACAATGAAGGGGAGAATATATATAAATACCTAGTTTGATTCCCTTAAAACTTAAAAGAAAGTAATAGAAATCATAATATTTATTTCAACCCTTAAAGTGAGTGGGTAAAGAAAACATAACATAAAATATGATGAAAAGAAACCCAAGTTAATAGAGAAAGGAGATACACATCTTCATATACATCTAGGAATGATGATTTAAAATGCCCCCCCCACGGTCCATCTCTGATGCCCAACACCACATGAAACCTCATCAGAATCTGGGTGGAGAGCCCACTCCTCGCCACTACACTCCATTGTTGAGGGAGAAACTAACTCTAATGGAGGCCCCTCTCTCCACCAAATCTTGAATATGGGGAAGAACCACTCCATAGATAGTGGAAATTCACCCTCTATATTATGGATGAGTAAAAACCAAACCTATTTAAAGATTATGGGGGAACCACTCCCTGGTGCGACATGGGAGAATTAACCCAAAAATCACTTTGATGAACAATCTGATCACTACCATAGGAAAAGTATCTCTAAAATAATAACCCTACACATAAAACCTTATTTTATATCCTTATCTCTAACATGAAGTCTACCATAGGGTTTTATATAGAAAAAAAACTTAGGATAATCTTCTTATGGGCCCAAATCTGATTCAAAATAAGGATATATACACGGTAGAAGTTACTAGAAACCGCCTGGACTTTTGGGCATGTCCTCCCCTAGGAAAAAACTTGGCCATCCATGTGGATATATATGGTGTGTATCTAGAGTAAACCATATGTCTTGGAATACTGGGTATGCCGGTGTCCATTGGTTCATGTTTGTGTACTCTGTTCTATGCCCAAGTACTCTAACCATTCTCAGGTGATTTAGTCATAAATAGGTATATTGTCCATGTTCATGCCCATGTAATCTAGATGTGCCCATGTTCCTAGCCATGATTATGCCTGTGTACCTAGTGGTATACACTAGGTCTCTTACTTTGAGTCACATAGTGTGTGGGAAAACCACAAGTAATATGATATTTATCTCTTGACATAAACCCTTTCCACCATAGAAGGTTACCACATCATGGGTATTCAACCAAACTACAAGCTGTGTAACTCGATATTTTCCATAATCCCACAGTACTCTTATAGATACCTATAAATTATATTTTTACCGCTTATATTACAATTTGACCACTATAATGTTATAGTTACTATCCTTGGACCAAATTATTTTACTTTTATTACATTTATATTCGATGTATTGAATACTAATTAAATATATTATTACATATTGGTCATTTTTATGCATGGATTTAATGAAATATTATCCTATAGTATTTTTTACATTGATAAGGTCATAGAAGTTCCTATCTATTATGAGAACCTTGAAGTGTTATGAAAATATTGTTAATAAATTTCTTTAGTTAGATAACATCATATGATGGGAAACATATTATTTAGACTGTCAGGTGTGAGTGCTCATAAGTGGATGAGGCTTCCACTCATAAAGTTCGCACTTGGTAATCTGCAATATGGGATATTATTAGAATAGACCCACCAGTAGTAATTATTCATGTTTTGGTTTCATAGGATATTCCTATTTTTGAGTGTGTGTAATTGTCCTTAAACTTTAGTCTTATCATTAATACATTTCATGACTCGAATACTTAGATTTTCTGACAAAAACTATCACTAAATATATTGGCGGGAAGTAGGGTATGTTGGGTATATCATGATTAACATATCATCAATGGATATGTTGGGGAAGGATTTGTCCCTTCTATAGTTATGGTAGTTGATATCTCAACCCTATGTTTAGAATACAACCTTTTTATAAATTCCATGGCCAAGGTGTAACTACATGTTTAATTCAGATAGTCAAATAAAGATGTATCAAGCATATAGGTTAATGGCACCGTTGTGAAACCTTCTTGATGAGATATTATGAAACATGGATTATATTAAAAAGTGAGAATTATTATGTGGTGATCATTGTTGAGAAATTATGTACTTTCTCTTGGGTACCGTGACCCATTACCCGACAATAATCGTGTACTATAGGCAAGACCGCTTAATGCCAATGAGACATAATCCTAGTGGGTCACACACTAAGTGTTTCTATTGATCTCAACTAAATCCTATTTGAATTTAATTAATGGAATAAATATTATTCTCAATAACGAGGACTAATTTTATTCAATTTTTATTGATTTCATAAATTAAATAAATATTTATTCACGGGTACGAGAATAAAAATATATTTATTTATTTTATTAAATATTTTATAAATATTTTCCCACATTATGTGAATGAGATATTTATTTTTTTAAAATATTTATTCAGGTATTCGATAAGTATTTATGAGTTCAAATGGACTAAGACCACATCCAGTGATAAATAATTATTTACAAGCCCATAAATATTATTTATCAGTTTTGAAAGATGGCGCGTGCCACAAAATAATAATGTTATTATTTTATTATGTGGAATGATTTATTTTAGGTTATTATATTATTTAATGGTTGACGTGAAATTAAATAATTATTTTAACATAAACCCTAGCTCTATAAGTAGAAAATTATGTCTATTGTGTAGGGTATTTGAATCCAAAATTAAGAATAGATAATTTTTTCTTACAATTAATTCTCCCTCAACTCCTCCTTCTATCTCCCTCTAAATAAGGATAAATGAAATTTATATTTCTTCAATACCGAAAAATGAGCGATCAAGAATGAATAATACAAGACATTCTATTCACTATGCTAGCACCTAGAGATTCAGTTTTGTTGATTGGAGACCATTGGAGCACATGTGGAACAACACTAGAGGGATTTTATCCTTGGATCCTCATAGTGAAACAAATGAAATATGAACGGATCTTTTCAGATGATCAACATTTATCAAGAAAGAAATTTCCTAAGACTAAGTATTTATTTCTTCAGATATTAAATACATTATTTATAAATTTGACCTAAAATATCATCCCTCATGGTTTTGATCAATAATTATTAAAAGAAATTTTAAAATATCTCCCACCTCCACACAATTATATTTCACCCTGTAACCAAAATGGAAATCCGCCAAAATAGAATTGGGGATCCATAGATTGTTGATTCCTATCCTCTGATGGTTAGAAATCAAAAATCTACTCACTTATGGGGTAGCTTCCATGCCTCTTATCACCATTTGGGGGTCCTGACCCATGATTCCATCACCTTTATCCTGAAACACATCTCTATCCATAAACAAAACATTGATTTTTTACATCATTCATTCATCCTACATGAATTTTGGGATTCGATAATTATCGAATCTATCTTGGAAATGTCAAATCACAACCCTGTGGGATAATGATGAAGAATGTGCATACAAATTGTGGGAGAAGAACAATAATAAAGAAAAAACCCTCATTTTCTGATGAAATTCTAGAAAATGATCATAAAATTTGGAGAAAGGGTGAAATGAGGGAAAAAATTAAATAATTATGTTCAAGAACACTAATTTAGTCCACAATCATGAGAAGAATGAAAAATACTAGAAAAAATTATATATAATATATGATTGAAAACTTATTTAAAGGAAATAAAACCATGAAATAACATCTGAAACCTCAAGAAAAGATCGACCATTGGTGAAGAACGTGCCCAATAGAAAATTGGGTGATGATCCCACTTCATCCTTCATCCATCTCATGATTCTCCTTGATTATTCCTCATCAATCTATATTATCGGTTCAACAAAGCCAATAAATCTCTCCTTCTCCTCTTCTCTAATATCCAAGGGTTTGGTGGAAAACCCTAAATATTTTCCATAATGACATAATTATAGCAGGGAATTATATTTTAGGGAAGTTAAATAAATTAAACAGATAAATTATTTAATTCACTCAATACACCCACCACTAATCTCCTTTGACCAAATTCCCAGCACCGACCAAATTTATAGTGCTCCTAGGGTAAACCCCCCGTGTTCTAGAGGAAACCACATTCTCATATTTTTCATCCTAGGTCTTGATAAATGGGAAACCCATTTATTTGGAAAATATGCATGCATGTGCTTTAATATATATTAATATTTTTTATATATTATTTATAGGGCCCCACAACACACAAACATTGCACTAACTCTGAGGAAAAATATAAAGATATATATAAAAATATTCAAAGGAATAAACTACAAAAATGAGTTTTAACATTCCCCCCTCTTTCAAGGATTTTAAACCTAAAAATCAGAAGATATACAAAAATGTAGAGTTTCTAAGCCCGTATATAGTTCTCATACTCCCAAGAGATCTCATTCAAACTTCCATATTTCTAAATAACTCAAACAAAAGGGATAGTCCATCCATGTAGGATCCTCTCTTACCGATCCTCAATCGCTAAAAGGTACTCTAAGAAAGTGGATCTATCTTTGATGTCCAGCTCACCCCAGTCAAAATAATGCAATGGGTCATGAATGTATCTCTTCAGATGTGACACATATAAGAAACCATGCACTCGGTATAACTATGGGTTAGAGGCCAAGTGGTAAAAAAACGTTACAATCTTTCATAGGACCTCAAATGGCCCGATGAACCTTACGAATAGCTAATTACCTAGAGAAATCTACACAATCTTAATCATGGGGAGACTCTCTGGAAAACATGGTCTCCTAGGTTGAAATAAAAAGGACTATGATGTTAATCTACTTAATATTTCTATCAACTATGAGTCATCCTCATATTCTCATGGATCACCTAAATCTTCTCTATTATTTCCTCCACCAAATTTGGCCCAAAAATAGATGTTTCACAAATTTCAGTCCAACACAAGGGTAACCAGAAGGGTTTCATGCACATGGACTCAAATGGTTCCATGATGATAGTGGGGTGATAAATGATGTTATATGAAAACTTAACCAATATAATGTGATCCTCCCATATCCAACAAATGTCTAACACATAGGTTCTCAACATATCCTTGAAAACATGGACGATCATCTCAATATATCTATTTGTGTGAGGGTGAAACACTATGATCATTCATAATTGGACCAAAAATTCCTCATTATTACCCCTTAAAAATCATTGCAAAAATCTATAATCATAGTTGGATATGATTTCCATGGGTACCCCATGAAATTGGGTGATCTTCTACATGTACAAATACCCCAAACACTAGACCGAACTCTGCTCCCTGATGCTAAGAAACTGTGTAGACTTGTTAATTTGTTTTATAATAACACAAATAGAATTTTGACCCAACATTATACATTCAAACACCATAAAAAATATATTGATATTCCATCCCACTCCCATTCCCAGATCTCAAGTAGTTGATTGGAACTACCATCTATACCTGGAAAATTATGACATGATCCCCTCCTTTAGGAAATCCATCTGGTACATCTCTTGAGAATATCTAGTAATGTAGAACCTCACTTCCAATGTCTTTTAATTGATCCTCTATAAAATAATTAAGAATTAATGGATTCATCACCATAAATTAAAGATAATATGCACCCCTATCCTCCTCTAGGGTTAATTTCAATGAATTCAAATACTTTGATGCCTCCTCCATAGAGAGAGAACAATATTTCCTACTAAGGGAATCTTCCACCATGTTTCACTTTCCTAGATTATAGACTCTATCAAAGTCATAGTACTTTAGGAATGATAACTAATTCCTCTTTATCTGGTTAAGATCTTTGTGGGTGAATATGTACATTAGACTCAGGTAGTCTGAGTAAACAATGAAACACTCACCAAGAAGATAATTCCACCATATCTTTAGGTAGCAGACTACCATTACCCAATATAAGTCATGGTCCATGTATTTCATCTCATGAGTTCTCAAATACCTTGAACAATAATAAATAACAACCTACCTTTGCATCAACATGAACTCAAGTTTGGATATAGAGGCTTTTAAAAACTCCACATACCCAATGCCCCCTCCTATAGACACAACACATGAGCACTTTTCAATCTATGAATTAGCTACTCAAATTCCCCCTAATATTTTTCAGTTAAGGATAATGGATTACCTTTCTTTATCAAGGTATTAAAATGGGTTATTATCCTGGAAAATTCTACCACGAACCTCTATTAGTACCCTACCAAACTGATAAAACTACACACCTATGATTCGCTCTTGGGTGGATCCCATGTAACCACTACATCAATATTCATCGGATATATATCTAAACCATGCTCAGAGATAACATGTAGCAGAATATAAACCTATCAGATTTAAAACTAACACTTAGAGTGCTTACTGTATAGCTAGTTATCCTTGATTAAGTCTAGGAACATCCTAAAATACTTTATATTCCCCTCCTCTAACTCTGGGAAGTGGTATTTTCATCGTTAAAGACAGTTAGGAATCATCCATGTATGGATGGAATATTCAGTTTATAGGAGCTCTAAACATAATGGGGGAATTAGTGACACAAAAAGTCATAACCCAGAGCACATAATGTCTATAGAAACATCAGAATGTTGTCTTTGGAATATCATCCACACAAACCCTAAAACAATGGTATATGAACTTGGTATTTATCTTTGAAAACCAACTCACAACTTTCAAATGGTCGAAAGGCCATCAATCCTAAACAAGGAAAACTTTTTCTTGATTTTTACCTAGTTCAGGTGATGATAATAAACATAATTCATGAAACTAACATATTCCATTTTACAAAAAACATCAGAGCTACATAGGGTGACACACTGGGTTTTATAAAACCTTTTACTCAAAGGTCTTCCAACTGAACACTGAAATCCTCGAGCTTGGTAGGGGACATCTGATATGCCACAAAAGATATCGATGCATTCATAGGGTGAATTTTGAAACATAAATATATCTCTTACCATCGAGGTAGTCCTGAAACATCTTCAAGAAATTCATCCATATAATCCTACACTCTCAATGGAAGACATATTCCTGATTATCCTGATGTACCGAGGGATAAATTCACCAATTGATGGGTAATAGTTTTCATATTCCTTCTCACAATTCTCACTCACTTAACCATAATATATATCTAACCAAATAAAAAGAATATCATATCATATGTATGAAAGAATATAACTCTCAAACAATGATATTATATTTGGGAACATACCATCGAAAAAAGTCCATACCTAACATGATGTCATAATGTTTCATAAAAATGACCAAGAGGTCCCATGAGAAACTCTCTCTATCAATAAACCACTCACACTTTCAATAAATGTCTAATATAGAATAATTGTACCCTGTAGGAACCTTTGGCCATAACTGCTAGGATAAAGAATAAACTAGAAGCTCTAGTTATCACACAAGCGATTTTGAGATAAAGGAATAACTCATGAATGTGTCTTTAAGTATTAGATAAAGAGTAAAAAATACATAGAACATAAGTTAAATCATATCATAAGAATACTTATAATATTCCTCCACTACCAGAAACTATCAATTCCCTCAACCACCTGAACTCTGGGCCCAAAATAATCCAACATGTGGTGGTGGTGGAAATATTTTGTTGCATTGTGCACCCCCAAAATCTCCTCCCTTTAAAGATCTACCCGCTCGTCTCTCAGCACCACCTCCTCAGGGGCCACCATTATGATGTCTAGGAGATCCCTGACTAGGAAACCACCTCTACCACGAAAGTCTATATGCTTCTTGACCACCCTGCACATCCCAAAGAGTTAAGAAATCATGATCCATGTGACCTCGCCCATCATAAGCATAAAATTTATCACCATTGGGTTGATTGGATCCCCTATGTGAACCCAATGTCACATATCTAAATGTCTAACTATGGGAATGAGTATTCCTCCTGTTCCAAGACCCCAATGACTAACACCTACCAGATAATACAAAGAAATCAGCCCCATGATGTCCACTGGTGGATCTAGCCTCCCGATATCCCTCTGATAGGAAGACCTCTATAATCAAGGCTCACTCCAACACTCCAATACACGTGGGAATGCATAAATATACCATGACATCATGAATTTCCCTAAAAATTACATATTCAAACTTCTGTGATCATAAGTATCTATATCACACCATATAAAGAGATTAATGAATGAGGTTGATAAACCTCACAACGTACTCAGGAACTAAAACATCCCCCTTCTCTAGCTTAAGAATCTCCTGGATCTACATAGAGCACAAGATAGAAGGATTTTATTAATAATATAAAACTACTAAAAGTATAACCATGAGAGAAGTGTCTCAACATGAATCTAAGTGATTAGACTCCACTAGCGCCCTACTACCCCATTAAGAAGTGCAACTACAAGATGAACCCTATGGTTGGTTGGAGTCTATTAAATTCATAAATCTCAAACCACCATCTTGATTCAATCCTCCACTACCTAAGGTTCAGGATCCCCATGAAACCTCATAGGTATCTATCATTATAAATCGCACAATCCACTAATAATGCATGCATCGTCATCCTAAATTTATAGAGCTATCAACTATCTAATATATAGTCAATCCGTTTCCTAGATCATTGAAGGTGGATCTATGTTCCACTCAACACTGTTATATGCCCTCTTGGAGGAAAAACTTCATGAGTGAGTCCCTAAAATAAGGCCTCATCTCCCAAATAATCATCATCGTAATCCTATATCAGTATCCTAGCTATCTATTATCATGGAGGAATATTGAAAGCTAAGAATATGTGTTGTGATTAGATGATAATATATGGGTACATGAATCGAGAAGGACATGGAGTCATAATACCCAATATGATATGATGCAAGTAAGATTAGTTCTCTTCAACTGATGTCTCAATATGCCATGTTTACAAGAAGGTAGTCATATTATTTGTGTATAGATATGTCTGCTACAATACCAACACTTGGTTCCCTGAATTGAGAGGTGAACTCGAGACACACCAACACCATTTTCCTATTTTCTAAAACCAATCATCACAACATGTTCATCTCCTAAAACTAACCTATGGAAAAACCACTTTTGATACCACTCTGGCAGGACTGACCCACCAGGACCCCTCATGGTTCACACATAAGTCGAGGTTCAAACCCTATCATGACCTATATTAGGAGAGGGGGTGGAGACTATCACCAAGTAGGCATAAAAATTTAATGGGATCTCTTATACTAAAGTACCTATACACACCCACACAACCAAATCCATGAAATAGTGTAGAGATATAATAAGAGACTGAAACATATAAAGTGTAAACCATGCATGAAAAAACCATTAGGGAATAAATCAAAGTACAATAATGTATGGTAAAAGATATAAAGGATAAATAATACATACCTAACTAGAAAAGTATGAGAAAACCTGAAGAAACATGAAAAAGGGAAATCTTGAAGTGATCCTGACTCAAGATCTCGATTATTTCCCACTGAACATGGCCAATTACACCAAGTACCACTATGATCCTCTGAAACTAGGTCCACCAATGTCAATTTTGATCATCCTATCGTCTGTATAAGACACAAAACACACTAGAATAGACCATGTTGGGGTGAGTATATACAAACCAAGTTGTACACTTTGAAAATTGAGGAGGAATCAATACAAATCACAATAGTCATCTCAACCCTTAAATCAAAACTGTAAGGAAATCCCAACATCAAATATCTTTAAAAGAAACCCAAGTGAATGGATAAAGGGGATATCCATATCCACAACCATCTAAGAATGATGAGTCAGCTTATAGCTCTCAAATTTCTATCTTTGATGCCCAAACCCATGTGAAACATCACTAGAATCATATTTGAGGGTAATTACCTCACTACTATGCTCCGAGTCTAGTTAGAAACTAACTCTAATGGAGGATCCTCACCCCACCATAGGCTGAAGACAGGGGAGTAACACTCCTTAGATTGAGGACCTGCTCCATATATAGTATGGAGAGGTATAAAACCTACCTATTTAAAGGGTATATGGGACCCATTCATTGGTGAGATAGGGGAAAACTGACCTTGTAATCTCTCTGATGAAATACCTGATCAATTCCATCAACCAAGCATCACTAGAAGAATTATTCCTATCACAACACCTCATCTTGTATCTCTATCCCACAAGTAAAGTATATGATTGTGTTTTACCTGGAAAACCACTCAAGCCAGTCTTATAATATGACCAACTTAGAGTCTCTAATAAATAGACACACAATTTATAAATTCCTAATAAAAAGTGCATGATTTGTACATAGGGTTATATGGTGTGTGACTCCACCTAGAAACCTGGGCGTTTCATACCCATGGGCATGGATTTCCTATCCATGTGGATCTAAACAATGTGTACATAGAGTACACAACGTGTCTTGGTAGCTCGAGTATGAATTTTTCATCTAGATAATGCCAGTGTAATCGGCTCATGCCCATGTACTCTGGCCGTGATTGAGTGCTCTGGCCATGCAGGAGTGCTCTGGCCATGTTTGTTCCCATGTACTATTTCTTTTCCCATGTTCTTGACCATTCCCATTCCCATGTACCTATAATTCCTTACTAAGTCTCTATCTTCAAGTCACATGACATGTTGGTAGACCACAAGATGTGTGATATTTATCTTTGCACATAAACCATAACCAATGTAGAAGGGGACCACATGAAGTGTGTTCATCCAAACTACATGTTGTGTGACTCAATACTTTCTAGAATATTTCACTCTTCAAATATAAACTCATATCCATCATTTTATCCACATACACAACTATGTGACCACCCTAAATCTACCTAATACGTAGTTTGTAATCATATGGTAACGAATTCCCAACCTCTGGTGGTTAGAAATTGGAACTCCGCTCGCATGTGGGGAAGATTTCACACATCCCATTTTCATTTGGGGGTCCTAATCTAATATTTCATCACATGAACCCTGAATAAAACCTTGGTCCATCTAAAAATCACCAATTTTTACATTTTTCACACATCAAACATGAATCTGGGGGTTTGATTGTGCTTTAATCATTCCTAACAATGCCGAATCATGACCCCGTGATCCAATAATGAATAACACAAAGAATGGTTGTGGGAAAAGCATAAGAAAAAAGTAAAAAACCTAATTATATTATGAATTTACAACCAAATAGAATTAATTGTAGAAAAAAATTATGAAATCAAGGCCCAAAATTTAAATAATTAGGTTCTAGAACACTAATGAATCTCAGTCTCAAGTGAATAATTAAAAATGATGGAAAACAAAAGAATATATAAAATAAAACATGAAAAAGTATTAAAAGAGAAGAAAACTATGAAATAACATGTCCTACCATTATAATTTATTGATCATTGATGAAAAATGTGTCTTCTAGTGAAGAGGGTGATGATCAAACTTCATTCATTATTCGTCTCATGATTCCACTTTATCATTCATCATCAATCCACATTACTCGGTTGTTAATGATAATGATGCTCTCCTCCTACCACTCCCATCTAATATTCAAGGGTTATGTGGATAAACCCATATATTTTATATATAAACATACTTATATAGGGAAAATAGTTTTTTATGAAAATTAAATAAATAAATTATTTAATTCACTCAACGCAACTGCCACCAGTAACGTTTGACCAAACGCCTGACACCGACCTACATTATGTTGCTCTTATGGTAAATTCAATATTACAAGGATAACTAAAATCTTTAATTTCCCGTCCATGGTCATTATAAAAGGGGAAACTATTTATTCCTAAAATATTTCTGCGCATTATTTCCTATATATTATTATTTTTAATATATTAATTTTGGGGTCTTGTGACACCCAAACACAGTTTTAACCCTAAGGAAAAATACATAGTTATATATATATATATAAATATTCATAGGACCAAAATACATAAAGTAGAGTTATTATATAATATTTCCAAATAATGATCCATGATTGGAGGAAAAGTTCTCAGGGATTCCACTGATCTTACTAAAAGAGAGAAGCCTATAATTTTCAATATAATCATCCCAATATGACTAATATCTGGACCAACTCCACCTAATCCCAAATTCTACTCCTCAATTATAATGAAATTATTACCCACGGTCTTTGTAAAAAATACCCATATCTGAGAATAATCATTGTGAGCTCATAATATAGTCATATAGTCCATACCAAGAATCACATCAATTATAATCACCTCTAGAATCTTAAATTCCCATAGACATCCAAAACCAGAAATGACTATAGTACACTATGGGAATTGATAATGATGGTCCAATTTAATTACTAATGGTGTATCAATGTAAATAATATCATAATAATACATGATAGGTAAGTAAATTCCATAAAATTCTTATGAATATATAATGGAATGAGAAGCATTGATATAAAAAAATCTGTAGACAATGTAGAAGTGATCACAACCTTACCTAGAACAATAGACAGTCCCTCACCACCACCCACTTGAGTCTAATACACTACATATAATCATCCTACCATAGCTATATGAACCTATCCCTGAGGTACGTGACTCATATACATTATCATCACCTGAGATTACTACTGAGGACCCGTCCAAATCCTTGGGATCTAAATCATGCCTATCACACAACCCTGTAGATACTCATCCTAGAAGCCCTATAGAAAAATTTCTAGAGATTCCCCATATTTCCACAATAATAATACTTTGAAAGAGGTTATATAGAAAATTTGGGGCAATATCCAACCTTATCATAGTTTAAGAACCATTGAACTCCTCCCATGGGAGATAAAGAACTCTTCTCCACTTGCATACCACAACACGTTTCATGTCCCTTCTATTCCTATTATCACTACTAGAAGAGGCACTCATCGTAACAGTAGGAGGTCCACCAACCCAAGAAATTTAAGGAGGAAGAATAATAATTACTCAATCCTCCTCCCTACCCTTCTCAATAGTCAATTCCTTGCATAGAACCTCTAGGTATTATGTTAGGTTGAAACATCAATCTTGCATTCTGATGCCATAACAAAGACTGATCTCAATCTTCATAGCCTTATATACCTCATTTTAATCCATGAGAGTATCAAAATGAAGTATTTTGGTGAAATTAGTAGAGTATGTTGACATATTCATGGTTACCTGCTAAATCTCTATGAATTTTTGGGCATGGTCCAAATTTAGAATATCGAGAAATAATTCCCAAAACAATAGGATCTTGAAGGCCTCACGGTTGAGACCCCCATGTTTTCTAGCCTATCCCATCATGCCCCACCATCTCCTAATAGGTCCCTCTAGCATGACTGTTTCTAGTTTCACCTTCATATCCTTTGGTTTCTAAAGGAGGTAAAATACACCCAAGATGAAATCCATCCAGTCCTCTACATCTGATATCCCTTTAGTGTCCTGTAAGGATGGTGGACACTGAAGATGAAAATATTTGGTGTAGTAAACTGGGGACCTTGGTGCCCCTCTTCCCTTGGAAATGACAATAAAAAGGACTCTTTTATGAGGTTATCCCACTAACTCATCCACTAGAGTAGGTGTGTGATAATTCTCTATTGAAACTTTCTACACAACATGTAGTGGAATAGAGGCATCCTGCCTAGTGAGGTTATGATGAACAATTTGAGTTGGCAGTCCCATCAGTCTCCTACATTCCAGAATCTTCTGAAATGTGAATGAAAAATTAAAATGTGTGAAACTATTAGGAAAAATCCGAATCAGTCAATGGGACTGTACCAAGGTTCTCCTATCAAGATACCTATATCCCAAAGTATAAACTTCATGGGATTAACCTTGGATTTCCATTCATTAATGTTATTCATAGTCTTATATATAAATGAACATAATAGTATTCTCAGTTTTAACTTACTAATGTCTACATAGAAATGTCATTATAGCATGGAAAGTACATATATCACTCAATAGAGAATATAAGTCTATCACAAATAGATATCATAATTTCATGAATTAAATTAAAGAACTAGTATAAAAAACACACCATATATATATATATATGGAATATGATCCTACATTCCTACCCAGGATGTATAAACTCACCCAAAATCCAATTAAACTATAATAGAAATTCTATAAATAGAAATTCGTAGGCCTGTTACACATGAGTTGGACATGCACATGGAAACTCCCCTACCCAAGTCATAAACAACCTATATAATTTTTTCCATATTCTAGGTTAGTCAAAATAAAATAATTTAAACTCAACACTATTACCATTTTGTAATTACCCAACCCAATCCACTAGGTTTGAGCTGGGGAGGCACAATACCTCATACACGCCTTCCCAAATGAAAGATGTTGTAGACTAGTAAAAATGTTTTAAATGTAATTAATGGGTAAACTATACCCTTAGTGTCAAATACATAAACAATAATCATAAATAAAAAACATAGTGTATAAAGGTGCAAGATAAAGAAACAAAATATAATAACAAAATTCAGACATTTCATTCAAGTAAATAAATAAAATCTAAATGTTTCAAGAAAAACTAGAGTATATAAGGTGAAAGTAGATAAATAAAAAAAACTATGGAATTTCCTATAGTCCATCCTAGTTATGATACCAAATGTATTCTCCTCAACTCAACCATCTTCTGCGGGTCCCTTTCCATTACTTATATCCCTATACATGAAATTTTTAAATTCATTAAGATTCCTATGTGTGGTGTGAGTAATAAAAAATAGTATGGAATCACCAATGAGTCCTTATTAAGTGTGTAAAATTATAATAAGTGTATTCCATGAAAAAAAATTATGAGAAAGAAATCATAAAAATAATATACTAATCATTATTGTACTAACTAAGACATCAGAAGATCTGACCATACCTGATTCACCTCCATAGTAGAAGGATAATAAAAATATTTCATAACTGATAAGAAACTACAAACATGGATTGTGAACATGTTACTCAGAATCCTAAAGTAATCAAGCGGACATTTCAATATCACATGTTGGGACAAAAGGCCGTTATGTCATGAAATTCTCCTAAAACATGCCATAAGGCCATAAAAACCTAACATTATTTTTCAAGTCATGTCAAAAATCCATAATTCACCAAACTTGTGTAAAAGTGAAACATCATTATCTTTTTAGGTCATGTGAACTCCCTCTCTAAGAGATAATCATCTCAAGATGGTCCACCAACCCAGAATACCAAAATAATTCTTCTAAGGCATGGTAACACATACCATAGAGAAAATAATATAAAAAACACAAAAAATTTCATCATATGAAATTAGTAGAAATATACATAAACATGTGATCAACATATAGAATGGAAAAAATATGTATATAGGGACTCATGGAATCAAGAATCATAAATGGGTCTCACGAGATTTATGTACACACAAACAAAAGTGATCACTCCCAATAAATGACATAAAGGACATGGAAATAGAAGGCTCATATCAAGGAAAACCATTCAGATAAGAGCCCCACATGGTAAAGAACTTCCCACCTCAATATTGTTAATGGAGCACTATATTATTCATTAAGGATCAAATCCCAAATCAGGTTGTGAACCCATGTAGAAATGGATTACATATCAAGGATTCCAATATTAAGTTCCAGTTCATTAAGAAGAGGTTTAAAAACCAAAATTTGTAACGCCCTGACCCCAGTTACTCTGATTCGGTGCACTATTTTACTACATTGGCATAATTACAAGGAATCAAGTCCTGAAGGACCGATCAGTTTAGCAGTCTTGGAAAATAGATTACATACATGAATGTTACATTACACTTTATAACATACAAAAAAATATAAATAATACTTTATGAATGCCATTATTCTCTTGGATTAACCTTGCATATCAATCACAATACACTTCTTGAAATCTTGGGAAAAATAAAACATAGAAATGGGTGAGATCTGACGCTCAGTAAGGATAAAAATACAGCAGAAACTTTTATAAATAATCATAAACATTTAAGGAAATGTATAACTAAAAAAAAGTCTTTTAAACATGAACTTAATAATAATATGGGAAAAAATAAAATGAATTAATGCCATTTACCTATTCACATGGATATTCTACTATTCTAATAATCACATGGAATATCACTAACCACTTTCATAATGATGGAATGCATAATGCCAGACTATCATAACCATGCAGCCAAGGACTCATGCCATGACTAGAAATAATATTTTGTCAAGGCCTCGTTCCAAGACACTATTTTGTCTCATGAGACCAAACGATGCATTAAGGAGATATAATGGGCTCCACCCGCGACTTACTAATTCCAATGCATTCCCATGTGATAAGGTTTAAACATAACATAAACATTTGTATTAAAACTAGTATACTAAATGTCAATACCTTCTCCATAAACCATGAATGGTATAAAAATAACACATCCACAATAAAACATATCACAAAACCTTGAATACAATACAAAAGTTTTGTATCATAATAAATCATCTTCAAACAAGTTTAAAATCCATCAACAGATGTTGACATAGATTAAAATGATTTGTAAAACTCTTTGAGAGAAATATCCATTTATCATGAAAACATTTGAAAGTCACACAATTTAGAAAGGAAGACATTTAAAGAAATTTTTGAATCAAAGTGTCCCATACCACTTTGAAACTTTTTAAATTAAAATTTTAAAAACATTCATGTCCATAGAAATAAATCCTTAAAAACCATTTTGAAGACAGGAACATTAATGAGAATGATTTAGAAGAATAAATATTTCAAACATTTGAAATTATGTTTTTGTAAAAAGTTCCTCAAAAGAATCTCTTTGAAAACTCTTTCATGAAACAAGGACATTGATAATAAATATTCCCCATTAGATACTTACGTAAAAACAACCTCGGATAATAAAGAGATTGTGAAATTAACCCTTGCCAATTTGGTAACTTACGAAACATACAACCCATAAAATAGGTATCATAAAATGAATATTAAAAAACACATAAACTAAAGTGTATTAAACAAAGAATAAAATTATGGGTAGTACATACACCACACAAAATGTAATAGTGGAAATATGGCACGAATCTCATGGGAATAAGGAGTGAGATGAAAACCCCTTACCTTGCACTTTCCTTTAGTCAAAGGTATGTTTAACCTCCTGTATAAAGACCGTAGCATGTTATTAAATTATACCAGAACCATATGAATATTTATTATGTCATAAATTATTCATTTATGACTTTATAATTACCATTTAATAATAATTTCCATGCTAAATTAACATTTCGGGTAATAATTGCTTTCTTTATCGTACGTGTTTTAACTTGTTACTCTTGATTGTATCACTTAGATCATGATTTAAATACTTAAATAATATAAAACATCATATATATTTAGAATATAAATATGTATAATAAACATATATATGAAATGGAAAACACCGTTTATGGAGACGGTACTCCGTACGTACGCATAAACGCTGTTTCCGTTTTCATAACGTATTGAACGAAAATAAGTGAATAAAATATATGTAAGTACATATATATATATTTATATATATATCTCCAGTAGAATTATCATGTCATATATTACAAACATATTAGTAATATATATTTTTATAATCATTGATGAATGGTGAATATGGAAATGAATCTCATCGCCCCGTGGAGACGGTAATCCGTACGTACGCACGAGCGACAATATCATTTTTTGATATTAAAATAATATAAAATTGGATGTTATATAATATATACAGAATAATTATCATGTTATATTTATTATTTACATTAATTACACATCATTATTATACCCATCCAAATAATATTGTATTGAATAACAATTACCCCACGATGTGGAGACGGTAGGCCATACGTATGCACGTATGAGGACATGTTATTCAAAGGATGGATAGAATACTGAATATGGTTGTACCATATTTATAATAAAATAACAATATATAGAAGATACTGGATTTATTATTTTATAAAGTAAATTACAATGGAAGAAGAAGTTGAAGAAGAAAGGAACTTGAAAGAGGGTGGTAAAAACATTACCTCTTCTTCGTGTTCTTTTTTTTTGATTTGATCAAAAGGGAACCTTAGGTTGGCTTTATGATCAAATTAAGGCCTCTAGGTTGATGTGAGGGAATCTGAGAGAATATTTGGGCAGGGCTTGTCCGAACCAAAAGGCTTTTAAGGTGTGAAGAATTGGTTAGAAGTGGTGTCGTTTTATAAGGGGGAGGAGGGGCTCCTTAGAAAAAACATAAAGTATTATTTTATAATAAATTCATATTAAGTTTATAATGGATCCAAAGTGGATTATTAAAAGTATAAGGTGGGTATGGGTCTAAATAATTTCAACCAATAGATTTTATATAGGTTTGTGTCATATATTAACCTTATCTTTTAGTTTTAACTCTTAGTTAATTAGTTTGACATTTACCATGTCACTTTGTATTTTTTTATTATATAGTTAATAAACTTACTATATACATCTAAGAGACCTTAAAGTTGTCCATTAATGGTACAAATATCATGATATAAGTCCTTTGGTCGAACCTTATATTTTTACGAATAGAATATCAATTAATAATATAATATTTGTTTTAAAAACTTATTTATGTCAATTTTGAAAAAATTTAATAATTGATTTTTGTTAAAGTATTAAAAACTATATTAATTCGAACCAAATTAATTTAAGAAATACTAACATGTCATATTAACCAATAAAATTAGTTGATGAAATCAAAAAATTCAAATTATATTTATTTTAACATTTATAATACTAATTATTTGATTCTTTCATAAATGAGGAAAATACTGCATCATTGTTGTGTCATAAATAACATTAATTATTCAATGTCTAAAAATTATAAATAAAATAAAATTATGTAGGAAATATATTTATATTTATAATTAATATTTATATTATAAAATATCACATATATAACCCTATGTAAAAATTGTTTTTCTAAAGGATATATGCTTATGTCATTTTTGTATTTACTTTAACTTAATTAATATAAAGTGTCCTTATCACCTACAAGTGGCTCCATGGGGTCCCAAAATAGACCCAAATATGACCATGGTTGGACATGTATCAAAAAATATGGTTAAAAAACGTTTTAGTTTAAATTAATATTATTATAATATTATTGCTTTTACCCTTATTTACCGGATTTACCCTTTAACCATGGTAAATAAAATATTTACCGAAATAATTATTCAAAATGTCTAAAACCAAGAGTTACCAATTTTCAAAATTTGTATATAATGATTCCAAATATTGAACACATTTTTCCAAATTCAAAACATAGATGTGGTTAAAATTAATTTAAAATTAATTCCCGTTGTTGAAACAAAAAGCATATTTTTAACAAATAATAACTGTCAAAAGATTGGCACTTTCTTATATCCAGTTTAAATATGAAATTTTGTTCAATGAAAAAAATTAGATTAAATGGTAAATTTATAATCTAATTATACTTTAAAATTACTCAAATTCATAATTTATCACTACTAATTTTTTCGATTAAAAAAGTTGTTTTTAATTAAAATTTAGTAATTTTCACTATTCATCAAAATATGAAAGTTATCAGAAAAGTACCAAAATTTCACCCTAAGCTAATTTTGATATTATGATTCCAAAAATTAAGTCTATTTTAACAAATTCAAAACATAAAATTTCAATTTATTAATTTAAAATTAATTCCCGCTATTAAAACCAAAAGGCGTATTTTTAATAACTATCAAAAGTTTGACACTTGTTTATGTCCAATTTCAAAGTGAAATTACTTACAATGACCGTCATTGAATTAAATGGTAAAAATATAATATATTTATGCTTCCATACCATTAAAATGTATAATTTAACAATATAAATTATTTTGATTAAAAAAGTAGTTTTAGTTAAAATATAGTACTTTCACTATTCACCCAAATATGAAAGTTATCAGAAAAACACCAAAAGTTTATTGAAACTAAATTATTATGTCCCGATTCTAAATAAGAAGTTTATTTTTTCAAATTGAATATATAAAAGTTTCAAATATTGTATTTAAAAAGGATTTTCATTAAAAGGGGGTAAAATTGCTTTTTTTGAAAAATACTTCTTTTATCTGAAAAAATTTATTTGTTCTTAAATTATGTCTAAGAAACTCATAATATGGATTCTAAAATTATAAGGATTATATAAAATTTAAAATTCAGTTAATACAATTCATAACCGCTTTTGAACGGCTAGTTTGGTAAGTCGTGGTGCACTTGAACTCAGTGTTGCGTACAACACACGCTATTGTATTATTCAAAGAGAAGCGTACCATAGAAGCTTGGGGTGTTACATTCTCCCCTCCTTAAATAAATTGTGTCCTCTCAATTTGAAATTTTTCTTTTAAAATAAAAGGTTTAAAATAGAAAATACATTTTTAGAAAAACCACATCAGAAAAAGGGTTAACAAAAATATAACTTTAAAAGAAAGAAAGAGAAGTACAAAGGTCACCCGAGATAGACCATAATATGATTCTATGAAAACATGGATATAGAGGAGAAAAAAACCATCAAGGTCTGATGGAGAGTTGTAGAAAAAAGGATTAAGAGAAAGTTAACTACAAGAAAATCACAAACTTGTGATTGGTTAAATGGTCTTTGATTCCCCAGTAGGAAAAGTTAACCGAAAACGTTTTTGTTTTAAGTTACCTTTAATAAAGTTGAAGAATTTATTTATGAGATTTAATAAGAACGTAAGGAAATATACTTACTTGTCATGTAGACATTCATTCCTTACTAAATTTTTACCACAAACCCATCTTTCACTGCCAAAGTTAATAGAACTCAAAAATATTCTATTTATCCTAACCATATAGGGTTCCAAAAATAAATTTATAATTCCTCTATCAGAACTTAAAAAAAACTACATTATTCAATCTTGTACATTACGTGGGCCAGTGGTAGGTGATACAACCTTGTCGCCTTTCGGTTGCGGGTTCAAGTCTCGCGGCCTTGCGGGACGCGACGAGTTGCCGCCTGACCTCCGGGTTGTCCTTTTATAGCAATCGAAAAATAATCTCAAACTAGAATTATCCAAAATACTTCTGTCCAAAAACACAGTCCAAAATTTATAAGGAAGGTAAAAACAATGAAGATCCTTTTTTCCACGTAATAACATGTGAACACTTTCATTATGTACTCTTTTAAAACACTACAACATCCTGAATTACCATAAAACCTTATTGATTACATTCATGATCCCTTATTCCTTATAGAATACTAGATATACTCCTTCTATCCAAAAATGTTGTAAACTCCAACAATTATGGAATATACAAATCATTAATCAGTTTTAAGGTAATCAAGAAAATCCAATATAATTTATCCAAATCAATCATGTATTATTCCAAAATCACTACCCCGGTATCAGAACCATATTATGGTTTATCTTTCTCTCAACCATATATTTTCCAAAAATTTAACCTACTATTGAATCACTTTTCTAGGTTCCACATAATCTCAAATTTTTAATGAAATAGTACTGCAGTACAATCCTTATATACTCCATAATTATTATAACCAATTCATTATTCATACAACACTCAAATAACATAAATCTATAATAACAACATAAGAACTGTAATCATTCCTCCTCATCTGTGGTAGTATCATAACATGATTATTATCCAATAGAATCATTTGGGGAACACTCTGATGATTTGGACATCGGTTCGCGTAGTGTAGCAACTCCTTGTAGATGAAGCATTGTTCATTTGAAACCTTTTTCTTACCTTTGCAGTCACGTACTTGGTGTCCTTTTTCTCCACACTTATAAAAAACTCCCATTCCCTTCAAGAATTTTCCAAGGTGATTCTTTCCACAGTTATCACATATGGGAAAATTATTCTTTTCCCACTTCCCTTTATATATATTTCTCTCTTCCATCATTTTCTTCTCATGCTTCCCTTCAAATCCATAGGACTCAGAGAATTATTTAATTATCTTATTAACACATGATAATATTTCTTCATATGTTGAGAATACATGGGAGAATATTTCCCTTCTGAATGTTGGCTTAATACTATGAAAGATATGATCCTTCTTACTCTTTGGATCATACGTATTGCTGGAGTTCACATTCCTTCTACTGGGCGCCATTTCTATACAATAGCATAAACTAGGTCAGTTTATGAATTGCAATGATTAATTCCAAACTTTTAAAATACCTAACGTAAATTTAATGGTTTATGGATATAATCCATAATCATAAAGATGTTTTCGTTGAGTAATTATATACTCATAAACCCTTCATAATGATTTGTAAAGAAAAATGAGAATTATCCTAAGCATATCCCTCGGGAGTGTCGTAACCAAGAGTGCAGCAAGTCCCATTGTCGTGCACCAGTTCCCATTCGAGTCTAGATCAAAGCGATGTTTTCTGGTTTTACCCCTAGGTACATCTGTGCTAGAGCCACCTCTATCTACTCATATCCAGACAGGGATGTATTGCTTGGAAAACTCAAAAAATCTATACAATACTAAAATTCTAGGAAGTTATATTATACTAATTCTCAAAGTCTATCTTAGGGCTATGTTCTCTAATGAGAGTTTATCTAAGTATAGTTTCCAAGGTTATTGCTAAACATCCTCTGATACCAACTGTAATGCCCTGACTCGAGTTACCCAGAGCTGGTGCATTATTTTAATACATTGGCATGATTACAAGGAATCAAGTCCCGAAGGACCGATCGGTTTAGCAGTCCTGGAAAATAGATTACATAGATGAATGTTACATTACACTTTATGAAAAAAAAACAATCTAAATAATATTTTATGAATGCCATTATTCCCTTGGATTAACCTTGTAAATCAATCACAATACACTTCTTGAAATCCGGGGAAAAATAAAACATAGAAAGGGGTGAGCTCTGACGCTCAGTAAGGATAACAATAGAGCAGAAACTTTCATAAATAAGCATAAAAATTAAAATAAATGTATAACAAAAAGAAAATTATTTTAAACAATAAATTCATCATAATATGGAAAAAAATAAAATGAAGTAAATCCATTTACTTATTCACATTGATATTCTACCAGTCAAAAAATCACATGCAATATCACTAACCACTTTCATAATGATGGAATTCATAATTCGAGACTATCATAACCACGTAGACAAGGCCCTGTGCCAATACTAAAATAAGATTTTGTCAAGGCCTCATGCCAAGACACTAGTTTTCCTCATGAGACCTACCGATGCATCGAGGAGCTATAGCGGGCTCCACCCATCACTTACTAGTCCAATGCACTCCCATATGAAAAGGTTTAAACATAACATGAACATTTGTTTTAAAACTAGCATAAAAAATGTCAATACTTTCTCCACAAAACATGAATGGTATAAAAATATCACATCCACAATCAAAAATATCACTAAACCTTCAATACAATACAAAAGTTTTGTATCATAATAAATCATCTTCAAACAAGTTTAAAATCCATCAAAGGATGTTGACATAGATTAAAATGATTTGTAAAACTCTTTGAGAGAAATTTACCTTTATCATGAAAACATTTGAAAGTCACAAAATTTATAAAGGAAGACATTTAAATAAATTTTTGAATCAAAGTGTCCCATACCACTTTGAAACGTTTGAAATTAACATTTTAAAAACATTCATGTCCATATAAATAAATCCTTAAAAACCATTTTGAAGACATGAACATTAATGAGATTGATTTAGAGTAATAAATATTTAAAACATTTGAAATAATATTTTTGTAAAAATTTCCTCAAAATAATATCTTTGAAAACTCTTTCACGAAACTAGGACATGAATAATAAATATGTCCCATTAGATACTTACGTAAAAACAACATCGGATAATAAAGAAATTGTGAAATTAACCCTTACCAATTTGGTAACTTACGAAACATACACCCTATGAAAGAGGTATAATAAAATGAATATGAAAATAAACATAAATTAATGTGTATTAACAAGGAATAAAATTATGGGCAGTACATACACCACACAAAAGGTAATAGTGGCAATATGGCATGAATCTCATGGGAATAAGGAGTGAGATGAAAACCCCTTACCTTTCACTTTCCTTTAGTCGAGCGTACGTTTAACCTCCTGTAAAAATACTGTAGTATGTTATTAAATTATACCAGAACCATATTAATATTTATGATGTCATAAATTATTCATTCATAACTTTATAATACCCATTTAATAATAATTTCCATGTTAAATTTACATTTCGGGTAATAATTGCTTTCTTTATCGTACATGTTTTAACTTGTTACTCTTGATTGTATCACTTAGATCATGATTTAAATAATTACAGAATATAAAACATCATATATATTTAGAATATAAAAATGTATAATATACATATATATGAAATGGAAAACACCGTTTATGGAGACGGTACTCCGTACGTACGCATAAACGCTGTTTCCGTTTTAATAACGTATTGAACGGAACTAAGTGAATATAATATATGTAAGTACATATATATATATATATATCTCCAGTATAATTATTATGTCATATATTACAAACATATTAGTAATATATATTTTTATAATCATCGATGAATGGTGAATATGGAAATGAATCTCATCGTGTCGTGGAGACGGCAATCCATACGTACGCACGAGCGACAATATCAGTTTTTTATATTAAAATAACATATAATTGGATGGTATATCATATATAGAGAATCATTATCATCTTATATTTGTTATTTACATGAATTACACATCATTATTATACCTATCTAAATAATAGTGTATTGAATAACAATTACACCACGACGTGGAGACGGTAGGCCGTACGTACGCACATATGGTGACATGTCATTCAAAGGATGGATAGAATACTGAATATGGGTGTAACATATTTATAATAACATCACAGTATATAGAAGATAATATATTTATTATTTTATAAAGAAAATTACAATGGAAGAAGAAGTTGAAAGAGAAAGGAACTTGAAAGAGGGTTGTAAAAACATTACCTCTTCTTCAGGTTCTTTTTTTTTGAATTGATCAAAAGGGAACCTTAGGTTGGATTTCTGATCAAACTAAGGCCTCTAGGATGAAGTTAGGGATTCTTAGAGAATATTTGGGCTGGGTTTGTCTGAACTAAATGGCTTTGATGGTGTGAATAATTGGTTAGAAGTGGTTTCCTTTTATAAGGGGGAGGAGGGGTGCTTTAGGAAAAACTTAAAGTATTATTTTATAATAAATTTATATGCGGTTTCTAATGGCTAAAAAGTGATTTATTCAAAGTATAAGGTGGGTATGGGTCTAAATAATTTCACCCAATATATTTTATACAGGTTTGGGTCATTATATTAACCTTATCTTTTAGTTTTAACTCTTAGTTAATTAGTTTGACATTTACCATGTCACTTTGTATTTTTATATTATATAGTTAATAAACATACTATATACATCCAAGAAACCCCCAAGTTTTCCATTAATGATACACCTATCATGATATAATTCCTTTGGCCTAACTATAGATTTTTAGGAATAGAATATTAATTAATAATATAATATTTTTTTAAAAACTCATTTATGTCAATTTTGAGAATATTTAATAATTGATTTTTTATAAAGTCTTAAAAACTTTATTAATTATAAGAAAATTAATTTAAGAAATCCTAACATGTCATATTAACCAATAAAATTCATCGATGAAATCAAAACTTTAAAATTATATTTATTTTAACATTTATAATACTAATTATTTGATTCTTTCATTAATGATGAAAATACTGCATCATTATTGTCTCATAAAGAAATTTAATTATTCAATGTATAAAAATTATAAATAAAATACCATTATGTAGGAGATCTTTTTATATTTATAATGAATATTTATAGTATAAAATATAACATATATAACCCTATGTAAGAATTGTTTTTCTAAAATATATATGCTTATGTCATTTTTGTATTTACTTTAACTTAATTAATATAAAGTGTCCTTATCACATACAAGTGGCTCCATGGGGTCCCAAAATCTACCCAAAGATTCCCATGGCCAGAAATGTATCAAAAAATAGGGTTAGGACACGTTTTAGGGTAAATTATTATTATTATAATATTATTTGTTTACCCTTATTTACCAGATTTACCCTTTAACCATGGTAAATAAAATATTTACCGAAGTAATTAATCAAAATGTCTAAAAATAAGAGTAACTTATTTTAAAATTTTGTGCATCATGATTACAAATATTAAATCCATTTTCCCAAATTCAAAATACAGAAGTGGCCGAAATTAATTTAAAATTAATTCCCTTTGTTGAAACAAAAAGCGTGTTTTTAACAAAAAATAACTATCAAAAGATTGAAACTTTCTTCTGTCCAGTTTAAATATGAAATTATGTTCAATGAAAAAAATTGGATTAAATGGTAAAATTATAATCTAATTATACTTTAAAATCACTAAAATTCATAATTTATCACTACTAATTATTCCGATTAAAAAAGTTGTTTATAATTAAAATTTAGTAGTTTTCACTATTCATCAAAATATCAAAGTTATCAGAAAAGTAACAAACTTTCACCCTAAGATAATTTCGATATTAAGAATCCAAAAATAAAGTCTATTTTACCAAATTAAAAACATAAAATTTTTATTTATTAATTTAAAATTAATTCTCGCTATTAAAACCAAAAGACATATTTTTAATAACTATCAAAAGTTTGACACTTGTTTATGTCCAATTTCGAAGTGAAATTACTTAAAATGAACATCATTGGATTGAATGGTAAAAATATAATCTATTTATACTTACATACAATTAAATTTTATTATTTAACAATATAAATTATTTTTATTAAAAAAGTAGTTTTCAGTTAAAATATAGTATTTTTCACTATTCATCCAAATATGAAAGTTATCAGAGAAACACCAAAACATTATTGACACTAAATTCTTATGTCCCGATTCTAAAGAAGAATTTTATTTTGTTAAATTGAATATATAAAATTTTCAAATATTGGATTTAAAAAGGCTTCGCTATTAAAAGGTGGTAAAATTTCATTGTTTGAAAAATACTTCTTTTATTTCAAAAAAATGTATTTGTTCTTACATTTTTTCTATGAAATTCATAATATGGATTCTAAAATTATAAGGATTATATAAAATTTAAAATTTAGTTAATAATATTCATAACCGCTTTTGAACGGCTAGTTTGGTAAGTCGTGGTGCGCATGAACTCAGTGTTGAGTACAACACACGCTTTTGTATTATTCAAAGAGAAGCATACCGTGGAAGCTTGGGGTGTTACATTATCCCCTCATTCAATAAATTGCGTCCTCACAATTTGAAAATTTTCTTTGAAAATAAAATTTTGAAAATAGAAAATACATTTTTGGAAAACCCACATCGGAAATAGGGTTAATAAAAATATAACTTTAAAAGAAAGAAAAAGAAGTAAAAAGGTCAACCGAGATAGCCCATACTAGGATTCTATGAAAACATGAATATGGAGGAGAAACAAACCATCAAGGTCTAATGGAGATTTGTAGAAAATAGGATTAGGAGAAATTTAACGACAAGAAAATCACAAACTTGTGATTGGTTAAACGGTCTTTGATTTCCCAGTAGGAAAAGTTAAACGACAACGTTTTTGTTTTAAGTTACATTTCATAAAGTTGAAGAATTTATTTATGATATTTACTAATAATGTAAGGAAATATACTTACTTGTCATATAGACATTCATTCCTTACTAAATGTTTACCACAAACCCATCTTTAACTCAAAAAGGTAATAAAACTCAAAAATATTCTATTTATCCTTACCATATAAGGTTCCAAAAATAAATTTATAATTCATCTATCAGAACTTAAAAAAACTAAATTATTAAATCCAGGACATTACGTGGGCTAGTGGTAGGTGATACACCCTTGTCTCCCTTCAGTTGCGGGTTCAAGTCTCGCGGCCTTGCCGGAAGCGACGGGTTGCCGCCTGACCTGCAATTTATCCTTTTATGGCAATTGAAAAATAATCTCAAACTAGAATTATCAAAAATAATTCTGTCCAAACACACAGTCCAAAATTTATAAGGAAGGTAAACACAATGAAGAACCTTTTTTCCGCGTAATAACATGTGAACACTTTCATAATGTATTCTTTTAAAACACTGCAACATCCTGAATTATCATAAAACCTTATTGATTACATTAATAATCCCTTATTCCTTATAGAATACTGGATATACTACTTCTATACAAAAATGTTGTAAACTCCAACAATTATGGAATATACAAATCATTAATCAGTTTCAAGGTAATCAAGAATATCTAATATAATTTATCCAAATCAATCATGTATTATTCCAAAATCTCTACCCCGGTATCAGTACCATATTATGGTTTATCTTTCTCTCAACCATATATTTTCCAAAAATTTAACCTACTATTGAGTCACTTTTCTTGGTTCCACACAATCTCAAGTCCTTAATTAAATAGTACTGAAGTACAATCCCTATATACTCCATAATTATTATAACCAGTTCATTGTTGATACAACACTCAAATAACATAATTCTCTAATAAAAACATAAGAACTATAATAATACCTCCTCATTTTTGGTAGTATCATAACATGATTATTATCCAATAGAATCATTTGGGGAATACTCTGATGATTTGGACATCAATTCGCGTAGTGTCCCAACTCCTAGCAGATGAAACATTGTTCATTTGAAACCTTTTTCTTACCCTTGCAGTCATGTACTTGGTGTCCTTTTTATCCACACGTATAACAAACTCCCATTCCCTTCAATCATTTTCCAAGGTGATTCTTTCCATAGTTATCACATATGGTAAGATTCTTTTTTTCCCTCTTCCCTTTATCCATCTATCTCTCTTCCATCCTTTTCTTCTCTTGATTCCCTTCAAATCCATAGGACTCGGAGAATTCTTTACTTATCTTTTTAACACATGATACTATTTCTTCATATGTTGAGAATACATGGGAGAAAATTTCCCTTCTTAATGTTTTATTAATACTATGAAAGATATGATCCTTCTTACTCTTTGGATCATACGTAATGTTGGATTTCACATTCCTTCTACTGGGCGCCATTTCTATAAAATAACATAAACTCGGTCAGTTTATGAATTGCAATGAATAATTCCAAACTGGTAAAATACCTAACTTAAATCGAATGGTTTATGGATATAATCCATAACCATAAAGATGTTTTCATTTAGGAATTATATAATCATACACCCTTCATAATGATTTGTAAAGAAAATGAGAATTATCCTAAGCATATCCCCCGGGAGTGTTGTAACCAAGAGTGCAGCAAGGCCCATTGTTGTGCAACAGTTCCCGTTCAAGTCTAGCTCAAAGCGGTGTTTTCAGATTTTACCCCTAGGTACATCTGTGACAGAGCCACCTCTACCTGCTCGTATCCAGATAGGGATGTATTTCTTAGAAAACTCACAAAATATCTACAATACCAAAATTCTAGGAAGTTCATTTATACTAATCCTCAAAGTTTATCTTCGGGCTATGTGATCTAATAAAAGTTTATCTAAATCTAGTTTCCATGTTTATTTCTAAAATTACTTTGATACCAACTGTAACGCCCCGACCCCAGTTACCCAGAGTCGGTGCATTGTTTTAATACATTGACATGATTACAGGGAATCAAGTCCCGAAGGACCGATCGGTTTAGCAGTCTTGGAAAATAGATTACAAACATGAATGTTACATTACACTTTATAAGTTAAAAAACAATATAAATAATCCTTTATGAACACCATTATTCCCTTGGATTATCCTTTCATATAAATCACAATACACTTCTCGAAATCCTGGGAAAAATAAAACATAGAAAGGGGTGAGCTCTGACGCTCAGTAAGGATAACAATACACAGAAACATTCATAAATAAGCATAAACATTTAAGGCAATGTATAACTAAAACAAAAGTCTTTTAAACATGAACTTCAAAAAAATATGGCAAAAAATAAAATGAAGTAATGCCATTTACTTATTCACATGGATAATCTAGTAGTCGAATAATCACATGCAATATTAATAACCACTTTCATAATGATGGAATGCATAATTACAGACTATCATAACCACACAGCCAAGGCCTCGTGCCAAGACTACAAATAAGATTTTTTCAAGGCCTCATGCCAAGACACTAGTTTGTCACATGAGACCTGCTGATGCATCGAGGTGCTATAGCGGGATCCACCCATTACTAACTAAGTCCAATGCATTCTCATATGAAAAGGTTTAAACATAACATAAACATTTGTATTAAAACTAGTATACAAAATGTCAATAATTTCTCCATAAACCATTAATGGTATAAAAATAACACATCCACATTTAAACATATCAAAAAATATTCAATACAATACAAATGTTTTGTATTATAAAAAATCATCTTCAAACAAGTTTAAAATCCATCAAAGGATGTTGACATAGATTAAAATGATTTGTAAAAATCATTGAGAGAAATATCCCTTTATCATGAAAACATTTGAAAGTCCCAAAATTTATAAAGGAAGATATTTAAAGAAATTTTTGAATCAAAGTGTCCCATACAACTTTGAAACTTTTAAAATTAACATTTTAAAAACATTCATGTCCATTTAAATAAATCCTTATAAACCATTTTGAAGACATGAACATTAATGAGAATGATTTAAAAGAATAAATATTTAAAACATTTGAAATGCTATTTTTTAAAAAAGTGCCTCAAAAGAATCTCTTTGAAAACTCTTTCATGAAACAAGGACATGGATAATAAATATTTCCCATTAGATACTTATGTAAAAACAACCTCATATAATAAAGAGATTGTGAAATTAACCCTTACCAATTTGGTAACTTACGAAACATAAACCCCATGAAATAGGTATCATAAAATGAATATGTAAATACAAATAAATTAAAGTTTATTAAAAAATGAATAAAATTATGGCCCATACATACACCACACAAAAGGTAATAGTGAAAATATGGCACGAATCTCACAGGAATAAGGAGTGAGATGAAAACCCCTTACCTTGCACTTTCCTATAGTCGAGGGTACATTTAACCTCCTGTATAAAGACTATTTTATGTTATTAAATTATACCAGAACCATATTAATATTTATGATGTCATAAATTATTTGTTTATGACTTTATACTACCCATTTAATAATAATTTCCATGTTAAATTAACATTTCGGGTAATAATCGCTTTCTTTATCGTACATGTTTTAACTTGTTACTCTTGATTGTATCACTTAGATCATGATTTAAATACTTCCAGAATATAAAACATAATATATATTTAGAATATAAATATGTATAATATACATATATATGAAATGGAAAACACTGTTTATGGAGACGGTACTCCGTACGTACACATAAACTCTGTTTCCATTTTCAAAACGTATTGAACGAAACTAAGTGAATATCATATATATAAGTACATAAATAAATAAATAAATAAATAAATATATATATATATCTAGTAGTATTATTATTTCATATATTAAAAACATGTTAGTAATATATATTTTTATAATGGTCGATGAATGGTGAATATGGAAATGAATCTTATCGCGTCGTGGAGACTGTAATCCGTACGTACGCACAAGTGGCAATAACATTTTTTTGATATTAAAATAATATATAATTGGATGGTATATCATATATAAAGAATAATTATTATGTTATATTTATTATTTACATGAATTACACAACAATATTATACCCATCCAAATAATAGTGTATTGAATAACAATTACACCACGACGTGGAGATGGTAGGCCGTACGTACGCACGTATGGTGACATGTCATTAAAAGGATGGATAGAATACTGAATATGGTTGTACCATATTTATAATAACATCAAAGTATACAGAAGATAATTGATTTATTATTTTATAAAGAAAATTACAATGGTAGATGAAGTTGAAGAAGAAAGGAACTTGAAAGAGGGTGGTAAAAACATTACCTCTTCTTTGGGTTCTTTTTTTTGATTTGATAAAAAGGTCACCATAGGTTGGATTTATGATCAATATAAGGCCTCTAGGTTGACATGAGGGATTATGAGAGAATATTTGGGCATGGTTTGTCCGAACCAAAAGGCTTTGAATGTGTGAAGAATTGGTTATAAGTGGTGTCCTTTTATAAGGGGGAGGACGAGCTCTTTTGGAAAAACATAAAGTATTATTTTATAATAAATTTATATTCAGTTTATAATGGATCCAAAGTGTATTATTCAAAGTATAAGGTAGGGATGAGTATAAATACTTTCAACCAATAGATTTTAGATAGTTTTGGGTCATTATATTAACCTAATATTTTAGTTTTAACTCTAAGTTAATTAGTTTGACATTTACTATGTCACTTTGTATTTTTATATTATAGAGTTAATAAACTTACTATATACATCAAAGAGTCCCCCAAGGTGTCATTTGAAATTACCAAGGTTATTCACCAAGGTATTGTTAAAATTGTAATCTCTAGTGGTTACATCATTACCCAATACATTGGAGCGCTATCTGGGCGCACCCTTAAATTTTCCTTTATCATCATATGATCCATATATATCATCATAAAAAATTTCATAAATAACCCATATAGCATAAAAGATATGGGTTTTATTTTATAATCCTAACGTTTTAAAACAAATTGCTTTTAAGACATGATCTTTATGTCATTTTAAACCCACGAAAAAAAGTGGGTTTCATGTGTGTAAATCCCAGAATTAAAATAGAACATTTTGATATACATGTTAATACACCTGTAGAATAAATAGATATGAGTATTAACTTAACAAAATAAAAGAATTTGAGAAAACATATAGACATTTTGAGACGAAAAATTCTGCAGCACAACATCTATGTTACAGGGTTTTAGAAAACATTGAAAAGAGTGGGGACATGGGTCACACACTCATAAATGATGCATAATAAAGTATAGGGATGGAATATAAAGGATATAAGAACATGGTAATGAAATTTTAAAGACATACCATATGAAATGAAAAACATGGAAGAAAGACAAAAATGAGATTTCTCTTTTGAAAATTCGGCAGCCTAACGACGTCACTTAAAACTTACAAAAAATGAATTGATGAGATAAAATAGGGTCTATCATAATATGAACATAAAATATCAGTATGATATATATATATATATATATATATATCATACCCCATCATAATAAAAAGTAACACGAATGACTTTACATGAAAATAGAACTTGAAAATGAGAAGGGTGAAAGAATCCCTTACAAAAATTCGGCAGCCTAACGAGGCCACTTAAACATTAATAAAATGAATTGATGAGAGAAAGAGGGGGTATCTCATCATATGAAAATGAAAAGGAAATTAGGATGAATATAAAAGAACATCCTCCAACATAAGAACATAGAGCATAAAAGATATGACATAAAAGAGAGTACTTGGAAAGAAAGAGAGAGGTATGATCCCTTACCTTCAAGAGTAACTTCAAAATCTTGATGTTTGGGACCTTAGGAGGCTTGAGGGCACCTTGGGAGGACTCCTTGGGAGTTAAGGAGACTAGAAATTTGTTGAGGATGATTTTGGAATTGAAATGATGAGAGAATGTCTTGGTATTTACAAGGGAAGTGAGGGGACAAGGCATTAATGGCCAAGGGACACCTCATTGGTGGTATTGGCAAAACCATGGGCTTTCCCATGGTATTTTCCCATGGTATTGGAAAATTGGGACAACTCATACCTTATCATACTATTAATAAGTCGAACATATTGATTACATACTTAATACATCATTTAATGATGTCATTAAACACCCGTAACTTAAAAACTGTATTTTCACTATTCATAGAAAATTCAACTTTCTCAGAAAAATCCCAAAATTTTACCTTAACCAAAAATCGATGCCCTGATTTTAAAAATGCACTCCATTTTATAAAAATAATTTTCTAAATATTTTTAATTTAATTTTTAAATAAATACACTATTCACCAAAAATTCATTTTTTTCAGAAAAATCCCCCAAAATTACCTTAACATAATATCGATGCTCTGAGTTCAAAAATGAACACCATTTTACAAAAAAAAATTCTAAATATTTTTAATGTAATTTTTAATTAAAAAACACTATTCACTCGAAAAAACTGATACTTGACTAATAATTTATAAAACAGTTATTTACCTATTTTATTGAATCACATTACTTAATCAAGGTGCCTAGATTATATTAATACTTTATTTAAGTGAGATTAATAATCCATTTGGTCACATTACTAATCCTAAGCGTAAAATCACTATTCATAAATTTACTAGTCATCAAAAATCAATTTGATCTTATTAGACTCTAAATTTCTTACTAAACAAAATTGTAGAAGAGCATTTTTTGAAAATCATTACACATAATCAATTATTTAAGGTTTACATAAATATTTTCAAATATCCTTTTTCTAGAATTCATCAAAAATATGTATACTATATTTATCCGGACATTTGAAAATTCACAAACTTCATCATAAGAAGAAATCACAATTTTTATTTAAATCAAAGGATTACAGAAGGCAGTTATGGTCTCCTTACATAGCCCCCTATAACCCCATCATAGGACCTAAGTGTAAGGTGTGATAAGGTGGGAGAATCTAAGGGCGGCTTGGCCAACATCTCACGAGTAGTAATTTCTATCAGTTTTAACTTCTCGCGAAGGCGATTCCGTTCTAGCTTCACACGATGAAGTTCAGATTGGGTTTGGTCCAGAGAAGAGCCCAGTGGTGCTACCTCCTTTCCCAAGTTCTGTTAGATGGGCTTCGATTGGCCTGAGACTACATGATGAGGCCATAAAGTATTCTTTCTATATTAATTAACCAAGATCACTTGTATTTAGAGACAATAATTGCAACATTTTGTTTCCAAAGGTCATACTGACAAACGGTCATATAATAGTCAAAACCTAACAGTCTCATTTTAATTATACTCATTTTATTAAATGAAAAAGTTTTTTTGAGTATGAAATAAAATATCACACAAAATTAGGAAACAATATTTATTCAAAATTTTGGGTCGTTACAATCTTACCCCCTTAAGAAATTGCTTCCTCGCAATTTTTAAAATTGGGCATGGAAATTTCATTGAAAGCCCCACACCAAAAAAAGAGTCAGTAACACTATTACTTTAAAAGAAAGAAAATGAAGTAAAGAGATCACCCAAGTTAACCCATACTCGGATTCCATGTAGGAAAACATGGATTTGGAGGAGAAAACAAAGGGTCACGTTTTGAGGGAGAGTGATAGAAAACATGTCTAAGAGGAAGTTAACCACCATAAAATCACAAACTTGTGGTGGGTTAAACGGTATTTGATTACCCAGTAGGAAACTTAAACCAACAACGTTTTTGTTTTACATTCCTTTTAAAAATTTTGAGGAATTAATTTACTACCTAGAATAAGAAAAGAGGGAAAGATATTTACCTTCAAGTAGAGTTTCATCCCTTAATAAGTTTCACCAAGGATAATCTTTTCTCCAAAAAATGAGCATTCAAAACTACTGGGTCTCATCAAAGCACAAGAATCATCTTCTAGAGAATCACATAATACACAAAAGAATAACTATCTATCTTTAAACATTTATCCCAAAAATAGAAAGGGTAAGATAAAACAACTCTTCAAAAAGAAAGAACCCCATAGGAAGGGAAACTACTTTAAATCTTCAAAGTTACACGGTACTACCCAATGTTCATCATAGACAATTCCATAAATAACTATCCTTAAAATTCCTCAAAACAAACCAAACTAAGATTGAAACCAAAATATAAGAATGATTTGATAACATAGTCTTCCAAGATAAAATTTATCGTTCATCTCCAAACAACATCAATCAATCCTAACATCTTATAACAAAAATAACTAAAATAAACATATTTTCCCCAAGATAGGTTTTTCATTTCCTAAATTACTATAAGTTCACCTTAAATTATTCGATTATTTAAAATATAAGTCAAACTTTACTCCTCAAATAAAATACCGTAGTAATCTATTTACCTCGATCATATGAATGTATTCTAAAATAATAACTATTTTTTAATCCCCTAATCATCTTTTTTTCAAGAAGAACAACTTCACAACATCAACATGTGGTACATAACAATAGATTTTTTCCTTAAGGATATAAAACCATCTTAGGTAGTGACTCTATGTTCTTAGAAAACATTAAAGATATGCTCATAGAGGACGAACTAAAATACAACATGACATAGACAATTATTGCGAAGAAGTTGCATGTACATTAGTCATCATGATCCATCTCAGCATAGGACTTGCATTGTTCCCCTATCCTTGACGATTTTTATGCTCATCATGCTTCTCATCCATTCCAAGAGAGCATTGCCTTGGATAATTTCCAAATTCTCCACATTTACGACATTGAAAAGTATAAGGTACATTAGATTGAACCTTACCTCTATTCATCACATTATCCATTTTTTTGAAGCAATTGGCTACTTTATGCCCTATCACCCCACACTTAAAACATCTCTCGATTCCTTTGTGACATTATCCTTGTTGCCTCTTTACACACTTTTTGCAAAAAGGAAATTGGGTCTTCTTTCCCTTATCAACTTTATCAGATGAACATCCTTGAGACTTCGTCTTCTTCTTCCTTGATGAATTTGGGCATTCAAATAAGTTCCAATTATTAATTGTGATTTTTGATAGATAGTTTGGAATAATCACAATATGTTCAACTTGATCTCTCTTCATCTCTGTCAAATTAATAGGGAAATCATCACATTTCTATCACATTGGTTGTTGGGACATGTTCTTCTATTTCCCACCATTAACTAAGAAAAAAAGTATAATTAGGGGCTTTAATACCTATCCAATAATCATGAAAAGGAAACTTTAAGCATATTAGGATAAACTGGTAGAAGAAAAGTATATCCTAACTTGTGATCCCCTAGGTTCCAATCTAGGTTATCTATGATCATATATTCTAATGTGAATCTTTATTTTCTATTATCTTTGTTCCTTTAATAATGGTTCATACTAAGCTTATGAATTTACCAAAGCATACCCCCGGGAGTGTCGTAACCAAGAGTGCAGTAAGGCCCGTTGTCATGTACCAGTTCCCATTCGAGTCTAGCTCAAGCCGTGTTTTCAGGTTTTACCCCAATGTACATCTGTGCCAGAGCCACATCTACCTGCTCTTATCCAGACAGGGATGTATTTTCTTGATAAACCACTTACTCAAAACTCACCAAAATACCAGGAAGATTTAATTTGTTTAAACTTTTCTATAGGGTTCTTCCAAAAGTTCTCATATCCTAATTTCCACAAATAACTAAACCATCCTTTGATACCAACTATAACATCCCACCTTTTTATAACATAACTTTTCATTACATTTTACAAAACCGAGTATCTTTATGGTTTAGTGTCTTGGAAACCAGGAACTTAAAAAATGAAAACATAAAATCTTATTCTTAAAAAATTGAAAGGATTCTCCTTATGTTCATCCTAGGTTAATTACTACATCTCATAACATGGGGACATACATCAAAAGAAAGGGTGACCAGAAGGCCCAGTAAGGGAAACAAGGGAAAACCTTTAACATGTGAACTTGAGATACATCAATAATGTCATGATAAATAGATTTAAGGAATGAGAAAGATATCATGAGGAATATCATAATAGAAATAACATGATTCAGAACTTTAATATGTGGATAAAACATTTAACTTAGACAATCATGAACATATCACCAAGGTCCATCCCCAAGGTTTCATTTGAAATTACCAAGGTTATTCACCATGGTATCGTTAAAATTGTAATCTCTAGTGGTTACATCATTACCCAATGCATTGAAGCGCTATCAGGGTGCACCCTTAAATTTTCCTTTATCATCATGTGATCCACATATATCATAATCAAACATTTCATAAATAACACATATAGTATAAAATAAATGGGTTTCATTTCATAATCAAAACTAAAAAAAACTACTTTTAAGACATGATCTTTATATCATTTTAAACCCCCGAATAAAAGAAATTGGGTTTCATGTATGTAAATCCGGGAATTAAAATAGAAAATTTTGATATACATGTGAATACCCCTGTAGAAGAATGATCTTTGAGTATTCACTTAATAAAATATAATAATTTGAGAAAAGAGAGAGACATTTTGAGATGAAAAATTCTGCAGCATAACAGCTATGTTACAGGGTTTTAGAAAACATTGAAAAGAGAGGGGACATGAGTCACCCACTCATAAATGATCCATAAAATAGTAGAGGTACAGAATATAAAGGATATAAGAACATGGTAAGGAAATTTTAAAGACATACCATATGAAATTAAAAACATGGAAGGAAGACAAAAATAAGATTTCTCTTATGAAAATTCGGTAGCCTAACGACGTCACTTAAAACTTAAAAAAATGAATTGACAAGATAAAATAGAGTCTATAATCATATGAAAATAAAAGATAAGTATGATAGATATAGATATAATACCCCAACATAATAAAAAGTAACATGAAATACTTGACATGAAAATAGAACTTGAAAATGAGAAGGGTGAAAGAATCCCTTACAAAAATTCGGCAGCCTAACGACGCCACTTAAACATTCATAAAATGAATTGATGAGAGAAATAGGGGGTCTCTCATCATATGAACATGAAAAGGATAGTAGGATGAATATAAAATAGTATCCTCCAACATAAGAACATGGATCATAAAAGATATTACATAAAAGAGAGTACTTGGAAAGAAAGAGAGAGGTAGGATCCCTTACCTTGAAGAGTAACATCAAAATATTGATGTTTGGGACCTTGGGAGGCTTGAAGGAACCTTGAGAGGACTCCTTGGGAGGTTAGGAGACCAGAACTTCGTTGAGGAGGATTTTGGAATCGAAAGGATGAAAAAATATCTTGGTATTTATAGGGTAAGTGAGAGGACAAGGCATTAATGGCCAAGGGACACCTCATTGGTGGTATTGGAAAAACCATGGGCTTGCCCATGGTATTTGCCCATGGGCTTTCCCATGGTATTTTCCCATGGTATTGTCCACTTGGGACACCTCATACCTTATCTTACTACTAATAAGTTGACCATATTGATTACATACTTAATACATCATTTAATGATGTCATTAAACACCCGTAACTTAAAAACTGTATTTTCACTATTCACTGAAAATTCAACTTTTTTAGAAAAATACCTAAATTTCAACATAACAAAATATCGATTCTCTGATTTCAAAAATGAACTCCATTTTATAAAAATATTTTTCTCAATATTTTTAATTTAATTTTTAAATAAATACACTATTCACAGAAAATTCGTTTTTTCAGAAAAATCTCCAAAAATTACCTTAACATAATATCGATGCTCTGAGTTCAAAAATGAACTCCATTTTATAAAAAAAATGTTGTAAATATTTTTAATTTAATTTTAAATTTAAAAACACTATTCACCCGAAAAAACTGATACTTGACTAATAATTTCTAAAACAGTTATTTACCTATTTTATTGAATCACATTACATAATCAAGGTTCCTAGATTATATTAATACTTTATTTATGTGGGATTACTAATCCATTTGGTCACATTACTAATCCTAAGCGTAAAATCACTATTCATAATTTACTTTTCATCAAAAATCAAGTTGATCTTATTAGACTCTAAATTTCTTACTGAACATAACTGTAGAAGACCATTTTTTGAAAATAATTACATATAATTAATTATTTAATGTTTACATAAATATTTTAAAATATCCCTTTTCTAGAATTAATCAAAAATATGTATACTATATTTATCCGGACATTTGAAAATTCACAAACTTCATCATAAGAAGAAATCACAATTTTTATTTAAATCAAAGGACTACACAAGGCAGTTACGGTCTCCTAACATAGACCCTTATAACCCCAGCATAGGACCTAAGTTTAAGGTGTTCTAAGGGGAGAGAATATGAGGGCGGCTTGGCCAACATCACACGAGTAGTAATTTCTATCACTTTGAACTTCTCGTGAAGGCGATTCCGTTCTAGATTCACACGATGAAGTTCGTCTTGGGTTTGGTCCAGAGAAAAGACCAGTGGTGCTACCTCCTTCCCAAGTTCTATTAGATGGGCATCGATTGTCCCGAGACTACTGGATGAGGCCATTGAATCTTTTTCTATATTAATTAACCAAGATCACTTGTATTTAGAGACAATAATTGAAACATTTAGTTTCCAAAGGTCATACTGACTAACGGTCATATAATAGTCAAAACCTAACAGTATCATTTTAATTATACTCATTTTATTAAATGACAAGGTTTCATTTAGTATGAAATAAAATAACACACAAAATTAGGAAACATGATTTATTCAAAATTTCGGGTCGTTACAGTCCAGTAAAATTAGTAATATGTGCTTTAGGAACCCATATTTATCTCATAGGTTTCCTATAAGCATTATGTAAATTATTTGAAAAATTAACACTATTTGGTCCAAAAAAACTTGAAACAGTAGAATGTGTATCATGACTCTAGCTAGATGAGTTGTGTCTAGAACTAGGAACAAAATTATATGTCCTAGTCTTGGAAACAAAATTGGTTCTACTAAGGTTTCTTTTACCAGGTTGATAACAAATTCTAGTGTTGTATTTAGAAGCAATTTGTTTCCTAGCATTTGGGTAAGGGTATTTTTACCATTATTAAACTTTTCTAAGTCACTTTTTAATTTCTCATTATACCTTTTTTGTTCATTGCTTTTTTTGAGAAGTTGAGCATTTTTCTCTTTTTCAGTAGTAAGTTCAGATTTAACAGTTACAGTGAGAGCATGTTGTTTCTTCAATGATTTATATTTATCTTTTAATTCATTGCATGTTTCTTCAATCTTGTTGAAGTATTCAAGCATTTCTTCATTGGTCATATTTTCAGGGTCACTTTCTTCTTCATAATAGTATGAACTATGCATAGAAGAGTTAAGTGTTACCTCAGATGTGTTTTTCATAAAACACATATTGGCTTTGTTTTCCTGTTCGTCATGTGATTTCTCTAAGTCACTTGAACTATCCTCAGAGGCACTCCAGGTTGCCTTCATTGCCTTTTTGTACTTCTTGTCCTTATCCTCATACTTCTTCTTATATTTGAGCTTTGGAAAGTCATCCTTTATATGTACTTTGTTCTTACATTCATAACATACAATCTCCTCAGTTTTGTCACTTCTCTTCCAGTCCTTTTTCCAGTTTCTTTTTTGATCATACTTTCCCTTGAAGCTAGGATTTCTAAAAAGGTTTTTCTTCTTGTAAAATTGTTTGAATCTTCTAGCTAGTTGAGCCATATCCTCATCATTGTCAGGTGATGATTGTTCAGTAGTGGAACTGTCTATAGAAGCTTCCAATTTTCCTTTGTCTTTGTGCTTTGAGAGGGTGGTCTTGAATGCTACAGATTTTCTCTTGGTTCATCCTACTATTCTTTGTTGACTTTCAGCTCTTCCTCATACATCATCAGTTTCCCAATGAGTTCCTTTACAGGTATCCTACTGATGTCGCATGACTCTCTAATTGAGACAGTGGTTCCCCTCCATCTATCTGGTAGACACCTAAGGATTCTCATGATCTGTTCTTTGGCAGTGACTTCTCTTCCTAGAGAAATCATTATGTTGAGAATCTCATTGAACCTAAGATACATATCAGAAATATGCTCATCAGATTTCATCTTGAAATTATCATATTTTATAGTATAAGTATTAATTCTCATTTCATTTACGCTAGATGTTCCTTCATGTGAGACAGACAAGGTATCCCAAATTTCATGGGCAGTTTTACAAGCAGAAATCCTATTAAATTATTTATCTCCTTAGGAACAGTATAGAGTATTCATAGATTTGCAATTGTTATTGTAAGAATGCTTTTAGGTTCATCCCATGTAATTCTATCAGTTGCAGGAAGTTTTTATTCATCTATAATGGATGACCAGATTTCAAAACTCATACTCTCTTGATGAATTTTCATTTTAATTTTCCATTGACCATAGTTGGTTCCATTAAAGAATGGTGGTCTGTTAGTTGTATAACCTTCCAATCTATTTTCCATAATAACAACTTACTTTAAAAGAGCTATAAATTTATAATTAATGGAAATTTAAATATCTCTAAAGTACTACTATAATCACAGTTGAATAAGATTACACAAAGTCCTAATAAAGAAACCTCTGATACCAAATGTTGGTCGGAGTATTTAACTCAAGAGGGGAGGGGTTAATTGAGTTACAATAAAAATTTCTATTTAAAAGATACCAGTTTTACAAATAAAGATTTCCCCAAAAATTGATAGATCCCAATTAATCAAGGTTATACTATTATAAGAGTTTGACTGTTTAAACAACTTCTTAGAAGATTGATTAATTCTCAGAAATCTTAATTGGTATAATTAAAATTACTTTTGAAGTTATCCTACTAAGAAAAATCAGATATAACTTATTTTCAAGACTAACTATCAAAGTGAATTTAGTGTTTTTTTTATTATTCAGTAAAGCAGCAAAATAGAGTAGACTAAATTTAAATGGCACAGCGGATATAAAACAGGTGGTTCATTCTCAAGCCGAGAACTAAACCACTCCAATTGGTGATCACCTACCACCAAGAAGTTTATATAAATAAACTCTGATCCACACCCTAGATCGGGGTTAACAACAGTACATGGACTATCTAGGCCATGCGAGGACCTCTTCCACAGTTTTTGTGGGTAAACAAAATAATGATCAGGCCACACAGGGACCTCTTCCACATTTGTCGTGTGTAAACAATAGTAATGAATTTGGTATGAGGATTTTTCAATCCTCCAGTTTAGCGCAAGAGTCAGTGTGTGTAAAATATACAGAGTACACACACTGCTCGAAATTAAAATAAAATAATCACTAAGAGAGAGTAAATATGATTTTAGAATGGTCTAGTGATTTGTAGTGCAGCTTTGGACTCCTTGGATAAGACATAAATTCTCTTGAGTGATCTTGTTTTTCTGTTGAAAAACAGAGTGTCAGGGTTCGGCTTGTGTTCTTCACGAGTGAAGATGTTCTCTTGATTCCAGTGTACTTCGTGTGTTCTTCAGTAGTGTTGGATTTCATGCATGAGACAAGTGCTTCTTTGAAGATCTTGCAATCTCTTCTTCGTGGTCGTGCTCAAGATTGGTGTTCTGTTCAGTATAGTTCACTCGCGTTTCTTTTGTTGTCACATGTATTGTATTGTGTGTGTTGTATCTTTATCTTCATCACTCTTCTCTTTATCTTCACAATGCACAATCTTTAGCCGACATGTTCCATATATGTCGTTTCTCGTACCTCGTACTATGTCTTCAAGAAAAAATTAATTATGTCAGTGCATTAAGGACGTCAAATATGACCGTTAAAAAGTTAAATTGAAAGACGACAAAATGGGTTAAGAAATGGTGTCAAAGTATGTTATGAAAATGGTTTCTTCTTCATGGTATCTCCTTGTCACAGTTTCTCTTTCACGGTGTCTCCTTCACAGTGTCTTGCTTACGGTTTCTGGATTCCGGTGCCTTGCTCATAATTTCTGGATTCACGGTGCCTTGATGACTGTTTCTCACTTACTGTGTCTGTAACTTAGGCAAACAGAGTGTCTAGATTACGGTGTCTGTTCTTAGTGTCTCTCTTCACGTTTTCAGGCTTACTGTGTCACGGTATCTGATGTTCACAGTGTCTTGTGGTCACGGTGTCTCATTGGTCAAGGTGTCTGAGACTTAGGCTTCATGGTGTCAGGGTTCATGGTGTGTTGCTCTCTATGTCTGGATTACTGTGTCTAATACTTAGGTAAATAACTGTATTCAGACTTAAATAGTAATATGCATAAAATGAATTGAGCTTAGCCATTATCAAGTATGAGATAACTTGAAACATAAATACACATTATTAATAAGATTTGTGAGATTTGTGATCATTAAATAAGATTTTTAATTATTATTGAGATTTCTGATAATTAAAACACGATTGATACATGAGGATCCCAATAGATACAAGTCCTTTGAATACACCAAAAAACACCCTAATAGTAAGGTGTGTGATGGTGGTACATTCAGGGGTGGTTCAACGAACATGGTTTGGTCCATGATCTTTATGAGATTGAACTTCTCCCATAAATGGTTTCACTCATGCATAAGTTGTCAGATCTAAGATTGGGATTGGTCTTGGGAAATTCCCATAAATTATATCTCTTTTTGAATCTATGATTAACCGGATTCATTGGGTATGATTCTACTGGTTGAGGTCATCACTTCCTTTTTCTGTCTCAATTTGATTTGTTAAAACCCTATATTTATACTAATCATGTGATCACTATTCAATGGATTTATTATCATTGGTAAATATATCTAAATTGAATTTAAGTACAATTTTATATAATAATAATAAAATCACATGTTTTCTATAACCATATTACTTAGTAAGACATTTAATTGTATCCAAAGAAGAATTTTATTTATAACAGTTTGGGTTGTTATAGGTAACTTTTGAATTGTAAATTTTTTGAAAGGAACAACATTAAATAAAACATTAAATTCCATTAATATATATATATTCAACATATAACATATCAAATGGGTAGTATATACACCTCGGAAAATAGTATTGGTTTATAACATGACATATGTCCCAAAGAAGACAATTTCAGGTGAGCAACCCTTATAGTGATCATAACATTGAAGTGAGAATAAATCAATGAATATATAATGTGTATCAAATTTAAATCCACCTAAAAAAATTTAAAATAAATAAATAATTTAATCAAATGTCATTACACACATAATCTTATAATATCAAAGACAATCAAGATATAATGCAACCCAATGAAAATAAAGAGAGTTAAGAAATTATTTTACACTTGGTAATTTTAAATTAAAATCTCATTCGATGAAATAATTAAAATTAAAACTTAAATTACCATGAATTATGAATTATTCATGATATTATATGTAAATGGGGTATTATATACAACATATTAAGAAATTAGTTTCATAACATTAATATATGACTCATTGAATGAAAATTGAGACAAAATCGATTACATCATGCTCCCTTTTGGTTTAACTCGATTTAATCTCATTTATAATGTTTTTAACCATGTTTTAAATTTATAATAGAGTCATATTTATGTTTATAATACCATATATTATCCTTTTATAACATCATACCCCCGTTCATTAACAAACTTTTATTATTGTTTTTGTTTTAGGTGTTAATTTACTTGTTTTCTCATCCGTGATTTATCATTAATGTTACATTTATTGTATATAGGATAAAGTTTCATCATCTCTAGCATTATATTAATGTTAGAAATATTATATTTACTTATTTTAATTATTTTTAAAACCATTCTTAAAACTTTTCATGGAAAATGAGTCGCATATCTTCATGGAGATGGTAGGATGTACGTACGCATGAGAGATGATATCATTCCTTTAAAGGGTGAAAGGGTAAGTAAGTGGATAGTATATTAATTTTAAAAAATTAATATCATGTCTTATTTATTATATATATTCACTATTTCCACCGTTATTACTATCCATGTGAGTTGGTTATGGGAAAAAATTATATATGTTCGCAAGGTGGTAGTCTGTCGTACACAAGAATGATGACTTTGTTTCCCATTTGATAGAGGAGGAGATCGATAAATATTATTCCATCACATAATAAAATATCATTATATGGGAGATACTGGTGTTATTATATTGTAAGTTTTAAGACATAATTTAGGGTGGAAAAATAATAATTAAAAAGAAAGATGTCAATGAGTAAAATTACCTTCGCTTAAAAGATCCTCCTTTGGATATCTTTTTACAAACCCTAGGGTTGATATTTTGGGAATCCTAGAACCTATAGAATGTGTCCAATGATTCTTGGGAGATATTTTTGAATTTTTTGGTCAATAAATATGAATTTAGAGGTGTGAATAAGTGTAGGGAGGGAGTGTCCTTTTAACATTGAGTAGGAGTGACATTTTTCTAAATAACAAAAACTATTCAAAAATGGGAAGTCAATATCACCCTAAGTGACTCACCATTGAACTGATAATGTCCAATAACATATAAATACTAGTGAAAAGTAACCATATTTAATTTCTCATAACCTAGACTATGGTCATAAAAATCATAAGTGGGTATTCCGATAGGATAGATTTCTTATTTCCAACTTGAAACTTTTTGATTATTTGAGTGGAAAGTCCAATATTGAAACACTGACTTGGATTTACTTAAAAATTGCATCTAAATATATATTAATTATAATATGGTTTTTAAATTCAATAAATTTTTGGTTAACTTGACCTCATATATTTTGTTTCATGGTCGTTGATCTTTGTGTAATCCAAAGAAATTTTGTCATAGTCTACTCAGTGTTTTCCTTCTCAGTAAATGAGGCCCATATACTATCTTTGGTTTTGCAATTTGTGTCCATTGGAAAATTTATTAGGCATAAACAATTATGTTTTTAAAGAAATATCTTGATGTTATTGAAATTTTTTATTCCATTTTGGTCTCTAAATTCTTCCAACATCATACTTTAATTATAGTATAAAAATGAGTATTTTAGACTTTGGGCAGGAGATCACTGGATTATGGGGGTTTTACTATTAACATTCTCAAATTGACCCCTCATTTTGAACCTTACACTGAATCCCTTATTTTTTCTATTTGGATTGGTTTTCATGGACTACTACTTCACCTGTTTAAGAAAATTGCTATATTTTTGTATTTCTATCCTCATTGGTTTGCCATTCAAAATGTATTTTTCAATAAAAACATTCAAGACCCTCAGTTTAAGTGTTTTTAAAAATATTGATATATCTAAATAACTTCCACATAAAATATATATTCAAAATGGAAACTTTATCTACTTTCAAGGGGTAACATAGGAAAACATTCTTATATATTGTAGTGATTTTATAAAACATGGAATTTCATTCAAAGACTATAGAAATATATAAGCATGTCTACCTATCTGTAAGTTGACATGGGTAGAAAAAGTCAAGAAGAATCTAGACCTTGAATATTATAAATACTTTTTAAATAGTGATATTGATAAATCCCTAGTCCCTACTAGACCTTATAGAGTTATGTAATTTCTTGGATAGAAGAAATAAGATAAATAAAATCCTAATAAAGACTATACTCATGATGCAACCAATGAACATAAACTTGGTGGGTGATTAGGAGGACCCTAATGAATCTGATGATGCTATGGAGGAGTTACATGAAAAATAATACTAATTTGAAACCTAATTCTCCAATTGGAGCACTAGAAATGGTAAGAAATTAGTGGTAGAATCATATTGGCATATTAGAACTCACCCTAAGAACATAAGGAAGAATAAGGATTATTCCAAATTGGAGTAAAACATTATCAGAATAACCTCGAGGGTACCCAAAATTGTGAAACATGACCCTCCACAAGAATAATCATTCAAGGACCCTACCCCAATATCTAATGAAGATAATTTCAATGACATGAATAAGATCAAAAATCATGTTTCAGTTTTCAAGGAGGGTTATAAAGAAGATATTTATCCTTACATTGAGGAGAATGAAACACTTAACTTTTAAATATTTCAAAAGGGGATATAAATGTTTATGAATAATTTTATATCAGAGATATTATATTCTCTAAAATTGAACTTGAGTTTTAATTGAATACAATTTTTTTTTACCTCTGTCTTCCTTGGGAATATCTGGTTGGATAAGTTGAAATGAGGATGAAATTTGGAGGTGATTTGATGATAAGGCACTAAATATGAACCCATCACCAAGAATTATTATGAATCAATGTATTTGGTATAAATATGGGAGATGGGATGGTGTGATGTCTATTCTACTCTGATGTTTACAAATAAAAATTTCTAGTAATTATGTTTCTTGTACTCCTAAATTTTTTGATCCGATTCTTTAAAGCTGCTCCATATCATGATAAAACATATCAAATTTATTATAATAATGAGTTGGATGAACTGGAATGAAATTTATAGATTAGTTTCATTTATGATATATATAGATTTCAAAGGTGTAGGATATTCATTGAGAGTTTGGGTATTTCTATTAAGGCTAATGCTGAGGTTTGATGGATGGTGGTGTTTTCACTTGATGAGCAGAAGGGATGGTGTCCCTAGATCAATAAATACATAATATTTACTCATGGATATTATGTTAAAAGTTTCTCTAGGTAATGAATACTGCATGATTTATAGATTGTGATCTTCTTGATGCCCTTAATGTTTTTTTAGTGGAAGGCTGTAGATGAGCTCAAATATGTATGAGATTATGGAGTCTCTATAAAACATATTGGTACAAGTTTCAGGTGATATAAAATTGTGATGTATACTCTTAGGTTTATTTGAGGAGATGATACTATTGCCTTGCATTATGAATTGGGTGTTTTTTATTTCCCACCACTGAATTTTTATTCTCTAAATCCCCAATTGATGTAAATTCATTTCACCTCATGTCTTTACATTGTTTCTACCTTTTATTATATTAAATATTATATGGTATGGGTTGGGTAACCCATTTCTTCTCATACCTTTTGGATTATTCATAAATTTCTTTATTTTTTCTATAATAATAATTTTTTATAATATGTGAATATTACATAATTAATTAACAATGTAATAATAATATATTATATGTATAAAACATTTATTTTAATTCCATATTCCTTGAAAGTTAAATTATTTTATTTATCCAATCATTATAAATCATCCATATAAAATAACCATGTAATAGATAAAAATAAAATAAATAAAGTGACTTGATGATGAACTTTTCAATGGTTGATTAATTGAGAAAATGAAAAATTGACGTATGACCCTAGGGGGGAAATTCCTTAAGAGAAACTTGGCTCAAGTTTGTATTACACCATAAACATTTATACCTTCTTGGTTGGTTTCACCTCGAATCGGCTTTAGATTCACCTCTTATCCTTGGAGATCCATCATTTACATATTTTAATCACACATACATGTGAGGGTAACCGGGGGTTTTTGATACATTAAATAAACAATGTAAACATATGTCCTATATAATAAAGGTTGAAGGGTTGACCCACAAATCATAATATTTAATTTAATAAAACTTTATCACATATAAAGAAACATTAAATAATATTAAATTAATTAGAAATAAAATACATACATTGGTTAGTAAAGATCATGATCATTCACATACATGAAATGAATATGAATTAAAAGAAACTATACATCATTCATTTTAAACATTATTTACTAAGATAAATTACTAGAATTAATAAGTTTACTATCTTAATAATTAATTAATTCATTTATCAAAATTTCCATTGATATAATCCTAAATATTCCCATCCACTGTAATTTTAAAAAAATAAAAAATATTATTTCTATTTACAATCAGTTAAGTACACATCATGCAATTGGAAGCAACATGATGTGTACCATTCTAAACTACCCATCATGGTCATCATTGTGTGTTGTTCACTCACACAAAATGTAGCACACAAGACATTTTATGTGATTATATAGAGTTTAATCTCAATTTATGACACATATAGACATGTTAATTTATGTTTCATGTATTTCCTTTAATGAATATGAATTAAATGGCTGTGATGGTGACAATACTCAATTTCTAGTTCCAAATTTAAACTAGAAATTAATTTATCATTTAATATTATTTAAAACCTATTACATGGATTAAATTGTTAATATATGACGCACATGAACATGTTAATTGGGTTTAATGGAACAATTAATTTCTTTTCTATGTATATTTATTATATGGTGTACAATTGGGATTAACATGTACTCCAGCTAAATGGGTAAAAGTTTCACGATGTGTGCACTAGCTACATGGTGTATAATCCCCTTTGCCTAATCCTTCACTACATTCCTTAGGTCTTTGTGTGTATTCCACAAGGGATGAAACAAGTAATATGAAATGTATTCTAGCTATATTCCATGCAACTATATCTATACCATTTTATGTGGTTTGAGTGCACCAAGGTGTCATGTATTTAATACACGATTAATATTTGAACATGCGGTTTTAATGGATTTTGTTAGAAAACCATGCGTTCTTAAACAATTTGTATGCTTGATACACATTGCGCAACTCCTCAAATCCTGTTCCTACTATTCTTATTCAAAATGCGGTGTTTAATGAAACCATGTTCTTTGTCAATATGACCAACCATGAATTGAGTGATTTGTCATTGTGGAGTGAACCTGGGTATATGACATGTAAATTTTGGTGACACACTATGTTGTTCGACCAGAATCATTGGAATCTTAAAACAGGTTATTTAGCTATTCTTCAAGTGTTTTAAACCTCTTCTTAGTTATATAAATTTTTACAAGGAATATATATTGACTTTAAAAATAAAGGAATGAATAAATTATTAATGTAAAATTAACAATTAATGTATATAACGATCAAAAAATTGAATAATTTTAAATTTGAACATGATCACTCAATTATAACCTAAAGGAATTAAGTAATGAAAAATAATATCACGTCCATGACTAATGATGGGTTTTCATTAAATACAAAGAATAAACTATGTGAACCTGATGAAGAAGGAAATCTCCCATGATTATTTCTAAAGAATCAAAATGAATGAATCATAGAAGAATATAGAGGATACTTTATTTTGAATTTATGGTTAATTAAACAATAAGAAAATACCTCAGTCTTAAGTGACTTATTAGATGTAGATGTTGATCGATTTGACCACATTTTTGTCGTACCATAATTGCATTGAGATGATCTGATGTATAATTACTATAATGGTAATCCACATGTGCACCATGATCTCTAAATGATGCATATGGATTGTGGGGTGCTAGAACATATTATTCATTCATTTTGTATTATTTTTCTTGATCCCAACACAATCCCTAGGCTTTAGTATTATCTTTGTCTCTCAATCCCTCGTTCTTGATAAGGAATGAATAAGGTGGAGGAATTTTCTCAGGTTTGAGAGAAAACCTAGAGAACTTCTTTGTAGAGAAATTTATTTATGGATGAGGAATATTGTGTATAAATAAAATGGTTCTTAAAAATACCCATGAAAACTAGAAATGATAATAATTATAGAGCTTGGTTGGAGAATTCTTAATTACTTATAGGATATTAGATAATCTCTAAATACTTAAGGAACACTATGGATAATAATTATAGTTTTATTATTATTAATATTTCTTTGATTAATTTATATATCATTAAAAATATAAATAATAATAAATAAATAAATATTTCTTTAAATTATATTTATTATATCATTTACATTACCAGAAAATTATCTCTACCCAACCACCTTCCACATCATTTACCAATACTTAATTATGAAAATAAATATTATTCAATCAATAGATAAATAAATATGATACTAATGATATTAAAAATAAATATTTATTTCAATGTTCACATAAATAAATAAATATTTATTATATTATATTATTTATTTCCATGAAAATATAACAATATATAAATAAATATTCTTTTATATGGTTTTGTGAATTAATATGTAATTAATTATTCAACTCACATTTGTGACTGAATAATAGAGATCAAGTAAAATATCCTGAATAAATATTCTTACTTTATCTTGATGTTAATATTTTTTCTAATTGTTAAATTCAAATAGAATTTAATTTAGATCGATGGATACATTAATTGTGTGACCCTTTAGAAATCTTCCTTAATTAATTTAGGTTTCCCTTTATAAAGTCTAATATAAGTGTCTAATAGCACATAAAGTAACCCATAGAGGTAGAAATTAACTTCTGATGTCAAAAACCATATAAGAATGCCCACTGTGTTATATAACCATTTTGTCTTAATATCTCTCTTAATCAAGAAAATTTTATATTTGTTCCATCTACCTATGTTCTAGATTCCCCTTTATTTGACTATCTAAAATGAAATCTTCAGTATACCATGATCATGGATTTAGTTGGACAATTCCATTTTAATCAAATCGAAAGAGATATTAACTTCCTTATATGGAAGTGAAAAATATTGTATTAACTTATCAGTTAATGAAACATCCTGAGTGAAACACCCAATATATCATAGTTTATTATGATATTATATTTTCATTATTTTTGGAAGTACACAAAATTACATGATAGATGACATCAAATAATAATAATATCATGTATAAGGATCAATACACATGTTTGAAGATAATAATATACAATGAAACATGTACATATATAATTATTTATACCAGGTTTTACCTCATGATCACCTATATTTGAGATTAAAAATTGAAAAATTCATGAAATGAAGTCTCATCCACTTATGAGTATCAAGAACCTAACATTCATACATACTATGTGTATTGTTTCATAATGTTATGTAAATAGAGAACATGTATTTATGAATATTATCATAGAACCTTAAATTTATCATCATGGGAAATTCTATGACCATTAAATGCAATAAATACTGTTGGAAATTATAAAATTATATTTCCACATAAGAACAATAAATATGTGATATTATATTAATCAATATTCAAGAAAATTAATATACATGTAATCTAAATTACAAAATATTTTTTTTCAAAGGAACTAACTCAAACATTAAATTATATACTACCATGGATGGTCATGGATCAATAGGGAGGGTCATCCCACAATGATTGAACTTCTATGAATAATGGAACATACCTCGGATCCAACTTAAAACTCAATAACTATCCTGAACAAGTCCACAACACAAAATAAAACATTACAGTGAAATGATCCAAAAAATAGAACAACCAAGAAATTCTATAGCCAAATAATTCTTGATACAATAGAAAACCCCAATGATTCAATGGAACCCAAAAATTATTTACCTAGAAGAAACTTAATACTACCCTTTTCATAACCCAAATAATCCAAACACATCAAAAAATTCACTACAAATTAGAAGCACACAAATATGTAATGATAAACGCCCCTTTTAGCAACACATTCCTCACAAAGTAACCCCACTAACCATCGAATAATAAAACTGAGCCTACTAACTGTCCTTAATATATAATAATGATCAAACAGATATGTTCATGGTGTAATCCATGTTTGAAACTATAAATTTATCTAAAACCCAACTTCTACCCCATTATTCATTTCCAAAACATTTTATTAACACCTATAACAACTCAAAACCACAAGGTATAGGTATAGAATTGTTCAATACTATATATTAGATACCTATAAAATTATTCTCATCCTTGAGAATGAAAACCAAACCTAGAATAAGAGTGAAAAAAATCACTCCATTAGATAATTCTCAAATAGTAATCTCTCTATCACTCTAACAAAACCACAACACATACGCGAAAACAACTTCATTCAAAATAGCACAAAACAATTAACTCAATATTAAACATCTCATCATCATTGAAAGATAAAAAAAGGTACAAAATAGATCATGATACTATGTTTGAACCTAAATCATGTTCCTATGTACCCCTTTCCAAGACACTGTATTGACATATGAAATGAACCAAATGAATAATACAAAAATACAAAAACTTCTCAAAAAAATCCCAAATCTCAATAGGAAGCTTCATAAATATCACAACCTCCATAATATCCAACTCTCTTATTAATGAAATTGGATTCATCTTGATGATATCATAAAATTTATGATACATTGAAGATATCATGAACCCAACATATCTTTGAAGGAAGTGATAACATATATGCCATCTTATGAACATTCTATAACACCTTGAGAGGCCGAACGAACTAAGGAGAGAGATTACTCCCAGGATCAGACTTCTACATCCCATGATAAGTTGAAATAATCAAGTAAACATTATCACTAACCTAAAACCCCATAAGATTCATCCTATAATTTTTATAATAATTTTTATGATCTTGAGTATTCTTCATCTACTAACGAATCACATATACCTTCTCTATCATGATCTACACCAAATATCATCCCAGAGCTACTATATATTTGACCTCATCCAAAAAAATTAGAGATTTAAAAGGATACCCATACAATATATCTAATTATTATAGGAAAAATCAAGTAATTTAATTCACCCAAAATCTTATAAAATATAGTGTATATCCATGAAATCTGTCCTCCAAGGTTTGAATATCCTATTTCATTTGGTTGTACACCTATGGATGTAATATTGTGATATGGAAAACTTGGGATATAAAATCATTTTGAGGACCCTTACAAACTCATATTGTAAAACAAGAATTTTTATTAGAGATGGTAATCCAGAGATCTGCATGAAACTTTATTATATTCTCCTTATATTGCCTCACTAAATCATTCAATGCACTTGACTTGTTAATCCGAAAGAAATGATATGAATTTTTTAACTGATATATAATCACCCAAATTAAATAAAATACTCCCTAATATTGTGGTAAAATAGTGATTAAATCCATTTATATGTCCTCTCACTTACATTTAAAAACATCTAATGGATGAAGAAACACATCAAGAACATAATGATGAGTTTTCACCTACTGATAGACTAAATATCGATACATCAACTCAGCCACTGAATTATTTATCCCAATCCAAAAAATATAACTCCAAAAATAATGATACATCTTCGATATACTAGGGTGTACATCTATAGGTTACATATGAAACTCACTAAGGACTATCTCATGCACCACCAATGGTATAAATAGTTTCCCCTAAAACAAAACTTGGTGTTGATCATCCTCTAACCTACCCTAATGTGCATCCCTAAAAGTAATAAAATCATGAAAACCCATTCCCTAAATATTCTCCAACCATGATTACACAAACTATTACATTAAGGATGATTATGTCATTATATGATATAGGAAACCCTTACCACATGCATCTTCTATATTGATCTTAATAACTATAAACTTTTTAATTACTCCTCGAACATCTCTAAACTCATGAACCAAGCAACCAAAAGAATTAATACTCTATGAATCAACAACCAAATTCCCATTACCTGGAGTATTTGTGATATTAAAGAAATAGTACTATAATAAATCTATCCATTATTTATGAAATGGATTCAAATATCACCAACAGACAATATATCTCTAATTTTTGTGATTATTGAAAACAAAAAATATCTCTTTGATGAGGTAGTATCACCAGGTCTTCATAGTGAACAAAATTTCTACTGAATCAAGATCATTGATAACATAGTTAAACCAAATAGGATATAATTATAGATACTAATAGAATATAAATACCATTTTTTGTATCAAAACACAACCCAACAAAAGATAATAATTATTATAGAAAACCAAAAACATAACTCCCACACTTGGAAGATAGAGAAAAAGATCACTGATTAGGTTCTCTTTCTAGTACTGAAATGTTTCCTAAAATTGACTGGTCCACATAAAGGCTTAATATTTTACTATAAAATCTATAAAAGGGGAAAATATAATATTATCGATATATAAACCTCCCAGGATATCCTAAATACTATGGAAGATATTAACCTCTACAACATTTTTAAGAGTTTCTCAAGAAATAGTTTTGTCAATATTCAAAGAATTTATTTCTAATTCCTAATAGGATATAGAAATCCTATGGAAATTCACCTCACTGGTCCAAAAAATGCACATGGAAATATTCGTATAAAGATTATTTCATTCATGAACATCCAAAACAACTTGTAATCATATAATGATTTTATCCTATCCTCAAACATAATTGAATTTCATTAATGAGGATGACCATGAACAAATCCAAAAACTCATAGAAAAATAATTTAATCTAGCCCATCAAAAAATTGGGGCATTTATCTCCCTAAAAAACATGACCACAAAATTTAAGTTCCTATATTCACACTTGAAATATGTCTAACAAATATCATCATTCTTTACCCTCATTTGGTGATACCTAGATCAAAGATCAATCATTGAGAACGAGGTATCTCCCCTAAATTAGTTGAATAATTAATGAATCCATGGGAGTGGATTGTGGTTATGCACCATCACTTGATTCAATCAGTGTTAATTTATACACAAATATAAACAAAAATCTATATTATTTTCAAATAATCGTATATCTTCCGAAGGTGACACACGAGTCTATATAAAACACTTCCATAACAAGTCATCAATTTGAAACTACAATTCCCAAAATTTATAAGGTTATATATATGATAAGTATCCATTTATATCATAGATAAATCAGTATATAACTCTATTTTAAACTTGATATCACATCAAGGGGTTAATTTTATAACCTATTCATGAAAAAACTCATGAAATTTCTCATAAACTGTTGGAAATACAACTAGGTGAACATGTGTTGGTCACAAAACAAACTCTTCTAGATAAATATATATGGTGTTTCCACACATAAATTACATATGACAATCCCTCCCACTAATAAATATCTCAAAATCACCTTTCACATCAATAAAAAAAATCATTGAATGAAACCAATAAAAATATGAAAGGAATACAAACAATCCACGATTAAAATAAAATTTTATGGTTTTATCTACATCAGAAATAAGTCTAGCTAGGATTGATGTTTTCCTAACAAAAATACCACCTAGCACACCATAATAATTATAGACTAACTTAAAATTAGTGTATTAAACATGATGGGTACTAGAATTCTTTTCACCACAAGTCATAGATATCAGACCATGGTAGGTGAACTGGAAGATTGTGAACTTAAAAAAAACAAAGCACAATCCAAGTCCAATGATAAAAAAATGCTTCCTTGGATGATATTTTTCCATAATGGTGTTGGTAAATCCATGACATGTAACCTACCATGACATGTTCCTTTTCCTCACAAAAAATAAAGATAGATGCCTCCTTGTAAATGATCATACCTATATCGTTATGAATGAAAAAAATAATATTGTTTTACTATGATTAATCAAAATCCACTATATTTTACATAAACTTTATGAACATTATAATTTTGATAAGGTATCACAGGAAACAATTTATAAGGTCTCATAGGAAAATGAAGAAATATTCTACGTTGAACACTAGGAACCACCATGTTCTAAAAGTGGTGACGACCCCATCCCTTATAAGTAGATAACATTAGAATAGAAATCAAAGTATAACCCTAGTAACTTAAATATCTAGATAAATGAGAAAAATAAGGATGATGTTGAATAATTTTTGTTTTGAACTTTGATTGAATATATAGATTAGAGACTCCCTGTCCCATAAAACTCCTCAAAATTATTTTATAACTACTATCTTGATATGACTTGTTTCGTATTAGCATGTTCACTAGAACTTTCATCATTTATATCACCCAACTATATATCTCTAATGTGAATAGAGTGACTTAGTGATAGAATTTTTAGAAAAACATCTCCTATAAATTCCTTGATCTAACCTCCTCACAAAAAAAAGATCAGAATAAAATGAAGCAAATCCTTTAATAGAACTTTTAAAATTAACATGTTCGAAGTTCCTTGATAAATGGTGAGAAACTCTTTCCACACAGATAATGTTGACAATATATAATGGTAACCCCATGAAATTTATTATGGAAATGATCCCATGAGATAAGGGAACCCCCATGTTCACCAAGAAATAAATTCATTTTTTGATGAGAAGCATCCCTCAATATACTGACAACTAGTAAAATACAACGCTTCTTCCACACATGAATTAAATGAAATGTAATCTTTCACTCTTCCAACCATTTATATATCTATTGACAGGAGTCATTCCCTTCATAATTTGAAAAATCCTAATACTAGAAATCATGTAACATCCTCCTCCATAATTCATCCTCAATGAGTTTTAAAATCTTATGGTTGACTATACATGCTTGTTTCACCTATTTCACTAGGACAAAACATGTATTCCTTCCTATATACATCTCTATAAAAGTAAAAAATATAAATAAATAATAATGGTTTCCATAATTTATTTTTGATGAATTAATTATATTTCTCTTAATTCCACAAAAATATTCCAAATTCAATCAAAGACACAATCAAGCATGATGAAAATAACACAATGAGTTTTCTACCCCCATAATCGTAATTATCTCTCATAGTATGTTCAGTAAGATTATGTACCTTGAATAAGATAATTATGGTACCTTAACTCCTATAAATTATCTTATCTTTATTTCCCACATCATTACAAAGTTGAATAATATCATCGACCTACATAACCCACTTGCTCTACACTAGTTCCTAACTCTAAAGTTTATCCCAACTCTCATCCATATCTCTGATAGCAGTCTGTAACAACACTCCCATACTATAACTCATCCTATAATATCCTTGAAAATTATATTGACACCCCAAATCCATCCGATAAAAATATATGGGTTAGATACAAGCACTGAGGATACAAAAATATATTGGATGCATCCCCCTTATAAATCCCAAGAACATACCACGAAAACACTAATAATAAACTCTATAAAATAAGAAATCAAAAAATACAAAAATTCATGTAATTTCATATATAACCAAGGTACCCAAAATAAATAAAATACCCTAATCAACATATATGATAAAAACTCTAAAAACACCAGCCATGGTCTTTATTAGCTAGTAATGTCTATCTCGATCACCAAATACCTTTAACAAATATGAAAATATGAATATATATATATATATATATAAATGGTTAATAAAACATGTATCCATAGTATTATCATCTTTTTAACCCCTTGTGAAAATGTAGAATGAATCTAATGCTTTTGTGAATAAATTTAGAACCAACTTGTTACCCATACTCTGTCAACTATCACCCCTCCTTACTATGACTCACTCACCCAACAACTCATGAAAGTAAAATAAAAAATAATCAAAAGAATATATACCCATAAGTTTCCTCTCAACCACTTACTCACTGAACAAGTAACCCTCACATTTATATGACATATTTTATTGTGTGCCCATACCTTATATAATTGTATGACAAAAATCATATAACTACAACATATCCTCAACCACATATCAATATCCACTTACATCATATCATAACCACATACCACATCACTACATATCACAACCTAATAGTGGTAGATAAACATAAAAATGAATTAATCTAACCTTAATTTACCTTCTTTCCATGTATTACCCCTACCATGCATCCACATCACAATGATATCATAGTCACTCTAATCCTCAAACCAGTATAACTTGTACAATGTAACATCCAGCTATCATAGCCTATGTTATTTTTATAATATATAGTGGTGAATATGTATTAGTATTTTCATTAGTGTTACCTCAACCATATATATTTTTGAATTCACTTAAAACCATAACCTTATAGTGGTGTCATTAAAGTTACTGTAACACCTTCATTTTGGGTGGTTGTGTTAATGTAAGTACCAGCTTGTATCTAATGATACCTTTTAACATTGTGATGGAAGAATCTTGGTTAAGTTTAGTATTTAATATTTTTTCAATATTAAATGTGTTTTTTATGTTTTTTTTTGAAAAATGGCTTACACCACACCCTAGTGAAAGCAGTTTATTCCTTGAATTTCCTTGATATAAAATAGACAAGGTGGAAAATGTATTATCCAAGATGTTGTTCATAAAGATGGATGTTGTTGGACATAGTTTGGGTGACCCCACTATGCCCATTTTCTAGGGTGCGATGAAAGTAATATTTATTTATTTTTGGGGGAATTCCATTGGGGAATCCGTTTTAGGAAATGTGTTCAAGGAAATTATAGCTATGGCCATGACTAGCTATAAAAAAAGGTGAAAACCATACTTATTTGAAACAAATAAAATTATCTCTATTATCCTAATATATTTATAAATGTGATGTATTTATTCCTTAAACCATTTTAAAGAGTTTTTTGTGATTAATAAATAGATTTTTTACTAATTTTTTCCCAATTGAACCTCTCTATTATTATATTCTTTTGATAATTGATGATTTTTGGGTTTGTTTTGACAGAGGAACAAGTGGAGCTATATAATTCTTCAGATTCTAGGTTTCCTCTTTGTTTAGATCAACATTTCATTTACTTTGATCAATATAGGGACTTGGTTCATCATTTTCTTCTAGTGATTCTTGTTTTGGGATAATATGTGGAGAACTGTACCTTGTGAGGTGTTTTCCAGCCTTATTGTGATAACCACCTTTCTTGAGGATCATTGACATTATATTATTTCTCAATGGAGTTTATATTGGAAACTATTCTTTGGGTCATTGGGTGTGAGTTAGCTTCAGTTTAAAAGATTTTTTCAATTCCATGAAATTTTTATCTTCCATCTTGAGGTAAGAAGTACCTTACCATATTGTTACTTGTATATGAAGTTGTAATGAATGGATCATATGATTTATACCCATTCTTGATGTATTTTTCTTATGGGTATGTGAGTGGATATTGAGAACCATTTTTGATATGCCTTCATATGATTTGTGTGTATCATCTTGATAAATTTACTTGATATGCCTCATTTTTTCTTTCTATTATAAGTATTTATTTTGGTATTTCATATCCTATGGAACCTTAATTTAGGTATCAGGATGATCAGGTTTTCTAGTTTTGGTTAGAAAATGCCTTGGAGGGGGATCATGATGACTTGAGAATGGATATAGACTGTGGATCATTTGATGGTATTCATATGATCATGGATGTGTCTATTGAAACATGATTAAACCATGAATATTAATTAAGAATCCATCGACTGCAAGAAAAAGTGGGAGAATTACATACATGGGTGATGGTAATTTCCAATTACATATAAAATTTCATGTGAGACATACCATCATCTGAGGATAATGATCACTACCAGGGTGGGGTTTATAGTGTACCAAAAAATGACCACCATAAGGGTAGGCTGGGTGATGTTTCCTTAAAGGTGGAACATGGGAAAAAATTAACTTTCATAGGGTGCCAACCGATGCCTAGAATTGTGGAACATTTTTTGATATGATGTGATATACATTGACATCCTTACTGGTATCACGTTAAAGTAGGTGTGGATGGGGTTCGTAGAGGATTGGTTAGAGCATGATGACTTGGTGCATTTGTGGCTATATGTTTTCTTCCATATTTAATTTATATCATAACATACACTTTTATAAAATATGTGCACTTATATTAAGGTTGTATTATAGGTGTCTTACTGGGTTTATACACACACCCCACACAAGAATGTCGATGCACGTGTATACTACATGAACATGGATATTGGAAAGGGAAATTCTCCAGCCATAGGTATCTTGGATATGGATCATGGTGTTGATAGGTGGTACCAGGACAAACATCATTGTTATGCCATTATATTTTATTTACTATTCTGTCTTGGTTGTACACTTGTTTGACCTGCCACTTTGGGGTCCTTGGTTAGTTATTCTATAGGATTTCATATAATTTACATGTCATTATTATAAAAAAAATTTATTATCCCACAATGTTATTATTATTTATGATTATATTTACTAATAATGTGGTTATATTATCCCCACTAATATTATTCAGACCATTTCTGGTAGTTTACAACCTCTTGCATATAGGTAGGAGCAGTTGAGGTCATGTGACACTGTAACTTGGACTTAGTGATTCAGGTCATAGAATTATACTTACCTAACATGGGTAATTTTTTATAATAAATAATGAGTATTATAATATATATATATAGTGATACACAGAATCCTAGACTTAGTTTTATATCTCAATGCACTGTATTTATTACCAAGTCATGACATTACCACAAAATCTTGACTTCTAAACACCAATAACCACTACTACAAATATACAAAACATAACCAACCACATTATCACTATAAAAAACCACACAATAATATCATCTACTCATTTGTCCACAATTATAAATTTTAAAATTTACTATTGAAAACATTATTACATTAATTTCATTACATTTATCTCAATCCAATATTTGTTTATTTAAGCACATTTATTTCATCCAATTTTCATTTTATATCAATCAAATCCTTTCAATTTTAATTAACCACAAAATATTTATCATGTTCATCCCCATTATCCATTTACAATTTCATTTATTCTTTCCATAATATATATCACCATGAATCTACAACATATGTCGCATTAACCACTTCCCAAACCACATATCCTCCACAAAATCAAAACTAATAACCATAAAAATAATTCCACCACTATAACAACATCATCTTCTTCCCATATTAACCATCCATAACACTTCCATAAAGAAAATATAAAATTTCTCCCCCAAACCTAGACACAACAACAAACTATTCTAATATAGAACTAAACACAACAAGAATAACCACATGAGGACATCAGTAAACATCATCATCTTCCACATAAAATAATCCCCTTTGATCATACCTCTATGTTAATTAATGTTTTCTATTCATAACCAATATTTATTTAAATTATATAACTCCATACGACCATTTATTTATAATATTTTGGTTATTTATCCAATTACTAGTGTGAAAGGAATGGAAATATATAAAAATAAGGGTTTCACAACCACACATGTTAGATTTCAAATAATATTGAATAGGAAATAACATGGAAATATCATAAATAATATTTTATTAATATCACCTATTTCAATTTTCGTTTAAATAATTCATTATCTTATTTAGTTCTATTATAACCATATAACCATTGAAAACATAGGAATTATAATTCCACATTAAAACAGAAATAATAGAATAGATGTTTTAAATCCCCTACCTCCAAAAGAACTTAAAAAGTCATAATGAAATAATGAGAAATAATTGAGAATTAATATGCACTAAACTCATAGGGAAATCCCATAAAACCTATACATATAACGACCCTAACCAGAACAGCCACTGAACAATGCTAAATGGGTCGGGTGTTACTACCTTAGGCGCACCTCCCCGAATTCCAAAGACTTCTGACTAGCAGCGAGGGTCTAATTGGTATTGTGGGGAGGCTATACCCTTTCGGAAGACAATAGTGGTATTGGTCTGAGCAATAATATATAACATACAACAGAAATAAACAAAGCAATATACTCAATCCAGACCCGCATAGTGAAAGCACAATCAATAGCAATAAATACCGAACGTAATTAATATAAACAACCACAGTGAAAGTAAACAGAACAACATGTTGAACATGACTTGTAACTACTAAAAAAACAAGCATGCGTTTATAGAGAGTCAATGTATAAAAAGGGGTACCAATGACTAACCAATAGTAGCTACAATAACAAGTTAGCATGTTGATACAAAATGGAAACTAAATAAAGTAAACTCTATCCTGGAATGACCTAAAGGTCCATACCATCTCCATGAAATACCTAAAGTAGTCCAACTCCTGAAACTGACCTCTTTCCTGCACGTAATTCCATAAAGTCTACATGCGTCCCAAAGGGCCCGTGCAGGGTGTGAGAAAAATCTCAGTAGGATACCAATAAACGGTGTGTACATAATATAAGGGTTTAACCAGCCATGCAGTTATAAGGAAAACTGTAAATAGTACGATTCACAAATAAACATATACTCCACTGGTGCTTAGCTGACACCATGAAGTGTCACATGCTTCGGCCAACGCCGGAATCTCCATCATGTAACTCGACACCATGTTCGACCTGACACCTCGCATCTCAAGTTCCAATTTCCTAATGGAATGCCCCAACAGTAGTAACCTGGAGGAAAAAAAATATCTTCCCTCAATAAGTAACTGAGGGGACAATGATGTCTGCCCTCCAAATCATGTAATAAGAGGAACAATGATGTCTGATCTCAAATCAGGTAACCAGAGGAACACCGATTTCTACCCTCAAATCACAGAGATCCTTTTCCCCCAACCCGACAGTCTCAATGATATCCCGTGAAGGCTCCTCACCTTCCACGTGACTTCCTAAGTCTAGCACCCCCAAACCAATTGTACCTAAACTGAAACTAACAGCGGCATCTACCCCCACGAGTGGTGAAAACCACCTCATGACGGAGTCTCTCTGTGTGAACACTACTCAAAGTCCCGGGTGAGAGGTAATCACCAAAATAGTACCCAAGACACAAAGTCTTTGACACCTCGTGTCCCTGAGACCATTCCACTCAAGTCTTATGGCCTTGGAATCCATCTAACCCGGGCCATGCCCAACCTGACAGTCACCCTGCCTCAAGTCGACGTGCATGATGCCAAATCTCATTGCCAGAACCACCCAATGTAACCCTGTCCAAGGCCAACCTGTGATCAACACCACTCAAGAATATACGGGCCATGCCCAACACAACCGTAAGGGTTCCAACATATTATATTCAGCAATTACATATATAATCAAAATAATCACTATTATACAGGAAAAACAAACTAAAAATCTAAAATGCACTAACCAAGTGTTGTCCCTTACCAGCATATTGGTCTTTAAAGGCTTTAACAATTTCTATCAAGGTTTAATAAACTAAACTCAACAGTCTAAAACAATACAATTCAATTATAACAATTTTGGTATCCCCCGATGAAAATACCCTGATGAATAACGACCACTTGCCAGACCTCGCTCAAGTAAAACTATAATAGGGCATACCCAAAGGCATCACATAGGTCAAATAAACAATTAAACAGTCAATAGCAAGCAAAACAAGGTCATGATAAAAAATAACTAAAGACATGCCCAAGTTCGCTCCACCCAAATGTCAACAAAAACACAAAATGAGGTACACACCACCTACCTCCTACTAATACGGTGATACTCTTCTGATAACAACCTCCAATCAGGTCTAAAATGTGGTATATCAAGGGCGTCCTAACATATCTGATGACTATTAAGACGGAGTTCAGATGGATGATTGGGAGCAAAAATGAGATCCAGTTGGCTCTCCCTACTCAAACCAATTGAGGGTTTGGGTTTCTTCCTCAAAATAAGGCTACTACCCATTTTAGAAAATAAAAGATAATACAATGCATGTAATTATACTAAATGGAGTGTATAATTTTACTATTCATATAACAGCTGATATTTCTCTAAGGACTTTCCTACTCACTACACGGCGTGTACCTAGGTGTACACAGTGTGTACTTCTCTACCCAACCAACATCCCCAACATGCCATGTATATCCCTATACACAGCCCCTATACACGGCAGATATAAATAGTATGCGACGTGTACCTTCTAAAAAAATCCTACCCCACCAATAGTCCTGCACTCCATGTATGGCCTCCACACAGTCAAGGGTACACAATGTGTACTAAAGGTAAACGATGTGTAATTTTGGAATTTTCTAGAACATCCCAGTTTCTCCAATTTTCTCAAAAACAAGTTAAAATTTCAAATAGGGTTAGGATTCTGACCCGTTCTAAAAACTCAGGTTCTTACAATCTCCCCACCTTAAAATAACTCATCCCCGAGCTATCAAAAGAAACCCAGAGATGGCACAGAACATACCACCCCGATCAAAGTAACCCAGACTACCCCGGTCATAATAGTTCTTGATAAATACCTCAAAGGATCCCCAACTTAGGATTTTTCTAACTTGGTCTCAACCTGACAAAATTCAAATCAAGATAAGGTCCACTAACCTTTTTCGGAATTTATGGTTCCCTCGTGACACATCGTTACCCCTGCGCCTCATTGGTTCTCTCGTGTCGCTCCAAACACCCCAAACATATCCCGCACTGCATCGGTGTCTGCCTCCAATATAGAATCTTGCCTTTTTATCACATAAACTTTCATTACATTTTACAAAACCGAGGATCTTTAAGGTTTATTGTCTTGGAAACCAGGAACTTAAAACATGAGAACATAACACATTCTTATTAAAAACTTGAAAGGATTCTCCTTATGTTCATCCTAGGTTCATTACTGTATATCATAACCTGAGGACATACATCAAAGGAAAGGGTGAGCATAATTCCCACTAAGGGAAACAAGGGGAAACATTTAACATGTGAACTTGAGATACATCAACAATGTCATGAAAAACAACTTTAAGGCATGCAAAAAGAATCATGAGGCATATAATAATAAAAATAACATATTTAATAGTTTGAAGATGTGGATACAACATTTAATATTGACAATAATTTCCGTTTCACCAAGGTCCATCTCCAAGGTGTCATTAAAAATTACTAAGGTTATTCACCAAGGCGTAATTAAAAATGGTCATCTCTAGAGATTAAGTCTTTACCCAATGCATTGGAGCGCTATCAAGGCGCACCATTAACATGTATTTATTATCATGTGAGCCGCATATATCATCATCAATCATTTCATAAACAACCCATATAGCATAAAAGGAATGGGTTTCATTTCATAATCATAACGTTTTAAAAACTGCTTTAAAGACATGGTATTTAAGTCACTTTAAACCCACAGAAAGGGAAAGCGGGTCTCATGTATATAAATACCAGAATTTAAAATAGAAAATTTTTGTATATATGAGAATAACCCTTTAGAAGAAAGAGATTATAGTATTCACTTAATAAAATAAATTAATTTTAGAATAAGAGATACATTTTGAGATGGAAATTCTGCTGCATAATGACTATGTTTCAGGGTTTTGGAACACATTGAAAAGAGAGGGGACATGGTTCACCCACTCATAAATGATCCACAAGACAGTAGGGGGACAGAATATAAAGGATTTAAGAACATGTTAATGAAATTTTAAAGATATACCATATGAAATGAAGAACATGAAAGGAAGACAAAAATAAGATTTCTCTTATGAAGATTCGGCAGCCTAACGGCGTCACATAAACTTCAACAAAAATGAATTAATGAGATAAAATAGGGTCTATAATCATATGAACATAAAAGATCAGTATTATAGATATAGAGATCATACCCCAACATAATAAAAAGAACTTGAAAGACTTGACATGAAAGTGGGACTTTGAAAAAATGAGAAAGGTGAAAGAATCCCTTAAAAATTCGGCAACCTAACTGCACCACTTAAACTTCAAAAAAAAAAATGAATTGATGAGATCAAAATAGGGTCTCTCATCATATGAACATAAAAGATCAGTATGATAGATATGGAGATCATACCCCAACGAAATAAAAATGAACTTAAAATACTTGACATGAAAATAGAACTTGAAAACGAGAAGGGTGAAAGAATCCCTTAAAAATTCGGCAGCCTAACGACGCCACTTAAAACATCAAAATACTAAATTGAAGAGAGAAAATAGGGTCTCTCATCATATGAACATAAAAGATCAGTATGATAGATTTAATGATCATACCTCAACATAATAAAAAGTAACATGAAAGACTTGACATGAAAATAGATCTTGAAAACAAGAAAGATGAAAGAATCCCTTAAACATTCGGCAGCCTAACGGTGCCACTTTAACATTGTTAAAAAGAAATGATGAGTGAAAGTGGGGGTTTTTCATCATATGAACATGAAAAAGACAGTTGGATGAATATAAAAGAACATCCTCCTACAAAAGAACATGGAGCATAAAAGAAATGACATAAAAGAGAGTACTTGGAATGAAAGAGGGAGGTATGATCCCTTACCGTAAAATTAATTTTCTAAATATTTTTAATTTTATTTTTAAATAAATACACTATTCATTGAAAATTTATTTTTTCAGAAAAATCCCCAAAAATCACCTTAACATAATATCAATGCTCTGAGTTCAAAAATGAAATCCATTTTATAAAAATAATTTTCTAAATAATTTTAAATTAATTTTTAATTAAAAACACTATTCACCCGAAAAAACTAATACTTGAATAATAATTTCTGAAACAGTTATTTACCTATTTTATTGAATCACATTACTTAATCAAGGTGCCTAGATTATATTAATACTTTCTTTAAGTGATATTACTAATCCATTTGGTCACATTACTAATCCTAAGAATAAAATCACTATTCATAATTTACTATTCATCAAAAACTAAGTTGATCTAATTATACTCTAAATTTCGTAATGAACATAATTGTAGAAGACCATTTTTTGAAAATCATTACACATTTTTATTTATTTAAGGTTTACATAAACATTTTTAAAATATCCTTTCCCTAAAATTCATAAAAAATATCCATACTATATTTATCCAGACATTGGAAAATTCATAAACATCATCTTAAGAAGAAATCAAAATTTTTATTTAAAATAAAGGATTACACAAGGTAGTTACAGTCTCCTTACATAGCCCCTTATTACACCAGTATAAGACCTAAGTGTAAGGTGTGATAAGGTGAGAGAATCTGAGGGAGGCTCGACCAACATCACATGAGTAGTAATTTCTATCAGTTTGAACTTTTCCCGAAGGTGATTCCATTCTAGCTTCACACGATGAAGTTCGTCTTGGGTTTGGTCCAGATCAAAGCCCAGTGGTGCTAACTCCTTCCCAAGTTCTGTTAGATGGGCTTCGATCGGTCCAAGACTACTGAGTGAGGCCATCAAATCTTCTTTCTATATTAATTAACCAAGATCACTTGTATTTAGAGACAAATATCTAAACGTTTAGTTTCCAGCGGTAATATTGTCCAATGGTCATATAGCAGTCAAAACCCAAAGGTCTCATTTTAATTATACTCATGCTATCAAATGAAACAATTTTGTTGAGTATAAAAAAAATAACACACAAAATCAGGAAACAAGATTTATTCAAAATTTCGGGTCGTTACAATCTTCCCCCCATAAGAAATTGCACCCTCTCAATTTTTAAAATTGGGTTTTCAAAGTTCATTGAATGTCCCACATCGGAAAAGGAGTCAGTAAAACTATTACTTTAAATGAAATAAAGGGAAGTACAAAGGTCACCCGAGTTAACCCACACTATGATTCCATATAGGAAAACATGGACATAGAGGAGAAAACAAAGGGTCAAGTTCTGAGGAAGAGTGATAGAAAACATGATTTGGAGAAAGTTAACCATGAGAAAATCCGAAACTTATGATGTGTGTAAACGGTCTTTGATTACCTAGTAGGAAATCTAAACCAACAACGTTTTTGTTTTACATTCCTTTTCATAATTTTGAGGAATTCATTTACTACATAGAACAAAAACATAAGGAAATATACCTACCTTTAAGTAGAGTTTCATCCTTTAATAAGTTTCTACCAAAAATAATCTTTTCTCCAGACGATGAGCATTCAAAAACACCTGGTCTCATCAAAACACAAGAATCAACTTCTTGAGAGTCACGTAATACACAGAAGATTAACTATCAATTTCTTCTATCTTTAAACATTATCCCAAAAACAGAAAGGGTAAGATAAAACAACTCTTCAAAATGAAAGAATCCCATAGGAAGGGAAACTACTTTTAAATCTTCAATGTTCCATGGTACTACCCAAAGTTCATCAAATACCATTCCATAAATAACTGTCCATAAAAATCCTCAAAATAAACCTAACTAAGATTGAAACACAATTATAAGAACGATCTCATAACGTAGTCATCCAAGATAGACTTTATCATTCAAATCCAAACAACATCAACCACTCTTATCATCTAATAAAAAAAGTAACTAACCTAATCACATTTTCCCCAAGATAGGTTAATCATTTCCATATGTAACCTAAATTACTATAAGTTCTCCTTAAATTCATTGATTCTTAAAAATATAAGTCAACCTTTACTCCTCATAGAAAATACCGTAGTAATATATTTACCTCGATCAAATAGGGTTCCCAAAATAGTAAACATCTTCCAAAATAATAATCATCTTTTAATCCCCTAATCACCCCTTTTTTTAAGAAGATTTACTTCACTACATCAACATGTGGTACATAACAATAGATGTTTTCTTTAATGATGTAAAATCATCTTAGGTAGTGACTCGATGATCTTAGAAAACATAAAAGATATGCTCATAGAGCATGAACTAAAATACAACATGACATAGACAATTATTGGGAAGAAGTTACATGTACATTAGTCATCATGATCCATCACAGCATAGGACTTGCATTGCTCCCTTGTCCTCTAAGATAGTTGATGCTCATAATGTTTCTCAACCATTCCAAGAGAGCATTGCCTTGGATAATTTCTAACTTCTCCACATTTACGACATCGAAATGTATAAGGTACATTAGATCGAACCTTATCTCCATTCATCACATTATCCATTTTTTTAAAGAAATTGGATACATTATGCCCTATCTTCCCACACTTAAAACATCTCCCAGTTCCTTTGTGACATTCTCCTTGGTGCCTCTTCCCACACTTTTTGAAAAAAAAGAAATTGGGTCTTCTTTCCCTTATCAACTTTATCAGATGAACATTCTTGAGACTTTGTCTTCTTCTTCTTTGATGAATTTGGGCATTCAACTAGGTAACAATTATTAATTGTTATTTTTGATAGCTGGTTTGGCATAATCACAATATGTTAAACTTCATATTTAGTCATCTCTGTCACATTAATAGGGAAATCGTCACATTTCCTATCACATTGGTCATTGGGACATGCTCTTCTATTTCCCGCCATTAACTTAGAAAAGAACGTATAATTAGGGGGCTTAAATACTTAGCCAATAATCATGAAAAGGAATCTTAAATCATAGAAGGACAAACTTGTAGAAGAAAAGTATACCCTAACTTGTGATCCCCAAGGTCCCAATCTAGGTTATCCATGATCATATATTCTTATGTGAATCTTTATTTTATTTTATCTTTGTTCCTTTAATAATGGTTAATACTAAGCTTATGAATTTACCAAAGCATATCCCCCGGGAGTGTCGTAACCAAGAGTACAGCAAGGACTGTTGTCGTGTACCAGTTCCCATTCGAGTCTCGCTCAAAGCGGTGTTTTCAGGTTTTACCCCTATGTACATCTGTGCCAGATCCACCTCTACCTGCTCGTATCCAGACAAGGATGTATTTTCTTGGAAACCCCTTACTCAATACTCACCAAAATACCAAGAATATTTCCTATATTTAAAATTTTCTATAGGGTTATTTCTAAAGTTTTCATATCCTAATTTCCACAAATAACTAAACCATCCTTTGATACCAACTATATCATCCCTCCTTTTTATCACATAAACTTTCATTACATTTTACAAAACTGAGGATCTTTAAGGTTTAGTGTCTTGGAAACCAGGAACTTAAAACATGAGAACATAAAACATTATTCTTAAACACTTGAAAGGATTCTCTTTATGTTCATCCTAGGTTCATTACTGCATCTCATAACCTGGGGACATAAATCAAAAGAAAGGGTGAGCAGAAGGCCCAGTAAGGGAAACAAGGGGAAACATTTAACATGTGAACTTGAGATACATCAACAATGTCATGAAAAAGAACTTTAAGGCATGGGAAAGAAATCATGAGGCATATAATAATAAAAATAACGTATTTCATAATTTGAAGATGTGGCTACAAGATTTAATATTGACAATCATTTCCGTTTCACCAAGGTCCATCCCCAAGGTGTCATTAAAAATTACCAAGGTTATTCACCAAGGCGTCGTTAAAAATGGTCATCTCTAGCGATTAAGTCTTTACCCAATGCATTGGAGCACTATCAGGGCGCACCCTTAACATGTATTTATTATCATGTGAGCCAAATATATCATCATCAATCATTTCATAATCAACCCCTATATCATAAAAGGAATGGGTTTCATTTCATAATCATATCGTTTTAAAAACTGCTTTAAAGACATGGCCTTTATGTCACTTTAAACCCACAGAAAGGGAAAGCGGGTCTCATGTATATAAATCCAAAAATTTAAAATAGAAAATTTTGGTATATATGTGAATACCCCTTTATAAGAAAGATCTTTTATTATTCACTTAAAAAATTAAATGAATTTGAGAATAAGTGAGATATTTTGAGACGGAAATTCTGCAGCATAACAACTATGTTTCGGGGTTTTAGAAAACATTGAAAATAGAGGGGACATGGTTCTTGTAACACCCGAGAATTTTATGAGAAATATTTTGTTTTTATGTTATATAAATCATAAAAGGGATATTTCACTACACACAACACTATCTTGGCTTGCTTTACACACAATCGTGACCTTCCTCGATAGCTTGCGTCGTACGCAATACCGAGTTTCACTAAACAACGATATGCTATTAAAATATTATTAAAACTAGTCATTATGGATAGTAATAGCCACTTTTTTGAAATTTTGTAAATTTCATCTTTCAAAATGAACTTCATTTTTGGATTTGGAATATCTAAATTAGCCTAGGGTGAAATTTTGGTATTTTTTTGAAAACTGTCAATTTTTGATGAATAGTGAAAACACTGGGTTACTAATTAAAAACCGACTTTCTGTGAGTGGAATTTTGAAAATTTGAGAGACATGGTTAATATCAAGGACTAAAATGTGGTTCAATGAGATGAAAATAATTTTTTGTGAATAGTAACTTTTTACTTTTTTTACCACAGTTAAAAGTAAATAGGGTAATTAAGGGTAAAAATTATATTATTATTACCCTAACACATGTCCTAATTCTACTGGATAAGTGTAATTCGACCAAAAACAACCTTAGGAATAAAATATGACCATTTAGGCCCACTTGGATTAGATTAGGACATTTATTATTAATATATTTAAAGAAGGGTTAAAATAGTTAAAATCAATGTTTAATAAGTAAATCATTTTTAATATAGGGTTATACATAATATATATTCGACTATAAATATTCATTAGAAATCTAAAAATATTTCCTACATAATGGTATTTTATTTGTGATTTTTAGACTTTAAATAATTTAATTTATTTATGACACAATGATGATGCAGTAATTATATTATTAATGAAATATTGACATAATTGATGTTATAAATACCCGAATAAATGTAATTTGAGACTTTTTATGAATTACAATAATTTTATATGTTAATATGACATGTTAGTATTGAGTTAATTTACTTTTTTATAACTAATATTTCTATTTCTATTTTCACAAAAATCAATTACCAAATAGTGTCAAAATTGACAAAAAATAGTTTTTAAAACAAATATTATATTATTAATTGTTATTTTATTCCTAAAAAATATAAGGTTAGGCCAAATGACTTAGATAAGGTTATATATATTAATAATAAACAACTTGGGGCTCGTTTGGCTTGTTATAGTAAGTTTATTAACCTTATAGTGTAAGAAAACAAGAAGACACAGTAAAAGTAAAATTATTTAACTTAAAGTTAAATCTAAATGATAAGGTTAAAATAGATACCTAAACATTTCTAAATTCTATTGGATGAGAGAATTTCCACCCATCCCCACCTTAGCTTAGAAATAAATCAATTTTTAGCTATTAAAAACCGAATATGGTTTTATAATAAAATAATATTTTTTTCCAAAGGTGCCCCTCTCCTCCCTTATAAAAGGGAACCTCCTCCCTCTCTTCCTCACACCACTTTGATCCTTCAAGCTTGACCAACCCCTACCAAATTCTCTTCTCCACGTCCCTAGAAAAATCCTAGAGGTCCTGGTCTTCTTTGAGGACCAATTTTAGTGCCCTAAGAGGAGGTCTCAAAGAGCGCTTCAAAGAAGAGGAGGTTCGGACACTTATGAAGCAAATCAGACCTAAGGTAAGGGAAAATATTACAATCTCATTTTTATCCGAGATTCTTCATACATTGGTATTTATTGGGGTGTATTTTATCATCAACATACATGTTTCCTCAATATGAAATATTATTTCCATCCACCTACAATTTTTTTAAATCCAATGTTACCCTTCGGTGAGTTTTTAGTAAAAGATATGAAAGGCAACTTTTGTCGTTTTTCGTACGAGGTAATTTTTGACTTTTCCAGCCAAAGTACGAGAAGAATTAATTTTTAACTTATACGGTCTGAATGGATTTTTATGATTTCAGAGAAAATTATTTCCATGAGGCTTCCTTTACAAGTTTTCAAGTTTATTTTTAATCAACTTATTTTAGTTTAAAATTATATGACATTTTAAGAAAAGAAAATGTTTTTGATGTAGAAAGGATATTTTCCTCAAGAATGGAGATCAAGCGTTTTATCAAAATTATTTTCCATCTAAGATAATATAGGGTTCTGTTTCTATCCCTATTTTTACATTGTTTTGATTATGTTATGATGGAATTATTTTTATGATGTACTATTATCTTATATGGATTGTGTTATGATGGAATGAGGATTAAGAATCCCATTTTTATTACATGGGTTATGCTATGGTGTATGATTTATGATTTTGTGGCACACATAATAATGGTATCATTATGAGATGGGTGGGACCTATATCTCCCTCCAATGCATTGGGTAATTATTATATCTCATTTGATAGACATGGTTGGAATGGCCGGTTAATCCGGTTCAGTGAAACATGACTGAAATGAGGAGTGAACCCGGTTCAAAAATGGCCTTTGTCCGCTAAGATAGTCTTGGAAATGAGTCTTGACTACTAAGAAATGATTCTCTATGATTATGTGTGTATGCAAAAAAGTTTCATGTTTTAAGTTATGATTATTGGGATTACATTTCACTACTATGATTTATCCCATGTAATGAAATTATGATCTCTTTTTCAGGGTAATATTTCCAAAATGTTATGATCTTATGAATATGATGTGATTGATATTTCTTTTATTTACACTTACTGAGCATTTGAGATCACCCTTTTGTATGTTTTCTTTCCCCAGGTCAGGAAGAAGGTTATCAAGTAACATATGCCAAAAAGGGACTCTAGATATGATGAAATAAATGGGAGGCAATGTAGATGCTTTATGAACCAGTTGTTTATGTTTCCCAGTTTCTAAAGACACTATACCTATACGGTTCTTTCATGGTTCTGTTATATGTTGTAATAAGTGTACTTCAATTGTGAAGTATTAACAATGTATTTAAATTATGGGTCGTTATATTTGGTATCAAAGTAAAGGTATAGTCAACCTTTGGAAACTAGGATGTGAAAACCTTAGTAAGAACCCTAAGGATAAGTCTAAGCATAGAACACGATCTTAGTGTTTTAAAAATGGTGATGAAAAACCAATGCTAAGACCTTAAGTGTGAAATTTTATTCTTGATTATGTGGTTTTCCTATTATAATTAGTGTTACTCACACTATTCTTTTTGGTTTTAGTCAATGGCTGAACCCGAAGGAATTGTGTTAATGCGGAATGCGACGAGCAATGCAATGATTGTCCCCCTGAGCAACCAGAAGTTATGGGAGCTGGAATGTAAAATCTTGTAGCCATGCTCACACAACTTTCTCAAGCTATGAATCATGAATCACTTCCAAATGAGCAACGGAATGAGAAACATTCTGTTGAATCCTTCATGAGGCAGTGTTTACCTTCATTCAGAGGGTCTTCTGATCCATTAGTGGCTGAACAATGGATCAGTACCACTAAAAAGATATTTTCATTTCTTCAATGTTCTGAACATGATAAATTCATCTTAGTAGTGTATCGTTTGGAAGGAGATGCTGATCAATGGTGGAATCTTATTAAGAATATGAGGCAAAAGGATGAAATTGAGTCCATGGAATGGGACGAGTTCAAGAACTTATTTTTCAATAAGTACTTCCCTTTTATTCTTCGAACAAAGATGGAGAAGAAGTTTCTTGAACTAAAGAAAAAGGATGATGAATCTGTTGGTACCTACGAATGAAAATTTAAAAGACTTGCAAGGTAAGCTTATGGTATTATTATCCAATATCAGAGTAATATCGATCGATTCTTTAGTGGATTGAAACCAAGTCTTCGAAGGGCATTAGCCATAAGGGAATTGAATAGTTACAAGGAAATCATTCGATGTGCTCTCAAGGTTGAGATGGAGATTGGAGTAACCCATCAGTCATATGGGTTTGATAAGAAGAGGAAAATGGAATTCAATGGAAAATCTAAAAAGCACACTGAAAAGAAGATGAGTTTTCCCTTATGCTCAAAATGTGGAAAGAAACATGGAGGGAGTTGTCTTAAAGGGACAAGTAAATGATTCAAATGTGGAAAGGAAGGTCATCAGGCATTTGAATGCCACAATGATGGGAAGAAGATTTCTAGTGATGTGAACAAAGAAAATGTTACACAGAGTGCACCTCCTACACTTCAATGTTACAAGTGCAAGGAAATGGGGCATTATACTAATCAATTCCCTAATCTAAGGGTTGTTGATGATGATCAACGTCAACAAACTCTTAAGGATAAAGACAAAGGAAAGTCACATGAAATTTCTATCAGCGATGTGGAGTACGATAACGAAGTGGTGAAAGGTACACTTACCATCCACTCTAAAGTAGAAAATGTTTTATTTGATTCTAGATCCACCCAGTCTTTTATTTATGAAGAATTTTCTAAGGGTATCACCGTATTACCTCAACAATTAGATTTTGAGTTAGCTTTGACAACCCCCAATGGCACAACAGTCGCATCAAAAGTTTATAATTCTTCTCTGATTGAAGTTTGCGGGAAAGTGCTTCCTACAAATCTTGTGATCCTTTCTATAGTGGAATTTCATGTGATTCTTGGAATGGATTGGCTTTCTTTATATGGATCTCATATCAATTGACAATTAAAGGAAGTCACATTTCATATTCCAAATCAATCTATGATCGTCTATCGATGAAAGGATGAACATAACGTTCCAGTGGAAATTTATTCCATGTTATGGGTTTTGATTACACTAAATGAGGGTTATTTATCTCAAATGGTTGGAGAGAAACTCACGATTAAGAATATTCCCATTGTACGGGAGTTTGACGATGTCTTTCCAGAGGAATTTCTGGGTCTTCCACCAAATCGTGAAGTAGAGTTTTCAATAGAACTCATACCGGGTGCTTTGCCTATTTCAAAGACACTTTATATAATGGCCCCAATTAAGTTGTAGGAATTGAAGAAGAAACTCCAATAGAATCTTGATAAGGGATTCATACGCCCAAGTGAGTCACCTTGGGGAGTACCAGTTCTGTTTGTTAAGAAGAAAGATGGATCAATGAGACTCTGCATTGATTATCGAGAACTTAACAAGATCACTATCAAGAAAAAATATCCTCTCCCATGGATTGATGACTTATTTGACCAACTATGTGGATCTCAATACTTTTCCAAGATTGATCTTCATTCAGGGTATCATCAATTAAGGGTCAAAAGATAGGATATACCAAAGAAGGCTTTCCGTACAAGGTATGGACACTATGAATTTATAGTGATGCCATTTGGTCTTACTAATTCCCCTGTTATCTTCATGGACCTGATGAATAGAGTCTTTAGAGACTATCTTGATCAGTTTTTGGTAGTCTTTATAGACGATATTCTTGTCTATTCAAAGAGAAAGGGAGAACATGAAGATCACTTGAGAATTGTATTCAAGACCCTGAGAAAGGAGAATCTTTATGCCAAAATTACCGAGTGTGAATTTTGGCTTCAAAAAGTTGCATTTTTTGGTCACATAATCTCAAAAGAGGGGATATCTGTGGATCCAGCAAAAACAGAGGTTATCCAAAGATGGTCGAGTCCAACAACAGTAACCGATATCCGAAGTTTTCTTGGTTTGGGTGGATATTATCAACGTTTTGTGAAATATTTTTCACGATTATCTAATCCAATCATCAGGTTGAATCGAAAAGGAGTTAAGTTTGTATTGATGGAGGAATGTGAAGAGAATTTGAAGGAGTTGAAAAGAAGGTTATCTAGTGCACCTGTACTCACACTTCCCTGTAGTGGAGAAAGGTTTGTGATCTACAGTGATGCATCCAAGAAGGGATTGGGGTGTGTTCTCATACAAAACGATATGGTGATAGCTTATGCCTCACGACAGTTGAAAATCCATGAACAAAATTACCCAAATCAGGATTTGGAGTTAGCTGCCGTAATCTTTGCATTAAAGATTTGGAGGCATTATCTTTATGGAGAAAGGTGTCATATTTATACTGATCATAAATGTTTAAAGTATATTTTCACACAAAAGGAGCTGAATATGCGCCAAATAAGATGATTAGAGATGATTAAGGATTACGACTGCTCAATTCATTACCACCCAGGGAAAGCAAACAAGGTGGAAGATGCGTTAAGTCGACAAGACCATGCTAGATTATCCATGATGAGGATCACAAAAGATCCAATATTTATGGATTTATAAAGGATGGATCTTGGAATTATAATGAAAGGGGAAAAATAGTATCTTTCTCAAATGAATGTTCAACCATCTATACATGTGAAGATTAAAGAGGCACAGAAAGAAGATGTCGAGTTACAAAAGAAGGCGAGAAATGTTCCTGAATTCAACCTTGATTGTGATGGGATAATAAAGTTCAGGAATCGGGTTTGTGTTCCTCCCATCCCCGAATTAAAGAAGGAGCTACTGGATGAGGCTCATAGTTCTTCATTCTCTATTCATCATGGAAGCACGAAGATGTATAGGGACCTGAAAGAGTACTTCTGGTGGGATGGCATGATAAGAGATGTTGTTGAATATGTCTCTCGATGCTTGGTTTGTCCGCAAGTTAAAGCCGATAGACAGAAGTCTAAGGGGATGTTACAACCATTACCCATACCTGAATGGAAATGGGAAATCATCACTATGGACTTTGTCACTGGATTTACAAAAACATCCAAAGGAAATAATGCTATATGGGTCATAGTTGATTGTCTTACAAAGTATGCACACTTCATTTCTATTAGAGAGGATTTATCTCTAGATCATCTTGCCAGGATATATGTAAAGGAAGAGGTAAGATTGCATGGAGTACCACATTCCATTATATATGATCGGGATCTGAGATTTACCTCGAAGTTCTGGTGAAGTATTCAGTGTACTCTGGATATAGAGTTGAGTTTCAGCACTGCTTATCATCCTCAGATAGACGGTCAGTCTGAGAGGACAATTCAAACTCTAGAATATATGTTGAGATATTTCTCTATGGATTTCAAAGGTAGTTGGGATCAACACCTACCTTTGGAGGAATTTTCTTATAATAATAGATTTCACTCCAGTATTCAGATGGCTCCTTATGAAGCTCTCTATGGAAAGAAATTCATGTCACGACCCGTCCTCAGGGTCCGTGCTGTGACTACCCCAAGCCTGCCTTCCATAGGCCAGGGGCTGGCGACTAGCACCAAGGGGTAATTCATGATAAAAAGGGAAGGCATTGCCTTTGTAAAGTAAAAAAACACCATAGAGAAAGCAAACAGAAGTAAACACTATGTAAAACTGGGTACAATAGAAAGTGCGGAAAAGTTAGTGGGCCAGAATACAAACCCAAACTGAAAGTAAAGTACAACTGGAAATAAAGTACATCAACTGAAAGGTAAGCCGCAATTTCGAGCCGTCCACTGGAAGTCCCACCTAAAGGGTGGGTAAAGAGAGTCTCTACAGCTCCACGGGTCCAGTCTTCTGCTCCGTGTACGTCCCACCCAGTGGTCCACCTCCAGGTACCATCTCGCTCCACAAGCCTCAAACACGATCAGCGTTGTCCGTCGTCTGCATCCAACACAACGTAGTGCGGGCATAGCCCGTGCAGGGGTGAGTATAAGCTACACAGTAGGGACCCCGAGACCCCCGAAGGTCTCCCAGAATCAAAAAAGGATAATCCACAATGGAAAGATACAATCAAGAAGTAACATCCGACACTACTTAGGTATATTCCCATACATATACCTAAGTCATCAATTCCGGTTTGGCTCCAACATCCGAGCCTAAGTACAACCCAGTCCACACAGGAAAACATAACCCAATACACACAGGAAGCATAATGTAATCCACATAGGATATCAAGTCAATCTTATCGAAGATAAAGATTGAAAGTCAAGACTCATCTAATAGAGGTATACTTTTTCGTAAGATGATAGAGATGATCAGATTTAGCCACTGATTCATCTAAGCTATCAGACCCACACAGGATCGATAGGTACTAACCCCCACAATGACCCCACAAAGGATCGATAGGTACTAACCCCACAATGACCCACACAGGATCTGACCCAAACAGGATCAGTATGCGCTGGCCCACACAGGACAGCTGAGCGCTGACCCACACAGGATCTGAACCACACATGATTTGAACCACACAGGATTGGTAGCACTGATCCACGTAGGATCGCTGAGTGCTGTAGTTGTCGCCGACGAATCCATGGAGGATTTCGGTACAGTCGTCATAGTCGTCACAGTCGCAGCCAGCTCTAGGGTTCCCGCACACAGCAAGCTCGTTTGGGAGGGTCCGCTCCACGAGCCGAAAGACTGATACATCAACTGACATGAAGTCCGGAGATTATGTATCCAAATGTTCCGTATCGTCAACAGGAACTCAACGTGACAGACGGCGCGTCATTCGGACGCCCGGTCTGAGAGTTATTGACTTTTTCGTTCCAGGGGCCCGGTTGGGTTTTAAGTCAAAACCAACCCGGCCATTCTCCAACTACATCCAAACTTCGAGCGGAGTAAGCCAAAAGGTCCGTCTCACTAAGAGGAATCCAACAAAGTTGACAGCACGGCAATCGGACGTCCGGAGCTCAAGTTATAAGCATTTCCGATCTGAGGGCCCGGTTGGTTTCGTGTTCAAACCAACCCGGCCGAACCCAAAGTTCCTCGAAACCTTGAGTGTAATATACCGAAACGACCCTCTCGATCCAAGGATCGCATCATAACTGACGGTGCATCAATCATAGGTTCGTATCCCATGTTATGGTAGTTTGAACGGTCCTATCCAAAAATGCGGGTTTTGGGCCCGGACCGACCCGGCCCGCGACCCCCTGGGTCGGCCCGAACCGGGTCCAGGTCCGGCCCGTTTGGGCGTGGCCCGGCCTGGGTGCGGCCCGGCCCAGCCTGGGCGCGGTGCGGCGCGTTCCAGTGCGCCGGTGCGGTCCGCTGTCCATATCGGCATGGCCGAGATGAGTGGATAGGGGTGGGGGGGGGGCACTGCCCCCTGTTGAATGAAACGTGGCCCCCACGTGGGGGGCCGATCCTCCCTCCAGCTGGGGGTTACGAACCCCCAGTCTCCCCCCTGAACGACCGACCCGCTCCGGCCGGCCAGTTGATGCCGCCACGGGACCGGCGCGGTCCCACCCTCCTGCTCCGGTGGCCGGAAGCCGGCCGCCGCTCCCAGCTCCTCCGTGGCCTTGGTCGGTCCGGTGCAGCGCGACGGTGTTGCACCCCTCCGCCGTGGCCCCGCTCCTGCCGTGGTCTCTTCCAGGTTCTCCGACACAGCGCGACGGCATCGCAACTTGTTCGACTTCAACGGCGCGGCGCGATGACGCCGCGATTCTTTGCCCATTCTCATAGTTTTTGCACGGTGCAATGGCACCGCGCTGCCTTACACGTGCCGCAACAAATTCAAACAATCAAGGGGGGAGGAGGGTCGGCCGTGTTCGTACGGTCCGACCTCCTCCCATTATTGCGATAATAGGCATCCCAATTTGAAAATGAAGAAAGGTGACGAAAGTAATCACAAACAAACAAATAACCCCTACTTCGAGCGTTGTTGAACGAAGGCTCATCGCAGAATTGAACATCGCAGAAGAAGGCATCGCGGAAGAAGGTTCCGTACATTTGACGGAGATCATCCGAGGAGGAACGGTGTCTCCCTTCCTTTGACGCGGGAAGAAGGAACGAAGGAATGCGCGTTGGTGTTCTTCGCATACTTCAAGGAAGATGATGAACTTCAATACATAGAGCTTGTTCCCCCAATCCTATCTCAACAAGCTAACAACAATAATAAAATAAGTTTTTGTCTTATTTTATTACTCATGCCATAAGTTTTTCAAATTCAAACATTCGAATTAAACTCACTTAATTAATTAAAATTATGTTTTCATAATAAATGGAGGGTTAAGGGAGTTAGGGAATATAAAGGGGTGTGGTTCGTGTGGTCCCCACCCCACAAATATCCTATCTAGGTTAGTTCCCCAACTTCCACACAACAGATAACCACTTAGTAAAAAAAAATTGTAGCTCAATTTTATTTCACTTTCCACATTTAAAAAAAAACTCCTCCTGAGCAAACGTAACCCCAATAAATGTATTCTTAAGCAATTACCGGTGCTACGGTTCCATATGTGTCCTCGGATTTCGATTCCGAGCACCGGTTCAATAGTTAGGAAAATCCCGCTCGTTGTTCACTGAACGTACCCGAGCTAAACTTTGGATAAATATTTCGGGCATACCGGGCCTCAGAATTGGGTGCCGTCAGAAACAGCGTTCTTGTAAAATCCCAAAGAAAATTAAGAAAAAAAATTCCTTGAATTTTTACGGGTCTTTACAGTGCAGGACTCCAACTTGCGGGGATGAACTTGGGGAAAGAAAGCTATTAGGACCTAATCTTGTTGATGAGATGGAAGAAAAGATCCGATCTATTCAACAACACATAAGAGCAGCTCAGAGTCGACAAAAAAGTTGTGCCGACAACTGAATAAGACCTAGAGTTTGAGGTGGGTGATAAAGTGTTCTAAAGAATATCTCCTTGGAAGAGAGTAATGAGATTTGGAAAGAAGGGAAAGCTAAGCCCTAGGTATATTGGTCCTTTCGAAATGCTGGATCGTGTTGGGAAGGTAGCTTACCGATTGGCGGTTCCACCGAATCTCTCTCAAGTTCACGATGTGTTCCATGTATCTCTCCTGAGAAAGTACATACCTGATCCTTCACATGTACTCAGCTCAGAAGTTGTACCACTGGAGTAAGATCTTTCTTATGAAGAACAACTGATAGAGATTTTGGATCATAGAGAAAAAGTCCTACGGAACAAGACCACTAGCTTGGTGAAAGTTTTATGGAGGAACCACCAATTAGAAGAAGATACATGGGACCTTTAGGATATGATGAGGGAGAGGTATCCTCATATGTTTGTTACAATGTGACGAATTTCGAGGGTGAAATTCATTTTAAGGGGGGTAGAATGTAACACCCGAGACTTTTATCAGAAATATTTTGTTTTTATGTTATATAAATCATCAAAGGGATCTTTCACTACACAGAACACTAGCTTGTCTTTCTTTACACGCAATCACGACCTTCCTCGATAGCTTGCGTCGCACGCAATACCGAGTTTCACTAAACAACGATATGCTATTAAAATATTATTAAAACTAGCCGTTATTAATAGTAATAAACACTTTTTGAATTTTTTTTAAATTTCATCTTTCAAAATGGACATCATTTTTGGATTCAGAATATCAAAATTAGCCTAGGGTGAAATTTTGGTATTTTTCTGAAAACTTTCAATTTTTGATGAATAGTGAAAACACTGGGTTACTATTTAAAAACCGACTTTTTATTTAAATAATTATTTATTTTATTTAAATTTATTTTAGGTCAAAATTGTTACATAATACCTATATAAGTTCAATGCAATTCATTGGATTCATTTTATAATAATTTTAGATATATAAAATATTTTATTGAACTTTTCACCGTCTTTTACCCACCTCCTAGGAGAATTTCCAAATTCATATAAAACTAAATTTTACGGCTTCTGTGAGTGGAATTTCGAAAATCCAAGAGACATAGTTAATATCAAGGACTAAAATGTGGTTCAATGAGATGAAAATAATTTTTTGTGAATAGTAACTTTTTACTTTTTTTTACCACGGTTAAAAGTAAATAGGGTAATTAAGGGTAAAAATGAAATTATTATTACCCTAACACATGTCCTAATTATGTTGGATAAGTGTAATTAGACCAAAAACTACCTTAGGAATAAAATATGACCATTTAGGCCCACTTGGATTAGATTAGGACATTTATTATTAATTTATTTAAAGAAGGGTTAAAATAGTTAAAATCAAAGTTTAATAAGTAAATCATTTTTAATATAGGGTTATACATAAAATAATTTCAACTATAAATATTCATTAGAAATCTAAAAATATTTCCTACATAATTGTATTTTATTTTTGATTTTTAGACTTTAAATAATTTAATTTATTTATGACACAATGATGATGTAGTAATTATATTATTAATGAAATATTGACATAACTGATGTTATAAATACCCAAATAAATGTAATTTGAGACTTTTTTTGAATTACAATAATTTTATATGTGAATATGACATGTTAGTATTGATTTAATGAACTTTTTTTGAACTAATATTTCTGTTTTGATTTTCACAAAAATCAATTACCAAATATTGTCAAAATTGACATAAAATAGATTTTAAAACAAATATTATATTATTAATTGTTATTTTATTCCTAAAAAACCTAAGGTTCGGCCAAATGACATAGATAAGGTTATATTAATTAATAATAAACAACTTGGGGTTGTTTTTTTATTATAGTAAGATTATTAACCTTATAGTGTAAGAAAACAAGAAGACACAATAAAAGTAAAATTATTTAACTTAAAGTTAAATCCAAATGATAAGGTTAAAATAGATACCTAAAATTGTCTAAATTCTATTGGATGAGAGTATTTAGACCCATACCCACCTTAGCTTCTAAATAAATCAATTTTTAGATATTAAAAACCAAATATGGATTTATAATAAAATAATATTTTTAGTATTTCCAAAGGTACCCCTCTCCTCCCTTATAAAAAGGCAACTCCTCCCTCTCTTCCTCACACCACATTGAGCCTTCAAGCTCGGAAAAACCCTGCCAAATTCTCTTCTCCACTTCCCTAGAAACATCCTAGAGGTCCTGGTCTTCTTCAAAGACCAATTTTAGTGCCCTAAGTGGAGGTCTCAAAGAGGCTCTTCAAAGAAGAGGAGGTTCGGACACTTACGAAGCAAATCAGACCTAAGGTAAGGGAAAATATCACAATCTCATTTTTATCCGAGATTGTTTATAATTTGGTATTTACTGGGGTTTATTTTATCATCCACATCCATGTTTCCTCAATATGTAATATTATTTCCATCCACCTAAAAAATTCATATATCCAATTTTACCCTTCGGTGAGTTTTTAGTAGAAGATATGAAAGGAATCTTTTGTCGTTTTTTGTACGAGGTAATTTTTGACTTTTCCAGCCAAAGTACGAGAATAATGTTTTTTTAACTTATATAGCCTGAATGGATTTTTATGATTTCAGAGAACATTATTTCCATGAAGCTTTCTTTACAATTTTTCAAGTTTATTTTTTATCAACTTATTTTAGTTTAAAATTATATGACATTTTAAGAAAGGAAAATGTTTTTGAAGTATAAAGGATATTTTCCTCAAGAATGGAGTTCAAGCATTTTATCAAAATTATTTTCCATATAAGATAATATAGGGTTCTGTTTCTATCCCTATTTTTACATTTTTTTGATTATGTTATGATGGAATTATTTTTATGATGTCCTTTTATCTTATATGGATTGTGTTATGATGGTATGATGATTAAGAATCCCCTTTTTATTACATGGGTTGTGCTATGATGTATGATTTATGATTTTGTGGCACACATAAGAATGGTATCATTATGGGATGGGTGGGACCTATATATCCCTCCAATGCATTGGGTAATGATTTATATCTCATGAGATAGACATGGCTGGAACGACAGGTTAATCCAGTTCAGTGAAACAAGACTGAAACGCGGAGTGAAATCGGTTCAGAAATGGACTTTGTCAGCAAAGATAGTCTTGGAAATGAGTGTTGACTACTAAGAAATGATTCTCTATGATTATGTGTGTATGCCACAAAGTTTCATGTTTTAAGTTATGATTATTGGGAATAAATTTCACTACTATGATTTATCCCATGTTATGAAATTATGATCTCTTTTGCAGGGTATGATTTCTAAAATGTTATGATCTTATGAATATGATGTGATTGATATTTCTTTTGTTTACCCTTACTGAGCATTTAAGCTCACCCTTTTGTATGTTTTCTTTCCCCAGGTCAGGAAGAAGGTTATTAAGTAAGATATGCCAAAAAGGGATTCTAGATATGATGAAATAAATGGGAGGAAATTTAGATGCTTTATGAACCAGTTGTTTATGTTTCCCAGTTTCTAAAGACACTATACCTATATGGTCCTTTCATGGTTTTGTTATATGTTGTAATAAGTGTACTTCAATTTTGAAGTATTAACAATATATGTAAAGTATGGGTCGTTACAGTTCACCCACTCATAAATGATCCATAAAAAAGTAGGGGTCAAGAATATAATGGATTTAAGAACATGGTAATGAAAATTTTAAGATATACCATATGAAATGAAGAACATGAAATGAAGACAAAAATAATATTTCTCTTATGAAAATTCGGCAGCCTAAAGGCGTCACTTAAACTTCAACAAAAATGAATTGACGAGATCAAATAGGGTCTCTCATTATATGAACATAAAAGATCATTATTATAGATATATAGATCATTCCCCAACATAATAAAAAGGGACTTGAAAGACTTGACATGAAAGTAGATCTTTGAAAAAATGAGAAAGGTGAAAGAATCCCTTAAAAATTCGGCAGCCTAACAGCACCACTTAAACTTCAAAAAAAAAAAATTGAATTGACGAGATCAAAATAGGGCCTCTCATCATATGAACAAAAAATATCAGTATGATATATATAGAGATCATACCCCAACAAAATAAAAAGGAACTTTAAATACTTGACATTAAAATAGAACTTCAAAACGAGAAGGGTGAAAGAATCCCTTAAAAATTCGGTAGCCTAACGACGCCACTTAAAACATAAAAATACTGAATTGAAGATATCAAATAGGGTCTCTCATCATATGAACATAAAAGATCAGTACGATAGATTTAAATATCATACCCCAACATAATAAAAAGTAACATGAAAGACTTGACATGAAAATAGATCTTGAAAACGAGAAGGGTGAAAGAATCCCTTAAAAATTCGGCAGCCTAACGGCACCACTTTAACATTGTTAAAATGAAATGATGAGAGAAAGTGGGGGTTTATAATCATATGAAAATGAAAAGGACAGTAGTATGAATATAGAAGAACATCTTCCAACATAAGAACATGGAGCATAAAAGAAATGACCTAAAAGAGAGTACATGGAAAGAAAGAGGGAGGCATGATCCCTTACCTTAAACGTAACTCTTAAAACTCAAAGGTTGGGACATTGAGGGCTTTGGGGAACCTTGGGAGGACTCCTTGGAAGGTAATGAGACCAGAGCTTCGTTGGGGGAGAGTTGGGAGTCGAATGGATGAGAATATGTCTTGGTATTTATAGGGAAACTGACGGGACAATGCATTAATGGCCAAGGGACACCTCACAAGTGGTTTTCTCAAAACCATGGGCTCTCCCATCGTATTTACCATGGAGTTAGGCCACATGGGTCACCCATACAATAATTCATCAACTTTTGTCAGACAACCCTTAAAATATCTCATGACATCATCGTGACACAGTTATGATGTCATTAAACATACCGAAACTCTAAAACTGTATTTTTACTATTCACTGAAAATTCAACTTTCTCAGAAAAAGCCCAAAATTTCACCTTAACCAAATATCAATTCTCTGATTTAAAAATGAACTCCATTATATAAAAATAATTTTCTAAATATTTTTAATTTAATTTTTAAATAAATACACTATTCACCGAAAATTCATTTTTTCAGAAAAATCCACAAAAATTAATTTTACATAATATCGATGCTCTGAGTTCAAAAATGTAATCCATTTTATAAAAATAATTTTCTAAATATTTTTAGTTTAATTTTTAATTAACAAACACTATTCACCCAAAAAAACTAATACTTGACTAATAATTTCTGAAACAGTTATTTACCTATTTTATTGAATCACATTACTAAATCAAGGTGCCTAGATTATATTAATTATTTCTTTATGTGAGATTACTAATCCATTTGGTCACATTACTAATCCTAATAATAAAATAACTATTCATAATTTACTATTTATCAAAAATTAAGTTGATCTTATTAGACTCTAAATTTCGTACTGATCATAATTGTACAAGACCATTTTTTGAAAATCATTACACATTTTTATTTATTTAAGGTTTACATAAACATTTTTAAAATATCCTTTCTCTAAAATTCATCAAAAATATGCATACTATATTTATCCGGACATTTGAAAATTCATAAAATTCATCATAAGAATAAATCAAAAATTTTATTTAAAACAATGGATTACACATGGCAGTTACGATCTCCTTACATATCCCCTTATCACACGAGCATAGGACCTAAGTGTAAGGTGTGCTAGGGTGAGATAATCTGAGGGGGGGCTCAGCCAACATCGCACGAGTAGTAATTTCTATCATTTTGAACTTCTCACGAAGGTGATTCTCTTCTAGCTTCACACAATGAAGTTAGGCTTTGGTTTGGTCCAGAGCAAAGCCCAGTGGTGATACCTCCTTCCCAAGTTCTGTTAGATGGGCTTCGATTGGTCCAAGACTACTGAGTGAGGCCATGGAATCTTCTTTCTATATTAATTAACCAAGATCACTTGTATTTAGAGACAAATATCAAAATGTTTAGTTTCCAGCGGTCATATTGACCAATGGTCATATAATAGTCAAAACCCAAAGGTCTCATTTTATTTATACTCATGTTATCAAATGAAACAGTTTTGTTGAGTATAAAAACAATAACACACAAAATTAGGAAACAAGATTTATTCAAAATTTCAGGTCGTTACAATCTTCCCCCCTTAAGAAATTGCGTCCTTGCAATTTTTAAAATTGGGTTTTGAAAGTTCATTGAAAGTCCCACATCGGAAAAGGAGTCAGTAAAACTATTATTTTAAAAGAAATAAAGGGAAGTACAAAGGTCACTCGAGTTAACCCACACTAGGATTCCATGTAGGAAAACTTGGACATGGAGGAGAAAACAATGGGTCAAGTTCTGAGGGAGAGTGATAGAAAACATGATTAGGAGAAAGTTAACCATGAGAAAATCCCAAAATTATGATGTGTGTAAGCAGTCTTTGATTACCTAGTAGGAATCGTAAACCAAAAACGTTTTTGTTTTACCTTCCTTTTCATAATTTTGAAGAATTCATTTACTACATAGAACAAAAACATAAGGAAATATACCTACCTTCAAGTAGAGTTTCATCCTTTAATAAGTTTCTACCAAAACTAATATTTTCTCTAGACGATGAGCATTCAAAAACACTTGTTCTCATCAAAACACAAGAATCATCTTCTTGAGAGTCACGTAATACACAAAATATTAACTATAAATTTCTTCTATCTTTAAAAATTATCCCAAAAACAGAAAGGGTAAGATAAAACAACTCTCAGAAATAAAGAATCCCATAGGAAGGGAAACTACTTTTAAATCTTCAAAGTTCTATGGTACTACCAAAAGTTCATCATATACCATTCCATAAATAAATATCCTTAAAAATCCTCAAAATAAACCAAACTAAGATTGAAACCCAACTATAAGAATGATCTCATAACATAGTCATCCAAGATAGACTTTTTCGTTCATATTCAAACAACATAAACCACTCTTATCATCTTATAAAAAAATTAACTAACCTAATCACATTTTTTCCAAGATAGTTTAATCATTTCCATATGTAACCTAAATTACTATAAGTTTTCCTTAAATTCATCGATTCTTCAAAATATAAGTCAACCTTTACTCCTCAAAGAAAACACCGTAGTAATATATTTACCTCGATCAAATAGGGTTCCCAAAATAGTGAACATCTTCCAAAATAATAATCATATTTTAATCCCATAATCACCTTTTTTTAAGAATAATAACTTCACTAAATCAACATGTTGTACATAACAGTAGATTTTTTACTTAATGATATAAAATAATCTTAGGTAGTGACTCGATGATCTTAGAAAACATAAAAGATATGCTCACAGAGCATGAACTAAAATACAACATGACATAGACAATTATTGCGGAGAAGTTACATGTACTTCAGTCATCATGATCCATCTCAGCATAGGACTTGCATTTTTCCCTTGTCCTCGAAGATAGTTTATGCTCATCATGATTCTCATCCATTCCAAGAGATAATTGCCTTGGATAATGTCTAACTTCTCCACATTTACGACATCAAAATGTATAAGGTACATTAGATCAAACCTTATCTCCATTCATCACATTATCCATTTATTTAAAGCAATTGGCTACTTTATTCCCTATCTTCACACACTTAAAACATCTCTCGGTTCCCTTGTGACATTCTCCTTGGTGCCTCTTCCCACACTTTTTTCAAAAAAATAAATTGGGTCTTCTTTCCCTTATCAACTTTATCAGATGAACATCATTAAGACTTTGTCTTCTTTTTCTTTGATGAATTTGGGTATTCAACTAGGTACCAATTATTAATTGTGATTTTTGATAGTTGGTTTGGCATAATCACAATATGTTAAACTACATCTTTCATCATCTCTGTCACATTAATAGGGCAATCGTCACATTTCTTATCACATTGGTCGTTGGGACATGCTCTTCCATTTCACTCCATTAACTAAGAAAAGAACATATAATTAGGGGGCTTAAATATTTAGCCAATAATCATGAAAAGGAAACTTAAAGCATAGAATGATAATCTTGTAGAAGAAATGTATACCCTAACTTGTGATCCCCTTGGTCCCAATCTAGGTTATCCATGATCATATATTCTTATGTGAATGTTTATTTTATTTTATCTTTGTTCCTTTAATAATGGTTAATACTAAGCTTATGAATTTACCAAAGCATATCCCCCGGGAGTTTCGTAACCAAGAGTGCAGCAAGGCCTGTTGTCGTGTACCAGTTCCCGTTCGAGTCTAGCTCAAAGCGGCATTTTCAAGTTTTACCCCTATGTACATCTGTGCCAGAGCCACCTCTACCTGCTCGTATCCAGACAAGGATGTATTTCCTTGGCAACCCCTTACTCAATACTCACCAAAATACTAAGAAGATTTCCTATATTTAAACTTTTCTATAGGGTTATTTATAAAGTTTTCATATCCTAATTTTCAAAAATAACTAAACCATCCTTTGATACCAACTATAGCATCCCGCCTTTTTATCATATAAACTTTCATTACATTTTACAAAACTGAAGATCATTAAGGTTTAGTGTCTTGGAAACCAGGAACTTAAAACAGGAGAACATAAAACATTATTATTAAACACTTGAAAAGCTTCTCGTTATGTTCATCCTATTTTCATTACTGCAACTCATAACCTGGGGACATACATCAAAAGAAAGGGTGAGCAGAAGGCCCAGTAAGGGAAACAAGGGGAAACATTTAACATGTGAACTTGAGATACATCAACAACGTCATGAAAAAGAACTTTAAGGCATGAGAAAGGAATCATGAGGCATATAATAATAAAAATAACGTATTTCATAATTTGAAGATGTGGCTACAACATTTAATATTTACAATCATTTCCGTTTCACCAAGGTCCATCACCAAGGTGTCATTAAAAATTACCAAGGTTATTCACCAAGGCGTCGTTAAAAATGGTCATCTCTAGCGATTAAGTCTTTACCCAATGCATTGGAGCACTATCATGGCGCACCCTAAACAGGTCTTTATTATCATGTGAGTCAAATATATAATCATAAATCATTTCATAAACAACCCATATAGAATAAGAGTAATGGGTTTCATTTCATAATCATAACGTTTTAAAAACTGCTTTAAAGACATGGTCTTTATGTCACTTTAAACCCACAGAAAGGGAAAGAGGGTCTAATGTATATAAATAACAGAATTTAAAATAGAAAATTTTGGTATATATGTGAATAACCCTTTGAAGAAAGATCTTTGAGTATTCACTTAATAAAATAAATGGATTTGAGAATAAGAGAGATATTTTGAGACAGAAATTCTGCAGCATAACGGCTATGTTTCGGGGTTTTAGAAAACATTGAAAATAGAGGGGACATGGTTCAACCACTCATAAATGATCCATAAAACTGTAGGGGGCCATAATATAAAGGATTTAAGAACATGGTAATGAAATTTTAATGATATACCATATGAAATGAAGAACATGAAAGGAAGACAAAAATAAGATTTCTCTTATGAAAATTCGGTAGCCTAACGGCGTCACTTAAACTTCAACAAAAATGAATTGATGAGATCAAATATGGTCTATCATCATATGAAAATAAAAGATCAGTATTATAGATATAGAGATCATACCCTAACATAATATAAAGGAACTTGAAAGACTTAACATGGAAGTAGAACTTTGAAAAAATGAGAAAGGTGAAAGAATCCCTTAAAAGTTCAGCAGCCTAACGGCGCCACTTAAACATCAACAAAAATGAATTAATGAGATAAAAATAGGGTCTCTCATCATAGTAACATAAAATATAAGTATGAATGATATAGATATAATACCCCAATGAAATAAAAAGTAACTTGAAATACTTGACATGAAAATAGAACATGAAAACGAGAAGGGTGAAAGAATCCCTTAAAAATTCGGCAGCCTAACGACGCCACTTAAAACATAAAAACACTGAATTGAAGAGATCAAATAGGGTCTCTCATCATATGAACATAAAAGATCATTATTATAGATTTAAAGATCATACCCCAACATAATAAAAAGTAACATGAAAGACTTGACAAGAAAATAGATCTTGAAAACGAGAAAGGTGAAAGAATCCCTTAAAAATTCGGCAGCCTAATGGCGCCACTTTAACATTGTTAAAAATAAATGATGAGTGAAAGTGGGGGTTTCTCATCATATTAACATGAAAAGGACAGTAGGATGAATATAAAAGAACATCCTCCAACATAAGAACATTGAGCATAAAAGAAATAACATAAAAGAGAGTACTTGGAAAGAAAGAGGGAGGTATGATCCCTTACCTTAAACGTAACTCTTAAAACTCAATGGTTGGGACCTTGAGGGCTTGGGGGCACCTTGGGAGGACTCCTTGGGAGGTAATTAGACCAGAGCTTCGTTTGGGGAGAGTTGGGAGTCGAATGTATGAGAAGATGGCTTGGTATTTATAGGGAAAGTGAGGGGACAAGACATTAATGGTCAAGGGACACCCCACAAGTGGTTTTCTCAAAACCATGGGCTCTCCCATGGTATTTCCCATGGAGTTAGGCCACATGGGGCCACCATACAATAATTCATCACCTTTTTTCATCCAACCTTTAAAATATCTCATGAAATCATCATGACACAGTTATGATGTCATTAAACGTACTGAAACTCTAAAACTATATTTTTACTCTTCACTGAAAATTCAACTTTCTCAGAAAATTCCCAAAATTTCACCTTAACCAAATATCAATGCTCTGATTTCGAAAATGAACTCCATTTTATAAATTTTTTTTAAATATTTTTAATTTAAATTTTAAATAAATACACTATTCACCAAAAATTCATTTTTTCAGAAAGGTCCCCAAAAATTACCTTAACATAATATTGATGCTCTGAGTTCAAAAATGAAATCCATTTTATAAAAATAATTTTCTAAATATTTTTAGTTTAATTTTTAATTAAAAAAACACTATTCACCTGAAAAAACTAATACTTGAATAATAATTTCTGAAACAGTTATTTACCTATTTATTGAATCACATTACTAAATCAAGGTGCCTAGATTATATTAATTCTTTCTTTAAGTGAGATTACTAATCCATTTGGTCACATTACTAATTCTAAGCATAAAATCACTATTCATAATTTACTATTTATCAAAAATTATGTTGATCTTATTAGACTCTAAATTTCGTATTGAACCTAATTGTAGAAGACCATTTTTTGAAAATCAATACACATTGTTATTTATTTAAGGTTTACATAAACATTTTTAAAATATCCTTTCTCTAAAATTCATCAAAAATATGCATACTATATTTATCCTAACATTTTAAAATTCATAAACCTCATCATTAGAAGAAATCAAAATTTTTATTTAAAACAAAGGATTACACAAGGAAGCTACGGTCTCCTTAAATAGCCCCTTATCACACCAGGATAGGACCTAAGTGCATGGTGTGCTAAGGTGAGAAAATCTGAGGGAGGCTTGGCCAACATCACACGAGTAGTAATTTCTATCAGTTTGAACATCTCACGAAGGAGATTCGATTATAGCTTCACACGATGAAGTTCGGCTTGGGTTTGTTCCAGAGAAAAGCCTAGTGGTGATACCTCCTTCCCAAGTTCTTTTAGATGGGATTGGATCGGTCCAAGACTACTAAGTGAGGCCATCAAATATTATTTCTATATTAATTAACCAATATCACTTGTATTTAGAGACAAATATTGAAACGTTTAGTTTCCAGTGGTCATATTGACCAATGGTCATATAACAGTCAAAACCGAAAGGTCCAATTTTAATTATACCCATGTTATCAAATGAAACAGTTTTGTTGAGTATAAAAATAAAATAAAATAACACACCAAAACAGGAAACAAGATTTATTGAAAAGTTTCGGGTCGTTACATCCATGAGGTCTTGCATCCCATGGATTCTCAAAATAAAACCTGATGCCATGAACATCAAGTAACCCGTATCCTCGATGCCTTGATTCCCAAGTCACCTCATGTAACCCGCATCCTCGATGCCCTGATGCCACATATATCATACATATATAAAAATATATCACACACCTGATATGGTACCAATCCCACTGACCAATATCTAGTCATTACACATAAATCATGTGCACCTCATGCACTCAAAACAGACATGCCTCAATAGGTCATGCCAAAAGAAAACAATAAAGTCATAACCACACTCGCGGTGTACCTCTGACGTTCATCATCTCACCAGCCTGCTCAGCCCCTGGGAGCTCCACAACATGCACCTAGCCTAAATTATGGATGCCTCATGCCTGACATCCCTGCAGTGCTACTCCAGTCACCAACCACTGACCCCTCAACTATGTCCCACTATATCTACCATTTCCTCTGCGTGCAGCTGAAACTTGGATACCCTCTCCTGGTACCGAACCTGAACCAACTCCAGATTCCCCTGTCTATCCTAGTCCTTGCCTGCTGGATATCTGAGAAGGCATCCTGCAAAACCTCTCTAGATGAGCGACCTGTCCACATGCCTGACACTCCTTTGGGGGCCTATCGCACTGAGTCTGAACATTTCCTGACTGTCCACACAAAAATCAAACCACTGAAGAACTACAACTAGGTGGTCTAGCTGAGTCCTTGTCCCAACTTCCCTACTATAAACTAATCCCATCTTCACTTACTACTATCTGAACCATCACCTCAAGCCGTCTCCCAGCCAACTGGGGCTTATCCCTATGGTTTCCCTCCGCTATGAGCACCTAATTTACCGCTATTAAGAACAATCCCAACCTGAAGATATTTACCTATATTCGAATGGTGTGTAGTAATAGATCCTCAAATTTCCTCATCCTTGCCGATACATCACTTAGCATATCAGGGGAAAATTGAGACAGCTTAGTGAAAATAGCTGCGTAGTCCATGACAGACATGCCTCCCACCTGAAGGCTCAAGAACTCTTGAGCCCTCTCTTCCCTTAGTGTCTTTGCATAAAAGTTCTCAAAGAACCTATCCTCGAAGTCCTTCCATGAAAGCCTTTCATTTCTGTGACCGTGAACCTGCACATCCCACCAATGCTTTACTGGTCCTCTCAGCATGTACATCACAAGCTTGACCCTATGCCCTGGAGGCATCTCGAGCTACTCAATGGTCATCTGCATTCCCTCTATCTAGTTCTCAGTCACCTGCAGACCACCTTCACCCTAAAAAAGTGGTGGGTGATGTGACTGGAACTCCCACTCCAGATATTCCATAGATGGTTATATACCCTGTGCACCTCTGTCGATCCCCTGCAAGACACATACCTAGCTAGCTCGGAGTTGCTCATAGAGCCATTGTCCAAACACTGCCAAACCCGGCTATTGTCCGGCCTGCACTGGATCCTGATCCTGATCATGCTCGTGAGCTTGTACCAATGGCTCATGCACTGCCTAATCCAAATCGTGAACCTGTTCCTGCACCTTCGGCACTATATAACCTCCCGCCTGACAGTCCATCGAGACGTATAAGAGGAACCCACTGAATACCATAAATGGCCAGACAGCCCACACACACACACACAGAAACATATATATACATATATAACAATATATTCATGTAGATAAGAAAATAAGTAAATGCAATCACATAACTAATACCCTTACTCTCCCCAACCACAACTTGTTCCCATGACATCCCGACCTCACGACCTCTTTACCTGCCCCTAAACAGAGCCAAGTATCAAAAGTACCTTGGGCCATTTATGTCTTGAAAACCAACGTTGCCTCAAACCGAGGACCAAGTCACGCAATCCTAATGATCAAAATCACCTCAAACATAGTACCTGAATGATCATACAAGAGCCAGACCCAAATACAATTCCACATGAAATTATACAATTATACATAGCATGACATAACACATTTAAATAAATAAGAAATTTATCAGGAATTCAACCTATTCACATTTCAAAATAATATTAGGTATGGAAATTGATATTATTCACATGGAATTATCACGTCACAAAGCATACATGCAGTTACGACATTGAAATACCCTAAAATGTTCCTATCAAAAGCCAAGAAAATAGCCTTTCCATATCGGGCCCAGGTACAATTCTCCCTTAACCCATTGGGTTAAGGGTTGCATATCACAATAAATAACATCACACACCAAGTGATCCACCAAGGTGGAAATAATGTAAACTGTAATACAAGAAAAAGAAAAACAATAATTCCCACCTAAGGAAACTTGGTCCATCACTCGTACATACGGCTGAAGGCACCCAAGAATAAGCTAGAAACCCAGTTCTAATAACAGCGTGTCTCCAGTCTACCATATCCCAAATACTAGAACCGGAAAAAATAAAAAGATAAGTCTCAATATCATTAATAGCTATCAAAACACTATTACTAATTACCTATCAAGAACCCCTCTGATACTACTTTTTATTGACTCAAACCAAAACAGCCACCCGAACAGTGCTAAACAGGTCAGGTGTTACTACCATAGGTGAACCTCCTCCAATGCCAAAGGCTGCTGACTAGAAGTGATGGTTTGATAGGTATAGTGGGGAGGCTATAACCTCTCAGAGGTCAATAGAAGTACTAGTACAAGCAATAATATATAACATGAAATGGAAATAAATGACTCAGCAGACTCGAACCAATCCCATATAGTGGAAGCACAATCAATAGAAATAAACAACGGAAGCAATGAATATAAACAATATCAGCGAAAGTAAACAGAACAACATGATGAACACCACTTGTAACTACTAAACAAAACAATCATGAATCTATAGCAAGTCAATGTATAAAAAGGGGTGTCAATTTCAAACCAATAGTAGCTATAATTACAAGTAATCATGTTGATACAGAATGGAAACTAAACTAAATAAACTCTAGCTAGGCATGACCTCAAGGTCTGCACCATCTCCATGCAACAGCTAAAGAAGTCCAACCCCCGAAGCTGACCTCTTTCTTGTACATAAATCCATAATGTCTACACACGTCTTGAAGGGCCTGTGCAGGGTGTGAGATGAATCTCAGTAGGATACCACCCAATGGTGCGTACCTAATATAAGTGTCTATGTAGGAATGCAGTTATAAGGAAAACAATAAATAGTACAATGAAAAAAACATAAACATCACTAGTTCTCAACAGCCACCATGAAGTGTAACCTGCATCGGCCAATGCCGAAATCTCTGTCGTGTAACATGGCACGATGTGCCACCTGACACCTCATGTCGCAAGTAACAACGTCCTGAAGGAACACCCAAATAGTTGTAACCTATAGGAACAACAATATCTTCCGTCAATAAGTAACTGGGTGGATAGCGATGTATGCCCCCAAATCAAGTAACCAGAGGAACAAAGATGTCTGCCCTCAAATCAATTAACTGGAAGAAAAATGATGTCTAACCTTAAATCACAACGAGTCTCTTCCCCCAACCAAATAGTCTCAATGCTATCCCCTGAAGGCTCCTCACCTTCCATGTCACTTCCTACAGAAATCACCCCCAAACCAATAGTACCTAAAGTGCAACTAACATGGGCCTCTACCCACACGAGCGGTCAAAACGACCTCATCACGAAGTCTCTCTATGTGCACACTACTCAAAGACGCAGGTTAGTGGTAATCAACAAAATAGTACCCAAGCCATAACATCTCTGACACCTCGTGTCCCTGCGACCATGCCGCTAAAGTATTATGGCCTCTCCATACAATTAATTCGCTCCATGCCCAACCTGATAGCCACCCTACCTCAAGCCGACATCCATGAATCCCAATCACGTGGTCAGAACTACCCAATGTAACCCGAGCCAAGATGAACCTATGATCATCATCACTCAATAATATCTGGTCCATGACCAACACAACCTCAAGGGTTCTAGCATATTATATTCATCAATTACACATATAAACAAAATAATCACTTTTATATATGAAAAACAAACTAAACAGTTGAAATACACTAACCAATTGATGTCCCATACTGGCATAGATGTCATTAAATCCTCTAATAATTCATATCAAGGTTTAATAAACTAAATTCAACAGTCTAAAACAATAAAATTCAATTATAAACATTTGGGAATCCCCAGGACAAAATGCCCCGATGAGCAATGACCGCTCGTCCAACCTCGCTCAAGTAAAATGGTAACATGGAATACCCAAAGGCATCACATAGGTCAAATAAACAATTAAATAGGAAGTAGCAGGTAAAACATGGTCATGATAAAAAATACTTGAAGACATGACAATGGTCCCACTACCCAAACGTCCACAAAAACCCAAAAAAGGTATGTACCACCTACCTCATACTATTATGATGATAATCCTTTAATAACAACCTCTAATCCGGTCTAAAATGCGGTAGATCGAGGGGGTTCTAACACATCCGATGAAGATCAGAATGGAGTTATGATGGATGATTGGGAGAAAAAATGAGCTTCGGCCGGCTCTCCCTGCTCAAACCCGTCAAGGGTTTGGGTTTTTTCCTCAAAATGAAGCTACTGTACCTTTTAGCGAAAAAAGAAAATACACAGTGTGTACTTATAATACACATAGTGTATTATTTTACTGTTCATATAATGTCTGATATTTCGCTGAGTACTTTCTGACTGACTACAAAGTGTATACCTAGGTGTACACGGCGTGTTCTCGTCTACCTGACTAACATCCCCAACAAGCCATGTATACCCCCTTACATGGCCCCTCTATAGGGAGTGTACAAATAGTACATGATGTGTACTTGTTAAAAACATCCTACCCCGACAACAGGCCTACACACCATATATGGCCTCCACATGGTCAAGGTTACATGGCGTATACTGTAGGTTCACGGCGTGTAATTCTAGAATTTTCCAGAACTAGCCAATTTCTCCAATTTTTTCAAAAACAAGTCAAAATTTCAAACAGGTTTAGGATTCCAACCTATTCTAAAAACCTGGGTTCTTACAATACATATCAAAACTGCTTCAACCAATCCACTCACCTTAAAAAATATAAACCTCCACCTATTATATAGCCTTTAATAAGGGAAGTAAAAATTATAAATATATGAATGATGAATAGAAATGAATGTGGTTGAAGGAATTTGAGTGAAGCTAACCAACAGGAGGGTATCACGTGGTTCTCAGAGCACAAGTTACATAATATAGGTAGACTATATATGTAATGATGTTGAACCTTGTATCTCGAATTCAATTCCTTACTTTATTATAGTGGCATAAGATATAATAAATCACATCCAAAAGGAATAAATAACTTAGTAGTCTTGGTAAAATAGATACATATTTGAAATTAAAATTACATTTTAAACATAAAATAAAAAAAAATTATTTGAGAACACATTTATTCCCCTTAGAGTAACCCTTCATATCAATCAGAATAATCTTTTTAGAAACCTATAGAAAGAGAAAACATAAGAAATGGTGATATCAAATACTCAATAAGAGTTACATAAAAAATAATCTATCTTGAAATCAGTAAAGTATAAAAAATATGGAAAGGTAAAATAATTTTACACACATTCCATTTTATTTAATAAATTTTTATTGATCTAAATCCATGGATAATATCATAGTGAAATCCTCAGGGGTAAAACAACTTAAATATTAATGAATGCAATGCTTAATTATTAGATGTCATGTTTCCCAGAAACATAATACCTTTATCATTAAGACCATTCATAAGACAGTTTTATCATTATGGGTAAAAACCATTTAATTCGGCCATATTTTTTATCTCACGAAACTATAAATGTAGCGAGGATCATTTCTATATATGATCTCCACCAGTAATTTCATGTTCAAATCATTCCTCATATATTGACATGATCTATTTAATTCATTAATAAGTAATCCTTATCAACAAGTATCTGTATTGAGTAGAAGATATAAATTTAAATTTATTTCCACATTAATTTAAAAAATTCAATGTATACATAATATGTAACAATGGAATACGGTTTTTTCAATAACCAAATGAATCGATTTACAAAGATATTTTTAAATCAAAGTGTCCCATACAAATTTGATATATTTGAATTAGAATACCTATAAAAGTAAATAATTATTAAATTATAAATTAAAAAACATGAATATAAATATATTCATGATATGATATATCAAAGAGGTATTACACCACACAAAATAAATAAGTGGTGAATAAGGCATATCTCACAGAAATAAAAGTGAGTCAATAAATACACTTACCTATTAGTTATTTTTGGTTATACATAATTTTACTACATGTATAATGGTATAAATAATGTATTAATTTATAAAAAAACCATTTTCATATTTAGGATATCTTATATTATCCTCTTATATCATTTTATCAGCTGCTGGTTATTAATATTTCATTATTACACTTGTCTCTGGTGTTAACTGCTTAATTTTCTTCTGCATGTTTTATTGTGTGAGTATTAATTATTATGTATAGGATAAATTTATCTAATATCCATAATGTTATTAATTTTATTAATATCATATCTAATCATTAAATATAGTTTTACAATCATTCTGGGATTTTGAACATGGAAAATGAATCGTATCATGCCGTAGAGACGGTAGGTTGTACAAACACATGAGTGATGGTATCAATCCCTTAATGTTATAAGGGTAAAGACTATTATTATATATTTCAATTTTAATAATAAATAAAATTTAATAATTAAAATATATATCCATTATTTACAACATTATACCCATCCTAGTGATGTGGCTATGAAAACAAATTACATCAGAGTGTGGAGACAGTAAGCTGTACGTACACACATGCAATGCTTTAATTTTTCTTATGATGGATAAAAGGTGGAATATGGTTGTAACATAATCCAAAAAATATAAGAATATATATTATACTATGTATATTACATTATCATCTAAAAAACATCTTAAGAGGAAGGGTAAGAAGAAACAATCTTGAAAGAGTCGATATAGATGATTACCTCTTATTTTGCCGACATCATTTAATATATTTTTAAATGATCTAGGGTATGTATTTTTGATGGTTAATAACCTCTATAACATAACTAATTATGTTTATAAGATAAATTGGAATGGTTTTTTTGAGCTATAAGGCTCAAATTGGTGTGACTAAGTGAGGGAGGAGGTTCCCTTTTATAATTTTAGTGAGGGGCACTTTTAGAAATCCCTAAAATATTAAAATGTAATAAGGATATTATAGAGAAAAATACTTACAAATAGTCTTTAAATGAATATTAGATGACATTTTAGACCATATATTATCCCATTTGGTATTATTTTAAATTTTTTTATTTTTAAATAATTTAATAAAATATTAATTCAATTAAAATATCATCACTATCAATTTTTATTCTATTCATTTAATTAGAATCCAAATACATCAAGACAAAGTGGTAATTAGAATACAAGGATTTAAAACATCTCTGATATATCCTATAGATTTATAAAATTAATTATAAATAATAAATCATGAAAATATATAAAATTAATATTTTTCAAATCAATTATTTTGTTTTTCTATTAATTAAATATATATTGTTTTATAATTTTAGAAGCCTTTAAGTTATTATTTAATTTATAAAAATTAAAAATAAATTTATATAACTAAACTAATATCATTAAGATGAAAATAAATTTTTATTTTCATTAATATCTTGATTTATTCTTTTTGTAGACATGTAACATATATTAAATACAAAGGGAGTGACATTTTGTAACTATCTTTGATTTAAATAATATATAAGTTATTTTCCCGGAAGAGTGTCCATTAATCAAATCCAATTAGATATTAAAGTGATAATTTTCAACTGATATTCATAAAATAATTTTTAGAAAAGTGTAAATCTCATTCATACCCATATCGTTTGGTTTTAATCCTTATTTAAACCCTTTCACTCTTCCCATTACTACTTGTATTTTTACTATTTTAATGTTAATATAATAAATATAAAATGAAAAAGTAACCTTAAATGAGTCATTTATGGCATTATGAACTTTATCCCAATAATCTTGTTGAATTTTAAATTTTTATGATTTTTATTTCATTTAATAAAATATATTTTATTTTAAAATATCATTAATGTCAATTTTGAAAATATTAATTACATAACTTTTTAAAAACATAATAACAACATGATATATTGGAACCAACTATTTTAAATCATCAATAACATGTAATATTAATCTATAAAATTAATGTTTTAAATTAATTATATCATATTATATTTATTGTAATAATTTCGTCAACATTTATTTGAAATTTCATTAATTAAACAATTATTGCATCATCAATGTACAAGCCTTTAATTTAATTATTTACTCTATAAAAATTTAAAATAAATTATCATGATGAAGATAAAAATTTTATAATTAAAATTAATATTTTTAGTTGAATATATATTCTAAATAACCAAATATTAAAAATTTCATACTTATTAAAAATATGAGTTTGACATATTTGAATTTCCTCAAAATAAAATACTATAAAACGATTAAAGTCATCCAAGTGGATCCAAAGAGGACATAAAAGTGTCACAATGATTATTTGGGTCTAAAAAAATTCATATAATAAAATTAGGATATGTTTTAGAGGAATTTTATAATATTTATAAGATTATTTTTCCCCTAATTACTTGATTTACACATAACCATGGTAATAAAAATTACTAATGTTACTATTCGTATTGTATAAAAATAAAAATAACAACTTTAATAAAATTTTAATTTAAAATTAAAAATATGGAATCCATTTTTTAAAATAAAAAACCTATAATTCTCTAAAATTAATTTGAAATTAATCCCGTTCACAGGGTTAGAAAATATGTTATTAAAGTGAAAACTTTGAAATGATTATAATGTTTTTATATACATATTCAATTATAAATTGATTCAAATGGACTAAATTGTATTTATTGGTATAAAATATATCTAATTATACATTTAAAAAAAATCAATAATATAATTTAACACTATAAATTATTTAAACGAAAAAACTATTTTCAATTAATAATCAATATTTTTCACTATTCATCAAAACATGAAACTTATAAAAAAACCAAAGTAAATTTTTATACTCAAAATTAAATGAATAGGTTTATTTTTTCAAATATAATTTATAAATTTTCAAAAACTAGATTTAAAACAAGTGCACAATTAAAATGAGGTAAAACTTTCTTTTTATAAAAATACATATTTTTATGCATAAAATTGGATTTGTTCTTATATCATTTCTAGAACAAATATAGGATGAATATTAAATTTTTTATTGAATATAATATAATAAACTTTAATTAATATCATCCAATGATAGTAATTAATTTAATTTATTAGGATAATTCACCTTTGACACATAATAATAGTTTTTAGAAAAATATTTCCATTATATTTAATTGTTTTTTACATTTATTTCTAATTAATTGGTAACTAATGAATTCAATAATATATTTTTAGAGTTTATTTAATAATATTAATAAACACAAATTAAAAAAATAAGAGATAGTTTCCTTTAAAATCAAAATATTAATAGTATATAGTGGTTCATTTACGATCGATATTGCTTGAAATGTAATATATCAAAGAGATTAAATTTAAAAAAATGAATAAAAAATATTGGGGGTGTTACAATATACATGGTGGTATTCTTTTGTGAAGCTTTTTAACATTATTTTCAATATTTTTCTTTTAAATAATTGTTTACCACCATTTTTCTCCCTTCCCAACCCATTCATTAATCATACCTCAATTTTGGTTCCTTCCATGGCATCTAGGAGCTTATCCACACTCATTTATTATCAAAATAAATCCCTATCTATTATGATCATCCTCATTAGGTATGTATAACCCCATCATACTTATCTCTAGGGATCATATTCTATTTCTTATTTATCTATATTAAATCCGAAATTGGAAAGATTTTCTATAGGTTCTTGTGTTTTATTGGATTTAGCTCGATTCGTGTGATGCCTCTTGGAGAGTTATCTCTATGGGGTATTAAATGCGTTTTTATACATATTTTTTTATTATTTAATTATTTTTTGTTGTGTTAAAATGGTCAGGTTGATTCTTAATGATGTAATTGGATTTGCGAAATGGAGTTGTGGATGTTTTATCTTAAGTATGATCTAACCATAGTTTTTATGGTAGAAATATATATGATTTTACTCTTTAATTAATCAGGTTTTAAGTTACATACCTAATATTATTAGTAGTATAAAAGAGATATTTTGTTTTGTTTGAGGAATACTGTAAATCTCTAGGATGGATTGACCACTAATATGGGTGGGGTGAATTAATGGTTTCTTTTTACGAATTACTTTTTTTCAATTAAACCTACTATTATTATGGTTCTTGCTACACTAAATATTGACTCTCAAACATACCTCATTTTATTAATAAAATCGGGAGAACAATATGTAGTATCTACAAGGATTGATTAAAAGTCATAATCCTTTCCATATTAGTTATACAACCAAACATAGATTCTCCACTATAATATTATTTTAGTGATTATAATGGTCAACACATAATCAAATTCAATCCCGCTTGAATACACACATGAGTTTATTTATAATACATCCCATAGTGTTACATGAATCCGCACTGGCCTACTCCAAAATCTAGAATGAATACTTCTTCCCTTAAATCGAAAAAGTTACTTCTTGCTCTGGCTCTAATAGAATAAATCATCCTTTCTTCAAGGTTTGATCCACTATAGGTTTATTTGATGGTCACCCTCAATGAGATTACCGAATCACACATTACTATGTACCTTTTCAAGTACCTTTTAGATATGTTTGTATTTCTAAATCAATTATGATAACCCATTCTTGATCAGTTGCCTTATGAAAACTATGCTTGGGCTATGTATTCTTCTAAAGGAAGACCTGACCTCACTGAAATGTGTATAAGGGTTCACATAGACCTTGTTCAATATTTTATGCAAGGAACAACACTTGGAAAATCTTAATTAAAACCCACTTCATGTTTTATTTTCATGGAATAAGATACTTATAACATGCATTTATATTATTTAATATTATGTGCCTCCCAATTATATTTTTTGTAAGATCTAAAAAATTTAACTTTTGGATGAAATAATTCATGTTCCAAGAATGTCATTTGTACTAGAGGTTTTTATGCAATGTCTACCATGTGTTTCTTCATTCTTTCCTTGTATGCACACACACACACACACTGCCAACCATATGTCTTAATGCACGTGTATGAATGGGAGCCTGTATATTTCCATCTCAAAGACCTCACACAAAAACTTACCACCATTATTCAAGAAAATAATGTGCATGAACTTATTGCAATGTTCTTCTTTAATCATGCATGAAGACCCAAATGGGTATAAGATTTTTGGGCAATCAAGTTCTTCTTATCCTTCGTGAGTTACAACGTATGTGACAATATCATGTAGATGTCTGAAAAAGATAAAAAAAATAATGAAGGATTCATAGATCACAGTGCTTATCGAAACAGAATGAGTGTTGAGTGCACATGCTGACTACCCTGTGAGATCTTGATGCTTTCTAAGAATCATGGAGATACATTTTGTGTTTTCCAAAGTGTCTTATGAAAAATAGTTTCTCTTTGAAACAAAAAAATTGTTCTTTTTCACAATTTGAATGCTCACAAGATTCACCTCTTTCTCAAAATAAGTATCTGTGTTGGGGGATTATCCTTTATGAACCAGTTGATTTAGGTGCGGTATTTCTTTGGAAAAAGTGGTTCTCAATATTTTTCATCACCTCTCTCGAATTAGGGCTGATCTTTTTATAATAAATGAAGAAAATAAGTCACATCGACTTATATATGAATTTTAATAAACATCGAAAACACATTCAAAGTTCCTAAAATCATATCGTATCTCAACTTATTTGAATCTTTATGTGACACTGAAAATAATGGCATCTCTTCTTCACAATCCTAATTTGCGGTGAAATCTTCACATGCATGTGATGAGGATCACATTGCATTCACATATTAATCTTGAACTCCATGATAGAGAAAATATTTTCCATTATTTTTTTCATAATCTCAATGTTTTTAATCCCACCAATGTTTAATGTTAAGTGAAATTGTCACATTTTACAGTTTTTGAATTATTTTGAGCTAAATTATAGAAATGGACTTTTTTGGAATTTAACTGTCTTAATTTATTTCAATGTTTCAGAGATAAATTTTCCTTCACTCATTAAAATTAAAAAATTATTCTTTTATAGGTTTATATGTTCAATGGGATTCATTTAAGTATCCTTGAACCAAATCTCAATATATCATTTCAAGGCCCAAATCCAGCTAAAAAAGAAAACATTGAAAATTACATATATATTTGGATAATTTTATTTTCAGGACCTTATAACATACATTAAATATTAATATGAGCTCAAATTATACCTAGAGGAATAGTAAATATAGATGAGAAATTGACTCAACTACAGAACCACCTTATCCAGCCATCCCCATGGTCATTAATACATTGTGAAGAGGAGTATTGGAATATGAAGTGTCACCTACCTCTAATTAAATTCACAGAGTAAAACATCCATAATTCTTAAATACGGTGGCCATTATAGCCTAATTTTTTAGATAGACATAGATAAAGTTGGTGAAAAACATTAAAGATGAAACTATTTTTAAATTAGTTTATTTAATGGTACATACACATTTAGACATTTGGTGTACGGTTTTTGTAACGCCCCGACCCCAGTTACCCAGAGTCAGTGCATTATTACATAACATTGCCATGATCACAAGAAAGATCAAATCTCAAAAGACCAATTGGTTTAGTAGCCTTGGAAACACTAGATATATTCATAAGTTTTACATTACATCATAAAATTAAAAACTACTACAACAACATAATGTTTCCATAGTCCACACTATAATCCCCTCATAATATCCCTGCAGGTCATTCATAACTTACATCTTCACATCCTGGGAAAAATAAAACATAGAAATGGGGTGAGCTCAAATGCCCAGTAAGGATAACGATATAGCGGAACATTCAAAAATAAGCATAAACATTTAAGGCAATGAATTACTAAAACAAAAGCCTTTTAAACTTGAACTTCAACATAGTATGGAAAAAGTAAAATGAAATAATGCCATTTACTTGTTCACATTGATATTCTACTAATCGAATAATCACATGCAATATCAATAACCACTTTCATAATGTTGGAATGCATAATGCCAGACTATCATAACCACATAGCCAAGGCCTCATGCCAAGACTACAAATAAGATTTTGCCAAGGCCTTGTGCCAAGACACTAGTTTGTCTCATGATACCTACCGATGCATCGAGGAGCTATAGCGGGCTCCACCCGTCACATATTAAGTCCAATGCATTCCCATATGAAAAGGTTTAAACATAACATAAACATTCGTATTAAAACTAGCATACGAAATGTCAATAATTTCACCATAAAATATGAATGGTATAAAAATAGCACATCCACAGTCAAACATATCACAAAACCTTCAATACAATATAGAAGTTTTGTATCATAATAAATCAACTTCAAATAAGCGTAAAATCCGTCAAAGGATGTTGACATAGATGGAATCAAAACACTTTTTAGAGAAACATCTCTTTCTATTTTAGAAATCATTTAAGAGCCATATAAAATAAAACATTTTCTTGAAAATATTATTATAAGCTTGTAAGGGAAACTTTGACGATTTTATAACGGCGGAAAATAACCGCACCCGCCGTATAAGTTAAAAAAAAATTCTTATCTTAATTCAGTCGAAAAGGTTAAAAAGCACCTTGTTTGGAAAACGACGGAAAGATTCCCTTATAAACCTCTTATAAAAAGTCAAACAAGGGTATAAATGACTTTAACCCATATTCTTTTAAATATTAAAAATGTTTTGAAATACATTTTGAAGAAACATGGACGTGGATGATAACGAGGTCCCAGTAGATAATTATGTATAAACAACCTCGGATAATGAAGAGATTGCGAAGTAAACCCTTACCTTGTACTTTTCCTTTGTTGGGGTAGGTTAACCTCCTGTATAATGGTGAAATAATTGTTATTAAATTATACAAGAATCATATACATTAATATGATATCATATATGATCTTTTAACATTGCTTTATTAATAATATCTTAGTATTATCGTCGTTTCGGGTGATAATCGATTCGTTCTTCTTAAATGTTTGGTTACGTAAGACATGTTTGTAATGGATAGATTATATCTTATTCATAATTAGAATGATATTAACATTATTTTTAACCCTAAAATGAGAATAAGACTTGAATGGATACGATGGAGAATGAATCTCATCGCGTTCGTGGAGACGGTAGTCCGTACGTACGCACAAACGCTACTTCCATTTAATTTTTATTTTAAAAGAATAGAATCCAAATGATACAAAGGTATATTACTATTCAAGTATAATATAATATTTTATATATGTTACTTAAGTTCATTAACACCATCCTTTATACGTTCCATGTGTGGTATGAACGAGTCATATCATTTTAAGGGGGCGGTAGTCCGCACTTCCTCAAATGAAATTATCGTATGTATATACAACATGAAAGGAATAATGATATGAAATAAAATGGAATTACAGAAGCTTATATATAAAATATATATCATTAATATCATATTTAATTACAGTTCCATCATAATGGCCACCATGAGAGGCGGTAAGATGTATTTGAACAATCATCGTTTCGTGAGGCGTTAGTTTGCCATCCACAGAAACATTATGTTCATCATCCATTAGATGGAGTTGTGTGTATGTGTAGTTTGAATCCTTCTTATAACAAAATCCTAGTATATTTTGGATACTGGTGTTGTTACAAAAGAAAGGAAATAAAAAGAGTTTGGGGGTTGGAGAAGCAAAATAAATGAAAATAATTTAAGAGAAATCGTTACCTTTAATTTAGGTAACTCACTTTGGTTGGAACCAAAGGACTTCTTGAAATGCTTTCTGCCTAAGGGGAAGCTTCAAAGAGGAGGAGAGGGATGTGGGGAGCTTATTTGGGCAGGGTTTGGACGAGCCAAGTGGCTTGAGAGGTGTGAGGAATGAGTAGAAGTGGTCTCCTTTTATAAGGGAGAGGAGGGGCTCTTTAGGAAAGAGTGAAAGTATTACTTTATAATATAATTATATTCGGTTTATAATGGTCCAAAAATCATTGAGGTCAAAGATAAGATGACTCATTTTATAAATAACATCAACCAATAATAATTGGACAGGTTTTAGGTAATATTTTAATCATTATAATCTTATTTATTTAAATGATTTATTAATGAGGTAAAAATTGCATCATTATTGTGTCATTAATAATTTAACTTATTTGATGTCTAAAAATTATAAATAAAATATCATTATATAGGAAATATTTTTAGATTTCTAATGAATATTTATAATCGAAAATCCAACATGTATAACCCTATGTAAAAATTGTTCTTCTAAAAGATGTATGCTTATGCCATTTTTATTTTTATTTTAACTTTTTTAATATAATGTGTCCCTACCACATACAAGTGGCTATAAGGGGTCCCCAAATCGACACAAGGATGCCCATGGTCGGTTATGTGTCCACCAATAAGGTTAGGACACGTTTTAGGGTAATTTTGTATTATAATAATATTATTTTTTAACCCTTATTTACTGGATTTACCCTTTAACCATGGTAAATAAAATATTTACCGCAGTAATTATTCAAAATGTGTAAAAATAAAAGTTACCTATTTACATAATTTGGACATAATGATTCAAATTATGTAATCCATTTTTCCAAATTCAAAACACAGAAGTGGCAGAAATTAATTTAAAATTAATTCCCGTTGTTAAAATAAAAAGCGTGTTTTTAAGAGATAATAACTATCAAAAGATTGACACTTGTTTTTGTCTGATTTAATTGTGAAATTATGTCCAATGACAAACATTAAATTAAATGGTAAAAATATATTCTAAATATACTTTAAAACAACTCAAATTCATAATTTATCAATATTAATTATTTTGATTAAAAAAGTTGTTTTTAATTAAAATTTAGTAATTTTCACTATTCATCAAAATATAAAAGTTATCCGAAAAGTACCAAAATTTCACCCTAGGATAATTTCAATATTCCGAATCCAAAAATGTAGTCCATTTTGAAATATAAAATATATATGATTTCAAAAAGTAGGTATTACTATTCACAACGGCTAGTTTAATTAGTTGTGGTGTGTGTTAGAACTCTAGGTTGCGTACAACACACGCTATCGCATTATTCGAAGTGAAACGTACCGTGGAAGCATGGGGTGTTACATTCTCCCCTCCTTAAAATAATTGCATCCTCGCAATTTCTAGGGTATTACTGCATAAAAAGACTCGGGTGGTTCTTCATCATAAGTTCCTCGGGTTCCCACGTTGCCTCTTCCATCTTATGGTTTCTCCACAAAACTTTTACCAGACGCGTCGTCCGGTTTCTCAGCACTTGTTCTCTCGTATCAAGAATCTTGACAGGCTCTTCACAATAAGACAGATCGGGTTCCAGTTCTAATTCTTCATAGGTGAGTACATGCGTTGGGTCAGGCATGTATTTCCTCAACAGAGATACGTGGAACACATCGTGAACTTTGGAGAGACTTGGCGGCATTGCCAATCGGTAAGCTACAACCCCAATTCGTTCTAGAATTTCGAAAGGTCCGATGTACCTGGGACTCAATTTACCTTTCTTACCAAAACGTATGACTCCCTTCCATGGAGATACCTTCAGGAAAACATGATCACCGACTTGAAATTCCAAATCCTTCCTTCGATTATCGGCATAGCTCTTCTGCCTACTTTGAGCTGCTTTGATGTGATTTTGGATTACCTTCACCTTTTCCACCGTTTCCTCCACCAGTTCTGGGCCTACAAGTTTTCTTTCACCAACCTCATCCCAACAGGTTGGTGTACGACATCTCTTTCCGTATAACGCTTCATATGGTGCCATCTGAATACTCGAATGGAAGCTATTGTTATAGGAAAATTCTACCAGTGGTAAATATTGATCCCACATACCCTGAAAGTCAAGTGAGCAAGATCTCAACATGTCTTCTAGGGTTTGAATAGTCTGTTCTGATAGTCCATCTGTCTGAGGGTGGTAAGCAGTGCTCAAATGAAGTTCAGTATCCAGATATTTCTGAAGACTTTTCCAAAATCTTGAAGTAAAACGGGGATCACGATCAGAAACAATCGATAGGGGTACTCCATGAAGTCTCACAACTTCATTAATATATAGTCTTGCTAGACGTTCCAGGGGTAGATCTTCTCTTATAGCAAGAAAATGTGCTGACTTGGTAAGACGATCAACAATAGCCCATATTTCATCGTTCCTTCTAAGAGTCTTTGGTAGCCCCATGACAAAGTCCATCGTAATATTGTCCCATTTCCACTCCGGTATGGGAAGAGGTTGCATGACTCCTCCAGGCTGTTGCCTTCCAGCTTTCACTTGTTGAAAAACCATACATCTTGACACAAAATCAGCAATCTCCCTCTTCATGTTGTCCCACCAAAAATGTTCCTTCAAATCTCTATACATTTGGGTGCTCCCAGGGTGTATAGAGAAATTGGAACTATGAGCATCATCCAGCAATTCCCTTTTCAGATCAGGTAAATCGGGAACACAAAGCCTCTTCCCGAATTTCAAAATTCCATCTTCATACACAAAGTCTCTCAATCTCCCATCATTCACAGCTTTAATCTTCTTCTGAAATTCTTCATCATCGGTTTGAGAATTCTTAATCCTTTCTAGTAAAGATGGTTTGGCAACCATTTGAAAATGAATTGATGTTTCACCTTCCCTGTTTATTCCCATGTCCATCTTCACTAGATTCATGAAAATTGGATCCCTTTCAATTCTCATCATGTTCAAAACACCATGGTCTTTTCTGCTCAAAGCATCTGCCACCTTGTTTTCTTTCCCCGGGTGGTAGTGTATCGTGCAATCATAATCCTTGAATAATTCAAGCCATCTCCTTTGCCTCATGTTGAGTTCTTTTTGTGAGAAAATATACTTCAAACTCTTGTGATCAGTATAAATCTCACATTTTTCACCATAGAGGTAGTGCCTCCATATCTTCAAAGCAAAGATCACAGCTGCTAACTCAAGATCATGAGTAGGATAGTTTTTTTCATGAATTTTCAACTGTCGTGATGCATAGGCAATAACTCTATCATTCTGCATAAGGACACAACCAAGTCTTTTCTTTGATGCATCACTATAAATAACGAACCCATCATTCCCCGATGGTAGAGTCAATATAGGAGCATTGACTAATCTTCTCTTCAGTTCTTCGAAACATTCTTCACACTCTTTTGTCCAAACAAATTTAACCCCTTTACGTGTGAGCTTCGTTAATGGGTTAGCCAATCGGGCAAAATTCTGGATGAAAAGTCGATAATATCCTTCCAAACCAATAAAACTACGTACCTCAGTTATACTCGTAGGTGCTGGCCATTCTTGGATTGCCTTGGTCTTAGAAGGATCAACAGAGATTCCATCTTTAGAGACAATATGGCCAAGAAAAGAAATATCCTGAAGCCAGAATTCACACTTGCTAAACTTCCCATATAATTCATTCCTCCTCAGAGTCTTCAAGATAATGCGCAAGTGATTTTCATGATCTTCATAGGTTTTGGAGTATACCAAGATATCATCAATAAATACCACCACAAATTCATCGAGATACTCCTTGAAAACTCTATTCATCAGATCCATGAATATAGAGGGTGCATTAGTCAATCCAAACGGCATTACGATAAACTCGTAATGCCCGTACCTGGTTCGAAATGCTGTCTTCGGAATGTCTTCCTTCTTCACACACAATTGATGGTATCCAGATCGAAGGTCAATCTTTGAAAAGTATTGATCTCCATGCAGTTGGTCAAATAAATCATCAATACGAGGTAGAGGATACTTGTTCTTTATCGTTATAGCATTGATCTCCCTGTAGTCGATACATAACCTCATAGATCCATCTTTCTTTTTAACAAAAAGAACAGGGGATCCCCATGGAGAAACACTAGGGAGAATAAATCCCTTATTACTCAATTCCTCTAGTTGTTTCTTTAGTTCGACTAATTCTACAGTGGCCATTCTATAAGGGGTCTTCGATATAGGCCTTGATCCAGGAATCAAATCAATGGAAAACTCAACTTCTCGTTCTGGAGGATGTCCAGGTAAATCTTCCGGAAATACATCTACAAATTATTTCACAACAGGTACATCCTCTATTTGAACATTCCTTTCCTCACCGACAGTTATTTCACTCCCTTCCTCCCCAATAATTGAATTAAGTTGAGCTACTGGGGGTGGATCTAAATAAGAATTAGGTGGTGACGATTTTGCTCTAAAAATAAGGTGTTCCTTATCATTATCATCAAGAATCATAACCTCTTTCTTCTTACAATAAATCTTCGCATCATAGTCCGAAAGCCAGTCCATACCGAGGATTATATCAAACTCAATCATAGGTATGACGATGAGATCAGAAGATAAAGAAAATTTATGTGCTCTAATGGGGACTGATTCACAAAACTTTGTTGCAACGATACTTCCCTTAGGATTTTTAACTGACAACTCCCTTATTAAATCAAATTAGAAATATCTAATTTTCTTAGCAAACTGGGAAGATATGAAACAATGCGATGATCCAGAATCAAATAATGCATTTTCTAAACTTGAGGAAACCATTAAATTACCTGCCACCACGTCTTTCGGAGCTTCTACCTCAGCAGTAGTGATAGAATAAGTCTGGCCTTGATCCCTTGGCCTTTTCTGAGGTAAGTTCTCCTGACGCTTAGGACATTCATTTTCATAATGCCCCATCTCCCTGCAATTGTAGCACTGAACGTTGGTAGCTTCCTTCTTCCCCTTGCAATCACGAGCTTGGTGGCCTTTTTCACCACACTTGTAACAGACTCCCATTCCCTTCAAGCAAGTACCAGGATGTTTCTTCCCACATTTACCACAAGATGGATATTCAACCTTTCCCTTCTTCCCCTTATTTCCATTCCCAGATTGATCACCAGGTCTCTTCTTCTCTTGCTTTGCTTTAAAGTCATAAGACTTAGAGAATTCCTTTTCGGTCTTGATAGCACATGAGACAATGTCTTCGTACGATGAAAAGGATTGTGAGACTAATTCTCGATGGAGAAATGGTTTTAACCCATAAAAGAAACGATCAATCTTACTTCTTGGGTTGCATATATAATCACCAGCGTACCTCGCTAACCTTGTAAAGTTAGCCTCATACTTTGTGACATTCTCATCCTCCTTTTGTCTCAGACTTAGAAATTGCCTTTCCATATCTGCTCGATGGTCGCGAGGGAAGTATTTTTCTAAAAACAGATCTTTGACCTCCCTCCATTCCATATTTGATACTTCATCATCTTCCTTCATGTTTTGAATCAATGACCACCATTGATCAGCATCTCCAGTGAGGCGGTAAACTGCCATGATAACTTTTTCCCTTTCACTGCTCACCAAAGCCTGAAATATTTTCTCTAGGGAATTTATCCATTGCTCAGCTACTAAGGGATTTGTACTCCCATTGAACGTTGGTGGTTGTTGCCTCATGAATCGATCTAACATTGATCCTCCACGCTGCGGATCAGGGTGCTCCACACGGGTAAGGTTATTATTCATAACCTGAGTAAGTTGTCCCAGTATGGTGATTAGCTGATCGGCACCAGTTGCATCACAAGCCCCACTATAATTATCTTGAGCAGGAGGGAAATCCCTACATGGAGTGCGTGCATTGATACGGTTTCCATTTCTTCCACTAGGCGCCATTTCTAAACAATGGCATAAACTAGATCAGTTTATGAATCAAAATACATAATCCCATACTTATAAAACACTTAACATAAATTGAACTATTTATGGATATAATCCATAATCATAAAAATGTTTTCTTTGAGAAATTATATACTCATAAACCCTTCATAATGATTTTTAAAGAAAAAGAGAGTTATCCTAAGCATATCCCCCAGGAGTGTCGTAACCAAGAGTGCAGCAAGGCCCGTTGTCGTGCACCAGTTCCCGTTTGAGTCTAGCTCAAAGCGGTGTTTTCGGGTTTTACCCCTAGGTACATCTGTGCCAAAGCCGCCTCGACCTGCTCGTATCCAGACAGGGGTGTATTGCTCGGCAAACTCACAAAATCTCTACAATACCAAATTTCTAGGAAGTTCTTCTATACTAATCCTCAAAGTTCATCATAGGTCTACGTGATCTAATCAGAGTTTATCTAAATCTAGCTTCCAAGGTTTGTACTAAACTTCCTCTGATACCAACTGTAACGCCCCGACCCCAGTTACCCAGAGTCGGTGCATTATTACATAACATTGGCATGATCACAAGAAAGATCAAATCTCGAAAGACCGATTGGTTTAGTAGCCTTAGAAACACTAGATATATTCATAAGTTTTACATTACATCATAAAATGAAAAACTACTACAACAACATAATGTTTCCACAGTCCACACTATAATCCCCTCATAATATCCCTGCAGGTCATTCATAACTTACATCTTCACATCCTGGGAAAAATAAAACATAGAAAAGGGGTGAGCTCAAATGCCCAGTAAGGATAACAATATAGCGGAACATTCAAAAATAAGCATAAACATTTAAGGCAATGAATTACTAAAACAAAAGCCTTTTAAACTTGAACTTCAACATAGTATGGCAAAAGTAAAATGAAATAATGCCATTTACTTGTTCACATTGATATTCTACTAATCGAATAATCACATGCAATATCAATAACCACTTTCATAATGTTGGAATGCATAATGTCAGACTATCATAACCACATAGCCAAGGCCTCGTTCCAAGACTACAAATAAGATTTTTCCAAGGCCTTGTGCCAAGACACTAGTTTGTCTCATGAGACCTACCGATGCATCGAGGAGCTATAGCGGGCTCCACCCGTCACATATTAAGTCCAATTCATTCCCATATGAAAAGGTTTAAACATAACATAAACATTCGTATTAAAACTAGCATATGAAATGTCAATAATTTCACCATAAACTATGAATGGTATAAAAATAGCACATCCACAGTCAAACATATCACAAAACCTTCAATACAATATAGAAGTTTTGTATCATAATAAATCAACTTCAAATAAGCGTAAATCCGTCAAAGGATGTTGACATAGATGAAATCAAAACACTTTTTAGAGAAATATCTCTTTTTATTTTTGAAATCATTTAAGAGCCATATAAAATAAAACATTTTCTTGAAAATATTCTTATAAGCTTGTAAGGTAAGATTTGACAATTTTATAACGGCGGAAAATAACCGCACCCGCCGTATAAGTTAAAAAAACATTCTTATCTTAATTCTGTCGAAAAGGTTAAAAAGCACCTTGTTTGGAAAACGACGGAAAGATTCCCTTATAAACCTCTTATAAAAAGTCAAACAAGGGTATAAATGACTTTAACCCATATTCTTTTAAATATTAAAAATGTTTTGAAATACATTTTGAAGAAACATGGACGTGGATGATAACGAGGTCCCAGTAGATAATTATGTATAAACAACCTCGGATAATGAAGAGATTGCGAAGTAAACCCTTACCTTGTACTTTTCCTTTGTTGGGGTAGGTTAACCTCCTGTATAATGGTGAAATAATTGTTATTAAATTATACAAGAATCATATACATTAATATGATATCATATATGATCTTTTAACATTGCTTTATTAATAATATCTTAGTATTATCGTCGTTTCGGGTGATAATCGATTCGTTCTTCTTAAATGTTTGGTTATGTAAGACATGTTTGTAATGGATAGATTATATCTTATTCATAATCAGAATGATCTTAACATTATTTTTAACCCTAAAATGAGAATAATACTTGAATGGATACGATGGAGAATGAATCTCATCGCGTTCGTGGAGACGGTAGTCCGTACGTACGCACGAATGCTACTTCCATTTAATTTTTATTCTAAAAGAATCGAATCCAAATGATACCTAGGTATATTACTATTCCAGTATAATATAATATTTTATATATGTTACTTAAGTTCATTAACACCATCCTTTATGCGTTCCATGTGTGGTATGAACGAGTCATATCATTTTAAGGGGGCGGTAGTCCGCACTTTCTCAAATGAAATTATCGTATGTATATACAACATGAAACGAATAATGATATGAAATAAAATGGAATTACAGAAGCTTATATATAAAATATATATCATTAATATCATATTTAATTATAGTGCCATCATAATGGCCACCATGAGAGGCGGTAAGATGTATTTGAACAATCATCGTTTCGTGAGGCGTTAGTTTGCCATCCACAGAAACATTATGTTCATCATCCATTAGATGGAGTTGTGTGTATGTGTAGTTTGAATCCTTCTTATAACAACATCCTAGTATATTGTGGATACTGGTGTTGTTACAAAAGAAAGGAAATAAAAAGAGTTTGGGGGTTGGAGAAGCAAAATAAATGAAAATAATTTAAGAGAAATCGTTACCTTTAATTTAGGTAACTCACTTTGGTTGGAACCAAAGGACTTCTTGAAATGCTTTCTGCCTAAGGGGAAGCTTCAAGGAGGAGGAGAGGGATGTGGGGAGCATATTTGGGCAGGGTTTGGACGAGCCAAGTGGCTTGAGAGGTGTGAGGAATGAGTAGAAGTGGTCTCCTTTTATAAGGGAGAGGAGGGGCTCTTTAGGAAAGAGTGAAAGTATTACTTTATAATATAATTATATTCGGTTTATAATGGTCCAAAAATCATTGAGGTCGAAGTTAAGATGACTACTTTTCTAAAAAACATCAATCAATAAGAATTGGACAGGTTTTAAACAATATTTTAATCATTATAATCTTATTTATTTAAATGATTTATTAATGAGGTAAACATTTCATCATTATTGTGTCATTAATAATTTAACTTATTTGATGTCTAAAAATTATAAATAAAATATCATTATGTAGTAAATCGTTTTATCTTTCTAATGAATATTTATAATCGAAAATCCAACATGTATAACCCTATGTAAAAATTGTTCTTCTAAAAGATGTAAGCTTATGCCATTTTTATTTTTATTTTAACTTTTTTAATATAATGTGTCCCTACCACATACAAGTGGCTCTAAGGGGTCCCCAAATCGACCCAAGGATGCCCATGGTCGGATATGTGTCCAACAATAAAGTTAGGACACGTTTTAGGGTAATTTTGTATTATTATAATATTATTTTTTAACCCTTATTTACCGGATTTACCCTTTAACCATGGTAAATAAAATATTTACCGCAGTAATTATTCAAAATGTGTAAAAATAAAAGTTACCTATTTACATAATTTGGACATACTGATTCCAAATATGTAATCCATTTTTCCAAATTCAAAACACAGAAGTGGCAGAAATTAATTTAAAATTAATTCCCGTTGTTAAAATAAAAAGCGTGTTTTTAAGAGATAATAACTATCAAAAGATTGACACTTGTTTATGTCTGATTTAATTGTGAAATTATGTCCAATGACAAACATTAAATTAAATGGTAAAAATATATTCTAAATATACTTTAAAACAACTCAAATTCATAATTTTTCAATATTAATTATTTTGATTAAAAAAGTTGTTTTTAATTAAAATTTAGTAATTTTCACTATTCATCAAAATATAAAAGTTATCCGAAAAGTACCAAAATTTCACCCTAGGCTAATTTAAAGATTCCGAATCCAAAAATGTAGTCCATTTTGAAATATAAAATATATATGATTTGAAAAAGTAGGTATTACTATTCACAACGGCTAGTTTAATTAGTTGTGGTGTGTGTTAGAACTCGAGGTTGCGTACAACACACGCTATCGCATTATTCGAAGGGAAACGTACCGTGGAAGCATGGGGTGTTACATTCTCCCCTACTTCAAATAATTGCATTCTCTCAATTTCTAGGGTATTACTGCATAAAAAGACTCGGGTGGTTCTTCATCATAAGTTCCTCGGGTTCCCACGTTGCCTCTTCCATCTTATGGTTTCTCCACAAAACTTTTACCAGACGCGTCGTCCGGTTTCTCAGCACTTGTTCTCTTGTATCAAGAATCTTGACGGGCTCTTCGCAATAAGACAGATCGGGTTCCAGTTTTAATTATTCATAGGTGAGTACATGCGTTGGGTCAGGCATTATTTCCTCAATAGAGATACATGGAACACATCGTGAACTTTGGAGAGACTTGGCGGCATTGCCAATCGGTAAGCTACAACCCCAATTCGTTCTAGAATTTCGAAAGGTCCGATGTACCTGGGACTCAATTTACCTTTCTTACCAAAACGTATGACTCCCTTCCATGGAGATACCTTTAGGAAAACATGATCACCGACTTGAAATTCCAAATCCTTCCTTCGATTATCGGCATAGCTCTTCTGCCTACTTTGAGCTGCTTTGATGTGATTTTGGATTACCTTCACCTTTTCCACCGTTTCCTCCACCCGTTCTGGGCCTACAAGTTTTCTTTCACCAACCTCATCCCAACAGGTTGGTGTACGGAATCTCTTTCCGTATAACGCTTCATATGGTGCCATCTGAATACTCGAATGGAAGCTATTGTTATAGGAAAATTCTACCAGTGGTAAATATTGATCCCACATACCCTGAAAGTCAAGTGAGAAAGATCTCAACATGTCTTCTAGGGTTTTAATAGTCCGTTCTGATTGTCCATCTGTCTGAGGGTGGTAAGCAGTGCTCAAATGAAGTTCAGTATCCAAAGATTTCTGAAGACTTTTCCAAAATCTTGAAGTAAAACGGGGATCACGATCAGAAACAATCGATAGGGGTACTCCATGAAGTCTCACAACTTCATTAATATATAGTCTTGCTAGACGTTCCAGGGGTAGATCTTCTCGTATAGCAAGAAAATGTGCTGACTTGGTAAGACGATCAACAATAACCCATATTGCATCGTTTCTTCTAAGAGTCTTTGGTAGCCCCATGACAAAGTCCATCGTAATATTGTCCCATTTCCACTCCGGTATGGGAAGAGGTTGCATGACTCCTCCAGGCTGTTGCCATCCAGCTTTCACTTATTGACAAACCATACATCTTGACACAAAATCAGCAATATCCCTCTTCATGTTGTCCCACCAAAAATGTTCCTTCAAATCTCTATACATTTGGGTGATCCTAGGGTGTATAGAGAAATTGGAACTATTAGCATCATCCAGCAATTCCCTTTTCAGATCAGGTAAATCGGGAACACAAAGTCTCTTCCCGAATTTCAAAATTCCATCTTCATACACAAAGTCTCTCAATCTCCCATCATTCACAGCTTTAATCTTCTTCTGAAATTCTTCATCATCGGTTTGAGAACTATTAATCCTTTCTAGTAAAGATGGTTTGGCAACCATTTGAAAATGAATTGATGTTTCACCTTCCCTGTTTATTCCCATGTCCATCTTCACTAGATTCATGAAAATTGGATCCCTTTCAATTCTCATCATGTTCAAAACACCATGGTCTTTTCTGCTCAAAGCATCTGCCACCTTGTTTTCTTTCCCCGGGTGGTAGTGTATCGTGCAATCATAATCCTTGAATAATTCAAGCCATCTTCTTTTCCTCATGTTGAGTTCTTTTTGTGAGAAAATATACTTCAAACTCTTTTGATCAGTATAAATCTCACATTTTTCACCATAGAGGTAGTGCCTCCATATCTTCAAAGCAAAGATCACAGCTGCTAACTCAAGATCATGAGTAGGATAGATTTTTTCATGAATTTTCAACTGTCGTGATGCATAGGCAATAACTCTATCATTCTGCATAAGGACACAACCAAGTCCTTTCTTTGATGCATCACTATAAATAACGAACCCATCATTCCCCGATGGTAGAGTCAATATAGGAGAATTGACTAATCTTCTCTTCAGTTCTTCGAAACATTCTTCACACTCTTTTGTCCAAACAAATTTAACCCCTTTACGTGTGAGCTTCGTTAATGGGTTAGCCAATCGGGCAAAATTCTGGATGAAACGTCAATAATATCCTGCCAAACCAATAAAACTACGTACCTCAGTTATACTCGTAGGTGCTGGCCATTCTTGGATTTCCTTGGTCTTAGAAGGATAAACAGAGATTCCATCTTTAGAGACAATATGGCCAAGAAAAGAAATATCCTGAAGCCAGAATTCACACTTGCTAAACTTCCCATATAATTCATGCCTCCTCAGAGTCTTCAAGATAATGTGCAAGTGATTTTCATGATCTTCGTAGGTTTTGGAGTATACCAAGATATCATCAATAAATACCACCACAAATTCATCGAGATACTCCTTGAAAAATCTATTCATCAGATCCATGAATACAGAGGGTGCATTAGTCAATCCAAACGGCATTACGGTAAACTCGTAATGCCCGTACCTGGTTCGAAATGCTGTCTTCGGAATGTATTCCTTCTTCACACACAACTGATGGTATCCAGATCGAAGTTCAATCTTTGAAAAGTATTGAGATCCATGCAGTTGGTTAAATAAATCATCAATACGAGGTAGGGGATACTTGTTCTTTATCGTTATAGCATTGATCTCCCTGTAGTCGATACATAACCTCATAGATCCATCTTTCTTTTTAACAAAAAGAACAGGGGCTCCCCATGGAGAAACACTAGGGAGAATAAATCCCTTATTACTCAATTCCTCTAGTTGTTTCTTTAGTTCGACTAATTCTACAGTGGCCATTCTATAAGGGGTCTTCGATATATGCCTTGATCCAGGAATCAAATCAATGGAAAACTCAACTTCTCGTTCTGGAGGATGTCCAGGTAAATCTTCCGGAAATACATCTACAAATTCTTTCACAACAGGTACATCCTCTATTTGAACATTCCTTTCCTCACCGACAGTTATTTCAGTCTCTTCCTCCCCAATAATTGAATTAAGTTGAGCTACTGGGGGTGGATCTAAATAAGAATTAGGTGATGACGATTCTGCTCTAAAAATAAGGTGTTCCTTATCATTATCATCAAGAATCGTAACCTCTTTCTTCTTACAATAAATCTTCGCATCATAGTCCGAAAGCCAGTCCATACCGAGGATTATATCAAACTCAATCATAGGTATGACGATGAGATCAGCAGATAAAGAAAATTTATGTGCTCTAATGGGGACTGATTCACAAAACTTTGTTGCAACAATACTTCCCTTAGGAGTTTTAACTGACAACTCCCTTATTAAATCAAATTGGAAATATCTAATTTTCTTAGCAAACTGGGAAGATATGAAACAATGCGATGATCCAGAATCAAATAATGCATTTGCTAAACTTGAGGAAACCATTAAATTACCTGCCACCACGTCTTTCGGAGCTTCTACCTCAGCAGTAGTGATAGAATAAGCCTGGCCTTGATCCCTTGGCCTTTTCTGAGGTAAGTTCTCCTGACGCTTAGGACATTCATTTGCATAATGCCCCATCTCCTTGCAATTGTAGCACTGAACGTTGGTAGCTTCCTTCTTCCCCTTGCAATCACGAGCTTGGTGGCCTTTTTCACCACACTTGTAATAGACTCCCATTCCCTTCAAGCAAGTACCAGGATGTTTCCTCCCGCATTTACCACAAGATGGATATTCAACCTTTCCTTTCTTCCCCTTATTTCCATTCCCAGATTGATCAGCAGGTCTCTTCTTCTCTTGCTTTGCTTTAAAGTCATAAGACTTAGAGAATTCCTTTTCGGTCTTGATAACACATGAGACAATGTCTTCGTACGATGAAAAGGATTGTGAGACTTATTCTCGACGGAGAAATGGTTTTAACCCATCAAAGAAACGATCAATCTTACTTCTTGGGTTGCGTATATAATCACCAGCATACCTTGCTAACCTTGTAAAGTTAGCCTCATACTTTGTGACATTCTCATCCTCCTTTTGTCTCAGACTCAGAAATTGCCTTTCCATATCTGCTCGATGGTCGCGAGGGAAGTATTTTTCTAAAAACAGATCTTTGAACTCCCTCCATTCCATATTTGATACTTCATCATCTTCCTTCATGTTTTGAATCAATGACCACCATTGATCAGCATCTCCAGTGAGGCGGTAAACTGCCATGATAACTTTTTCCCTTTCACTGCTCCCCAAAGCCTGAAATATTTTCTCTAGGGAATTTATCCATTACTCAGATACTAAGGGATTTGTACTCCCATTGAACGTTGGTGGTTGTTGCCTCATGAATCGATCTAACATTGATCCTCCACGCTGCGGATCAGGGTGCTCCATACGGGTAAGGTTATTATTCATAACCTGAGTAAGTTGTCCCAGTATGGTGATTAGCTGATCGGCACCAGTTGCATCACAAGCCCCACTATAATTATCTTGAGCAGGAGGGAAATCCCTACATGGAGTGCGTGCATTGATACGGTTTCCATTTCTTCCACTAGGCGCCATTTCTAAACAATGGCATAAACTAGATCAGTTTATGAATCAAAATACATAATCCCATACTTATAAAACACTTAACATAAATTGAACTATTTATGGATATAATCCATAATCATAAAAATGTTTTCTTTGAGAAAGTATATACTCATAAACCCTTCATAATGATTTGTAAAGAAAATGAGAGTTATCCTAAGCATATCCCCCGGGAGTGTCATAACCAAGAGTGCAGCAAGTCCCGTTGTCGTGCACCAGTTCCCGTTCGAGTCTAGCTCAAAGCGGTGTTTTCGGGTTTTACCCCTAGGTACATCTGTGCCAAAGCCGCCTCTACCTGCTCGTATCCAGACAGGGATGTATTGCTCAGAAAACTCACAAAATCTCTATAATACCAAAATTCTAGGAAGTTCTTCTATACTAATCCTCAAAGTTCATCTTAGGTCTACGTGCTCTAATCAGAGTTTATCTAAATATAGCTTCCAAGGTTTGTACTAAACTTCCTCTGATACCAACTGTAACGCCCCGACCCCAGTTACCCAGAGTCGGTGCATTATTACATAACATTGGCATGATCACAAGAAAGATCAAATCTCGAAAGACCGATTGGTTTAGTAGCCTTGGAAACACTAGATATATTCATAAGTTTTACATTACATCATAAAATGAAAAACTACTACAACAACATAATGTTTCCACAGTCCACACTATAATCCCCTCATAATATCCCTGCAGGTCATTCATAACTTACATCTTCACATCCTAGGAAAAATAAAACATAGAAAAGGGGTGAGCTCAAATGCCCAGTAAGGATAACAATATAGCGGAACATTCAAAAATAAGCATAAACATTTAAGTCAATTAATTATTAAAACAAAATCCTTTTAAACTTGAACTTCAACATAGTATGGCAAAAGTAAAATGAAATAATGCCATTTACTTGTTCACATTGATATTCTACTAATCGAATAATCACATGCAATATCAATAACCACTTTCATAATGTTGGAATGCATAATGCCAGACTATCATAACCACATAGCCAAGGCCTCGTGCCAAGACTACAAATAAGATTTTGCCAAGGCCTTGTCCCAAGAAACTAGTTTGTCTCATGAGACCTACCGATGCATCAAGGAGCTATAGCGGGCTCCACCCGTCACATATTAAGTCCAATGCATTCCCATATGAAAAGGTTTAAACATAACATAAACATTCGTATTAAAACTAGCATATGAAATGTCAATAATTTCACCATAAACTATGAATGGTATAAAAATAGCACATCCACAGTCAAACAAATCACAAAACCTTCAATACAATATAGAAGTTTTGTATCATAATAAATCAACTTCAAATAAGCGTAAAATCCGTCAAAGGATGTTGATATAGATGAAATCAAAACACTTTTTAGAGAAATATCTCTTTCTATTTTTGAAATCATTTAAGAGCCATATAAAATAAAACATTTTCTTGAAAATATTCTTATAAGCTTGTAAGGGAAGCTTTGATTATTTTATAACGGCGGAAAATAACCGCACCCGCCGTATAAGTTAAAAAACATTCTTATCTTAATTCTGTCGAAAAGGTTAAAAAGCACCTTGTTTGGAAAACGACGGAAAGATTCCCTTATAAACCTCTTATAAAAAGTCAAACAAGGGTATAAATGAATTTAACCCATATTCTTTTAAATATTAAAAATGTTTTGAAATACATTTTGAAGAAACATGGACGTGGATGATAACGAGGTCCCAGTAGATAATTATGTATAAACAACCTCGGATAATGAAGAGATTGCGAAGTAAACCCTTACCATGTACTTTTCCTTTGTTGGGGTAGGTTAACCTCCTGTATAATGGTGAAATAATTGTGATTAAATTATACATGAATAATATACATTAATATGATATCATATATGATCTTTTAACATTGCTTTATTAATAATATCTTAGTATTATCGTCGTTTCGGGTGACAATCGATTCGTTCTTCTTAAATGTTTGGTTACGTAAGACATGTTTGTAATGGATAGATTATATCTTATTCATAATCAGAATGATATTAACATTATTTTTAAACCTAAAATGAGAATAATACTTGAATGGATACGATGGAGAATGAATCTCATCGCGTTCGTGGAGACGGTAGTCCGTACGTACGCACGAACGCTACTTCCATTTAATTTTTATTTTAAAAGAATCGAATCCAAATGATACATAGGTATATTACTATTCCAGTATAATATAATATTTTATATATGTTACTTAAGTTCATTAACACCATCCTTTATACGTTCCATGTGTGGTATGAACGAGCCATATCATTTTAAGGGGGCGGTAGTCCGCACTTCCTCAAATGAAATTATCGTATGTATATACAACATGAAACGAATAATGATATGAAATAAAATGGAATTACAGAAGCTTATATATAAAATATATATCATTAATATCATATTTAATTACAGTTCCATCATAATGGCCACCATGAGAGGCGGTAAGATGTATTTGAACAATCATCGTTTCGTGAGGCGTTAGTTTTCCATCCACAGAAACATTATGTTCATCATCCATTAGATGGAGTTGTGTGTATGTGTAGTTTGAATCCTTCTTATAACAACATCCTAGTATATTGTGGATACTGGTGTTGTTACAAAAGAAAGGAAATAAAAAGAGTTTGGGGGTTGGAGAAGCAAAATAAATTAAAATAATTTAAGAGAAATCGTTACCTTTAATTTAGGTAACTCACATTGGTTGGAACCAAAGGACTTCTTGAAATGCTTTCTGCCTAAGGTTAAGCTTCAAGGAGGAGGAGATGGATGTGGGGAGCTTATTTGGGCAGGGTTTGGATGAGCCAAGTGGCTTGAGAGGTGTGAGGAATGAGTAGAATTGGTCTCCTTTTATAAGGGAGAGGAGGGGCTCTTTAGGAAAGAGTGAAAGTATTACTTTATAATATAATTATATTCGGTTTATAATGGTCCAAAAATCATGGAGGTCGAAGTTAAGAGGACTCATTTTCTAAATAACATCATCCAATAAGAATTGGACAGGTTTTAGACAATATTTTAATCATTATAATCTTATTTATTTAAATGATTTATTAATGAGGTAAACATTGCATCATTATTGTGTCATTAATAATTTAACTTATTTGATGTCTAAAAATTATAAATAAAATATCATTATGTAGGAAATATTTTTAGCTTTCTAATGAATATTTATAATATAAAATCCAACATGTATAACCCTATGTAAAAATTGTTCTTCTAAAAGATGTAAGCTTATGCCATTTTTATTTTTATTTTAACTTTTTTAATATAATGTGTCCCTACCACATACAAGTGGCTCTAAGGGGTCCCCAAATCTACCCAAGGATGCCCATGGTCGGGTATGTGTCCACCAATAAGGTTAGGACAAGTTTTAGGGTAATTTTGTATTATTATAATAATATTTTTTAACCCTTATTTACCGGATTTACCCTTTAACCATGGTAAATAAAATATTTACCGCAGTAATTATTCAAAATGTGTAAAAATAAAAGTTACCTATTTACATAATTTGGACATACTGATTCCAAATATGTAATCCATTTTTCCAAATTCAAAACACAGAAGTGGCAGAAATTAATTTAAAATTAATTCCCATTGTTAAAATAAAAAGCGTGTTTTTAAGAGATAATAACTATCAAAAGATTGACACTTGTTTATGTCTAATTTAATTGTGAAATTATGTCCAATGACAAACATTAAATTAAATGGTAAAAATATATTCTAAATATACTTTAAAACAACTCAAATTCATAATTTTTCAATATTAATTATTTTGATTAAAAAAGTTGTTTTTAATTAAAATTTAGTAATTTTCACTATTCATCAAAATATAAAAGTTATCCGAAAAGTACCAAAATTTCACCCTAGGCTAATTTCAATATTCAAAATCCAAAAATGTAGTCCATTTTGAAATATAAAATATATATGATTTGAAAAAGTAGGTATTACTATTCACAACGGCTTGTTTAATTAGTTGTGGTGTGTGTTAGAACTCGAGGTTGCGTACAACACACGCTATCGCATTATTCGAAGGGAAACGTACCGTGGAAGCATGGGGTGTTACAGTTTTGGAGAAAATATTTCACCCCTCACCATATAAATGAGTGTCCCTTCTTCATTACAAAGTGTTGGAATCTTTGGGGTAGACTTTTTTGGAAACATTATATAGATATTTAGATTAATTTATGTTGTAATAGTATTCTAAATTTTTGGTATATGCTAGTCTTCTTATTCCTCTGATTCTTTGAGTCTTTTTATATTTTGGGTTTTCACTCAAATATTCTTCACTTTCAACTCTTATGTTCATGATCATGAGTAGATAACCAATGGAAGTTCTCAAGGGAGTAATCCAATGATTAAAACATGTATTTGAGTTATAAAATTTATTGCTTCTTATTTTCTTAGAGTTATTGCAAAGGGGATCCTAGTGGGAAAGGAGCCTTTTTGTCTCCACTTGCCACCCGGGGTTTAGCTTTTATTTCTGCAAGATTTTCCCTTGATTGGGAAGGTGGATGTGCGGTCTCTTGATGATCGTTGATAACATAGTATATTCAAAATGATATTTAGAAGTGTATGTTCTAGAATATGATAAATCATGTTAATTAAGTAAATACGGAACTAATAATCAGATGATGAAGTTTCACTATAGGTGATTCTATCTGGAATGTATCCTTTCTTCCCGACTACATTATATTTTCATTCATTGTGTCTTTATTATATATGAATATCTATTTATAGTAATAAATTTTATATTATCAAATATCACATTATTTTAGTTTTATTTTTATAAAAAAAATAAAAAAAATAAATTAGAAGTAGTGAGTGATTGAATGTGAAATCTCTTCAAGAGAAAGACATAGGTCGTCCCCTGTGTTGCACTTAATTATAAATATTTTTGAGAGAGTGCATGACATCGCTTCATCAATACCCCACTTCTCAAAATCCATATTCAACTAATGTTTTCATCCAACAGATACATGATCTTCAAATTCAATGATTAAAAGTGATATGTTAGACTAGATTCATGATTTAAGTTTGATCAAATGACCCTCATTATGTTAGAAAGATCTTAAAAGATGGCCAATGATAGATCATGGTGGTTCGGTTCGATGGAATGTGTGTTGGATTTGATATCTTACGTACTATATCTCCTCGACTAGATAGAGGTTTAAGATGACTTCCCTAATCCATCAGACAACTCATGCGATCTGCATCCGGAATCAAACAAAATAACCATCTTCTTAATGATGGATGAAAACCATTCCTGTTACCCGTACCCCACATTGAAAATTCCATAGAGATCCAATATGATATAACAATCATGTGGTGATTGATGCTTGTTCGAACCAGCACTGGTGTCGGCATCTAGATTCACTATCACTAGGTACCCACATGGTCTATGAAACATGTGGTCTATGCGAACCTCTTGTGGGATTCTATTCCAATACATGCATGACTTCAGGCGTGCACATTGTAGGCCTTATTCATAGGCCTTCCTGCTGCCATGTGATGTATCCTTGGGAAAGATCTCCCATGGGGGATGACCCTTGGGCCCCCCTTTGTGTGGTTGAGGGATATCCATTGGGGGATTCCATGATGGGTCATATTTTTTTTAAAATCCAATAAAATATATTTATTCTAACTTTAGATAGAATACTCAAGCCCAAAATTACAAACCACCCAAACCATATCTTATTCTTAGTCATGCTTTTATAATTTTTTTTAATGGGAAGTTTATTTTTTCATGAATCCTTTATATCATTATGAAAATGAATTTTCATTGTCTTCACTTATAGTAAACAATGTGAAAACTTCGTATAACATGTTGTATTCACTTTTAAGATCACTTAAAAAATCCTCAGAATTAAAACATGAATAATTTCCCATGCATGAAATCTAATGCAAGAACAATTATCCAGGAATCACCACTTCATCCACATATCTCCGAACACACATTGACACATCATTGACAAAAAATTCAACACTGCTTACAACAATATCAGCTTTTGTTTTTTTGTAAATACATCTTCAAAACATTTTGTAGGAGTAAATATTTGTGCTAAAACCTTTCTCCCCCTTATTAGAAATCAAATGAAAAAGAAAATTGGATATTTTATAAAAAAACGTTTTCTCCTCTATTTTAATATTATTTCTTGAATACCTTTGATAAATGTATTATATTGAACGGTTCTGTTATAAGAGATCCTTTAGTTAATTAAATCCAAGTATTCTTAGGCTTATCTGGTATGGGAAATAATAGATATATGGACATGGTTTTCAATGTTGTCCATAAAAAACCTTGCATGTTAAATCATTTTCACAATGTCTCGATTTTCATACAAAAGGTTATAAATAATCATATTTATCAATGAAATGATAAATATTGCACATAGTTCATCAAACAGATTAGAATGTTTTAGTACAAATATAAATACCCACCGTTGTTTTATCTTTTAATCAACCAAGCACTCCCCTTAATTGATATAGTTATTAAAATTAATTACAAGGTATGAAATTGTTATTGGAATTATAAATATGTTATGATGTTACAAATTAACTAGGTAGTAAAGATTTAATAGATTCATCTCATCAATGCTTCCCATTAAGGAATGAATATATCCCCTTCAACTGCATTCATGTAAATATAAAATCATTAACATATATAAGTTAATAAGAAGGGACTTTACTTGTTCCTCAATGCGAACAACATGGTTGAGATTTTTTCTCAACCTAGTATCTCTACTTTATCCAATATCCATGCTTCCAAATATATTTTTCAAATCCAATTTATCCTTTGGAAACATGTATCTTATCACTCCAACAACTTAATTTTGTGAGATATTTGCTTCTTTATCCATCAAATCATATGTATATACAATGCATGATTTATTCCCTTTAAGGCTTCTTCTTATGCTAGAAATTTTGTTAAACACTCTATTGCACTGTGTACAAATTTATTACATATCTCATAGAGAACTTCTTTAATACATGGGTTTTCATTTACTAAATGAATCTCATGAAATTTTTATTCTCCATATGAAATATTCATTTTTTATTTAGAACTATCTTTTTATTGTTCTTATTATAAAATTATGAATTTCTAAAAATCGATATGAAAAATAAAAAAAATGACTTTAGGAATGTTGAAAACATGTTTCATGTTTCAGCATAGATTTAAATTTATTTCTCCCTTTGATATATGAGAGGATATTTCATTTTTCATCTTGGAAACTATTGGTTTAATAGCATTATTTTTTTGTTCACAACCAAACGATGGATTCCCACCTTTCTTATTTTTTGTAATTCTATTATATAGTGAAGGTATTCCACTTTCTTCACCTTTTATCCCACTTAATATAGGAATCTTATGATTCTTATGATTTTACAAGTTGTTACAACAATACAAAGCCTTATTTCCAAATTTCCTGTAACACCAACAATAGCCTATGCGACTTCTTATTTTCTTTTGTAGTGTAGTATATCTAGGATTAATATATTGAGAACCTTGATTCATCTGAGTGGAACCATTACTCATTGGAAAAATTATTGGGAAACATCCCTTTATGATTATTTTCACATACACCCTTGATGCAGTGTTTTTTATAGCATTTTTTGATATCCATAATTTCCCAGAGTTTAGTTTATAACTTATATCTATAATTGAAACATCATCAATGCGCAAGATAGTTTCTATGTTATGGGATACCTTATTATTGGAGGATTATAACATTGCAGTGGAGGGTAATCTCATACTCCTTTTGGAGTAATGATCCTCAATATAGACTTGAGTGGAAATATCTTTTTTCACAAAAATATAGGAAGTTATGACATGTGGTGATTCCTAATTCTTTATCCTAACCTATAACTCTATGATCTTCATTTTGGGAGATTTATTATCATCCTCAAATGATCTCATATTGTATTAAAATTCCTATTTCACCTTATTCATTTACTCTTCATGCCATATTTTTGATTCTTTCAAATAAATATCAAGATCCTTTACCTAGTTATCTTTCTTCCTATAATTCCGCAATATTTGAAACCATATAAACATTGTGTAATTTTTTAAAATGCATGAAAATATTATAAAAACAAAATATTAAAGAATTATTTCTCACAAAAACCTATATAAAATTATTCAACAGATTTATTAAATCCTTTATTTCAAAGAGAATTTTTTACTTCTATTTATTTCATATGTATTTTCAGAGTGTTGGAAATACCAATCCTATTAACTAATGCTTCTCCCATGGAATCATCTTTTTATTCCCGCTATAATTTTTCATCTTGAAGACCGTTGATGCCTACAAAAATACATTTTAACACTTGTCTATGAATAATATAATGATGATCTTTGAGTATAGACTAGATATAAATAACTAAACAATCATCATAATAGCTTGACTAGGCTTCATCAGAGGAATCATAATTGAAAGAATTATTGTATATTTTACCTTTCAGATTTCCTTTAGTTGAAGGTATCTCCCTATTAACAGTAATATCATTGTTTAACTTATTTTCCTACTTATTATTTATATTATTTTGAGTCTTAGCATAAATTTTCATCTGAGTTCAGCCACTCAGTTCTAGAAATATTCACTTCCTAAAATCTACATTGGATATATAGAGGTAACCTCCCGATGATACCACTTGTAACTCCCTAGGTAAAATTCATGGTTTATTTTTATGAATTATTTAATTTTCAATTAAATATATTGAATTTTAAGGTTATTTTTCCACTCAATACTATCTCTCAAACTCAACTCGTGTACTATAATAATAATAAAGAGAGAATCACACATTATTTACAAGGTTTGGCTAAAAGGAGTACTCTTTTCCATGTTGGTTATACCCCCAACATGGATTCTATAGTATAATATTATTTTAGTGATTAAAATGGTTTATATAGAATCACACCATATCTCTCATAAATCCACACATGATTTTATTTATACTACATCCCATAGTGTTACCAGAATACACACTAGCTTGCTCGAGAATCCAGACTGAAGACATATATAGCAGAACCACATAAGATAATTATTACTATGTATATAACTTATGAATTCTTATTTTATTAAATACATGATCCACTATAGTTTAATATGATGATATCCCTCTATGAGATTTTTTAATCATAGTTTTACATGTACCTTTTCAAGTATCATTGCAATCTGTGGGTTTTTTTCAATCAATTCTGATCACCTGTTCTTGATAAATTTCCTCAGTGAAACTATATTTAGGTTATGGTTCGTTCCAAATAAAGACAAAAAATTATTGAAATTTGTACAAGGGTTCACACAAATCATCTTCAATATTTTATGAAATGAACAAAACATTCACAATCTAAATCCAAATCTTCTTCATGCAAGAGTTTCATGTCATCAAAAGATTAACACATTAATTTGTTTTATTTAATATTATTTCCATCTCAATTATGTTTTGGTAAGATCTTAATAATTGTACGTATTCATGAAAGCATGTATGAACTAGGCAAGTCCTCTATACAAGAGGTGTGTATGCACTGCCTACCTTGTGTTTCTTCATGCACCCCTTGTATGAACACAAACACTATCAACCTTATGTCTCAATGAATTTTTATGCATATAATCTTGAATTTTTACTTCTCAAAGCCTTTGTGCATACACTATACACTTTTATTCAATAAAATCAAGTACATAGGCTTCCTACAATGTTCATTTTTCTTATTGCGTGAAAAACCAAATGGGTATAATATTTTTGTGTGTTCATGTTTTCCTTAATCTTCACAGGTTATAGTGTATGTGAAACATCATTGCAAATGGCTCAAAGAAACCACATCAACCTGGAAGAATTTTCATATCTCATTTCTTTAGGAAACAAAATGATTGTGCAGTGCACATGCTGAATGACTTGTGGGATCTTGATGCTTTGAGAAAACCAAGGAGATGCATATTAAATTATACTGAATGCTTTACATAAACTGGTTTCTTTGTATATAAATTCAATAGTGATTCTTTACAAGTTGAAAGATTGCATGATTCTTCTCCATCATGCAAGAAGTAATTTCATGGGAGGGATTCTCATTTGTGAAGCAACTGATTACAATTCTCTATTTATATATAAAAAAGATATTATATATATTTTTTACCACCTAAACCAAATGAGGTATTATACTTGTATATTCAGTGAGGACAGTACATCACCTTCCGTTAGTTTATAATTTTAAATGACGTCTACAAATAATTTAAATATAAGTAAACAATTCCATATCTATAATTATTTGAATCGTCATATGACATAGAAAAAAATTGAATCATGGATTCTCAATCCTATTTTACAGTGAGATCCTCACATGAATATGATGAGAATCCCATGCCCATAACCTATTAAGCTATAACTATTATAGTTAATGAATTATGCTTTCAAATCATGTTTTCATCTAGATGATAGATGTTCTTAGAATACTATACATGCATGCGATAAGTTAGATCACATGAATGAATTCAGTTTGATCAAACAACCCTGATGCTATCAGAAATATATTCAATTATGGTGGAAGATAAATCATGGTGTTTCAATTTGATGATATGTGTGTTTGGATTGATCTTTGATGTACTATATCTCCTTGGGTATTAGAAGGTAAGAGACAACATACCTATTCCATTAGAAATATCAAACTATCCGCATCATGTGGCAAAAAAAATTCATCTTTTTAATGACTGTTGAAAAATATATACATCACTCATATCCCACATTAAAAATTACATTTGGCTCCACTGTGTTATAACATTTAATTTGTGACCACATCTTTCTTGATTCGGTACTAGGGTCAAAACTTGGATTCAATTTCATTTGAAACCCACATAGGTCTTGGCACACATAGTCCACTAGAAACTATTTTGGTATTATATCCAGATACATGCCCTCCTTTGAGCATGCACTCTACAGGCCCTATACCTGGGCTTTACTTCCACCATGTGTTGCCTCCTTGGGTAGGATCTCCCACAAGGGTCAATCATTGGGACACCCTAAGTATGTTTGAGGGATATCCCTTAGATACCTCAATGATGGGCCTTTTTTATAATTAAAATCCCATTAAAAATATATCTTCTAAGTGTACATTGAATTATCAATCCCAAGATTCCAAACCACCTCAAACATATCCCCTTCTTCCTCATGATTTAATAATTTATTTTTTCAAGGATAATTTCTTTTTTCTTGAAACCTTAATATCATCATGAAAATTAATATTCATGGTGTTCACTTGTAGTAAATAATTTGAAAACTTTATTGCAAATATTTTATTCACTTTTAAGATCTATTCAATAATTGTCACAATTAAAACATGAAGAATTTTTCTAGCATGAAATCCAATTCCATAATAATTATCTAGGAATAAACACTTCATTCACATCCCATAGAACACATATTGACACATCATTGAAAACAAATGCAACATTGGTCCCAAAAAATATATTATAAACTCATTTAATTAAGAAGAGATTGAGGTTTGAAAATGGATAGTATGATGAATTGAGATTAGTTGGGTCAAGGGTGTAGCTGATGGGATACCTCTTTGTTGTTATGTGAATAAGATAATGAGACTTAACAAGTGGATCGACCATGGATGACTTATGTGTCATTTTTGGGTAATACACATTGGTAGTATGCAAATTTGAGATTTATTTTTTCTATGAGACCATAACTTGTATAAAGATTTTGGTTTCTTTCATATAAAAGGTTAGATATATATATATATATATATATATATATATATTATACCCTCTTAAAATCCATATTCTATTAATGAGACTAAGTTATGGAACATTAATTTTGATGTGGGTGTTTGTTTATCCTACATGGGTGGTTGGTTATGTTATTCCCTCCTCGGTTATTATCCTTATTTACAAGACTTATCTATGGGACCTAACCATATATTATTGGATGGTTTGACTCACATAATTGGTTGGATATGTTATACCCACCTATGTTTTTATTCCTATATTTTTAATAATGATTATATTTGTACAAGGTAACCATTTTCTTCAAGTGTAAACCATAGGGAATGTGTTTGAGATTAAAATAATCCTGGTTAATACATAATGTCTCATCTTGGGTGAATTTTTTTGAATAATTATTTATTACTTTTCAGTTCATACACTCACATATACCATATCACTTATTCTAAGGCCCTATTTCAAGTGTCTAATTAGGTTTGTTTATGCTCACACCCAATATAAGAACCTCAATGTGCATAAAAACATTATTGTTAGGGATCTAGGTAAGGGGAAATCCCTGATGTTGGGAATTTAAGTAGGAGAAAATGGTTATGGATGAAGCTTATACCCAGATATACTCTTGTATAATTTTAAAACATGAAATCCAATATTATTTTATTGGTTTTCATGTCACATGTATTAATCTACCTCTTGTGGGGATCATCTTTTGAAAACTCATTCTAATATATTGTAAGTTCATTTTATATGATATTATATATATAGACAGTAGGTAAGTATGCTTATTTTTTACCTATATTGATTATTACTAATTTTATATATTTTTTATTTGATTAATCAATACTAAGGGTATAGTTTCCCAAAATCATGGTTCAGGCCCTTACTGCTTTTCAAAAACCTCTTTCATATGGTTAGGCATTCATTAGGCCATACCGTTCTTTGAATCAGACCCAATGTATTTATTATAGGCCTTACAAAATGGTATTAAAGCTATTTAATATTGATTTATTATTATTTTTCTTCATATAATAAAGGTAGGATGATTAGAAATTGGGTCATAAGCTATGCTTATGTATTAACAGTGCATGTAGAGTGGACAATTAAGTTTCTAGGGTAGTTTAATTGATGTTGTTAGGTTTTATAGTTATGGTTTATTGGATTTATTAAATAAATATTTTAGGATATAGGTTTTATATATTTTTCTACATGGATAGGGTGGAGGGAGGGTGTGACTTCATGCATCATGTTATCACTTAGGTTTATGTGCCATATGCTGTCTTATGTGTGATATTGAAATACTTTAAAAACTATAGTTTAATTGATTAAATACTAAATATAATTTATCTATTTCTTTTCCAAATATGTTATTATTACCATATAATTAATTAAGTATAACAATATTTCTATTTTTACTACTTTAATATTTCTATTATATCTATATAAGTATAGATAATGGGGTTTAGGACTTAAAGTAGTAGTGAGTCTTAGTTCCCTCATCAATATTAAAATTAGTTAGTTTTTAGATCTTGGGAAAGGATTTTCATTTGAATATGTTTTATCATGATTAAATTAAATTTATATTTATGTTATTTTAAAATGTATAAACTAATGTTTTTTAATTTCTTAAATTTCACCCTAATGAAATTGTGTGGAGACACATAGGGACAAGGTTGAAAATGTTCTCGAGCATCATAATTCCCAGGTTATACCTACCGCTGACTAGGATAAAGGAACTGATTATGATCTAAGTCTACACTAACATCTAAGGCTACTGAAACTCTTCATGTTGGGGTATTTTTCATCGTTCCATTTTTAGGTGGAGGTGTACATCCAGGTGAGGAAACTATGGTGAAAATAACTAGACACTTTTAGATATAGAATCACCTGATATTAATAGGCACCGTATATCCTCAAGAAACATAGGATTCTGTCAATTTGATCGATATTATCTTCACTATCATTGATAAAAACATAGATTTAAGGGTTAAGTTAAGAGACTTTATTATTTATTGAACTTCCCAAAGATAAAACAATATTATATTGCATATGAGGAAGCATGTTAGATTATCATGGGAAGCCTCCAAGAATTTAGGATTTTCTAAAAGGTTATATAATAAATCTATTATTGGGATAGCATTAGATATAGTTCAAGACTGTATATATACTGAAGAAAACATTTAGAAGTTAGTATGGGCTATATGTATTTATTTTTATTCCATTTTTTATGATGAATACAATGGTAATATTTATAGCTTTCAAGAACTATATTTTTCAAATATATCTGGACTCCTTTATGATAGCATTCATTGATGATATTTTTTTATTCTTAGACCTGAGGGTTTCATAAAGAGGACCTTGAGATTGTATTGACCATTATTTGAGAGCATCAGTTATATGCCAAGTTATAAATGTGTTATTTCTTGATTTAGGTGACTCCATTTCTTAGGCATGTTATATTAGAGGTGGGATTATTATTCAACCCCAAGAAAGTTGAGGTCATAACATCTTCAGAATGAACTAATAATTTGTTTGATGTTATGTGTTTTCTTATATTGGTTAGGTATTATAAATGATTCATTTGGAATTTCTCTCACTTGTAAGAACCTTTGATGGGTATAATCAAAGAATGGGTGAAATTAAAGTGTACAGATGATTATGAATCCATATTTCATGAGTTAAAATTGAGGATTTAATTTTCCCCAATTCTAATTTTCCTTGAACCATGTAATGGTTATACTATGTATTACAATGCCTCAATAGTTTCTTTTGGAGAGGTGATGATTTAGGAGTACCAGGTCGTTGATTTTGGGTCTCATCAATTGTGACCCATTGAGTAGAAATATCCTAAACATGTCTTAGATCTTCCGACCATGGTATATTCCCTAATTTTTTAGTTCCATTATCTTTTCTAGTAGATTTTTTTTGTGGTTTTTATAGACCATAGGACATTGTGTTACCAATTTTACCAGTGTAACATAAACCTTTAGTAAAGGAATTAGGTGGAGTACGTAAAGAAATATGATATTGAGATATATTATTTACCAGAAATGGGAAACATCATGGAAGTTTATATTAGTAGGAATACAAGGAAGATGGTGGATTGAGAATCCAGAAAGGAATGTATGTTGTGGATTTTTTTTGGAATATATTCAAGATGTGGACAATGGGAATAAGGTTGTGTATTTTTATCCTCTAAATATTACTTATTTTTTTGTGGAATGAGTAAAATTAAACGAGGAGTTTTATTAATATATATTTTTATAATGAGGGATAATATCTTTGATGTGGAATCTATTCCAAGATGGGCTCAAGATGAAAATATAATGATTTATGTATATGGAAGGATGGTATCCTCTACCTATATATGGGGCGAGTTTATTAGGGTATCAAATTCCTCAATATGGGAAGTATATTTAAGTTTAAAAAAGATTTAATATGATATCAAGCTTCATTTCTAGTTCCCTAGAAAGGAAAGGGACATTACATATTATCTAGCTCATTGTCTCACCTTCCATAGGGTGAAAGAAGAGCTCCAATTTCTGGGTGGGTTACTTTAGACACTTTTAATGCCTATGTGAAAGTGGTACAAGTTTAACATAGAATTCATGAATAGTATTTTGAGGATTCTGAGAGGTCATTATGCAATATGGTTTGTGGTAGGATAATTCAAAAAGATTGTTCATTTTACACTTATTTGTGCTACCCAATTGGTAGATGAGTTTGGTAACATGTATGTATGAGGGATCATGTGTCTTCATAAGATACCTAAAAGTAACATATATTATTAATATACTTGTTTTACATTGATATTCAAAAATAGTTAAATAAATATATAGAAATTCAATCGAATTAGACTAATGGGAATTCTGATAGGATGATTCATATACTTGAGGATATGATTTGGTATTATGTGTTAAACATCTATGGATCATGGTATTTAAATATTTCATTGATATTTTTTTAGGCATATATATATTGGTTTCTGATCTATATAGATCCTTATGAATCCTTATATGGTTGGTCCTTTTGCGTACCCATATGTTGGTAAGAGGTGAGAAAGTCAATGATCATTAGGTTAGGCACAATATTTAAGATCATTGAGTGGGTGTAATTGATTACAAATTAATTGTTCACCACATAAATTAATCATCACAAATATGATTATTAAAGGTGAAAACCCCATGAGTTTTTCATGGGTGAGCTAGTATTCTTACAAGTATCACATCGACAATGGAATTGTTTTTTGCGAACATTGGGGGAGCTGAAAATGTGTATTGTTAATCAATTTGAGAAATTAATGTTGTTTTGTACCATAAATTATTTATTGGATCCTCCCCTTAGGAATCAAGAAATATACAATGTTATTAATATATCATATCCTAATAAGTAAAAATTATACCCACACATGTGATTAATATCAAGGATATGATGTTGGAGGGAAAATATTTTTAGAGTATAGAACATTTCACATCATAAATATAAGTGGGAAGTTTATTTGAGGGTATAAAATACCTATTTTGTGTGTAGTGGAAAAATGCGAATAGATCGGATGACACATGAGAGAGATGGTTCAACATTTCATCCTAGTGGTCAAAGATATTTTATATGTAGTGATATAGATGATTATTTGGGACGAGAATCTCTTAGAGGGGGAGTTTGTAATGATATATGAATTTTATGGTATGATTTGGTGATCATTTTTTTCTTTATATTAATTTATAGAAGTTTATTTATATAATTTTTGTAAATAATTATGAGTTGGAGGTGTTTTGAAAATAGGCTATTGGGGCCTTATTTCAAGAATAAAGTAGCAGTGGCTTCCAGGTACATGGTGCAAGGAACTGGGTACATAGTGGAATATCTAGGGGATATATAGCACCCAAATACCCAAGATCCAACCAATTGGAGCTCAAATGATAAATGATGAAGCACCGGGTACCCAGTATGCGTAGAATGTGTACCCGTTGGTCTGCTTTTGTGAATCCAATCAATGGATTTTTCATTATTTATCTATGAAACCCTTTTTAGTCTCCTTGTTTTTCTTACATACCCAAACTATCCATGATCAAACCTGTATTTTGGATATTTAATTATATTCTAAGACCATCTCCATCATTATTTATCTCTAAAGATAATCATCATTAGTTGCGATCATACTCTTATGAGATGTATAACCCTGTCTAAGTTTTATTTATAGCGACGTCCACTATTTTTTCCCTCCATATCAAATATCTAATTTAGAGGCTTTTCTTTTGGTCCTTACAATTAGATTAACCAATCTTGAATTGAGTGATATTTCTTGATGATTAATCTCATTGTAGATCAAGTATGGAAGTCTTTACCATGTTCTGGAATTTCTGTGGGATTACATGGGATTTATTGCATTCATGTGAATGTGTATGCTTTTATTTCATCTTCCTATGGTATTAAAGTGGTTATGTGGTTTATAAATGGTAGAATGTGACTTATGAAAGGATGTTTTGGGTGTTTTAGCTTCAGTATTCTCTAATCATATTGTTTATTGTGTAACTATGTAGGGTCTTCCTCATTGATTATTACGCATAAATCGAGTTACATAATCTAATCAGAGATATAGTAAAATATGTGATTTAGTTATGGTAATGTGTTATAACCTACATTAATAAAAAAGTGGTTGTGGATTGAAAATGGTTAGTGTAGGGTATTGTGGAGAATTGGGTTTTGGATGTCGTTAGTGGGATAACTCTTATTGTATATGTTAATGAGATGGTGAGACTTAGAAAGTGGCTATATAATGGGTGTCTTATGTATTGGTTTTGGGTCATACACATTGGTAGTATGTTGATTTAAGATAGATTTTATCCATAGTACCATACATTGAATAGGGTTATTGGTTCAGATTTTATAGTAGGATAGCCACATGACACCCTCCATTGATCGTATTTCTACTGACAAGACTAAATTACGAGACATTACCATGGATGTGGGTGCTTGTTCTAATCACACAGAGGGTCAGATATTTCATTTCCTAATAAATTCTTCTTAATTATGAGATTCATTCATAGGAACATAACCGGTGTTATATGATGGTTTGTATCACATGGTAGGTTTTCTAGGTTATGACCAGCTCATTTATGATTCATATATTATTGGTGATGATTCTAACGATATGAGACAATAATTTCCTTATGGTTTGAACTATGGTAGGTAAGGTTGAGATTCAGGTTATCCTAGTAATAACATGATGAAATAACATGGGTATAATATTTTTATTGTTTATTTATTTCCTTTTAGTGTATTTACTCATATACAATATCTAAATTATTCTAATAGCTTCATATTGGAGTCCTTATGGTTTTTATACTCATACCATAGACAAGCACCATAGTGAATGTATATAATTTGTTATCAGGGGTGCATCTGAGCAAAAATCTCCCATATTAGATAGTTTATAGGGAGGAGATAGTTATGGATGTAGGTGATATGAGGATATACTGTAGGATCTTTTTATTTCATAAATTTTTATTCTTTTATTCTTTTATTCTTTTATTTATTGCATTTATGTATCCCCCACTTATGGGGATCATATCATGAAAACTAATGATCGACATACATGGATTCATTTTTTTATTATATGTGATATTATTTATATAGATAATGGGTTATTAGGATTCATTGTTTTCTTTATTGATTATTAATACATCATATTTTTTTTATGATTGGTGACAGTCCATGAAGAATCAATAACCTCATATTTAAATAAATATTAGAAGTTATTATATATATCCTTATAATCATTAACTATCGAGGCATAGTATGTGTCTCGTTTGAGGTTAAACACAAAAATATGTGATGAATCTGATTTTTTCATATATTACTTTAAAGTATTATGTGAATTATTTTTAGAGCTAGGTGTTGAGAATACATTATATCCCAAGGCCTAGTGATACTGAAATTATTTTTTGAAATATATTAAATATATTTAATATCACACATGGTTATTATTCCTAGAAAATCTAAATAAATCTTAAATGGAGGCTTAGATAAAAAATATGGGGCTATTTGTTGAGCTCAGAGTGTGGGTTATACCCTAGGAATTACATAATCCTTCCCGACGTCAGGATTTTTTATAAAATACAGCCACGGGAAAAAAATAAATCAAATAAAATTATTTATTTATTTTATTTGTTTTGACATAGTGACCTGAAATACTATTTAAATATACAATTATGTGTTGATATCAGGGTTTAACCCTTAACCTTGGATATATAGAGTATAATTGGAGTCATGTTTTCATGGAGAACTACATCAGATCAGATTGAGATTAAGGTTGTTGCACCGTCAAAGTTCGAGGATCTCTACAATGTCAATGATGAAGATTAATTCTTTGTCATCAATTGATCCATCTCAAGGTAGGAAATTTTTTATGTGGATTTATACTTGTTTGAATATTCATATAGTGAACATGAACCAATTAACTAATTAATTGATTTTCGGATTAGGCCTATAGTAAGCACATATTAGATTTATACCGGAATGACAATTTCTATTGATTTTTTATATCTCTTCATTAATCATTCTAATGGAAAAAAATCAAGGCCAACATGAACATCAGATCAGGTATATTCCAAAAAAAATTATTTTATTCATTTCTTCCTCCATTCTTAATTCACCACAAACAATTTCCTTGGACAGAAGTTCAAAAAATATACAGAAATAAATTGATGCACACCCGTCTCTTGATGAAATGGATTTATACCGCAGATCCAGGTTCAGATTGAATATGGGATCGAGATAAGATGATATATTAGGTGTATATGATATCACTTTGGTAATTCATCACCAATGAGGTATGATAGTGGGTATTTCTTGAGAATCAAATACTGCCAAAATCCCGCAACAAACGGTGAAGGAGGTTCAGTCAACCCAGATCCTAGAAAAACAACACCTTTTATAGAGGAATTAAAGGGATTAGAGGTGTAGTGTAAGACATGTGAGTAATCCTATGGGTTCTATGAAAAATATGACTACACAGTATGTAGTTCTATGAATACACACCATGTAGTCCCTTTTTATGCATCTCTATGGTTTTGGTACAGAGATATGTATCACACATCATGTGACTCGAGTCATACACCATTTGACTCATTTCTACCAACTCAACAAGTAGAGGGTGTTCATTCCTAGAAAACTGAGTGGCGTTACGTACTATGTGGTACTGGACACATTCCATGTAAACCATGGAAGGATGGTCGGTGTGTACAGGTGGTACATGACTAGAAGATGGTGTGGCCTCACAAGCTATGTGTGGTGGGCCACACACTGTATACTCGGACACAGACATGGTCAATGACCATGATACATAGGTGGAACTAGATTTCAAAGGGATATATCATGTACTTATAGTATACAAAATGTAATTATTTATAGATGGATTAGATCCTTTATTCCCTTTAGTATTGACATGTTTCGTTAGAGTGAATTCCATTAATATTTTCCCCAAGGGTTATTGTGGAATCAAATCCCATGCATTGGATGGTGATCCCCGTATAAGTAACTTTATTCTTTGATAGAGTTATTGGAATCTCTCTATGAGGTCTGGAGTGAGATCTTATACCATCATAATTTTTGTATGTGGGGTTCTTGGTATCATCCTGACCAACACTACTTGAGTATCGATGCCCTACTTAGCAGGTTAATCCAAATTGGGTTGTTGGTATACCCCATGTACTTGGGTGGTATCCCCATCTATATAAAAATATCTTATGAACTCCAGTGTGTACTTATTATGGTGAGAGCCAATGATCATGAAATCTCAAATTATTTCAGTATTTATTAGAGCAGTTTGTGGTAGTCTTAATTGAAAATATTATAATAAAATCAGTGTCTACAGATAAGCATTCGTGATAGTTAAATATGGTCCTAGATGCACTCTGAGAGAACTATCCTTACTAGAATATCTCAAAGGGATAGTTCTAGATGAAATATTTTAACTTTATAGGACATGCTATATCCGTAAATGGTGTAGCTATGGACCCGATGAATGTCGAGGTAGTGTTATTTTGGGAGCCACCTAGGAGTGTGATAGAGGTACAAAGATTATTTGGTTTGGAAGGATATTATCAGAGTTTTGTACCTGATTTCTCTAGGATATCATAACCCTTAACAACATTGACTGGAAAGGTACATCCTTTCATATGGATATAGAGGTGACATTAATATTTCTAGGAGTTGAGGTAGATATTGCAGAGTGATACCAGATTGATATTTCCAGAGGATGGAGTTAAGTACATAGTGTTCTATGATGCATCATGTATTGGACATGGTTTTTTCTGATGAAGATGTAGGAGTTTATTTCTTATGGTTCACTTTAGTTGACACCACATGAGTAGAATTATGTGACCCATGATCTTGAGCTAGTAGTGGTAGTCTCTCCACCGAATATGTGGTGAAACTACCCTATGGGTGAGTGATTTATCATCTATATTGATTATAAGAGTCTCAATTATATATTATCTCAAAAGGATAATACCTTGATATGTAGGATATGGGTATAGTTCATACAAGATTATAATTTTATGAGTTTCTATATGCTTGGGAGGAGGAATATGGTATAATATCCTCTCACCATGAGATCTTGTTCACAGCTACTGAGCGAGGCATCATAGTGTTTCATCTTGATATAGTTAACCTTTTTGGATGGGGATCGAACAATTTATCTCTAGTTGATGGTTTTACACCTCCTCTTTTACAACAATTCAAGGAGGAACAACATGGGGAACCAACTGTGAGGCCCTACATACTCAGATATACATGGGACATGCTCTTGATAGATTTTCTAATTTTGGGGATCATATCATTTTTTAGAGAGTATGGATGGTGGTACATGTTGTTCTAAGAGAGGAGGTGCCAAGGGAGTTTCATACTTCACCCTTAGAGGCATATATAGGTATGGTGAAGATGTACTAAGACCTTCGAAAATAGGTCTAGTGGTCAGGGATGAAGAAGGGAGTTTCGATTTGTGTCTCTAGATGCATTACTTTTCAGAAAGAGAAGGGTGAGAACCAAGTTGCAGCGGTTTTGGATCAACCCCTTGAGGTTCTAGTGTTGAAGTGGGATGATATATCCATGGAATTAAAGATGGGGTTACCACATATGTCCATGGGACACAATTCAATCAAGGTGATTGTAAACTGACTCACCAAGTTAGCTATCATGATCTGTCGGAGAGGGGAACATACTGTGACTACCCCAAGACCACATTCGATAGACTAGGGGCTAGTGAATAGCACAAATTAGTAATTCATTACAAATAGGAGGCATTAGACTAAATTACCTGTACACAAGAACACATCTCCAAGCCATACAATGATGAAATGTAAAACAGCTAATAGAATGCATTCATATAACTAAGATCCCACAACCAGAGTACAAAAAATAATTAAAGGAAAAATAAACATGGGAAAAAGCCCAACAAAAAGATTATGTTACACAAGTCCATCTGAAACTATAAAGATTCCAACCTTCTTCAAGGGAGAGGACTATATCAATGGTACACTCTTAGTAATCACCTCATTCATCCCAACATCATCTACGCTCCACTTGCTCTCATTCCTCCTTGGACATTATAAAAGGAACTTCCATCTACATAAGACATGACATGTGCAGTCAAAGACCGTGCATGGGTGAGTATAACAATACTCATAAGGACACCCTAAAAACACTAAACACAAAGCACCAAGTATAGTTGCTCAATAAATGGTGTAAAATATTATAACATATACAATAAGAAAGTGAAAACCATATATACTAAAAAAATAATCCACACCATGAGAAAGTCCAAGAAAAATTCCAACAATAGGATTCTTATCAAATCAATGATAGTTCCAGGAGAACTCACTCCTCGAGCCATGCTACCATCAAAGACACACAATGAACATGTCTAGCTCATTTTGGATCCTCCCAAAGAGAACACATTGGTGAAGGATGACTATGATAAATATAATAGGGGTTCATGCGCAAAAACAATGGTTGACACCATGATCCTAATATGGATCAACCTTCTACGTAGGGGATCATATGCCAATGATTCCACAAACCCTACCAGCACGACCCGCTAGATGGAGAATAAACATCCTACTTTGGGAGGTCGTGCTGATTCCAAAAACACTATTATGGATGATAGAGGATCACACTCTAGTCTCATGGAGGAACACCAAAACTCTTTCTAAGAAAAAGCCTCTAGAGGGGATTACAATCTAGTGATGTGGATGTAATGTTGCACTATACCCCCATGGAAAGTACCAAGGGAATGTACTTAAAATATACAGGTCCAAACATGAAAAAATAAGATCCATAAACTGAATAAGGTATCCAAAATTTGTATGCAGTCAACCATATTTAAATTAGGTCCATGATACTACTGGCAGCACATCTTCTAGACACTTCGTTTAGAAGTTATAACTTTTTGAACGAAGTTTCCCACAGACATGCTGGGGCCTATGGACATACCGCCGCGGTCGGTCCAACTACTGCCATGGTCTTTCCACCTACCAATGCGGTCTGTCAACCTACCCCCAATCTTGGTACACTAACAGTGTGGACCAACTTCCCATGGACCGACCCTCTTGGTCAGTCCACTTATCACGCCTGATCAGCCGCTGCGGTTGACCGCTGTGGTTTACCGCCTGTGGACTAGTTTCGCAATCGCTGCGCTCATGGAAACTCAAGTTTCTATAAAACCATGGTCAACCACCATGGTTGATCACTATGGTTGACCGAAACAGGGTTTCTCCCTAGTTCCCCCAGATCTGACTCGTGTCCAACTCGGCCCATCGGCCTAACCGGGCCCATCGACTTGGCCCAAACTACTCAAATGCAGCCCATCTAGCTCGGTCTAATCCAACACTTCCACTGCTCCCACATCTGATGCCACACCCTGTGAGTCCTCCACATCCACTTCCGTATCTCACACCATCTCCCACCACATCCGCCTCTGTTGATCCCAACTGCATCCCGTGAATCTGCCACCCGCATGCGGGCCTCCGCCCTACATTGCCGTCGACCATTTCTACGATGTGCTGGTGGTCCCTTCAATAAACCATTGTGATTCCTTCAATTCTATAAAATTTAAACGATCCTAGATCCAAGATCTTTAGTTCCCGATCTACACTAATCCAGTCACAGTTTTCAATTCGCCTCAAATATGGGGTCCGATCGAACTCAGAACCATCCAAAAATGTTGAGTTGGGACCACTAGGATCCATCAATGAATAACGTGAATAATGGAGGGAGAAAAGGAACAAGAAAAACTTTTATCATCATTGTCCAAGAATTCTTGGCTAGTGATCAAGCGTAGGGGATTTGGTTTAGAAACCCAATTAAAATGAATACATTAGTATAAAACCCTTCCTATAAAGAGATCGATCCGAAAATAAATCCATTAATCGATTGATTTCCATTCATCAAAAAATTAATAATGGGTAAATAAAACAATAAAATCAAACACCCTATCTAAATTTGTATTGATCACTCCAAAAGAACAAAGTTTCACTGCGTAAGTTAGAGAGATCCTTCAAAATCGATGTGCATCATTCATGGATCCTTGATCTGTCATTATTCTTCAGAAAGGATTACCGGAGCTCTCTCTCAATATATACTCTATAAGTACTAGGGTTATGAGGATAACCCATTAATTATGAAATAAGGATACATTTAATGAAGAAAAATGTATCTGCATCAACAAAACACATTAAAATAATTTTATTCTTTTTATTCCTGCTACAATGTTTTCACAAACAACCCTTGCAGACCAAAGTTAGGTCATTTCTAGGGTAAATTATATATTCAAAACTCAATGGTTATCTTATATTTTTGATTTGGGAACCCTTTTAATATTTATTCCTCTTTTTCATGAAAAACCTTTGTACGTGTTGTTAAAAAATTTAATATCTTTAAAATATTTTTTATGACCACACCGAAGCTCAAAATCACATGTCATATTGATTCATAGTCTTAGAAATAATCCATATACTATATAAATGAATACATGGAAACTATTAGACATTACGTTATCCCCACCTTGGGAGTTTACGCCCCCCAAAATCAAAAATAAGGGCTCCTCAAACAGATGGGTGCATAGAGAATGAATCTGAGCCTCCCACTCCCATGTGCTGTCAGGGAGATTCTAGTGCTTCCACCAAATGTGAACCAAGGGATAGATCACCCCCAAAGGATCTTCTTCTGATGATCCTTGATCTCCATTAGGTACTTAGAAAAGTTTTCTCCATCCATGATGTACAGCTCGCCCAATTCGATGACATGCGTTAGGTCATGCAAGTACCTCCTCAGCTACGATAAGAGAAATACCTTTTGTACCATGTATAAATACAGTGTAATAGCCACATGGTATGATACATTTCCAATTGTACAATGTATTGATAAAGATCTGATAAATCTCTCAGATAACTTATCGCCATGTACAAACATTCGTAATCCCCATTGAGGTGAAACTCAATGGAAGACATGGAAACCTTCCACGAACTCCAGAGGCCTCTGTTCTTTGTTAGCATAAGACTCCTGATAGCTTTGTGAAGTCTTCATCCACTCTTGGATGATCTGAACCTTTTCATTAGTAGCTATCACCAAATTTGTTCCCATGAGTGCTAACTCTCTTGGGTCAGTCCAACATAGTTGTAACCTACAGGGTCGCCCATACAAAGCCTCAAAAAGTTCCATACGGATGGTATAATGGTATCCAATGTTGTATGAAAACTCCACCAATGGTAGGTGATCATAAAAAATACCTCAAAATTGTAACATAAATTCTCTCAACATATCCTCCAGAAGTTGAATGGTCTGCTCAGTCAGGATATCTATTTGTGGATGAAACATTGTGATCAAGCATAATTGGGTCCCAAATGCCTCCTATAATCCCTTCCCCTACCAGGATGTAAAGGGGACATCTAGATCAGAAACAATCATTTATGGAACTCCATGAAGTCAGACTATCTTCTAAATGCAGAGGAATCCCAATATGTCTACTAACTCTAGTATCAGATATCTAGAAAGTGGGGTGACTTGGTGAGTCGACCAATGATCACCCAGATGGAATCTTCCCCATGGATGTACATGGTAAACCCATCACGAAGTCCATATATATCCCATACCACTTCCATTATATCAACTCAAGGGGTTGAGATAAACATGGTGGGACCTGGTTTTTATCCTTTACTTGCTGAAAATTAAGGCATCAAGAAACAAACTCAGCAACTTATTTCTTCATCCCTGGCCACCAAAACTGACATCAGAGGTCTTGGTACATATTCTACCCACTTGGATATACCACCAAAGGCGATGTATGAAACTCCCTATAAACCTCTTCATGTAACATCACTGGTACCATCATGTGTGCTATGAAGAGAAAAACATGCTTCCCACCTTTTGAATATACATCATGATAATTTCATTTGGACATCTGAGCATGTAGGGTCTTACAGTCATTATCCCCATGATGTGCCTCTGTGAATAATTATAAGAGTGTATGGGTGAAAACTAACAATTGGTGGTATGCTAGTTCACCTCCATCCATTATGGATAACTATAATGAGGCCAAAAACTTAGATGCCTCATTCAACAACTATGAACTATATCTTCTACTAAGATAATCTACCATCATGTTCCCATTCCAAACAGTATAGATAATCTCAAAGTCATAGACCTATAGGATCTATATAAATCACCTCTATCTCAAGTTGATATCCTTCTGAGATATGATATAATTGAGATTCTTATGGTTGGAGAAGATGATAAATCACTCACCCATCAGGTAGTGTCACCACATCTTCAATGTGAAGACTAACACTTAAAACTCAAGATCATGGGCCACATAGTTCTATTCATGTGGTAAAAACTAGAGTGAACCATAGGAAATCACCAGTTAACTCTACATCCAGACACAACCAAGCCCGATACCTGATGTATCGCAGAACAAAACTTCATCATCACCTTCCTCTAGTTACCTCAAGATGGGATTGATCATAAACTTATACCTCATCTCTTGAAAATCCTACTCGCACCCTTATGTCCACACGAAAGTTTGTCTGTTTCGAGTAAAGGATGTCAAGGGCACTTACAATATGAAGAATTTGCATACAAACCTCTGATAGTACCCTATGAATCCAAGAAATCTCCACACCTCGGTTACACTATTAGCTGGATCCCATGAAAGCACTACCTCAACCACCACTGGATCCACTATAACTCCAGCCTCTGAGATGATGTATCCCCAAAATTGGACCTCTCGAATCCATAACTGACACTTTGAGATATTTATGTAAATATAGTTCTCTTAGAGAGTGTAAAAGAAACTATCCTTTAGTGCCTCATGTGATCCTCCTAGGATTCCAAATACTCTAGGATGTCATCGATGAAGACCACCATGAACCAGACTAAGTAATGTTGAAAGATACAGCTCATGAGTCCCATGAAAAATTTTGGGGAATTTTTCATGCAAAAAAAACATCACCATGTACTCATAGTGACTGTAACTACATCTGAAGGCCGTATTCAGTATATACCCATCCATTACTCGCAATTGGTGATAGCCTAATCCGAGGTCGATCTTTGAGCACCATTTCACCCCTTTCAACCGATCAAAGTGGTCATCAATCCACGATAGTGTATACTTGTTCTTCATGGTCACCTAGTTTAAGTGTTATTAATATATACATAACCTGAATATTCTATTTACCTTATAGGAAAATAATACTAGGGCTGGCCAGGGTGAAAAAATGGGTCTCACGAATCCATTCCTCAACAATTTCTCCAACTATATCCCTAGATCACAAAGCTCTATGATATCCATACGATATATAGGTGTAGATATTGGTTCCATATAGGGGTGTAAATCAATGCATAAGTCCGTCTCTTATAGAATAGGTAAACCTAGAACATATTCCGGAGAGACGTCCTCATACTCTTTCACCACTACAGGTAACTGAGGACTCATATCATCCACTATATTAAGGATGAGTCTTTTCAACTGATGAGTAATTGGTTGCACCCTCTTATGTGTGAGTCCAGCCAAGACATTCAAGATTTCAATTTCACAAAAAAAAAATGGTTCCATCACCGTGGTCACATCACACTCTTCACCTAAAACAAGCAATCTGAACATGAACTACAGATAAATAGTCCATACCAAGAATAAATTAGTTAGGCCTTGAAGCTACTACCAAGAGATCCCAATAAAAAATCTCACCTATAAGAGTTAGGTCACAGTATCCACACAAATATGTTATCATCAAGACTCCTCAAGTAGGAGTCTCCAAACATAAGGGTTGAGTAAATGGTTCAAACAGAATATCTGAGTCTCGAACAAGATTTATGGTGAGGAAAGAATGACTAGAACCTGATTTATTAATACTAAATATAAGGTAGAAAATCCACAGATCATACCTTGCATCATCCCTGCAGCCTCGAGTTCATATGCCTCCATAGATTGATATCATTTTCCCAGTCCACCAACTCCCTGAACCTAGTGTGAACCACCTGGGGTGGTGGTGGAAATGGGATGAACCTATGACCACCTCCTACTACCCTAATGACCCCTCTTCCACATCTTCCACCCTGCGGAGCACCCTATTATTGTCTCCATAGCTGTCTAGTTGGTCCATCTATGATATCTTGATTAGTTGTTCGATGAGTCAGAAAATCTCATTCTAGATGTCCCTAACCATCATAAGAGAAACACCACCTATCCCTTTGATGATTTGACATGCCCTTGGAGCCCTTCACTAATTACCCTGAGTCATGGGATCTCCTCCTAGAGCAACTGACCAACTTAGATCACAATGACTGTCATAGACTACCTTTTTCTGAGGACTCATCTTCCAGGTGCCCACTGATATCTCCTATTATTGGTGTCCACTCTTCCAAAAACATTTCCACTAATAGGGCTTGCTCAAGTACCCCTGAATAGGTAGAAATGCTATGGGAGACCACTGATACCCTGATTTTCTGGCACAAGAATTTTTTTAAGGTCTAACCCATGAAGGATTGGTACCATACCATATCCACGTAGTAGTGTTAAAGATCAATAAACTTCACTAAATAATCCACCTCAGTCATACTACAGTCTTTTAGATGCAAAAGCTCCTGTATACATACTGATCACAATGTGGATGGATAGAAATGATCTCTAAAGAGATGCTCAAACCCTGTATATGAGAGAGCTATCTCACTATGTGACTAAGTCACCAAAATCCACCATCGCCCTACAGATCCAAAATAGGTCTTTCAGAAAGGATTTCCATTCGGTTGGAATTAATCCTCAAAAGGCAGAAAACACGGGTGACATCCTCTAGCCAATCCTCATCCATATTGGTATCTGGATAACAGAGAAACTAGGGAGGCTACTTCCTTTGAATCTTTTTTAGCACAATCATCCTGTGTTCATCCTTATATGGTAGTTTTGGTTGTAGATTCAACTTGATGGGTTGTGGTATAGCTTGTAAACCACCCAAAGGTTCTATCTCTAATACATTCCCCCATATCAATGCCTTGTAACTAGGTAGATAATCCTCATGATCACACAGTGGGATCCTAGATGGCTGGCTATATGAAGGAATCCTGAAATAAAACAAGATGCACCATAGTCAATAGATTATATATGGAGAACTGACCCAAGAAGGAAATGGAAGATGTAAGAATTCATATATGATGCATGTACCATTGTTATTCCATGCAACCAGAGTTTTCATTTACAGAGTCAAAAAAATGTTCTCATAAAACTGGTGTATGGATAGATTAGCCTCTTTACCAATGCTAGATTCTGTGGCCTGAAATCCAAATTCAAAACACTTAAAAATGATTCCCCAAACCAATCTCACAGACTCTCGGTCCTAAAGTAGAACTGACCAACTCTTATACCACTATGTCATAACCAATCCCATAGGGGCCCCTATTCTTACTACCCCAATCCCACCTCCGATATAACAGGGGATGGTGACTAGCATCGAGTAGGCATTTCCCACAAATGAGAGGCATTATCCTAAAGTACCTATACACACAAACACATATACAAGTCACAAAATGATGAATTGTAAAAAAATTTAATAAAATGAATGCATACAAAAAAGATCCCATAGCCAGAGTACAATAGGAAGTAAATGAAATGTTAACATCGCCAAATACAAGCCCCCCACAATGGGTCTGTAAAACAACTCCAACATAAAATGTAAAGATTCCAACTAGCTCTAAGGGAGAGGACTATGTAAAATGTACACCCCTGGTAAACTCCTTGATCTGCCCAACTCAAGCTATGCTCCAACCGCTCCTGGTCTTCAATGGAAACTGAAAAAAGGACATTGTCTTCACATAACATGACATGTGCAGACAATGCTCGTACAGGGGTGAGTATTACAATACTTAGCACGACACCCCAAAATCACTAAACACGAATCCCCATGTATAGTCATCTCAATACAAGGTGTAACACTGTATAATAAATACAATAAAAATTTAATACCTAGATATACTCAAGAAAGACTCCAGCCATCAGGTGTTCATAACCAACTTTCATCCATAGATTCTGCTCAAAGAAACACACCTTCCAGGAGAACTCACTCCTCGATCCATGCTACAGTCAGAGACACTCGATGAAGAGGCCTAGCTCATTTGGTCCCCACACAAAGAGAACGCATTTATCAAAGAGGATAATTATACATAAAGAGGGGGTCCCACCTAGAACTACTAGGGGACACCACAAACCCAATATGGATCAAACCTCTACAAAGGGTATCATATTCCAATGACTCCACAAACCCTATCGATGTGGCTCGCTAGATGGAGGATCAGCATTCTACAAAGGGAGGTTACACATATTCCAAAAACTACACTAATGATGATAGAGGAACTCACTCTAGTATCATAGAGGGACACCCCAACTCTATTTGAGACTCAACCTCTATAGGGGATTACAATCTAGTGATGTGGATGTAATGCCTCATTGTACCACCAATGACAGGACCAAGGGAACCCAAGAAACCTATGCTGGTCCAAACTAGGAAAAAGAAGAACCTAAAATCTGAAGAAGGTACCCAATATTGGTCTTGAGTTGACCACCTTAAGATCAGAGCCACACTTCCACTAATGGAATGTTGTTTGAATGATCCTTTTAGGAGTTATGACCATTTGAATGATGTTTCCCACATACATTCAAGGGCATATGGACCTACTGCTGTGGTCAGTCCACCTACCACCATGGTCGATCATGCAGAAACATGGATCAACCACCCATGGATTGACCTTTTTGGTCAGTCCACCCATCGTGGACTGACCATTTCAATCTTTCCTCCCATCATGGACTGACCATTGAGGTTAGTCCACCCATCATGGAAAGACCTTTTAGGTCAATCCACCTGTTGTGGACCGACCTTTGCAGTCAGTCCACCAATCATGGACTGACCTTTGTTGTCATTCCACATGTCGTTCCTAACCAGATGTTGCGGTCGACCGCTAAGTTTGACTGCCCATAAACTGGCCGCAGTCGACCACCCCCAGACAGGCAGCGTGGTCACTGCGCCTGTGATAACTCGAGATACCACATCACCATGGTCACCCGCCGCGGTCAACCGCCATGGTCGATCACCGCGGTAGACAAAAACTAGGTTCCACTGTAGTTTCCCTGGATCCAACTCATGTCTGACCCAACCCACTGGACTGACTCAACCTGCTTGACCTGGCTCGACCCACCGACCTGTCATGGCCTGCTTACACACAACCCACCTGACCCATTCCTCACCATTTCTGTCACTAGTCCCACATAATCCACCGCACCCTGTGGGTCCTCCACCTCTACTGCCACATCTTATGCCATAGAATTCTATTTCCACCTCTACTTCTCCTAGGTGTACCCCAAGGCTCTGCAGCCACTGGCTGCTCGTGGCTCTACCACCAACATCTGGGCCTCTACCATGCACCTCTATCTTGTGTTGGTCACCACCGACTGGCACTTCCAAACACTGGTGTTCCCTTACATAGGACACAATGCCTCATCCAATGTCCAAAAACTGAAATTATCCTAGATATGAGCACTTTGGGTCCCAATCTACACTGATCTGGTCTCAGTTGTCGATTTTCCTCAAATCCAGGGGTTCGATTCCTCTTGTAGATACTCTACAATAAAGACTAGGGACCATTGGGATCCAACATCTAAGAATACGAAGAACTAAGGTAGAAAAGGCACAATAAAAATGGTTTATCATCATTGGAATGTGTTTTTGGACAATGAGCAAGAACATTGGATTTGATTTATAAAACCAGTTCAAATAAATCCATTCCGCAAAGAGATCAATCCTCAAATCAATCCGTTAATTAATCTATTTGTGTTCATTGTATAAATTAAGAACAGGGAAATAAAACAGTTAAATCACACAAACTACCACGATTAGGATCAATCAATGAATAAGAATGAAGATGTGTTGTGTTCATTGGCGAGATCCTTCAAAATCAATGTCCATCATTCGTTGATCCTTGATCTGTCATTGTTCTTCAGAAAGGATGCATAGATCTCTCTCTCCAATGATCCTCAAAAATTTTCAATGTTATGTGGTAACCCTATAATTCTTATATAATGTTAAATTTAATGAAAAAAACGTCAGTGCATCAACATAAGGAATTAAAATAAATTTATTAAATAAATTTATTCATTTTACGCCCGTGACAAATGATTCAAAAATGATCTACGTTGAACATTTTTTGTTAAAACATTAGTTAAAGCCTATATTTTGAACTCAAATATGAACTAATATTTTGGATACATGAACCCTTTTTGTATTTATTCCACTTTTGAAAACCGTACCTGTGTGATATTATATATTTTAATAGTTTTCAAACATTTGTTACAGGAACATTGGGTCTCGAAATCGCTTCCCATCTTAGTTCCTAGTCTCAGAAACAATACTTATAATATCTAAAAATAATACACATAAAAATAAGTTGTTACAGCATCCCACATCTTATATATAAGAGAGAAGAGTTTAGTAGAGATCTTTGGATGACTTGACATGAAGGAGATAGTCCGAATCCATGGAGTTCCCTTGATGATTATATTAGACTGTTATACTTACTTCATGTAACAAAATATTTATAGGATTCTAGGAGTTCTTTGGGACTCAATTTCATTTGAGGATAGTGTTCCACCCCCATACTGATAGCCATATTGATCAGACCATTCAGGTCTGGTGAAACATTATATGGTTTTTTGATGATGGATTTTAGATGTATTTGGGATGATCACCTATCATTTGTGGATTTTTACTACAAAAATACCTACCATTACAGTATCACTATGGCACCATTTTAGGACTTGAACAGAAGTCCCAACATGTCACAACTATGGTAGAACAAGGTAGAAGAGTCAGTACTTATGGGACAAGAGTTGGTGTAAGGATCAACAGAGAAGGTGCAGATTATCCAGGAATATATGAGGGCTACACAAATCCATCAAAAGTATTGTTTTCAATAAATAAGGATAGATATGGAGTTCAAGTAAGGATAAAATGTATTCATAAGGGTCTCACATCAACATGGATTGTAGAGATTTGGCTAGGGTGGAAAGCTATATATGAGATTCATTAAACCTTTCTGGATATTGTGTAGAGTGGGTGAGGTGGCTTTCCTCTTAGCTCGGCCACCACAGTTGGACCGGGTACACAACATATTTTATGTGTCATAGTTAGGAGGTAGGCTCATGACCTATAACAGGATTTCCACTAAGGGGATATGGATATCAAGGATAGATATACATTTTCAAACTACCTATTAGAGGTTATGTATTGGGAGGCGAAGATCCTCTGTGGGAAAGGGATTCCTTTTGTCGGTGTTAGGTGGAAGTACGTGAACCTTTATGAGTGTACATGGGAATGAGATATCTAGATGCATGCTTCATACCCACATCTCTTTGTATAGAAATTTTATTTTCTTTGAAAGATGTAAATCCACAAGGTGGTAAGAATATGTTTACTCCAATATATATATATATATATATATATTTGTATGTATGTATATATATATTAATTTAGAATATTATATGGATTATTTTCGGATCTAAGAGCTAATATGGTGTTAGATTCTGAGACCCTGTGAGGCCAACATGAATTTTTGATATATTTTAAATATATTTAATATAAAAAATGGTAATTTTTTCTAACAATTTGGAAGAACTCTTAAATTGATGCTCAGATTAGAAATATGGGGCCATCATTAGGCTTAGAGTGTGGGATTTACCTTTGTAATTACATAATACTTGTTGGTGTGATGTTTTTTTATATAATGAATTCGTGAGAGAATTAGTAAAATAAGTAAAAGAAATTATTTATTTTATTTTATTTTCATATAGAAACATAAAATCCTGTATAAATATATAGTTATGAACAGATCATAGGTTTGGGAACATAACCTTGGAGACCAATAGTACTAATGGAGGTGAGCATTCATGGAGAACGACATCTGATCAGATTGTGGTCAAGGATCATTGAACCATTATAGTTCGAAAATATTGCCAATGAAAATGATGTAGATTCATTCATCGTTAAATAATGATACATATCAAGTTAGGATGTTTGTTTATGTGGATTTATTATTTTCATATTATTCAAACAATGAATGTGAATAAATCAAATACCAAATTTATTTGCGGATCATACCTATTGTGGGCATGAGTCAGATTTATTTTGGAAGGGGGTTTCTATTATTTATTTTCTTATACCTATTTTTTCATCATTATAAAAGAAATGAATCAAGGACAACACCAACATTTTCCAAGATATGTTCTCCATGTTGGTGTTTTGTGCATTTCTCCTTCTATTCTTCATTCATCATGGGTAATTGTGTCAGTCGGTGGTTTAAATTATACATAGAAATCAATTATTGGGAACCCATTTTTTTGGAAATGGATTGACACCCAAGATCCAGGTTCATATTGATGATGGGATCAAGTTATGATTATGTATCATGAATCTAAGATTGTGGTATGGGCATGCGACATCGAGATGTTATGACATCAAGTATTTACCAATAACTGGATATGGTCAGAATCCACCATCGATGAAGAAGGATGTCGGTCTACCTAGATCTATGAAAAACATCTCCTTTCATGGTGTAATGAAAGGGATTGTAGGCGTGGAGTAAGACACATGAAGAATCTCGTTGGTTATATGAAAAACCCATCTACATGGCATGTAATCCTATGAACACACACCGTGTAGTCCCTTTTTATATGAAACTATAGTTTTGGGTTAGATATAATTATTAGATTCCATGTGACTAGAGTCACATGACTTGTGACCCTTCCTGCCCAGCTCGGTGTGTATAAGGTGTACACAACAAGGAAGTTAGTTGACCAAACATGCCACGTGGGCCATGGCACATGCTACGTACATTCTAGTAGGTGGCTGGGAATATATATGTAGTACATTCCAAAGAGATTTTGTGGCCCTGAATTCTATGTGTGGAAGGCCACATACCATATACTCGGATAATGACATAGGCACAGGCTGTGATACATGGGTAGAACTAGATTCTAAATGAACACATGGTTTACTTCCAGTATATTCCATGTACTTAAACAAATATGTATTGGAGAAAATTTTACCTTTATCAAATAAATGTTTTATTTGCGTACATTTAATTGATCTATTCCCGAAGGGTTATTATGGAATTGTGTCCTATGAATAGGATGGTGATCCCCCTATGAGGAACTTCGATCTTGGATAAAGTTCTGGGAATCCCTCCCTGAGGCTCAGAGTGAGATCCTCTATCATCATCATTTCCCTAGGTGGGGTTCTTGGTATCGTCATGGCCAACACTACTAGGGTTTCGATTCCCTACATTGTAGGTTAATGTATATTGGGTTATTTGTATACCCTATTGCATTGGGTTTGATCCCCATTTTTGTATTTATATCTTTAGAACACAAATGTATACATATTATAGAGAGACCCGATGAGTTGTTCATGTCGAATTTACACCATCAATGTTATTTGACTCTTGGAGTTTTTTATCCTGGATGAGTGTTATTTGGAACCTTCAAGTAGGAATCCTAGGCTGGAATTATGGTTATGATATTACTTGAGATAATGTGTCCATTGTGAGTATATATGGATATTCCTATTATGTATGATGTTGAGATATCCCTATGATGAGATTACTATTATTCTTGATTCTATATGCTTATTGATTTTTGGGTGTCGTACATGGTATTGTTGTACTCACCCATGCATGGGTTTTACCCGTATGTTTCGTGTCTTATACAAACGTTCGACCCTTTGAAATATCCCTAGAGGGAACAGGACCAGGAGGAGCTTAGTGATTCAGTCATACTGAGGTGTGTTCTAGTGGTTTCATTTACAAGATTTCTCTCTTACTTTATAGGTTGGAATTTTTTCAGTTCTTTTAGTGAGAATGTATTTAGACCATGCTTTACAGTACTTTTTATCATTCTATGATGTTGGGATTTTAGATATACGCATGCATAGTTTTTGGTTGTTTTAAATTTCATCATTGTATGGTCTTGTAGATGTGTGAATGTGTATATGCACATTCTATTAACACCTCCCCAATGTGTGATATTCCTAATCATCCTTGGTCATCATCTATTAGCCTATTGGGGGCGGTCTTGGGGTAATTATGGAATGAGACCTATTTTTATGAGTTAGGAAAGAGTTGTATCAAAGGATTCTGTTCGACCATAGGACCAGAGTATGTGAGATTGGTTTTTGGGAAATAATGTTATGTTCTTCGAGTTTAGATCTTAGTTAGGGACTCCAGTGATTGTGTAACAGCTAATGTATCTATTCAACATGACATTGAAAACCTTATTGTTGAATTGGTAAATATAGAAACTAGTTATAGGGAAAACATTAGTCAATGTCTCATATATAAATCTGTGGTGGTTTCCATTTCCTTCCTGTGACATCTCTGTATATATAATCATTGATTGTGGTGCATATTTTCTATTATAGGATCCCTCCATGAAGTTTTCCATCTATGATTCATTAGAAGGATCTTGATGATGATACCCTCACATATGTTGATTTGATAAAGGGACATGTTCGACCGGTGTTTTCATTAGGTGGTTCACTAGTCATACCAACACCTGTTGAGTAGTAGATGGTACCGATAGTACCAGTAGATGAGGTGTGCATGATGATTGCGATTCATGAGTTTAAAAAATAACAACCCCTCAGGATATGATGTGAGCTAGACACACAGGTGGATGAGGATTGGATATAGTTAGAGATGTGAATATTTTTATATCAGAACATCTACAGACCAGATGGTCTTCCTAGTAGTGATACATCTCAATGGATCTATAGAAAAATTATGGGGCTTAGTGACCAAATTGTACGATGAGGAAACTCTTGAATGGACAGAGTCTGAGTGGCTTTTAAAGAGGAGTCTTATATAGCTATGCTGATTTATATTCATATCCAGGGGTTTCTACATACTCATAAGGGTATTATTTCTATGAAAAAGTATTTTTCATGGTTCACTAACCTATCTCGTTACTCTAGGGATATGGTGAAAGATCAGTTATTTAAGGGACAAACATTCGAGAGAGGGATATGAAGATTCATCCATGTTAACTTGATATATATATATATATATTAATTATTTCTAATTATAAGGTGATGAAGAGTGCTTTGGTGGTCGAGATTTTTCTGGATGAGAAGGAGTAGAAATTTGGTGCAGGTAGTGGAAACATCAGAGATGAGACTTATGTGGATGAGTGCCTATGATAGAAGCAAAGACCTATAGATACCAGAGATTTTAGTAGGTGATCCCATGGTAGAGGGTATTCTGTTCAAGTCCCACATGATAGATCTAGATAGAATAGGGAGAGGAAATGCTACTCTTAGGATGGTTGGTGACATATTAAATGAGATTGTCCATATTAACATGCAAATAATAGAGAGACATTGGATGGGTTTCCTAGACAGTGGTATCTCAAGGAGAATAAAGGATGATAGGTAAGAATACATATAGGAGGATCTAGGGGAGTAGTTGGAGGTGGTATACATTATGACTTATTACCACCATTACCCCCATGTGATCCCCACCAGGATTATGGGGCTGGTGGTTAAGGGTGAGGGAAGCTACATGCGGTCAAGGCTTATGACCCAAAGGCTCCATGGATGATATTTGTTTTGATATATGTCTTCTATACATTATATTATGTATTTATAGATATGGAAGTGATCCACTCCTTTCTTACCACTACCCTGGTGTGAGACTTAGAGACTCTAGTTAATCCCTTGGCTTGACCCTTGTGATTTGAGGCACCTACTAGAAGAATCCTAGTGATCAGACACTTCTACTAAAGTTGTGACCTAAAAATATTTGAGCTGAGAGATTAATTTGGGATATCTTTGTTGTAACAATTAGGTATTATTATTTCATCTTAGTTATAGATTGGTTATCTATAGTTGATGGCCAGAAGACTATTTCATATTGAGGATGTGATTTCTCCATAGCAAGGGGATGAGGTTTTCCTTTGTGGGTGAGAAGGAAACATCGGTGGTGTAGAAAGGTCTCAGGAATAGAAGAGCACATCCAATTACTCAATAATTGTCTAGAATAAATCTCAAGGATGTAAATTCTATGGGATTATAGTTTTCGAATGTGGTGATAGAGTGTGAGAAAGTATTTTTTAAGGACATTCCAGTCTTACCCCCCACTGAGAGATAGAATTTTTCATTGATCTACACCCAAGGACGGATCTGATATCTCCAAAAGCATACCGGAAGGCTCCTACAGATCTTCTTGAGATAAGGGTATTTTTGGAGAACTAAAATAGGAAGGGATTTATAGGGCTTGGTGTTTCACCCAGGGTATCCCCTGTATTGTTAATCAAGTAGCTGGATGAGAGATTTAGGTTGTGTGCGGATTTCTATTATTAAGTCAAAAGTATCTTTTTGACCTTTCTATTCACTTTTTTTTTGTAAATCACAAACTCTTTATAGAATACTAAATTAAGAAATATTTTTTTTCTAATGCATTTTTATCATTCTTTGTTTCACAAAAATGAATTGATGTCTTATCATTACAATTTTCATAAGTGATTATGATAAAAATAAATTACATAAGAATTGTAGTAAGAATTCATTCTATGATTATCATAAAGATCTTGAATATGACTTATATTATACACCCAAAATAAAATTCCAATCATACACACTGTCCAGTCTTTTTGTACTGACAATATTTTCATAATGATATAAATCGCACTAATTCTTGTAACAGAAATCATCAGAATCATTCCAATTTTTTATGATACCCAAAAATCTGTATACTAATGAAATATTTTCTTTTAAATAAAAATTATGTTTTCTATTATATGAAAATCAAAATGATTTCATGATTTTAGTTTAAACATGTTCCTTAGAGTTCCAGCTGTCCGAGTCCCTCTGAGATTTTAGAAAAAACGGTCTATTGTAGTTCAAGATGACTGTTAGGATGAAGGCCTATAAATACTAGGTCATTTCAAAGAGCTCATGACAACAAGATTTATTTTTGAGACTATGCGAGATCTCTAAGAAATCTTTTAGGTTTGAAAACTCTGATTGTTTATAATTCACAAACTACTTTTTCAAAAAACTTGTAACTTTCAAGAGTTTTTTTCTTCGTGTGATGCCGATCTTTGTGCTTACAACAAAGGGATTACATGGATATGAAGACAATGGTGTCGATCTATTGAATATCAATAGATTAAAATCCTAGGAAGACAGAGGTTTTGATCACCTTCTTGATCGAGCGATGTCAGGGATAGGCAGACATAACAAAACTGATAATCATACAAGGGCTTACCCTGGTGTGGGTAAGATAAACTTTCATGAAATTTTAAACCAAGGAACCTTTATCCTAGGTTATTGGATACCCTTATCTCGGGGTTAAAAGAATTATATTCATTTACTTTTATTTAATTTTCAATTAAATTTTAATATAAATTGAATTGCTTCATATATTCATTTTTCCATTTTGTATTTTATTTATAATAACTGATCTTATTATGATATTTTTTATTAAATCATAATTAATATTTGTATGAGTATGATCATTTCTATTAATTAGTACGATGATATATGCTTTATGATAGAATCATTATTTTTTTACTCTGATTATCATAACAACTATGATTAAGATACTTATCATGATTACTGTGAATAAAATTAAATATGAATTATGGAATATATATCAGAATAAACCCGATTATAATATTTTTATAAATAGAACTAAAAAAATGTTTGTTTAGTCTTTTATTTCATAAGAGTTTTTGTGAATTGAATTTGTTTAAACTATTTTAAACATAATTGTCTTATGAATAAAAATAAATGTTTTTAAACCTACAATTCACCCCCTTTTTTATTTTTCGATCCACATATACATTTCCATACAAAAAATTGTATCAGAGTAAATTACCTGTAATACTGACACTGACATGTGGTATTAGAGGAGGATTACTCTAATTTTACTTACTGATTCTTTAATCATATTTTAGAAGTTAGTTTTATTTATTTTATAATATTTTGGTTTATGAATACTTTTTACACTGACATATATTATGGAAAAAGAATTTTGGTGTTGTTTCAACAATGGTAGGAATCAATGTTGGTTTTATAGAAATTATAAAACCATCCAGACTACTGATTGTTTATGGAAACTATTATAAATATTGGGGAGACAAAATGAGGACCTTTATAATCAATATTGTAGTTGATAACTTTTTTATGTTGACTGGTGACTATAAAATTCCTAACAAAGAAGTTAGTACATTTAATAATCAATAGAAAAAGGAATATCAATTGAATTATAAGGTATGAAATACTTTACTTAGTTCTATGTATATATATATATATATATATCCAAATTTCATCTTATGAAAAATAAAATAGTATTTGGAAGAATCTATAGATCACTCATTTCGGTACTTCTAATGTTTTTGAAAATATAAGAGCTATGTAGAGAGCAGATTATCAAGCTTTGAATTCCCTTATGGAGAAAATACTGTTAAGGTTCAATAATGATTCTTTAAAATTGTAAATAATTTAAAATCTATGGGTGAAAAAGGATTAGAGGATGAGATCATTCTAGAAAAGATTATAGGCATTACTCTAAATGAATGGGAATAGAAAATAATTACAGTCGGTGAATCAAGAAAGACTACTAGTGTAACCCTTTATGGTCTTTTTGGAACTCTTTTTCAAAACAAGAATATATTGAAAATAGATGTTGAAAAAGTCAAAAAGTATAATGGTGTAGTTTCATTTACATATACTTCAAATTAAATGAAATACCACTCTTGAAAAGATAGTTATGCCGTTAATGAAAAAGAAAGTGGTTTTTCAATCTAACTCAAGTGAATTAGAACATTCATAAAATGAGTTATCCAATCTCAATAAAAGAACAAACAAGATTTTTGGTAAAAATTATTATAATTATTGGTACAAGAATATTAACAAGGAAATAAATGATAAAATTGATTCGTAAGTTACTTGTTATAATGTAAAAGATCTTAACGCATAAGACCTGATTTTCTAAAACTCAAAATAATAGATAGAAAGGAAAATAATTCTGATATAAATCAGAAAAATTATTTTAATCCAAAAGGAAAGAAAGTATTGAAATTCAATGAATCATGGAGTTCTAGTGGAAGAGAATATGCTGATGATTCTTCAGACAATTAAAATCTCGGACAGAAGAATATTGGTCTCTATATAATAATACCTTTTCAAAATGAATGTATTATTTATAAGGTACACACTTATGATTCCTTAAAAAACATGTATTTAAATGAAAACATTCTAGATGAAAGGAATTATATATCTTTGGATGAATAATCCTCTTCATACAGTGGTAAAAACATTTTTACTAAGTCTTTATATTTTCTAGATTTATTGAAAATGAAAATTGTAAATTTAGTGAGAAACTTGAGAAAGAAAATTCTACGATAAAGTTTTTGGAAAAAGATGTAGAAAATCATTCAAAATATCTTGATTATAGATTTTTTGAAATTTATTTTATTTCTAAAAAACATGAAAATGTTAATTTTGAGAAGTATAATATTTCTAAAGATTTTAAAAACATCATCTATGAGAAAAATGTTTTAGAATGAAAAATAATTTATGAAAATAATAATAATGTGGATAAGAATTTAGTTATAAAACTAAAATATGAAATTTTATCCTTACTAAAACTCTTCTCAACATTTTATTGTGGAAAATAAATGTTTCTAAGAAGTATCGAAAAATTATTCCTTATAATAATAGTTTTGGATTTAGTTATTCTTATTTAAAACCTCTTTTTAGCAAAAAATATATTTTTCCTAAAAATGCCACCTTTTCAATAAATGCAAAACTGGTGGTTATTTGAATAAAAATTGATCCTTGAATAAAATTAAATCATTAGGGTTCCATAAATCCCATTTTTCAAAAAAAATGTGGATTTATAAATGTTTTTTTTCTAACATTTTTGGTCCAAAAAAGGTTTGGGTTCAAAAATTCTGATTGTTTTTTTTTTCAGAAAACATATAAAGTACCGACAATAAGAATGGATGTTACATTGACAGTGTAGGTTCCTGACATATTACTGGTAACAAATACTTCTTTGAAAATATTATCAAAATTAATGGTGGGAGAGTTACCTTCAAAGATAATTCTTAAGGAATTATTGTTGGTATATGTAATATTGTTATTCTTGGAAAAGCTTTGACATCAAATGATATATTCCTTAATGGTCTTAAGAACAACCTTATAATCATAATTAAATTATGTGATGAAGGTTACATTGTAAATTTTAGGAATGATAAATGTGTAGTACACAATTCCAAGGATGAATTCATTCTTTCTTCCCACCAACATGACAATGTTTACAAACAAAACATAGAAGATATTAAGAGCCAAGAAATACCTTTCCTTATTGAAATGTAAGAACAATATTGGGTATGGATTAAAAGTTTAGGACACTATAACCATAGGAAATTATGTAAACTTTCTAAGAAAAGACTTATTAAAGATCTACCAGAACATAGATTTGATTCTTCAAAAGTCTGTGAACCTTGTCAATATAGAAATAAACATAGGCCACACTTTAAATCAATTAGTGAACTGTCATAAACTAATTATTTATAGTTAGTGCACAAGGAATTATTTGGTACTACACATATTGTAAGTATTATAGGCAAGTACTATTTTCTTAGATGATGATTACCCAAGATGTACATGGGTATATTTTCTTAAAAAGAAATATGCATCCTATTTTTTACTTAAAAAATTTTGTAGCCAAAGATAAAAATGAGAAAAACATTCCATTGATAACTATTTTATTGATCAAGGTGGATAATTTTTATAATATTATTTCAAAAAAAATTGTAGTAAGAATATAATTACATATAACATTTCTACACCTAGAACTTCTAAAAAAATGGTGTTGTTGAAAGAAGGGATCAAATTATTCAAGAAATAACAAGAACCATGTTGAGTGAATACTCAATTTCTAATTTTTTTGAATGAAGTTTTGAGAACTACATGTTATACTATAAATTGAGTTTTAATTAGACTATTTCTTAATAAAACACTTTATGAGTTGTGGAAAGACTGATAATAAAATGTTTCATATTTCAAAGTATTTGGATGCAAAGTATTAATTTGAATACAAAAGAAAATTTTCATAAATTCACACCCAAATATAATGAAGGTATATTCTTAGTATATTCCACTACTTCTAAGGCATATAGTGTTTTCAATAAATGTTACTATACTGTTGAGGAAATAGAACATGTCAAATTCGGTGAAATCAGTCCTTTTATTTTCTAACAACCCCAACCTACATCTTCTGACGTCTTTTCCAAAACTTATTATCAACCTTTGATAAGAGACTCTTCTAATATAAATAATACTAAAGAAATAGTTTCATAATTATTCACTCTAGAAGACTTTCTAAATTACGTTGATGAACTGGTTTTACAAAACCCAAGTTAGTTGTTTCATAGGAATCATCCTACTAATAGTATCATTGGTGATGTAAATCAACCAGTAAGGACTAGAAGTTATATGAGAAATAAAGTAGAACATATAGCATTTCTTTATTAATTAAAACCTAAAAAGTAATGATGAGGCATTACGTGATGAAGATTGGATTAAATAAATGCAAGATAAAATAAATGAATTTCAAGAAAAAAGTCCAAACATTGGTTAAAAGACCTAAAGAATCCTATGTAATTGGATTAAAATGGGGTTTAGAAACAAGTTTCATGAAAATGGAATATTTGTTTTAAATAAAGAAATACTAGTTTCTAAAGGTTATAATTAACAAGAGGGAATAGATTATGAAGAAACCCATGATCTCATAGATAGAATTGAATCTATTTATATTCTATTATCATTTATAGAATTATTTAATTTCAAACATTTCAAATGGATGCGATGTCTTCCTTCCATAATGGATATATTCAACAAAGATGTTTTTGTTGAAAAACCTTCTAGTATTGAAGTTAAAAAACAACCAAAATACGTTTTCAAACACACAAAATCTCTATATGGACTTAAAAAATCACCTAGATAATGGTATGACATATTAATAATATTTTTATTACAAAACAATTTTGTTAATGGCACTACTGATCCAACCCTTTTTATAAAAAAATGTTTTTATTGTTCAAATTTATGTTGATTATAACATATTTGGATCAAATCCACAATATTTAATAGATCATTTTTCTAATCGTATGAAATATGAGTTTGAAATGAGTATGATGGTCGACTTAAAATTATTTCTTGGTTTTAAAATTTCTCAAAACCAGAAGGGACGTATATATCTCAACATAAGTATATTAAATATCTTCTTAGAAAGTATGTCTTTGATAGTAATAAAAGTATTAGTACTCCAATAGGTACATCAAATACTCTTGATATTGATAAAGATGGAAAACTGGTTAATTAAAAAACATTTAGAGGAATGATAGATAGTTTACAATAATTAACAACTACTCATCCAAATATAATGTTTTCAGTACGCTTATGTGTAAGATACCAATAAAATCAATGTAATACCATTTAAAAGATGTAAAAATAATTTTTATTTATTTAAATATAATCATGAATTTATTACATTTCTATTCTTTTGAAAATTATTATGATCTAAAATGTTTTTCGGATGATGAATTTAGTGGTTGTATAATGGATAGAAAGAGTACATCTGAAACTTGTCATTTTTAGGGGATTCCTTAGTTTGTTTATATTGTAAGAAACAACACTCAGTAGCACCTTCCACAACTGAATATGAATATGTGGAAACTAGATGTTTTTTTCTCAAGTGTTGTGGATGCAACACACACTCACATATTATGGAATGAGTTTTATTAAAACTAAAATACTATGTGAAAACACTAGTGCCAAAGCATTAAGTAAAAATAGTGGACATCAATCACATGAAAAATACATAGATACTAGGCATCACTTTCATAGAGATCACACACTTAAAAGAGGTATCATTTTACAATTTACCGGAACATAAGAACAAGTTTCTAATATTTTTACAAAACCATTACCTTCCAATAGATTTCAATACATCAAACAGAATCTAGGAATTATTAATGGAAAGTAATCATTAATATATACTTCTTATTTAAACCACATCCTTAAATTAATCCAATCCATTTCAAGGGTGAGTACAAATATTTATTAGATAAAAATTATTATTTCTTTCTATATTTTTCATACTCAGAAATTTTTTGTAATAACAGTTTTTTACTCAGACTGTTTTTGTACTCAAAAGTTTTATACGCATAATTTTTTTGTTCTCATATTTTTTATTCTCAGAAATTTTTTATATACAATTTTTTGTACATATTTTTTTTGTACTCAAATTTTTTATACTTGAAAATGTTTCATACTCAAATTTTTCATACTCAGAAATTGTTCATTCTCAAAAAGTTTTCGTACTAAATTTTATTCCAAATAATAAATTTTTCTTACTCAGAATTTTTGTACTCATATATTTTGTACTCTTAAAATTTTTATACTCAGATTTTTCTTAATAAAATTATTCATACTCAATTTATTTTTTCACAGTCAAAATTTATTTTCAGAGAAAAAAATATCAAAAACAATTGATTAATTCTGAGACACATAATGGTATAATTTCTTACCTATTACTTTTTAAATTCAAAATTTTTTGTTGGTTTTTAATTTTATTTTAACAAATTAATAGGATTTAGGAAGAATACGATAATTTTTTAAAATTTTTATTTCCTTTCAAAAAAATAAAAACATCAATAGTTCAAATATTTTTCAACCGTCATATATTTTTGATCAAATCTGAGGTGTAGAAGTTTAATAGTCACATTTTGTTTCATATAAAAAGGGACCCCTACCCTATCCCACATCGATTTTCTCTTCTTGTGCATCAAATCTATTTAATTATACAATTAGCAGAGTCTAGAGTTTGTTATGCCCAAAATATTTCATCGTACTCATGTCAGAAACAACTAAAACCTCATACACTATGTCTTAGAAAGTGAAGGATATAGATTCTATAAAATATCTATAATCTATTATGTTCTTAATATAATGGTTAGTACGGAAATAGTTTAATGGTAAGTATGATTCTTTATTACAAATATGTATCATGTTTCAATTATGAGAATATGTTCTCTTAGAAATACCCAACACCAATCTAGTTACTATTCTAATTTATGAAGTCACAAAATTTCATATTTGTATGAATATTGATAAAAATTTAAAATTTTCCTTTCACAGGCACGATAGAGAGATTATCATATCAGTAAATCAAGAAACAAATTTTCTTGGGGTAACTTTATAAGGTGACTCCTTTCCATTTCTCAAAACCATCGATATATAAAGGAATCTTAAACCCCAAAAGTGTTGATGAATATATTTTTGAGATTCATTAGGGTAAAAGGAAAACCACTCACCTCTCAACTAGAAATTATATTATAACTATTTGGATATAATTCTTTTTAATTTGTAGAAAGGGTTATAAATAAACTCTAAAAATATCAGATGTTTTCATCCTCAACTATTTGGTTAATATGAGGAATCTAAATTTGATCGGTTATATCTTAGTGACAATAAAAAATATCATGTTTGGTATTTTTAATTATTACTTTATTATGTTTCCCACAATTTTAAGTAAGTTTATCTTTGAAAGTTTGAGGTTTTTTAAACTCACAATCAAGTGAATACCAAGGAATATAAAAGTCACACTGATTAGTAATGATACGATAAAAATGATGAAATTTCATTCTAATTCAGAAACAAAGAAATTTGTAAAAGATGATGGAGATTAATTTTGAATAGAAGATGTTGGAGGAATCTAGTGTGTTCCAAAACAATCAATGTCAATTTTTTCTAAGAAACAAAATAAGTACAAGTCTGATTATACTTTTAAACGAAATATGGAAAAAGTTTATAGTGATGAAGTTGTTCCCACATGGAAAAAATGAAAAGCCAAATGAAAATAAAGAGACCCTAATATTAGTCTTGACCCTACGGAATTCCTTGCCAAAAATATTAATACACAAGATGCTCTTAAAGATGTTGATAAGAAAAAGAGTGTAAAAAGGAAAAAAAATTATTTTTTTGATATTGATAAGTTTTTTGAAAGTTGTTGAAATGTTTATTGCTTGAATTGTTATTAGGGAAGAAATTTAAGAAGAAACAATCACTCCCTCTATCTAAGACAAGGGAAAGAATAAGAATAAAGTCGATGAAGAATCAGTTCCTCCAAAATATTCCCAAGATGAATTCTTAGAAGAAGAAGAATATAGTGAAATGAGAGAGATATATCTATTTTTCGATGAAGAGGAAGACACAAATGATGAGAAAGAAAAATAAAAAAAAAGAAAAATAGGAAAATTAAGAAGTAGAAAAGGAGAAAGATGACAACGAAATAGAGGCTGGTTAGAAAGAAAAATATCTTTTCGGAATAATACAAGTAAGATATTCCAAATATAATTAATGAAAATATACATCACTAGGAGTACAATATTCAATGAAATCTAATCAGGTAATACAAGTAGATAAACTCATTAACATTTCAGATAAAGATGAAGAGACCGATACAATGAAGTTAGTAACCATAATTTGGAAGATAATGCTACCAGAACACATTATGGGGTGCTTCCTAATTATGAAGAAGATTATGACTCTGACAATACAATCTCATTAAAAAGAGAGTAGTATATTTTTTAGTCTCTAAATAGAATCTAGAATCAAATTCCATATTTTTCGAAGATTTAAGGAAAGATTGAGTTAGTTTTAAAAAACCAAAAAAACAAATTCCGATTAAATCAAACATATATGAAAAATACTAATCATGATTGAATATAATTTTAAAGTGTTCAAAGAAATTACTATGTAACATAGAAATTCATGCAACAAAGTGATTAAATGGTCTCATAATGGTAATAAAGTGTCAAAGTCCATGAAGATTTAATTTATGATATAAAAAGGCTTGTGAATGCGGTCATTGTTGCTTCAATACTACAAATATAGCCTTTAATAGTGCTATAAAAGCCCATTTACAACACTAATAAAAGAGATATTAATCGAGGAACTGATAAAATGGGGTCCCTTCTATCAGAACTGAAAAAAGCACTGATAAATATCGCTTTTATCAGCCCTACAAAAAGCTCTAATAAAAGTGGTATTTTATCAATACTAAAGAAAGAACTGATAAATGGTTCCTTTATTAGAACTTTTTTTAGTGCTAATAAAATTTAAAAAACATTAAAAAAATAATATTTCTGAAATTCAGGGAGGGGCTTCAACAACGCTTGAATCCCCCTTCAACACCCCCCACCCCAGCCTACACGCCCTAGCCACCCCCAATCTTTAATAGTGCTTAGCCCCATTTCCACCCACCTGCGTGCCCTGCCTCCCCCTAGATTTGAACCCATAACCTCTTGCCTGTGCGCCTAAACCTTTACCACTTCACCATAATGCTTTTCCCTCCATTTAATAATATATATATAGTTATATTTACTTGTATATTAATATATATTTATATTAACATATATATATTTATATTAATATATATATTTAGTTATATTAATATATATATTTATATATTAATATACATATACTCTGATGGGCCCATAAGGGGATCCGTGCTAGGTTCTCCCCCTGCTGCCGCCTTCTTCCCTCTGCAGTTCGGCTCTCCCCTCCTCGTCGCCTCGGCTGGCGAGTTCATGGCGAGTGGTCTTCCTCTGGCGGTGTCGTCGACTCCTTGGGATCAATCTTCTCGATGCTCAATTGGATGTGTCATTAGGGCCCTTCCTCAAATTTTCGGTTGCTGCGGTGAGGGTTTCATCACGTTCTTGCGTCTTCTATGGGTGCATGTGGTGGATCTGATTGCTGTGTGAGGGCTTGAAGGTAGCGGTGGACTTGCGGTCCAGGTGATCTTTCTTTTCTTCAGTCCATTTTTGGGTGTGCGACTTGGTTTTCTGCTCTGGCATGGTTGTTCAGCGACGTTGTCAGGTTGCAGCGACGGCTTGGATTATGCTGCGGGATCTCCCCCCTCATGATTTTGTGGTTTTTTGTAGTGATTTCTATGTGTCTTCATGTTTTGTGGTGATATTCAGAGATTTTGGTGTTCAGAGGGTTCTTCTCTGGATGGGAATGATGGTATTCCGATGGAGAGCCCTGCGATCACGTAGGTAAATATGAAAGATGGTTTGGTTTCTGGATGGTGGATGTTCAATGTTGGGGTTTTTGTGGTGTTGAATGCTTGCTCCTGTGTTTGGAACCATGTCTATGGAATCGATGTCTTGTTTCAATGTCTTCGGTGACGTTTCTATCCTTGGATAATGATGATTGGTGGCAGATGGTTGTCACCAGCGTTGTTTGATGCTGAGGTGATGAGGTTGCTCTAGCGATGACGATCTGATTGTCTCGTCGGTGACCTGGAATGATGGTGACCCGTGATGATGGGATAACGGCTCGAGGTGTGGCGTGTGGCATATGGTGGGCCGTGGTTTGGATTTGAAATTTGAATTTTGAAATTTGGATGAATCCTGTTTGAGCTTTGGGTAATGGTATGTACGGTTACCAGTAACCCTTAAACCGATTTGGGTACCAGGAACCCATAAACCGACTTTTGAAAATGGAAAAATGATTTGTAGTCAATATACATATAGTTATATTTATATATTAATATATATTTATAAAATCAGTTTTAAATACATTTATAAGGTAAACGTTTTTGTGTGTTTATAAATAAATAAATACAAATATTCAACACACACACACACATATTATATGTATATCTGTAAGTGTAATTATACATATTTATATATTTTTACAAATATTATATATTAATATGTATATAAATATGTTTAGAATATATAGATAATATATATTAGTTGGTCAATACAGACACACATAAATATAAATATATATATATTCATATACACAAATATATATATATATATAATAGAGCGGATAAAGGCTATATTTGTAGTATTGAGTTATGATCGTTTGTAGTTTGAGTTATGTTTTCATATTATTTTAAATATTTTATTTCTTTTTTTATTTGATGTGTCTTAAAATGGTTATTAAATGATTATTAGTCGATGAAAATTATAAAATGAGTAATTTAAAATTTTTTACGATATTTTATATGTTATTTTCACTACATATCTTATATATTAAGTGAAAATGTTTATTTGTACTTATCTAAAACTTATTTAATATATATATATATATATTATATTTATATCAATATAAATATACTTATATATTTATATATCAAAATATTATTTTTTATGAAATATAATTTTTTTTGACATATACACTTTATCAGCGCTAAGAAAAAAAATCACTGATAAAGGGGCACTTTTAACAGTGCTTTTTTAGTGTTGTTAAAAGTACCCTTTATGAGGGATTTTTTAGCACTTATAAAGGAACCACCTTTATCGGTGCTATTAATGGGTGCCACTGCAAAAACCAAGTTTTTTGGTGGTGCTTTCAAAAAATTGGCTAGTGATACTGCTCAAAAAGTGATTTTTTAGAAGCCCATATGTAACCCAGTCCGAAGAAGTAAAGGATATAATTTTTTTTTAATATCATTCAATCAGAAGTTTCAAAGATAATGTTTTACAAAGATGATATAATTGATTTAAAAAATAATTTTTTTGATGAATGAAAATTTTGAAGTTCAATACAATACAAGTAAATATCATGAGAAAAATATTCACACTCAAGAAGAAAAGATTCATATTCCTTAAGAAAAACTGATATTCCATGAATAAATGAATCGTAATTAGGATCAATTGTTTTTGGAATCAGAAGAGAAGTTCTGGACTTAGCAGGAATCTATTGAAAAGATCATGGATGGTACAAAGGAATTCAAGAAGATGAAGGAAGTATTCTTAGCCATCTTAAAGACAGAAAATGTGAAGGAAAAGAAATGGATTTTCAAACTCTTTTTTGTATTTATTTTGAAAACATCAATGCAAGTTTATGTCATATATATATATCTTGATTGAATGTTTTAAATATCTTTTTGGATGAATATTCTTTTTATTTTTTCTAGATGATAAGATTATTTATTACTTCATATATTTTATTTCTCTAACCCGTTTGCAGGAATTAGAATACTTTCCCTGTACCTTTTTGTAAATCACTAAGGGGGATAATGATTTAGACAGGTAGAGAAATTTTCATAAAATAGGTGAATGATATATATATGTAGAGAATACATTAGTAGGGGAATAAAATTCCCTAAAATAATTATAATACGATCCTTAGGGATTTTTGTATCCTAAGGTGGAGTCAGTCATATTCAATATCATATTCAAAAGAGTTTTAAAACTCCTGGGGAGATACACATAAGTGTTTTCTTCTGAATACAAAAACTTCCTCAAACTCTTTTTGGACATAAATTTTTCTAAGTAATTTTCTATTTAATTCTCGTTGTTTGTGATTTAAAAAAGAGGATATTTTCAAGTCAAAAGCCTATTTTTGACTTTTATATTCCATGTATTTTGGACCTAAGAAACACATCATTAAAAACTAAATTACCAACTGTTTTTCCAAATAATTAGTTATCAAACTTTGTTTTATGAAAATAAATTGAAGTATTATCATTATGATTTCTTAAGTGATTATGATAAAAATATTTCTCATCAGAATTTTAGTAATAATTCATTCCATGATTATTCTAAAGATCCTGAATATGACTTATATAGTACGCAGTAAATACTCTTCATATCATTCACACTGTCCATTGTTTTGTGCTGATGATATGATCATAATGATATAAATCATACTGACTCTCATAACATAAATCGTCAGACTCATACCAATTTTTTAATCATACCCCGAAAAAATATCGTAATTTAATATTTTATTTTAAATCAAAATGATGTCATATATTTTATGCTTGTAAAGACAATATCACACTTTTAGTTTAAATATGACCATTAGAGTGCTAGGTGTCTAAGTCCCTATGAGATTTCTAGAAAAAATCCAACCATTGGAGATCAAGATGACTGTTGGGATGAAGTACATTAAATACAAGGCCATTTGAAATATCTCACATAAACAAACTCGATTTTTGAGATTCTTTAAGACCTCATCCAAATATGTTCTGTGTGTAAAAATTGATTGTTTACATGTTATGAATTGCCGGTTCCATACACTTTTAATTATCAAGAGTTTGATTTTATTTGTTCGACGTCAATCGTTGTGATTAAGATTGAGGGATTCCGTGGATTAAAAGATAGTTCTATTGATATTTTGTAGATCAAGGGATTCATAGTCCTGGAAGATAGAGTTTCTGATCAACTTCTTGATAGAGGGCTACCAAGGATAGGCCAATAGACCAAATATGATAATCATATCGAGATCTTACCATATTGTGGGTAATACATACTTTCTTGAAATTATAAATCAAGGGATATTTATCCTAAGTTATTGGATACCCTTCTATTTAGGTTAAACGAATTTTATTTATTTATTTGTATTTAATTTCCATTTCTATTGTAATATAAAGTGAATAGTTATATATATATATATATATTAATTTTTATATTTTGTATTATGTTTATCATAATTGATCTCATTATGATACTTTTGTATTTAATTGTAATTATGATTATGATCATTTCAATTACTCAGTAAAATTATATATTATTTACGATTGAATCATTATTTTTTTACTCTAATTATCATAACAACCATGACTACGATAATTTCATTGTTACTATGAATATGATTAAATACTACCTGTGGAATATATATCATAATCAACTAGATTATGATATTTTTTATAACCAGAAGAAAGGTCCAATAAATTTAATACTTTATTTCACAATAGGCTCTATGAGTTGAATTAGTTAAAATATTTTAAACACAATTCTCTTAGGAATAAAAATATATGTTTTTAGACCAACAATTCACCCCTATTCTATTTTTCCATCTACATATATACTATGATCCAATGACCATAACGTATCCGGGTGACCATAAAGAATAATTATTCACTTTTGGGGATTGATTACCTTATTTATTAGTTGAGAGTGTCTTGGTGGTTCTTGAAGATTGACCATTGAATAGGGCATTACTATCTATGATTAAGTGTTGAGGATACACTAAAGACGACATTCAAATTTTACTATTGTCACTATGAGTACTCAGTGATGCCGTTTGATGTGTAAAATTCCTTGTAATTGTTCATGGAACTCATTAACCAAGTATTTTAATCTTTATTAGGCCTATTTCTAGTAGTTTTCGTTAATTATATCCTAGTTTACTCGGAATCCAAGGAGGATCACAAAAGACACTTGATGATGGTCCCAAACATACTATGGGAACACCATATTTTTGGGAAGATCTATAAATTCTAGTTCTAGATTCATGTATTCCACATTATGGAACATTATATCCTAGAATACAGTGTAGTAGTGGACCCAAAGAAGAATGTGGCAGTGTTAGCCTGAGATCCACCCAAGAGCATGATGGTGGAATGAAGCTCCTTGGTTTGGTAGTATACTATCAAATATTTTTACATGATTTCTTCAGGATATCATCTTCAATGAAATATTTATTCCAAATTGGAAACCCTATAATGGGGAAATAGAGGTTCTAGTTGGGTTTCTAGGAGTTGACATAGATATTGAAGAGCGTTCCAAACCAGAGATCACTAGAGGAGGGTGTTCAGTACATAGTTTTATTTGATTCATCAGAGATTATGTTTAGTTGTTTTTTGATAAAGAAGAAGTCAATGTTTTCCCATACTTCTTATCCGTTGAGACAACATCAATAGAAATATACAACCAATGATCTTAATATAGTAGTGGTAGTCTTCACATAGAAGATGTGGAGATACTCCCTTATGGGTGAGTGATTTATCATTTATTATTTCCAAAAGAATCTCAAGTATATCTTATCTCATAAAGAGCATAACATGAGATAGAGGAAATGCCTAGAGTTCCTCTAGGATTATGATTTTGAGATTATTTATACTCCTAGGAAGTGGAACATGGTAGTAGATTATCTCAACAATAGATCTTGTTCACAACTGCTGAGTAATGCATCAGAGAAGTTGTCCATATAACTATTTTATTTTGTGGATGTGTTTGGAATAACATTCCTCTATTTGATGGTCATTAATACCCTTCTTTTAAACCAATTCATGGAATAATAAATTGGGGGCACTAACTTTGAGACCCTACATACTAAAAAAACCATGAATGATACTCCAGAGGGATTTTAGAAAGTGGAGAACATGTCATTCTCTATTGATTATGGATGATGGTACCAATCGCACTAAAAAAGTAGGTGTTGAGGGAGTTTCATAATTTACCCTTGGCTATACATATATGTGTGGGATATACGTACTAGGACCTTTAATGTTTGTTTTTTTGGAAAATAAGGAAGAAGTAAGTTGTATATTTTGACCCTTGATGCCTTACTTGTCAGTAACTGTAGGTTGAGCACTTGGTTCTAGAAAGTATAGCTCAACCCCTTTAGGTGATGAGTGGAAGTGGGATGGGATATCCATGGAATTCATGAAAGGGTTACCACGTATATCCAGGGGATACGATGCCATCTGGGTTATTATAGACTTACTCACCATGTCATCCCACTTCTTATATATCAAAGAGAAGAGTTGAGTAGAGAGATTGGGATTCTTTTACATGTAAGATATAGTCCAACTCCATGGATTTACATAAATTATCATTTTATACTGTGATACTCACTTCATGTTGTGATTATAGAGAGGATTATTGGAGGCCTTTTGGAATCAGTTTCATTTGTGCATGAAATTTCACCCCCAAATTGATAAAAAGTCTAAGTAGACTATTCAGGTCTTAATGGACATGTTACAGGATTTCATGTTTCATTTTTTATATAGTTGGGAGGATCACATACCATTAGTGGAGTTTTTGAACAATAAAATCTACCATTCCACCATCTGTATGACTCCATTCTAGGACTTGTACATTTGAACCAACAAGTCACCCCTATGCATGATTGAGCTATTATAGTTACCACTTATGAACCTAGAGTTGGTAAAATACACTTTAGAGAAGGTTCAGATCATTCATGAATGGATGAGGACTACACGAAGCTATCATAAGTCATATGTGGACTGATGATTGAGGCATGTGGATTTTGGGTAGGGAGACCATGTGTTCTTGAGTGTCTCACTATAAAGTGGGTTATAGATATTTGGCAGTGGTGGCAAGAAATCTCGGAGATTCATTTTCTCATTCTAGGTACAATATAGAGTTGGCGTGCTTACTTACCATTTATCTTTATCACCACAGTTAGACTGGGTACATGATGTCATCCATGTGCCGCGGTTGAGGAGTTGCATAGATTAGCTATCACAGGTTATTGACTATGGTGAGATGGACATCAATAATAGAGATACTTTTTTAGAGTACCCTATAGAGATTGAGGATTAGCAGGAGAATATCCTTAGTGTGAAATCAATTCCTTTAGTGCATTTTAGGTGGTGTTAAGGGAATCATCAGGATAATACTTTAGATAAGGAGACCCAAATACATTGATATGCATTAATCCCATGATTAGAGGGTTAATACATAATCAGTTGTTGTTATACCCAATGGACTTGTGTGTGATAACCATTTGTGTATCAATCTCTTCAGACCTCAAACATGGAATTCTTATGGAGAGACCCAATGATAATGACTTCTTGGACTTATGACATCAGTTTTAACTGACTCTTGGAGTGTGTTATATTAGTGTTTTATGGAAACATTAATCATGAATCCTAGGATATCATTATTATTGTGATATTACATGAAATTTTGGGTCTGCTAGGAGGGAGCCAATATATTCTTGTTTTTTATTCTTTTGAAAAATCCATGTGACAAGATGACTACTATTTTTATGATATATGATTAGTGATTTTAGGGTGTTCTACTAGGTACTATTATACTCACTCTTGTATAGGATTTTCCTATATGTGTCATGTATTATGTAGATGATGGACCTTTTTATGAATTCATAGAGGGACCCATACCATGTGGAACTTATTAATCCAGAAAAACCAAAGTGTGTTCTAATGGATTCATTTACCTTATTCCTCTCATACATCCTAGGTTGGACTTGTTTTCAGTTCTTTTGGTGGGATTGGATTTGGCCCTTAATTTACAATACTTTTTATCATACTCTAATGGTAGGATTTTAGATGAATTAATGCATGGTTTTTGGTTGTTTTATATTTAAAAAATGCATTTTCATAGAGATTATTGTTTGGGTATATGTACATTAGGCTAAGGACTCCCATTTGTGTGATATGCCTACTCAATGTTGGTTGCTATCCCCGGAACAATTGAAGGCATACTGGGGGTAGTCGCTGCATGAGCCACATAGGTTTTGGCAGTGAAAAAAACAATAAGGATCCTTATAATAAAAATCCTTGTTTAAATGTTATGTTATTTTCCTTATATTTTTAAAAGTAAATATAAATACAATTAAAGGAATTTAAATTATGTATGGTTATTTTTTTGTAAATGTAAGTCATGAAAAATTTGAAATTCAAAATTTCTCAATGACTGATTATATTTTTATCAGAATGGAATATATTTAAAGCAATAATCAAGTATTTACCATTTAATCACTAGAAACTACTTCTATTATGATTAGTAAATAGATTCATTTAAAAATTAGGTGATCTAAAACACTGTCAAAATAAAGTCATTGAAACTCAATCTATGGACAATAATGAATATAATCAACTTGGTAATGTATTAAAAATATTTCCCACCCCAAAAAAATAATCTTCATTCTTAAATAAATAATAAATGGTATAAAAAACTATTTAAATGAAAAAACACAAGATGTATTACTATTAAAAACAAAAAAAATCAATTATTCAATAATTATTGAAACTCTATTTTAGAAAAGGATTAACACCATGAAATGATGAAAGATAAAACCTACGAGGAGGCACCAAAATTTTTACCATGCTATTTGGATGGACCCAAGGTCTTTCAGCCTAGTCCAGCTACATTGCTAGCTTGCTGCACCCAGCTCCACCTATATTCCCAGCTTTGGGCCTAGCTCCACTTGATCTTGTATCTTGTCGTTCCCATCTCCACCCTAATTCCCTGTTTCCAACAGATAAATTTTATTATGTTCTCGACCTCATTCTCTCATCCTAGCTACCAACAGCTTCTAATTTTTTCCTATAAATTGGACCTAAAGGGTCCCCATTCTAGACATTTTTAATTTAAGGAAAACTCAAATCTCCTTTCACCGAGGTCTCATTTTCCTTCTTAGTGTAGTGTTTTTATTCCTAAAACACAATGGAATAAATGGGAAATAAGGTTAATCTAGTCATACAAATATAGAACATTTATAATAGATCATTTCAACCCTAGATATCCTAGACAGGTGTAATGGACCTCCAAGATCACAATACTAGAGAACTATTCACTTAAGGGATTCTATGGAAACCCATGACCAGTTGGGAGAATCCTCACTTGAGTCCCATAACTTGTGTGACCATTTTTAGATTTTATTACTAGAGTCATCTAATTCACGTAACCTTAACCAAGATGAACCTCATCTCTCAACCCTACCCAAAAAAACACTTCAACCTACCTCTATTAGAGTGACACCTCCTCAAGGGCCTCACTAGTGTTAATCATACCCCATTTCTTATCCCTACACATGGTCTATATAGTAAGGTTATTTTAGTCCTCTACTATATTTAATTAGAAAATTTAATAAAACCACTTCTAGGATGAATCATACTTTTTATTATCCCTTTATTAGGTTATGGTTATTTCTTCAGATATCAAATTAGGGTATTATGAACACCATAATTTCAATTTTAATGAATCCTTTCTACTAGGAATCTTACATGAGAATAAAATTATAATGAAATCATATAAATATTTCATATATACTTGATCATGGAATTCACAACAACATGAACCACTTTGACAATGTATTCCCTTTAGTAAAGGATTCTATAGAATTGTCCTCTAGGATTAGTAGAACCCTTAGGCTGGTTACAATCATATATTACCATGATAGTAAAAGCACCGATCTTAAGAACAATATATAGGGGCCCCCTAGATCATGTATCTAAACTACTCTAAATGAGATGATAGAATAATCAACCTACTTGATTAAAAAATTCCCTGGTCTACTTAATGATCCATAAGGAAATTAGATTCCTCAATAGGTATATGCCCCAACCATGTTCCAGTTGATTATTATGTTACCTAAAATCATCAATGATATAGTGAAACCTAAATCTTCACAACACACATCCATGTGAAATCCCCAATCTTGTTATCTTAGTTCCTTGATAGTGCAATGAGCCTCCCTCTAGGTGTATGCCCCAACCTCTTCCCCATAAGACTATATACCTTATGAGTCAATTTTTACATTACTATCCAAACCTAAAATGATAAGAAGTAGAAAACCATTATGGGCCTCCTCCCAATAGATATAATATTGGAATCCGTCTCAATGGGGCCATATTCCCTATGATAAATCCTTTAAAGGGACATATTACCATTGAATGATAAAATAGGAAACCCATACATAACCACCCTTAAATTTTATATTGTTTCCTATTTCAGGAAATAGACATCTTGGTCACATGATATTATAATATATAAAAATTTCCTAATCATACAACATAAAACTACATGATAACATCCTAGAAACATGTCATTAAACTACACACTACAATCCTATCACCTAGCCATAAACTGTTCAACTTGAACTACATGGTATTTGATTCATGATTTAATAGGATATGTAGGATGTCCCCCAAAAGTTTAAACCCAACATCAAAACTCTTCCAAATCTATTAAATACAACCACATTACTTATGAACCACTTTCTCATCATGCCATTTTTTTAGACCATATCTTGGTCAGTAGACAATATCATTAATTAAAAAACCAACCATATATTCCATGTGGCCATATCATTATAAATAAACCTATCCTCATTGGGAAATATTCCCTTTGATATTAATCTAAAAGGGTCTCTTAGAGCATAAGTCCCACACCATCAATTTCTGATCCCCTTTCTCCTATAAGTCAACTTTGTATAACTTTAAATTTCATGGACATGGTCATGGATGCACGACCTTAAAAGACACCACTATTTTACTTGTCACAGAAAATTAAAAGGTTAATAATATACAATTAATTTTCACTAAACTATGTGGGTAATAATTCCCTTCATATTGATGTGTAGGAATCATTTCTTAGGGTCCTGATCTCCACACCACAACACCTATCACCTCCCTGGATGATGATAAATTCTATAGTGCCCATATGTGTGGCATTAAACCACTATGTCAATAATTAAAAAAATACGGAGATCCTATAATAAATACAACTATTTATAATGATTAATGGTTTTGGTCAGATATTTGAAATTGAGGTAACATGTCTAACCTAATGATTTGGGAATGAATCGTGAATAAATCATAAATCTATAATTGAGTTACATATTATTCAATAACCCCCCTAAAGGGTGGTATGGTCTCAAACTCCCATCTTCTTATCAAAATTTCTACACATGTATTGTTTGTAAAGTCCCAGAGACCACTAACCTTTGTAATTTAGGTTCTTTTAAACTTAAAAAAATGTGGTCATATTAATTACATCATAAATAAATGGCGATCCCGATATGAAATATTTAATGATGATAGTGATTAATCGAGAATGATTGTACTTTTTATAATACACTAATGGGATGTATTGTTTTTTGGTAACCTTTCTATAAAAAACCAATTTTAGTGAGAATTTAAATCTAAAATGATGGAATTTTTATCATGAAATTGTTCCTATGATTCAACCATTTCAAGGATCGCAAATCCAATGATTAGAAGAATGTTATAACAAATATAGAATCTTCAATAGAAAGTGATGAATAAAATGGTGAGGGATTACTATCACTATGATACCATCCTAAACCAAGAGGTAGTTCGAATGATCCTATTTGTATTGAAGCCTCACAGTCCATCTCACCATTATTAGTCTAAAATTAACCAAATTTCCCCCAATGCCACCTCAAATAGCATATCCCTAAAACATGAAAATGTTATCCTACCTTATTTGGGGGCGTGATGGATTGAACCAACACCACTTCCAATGTTCATGAGGTACCCATTAGTTCTCCTACCAACTTTCACATCCAATAACATTTAACACTCTTGTATTTTTAATAAATCGTTGTGGAGATTGCTTAGGATATCTTGGATAAGGCCACTCATACCAAGACGTTTTTGATATCCCTCTCAGGGGGGGGTCACATCAGCTGTGGAATAGACTAATATTTCTATTCTTACTAGAGGATAAAATGAGAATATCCCAACATTTAATAGGGTACATGACCATATCCATGTTCCCATTGATAGTGCTCACCACCAGATCAATTTGACACAAAGGGGCAAATCATATACTCATGTTCCCAGATAATAATTATTGAGGCATATTATAATGGTGAAAGGAGGAAAAAAGTGAGATTATAGTCACATACCAAAATAAATTTCCCATCACTATATTCAAGAAGCAATGGAGAAGTAGGTTTATAATGCATCTCATATAACACAATGTTTTCAGCATATCCATGAAACAACAGTAGAGGATAACCATCGATATATTATTATGACCCATAAGGGACACGCACATTTTCCTGATTTCCCTAGTATAGTAGCTTATTAGCATATCCAAATATCCACTCAGGCGATATCCCAAATTCCAAATACTAGCTAGAAGGGTAATTGACATAGTCTCATGGGAGAAGATGGGGGGAGTTCCCATCTCAAAATCCATTTAAAGTATTCACCAACATCCTTCAGTAAATATACAAGAGAAGGTCTATATATCTGATAATATTTAATATGAAAAAAACTATTAGCATAATTCAATAAAAAAATAATTTTTAATATATTCTCTTTTAATAATAATATGTCTATTTAGATATCCTGATGAAAAAACTAGGGTCACCTAGAATTGCTCCCACTCACTAGGAACAGAACCTATAGTGCATATAACTTACTATGATTATGGTTACAATATTGATCATCAAACCAAGAGTAACCTAATGAAAATATATTAAATGGAAAAATATAAATTTATAACATTACCATACTCCTACAATGATTAATTTTAATTTCCTGAGACCCTCTAACATCTCTTAGGAGGTGCCAAAGGAAATGATGAGTCAAAATCAAATGAATAAGTGCACATTATGTGCATAACATGTCCATACATTACCACCCCCAATAGTTTTGGAATATCTCCCTAGATAATTCCTCCTAGAATTACACTCTTTGGTGATATAGAAACTGATTATGAGGACCCCTCTTAAGAAAATCACAATAAAGGTTCTCCTTCAAATGATATATGTTCCTAAAAAGGTTGTCTCCCTAGTAAAACAACTATAAAAATTACCACATATAGATAAGAACATGATATTCAAAGGTTAGATGCACTGAAAAATTCATCGTTAAAAAAATATATATAACATTCAGGATAGGGTATTGTTTGAATTAATGACCATCATTCATGCATCCTTTGAGATCACCCATTGGTAAATTAGAGAAAATTCTAGATAACTACTCCCAGTATAAAAAATTATTGAGAAAAAACCCTTATGTTCAAATCAAGAATAATAATATCTCTTAGATGATGATGAAAACTTCTTGGACTTATAGAAGGAACTAGCTAAGGGAAATATATTGATGATATTCTAAATAATAGACACCTCCCAATTTGATGTCCCTAAATTGTTGAAATGAGAATTCATAACCTTCTTGAACCAAAATTTATGGGTGACCATACACCAACGTCATGAAAAATATCAATATTATGGGGAGTATGCTTATCACATTGAAGAACTGAACATAATTTTTCATTAGATTGATTTCATAACATTCTCAATGACCTAGAACCCAATAAAAATAAATCAATGGGACTATCTACAATAAATTTTCCTTGATTGTAAAAAACCTCATGCTAGATAATTGATGATACTTCATTTGATGTGCACATCATCGGGGTTGGGGTGATTATAAGGGTTTTCATTTCACTCTACTAAGGGGTCAACCCAGTGTATCAAAGAGCATGAAATGTACCATCACTACCTTCGTAAATGTATCAGGCATGATATATACATATTCTAACTAGATTATCTAATATAATTCCACAAATATCTAAGGTGTAAAAACAATGAACTCGACAGGAATAATCCATTGATAAGATCCTATATCAACCGACCATGAAATTTGATAAGACATCCCATTTAAGAAAGATAAACCCCATAAATTTTGAAACTATTTAACAAGTCTCAGTAGAAAGTATAAAACACTCAATAAGTTCTCAAAAACCATCATATTCTAAAAACTAAAAATAAAAAAATATTATATTTTGTTCTAGTACCCACTAACGAGGAAATACAAGAGAAACCCCAGACCTAAGGGATGGGGGATTTTTTACCACTTCTACTACACATGGGATCATAAATTACTTATAAATATTAAATGGGGATAGTGGAAGAATAAATTTAACCCCATCCTATAAGGATGGTGAATTATTACCCATTCCCCCTTCAAGGAAGTTAGTTTATTGGGAGATTCTGACCTATAGAAAACACCTCCACTATTTTTTTGATGAAATATCCACCCTTATTTTCTATGATATTATTAGTGAGAATTAGTGTGGGATATATTTGGATCATACTCTACAAATTGAATTCACGGGAGCACCTTGAAATGAAGTGGGAGCCTCATAGGGGTTGTAAGTTGAAAAAATTAGTAAAGAGATCTCATATAATATGGACTCATGATTTGTTTGTAGATGAGGGACTTTAGTGTAGTCAATTCCCAATCAAATCCAAATAAAACCATGATAGGATTCTTTCTACAAAATGAAATTTAGTTTACTTCATTAGTGATAACCTTGTGGACACTAAAAGTCCTAATACTTATAAAGGGGGATGAAATGAGGAGACATTTTCCTAATAGGTTGTCGACATTTAGACACATGAGGAATACGTGTATACTCAACATAAAATCCATACCATGTCTTAGCTCTGAATACTCATCTTCTAGCTACCCGGTGATCTTCGACTAAAAATAAAGGGAAAAGGGTGTCTGAATCCCACTCATCACCTAAAAAGGTTGAAACTATTTTTTAGAAGAGAAGATATACCAATATGATAATAATATATAAGAATTAAAATGGATCAACATTGAATTAATTAAGGGAAACATTCCTGCTGATTACATTTATTATGTAGATGCTAATGCATCTCATTCAGTATAACATTTTCAACTAGAGACAAATTATCAATTAGTAAGGCTGGAGACCACTCATTTAAAAAATATCCATATATAAGAAACTCCTATATAGGAACTTGGTGGTTGGGGAATGTTAGGAGTTTCCTTTTTTGGGAAACAATCAACTATAATTTGAAGCAAATAACCCTATTCTGACTCATTTTGGATTCTAGTTGTAAAATATGAAACATGAAAATAATAGGCTCTTCCTATTTCTTTTATATAGATGTCTTATTAGAATATCATACCATTAAAATTAATCTAAATATTACATCATCTTTCAAATTTAATGTATACTATGTAAGTATGATGTGTGAAAAAAAGGATAGGAATTTAAATTCTGAATGGGTGGATACCAATCCTCCCCTATCCATATTTTTAATAGCCACTCTATAAACCTTAAAAAGGTATGGTCAAGTGGGGATTATAATTATCACACTCAATCTAGTCCTAACACCGTCTTTAGTAATGAAAACATCATAATACCACATGGTGAATCCACATTAATGGTCCTAAAAATAGAAGCATCTACATTAGTAAGAGATAAATGAGAAATAATATCTAATTTATTTTGGATAAGAAGAATAAAAATTATTCTTTCAAGAAAGAAAATTTTCTATGATACTTCATAACTGCAATTAAAAAAACCTACTTAAGATTATAAAATCTAGGTGCCCCAAAAAAAAATTTCTCAATGAACACATATACTATGGACCTTATCATTTAATTATGGGATATACATTTTATGTTAATTTTATCTTTTATGGTGTCCTTTAAATGATGGCCGATTTAAAGAAGATCAAATTTGGGAAGCATCTAGCATAGATAACTTACATCTCCATCACCTCATTAGAGAAGGAGGGAGAATGTTAGGAAGTACCTACTAGTAATGTTCAAATTTTTTATGACTAGATGACTAGTAAATTGGTCAACTAGGAAAAATCCATTCTCAAAGAATAAGTAAATCAACCCGTTACAACCCTAACTCCCTCTACAGTTTCGAAGGCTTAATTTCCATCACGATCCTCTAAAATTAAATAAATAATCATAATAAGAGAATGGCGTGAGAAGAATAATCTTGATCATTTAAAAAGTTATTCCACAACCTTTTTTACTTCTTTACCCCACCATTTGGAGGGTGATAACCGCCCCTCTAAATATAACCCTCATCAGAGAAAGAGTTCTAATATGGATCGGTCAACCACATCAATTAGGAAGACATGTTATATGATGAAGGAATTTAATATGAACCTGAACTACTTGATAATTTTTTTCATGGTTTGTAATAGGATAAAAATGATAAGGAGGTAAAGGAGTAAAAACACTTATCAGATCATAGAATTTGGGACATGTCTCCATCAAATCCATATACTCAGGTGAAACTCAGATGTAGGTAAGTCTAATGGAATAATGAGATTATCTATATTCTCCAATATATTTTGAGACTTGTTTAGATCCTATCATCTTAGAGGAATAGTTGGAAAAATAAAAATTTATGTATAACATTAAAATGAGTATATAATTCTCCATCTCAAAATACACATTACAATCATTTCTACCTACCCAAATTGGGAAGGATAATTATCTACACAAAAAACCCTAACTCTAAAGACTCAATCCAAGGAATAGACTTTTTTCAATAAATATAGGACATTGGAATTGAAAAATGAAATACTAATACTATTTGTTTTTGTCCCAAACAAGCATTAAATTTTGGATTTACATCATGTTGGTTCTAAGAACAACAGAAGCATGCAGTGTTTGGTGATATATTGAAATTTATTTTAATAATAATTTCCTAAAACTAAGAGATAGGATCTTTCACATCAAATTTATAATTAATTTATTTAATATTTGAAGAAATAATTATTTGGGCATATGAAATTTTTTTATTAGTGAATTTTGATCATCTAAAAATAGAATTTCAGATTACCTTTCTTGTGCTGTAATAATACAAGGATAGAATCCCTCTTTGTTTGATCCACATATGCTCCTATGATCTCTAAGCAATACCACTCACACTCCAGGTGCTAGCGTGATGAGTCAAATGTCTTAAGTTGTTATATCTTGATCTCTCATTCTATATTCTTGAAGAAATATCTCTTTCACTTATCGTTATTAAGAGGGAGAGAGATGTAGGAGTTGATAGAGAATTCATTGTGTGAAAAAATTATCTATTCCCTACTTTGGATACTCTACATAATAGACATAGACATTTATTTATATGGTTAAGATTTATATTAAAAAATTATTTAACTTCAGTCTGGACATTAAATAACATTTATTAACTTTAATAAATTCCATTCAACACAATAATAATTATATTATAATTATTTTCTAGCGTGCACCAACTTGCGAAACAACAAATATTATGCAATGGACTTGTTGATTAATATTTTTCACTGGACTCAGTCTTGGTATGTTATAAATCCTATATAATTTATTGAATAACTGAATAAATATTTAATTTAAAAATAAATATTTTATTCACAATCTAGAGAATAAATATTTATGAAAATATTCAATAAATGAAATAAATATTTTATTCACAAGACAGTGAATAAATATTTATTAAATTTATCAGATCAATATAACAGGAATACAATTAATCCACAAACATGAGAACAATATTTATACCATTAATTAAACTCAAATTAAATTCAATTTATATCAATGGAAACACTTAGTGTGTGACCCTCTTGGATTATTTATCATTGGAATTAGGTGGGTATGCCTAAAATCCAATATTACTATCTAACAACGGGTTAAGGAACCCAAGAAAAAAAATGTAATGTTGAAACATTTATAACCACATACAAATACTAACTGTGTAATATAATCCTTTTGTCACAATATCTTTTCTAGAAGGTTTAACATCTATGTCACTAACCTATATGCTCAATATGTATTTCTTTGACTATCTAAAATAAACATGTTGTTACACCATGACTATGGAATTGAATGAGATGGTTCTATTCCAATAAAAGGGTTAAGATATCATATCCCATAAAAATGGAAGGAAAAAAATCATTCCTCGAATTATTAATTAATGACATGTCACTCGTGACGCTCCCAATGTATCCATCTTCTCCATAAACTATTATCATCATGTTTTATGAAATAAATTTAAGTACATGATTTTTATCATTCATTGATAATAAACATAAAGTATAAGGACTATCACACATGCTTTAAGATAGAAATATCTGATACCGTCAAAACATGTTGAATTTATATTGGTGTGTTTGTTCCCATAATCTCCCATCTTAGAGATTACTAAGTGTGAAATTCTAGAAAAGAAGCCTTATTTACTTATGAGAACTCACACCTGATATTCTATGTACTATGTGTCCCATCATATTATCTTATCCAACAACAAACCATTATTTGATAATATGTTAATAGAACATCATGGTTCTCATCATTGTAGGGAACAGCTATGACCTTATCAATGTATTGTATACTCTAGGACATTATTAAATTATATTCACTCATAAAAACAAACAATATGTTATAATAAGTTTTATTAATATTCAATACATAAAATATTCATGTAATCAGAGTACAAATAGTTGGTCCTTGGACCCCAAATCCAACAAACTCCCACTTGTACTAGAGCCAATTTCCTACGACCTTCAATCCACTAGACCTCACATGATAATCATGTTTATTCTGAGTCAAGGCTTTATTCAACGGGCCAACCACATTGTCATCCTTGGAAATAATGATCACTACAACTTCACCTCTCTGAGAAAAATCCCCCAGAGGTGATACTTTTATAGTATGTGATTTTTCTGCTGATGTGAGTTTGACTCTTTTGTAAGATTCACTACTGTAGTATTATCAAAATATAATGTGATTAGATATTTATTTATAGGTACCACATAAATATCTTGGATGAAGTCTCACATCCATACATCTTCTTTAGATACCCTAGAAGCTGCAATATACCTGGACTCTACTATATAATCTGAAACCATTACCTTCATTGAGATCCTATAACTCACATCACCTCCAATCAAAGTGAATATATATACCATTTGTGACTTCATGTCATCATTATTAGTTTGGAAACAAGAATCCGTAAATCCTCTGATGACTAGTTCCTTATCTCCTCTATAAACAAAGAACATATCCTTAGTTCACCTCAGATACATAAAGATAGTATTGACTGCTATCCAATGGTGGTCACCTAGATCATCTTTATATCTTCCTACCAACCTTAACATTCAAGTGAAATCTATCCTATAACAAATCATATCATACATGATTGAACCAATTTATAATACAAATGGAATCCTTTTCATTATGTTTCCTTCCTCATGTGTCTGAGGACATATTTTATTAAAAACATGAATTCCATGTGATGCTCAAAACAATCCCCTCTTGGATTGTTCCATACATAATATCTTTAGTATCTTTTCAATGTAGGTAATTTAACTTAGAGAGAGAAACCTCTTGGATCTATCAGGATGGATCTTGATCCCAAGAATATATGATGCCTCACTCATGTCCTTAATAGAGAAGCATTTATTCAACCACACCATAACTGATGGTAAGATAGATATTTTATTTCTAATGAGTAATATGTCATCAACATATACTATTAATAAAATTACTCGACTCCCACTAAACATTTTATAGACACACGGATCACATTCATTTTTTTACTAATACAATTTTCGTTATGTCCTCTCAAAATTAATGTTTCATGACATGGATGATTTCTTTAATCCTCAAAATGAATATTTGCAACTTACATAACTTTTTGACATCCTTTGGAGTCACAAAACCTTCGGGCTATGTCATGTAGACGTCTTCTTGAAGGATACCATTAAGTAAGGCTATTTTCGCATCCATTTCCCAAATATCATTATCATGGAAAGCTGCAATGGAATGTATAATTATGATGTATTTCAACATTGAAAATCATGAAAATGTTTCTTCATAGTCAATTCCTTAAAAAAGTTTAAACCATTTTTCAACTAGTTGCACCTTATAGGTACTGAATTTTCCTTCCATGTACATTTTATTCTTGAATACCCATTTTCAACCAATATCATTTACATCTACTAGAGGGGCTAAAAAATATAGACTTGGTTTTCGTACATGGAGTCTATTTTATAATTCTTGGCTTCATTACATTTGTAAACATTTATAGAACTTACTACTTCCTTATAGGTTAGAGGATCATTATTATCAACCAATAATGTGTTACCATCCCGGGTGACTAGAAAACCACATCATTCTAGTTCTCTAACTACTATAGTACTCCTACACACTAATTTTGTCTCTGAAAAAAATTATTCATCTACATGGCTTTGTGGAATTGTTTATTCTACCAACTATTGTGCTTCGTGAGCCAAGATTTCATTGAAGTCTATCTTTATCCCACTACCTATTTTCGAGATAATATCCCCCTCAAGAAATGTGGGACATATATCAATCACGAACTATTTTTATCAAGGATTTTATAGGTAGTATCACTTTATTTCATTGGGATATACTATAAAGATACACATTATTCCTTAGGGTGTAATCTTGTTACCTTAAGAGGTCTTAAAAATGTTTCTCAATGCCACACATGCAAGTAAGACAACACATGTTTCTTTTCATTCCATCAATTCGTATGAGATACTATATGTTGCTTTAGTTGGCACTCAGTTTAGTACATATGTGGCTATTTGTAACACATATCCCCAAAAGAATAATGGAATACTCATTTGAATCATTATTGATCCCACCATGTCCAAAAAGGTGTGGTTCCTCTTTTCACTTACACCATTACACAAAGGCATAAAAGGATGGGTGAGATGAGATAAAATCCTAAGCTATCATATATAATCAATAATGTCTTGATTAACATATTCTCCACCACAATATGAAAGATGTTTATTAATCTTATTACCAATATGGTTCTCAACTTCATTCTTGTATTCATTGAATTTTTCAAAAGAATATAACTTATACATCATTAAGTAGACATATATATTTCTACTAAAATTTTCCGTAAAAGTTATGAAGTATGAGTGAAAACCTCTTGATTTAAAAGGAAATAGTCCACACACATATGTATGAAATAATTTAAGAATATATTTATCCCTTACACCTTTCCCACTAAATGGGGATTTGGTGGGGGTTCTTGCTCGTGGGAAGCCGTGATGCTCTCCTCTTCATGACACCAGAGGCCAATGCACCGGTCCCTCTCCCATTGGTGGGGGAGGGACCCCCGACATCTAATAATGAAGAATCTTCCTCCTTCCCTCCCTTCTCAAATCCTCTCCTTATTAAACCTTTACATCATGTTTTTCTCTACCCTAAAGTTCTGGATTTGCTTGATGGTTTCCCTAATATTCTGATCTGGATCACGAATTTCACAAAATCCTCAGCTCTCTTGAAGCCTATTTGGTGGAACATTTTAAGCAGTGATGAACCTAAATTGATTTATTTGACAGGTATTTCATTGGTGCTTAGGATTTGTTGGAAAGTTCACTAGTGGGTCTATTGGACATCCATCATATTCTTATTTGTTTTTCAATAGAGTAAGATCTTATAGAAGCCTGGTCAAGTACCCCTCATAGCTTCAATGGATTTCCATTCTACCTGTTTAGATGGTATTTTGATTTTCAAATGAATCAGTATCCTCCTATAATGGTGATTTGGTTGAGTTTTCCCAATCTAACCTTACTTTTTCAAAACCCTGTTTTTATTCATATGCTTGGTAACCTTTTCGATAGATATATGTGGTCATATAGTCACACCAGGTCACTTTACCATCCTGTTAACCTGCATGTTTATGTTGAAATGGATGTGTCAAGGGTGTTGTTTGAGTATGTTTGGATTAATGTTGGTGAGGTGTACTATAGCAAACAATGCTTGGTCTATGAATCATGTACCGAGTTCTGTTATGTCTACAAGTTCTAAAGACACTTGATGGATTATTGTTAGTGGCATTCTTATTTTCTTGAAAAGAATATGGGAAATAACAGGGGAATAGAGTCATAGATCCATGTTGAGGAAGGTTTTTTATAATAAGTGCCGACTGGTATGGAATGTAGTGTTTGAGGAATTTGATATACCAGGAGTTTGATGAATGAAAAGGGAATTCCTCAGTCATCGATACCCGCTTCTGGGGGGAAAGAGGTGCATGTGGAGGAGGAGCATCCTGTTAGTGTCTTAGTGGATTGAAATTTATCCACTTGCATGTGATGGTTTGGTTCAAAATTATGTGAAGGCTACTGGTTTGTTTAGGTTAGACACAGTTATGGTGAACCAAGTAGTGGAGTCCAAGGATAACCCAATGGTCTCTAGGTTATTTGATAGATTGATACAGGACCTGGCTGGTCCTTCCACTCGAAATGAACATAACTTCAATGAAAATGAAAAATTGAATGTGGGTTGTGTCTAGAAAGATGCCTCTCAGAGAGAAATTCAAATGGATGTGAGTAAGTCTTCATTGGTTTAGGTGGTGGGTGGTGAATAGGGTGTTTCTACAACCTCTTATACGGAGGTTGTTAGTTTGGGAAGTGGTGTCCTCTACTAGGGAAGGTAGGGGACTTCCATGGATGTAGCTCATCAAATATTTGTTGGAAATAAAGGGGGTTCTATACCAAGGAATCAGTATCCAATTCAATTGAAAACAACTTTGAAGTCCGTATAGTGGAACGTTCGAGTGCTGACTAAGGAGACTTGACATATATAGATAGGGTTCATGTGGAAGAGCCGAATGAAAACGATACCAATTTTTCCACAGGTGAAGCTTCAAGCTTGAGGAGTATCATGAGTAATAATACGAAGAATGATAGTAAGGATTACTCATCTTTGCCACCCCCATAGAAGAACCAATCAAAAAAATGGAAAGAAGATGGACAATGAGGCTATGTGTCAGCAGAAATTAGATAGTTTGTGTGAAAAACCATTGGACTTTCTTTTGAGTTTTGAATAAGAAGTGTTCGAGAAGGTTCCATTACATAATTATTATGAAGAGTAATCATCCAATATTATGAGGAGGTCATTGAGGGTGAATCTCAATGAGGAGAAATACAACTGGATTGAAAAATAGGACCTGATTCTTATTTGGGGCTTCAACAACAGGAAGATCAGCCTTGAGGAGAACATACAGTCCTGGGACAAGATGGACATAGTATTTAGAAACCTGTTAAGGGTTGACCCATTCCCTAAAGTAACCACTATATCCTATAATTATTTTTAGGGAAAAGGATTTTGGTAGACTTAAATTTCTTTTAAATGATTCTGCATTATCCTTTTGTGGTCGAAGTTTTGTTTCTCGCTTGTTTCTTTTTTTTGAAATAATAAAACTTTAATTTTCAGTAAAATGGGGCTTTGGTAAATTTTTCTTGTAAACATTAATGACATACACCAAGTGGTTTTAATTAAAAAGAGTCTAAACATAAAACATGATATAATTTTGTGAATATATTTTCATTTACATGACCTATCATGTGATGCCAACGTTGGGTGTGGTATGAGTTATGTGATGTATCATCGTTAATGATTTTCATTTTTTAATAAAACACATAAAGTAGATTATTTAAATGTGTTATACCATAACAAATTATAAAATTATAAAAGAATAAAAATTTATTCCCAAATTTAAAAATAAATCCATTAGTATATGGTCTAGATATAGAAATAATGTTTTTAGTAACTGATGTCACATAATAACAACCCTTTAAAATCGTGACCATTTTGGTTATCAATGTGAGTTTGTATTCCTCATAGATACAACAATAAGTTTAACTCCATTTCCCACTCGAATATCATCCTCTCCTTGGTCAATATTTTATAATCTACTTGGTTCCTATATTTGAATACAAATGTGAGCACCAAAAGCTGTATCTAATTACCATTTTATAGAAATAGATAAATTTCACTTGATAAAAAGTGCACCTGAAGCTTCCCCTTTCTTTTTGGTTGGGTTTACTTTTTCTTTTAGTAGACCTTATTATCACATGCTAAACATACATGATCATGTTCCCTATCTTTCCCCTCGATCTTCTTCTTCTTGGAACGATGTGAAGAAACTTTGGGATTAATGATATTTAGTTTCCCTTTCCATTTATTCACTATAAAGATGAAAGGGTTTTCATGCTTCATATCCTTATCTAATAGGTGAATAAGATTAAAAATATCTGGGAGAGACTTGTCAATATTGTTCATACTAAAATTCCAAACAATGTTTTATAATCTCTAAGGGTGTTAAACCCAAATGAGAACAGTACTTAGTTTATACGAGAGTTTAAATCCTAGAACCTCTAAGTACACAATGTAGCCAATGAGAATGATTACATGAGGCCCAGTTGGGGAACCCTCTCCAAGATTTCTTGGAAATATCACCTTGTAAATATAAAATCATTCCAATCTAGTGTTCTCCTTATAAAGACCACAGAGGTTCTCAAGAATTCTATACACATACATATATTCATAATACTTCATTAGTTCACTATACATTGATTAAAACATCAAACATTGAACATTGACCATTTCACTCAAATGTTTTTCATAGACTAAGAACTACTCATCACTCAAATCATTATTAGGAGGATTAGGAATTGAGGATTCTAGCACACAGGTTCTCCATTCTTGGTGTAGCACAACCTAAAGGATTCTAAACCACTCTATGAAGTTACTACTAGTTATGAGGTTATCTCTCTCTAATACTGATCTTAGTGATAGTGTGGAATATGAAGTTTTCATTTTATTCTACAATTAAAAGGTGAATATTATTAGTACATTGATTTATTAAAAAATAATAGATATATAATAAATTAAATGTTATTTATTTATTTATTAAATCTCCCACAATTTTGTCAATTCTTAATAGCCCTCACCATTGACCTCATAATATCTATTTTTCTTAACATTCTAGTGGCTGAGATCCAAAATAATTTTATTAATGATCCGGACCTTATCCATGAAAACCACAATAAAGTAATTAGGTAGGTGGTATTTCCAACTGCGGACTTGGAGATCCTTGATCAATTTAGTGGATTTCCCTATCCTGAAATCTTGACTTGAATTTTCCTCAACACTTTCCTCTAAATTCGTATTGAACAGACTTTGGCAATTAAACTAAATACAATTTTGGTTATGTCAACCCAGAAAACTCATGAGACATCCGTAATAAAATTATGTTTCCAAACGTTTACCATATACTATACTTAGTTATATGGTTTAATTCCCAATAAAGTAGTGGAATAATTAGTCTGAATTAATATTGAATTGAGGTAATGTAATTTATTATGCATAAATTTTATCTTTTTTTATCCTTTACAAAGATTTTTAATATTAATTTGATGTTACTTAATAAATTAACCATGCTGGATAAAACATTAATTCATAACTCATTTATTCAATTTTCGTTTATTCACATTAATTCATTTATTTCTGTGATCACGACCTTGAATAAATAAAATCAATAACTGTATAGATAGAAATAAAAATTTATTGAATTACCCATTAATGAGATTTATCTAATGGTTTATTTAATGAGAACACATTAAATCAACTCTTAAACTAGGCGAAATAACTTCTATAGTCATCATTTGCATGAGTTATATCATTCCACCTATCCACCAGTGTATCAACGGGGTTGGTATCATTATGGTTCCTTCTTGAACTGCCTCCATGCTCTTTGGGATGCCCCATTAATTACAAATATTAATTACGAACATGTAGTTGAGGGGAACCAAAGAATTGGTTAAAGGGGATTACATAAATATATTTGGACAAACATTTACTAAATAATAATGGAGGGAGGGATGAATCGCAGGCCATAATTTAATTTAATATTAAATAACTTCAAACTCATGAAATCAATTAAATTAAAACATCCAACACAAACGCAGGTCTTTTTCAAGATTATGAATGGTCATACATGCAAAAAATTTGAAAAATTAATTAGATATCATTTATTTATTTATTCATTATTTTATTATTTAAGATAAATTTTCAAGTATTAATGAATTAATTAGTAATTTAATTAATTTTATTTCATCTTAATGATAATATTATCTTATTTGAAGATACCCATCCCTAATAGAAATAATAGAAAAAAATAGCAGAAACAATAATGACATATTAATTACAGAAAATTAATTGATCATTTAAAATTCAATAAAACCATTATTAAATTTTTAAACACACAACATCGTTACAGCAAATAAAATTAAGTTTTGATAAAGAAAATTCAAATTTAATGTAATTTCAATTTTTTTCTATTATTGGGAGACTACATGAAGTGTAGATAGAACTACAATCCATGTACCATGGTTTTCATATATCATTGTCACACATCTAGGGCTTCGATGTGTGGAATTGACTGGAATAATGTTGTATACATTCCAATTACACACCCGGTATCTACTTTCTATGTGCTATATTATCCCATCCAATACACGGTGTGAAATAAAATCACAATGTGTAATTAATTTATTAGTGAATATAGATACAATGCACATGAATATATGATGTGTGCTATGAATTCATGCTGTGTAACCTAGTTTTACTAGCCAATGTTTTGGAACGTAACAGAGGAATATCTAGTTTTTCATCATTTTTTCTTAATCCTTTAAGAAAATGAACTACTGAGGGAACATGATTAATTTGTCGATGAATTGTTAATTAAAATAAAATGAAAGAACAAATAACATTAAATTAAAATATAACCACAATTTTGGATAGATAAATAATCAAAAAAATAATTATAAATTCAAACATGACCACTCCGATACTGCTTGTTGGTTCCGGGTGTAGCAAAAGTGTGCAGTGGTGGGAGATATAATATAATTTCTTTTACTAATAATTTATCTAAACCAAGAGCGAGGATCGTGCATGTAAAATTTATAATTAATTTATTTAATATATGATTAAATAAATACTTAGGTTAGAAAATTTCTTCATTGGTGAATGTTGATCATCTGAAAAGACAATTTTGGATTACCTTCATTGTATGGTAAGGATCCAATGATAGAATACCTCTAGTGGTGATCCACACATACTCCTATGATATCCGAGAAATACCACTCGATATCTGAGTGCTAGCATAGTGAGTTGAATGTCTTTCATTTTTAATTTTTATTGATCATTATTTAGTCTTGAATAAATCTTTATTTTACTTAACATTCATGAGAGGGAGAGAGAAGGAGGAGTTGATAGAAAATTTTTTGTGAGCAATAATTATCTATTCACTATTTTGGATTCTCTATAAAATAGACATAATCATCTATTTATTGGGTTAGGATTTATGTTAAAATATTGTTTAATTTCATTTTTGACATTAAATAACATTTATTAACTTCAATAAATCCCACACTGAATAATATTATATATATAATTATTATATAGTAGTGCTTACCAACTTTCATAATAACAAATATTATTTAATGATCTTGTTAATTAAAAATTTTCACAGGACTCAACCTTCTTCCATTTTAAATCCTCTATAATTTATTGAATAAATTAATTAATATATTATTCATAAGTAAATATTTCATTCACAATCTAAGGAATAAATATGTATTAAAATATTCAATAAATAAAATAAATATTTTACTCACAATTCGGTGAATAAATATTTATTAAATTTTTGTGATCAATATAACCTGGATAAAATTATTCCTAAAACCTAAGAATATTATTTATCCCATTAATTAAACTCAAATAGAATTTAATAGAGATCAATGGAAATACATACTGGGTTACCCTTTATGATTCTTTTTTTTGGAATTAGACAGTATTTCTTAATGTCTAAGATTATTTTCTAGAAACGGGTCAAGGTACCAAAGAAAAAAACATAATTTCATAACATTAACAACCACATTAGAACACTCACTGTGTAATATAATCCATTTGTCGCAATATCTCTTCATGAAGGTTGCACATATATGTCTCCAACCTATATTCTAGATATTCTTTTCATTGACTACCTGAAATAAACACGCCGTTAGACCTCGAACATGGAATTTGATGTGATAGTTCTATTCCAATAATTGTGTTGAGATATCATCTTCCATAAATATGGAAGGGAAAAATCCTTTAAAAAATTATTCATTAATGACATGTTACTCATGACTCCCCCAACACATCGAACTTATCCCTGATCTGTTGTCATCATGGAATGTGAAATACATCTAAGTAAGAGAGTTGTAACATGTATTAATAATAATCTTACTGTCTAGGGACCATCTCACATTCTCATAGATATACATATCTAATTAAACCAAAACATCTGGAATTCCTACTGGAGGGTCTACTCTCATAACCTCCCATCTTGGAGATTACCAAGTGTGAACTTCATGAGAAAAAGTGTCATCTACATATGAGTACTCACACCAAGAATTATATGTGATATTTTTTCCGTCCTAGTACATTATCTTACTGTAGAACATTATTTGAGAATAACATAAAATCATATAAATGTTCTCATCATAGAAGAGAATTTATATTACCTATCAATTATTTACTATAAGAAATTATTATATTAGACTCATGATGAAAAAAAATGTAACAATAAGTTTTATTAATATTCAATACAACAAATATTCATGTAATCAGAGTATAAGTAGTTGGTATTGAGACACCAACTCCAAAACGTCACCTCTAAAATGGGAAGATAAGAGCACTAATTGATCCCTTTCAATACCCCTATAATTTTAGGGTGAGTTTTCTGCATCTAAAATCTACCATGAAGTATCCTATCCCATTGACTACGACATGATTATCTTATTCATTGGATAATATTCAAAAGGTACTGTATATGGGAACATTAGTCTGTTTTATATTTTTGATAAGATTGACGATATCTATGTTCATTGATCCATGATAGAAAATGTCTCTAGGATAAATATCATCCCAATATAGATACTTAGATAGCTAGGAAACAATGATAATCACTTATCCCCATCCATCCTAACTATTCAGGTGTATGAAAATAGTGAGCTAAGACAACTTTAGAATGTTATGTTGAGAGCTCAATTTAGAGACCCCATATGTGACTCTGAATTCATTGTTTTCTATTATGACAAAAAATTAAATTCATTGATTGAGAGGACTTGGTTATATATATAAATATATATATGGTGGTACCCTCATTATATCACTAATGTTTGAAATGATCCATAAATAGATATGGATGTATATCGCATATTGGTAACATCATTTCATACTATTGAGAGTCCTAATACATAGATTTGGTTTTCTATAAGTGAAATGGGGAGTAATTAATAGTGTAAAATTCTATCTTGCTCACCACTCTAAATTTTCTGAAAGCTAACCCTTCAAATTTGTGGAGTGAGATCGATGAATACTATGTATTACTGATTAGGTATATTGAGCTGAAAATTCCAAATCGTGGAAGTCAGTGGGATAAATGGGTCCCACTAGATAACAAGGAAAAACATGTAAGAAAAAACAATTATATACAAGGAAATACTCCCCCAATATTTATGATATCAGTCACATTATCCAAACCTATCCATCTAGAAGGTTTCCATAAGTATTAGGGAGATAGTAGTGACCTTAAGGATAATTCCCCAAATGATGATAACCACACTTCTTCTTATGAGATTCAATCTTCCAAAGCTCCCAATTCTCTAATAGTGTAAGGGAAGATGATGGGGAGGATGATCTCAAATATTCCATTTTGTCATTTGTGGAGGGAATCATGACTACTATTGATTTTCTTAAGCATGTGAATCATGATATTGAAAAAAATATATAGACCATGTTTCTTAGTGATACTATGACATTCAAATAGATCTTTGGATACTCTTACTTCCTCAAACAACATTGGGATGTGTTCCCCTTGAATAATACTAATAATATTTAGATGTATCCCAAGGTGGATTCTCATCACTTGTGCTTACTGGAAGATCAGTGTGGAAAAAGACAAGAAACAAAGGGAATTATTCATGCCAATTATACAAAAATCAAGGTAAAATGTGATAATATAAGAATAGAAAAAATCACCAAAGTTATCCTATACCATAAATTATTATCCAATACTCTTCCAATCCAGAAGAAGAATGGGTAAATATGTGTTTTCATTTATATTAATGAACTAAATCCAAATTTCTAGATGGACTACTTCCCCATTCTTATCACAAAAAATTTGATTGATGAGACTGCTAGCTTCCAAGTTGTTTTCTTTATATATGGATAACATAGATAAAACTAGATATAGATAACTCTATAACAAGAAAAGTCTACTATTTTCCAGAAACCATAATTGATTTAATATTTTCAAGTAATTCATTTTTTCTTGAAGAATGATAAAACCACATAGAAACACACCTTGTATCTAATCTTTAATTATATATTAGGTAAGATCAGTGAGTGTTATGTAGATGATATTATTTTTTAAATACAATTTAAGATATGATCATCCTTCAAGGATAGAGATAATATTAAAATAATTATGAAAATAAAGCTTAAAAATCCCTTGAAGTTTTCTTTCAATTTTAAGTTAGGAAAATTTATCAACTTAGTTATATTCCCTAATAAAATCGAATAGGACCCCACGAAGACAAAGTTATAGCTGATATAACCCCTATATAGAATCTCTAGAAGTTGAGGCATCTTCAACGAAGCCTCAACTATATCTATTTTTTATAACCAATGTTACTAACTAGTGTATTCCCTTTACCATGATGATGGAAAAGGGATACATACCAGTGGGATAAAAATTATCAAGAAGCTTTGATAATATCAATATATATATATTGCACCCATTTATCTTGATTTCAACTGTATAGGGGGATTCAATAATCCTTTATGTAGAAAGTTTGGAGTTATTTCTTGGAACTTTCCTCAATCATAGAAATAATATGGGAAAATAGAATTGTATTTATTATTTTATTAGGACAATACATGATGATAAGAATTGATACTTCAACATTGGGAAGAAATACCATGTACCGATCTTCATAGTTTAGAAGATAATTCACTACCTACAACATTGTAATTTTTTTTGATCTCTTATGTGGATTCATTGAAATACACCCACTTCCATCCCACACAATCTAGAAATTTAGCATGATGGGTTTTCATATATAAAAAATTAGACATCCAATTCATATCAAATAAAGATATTAAAGGAATGGAATTTGGGTATTTTCATGAGGAACACCCTAATTTTTTAAATCCGAAAAATTAAAATATAGTTCCTAGATAGGGAGTTATTTTCTATACAAGTAACTCCTCATACATGGTAAATATATATTTATGGTTCTTCTAGAGGCCTAAAATGAAGTAAAATAGAATACCTAAATCTATAATAGTTTGTCATGGGGACCATCTGAATAAATATTTGAAATGTGGTTTTTCTATATTTTTTCTTATTGTTAGAAGGATTCACCAAACAATGTGGTAGAATACCATGACCAAATCATATGCTTAGAGCTACCATTATAGATCATGGTGGCTCTTGTAAACATCAATGTGATTCTAAATGGTAATCTTGAAAATAAATGGAAAATATTCTATTAAGAATGAGAAACTAATACCCCTAATGGATTGTGCGTGAGGATCGATGAAGAATTTATCCTTCATAAGAACATTAATTTTTATTCATCATTTCCAAAAATATATCATAGATGCATTGGATAATGTAAAAATAATACTACCTGACCTGGATTAAGATGAAATGATCATACAAATTGATAACAGCAGGGTACACTCCCCCTTAATCTAAAATAATATGAATTATATCAATGAAATCAGAACCAAATTTGATTGAGACGAGTATATACCCTTATCGAATAATACAAGAGTCGGATGGATGTAACCAATAATAGACTAACTACAAAATAGTATTATTTCTACAGACCGAGTCAAGGATGAATAGTTTAATCATTAGGTAGTAAACATTGTTATCTATGATTGACAAATCTATTAGAAAGTCCTATATAAATTAGGCTTTGATGGAGTCCTCCTCAGTTTCATTTAATGTGGAAACACTCTCACTATCTTTCAATAATTCCATTCTATCACATGCAAATATCTTCAGTGAAGTACTAAACTTTTCTATTAGATTAAGAAACTTGTGTATCTATGGACATCAATGATGCATGATTATATAATTTTTTTCAGGTTATTATATTATTTACAATTATATTCCATCTCTATCCATCATCCCCCATAATTATTAAATACTACCAAATACTCTTCGACATTTTACATATATAGAATTGATTTCATAGGGACATATCCCCCAGCCACATCTAGGAATTTCAATTACATACTTAAAATTAATGACTTTTTTTCTATGTGGGTAAAGTCTATACCCTTCAAGGAAGTTAGATAAAATTATATCATCAATTTCATGAAGTCTAATATCATTACAAGATTTTGTTCCACTCACAAAATATTGACTAATAATGACACCAATTTCATTTATTATAAGTTGAAAATGCAATTTCAATAATTCAACTTATTGTATAATCATTTATCCAACTACCATTAAATAGATAGTATATATATTTAGTCCTTCAATACAAAAATTATCATATATACCTCAGAATATATTTGATAAAGACAATAAGACATGTACAGATAAAATCCAACATGGATTTTGGGTTTATTTCACCATAATATGTACAGGTACACATATGAACCCATATGTTATTGTGTATAGAAAAAAAGTAGTCTAAACCATTGGGTATTTTCTTCCCTCACATCAAATTTCTCTCTATGATAGGTGTTATGAAGATAAAAAGTCTCAAATAAAATTGGATGAGGTAAAGCGTATCAATGAGAAAAGGTTACACACACAGTAGAAAGTCAAATCCATCATAACCTGTTTACATGAGTATTAAATTATAAGGATATCCTTTACTCATTTATCTAATGAGAATTGGTATTGGATCTCATAATTCCAATGATACCAGGAAATAATTCCCTAAAATTTGATCCAAAATTAGAAGGGTTTTCTTCCATAAATTATTTTTACTCTAATAGATCCTAGTCCTTGATAGAAATGGATTGAGAGTGTATCATTATCCCAACTAATTCCTTATTTCTAAATAAGTAACTAAATTAACTTCATGTTATGATCAATTTTACCCTTGAATCACAATGTAACAATTCCTAAAAATGCCTTTATATCCTAATATTAAATTTCATGAAACAAGTCCCGACTGAATGAATTCAAGATGAATAATGAACTCATCTTAATATATTGATGTTAAAAATATAAGACTAGTGTCCTGTTTTGTCATGACCCGTCCCAGTGGGGCCCGAGACGCAACTCCCCAAGACCGCCTCTAATAGTCCAGGGGATGGTGACTAGCACCAAGTAGGCATGCTACTAACATGGGAGGCATTGCCTATAAAACTGTACACACGCACACACATCTCCAAGACCACACAGATGAAAAGTAAAAACTAAAAAAAAAGAAAAGATGCATGCATACACTAAAACCCAACCACAGAGTACGACATGGAAGTAAAGTACAGTAAAGTATAACCCTGGGCCAAAAGTACAAGCCCACCAAAAAGGAAGTCTGCAACAAGGTCCAACCTGTAGAAAAAGGTACTGAGATTGCTACCCGTCCCCGAAGGAACACACCTCAGCCTTTCTGATCTCACATAACAATATCTGGTCCTGGTCCGCCTAGAATCCTTTCAAAGGATCGCTCATCTACACAAGACACGACACGTGCGGGCAAAGACCGTGCAGGGGTGACTATAACAATACCCAGCAGGACACCCTGAAAACCACAAAGGAAATACAACAAGGAAAATACCACAAAGAAAGGTACAATAATCTCTACATAGTATATGTCTATGGAACATATAACAAGAATATCCAAATATACTCATACACAAACGACCATCGCAAAAACCGCCACTAGGATCCAGCTCGAAGATTCCACTAAGTATACCATCGGGAGGACACACTCCCAGGTCTGAAGAGAGAGGCACGGAGTACTTGTTCCGGGAGAACACACTCCACAAGTACCTTGGGAACAAGATGCTTAGATGATGATCACATCCAAGTCATGGGGTGATTCCGACAACTCAATCTGAGCTAATCCGCTATGTATAGGATCGGCGCCCGGGTAAAGTTGGTCACGTCAATACCAAGAACTCTACCTAGGGTTCTAGGAATGAATAGAGGATCTAGCTCTAAGTCTCACAGATTGGATTCTAACAACTCTATTCAGGGAGGTCTACTAATGGGATCATACCCCAGTATAAAGGAGTTGATTCCAGAACCTTCAGGGGATTACCAAGGGTACGAACCCTAAGAACTAGTCCAAGTCACAGAAGGCAAGTGGCTCAAGCCATGAAAAAAAATTTACACGGCGTGTAGTATGGTTACACGCCCTGTTCCTTGACCCTGAGTACTGCCCGTGTGAACAGACCGTGTCCTTTGTTCAAGCTGTGCAAAACAAAACTACACGGCATTGAGAAAAGGTACACGCCGTGTTCCTTGAACTCAGGTGCTGCCCGTGTAACTGACCCGTGTCACTCGGCTTGTCGAAAGCAAATATACGGCGTGTAGAAGAAAAAACATGCCATGCTCGAGCGCCTGGGCTCGCTCCGTGTACGCTGGCAATGCGCCCGTACACGGTCTCTGCCCGTGTCTGTGTCGCATGCCCGTGTACCAGTACACGGGGTACCCCATGTATCTGGTCGGGGAGCGGTATACACGGCATGTCCATGTTTGTGTGCCCTGCCCGTGTCCATGTACTCCCGGAGTACATGCCAGGTAACCCTATCGATGAAAACATGCCGTATAGCCCATACTACACGGCGTGTAGTCAGGAAAATTTCCAAGACTGCGTCTTCCTCCGTGCACCTCGGCCGATCTTCCGGATCTCGATTTTGTCGTCCATTTTCCACGAAACTCCAGATACCAGGTCACCTGGTGTACGTGAATCCGAATCCGTGGGTTTGACATCTTCAATTGGCTCTAAAATCCGATTCCAGCCATCCAAGTGGAAATCGTCTGAAGAATGATTTCTTCCGATCCGCTTCAATCTGCCCGCCAAAACCGTTGTCGCATCTCCGCAAGACTGCTGCGGTGTTTATCCTTCAATTTGGGATCGTTGCATCGCAGAACGGATGCGCAACGATCCGTTGTTCATCACCTCGTGAAGAACGCGAAGAACTCTCACGAAGAACGCGAAGAATTTGGGGGAGAACACACAACAAAATGAGAGGGATGAACCTCAATCGATGTTCGTGTCGATCTTGATTCTTCACCGTTAAAAGGTTGAACGAAACCAAACAAAAATCAAGAATCAATTCCCCCACAAATCCCATCAAAATCCCATCCTGGAAGAACGATCGATCCGTAGGCTAATCTGTTCGTGGATTAGTCTGCATTCATCGTGGAAATCAAAAATGGGTAATGGAATATCAAAATCAACATCCTAATTGGATTCGCTGCGTTTTCCAGCGAAGATCCACTTGCCGCGTCATCGTCGCCGTCGAAATCCGTCAATAACGTCACTGCCGCATTGGAAATTTCCTCCAGAGCATTCCCAGAGCCTCCAGAGAATTTCAGGGTTATGGGGATTGTAACCCTGATTCCCCTGTGAAAACTATATTTAAAGGATAAGAGATATTTGACGTAACAATATTTAATTAAACATTTTAATTAAATATTTTATTTTGGTTACGTCCAAAAACCAGATTTCACCACCAACCTGCGCCGGCCAAAGTTTGGCCTCGACCAAGGTAAAATCACTGTTATGAATGCAATGGTTCCCTCAGATTTCTGGTCCAAGAACCCGTTCGGGAGTTAATCCAATTTTTCAGGAAACCTGCATGCCCGTGTAATTTAATTATTAAATTAAATTCAAACACTAGTTCCGAGCTCACTGGGCCTCGGAACTGCACGCCGTCTTAGAGCCTGGTCTTGAAATAATTCCCATATAATATTAAAATAATACATGGAAAAATATGGGACATTACATCACACCTACCTTAGGTATTTTACATCCTCGAAAAGCCAAAACAAGGGATACTAAAAAAGATGTGGGTACTGCCCGCAAATATGAGCCTCCCTCTCCCACATGCTCTCCTGGAGATTCCCGTGCTGCCATCGGACACGCACCAAGGGAATAACTTGTCCATGAAGGATCTTCTCCTACCGATCCTCGATCTCCACTAGGTACTCAGCAATGTTCGCTCCATCATTGATGTCCAGTTTTCCCCAGTCGATGATGTGCGATGGATCATGCATGTACCTCCGTAGCTGTGAAACATGGAAGACGTTGTGTACCCGGTCCATCTAAGGAGGTAGAGACAAGCGATACACCACCTCGTCAACTCTACTCAAAATCTAAAAAGGGACAACGAACCTTGGAGATAGCTTGCCGCCTTGGACAAATCTCTGCAATCCCCGTTGAGGTGAGACTCGAAGGAATACATGACCTCCTTCCTCAAACTCCAAGGACCTCCGTCTCTGGTCGACAGAAGACTTTTATCGACTCTGTGCAGTTTTCATCCGCTCCTGGATGACATGCACCTTCTCTGTAGTAGCTCTCACCATCTCGGGGCCCATGAGTGCTGACTCTCCAAGGTCAGTCTAGCAAAGTGGTGACCTGCAAGGTCGCCCGTATAGAGCCTAGAATGGTGACATACTAATAGTTGAATGATAACTATTATTATAAGAAAATTCCGCCAGTGGTAGGTGATCCTCCCAGCTACGACTGAAGTCATGTATGCAAGCTCGTAGAATTTCCTCCAGGACCTGGATGGTCTACTCTGTCTGCCCATTAGTCTGGGGATGAAACGCTGTTCTCAAGTGTAATTGACTCCAAAAATCTTCCTGCAATCCCTTCCACAGCCGTGATGTGAAACAAGCATCATAATATGAGACGATCATGGATGGTACTCCATGAATCCAAACTATCTCCTGCACGTAGAGGCGTCCCATGCTCTCTAACGAACTCTACTCCCGTATGGCTAGGAAGTGGGCCGAATTGGTGAGTCGATCAACGATCACCAAGATGGCATCGTTTCCCCTGGACGTGCATGGTAAACCTGTCACAAAGTCCATGGATATCCCATCCCACTTCCACTCTGGCACCTCAAGGGGCTGAGTCAAACCTACTGGCACCTGGTGCTCAGCCTTTTCTTGCTGACATGTAAGGCACCGAGAAACAAACTCTACCACACTCTTCTTCATCCCTGGCCACCAGAACTGACGTCGGAGGTCCTGGTACATATTTTCCACGCCTGGATGAACCACCAAAGGGGATATATGTAACTCCCTCAAAACCTCCTCCCACAACGTCACTGGTACTACCATGCATCCTCTCAAAAGGACAACGTGTTCCCCTCCTTCTGAATATCCATCAGCAGCATCACCTACAGATATCTGAGCAGGTAGAGTCTCATAGCTAGCATCCTCACGCTGTGCTTCCATGATTCTCTATAAGAGTGGAGGGGTAACAACCATCGACTGAAGGTAATCTCCCTCATCTCCATCCATGAAGGACAACAACAAAGAGGCCAACTTCCTTGTCACCTCATCTAGAAACTGCACACTGGATTTCCTACTAAGAGCATCTGCCGCCACGTTCCCCTTCCTAGGAGTATAAATGATCTCAAAGTTGTAATCCTGGAGGAAATAAAGTCATCACCTCTATCTCAGATTCAGATCCTTTTGATAAAAGATATATCTGAGACTCTCGTTATCAGAGTAGATGGTAAACCGCTCGCCCATCAGGTAGTGCCTCCACATCTTCAATGCGAAGAATACCGCTGCCAACTCAAGATCATGGGTCGCGTAGTTCTGCTCATGTAGCCTCAACTAACGTGAGCCATAGACAATCACCGCTTGCCTCTGCATCAGGACACAACCAAGCCTGGTTCTTGCTACGTCGTAGAACACTATGTACTCGACACACTCCTTCGGTAATCTCAAGATCGGAGCACTCGTCAGACTCGGTCTCAACTGCTAGAAAGACTGGTGGCATTTCTCGGTCCACACGAAAGGCTATCCCTTTCGGGTCAAAGCTATCATGGGTTCTGCAATCCTAGAGAAATCATGGATTAATCTCCTATAGTATCCCACCAACCCAAGGAAACTTCACACCTCCATCGCGCACCAGGGTGGCTCCCATGCTAGCACTGCCTCCACCTCTGCTGGGTCCACTACTACACCATCCGCTGAGATTACGTGTCCCAGAAAGTGGACCTCCTGTAACCAGAACTGACACTTCGAGAGTTTCCCATACAACTGGTGCTCTCGGAGTGTGTCCAGAACCATCCTTAGGTGTCTTGCGTGCTCCTCCTTGGACGTAGAGTACACAAGGATATCATCGATGAAGACCACCACAAACCGGTCTAGATAAGGATGAAATATCCAGTTCATGAGTCCCATGAACACTTCCAGGGTCTTCATCACGCCAAAGGGCATCACCAAGTACTCATAGTGACCGTAGCAACATCTGAAAGCCGTCTTCGGTATATCCTCTTCCCGTACTCGCAACTAGTGATAGACTAATCGTAGATCAACCTTCGAGAACCATCGTTCCCCTCTCAACTGGTAGAAGAGGTAATCGATCCTTGGCAGTGGATACCGGTTCTTCACAGTCACTTGATTCAAGCGCCGGTAATCCACACACAGCCTCAAGCTCCCATCCGCCTTCTTGGCAGACATCACTGGGGCCGCCCAGGGTGAAATGATGGGTCTCACAAAGCCCTTCTTCTGCAAGTCGTCCAGCTGCATCCTCAGCTCACGAAGCTCTGTAGGAGCCATCTGATAAGCTGATGCTGATATCGGGGTCGTCCCGGGTTGCAACTCAATGCAGAAATCTATCTCCCGACGGGGAGGTAGCCCGGGGACATCCTCCGGAAAGACTTCCTCGTACTCAGTCACCACTGATGGAAACTAGAAACTCATAACATCTGCCGCACCAAAGTCTAGGCTATCCAAATAGTGTGAAATCAGCCGTTCCCTCCTATGTATGAGTCTATACTGCTGTGACTGGGTCTCCCTTTCACCGAAAAAGTAGAACCTTGTTCCATTATTGCGAACACACTGCACCCTTCGCCTAAAACAATCAATCTGGGCATGAACTGTGGATAACCAATCCATGCCAAGAATGACATCGTAAGGACTCGACACTACTACCAAGAGGTTCCAACCAAAACTCTTGCCTCTAAGGGTCAGGTCACACTGCCTGCAAAGATGTATGGTCTCTGAATCTTCTCCTGTCAGTGTTTCTAAGCGTAAGGTTCGAGCCAATGACTCAACTGTAATATCAAGGTCTCGAATAAGATAAGTAGCCAGAAAGGAATGACTAGAACCTGTGTCTATTAAAACAGCAACCAAGGTAGAAAAGACACAAATAGTACCTCTAATCATTACGGGAGTACCTGGGTCATAAGCCTTTGTCACCTACAGATGTCCCTGCCTCTATCCACCAGCTCCCTAAGCCTGGGGTGGACCTCCTGGGGGTGGTGGTGGTAAAGGGTCGAAACGCCGACCACCTCCAGCTGCTCTCCCAACTCCTCTACCACGTCCGCCACCTCGCAGATATGCCTTCTCCACACATTGCCTTTGCCTCGGTGGTCCATCCAATGCTCCCGGGTCAGTAGTACGGCAGGTCAGACAATCTCAAGAGAGATGTCCCTTGCCGTCACATGAGTAACATCACCTCTCTCGAGGTTGGATAGATGTGCCCTATGAACCCTTTACGGCTGATCCCATGTCCTAGGATCTCCTCTGGAAATGTCTCCCACGCTTGGGTCCCTAACTTCGGCTCCCTGCCACTGAGGTCTCTGCTTCAGCTCGCCCACTGCTGACAACTTTCGTCTATACCTACTACGTCAGGAAGCTCTCGACCACCAAAGCCTGCTCGAGCACCCCGGTATAAGTAGGAATGCTCATAGGGATGATGCTAGCTTGGATATCTCTGCACAAGCCCTGCTCAAAAGTTCGATCTCTGAAGTACTGATCTCTGACCATATCCATCGAGTACAGTGATAGGTCGGTAAAACTTGATGAATAGTCATCCACCGACATGGTTCCCTGCTGGAGATGAAGAAGCTCCTGTATACGTACTGCTCTCAGGGTAACCGGTGAAAACTCAACTCTGAAGAGATGCTCAAACTCTGGCCATGAAAGAGTTTCCTCGTCGTGAGTCTGGATGAACAAACTCCACCATAGCCCTGCCGAGCCCTGCAGATGGCTCGCTGCCAGGATCACCATCTAGTCTGATGGCATCCTGACCAAACAGAAGACTCTAGTCATGGCCTTAAGCCAGTCCTCTACTGCCTAAGGGTCAGGCTCGCCTCAAAACCTGAGGGGTCTCTGTCTCTGAAACTCATGGAGTGCCCTCAGCTTGCGCTCCTCCTCCACTGGTACAGCAGGAGCTAAACACTACTCCACAGGGGTCGGGATAACTGGCACGCCACCTGGTGGTATAACTGGGGGATCTGGTCCCTGTATCGAAGCTTCATCACTGAGGGGATCATCCTCGTGATCGAGCCGCTGGATCCTAGCGGGTGCGCGTCGCGGAGGCATCCTGTTTAAGAAACAAGATGTATCATAGTCAGTGAGTATATCTGGAGAGATGACTCAAGAAGGACATGGAAAACACAACCCATTCCTATATGATGCATGTACCATTATTTTACCCCATGCAACTAGTGTTTTCATGTTCCGAGTCGAAAAGAAAGTTATCAGAGTCCTGGTGTATGGATACGTCAGCCGCCACACCAACACTGGGGTCCCTGGCCTGAGAGACGAACTAGAAACACTTAACACTGTTGCCCTAAACCATCTCATAGAATCTCAGTCCTAAGGTAGAACCGACCTCCTCTGATACCACTCTGTCATGACCCGTCCCAGTGGGGCCCGAGCCGCAACTCCCCAAGTCCTCCTCCAATAGGCCAGGGGATGGTGACTAGCACCGAGTAGGCATGCTACTAACATGGGAGGCATTGCCTATAAACCTGTACACACACACACACATCTCCAAGCCCAAAAAGCTAAAAAGCAAAAACTACAAAAAGAAAAGAAAAGATGCACGCATACACTAAAACCCAACCACAGAGTACGACATGGAAGTAAAGTACAGTAAAGTAAAACCCTGGGCCAAAAGTACAAGCCCACCAAAACGGAAGTCTGCAAAAAAGTCCAACCTATAGAAAAAGGTACTAAGACTGCAAACCGTCGCCGAAGGAACACACCTCGGCCTGTATGATCTAACTGAACACTGTCCAGTCCTGGTCCTCCTAGAATCCTTTCAAAGGCTCGCTCGTCTGCACAAGACACGACACGTGCGGGAAAAGACCGTGCAAGGGTGAGTATAACAATACCCAGTAGGACACCCTGAAAACCAAAAAGGAAATACAACAAGGAAAATACCACAATAAAAGGTACAGTAAGCTATACACAGTATATGTCTACAGAATATATAACAAGAATATCCAGATATACTCATACACAAACGACCATCGCGAAAACTGCCATGAGGATCCAGCTCGAAGATTCCTCTAAGCATACCATCGGGAGGACACACTCCTAGGTCTGAAGAGAGAGGCACAAAGTACTCGTTTTGGGAGAACACACTCCCCAAGTACCTTGGGAACAAGATGCTCATATGAGGATCACAACCATTTCATGGGGTGATTCCGACAACTCAATCTGAGATAATCCGCTAAGCAGAGGATCGGCGCCCGGGTAAAGTTGGTCACGTCGATACAAAGGACTCTACCTCGGGTTCCAGGAATGAATAGAGGATCCAGATCTAAGTCTCACAGAGGGGATTCCGAAAAATCTCTTTAGAGAGGTCTGCTGAAGGGATCATACCCCATTATAGAGGAGTTGATGCGAAAACCTTCAGGGGATTACCAAGGGTATGAACCCTAAGAACTAGTCCAAGTCACAGAAGGCAAGTGGTTCAAGCCATGAAGAAAAAGTTACACGGCGTGTAGTATGGTTACACACCGTGTTCCTTGACCCCGGGTACTGCCCATGTGAATGGCCCGTGTCCTTCGTTCAAGCCTTGCGAAACCAAACTACACGGCGTGTAGAAAAGGTACAAGTCGTGTTGCTTTACCCCAGGTGCTACCCGTGTAACCGGCCCGTGTCACTCGGCTTGTAGAAAGCAACTACATGACATGTAGAAGAAAACACATGCTATGTTCGAGCTCCTGGGCTTGCTCCGTGTACGCTGGCCATGTGCCCGTACACGGTCTTAGCCCGTGTCTGTGTTGCCTACCCATGTACCAGTAAATGGGGTGCCCCGTGTATCTGGCCGGGTCTGGCTGGGGAGGGGTATACACGACGTGTGCCCTGCCCGTGTCCGTGTACTCTCGGAGTACACGCCGGGTAACCCTACCGATGAACACACGCCGTGTATCCCATACTACACAACGTGTATTCGGGAAAATTTCCAGAACCGCGTCTTCCTCCGCGTGCCTCTGCCGATCTTTCGGATCTCGATTCTGTCGTCCGTTCGCCGTGAAACTCCAGATACAGGGTCGCCTCGTCTTCTTGATGCTGAATCCATGGGTTTCAGGTCTTCAATCATCTCCAAAATATGATTCCGGCCATCCGTGCGAAAATTGTCCGAAGAACGATTTCTTCCCATCCACTTGAATCTGTCTGCCAAAACCGTGGCCACATCTCCGCAAGACTGCTGCGGTGTTGATCCTTCAATTTTGGGATCGTTTCATCATAGAACGGATGCAAAACGATATGTTGTTCATCACCCTGCGAAGAACGCGAAGAATGCTCATGAAGAACACGAAGAATTTGGGGGAGAACACACAACAAAATGAGAGGGACGAACCTCGATCGATGTTCATGTCGATCTTGGTTCTTCATCGTTAGAAGGTTGAACGAAACCAAACAAAATTCAAGAATCAATTCCCCACAAATCCCAGCAAAATACCATCCCGCAAGAACGATCGATCCGCGGGCTAATCTGTTCATGGATTAGTCCGCGTTCATCATGGAAATCAAAAACGGGGAATGGAAAATCAAAATCAAAATCCAACTTGGATTCACTGCGTTTGCCGACGAAGATCCATTTTTCGCGTCTTCATCACCGTCAAAATCCATCAAGAACGTCGCCGCCGCGTTGGGGATTTCCTCCAGAGCGTTCCTAGAGCCTCAGAGAATTTTTGGGTTATGGGGATTGTAACCCTGATTCCCCTTCGAAAACTATATTTAAAGGATAAGAGATATTTTACATAACAAAATTTAATAAAACATTTTAATTAAATATTTTATTATGGTTACGTCCAAAAACCAGATTTCACCACCAACCTATGCCAGCCAAAGTTAGGCCTCACCCAAGGTAAAATCGTTGTTCTGAAGACAACGGTGCCCTCAGATTTCTACTCCAATCACCCGTTCTGGAGTTACTCCAATTTTTTATGAAAACCGTACATGCGCGTAATTTAATTATTAAATTAAATTCAAACACTTGTTCTGGGCTCACTGGGCCTTGGAACTGCACACCGTCTCAGAGCCTCGTCACGAAATAATTCCTATATAATATTAAAATAATACATGGGAAAATCCGAGACATTACATGTTTTTTTGGCATAAAATTACAAAAACAATGTTTTTATTTAATAATGAATATTACATTATGTGAGGTAATATATGACCCCAAATTTTGTAGCCATGTGATATGAATAATATTCAAATCACCTCTTATTTCTTAAACTGAGCATAGATCATGGGGAATTAGAGGTTTTAATTGATTACCTTAATTAATATGATTTGAATACATCATTTTTAAAGTTAGGGATCCCAGTATTATTTGGATGAAATTAAACTCCAACACATATGGAACACTATACAAAGCCTCCCAATTTTTTTATCGGGGGTGGGTGTGAGACCTTTTTTCATTATATGAGGGAAATAACAGTGTAAAATATTCAGAAAAATTCCCTTTCCTCTATCATATGGACTACACCAAGGATAAAATTCCCCTCTTCTTGCATAAGAGTCATATCTATATAGGAAACATAAAAAAAGTAACTTTATTCTTATTATTTCAAGATATGTAGGAATTCCTAGAGCTATTATCTCGATCCCAATAAAAAATTCCACTGAAACCCCCTAGTTTTATTAGTGTTTTAATCCCCACTCATTCACATCAGTTTTTCTCCATATATAAGAAACTGAGGTAGGGTTGTTTCATTTTTCCCAAGATCCAAATTTGTGTTAAATAATTCTCATTTCCAACATATTATATAGATATATAATGGAATCCTACCATATATGAATTTTTTATTTATTGATTCATATCCTTATTGGATATATAGAAACACCTGGATCACTTATCTTAGTTCCAATGACAAATCCACATCATTTTAAATATATTATTTCTTTACATAGGATCCATGACTATATAACAGTCATCAATATATGGTTTTGTCCTTATATACTAGTTTCTAAAATAGAAATAATTCCTCCATGTGTTCAAAATTTTGTGTGGATAGATTTCTATTTCCATAAGATACCTAATGACATTCATATCTTCTATCTTTGTTTCATCAACAAATTCTACCACCATTCAACCAATTTTGGAATATGGTACATCATAGTTGACCTTAAACTAATTAGAGGAGACTATTCCATTGGGTCTAGTTTCCCTTACATACAAGATGGATATATATAAGAACTTATTGCATATGATTTCTAATCTATATAACTATGATGAAAAATGACACCCCACTCCTATATAAGAGTTAGATTTATGTGTAATCCTTGATCTTTTAGTGTAGAGTTATTTATCCATGAACTCGTACTAACAAAATAACCCCATATTATCTGATGTACATTTTATTTATTCCTATACTAAAAGTATTTTTAATAGTTATTGGATCCCACATCCTATGACTATCCATCAATTTCATTCATAAACTATGAACTTCTCTAATGATTGGGCATTTTTTAATTTACATTAGGGTTTTCCATAGTCCACCTCTATAATAATCCACACTTACTTTGGTCCAATAAATATGACCATACACTATGTTCATCCCATTTTAGATATTATATACTAACATTATTCTAATAATTATCATTTTTTAATTTCATGAAAACATTAGTTATACTATTTCACTCTATTTGTTCAAAGCTATATGACCTTAAAACTTAAAACAATTTGATCAATGTTTAGTGACCTTAAATCTTAGAAATATTTTGGCCAAAGCTATTTGACCTTAAATCCAAACAATATCTAGGTCAAAATATCATGACCTTAATCCTAAATAAGATTTAGTATATGATTATTGGATCTATTTTTCCAAGAAAAATTAAGTTCAAAATCTTTAATTCAACATCATTTTATTCCCCTTTAGATTCAAAATATGTTCAGTGCACAATATTATAACCTTTAATGTTATTGAAACCTCCTTGTATATCCTTCCTCCAAACAAGATATATTATTAATTGAGTGTTTGAATACTTATATATTTTTCATGGTTATCAGTTACGAGAATACTAAACTCAAAATGACACATATTCTTGGTAATAATTTAGAGTCACCATACACAAAACTTCCAAATAGAGGCATACCTAATCATAAAAACAATACCCTATAATCTATGTATGCCTAAAAAAAATTATAGTGTAACCCTCTATTAAATTATATTTTTCCGTCATCCTCTATGTGTTCCACATCATTATTCCCTAATTCAAGTACTTTTTGTTTTTATTTACACATTACAAAACATTGATAATCAAATTGATTAAAATTACTTCAGTATTGGATATTTGTGTATCATAAATAGTCTTGAAATAAGAAGTAGTGATATCTTAGGTCTCAGTAACATGAGAATAAACTACATAATTTTTTATTAAAAGAATTATAACCTTAATCTAAAATCATTATATAATCTCTCCCACATGAATTTAAACCGTTCAATGTGGTCTATCCAACATGGACTTAAACTTCTAGGAAGGTGTTTTTTTGTATAACCTAGATTATAGATGACTCTCTACTATGTAAGATATAAATATAAATAGGTTTCCATTTTATTTTCATAGAGATTATGTATATTATGTTTATACTATCCAACCATAATTTCATGGAGATAAGAGGGATTTTTCATGATTCCCAACTGAACATTTTTTTTACTTGACTAGGAATACAACATAGTGCCCACCCTAGGGTCGATATCTCATGGAGGCCACATATACCACAATATTCTTATGTTATCAATATTTATAATATAAATTATACTAAAAATGAAATATAAAAATATAGTAGTTGATTTTAAAAATTAATTTGATAAATATATATATATATATATGTGAATGACAAATATAAATGAAAAGAACAAGTTAGTAAGAAGAAACTATTATTCTGAAGTGTTCACAGTGAAGCTATCAATGTTCATAAAAAATATTCTCATTTTATTACTCAATATAGTGATAAAAACCTATAACAATACACCCTCTTTTTCAAATTTATATTTCCCCACCATGAAACCTTTTCATGTGGGATAATTCTCTTCTAAAAGTTATCTACGAGTCCTCTTCACTGAATAACACTCTCCAAAAAAACAACACTATATGAATGAATAAGATAGTAAAGGTAAATAATATTGATGAACAAGGAAGAAGAAAAATATAATTGGGAAAATGTATTTACCATATATACTAAAAAATTTAACAACCACTGAAATCTAAAAAAGACTCATTGAATCCTTAAGTACTCAAATCATAACACTGTTCCCTCCCTTTGAACAATAATCGAAGATATTTATCCAATTTAATGTTGATGAGATTAAATAAGGGAGAAAAAAGGAGAAAATTAGAGTAAAAAATGGGAAGAAAAACTAATATATATTAGAAATATGAAAGAGTATTATAATAATAAAACCCTCATTATCTACTAAAAATGATTATCTTTTTTGAATGGAAGTGGAGGTGTGCATTTATACTCTATTGGGGTGAACATTTCTTTATTTAAATATTTCTTTAAAAAATTTACATGTGTTAGTACCATTAAATGGATGAATATTTGAAATTATTTTTATGTGAAGTTCTTCCAATGTGTCTTATAACATCACCTAAAAAATTTGAGCTTAATTTTCTATTTTTTTTAAAATGTATAGTTGCATTGCATAAGGAAAACGTTTTATCTAAGAAGACAGTTTATATTAACAGGATCAATTATCATTGAATTTATGGAATTTAAAATATCTTAATATTTAGTATATATAGTAAATTAATTATTTTCCTCTTCCTAACCTCAATATAAACTTAAAATCTCATATCATTTGGGCTGGTAGTTTGTGGGAACAAGGATCATTCTAAATATTCATCCAAAATGTGAAAACATTTAAAGGCCCCAATTTAATGACTCATTTAGAATATATATTTTAAAATTATTATTTATTTAGACTTTAATTAGATAAATAAAAATGAATATATAATCCTATACTAAAATAATTTCTCAATTTTAATTACTTTATAACAATTTATGGTTGAAATAAAAAGCTAATTTAAAAAAATAAGATTTTTTCAAAATAAGTTAAAATTATTATGAAAACATAAAAATTTCTCAATTATACCTAAAATAAAAATTTAGGGTTATTAACACAATTAATTTCTAAAAAATTAAGAAAATATGTGATTCATCCGTCTTTCATATTTAACCATTACACTCTTGGGAAATCATTTGTACTAAGGTTTAAAACAATTAACAAGGTAAAATTGGAAACACCACTCAATTATCATGTCCAAAATAATTATCATGTCACTTACATGGATATAAAATCTATAATTTGAAAATATAGTAAAAAAATTCATTAAATTTCATGCCAATATCATTTTCATGTTGAATCTACCTTGCTAAAAATGCATTTATAACTTCAGTAATGTAATTTAATATAGATATATTCTCTTTCTCAAGAACATGTATGATCTTCATAGGATTGAAAAAATTATCATTTATCCACATTGGGACGCATATAAATGTTTTCAATCATTCATATTTTTTAGTGTGATTTGGTTGTTATGGTTTAGTGGGTAAAATCATTTTGAAATTAATAGGATAGAAATAGGTTGATAAACACTCAAATTCAAGAACATGAATATTCAATTGAAAAAATAGGAAATATAAATTAGTTAATTACCCTTAAAAATATGAAACACCACCCCCATTTTTGAATGAGATGGTCTATGATTCATGTAGTGAATGTAATGGATGATTTAATACCAATTGTCCTCTCCATTAAAAAACATATTTGTTTTTGTTTTTTTTGTTTTCTTATTCATGCAGAAGATGATATGAAAAATAAATGTAGTGAATGAATTATAATTCAAAAAAGTAATCAAAATTATGAATAAAATCTAATCTCTATTTTTTATATTTTATTTCATTCCATATTTTCATTATTTTATTTATTTTTTTGTATTAAAGGATGATTTGAATGAAGTAAAATGAATAAAAATAAATAATACACATTTATATCTATCCACTTCATAGAATAGTGTCGCACACATCCATTAACCATAAAATAGATTTATTTCCCAACAAAAAACATGAAAGGCCCTTTCCCCACTTTCAAACTTGAAATTTCCACGAAACAATACTAAGAATTTAACTAGGTAAAGAATAAGTAACATACAATGTTTCTTAAACCTATAAAAAATTTCATGGATTCAAAGGGTAAACCAGGGTCTATGTAAAGGTATATATTAAGTTAAAATGTTCCTATCCAATGACAATTCCTCAATCATATTAAAAAAAATTCATGAAATAAAAATATTTTAAAGGTAAAGGATAATGAGTTATGTATCACACAACATGACTTACGACTCTCAAGAAAAATAAATTTTTTTTTAATAAAACGTTGAAATGGTTTAAAAACCTCTGAAGTTAGGAAATATATTAATTTAAGATAGTATTAGTGCACATGAGTTACAGAAGAAATCAAAATTACTTAAATAGAAAGATTATAAATCAATACAAAAACAGTACAATAATTATTTAAATCCTAAATGTTCAAATAATGCACTCTTCCAAAAATACCAAGATGAATTTAATTTATCATAGAATTCAATTATGCTCAGTAATCCATAAAATACTCTAAAAATTTAAAAACGTAACAAAAAATAAATAATTCTTGATAAATCTTGTAAATTATCATGGAAACAAACAAAAATTCTACAAAAACGTTAAACCCCCCTCGAACAAAATATTTAACCACCAAATATTTAAGATAATAAAGATTAAAAATAAATGGGTAGAAAAACCGAAAAATAAGGAATGAAACAATAATAGTTTACTTGGGGTTGTGGAGTCCTTATGTTAATCTCATAACTACTAAATTTAAACCAAAATAAAAAATAAATAAATAAAATAAACAATGTATTAAAATAAAAAAATAAAAAAAATGTGAAGAGGGAAATAAAAAAGGTGATAAAACATGGTTTGAACCTCTAAGTGGGTAATAATTTTATTCTTCTTCCAGTTAGTATATATGGTTTTCACCCAAAAAAATTTTTTTGGTGGATTTTGTTTAACCGAAACCAAAAAATGTTATTTCTTCCTATGTGTAGTCCATTAAATAATTTGAGGAGGACTCCTTCGATAGAGTAATTAATGTTAATATGCATATAAATATAGTATATCTTTCATGTTTTGGGTATAAAAAATAAATTTTCACATTCTTTTGGGGTACTTATTATGTGGATTCCTCTTAAATTTTACCTATGGTCGAATTTATTGTTACTGCAATCAAAATTATAGTAAAAGAGAAGTAAAATTAAATTAAATTAAATATGATTAAAGCATGTAGAATCAATAAATAAATCATTCCCATTATATAGTATATCTTGGAATAATATTTATTTAGTAAAGGACACTAGTAACTAAATATTGATAATGTAATCTTTACTAACATCATCATCTTCTAAACTAATCCATGTGTTGGATGAATCTAAAATTTCAAAGCAGTGAGAAGTAATACTCAATTAATTTTCAATAAAATATGAGAGAAATAAGTTAAAGAAAATATTATCTATATATAATGGATCAAAATATAATTATTCATGTTTCTCATCTCATATTTGGGTTGGGTTGTTAGAGTAGGAGGAAGGTAGTCAGTCTTATGGAATCCTACCATTTTAATACATAATTCTTTCATTATGTTGTACAAAATTTAATAATACATAGGATATTTTGAAGTTTAGTTTCTTGAAAATTTGTAATGTAATGTATGAAAACAGAAAATTTATTATAATACACTTTTTAGGATTCTTTATAGATTCATCCTAGGTTACTTTTATTGTATCTCATATCCTAGGGACACACATCAAAATAAAGTGATGAGTATACAACCCAATAATACTGTAAACAAAAGAAATATATGGAATATGATCATGAGAAATATTAATAGGGAATGATCATAAGAACATGAATCATATAATAATAAAATTATTGTAAATTACAACATATAAATATGGATATAATATTAAAATGATACATTCATAAGAATATCCCCACGTTTCATCACCTAGGTGTCATAAAACAAAATTATTAGGGTTATTCACAAATGTATTGTAAAACATGTCAACTCTACAGATGTATTATTCCCCTAATGCATTTGAGAAATATCAGTGAAAATAATTAATATTTATAAATTCTCATGTGCCACATAGATCATAACAAAAGGTTTCATTAATAACTTGTGGGAAATAATTATTGGGAATCTTGAAAAATTCATTAAATTGTTAAATACTTATAGTCAAGAGTATTATATAATTTTTGACCCTGGATAAAGGAATAAAGGTTTCATATTTAATATCCCCTAATCAATGAATCATTTTTAAATCTAGACTAATACCCATGAATAAAGGAATGGTATGATTATTTACATCATGCATATATTTCTTATAAAAGAGTAAAATTCATGACTCAAATTCAGTAGCATAATGGGTATACAATGTGGATTATAAAAATGTAATATTCAATTGTAAATAATTTATCCCATTGATAAATAATTAATTTATAAGAATTGGGATAATAAAAAGTTCATGAAATGAGGGAAATTCAACATATAGAAGACATACAAAAAAGGCACTTGAATGGAAAAGAAGAGGAGGAGAGTTCCCTTACCATGAAGATTTTCATACAATAACTTGTGGGTGGAAATATATGACCTTAAGGAAAACATAGAGGGAACCTTTGAGAGGTAAAATGACCAAAAATCCATTAATAATGAATTTGGAGAGGAGGGAAATGGTGGTATTGGTGTGTATTTAGAGTAGAATAGGAGGATTTGTTTAATAATTTCTAAAAATAGTTCCTAGATTTCTAGGTTGGGGAAAATGAAATACTGTTTGATTACCCATTGGGGTTTCACCTGGTTTTAGACATATAATTGTGATTTTAGAATATTTTAATGAATTAAATCGTAAATCCATATTTTAATATCACAATAGCCATGGAAAGTAAATTTTCAACAATACATAATTTTTAAAATCATAATTTACATTTTAGACATTGAAAGTCTTTTATAGATTTTAAGATTGATTTAGATCAACTAAAATAAATAATATTACTAAAGTAATATATTTTTTGATGATAAATACTTTAAACTAATTATGATTTCACTTTCATGTATTCATGATGTCATAATACTTACTTCATATTATTGCGCATTTTTTATTTTTCCAAAAAATTGTTGTCTTATAAAATAATGAAAAATTCACCATTTTATAATTTTGATGTGATATTTTTAGAAATGTCATCTATTTTATTTGGAAAATAATTCTAAATATGATAAATTTAATTTTTAAATAATAAAATTATCTATTGAAACCAGTAAATTTTATTATAAAATACAATTTCTATACTTTCAAAGAACCAAATATAATTGATAAAAAATATTTCATAAATATTTTTTTTGTTTTTACGCTTTTATAAAATTTAATTTATAAATATATTTTAATGTAAAATAAAAATATAAACTTTCCAAAAAATGATATCATGATCTCCTTGAATAAATATATAAATTTCAAATTCTCAGATTATATGCATTTTTTATAAGTGTGTGACACAAAATAAGATTGTATAATCAATAAAACTATTTACCACTCAATATTACTAGGTCCTAGATACATGAACCCTTATTTTTGTGGCATAGTATCTAAGGGTAAAGAATGTGATGGTGGTAGTTCTGTGAGGTGGTTCAACCAATATTGATCTAGTGGTTATCTCCACTTGTTGGAACATCTCTTGTAGGAGATTTTATTGGAGCCTCACATATTGAATATCTACTTTTTCTTGATCAAGAGAAAATCTCAACGATGCTAACTACCTTACTAGATTTATAAATGAGATTTATAAGGCCCGATTCTACTAGTTGAGGCCATTATTTCATCCTTATATATTCAATTATAACTTATTAATACCATTATTATAAACTAACCCAAACAATCACTTAAGAACGACCACATTACCAATGGTCATAATTCCCAAAGTTCATATAGAACAGTGGCCATGTAATAGTAATGCAATTATTGAACCCCAATGGTCACATTTCCAATTGAATCCTATATAGAAACCACCAAAAATCAATATTTTCAACTTCCTTCCAAAAGGTTTATACAATTCATTTGATAATTTAAATTTCAACAAAAATGATTATTTTTCATTTAATAGATTTCATGGACAATGTGATCTTCCTGAGAGAGTTCGATCCTATAGAGTATGCAATTACATGGTCATTAATCTTTGTTTTTTATCTCTATATTAGTCATAGTTATGTTCATTGGTATTATTACATGATATGTAATATTAAATTTTACATTAATTCAATGTAATTCCATTGTGAGATATAATAAAATAGACATTATAAAAAAATAAGAGTTCTTTTATTAATCAAAGATGGAATTCTCAGGTCATTACATTCTCCACCTTAACCAATTTCATCCTAAAAATTTGTGTCCTAATTCGAAACAAATGGGAATATTTTTCCATCATTAATTAATCAGGTTCCCAAGTATCTATTTTAGACTAGTTATTTATCCACATGAAATTAATATGTCAAGTTGTTTTATTCCCCAACACATGTTCCCTTCTTTCATGAATATAGATATGTTCCTCTTTATATGACTAGTAAAGATCTAATTACACACCATTAATATCAAGTATATGTGTTGGGTAATAGATATAATTTTTCAATAAATACATGTGGAATACATCATAGAAATTTGAAATATTCGGTGGTAGTTGTAACACCCCAAGCTTCCATGGTACATTTCCCTTTGAATAATGCAATAGCTTTCATTGTACGTAACATGTAGTTTGTACACCCCACGACTAATAAAACTAACTGTTATGAATAGAAATACCCACTTTTTGAAATTTTAGAAATTTTATTTTTCAAAATTGACTTCATTTTTGCATTCTAGGTATCAAAATTAGCTTAGGGTGAATTTATCGTATTTTTCTAAAAACTTTTAAATTTCAATCAATAGTGAAAAGCACTGCGTTATTATTTAATACCGATTTTTTTAAATAATTATTTATTTCATTTAAATTTATTCTATGTAAAAATATATACATAATACCTATATTAGTTTAATGCAATTATTTGGAGTCATTTTATAATAAAATTAGATGTATAAAATTTTATTGAATTTTTTAACGTCTTTTACCCACCTTCTATGCACGTTAACAAATTTTCATAAAATGTAATTTTACCACTTCTGTGAATTGAATTTAAAAAATCCTAGAGACATGGTTGATATCTGCTATTAAAATTTGCTTCAATAAGATGAAAATAATTTTTTGGTGAATAGTAACTTTTGGCTTTTATTTACAATAGTTAAAAGTAAATAGGGTAATTAAAGGTAAAAATGATATTATTATTACCCTAACACACGTACTAATTATATTGGATAAGTTTATTTCAACCAATATTAAACTTATGAATAAAATATGATCCTTTTTTCCACTTGTATAAGATTAATACATTTTTTATTATTTTATTTAAAGAAGAGTGAAAAGTGTTAAATTCAAATTTTTATAAGTAAAACATTTTTAATATGGGGATACACATAAGAAAAATTTGAATATAAATATAAATTATATAGCTAAAAATATTTCCTACATAATGGTATTTTATTTATAATTTTTAGACATTAAATTATTAAATATATTTTTGACACAATGATGATGTAATAATTACCTTTTTAATGAACTATTAAAATAATTGATATTATAAATATCCAAATAAACATAAATTAAAACTTTTGATGAATTAAACGAATTTTATTGGTTAATATGACATGTTAAGGTTTATTGAATGAATTTTTTCGAATTAATTATGTTTTTAGGACTTTAACAAAAAACAAATACTAAATAGTGTCAAAATCGACATAAATGAGTTTTTAAAACAAATATTATATTATTAATTGATAAAATATTCCAAAAAATCTAAGGATCTTCCAAATAACTTATATAAGGTTAGATATTTTAATAATTAACCACTTGGGGTTCGCTTTACTTTTTATAGTAAGTTAATTAACCATTTATTATAATAATACAGGAATATATGGTAAAAGTTAAACTATTTAACTAAGAGTTAAATATAAAAGATAAGGTTAATATTGTGACCTAAACCTATCTAAAACCTATTTGTTGAGAGTCTTTCAACCCATCCCCACCATATTCTACAAATAAATGATTTTGGAGCCATTATAAACCGAATATGATTGTATAATAAAATAATATTTATTGCTTTTACTAAAGTAACCCTCACCTCTCTTATAAAAGGATACTTCCCTTTCTCTCAAAATCACACCTAAAAAGACATTTTTCTTAGCCATAACCTACTCAAATATCCTACCATCTACCCTAACTTCTTCTATATGCCTTACATTGATCATAAATCTAACTTAAGTAGCCCTTTCGATCGACTCAGAAGGAAACACCCGAAGAAGAGGTAATAATTTCACCACCTCTTTCAAAGTTATTTTCTTCTTCCACTTCCTATTTCTTTGTTGTTTCCATACCAAAATATTAAATCCAATATCGTATACATACTTTTATGTTATTATAAATATGTTACAATCATATTCATTATTCTATCCATCCTATGAATGACACGTCACCATACGTTCGTACGTACGACTTACCTTCTCCACATCGTGGTGTAGTTTGTTATTCAAACACTTCATTATTTTTATGGGTATAATAATGCGTATAAATTATGTAAATAATAAATATAACATGTTAAGGTGTCACAGTCCATCTCCCGAGGCCCGTTCCGTGACTACCCCAAGCTCACCTTCCATAGGCCAAGGGCTGACGACTAGCACCAAAAAGCGTTTTCCCATAATCTGGGAAGGCATTGCCTTTATAACCATAAAACTCACGTAAGCAAGAACACATCAAGAAACAAACACAAAAAAACTATATAACCAAAATAGTGATGAAATTAAAAGGGGTTGGAATACAATCCCAATATTAAAGGTTCAAGTACAACTGAAATACAACACAACTGAAGAAAGAGAAAAGACAGCTGCTGGATCATCCTCCGAGGTTCCTACCTGAAGGGTACGTACAAATCACCTCCTCTTTACTCCACATACACCCATATCCTCTACGTACCAACACGCTGTATGGTCCTCCTCCAGGTACTGTCAGTCCTGGTACTCTCAGCCTTAGTCAGCACAGTCCATCATCTGCATCCAACACAACAAGGTATGGGCATAGCCCATGTAGGGGTGAGTAAAAATATAATCACTAGGTCCCTGAGACCCTCCAGGTCTCAAAGGTCCGCCTCATCATAGGGGTCTCAACCTAACAGACGACACATCAATCAGACACACAGTCTGTGAGTAATTAGACTTTTAGTCCCGAGGGCCCAGTTGGATTCGTGCTCGATCCAACCTGACCGTTCCCCATCTCAATCCAAAACTCATTTGGGTATCACTCAAAGGGACTGACTCTTTCCATGATTTCCAGCATTGTTGAAGGTTCGTCAAACGGATTTTTGGTTCCAAAGTTATGGCAAAAAAAAGTAAATGGGTCAGAGTGGGCCCAGGTTTAGTCCGACCCGGTCAGTCCGACCTGGACTACAGTGCGGCCCGGCCCGTTGAGTCAGTCCGACCCACTGGGTCCATCCTGACAAGCCTTGAGGGGCTAAAGAGGGCCATTTATGGCTGTGAGGGCTTGAGGCCGTAGAGAGGATCAGTCAGAAGTTTCCATGAGGGCACGAGGCCGAGGGGAGGCTCGACCGAGGTGGCTCGGAGTGCCGACTGACAACGCGGTCGGGGCGGCTCAAAGGGCCGGTGGGCAGCACGAGCCGGGGTGGCTCAAAAGGCCACGACGAGGGCGGTTTGGCTGAAGCGCGGGGACGGTTCGGCCGGGAGCCCGGAGCTCCACGGGGTGGCTTGTCCGGGGTGCAAAGCTGGGGCACGTGGCCGGTTTGGCTGGGAGACCGGAATGCCGAGGGGATGGTGTGGGTCATGGAGGCCGCAGGTGGTGGCGTCGTTGCCTTCGTCACCTTCGTTGCCTTCCTACCCTTCCTCCATTTCGAAGAGTACACAAAATAAGAATGGGGGAGGGGTCAGGCCATATTTGTTTGGCCCACACCCTCCGCTTTTAGAGTGACAGAAAGTGGTTCACAAAGAAGGAAGCATGAACATGTATGGAAGATATTTTAAAACATCATTTCCCACAACCCCCATCAATATCTATTCCCAAATCCCACAAAATAATTAGAAGGGTAGAACATGGGAAGTGATAATCAATAAACCCCTACCTCATTCACTTGATGACGTTGGTGAGGGGAAGAAGGTGATTTCGTCGACATTCGTCTTGTCCTCCATAGACCTCCAAGCCCAGGTTCATGAATCGGTTCATCATAGTCGAAGAAGTTCTTTTTCAGTGTTCTTTGTTGAGGAAGCGTTCTTCGTGGAGGAAGCATTCTTCATGGAGGAAGTGTTCTTCATTGGAGAATATTTATACCAATTCCACCCAAATGAAAGTGGTTCCAAAATAATAGATTATCTCCTCTATTATGTTTGTTGGAATAAATTAAAATTAGCCTAATCAGTTAACTAGGTTGGCATGTTAAAGTTATGTGTGTTGGAATAATTAATGTGGAGGAAGTCAAGAGGCTCCTCCAAATTAATGAGGGGGGTTGAGAGGTTTTTCTCCATAATGAGGGTAGTTCATGGGGTTTAGGCCTTAGGTGGTCCCCACCACCATAACCTATAATGGGAGGTTAGGTTCAGGTTGTCCCCACTTCTCAAATTCCACATGGAGGTTTAGTTATGGTGGAAACCACCTCCCAACACCCACATGGGTGTTGCAAATATAAATAAAAATGTCACACACTTTTATTTTTAATTTATTCTTACACGAAAAACCCAAAAACTAAATTTCACCCTTGACCATCTGTCGTCAAGGTGAAAGTCTCCTTAAGAGAATACTGGTGATGCATGTTCAACGGTGCCGTCATATTTCAATTCCATGCATCGGTTAAAAAGTTAGAAAAACCTGCTTACACGTTTACTGAACATACCTGAAATAATGTTTAGAAATTAATTTCGGGCACTCCGGGCCTCAGAATCATGTGCCGTCAATTTTTGCAGACTCATAAAATTTTCATTTATTTAAAAAAAAATTACATTAAAATTATGGGTTTTTACATTCTCCCCACCTCAGTATTTATATCCCTGTAATCCACAACTCAAACTAAGGGAACAAGTGGGGGTACTGAGCACGCATCTGAGTCTCATGCTACCATGTGCTCTTCTAGGGGTTCCCATGTTGTCAGTGAATGCGCACCAGGCGTATCAACAGTCCATGAAGGACCCGCTTCTGTCGATCCTCAATATCTACTGGAACCTCCATAAAAGTCTCCCCATAGTCGACGTCCAACTCTCCATTGTAGATTTAGTGAGAAGGGTCGTGCACGTATCTCCTCATCTAGGATATGTGGAAGACGTCTCGCACTCGGTGCAACTGAGGTGGAAGTGATAAGCGGTGTGCCACCTCACCAACTCTACTAAGGACCTGAAAAGATCCGATGAACCTCATGGATAACTTTCCACCATGTCCAAATATCTATAGACCTCGTTGGGGTGAGACCCGTAGAAAGATGTGGTCACTATCCTTGAACTCCAGAGGCCTTTGTCTCCTATCAGCATACGAATTCTACATACTCAGTGTAGTCTTCATCTACTCTTGGTTGATCTGCACCTTCTCTATGGTAGCCCGAACCATCTCTGTTCCCACGAGTGCTGACTCCCCTGGGTCAGTCCAGCACAAGGGTGATCTGCAAGGTCGCCCGTACAAAGCCTCAAAAGGTTCCATCCCAATGGTGGAGTGATAGATGTTGTTTTATGAAAACTACACCAAAGTCATGTGATCCTCCCAACTACGACTGAAGTCGAGGACAAAAGAATGGAGCATTTCCTCGAGGGTCTGAAAGGTCAACTCAGTCTTACCATCTGTCTGCGGATGGAAGGCAGTGCTCAAACGAAGCTCCATCCCGAAATCCTCTTGTAACCCCTTTCGTAGTCGCAAAGTAAAACAGGCATCATGATCGGAGACAATTGTTGTGGGTACTCTATGTAGACGCACAATCTCTTGAATATAGGGGTGTCCCGGGCTCTCTACTAAACCCTGCTCTCGGATCAGTAAGAAGTGGACCGACATGGGGAGTCGGTCGACGATCACCCAGATAGAGTCATGACCTATGGATATACGTGGAAGTCCTATCACTAAGTCCATGGATATCCCGTACCACTTCCACTCCAGGACCTCTAAAGTCTGAACCTTTCCTGCTGGTACCTGATGCTCTTCCTTCACTTGCTGACATGTGAGGAACCGAGAGACAAACTCTACTACTACTTTCTTCATTCCTGGATAATAGTGATGTCTTTAGAGGTCCTGATACATCTTCACCACTCCTAGATGTACCACTAGAGGGTATTGTGTAACTCCCTCAACACATCCTACTGAAGTGACACTGCTACCGCGGTACGTCCTCTGAAGAGGATGACGTGCTCCCCACCTTCAGAAAATCCATCAAGTGCCTGCCCTATGGATAACTGAGCACGTCGTGTCTCGTAGTCAGAATCCCCACACTATGCCTCCCTGACTCGCTGAAGAAGTAGGGGAGTGAATGTAAGAGATTGAAGGCACACTTTTCCATCTCTATCCATAAAGGATATCTGCAAAGCAGCCAGCTAATCTGCCTCCTCACCTAGAACCTGTATACCGGATCTCTTACTGAGTCCATATGCTACAACATTCCCTCCTCCCATGAGTATAGACTATCTTGAAGTCATAGTCCTGGAGGAACTCAAGACAAAATCGTTGTCTCAGGTTTAGGTCCTTCGGAGAGAAGATATACCTGAGACTCTTGTGATGATATTACAAGATAAAACCCATGCCCATCAGATAGTGTCTCCACATATTCAAGGTGAATACCACTGCTGCTAACACTAGGTCATGGGAAGCATAGTTCTTATAGTGCTATCTCAACTGTCAAGAAACATAACCGATCACTGCTCTCTCCTTCATCTGGACGCATCTGAGTTCGATCCCTGATTTGTCGCAGTAGACTTCGTACCCTATGCCCTCCTCTGGAAGCCTCAAGATGGGGGTACTAGTTAGCCTCTGCCTCAGATCCTAAAAACTCCGTTGGAATCTCTCCAACCAAAATAAGGGTTTCCCCCTCTTCGTCAATGATGATAGTGGTGCTGAAATTTTGGAGATGTCTGGCACAAAACTCCAGTAATATCCAGCCAAACCCAGGAAACTCCATACCTCTGTCACACTCTTGGGTGGATCCCAAGAAAGTGCCACCTCAATCTTCACTGGATCTACTGCAACTCCAGCTTCTGATAAGTCATGTATCAGAAAGTTAAACACTCGAATCCAAAACTGGCACTTAGAGAGCATACAATAAAGCTAGTGCTCTCAGAGTGTGTTCAGTACTACCTGTAAATGAGAGCTTCCCAGAGTGTCCATGCTTGTTTTATTATTGGACTATAGGGGTCTTCTAGTTTGAGCCACCTATAGCGTTAGTGTGAATTTTGATGGTTGGTTGTGATGAGTCCACCAAGCCAAAGAAAAAGCATGGGTTTTGTACTACTTGTGTTTAGGTAGTCTTTTGAGATACCTGTTGTGATATTTAATTTACCTTGGAATAGATAAATTTCTAGTTTTCCTTTGTCGTTTAATTAAATGAATGTGAATGGTAATTGGTAGGATTATTTACTAGTGTACTCCTAGTTCATTACTGTATTTATTTACCTTTACTTTTTCTATATCACTCACTGACAGTAGGGCACAAATCTTGTGGTGGTTGCATACTGGGATTAGTCTCAAAACCTGTTTGGGTCATGCTTTTCGACCCAAACAGATTATATGATTGCATGTATAGGTAGGGATTGTGGCCCTTCTACCTCAGGTGCTTGATTGCTGGTCGGAGCTGGAGAGCATGGGACCTGGCTTTGGCCCGTGATGCTGCTGGAGTTGATTTTTACATTTAGTACTTTGGTTTCAGTTATATTTCATCACATTTTTTTGTTTACTGCTTTCCATTGATACATGTACCATTCTGCATCATTATTATATCAGACAATGCTTCTACTTTTAGTTCAGTTGTCGCATGCTATTTACTGCTTCTGCTATTGATTATCTTTATTCTTCCGCTGTATACCTTACCAAATGAGGGCATAGTTTCCCCACTGACTCACCTAGGACCTCGCTGCTAGCCTGCAGCCTATGGCATTTGGGGAAATGCACTTGAGGTCATGTGGCGAACCGGGTACGGGGCGCCAGTTATGAGGCCCCAGATTCATGTCATTACAACGTTGTATCAAAGGAGTTTTATTATTTTCTATTTACTTACTGTTTTGCGACAATAGACAGGGATAGGAAGAAATGGTTAGTTAGTACTTAACTGTGCCCGAGAGTAATTAACCCGTGTACAGGGAAAATCTATATTACCTCATAATTGCAATTTTCAGTTTTTGTAAGTGTTACAGTTTGTTATATTTCACTGTTGGGTTTTACACATGTTTGTGTTGTTACCGTTTATATGATTGTGGTTCTATTTTGTTGCAACCTTATGAGATGAGGGTGTGCCATCTCATGAATCATATAATCACTGAGTAGGAAATCACGTGTCATGCATTTTACCATACCATCTAGGGTGCATTATAATTTCATGCTATTGTGTTAGATGCCGTGATAATTTATGCATGTTATTGTGATAGTTGTTGTGATGGACATACTTGATATGATTTTTTACTTGATATAAGCATCGTTATGATGCCAAGATTTGATTCACGGGGAGTATGGGCCCCCACAGGTCGGAATTTGGCACATAGATGTTTGTTTTTCAGTGTTTCTGGCGTTCGGTGCAGTTTCTCAGTTACTGCCCAAAAAACCCCAGAATACATGGTGTGTACTTTATTAATACACGCCATGTAGTTTTTAAACCATGTTACTGACTGTGTGAACAAAAACACGGGGTGTCAAAGAGTCTTTGGGGACACTCTGTGTACCTTAAGTACACGTCATGTGGTAGTCAACCGTGTACCCTGCTGGGTCACTAACAACACGGGTTGGGAAAAATCGTGTAGTACAAGACGTGTGTATAAGAAAATGCCATGTAAGTCTTCTCCTAGGTACCCGGCCTTGTCACGAATAACACAGGTCGGTGTTATATTCTCTTATACACACTGTGTTTGTTTGGAACATGCCATGTAAGGGGTTAGCCGTGTGGCTGGCCGTGTAACCTGATACACGGGTCACTGAGCCTGTCTAGTACACGCCGTGTGTTATAAGAACACGCCATGTAGTTTTCTTCTGGATACCCGGCTGTTTCATGAATAACACGAGTCAGTGTGCTCAATCCTTATACATGTCGTGGTTGTTCGGAACATTCCGTGTAGGAGTCATCCATGTAGTTGGCTGTGTAACTACTACCCGGGCTGCCGAAACCTGTCTAGTACATGCCATGTCTTTAGTGCACACGCCATGTAGTTTAGAATTAGGAGGACCATGTAGGTTAGCTGTGTAAGGAGACTCGTGCAGGGGAGTGGAGTTCAAGTACACGCCGTGTTTTTGGACAACACGCCATGTAGTTTGGCATGATACATGACCAGTGGTGGCAGAAGTACACACCCATGTAAATGGATTTAACAAACATGTCGTGTAGTTTAATTGAACGTCGTGTAGTCCTGTTTTGAAAACTTAAGTGTTTCTCTCTCCTATTCCCATTTTGTACTCTTGTGTTTTCTATCCTGGATAATCCTAAATTTGGAGTGTGCTTTTGACCTTTCAGGGTTATGGCACGAAGACGTCCTCCTGCTGCACGCCAGGAACCAGGAACTGACCGTACGCCTGATGCAGCAGACGAGGGACTACCTGTAGTTCCACCGATTGTTCCAGACATGGCACCCGTAGTGATTCAAAACACTGGTGCCGATGATCAGTTTAGAGAGGGTTTCATGAGGTTCATGCAGACCTTCCAGGGAGCTTAGCATCCTACCTTGTCTATAACAGAGATGACGCGAGTCTTCCAGCAACAGCATCCTCTCACTTTCACAAGGGATGGAGGACCTCAGGCTGAAGAGTCATAGCTAGAAACCATGCTTTCCATCTTCGAGCATCTGGAGACACCCCTAGATAGAAGGGTGAAGCTCACGACTTACATGGTGCATGATTCTGACAAGAGATGGTGGGATGTAGTCTCACAGGCAGGGCGCCAGTGGACTACAGCTTGGGACGATTTCCAGCGTACGTTCTATGACTACTTCTATCTGGTGACACTGAGGGCCGACAGGGCCTGGGAGTTCATGCACCTATAGCAGGGTACTCTTTCGGTTATGGAGTATTCCTACCATTTCACTGAGTTATAGCATTTCACTCCCATTTTGGGAAATGATGAGCTGTTTTTGGTAAGGAATTTTGAGGAAGGCCTCAAACGAGAGATCAGATCGCAGGTGAACATCTTCTAGTTGACTTATACTACCCTAATAGTAAACCAGGCTCTGATCACTGAAAGAAATCTGAGGGAGACTGGAGCGGTTGACCAGGGCGGTTCAACAACCAAGGCTGACTCATTTCATGCTGACTGCAGGAAGTGCCACTTAGAGTCTACTCGAGGTGAATCGAGGAAGCGAGGTATTACTTCTGGTAGACGAGATCTTCCTTATGGAAACTAGGTGGTTTGCTATCAATGTGGAAAGAGCGGTAATAAAAATACTCAGTGCCCGAGAGATCTAGTGGACTGTCGATCCTGTGGCAAGATGAGTCATCTTCATCATTTTTGCAGGGTTCTTCATCCAGCAGCTAGTGAAGGAGGATCAGTTTCTACTCCTCGTGCAGGAGCAGGAATACCAGTTCCGCAGAAGAGTGGGGGCTGGATTCCTTCAGGTCATTCAGGCTGGGGTCGAGGTCACGGACGCGGTGGTCAGGCTCAGGGAGGATCAGATCAGGGATATCATGCTACTACACAGGGCCACGGTACTGGCCAGACGTTTGCAGTAGAGCCGATTCATCAGGAGAAGGATCCCGAACCTTCCACAGTTCGAGGTACGATCTTAGTAGACTCAGTTTTATCTTTTGAACTTTTCGATACCGGAGCTTCTCATAGCTTTATTTCTGTGCACACTGTGGAGAGCCTTCGACATACTATCATTACTTCTGAGGATTCTTTGGCACTAGACACTCCTTTGGGACATAGAACTACTAGTGTGCGTCAGTGCAAGGAGTGCCCCCTTGAGTTTGGTGAATGTCACTTCTTGTGGGATCTTTATGTCCTTGAGATGACGGGTTATGATTTCATTCTCGGAATGGACTGGATGGTTCCTTTTTAGGCCTTTGTCGATTGTTATCACTGCAGGGTGAGTTTCACGTCACTAGAGGGTGGGTCCTTTCTTCACAATGGTTAATGCGATGTCCAGGAAAGCAGAACTGGACCAGAGGATCATGGGTTGGGAAGTGTTACAGCCTAGATTGCTAGTTTATATCTGGATTATCAGGGGACCTCTCAGATAGACTTTCCTCCGGTAGTTGAACATTTTACGGATGTCTTTCCATAAGATTTTTCAGGGTTGAATCTAGAGCATGAGGTAGACTTCTCTATTGATCTTATGCCAGGAGCTGAACCAGTATCCATAACTCCTTATAGGATGTCTACGCCGGAGTTGCAAGATCTCAAGAAACATTTGGAGGAGTTAAAGGCTAAGGGATTTATTAGACCCAGTACTCCCCCTTGGGGTTCACCTATGCTATTTGCGAAGAAAAAGGATGGTACCTTACAGCTTTGTGTGGACTATCAGAAGCTGAACCAGTTGACGGTCAAGAACCGATATCCTTTTCTGAGGATTCATGATCTTTTTTATCAGCTTTGAGGAGCCAGGGTATTCTCGAAGATCGACTTGAGATCCGACTATCATCAGTTGCGGGGCAGACCATCTGATATACCTCTCACAGCTTTACGAAGTAGGTATGGTATGTATGAGTATCTGGTTATGCCGTTCAGTCTCATGAATGTTCCTGCAGTCTTCATGGTGCTAATGAACAGAGTTTTCCATATTTACTTGGACTCTTTCGTCGTTGTCTTTTTGGACGATATCTTGCTGTACTCTCACACTCTACATGACCATGCTACCAATCTTGAGATCGTATTGAGTACACTGAGAGAGAATCAATTATAAGCTATGCTCTCAAAGTGCCACTTCTGGATGAACGATATTCACTTCCTAGGCCATGTCATCTCAGAGACAAGAGTATCGGTAGACCCAAAGAAGGTGAGAGAAGTAGTTACCTGGGAACAACCGAAGAATGTCTTCGAGGTGCAGAATTTCTTGGGACTGGCTAGTTACTACAGGTGGTTTATACAGGACTTCTCACGCTTAGCAGCGCCGTTGAAGGGCTTGACTAAGAAGGGTGTGAAGTACCTTTGGTCAGAAGCTTGCAAATCAGCCTTCCAGGAGATAAAGGGGAGATTGACTTCAGCACCGATTCTAGTTCTGCTAGAGTCGGTAAATAGTTATACAGTTTTCTGTGATGCATCTGGGATCGGGCTTGAAGAAGTACTTATGCAGGATGATCGTGTTGTTGCGTATGGATCTCGGCAGTTGAGGCCACATGATAAGAACTATCCTACGCACGACAGGGAGTTGGATTCTGTTGTTCATGCTTTGCGTTGTTGGAGGGACTATCTCGTGGGAGAGAATTTTGTGGTATATACTGACCAAAAGAGACTCATGTATATTTCCATGCAGTGTGACTTGAATATGAGATAGCGGAGGTGGGTCAAGTACCTACAGTATTTTGACTTCGACCTTGCTCATATTCCTGGGAAAGGCAATGCTATGGCAGACGCACTAAGAAGAAGGAATTTGATTCAGGCAGTTTAGGAGGCCATCAATGAGTGGCAGCTCATGGCTCTGTTCTCTGAGATGCATTTGGAGGTGCATGATAGACAGGGTCAGACCGTTCTTTCTTCTGTAACTGTTACCTCAACCCTTTTTGATCGAGTTCGAATGAGGCAACTATCAGACCCAGAGGGCCTAGTCCTACGGGAGGGTGTGTCAGACGGAGACCCTACTCTGGGGTGGACACTAGGTGATGACAAGGTGCTATGTTTTCATGGCCACGTATGGGTTTCAGCGGACATATGTGAGGAGCTGATGTGTGAGTTTCATGCTTCAGCTTGGGATGTTCTTCCTGGTGTCCCCAAAATGTACCGAGACTTACATCGTCAGTATTGGTGGCTAGGTATGAAAAAGGATGTGGCTGGTTTTGTTATGCGGTGTCCCACCTGTCAGCAGGTGAAAGCAGAGCATCAGCGACCAGCAGGGCTTTTACAGCAGTTACCCATTCCTGAGTGGAAATGGAATGATGTCATGATGGTCTTCATGATAGGGTTACCGAGATTGCCTCGAGGAAATGATGCGGTTTGGGTTGTAGTGGACAGGCTCATGAAGGTTGCACACTTATTTTTGATGAAGGATACCTTCAGTGTTGATGAACTGGGACGGTTATACATCTGAGAGATTGTAAGTTTTCATGGAGTTCCACACTCCTTTGTTTCAGACAGGGATTCATGTTTCACTTCGCACTTCTGGCAGGGGCTATAGAGAGCTTTGGGTACACATGTACTTTTGAGTACAACATACCATCCCCAGACTAATGGACAGTACGAGCGTACAATCCATGTGCTTGAGGATATGCTCCAAGATTTCATTATAGACTTTGGTGGTACTTGGTAGAAGCATATTCCTATGGTGGAGTTCACCTACAACAATAGGTTTTAGTCGAATATTCTGATGTAACCTTACAAGGCTTTGTTTGGTATTCCATGTCGATCACCTTTATGCTGGATAGAGGCAGGAGAGGCATCTGTGATGGGACCTCATCTTGTTTAGGAGACCTTTGAGCAGATAGAGTTGATTCGGAAGAGGATGGCTACAACACAATCTCGACAGAAGTCTTATGCTGATTAGTGGAGACAACCTTTGGAGTTCAAGGTTGGCGATCAGGTTTTCCTGCAGGTTGCCCCGAGGTTGGGACATAAGAGGATTAGGAGACAGGGGAAACTCTCACCGAGATACTTCGGGCCGTTTGAGGTTCTGGAGTGAGTCGGGATGGTTGCTTAATGTTTGCAGTTACCTTAGAGGTACCAGGCCATGCACGATGTCTTTCATGTTTCTTAGCTTCGACAGTATTTCTCAGACCTGTCTCATGTTCTTCAACCCGAGGAGGTTGAGCTGGGGAAGGATGCGTATTTCGTGGATCATCCTATTAGGATTGTCGATCGCAGTACGAAAGTTCTCTATGGCCGGTCTATTACTCTAGTATAGGTGTTATGGCAGCACGGACGAGTACAGGACGAGACCTGGGAGAGGGAGGCCGATGTTCTGTCACAATGGCCAGAGTTGTTCAAGTATTCTTCTCCCATGCCTTGTTAGGGAAATTCATAGATGAATTTATTTAAGGGTGGATGTTTTTAAGAACCCGGATCTTCAGTTTCAAGTACGGATCTCTTTTATAGGTTTTTTAAGGAAAAATGAAGTTTCTGGAAATTATTGAAGTACACGCTATGTAATTTCTAAGTACACGCTGCGTACTCTTTTCCCGCCCGAAGCTGTGTGCTGACCATGTCTGGGCCACACACACGGTGTGTAGGGGTGACGTGGAGGCCGATTTTGGCGGAGTACAAAAAAACCCACTACACGCCGTGTACTTTTTTTATTTCATTAATCGACTCGAGGTCGTGCCTAATGATCATTAATGTCTTCTCCTCTTCCTAATTCCATCCCGAGTGTTTGAGGAGGCTAATTCTTCTCCAAGCCACCAATCCGTCACCGGTTGTCCGAATCGAACTTTGTCTATTGCAGAAGAATCGGAGCGGTGAGTTCTTGGTTCTTCTTTGGCCCTGTTTCCTGATTCTTTCTCTCATGTGAGTTATCTGAGGTTGAAAGTTTTAGACGTTTTTACAGATCTATTCTGTTCTAAGACAATTCATGGGCCGAGGTTCAAGTATATCAATCATCGAGGATCGAGGTAGGTGGGTTGTTTCCGTACGTTTAATTGCTTTGAATTTTAGTTGCAGAAGTGTCGGATACCCATGTATCGGGTATACCAGGTTTAGGATTATGATCCTATTATTTGTTTTCCCAAGATTTCTTATTAGATTATGTTTAATTGTTGCTAATATATGCTAGGTTGAATTTTTGAGAATCACCCCATGGGTGTCTCTCCCTATTTGGATATTTACTTCTGTTTAGCACCATTTGCCTGTGAGGAAAACCCTATTGCAATTGTTAGTTTAATTGTTATCACTGATTTCATGTGTTGCCTGCTATTTAAATGATTTTGATGCACGGTAGATATTAGCCAAGTAGTTTTTGAACAAACTTAGGGCTGCTAACAGTCAATTACGCACGACTGGACTGCTCAGGGCTGTGAGAACATGATGTAGGAGATCAAAGAGGGAATAGACGATTAAGTGCTTCCCTAGAGGGTCTGTTGGTTTTAGTTCGTACGCAGGACCTATGGGAATAGGACTTTGTGCTTCCCAAGAGTGTTCTTAGATTACCCAAGCATCGAGACCACATGAGAAATTAGACGTAAGTGATTCCTTAGAGAGTCTGTAGCTAACGTTGCAAGACCATAGGGGAATTGACGTGAGAGCTTCCCAGAGTGTCTGTGCCTTGTTTTATTACTGGACTATAGGGGTCTGCTAGTTTGAGCCACCCAGAGGGTCAGTGTGAATTTTGATGGTTGGTTGTGACGAGTCCACCAATCCAAAGAACAAGCTTGGGTTTTGTACTGCTTGTGTTTAGGTAGTCTTTTGAGATACCTACTGTGATACTTAATTTACCTTGGAATAGGAGACTTTCTAGTTTTCCTTGGTCATTTAATTAAATTAATGTGAATAGTAATTGGTAGGATTATTTACTGGTGTACTCCTAGTTCATTACTATATTTATTTACCTTTACTTTTGCTATATCACTCACTGACAGTAGGTCACAAATCTTGTGGTGGTTTCCTAATGGGATTAGTCTCACACCCTATTTGGGTCATGATTTTCGGCCCAAACAGATTATATGGTTGCAGGTACAGGTATGGATTGTGGCCCTTCTACCTCAGGTACTTGATTGCTGGTTGGAGCTGGAGAGCATGGGAACGGGCTTTGGCCCGCGATGCTGCTGGAGTTTCTATTTACATTTAGTACTTTGGTTTCAGTTGTATTTCAGCACGTTGTTTTGTTTACTACTTTCCATAGATACATGTACCATTTTGCATCATTATTATATCATACATTGCTTCTACTTTTAGTTCAGTTGTTTCATGCTATTTAGTGCTTTTGCTTTTATTATCTTTATTCTTCCGCTGCATACCTTACCAAATGAGGGCATAGTTTCCCCACTGACTCACCTAGGCCCTCGCTACTAGTTGGCAGCCTCTGGAATTTGGGGAAACGCGCTTGAGGTCATGGGGAGAACTGGGTACATGGCTCCAGTTATGAGGCCCCAGATTCAGGTCATTACAAGTACTACTGGAGCATTGGTTACCCGGTATGGAATAAAAAGGAACTCATAATGGTCATACCGACATCTAAAGTTTGTCTTCTATACATCCTCGTCTCTTACTCTGAGTTGATGATAGCCTGATCCGAGTTATATCTTCAAAAACCACCTTTCTCCTTTCAGCTGATCAAGGAGGTTTTCAATCCTCGGAATTGGGTACTTGTTCTTCATAGTCACCTGATTCAGGCTCCGATTGTCAACATAAAGCCTCAATATTTCATCTGGCTTCTTGGAGAATAGAATCGAGGCTGCCCAAGGAGAAACAACGGGCCAAATGAATCCATTCTCCTGCAAGTCCTCCAACTGTACCCACAACTCACAAAGCTCCAAGGGAGACATACAATTTACTGGTGTAGAAATCAGTGACGTCTCAGGGTACAAGTCAATGTAAATGTGCACCTCTCTGTGAGGAGGTAGACCTGGTACATCATCAGGGAAAACATCTGTGAACTGGTCCACCACTACAGGATAACTCAGACTCACCACTTCAACCACTCCGAGGTTAAGGCCATCCAACTAATGAGTAATCGATTGCCCCCTCTTCTGGGTAACTCCATCTTGTGATAAAAATGCTCCCTTATTGCCGGTGAAGGTAAAACTAGTCCCATCCATGTGGACATACCGCACTTGGCGCCTAATTCAGTCAATATGATCATGGAATGTAGATAACCATCCCATACCCTAGATGACGTCGTAAGGCATCGATGCTGCTACTAGGAGATCCCAACTGAAGCTCTTGCCTCCTATAGTAATCTCTCACTACTAGAACTAGTGTATAATCATATAAGATGCTCCCATAGGAGTCTATAGCCATAAGGATCTAGCCAACAACTCCGTCGGAATCTCTGAGCTACGAATGAGGGCAGTGGTAATAAAAGAATGATTGGAACCTGTGTCTATAAGTACTGTAGCTAAGGTGGAGTAGACACATATCATACGTTTTATCATCTCTGGAGTGCTGTGATCACAGGCCTCAGCTACCTAGAGCTGAGCTCTCCCATGTACACCTACTCCCTGTGGTCGGGGTGGACCTCCTGGTGGTGGCGGCGGTAACATCTCAAATTGTCGCCCACCGCTAGAAGCACGAATGACTCTTCTACCACGTCCGCCTACTCCCTACGGATACCCTCGGTCGAACCTCTGTCTCTAACTGGGAGGTCCTTCGACCATCTTCTAATCATATGAATGACATGTCAGACCATCACAAGCCATGTGACCCTGCCCATCACTTGAGAAACACTGCCCACTCTTGGCATAACTGGATCCGCTTCGGGTTCCCCGCACAACCGATCTTGAGTCATGCAGTCATCCACCTGTATGTCTAGTACTCTCGGACATCTGTGACATCTGTCTGCTGCCTACAATAGAAGACTCCACAACATGATGACTAGTAGCGGGTCTCGCTACTGGTGATAGATCAGCAAAGAAACTCTCCATGAAGAGGGCTCTCTCAAACACCTCTTCCTGCGGCGGGATGCTGAGTGAGATCATCAAAGACCCGATCTCCCGCCTGAGCCCCTCCTCGAAGGTCCAGGCCATGAAGAATGGATCCTGTACCATATTGGTGGAGTAATGTGAGAGGTCAGTGAACCTCACTGAGTACTGATCCATAGTTAGGTTTCCCTACTACATATGAAGTAACTCTTGAATGCGCAGTGCGTGAAGAGTCGCTGGGACAAACTCTTCCCGAAAAATTCCCTCAATGTCTTCCCAGAGAAGTGTCACCTCATCATGAACATGGTGAATCAAGCTCCACCATCTGCCTGTTGCTTCCTATAGAAGGCAGGAGGAAAGGATCACCATGAAATCAGCTGGTGTCCCTACCAATCGTAATACTCTCACCGTGGCCCCCAACCAATCCTCAACTGCCTGTGGGTCCGTATCCCTCCTGAACCAGGTTGGAATCTGGCATTGGAACTCATGCAAAGTTCTCAATAAACATGCATCGTCTGCTGCTGGGGATGGTGGAATCAGTGGCCCAATGGGGAATAGTACCGCTGGTGCCTCTACTAGAAGAGGGCCCTGCACCGACGCCTCGTCGCTCGATGGGCTATCTATGGGTACAACTCTCGGAACTCTATATGGATGTCAGTGTGGAGGTATCCTAAAAAAGATATCTGTGCTCTACGGTAAAAAAGTTATACCTGGTGAGATGACTCAAAGAGTTCATAAAGAAGACTCTTGAAAACACACATGAAATTAGTGTTTTAGGGCACTGAGTCGGATATCAGAAGTCAGGGTCCTGGTGTATGGATACGTCGGCCACCACACCAACACTAGATTCCCTAAACTGATAACCGCACTCACTAAAATTAACAAAATTTCCATAAAAATGAAAGATCAGAGACTTATGTTCTGTGGTAGAACCAACTCCTATGATACCAATTTTTCATGCCCCGTCCCCCGGGGTCCGTGTCGTGACTACCCCAAGCCCAGCTTCCCTAGGCCAAGGGCTGGCGACTGGCACCGAAAGGTGTTCTCACTAAATCTCGGAAATAATTGCCTTTATAAATTGAAAAATCATGTAACCAAGCAAAAAACAAGATAAAAACACAAGAAAACTGTATAACCAAAATAGTGTTGAAAGTAAAAGGGGTCAGAATACAAGCCCAATAGTAAAGGTACAAGTACAACTGAAATAAAATACAACTGAAGAAAGATAAAAGATAGATACTTGATCATCCTCTAAGGTTCCTACCTGAAGGGTAGGTACATATCGCCTCCTCAACACTCCACATCCACCCGTCTCTTCTGTGTTCCGACACACCGTATGGTCCACCTCCAGGTATCATCCAGTCCTGGTACTCTCAGCCTTAGTTAGCGTTGTCTGTTCTCTGCATCCAATAGAACAAGGTGCGGGCATAGCCAATGAAAGGTTGAGTATAACGATAATTAGTATGGTCCTCGAGACCCTCTAGGTCTCAAAGGTCCGCCACGTCATAGGGGTCTCAACGCAACATACGACGTGTCAATCATACACCCGGTATGTGAGTTATTAGCCTTTTAGTCTCGGGGGCTAGGTTAGATCCATGCTCGATCCAACCTAACCGTTCCCCATCTCAATCCAAAACTTAGTGGGGTATCACTCAATGGGACCGAATCTTTCCAATATTTCTAACGTTGCTGACGGATCGTCAAACGAACGTCCGATGCCAAAGTTGTGGCCAAAAGAATGTAAATGGGTCGTAGTGGGCCCAAGTCCGGTCTGACTCGGGTCGACCCATCCTCACCCGCTCGGTCTGGGAAAGACTACAGTGCGGCCTGGCCCATTGGGTTAGTCCAGACTGCTGGGTCAAGATCGAAAGGTCGCAAGGGGACGCGGATGGCCGTGAGGGCGCGAGGTTGCGGAGCGGCTCGACCGGATGTTGCTACGAAGGCACGAGGCCATGGGGCGGCTCGGCCGAGGCGGCTCGGAGGGTTGGTCGGGAGCCTGGTCGGGGTGGCTCGGAGGGCCAGTGGGCGGCATGAGCCGGTGAATCTTAGAGGGCCGCGACGGGGGCAATTTGGCTGGGGCGCAGGGCCGGTTCAGCCGGGAAACCGAAGCACTACGGGGGAGCGGGGCCGGTTCGGCCGGGAGGCCGGAGCACCGCGGGGCGGCTCAGCCCGGGCATAGAGCTAGGTCATGCAGCCGGTTCAGTCAGGATACCGAAACACAACGAGGGCGGTGCGGGTCATGGAAGCTGTGGGTGGTGGCGTCGTTGCCTTCGTCACCTTCGTCGCCTTCGTCGCCTTCCTCCAATTCGAAGAGTACACCAAAGAAGAATGGTGGAGGGGTCGGGCTGAGTTTTTTTGGCCTGCACCCTATGCGTTTAGAGTGATATCAAGTGGTTCACAAAGAATGAATCATGAACGTGTATGGAAGATATTTTAAAACATCATTTCCCATAACCATCGTCAGTCTCTATTCAAAAATCCCGCAAAATAATTAGAATGGGAGAACATGGGAAGTGATTATCAATAAACCCCTACCTCCTTCGCTTGATGACATTGGCGCGAGGAAGAAGGTGAAGTTATCGACGTTTGTCTCATCTTCCACAGACCTCCAATCCCGGGCTCATGTTTCGGTTCATTGTAGTCGAAGACGTTCCTTGTCAGCGTTATTCGTAGAGGAAGCGTTATTTGTGGAGGAAGCGTTCTTCGTTAGAGAGGCTTTCTCCCAATTCCACCCAAATGTAAAGTGGTTCCAAAATAATAGAGTATCCCCTCTATTATGTTTGTTGGAATAAATTCAAATTATCCTAATCAATTAACTAGGTTGGCATATTAAAGGCATGTGCATTGGCATAATTAATGCGGAGGAAGTCTAGAGGCTCCTCCACATTAATGTGGGGGTTTGAGAGGTTTTTCCCCATAATGAGGGGAGTTCAAGAGGTTTAGGCCTTAGGTGATCCCCACCACCATAACCTCCCATGGAAGGTTAGGTTCGGGAGGTCCACACTTCTCAACTTCGACATGGAGGTTTAGTTTCAGTGGACCCCACCTCCCAACACATACATGGGTGTTGCAAATAAAAATAAAAATGTCACATACTTTTATTTTTATTTAATTCTTACACAAAAACCCAAATACTAACTTTCACACTCGACCGTCTTCCGTTGAGGTGAATGTCTCCTTAAGAAAATACCAGCACTTCGAGTTCAATGGTTCCCTCAGATTTCAATTCTGAGCACCAGTTCAAAAGTTAGAAAAACCTGCATTCACATTTACTAAACATACCCAAAATAATGTTCAGAAATTCATTCTGGGCACTCCGGGCCTCATAATCACGCGCCAAAAATTTTTGATGACTCTTAAAATTCCTATTTATTTAAAAATATTACTTGGAAATTCTGGGTATTTACATAGGTATTATGTATATATGATATACCATCAAATTACATATGATTTCACCATCAATAGAATGGTATTGTCACTCATGCGTACGTACAAATTACCGTCTCCACGAACATGATGAGATTCATTACCCATCATAACCAGTCAAAAATAAATTTAGTTTTATGATTAAAAAATAATGTTTAAGAACTTAATATCATTCTGGATATGAATCACATACATATTATCTATAACAAACATGGCTTATGTAACAAAGCATATAAAATAAAATGAATCAGTTAACCCCTGAAACAATGATACTACCGATATATTATAAACAAAGAAATATTATAAGATCATATATGATATCATATTTATGTATGTGGTTCTTTTATAATTTAATAACACTGATTTAACTATCATATAGTATGTTAACATACCCTCCGTCAAGGAAAAGTACAAGGTAAGGGTTAAATATACAATCTTTTCATTATCCGAGGTTGTTTATACATGAGTATCTAATGAGACCTCTTTATAATTAACATCTGTGTTTCTTAAAAAGCATTTCAATTTTTTTACTATTTCCTAGAATATGGGTTAAATTCATTTATATCCTGGTTTTAATTTTTATAAAATTTCAATATAGGAATCTATCCGTCGTTTCGCAAATAGGGTACTTTATGACCTTTTCGACAAATTAAGATAAGAATGTCTTTTTTAACATGTATGGTGGGTGAGTCTATTTTCTGCTGTTATAACATCTTCTAAGCTTCCCTTACAAGATTATAAGAATATTGTAAAAATAATTTTTTTCTTTTATAATTATGTTACTTTTAAATGATTTCAAAATAGAAAGAGATATTTATTTTTAATAGTTTTCATTTCATCTATGTCAACATCCTTTGACAGATTTTAACATTGTTTGAAGTTGACTTATTATGATAAAAATCATCCATATTTTATTGAAGGTTTTGTGACATGTTTGGTTGTGGATGTGTTTTTTTATACCATTCATGGTTTATGGATAAAGTATTGACATTTTTTATGCTAGTTTTAATATGAATGTTTATGTTATGTTTAAACCTTTTCATATGAGGAATGCATTGGAATTAGTAAGTGACAAGTGGAGCACGCTATAGCTCCTCAATGCATCAGTGGGTCTTTTGGGAAAAACTAGTGTCTTGGCATAAGACCTTGACAAAATCTTATTTGCAGTCTTGGAACAAGGCCTCGACTATGTGGTTATGAAGTCTGGAAATATGTATTCCATCATTATGAAATTGGATATTGATATTACATGTGATTATTCGACTAGTAGAATATCGAAGTGAATAAGTAAATGGAATTATTTGATTTATATCTTCCATATTATACTGAATTTTAAGTTTAAAATGATTTTGTTTTAGTCTTATAAATTTCCTAAAATGTTGATTCTTATTTTTAAAAGCTTTCACTATATTGTTATCCTTAAAGAACATCTGAGCTCACCCCCTTCTAGGTTTTATTTTTCCCAGGAAACAAAGAAGTATATTATGACTGACCTTCAGGGATAGTTTAATTAATATGAATTTGTTCATAAGAGACAATGTTGTTATTGTTTTTAATTTTATAATTTAATGTAAAACTTATGTGTGTATCTAGTACTTCTAAGGATACAAAACTGATCAGTCTTTTGGGACATGATTCCTTGTATCAGGCCAATGTTATGTAATAATGCACTGTCTCTGGGTAATTAGGGTTGGGGCATTATAGTTGGCATCAGAGGTAGTTTAGTACACACCTTGGAAACTAGATTTAGAAAAACTCTAATTAGAGAACATTACCCAAATATAGACTTTGAGAATTATTATTGAAGAAAATCCTAGAATTTTGGTAATCTAGAAATTTTGAGATTTTTCAAAGAAATACATCAATGTCTGGATATGGGTAGGTAGTGGCGGCTCTGGCACAAATTTACCTAGGAGTGAAAATTTGGACAAAGAGTTTCATGCTTGTCCAGGGTATGCTGGTACACGACAACGATATTTTCTGCACTCTTGGTTATGACACTCTTGAGGGATTTTCTTAGGATAATTCATATTTTCTTTACAAACCGTTATGAAGGATTTATGATTATATACCTCCTCAAAGAAAACAATTTTATGAATATGGAATATATCCTTAAAACTGTTAAATTTATGTTAAGTGTTTTACAAATTTGGAATTATATATTGCGATTCATTAACTAATATAGTGTTTTCCATTTTTTAGAAATGGCACATAGTGGAAAGAATTGAAACCGTATCCATACACGTAATCCATGTAGGGATTTCCCTCCTACTTAAGATAATTATAGTGGAGCTGGTGATGCAACTGGTGCTGATCACTTTATTACTATACTAGGACAACTCACTCCAGTTATGAATAATAACCTTACCCATATGGAGCACCCTGATCCACAACGTGGATGATCAATGTTAGAACACATCATGAGGAAACCACCACCAACATTCATGGGTCTAAAAATCCATTTGTAGATGATCAAATGATAAGATCCTTAGAGAAAATATTTCATGCTTTGGGGATTAGTGAATGGGAAAAAGTTTTCATGGCAGTTTATTGCCTCACAGGAGATGAAAATCAATGGTGATAATTAATTTCAAACACAGAGGAGGATGGAGAAGTCTAAAATATTGAATGGAGGGAGTTTAAAGATATTTTTATAGAGAAATACATTCCTCATGACCATTGAGTGGATATGGAAAGGCAATTTCTGTGTCTGAGGAAAAAGGTGGATGAAAATGTCTCAAAGTATGAGGCTTACTTTACAAGGTTAGCAAGGAATGCGAAAGATTATATACGTAACCCAAGAAGTAAAATTAATCGATTATATTGTGGGTTAAAAACATTTATCCATCGAGCATTAGTCTCACAATCCTTTTCATCATATGAATATATTGTCTCATGTGCTATCAAGATAGAAAAGGAATTATCTAAGTCTTACGAATTTAATGCAAATCAAGAGAAGAAGGGATCTGTTGAACATTATGGAAATGGAAATAATAAAAATAAAGGAATATTTGAATATCCCTCCTGCGGTAAATATTGGAAGAAACACCCCAGTACTTTCCTGAAGGGAATAGGAGTCTATTACAAGTGTGGTGAAAAAGGCCACCAAGCTCGTGATTGCAAGGGAAAGAAAGGGGATGTCATTGTTAAATGCAACAATTGTATAGAAAAGGGGTATTATGAAATTGAATATCCAAAGCACAAAGGAAAACTACCTCCGAAAATTCCAATGGAGAATGTACAAGCTTATGCGATCACTTCTACTGAGGTTGAAGCTTCAAAAGACATGGTGGTAAGTAATTTAATGGTTTTATCAAGTTTAGACAATGCTTTATTTTATTCTGGATCATCACATTGTTTCATATCTTCCCAGTTTTATAAAGAAATTAGATACTTCAAATTTGATTTAACAAGGGGGTTGTCAGTCAAAAATCATAAGGGAAGTATCATTGCAACAATGTTTTGTGAATCAGTTCCAATTAGGGTATATAAATGTTCTTTATATGATGATCTCATTGTCATACCCATGATTGAATTAGATATAATCGTGAGTATGGATTTGGATTTCAGATGATGATGTCAAAATTTATTGTACAAAGAAGGATGTTAAAATTTTTGATGATGATAAGCAGTACCGTATCTTTAGAGAAGAAACATCACCCCTTGATTCTTATCTAGATCCACCCCCAGTAGCTATACTAAATTCAATTATTCGGGATAAAGATAATGAAATAACTATGGGTGAGTAAAGTAATGTTCAAATAGAGGATGTACCAATTTTGAAAGAATATGTTGATGTGTTTCCAGAGGATTTAGCTGGACATCCTCCAGAATAAGAAATTGTGTTTTCCATTGATTTAATTCATGGTTTAAGGCCCACATAGAAGACCCCTTATCGAATTTCCACTGTTTAATTAGTGGAACTAAAGAAAAAAGTAGAGTAATTAAGTAATAAATGATTTATTCACCCTAGTCTTTCTCCACGGGGATCCCCTGATCTTTTTTTAAGAAGAAAGATGGATCTATGAGGTTATGCAATGACTAAAGAGAGATCAATGCTATACCAATAAAGAACAAGTATCCCCTACATCACACTGATGATTTTTTCAACCAACTTCATGATTCTCAATATTTCTCAAATATTGACCTTCGATCTGGATATCATCAAATGTGTGTGAAGAAGGAAGTCCTTCTGGAAACAATATTCCAAACACGGTACGGGCATTATGAGTTTACAGTAACTAATTTTGGACTGACTAATGCACCCTTTGTTTTCATGGATCAAATTAATAGTATATAAAATAAATTTCTTGATGAATTTGTAGTAGTATTTATTGATGATATCATGGTATAATAAAAAAGCCACAAAAATCATGGAAATCACTTGCACACTATTTTGGAAACCCTTAGAAAAAATGAATTGTATGGGAAGCTAGAAAATGTAAATTATGGCTTGAGAAGATTTATTTTCTTGGCCATAGTGTCTCTAAGGTTAGAATCTATGTTGATACATTTATAAATAGATCAATACAAGAATTTACAACACTAAAAAGTATAACTGAGGTACGCAATTTTATTGGTTTAACATGTTATTATCAGTGTTTTGTCCAGAATTTTACCCGATTGGAAAACCCATTAACCAAGATCACACATAAAGGGGTTAAATTTGTTTGGACAAAAGAGTTTGAAGAATGTTTTGAATAAATGAATAAAATATTAGTCAATGATACTACATTGAATCTACCATCGGGGAATGATGGGTTTGTTATTTATAGTGATGCTTCAAAGAAACGACTTGGTTCTGTCTTTATGCAGAATGATAGAGTTATTTCCTATGCATCAGGACAACTAAATATTCATGAAAAAATATATCCCACTCATGATCTTGAGTTAGTAGATGTAATATTTGCTTTGAAGATATGGAGACACTATCTCTATGGTGAAAAATATGATATATATACCGATCACCAGAGTTTGAAGTATATTTTCTCACAAAAAGAACTCAACACGAGGCAAAGATGATGGCTTGAACTAATCAAGGATTATGATTTCACTATACACTACCACTCGAGGAAGGAAAATAAGGTGGAAGATTCTTTGATTAGAAAGAATCATAGAGTTTTGAACAAGATCAGAGTTGAAAGGGATCCTATGTTCATGGATCTAGTAAAAATGGATATGGGAATAATCATGTAAGGTGAAACATCAATTCTTTTTAAAATGGTAGCTACAAAATCTTTACTAGAAAGGACAAAAAGTTCTCAAATTGATGATGAGGAGTATCAAAAGAAAATTAAAGCTGTGAATGATGAGAGATTGATCAACTTCGTATATGAAGATGAGATTTTGAAATTTGGGAAGAGACTTTGTGTAGCCGGCATAACTGATCTAAAAAGGGAATTGTTGGATGATTCTCATAGCTCCAATTTCTTTATACACCATGGTATCACTAAGATGTATAGATATTTGAAGTAACATTTTGGGTGGGACAACATGAAGATGGATATTGCTGATTATGTGTCAATATGTATAGTTTGTCAACGGGTGAAGGCTGTAAGACAACATCCTAGAGGAGTCATGAAACCTCTTCTCATACCTGAGTGCAAATGGGATTATATTATGATGGACTTTGTCATGGGACTACCAAATACTCCTAGATGGAACAATGAAATACGGGTCATTCTTGTTTTCCTTACCAAGTCAACAAATTTTCTTGCAATAAGATAAGATTTACCACTTGAACATTTAGCAAGACTATATACTAATGAAGTTGTAAGACTTCATTGTTTACCCCTATCAATTGTTTCTGATCGTGATTCCAATTTTACATCATGATTCTGGAAAAGTTTTCAGAAGGCCTTGGATACTGAACTTCGTTTGAGCACTGCCTACCACCCTCAAACTGGTGGAAAATTAGAATGGACTATTCAAACCATAGAAGGCTTGTTGAGATCTTTCTCACTTGACATTCAAGGTATGTGGGATCAATATTTACCTCAGGTAGAATTTTACTATAACAATAGCTTCCATTCAATTATTTAGATGGTACCATATGAAGCGTTCTACAGAAAGCGATCTGGTACACCAACTTGTTGGGATGATGTTCATGGAAGAAAACTCGTAGGCCCAGAACTTGTTGAGGAAACAACGGAAAAGGTGAAGATTATCCAAACCCACATCAAAGAAACTCAAAGTAGAAAAAACAGCTATGCCGATAACTAGAGGAAGGATTTGGAATTTCATGTTGGAGATCATATTTTCTTTAAGGTATTTCCATGGAGAGGTGTTATACGATGCTGTAATAAAGGAAATTGAGTTACAGGTACATCAGACCTTTTGAAAATCTAGAATTAGTTGGATTTGTAGCTTATCATTTGGCAAAGCCATTGTGTCTCTCCAAAGTTCAGGATGTGTTCCACGTATCACTGTTGAGAAAATACATGCCTGACCCAAAGCATGTACTCACCTATGAGGAAATTAAACTGGAACCTGAGCTGTATTATTGTGAATATCCTGTCACGATTCTTGATACTAGAGAACAATTTTTGAGAAACCGAACAACTCATCGGGTAAAATTTCTATAGAGAAATCATAAGATGGAAGAGGCCATGTGGGAACCCAAGGAACTTATGATGAAGAACCATCCTTATCTTTTTATGTAGTAATATTCTAGAAATATTGAGGAAAAAATTATTTAAAGGTGGGAATAATGTAACACCCCAAGCTTCCATGGTACGTTTCCCTTTGAATAATTCAATAACTTCCGTTGTATGCAACTTGGCATTTTAACACACCACGACCAATCAAACTAGCTGTTATAAATAGTAATACCCATTTTTTGAAACTTTATCAATTTTAGTTTTCAAAATTTACTTAATTTATGGATTCAAAATATCAAAATTAGCATAAATTGAATTGTTTTTTTATTTTTCTGAAAAATTTCAATTTTTGATGAATAGTGAAAAACACTACGTTATCGTTTATAACCGAATTTTTATTTAAATAATTATTTATTTTATTTAAATTTATTATAATTCAAAATATATACACAATACCTATATTTGTTCAATGCAATTCATTAGATTCATTTTAAAATAAAATTATATGTATACAATTTTATTTAATTATTTAACGTCTTTTACCCACCTTCTAGGCACGTTAGCAAATTTTCATAAAATGTACTTTTATTGACTTTGTGAATTAAATTTAAAAAATCCAAGAAACATGATTTATATCTATAAGTAAAATGTGGTTCAATAAAATGAAAATATGTTTGTTTTTGTGATTAGTAACTTTTGACTTTTATTTACCATGTTTAAAAGTAAATAAGGTAATTAAAGGTAAAAATGACGTTATTATTATCCTAACAAATGTCCTAATTCTATTGGATAAGTGTATTTGAAAAAAAATCAACCTTAGGAATAAAATATGATCCTTTTTGTCTACTTTAATTAGATTAAGACATTTATTAATATTTTATATAAAGAAGTGTAAAAAGTATTAAATTCAAATTTCAATAACTAATTTTTTTTTAATATAGGGTTACACAGAAGTTAAATTAGACTATAAATATTCATTATAAATCTAAAAAGATTTTCTACATAATTTTATTTTATTTATTATTTTTAGTATATTAAATAATTATATTTATTTATGACACAATGATGATGAAGTAATTACCTTACTAATGAAAGATTAAAATAATTGATATTATAAATATCCAGATAAATGTAAATTGAGACTTTTGATGAATTACATGAATTTTATAGGTTAATATGACATGTTTGGATTGATTAAATGATTTTTTTCGAATTAATCATGTTTTTAAGACTTTAACAAAAATCAAATACTAAATAGTTTCAAAATTGACATAAATGAGTTATTAAAACAAATACGATATTATTAAAAGATATAATATTCCTAAAAATCTAATGTTCAAAAAAAGGACTTATATAAGGTGATATATGTTAATAATGAAACAATTGAGGTTCTCTTGGATTTTTATAGTATGTTTCTTAACCATTTGTTATAATAATACAAGAATACATGGTAAAAGTTAAACTATTTAACTAAGAGTTAAATCTAAAAGATATGGTTAATATGGTGACCTAAACCTCTCTAAAACCTATTGGTTGAGTGGTTTTCGACCCATCCCCACCTTACCCTCTAAATTAATGATTTTTTATCCTTTATAAACCAAATATTATTGTATAATAAAATAATATTTCATGCTCTTCCTAAAGTGAACCTCTCATCTCTTATAAAATGGTACTTCCCTTTCTCTCAAAATCACGCCTCCAAATCCATTTAGATCGGCCAAAACCTGCTCAAATATCCTCAGAACTACCCTAAACTCGACCTATAGGCCTTAATTTGATCATAAATCCAAATAATGGAGCCCTTTTTTATATACTCAAAAAGAAACACCTGAAGAAGAGGTAATAATTTCACCATCTATTTTAAAGTACTTTTCTTCTTCCACATACTATTTCTTTGTTGTTTACATACCAAAATAATAACTACAGTAACTTATACATAATATTATGTTATTATAACTATGGTAGAACCATATTCATTATTCAATCTATCCTATGAATGACAAGTCACTATATGTGCGTACATATGACTTACCGTCTCCACATCGTGGTGTAGTTTGTTATTCAAAGAATTTGTTATTTGGATGGGTATTATAATGAGTATAAATGATGTAAATAATAAATTTAACATGTTAGGGATTATGTATATATGATATACTATCCAATTACATATTATTTAACCCTCAATAAAATGGTATTGTCGCTCGTGCGTATGTACAAATTACCGTCTCCATGAACGCGGTGAGATTAATTTCTCATCATAACCATTAAAGAATAAATTTCATTTTATGATTAAAAAATAATTTTTAAGAACTTCATATCATTGTGGATGTGAATTAGATACATCTCATCCATAAAATACATGGCTTATGTAACCAAGCATATAAAGGAAAATGGATCAGTTAACCCCCGAAACAATGATACTATAGAAATATTATTAAAAAATAAATATTAGAAGATCATGTATGATATCATATTTATGTATGTGGTTCTTATATAACTTAATAATAGTGATTTAACTATCATATAGGATTTTAACATTCTCTCAATCAAGGAAAAGTACAAGTTAAGGGATAATCTTACAATCTTATTATTATCCGAGGTAGTTTATATGTGAATATCTACTTGGACCTCTTTATTATTCACAACTATGTTTCTTAAAATAGTATTACAATTTTTTTACTATTTCCTAGACTATGGGTTAAATTCATTTATACCCTTGTTTTAATATTTTTAAAATTTCTATAAATGAATCTATCCGTTGTTTCCAAAATAGGGTAGTTTATGACCTTTTAGACAAATTAAGGTAAGAATGTATTTTTAATTTATACGGCGGGTGCGGCTATTTTCCGCTGTTATAACATATTTTAAGCTTCCCTTACAAGATTATAATAATATTTTCAAAATAAATGTTTTGTTTTATAATTATGTGACTTTTAAAATATTTCGAAAAAGAAAGATATATTTCTTTCAAATTGTTTTTATTTCATCTATGTCGACATCCTTTGATGTATTTTAAACTTGTTTGAAGTTGACTTATTATGATACAAATATTCCATATTTTATTGAAGGTTTTTGAAGTTCCCAATCAGGATCCAAGTATCACTGAGAGGGGGAGGGGGTGAATCAGTGATATCTTTTTCTTTTTAAGTTTCCCCTTTTTGAAACAACCTTCGCCTCCTGTTAAAGAGTTTCTTCCCTGCTGAACACACACATCCACAGGAACACAAGATTTACAAGGTTCACTACTCAACAAGAGTAGCTACGTCCTTGGTATGGTACGGAAATAATCCAGTACCACACAATCCACTAGAAAACAATCCTTTGATGTGGAACACAACGAGTAGGATATACCCTTACACTCGTGCAACACTTTGAAAACAATCCAATAGTGCGTGTGCTCCCTCTTAGCACAAATATAATAACACAATGTTTCAGTGCTTCTTTACAATAAAACAGATGTATTCTCCGAAGTAAAAATCTTCACTTTCTTACCTAGAAGCCGGTAAGAACTCTCTTGTGCACAACTGAATACGTGCGAAGACCCCAAATATTTCGCGCAGCCTTTAGGGTGCCTTGCGCGCAATTCAAATGGCTTGCGCGTAAAAACCCCTTTTGGCGCGAAAAACGTTTTCGCGCAACTTTGCTTTTACGCGCAACTTTTCCTCTTTTCGCGCAACTCACTTAGCATATAATTTAGGCGCACCAGAGCTCGGGATTTCTTCTAAGTGTCGAGCATTAACATTTAACAGGGATTAGCCTCATATTTATAGGCATTTTTGAACCCGCGCGAAAAACACTAATCCGCGCGTAAAACCTCCTCCATGCGCGTAAAAACTCTTTTATGCAACTTCATATTTCGCGCCATGCTTCAATATTCCGCGCACCTCATGCCTTTGCCATCTTTCATCGTTCTAAGCATGAAGCACCAATTGCGCGCAAAATTCCGCACCGCGTTCCATATTGCGCGCAAACCCAATCTTTCCTGCGACATCAAATTTCGCGCACTGCTCCAATATTTCGCGCATTTTATGCCTTTGCCAATTTTGGTTCTTCTGATCTCGAACCATCATTTGCGTGAAAACTTCATTCATCAATTTCGCGCACCATGCCAATATTTCGCGCATCCCGCAGATTTTTCGTGCAACCCGCTACTATTTCGCGCATCCCGCAGATATTGCGCGCACCACTTTATTTTTGCGCGAAACATGCCTAAATTTCCGCGTACTCCATTCCTTTGTCATTTTTCAACGTTCTGACCTTGAATAACTCTTTTGCACGTATAAACCATCTTCAATCTTATGCGCAACATCCATTGCCAAGCACATTTCTTCATCTCCCGATTTTCAGGCCCTAAAATTTGGCAAACACTGGAAAACGGCGCCACCTTAAACTGTGCTTTTCTGCCATCCCCAGATTGTCTATTGCTTTGTCATGTTGTCTCTTTACTGCTTCCCATAACCATTCTTCTGCTCTTATCACGAATCCCACTATCGTGATACTTATCCTTTGATAGATCAGCTTATGCATCGTCAGAGTTGCAATGGGAGCTGAATCTTTCCTATCTTCCAGCAGCATCATTCCTTCCAATCAAAACATTATATGACTGGCATCATCATTTCTCCCCATTTCCTTCATAAGGCTTGCATCACAAGTTCTCCTAACTCATGATTTGTGTGAAATACATACCAGCAAAGCATCGTCTGATTTATGATCCTTCTACAAAGTGAATTGATTTTTCGCCTTTGACAACAAAATACAACACTCTGCAAAAGCTAACTCTTCAAACTTTCATCTTCATTCAACCTGGTCCCAACAATCTCCCCCTTTGGATTTTGTTGTCAACAAAGATTCATAAATCACTGAATTTTGAAACCTTTTGCAATGGATTACTTATCAACAATTCTAAGCCTACGTGAGCTAACTCATTGTAGGAAACAAGATTTATTGACAGCCAAAACCATGCTGTCCAAAAGCAGTGACTGTGAAATCTTATGAACATACCTCCTCATCCTTCTTCATAACATCTTGCAATAGCATTCTTCACTTCTTCATCTTTCCTGTAAAACAACTTTGTTTCCTACAACCACTCCAACAAATAGTTAGAATAGTTCACTCACATACATGCTGAATTCACAGCTTACCCACAACTCTCCCTTAATACATTCTTCCTTATGGATAGATTTATGAAACAATTCTCCCCCTTGACAACACTATCCAAAGCTAAGACGAGAGAGGGGACAGAAACATGTACCTTAACCTTGATGAGAAGGAGGTTGTACACCCATGTTCAACCTCAACTTTGCAAATGGTTCCTTCGGTAACGGTTTTGTAAATATATCAGCAATTTGTTCAGATGTAGGAACATACTCCAGCCTCAGTTCATTCTTTTCAACCTGCTCTTTGATGAAGTGGTACTTTATATCAATGTGTTTTGAATGAGAATGTTGTACTGGATTTCTTGTAAGATTGATTGCACTCTGATTATCACAACCCAAGAGCAATGGTAGCTTTACTTCAACAAGTAGATCTTCCAGCTGAGTCTTCATCCACATTAGTTGAGTTGCAGCTTGAGTAGCATCAACATACTCAGCCTCAGCTGTGCTAAGAGTTACTGAATTCTGTTTCTTGGTATGCCAACTAACACAGCTTTTTCCTAGAAAGAATACTCCACCAGATGTGGATCTTCGATCATCAACATTTCCTGCCCAATCAGCATCAGAATACCCAAATAGATCAATATTTTCAGAGCCGTCATACCGGATTCCAAAGTTTGTTGTGCCTTTGATATATCTGAGAATTCTTTTTCCAGCAATCAAATGTGATTCTTTAGGAGCACTCTGAAATCTCGCACATAAAGTAATAGCATAGACGATGTCGGGTCTTGAGGCAGTCAAATATAGCAGACTTCCAATCAGTTTTCGAAACTCTTTCTGATCAACTTCCTTTCCTTCTCCATCTTTAGACAACTTGGTTCCCACTGAAATCGGTGTGGAAACTGGTTTCGAATTTTCCATGCCAAACTTCTTCAGAAGTTCCTTAGCATACTTTTCTTGAGATATAAAAACATGATTCTTCTTCTGTGAAATTTTTAACCCAAGAAAGTACTTCATTTCTCCTAGCATGGACATCTCAAATAACTTCTTCATCTCCTCAGCAAATTTTTCACATGATCTTTCATTATTTCCAGCAAATATAATATCATCGACATAAACAATAACGATCAGTGAAAACTCCTGACATTTCTTGATGTAGAGATTGCTGTCAACTCTCCCTTTCTTAAAGTTCATCTTCTTCAAGCAAGTATCTAATTTAGAATACCATGCTCTCGGAGCCTGTTTTAGCCCATACAGAGCCTTCTTCAACCTGCACACATAGCTTTCATTTTTCCCAATAACAAATCCACAAGGTTGATCAATGTAAACTTCCTCGTCAAGATCACCATTCAAGAATGCAGATTTTACATCCATTTGAAAGATTTTGTAACCTCGTTGTGCAGCAATGGCAAGAAATATTCTGATTGTTTCTAATCGAGCTACTGGAGCAAAGGGTTCATCAAAGTCAATGCCTTCAATTTGTGAATACCCTTTGCAGACCAATCTTGCCTTGTTTCTTATTACATTACCTTCTTCATTCAGCTTGTTTCGAAAAACCCACTTTGTACCAATAATATTCTTGTTGTCCGGCTTGGGCACAAGTTCCCAAGTATTGTTCTTCTCTATCTGATCAAGCTCTTCATTCATAGCATGAACCCATTCTGGATGCTCAAATGCTTCATTTACATCATTCGGTTCAACTTTCGAATAAAGAGAAGTATGTGATATAGCATTTGTTGTTCTTCTTGTTTGAACCCTCTGATTTTTATCTCCAATAATGTTCTGAGCCTCCACTTGTTTCCTCAACCTAGGATGAGTTGTTTGAACTTCATCCTCATCACTTGATATTTCTGAGTCAGATTCCTCTTCTTGAGTAGGATGAACAAATTCTGAAACATTATCAGAATTGTTAACAAAATCTTCTCTATCCCGCTCGACTTCCACATCAACATATGACTGCTTTTCTTTCTCAGCACTTTCAACAACTTTTACATCTGAAGAATCAATAATTCTTCCTGTTTCTTTGTTGAGGCATCTATATCCTCTTCCTTCTGGAGCATAGCCAAGAAAAATTCCATCATCTCCTCTTTGCTCGAACTTTCCCAGATTTCCACCTTTCTTCTTTATAATACATGGACTCCCAAAGACTCTCAAGTGTTTCAGACTTGGAGTTTTTCCATAGAACATTTCATATGGAGTCATATCTGAGTTTGGCCTATAGAAACACCGGTTCTGAATATACACGGCAGTGCTCATGGCTTGCCTCCAATAATAATGAGAGAGACTATGTTCAAGTAACATAGTTCTCCCCATTTCCACCAGACTTCGATTCTTTCTTTCAGCCACCCCATTTTGTTGAGGTGTGTATGGTGAACTAAACTCATGCCGAATTCCATGTTTCTCAAGATAACTTTCAAACTCTTCATTCTTATACTCACCACCATTATCAGTTCTCAACTTCTTCACTGAATACTCACATTCTTTCTCTGCTTTCCTTCTGAAACTCTTAAACATTGTTAGAGCATCTGACTTATGTCTCATGTACATAACACAAGTAATGCGAGTAAAGTCATCAATGAAAGTAATGAAGTACTTATCTCCATTTGAAGATTGCTTGCTCATTGGCCCACATATATCTGAGTGTATGAGTTCTAAGGGTCTTTTTGAGCGAATTTCAACTCTCTTGTGCATAGAATTAGCAATCTTCCCTTTCTCACAAATAGTGCAGCACCAATCTCTTTCTCTTGAAAAATCAGGCATATCCCGAACACTTTCTCGCTTTGACAACTTGCACATATTTCTCTGACACATATGACCCAGCCTTTTATGCCATAATTTATTTTCATCCACCACACTCATGTAACAAGAGTTCTTTCCATCCCCAACTTGGAACAAATTCCCTCTTGTACGCTGGCCCCTTGTAACTATGTTTCCATCATTTTCACTTTTTACAACAAATCCATCTTTTCTGAAGATCACTTTGTTTCCCTCATCACAGAGTTGTGACACACTGAGCAGGTTGTGTTTCAGTCCATCAACATATAGTGTTTTTCTGGATTTCATCTTTTCTTTTCCAATGATGGCTGACCCAACACCTTTGATCCTTAGAGATTCATCATTTCCAAATGTCACAGTTCCTTCTTTAAAGTCTTTCACATTCTTCAACAGCTTTAAGTCTCCTGTCATATGAGATGAACATCCACTATCAAGAATCCATGGACGTTCTCCTTTGGTAGCCTTCAAAGCTGTTTCAACAACAAGTGCTTTTTGTTCTTCCTTTTCCTCCACTTTCTGTTTTGCTTCTTCCAATTTCCTAGCCAAATCAATGTGTTCTGGCCAGAGAACCATGCATTCTTTCTTTTCAGACTTATCATATTTGTCCCTTTTGTATTTTAAAAACTCTGTCTTCTGAGGATTATTAACAAACTTTTGTTGATCTGGTAACACACTAAGGCAGCCCTTAGCAAGATGTCCAGGTTGATCACATCTTTCACAATAAGTTTCCAGTGGTTGGAATCTGTTCCCAACTTTCACACCAGTCTTCTCAGATTTCTTCTGAAACTTATTTGGAGATCTTATATTTTGAAAGCGTTGGCTCCCCCTCAATCCTTGTCCTTCAAAACTTTTGGAATAGTTGTAATGTTGTTGGTTAAACCAACACATACTTTCTATGTGTCCGAATCCACCACAATACCAGCAGTATCCATAGAAAGAATAGTTACCTCTGAAACTTTTAGACTGAATGGAGTTGTGAACACGCTTCTCAAAAACCATCATATTTTCATTTGTAACTCTCTTCTTCAGCTCAGATTCAGCAGTACCAGAAGTATTAGAAGCTTTTCTTGACTCAAGATTTTTATGCACTTCTGATTTTTCTGCATTGCTGATTTTGACCACATACTTTGTCTTTCCAGCCTTGCTCTTATCAGAACCAGTTTTGTCTTTCATTTCAACCTTTGAAGGTAAGTTTTGTAGATCCCTTTTTGGTTCATTCTTACTGGAACATTCCCCTACTTCTGAGATAGAATTTTTGGAACTGATATTCATTTCTTTAGCTTTATGCAGTTTTTGTTGGACAAGTTCCAACTCTTCTTCTTTTGCCTTCAACTTCACTTCAAGATGATCATTACGATTCTTTGTATTCTCAAGATAATTTTTCAGATCATCAATATATTTTTTCATCATCATTTTATCATCTGTAAAACCTTCTTGATTGTTTACTGTGGAATTTTATTTTACTAACTTGTTGTTTTCTTTCTCCAGTTTTCTGATCTTCCTCAAACATTCCTTCAGCTCTTCTTTCAGATACTGTTCAAGTTGAGTATCTTCTTCTTCAGTACTACTACTCTCATAATCATCATTATTCACTATTGCAAAAAGGTACTCTCTCTAGTTTTTTCAATAGCAGATTTTTCTGATTCAGTCTCGCTATCATCATCTTCCTTATCATTTGACAAAAAGCTTCTTCTTTTTGATTTAAAGAACTTTTTATTCTGACTTCTACCAGAATATTTATCTTTTCGATCCTGTTTCTTCCATGACCTTCTTGGTCCTCTGTCTTCTTCATCACTGTCGGCATCTTTCCCCTTTTGAGGGCAATTAGCCGCAAAGTGGCCAACTGCTCCACATTCAAAACATTTCAAAGGGAGTTTCCCTTTGTATTTCCCTGTGCCTCTTTTAACATTTTTAGAAAACAAGGATAGAATTTCATCAAAAATTTTACATACCTCATTTTCAGAGTTGGATTCACCAGCTTCTTCATTAATAAGAATTTTCTTCGACTTCTCTTTATTTTCTGCCCTGAAAGACATTTCTCTATCAGTTTTTGCTTTGCTCTTCATGGTCTTCTCTCTTCTCATCTCATAAGTGATGAGAGTACTGTGCAAATCATCAAGAGATAATGTTTCCGGATCTCTGTCTTCTAGTGAAGAAACTTTAGCATCAAATTTGTCAGGCAGAATTCTCAGGATCTTTTCAACAACTGTATCATCTTCTAACTTTTCACCAAGACATCTGATTGTACTGACAATGTCATTAACTCTGGTAAAGAATTCCCCAACAGATTCAGATTCTCCCATTTTCAAGTCTTCATACTTCAGCCTCCAGATTTGTAGTTTTTCCTTCTTCACTTTTGTATTTACTTCATAGATATTCATTAGCTTATCCCAGATGCCTTTAGCAGTAGTGACACCTTTCACTCTTAAAAACTCACTCTCAGAAAGTGATGAGAGTAATGCATTTTTAGCTCTTCCATCATTCTCAAGATTCTTCTTATCGACAGGAGTAAGAGGGACCTTGTCATCAATATCAGGAAATCCATCTGTTGTAGTTTCAAGAACTTCATATCCAAGAGACATAAGATACGGCATCATTCTGTCCTTCCAGATGTGATAGTTCTTTCCATCGAAGATTGGAATCCCCTTACTGTTCACGCAATTTAGATTTTCCATCACAACTTCTCTTCAAACAATTCAGCAAAGAGTAAACGAAGGGAACCTGGCTCTGATACCAATTGAAGTTCCCAATCAGGATCCAAGTATCACTGCGAGGGGGAGGGGGTGAATCAGTGATATCTTTTTCTTTTTAAGTTTCCCCTTTTTGAAACAACCTTCGCCTCCTGTTAAAGAGTTTCTTCCCTGCTGAACACACACATCCACAGGAACACAAGATTTACAAGGTTCACTACTCAACAAGAGTAGCTACGTCCTTGGTATGGTACGGAAATAATCCAGTACCACACAATCCACTAGAAAACAATCCTTTGATGTGGAACACAACGAGTAGGATATACCCTTACACTCGTGCAGCACTTTGAAAACAATCCAATAGTGCGTGTGCTCCCTCTTAGCACAAATATGATAACACAATGTTTCAGTGCTTCTTTACAATAAAACAGATGTATTCTCCGAAGTACAAATCTTCACTTTCTTACCCAGAAGCCGGTAAGAACTCTCTTGTGCACAACTGAATACGTGCGAAGACCCCAAATATTTCGCGCAGCCTTTAGGGTGCCTTGCGCGCAATTCAAATGGCTTGCGCGTAAAAACCCCTTTTGGCGCGAAAAACGTTTTCGCGCAACTTTGCTTTTACGCGCAACTTTTCCTCTTTTCGCGCAACTCACTTAGCATATAATTTACGCGCACCAGAGCTCGGAATTTCTTCTAAGTGTCGAGCATTAACATTTAACAGGGATTAGCCTCATATTTATAGGCATTTTTGAACCCGCGCGAAAAACACTAATCCGCGCGTAAAACCTCCTCCATGCGCGTAAAAACTCTTTTATGCAACTTCATATTTCGCGCCATGCTTCAATATTCCGCGCACCTCATGCCTTTGCCATCTTTCATCGTTCTAAGCATGAAGCACCAATTGCGCGCAAAATTCCGCACCGCGTTCCATATTGCGCGCAAACCCAATCTTTCCTGCGACATCAAATTTCGCGCACTGCTCCAATATTTCGCGCATTTTATGCCTTTTCCAATTTTGGTTCTTCTGATCTCGAACCATAATTTGCGCGAAAACTTCATTCATCTATTTCGCGCACCATGCCAATATTTCGCGCATCCCGCAGATTTTTCGCGCAACCCGCTACTATTTCGCGCATCCCGCAGATATTGCGCGCACCACTTTATTTTTGCGCGAAACATGCCTAAATTTCAGCGCACTCCATTCCTTTGTCATTTTTCAACGTTCTGACCTTGAATAACTCTTTTGCACATATAAACCATCTTCAATCTTATGCGCAACATCCATTGCCAAGCACATTTCTTCATCTCCCGATTTTCAGGCCCTAAAATTTGGAAAACACTGGAAAACGGCGCCACCTTAAACTGTGCTTTTCTGCCATCCCCAGGTTGTCTATTGCTTTGTCATGTTGTCTCTTTACTGCTTCCCATAACCATTCTTCTGCTCTTATCACGAATCCCACTATCGTGATACTTATCCTTTGATAGATCAGCTTAAGCATCGTCAGAGTTGCAATGGGAGCTGAATCTTTCCTATCTTCCAGCAGCATCATTCCTTCCAATCAAAACATTATATGACTGGGATCATCATTTCTCCCCCTTTCCTTCATAAGGCTTGCATCACAAGTTCTCCTAACTCATGATTTGTGTGAAATACATACCAGCAAAGCATCGTCTGATTTATGATCCTTCTACAAAGTGAATTGATTTTTTGCCTTTGACAACAAAATACAACACTCTGCAAAAGCTAACTCTTCAAACTTTCATCTTCATTCAACCTGGTCCCAACAGTTTTGGGATATGTTTGGTTGTGGATGTGTTTTTTATACCATTCATGGTTTATTGATAAAATATTGACATTTTTTATGCTAGTTTTAATATGAATGTTTATGTTATGTTTAAACCTTTTCATATGTGGAATGCATTGGAATTAGTATGTGACATATAGAGCACACTATAGGTCCTTGATGAATCGGTAGGTCTTTTGAGAAAAACTAGTGTCTTGGCACAATTCCTTGAAAAAATCTTATTTGAATTCTTGGAACGAGGCCTTGACTATGTGGTTATGAAGTCTAGATATATTCGTTCCATCATTATGAAATTGGATATTGATATTACATGTGATTATTTGACTAGTAGAATATCCATGTGAATAAGTTAATGGAATTATTTGATATATATTTTCCATATTATACTAAAGTTTAAGTTTTAATGGATTTTGTTTTAGTCTTATACATTTCCTAAAATTTTGATGCTTATTTATAAAAGTTTTCGCTATATTTTTATCCTTATAGAACATCTATGCTCAACCTTTTCTATGTTTTATTTTTACCAGGATGAAAAGAAGTATATTATGAATGACCTGCAAGGATAGTTTTAGGAATATGAATGTGTTCAAAGGAGACAATGTTGTTATTGTTTTTCATTTTATAATGTAATGTAAATCTTATGTGTGAATCTAGTAATTCCAAGGCTACTAAACGGATCGGTCTTTCGGGACATGATTACTTTTATCATGCGAATGTTATGTAATAATAAACCAACTCTGGGTAACTAGGGTAGGGGCGTTACAGTTGGTATCAGAGGAAGTTTAGTACAATCCTTGGAAACTAGTTATAGAAAAACTCTGATTAGAGAACATTACCCTAATATAGAATTTGAGAATTAGTGTAGAAGAACTTCCTAGAATTTTGGTAATATAGAAATTTTGTGAGTTTTCAAAGCAATACATCCGTATATGGATACAGACAGGTAGATGCGGCTTTGGAACAGATGTACCTAAGAGTGAAAACTTGGACAAGGAGTTTCGGGCTTGAAAATAAATGTTTTCTTTCATAATTATGTGACTTTTAAATGATTTAAAAATAGAAAGAGATATTTATTTCAAGTAGTTTTTATTTCATCTATGTCAACATAATTTGATGGATTTTAAACTTGTTTGAAGTTTAATTATTATGATACAAATCTTCCATATTGTATTGAAGGTTTTGTGATATGTTTGACCGAGTATGTGTTATTTTTATACTATTTATGGTTTATCGATAAATTATTTTCATTTCGTATGATTGTTCTAATACAAATGTATACGTTATGTTTAAACCTTTTCATATGATGAATTCATTGGACTTTGTAGGAGATGAGTGGAACTTGCTATAACTCCTCGATGCATCTGGAGGTCTCATGAGACAATATAGTGTCTTAGCACAAGAACTTGACAAAATTTTATTTGTAGTCTTGGAACGAGGCCTTGACTATGTGGTTTTGAGGTATGGAATTATGCGTTCCATTATTATGAAATTGGATATTGATATTATATGTGATTATTCGACTAGTAGAATATCCATGTGAATAAGTAAATAGAATTATTTGATTTATCTAGTCCATATTATGATAAAGTTTATGTTTAAAAGGAATGTTTTAGTCTTATAGATTTCCTTAAATTTTAATGTGTATTCATGAAATTATCCTCTATATTGTTATCCTTATTGAGTATCTGAGCTCACCCCTTTAAATGTTTTATTTTTCCCAGGATGCGAAGAAGTATATTATTCCAGACCAATAGGGATGTATAAGGAATATGAATGTGTTCAAAGGAGATAATTTTGTTGTCGTTTGTTCATTTTATACTGTAATATAAAACTTATGTGTGTATCTAGTACTTCCAAGGCTACTAAACTGATCGGTCTTTTGGCACATGATTCCTTATATCATGCCAATGTTATGTAATAATGCACCGACTCTAGGTAACTTGGTTTGGGGAATTACAATAGTGCTAATAGATAAGAAACCACTCCTAGATACTCTAAAATATTGAATTATATAATGTACCATATAATCAGTTTCAAATTCTTTATAAATAGCAAAACATTTTTCCTGGTGATATATTGAGAAATACATGAACTGCAACATGAAACTATTTTTCCTTCCTTCAATTTTTAGCATATAATTTCTATTGAATCTAAGAACCCTTGATATCTTTATAAATCACTTTTATATTTTCTTTAGTCTCTTTAGTAATGTAATGGACCAAAAATTTCCCTTCTTCAACTTCACCCCAACATGTTGGAGTTCTATACCTTTTTCTATATAGAGATTCAAAAGTTTTATTTTGAATACTTGAGGGGAAACTGTTGTTATAGGATAATTCAACAATAAGAATATGTTGGTCCCAACTCTCTTGAAAATCAAGTGATTTATCTATTAGAATTTTCTCCAATACTTTAATTATCCTCTTATACAACCCATCAGTTTGAGGATGATATGTTGTTATCTGGATTACTTCTATATTCACACCCTTTTAGAGGGTCTTCTATAAATTTTAAGTAAATATTGGATCTAGGTGAGAAACAACCAGTATTAAAATTTAATAGGGTCTCAATACTTCTTGAATATAGAGGTGTGCTAGGTTATGTAGGTATAAATCATCTCATATGGAAATGAAATGAGAATAATTTTTCAACATATCAATGATTCCCCACATAGCATCGTTTCCCTTGGATATCTAAGACAAGCCAGTGATGAATTCTATAGTTATGTTATCCCTTTTCTATATAGGTATGATTTGTGGTTGTAATACTTATTTGGAAAATTCTCAATCCGCCTTCACTTTGGGACACACCAAAAACAACACAATTTATTCAGTAATCTCTCTTTTCATATCATCCCACCAATAATAATCACAATTTCCCTTATACATTTTACTAATTTTTGGGTGTATAGATAATGTAGAGCTATAATATTCTTCCATTATCTCCTTATTTATCTACACCATTAATGGGATATATATATTTGTAAAAAATTCCAGTACACATTCTTGATAAATATGGAATTTAAGAAACTTCTAATTTTTATAGCCTCTAAATTATTTTTAATCAATGGATTATCAATTTAAACATCTTTAATCTTATATATTATTTATGGATGGGTAGTAATTTGGGATATAATTGATGAAATCTCATCCATTATCACTCTTTTGTCCAACATTACAAGGTCTGTGGTGTAAAGTCCGAACCCGTGTGCCCCAAAATGGTGCCCTGATCTAGTTCGTCACATGAACTCAAGAACACCTCCTCATAAGCTAGAGAATACCGCCTAACAACAAGGTTATGGTATGTTAGGATAGGGTGACTGTACAATTTTTTATCAGAGTAAAACATCAACAGAAATAGATAAAAAATTAGGAAGCATATATAATCCAAACAATACTAATGTCATAAGATAACCAAAACAACAAATACAATATTCCACTGAAAGGTAAAAATGTTATGCCAATATAAATTTCAACTTTATTAAAAATAAAAATAAAAATAAAGACACTAAAAAATGTCATGATGGTTCTGAACCACATTTGTTTCCCTCATACAAGAACCAACAATAATAAAAAATCAACCACATGGGCCTTTCCCTTAACATGTCCTGTAACAGTAAAGTCTATTTAGGTACCGATCTTGAATCCTAAATAGGGTGGGTATACAACTCAGTAGTCCACCACAAAAAGATTCTAAAATAATTCCAATAAAAATATAGTATATTATTTCTATAAATAAGATAATAAAATTCATAAATAAATAGTTATCTCATTATGAATTATTCTTTATTTAATAATCTTAACTACAGGATTCTCAGGGATACCCATAAAACTATACTAGATTCGGCTCATGCCTGAGGTTTGATGTTTTCCCTAGGTAATATCATATCTTAATTCCTAATCGGACTTATTCCAAATCTCAAAGTATGCAAAGGTGATATGATATCTCAGTACCTGATTTGACTCATGCTGAAGTTCAATGTATTATAATGTGAGGAAATATCTCGGAGTTCCTTTATTACTATTATTTAAATTCACACATAAATGCTAAAGTTCCTAGTATAAAATTAATTACTAAAATGACCAAGTTACCATTCTTACTTCTCAATAAAATGACCATGTTTCCATTCCTTTACTCATAAGTACAATGATGATGTTACAATTTATACTTCTCATTTGAATGTCCACGTTCCAATTCCCTTACTCACAAGTACAATGACTATGTAACAATTTATATATCTCATTCTAGAATTACCATGTTACCATTAATTCAAAATAATTAATTCATAATTTATTATCCACATTAATTCTGTTACTAATTCAATAATTAGACAAATACATCAAATCCATTTGTTAACTCAACAATTAACTAAGTGCATTAATATCATTAATTAATTCATAAATTATTTAGTCAATATCATAATTCATATCCCATAACTAATTTACCATAATTAATTATCTCATTATAAATCTTGTCTTATCATAATTAATTACACAATTAATTATCTTGATAATAATATCAAAAGAAAATAATTAATTCACAATTAATTATCTCAATTTTTTCATTTCAATATCTTATAATTAATATACTTATTAATTATATAGATCACAACCCCTAACTATCTTAATAAATTACCCTAAATGAATTATCTAATAGGACTACCCCTCAATCACATGATCAACTATTCAATTTATCATTTAATTTAGAAGTGCTTCGATAAATCAATTGGTCAACCTAATTAACCTAATTTAGGAATTCAATTTATAAATAATTATAGAAATTCTACCATTTTTCCGACATGCATCAAATCCCAGACTATGGAAAATATATTTTAGACCACCAAAATCAATTTGTTGATGTAAATTTGTTCAATGGAAATCACTAAATCCTAGCAGCACAATGATGTAGACAAGAGTTATGGATCTAAATCCTTAAATCAAGATCAAGGATATCAAGATCTTATCAATTTGGATCTAGATCTACAATCAAATATCTAGATCTCACTAACTAAGTTTAGATATCAAAAAAAAAGGATAAATTCCAACAAAAGATCAAGTTAGGAGAGAATAATGAATGGAATAAGCATCGGGATGATATCCACTTACAGAGAGAATAGAGGATCATCAATTCTGGCCTTGAATATTAACGAATGGAGTCTGGGATGGCCTTAGAACCCCTCTTGGAAGCTCTAAAATCATCCAAAAGTGTATAGGTCCAAGTATAGGTTTAATAGGAGGTGTTTTAGGGGTTTATGAGATTTAAAAACTAATTTTTAGGTTATTAATAACCACACACATGGTTTTCTGGATAGGGGAGAATAGTTAGGGTAAATTGTGTGCCAATAGTGAGACCCTCACTGTCTTGGGTCGCACAGTTTTTTTAAGCATGATCCAACTATTCACAAACCACTTTTCCCTTAATTTTTCTAAAAAATCCACAAAAATGAACCCTATGTCACAAATCCAAAAAGAATGTACTTAAAAATTACAAAAATTACATGAAATTTCACTCGAGATAACTCAAGAAGAGGCTAGGATCTTATAATATCTACACCTTATAACTGATCATCCTCAAGAAACACTTCATACCATTTCTATGATTTCAAGATATAAATATAGGGACATTTATCCCTCATATCTTCTTATATTTTCCAGGTTTCTTCTTGTACACATCCATGTTTCGATGACCCACGAACTATCGGCACGATCTTTCCCCACAACACTTTCTTACTGCGGTCCAACACACTTATAAGATGATCCTTGAGGGAAACATCTATATCAAGGCCCACCACATCCACACCGATCTCATGAGAAGTGTTGGGGTGATACCACCATAGTTTTGAAACAAGGAAGAAATCATTCATAGCATTGTATTTCTATGGAAAATCCAATCGGTATGTCATTGCACCGATTCTCTTCACTACCTCAGATAATCCAACAAACCTATCTGCCAATGTTCCCTACCAACATATACCATAGTTACCAAACCTAGGAAAAAACCTAAGGAACATATAATCACACTCTTTAAACTCTAGTAGTCATCTTCATCTATCAGCATACGACTTATAACTACACTTATCTGTAGCCATATGTTTTCTAATTAACTCCACCTTCTCTGATGTCTCCTGCATGATACTCTGTCCCAACAACTCTGACTCACTAGCCTCTATCTAGCATAGTAGTGATCTACCAAGACTACCATAAATATCCTTGTATTGTGAAATATGTATAGTTTCTTGATAACTATTATTAGAGGAAATCTCCGCTAAAGCTATTTACTTCTCTCTAGAACCAACAAAGTTTAGAACACATGCCCATAAAATATCTTCAGGAGCCTATATAGTACTCTATGACATACAATCTGTTTTTGTGTGGAAATTAATAATAAATAAAACCTATGTCCCATGTTCTTTCTACAAGACCTTCCAGAAATGGGAAGTAAAGCATGAATCCCAATCTTAAAATATAGTATGTGGAAACACATGTAGACAAACTATCTCTCGAACATACAGTTCTCATAGGTTCTCTATTATGAACGTTTCCCATATAATCAAGAAATGGAAAAACGTTTTTAGTCGATCCATAATAAACCAAATATATTCATTCTTCCTAATAATATTTGTATGACCCACCAAAAAATATCTTTTCACATCACCCCACTTCCATTCAAAAATAGGCAACAACTGTAGTAAACCTCTAGGTCAATCATGCTCTTCCTTCACCTACTAATAGGTGAAGTATCTTGTCACAAACCCTGCTATCTCCTTTTTCATTCCTAACCACCAAAACATTCTTCATAGGTCAAAATACATTTTGGTCAAACCTAGATTGACCACCCACTTGGATACATTAAGTTCTCTAATTAGCTCTTCTTGTATGCTCATAGGTACCACAACTCGATTCTTTATCTTGATGATATCATCATCACCTATCAACCAGTATGAAGGTGTATCCCCACCTTCAATGATTTCCATAAAGGATAAGAACTCCATATCCTCGTACTATTTATCTTTTATCTATCTCAAAAGTGTAGAATCTAATGTAAAAGAAACTAGAGTGATTTGTTCCTAACACTCCTGAATCACCACATTCACTCTAGCTTGGAGGGTCATCATATTCCACTCAACACTCGACTCATGAACTATCTAAGTCTGATTTTTTCTTTATCAAGCCATAAAAGAAACAATATTATTTACCGGGTGTATATTACAGTTCAAAATCAAAATACTTCATATAATCTACCCATCTTCACCGCCGAAGGTTCAAGTAAAACTATGAAAAGATATTCTTCAAGATTCTGTGATCATTATAAACTATAAACTTTTTTCCCAAAAGGTAATTTCTCCAACACTTAAGATTATAAAACAATGATACCAACTTGAGGTAATGTGTAAGGTATTTCTGTTCAAGTGGTATCAACTATAGAGACCCATATGCCCCAAATTGATCCCCTTTAATCAACACAAATCCATGTATGATCCCAGAAGCGTCATAATAAATCATGTACTTCTCACTTGACTCAGGTAGGATAAAAACCGGGGTCATCATCAAATGATTCTTCAACTTCTAAAAATCATTCTTTCATGCTTACATCCACTCAAATTTTATCCCCTTCTTGGTCATGTATGAAATAGTCACTACCAAATGGGAAATTTGTTGGATGAATCTCATGTAATATCTAGCTAATCCCAAGAAGTTTCTAATATTGAAAAATTTATTGGGATTCTCCCAAGAAATCACTACATGAACCTTTTTTGGGTCCACTGACACACCTTCCTCGAAGATGATGTGACCTAAGAAGTGCACCTGGTCAATCCAAAATAGAGACTTATATAGATTGGCATAGAACTGATTCTTTATTAGTGTACTTAGGATGATGTTATGATGTTGTGCATGACCATCATGATTCTTGGAGTACACCATGATTTTATCCAAAAAAACACCACAAACTAATCCAGATATTGATAAAAGATCTTATTCAATAACTCTATAAACACTAATGGTTCATTTTTCAATCGAAACAACATTATGAACAACTCATAAAGTCTATACCTACTCCTAAAAGAAGTCCTTGGTATATCAGAAGCCATCACTCTCAACTGGTGATACCCCATCCTCAAGTCAATTTTTTAGAACACACTAGATCCCTTAAACTTGTCACACAGATCATCGATGCATGGAAGAGGATATGGGTTCTTAACAGTAATATTTTTCAACTTCCAGTAATCGATACAAAAAACAGAAACTCCCATGGACCTTCGTTGCAAACAATACCGGTGATCCCCAATGTGATGTACTTTGACAGAAAATAACATATCCTAAAAATTACCTAAATGATACATGAGGATTTAAATATTAGTTGGTTCAATTATATATGGTGTAATAGATAATAACTCTACCCCTAGCATTAGTTAAATAGGGAATTCTATATCTCTCTCTAGTGGTAGCCTGTAGAAGTCTTAAGGAACGAAACCATAAAACAGTTATACTATTGGTGGATGGAAATCTTTCCTAACACCCCCATAATATAGAAATAGACAAGAAACTTGGGCTATGATCTCTCCAAATTTTTTAGTAGATGGCCATACTCATCTCACCTAGAAATCCAACTCTCCAAGGTGAATGTATAGTTCAACCTTAGGAGATAGAAAGGACACTCATCCATAGTAACAATTGATGTGGGCTTGATATATGAATATCCAGTACCTACCCATAATTAGGTTGAATCTTGTCATATCAAGAATATAGTGATCCCATAGAAAATTATATTACTCAATATCTAGTGAACATCCCTTTCAGAGAAAAATGTCTCTTGAATGTGTTCCTAATGATGAATTGATAGTCATTACTCTGCTCACGAACTCCAAATCTATGATTAAACCATTAATTTTTTTTAGATATAATGGAATGAGTGGAAACAGTATAAAAAAAGGACCAGATAAAGTAGAAGCTACTAGAATAGTACCTTTAATTTTTGATCACCCAACCACTCTCTCCACAAGTGTTGGCTTCAATGCTTATAACTATCCTTCCCTCTTCCCTATGATGCTGTATGACTCCCTTGAGTAGAACCACTCTATTGATAAAGGTGATCTATCCCAAAAGTACCATGTACCTTACCACTAATTCCTCGCCTTGTATGACTCTAGCTACTAGACTCATATGGTGTAGAATATCCCCTTCACACACTCTGACTCTACCCAACTACTCCCTCAATACAAGTCTATCACTACAATATGCATAACTTCTGTATTTATCCCATATTTCTACAAGACCAAAACTCTACCGGTGGTTGGGGACAACATCAATGATAGTGTCCTGACCTACCACACTGAAGAAAGATCACCCCAGTAATGTCCAGTCCAACCAACCTTCCTATCTGGGTATTCTATTTCCCACTACCCTAACTAATGTTTTCATAACGGTGCTTCCTTCTCTTAGAATATTCATCTTCTGATCTTCCAGTAATAGTCACCTATCCAGTGCTGGAAGCCTCCCTCTAGATCCCTATAACTATGAGATTCCGATCCACCACTTCAGAAAAATTCTTTAATTGGAAAATATTGACTTAGGACATAATCCCGCACTTAAGTCCATCCTAAAGGGGTTTCTCTATACCTGCATCATCTCCTAATAACATTAGAGAAAAGTTTTGTAGATCTATGAAGCATCTAGGATAATCCATCATAAACAAGATTGCCTATGTCAGATCCATGAACTCTATAGCTTTCTATTGTCTCAACTTCTCTAGATAGAAGTTCTCCAAGAACCACTCTAAGAATACATTCCATAACATACCATTAGTTTTTCCAGTTCATGCCTAAATGTACCACAAATGCTTTGCTAATCCTCATTGAATATAATTATATCTATATTGGCACCCCTCTTATATGGAGTCTCCAAATGGTAATGTATTATCTCAATGGAATCAACTAAGAATTCATCTCCCTCATGCCCACCCTCTCTAGAAAAAGTTAGAGGGTGATAAAACTGAAACTCCCTTGTAAACTCATATATGTTTTTTACAACCCACCTTGTGTCTATTTCAATTAATTTCATGAAGTGAGAAATGTTATTCAGGATCTTATCCCATTTATATTCAATAGGAACCATCGGTGCCTCATGTTCCCTGACCAAAAGACCGTTCTTATCCATGCCCCACGGGCATTCCCTCAACAAATATCATTGGGGAATATTCTCTAAAATTACAAACACACTTATTATGTATCATAATACAAACTTATAATATTTATTTAAAAGTAATAATCACAATAGGTGACATCATATCATTTCACGAAATCTCACCACATGGTCAGAACCGAGCCGCTATCACTACCCTTAACCATTCTATTCATAGGTTTTGGTTAACAAGGGTAAACACATTATAATAATCAATTTTATCATTCAGACACCCAATTATTTTCATTTTTCATCGTTTTATAATCTTTCTCAATTCATGTTAGGAATCATTTTCATGTCAATCTCATGAACAAGGAAAAAAATTCAAGTTCCACAACTTACCCATAACCAGTTTTCCCTTGAATGCCTAAAATGATGCATGTCACAATAACATTGAGTGCCTAGAATGATGCATGTAGACTCAACTCTTATTCTATTCCTTTCCATGAATAAATACTAAAAAAATTAATAGAAACAATAATCACACCACACCACAAGTGCTTCTTCCAAGGTGAAATAATATTCAATGGTAACAGAAAACAACAACAACAATAATCCCACCTTTAGTACTTAGGTCCCCCCATTCATGGGTTTAAAACTCCCATACATGATCTCATCACCAATCCCCAACTCTTCCTAGTCTCTTGTCTACATTTCCCCAAATGGTAAGACAAAATAATAAGAAATAAAATGAGAGCTCTCATACCACTTTGTAATGTCCCGACCTATGAGCCATGCGATAGTGCCCCGAGTCAGTTGGTCACATTACCTCTGGTGTGCGTCACTGTATGTTTGAGGCTACCGACAAGAAATGAGGGTGCAATAAGTTATTATGGGGAGACTATACCCTATTTTATCAGAGTACAAAACCAGAAAAAATAGATAAACAATTTTGGAAACATATATAACCAAAACAATAGTAATATCATAAGATAAAAAATAGAAAATATAACAATCAACCAAAAGGGAAAACATTGTATGTTAATTTAAATGTTAATGTGCCTAAAAATTCAACTAAAAATAAAGACACTAACGACTCTCAAGTGGGCCCCAAACCACATCTGATTCCTTCATCCAAGATCCAACCATAATCATCAATATAACAAATGACACTTTCCCTTAACCTGTATTGTAATAGTAAAGTCTATTCGGGCACCGACTAGGAAGATGGAATGGGGTGTGAGTACAACACACTAGGCCACCACCAAAGATGTCCAAAAAAGTCTAATCAATATATAGTGCAACAGTTCTATAAATAAATGAAGACAATGTATAAATAAATACATTTCACATTATCAATTATTCATTATTTAATCATATTAACTCTATGGTTCATGGGGATACCCGTCCCACTATACTATCTATAGCTTGTGCCGGAGCCTAATGTGCTTCCAAGGTAATTTTATATCTCAATACCTTCTTTGACTTATGCCAGAGATCAAAGTATTAAAAGGTGATATGATATCTCAATAACTAATTCAACTCATGATGTAGGTCAAAGTATTATTTTGTGATTCCATATCTAGGAGTGAATTTATTACCATTTTTTAAAGTCACACATAAATAACAAAGTAACCAATGAAAAATTCATAAGTAAGATAACCATGTTACCATTCCTACTTCTTAATATAATGACCATATTTCCATGCCTTTACTCATATGTACAATGACCATGTTACCATTTATAATTATCATTTATATGAAAATGTTCCCATTCCTTTACTCACAAGTACAGTGACCATGTTACCATTTATACTTCTCATTCTAGAATGAACATGTTTCCATTATTTCATCATAATTAATTCATAATTAGTTATCCACATCAATTCTAATACCAATTCTACAATTACTCGAACACATAAAATCCATTAGTAAGATCAATAATTAACTAACTAATTAATCCCATAATTAATTATCTTGATCATAATATCAATAGAAATTAATTAATTCAAAATTAATTATCTAAATTTATCCATTTCAATATCTCATAATTAACCCACTGATTAATTATCTGGATTAAAACCCTTAACTCTAATAAGAAATTCCCCTAAATTAATTATCTAATAGTAATTACCCTAAATCTCAGGATTAATTCCTCAATTAATCATTTAATTCAATAATTGTTCAATAAATAAATAATTCAACATAATTAACCTATTTTAGGAATTCAATTGCTAACAATTGCTAGCAATTTTACAATTTCTCATACACACATAAAATCCACAACAATGGGAGTAAGATTTAGACCACCTAACTCAATTCATTGATGTATATTCATTCAACAGAAGTACCCAAAATCTATTATGTAAAATGATATATATATATGAGTTGTGGATCTAAATCCCTAAATCAATATTAGGGATATAAATATCTTATGAATATATATCTAGTTCTACAATCCCATATCTAGATCGCACCAATTAGGGTTATATCTAAAGAAATTGAGGATAAATTCTACCAAAGGTCAAGGAAATAGATAATAATGAACAAGATATGCTTTGGGATGAGATCCACTTAAAGAGAGGAGAGAGGATATTTTATTCAGACCATGAATCTTAAATAACGGAGGTCAGACGGCCTTGTAACCACTCTAGAAATCTCTAAAATCATCCAAAAACGTCTAGGCCCAAGTCTATGTTGAATAATACGTGTTTTAGGGGTTTAGGGGATTTTAAAACTAATTTTCATATGTTTAATAACTTTACACATGGGTTTCTAGGTAGGGACACATGATTTACGTAAATTGTGAACCAACCATGTGGCACTCACTATCCAGGGCCGAACAGTTACCAGGGTTTGGGTGCACAATTTTCTCTAACTATTTCCCAACCATGCCCAACCCCCTATTTTTCATAATTTTTTCATAAAACACTACCCAAATTCACCCCATGTCATTAATCTAACCAAAGATTCATAAAAACAAAAATAATAATAATTCAAAGTTCACCCAAGAGAAGTCCAAAAAGGTCTATATCTTATACTTGATCAATGGATCTACTTCAATCCTCATTATTATAATAACCCCAAGAAAATTCCTACTAAATTTATCTTTTCCTTTATTTTATCTTCTTGGTTGATAATAAATTTAAAAATCATAGTATTTAAGAAGTTACAACTATCTCCATTGTCTCATGTTCAGTACATTTTCATGAATATATAATTCAAACATTGGTGATTTGTGTATATATCACATTTTTTCCCATAGAGATAGTGTCTCCATATATTTAGAGAAAAAATGACTGTAGTTAATTCTAGGTCATGAGTAGGATAATTCTATTCATGTGGATTTAATTTTTTAGATGTATAGGTGATCAATATTTTATATTTCTTGAGAACACATCCAACAACTTTTAGAGATACATAAATATAGGTAAAAAATACTTCTTTAATAGAGGGTAGAGTGAGGATAGGTGTACTAACAAACCTATTCATTAGTTCAGGTAAAATTATTTCACACTTTTTTTCTCAATAAACATAACTCATTTTCAATTTAACTTGGTTTTTCAAATTGAAATCCACGAAAGGTTAATCACAAATTTTCTAAATTTTACCACCAAACCAAGGAAAGTAAGAATCATAGTAATTATGGTAGGATATGACCTCTTATTTATATAAATTATCTTGGATGTATTAATTGATATTCCTCCACTGGTTACAATCTTCCCCAAGAATGAAACTTTTTTTACTTGAACTCACATTTAATAAATTTACCAAACTTCTTATCCTTTCTTATTGTTTGTATTATAAAACTTATAGGATCTTCTTGATCCTCATGACCTTTTAAATGATTCATAATATCATGAATAAAGACCATAAGAAAATTATATAGGTATTCCTCAAATAATCACTTCATTAAATCCATTAATATAAAAGGATCATGAGTAAATATAAATGGAACTATAAATAATTCATAATTCCCATATCTTGTTCAAAAGTAATAATTTGACATATCTTATTTCTCCCCCCTGAACTGATGATATATTGACTAAAGGTCAATCTTGGGGAAGAGTTGTTCCCCTTAAAGTCGGTGAAATAAATAACTAATCCCTATGAGAGCGTATTTGTTCACTAATTTTATCCCATTAATCTATCTATAGTAAATTCATATGCACATTGATCCATAGTTATTTTTTAAAAATAGAACATGTTCTCTCCATGAAGACACACTTGGTTGAAAAAAATATTCTTCCAAGAGGTATGGTAGTTTCTTATATAATTTCTATAAGTCCACAATTGATGTTATATATGGGGTCTATAATATTGTCTTGGATCATAGTATTAGTTCATTGGATAAATCAACCTCCCTTTCTAGTATAGTTACAGGTAACTTTTCTGGAAATACCACAATATATACTTGAATAGTGGGGAAATTTTCTACCCTTATACTTTAATTTTCTTTTATCTCTTCACCAATCATCTCTAAAAAGAAGGATATTGGTTTTGCTTCTAGAAATATCTCACACTGGGATATCTCTCCTTTAAAAATTAATCATTCTTGTCCATTTAAGACCACTAAAAATTAGTTTCTTATATAGTTGATATTATTTGTATATTTTGAGATATTCTATATCACTAGTGTTTTTTCGTATTCTTTCATGGGAACGACGTCTATATTTGTGATGATTTGATATTTTCCAAAAGTTAATGTTAGAGTTTCTATATAACTTTGGGGTTTGGATAATCCCTCCAAGAGCCTAAACTGATAACTCTAATTTTAGAAGTTTAATGTTTGATTGAATATTCTTGGAAAACTTGGATGAAATAAAATAATGCGTTGAACCAAATTAAATCAATGTAATTTCTATATTTGAGATCATAATGTGTGTACCTTCCACCCCATAATTTATATACTATACTTTATCCATCGTGATTGAGATTTCAGAACATCACTTTTTAATCATATAATGATTTTGATGGTGGTTACCGTCCATTATCTTATGATTTTGGAATTTATTTGAAAATTTCCCAAGCTTTTCACTCTTGAAGAATTTAAATTTATGTTGTTTTTTCATTATATTCCTTTTCTCATTTGTATTGAGATGTTGAAGCTTCACCCAACCATGATACTTCTGAGCACTTTGTAAATATCATCCACACCTTTATCCCTTTCCACTTCCATATAAGAAGTTATATGAATGTTTCTTCCCACATTTGTTTTATGTGGGTAGCTAATGTTTATTTTATTCTCTTCCATGATCAAAATTATTCATTTATAAATGATCCATTGATATATTCTTTTAATTTACTCAGTGGAACCATATAATTTCTCTAAACTCCATTTAAAAATTCATAGAACTATCTAATAATATCTTTTATAGTATCAAATATATATATTCCTCTATAGGTGGGGTCATAGTCCACCAAAGAACCTATCAACATTTACATTAGAATCCATAATAAAATTGGAGGAGTATTGAGAAAGGATTATAATTTTATTTCAAAGCGTCCCACTAATTTTTTCCTTTTGATTCAACTCAAATAATTCCTTATATATTTTTGTTCTCATTTAATGGGGAACATACTTTAAAAAAATATTCTCTAGAATTGTTACAATTCCATATAATTATTCTCTCCTCTTGGATTCGTGTTCATAATTTGTGTCCACCACTGATCAACTTCCCCTTCTATGCAGTATACTTATAAGGGGAAATTCTCTAGTAACAAATAGACGAGTATAGAAAATATTTTTTCTATATAGGTAATACATTATTATATAATTAATGGATCATTCGAACAAATGAAATAAGGTGGTTGTTGATTCCATATTGACTCACCTATAAGTTTTTTCCTTTGATGAAAATTACTTCCCTCAATATGATTTAGGTTATTATTCATAAGCCAAGATATTTCATTCATCATCCAAATAATGTTTCCCTTTCTAGTTTCCATAATTTTAGGAATATCTATAGTACATCTTCTATTGCACTCATAATTTACACGGTTCCTTCTATTTCCCACTATTTTTGTGAAACTATAAAAATTTAGTGATAAATGAATTACATTTAAAAACATTTTAATTCTAAAGGAATTTTAGGTCCTAAAAAACATTCATCAGTGATGTTGTTTGTTAATTTCCTCTAATAAAAATTTTATTTTCTACATATCCATAAAAATAGTTAATAAAAATAATGTTGTCAACAAAAAATATCCACCAAAAGTTTCAGAATAGTTGTGCTTTGAGGCCTCTTTGTTATACACTTTCTAATGATCGAGTTAATACCCAATGTTACCTTTAATGTTTTTTTCCAGTAGGTAAACATTTTTTAGAGCCACATCCACTAATCTTATCCATATCAAAATTTCATTTCATGGCAACCCCTAGCTTCATACTTCACCAAAACTTTAGTTTCATTTCCAATATTGATACTTATCCATAAGGTTCATACTAATTTTTTATTTTCCTAACTTCCAAAAATAAAAAAACATTCACTTGATAAAAACAAAGACATCCTTCCTTTTTAAAACATTATTGTTTTATTACACAATATAATGTTTAATAATAAGAAGGATCTATTATGGTTTAGATTCTTGGAAATTTAGAATGCAATAAATGAAAACATAAAAACTATTATAATACACTTGAAATGATTATTTAAAGATTCATCCTAGGTTAATTTTATTGTATATCATATCTTGGAGAGAGACATCAAAATAAAATGGGTGAGATTAATGAAAAGTAATGGAATAAAACAAGGAAATATTGAGAATTAGATCACGAGGCATAACATTATAGAATGATCATAAGAATATGATCCATATCATAATAGAATGATCATGAAGTAAGACATGTAAATGTGTCTATAATATAAAAATGAAACATTCATATGTATATCACTAATGTTTATCATCCAGGTACCCTAAATCATAATTACCGTGGTTATTCACAAATGTATTTACAAATATGAATTCTCTATAGATTTACTCTTTATCCAATGCATTGGAGTACTACTAGAGTGCACTAATTATGTGTATAAATTCATGTGTAGAAAAATGATAATAATAAGACATATCATTAATAACCTGTAAGAATTAATAAATAAGTTTCATATAAATGTCATTAAATTGATAAATTATTAAATACATGAGTATTATATCATTTTGGCCACAAAAATGGAATGTTTGTTTTTTATTTTTAATTCCCCAGTCAATGAATCTTGGTTTAATATATGTTAATAGACATTAATAGATAAATTTGTTTATTTTTCAGAGCATAATTTTACTTCACGTAAAAGAGATAAATCTATGAAACATATTCTACACCATAGAGTCATAAAATGTGGGTTAAGTAAAGGTAATAATGAGAGAAAAAAATGTATCCCATTTATAAATTTTTCGTTAGAAAAAATGGAATAATAAATAGTTCAAGAAAATAATGTAATTCAGCATTTATAATACATATCAAAAAATATGTACTCGAATTGAATCGAAGAGGAGAATAGTTCCCTTACCATGAAGATTTTATTACATGAACATGGGTATGTAACCTTAGGACATCAAGGACACCATGGGGGAGGATTCTATAAATAAAATTTCCAATGATCAAGGATAAAGGATTTGAAGTGGATATATTTGGTGGGATTGGTGGTTATTTGAAGTAAAGGAGTAATAATTGTTTTATAATTTCTAAATATAGGTCTTGGGATTATAGTTTTTGTAAAATGAAAAATCCTTTTCCTATCCATGGGTTTTAATCATGGTTTTAGACATAAAAGTCATGTTTTATAATATTTTAATGAATCAGAGCCGAAATCCATTTTTTAATATTAATTTGGCTAGGAAAAAATAAATTTTCCACAATATATAGATTTTAAAATCAGAATTTCCATTTTAAACATTGAGAAGTAATTTATAGGTTTGGAAATTGACTTCAATACATCCAAATATGTAATATTAACAATGTAATATTTTTTGTAATAGAAATTATATTACATAATTGTTACATCACTTTTATATATTTATAATATCTTGATACTTAATATAAATTATTTTATGTATTATATTTTACATAGAAATTTTCATGTTTCAAAAAATTATGAAAAAATCACTTTGTCATAATTTTGACATGTTGGTTTCAAAAACGTTTGTATCATATTCTATAATAATATGAATTTTATATAAGGGTGTTACACTAAAGATGAATTCTATGTTAATAAAAATGTTAATTCATTTCTAAAATAATTTAACCTTAATACTAATAATTCAAAGAAACATAACCCCTTATTACATCAGAATATTACTTAAGGGTAAGGTGTGTAACAGTGGTAGTTTCATGAGGTGGTTATAAAAACATTGATCAAATTATTATCCCCCCTTGCTGAAACTTCTCTTATAAGTGATTTAATTCAATCCTCACTTGTTAAATCTCTATATGGTCTTAATCAAGAGGAAACCCAAATAATTATACAACCCTATATAGCTCTGACAAATGAGTTTTATAAGACATGATTTTATTTGTTTAGGCCATCATCTATTCCTTATACGTTCAATTAACTCTTATCAATACCCTTAATATAAAATAACCCAAATATTCACTCTATAATGGACAAATTACCAACAGTTTTAATTCCCAAAAGATATATATAACAAAATTAATATTGGCTAATGATCATGAAAAAGTAACCTAATGATCATACCCTTATGAGGACACTATCGATTAAATCCTATAAATAAACCACCAAAAATCAAAACTTACTATTCATTAGCAATGGATTTCAAAATTCCTTTAATAAAGTCAACAATATCCCAATTTGTTTTTCTTCTAATAGTTTTTAGTGCATTTTTAATCTTTTAGGAAGTGTTTGATCTTATAGGGTATGCCATTATGTGTCTGTTATTATTTAGTTTTCCTATCCCTATACCAGTCTTAGCTGTAATAATTGGAATTATTACTTGAAATTTAATATTATTTATATTATAAATGTCATTCCATATATTTTTGTTGCGTAATATAATAAAATATTCATTATAAAAAACAATAGTTCTTTTATTAATTAAAGAATAATTTCGTTGGTCATTATAAATATGCTCAAATATTTCTTTAAATTACATCACTTTAATAATGTATTATTAATGGGAAAGGGAGTGTTAGATAGAAATTTATTTTTATTCTTGAAATATTTATTAATAACTTGGAATATTAATAATTAAAAATTTATCAAGTATTATTCCAATCATTATGTATCTCTAACATGTGTATCACCCAGAAAGTATACTTCCAGAACCTCTTGAATAAATAGTTGAGTAATGTTATATTATAAATATTTAAGTATCTACCTCTCATACTCCTCATGTTTTTACACTTGTAATGTATTTGGAATAAGAGTATCTTTTTTTCAGGTTTGCTTTTTTTTCCTATAATCAAGAATTGATCTCTTATGAGAAAGTGGAAATGATATTCATTTGGTTGATTTATTTTTCCAGTATTTTAAAATTTAATTTCAATTGAATATTTAATAACTCTCTAGTAATGGAATCACAAAAATAGTTAATAGGATAAGAATATGATAAATCACGATAAAATTACATCTTTAACTAAATGTTTTAAAATCTAGATATGCAATAAAGTTATGTTTTATTTAGTTTTTGACATTTATTTATTTTTTTTGAAAAAAATGTGTGAGAATATTTTAACTCAATAGAAATAACACCAAATTGTTCTGAGATATCTACGATGCATCTTAACTCATTATTTTTCTACCCAATCATGAGATATTATGCAATATCTATGATCTGTCTCCCAAGGAAGCCACTCGCATAAGGATTTTCTATTATCATTATTTATTAATTACATATAATTTAAAAGGAATAAAAATGTAATGGTTTTTTAAAAAAAATTAATAATATATTTTTATATAACATATAGAAAACAAGACACATAGAAGTTAGTCAAGAAGAAATAAAGAAGAGAAGGAATGTCATTCTTGAGAGTTCACAGAGATTTCTATCTGTGTTCATTAAAACATTGTCAATATTATATCAAATTTTTAGATCAAGACCTATCAATAAACACCCTACTTATTTTAATTATCACTACCCACACCAAGTCCCATACACATGGGAAATATTATTCTAAAACTCAACTTATAGGCCTCTTCAATAACTAGAAAAATGAATTCAAACTCCACCGTATGAATGAATTAATTATTAAAGGTAAGGTAAATTGATAATACAGAAGAAAAATAAAACACTAGGAAAAATGAAAATCACTCATTATGATTAAAATAAACACTATTTAAAATTTTATAATATAATAAATAAATACATTAAGGAATAATAAATCAATTATCTATAGAAACATTCCATTAAAGAAATATCGATGTTAGTTATCCATTTTAATGGAGATAAGATATTATGGTGGTGGAAAAATAAAAAAATAATGGTATATTAAAAATAATAATATATGTTAACAATGTATAATAATATTATTGAGTAAAAACATTCCATATCTATTGAAAATGAATTACTTTGATGAATGGAAGTATAGGTGTAAATTTATAGGAAAGAGGGGAAAATAATTTTCACTCAAAATGTTTCCCCAAAAAGATATCTTTTCTTCTCAAATTGAATTTTAGAATATTTTAAAGTGATCTTCTATTATGTTTTTCTTCAATGAATTATGATTTTATTTTCATAAAATTGGAGCTTAATTATCTATGTGCTTCAAAATTTATGTCAAAATTACTCAAGAAAAATGTTTTTTTTTCAAGAAGATTGCTCATATTTCCATGTTTTGGTTTTCCATGAATTAATGAACATAAAAATGTGTTATTATCTAGTAACTATAGTTAATTAATACATTCCTAAGTATCTTATTTTATTTCCTTTAAAATGTTTTCTTATTTAGACAATTAGTTTGTGAGAAATGGTCCCATTCTAAAAATTCATCCAAACCATGTATATATTTTTAGACAATAATTACATGCTTCATTTGGGACATATATGAATGGATTTAAATTAATATCTAGTTGAATGAAATAAATAACAATGCATATATATTCCTAAAAAAATAAATCCACAATTTATATAAGTTTTTAAATTTTTATATATGAAATACAAATTTAATAAAAATATTAAAACAACTACACAATAATTTTTTTTAAAAGACCTAAAAATTACAATTACCCTTAAAATATCAATTTTTTGGGATTAAAATTTTAAAAAAATGAATAAAATGTATGAATATTTATGATTTAACACATGGTATACCTAACTCTCTAATGAGAATTATTTCGGGCTCGATTCTCATACCATAAGATATGTAGTGACGCCTTGATCATTTTTCATGGGCGTAACTGAACATTGGTCAATTTCTAGACCCTAATACTCTATTCTCTCCTCATTCATGTAATTTTTTTAAATCATGATCTAAACTAGGATGACATATCATTTACTATGAAATACATGTGTCTTGATTCATGTTACCATGAGATATGTTTTGATTCATAGATATCCTATATTAGGTTCATCCACAAACTTATATCTAATTATTTAGTCTAAGAACCATAACAACAAATTTTGTGAATCCCATCTGGATATAGTCTACCATAATAGTAGGGTGTCTCATTCACATTGGATTCATATTTATTTTGTGGCTATATATACTACCTCATCTTTTAGTCAAAGCTATATGACCATAAACATCATCCACCATTGGTCAAAGATGTATGACCATACAATTAGTCATCATTGGTAAAATAATTATGACCTTAAGAATTATCAATTTATATCTAAATTTAAAGACCATAAGATGAATATAAAAAGACACACAAAGTATTTTCAAGTTGAAAACCCGTAAAGGGAAACATGATAAAAAGTCAAGCCTCTGTTCGGTGTGTCATTCCATATAATGGATTAGAAAAAAATTAAAAATTAAAATAGAAAAAAAGGAACAATGATTTTTAGGCCCACTATTTATCCCTCACAAATGTATTTCTATTATCATCGTACCCATTGTTCTAGGAAAAATTTATATTAGATCTTCTTTATCCCCAATAGTATGTTTAAGTTTTGACATGACTCCATTGTCATTTGTGGTAATAACACCTATTCAAACTGAGTGGATCACACATTAAAGTGATTATGTGCTCAAGAATTTTATTTAATATCCCTTCGACATTACAATATTTTCAATACAGACCTTCATAAACTTGATGGTACTTGAACCATTCTTGAATATAATATTCATTATGAATTTATTTCAATTCATTGATGTTAGAACCGTCACCGAACCAATTCCCGGATCCAAGGTACTTCTCTAGGAATCCCATAACATTTATTTGATTATTTATCCTAGATCACCATTTGATAGAAAAATTGGTAAAATGGTTCTTGATTGATTTTAAAATACCCCTCATTGAATGGTGAATAAGACTATAGACACTAGTTAACCTCTAAAGGATGTTTTGGTGCTGGAGGAAAGATCCCCTTTAAACCCATGTGCTATTTCTTAAAGGGGATACAATGGTTTAACCATTATTAATATTTAAAAAACTCTCGCCCATCTCCAATTCCATCAACTAAGATATGTTTTCATTAGGATTTAATATTTCCATATCCCAACTATTCAAGTGGATTCCAATACCCTCAATGTTACAAACTTATGCACCGTATTAACTTTCAAAGTAAGATTACAACACCTTATTATTTTCCCCTTGAATATATGTGAGATAATATTATATAAATACCTAAATGACTTGAGTCAAGATACTTATCTCAGAATCCTAAATCTATGAGTTTCAATTCTCCTCCCAACCAAACCACATTACACTCTTTTCCTCATTAACTGACCTTAAAATATATGAAACGATGGTCTGATCACTACAACCTTAAACTATATAAAACTATTCATGAGGTAACCTATACATATATTGGGATATATAATTAACATCAGTTTTGTTTCAACCATTACATATATACTATCTAATCCCCTAGGTCAAAGATGAGTGACCATAAACCCTAAACATACATAGTCAAATATACCAGATCATAAACATTCATTATATGGAACAAACATCACAGATTGGAACTCAATGCACCTACCCCTTATGTTGACTACAAATCTTTCACTAGTCTCTTTATTCCCATGTGGTTTATTTTTCTCATGTTGGTAGATGGAATACCCCTTGTTTTTGTTAAATTTATTCTATATTTAACACCATCTACTTTTTTCTTAATTGTATGAATATAAACCGCCTAGGAAAATTTTGTAGCACTAACTAGGATAAAAACATGAAAAGGGAGACCCATAAAGGAATAAAATTATTCTATTATTGGACATGAATCTAACATTATATAGTGAAAAGTGAACACCCTAAAAGGAAGAGGCATAAAAATTTTCAGTTTGAAAACCAATAAAGGTTTATTAGAGAAAAATTATAGTTCTGACCAGCTTAGTTTCCCTCATTAGAGACTTAGAAAAAAATTAATTTTCATTTATTTTAAGAAACAAGAAGAGTTGTATTCATAAGATGAAATATATCTTAATGATAATATTATGTTAGAAATTCTTTTCCACAAAGACTCAAAATAAGTTAGTGGATTTTTAGGATTCATAAATACTATAATGAGAATTTATGAATTCTATAATTTTAGCTTTAATAGTAGGATAAATACTCTCTACCTAAAGAAAACAATTTTTATCAGATTTTTCATTTATTGAGCATCTTTTGGTATCCCTATAGTATTTCCATAGTTGAATATAGCTTTAAAAAGGAAGATTATGTGAGTGGAATCCTCTTCAGTCAATTGATGATGCTTTAAATCCACCTCTATATAATGAGATTCTCATTGAAGTTTAATATATAGAATTTTAATAGATAATTCATTTTATTTCACCTTGGAAAATAATTCATGGGATATTTTTTATTACTTTGGTTCCCAGATAGTGGTATTCATGGTATTATAGAAAACATGAAAATTTAATCCCCACTTCCCAAAAACATGAATATATGGTAAAGTCGGTGTAGACTCTTTCCTAGATTATACAAGGATATGAGCTTACATATAATCTTTCTATCATGTTTCTAGGAAATATGGTTGAATACTAGAGACACTTGTCCTAGTTCAATGACTCTCCCTTAAACATTGATGTAATCTATGACTATATAACTCAATAAAATATTAGTTTTCCCCTTTTGAGGCTTGATGACAATGGAAACATTCTAGTCTATGTGTTCTCTAGCTTCTGGAGTAGGGATATGAGAGATTCTATGATTGGAAATCTCACCTATAATACCAATAGCATGATTTAAATGAATAGAACATATTAGTCTGTGAATTATAGTTTCAATCAAGAAAAATATGAATATACACTCCGTTATATTAATTTATTTTTCCCGAAGATCTGTATCTATCCCAATGGTGGAGCCACCTGATAATCTCCTCTAATATGCCTCTCATCACTAGTTTCAATAGGAGTTTCAACTATCGATGTTGTCCCGTCTTTGGGTTCCATGGAAACATTATCACATATCACAAAATCTGGGATAACCATTTTCTCTTGAACACCTCCCAAGTGGAACAAAATATATGTATGTTGGGAAGGTACATCTGAGTGGGGATGATCATTAAAAGTAAACTCATAATCTACATCAAGAATGATTATTGGGTTTTCTATCACTGATATTCGAGTCACTTAAAATTCTATACACAGGGGGAAATTTAGAAACAAAAATTATATTGAGGGAGTGATTAAATAAAGAAGTTAAAATAATATATATCATATTTTTTTAACCACTTCTAACTCAATTAAATAGGTAGAGAAATTGATGTACTCCAGTAGGATATCCATTATTTTTAAGACCCCAGAAATTATAACAATCGTAGTTAATAGGTATTGGTGTTAACGAGTTTCATTTAACACAAAAAAAATGTTTGGTAACTATACATACATAATATCCTACTCCAGTGATGGGGGTTGTTGGAGTAATCACTTATGGTATTACTTTTATCATAGATATGGTAGTCCTAATTATAAAAGTATCAGACCCACCCAGGATCCCCCTTTTGGCATCCTTGGGACTTATCCCAATCTTTTTGGAAATGTGAGATCATACATTTTATAATATATAATGTTATCGCATAGGTTCACACACATATATATGGGAAATAAATAATCCATGGACCAGGATACTAACCTCCCTCATCTGAAAGAATATTCTTGGTTCGTTTATTTTCCATTTTTCTATGCCCGATTTTTAATAGAAATGAATCAAGACTAATTAATAGTTTAATTGAAATTAGATGAGGGTAACCCTCACATTATTCCTCCAAAATCATCTTCCAATTAGGTGAAAGTTACTCCTCTTAATTATGACTAATAGCCACTTCATAGATTTCTACTCATGTTACCCCTATAACATACTTGCGAGACCCAAACATCGAAGCATCCACCCCCACCTCTTAAAATAAGAAATGATTGTATAAGTTAGTTAAATATTTAAATTAATGAATTAGATTGATAAATATATTGAACATAAATCTAAAGTATTGATAAATAGATCTCATCCATGGGATTATTGTGTACTTCTTCAAATATTCTTTTGTCCCTAAGTTCTTGTACTCGTTTTTTCATAGGGAGCCTATAATTAGTCACCAAGACTAGTATTTATAACTCTTGAACATACATAACCACCTCTTGGTAGTTAATGGAAATTTAATTTCTTAGGGAGAATTCATGTTCCTAGGTTTAGGAATTTGAATACCACACTAAATGACCACCCATAATTTTTAGATGTTCACTGTAGTTGCCCCATTTTACCAAAATAGAAAAACCATAGGGTATATTCCCACGGATGAAACATTGTTTGAATCCCCTTTTTTCACAAGGATGAATTGATATCCTTCAACTTCAACTGATTTCATGGCCTATTATATTATACATAAGTACTTATCTATATTATCTAACCCAATAAACTTTAAACTAACTCTTAGTGTGTCAATTTCTTAACACGAGGTTGGTGAGAGGCCTCTACTTATGATCAGTCAAGTGGTCTTGGTGCTCCATTAGTGAATCCTCTCTTATGGAGATTCTTCGTGTCCCTTATTTTTCCCTCCTGAGATTAATTTTCTATAATGATAGGTACACCAATATCTATTATCCCATTTAGATAAGATAATACCCAAGAATAGGTGCATCTATGTACATTTCTTGTAAACACATCCATTAACATTATTTTGATTATGAATTGTGTTTCAAATTGGGACAAAATTACCTAGAATTTTCTCCCCACCATGGGATATCTATATACTCTAACAATTTCCAGTGGATTCATTATCATAATAGGAATACAACATAATTTCCTCGAAAACCTGTAGGTTTCATTTTCCTTATAGATGATATCACAATACATCTGAGATTACAATGTGTAGTCCTGTATATCTATTTTTTATAAAATAACCTCATATCCACTAGTGTTATAGTATATTATTATGAAAGTGAGAGGATATCCATTGGGAAATAATCTGAATTCTGAATTCAAATTTAGTATTTATAGTAACCTGCAACCCTTTAGATTTTCTAGCCTGATATGAGAGAAAACCAGGATAAATGATCTAAATATAGAATATGGGTTTTTTACATTTTTTAGGAGTTTATTTTTATTGATGTATGTGGATATCCACCCCTTGGTAACCTAGAATAGACTAAATATTTTAAATATAGACTTTTTGTTATAAATATACAACATGAACTGGAATATCCTTTTCATCATCCCCACTGTTATGCCTTTAGGGTTCCCTTTCACTAGTTGGTCTATTACAATAGATTTAAAGTGTTGTACCATGATATTTGAGTCTCAAATCGTGAGAAGGTAGATATTGATACACATGGAAAGGATCCCAAATAGTTTTTTCAAGGGATGGATGTTAGGTTTAACATTGTACCCCAATCATCAAATTTTTTATCTCTAATTCAGTCTAGTATTTTCTTGGAAAAACCCTCTTCTGCACTAGGGGCATAACAAGTTGGGTACTTTCATGATGATTTGTCACCATAATAGATCAAGAATATAATTTTAAAAAATTCAAATCCAACACCAACCTATGGGTTGGGTACCTTGACTATGGATTTCAGGGCCTCTATCAGTAGTTCTCAAACTAGTACAAGTGTTCTTGGAGGATCATCCCATAAATACTTCAGTTGAAAAAACTCATTATACATCCCTAACAATGTTGGAATCCCAGAAATATTTTAAATAACCCTCAAATAGAACTCTAATTATTCATGAAATATGTGAAATTAATTACTTTATAGAATCCAGTGGTGAAACAACTCAGTAATGATGTCAACATTTTTTTAAACATAAGTCATTAGGATCATGGAAACCTCATAAATCAACAATTATCATAGTTTTCTTGAATTAAATACATGTTTTATAGACCACATCATCCCAAAAACATTTAGTTATAACACCACTAACATGGAATAATTGTCATATTCCAACCATCCTACAATTGATCTATCTTTGACTAATAAATAATTAATGAATAAAATTGTTTAATTTTCATTAATGGTAATGATTTGTTGTTGGGGGTATCCTTAGAGTGATGTATTATTACTACAAGGGTGAACTACCACTTATTGACATAGAACCACTTTAATGATTTGTTGGAAGAGCTAAAATGATTGTATAAAGTGAAAAACATGAAGTGGGAGAAAATTTAATGCTAATGTGTCTCAATAATTATTCATCACAACGTTCACTAGACAATGCACAAATGGTTTTGACTCATTAGTGTACTCATGATATAAATAACTATTGAAAAGCCTAATTTGAGCCATAACATTAGTATCATAGAATATAATATACGTTTGACACATTTTTTTTCTAGAATAATGAAAAAATTTATCTTATTATAATGGATAATGGGAGTAAAATTGATGAGATTTGGGCATAGGAGTCACTAGGTGAAAATTTTGAATAATGAAATATTTCACCCAGGTTGTAATACCCAAATAACATTTCATAGTTCTAGGAATATAGTTATATTATCCCATGAATTCATGTGTCCTTCTTCCATATCACTATGATCATATGGGAGTGAGTGACTAAGTTGAAAAGTGGCACTAATGTCAAAGAAAATGATGTGATTACCATGAGAATCAAATAAAACCCGAGTAAAAAAAGTGAGCGTATAAGATTTAGGGATCACTTCAAACCAAAATTATATAGAAGTGTGAGGTTCGTTCTATTTATAGACAATATGTGAAATTTAACCCAATATCAAGTGTGAGACAATTACATGATATCACTAGAATTCACAGGAAAAGTGCACCCCCATTATATATTAGTATAATATGAGCATCAAAATCCCACTTTTTGGAAATATGTTCTTGCCAATGACACTTTTACATAAACATTATACCCTCATTATTCCAATAATATCCAATCCTTGGGGGTATTGTTTTGGTTTTCTCTTTTAGAAAATGATAGAAACCTTGAAATAATGATATATTAAACCCTAGAAATGGAAACCTAATCTCACCCAAGCTCTAGGGACGGGCCTAAGGTATTTTATAAAAGTCCACCTATGTTCCTATATTTTCATTTCAAGCTCAACCTATGCACATTTATCCTAGGTTTATGATAAATAGGACCCATGTGGTCCTCATTTGACATTTTTGGAATTCAAAGAGACACTCAATGTATCCATTATTTAGGTAGCCTTTTCTATATCTAGGTACCAATTTTATGCCTAAAACAAATGGAAATTAGAGGAATAAAATGGCAATTGGGTCATATGAAGATAAAACCATTGAAAAATTGCTATTGACCCCTAATTCAAATTGACATGGGAGAATGACCACTAAGGTCACCAATAATAAAGAACAATTCAACTATGTTCATCTATGGTAAAATCTGACCAGTAGGGAAAATAATTTCCCAAGTCCCATCACTAGGGTGACCTAATTCACCCCTTCTTGACTAGGGATAACCTCTTATCTGAAAACTATTGAGGATAAAAAAATAGCTTAACCTCTACTTGGAAGAAACCTCAGAAAGTCCCTCAATAGTTCATGGAAGACCCATTATCATATCCCTCAATTAGGTATAAGAAAACATCTTTTATTACAACTCCATCAAGGAGAGGTAGAACCTTTTCTCAACCCACCTCTCAAATTAAGTAGAACCTTTCCTTATCAATCCATTAGGGAAAATATCTTTCTTCCACTCTTATATTAGGGTACATTGAACACCCTAATTTCTATGGAAAAACTTATCTTCATCAAGGTCTCCTAACTATGAATCCAATTATCAAGTAATCCTCTGAAGATGCCAAAAATATATGATCGGGGAATGTACACTAGAATGCACCCCTTTAATAATGTATTCTATTGACAAAAAGATTCTCTAGAATTGTCTTCCTAGATTGGTAAAACCTCCTAGTTGAATATAATTATACATTACTTTTATTATAAGGGCCCCTATCTAATCATTATTAGTGTTTTATCTCCTAGTTTGTGCAACTGAACATGTATTACTTGGGTCTAAGATCGTTTGAAATAGGATATTCATGGATTCTGTAGTCCACATAATAAGACAAGTGGCAATGGGATTCATCACTAGGTGTAAGCACTATCCATGTTCCCATTTATGATTTTATAAAAATAAAAAATAAATGATCCAATGACACCCATTTTCGGGTACCACATATTTATGTGTAAGCTTTACTCATGCTCCCCTAGTTCTAAAGTAGTGGAATGGGCAACCGTCTAGGTTTAAGACCCAATTTCTTCCTCATGGATCTATCTACCCCTATGAATCCAATTTTACTTCACTGTATAAACATTAAATGGTAAAAATTGTACACCAATTATGGGCCTCATACCAATAGGTGTAATCCCCAAATCCTTCTCAATGGTTAATATTATGTATGAGACATACATCAAAGTACCATATTCCATTACAATAAAATAATGGGATTCCCATGTATAATCCAAACTCATTATATATTTACTCTTTCATAGAAAAATCATATGGGTTACATGAAATTAAACTATATTAAAATTTCCTAATCACATGATGTAAAACTGCATGAAAACATATTAGATTATATTATTAGTATAGGGGTAACCAGTCCCATTGTTGGATTTATACAAATATTTACATTAAATCTTGGTTTGAATTAGATATTTGATATAGGGGTAACCATTTCCACATTGGTCTTTGGGAAGGGATGATAAATAAATCTTAAATCAACAATAGAGTCACAGAGTAGTAAATAATTCCACATAAAGGGTGTGATGAGCCTGACCTCACAATCTCTCATCCAATGTAGAACATAAGTGTCATTGGTAAAGTCTCAGTGACCAACCACCTATCAAATAAAGGTATTAATTTGATCAAAGAAAAATGTGGGAATATTTTCACATAAAAAGAACTTATAATTAAAAATTTAATAAATTTTTGACCCCATCATGATTTCACATGAACCAAAGATTTGATAATTGATAGAAATGAAAGAGGTTCCTAAAATCCTACCTAAACAACTAGATCTTTTATCCTTATATCCTCAAACCAAGAAAACTGGTAAGTGAAACTTGAAATATTGATTGATGGTTTGTGATAAATAAAAAATATCAATTTATAGGGAAATTACACATTAATATCTCCTTATATCTCACATATCATTCCCACTTTAATTAGAACAGAAATTCCTTTAAAATGGACAAAACTAACTAAGTGGGATTCCACAATTATCACCCTAAAAGGTATCTTCATGTTCCAAAAAATAATGGTGATATGAAATCTATAAATTTATCTTTTTCCCATCATCATGGTGTAGTAGTGTGAATTATAGTGCAACAATTTTATCCAAAAATTACCTCACCATCCCATAATCTCTAACCATGTATTCATAGTTATTATACATATTTCAACAATGATCATACTGCATGATTATCTTTGTTTCATCAGTGAATCCTGGTCCCAATATTTATCCACTATTTCTTCATTCATTATATTAAATTTATAATATTCACACCATAAAAATTCATCTCCATCTACAAAGTGATACCCCGTGAAAAAGTGTGACTCCTTTGTTTGTCCTCCTCAATTGATCCTAGAGAAAAACTATATATTGCATCATGTTTTGCTTCTTCAAACGTAATTTTTTTTCTATGAAATTCTCTAAATTCATCTTCAAGTGAAATTCTATAATAAAACAATAAAAAAACTAAATCAAACAATATTAACTTATTTTTCAATAAAATTATCAATGTAAAAACACAAATAAATTTGAGATATCAATTACATCTCTTGACATTGATGGACTAATCTCCCTAATGTACGGTACATTCCCTAATTGGTTGTTGGATATGTCTTGTGTATGGGGATACATATATGATTCAATGTGGTACTCAATCTTGGACCTAGTTAATTGGTCTATTATGTTATATTAACAATGAATTTATGAGAATTATAAAAGAATTAGATATAACATATGAACCAACATTTTTTCTATGAGGTTATAATTGGTGTTCAAAATCATAATTAAAAACTATTCAATCTAAACCATTGTGATAATTTCGATCAAATATGTTTATTAATTTATGGAAGTAACTAATGTTTCACATTATATTTTCATTAATTTTAAAAAAAATACCTTGATACATATGATTTTTACTCACCATTATTACATATTTACTATAACTATATATTTAGAAATGTAATGTATACATAAATGAAATTTTAGGACATTATAATCAATGGAATAATATGTGAAATTATTAAATAAGCCTAGTTTATAATCATCTTGAGACATGGATTGTATAAGCTCAAAATAAGTGGTCTTATGTGACAATTGGTTCTTAATGTATTGAAGGGTTAAAGCCATTTAAAGTAATCATGAGCACTCATTTCTAGGCTCTAAAGAGAAATATAGATATAATGGATCAAATATATTATCTAATTTCAAATCATTTTTATGTCTCATGAAACCATCACTATAACATTTCAATTCTTTTAACTTTATATCCTCTACATTTTTTTATAAAATCAATAATATTTGAAATCATTTTTCTATAGAAATTTATGTAATACCATCATAGGAGTTTTCTCATTCCATTTTTTAATGAAATTAAATTCTTTCACAATATCATTTTTTCATTGATTTTTTTACACTTGTATAACATATTTATTTTTCTTCATTACAAAAATATTATACTTAATAAAACAAAAATTCATTATGACATGAATGTATTTTAATATAAATAAAGAAAATATTTCCCAAATACTTTTACATCTCATAGAATGATTCAGAAATTTTAGAACCACTAAATTTATCATGAATCTAGTGAAATATCACAAACATTTCCTTATTTAAAATTTCAATGAATCACTTGATACAACATACATAGACTAAACAAGAAAACTTTGAATACTTTTCACCAGTTTTATATAGTTATTGATTTCTATTTTTAACAAATTCATAAAACTCATTTATTTTTTCACACGTTTTTTACTTATATATAGATAATCAATTTTAATTGGAGGTTATTCCAATATATTAAAATATTTTTAACTATGTTCGTTAAGGAAATATTCATAATTTATCATGTTTAAAATTCTCTTCTAGCTGGTCAATAGGTGGTTTTTTTAATAGGATATTTACTACTTTTACTTGATATAACACTTAATTCGCTATACCAAATCCTTCACAGATATCATGTGAGAAATTGTTTCAATATCACGTGATCATATAATCCGGATTTATTCACCCATATTTTTTTTACAGTCAAAATGTTAAAATTTTGTTATACAATCCTTGGTAAAATTACAAATATAAAAAAAAATCCACAAAACCTTTATCGTACCAAGGTGTGTTTCTAGGTAAATTAATCTAACCTTAATCCATTTATAATATATTACCACCCGTAACACCATATATTTAGTAGATAAATATATATGTTTAATCTCAAAAGTACTATAAATAATTAATTTCATTGTGGGGGTAATATTATTTAAGAATAATAATACATATAAAAAAATTATCCTCCTAAGAAAATTATTAATCATTTATCAAACATTGACCAAGGATATATAAAATAAAATAAAATAGATCGACATAAAATATAGAAGTTCTTATATAATCAACATTGAACAAAGAGTCACTCAATGAATAAAAAACACTAAGATAATTACTTTCCAAGTAAACCAATATTTTAAAATAGAAAGTTAACATAACTTTAATTTCCAAAATAGACTAATTAATAGTTAAGGGGACTCATAGAAAATTAATTCTTGCATTTAATTTTGAAACCAACTAAGAGAAGTTGAGAAGAAATTTATTTTTTTCCATTGGTATAAGTAAATATATTTAATAAATAATATATCCTTAAAATGTTATAATTTTTATATTTCAATTTATTTATCCAAATTAGAAAACTGAAATTTAATTGTTAATTAATTTAAAATCCAATTTACCAAAAACAACTCTTTTAAAAAATTTTCTCTTGATGAAAACTAATTTTAAAAAATCTAGAGAAAAAAACAAATGAAATTATTTGAAAAAAATCCATTTAGTTTATTACCAAATATTAATCAAGACCATTATAAAAAATCTCTTTAGTGGCAATATTTTTGTTCCAAAAGAAAATTTTAATTAAAATGATTCATTTAGAAAACACTTTGACCATTAAAATGAATTTAAAAAATTCATCATTATTTTAAAAGTATTAAAAAAATTATAGTAATATATATAATAATGATATTATAATTAAATTTATATATTTAAGGCATATAAAATTTAATGCACACAACATTTAATATATATATTTATATAATGCATAAGAGATTTAATATTTATCTGTATAATGAATATGAAATTTAATATTTATATATATAATTTGAAAACCTGGGAAAGTTTAGATATAAATAAATCTTATGATTTATAATTATTCATTTTATGGATTCATTTTCCTCATTGTTCTGAAAATAATTTAATTGAAAAAGGAATAGTTTTATTTAATTAATTATTTTTCCATGTATTACATGGTTTTATTTAAAAGTTGAATTTATTGATTTTATAATCTAAATTTTCCAAAAAGATGAGTTAATTTTTTTATTCAGAATAATTAATTTAGTTTCATGTTAATTTTTCAGATTTTTCTTAAAAACATTTGTTTTTGGGTCAATAGTGATTAATATCAATTTTATTAAAACTGAAATTTTTTTCATGTCTGAAAAAGTCCCATTATATTTTTCATTGGTTTTAATGTTAAATAAGTCCAATTTTACTAAAAAAATCCAATTAATGTTATAATAATCCACATTATACATGATTTTTCTATAAAATCAATTTTATGTTTAAAAAACAATTTTTCAAAAAAATTCTTTATGTTGTTGTTTACATATTTGTTTTAAAATAATTTTTATCACTTTTGGAAATTGAATATTGTAAAATTTATTTGAAATTTTTAATTATTAATTCAAATATTGGTAACAATTTTAGTTTAATTATGGGTCGTTATTAATAGTAACCTTGGTAAAACATCTGACCATGGTAATGGTTAAAAGAGTTAACAATGTGGTTAAAACTAAGGGATAAGGTTCAAAATATCATTCATTTTTTTAAACAATTTATTAAATGAATGTATTATGACTCATAATTATATTATAAATGAAATATTTCAAATTTGTTCCACTTTAAACTGATAAATAGGTATAATATATTTATATGTTTTAAGTATTTACACGTGTCCCACTCTAGTCACTTATAAAAGGATCCTTCTATCCCCAATTTTTCACACACTTTTATAACATTAAATCCACCAAAAACTAACCAACTAAAAATATAAATATCCTCCCCATTTCTAATAATCCATATTAACACCAAAATACCATCCTTGTAAGTCTTATGGTGATATACAAGGGAGGTTTTCCAAAGTAGAATTATAATTCTTAAGTGAGTGTTTCATGTTTATTTCCTCTTATACCCCCTTAAAATATTATTTAACCATGATGAAATAATAAAATAATAATATTTTAAATAATTTAATGTTAGTATAACTATTTCAAAACATTTTTTAATCTCCCTTTCTATTCTATAGGAAATTAAAACATCTCTTATGTGTACCTAAGGATTGCCACTTCCACGAAAATATGTGTTTATTTTTTCATCACCTGATCATATAGAAGGTAGAAATGATGGATAAAATGAATATATATGATATTTATAAAAGAATTATTACTATATAAAGACAATATATTAATTACCTTCTTATCCAATAAATCTTTTGGAAAATTATAATGTCACCCATGCATACGTGTGGACCACTAGCTCTATGAAGTGATGTGATTTTATTTTCATTTACACCTTTCAAGGATGGTAATAAGGATATAAATAATGAGAAAGTATAAATTTATAACATATTTTTTTATTAAAAGTTAAATATTATCTAATATATTTACTTTCCACTGAATAGAAAAATGAAAACATCATTCATGTGTAAACAGAGATTACTGTCTCCATGAATGGGTATGGATAATTTTTCATGACTGTCATACATGGTTTGTTTTAAATGTGTATCAAATTTATAAATATGGTAATTATATATATTTTAATAAGTTTTTGGTAATTTATCCATAACCTATTTGTCCACAATCAATGCACTAATGTTGTTTTGAAGTTATAAATTGATCTTTGTAAAAACAAAAAATGTGAACTTAACTATATTAGAAACTAAATAAACCAATGTAAAAAATGAAATATTGGGAGTAATGATAAATTAATGAATGTAAAAAATTATATTAATAAAATGAAAAAATTATATAATTTTGTTACTTATAAGGGTATACATATGAAAGAAATGATTTGGGACTCGAGGAAAGGGTCTTTATTTTAAAAATGATATTTTATAGTTTTCCTATCAACTATTTTCACTCCATGTACATATTTTATAAATAGTTCCAAAATGTTCTTAATTAGGATAAAATGTATTATAAAGTTCACCTTGACTATATTTTACATTTCTTTTAATGGTTAATAAAATATTTTCAACATTATATGCAATGAATTGTTTTTTGATTTTTTTCAAATGTGAAAATGAATGTTTTTAAAAATACATGTCTTGAACACCATTTCTAATAATCATATTAATTATTCACTATCAAGACAACTATATAAGTTTACATTATTTTTCAAATTAGTTCCTATTTCTAATCTTCTAACAATTTTTAATTTTTAAGAGGTCTTAAGGAAGGAAAATATTTCTCCTTGTGATTATGCAAAAATGGAAGGTATTTCAGTTATTGGTTCAAATGAGTTTTTCAAAGGTTTTTTCTTCAAAAAGTATAATATTAAAAAAAATTATTCATTATATAGTACTTTAGAATTATATTTAATTATGTGTGATCCTATCATATCTGATGATGATGAGTGAGATAGATATATCTCTCCAACACATTAGGTAATAATTCATTCTATGATGGAAAAAATAAGTGAGGGAACTAGGTTGGTTAATCATATATAATTAATGAGTATTGACTTATTTTTACCTGATTTAAACATGAGGTAACATGACTTAGAAATTTGAGAATCCCTAATACTGATATTATTCTGGAAAAATGTTTTTTATGGAAATAATTTTATTTCATGTGTTAAGTACTATTTATAATCATTTAAAGGCAAAGGGTTTTTTTCAAAGAAATGTTCTCATGATTTTGAACATGCTACAAGATAACATAATGACTTTAAATTATTTAATAATGGGTTATAGAATTATACATCTGATAAAATGTTTATTTTAATATGTGTAAATTTTTTATTTATCTTCTCAATGTTTTATTGGGAAAAAGATAATAATTTTCATGGGTTTTAATGTTTTTACTAGGATAATACCATTACCTTATTTTTATGTCTATTACTACGAATTGTTTTCTAATCTAGTTTTTAAATGATTTTCATAGGATATCAGGATGATTAATACTTATTACATGTTTAAAAATTTTACTTTATGGTCAACTTAAATAAAGTAATAGTTTCTTGAATGGAATATAGGTATAAACTTAATGCCTTGTTTTTGTGGAAAAAATGAACCCTATATAGAATTATACACTTTTTTATGAATTTTTTTAATCATGAAGCACTCTATTTTTTGATTATAAATAAAAAATATTAATAAATTATAATTAAACTCAAATTAATGGTTTTTAAGGTTATGGTACATTATTGTTTTTTATGATAAAATTTATATTTATCATAATAGGTTTAGAGAATGTAAAAAAAAGACAATTTAAGGAGATTATAATTTATATTTATATTTTCACAAGATAGTTTGTTAATTTTTCCAATATCCTTCATATAATCTGTGTCTGTTAAAAATGTTTTTTTTGTATAGGAAACATGGAAACTAAAGTACGGAGGCATAAATAGGATAATATAATTCTAAATAGACATCATAAAATGGTTATAATATATTATTTTATGTATGTGTTAACTTAGTTGACACATGATATTAATTGTTACACCCATGAAAGAGTGAAAGTTAATTCACCATAGAAGAACATGTCTATATTAGAGAACATGATGAAATGGCATCCCCCGACTTTTGGTGGTTCTTCAAAAATGGTGAAAGATGAAAGATGGATTAATGAATTTTAGAATATATTAAATGTTCTTGGATATACATTAAATAAAAATGTAATACTTTATACTTATAGTTTCTATAGGTAAATCCGGTTGATGGTGGTCACTGATTAATAATACTAAGGAAAATGATGATATTGACGTCATGAAGTGTATAGTCTTTCATGATATTTTTATTGAGAAGTATTTTCATAAAGTTAATTTACTTTGAATGAAAAAAAATTATTTTAGATGAAAGAAAAATAAAATGAATTAGTGGATACTTAAAAAGAAAGTTTTCCATAATGGTTATATATGCACAAAATTTTGTTTTGGACCATGAGAGTAAAATTGATAAATTTTTCACTATTTTTAAGTCATGTTTACAAATAGAGTTGGACTCTCATGAAATTAAATATAATGAGTATTTTATTAGATGTTTTGATAAAATTTACACGCAGTTTTCCGACACATATGTACTTTATATCAACAAGTCTAATAATTTTTCTATGTGGAAAGAAAAAGAGAAGCATCAAATCAATAACATTTTGTGGTTATCCGCCCAAATGTTCCAAATTCAGTAAAATAAAGTTTAAATAATGATTTATTGCATTAAGAAATTGTTAAATATATAAGAATATTAATCATTTGGCTCATGACTACAAGGAAAATATTTTTAATCACAAAAGTAATTGGAAAATATGTAGTAAAAAATAACAATAAGTTTAATTGAAATGAGATGGTCCACTTTTCTAAAACATGTATGATGCTATTTAATAATGTTGGGAATAATAAATATAAAAAATAAGAAGGTGCACTAAATTTATTTTCTACTAAAATAGTAGATGTAGGTCCCTCAAATGAATCCTAGGTTGGTATATTATGTGTTTGTTCAAATTATTCCAATTTCTAGTTTTATTCGGGATTTAAACATTATTTTATATGTGGTAAATTTGTATGTAAAAGGGAAATACCATATCAAGAAATGAATTCATAACTTTTTTTATAATATCATATGGGTGATATAAAGGTGACACAAATTTATATAAATCTTTATATTATTATATGTGGAATGGTTTTTCCTAAGAAACATATTTTTATTCCCATTATAGAGTTATAAGTAGTTCTAGGAATGGACTGGAATTCAGTTTTTCATGCTAAGATAAATTGAAGAGCTAAATAAAATATTTTTTTAAATGAGTTTCAGTTTATATATAAGAATGAATTCATAACTTTGATAAAATACCCATATGTTGATAAGTTGATAATATTTGGAAGTGAATATTATCTGACACATATTTTTGAGAAAAAAATAAAATTTTAAATTATTGATGTTATAGTGGTAAATCAGTATCTAGAAGTATTCATGATGATATGTGTATTGTTATTATTGATCATGAGGTTGAATTTATTATTTTCTTAGTACCAGATGCTAAGAAAATATCAAAACACCCTTTTTTAATAACTATAATGGAACTTTTGGAATTTGAAATGAAATTTAAAGAGTTTCTTGAAAGGGGTTTTATCTACCCTAGAACATTTCTTAGGGAACTCCTTTTTTGGTTTTCCAAAATAAGGATGGTTTCATGGTTCTTTTTCTTGATTATATAGAACTCAATAACATCAATTTTAAGAATATGTATCTATTGCCACATATAAAACAATTTTTTGATAACCTATATGTTATTTCATATTTTTAAAATATTTCTCAGGTCTTGGAATCACCTGTTTAAAGTGAATAAAGAAGACATTCCAAAGACATCATTTTGTACTAGTTATTTCAATTATGAGTTTTTATTTTTTCCATTTAGGTGGAAAAATGAACCCGCTATATTTTTGGATCTTATGAATAGAGTTTTCCAGGAGTATTTTGATAATTTTTGTGGTATTTTCAATTTACGATATTCTATTTTACTTTGAATGTTATGAAGAACATGAGAAACATCTAATGAATTTTTCCATACATTAAAAGAAAATATTTTTTATAGAAACTAAAATAAATGTGATTATTTATTCCAATAAATTTCGTTGATTAGGCATATTATTTCTAAATATGGCATAAATATTAATCCTACAGAAACTAAAGTGGTCGAATATTGACTAAGTCCTAAAAATGTAACTAATAGTAAATTTTTTCTTGGATTAGCATGTTAATACTAATGGTTTGTTGAAAACATTTCTTGGTTATCATTTATGCTAACTGATTTAACTAGAAAAGGATTAAAATTCATCTTAATAACATAATGTGATGAATGTTTTTGGGAATTAAAAGTAATATTGTTTAATTATCTTGTGTTATACGTTATTAAAATAAATAGTGATTTTTTATAATGTTTATTGCTTGAAAGAACCATGTTGTGTCTTGATTTAAGACGATTGGTCAACTACTTTCACTTGCTGTAAATTAATAATCCATGAGATAAATTACCCTACAGGTGATCTTGATCATACAATTATGGTCTTTGAAATAAAAATTAGGAGGAATATTTTATGTGGGTTTAAATTTTAAATATATACTGAACATAAAATTTTAAAGTATGTATTTACTAAAACATAATTGAACATGAGTAGGTAAAGATATATAGAACTGAAAAAGGCCTATGATTGCATGATTTAATATCATCAATGAAAAACAAAATAAAGTAGTCGATTCCATGAGTTAAAAAATTATGTATCATTAATCATGCTATGTTTGGAGCATTATCCTTTAGTTAATGATTTAATGAATTTTGGCCTTGAAATTTTGTATGTTGGAACTCCCTCTTCGGATTAGGCATCTGTGTCTCCATCATTGTCCAAAATAATTAATCATGTTAAAAAATAAGACTCTGATTTTCCAAAATTGGTGGAATTGGTCAATAATGATTAGTTTCTATTTCTAAAAATAGAAAAATAAGGTTTTATGAGATTTAAGAAGAGGTTTTGTGTTCCAAGTTATTCTTAGTTAAAAAAATAATTATTGAGTGAAGCTCATAAATCTCTACTTTCTACTAATCTTGGATGTACTAGATGTACATATACTTTTAAGAATATTATTTGTGGGGTAGAATGAAGAATGATATTACAGATTTTGCTGTGAAATGTTTTAATTTTAAATAGGTTAATGTAAAGTGAAAAGTACCAAAGGGGACTCTTACGTCTTTTCCACTTCCTGATTGGAAATGGGAGAATATATCCATGGATTTTATGGTCGGATTTCCAAAAAAAATCTCAAGGTAATACTGAAATTTGGGTTATTGTTTAGTATTTTACTAAATCTATGAAATGTATTACTATGAGAGATATAATGTATTTAGATAAAAATTCTAGAATTTATCTTAAAGTGAATGTCAGATTATATGAAGTCCCAATATCTATTATATATGATCATGATATAATATTTTCATCATTTTTTTAAATAACTAAATAAGTCAATGCGTACTAAATTAAATTTTAGTTTATATTTTAATACCCAGTAAGATGGGGAAGTCAGAGAAAAAAAATACATAATTTTGAAGATATGCATCGATATTTCTCATTGGATTATCAGGGAAGTTCAATCAATATATTTTGTTAGTTTAATTTTCTTATAATAACAATTTTATTACAATATATCAATGAAACCATTTGATTTATTACATTAAAAGCACTATCAAACGCTATCATATAGAGATAAAGTCATTGGAAAGGAAGTTATTATGATTAAAGATGGTATAACATATGGATATAAAGGTAAATATGACTTATCACTATATGGGGGAAGCTCAAAGAAAGTAGGAAATTTATGAAGATAATTGGAATAAAGATCTATTATTTATGGTAGAAAATTATTTTTTTCTTATGCTTTCTCCATGGAAAAGTGGGATTTGTTTTGGTAATAAAGGAAATTTTACCTTATGGTTTATTGGACCCTATGAAATTATAGGGAAATTGGGTTATGTTTCTTACAGGGTTTCCTGACCTCTTTGTAAAAAATATTTATACAACGTGTTTCATGTTACATTGATAAGGAAATATGTACCTGATGCATCTCAGGTTTTGTTCCCCGAAGTAGTTTATTTGGAGGAGAATCATTATTATGAAGAAAAATTGTTCGTATTGTAGATCATAGAGATCATTTTTAAAGAATAATGTGACTGATATGGTTAATATTTTATGGAAAACTCATATAATTGAAAAAGCAACATGGGAATCATAAAACGATATGAGGGGAAAATACCATCACTTGATTAAGAAGTGAATAAAATTACGTGGAAATTATTTGTAAAAGTGGAATATTGTGAAAGCATAGGTAATCATAGTAATAAATAAATCTTATTATTTATAAATATTCATTTTATGAATTCATACTCATCATAGATATAAAAATAATTTTATTGAAAAAGGAATAGTTTTATATAACTAAATAATTTTCCCATGATTACATGACTCAATTTAAAAGTTAAATTTCATGATTGTAGATTTTAAATTTTATAAAAATTAGTTAATTTTTATATTAAGTACTATAATTTTATCTTATGGTGAAATTTTGAGATTTGTTTTGAAAATATTGATTTTGGGATGAGTAGTGAAAATACCGATTTTTATTAAAACTGTCATTTATTTTGAATCATTTTGAAAGAACCATTATAGTTTAGACATATTTTAAATTTAAATTATTCCCCTTTGACTAAAAATAATAGAATTAATATCATATTAATTATTAATATTATTTATTTTGAATAAATTCATTTTTAGGCTTAAATAGGGAATTTTCTCAAAAAATATGTTTCGTTACGTTTTACGTATTTATATTAAACATAATTTTACATATTCATAGAAATTTAATAAGATGAAATTTATTTAATTTATTTAATCAAGATGATCAAATTTGATCGTAATTTTAGTTTCATTTTTGGTGATTATGAATAATAACCCTTGAAATTTTTTTCCACCACGATAATTTTTAAAAGGGTTAATGATACCGGTAAAACTAAGAGATAAGGTTTAAAATTACATAAAAACATATTTTAATTTGATGGGATAAGTGTATATATAATCCTAAATATCCTATATTCTAAATATTTCAATTCTATTCTACATTCCTTCGAGAAGAAAATATTATATAATAAATTATTTTATGTATTTGTAAGTGTGACACTCCCCACACTTATAAAAGGGAATATCCTCTAATCTATTAATCACATAGATTGAGAAATATAAATTTCAAAATTCCTAACAAAATTTATTATAAACTCTCACCCGCACTTCCTATAGTTATTGTTCTTACTTAAATACCAACCAATGAAAGCATTATGTGTAAGCTAATGGAAGTTTTCCAAAAATGATTAATAATTATTAACTAAGAGTTTTATTATAATTTATTTTTATTCATACATTAGATATTATATAACTAAGATGAAATAATAACATCATTATTTTAAATATAATTCAATGTTATTATTATTATGTTACAAACTTTTTCATCCCCTTTTTCATCCTATGGGAAATGAAAACATTTTTCATGCTTAAATGCGGACTACCACTTCCACGAAATGATCTCTATAATTTTTCATCACAAGATAATATAGTTGGTTAAAATGATGTATAAAATGAATATATATATATATATGTGTGTGTGTGATATTTTTAACATAATTATTAATCTATAATGATAATATAACACTTAGCTTCTTACCGAACCATCTGTTAGAAGATGATAACGTCCCTCGTGTATATGTGTAGACTAGCAACTCCACTAAGTTATCTGATTCATTTTTAATTTCCACCTAACAAGGATTGTCACAAGGATGAGAAAAAATAATAAATATAAAATATCTAACTTATTTATGATTATAGAAATGTAAAATATTATATTATATTTATTTTTCACCCAGTAGAAAAATAAAAATGGCGTTCATGTGTATGAATAAACTATCATCTCCATAAAATAACATGGATCATTTTAAAGACTACATTAAATGGTTTGTTTTAAAAGAGTGTATAATGTATAAAAGTATAAATTATAGAGTGTTTTATATTTTTTAGGTAATGGAAACATATCCTCATTAACCATGGTCAATATATTGATATTTTCTTGAGTTTATAAACTAAATTTCATCAAAACATCCAATATGAACTTAAAATTTTTAGTAACTAAATAAAACATGATAACAAATAAAATAAATGGAATAATGATAATTGAATTAAATTGAAAATTGTTCTTAATAAAGTATAAATTTTATATAATTTTATTAGTTCATAGGGTGTCCATATGAATGAAACAAGTCAAGACTTGAGGTCAATGAATTTCTATTAAAAATCATATTTTAATGTTTTTATTCCAAGTATTTTTCACCATATCCAAATTCTTTTATATATATTTTTACTTGAAATTATAACTTTTATGGGTTTATGATTCAAAATTAACCAAAATGGAAAGTGTTTATGCATTAGTCTCATTTTAATAGGATTTTTTCTGATTAAATTTCAATTAAAGGAATTTATTTGATAATTTTATAGAAAAAGAATTTATATATATTATAATACTATTATTCATTATGTTTTAAAAAAATATTAACATTTCCTCTCTTTTTTAATCAAAATATTCAAGATTGTTTTTAAGAAAACTGGAAAAAATTTCTCTCTTTGGTCAAAAATATGTTTAATTTCAAATCGATGTTTTTGGAACATGTTTTTAAATTTTTATACTATGATTATATAATGTCATTTTAACCCATATTTTTATTTCTAAAAACTATTTTAATCGGAATATATCCATAATTTTCTAAAAAATGTTCTTTTTGACTTATATTACAAAAACATTAAAAGAATATTTATGTTTACCATATTTAGTAGGAAGAGAACTATTATGCTGTTATGACCACTCATTGATTTTAATATTCATTTACATGTTTACAAGGTTCTTTTCTAAATATCATTTTATACAATTTTTCTTTTAAATTTATTGTTTTTAAACGTTATTATCAATGCGAAAAGGGTATTTTCCTCAATAATGTTTTAAAATATATTTTTTGATATGCCTATTCATCGTTGACAAAGCCCGTTATTTTAATTATAATCCACTCGGGATATGTTATATTAATACCATAATTATATCTTATCTGGATTTATTTGATCATTTTTACCAAGGATAGTATTGACATTGTCTTTATTGATTAATTTTTGTAATCATTAACTTTACCTTGAAATATTCACTTTCATGTGATCATTGGACATTACATTTCCCTGAAATATCGATATTATATATCATAGATATTATTATTACATAAAACATATATCAGTTCTACATGTGGTGTTTTACATTGAATGTTATATGATTGACTGGGGAAATATTGATATTATAAATTATTTATTGAATACAAAATTTTATTGATTCGGAAAATTTCTCCTGAATTAAATCAATAATTTGATATATGGGGAATGAGATTGTCCTGAAGTGATGGGTGGGGGTCAAAATCATATATCACCTCAATGAATCAATAGTATAATGAGGTTAATCAGTAATCTAACATTAAATAGGGTTTTATATATAGATTAAACAATTTTGTGAAAGGTGTTAATGGTATAGATATTATGACATTTGAGATCATGGAATCCAAAATCAATCATTTCATTCATTAATAATCTATTTATCATTATCCATGATATTATTTCATTTATATTTTACTTGGATTATGTTTTTTATCATTTTATTAATTAAATGGAATGTGTGTTTATTTATTTACCTTGATATATTGATTATCCCTTATCTAATAATGATAGGTAATTAATTGATAAAATATAATATGTTTTTAGATATTTATCCTTAAATATTTATTATGCCTTATTGATTATGAATTATTTATTCATGTTCAATTATTTTTTAGGTAACTCTTTCTGGGCATCTGAGATAACCCCCATTTTATTTCTCATCCATAAAATATGAAGAAAGAATATTTGAACGAGTTCAAGTATGTGGAATTTTTACTTTCACTTGTTTTGTTTCTTGTTATCAAATGTAATGTGAGATTCAAGTATGTTTCATGATTACCAATACTACTAAACCATTTTTTCCTTTAGGATGTAATAGATTATATATTATTCCAATTTAAGAAATTGACCACTATATATAGGATTCAAGGGTTAGGGTATTTGTATTTTTTATATGAGAAGTTTATCAAAAACATTTAGAAATAGATTAAAAAACCAAGATTGTAGAATAATAACCTATGGTAGAAATTGATGATAAGTATAAAAGAACATTGTAATGTCTTAGTGAGGAATATATTATGTGGTTTTTATATAAATACATCCCTTTATGGATACACCAAGAATACATTATTCTGGCATAGTTATACATATGGGTGAGGACTTCTAAAAGGTCACATTTTGATTTGACTCTATCATCACCTGGTGTATGAAAAATATATTTATTGTGCACCTAGTTTGTCAATCCTAGGGTATATTCTTAGGATAATTTACATTTTAATTTTAAACCATTATGATAGATTTTAATAGATGATAAAAATTAATGACACGGTATATACCTAATGTGTCATATATTTAAAATAAGGTTTCATGATTTAGACATCCTATAAATTATTATATGTTTTTTTCACTATAATTATTATTTATGACACTGTTATTTTTGGTTTTAGTCAATGGATAGAACACAAATAAATCATGTTAACATTGAATGTGATAGGCGATATAGTGATTTTTGGTAATAAAATGGGATGATGATTAGAGTTAAATATATCATGACTATTCCAAATAAGTTATCAGGATATATGAATAACAATATATATTTTAACAAACTTACTAACTTTCCAAATAAGATAAGGATGGAGTCCATTAAGGGCTTATGTGGTAGATAACATTTTCGGTAAAAGGGTTCAGTTTTCTTTATGTCATAAATTTTGGAAGTAAAACTGAGAAGAATGTCTCAAAGAAATAGTAAAATGTTATATATATGCAAATTAAAGGGTATATAATGAAACTTTTCTAAGGATAAGTGAGGATTTCGTCAGATAGAAGTAAATTTAATAATAGGAATTTTTTATAGTTTTTTCTTGAATACAGGGAACCTGATAAATATCACAATCACTTCCATCTTTTATAGTATAACTCCTAGAAAAAGGAAGGACCTTTATCAAAGTAAACATTTTGAAGTATTAATTTGTCGTGATTAAATAATTAAATTGTTTATCTATTTTTATCAATGGTATTTTGTTTATAAAATTCACAAAACATATATAGATTATGTTAGTTTTTGGAATCATATGTGTCTTCATATAATATTAACTCGGATATTAGGGATACTGTAATTGGTTTATTAGTTTTAATTTTATTATAATTTCAATATCTTAAACTTTCCTTTTTAGGTTTAAAGTGATGTGAATTTTTCATTATTATATATTTTTCAGAGACATCAATGAAAATACAACTAATAGGATTTTTATATGAAAAATATATTTAAGGAAGAATGAATTTACAATTTTGGTCATAAGATTAAAGAGACCGGTAAACTTTAAATTCTTTCTTATGTCTGATTTTATAGTAATTATAGGTCAAAAAAATCTTTTAATTTTAAAATAATTATATTAATAAGGTTTTTTGAAAAGGTTAAAGCATATATCGGGTGAAAACCCATTGCATCTAGAAATTATGTGGTGCTTAAACCCATAATAAAGGGGCAATAAGGGTTTAGTGCTAACCACAGGTCTATGAGATATTTTGGTTAATATGATATTATTTTTACAAAATTGATTTGATAGATAGAAATTATTATTGAACGAGTGGTTTTAATATTTATTAGTGTAGATTGATGTATCATATTTGATAAGTTGAGATAACTGTGTTGATTATGCAAAATATTTAGAAAAAAACAGAAAGACTTTCCACTCTTTTATAGATATTATGATATGTTAAATGTTAATTTTAATGGTTTGGGAATAAAAAATCATTTAGGATGCTCATTTCATAGAGTAAGGGATGACATGGAAATAGATTTATGTACATCTATTGGATGAAATCGTTTTTAGGAGATATAAATATATCAAATAAGTATATTTCCTGATATACTTAGATAGTAAAATAATTACTCAACATTTGGAAAAGGATCTTGAAATAGAAATGTTCTATTGTTAACATAATTTCCAATGAATAAAATTGTTTTTTAACTCATCATATATTCATGGTTTTGTGGTCATTAACTATCTCTTGATCGTTAACTTTCTTGTGATTAGTGATCTCTATCAATATCCATAATTATTTACTCTTTGCTTTTATGACCATATTTTCACTTCCCAAAAATGTTCTACTACTTGAAAACCTATTTTTGTGTTATTCTAAATGAACTTCACAATTCTTTCTCTCTCTTATGAATATAATTTTTAACACTCTTTACAATGTCAGTTTTTGATAACATAATTATTGAATTTCAAATCCTTGATTTCTATGTGTAAGGTAAAATTGAGAGGGTAAAATTTGTTAAAGGCGGGGATAATATAACTCCATGAGATTTTAAAGTATAATTATTTTAAAAATATTTTTTTATTTGATATATTTTTGTTCTCCCAAACATGATATTTCAAAAGAATAACATTATTTTTGATACAGTATATGACATGAAACACTAAGCCTAAACAAATCGTGAGATACTATTTCAATATGATTATTACAAACTAGCCATTCATTTTGAGGTTATTAATAGGATTACAAGAATTATGAAATATATATAGATAATTACTGATAAATTTAAATTTACTGATTAATTCATATTAAATAATACTCAATTTTTTAGTAAATACATTTTACTCTTTGAAATACATATTTTTCAAAAGAGGGTTTATTTTTCATTTAATGTTTGCAATTATAATAAATTCATACAAATTTTAGAAATTTTATTTAATAAAAACAATATCATTTTGAATCATTTTATAAAAATTATCTTATTATGAAATATTTTTATTTTTAGGGAAAGGTTGATTTTTACGTGAATAGTAAAAAACCGATATTTCAAATATTGTTATGTATTTTCATTAATTAAGTAATTTTAAAGACCCATTATGATAATTTTTTTATCTAAAAGTAAATTTTTTTAATTATATTGATAATAATTGTTTACATTTTAATCATCTTTATACTCTATTTTTTTGTAATCATATTTTTAGGTATACAATCACAATACATTGAAAACAATTTTAAAATATCCAATGTTCCTCCCCATTAATTAATTAAAATAATATTTTTATAATGAATGATTTAAATTAAATTTAAAGATTATATACCTAAATATATGAATTTATATCCATATCATTATGATTACTAGTCATATCCTTAATATACTATCATTTTATGCATAAAAAAACACATTTCTTGAAAACCCATTTTTCAAAACGTGTACGAGTTTAATTTTATATTACATTTTGACACTTTGGTGAGTTAAATAGGATAGAATTGATTAAATATTTTCAATATTAATTATTAATATTATATAATATAGTGGACTTAATTGTTGTTCATAATGATTTTAAAGATAGAAAAATTTATTTACCGCAATTAAGGTTAAAATGTGGTTTTGTATGTTAAATTTTCTTGTGTTAAATTTAATTTTCTATAGACAATGAATTTTTATTTGATAATTTTTTTTCATATTTCGGATAATTGGGACCAAATTATTTAATAATTCTCAATTTATTTTATGCTTTATGGATAAATTAACTATGTAAAATAAACTTAATATCATGGTGAAAAAGAAACTATTAAATGTTTGAAAACTATCAGATAGTGAATAACATGTTTAAAAAATGTTAATTTTTATGATATAGAGTTTTTTTGAAATATTAAACTCTATAAAATAAATTATTCAACAGTTTTTGAGGCACTTGGATTGCGAGTTACACCTTATTATTGAATAGTTTTGGATATTTACGAAAATTCCAATCCTCAATTATAAAAGAGAACTCACTCCTCTCACTTTTTCACACCTTTAACGAAATTTTTATTAAAAAAACCTACAGAAATCACTCCAAAAAATTATTATCTACATTATATAGGTTCCATTTTTTCCAAAATAGCAACCCTAGGGCCCTTAATAAATGATTAAAGGATTTTCTTCTAATCTACAATATTTTTCTTAACTAAGATATTTCTTTTTAATTCATTTTCTTCCATATTAAATTTTTTATTAAAAATTAAAATATTATAAAATAAATGTATCACATATATTTATATGTTATTTTTTTATGGTATAATATTTATCCATCTCCCCCTCCATCAAATGGGAAACAAAACCAACGCTTGTGTGTACGGTGGACTACCACATCGTGAACCGATGTAATTTTGTTTCCATCCTTGACTCACATTGATAGTTATAAATATATATATAATGAATATTTATAATATATATGTATTGATATTCATTATTTAAAATTAATATACCATCCACTATTTTACCCATTAACCCATTAATGGAATGATATCGTTGCTCGTGCATATGTGAAGGCTACAGCCTCCACGAAGAGATGTGACACATCATCCTTGTCGAACATAGATGAATGGTTTTAAAAATGCACCCAACAAGTAAACATTAAATTTATAACATTATTTTATTTATTCATATGAAAAAATATATCCTATATATACGAACCAAATCTCTCATGAAAAACCCATGAGAAAAAATGTCATTTAACAACCAAAACAATAATAATAATAAACGGTTTTTAATTAAAGGGTGATAAGATGTTATAAGAGGATTATACATGATATTATAAACATAAACATGGTTAATTTATAAATTTATCACATTATTTGAACTTTTATATAATATGTTAAAATATATTCAACAAAAAGAAAGCATGAGGAAAGGGACTTCATCTCAATTTCCCTTCATTGGGGAATAGTTTATTGTTATAAACCTAATTTATTTTATAAGGTTATATACTACCAATTTTACATGTAATATCATGAAACATTGAAAATTTATTGTATTTTGTGTTTCAATATTAATTATTTCATGCAAGGGGATTTGAATTCAAAATTAACAACTGGTAAAAAAAATTAATAACCCTATTTATTTTAATTTGGTAATATCACTTATTCATTGTATTTGATATTATTAGATTATGTGTGTAATAAATTTTAGTCATATTATTTTTTATTTCATATTTTTAATATTTATTTAAATTTTATACACATAATCGAGTCTTTGATTAATTCTCACATCAATTTTTTATCATTATAAGGGTTTCTCATCAAAAAAATTATTATTTTAGAGATATATTATACCATGAAACTATCTTATTTTATGATTTGTATCTACTAAAACTTTTATATTTTATATAATGAATCTATTATTTTTAATTGGGATTAATTTTTTATTTTAATTTACCTCTATAATTACAGTTATGACTCAAATGTTACCAAAGTGGTAAGATTTCATGCTCTAATCTCATTTTAATAGGGATTATTTATTCAGTAATTTACATTGATGGAAATTATTTGATCATTTTCTAGTATATACCTTTATATTTATTTTCTGATGGTTATTAATGAATTTTTATAGTAATGGTTCCATTTTCCACTCTTTGGTACTTAAAATGGTTGACAAAATGTTTTTAATAAAACCCGACTTTATTTCTCATTTCGGTCAAAAATCCATTTTCTTCCAAATCCTTGTTTTCTAAAAATGATTTAATTTTTTACTATGATAATTTTGTGTAATTTTTAAATAGAATTGTATTTTTAAAAAAAATATAATAAATATTCTTATTGTTTTTTGAACAAGGTTATTTTTAGTTTCCTCTCAAAAATGTGTAATAAGTCTTTGTTTTTAGCATATTCTCTATGAAAAGAACTTTTCTGACATCATGACCCCTCATTAAAATGAGGGTTACATTCCAATTTTATAAGGTTCTTTTCTGAGGAAATTTTACCCAATACTTTTGGAAATTTATGACTTTTTAATGTTATTTTAAAAGTAAAAAGATTATTTTCTTCTATAAAGTTTTAAATGTTATTTTTATGGTTTTTCAATTCATTTATGAAAATAACTCTTTGTTTTAGATATAATAAAATTTTGATATATTTTATTGATAACACCCTCATTATTTTTATATATTTTTTATGACAAATTTGATGAGGGAATGTTTTGGATTATCTTTCTTGATTAGTTTCTGTAATCATTATATTTCCATAAAATGTTCACATTCGTATGATCCTTGGAAATTTAATTTTACCCAAATATTTATTATTTATTATGGATTTGATTATTACTTAAACTGTATTTGATTTATACATATGGTGGTTTAACTTGAAGGCAATTTTATTGAATGATAAAATATTTATATTATGTATTCTTTATTAAATGTGTACATTTATTGATACAGAATATTGTTTATGAATAAATTCAACCCTTAAATATATGAATAATATATATGAAATTTAGTGACAGGTAGTTAAAAAAATTATATTTCCCCTCAATGAATTTATTGTTTTATGAGGAGAATAAGTAAGCTAGAAATAAATGGGGTTTTACCCATAGTTTTAAAAATGTATTATGGAAGGTCTTGATGATATAGATATCATGATGTGTGAGATAATGAAGTAAAATATTATGAATTTACTTCATTAAGAATTAAAATATTATTATCTATGTGATTGTTTCATTGATATTGTCCATTGATTCATTTTATTCTCAAGTTATTGATTAAATGTAATGTGTGTTCAATTATTTAACATTCCATGTTTATTTTGAGTTATCTAATCACGATAGTTATGTTATTGATTAAATGACAAGTGTTATTAGATATTTACCTTTCCATATTGATTATGCCTTATTTATTTTTACTTATTTATTCATGAAAGAATATGATTTACATAACTATGTATAAAAATTAATTTCACCATTATTTTGTTTCCCTTCACCCATTTATGAATAAGGGATCTTTGAATGAGTTGAAGGATACATAATTTTTACATTTATTATTTATTATTTCATGTTTTTAATTGTATTATGAGAATAATGTTTGTATCTAGTTTACCAAGACTCCTAAACTACTTGGTCCTCTAGGATATGATTGCTTATATATTATGCCAATGTAATAATGTAACTACCAACTCAGGACTACTAATATCATGGTCTTTGATAAATACCCCTTTCAACAAACTATTTCACAAAATTAAATTCATTAAGCACGACATGAATTTTTAGAAACATTTAATTTCTCAAATCTATGGAAGTCTTTTAGACAACCCAAGAGGCATAAACCCAACCATAAAATTAATTATAACAAGACTATAATAATTAAATGAGTTTTCATAAAACATGAAAAGAATGTAAAACATGTTAACTGAGCATTTTTCTTTTGGAATTACGATTTACTTTTCAAAATAACATGTAATGAATCCAATTTTTATAATCAAATTTTAAAACAAAGTTCATGAAATAGAATTTGAGTTCTCAAATATCATTTTTTCCTTACACATTTTTGTATTTATAAATATAGATACCACTCATCTCAATGTACAAATTAATACATCATTAGGTGACTATGGTTAATAATTTATCTATATTTATATCTATTTATATGAGTTTAATTATTAAAAATATCATGAAATAATTTTTTAATAAGAGTTATAAATATTATGAATTTTAATAAATGATAAAAACTCAAATATATCTTTTTATAATTCATTTTAAAATTATAAATAACAATGGAGATATTAAAATAACCAGTTAAACATTAGAAAACTAAAAAAATATATTTTTTTGTGAGAACACCAAAAATAATTTAAAAATTAATGGAAACCAAAGGGAGGATTTAAGGAAAACCAATTTTAAAGGTAATTTATTTTTAATAAATTTGATAGAAATAATTATTACTATTATAAAGAATAAAATAATAATTTAGTGGCCAATAAATCAATTTTTCTAAAATAAAAAGGTCATGAATGTGGGAAACCTACCTAGAACAATAATTTATGATAAAATACCTAATTAATGGAAAGAGTATGGTCTCAGGTGAAAGAAACACATCCTAGGAAACCAATGATACAAGAAGTCATAAAAAATTTCCAAAAATGGAACTAGGGTTCAAACAATAAATGATTCGAGAACTAGAGATTAATAGTGGGAAAAATAAGAGGAAGAAGGTGGAGGTTATTAAAATAAAACCTAATAAGATTACACACCCAATAAAAAGAAAAAATGGTTAAGATAGGAGGTTGGGAGTAATGAGACCACATGACTAGGGTAGCCCTAGATAGAGGATGAATTATATTAGAATAGGGGAGGATAATGTTAGAATTTGGTTAAAAACATTTAATATAATTTTACTTAAAATTAAATTTCAATTACCCAAGAGAGTCACATGATTTTGTCACACAATAGGCCAAATCACGCATTGAATATGAAAATTTATATGGATATCAAGGCCATCCACATGGTTTGGTACAATTTCATGGTAAACTATGAACCAACCATAAAAAACCCCTCAATTAAATTTTTAGTTTTACCAACATGTATACAACATCGTTTTTTCAACCATGCGGAAAAACCATTTGACACACAAAAAAGAAAATATTATTTAAATTTTTTTTTCCAAATTAGAGGATCTTAACCACTAAAAAAATTTAAAAATAGATAAATATTTAATAAATTATTATGTAATGGTTGGTGTGCAATAGATCTAACCATTATATCCATTTCTACCTTGAAAATTCATTGTGTTCTAAAAGTAAGGAACAAAACAAGATTTAAATAGAAAGTATAATGACCAAAACACAACTCAGAGTCATATGAGAATTGGTTTATTCCATCAAGAATGAACCCATCTCTGTAACGACCCAAACATTTTTTAATGAAAATTTCTCTTGATCTAATTAAATATCTTATTATGTAAGATGATTATATAAAATATGCACTTCCTTGGTATTATTTTTTTTTATTTTAAAATATAGTTAATAGTTTTTACCATTCCTAATATTTCCATTGAACAGTGAGCACATGATTAGTGTAAATAAAGGGCTTTAACAAATGCAATTTACATAGATAATGAAAGAGATGGCCTCATCTAGTAAAATTTCTCCATATTAATCCAAATTTTCAAAGATCAAAAAGGTGGTGGCGTCATTGGACTTCGCTCTTGACCAAGCCCGAGCCAAGCTTCAACATGATAGGCTCGAATGAAACCGCCTACATGTGAAATGGAATTTGATAGAAATTACCACCCGAATGATGTTATCTGAGCCACCCTAATAGTTGGTCACCATTGCAAACCTTACACTTAGGTCTTATGTGGGTGTTATAAGGGGTTATGTAACAAGACCCTAGCAGTATGATTATGTGTATTATTTTGTTATAAATAATATACATTCATTTTATTATTGTTACCTTGTAAATAGTTTTTAAAGAAAAAATAACATTTTTAGTTTATATTCAATTAAGAAATCTATTTTTATGAATTAATGGATTTATTTTGAATAAAATAATATTTTAATAAAATATTATTACTAAATTTATTTTTATTAAATATAAATTGTTGTATAATTTTTATGAATACAATTGTAATTTTTATTAAGGTTTGAAAGCCATTTTGTTCAGAATCCATGAATTTTCGATAAATGTAAGTTTTTATTTTAAAAGTAAAAATTCAAATATTTAGAAAATTATTTAGACAAAATTAATATTATTTTTTGAATCAGGATTTCTAAATTATCCAAAGGTGAATTTTTCATAATTTTTTAAGAGAGTCGAATTTTTGGGTAAAAATTAAATATCGTTAAAATATGTAATGTGTTTTATGACATCATAATGACCCAATAGTGATGTTATAAAATAATATAAACATTAATGTCTGCAAATATATGTTTTAACATTAAAATAATGTGATTTGAGGTTTTTTTATTTATTTTACAAAGCATTAGTAGACCCACCAAAACTTATATAATGTTTTATCTTTTTAAATTGATTTCCTTGAGAGTGTGACTCACCTCCACATAAGAAAACCAAATATTTTAATAATTTCTGAAATTTTCCTTATAAATTTTTTTTCCACTACCCTTTTGAAAACCCATGGGCAAAAACCATACGATGGTTTGGGTTTTTTTATTAGTTTAATGTGTAGTGTACAAAACCTAAATAATAAATAATTCCTTCCCTTTTCCTATAAAACCCCACCCAATACACCACTTTCTATTCAATAAAAGCCTTTGTATCCCAAGAAAACTCTTCCATAATATCTATATAATCCTCACACGGTGCCCCAATCTCTCAAGAAGCCCCTCTCAAGGCCCTCACAATCCTTTGGTATCACACATTTGAGTAATGGATTTATTCGTTTTTCATTTTTTCCAAATTTAATTAAGTTGTTATGCCATTTTATTTACAATGAAAAATGTTAGAATATTATTTTTAACCTCCCCCATACTTCTAAACTTATGGTTTAATGATGATAGACCCCTTTCTCTCTCATTATTACCTTACATGCACACCTGTTACTATGCCGAAATTTCGTAAGGAACTTCTCTCTTTTCATTTACATTCATGCAATTATTCTGTATTATGAATCTAAATTTCAATACATATGTTGGGAAATGTTTCTATATGACCCCATTAAATTAAATTTCATCTAAATAATATGAGACACCCCTTTCTCTCTCATCAACCATTTTTATGAATTCTTATGTCACATGCTATGCTGCCAAAATTGCACCGAGATTTTCCAAGCCAAAGTCATTGTGTCGTGAATACTATGTTTGTTTCTCTATCTAGGCTATTATACATTATTAATGTTTACTTATTGATTATATAGATTCATGTATGAATTCCAAATTCCTTTATCGTGGAATAAATGATGATCTTTAATGATTCCATGTTGTATGATCATTATGGCACACTTATGCCTGGAATGAAATGTTTAAGAAGGGTGAACTATGATAGTGATATAATTTATTGGGTAATGATTAGTATCATGATAAGGAAAGATCAATGAGGGTTTATTCATGCTTCATGTATGATGAACCTTGGCTCATTCTAATGCCATTTTAAGTGTTGTTTCCACATTTCCATGTTATGATAATCATGTTATATCACGCCTTTATGTTCATGTTTCTTTTATGATCCATTGACATAACTATTGCCTAACATGTATTGTATTATTAATTTTATGACTGGTTTACTCCATTTCTATGCTTTATAGATCACCCTTTTTTTGTGTATGTCCTCTGGTTATCCCATGCAACGCAATGTATGAGAGAATGTAGTGGTCATGTAAAATAAGTTTTCAATAAAGAAGTTTTTTTTCATGTTTTAAGCGGTTATGTATTGTTCTTAAGAACCAAAGACACTACAAAACTCGATATTCTATCTTGTATCAATTGAATATTTTATGTAATATATCATGTTTAAATGTGTAATAAAAATAATGGTTGTTAGAGTTGGTATTAGAGGACAGGTTTAGTTATTTTTGGGATTAGGATTAGAAAACCCTAGTGAAGCATTGTAGATAAGAATAAGTATAATAAAAACATCCCGAAATTTTGGTGAGTATTGAGTAAGTGGTTTATCTATAAAATAAATCTCTGTCTGTATACGAGCAGGTTGAGGCATATCTGGCATAGATGTACCTAGGAGTAAAAACTCTAACAAGGAGTTTCAGGCTTGACCCGAGGTATCCTGGTACACGAAAATGGGCCTTGATGCACTCTTGTTTATGAAACTCTTGGGGGATATGATTTGGTAAATTCACAAGATTAGTATGAACCATTTTTAAGGGAATATAAAATGTCACTTGGAATAAATGTTGGGAAGTAGATCATGGATAACATAGATTGAAGCCTATAGATTCATAACTTAAGGAAATAAAAGTTTTTTATAAGTCATCTATTTTGTCCTTGGTTTAACCCTTATGTGTTTCCCCTAACATTCCTTTTATTCTAGCCAATGGCTAGTAATAGGAGGAATTGATCTTACAACTGATGCAAAGATCAATGTGACGACTGTTCTAATGAGATGTCCAATCTGATGGGAGTGGGAATCACGAACTTAATCATGATACTCTCTCAGTTAACTCAATCTTTTAATAGAAACAAGGCTCAACAGGAATGTTCATCCGCCCCCTAAGAAAAAAGTCACAATTGAGATCGTCATGAGGCAAAGGCATCCACCTTTTATTGGATCATATGATCCCTCATTTTCCAAAAAATGGATCAACTCCATTGAAAAGATCTTCTCCATCCATCAATGTTCCGAATAAGATATGTAACTTTTGGTTTCTTATCATATGGATGGTGAAGCTGATTAATGGTGGACATTGATAAAAAATAAGAAGCCTAAGAAGGAGATCAAGGCATTGGAATAGAAGGATTTTCGAGAAAAAATTTGATAAATATTTTCATCGCACCCTCCGACTTAATATGGAAAGGGACTTCCTTTCCCACAAGAAAAAATATGACGAATCCAATGGAGTGTACAAGGAAAAAATCACAGGGATTGCATGATACGAATCCAGATTTGACATTACCCCTAAATTCTAGGTTGACCGTTTCTTTGGTGGGATGAAACATAGCCTATGGAAATCCATGTAAATATGTGACATCGACTTCTATAACGAAATTGTCTGATGTTACCTCAAGGTTGAAATAGAGATTGAAAAATCTCAGGCGTATCATGGGGATAAGAAGCGTAAGGTGGAATTTATTTCTATAAATCTGATGGATAAATCCCATTGTGCTAAAAAGATCTAGAACCCCACTTTCTAAAGGTGCCTAATGAAGAACCCTGATTTTTTTTGAAGGAGATGAGGAAATGCATTACATGTAGAAGAAAAGGGAGCCCAGCTATTAATTACTGACAATAGAAACTTGCAGTAGAGACAGAAGAGTGAAATGCTCCATTTTAACTTCAACACATTCTTCACTACATCAACTACAAGAACCGGGGCACTTTTCAAACCAGTACTCTAAGCCAACGGTTTTCAGAGGCCATAAAAAACGTCAAAGGTAGTAAGGGAGATCGTTTTCCATCACTACCACTGAAGTGAAACCCGAAAATGAAGTGGTGACATGTATGATAGTTATTAATTCAATAATAGAGAACATACTTTTTTATTCTAGTTCTACACATTATTTTATATCCCAATAGATTAGTATAACAATCCCAACACCACCACAAATCATGGATGTAAAGATGTTGGTGAGTATAGAAAATGGGGAAATCATTACAAACCCTGAATATAACTCCTCCCCTATGACAATTTGAGATTTGAACTTCATGGGGAACCTCATCATACTCCCTCTAGTGTATTTTTATGCAATTATTGGCATGGATTGGATTTATTTATATAGATCCAATATAAATTTCTGTGAGAGGGAAATCACTCTCTATATGGAGAATCAACCCCTGATTCTGTACAAGTTCAAGGAGGAAGATGAATCTTATTTATCACCAACATCTCATGCATGGATATTAATTCCCTATTCAGATGCATATCTGGATATGATGACTGATTTTAAAGATGAAACCATCCTTGAAGACATGCCTATTGTGAAGGAATTCCCAGAAGTGTTTCATGAAAAATTGCTCAGTCTTCCACCTATAAGAGATGTTGAATTATAAATTGACCTTATACATTGGGAATTACCAATATCCATAACTCTATATAGAAAGGCTTTTGTGGAGCTTGGGGAATTAAAGAAAAAACTACAGGAAAATCTGGGTAAAGGGTTTATACATCCATGTTTTTCACCTTGGGGTTCACCAGTCCTCTTCATTAAGATAAAGGATGGGTCAATCCGCCTTTTCATTGATTATCATGAGATCAAAAAATCACGATAATGAACAAGTATCCTCTTCCACGAATTGATGACATGTTTAATCATCTACATGGAGCACAATACTTCTCCAAGGTGGATTTTTTGGTCTGGATATTACCAAGTAAGAGTGAAGAAGAAGAATATCCCCAAGATATCTTTACGTATAACGTACCAACACTATGAATTCATAGTAATACCATTCAGACTCAGTAATGCTCCAAAAATCATCATGGAATTTATTAATAGATTCATTATAGATTACCTCAACATATTTTTTGTAGTCTTTATAGATGATATTACAATATACTGCAAAACCAAGGAGGATCATGAGAAGTATATAAGTACTGTACTAGAGACCTTGGGAAAGGATATGCTCTATATAATGAATAGAAATATTGAGTTCTGGTTTAATAAGGTCTCATTATAGGGCCATATCATCACTAGAAGTTGGATATTTGTAGATACCTCTAAGAAAGAGGCAATAGATTGATGTTCTATGCCAACATCAGTAACGAATATTTGTAGCTTCCTAGGGTTAGCTAGATATTATCGCTGGTTTGTGAGATATTTCGCACAATTTTCCAACCCTCTTACCAAGATAAATTAGAAGGGATTAATGTTTTCCTGGAGTGATGAATGTGAAAAGAGCTTCAAATATGTAAAAATGAGGCTTATCACTACGTCTGTGCTCACAGTGCCCACAATTGGATAACGTTTTGTGGTATTATTGATGCTTCTAAGAAGGGTATGGGTTGTGTGTTGATGAAAAATTACGAAGTCATTACCTATGAATCAAAGAAATTGAAATTTAATGAGAACAACTATCCAACATATGATCTAAAGTTGGCTGTAGTGATCTTTGCTTTAGAATTTTGGAAGAATTACCTATTTGGGGAGAATTTTGAAATATAAACGGACCACAAAAGCCTCAAGTATGTAATCACATAGAAAAAGTTGAACATTCACTGATGAATATAGTTATAGATGATCAAAGAATATGAATTCTCAATCCATTACCACCCTAGGAAAGAGACCAAGGTGGAGAATTTTCTTAGTAGAAAGGACCGAGAGATTCTATAATTGATGATAATTGAAAAGAATCCTTTCTTCTTAGTTTTGATTAAGAACGACATGAGAATCATAATGAAGGGAACATAATCAATCCTTTCAAAATTTATTACTCAAACTTCTCATTTGGAAAGGTTAAAGGATGCTCTGTAGGATGATGTGGGGATTCAGAAGATGATGGAAACTATCAGAAATGGGAAATCCTCAGAGTTCAATGTCAATGAAAAAGGAATTATGAGATTTGGGTCAAGACCATGAATTCTATTGAATCCATAGTTAAAGAAGGAACTTTTGGATGATGCACATAGTTCATGTTTCTCCATTTACCTAGGAAACTCAAAGATGTATTGAGATCTCCGAGAGCATTATTAGTGGGATGAAATGAATAAGGAGATTTCTGAGTATACATCCAAGTGCCTGATATGTCAGCAAGTGAAGGCTGGGAGGCTGAAGTCTAAGGGGATGATGCAACCATTACCCATACCAACATGGAAATGGGAGAACATCACCATGGAATTTTTCACCATACTTCCAAAGAAATCCAGTGGAAACAATGATATATGGGTTGTTATGGATTGTCTTACTAAGACTTCACACTTCATTGAAATTTGGTAGGATTTTTCAATGGATCAACTGGAACAAATATAAATAAGAGATGTGGTAAGGCTGCATGGGGTACCACTATCGATTTTATTTGATCTATATCTAATATTATCCTCTATGTTTTGGAACATTCTTCAACATGAACTTATTACTGATCTGATCTTTAGTACAGTCTATCATCCTCAAACCGATTTCCAATCTAAGAAGACTATACAAACACTTGACAACAGGTTGAGAGAATTCTAAATAGACATCAAAGGAGGATGGGATCATCATCTCCCTTTAGTTTAGTTATCTTACAACAACAATTTCAACTTAATAATCCAAATGGATCCTCATGAAACCCTTTATGGAAAGAGGTGCAGAACACTGACATGTTGGGATGATGTTGGGGACCGAAAACTCCCAAGTCCAAAGATGGTCGATGAAATGGTGGATAAGGTTAAGATCATCCAACAACAAATTAAAGCTACTCAAAGTCGAAAAATGAGTTATGCTAATAATCTTCGACGAGACCTAGAGTTTGATGTTGGAGACATGGTATTACTCCACATTTCACCATGGGAGAGATTTATGCCATTTGGTATGAAGGGAAAGCTTAGTCAAAGGTGCCTCGACCCTTTTGAGATCTTTGGTTGCATTGGAGAAGTGGCCTATCGACTAGCACTCCCACCGAACCTATCTTAAGTAGATGATGTATTCCATGTATCACTATGGAGGAAGTACATATGTGAAAAATTGCATGTACTCAATACAGAGGTGGTACCATTGAAGGGTGACATCTCCTATGAATAGAAGCCAGTGAAGATCTTAGATCATAGGGAAACATTTCTACGAAATAAGACAATACCCCTCATCAAGGTTTTGTGGAGAAACCACAATTTTTAATAAGAAACATGGGGATTAGAGGAAGTGATGATGCAGAGTTACCCGAATCTATTTTAGTGTGGGAAAAGGAAATTTTGAGGGAGAAATATCTTAAGGGGTGAATATTGTAATGACGAAATCATTTATTAATAAAAATTCATTTGGATATAATTAAATTTATTATTATGTAAGATGGTTATAAAACATATAAACTTATTTGGTTTTTTGTTTTCAGATTTTAAAATATCGTTAATAATTGTTACAGTTTCTAATTTAGCTGTTGAACAGGGATCACATGATTAGCATAAATATAGGGTTTTAACAAATCCAATTTAATCAGAGAGAGGAAGCTATGACCCCATCTAGTAGAATTACTCCATATGAAAACCATTTGTCGGAGCTCGGAAAGGAGGTGGTTTCATTGGGCTTCACTCTTGACAATTCTCATGATGAGCTTCAATATGTTAAGCACGAATGGAACTGCATACAGTAGAAGTGAAAGTTGATAGAGATTACCTCCTGAGCGATGTTATTCAAGCAAACCCAAGAGTCGGTCACCATCAGACACCTTACCCTTCGGTCTTATGCGGGTGTTATAAGGGGTTTTCGACACATACTTTTTGTGAGGTGTGGAAAAAAAAATTAAATCTCCCTAAGGGTGTTGTATGAATGGAAACCATAATGTAGTTCTCGAAGGAGCAGTGTTTCAATCTGGGGGTCACTTAAGAAATAACAACATTGAATTATTTTAGAAAGCAAGAGGTTTTCCTAAGAAGGTTTGGACATTTAATATGAGAGAGAAGTAATTGGATTTAGGTTGTGTTTTCCCATTTTTGATGTCATCATAGTTTTTAATGAAATATGAATCCTTTGGATTTTAGATAAAATAATTAAATGAATTGAATAACAATTATTTCTTCATTTCACCATTGATTTAATTATTTATCAAAGTGTAGAAATATTAATGGACTAATATTAATTACTAAAGAAATGAAAAATATGTTATTTATTTTACCTAAATAATTAAATCAATCTATCTTAATTTCTCCATGTGATTTAGCAATCACCAAGTCACTCCCTTAGTTGATTTTCTTTACAGATTAACCAATCAGTGTAAAAAATAAATAGATCATGTAAGGGTAGAATAATATTTAAATAAAAGAAATTTAATATTTAAGAATAAATAAAAATACAATCATAATTAATTTAAATTCAAAAATAAATTAAATTGAAAACCATTCATTTAAAAGAAAATAATTCCTTTGAATAAAACATTAGAAACTCAAACATCACAAGTCGGTTCCCCCTTCCTTTCACCCAATCAAAATGTATTCTACCCCTCCATGAAATGTGGGGTCATATAAAAAAATCATGGAAGAAATAATTATGAAAGAATAAAATTGAGGAGGAAGATCTCCTCCTCTTGGATGCTTTCCACTTTATGGAATGAGATGTGAATGAATGTTTTGAGATGTAGGAGCTCCTCTCCTTTTATAGCCATAATTCTCATTCAAAAATTTATGCGTTTTATCCCAGATAAATTACTTTGTTTTTCATTTCCACCTTCATTAAAAATGTTCATAAATTTCGTTTTGGTCTCCCCTAAAAATATAAGATAATTTATCCATTGAATGTTGGAGTTATGGAATTTTCATTGAATAAGATTTGTTTTGGCCTAAATTTTCCGCATGCTTCCTTCAAATGTATAAAAATCAATATCCACCTTAATGGATGAAATCCTCCATGGAATTTAATGGGTGAATGAAAATATTGGTCCTATTCTATATCACATACCCCCACACTTAAACCATGCTTTTCATCAAGCATAAAACCTCAGCATGGAAATTATTGGACACCGGTGTTACTAATATTAAAATTACAATGAAAAAAAATCAAACAACATTCAATGTGAAATCAAAAATTCAAAAATCCACATAAAATATCAATTTAATATCCCATTTTTCAAAGAAACAAATAATTATCTTACTTAACTTTTCCCCCTTTGAAAAATGATGGAACTTCTCATTTCATTCATTCATGCTCCAGATTTAATTATTATTAAACATTCTAAGTGATGATTTACCCCAAATTTTATTCTTTCCTCTCATCACTCATGATACAATACAATTAGAGTTATGCTCATATCATTAAACCATTCTCCTCATCCATAGTATTGTAAATGAACTACTTTCACCACTTTGTAAAGACAAAAGGCACATAAAATCACTAGGACTTGAAATAATGGTTCAAATGAGTCTAAGGATTATGGTTGGTAGGATTTCTTGCATTAAAATAAATGCTCAAGGAGGATGTTTATCTCTTAAGTTCAATTCATGATATCAAAAATTGAAATGAAATTCTCCCCTTCAATGTTGCAATATCCACTTCCCCAAAACTCAAAGTAATGGTTATGATCAAGTAAGAATAATTATTGATTTGTGCACCCTATTGAATTTTTTTACTATTTTTTTCTTTCTTCAAAATTTATGATTAGATCAAACCACACATCCATCACCTAAACCTGTACAATAATAAGATTGTCGGTCAGGAAAATGGTGATTTTTGGTTTTTCCAAATCACAACTCATTTATTTCTTTTGTTTTTGTTTTTTTAGTTTTTTATTCAATAGGGGAAAAACAGTAGAGTTCAATGAATTATTCCACAACCTTTTACAATTACCACAATAACACAGCCACAGTTCTTCAATATAATGTATATCATCTCATCCACCATGATTCCTTTTACCCCCACACAATAAATTTATAATATCATGTAAATACCAAGAGTAGGGTAGGAATAGATAAAAATGGCTTGAAACATGGCTCATCCATATAAAGGTCATTCATGGTCTCTATTGTATAAACAAATGATTGGTGTAAAGGTGGTATTTAAAGAAAAATTTTCTTTCTAAAGGATGCCTCAATCATTTAAAATGTGTTTTCGCACAATTATTGATTTGAAAAGTTTCAACACAATTTCTAGTTGGTTACATGTCCCATTATCACTCAAGAAATATACTGAAGATAAATAGGAAGTACGTGGTCTAGAAATCCTCTTGAGAATGAGACATATGATTTAGGATAATCACTCAAGGCATGAATAACAATATTAAATTAAGTCACATGAATTTCATAAATTCAAAGCATGAATGATGTTTTGGTAATTTCATTTAGTTGAATCAAATAATTCCATCAAATCAAGGGTCATCATTTCAATATCTATGCTTAATATTTAAAAATCAAATTCTCCATTTAAATCATTTAATAATTTCAATATTGAAATCTAAAAAAAGGAATCACGGGATTCCTAAGAAACTCTTGTGTTCTAGATAAGTCGATTAGGGCATAAATTCATGTTTGGGTATGCAATTTCATCTTTAAAGCTCAAAAAAAATTTGACAAAAAATGAATGGAGTTTAAATGATATTCAGAAAAATTGAATTCCCTTTTGTCATAAATCTCTTGATCCTATTCCTCTTCTTCTTGGGTCTTCCTTGTGGTTTCATTCCACGATCGTTCTTGAAAAATTAAAACCACTCATACCAGTGTAATAACCATTCCATTATAGCTCAAATGGGTGATGTTAAAGGTAACTGTGTCCTAAATCCTAAGAAAACAGTGAAACATGGGTTGAATCCTAGAAGTACATTTGGTTAATGTTGTTGTCTCGACCTCACCTCTTGAGAAGAATTTAGTATATGGGTTTGAGAATATTGACCTCTCCACCGGTTCTTGAGGTAAACTTACATAGAACATTTTCAGCTTTTTCCCATTTTCTATGAATGGGTTTCCTCGTTATTTTATCAAACTGAATGACACCAAAATGATATACATTAGTAATAAGAAAAGGACCTTCCCACCTAGAATGAAGCATACCTAGAATTTACTTCAATCTGGAATTATAGAGTAGAACTTGGTTTCTAGGTTGAAAGGTCTTTGGTTGAATTAGTTTTTCATGTGCCACCTGGGTTATTTCTTTATAAATTCTAGAATTTTCAAAATATTCTCTATTGATTTCCTCCAGATCCTGCAACTATAGTTTTCTCTCCTTCCCAACTCTCTCCAAATCTTTATTCACTTTTTTCATAGACAAGTATGGTTGGTGCTCCAATTACACCAGTAAGTGACAAACTTTTCTATAAATCAACAAATATATGCTCAAACCAATGGGCACCTTGTATGTTGTTCGGTATGCCCATAAAGTTTCTTCAAGCCTTTGTCTCTAATATTTTCGGTTTGGTTTGACTGTTTTCTCAAAAACTCCTTTAATGACATAGTTTGATACTTCAGCATGCCCATTTGTTAGGGTATGTTAAGGTGTAGATGTTTTGTGATGCACCCAAGGCTTCCTCAGTATAGACTCTATTATTATATTGCAAAAATCATTCCCTTGGTCGCTGATGATGGTGATTGGTACTCCAAACCTACAAAAAATGTTTTCCATGACAAAATCACACATTACTTTGGCATCGTTGGTTTTGGTGGCTTTGGATCCCACCCATTTCGAGACATAATCTACAAAAAGTAGAATATATGATTTACCAATAGAAATGAGGAATGGTCCACTAAAATAAATTCCCCAAACATCAAATATCTCACAAAAAGTTATTGGGTTTTGGGGAATTTCATTCCTTTTGGACGTGCTTCTAGAAAATGGACACTTTTCTCATTTTTTACAAAAATCATTTTCATCTTTAAACAAGGTAGGCCAATAGATTCCAGATTCCAAGAAATTATTAGCAGTAATTTGAGTTCCAAAATGTCCTCAACAACAAAGGGTATAAAAAAATTAAAAAACATATTCTATTTCACTTTCCAGGAGACATCTTCTAATGACGTGGTCATTGCAAATTTTCTAGAGAAGGGGATCCTCCCAGATATAAAATCTTGATTCAGCCTTGAGTTTATGTTTTTTATGGGAGCTAAGGGAAGAAGGTACCTGGGATGTATCTAGATAATTGAATATGTTAGAATAACATGGTACTTTATCCTCCATTATGTAGAAATTCTCCTCGTGTATGTGATCATTGAGTGGGTTTAGATCTGGAATTCCAATTTCAGCAGTGTCAGGAAACCTCCTGAGGTGATACGCCACTTGGTTTTCATCTCCCTTTTTGTAAATAATCTCTAAATTGAAAACCTGTAAGAGGAGTATCCATCTTAGTAGTATTGATTTGGCATCATCTTTCTTCCTCAAATACCTGAGTGTTACAGGGTTAGAAAATACCACTACTTTAGTTATAATTAAATGTGACATGAATTTATCTAATGCAAAGACAACAACATGAAACTCATTTTCAGTTTTTGTGTAGTTGAGTTGAGTAGAATCCATTTTTCTTGAAGTATATGTTATGACTTGGGATTTTCTTTCAATTATTTGGGAAAGAACTGTTCCAATAGCTTGATTTGATGCATCAAAAAGGATCTCAAATGGATGTTCCCAATTTTGGGACTGCATTATCGATGGGGTGATCAAATTCTATTTCATCTCATCAAATGAATTCCTACAATTATCATTAAAAACAAAGTCATCCCATTTCAATAACAATATTGAGTGTGGAAGATAAATCTTACTGAAATATTTGATGAATCTCTTATAAAATCCCACAAGCCCTAGAAATGATCTGATGTGTCTCACATAGTTGGGTATGGAAAAAAATTGATCACTTCAATTTTCGATTTATCCACAGTAATTAATTTTTGAGAAATGATATGGCCTAGAACAATTCATTTTTCAACCATAAAGTGGCACTCTTCAAATTTTAAAACCAAAATTTTCTCAATATATGTTTTCAAAACGGTTTCCTAGTTTCCTAAGAAATTATCAAATAAATTACCAAAAATAGTAAATTCATCGAGAAATACCTCCAAGTAGTCTTCTATGTGATCATAAAAAATTCTTACCATACATTTCTGAAATGTTCCTGGGAAATTTCAGAATCTTAAAGGCATCCTCTCATATGAAAAGGTTCTAAAAGGACAGGTGAAGGATGTCTTCTCTTGGTCTTCTGGGGCAATCAGAACCTGAAAATATCTAGAAAATCCGTCTAAAAAGCAGTAATGTGTTCTACCTTCCAGTACTTCTAATATATAATTAATGAATGGAATTGGGAAATGTTATTTCTAGGTGGTTTGGGTTAGTATTCTATAATCATTGCATACCCTCCAACTGTTCTGGACTCTAATGCAGATTAATTCATTTTTCTCATTCTCCCCAATATTCAAACCTGTTTTCTTTGGTACCACATGGATAGGAATGACCCATTGAGAGTCATAAATTGGTTAAATTATATCAACCACCAATAGTTTTTCAACATCATTTTTTAGGAATTCCATAATGGCAGGTTTTAGTCTCCTTTGGGGATTCCTGATAGGACATGATTATTCTTATAAAGATATTATATATGATAAAACATTGGGTTTGATCCTACGTATATCCCCTTGAATCCATCTTATGGCTCGAGAATTTATTTTTAGAAGTTCAATTAGTGTTTTCTCCTGGGTTCCAGATAGATTATTTTCAATGATCACAGATAATTATTCTCCCTCCAATAGATATACATATTTCAAATCACTTAGATGAGGTTTAAATTAAAGACTCAATGGTTATTCTATAGATGAAAATGAATTCGCTTCTCCTAGCTGAAAATATTAAATTCCCTCGACAAAGGGTATTATATCAGTTTATTCCAACAAATTATTATTAAATTCTGAGGTAATTTCAGAAATTTAAAATATTTGAGTATACTATCCTCCCATGTTGCAATCTTCTAATGCTAATAATTCATAAAGCGTACCTACATCATTGATGGGGTCACTATGTTATCCATGGGAAATTACAAAGAGGTAATGGTTGCTTGATGAGTTTATTTTTGAGTCCATGATTTTTAAGTTCACCTTAGTGTCTCCTAGCTCCATTTTCAGTGTTCCTTCCTATACATTGATGATTGTTTTTTCTGTTTCCAGGAATGGTATTCCCAAAATTATGGGTGAATGTCTTAGTGCATTTTCCTCCTACATGGTGAGTATGTAAAATTATGTTGGTAAAATGAGTTCTCTAACTCTTACTAGCACATATTCCACAACTCAATCTAGAAAAACAATGGATCCATTTGTGAGTTAGATAACCACTCTTGTATGCTTCAGCTCACCTATTTTCAAATATTGAAAGACAGAATTAGAAAATAACTTTATGGATGCACCATGTTCACACAAAGCAACATAAAAATTTAAAGAACCCATTGTACAAGGAATAAAGAATTTACCTAGATCATGACATATTTTGGGTCAAGGTGGGGTGGAAATGGCTCAGACACTCTTTCCAAAACTGATTTTTTCATCCTCATCATGCAACTTTTTCTTAGTTTATATTTCATTAAAAAAACATTCCCTTTTTTGGTATTTTTAGGGTTGCCTCCAACAAGAGAATTTTGATTTCCACTTTTTGGAAGGTTTCATGGATCTCCCTTTGAAGTTGTTCTTCTTCAACATTTGATGATCGAGTTAGTGCAGAAGGTAATGGTACCTTGTTTCCACTTTTATCTCTCTATTGCCTGTAAATTTGGGTTTCTACCTTTTTATTGGGTTGGATGAGTTTCTCTTCATGTTTTTTTGGTATCATCTAACATACATGGCTCAGGTGGTGGAAGCTTTTTATTTCTTCGAGTCATGATTGCACTAACATTATCCTTTGGATTTGGGACAGTTTGGGCTTAGGGTTTACCTTGATTTCTTGTCAGAAGTTCCATAAGGCTACCAAACTTGTTGTCCAAATTTTTAATGGACTTCCTTATCTCTTCAATATCTATTTCTTGTTGGAACTTCTTAGATCATGTTGGAGTCTATTCAAAATTACTTCATTGGAAAGGTGTTGGTTGAAATGTTTGTTGTGGTCGGAATGTCTGGTTGTATGGTGTCTGTTTGTGATGTTTCTGTTGAAATGGTTGACTGGCCTAGTTATGTTGTCCTCCATATCCTTGTTGGGTTTTACCTTCTCTCCATTATTGATTTTAGAGAATTTCTTTTGTTGGAATGAATCTTCAAAACATTCTGTATCCTGTATCTTAGCACATTGATCAGAGTAATGATTGGATGATGAACATGAAACACATACCTGAGGTGAAGATGGTTTCTCATTCACTTGCTTGATGGAAATTTGTCTCACAAGGATTGTTAGTTATTTAATTTTAGTTTTAGGAAGAGGTAATGAGTCATATGTTCTTAAATCATGTATCCCTTTTGTACTAGTGCTTCTTGTCTCGATTTTTTGTGAATTCTGGGAGATCTTCTCAATTAGGCTCTGGGATTCTGTGGGTAAATTTTCAATCAATTGTCCTCCAAAGGATGAATCCAAAAGGTTCCTATTGTTGTCCAATATTCCTTGGTAGAAACATACTAGGATGTGGTGATCCTCTATTTCTTGGATTGGGAACCTTACACTAAGCTTCTTAAATCATTCTCAATACTCATAAAGTGTCTCAACGTTATCTTGTCGAATGGCGTATATCTCCTTCCTCGTTTCTGTGCTCTGGGAGTCTAGAAAGAACCTTGGCATGAACCTTTGTTGTAGATCATCCAAGTATTGTATTTCTTCGGGTTGTAATGTATACAACCACTCCTTCGTTTCTCCCTCAAGTGAAAATGGGAATGATTTCCACTTCACTTGCTCCTATGATACTCTTCGTGGTTTGAAGATTGAACACACATGGATGAATTATTGAATGTGCCAATTGGGATCGTCACCTGCAAGTCCATGAAATTTAGGTATGATGGGAATCATGTTTACTCGTGACTCAAAATAATTTGATTATTGAGGCATGTTTAACCGATTCTGCAGGTTAGAGAATTGCGGGGTACATAGGTCAATCATGGTTTGTTGTGGGTTTTGTGCCATTATTGGTGGTTAAAATTATACCCTTGAGTCTTTTAAACATATATCTTCAAAATTTATTTCATTATTGGGATTCCTAAGCCTAAAAAACTATTTTCTTTCTATATCAACGTCGAAATCAAGTAGTTCCTCGTTTGAGGTCCTGGTCATGAAGATTTAAACTTGCTTTATGGTATAGGAGTCAGTTTTGACACACGCTTGTCATGAGGTGTGGAAAAAAAATAAATCCCCCTATTAGTGTAGTATGAATGGTAACAATAATGTCATTCTTCAAGGAGTAGTGTTTTAATCTTGGTGTCACTTAAAAAATAACAAGTTTTAATGGTTTAAAAAAGAAAGAGGTTTTCTTAAGAAGGTTTGTGAATTTAATATGAGAGATAAGTGATTGGATTTAGGTTGGGTTTTCTCATTTTTGATGTCATCATAGTTTTTAAGAAAATATGAATCCATTGTATTTTAGAAAAAAATTGAATTAATTAAATAAAAATTGTTTCTTCGTTTCACCTTTGATTTAATTATTTATCAAAGTGTATAAATTTTAATGGAATAATATTAATTACACGGGAAATTGAAAATATGGTATTTATTTTCCCTAAATAATTAAATTAATCTATCTTAATTTCTCTATGTGATTTAGCTATCACCAAATCACTCCCTTAGTTGATTTTCTTCACAGATTTACCAATCGGTGTAAAAAATGAATAGATCAAGTAATGGTAGAATAATATTTAAATAAAATCAAATTAATATTTAAGAATAAATTAAAATAAAATAATATTTAATTTAAATTTAAAAATATATTAAATTGAAATCCATTTATTTAAAATAAAATAATTCCTTTGAATAAAACATTAGAAACATAAACATCACAAGATGGGATCCCCCTTCCTTTCACCCAATCATAATGGATTCTGCCCTTCCATGAAAGGTGGGGTCATCCAAATAAATAATCATGGAAGAAAGAATTTTTAAAGAAGAAATAGGAGGAGGAAGTTCTCATACTCTTGGATTATTTCCACTGGATGGAAGTGGATTTGAAGGAATGCTTTGAGTGGTAGGAGATCCTCTCCTTTTATAGAAAAAATTATCCTTCTAATGTTTACACATTTTATCCCCCATAAATGAATTTTTATTGGGTTAAACTATTCACAAAATATGTTAATAAATTTATTTTCTGTATCCCCTCAATATATCATTGAATTTATCCATAAGATATAAGAGTTATATAATTTTTATTGAATGATAATTGTTTGGCCAAAATTATCAGGAATCTTCCTTCAAATGTATAATGATCAGTAGCCACCTTAATGGATGAAAACTACCATGAAATTTAATGGATGAATGCGCCTATGAGTCCTCTTCCATATTCAGGTGGAAGCGCCTAAATTGGAGATGTGGATATTGAGTTGTGCATTCTTTATAGTGGTGGAGTCCATACTATCCGCCTGAAAAAGTTTCAAACATTAATGAATTTCTCATTCTACTAGATGTTCGAATCAGATCTAGGTATTGAAGATAAAGTTAGAGGAAATAAAATAAAGATTATAAAAAAATGAATCACTAAATTTTGAATTATATTTTTTAATAAATGGAAAAAATACCCTAGTGGTCAAAATCTGTCCAAAACCCAGAATTATGCATTTTTCAGAATTTTTCTCATATGAATTCAAAAATTCAAATTACACATTATTTTAATAAAACATTAAATACATAAGGTTTATCAATGAAAAAAAGTAAAAAAATACTCATTATTTGATTAAAAATATGCACATAAAATTTCTCTGTTAGTTATGTAACAGGACCCTAGCACTATTATTATGTCTATTATTTTTGTATATATAATATAAATTCATTTTATTACTGTCACTTTGTAAATAGTTTTTAAATAAAAAATAGAATTTTTAGTAAATAATCAATTAATAAATTTATTTTGATTACTTATTAGATTTTTTTAGGTAAATAATATTTTAATAAAATACTATTACCTAATTAATTTTTATTAAATATAAATGATCGTATAATTTTTAGGAATACAATTGTAATTTTTATTAAGGTTTGAAAGCTATTTTTGTGAAAACCCATGAATTTTCAATAAATGTTATTTTTTATATTAAAAGGAAAAATTCATATATTTAGAAGATTATTTAGTCAAAATAAATATTATTTTTAGAATCAGGATGTGGAAATTATCCAATGTTGAATTTTTTATAATTTTCTGAGAGTCAAATATTTGGGTAAAAATTAAATACCATTTAAATATATAATGTGTTTTATGACATCATAATGACCCAATAGTGATGTAATAAAATAAAATAAACATTATTTTTGTCCAATATATGTTTTAACATTAAAATAATGTGATTTTAGGTTTGTTTGAATTATTTTACCAAGCTTTAGTAGACCCTCCAAGACTTAGTAAATATTTTAACTTTTTAAATTGATTTCCTTGAGAGTGTGACTTAAATCCATATAAGAAAGCCTATTATTTTAAGATTTTCGGACATTAGCCTTATAAAATATTGTTTTCCACTTCCCTTTGGCAAAATACATGGGAAAAAATCATGGGATGGTTTGTGGTTTTGAGTAGTTTAATGTGTAGGTTCCAAAACCTAAATAATAAAGAATTCCTTCAATTTTCCAATATAAACCCATCCAAGATCCCACTTTCTATACATTAAAATTATTTTTAGATAGACCAACCTCTTTCATCCTCTCTCTATAATCATTCAAAGGCGCCCCAAGCTCTAATAATACTTTCTCAATCCCCTCCCAAGCCTTTGGGATAACACTTCCAAGTAAGGGATTTCTTCCTTTCTCATTTTTGTCCCAATTTAATCAAATAGTTATGACCTTTTATTTTCAATTAAAAATTTTGGGGTATAATTTCACTCCTCCCCATTATTCCCTTCTTATTTTTTAATGATGAGAGACCCCTTAATCTCTCATTAATTCCTTCCATTTACACCTATTGCTATGCTGAAATTCTGTAAAAGTCATCTCTCTTCTCATTTACATTCATGAAATTATTTTGTAATATGAACATAAAGTATATTACATATGTTGCGAAATGTTTCTATATGACCCCATTGATTTGTATTTCATGTAATTGTTATGACATACCCCTTTCTCTCTCATAAATCTTTTTTATGTAATCTTATGTCACGCTATTATGATGCCAAAATTGCACCACAATTTTCAAAGCCAATGTCATTGTGTTGTGAATACCATGCCCATTTATTTATCAAGGGTATTCAAAATTTCGAACGTTTACTTATTTATTATAGAGTTTCATGCATCCATTCCACATTCCTTTATCGTGTAATAAATTATGATATTTAATTATTCCATGTTGTATGATCCATGTGGCACACTTATGCATGAAATGAAATGTTTAAGAAGGGTGTGCCTTGATAGCGCTCCAATGCATTGGATAAATATTTGTATCATGATACGTCAATTACAATGAGGGTTTAGTCATTATAATTCAATTGAAATGAGGGTTTACTCGTGCTCCATGTTTAATGACCCTTGGTTCATTCTAATACCATGTTAAGTGTTGTTTCCACATTTCCAGGTTATGATAATAATTATATGACATGCCTTTATGTTCAGGTTTCTATTATGCTCCATTGATATACCTATTGCCAAAAATGTATTATATTCTTCATGTTATTCTTTGTTAACTACCTTATTGAGATTTATAGCTCACCCTTTTATTATGAATTTCCTTAGGTTATCCCATGCAATTCTATGTATGAGGGAATGTAGTTATAATGTAAAGGATGTTTTCAAAAAAGATGTTGTGTTTCATGTTATAAGTCTCTATGTAATGTTCCTAAGCCCCAAAGACACTAGAACTCTCAATATTCTATGTTGTATCAAGTGAATATTTTATGTAATAAATCATGTTTAAGTGTGTAATAAAAATTAGGGTTTTTATAATCTCTAAAACACCACTCAGAATATACTATCCTACAAAAGGAACAACAAAATAAAGATTCATATCAGGTCTCTCAAAAATTTTATAATTTTCTTGGATTTTTGGATAAATTAAGGAATGGATTAACAAAATTTCAAAGAACTGAGAAATAAGTGATTAAGAAAAATCATACAAACTTTATAAAATTTCTCTAAAATAGAATCAAAACACATAAAATCCTTTTAAATACTAAAATATAAGGGATGATGAGTAACCAAAAAACTCCCTTTGAGCTGAAAATAAAAGGAGACAGAGAATGAAAAACCATATTTCCATACTAAAGCATATGGGATTTAACGTTGGGTTAAGATTAAAAGGTGGTAACCTAAAATTTAATATGTAGAATACTGATCTCACTAATCCTTAATTAAATCCAATAAACACTAGAAAGCACACACACTCAGCTGTCTCAAATCTATCTTATAAATGTGAAAACATATCCCAAGGTTTGTTATGTGTCTAAAAAACAAAAAAACATCCACCACAATCAAAGTTGAATAAAACCCTCAGGAAACCTATCCACACCATAGAAATGTGAATGAAACCTAAAATATCTATAGGTACTAATACTATAGAGAAAAAACACTTAAGAATAAGAACATGAAACTAAAAGAGATGACGTAGAAATGAGGACCGCAAGGATAAGGGAATTATAAATGAAACCCTATAATAGGCCACCAAACATACCACAAGAGTGATTTCAGACCAAAGTATAGATTTCAATGAAATAAATATCCATTATCATAGAGGATTTTGATTATATTCTCAAAAAAATCATAATAAATATAATATCAAAAATATATGGCTAGAGATCATGTAAAGGAATGGGAACAAAAGGGAACTCCAAACATAAAGGGTAGATCAACCACTCCACTTAGAGTATTGATAGAGTCATAAAATGGGTAAGCTGAACATGATTCCTAAGATATAAAACATCTATGTAATCCCTCTATAAATGAATATATATTAAACATTGGATCTTTTTTTGGAGGAATAATTAGAAAAGAAGAAAAAGCACAATACCCCTTCAAAATATTTAAAACCTGAATTACAAATAGTCAAATACAATCCCCAACCAAATTTTAAAACCCAAAGAAACCCATCAAAACACCCAAAAAAAAACTAAATAAGTTTTAAATCACAAATCTAGTCTCAATTTATTATCTATACTTCAAATATAAAATTAAAACTATAAAATTTCATTAAAAAATTATTTTATGTTCTTACACACCCTATAAGATCTATTCCAACCCATCATTTATTTGTTTTCAAATCATCATAGTTTATTATAAAACCATTATAAAACTCCAAAAATCAATTTTTAAAACATAAAAAATCTATTTATAATCCCCATTAAACATTATATATTGGGTTTTTAAATCACCCCTTATGTATAAAAAAATAAGATTCACGTTAATGAAAAACACCTCTATTCATTTCAAAACTCAATTTTACCATATAAAATTGAATCTATTCATTCCATTATCTAAAAATTACTATAATAATGTTAATTCACGTTTCCTTATAAAAAATTTAAATTATAGAACCAAATCATGCCAACATATTACTCAAAATAATTCCAAAACCAAAAGAATCAAGGAATGAAATTTACAAATGGATAGTAGTCATTCATGGTTTGGTCACATGGTTTATGGGTACAATTATAACCTTTAAATTACTAATTATAGTTTCTCAGAAATATTTATGTTGTCTCCACTAGGTTTTTGAGGTCATTTGAGTTACCAGAACCTCCATTTCATCATTCAACTTCACCCCAAACATGAAATATCTTAAAAAAATCACAAAGCACCAACAGAAAGATCCAAACAAAATCAGTCAAAATCATAATCCATCAAATTAATTAAATAAATCCCAAAATTCAAATCTTAAGCCCCAAATTCACATGGTAATTTAAGTATATGAATAGAAAAGAGCAATCTAGATGCTTTCCACACCTACCTTTTGAGTTTTGAAAATCCTACAAACTATCTACTAAAAATCAAAAATTACATGAGGAAACTATGGAACCTATGCCTTTTAAGAAACCTTGTATTTGATACCATTTTATCATAAAGAAACATGATTCATCCCTCCATCTTACTCTAAATGTAACTAAAAAGATGGACCAAAGTGAATTCTTAATACCCACAAGCTGGAAAAAGTTCTTAGACATCAAGGATACACCAAATAATTATGAGAAAAAAAGAATATAGGAATGATAAAAAACATTATATGGAAACAAATACATGTTTGAAACAAATACATAAACAATCCCTACCTACCAGAGGTTACTTTCCATCTAAACCAAAACTAAAATTATTCCAAGGGGAAACGTAAACAGAACCATTATAGAAATATAAATATAGAAATGAGAAAAAAAATCCAAAGTAGGTCACTACCTACCTTTCAAAAAGATTACCCTATAATTAATGATCCAACATCATGCTAGTTAGAAAAAAATATAATAATAATTTAGGTTTTTCATTTATTAGTAAAATATAGTATCAAATCATTTACATTTTTGAAATTAATTTTCCTTTACAATTAAAATTAAAAAATCACTTAGAGAGTATTTGATCATCCTACACCTCTTAAATTGAATATACTTATTTATAACAATCTTTTCCAAACATTTTAGAGAAAAAATATTTTTAAAATGTTTTTTAAATCAATTTCAATAAATGAATAGGAACAAGAATAAATGTAAGTAAGAAGAAACCAAAAAATAAGGAAATGATATGGAAAAGAAATAAATAAATAAATACCATAATATATATTTTTTATAAAAGAAGGAACCATGGGTAGTCCTAAGAGAAACTAGGTCCAGGGATTATTATCCTAGAATTGTCGTACTCTCAATGTTCAACCCATATAGGTATAATTGTTCCCATGCATCATCATTTAGGTAGGAACATGAAAAAGTTATAGTGTTATCCATTCTCATATCATCATTTAATTAAGTTATTATTAGAGGACATTCCTTTTCTAAGGATAGTGGATCAATTATTAGTATAATTTTCTTATTCATCCCACCAATTTAACTGGGGATCCCGTGTACTACTCGAACATAAAAAATTTCACATTTTATCATAGGGACTTATCAAAACCCCATTTTAATAAATTCAATTAATAAAACAAAGAATTTCTTTTTAAAACATTTCATTTCCCAACAGAAAGGAAAACCTTTAAAAACCCAAGAGGCATAAAACCAAACATCTCTTTCATCGTAACTTTACATAACAATTAAATAACCATTTAATAAACATTGAAATAAATTAAAACATTCCCACTAATCCTTTGTATTGCTAATATACTATTTACATTTCAATATATCATTTAAATAATTTGTCGCTTAAAATAAAATATGAAAACAAAGTTCAAGATATATAATTTCAGTTCCCAATACTTCCTTTGTCCGTACATATGTATATATTAATAAATATGGAAACCACTTATCTTGATGTACATGTTTACATATCACTTTGTGAATTTTTTTAATAATATATCTATATTTGTATCTATTTATATGTTTGTAAGTATTTAACTTATCATGAAATATATTTCTAAATAAGTGTTATAAATATAAAAAATTATAAAAAAGCATAAAAACACAATTAAACCCTTTTAATAGTTTATATCATAATTATAAACAATATAAGAGATATTAATATTCCAAATTTTTATTTATATAAAATCACAATTATTTTCTAAAAAAATAAGAACATCTTTTTATTAAGAAAAGGCAGCCAAATAAAGGATTTATGGTAAAAAAAGATAAAATATATTTTCTTCTTCCTAAATATGATAAATAAAATTGTTATTATCATAAGGTATTAGATAATTATTTCCATGGATAATAAATAAATGGTTATAAAAGAAAAAAGTCATTCAAGGAGAAAACCCACCTGGAATAAGTGTAGATATTGAAAACCCCTCAATAATGGCATGTAGAATGTCCTCAGAGAAAGAAAAAATCTAAAAAAAAATACTCTTGAATACATAAAAAATTATCCAACTATACACCCCAAGGTTGATGAGCCATAAAACAAGATAGGGGGATAGATAGGGAGGGAAATAAACACCTAGAAGAAGAATATGATGGAGAATAAATGTAGACCTAATAAGATCACACACCAAATTAAAAGAGAAAATGATGAAGCGAGGAGGTCAAGGAAATGCGGATTTCTTTTCATGGTTATATCCTGGTCAAGGGGTGCATCATTTGAGAATTGGGGAGGAGGAGGCAATAATGGTGTTAAAAAGTATGGTCATTTTAGGGAAACACAATTTATGGACATGGAAGAGTTACACTATTTAACCGTACACTTGAAAACATTTCACCAACTATGCAAAACATTATTGATATATTAGAGACCCAAACAATTTGATAAGCCATAAAAAACAATTATAATTTCTTATATAAATATTATAGGTTCTCCAACATGTCTTTCACATGGTTTTTCCAACTTTATTCCCATACCATCTGAAACATAAAAATGTTTAATTGTTTTCAATATTTTCCAAATTAAAGAACTCATAAATCCAAAAAAAAAATTGATAAATAAATAAAATAGATATTAAATTATTATTGAGGTGTGATAATATAATTTTTTAATAGATATATCACAAACCTCATGGGTAGATTTAATGATCTTATTGTAAGAGTTGGGAAGTTCCTTTTACTTGATGATTTTACTATCTTAAAAATGAAATGTGATAAATAAGACCTTATCATTGTTGGTTGTCATTTCTTATACACTAGTGGAGTTTTAATAGTTGTATAAAAAGTAAATTTAATATTCAATTTTGGTGAAAAAATTATAATTTAATGTTTCTGTTATTTTCAATGAACCAACATCTAAATATATTGTTCAATACATGAATTGTTGGAACCTGAGGACCTTTTTTAAAAGAGAGAGGAAGAATTTACGAATGTCGTGAAAGATATGGAAAGGAATGTTTTTATTGTGAAAAAATTAGTGGAATTTGATTTAAGTTAATAAAATTAATTTTTTGATGAGTTTGTAGGTGATTTTCTTGACCACATAGATGATTTGTTGAGTAATACATCATAAAATCAGGCTTGAGTTCAAAGATTAGTGAGCTTCCCACTTTAGAAAACTATTAGGTGAAACTTAATCATGTTATTATCACTAGTATGAAATTCCAAAATTGATATAGCTTTTAAACCCAATTTAATAAATATATTGAATAGTTGGGCCACATCAACCTAATAATAATCCTCATATTTAAGAAGGACCACATTTTTAGTATAAACACTTCCATATCATCATAAATATTCATTTCTGGGAGAGGTTATTCACTTCATACAATTATTTATATTGATTTGGATTAAATTAAAGAGGAAAAGATGAAAGTTGGGTTAAAAAGATTAAATATGTTATAGGACAGTTCATTTTTTATATCAAATTTATTATCCCTTCATTTTACATGAACAAAATCATAAAGGAATATGACCATACACAAAGAGTATAAGGACAAAAATGGCTCGATCCCAATTTTAAATAGGTTGTGAGGGGGGAATTTTTCATGATTTTAAATGGTAGAATTACATTTCCCATTTCAAGAATCCCTTTGATCGACCCGGTCCATGTTTTTTCAAATAAATATGGTGTCATTGTCCTAAATAATGAAAATAATAAACAAATTAATTCTAGGGAAGTCAGTAAATGGAGAGTTTTTATTGACTATAGGAAACATAATTTTGAAACTACTAAGGATCATTTTCCAGTTCTATTCATTTATAAAATATTTTACAGGCTATTAAAAATGAATTATTTTGTTTTATTAGGGGATATTATGGTAACAATTAGATTCATTTTTTCTAGAAGAATAGGAAAATTCAATTTTGACATTTCTATTTGGCCTCTTTTCCTAGCAAAGAATGCCTTTTTCTTGTGTGATTCTTCGATGACCTTTCAAATGTTCGTGACATGTATATTTTCAGACATGATTGAGAAAATAATTAAGGTGTTTATGGATGATATATACACATCATAAATCAAATTTAAGATATTTTAACATAACATATAATTAATCATTTAAGGCTTTCAAGAGGACACTAGGTATTAAAATGGTATAAATTAAAACTTATTTTCACTGAAGGGAAACTTCTTAATTTAAATTAGTTTGGGTGGGTTATAGAGGATAATAATATTAATATTGACATCGTTCAGAACCTAACACCCCAGAAAATGTTAATTGTTTTGATGTTTTTAGGGTATGTTGGTTTTCATTGAATATTTATCTATAATATTTTGAGATAAAAATACCCTTGTTATCACTCCTAGTAAAAGTTTTACCCTTTTATTATAATATATTTCTAGTATCATTCAATATAACTAAAGAGAAACTCAATTCTTCACCCACCATCACTTCCCATGATTGGATGTTCCCATTTAAAATATTATGTGATATTATTTATGTGGATGTTGAAGTAGTTTTAAAGAAAATAAAATAAGAAAATATTTTATGTGGTATACTATGATAGTAGTTAGTTATATTGTTCCAAAAGCATTTACACTACATTCAAGAATGAGTTTTTGGTTATTGTTTTTATAATAGATATTTTTAGGAAGTACTTGATAGGGACCAAATTCATTTATTTCACTAACTATTTTGATTTAAAAAACTTTTTATCTAAAAAATAGGTTAAACTGAGACTTATTATATGGATTCATTTTCAATAAGGATTTGACTTAGAAATTAGGGATAAGAATAGTGATGAGAATTCACTATCTGAGCACTTGTATATGTTTTCAAAAACCCAAGATAGTAAACCTAGTAAGATTACTTCATCATTTCCATGTGATAGAAATATTTTCTTATATAAAAATTATAATCTAAGGTATGCATATTTTTTTAGTTTTCTAGTTGTTGGAGTTATTCCCTAGGAATTTACATAAATCTGAAAAATAAATTTATTTCAAAACATAAATACTTATTTTGAAATAACCCCTTTTTGTTTATAATTTTTTCAGAGTATATTTTAATGATATGTTTCCCTAATTGTGAAATTCTATCCATTCTTGAAGGATTCCACTATTTACCATGGGGATGAAATCATGAGGGAGATATAACTACTTAGAAAGTCATGCAAGAAGTTTTATGTTTTCTTATAGATTTGAAGTACGAACCAAGTCTTGTTTTTGGATGTGAAACATGAAAAACCATAAGAAGTATTTTTGAAAACATTAGTTTTCATAAAAATTGATTTTAGAGGTAAATATATTTGATGTTTGGTGTCTATATTTCATGTGACTATTTATATATTTTAATGGGAATCATTTTATTAATATAGATATAGACTCTATGTCTAAATGGGAATAGAAATGTCACATTTTAATAATCATTATACCAGTTTTTTCAAATTAATCAAAGAGAACATATTCTCTTGATTTAGAGTTACTGAGGCTTTATCACATATAATGGAAGTCATATAAAAAACATTGAATATAAAATTTTAATAGATAAGTATGTATCTATTCACAAAATTGGAAGTATTTTTCCTCCAAATTTGTGTAGTAATGTTGAGGTTTCTAGTTGGGTGCTTAAAAATGTATTAGAGAAAATTTTATCTAGATTATGGAAGGATTTTTCTTAAGAGAGATACGAGGACATGTGCACTTATAGAACCATCTTAAAAAATCCCATTAGAATATATCCTTATAGTTTTATCTTTTTGAAATGTCTTCAACTACTGGAAGATCTTCCACAAAAGTCTTCCTCGTTTTTAAATATTTGAAATCTTATTTTAGAATTTCTAGTTTGAGGTGTCTCATTTAATTGAGTGATCTTGGTGAGAAAAGAAAAGTGTACTGTGAAAATTCAATGACTTATAATGAGTGAACAAAGGATTTTCATAATTATATCATTTAGAATCAGAACATTAAATATAGTGATAACATTTATCTTTTTAACTCTAGACAGAAGATATTCCCTAATAATCTATTGTCCATGTTTTATAGACATTTACAATCCAATTATTTTTTGAAAATGGATTTTTGGAAGATTTAGGTCAGGTGAATATGCCATTTTAAGATAATGACTAGGGGATGAAAAATTATTTTTTTGGAGAATCCAAAGGTACGGGATGTTAGAATTGTTATTGAATATTTATCTTTCAATAAGTATAAATAACAAATTTAAACTCAATGATTCCTGGGATCCAACCCTTAGTCTGTTATTTTGTCGTTATTTATTGATTCATTTGAAATTAGAATTAATTAATAATTTTGGTGTCTGTTATCCACTATGGCCTTCTTAGTTAATAATTTCAATGAATTAAAATAATTGTTCTATTTTGAAAAATTACCATGGAATATTATGCCAAAAATACTAGAAATAAATATTTCACCTTTTTTCTACTCATTAGATTCAAAAACATGCGCCTTGGATTTTAGCTACAAAAAATTATTAAAATTTGTTTTCAAAGTATTAAATCATGATGACATTAATTATATAACATATTCAGGGGTTTTTATAGAATTTTATATTTTTATTACTGAGATAAGGGTATTTCATGCTTATTTTTTTACTTCTTTTCATTATCTTTTTTGAATTCATGTTTAAATATGCTATTTTCAATAAATAATTTTTATTACCCTAAAAAAAATTAAATTCTAAGTAGTGGAAATTTTTTTATAGATCTTAAATTTTATGGATTTTTATGTTCAGGATAAATTTACTTCTTAAACTCATTTTAATCACTCAAAAAATATTTATGATTTCTGGTCTATTTTTTAAAACAAAATATTATTTTATTTTTTCACTTTGATATATGAGTTTAGGAGAATGAAATAGGAAATAAACTTTAGAATAAAATTTGAATAAAATATTTCTAAATAATGAAGGTTATCTTCTTCTTTTAAGTGGTTAATTTTTATTACTTAATAGATTTAATTGAGTGCATCATTTTATTGTCCTCTTGAAAAAAAAATTTTTGGTAAATTTTGGGGATATTTTCTTATAATTATCATTGGATTTGAAATTTTTTATTCTAATTAAACCTATAATATATATATCAAAAAGGGATATGAAATAAAAAGCTTAATCTAGGTAAAAATTTTCATTATTTATTGGTTTACTAATGTGTGGTTAAATTATTAATTATTTTTAAATTTTATTTTCAACCATCCATTATATATTTTCTATTTATACACATTCAAATTATGTGTGTCTATTCACCTGGAGATAAAAGAAAAATTTATATGTTTCAATCAAATTCAAATTGAGGTGTTTTTAATTATTTTTAAAATTTTAAAATCTAATAGTAATATTAAGTAATGATACTATGATTTCATTGAAAGAGTTTTTTTCAAGAGGAGATTAAAATTTCATACCCAATATAATCCAATTATTAAAAATAATTAACCTCCTACAGGTGGAGAATATCCTTTATTCATAAGTAATTATCATAGAATTTCATATTTTTAATTTTAATTAATCTCATATGTTATGTGTAAACATGGGCTATGAAATGAAATTATAATCATGGTTAAACAATTATTTATTTATTTATTTATTGATTTTTGAGTTAATTGTTCATTATTTTTAATAATTATAAGTAGTAAATCCGATTTTCCATTTAAAATTAAATAGTTTTAGTGAAAACCAAATTCTTAATTTAGAAATATGATTGATATTATAAACTTTACAAATAATTAAATGCACATTAATTTCATGGGTGAAAATAATAATTAAAAAGAATGAATTATTAACCCAGACATCATTTTATAGCCCCTGAAGGTCGGTTTCATGATCAAATATATCATTTTACTAGGGAAGAAAACATAAATATTAGTTTTATTTTAGAGAGCAGTGAGCAATCATCCACATAAAATAGTGGGGAGAATCTTAATCTTATTCATCACACTAGAATAGAATTCTATAATATTTCCAGTTTTCATAGAAATTTAAGAGACACATTATATATCTTAGACCACCCTAGATTATGAGTATTACATTTGGTTAAGAATCAATACATATTTAGCTTAAACCACTTTCATCTCATATGAAATATTCATTCTCTGTAATGGTTCTCCGCTTCTTGTCACCATTTCTTCTAAACCAGATGAAATTCAAGAGGAAGGGTATAAAGTTTTTTGAAAAAATAAATTAAAATCTTACAACTATGTCATTACTTGATCAAATTCTTATTGTATTAGCCAGAAATAAATTATTATATTTTCTATATGGTTATTTTGGTTACAACCAGATTATAGAGGCCCTCGAAGTCTAGGAAGATACAACTTTCACTTGTTTATTTGGAATATCCTTTTACAGGTGAATCCCCTCTGGGTTGTGTGGTAATATAGCCACCCAAACCTTCGGGTCATTAAGGAATTCGGGCCACATTAAGGCCTTCAGGACACCATAAGTGGAGATGCAAAATCGACAACTTATAAGGAACAAGATCCAGAAGGAGGATGAGCAAGGATCATCACCACAACAGAAGCTAAACGAGTTTCAATAATGAGAGGGTACGTCTCCTTCTATCAGGACAAGCTTGTGCATTCATGAGAAATCTTAACCAAAAATCCATGCGAAGGTGGAGAGTTGATTTCACAATGAAGATGCTAGGGAGGACCAGTTCCATGTTGTTAGTATGGGTTGTATGTAATTTTTGAATCCTTGGAGGAATGAATTACTCTATGGCCTACGGTCCATGTAATACATATACCTACGGGCCTTTTAAGGGTTACACCTCACCCCTTGAAAGGTGGATTATCAAAAATCAATAAAAAATGAAGGCCTTCGGGCCATTGGAGGTGGAGAATAATTTACATAATCAAGAATTAGTCCTTAAAATATTTTATTCGAAGAAATTTATTTCAAACTAAGAAAAATGTTAATTTATTGTCACTGAAGAGATATTTTGAGGTCACATAGTGTCTATAATGGGTATAGAGTTCAATAATTTTATTATTCTCACTATTTAAAAGCTACAACCACTTGAAAATGTTAACAAGGTATTAATTGTTTTAGGTCATGCTGATTTCTACCAAAGGTTAGTTAAATATTTTTCTATGATCACAAGGACCTTTTGATCACTCATAGTCAAAGATTCACTATTTTTTAGACTTATAGGTTTTTAAAATAATAAAATATTATTAACTAGAAAATGAATTATTTATATATCAGGATTTACCAGGAAAGAAATTTTCCATTTTAAATAATGTGTGGTGATAGTGATGTGGTTATTAGAGATGTTTTTTGAAAAAGAAAAGAGAAATTGTCATCATTTTATGTACTATAATTTTATGTTTCTAGATTATTCCTAATGATATAACAACACTATTGAGATAGAGTTTCTTGTTTTTTTCTTCACTGAAAATAAGATTATTTTTTACTTTTTTTCATTAAAATCCATTTTTTCACTAACCATTCTGTTTTAAAATTTTTTTTATAAAAAAAGATGATAAACTGAATATAATTAGGTTAATTATTTTGGAATGAGTTTCACATAAAAATTAGGGATAATATTGGTGAAAATAATATTTTAACTAATTACTAGTCTATGATATATATGACCCAAAACAATGACCCTTGGGGGATTAATTCCTCAATTATTAATGAAAAACTACTTGTTTTCAAGAAAAATATATTCCATGGTCTGCATATTTTTTCAATTTATTCTCTGATAGAGTCATTCCCAACGATTTTAGAAAAAAACAAGAAATAAATTAATTTTAAATGTTAAACCAAAATTTTGGTAATATACCTTGTTTGTTAAAATATTTAGGAACATTATTTTAAAGAAATTGATTCATGAGTGTGAAATGATTCCCATTATTTATGGTTGAAACACTTCACCATGTGTCAGACATCGCGGGGGAGAGAGAACTACTCATAAAGAATTAAAATGTAATATATATTGGACTAGAATTTTTAAAGATGGTCGAAGTCTACTTGTGGGTTAGGAAATGTATAAAAGGATAGATAATATAGGAAAAAAATAAGAGTTTCCACAAAAGGGATTTTTAAGTTGTTATTTATGATGTTTTGAGTTTAGATTTCATGAGAATATTTTCATATTCTCATGGAAATAAATATATTATTTTATTGTCTGATAAAGTGTTTACGTGGATAAAGGCATCAAATATTTCTATTAATCAAGATACTACTGGTTTCAAATTAAAAAAGAAGACCATATTTTATATATTTTTAGTTCTTAAGTATTTCATTCTAGAAAATGTAACCCATTTCAATAACTTTAAATTAAAAACATTAACAAATAAATATGGCTTTATTCTTAAAAATGGAACATTTTTTCATCCACAATATTGTGTTCTACCTATAGAGATTCAATAGTAGCCTTTATAGGCTATTAAATCTTTGAAAATTGGTTTTAGTACTTTTGGTGAGGGAATACTACTTGATTTCATAGATCTATATGAGATTAGAAGATAATTGTATGAAAATTCTCGGATTTACAGAGATTAAAATGGAATTTCATGATTTAATCATTCAAAATCAAAACAGTAAGGCTCATAAATGTTTTTATAATTTTGTAATAAACTTATTATATTCCCTAAAAATATACATTTTAAGTGGTATGAACCTTTTTCTATTAAACAATTTTTACTCAATTGAGGTATAGAAGATGTAGGTGGGGAGAATATTCCATTCTTTATTTATGGAAGGATGATAAAAAATTATTTTTAAGGGAAACCAAACGGAATTGGTGATGTATTTATTCTTGAACACCAATATTTCAAAAATTATAAATGAGGAAATTAATCTTAGTGTTTTATGGGATTCAAACCGTGGTCTATTATATTCTAGTTCTTAATCTTTGTATTTGAAATAATAATCAATCGCCACTTTGTTCTTCATGTTATCCATTTCCATCTTCTAATTCAATTATCGTGATGAATTGTAATAATTGGTTTTTTAAATAAAAAAACATTTATGATTTATTTGAACATGAAATAATTCATTTTTATATGAACAGACTATACACATTACTTAAAATGTATTGTTAAAAAACCATAGAGGAGAAATACACTGATTTTAATAGACCAAGAGAATCTACATAATGAATAATCCTTGAATCAACTTCCCTATATGAAAACTCATATTATATTCTTCTTGAACTTAAATTTTCATTATTTCATTTCAATTTATTTCATTTTGTATTTTTTGAATATATATAGTCATAGGGCTATATCAAGGGTCAAATAAAGGAATACTTTCACTCCACTTTATAGGATGAATCTTCTCTATTAGGGGAGTTCCTATTTAAATTTTAAACTAGTTTTATTTTCATTAGTTTCTAAAATTTTATTTTTATTTTTTGTTTTTAATAAATGATAGAAACATGATTTAAAAATTTACATATATGATTAAATTAATTTTAAAACATAGTTATGGTTTCTTGTACTATTTGGTTATCTTATTATTGAAACCATTGTCTTGCATGATTATTTTTGAATTTCTTTTCTAAATCAATTTTTTAATTCATGTTTTAAGTATGATATCTTCTAAAAAATTTTTTAATTTCACTAAAATCATTAAGTAGTGACCCATGGAAACTTTTTCATCATCTAAATTTTTCTATTTGTATGTGTGTGTAGAAAACTTAATTTTTAAAATAACTATAACTCTTAACAAACATTTATCACATCTGATCTGAAAACATTTTTGAAAAAAATACTTTTTTAATATTTTTCCCACTTTTGGATTTAACCTTTGGGAAAAAATTAGGATTTATGTGTGGGGAGTGGTCTTAAAATGTGCTAAATTTATCTTTATTGTTATTTACATGAAAATGAAATAGATATTTTTAAAATTTATTACTCTTGAGATTAATTTAGAAACTTCTGTGGATAAAACTATTTTGGAATAATGAAGGATATTTTAACACTATGAGGTGGTTAATTTCTATTTCTTCTTAGATTTAATGGGGTATAAAATTTTATTATCCTCTTGAAACAAATTTCTTTAGATAATATTTTGGGATTATGTCTTACAATTATTGTTGGATTTTAAATTTTTGATTTGAATTAAACTCATAATATATGCATCCAAATGGGCTATGAAATGAAAATCCTAATCTAGGTTAAACCTTTAGTAATATATTATTTTCAAGAATAATGAGTTAATTATTCTTTATTTCTCTTTATTATTTTATCACATCTTTTTGATAGTGTATATTTATTCATTGTCAAATTTTGTGTCTATTCACATGGAGGTAAATATAATTAAATAATTTTTAGTTATTTTCAAGTTGAAGTGTTATTAATTATTTTTAAAATTTTAAAATTAAATCATTTTTGAAAAATAATAAACCAAAATTATGATAAAAAAATTTAATCATAAAATGGAAATAACAATGACTACTTGTGAGTGTCTATTGGGGAAAAATATTTTTGAAAATTAATTAATTGTAGAAATCTAGTTTTTTACTCTTAACATTTATACTTTCCATTAAATTTTACTAATTCATTTATTTAAGGAAACAATTTATGTATTAGAAAATTTTATATTAATTATATTTGATTCATTTTTTATAATGACCCACTCCACCAGGACCCAACTAGCTAGTGGAAGACTGAGCCATCAAAAACCCAAGCTCACATCTATAGGAAATGGGTTAGTGACGAACATCGAGAAAAAATAACTAAAATGGGAGGAATTTTCCTTAAGTACCAGTATATACACACCCATATATCTCCATATTGAATTGATGTGTAATAATAATAAAATAGAGTAATATCCAGAGTAGAAAAAATATAGGCAATAACCTCTTGGGAATAAAAAAGAGTAGATAGTGAAAATTTAAAAGTAAAGGGAAAATATAGACCCAACCGGGAAAGATATCCCAACCTGACAATAATATTAAAAGAAAGAAATTTTAGAGAGACCAACTCCTGATATACAAGAACTAAGAATTATATGTGGTAATATGCACCCATGAATCCCTAATCACTTCAAATGCCACCATTGATATGTAATTCATCTGCATAAGAAATTTCATTTGTGGGAATGGCCCATGTAGTGTTAAGTATATACATACCTAATAGAATTCACCAAAAACTAAATAGGTAGAAATATAAGACATGATTGAAGTAGTAAACTCAAACCCAAAGAAAGGGGGAAGTTGAACCCATCAACACAAACATATATACTCATATAAGAAACCCATATGAGAGAGAAATATGATATCTATCTCACAGTACAAGCAAGGCCGATAATTCTACCTGCATCTCTAAAGTTCCATCATCGATGCCTAGAATCTCGTGTTTCTACCAAAGAAGTCATGAGAAGGTGATGCAGCTGGCCATTACTCCATATCCATAGGGAACACAATCTCTAAATTATAGAGGACCTATACCCTGGGCTAATTGGTAGGATACCACTAAGTATATAGAGGACCTTCACCCATTTAGGTTATTACCATATCTATATCTATTTATATAATATGGATGACATGTACCTAGGTGTGAAAAGGGAGTACCATATCTATGGATTGGGGACCCACTCCATCTATACGGGAGTACCTCATATAACTAAAAGATAAATTTAGAGTACCCATGCCCTAGTGCGATAAGGGATTACCATCTATAAGGATAGAGGATCTACCCCCTAGTTAGATAAGAGATTATTGTCTCTATATGAAAAACAAGTATGGAGGATCCATTCACTAATGAGATAGGGGAGTACTGTCTCCATGGAAGAGGACCTGCACCCGATTGGGGGAGTACCACCTCTCCTGGACCAACAAGTATGGAGGATCTGCACCCTAGTGCCACAAGGGAGTATCATCTCTTTGGATGGAGGGCATGTACCCATGTAGGGGAGTACTACCTCTACCTGTATAAATAATATAGTGGACCCAAACTATGGTTCCATATGAGGCTATCATCTCTTCATATATAAGACATGCACCATGGTTTGATAGGGGAGTACCGTCTCTACCTAGAATCTATTCGATGATCTTTATTGATCACTACCATCATCATGAATCACCTAATAATTAATCACACTTGAAAAATCTCCCATCATTTTTCAAAATCCATTATAAAGGCCACCATCAGGTCAAACATGAAACAACCCTCATGATATGATAATCATGTGCCAAAAATCCATGTCAAAATAAAGGATATTTTAGAGGATGTAATTTCATAAATATGTAAATGGAATGTAAGAGGTTCTTTTAAAGGTGTGTGACCCCACCTCATCATCTAGATGCCCATCCTCTAGACACAGATCACTAAACATATCCCCACACACGAATTGTACAAGGACCACACAACGTATCTTAGCTACCCGGGGTCTACCCATGTGCTCCTAGATGTGCATGTGTTCTAAAATCCATGCCAGTGTACGTAGATGTGTCCCACCCCAGGTACCTGTCCATATAATATTCCTTGTAGTCGGTCCATGTCTTCATGTATGCCTGTATACCTAGTCGTTTTCCATCACAGGTACCTGTCTATGTCCAATCACGTGTAGTCGAGCCGTGTTTGTGTGTTTGGTTGTGTCAATGCATGTGTACTCCCAGAGTACATGCTAGGATACCATCACTGGGTCACATGGCATGTGGGGGGTCTTGCATGGAATGTAATACTTACCTATGTCCAGAAACCCTTTCCTCTATAGCCATGGGACTATACGACATGTGTTCTTAGATAATGAATACCATTTAGTTGGGTTTTTTTTAATAATGATAAGTATGTTCATGCTGATTCCAAATCTCTAACTCCCTCCCCTAAATCCTCCATTTAACCATGTTAAATTAGAAGAAATAGCCTTCATCACAAAAATTTAGCCCTCCTATAGATGTAAATTTGAAATTGGATAATCACATGAAGATCCATTGTGCATTCCTCTCTACCTCATGTCACTTATTACTTCTCCAGATCCCAGATCCACAGTGTATCACCCAGGTTCGATATCTATCCATCTAGAAATCACTAATCTTGTAATTTTTTTCACATCCACTATGAATATAGGTGTCCGATCACACTTGGTGACACCTATCAATTTCTAGAAATGGCCCCTTATTCAAACAAGAAAGAATACAAAGAATAGTTGGGGGAAATTCATAAGAAGAAAATACAATTCAATCATTAGTCAATAATTATTGGCCTAGGAACATGTATTATAGTTATTCTTGGTGATAAACATGGAATAATAAAAAATAAATCAAATAAAAAAGTTAACTCAATAAATGGACCCATGTGAAGGATCAATTAATCACTAATCTAAGAATAGCATATATGAACCTGCTCAATATTTCAATCAAGTGAGGAATCCACAATTTTTTATCACTACCAAAATATTGGATTGATCTTTGGAAAATAATTAATTTTCCAATGATGGTGAAGATCTAAAACATTTTCTATTTTTTGATCCATCTCGATCTAATCATCATTCATCCTTCAATATCGATCCACCAATGAAGGAAATTGAAACAACCTCTTAATAATCCCAAATTTCTATGAATAACCCTAAGGATTTTACATAACATGATAATTATTGATGGAAATCCATTTTGGGCATTAAATTTATTACGAAAATTAATTAATTAATTAATCCACTTGGCATACCCACCAATGACTACCTCATCTGAATCCTTGGAAACATCCCACTTTAGGTAATGATTAAGATAAACCCCATACTCCAGATTCAAACATGGTATCAAATTTATTATTAAAGATGCCATTTTATAAATATTCCATTATTTCTAAAATATTGTGCATGTGTTATATAAAATATATAAAATATTTTTATAAAATTAAATTTGGGCTCATCAGGCCTTAGAATCATGTGCGTTTTTAGCTCTTGGCTCAAAAAATTGATTTCTCACCAATCTCAGTTCATCATAAAGATGACCTATTGGGACTCTCATACCAGGTCTCAAAAGTTTACATGCTGTTAGTAGAGTTATATATAATATTATTAGAAGTCTCTATAAAATTAAGTTGATTCGCCCAACTCTAGCCAAAGTTTACACACACACACACCCTCTACATATCCTCCAACACCTGGATAGTGTGATTTGTCTACCCATAATTCTGGGGGTGAAAAGTTATACTCATCCACATATGCATCCTAAAATCCTCCTATAATCCTCTCCATAACCACTATGTGAACCACATCAATTCCAGATAAAATCATCAAGGGTACCCCAGGAAGGCGGATGATCTACCACACGTACAACGTACCTAAACTCTCTATTGAAATTTTCTCCCTAATAGAAAGGTTGTGCACCTATTTCATAAGTCGGTCAACTATCACCCAAATGGAATTCTGGTCTCCCTCTATCTATGGAATCCCTATCACAAATTACAAGGATATTACATCCCATTTTCACTCTGAGATCTCAAGAGGAATAAAAAACCATTCTAGAACATGGTCTCATCCTTCACCTACTGACATATGAGACACCGAGAGATGAGCTCATCCATGATCTGCATCATGATAGCCCAAAATAATTACTACTTAAGTTCTATATACATATTACCTACAGTAGGATGAACAAAAAAGGATATGTGTGAAACTAATTCGTCACATCCTCTTGCAATGTGTTCAGAACCATCTTATGTCCCTAGAAAAGGATGATGTGATTCCTTCATTTTGAGAATCCACATGGTTAATTTTTTAAGGATATCTAGTCATGTAGTACCTCCTAGTACATGCCTCATAATTGAGACTCTGTCATATACTAATGAATAAAATGATTAAACACTATCAACTGAAGATAAGTTTCATACCTCACCTTCACTAGGGTCGGCTTCAAAAAATCCAACTGCATAGAAGCCTCCTGTAACAGACGAGGACATGTCATCCTACTAAGGGAATCTTCCACCATGATTCCCATCCTAAGAGTATAGATCTTAAAGTGATATTCCTACAAATAATTCCATCTATCTCCTATATAATAGATTTTGATCTCTCTATATTAAAACATATTTGAGTGTTTAATGGTATAAGTAAACAACAAAGCACTATCCCAGATGGTAGTGCCTCCATAACCTTTGATAGAATACTACTACTACCAACTCTTTCTCATGATTTGTGTAGTTTTTCTTGTGGGGTATCAAATTTCTCGACCCATATGATATCACTACCTACCTTTTCATCAACACGAATCTTATCCTAGGTCTATTGGAATCCAAATAGACAATGTACTACATGCCCTCCTATGATAGCCTCAAAATAAGAGCACTATTCATCCTCTCCTCAACACCTCAAAGACACTCTAACAGTTATTAATCATGGAAAATTTATAACCATTCGTTGTTAGGGTGTTCAAATGGTCTAAAATCTAGTATTAGTCTACTAATATCCTCCTATAGTACCCATTTAAGATAAGAAAACTCCACACCTCTAACAAACTCTTGGGTGAATCCCAAGAAAGAACCACGTCAATCTTTTATGGGTCCTCAACCAATCTATTCATAGAAAAAAAATGTTCCAAAAAGTAAAGATAATTGGTCTAGAACTGGTACTTCTATAGATTACTATAAATACAATGCTCCGGAAGCAAGTCTAAGACCATCCTCAAATACTCTACACACTCCTCTAATATAGAGTTAATGAATATGTCTTCAATGAAGAAAACCACAAATATGTCCATGAATGGACGGAAGATATAGTTCCTTATATCCATAAACATAGCGAATACATTTGTCACACCTAATGAAATTACTATGAACTCATAGTTTCCGTAACAACATCATAATTCCAGCTTCAGAATACCATCCCCATGAAACCTCAACAAGTGGAATACAAAACCATGATCATTCATATAGAACCATCTCACGCCTCACAATTAATCAAATAGTTCATCAATAATCATCAAGGGATAGTTTTTCTTTTTCATGGTGTGGTTTAGGAAAACTATAATCAACACGAATCCATAAGCCCCCATCTTACTTTTTTACAAAAAAACTATAGCTACAAAGGGGGACACATTGGTTTTAGGAAAACCCTTCTCTTGAAGGTCCTCTAACAACACCCACATCCCCCAGATCCTTTTAGGGTCCATTAAATAAGACATAGAAGATATTGGTTAGATCATAGGTTGAAATTCAATGAAAAATTCCATCTTTTACCTCTGAGGTAATGCCAAAACATCCTCAGGGAAGATGTATATATAATCTCATCCATTAATGAAAGAACTCATATACATGAAGATACCACTACTCTAAAGTCCAAACTCACATATTGATGGGTGAGGTGTTGCATCTTCCTGATCAAAAGACACACTCACTATTCCATGAGGTCTCCATCACCCACTAAGGAGAATTTCATCCCATATATCCAAAGGAATATTACTTGTCTGTAGTTATAGTGAATCCGGCCTTAGACCATGAAAAATTAGTCCACATTCAAGACGACATCATAAAATTTTATCATGATTACCAAAAGGTCCCATTATAAAATCTCTCCAGAAAGAAATATCTTGCACTACTGGTAGATAAAATATATCAAAGAAACATTCACTCTATGAATCTCAATACAATGATAATGGTATAAATTGTCAACTATGAGATTAATCTCTCACACAACGAGTATGAAGATGAAAGAATGACTCTCAAATTTTTCTATTATTGTAGAATAAAGAGTATAATAAACTCATATAATACATCTATTAATCTCAAGAACTTCTAGGTCATAAGTCTCCAAATCATGCAGCTGCCCGTGGGTGCGAATTCCATATTCTTGAGCCCGACATGGACCTCTTGGCAGTAGTGGTGGAAGTATACCATAACATCATCCACCATAAGTAGCTCCTCTATCTAAATCTATAACTAATCATGTTCTAGCACCGACTCCCTGGGATCCACCCTGGCTCTACAAGGAAAAATCCTGATCGTGGTGCTACCACTACCATGATAGTCCATCCATTGTCTGCCTACCCTCAATAAAATATCATGCTGGTAAATCACAACAATGTGACCTCACCCAACACATGAATAACATCACCTCTCTCTAGGATAACCTAATCCAATGTGATTTCCGTGAACAAGATGACCACATACTAGAGTCTGATAATTGGTACACCTCCTTTTCCCTAACTCCTGTCACCTACCATCCACCACAAATGACCCATATTTATGATTCTTAATGAATTAACCAACAACATGGAATCCATTATTTAAGAATCTCTCCATAACTAGCTCTCACTTCATCACAACAATATACATGGGAATTAACAAGGGCATCACACTGGCACGGATGTCTCTATGGAGACCCTTCTTGAACTTCCATTCCCAGAAGTAAGCCTCCTGAATCAAATTGAGTGAGTACCACCTATGGTTAGTGAACCTAATGGAAATCTCAGAAACTATCATCCCTTCTAGATAAAAATTCAAAATCACATAAATATGAACTGAGTGTAATAAAAAGGAGTAGTAGTCATCACAAAATAGATATTAGAATTCAGACCATGATAGTGTCATCTCATCATGTGTCTATGTGACTAGACATAAAAAATGTACAAATTCTCCATAGAATAGAATCATTGAAAGTACATCCATATGGTCATTTAGGGTCCTTAAAAGTTTGAAAAGACACATAACTAAATCAAACCAATCTTGTTTTCCATGGGGTTCTAGCTCACTGAGGAAGCTCAACAACCATTTTCACTCGAAATCATAGAGAAAAATAAGCTTGAAAGTATCATAATCCCCATTTTCTAGTAAAATATTATCCTTGATGGTGGGGGTGCTTCTACCTCCCTACTTGGAGAAAATATCTCAAGATATAGACCCTGATCTATGGCCTCATCATGTCATTTTCATGATCTGTTATCGGTAACCTGATTAGCTATCTCCGATGAGGCATCCAAGAAGTTAATCAAGATGTATCATAGTTAGATAAGAACATATATATATATATATATATGGGGATATAACAAAAATAGGAAATTTAAAGGAGCCAATACTATATTATTCATGTATCAATGTTCCCTTTAACTAGGGTCTCTATATTCCAATTTGACAAGAAGGTTATCAGAGTCATGGTGAATGGATACGTTAGTAACTGAACAAAAATAGGTTATCTAGACATAATGCCACACTTGAGGGAGTTTTAAATAATTTATCTAAATTCCCAACCAGAAACTATAAGGGGAAAAACTCCAAACACCATCCTGAGGTTGAACCACCTTTTATACCCATTTTAATTACCTAAACCATTGGGGCACACCTTTCCAAACAAAGATAGGGATTCCAAAACGCCATGCCCTCCTCTAATGGATAATGGATAAGGATTATAACTGATAATTAATTACCAAAATGGAAGGAAATATCTTAAAGTGCATGTATCCATTCACCCAATAATCTATATGCACTAGAATAGATGAATAATAATAAAAGGCGGTAATATCTATATTAGAAATCATGCTTGAAATAACCATTAAATAATTAAATAGAGTTTGAATGTGTAATAAGAAAATAAAAAGAAAAAAATACATGTCCAACATGGAAATATGTCCTAACATGATAATAAATGTAAATAAAAGAAAGGTGAGATAGGATAACTCCTAATCTCTAATATCTATCCACCGTTCATGGTCCAATGGACCGAATTATCCCTCACACCACCAATTCCACCTCCAAGATATCCAATTTATACATAATACATGGAATATGTGGGAAACTCCCTTGTAGGGATGAGTATAAACATACCTGGTAGGATACCCTAGAAACTAAAATGGGAGAAATATAACACTTGATAGAAGTAGTCAGCTCAATCCCCAAGAATGAGAGAAATGAAACCCAACAACACTGATATATATGCTCATATAAGAAACCCAAATGAGTGGGAAATGTAATCTCTATATCATATTTAATCCTAGGATTAAGAGTCTAATTATAGCTACAAATATCCATCATCGATGCCCAACATCTCTTGTGTCTATCTGAATAATTCACTAGAAGGACCCATAACTTTCCACTTCTGTATAGCCTGAGGGAGTGTAATCTCAAAAAGATAATGGACCCACACCTTTTCACAATATAGAGGATGTAAATTAGTAGATATAGGACATGATTCCGTATAGTTGAGTAACATATCTATATCTATGTAAAAAATAAGGAGGACCCATGCCCTGGTGCAATAGTGGAGCACTATCTCCATGGATAGAGGACCCACACCCTCAATAGCGGATTATCTCCTCATCACGAACATCACGTTTGAAGGAACTATTCCATGGTGAAACATTAGAGTATCATCTTCATATATAGAAGAGTTATTACGTACTATGATTGGTGGTAAAATATCTATGTGCATAATGAGTATGAAGGACCCACACACCAGTGTAGAAAGGGAGTATCATCTTCATGGATAAAGGGCTCATGCTTGCATAGGGGAGTACCACCTCTACATGAACATAAAAGCGTGGAGTATACATGGCCTAATGTTTTAGGGGAGTAACATCTCTATTGATAGAGGACCAACACCATCAAAGGGACTTACTTACTATGTATTTATGAGGAATCTACAGGACCATTTCCTTCATGTTACAATGGAGAACCATTTCCATGGATGGAGAATCCGCTCCTTCGTGCAGAATGGGGGTACCATATCTTCTTATAATATCTCTGATGAGAATGTAAAATAACTACCATTATATAAAATTTAATAATGAATAATTATTATCTATAAATATCACATAATATTGTAAAATACCCTTTGAGGACCACTATCATGGTCTATGTGTAAAAACACTCACAAAAGCCTACTCGCGGGCTGAAATCCAAGTCAAAACTAAAGACATGAGAGGTAGATTTTTCGTAATGAAGTATAACACATTTAAGATGGTCCAAATTGAGATTTTCTTATCCTAAACATATATATGTGCCTCAAATGGTCATTTCTTGGTGTTAATGTCACAAAAAATGGCATCTATGGGGATTAAACGGTGCGTCTCTACCACCTGGGGCGTACTCGTGTGCTTCGGGCAGTGCCCTTTTCCTTCAGGTTGTGCCCATGTACCTAGTCATGTACCTAGATGTATCCTATCCTAGATACCTGGCCATGTAAAAGCCTATTTAGTTGGGATATTTCCATGAGTTTGTCCATGTACCTATCCATGTCCCATCCTGGGAACCCAACTATATCCAATCCCATGTAATCTGGTCGTGTCTGTGTGTCTGTACATTTTCAAGCCTCTGTACTCATAGAGTACATACCGAGCCACCAACCCTATTTAACATGGAATGTGGGGGTCATACAGGGTGTGTGATACTTATCTCCACCCAAAAACCCTAGCATGTACATCCAAGGGACTACACAACATTTGTTCTTCTGTACTACATGCCATGTAGTTGGTGTTTTCATAGAAAGATATGTTCATTCAAATGGATTGAAAATAATATGATCCCACCACAAAATCTACCATTTGAACACCATAAATTGGTGGATATCACCTCTTTCGGCCGATTCCATCCCTTTAATGGTAGAAAATTATAAACCACCTAATCATATGAAGATCTGTTGTGTGTTCTACTCCGTCTTTTATCATCCATCGCTACTCCGAATAAAAATCCATATATTATCACCCACTATCCTTCCTATTTAAATAAAAAAGCAATAATAAAATAATATTGTGAATTTACTCTAAGAATATGAGGTTATGATCTTGTTCGTACCTTCCTGACAGTGTTGAACCATGGAAATGTTTCCTAATGATGATGAACACGAAGAACAGGTGGGGGAACGGTGCATGAACAAAGGTGCGTTAGTCAATGTTCCAGAGTTCTTGTCCAAATATCATGGATTATAGATATTCAGGGTGAGGAAAATGTAATAATCAAGAATAAATTGAATAAAAAATTTATTTTCATAAATGATCTCATGTGGAGGATGAATTAATCAAAGATCTAATAATAGAAGATAATTTCATGATCAATCTTTTAATCAACGAAGGAAAGATAAATTGACAAGACCTACCTCAAGATTTCATTTTTCATTGGTGAATAATATGTTATCCTATTATGGGTAATATCTTCTTTGTTTTCTATCTATCGATCCACCTTGATCCAATCACCAGTCATCATATGATATCGATCTTCTAATGAAGAATGATGAAACCTCCTCTCAATAATCCGAGGGTAATATGGATAACCCGATAAATTTTCCATAACATTCAACTTATAGAGGGAAGTTGATTTTTGGAATTAAATGATTTAATTAAATAAATAAATTAATCTATCCAATTAACATAACCTCCCACAGCTACCTCATTCAAACATCAGATGCTTACAAGCTTTTTGTCGCACCTAGGTTAACCCACATGCTTTATATTCATCTGTGGTCTCAAATTTCTGATTTGAGACTCTTTTTAAGAGATAATCCATTATTTTTGAAACATTATATTCTCATGATATAGAATATGTTTAATATTATTAAAAAATTTATTATGGGATCAAAAGGCCTCAAAATCACTTTTTGTCTCAGTTCCTAGCTCCAAAAATATTCCTTAATATATTTCAAATTCATACATGTCAAAAAATGGTCTCTTTAAATTTTTACACAACTTTAAGATTTCTTAATTGTTTTTTAAATGTTATTATAATTAGTAAATATTTTTTTCTCACATTATTGGTTAATATGTTATTCTTTTTATTTTTTTATGAAAATGGGTGTTTTATATTATTAATTGATTAATTTTCAATTCTTTAATTTACTTTTGTTTTTGAATAACTACCCTCATTTTTTGTACATAATTACCATTAAAATGTTTATTTCTACGTATTTTTATTATTTATTTACTTTTGAATTTAAATGTTAAAGTTCCTTGTTTTTTATTATAAAATATTATTATAGATAAAATTTAATATTATGTTAAGATGAAATTTTATGAAAAAAAATTAATTTTTCAATTTTCAGGTCTTTTTTGTTGAAAAATTACTTTTACTACAACACTTTTCCATATTTCATAAGTTATTTTAACTTTTATAATTTTTTGGTAGGATTATTGTGAACATAAGTATCGAGTTAGCCATCATAATCCTTATAGGGGCATCGTAAGGCTTCAGCTGTTTGAAACTAAGGCTTTTTATTGTCTTATATAAGGTTTATATGAGTCTTCATAAGACTTCCTACCAGGAAAATAGGACATCAAGTGATCTTTTAAAGGCTTAAAGAATTTTTGATATATAATTTCAAAAGAAATAAGACCCTAATCTTAGCCATATTAATTGAGAAAACATCACCAAAATGTAACATTAATATGATCCTCTCCTAATTTTTTTTCTGAACTATTCTCATCTTGACTGAAGGCCAAGACCAAATAAATAAAAAAGACATGGAAATCTACGTTGTTCCTTACTGAGGAAGAAAGAATATAAGATAATTTTAAGATGAGTATTCATCCCCTTCTGTGCTGAGTTTGACAAAAGAATGTTCAAAATCATTGAAATGGATCAAAAACAAGATATATTAATAGAATATATGAGACTTTCTATTGAGAAAAGACACCAACACCGAATTAATTTTGATCAGTGAAGAAGAAGTTATATCAAGGTATATTTTAATATTTTTTCACGAAAATATAAAACACATACTTTCTCATTGATGGTGATGAACCATCCCACACTAGAACCAAATGAATTGTTTGGATGAGGTTAAAATGATGATTGAATCATGAGGAAAGGATGAGGTTGGGGAAGGGAAAGAGGAGAAAAAACCCTAAATCCAAAAATATGATCATTTTTTTGTTTTTTGATGTTATTTATGAAGGTTGAAGAAGCTTATGGGGGACTTCATATTTCCTCATCACTATGGTTGTGTTAATGTGAATGGATTTATACAAGGTGTTTGAATAACTGGCTATTGGAAGTCGTTGTGACTGAATATGCATAATGTTGAAGATGTGTTTGATTAAGAATAATCGTAATGGATATATAATGGATCATGGAACATGAATGATAAATTAATGTCGACTGAAAGGGGAATGAGGGTGCATACAAACCTAAGGGATGAAAACTGATTCTATATAATGAATAAGATATTGTAATGATCTTGAAAAATTGGGATGTTTTTCACTAAATGTGGAATCCGTGAGAAGTCTTGATATTGATATCTTTTTATGTTTCTGATTTCTCAATTCGGTAATGGATTATAAAACTAATGGATAAAATAAGAAAGAAATGGAAGATATTTTGTTTGTTGGGTGTCTACCTCATGTAATTCTGATATGATGTTATTATTAAACCATATTCAAATTGAAAATAAGATGATTAAGGGAAGGGTAATGATAATTTTCAATGGGTTCATTTTTCCAAGTCTTTTTAGTAAAGGAATATTGTACATGTATAATTAGGGTGTGTAAATTATGTCTAATCTTGATTCATGTTCATGGAAGTAGTTATTTGAAGTGGAAATATGATGTAATTGTAATGTAATAATATTGACAGTTGAATGCCATCAAAGTGCTACCACCCATAAAAAATATTGTGAAGTGATCATGGACACCATAGAATAAATTTTTTAGAAATATTATGAATAGTAATATTCTAGATATCAATTTATATTTTCTGGATAGAAATTCATATACATGAATGTTTATTGGAGGAGACAGTTTTAAAAAAGGCTAGCATCGTTGAATGGAGCTTTGAAGGAAGAGTAATCCACTCAACAGAAAATGATTTTTATCCACCATCTATCCTCTCTATGTTCTGTTATCTATCATAATTTTTTTGATGCTCAATAATATTTATAGTTTAATTTTTTTGGAAAAATATTTCTTGTGGGATGTGATTAATCTAGTTTCTCTCTTTTTTCTTTCATTTATGTGTTTTCTTTGGACTGCACTGTTGTTATTATTCTTATTAGAAATATATATTTTTCAAATCGTCATGGTTAAATGATATTAAATATAGATAACTTTTTTAAATTTCTCAGGAATAATTTTATTGAAAAATATCATGATAAGTAATTTTTTAATTGAACAAAATCTAATGAATTGTGCACCATGATTTAATGATATTTGATCACGGAGACCTTTATTCAATAATTTCAACAGAATGAGTTTAATTCTTTATTTGAAAAAATGCAGTATTAACTCACCATATATAAAATACTCAACAAATATAGTGGAAATTATATTTCATGATCAAATATCTAGTCACACATTTTCATCATAGAATGTATTTCAAAATAATAGATAATCAAAAGTCCCTCGACTCATAGATTTCTTATCACTCCTCATATTTTCATCTTCACACACTATCACCTTCAGTTTTCTCACATCTATTCATTCAAAAATTATTATTTATTATTTAAACATAAATTAATATCACTATTATTTTTCATTGATCATGTTTTCTTTTTTGATGGATTTTTTATTCTTTACTTGGTTTTCATGTGTATACTTTTTCCTTCACTATGGATACAATCATTCTCCACTATATTATATTTTGTAGGTAATAAATAATTTTTTTACATATATCAACTAAATATAGTTGATGTTGTTCTATCATGTTGAAATTGTAAAGGGTAGCCATATGATTACATTGATATAAACTACTCTAAAAGACATGTTCTAATAATTTATTTTACACTACAAATTCAATTAACCATAACACGTATTTGAAATTTTTAAAGAGGTTAATCCCCCCAAACCTGCGACTAATCAACCCAAAATACTTCATGAAGAAAAAAATGGTATACATTATTGGATAATGAAATGATTTGTGTCCTAGTATTACATATATGTTTTTTACTAACTGTATACTAGAAATAAAAATATAAGGAAAATAATTGTTTGAGATGGTGGGAATAAGTTCCAACGATGGTTGTGTTCCAAAAAGACCACCATCTTTTGATTGTAATGATTATGGCTATTTGAATTTATGCACCAAATAATATATTAAATAACTAATTATTAACCATTAGATAACTATAATAAAACCTTATAAGGCTAATCCTGGTACTATTACAAGTGATAATGATTTGAAACATGTCATTAGTTATAAAATCGTAAATATTTTTTCTATGTTATTAACCAAAATGTATTATGTCACATTTATTCATGTAAAACCACACATTATATCTAGATAATTTTATAATTTATTAAACAAACAATTTTTTTCTAACAGTTATGGATCTTTGAATTTTATTTAAACTGTTGATAAGTTTTCCTTTTTGGATTATACACTGAAGCCATGCCTTTAGACTGGTTAGTTTGTATCAGGGATGGAGGGATTAGAGTGATGGATCTGGTTACATGCCGAAATTCACAACATGAATTTGATTTAGGATGTGAATTAGTGAGGCTATACCCCATTTAGAACATGCATTGGTTTTTCCTAATGGGGATGAGATTTACACATTCTAAAAAATATTCATGTTTGGAATATCTCATTGAATTATTTATAATATAGAAGAACCATTATTTTCATCAAATTATTCTTCCACACAATAAAATATCTTCTTCTTAAAGTTCCTTCCATGTATAACCTATAATTCTAGGTGAATCCCTCATCTGGACTTTGATCGATCCACAATTCATTACATCATATGTGCACCAGTAAGGGATCTGATATAATCCCTTCTTTTCTCAGTTCATATTTCTATCTTCATCCTTATTTAGGTGTGGTATAATATGCCCCTTTTTAGGTAATTTTAATATTTCTCTATTTCCTATCCTTCCAAGACCAATAATAACTTGATAATAGATGAGTACTGTACTATGGGAATAAGGTAGGTAGTATACAAATTATCCCTCATGTTTTATTTCTTTATATAATGTGTAATTTTTCCACATGACTAATTTTTCATACTTTTCCATAAAAATATAATTCACCATTTTTTAACTTGTCAGCCTTGAAATAAGGTAAACAATTTCTACTTTTTCAAGTCGGAATGAGTCCCCATAGACTAATTCCACCCCTTGATGTGTGACTATAGAATTTCCCTTGATATTATAAATGAATATATGATCAACCCATCTCTTATTTGGGTTTAATTTTATGCTAAATGGAATAATTATGATGAATTAAATGGAAAGTGAGTGGTATGAACATTTCACATGATTTTTTATAAACATTGGTTAAAACTTTATTTAAGTGTACCATTAATAAATTATAATGCATAATGGACTTATATACCTATGCTAATTGGGCACAGTGTCCCATGTGATTATGATAATATGTCATGGAATAAAATATAATTATGATCCATGGACATCACTTACCATATACTTGTGATACTCAGCCATGGAGTCCCATATACTTGTGATAATTGGGCATGGTGTATAACGACCAATATTTTTTATACATATATTTGACATATAAATAGATAAATATTAATTAAATAACATAACTAAACAATATCAAAACCATATGGGTTTAGTGTATTTGGAAACATTACTTCATAAACAACTTGTTCATAAAACAGAAACCTTATATCATACTTATTCCTTCATAACTATAACCTTTTTTACATTTCATAATTAATGAATTTATTTATATCCTTGGGAAAAGAAACATAGGAAAGGGGGTTATCAGATGATTAGTAAGGGTAAACAAGGGAGATATAAAAGATTTTATAAGCATATAATGAGCATAAATATATGATAACCTGTTTATAACATACGTTAAATTATACCATACATATCAAAGATCATAATATTGAATGATGAAATAAATCCTGGTAGTTCATAAGGATTTTATCATAATGTAATAAAAGAATATGTGCCATGAGATGATAACATTACAATAATACATAGAATCTATAGAATATACATAATTATAGAAAACTCATTTTAAAATTATTCAAGGATCCCTTTCATGACCATCATAGAGGAAAAATCTTATACTGAACTGGGTTCACTCCATGTTCTAGGCTTGTCTTACTGAACCAGGTTCATTTCTCATTCCATCCCTATTTTTCTAAATAGGGTTTACTCCCTATTCAAGTGCTATCCCTCTCCCAAGATCTAAATATTTTTATGATGAATTGGAGGGACATATATTTAAAACCCATCACGTAATTAAAACCATACATATATGTGACATATGATAATAAATCATTCATCATATTGAAACCCAATAAAAGAAATGGGTTTCATAAATGTTTCATAATTTCATAACCAATGAAAGAGTAATATGATTCATAAACAAAATTTCTTAATAAACATTAACAGTTATGGGAAATAGTTTATATGGTATCCTTGGACCATATCCCCATTAAATCATAATTATTTTCAAATAATATTTTCTTATCTGAAATATTGATTTGGAGAGATCACTTGAAATAATTCATCTAGAAAATTTCCTCTCCCTTCTAAAAACAATTTTTTAAGACATTCAATTATAAAGGGGTTTCATTTCAAAATAACCTTTTAATATTTTATGGGATGATTCAAAAAATAAGGTTTCATGAAGGAGGGAAAATCTATTCATGTTTTATAAGATAGAAATTTTGTATTCAATATTATTTTAAAAAAAATGTCCCAACGTACCTCAAGAAAATGATTCCTTTAAAAATGTTTATTAAAAATTCAAACATGTGTAAAAATAAATATAAAAAATGTTTTATAGGAATAGTAAAAACAATTGAATATTTTTTTGGGAAAATGGAAAATGGAAGAGAAATATTTCCTAATTGAGAATTAAACATAAAAAATCCCAATTAATGATGAGATTGTGAAATAAAATTATACCCCATGTCTTTCCTTTCATCATTTATGTTCAAATTTATTCTATTAAAAACTAATTTATTATAAATTTATTTCATAAAATTAGTTATATCATATAATTTATTATTTATTTAGAACATCTTACCACCAATTTATTAATAATTTGTTATTAAAATCATTATTCTAGGTGACAAATGCTTCGTTTTCAAAGCATGTTTTGTTTTTGAAGTTTTTCTCCTTATACATTGATATTGAATAATCATTTATAGAATTATTATCATGGAATAATAATCACATAAAATAATTCTATACATATTTATAATAATTAATATAAACCAGTGATAAAAAAAATTAATTACATTGTTTATAGAGATGGAAGGACGTACGTACATATGAACACTGTTTTCATTTTTTGATTACTGTAATATACAAAATTTAAGAAATAACATTTATTTAAAGAATTATTATTATATCATATATATCAGGTATATTCATTACACTTAACATAATACCCATCCATAAAATATTGTGATAAAAAATGAATTCTATCACTACATGGACATGGTAATCCATATGTAAGCACGAGTGATACGTTCACATCTTATTTAAAGAAAAAATTATGTATAATGGTGTTTTCATTTTTATAATAACATTTATATATATTTATAATACTTAAGTTATTATTTTATGATAAAAACATACATTTATTAGTGGGAAGGAAGAGTAGAAATGGAAATTTATCGCTAGAGCAATGAACTCTTCTTCAAAATGTATCCTTTGGATCTCCTCTAAATATCTCTAGGGTTGGTATATTGAGAATACCAGAACATATAGAATGTGTGTATGTAAGTTTATAAGATAAATAGGTAGGGTATGTTTGATATTTAAGGCTCAAAGTGACGTAAATAATTGAGGGAGGAGGTTCCCTTTTATATTTGAGGTGACGGAAACTTTTGAAATTTATCAAAAGATTAAATTATAATAAATTTATTGTCTATAAAAATACAACCAAATAGAAATTTATTATAATATAATATAATATAAGGTTGTAATATCATCAAATAATATATTTTAGACAATTTTTTCTGTTATTTTAAACCATATAATTTTGAATAACCTATAGTTATCAAATTTTAATATTAACTATTATAAAAACTTTTTTAATAATAAAAGATTCAAATTTTTACCAATATGATAAAAATTAGACCATGAATGGTAAATGTATTAAATTTTACACCATATAATATTACATTTAAGTTTTTTTAAAATTTTTAATGGGTTTTAAATAAATTATTAACCTATTAATCCTATAAAATATCATTATTTTCATTTTTATACCATTCACTATTTTGACGTGTAAAAAATCAAGCTAGAATGTAAAATTTTAAAAAACACATTTATTATATCCATAACTTGTATAAGAAATATATATAATTTGTGATCACCTTAAATATATTAAATTACTTTACTTTTAATATTTGTAATATCATTAATTTTATTTTTTTAATTGAATAATTATTACATCTGCATTGTGTAAACATTTAGGGTAGTTGTTTAATTTATAAAAATTATAAATAAATAACCATAAAGAAGTTAAATATTTCAAATTTTTGAATAAAATTTATATTAGATTATATCTTTTTGTTAATCCCACATTCAAAATATTTTACTTATTAAAAAAATAAGTGTGACATTTTATCACTTTCATTGACTAAAATAATATCTATGTTGTGTTCATGGAAAATTATCCATTAAAAAATTCTATTTAGAACCATAAAATTTATGTGTAAAATTAAAATCATCCAATAAAAAAATTATGATAATATATGGCCATATCAATTATTTTTAATCCATATTAATAAGTTTTACCCTTTACCTTGGTAATAAGTTTTACCATAGTATTATTCATATTTACAAAAAAGGATCTTAATTCCTAAATTTGAACATCATAATTATAAATATGTAATTAATTTTATAAAATTATATACATATAAATGGAATAAATTAATTTTAATATATTTTCCAAAAAATGTGACAAAACTCCTTTTTAGGAAAAATAACATTTTAATCGCAAAACTGGATTTATTCTTATCCAATGCATAGAAAAAAATTGTTGAATGGTTAATAAATTGGATCATTTATATTTCATTAAAATAATTCACCAATATTAATTTAATATATAGATATAAAATTCATTTCATGCATAAAATAACTTTTCAGAAAATAATCACTTTTGTTTAAAAATATATATTTTTAATTATAATCACTTGATAACTATGGAATACATTTTATAAATGAATAGAAAATATATTTTTTATAATTTAGTTAATACAATTAATTTTTATTTATCTAATATCTATGAGATAATGGTCACATTTAAAAATATCTTGTGGTTCGTTTGAAGTTCAATTTTGCATGCAAGGCACGCTATTAAAGAAGTCATATTAATTAAAGAGAAATATTTCATAAAAATCTAAAGGCATTACATGGAATCCCTAATGATATGATACTTAGAAATGGTGTCCCATATAATTTTTAAAGTAAAACATGGCATCCCACATACTTTTGATACTTGGGCTTGGTGGCCCTGATTTCTTATGATACTTCGGAATGGTGTCCCCGGATACGTTGTGGGAATATAGTGATTATAAATAGACACCCAAGTTACTTATTGAGCCCTGGATATCACTATTTATGTATATATATGGATATAAGAATCATTATATGTATATATCATGTATATACTTATATACATATACACTTATATGTATATTTTTATGGTGATATTTTATAGAGGTTCTCCTGGAATGGTCCAAAGCAGGTAGTGTTAGCCTGGTTTGCTTCAGGGACTACATATAACCCTTTACAATTTTATTTTCTTCTTTAACATTATGATATTTTCTGACTAATCATATTATGTACACTAGTTGGATAGTTCTAAACACTACTAGTGGTTTCTTAATGATTATATATCCGACCGTGTTTGAGCCACCATTTTCTACTATGATAAAATTCACATATGTATATAGAGATAGAGACAAGTACCCAGTAGTTGTTGTTTGATTGATTGTAGAATGGGAGTAATTGATAATAGGAACTATCTGGGGCTCCTCATGCTATCTTGATATAATAGTTTTCTATTTTTTGGTTCATTTTATATATCAATATGTATGTGTATCTGCAGCCACATTTTCATGTTCATATTGATTAGATACATTACATCACATCATTTTTTATATGAAACTGAATATTTTCCTTGATGACAATTTAATCTATCTATAATATTTATCTTCTCCTATTATTGATATTATGCATTCATTATTTATCCATTTACTACACTATTATGTTAATCTAATCATGAAAGTATAGTCTCTCCATTATACCACATTGGACCCTTTATTCTAGTACGTAGCCTCTAATATAAGTGGAGGTTATCATGAGGACATGGGACTGACTAGGTTTAGTTACCTATGAGTTAACTATGTTTAGGATTCTACAAATTGGTATTCAAGTTCTTTTTATTATCCTTATTTTTTTGGTATAATGTAAAGGAGGCTGGTATGTTTGAGAATTTATTAATGAGATAGTTCTTGGGAGAAACTTACCCTTATATAAAAAAAATACAAATTACCAATGATGAGAATTTATATTTTTTTCCACTTATTAAAATTATTATGATTTAAATATTGGGTGATGGACATGATGTGTGGTGGTTATTATTATTATCTAAGATTCTATTTTACGCTTTTAGAGGTATGGAAAGAAAGTGTTGACTCATACATCATTATAGGCATGTAGGGATTTATTTTTGATGCACTATTCTATGATATATTGGTGCATATAAATGTTTGTATATCCCAGTATTTCATTGATTTATTTAATATATATATATATATATATGGAATTGTGATAATGTGCTTGCAGTGGAATTAGAAACATAATTGGTTACATAATGTTCCTATATAATACTAACAGTGCTTTCCTACAAATATTGATATTAACACCTTAAGTATTTTATTATTGAATGTTGATTCATAGACCATTGGTCACATGGGATGGAAAATGTTTATGGTTGTGATTAAATAGATTCCATATTTCAATTTATAAAGTGTATGAGCCTTAATAAAATATATATGGTGATCTATGTATTTCGACAATTAAAAAATTTTATATCTAAATAATTACTTACTTAAATGAAATTAAATTCAAAAATGAAATGATCACCATTAAATGGGGATTACAATTGAAATTTAGAGTTATTTTTCCTCTATTACATTCAATTGAAATTCCATATAACGTAAACCCTGAAGTATAATAGAAAACTTGACCTTAACCTAACCTCATTGGTGGATAGTAGGCATTGTCGCTTAAGATTCGTTTGATATGTACATCACCCAGACCTAGATTTTGAAGTAGGTGGAGGGGTGTGACATTTAGTTATAAAGGATATATTAATATTATGTTCATATACCTATACATTATTCTATTATCAAATCCTATCTAAGGAATGTGCATGGAATATATATATATATATATTCCACCATAACATCCTCAAGTCATGAACCTGGGGTGGTGAAAACCATGTTGCAGTGGTGGTGGGCCACAAGCCACTAGTTTTACCCACAATAGTTCCACATATGATACCTCTTATTATACCAGAGTTAGGCATTTTTTCAGTTTTGAGAGGGATTCCTTTATCTTATGCAGACTATGTAGAGAGCATCACAAATTTCCCCTACTATGGTGGAGTTGACGTGAGAATTTCAGTAGAATCATCTACCCACATTTTGGGTGATTAAGTCCCTCATGATATAGAGTCATTGATAGAGGCCATGTTTAATGCCATCGGGAATATTGATAAACCTCATGAGAGGAAATTGAATCTTGATCCCAATATTCTTCGAGACTTTTATAAGTGATGCTATGATTTTATTACCCAGATGGATCATCAACATGGTATGTCCATGGATAGTTTCCAAAAATTATTATATGACTATTTCCTTCCCAATATTATTATATCAGATAATGATTGAGTGTTTATGCATCTAAAAAAGTGTATTATGTATATAATGGACTACTCTACTTGGTTCACAGATCTCCCACAGGTTTCACAATCTCTTTCTAGTACAGAGTTTGAAAAATTGTGAATTTTTGAGGATGGTCTTATATATGAAATTTGATTTGAGGTGAAGGTATTTTGGTTGACCATGGTATTAGAAATAGTAAACCAGGCCCTCATTAATGAGTGGAACCTGAGGGATGAAGATAGTATGGGCTAAGCTAGTTCAAAACGGAGATAGGGAAGTGGATAAAATAACTTCCTGAAACATCACTTTGAAACCACATATAGAATCAACAGGATCCATATAACACACGTTGATAGTTTTTTCGGGTTTTCAACATTTTGTATAGTAAGGCCCTAAGAATCCCTAGTCTAACAATGAACCTATTGAGGGATAAGGATTTAGAAGGATGGGGAACCTTCAACATTTTTTCTGGACCGTTACAACTATGCCTAGTTGTATAGGATCTATATTATCTCTATATTTAGGTGTAGTATCTATTGCACATCACCAGGAATGTAGAATGATTAATATCGACTACTAAGTTTGAGGAGGTGGTTAAGGATGAGGTAGAAATACTTCAAATGTATAGCACTAGTAGGGTGACCTACATAGGGAAATAAAGTTGTATCTCAAGGCCGTAGATATGGACATATATATGGAGTGTATCCTTTTCTGGAGGAGTAGATAATTGGGCCATCTACAATTCAAGGTACTATTATATTATCCTCTACTAATATATCTGATTTATTTGATACAATTACTCACACTTCTTTATTTATACATCGATCATATAAATTCACTATATTAAAATTTATTGCTTCTTTTTTTTGATTCCCTTAGATACATCATTGATACTAAGATTAGAGAGTGAACTCCAATGTAAGAAATTACCCCCGTGAGATTGAAATTTACCATTTCTTTTGGGACCGCTCAATCCTTGAGATTATGTGAATCAACATCATTCTTAGGATGAACTGGTTGGTTCCTTACCATGCTAATGTGGATTGTTATCACCACTTGGAATCGTTTACATAACTAGAGGATGATAGTTATCTTACAAAGGATGAATGTGATGTCCAGTCAATTAGAAATGGACTAGAGAATCGTTTTCTTGGACAAGTGATAGCCTATAGTACCAGAATTTATAGGGATTAGCATGGAATTCCTTAGGTTGAATTCCCTCTTATTATAGATCATTTCAATGATGTCTCCCCCGACTAATTTTCTATACAACCTTTTTAAAGAGTTGTATAGTTTTGTATCGGTCTATTTCGTGGAGCAACACTAGTATACATTACCTTTTATAGGAGGGATATCACTGAGTTGTAGGAACTGAAGAGGAATCTACAGGATTTGGAGGATAAGGGTTTTATTTGACCTAGAATTCACCATGGGGTTGACCTTTATTTTTTACCACGAATGTGGATGGTACCCTCAAATAGTCATTGATTATTATCGATTGAACCATCTAAAAGTTAGGAAATAGTCTCCACTACCTTTTATTGATGACCAACTCAACTAGCTCTAGGGAGAAAGTATTTTCTATAAGATCAATTTGAGGTCAATGTATTACCAGGAATGAGTTAGATCATCAGACATACGTTGTACAAAATTTAATAGTTGTTCTGTTCTTTATGATTATTTGTATATGTAGTGTGGTCCTATGAACATGATAGTTCTTTTCAAGGATTTTATGAATTGGTTTTTTTACCGATATATAGATTCATTTGTGGTATTCGTTGTTGATGACAACTTCGTGTATTCTCATACACAACACAACAATATCAAATATCATGAGATCATGATGAATAAACTAAGTGAGAACCATCTATATTCAATGCTCAACAAATGTCACTTTTTGATCGAAAATCTTCATTTCTTGGGTCACATCATATAAGAGGCAAGATTGTTCGTTGAACAAGAGAATTTGGGTGTCATAGCTTCATGGGATCCACCAAAGAATTTATTTTACATATAGAGTTTCTTGGGGAAGGCAAGATATTGCATTTGTTTTATTTAGGACTTTTCATGCATAGTAGCTCCTAGTATAGGCTGGAATAAGAAGGGTGTGAAATTCATATAGTCAGAGGAATATGAAACAAGATTTCAAGGGTTGATAATAAGACAAAATTTAGTGTCGATACTTCTTCTTCTAGACTTGGGAAGAGGATATATAATTTATTTTGATGCATCAAGCATTGGCATAGGATTAGTTTTGATGTAGTAATATTGAGTCATCGCATCCGGTTCCCAGTAATTGAGGTCTCAGTAGTGTAATTACACAACACATTTTACTAAGTTGATGATTGTGGTTCATTACTTGCATTTTTAGAGGAAATATTTGTTATAAGATCACTTTTTGGTATATATAGACCAAAAAATATTCAAGTATATATTCACACATTGTGTCTAAAATATCATATAGATGAGGTGGGTAAAATAACTATAGTACTTACATTTTTATCTTTTTTATATTCATAGAAATGGTAATGTTGTAGGATTTTACTTGAGCTAGAGGACTCAGACAAAAGTAGTGTTGGAGGCCAGAAGTCAGTGGAAGATTATGGACTTACTATTATAGATACATTGAGAGGTACATGACCATCATGAGTAGTCCACCTTTACATCAATAGTGTTGAAAGTTTTCACTTATGGGGAGAGTTAATATTAGTCATTTATTAGATAATGTTAGATTAGTATCAAGGTAGAGTGTTTTAGGTAACAAACCACTACGAGGAAGGATCGTTGATGAGTATGAGGTCTTGGATATCCATTGATGCATCTAGGTCCCTATAGAAATCCAGGAGGAATTAGTGAAATAGTCTCAGGCTTCTACTTGGTTGGTACACCCTGGTCTTACAAATATGTAATGTGATTTATATTTAAAATATTTATGATCAGGTATGAAAATAGAGAAATTTGGGTTGATTGTTAGGTTTTTTACCTGTTGGTAGGTGAAGCTGGAAGACATGTGACCCGAAAGGATTTTTCATCCTTTTCCATTTCTAATTATAAGTGGGATGACCTAACCATTAACATTTTTAATGGGTTACAGAGATCCCATAAAATAAATGGTGTAGTATGGGTGATCAGTGATAGGATCACAAAGGTCTCTCACTTATTAACTATTAAGGAGAAATTTTCAATCGATGATCTTGGAAGGATCTGGGTTAGGTAGGTTATTCAACATCAAGGATTCTAATGAATTATTTTATTGGAATTGTACTATAACATTACATATTGTATTTGGAAAGGGTTAAAGAGGGATTTAGGTACACATGATCTTTTGAGTACAACATACCACCCTCAGATTGACCGGAAGTCTAAGAAAAGAATATAGGTGATAGAGGACATGATTAGCCAACAGATATTTAATTTTGGAGGATCTTGAGATAATTATATACCTATAACATAATTTTCCTATCATAAAATCTTCTAAAAAATGATACAAATGGCTCTTTATGAGGCCTTATATGGTAAACCATGTCGTTCACCTCTATGGTGGTTAGAGGCAGAGGTGGAAACACTAATTATACCTCATATCATTTGGGAGGATTCAGTGTACATCTAGTATATTTGTAATAGAATGGCTATGTACCTATAACACCCCATGGTTTCATAGTACGTTATCTCTTTAAAGTAATTCAATAGCTTTCACCTCACACAACACCGAGTTCGAGCGCACGACGACTAGCCAAACTAGCTGTTCAAAAGCAGTTATGAATATTATTGACTGGGTTTTGAATTTTATATATTCCATATAATTTTAACATCCATATTATGTGTTTCTTATACATAATATAAGAACAAATTATTTTTTTCAGATAAAGAAAGTATTTTTAAAAAAATGCAATTATTTCACCTTTTAATAGTGAACACTTTTTAAATCTAATATTTGACACATTTATATATTCAATTTGACAGAATAACTTTATTATTTAGATTAAAGACATGAAAAAATTAGTTTCATTAAATTTTTGTTGTTTTTCTGATAAATTTCATATTTAGGTGAATAGTGAAAAATACAAAATTTTATTTGAAAACAACTTTTTTAATGAAAATAATTTATAGTTTTAAATTATACATTTGAATGGTTTTGAAGTATAATTAGATTATATTTTTACCATTTAATCCAATGTTGGCCATTTGAATTAATTTCACTTTGAAATTATATTCAAAGAAGTGCCAATCTTTTGATAGTTGTTGTTTCTTAAAAACATGCTATTTGTTTCGACAACAAAAAAATAATTTTAAATTAATTAACAAAACTTGTATGTTTTGAATTTGGTAAAATAGACATAAATTTTGAATTCCTAATATCAAATATATCTTAGGCGGATGTTTTGGTATTTTTCTGAAAAACATCAATGTTGGATGAATAGTAAAACCACTTTGAAGTAGTTAAAAAATGGACTTTTTCATATAAATGAAATTTTACCAATTCTGTGAATTGATTTTTGAAAACTTGACATACATGGTTGTTATTAATATGTAAAATTTGGTTCAATAAGAGGAAAATAATTTTTGGTGAATAGTAAATTTTGACTTTTATTTACCGCAGTTAAAGTTAAATAGGGTAATTTAAGGTAAAAAGAATTTTATAATAATACCAAATTACTTTAACACTTGTTCTAACCTTATTTGATGAGTCATGTCCGACTATTTGCATCATCGGGTATATTTTGGGACTCCATTGAGCCACTTAAGACTGATAATGACACTTTATTTTAATTAACTTAAATTAAAGACAAAAATGACATTAAAAAATATCTTGTAGTATATCAAATTTTACTAGGGGTTATATAAGTCATATTTTCAACTATAAATAATTATTGGAATTATAAAAATATTTCCTACATTATGGTATTTTTTTATAATTTTTAGACATCAAATAAATAAAATTATTTATGACACAATAATGATGCAGTATTTACCTCATTAATAAATGATTTAAATAAATAAGATTATTAATATTAAAGTAATATCCAAATCCTATCCAATTCATATTGGATGATTTTATTTCGAACATTTATTATCTTATCTTTGACATTAATGAGTTTGGGACCTTTTGAAACTGATGATAAGTTTGTAATAAAATAACATTTTCCAACATTCCTAAAGAGACCCTCCTCTCCCTAATAAAAGGAAACCACTTATAACCCATTACTGACACATCTCAAGACCCTTGGATCATCCAACCCCTCCCCAAAAAATCTCTCAAGATACCTCTCTTCCACTCATAAGCCTTACCTTAGGCATAAGTCACTTCAAGAAGTTCGTTTGGTTCAAACCAAAGGTAGTTACCCAAATTAAAAGTAATGGTTTCTCTTAACTTCTTTTCTTTTATTTTACTTCTCAAACCCCTAAAAAAAATTTATTCATTTATTTTTTAACAAAAACATTATCCTCAATATACTATGATGTTTTTATTAGATGTATTCAAACTACACTTACACACACCTCCATCTAATGGGTAACAAACATATTTTTTCTGTGGATGAAAAACTAACGCCTCATGAAATGATGATTGTCGAATTATCTCCTAACCCCTCTCCTAGTGGCCCTTAAGATGGTACTATATTTATATATGATATATATTATGTTTATATTTTCTTTTATGATTCTGTATTTTCCATTTATAGCATTTCTTTATGGTTTCCATTATGGGTAAAATGTGATAATTTCATTTGAGGATGTGCGGACTACCACCCCCTCAAAGTGATATGACTCGTTAATGCCTTATTCGATACATATAAAGGATAGATTTAATGATATTTAATATGATATTATACTGTAATTATAATATACCTATTTATTATTATGTTTTAATTCTATTGGAATACAAAATAGAAATGAAAGTAGTGTTCATGTGTACGTACGACTTACCATCTCCATGAACGGTGCATTTCATTTATCATCTCGAAATGTTATGTACAATTATAAATACATATATATACTGGATATATAATATATATATATGCAATATAAATCATGTATATAATTATGGATATAATATACTTTTTACTACATGGAAAATTTGAAATTATAACAAGTTCATTTTTTACTCAGGATCCAAACATCGATAAAATATCCAAAATGAATTCAAATAATTAACTAATTGTTATATAAATGTAATAAGTGATATAAAAAGAATAATAAAATAGAAATGTTTTCTTAATCAAGTAGAAATTAACTTATGTTTATTATTCAGTAAGAAGAAGAAATATAAAAGATAAGCTGGACTTGAGGTAAGGGCTTTCTTATCTCACTTTTAATTCTGTGAGATTTCCATTGTTCACCACTTATTTATAGCATGTGGTGTATTTTTTAATTTCATTTGATAAATATTATCATGATTATATTTTAATTCATGGTATTATGTGCATGATTTTGTGGTTATTAACTTTTTTTCATATGACTCGATTGATTACAAGGTGGTAAGGGGATTTTATCTAACTTCTTATTCCCATGAGATTCACACGGTATTTCCACTATTTCCTTTTGTGTGGTTTATGTACCAGCCATTATTGTATTATTTGTGTAATATATAATTTAATCTATGGAAATTTTAAACTTCATTTTATGATTCTTCTTTTATGGGGTGTATGTTTCCAGAGTTACCAAATCGATAAGAAAATTTAAATTTTCAATTTCCACCCATTGGGCTTTACGCATAATTCATTGATTATTTTACTCCAAGATTATGTGTGGAATCACTATTTATTATTTATTTAGTAATTTACACTCCCCTTAGTGTGGGTATAATTTTGATACACATAATCACTCCATTGATAACTTCTCAAGTCATTGATATGAACTTGATAAGAGTAATCTTAACTCAATTTCCATTCATTGATTTAAACATCCAAGTCATAGGTGTGGTTTTTCAAAGAATATGTGTGAATATACTCTAATGTATTTACACATAATATCCAATATTATAGAGTGTATTTATATTTTTCACACATAATTACGTCATTGATTTATCCTTAACCAAAGGATACAGTCTTTATAAGGGATTTCATCTCAATTTGCATTCCATTGAGACTTCTTTGTTGTTATATGAAAATTCACTTTTATAGGGTGTATATAATGTAATTTGACATAGTATATCATTAATCCCTTTATTCTCCTGACATGATAAAGTTTTTATTATCTCAATTATTTGAATTCAAGTGTCTCTCATTGGGTTATGTACTCTAAAAAAATCATTTTAAATGTTTTAAAGATTTATTCTTCTAAATATTTTTATTAATGTAAATGTTTTAAAAATTGTTTTAAGGAATTATTAATATGGGAATTAATATTTTCAAATTTAAATTCCTTGTAAATGTTTCAAAGAGGTATGTGACAATTTTCTTTAAAAAACTATTTTAAATGGCTTCTTGATAAATAATGTGACTTTAAAATGTTTAAAAAAAAGGGGGATATTTCCCTCAAATAGTTTTTATGATTATTTTCATCTATGTAAATATCCTTTATTATTATCGATTGGTGATAATCTGTTATAATAAAATATTCCATATTGTATTGAATGAGTTTTTTTACTATAGCTGTGATATTTTTATGCCATTCATGGTTTTTAGTTAAAATACTGACATTTCGTATGCTAGTTTTAATACAAATGTTGAGATTTTGTTTCAACATTTTTATATGAGAAATGAATTGGACTTATTAAGTGATGAGTGGAGCCCTCTATAGCTCCTCGATGCACCGGTAGGTCTCATGAGACAAACTAGTGTCTTGGCACAAGACCTTGACCAAATCATATTTGTAATCTTGTAATGAGGCCTTAAATATGTGGTTATGATGTCCGGCATTATGCATTCCATCATTATGAGATTATCTACTGATATTTCATGTGGTTATTAAACTAGTAGAATACACATGACTATGTTTTATTATGGAATTATTTACTCATCTCATATTCCTTCCATAAAGTGTTCATGTTTACTATTTGCAAAGGCACGTGTTTTCAATTATTCATGATGCCTAATGTTTATGTTATCTTCCACTATATTTCTTACTATTACTAGGTGTTTGAGCTCACCCCTTTATTATGTTTCATTTTCCCAGGATATGAATAATTTACTTGTGAGTTACTTTCAGGAATAATCTTGGAAGTTTGGATGTTTCTAATGGAATAAATTAGTGTTGTTTTTATTTTAATGTTTTAAGGTTGAACTTATGTATGTATCTTGTTTCCATGAATACTAAATCGATAGGTCCTTCGGGACTTGATTCCTTGTAATCATGACAATGTATTAAAATAATGCACCAACACCTGGATTCTGGGGTCGGGACGTTACAGTTGGTATCTGAGAAATTTTAGTACAAACCTTGGAAACTATATTTTGATAAACTCTGATTAGAGCACATTACCCTAAGATAGACTTTGAGGTTTAGTATATAAGAACATACTAGAATTTTGGTAATGTAGATATTTTTTTTATTTTCCAGGAAATACATTCCTATCTGGATATGGGCAGGTAGAGGTGGATCTGGCACAAATGTACCTAGGAGTGAAAACTCCAACAAAGAGTTTCGAGATTGACCCAGGTTATCTTGGTACATGAAAAATGGTCTTACTGCACTCTTGGTTACGACACTCCTGGGGGATATTCTCAGGATGATTTACATTTTCTTTAGAAACTGATTTGAAAATTTTTAATATATGATGAGAATAAATGACATTGTTAAATCTTAAGGCGTTTTAAATTGAAAATAATGTGTAATGATATTCTCTCAATGATTTTAGGACTATTTGTAATCACACAATGATTTCTAGTTTTCTTCAATTGCTGAATTCCAAAAAAATCATAGTAACTTTGAGCATGATGTACATGGTGGGAACAGTGGTGGAAATGAGCAACAAAATGGAATTTTTATAGGCAAAAAAGATATCATGTTCATGTCAAATAATTTTTCCAAAAATATGATCAATAACATATATATTAACCAACTCTCGGACTAAACAAAGAAGAGAAGGGCGATGAATAAGAAGATCTCTAGCAGTGGAGACCATGGAGAAAAGTAACCTCAATTTCAATCATGCATGAAATGTGGAAGTAGACACCCAAGAAAGTGTCTCAATGGAACCAAGAAATTCATTACGCATGGGAAATAAAAACATAATTTAAAGAATTTCTAATTAAAAATGAAGAGTACTATAGAAGAAAAAAATGGTCCCAAGAATCCATTTATAATTATTTTCCATAAATGTAGGGGACCATACAATTACCTGATTGAATGCCCTATTATATATGCTATCCTCTTGGTCAAGGAAGAAGATTTGTGGAAATAAAAGGATAGAGAAATTATTAAAAGTAATAATGCTCTTTGTTGTTGGGATTACATTGGAAGACTTTTCTCTTTTATTTGTAGCCCTACAGTTTGTCATGTCAAAATGATATTTGAGGAAGAATTATCTTTTCTATTTTGGATATAGTTATAAATAACAATTTGGATTTATATGATCATTGAGTTTGAGGAAATTACAAGTTATTAAATTTTGGGATTAAAATGCAAGGTATGAGTTAACATTTGTGGTTAAATTATGTTATGGTTATTTTGAGGAATTTATCTCATATTGGTAATGTTATAAAATATAGTTTTAGAAAAAGGAAAACACATAGACTGTGTGGCAACCTGTCACGTTGGACAAAGCTGTGAGAATCGAAACCGCAACCAGAGTGCGATTGGGATTTATCACCTACCATTGGACTACGTGAAGTCCTTAGTTAGTGTGAATAATTATTTTTAGTTAAATTAATTTATTATGTTGATTTGGGACCTTATGTATTATCAAATGGACATTCAATGTATAGGAAAATTATTTTGTGATTAAGTGATAAATGCTATTCTAGAAGACGTTCGCTCTATTGAGAACACTATATGCTGAAGGAAAATAGAATACTATGGGATTATATATCAAGAGTAATGGTAGATATTGTTTTATGTATTTATTGTTGATTTATAGTGATTTGGGTTATTTTTGGAAATGATTAACATATCATAGAGAAAATGTGATTAGGTTAATTACTTTTAAGTATGTGAATTTAAGAGTAGTCAATGTTATTTGGAGATACAATTTAACATTGAAGACTACATTATCAAATTATTTTGAGTTTTGGGTTTCAATCATAGTTAGGATTATATAGAAGGATTTTAAGAATAATTTTTCATTGAAGGGTATTTGTTGAACTTTGGGTATTGTTTGTTTAAATTTTTTAGATTAAGAGTAGAATTTCTTTCTATAAATGATTTTCCTCTTTGGGAATCATCTGATAATGTAATAACCATTTTAGTATTTAATAATTTTTAATGACAATAGAAATATATAGTTCATCCTTTGTGGATTATGTGATTCTCTATAAGTTTATTCTATCACTTCAGGTGTAACCAAATCATCTTGAATACTCATCATTTAGAGAAAAGATCAGTTTGTGGTAGAAATTTATTAATGGATGAAACTCTACTTGTAAAGTATGTATATATCCTTATACTCTTAGTCAATATCATAAATAAATTCATCATCATTATGAAAAGTAACTTAAAACAAAAATGTTGTTTTTTACTATTCCTACTGGGTAATGAAAGACCTTTTAACCCATCACAAGTTTATGGCTTACAGATCATTAACATTCTCTTAATAATATTCTCGGTCACTCTCCATCAGAACATGATGAATATTTTTCTCTTACATATCCATTTTTTCTTACATGGAACCCTAGTATGTGTTATTTTCGGTAACCTTCATACATAACTTTATTTATTTTAAAATATGGGCATCATTAATCCATTTTCGATGTTGGATTTCAAATAAGATTTTTTAAAACTTGAAAACCCAAATTTTCAATCCCGATATTAAATTTTGAGGACACTTTTTATTGAAGGAGGGGCGAATGTAACACCCCAAGGTTTCATATTACATTATCTCATTAATCTAATTCAATATCTTGAACCTCACACAACACTGAGTTCGAGCGCACGATGACTTACCAAACTAGATGTTCAAATGCAGTTATGAATAGTATTAACTGAATATTGAATTTTATATAGCCATATAATTTTAATATCCATATTATGTGTTTCTTAGACTGAATATAAGAAAAAATTAATTTTTTCAGATAATGAATGTATTTTTCAAAAAATAAAATTTTACCACCTTTTATTGGTGAACCCTTTTTATATCCAACATTTGACACTTTAATATCATTAATATGACAAAATAAACTTCTTTTTTAGAATCAAGACATAAAAATTTATTTTCGATAAATTTTTGGTGTTTTTCTGATAGCTTTCATATTTAGGTGAATAGTGAAAATACTAAATTTTAATTGAAAACAAATTTTTTATTCAAAATAATTTATAGTGTTAAATTATACTTTTTAATGGTTTTAAAGTATAATTAGATTATATTTTTACCATTTAATCCAATGTGGGTCATTGGGATTAACTTCACTTTGAAATTATACATAAACTAGTGTCAATATTTTGATAGTTATTATTTCTAATAAACACGCTATTTGTTTTGACAACGAGATTTAATTTTAAATTAATTAACGCAACTTCTATGTTTTGAATTTGGTAAAATAGACATCATTTTTGAATTCGGAATATCAAATATAGCTCAGGCTGATTTTCTGGTATTTTTCTGAAAAACATCAATTTTTGATGAATAGAAAAAACACTTAGTAGTAGTTAAAAAATGACTTTTTCATATAAATGAAATTCTACATCTTTTGTGAATTTAATTTCGAAAATCCGACAAACATGGTTGTTATTAGTAAGTAAAATGTAATTCAATAAGATGAAAATAGTATTTGATGAATAGTGTTGACATTTATTTACCGTGGTTAAAGGTAAATTGGGTAATTCAAGGTAAAAAGAATATTATAATAATAAGAAATTACTCTAAGACTTTTCCTAACATTATTGTACGAGTCATGGAAGACCATGGGTATCATTGTGTCTATTTTGGGACTCCATGGAGACACTTAAAAATAATAATGACACTTTGTTTTAATTAACTTAATATCAAGGCAAAAATGACATTAGCAAATATCTTTTAGTATATCAATTTTTACATGGCGTTATATAAGTTATATTTTAGACTATAAATAATTTTCTAATAAAATAACATTTTCAAACTTTCCTAAAGAGCCCCTCCTCTCCCTTATAAAAGGACACCACTTCTAACCCATTACTCACACCTCTCAAGCCCCTTGGATCATCCAAACCCTACCCAACAAATCTCTCAAGATCCCTCTCTTACACTTATAAGAATTACCTTAGGCAGAATTCACTTCAAGAATCATGTTTGGTTCAATCCAAAGGGAGTTACGCAAATTAGAAGTAATGATTTCTGTTAACTACTTTTCTTTTATTTTACTTCACCAACACCTAAACTCTTTTTATTCCATTATTTTATAAGAAAAACAGTATCCTAAATATACTAGTATTTTTTTATTATATGTATTCAAACTACACTTACACACACCTCCATCTAATTGTTAAAGAACATATTGTTTCTGTTGAGAGAAAGCTAACGCCTAACGAAATGATGATTGTCCAATTATCTCCTACTGCCTCTCATGGTGTCCATTAAGATGACACTGTATTTATATATAATATATAATATATATTATGTTTATGTTTTATTTATTCTTTTATATTTTCCATTTATTTCATTCTTTTTATGGTTTCCATTATATGTAAAACGCGATAATTTCTTTGGCAGAAGTGCGGACTACCACCCCCTCAAAGAGATATGACTCGTTAATGCCTTATGTGAGACCTATAAAGGATGTATTTAATGATATTATATATGATATTATACTGGAAATATAATATACCTATGTTTCATTATGTTTTAATTCTATTAAAATACAAAATTAGAAATGATGATAAGCTTCATGTGTACGTATGACTTATCATCTCCATGAACGGTGCATTTCATTTATTAACTCCAAATGTTATGTACTATTATAAATACATATAAATACTATATATATAGTATATATATATATATATGATATATAAATCATGCATATCATTATGTAGATAGTGGACTTTTGACCATATGGAACATTTGTAATTATAACAAGTTCATTTTTGACTCAAGTTCTGAACATCGATAAAATATCCAATATGAAGTCAAATAATTAACTAACAGTTATAAAAAGGTAAAAAGTGACATAAAAGGAATAATAAACTTAAAAAATGTTCTTAATAAATTATAAATTAATATAACTTTAGTATTCAGGAAGAACAAGGAACATACAAGACAAGTTGGACTTGAGGTAAGGGGTTTCTTATCTCACTTTTAATTCCTTGAGATTTCTATTGTTCACCACATATTTATTGCATGTGGTGTATTGCGTACTGCCATTTGATATATATTATCATGATTATATTTATATTCATGGTATTCTGTTCATTATCTGATGGTTATTAACTTTTGGTCATACGACTCAATTGATTACAACGTGGTAAAGGGATTTTATCTCACATCTTGTTCCCATGAGATTCATGCTGTGTCGCCACTATTTCCTTTTGTATGGTATATGTACTAGACATTATTGTATTTATTGTGTAATATAATTTAATATATGTGTATTTGGAACTTCATTTTATGATCCTTCTTTTATAGGGTGTAGGTTTCGTGAGTTACCAAATCAGTAAGGAAATTTAAAATTTCAATTTCCAGTCACTGGGTTTTATGCATACTTCATTGATTATTTTACTCCAAGATTATGTGTGTGATCACTATTTATTATTTATTTAGTAATTATCACTTCCCTTTATGTGTATATACTTTTGATACACATAATCACTCTGTTGATAATTTCTCAAGTCGTTGATATGAACTTGACAAGAGTAATCTTAACTCAATTTCCATTCACTGAATTAAACATCCAACTCATTAGTGTTGTTTTTTCAAGAATATGTGTGAATGTCCTATGACTTATTTACACTGAATATAAAATCATATAGATTGTATTTATATTTTTAACACATAACTATTTCATTGATTTATCCTTAACCTAAGGATACAGTCTTTATAAGGGATTTTATCTCAATTTACATTCCATTGAAACTTCTTTTGTTGTTATATGCCAATTAACATTTTATGGTGTATATAATGTAATTTAACATAGTATATCTTGAATCCATTTATTCTAATGAAATTATAATGTTTTTATTACCTCAATTATTTGTATTCAAGTGTCTCTGATTGGGTTATGAACTCTAACAAAAATTTCATTTTAAATATTTTAATGATTTATTCTTCTCAATATTTCCATTAATGTCCATGTTTTAAAAATGTTTTTAAGGAATTATTTATATGGAAATTAATGTTTTAAAATTAAAATTCCTTTTAAATGTTACAAAGTGGTATGTGGCTCTTTGATTAAAAAATCTATTTTAAATGGATTCTTGATAAATAATGTGACTTTTAAATGTTTTCAAGAAAAAGGGGGATATTTCTAAAAAATACTTGTGATGATTATTTTCATCTATTTCAATATCCTTAATTATTCTCGATTTAGGTTAATATATTATATTACAATCTTCCATATTGTATTGAATGAGTTATGTTTGAATGTTTATGTGCTATTTTTATGCCATTCATGGTTTGTGGTTAAAATATTGAAATTTCGTATGCTAGTTTTAATACTAATGTCGAGAATTTGTTTCAACCTTTTCATATGAGGAATAAATTGGACTTACTATGTGACGGGTGGAGCCTGCTATAGCTCCTTGATGCATCGGTAGGTCTCATGAGACAAACTAGTTTCTTGGCACAAGTCCTTGACAAAATATTATTTGAATTCTTGGTGCGAAGCCTTGACTAAGTGGTTATGATGTTCAACATTATGCATTCCATCATTTTGAGATAAGCTATTGATATTTCATGTGGTTATTAGACTAGTAGAATACCCATGTCTATGTTTTATTGTAGAATTATTTAGTCAACTCATATTCCTGCCATAAAGTGTTCATGTTTACTATTTGTAAAGACGCGTGTTTTCAATTATTCGATATGCCTAATATTTATGTTATCTTCCACTGTATTGCTTACTCTTACTGAGCATTTGAGCTCACCCCTTTCTTATGTTTCATTTTCCCAAGATATGTAGAAGTCAGTTTTGAGTGACTTGCAGGAATAATCTTTGAATCTTGGACGTTTATAATGGAATAAATTAGTATTTGTTTCTTTTCATGTTGTAATTTTGAACTTATGTATGTAACTTGTTTCCAAGACTACTAAACTGATAGGTCTTTCAGGAGTTGATTCCTTGTAATCATATCAATGTATTAAAATAATGCACTGACTCTTGGATTCTGTGGTTGGGGTGTTACAGACCATTCTAGGAAGAAATCATATGTTGACCATCGTCGATAACATCTAGAGTTTAAGGTCACATATTTTGTATTCTTATATGTTTTGAATAGTCTTTTTCTTCAAATGATTCGATGGAAATGTAAATTTTCCCCACAGTTTTTGGAAGTTTTTATGTTTTGGAGAAAGATATACCTATTTCTTATCAGATATAAATTATAGAGTGATATAGAACAATGAATGACGCATTTAAGATTTATCAATTAAATTGATACTGTTCAGATCTATCTCATATCAATCATCATAATGAGGTTGATTTATAGGTAGATGTTCCCTTTGAAGAGAATAATAAATGCATCATGGACTAGAACATGAATTATCTATGAGGCCGGTCAGTACCTCTTCCATTGGAGTAGTGGAAACAAAGTAGAGTTGAAAACAATTAATGGGAGATATGGGTTGATATACATGCTTGGTGGTCATATTTGTTCATAGATGATTCCTTACAACCCTCATATGACCATCTCGAGGATATTTTATCCTATGTAGTAGAGACTGTAAGAACTAGAGTATTTCTATCAGATATGGACCTTTAAATTTTGGAAAAACACTTCATAAGTTTTTATTTTTGGCTTATAATCAGAATTTGTGTCTTTAGGTCCATTTGATTGATTCATGGAAGAAGGGAGTAGATGTATGGAGTTGGCTACATAACCAAATTCAGGATGTTAATTTTATTCTTGATGGGGATTGAATTTATGACCTGAATTAAATTCATGAATTAGTTCATCATTCCCTATCATTTTCATGATGTGAATTCATTTTACTTATGGGTGAGATTTACATGACTTAAAAAATATTCACATCTGTAATGTCTCATTGGTTTCCTATAGGGGAACAAACCTTATTTTATTCATCATCTTCTTTCGTGCATCATCCCTCCTCCCATTGAAGATACTTTACTTCCTAACCTAGGATATTAAGTATCTCCCTCTATGGACCCTGATCAAGCAACCATTCATCACATCAGAAGCCTATAGGTAAGTGATTTGATCCACTTCTTTATTTCCTCAATTTATCTTTCCATCTTCAGTGATATTTTTGATGTAATATAATATTCTCTATTTAGAATTATGTTTCCGTTTTCCTTATTTACTCTCTTTCTAAAGTGAATTAGAATCAAATAATGGAAAATTACTCTACTACGGGAATATGGTAGATGGTATACTAATTATCCCTCAAGTATTGATACTTTATACTATGCATCATGTTGCAACATGCCATATTTTTCATGCATTCTAACCAAAATGCACTTACCTATTTTTTAATTTATTAGTCTTGATTGAAATTACCTTATTCTTCTTTTATTTGTTGGAATAGGATTCCATTGACTAATTACACCCATTGACGTGCACTGAAGGAATTTCCCTTGACATTATAAATTCAGATGTTACCAAACCATCACTTATGTTGCATGGATTGCCTCTTAAATGTAATAACTGGAATGAAGTAAATAGAAAGTGATTGTTATGAACTCATTATGAGTTTTTACAGAAAATTTGGTTATGTCGTTATATAAGAATAATGTTAATGAATTATTCAAGCATAATAGACTTATATACTTGTGATATATAAGAATGGAGTCCCGTTTACTTATGATACTTCGGTATGGATCTCTATATACTTATTATAATTTTGTATGGAGTCCCATATACTTATGATAATTGGTATTGGAATCTAAAATGATTTGATACTCTAGAATAGAATCTCGTGTACCATTGATACATGGGAATGAAAACCATGATGACTTATGATACTTGGGTTTGACATGCCCTACTATAGTTAAAGATTATGATGACTAGACATGGATTCCGGAGTTTTGAATCAGGTCCAATCTAGCACTACATATGTATATATATGGATATAAATTTCATTATTTTTATATCAAATAGTTATACATACATTCATATAAACATATAAAAATATTTTTATGGTGTCATATGTTTAGAGGTTTTCCAAGCATGGGTCAAAGTTGGTAGTGTCATCCTTGTGTCGTTAAAGAACTAGGTTTAACCCTTGATATTTTAATTTATTGATTTCCAAATATTAGATCTCCACACTAATCATATTCTATGCATTGGATGGATTGTTCAATACAAAACTGGTGGTGGACTACTGAGTATATATCACATCCTATTAAGGCCAGCTTTTGTTCTCTGTACAAACTTTATAGAAGCGGGCATGGATAGTGAAAAGCAACCAGTTCTCGATGCTTGATAGATTGTAGCATGGGATCAGTGGAGCACATGACTGAGCTATTTCTCATGATGCTAACTACATATAGTCTTTTTGTTATTTTGGTTCTTTTGATATTACTTTATTTTTTGTGCGAACTTCCATGTTTGATTTTTCATTTTTTTTATAGTTATGGAATTACATAATTTTGAATATGTAACTCAATATTGTCATTAATGAAGGATTACTTTATCTAAATGATTTATCTTCTTTAGCTATTGATATTATTATTACACTATTTATCTATTCATAAAATATTTATGTAGTACTGATCATGGTGGCATAGTCTCCCCACTATACCACCTTGGACACTTGCTTCTACTCAAAATCCTTTGGTAGATGGGGGGGTGATTGAGGACATATGACCAACCAGGTTTATTTACTTATAAGTGAACCAGATCTAGTAAATTAAACATTAATAATAATTATTATAATAAAAAAATAAAAAATAATATTGGTATGGTAAGGGAAATACATCAAGATCTTATGATGGGTGAAAATGGAATTGTTAATAAAGTGTTTCATCAATTTACTAGAATTTAAAATTGAATCAATTCATTTAGAAAATCTATAGATCATAGTATTTTATATGAAATATTTTTAAGAGTCATTCATAAAAAAATATAATTCTTATAATGTATCAATAGATGAAATTAAAACACATCTAAGTTATATAATATTGATGAGATTATCGGCTATTTAGTATAATATATGTCAAAATTAAATAATGTTGATTTAGAATAATTTAGTAAAATAAATGGATATTATTTAAAAACAAAAATTAATGTTACTACTTACTCCATATATTCTAATTTTCATGAAAATGACAGCGATGAATTTATTCATGTTTCTAATGGATCTTACTCAAGAAATAAAAGATATTTAAGAAATAAGAAAAGAAATTATTCGTTAGATGATCATAGAATAAAAGAAAAAGGTAATTCTATTTATAATGATGTTATAGAAGTAACCTACTATGAATGTCAGAAGAAAAAGATTATAAAACCACAATTCTTGAAGAAGAAATAAATAATAAAGAATATGAGAAAAAATGATAAGAGGGAACTTGTATAAGGATGGAAATATACAAAATACTCATGTTTATATAAAGAATCTTATTTTGAAAACGCGTTTTAAATTTATAATTAATTGATTCATAAGTGATTCTAAAAATGAATATTTTTTTTTCTAATTTTATAGTACATAAAACAGATGAATTATATGATGAAATATAAAGATTGTGAGATGACGTTTTCAAAATAAAAAATATACAAAATCATCTTAAGATTAAACATAAGAAATTGGTTGAGTAAAAATATATCACTCTTGAATAGAATGAAAATTTTAGAAATGATACTTCATGTTTTAATGATAGTATCCAGACATATTTGGAAAATATTCAAAAAAATGACAATCTTAAGGATAATATTTCTAAAAGTAATGAGAAATAAAAATACAATTTAATAGTTTTCATGATGAAAATGAAAAACTAAAAAAAATTGAATGCTTAAATTTGGATATATCTAGATTTTATAAACAAAAAACTATAAAAAATGGTAATAATAACAAAACTAAATAATATTAACATTTGTCTTGGTTAGGATTATCAAATGGAAAAGGTAACGAAATCATAAAACATTCCAAAGTATGTATATAAATTGTAACTTGTTTTGGATGTGGAATAAGAGGACATTTAGAAAATGAGTGTCCATTGAGATCATTTAAATATTTTTGACACACTAAAATATTTATTTCTAAATCATTATTACATATATTACCTATAAATAAAATTTTAAAATCAATTAGGGTTCCTATAAATTCATAGTCTAACCCAAGTGAACCCATGTTTGCAAGGGTACCAAAGTTTGATTAAATTTCCTTATATAAGATATGTTAATTAAATGTTTAATTAATGAAATATGGAATATGGATATTGTGTGAAACCAATATATTATATAAGAATATAAAAATATTATAACATTCAATAAATGAGAAGGAGGTAATAATACATTTGGAGAAAATTAAAATTGAATTATCAAATGATTGGGATAATTTTTAATTTCAAGATCTATTTCCATTTCAAAAGTAGTATATGTTGAATTTTTTAAAAAAAATTATAAGAATATCTCAATTATTTCATAATTAAATGAATGAAAAATTTCAAAAACTATACATTTATAGTTTACAAATATTAATCTATCTGATTTTTCGAAAATTGAAATTATAATATTTATTCTCTAAATTTTTATCAATTGTCTAACTAGAACATTAAATTTCTAAGTTTCATTCAATAAAAAAATATCATTCCATAGTATACTTGAACTTTCTAACATTATATTACTATACAATATGAAAAAAATAATAGGTTTCTGTAATTTCCAAATTTAATGATGGAAAATTTCTACTTTTATGAATCATGTGTAAATATAAAACACCAAAAAGAGTCTTTAAAACCTATCATGGAATTGATTATGGTAGATTATTCCATGTTTTTTCATTTTTATCTTCTTTGAATTATATATATTGTAAGTAATGGTTTAGAATTTTTTTTGTTTTTAATTTTTTTTGATTTTAGAAGATTTACAGGGCTATAATTTCTAAGTCATAAATATAAAACAATACAGAAATTTAATTCTTATTTCAAGATTATTCAAAATAAATAAGTATATATAACCTTTTTTTATTATAATTCTTAGGTGATTAGAATTTTTAAACCTTTAAATTGATATTTTTTAAAAATAATGGCTCTACTCTTAATTTTTCATCCCCTAACACACCACATCAAAATGGTTTTATAGAGAGTAAAAAATAGGGCACTATAAGAAATCAATAGAATAATGTTTTATGCATTTAAAAAATCTATATGTCTCTAGGAAAAAGATACAAATTTTATTATATATAAAATATATTTATTTTGAGATTGATTTAAAATAAAATAATTCATGGGTTTTGGAATTGTAGAAAACTAAAAGTTAGGTATTTTAGAGTATTCAGTTGTAAAAATTTTACTCTTAACACTAAATATTCATTCGATAAATTTGATTAAATATAAGATGAAGGTTTATTCTTATGTTATTCAATAATACTATAAAATTTACAATAAATGATTAGTGATAGTCGAAGAACCTATTACTGTAAAATTTGATTACATTGAATTAATAGAAAAGAATGATTATTGGAATCCACATGAATAATTGTTTAGATATTTTAATTTTGGAGATGATGAATCAAAAAATAACAATTCATATTTTTTGTGGAGTGGTCACCCACATACAATGTCATGGAAATCTAAAAAATACCCCCTTTGAACAAAGTAATTGGATATGTTAATTTAATAATTCAGACAAAAAATTATTTAAGGAACTTTTGGGCTAATCATGACTTTTTTATGATTTTGTTCCAAAAAATGATGATAAATTTTTAAATGATTCAAACTGAATATTAGATAAAAAAATAGATACAATATTTTTCAATTAATAAATTCTGGTATTTAATTGAATAACCAAAATTTTATCAAGTAATTTGTATTAAAAGGATTTTTACAATGAATCCTGATGAATCTACAAATAATTTTTGGAATGCATACAGATTAGTATCACAAGATTATAGTAAAAAATAAAGGTTAGATTATGATGAAAATTTGTCCTGCATCTAAGGTTAGACGTTATAATAATATTATTAGCTTATACATATAAGTCTGTAGCCTTGAACATTATACAATCCTGAGTTAAGTCCTAAATTTACACTCATTCACATTGAGGATCTTTATAGGTTTAGAGATTTAGATAATTAGGCCATAAAAATTACAGAATGTCTCAAATATTACAAAGTAGACAATTCTACATGGAGTCCATTTTTTCATAATCTAAAACATTTTAAAATAAAACAAGAATTATTTTTCATGAAATAATTATTCATAACATTCATCTTCCCTCTTTCCTTTATCTTAACCAAACTTATACCATATGGAAATTATTTCAAAAACATAGGATGGTCTCAATAATCTCAGTAAGGGATATAAATATGGAATGCAACCATAAGTCCAAGAATATTTTAAATTCATGAAACCATCTTCTCAAAATCATACTTTTAGCCCATAGAAAATAAACACTTTAACATACCTCATGAAATCATAAGATTCCAAAAAAACATATTATCAATCATAAATCATAAAGGTAACTTGGGGAATCCATATCATACTTACATTGTATATTTTAAAACTATATAGGGAGTAACTTTAATGGTTACATTTGAAATAACCATTAAAGTATATTCAATAAATCTCTTTGGAGAAACCCAATCTCTTAACTATTTCTCATTACCCAATGAATTGAGGAGCAGTCACGGGATCACCCACACTCATTTTAACACAGAACCACCAATATAAATAAGGAATTCCCAAGAACAAAAACATAATCATAACACATGAACAAGCATAACGGGAAAATAACATTTCTAAATTATAATCACAAGATGTCAATTCAGGATATTGAAATCATCAATCCATTATCAATAAAATTTTCAATACCAAAATACCTAAAAATATAATATGGTATTTATTTTCCTTTTAAAACGTTATGGTTTATAGATCAATCCAAATATAAAATAATGGTCATGATAGAGGAAAAGTCATTGTCGGAGTGTACGTTAAAAAAATAATTCCATCAGTTATTTAGTAAAACACTTCCTAGAAATAGATTCCCTTCAAAAACATTTGAATGAAATTAAATGTCAAAGGGGTTAATTAAACACCTTATAAAACCATTTTGGGTATATTAACGAAATATTCCTCAATGAAAGGAGATTGAGACAAAGTCTCTTACCGTTAGTCCGAATTGCCTCATACATTCATTGTATTACTGAATAATAAAGTTAAGTTAATTTATACCTTCATTAAAAACATTTTCATGTTTATTATTAACTTTATATAACTTATTTATAATTTTATAACTTTTACTTAATTATTTATGTTTATATCAGACATTTTGTCAATATTCTGTACTTGAGTCAAAAAACAAACTTGGGTTGATGTCAATCATACATGTGGTCATTATTCTATTATCTCTAGAATAATATTAAATACATAATAATCATTTTTATACATAAATTATACTTTTAAATCAAACCATTTATTTATGGTATGGAAAATGAACAACGTTATAATCATGGTGATGGTAGGTCGTACATACACATGAGTAACATTTCCATTCTTTCATTGATAATTATGCCAGAAATATGGCTTAATAATGTGGTTATTTATTTTAGGAATGGTTTTGGGTAGATCATAACTTAAATAAATGGTTTTTGAAGTGTGATTAATAGAGAGGAATGGTCACCTTTTTAGAGGAGAAGGGAGGGGCACCCATTGAATTATAAAAATTAATAAATTCATAAAAACTAAATTTCGATTCCAAATGGATCCAAGTTTATTTTGTTACAATATAGGATAATGAGGGGTATAAATATAATCATCCAATGAGAATTATATATTTTTTTAATAAATTTTAATCCATATATTTTTGTTTTAACCTTTTTAACTATAACTGTTTTATCATGTAATTTAAACTTTGGGAGTTAAAATAATTACTAAATCTTGCCAAAATACCAATTCATGGGTCATTAATGAATATTTTTGAGTTATATTGAATTTTTGGTTGAATCATGGAATTTATTAAAATTTATATAATATAATTATAATTTTTATAATTTAGGTTATGAATTATTAAAGCTTGACACTATTAAATACATGGCATTTTAAAAAAATCATAACAACATGATTCCTATGAAAAAGATATATTAACTCAACTATAACATGTCATATTCATCTAAAAAATCAAGTATGTTATCAAAAATTTAAAATTATATTAATTTTTATATTATTAATATCATTTATTTGAGTTTTTATTTAATAAGTCTATTATTGCATCATAATTGTGTCACTATTTAATTTAATTATTTATTTCAAAAAATTATAAAAACAATTATCATAATGTAGTTAATTTTTTTTATTTTAATTTACTATTAATAGTTGAAGATATCACTCACATAACCCCATATTAAAAAAATTAGTAATGAGTGACATATTTATGTCATATTTGCCTTTATTTTAAATTAAATGTTATAAATGTCATAATCACACCCAAGATGCTTTCAAAGGTCACAATTATGACCCAAGGATGGGAATGGTCGATAGTAGCTAATAAAATAATATTATTACAATTTTTAGGATAAATTTATAATATTATAATTTCAATATTACCTATAATTACTGTATTTACCTTTAACTGTGGAAAATAAAACACTAAAGTTACTATTCACCAAAAACTATCTTAACCCTATTAGACCACATTTTTAAAACTTATTACATATATGTTTTTTAATTTATGAAAATTAAATTCACATAAGTGGCTAAATTTATTTATAGTTAATACCACTGCTGGATCGAGAAAACTAGTTTTTGAAGTAAAAAACGTTCAAAAGTTCACAAAGTTTTTAAATCCAATTTTAATATGAAGTTGATTAAAAGGACCTAAATTGGATTGAAAAATATAACAATTATTTAATTATACATTAAAAAATTTAAAAGGATAATGTAACTATATAAATAAGTTATATGAAAAAGTATTCTTGAATTAAAATGCAGTATTTTCACTATTCATTAAAAAATGTATATTATTAGAAAAATACAAAAATTTAAACCAAAGTAAATTTTTATGTCCCAATTCCAAATAAGAAGTTTAATTTTTCATATTAAATTTATAAAACTTCCTAATTTATAATTAGAAAGGGTTTTCATCAATATGTGGTAAAACAACCTTTAAAAAACATTAATATTTTTTTATGATTAAAATTTTATTTATTCTTATTTTAAGCACATAAAATTTGTTATAATAGTGTAAAAATATTTTATAAAATGTTCAATAATTATATAGTTTTCTATAGTCATTCCTTTTAAACCAACAGCTCGTAGATAACTACCAAATAAAATAATAATATTAATAATATGTTATTTTTTGGTATAACTCAATATTGGGTGAAACATAAGATTTAGGAGAAACTCATTATTGAATTTTGGGTACACTATCAGACATATTATACCATTAAAATTAAACCTAACATATAATTCAAAAATATTAATAGATATGAAATAGTTTTATTCTTATACTACCAAGGATGTCACATCCTCCCCCTTTTGGAAATTGAATCCCCGTAATTTTATCTAATTATAAAATAGGTGGGGGTATTTATCCCTTATAGAATTTTCAAATTCCAATGTTTCCTCTTCAACCATATCATTTTTTAATAAAACCATTACCTGATGAATCACTTTATTCGATAACACTTTCTCTATGCAGTCAAGAATCTGTATTGGTTATTCCTCATAAGAAATATTCTCTTCCAACAGAACTAAATCTGGACTCATAACATGAGATGGATCCAAAAAATACTTTCTCAACATTCAAACACAAAAAAAAATTTCTAACTGAGATAAAAATGGAGGTAAAACCACTATTTAGGCAGCTGATCCAACTTTCTCTAGGATTTCATAGGGTCTAATGAACCGCAGACTCAGCTTTACCTTCTTAAAAAACTTTTCACACTTTTACATGGAGAAACTTTTATAAACAAATGATCACCTAACTGTAAAAAATATCCTTCCTCATGTTATCCATATAACTTTTCACCCTACTCTAATTTGTCCTCATCTTCTTCTGAATCAACTGAACATTTTTTTCCATCTCTTCTACCAATTATGGTCCCATAAACTTCCTTTCACCTACTTCATCCCAAAAATATGGAATTCGAAATTGCGTTCTATATAATGCCTCAAATTTATCTATATGTATAATATAATTAAAACTGTTATTACAAGAAAAATAAACCAAAAATATTTTTATCCCAAATTCCCTGGTAATCTAGAATATTATTTCTTATCTTTGAAATATGAAAAATATTGTGTAACTGGGATAAACTCAGAGGTAAAGTCACTAAATAGGCAATAGATCCAACTTTAACTAGTATTTCATAGGTTCCAATGAACCTTTGAATCTACTTCCCCTTCCAACCAAAATGGATCACACTTTTCTGTAAAGAAACATTGAAAAAGTGATGATCAACAACCTCAAATGAAAGATACTTCCTTCTGTTATCCACATAACATTTATGGATACTGTGAGATATCAACATGTGTCTCTTAATCATGTAAACATTTTCTAGAATATTTTCTACCAAATATAGTCCCCTCATCTTCCATTCTCAGAAATCTTCCCAAAAACCAAGAATTCTGCCCCATTTCAATAAAATGCCACAGATAGTTTCATCGTTATACTGGAATAAAAACATTTATTATAAGAAAACACAACCAAATAAAGATGTTGATCCCAACTTCCTTGGTAATCAATTGAACAATCAAGTTTCATATCCTCCATGGTCTGAATTGTTCATTATGAATACCCATCTGATTGAGGTTGAAAAGCAGTACTAAAGTTTAATTAAATTACCAATTACTTTTTAAGGCCTTTCATTAAGATAAAAGTGATCCTCGGATCACAATTAGATACAATGGATATTGGAACTACATTTAACCTTACTATCTCTTTAAGATACATCTATGAAAGTTAATCCGGAGAAATATTTTCTTGAATATAAAGAAAAAGAGAAAATTTATTCAATAAATAAAAAATAACCCAAATCAAACTATTACCTCGAGAATACTATATTAATCCCACAATGAAATATAGGGATATAATTCCTCATTTCCACTCAGGCACTGGAAATGGTTGAAGCATCTCCTTTGGAAACTACCACTCAGCTTTAACTTGCTAATAAGTCAAACATTTCACTGTAAAGCCACCAATATATATTTTCATTCCATCCCATTAATAATACTCTTGAAGGTCTCGGTACATCTTATTACATCTATGATGAACTAAAAATGGAGAACTATAAGCTTCAAATAACAATTCTTTCTTGAACTATGGTTCAAAATGCACACGTAATCTTTTCCCAATTCTCACAATAAAATTTATCAATGTTAAATTCATTCAACTTACCCTTTGGAACCAATTCTACGTTTTTCAATAATTCACTATCTTCCTTCTGTGCTTGATTCATTCTATTTTATAGAGATGATTTCACTGAAACCTTTAACAAAATAGAGAAATTATTATACTAATTACTTATGAGTGAAATTTAAACAAATCATTAACAAAAGGATTATGTTATAAATGTAACATGGTTAATGTAACATTACTTTTTCGACTCAAAGCATCAACCACATTATTTTCTTTTCCAGGATGGTATTTAATCGTGAAATCATAATCCTTGAGTATGTTCAACCATCTTCCCTATATCATGTTCAATTCCTTCTGAGTGAATATACACTTTAAACTTTTGTGGTCGGTATATAATTCACATTTTACTACATACTAAAGATGCCTCTGAATTTTTAAAGAAAAAAAACTGCAACTAATTCCAAATCATTTATATAGTAATTTGACTCATGAGTTTTCGATTGATGAGAACCATAATCAATTACATGATCATTTTTTATTAGGACACAACCATATCCTTTCAGTGAATCAATATTATACACAACAAATTCACCATTTCTAGAAGGTAGTGAAAAAATTGGATCATTCACTAATCTTATTTTCAATTTATAAAAAAAATCATCGCATTATTTTTTCCAAATGAACATAACACATTTTTGAGTTAACTTATTCATTGGGATAGATAATCATGATAACTTTTCAAAAAACAACTGGTAATATCATATTAAACCCAAAAAATATGAATATTTGTTATATTTTTGGTTTTTATCCATTCATTAAGAACTTTTATTTTAGAAGGATCAATAGTTATTCCTCCTTTAGAAACAATGTGACCAATGAGAGAAATTTGTTCTAACCCAAATTCACTATTTCTGAATTTCTCATACAATTTATTTTCTTTTATGCTTTGAAAAATAACCCTTAGATAACTTTCATGCTCCTATTTACTTTTAGAGTATACTAAAATGTCATCAATAAACACTGCTAAAAACTTATCCAAGAACTCATGGAATATTTTATTCATAACTAACAATAGGTGCATTAGTTAATCCAAACAATGTAACAAAGAATACATAATGGATGTATCTAGTAGGAAACACAATCTTATGAATGTCTTCTTCCTTTCATTTCAACTGATGGTACACCGACATCAATTCAACCTTCAACAAAAATTGAGCTGCCAAGATTTTATCAAACAAATCATCAATATGAGGCAAAGGATACATTCTATTAACAGTGATGTTATTCAAGTCTCAATAATCAATGAAAATTCTCATTGAACCATATTTTTTTACAAACAAGATAGGAGCACACCATGGTTATTTACTAGGTTGAATGAAACCTTTATTTAATAACTCTTATAATTTATTTTTCAACACAAAAAGTTCAAATTGATCCATTCGATAAGGTTTTTTTAAAATTGACTTCACATTAGAAACATTTAAAATAGTAAATTCAATTTCTCGATTGGTTATAAAACTAGAAAACTTTTCAAGAAAAACATCAAGATACTCATTTACCACTGGAACATCATTAATATAAATGGTCCCTTTTTTCAACAATGTGTGAATGGAAACATTTTTTTCTATATTTTAATAGTTTTTTCACTTCCTGATATGTATTCACGGGTAAGGGTAAATTATTTTACACAAACTAAAAGTATTTCTGAAAAGAAATCATTTTAGATCTATATTTAATGTTGGAATAGTAACCAAAAAGGAAAATCTATACCTAGAATAACATAAACTTCTACTTGAGGAAAAAACAAGGTTTTCAGGTAAATTATTTCCACCTATATGTATAGGAATATTTTTATGGTTCCTTTTTGCCTCAAAATTTCCCCTTATGTTCTTTTGTCATAAGCTCTAGATTCATTTCTTGAGGTAGAATTTACAATTTTCCAGAATGCTTATTAGAAATGAAAGAATGTGTTGACCTTGAATCAAAAAACACATTGGAATAATCTAAATAAATAAACAATATACTTGATTCCACTTCATTTGATGTCCCAACATCTTATGAAGTAGTTCCAAAGTATTTTACCAAACCATTATTCTTGTAGTCTCACTACTTCCCATCATTCAAATTCTTCATCGGACACTCCTTTTCATAATGACCCATCTCGTTAAATTTAAACAATTTTATAGACTTTATATAAGATTTTTTTTCACCACTACCTTGACCTTTTTCAGTCAAATTACAAGACATATGTCCCATTTTACCCCATCCTAATCACTTAACATAATTAAAAAGGAATTCACTAGTGTGCTTATTACCACAATATTCACAAACTGAAAACATAATTTTCTTACCATCAGACTTTTTTGAAGATTTATTCCCTTTATCATGCCACCTCGACCTCTTATTCTTCTATATTTCCAATAACTCATGGTCATTTAATGACTCCATTTCCCCCTTCTCCGCACATCAAACAAGTTTTTCATAAATTTTGAACTCACGAGAAACCAACGCCCTTTGTTACATTGGATTTGATACTGGATAAAAATGACTGATATTACTATCCATATCCCGAATAAAATTTGGATAATACCTTTATAGTAGAGTGATTTCTTATTTATAAGCAGTCAATGAGTCCTCATCTTTCCCCAATTCCAAGAATTTTTTTTCTATCCTATGTCGAACCACCTTTGGAAAATATTTCTCTAAAACCATACTCTTGAATTCATCCTAATACAGATCATCAATATTCTTATTGTACCTAGTATTCTTAACCATAGACCACCAGTAATTGAATTCACCATAATATTGGTAAACAAGAATTCTAACATTTTTATTATATTAAAACCCCCATTTAATCAAATATCTTTTCAAGGTATTTAATCTACCATTAGTCTAGCATGAAGTCAAATGATCCTCTGAATGATGGGGGGTGTTTCCTCAGGAAATGCCCCACTAATGACATGTTCATCAATGGATGATCTGGATGATATCATTGATGGATATCATTTCCATTTATTGCCAGATTCAACTATTCCATATCTACATTAAACTATTTAGTTCTGATTCTACCTATCTCAGATTTTTGATTTCGGAAGGTTGTATTTCTCTAGATGTCATCCCAGCACAACTACATTATTCCCTCAGTGGAAAACCATAATGAACAAACATATCTTCGACGAAGAAACATGGTAATCTCCAAATTTTATATCATTTAATTTTGACCATAAAGTAAAAAATATTTTATGTATATTCCATTAACAATATCCTAACACCTAAAGTAATCTAAACCAACCATTTATACCAACTATAAAGCCCCAATATTTAACAATACATAATATTGAGTGATGTAATGAATTTACATTCATTCACATTGAGTATATTATCAAGTTTTAATTTTTATATAATTTGGACATAACTATTAGATAACATTTCAAAAATTACAAATTATATATGTATACATGCTATCTATTTTTTTCAAAATTCTAAACATTTTAAAATAAAACATCAATTATTTTTCTTGATAAAATTATTGATAACATTAATATTTTCTCCTTCCTTTATCTTAACCATCCTTATACCATATGTAAAAAATTTAAAAAACATGGAATGAGAACAAAGATCTAAATAAGGTATCTAAATAAGGAATGAAACAGTTAGTCCATGATTATTTTAAACTCATGAAAGTATTTTAAAAAAATCATAAATTTCTCCCATAAAACAAAAAATCTTTAATATAAATCATGAAATCATAAAATTCCAAAAAAAACGTCTTATCAGTCATAAATAATAAAGTTAACTTCTGGTATCCATATCATAGTAACATTGTATCTTTCATAGTTACATAGGGAGTAATCTTCATGGTTGCATTTGGAATTATCATCACAATATATTCATTAAATATATTTGGAGAAATCCAATTGTCTAACTCCATTTCATTACCTAATTCATTGGAGAGATATCATAGGCTCACCCACCTTTATTTTATCATGGTACCACCCTTATGCGTAAGCAATTACCAAGAAACAAAACATAATCATAACACTTTAACAAGAATAAACAAAAATATAACATTTCCACATTGCAATCACAAGATATCATTTCAAGATATTTACATAATCAATCCATTATCAAGCACATTTTCAATACCAAAATACATAAAAATGGAATATGGTATTTATTTTCATTTTAAAACATTAAGAATTATAGAGGAATCCAAATATCAAATAATGTTCATTTCAGTAAAAAAGTCTTTGTCACCACATACATTAAAAAAAATTCCTTTGTTCGTTTAAAAAAATGCTTCATAGAAAAATTTTCCTGTAAAAACATTGGAATGAAATTAAAATCAAAGGTCTTAATTATCAAAATATGCCTCAATTAATGGATATTGAGATAAAGTCCCCTACCATGAGTCTAACTTGTATCATACATTATTTTTATTCTTTAATAATAAAATTAGGTTAATTTAGACTTTCTTGAGAACCTTTTAAATTTTATTATTCCCTTTATATCACTTATTTAAAATTTTATAACTATTACTTAATTATTTAAATTCATATCATACGTTTTGTCGACATTCGTTCTTTGAGTTGAAAACGAACATGGCTTAATTTCAATAGTCCATGTGGTCATAATTCCATTATCTATAGAATAAAATTCATTAAATAAAATTCATTTTTACACCAATTATAATTTTAAATCAAACCACTTATTTATGTTAGGAAAAATGAAGACGTTATAATCATGGGGAGTGTAGGTCGTACGCACGCATGAGTAATATTTCCAATTTTCACTGATCATTATAGAAAAAATGTAAATATTTTTTTAACATTTCAGAATTATAATAATATAACTAACATCATAATATTAATTTAAATAATATTATATATATACATATCACACAAATGATGTGGTGAATAAAAATGATTTACATCGCTTCGTGGAGGTGATAGTTCAAACTTACGGACGAACAATGTTATCATTTTTATGTGCATGAAAAGTTAGAACATTATTGGTATATTAATTTCTTATAATGATAAATATTTCATGAAAATAATATAAAAAATTTAATTCCATCATTATGGCCAGTCTTGATTGATGGTAATGAAAAAAAAACTAAATTGGTTCACGAGGTGGCAGTCTTCCATACACACAAACGAAATGTTCATTTCCCATTGATAAAATTTGAAATGCACTTCGGTGATGATATTAACATAATAAAATATTATTATATTGATTTTAATGGATTTATTAGTTCATCATGGATGAGGTAAATTTAAAAGAAGTGGAGAAGATATAAAATAGAAACACTTAAATAAAAATATTACCTTTCCTTCAGATGATCAATGTTATTAACACCTTAACACCTCTAAAAAGGGTGTTATGCCAAAAATAAGGCCTCAATAATTTTGTTTGGGATTCTAGGAAGGGTTTTTTGTTGGGATATGTTTAACCTAATGGTTTTTACAGTGTGATTAATAGAGATAAATGGGTGCCTTTTATAGGAGACGGGAGGGGAACCCTGGGAATTTCCAAACATATTAAATTAATATAAATTAAATTTCGATACCAAATGGGTTGAATTATATTTATCTCCAATATATGATTATTATGGGTATTTATATAATTATACAATTAAAATTATACATGTTATGAATAATTTTTAATCCTTATCATTTTTTAACATTTTAAATGTTTACCATATTGTCATGTAATTTACAATCTGGGAGTTAAAATAATTAACAAATATTTCCAAAAGACCAATGAAAGAGTCAATAATACAAATTTATAGAGTTATATAAAATATTTAATCAAATATCTTATTTTATAAACATTATATAATTTAATTAGATATTTTATAATTTAACATATGAATTATGTCAACTTTGTCACTATTCATTGCATGACTTTTTAAAAAAAATATATAATAAATTGATTCCTCATAAAAATCTAAATTAACTCAATACTAAAATGTCATAGTAATCCATAAAAGTCTTTTATGAAATCATATATTTGAATTTATATTTATTTTAATATTATTAATATCATTTATTTGATTCTTTATTTAATAAATCAGTTACTGCATTGTCATTATGTCACTATTTAATTTAATTATTTATATCCTAAAAATTATAAATAAATTACAATGATATTGGTAATATTTTCATATTTATATGTACTATTTATTTTCAATGTTATCTATTATATAAACCCATATTAAAATTGTTTTATTAAGTAGAGACATATTTATGTCATATTTTCCATTACTTTAAATTAAATGTTATAAATACCATAATCACACCCAAGTGGCTTCAAAAAGTCTCCATTTCCACCCAAGGATGGAAATAGTTGATAATAACTCATGCAATAATATTAGGAAATGTTTTATAGTAATTTTATAATATTGTAACATTAATTTTACCTTTAATTACCTTATTTACCATTAAATGTGGTAAATAAAATACTAAAGTTATTATTCACCAACAAAAATTTGAACCTATTAGAAAAAAAAATTCATACTAAATACAAAAATAAATTTTATTTTTTAAAAATTTAATTTATAGAAGTGTTTAAATAAATTTAATGATAATATCGTTGATAGATTGAGAAACTAAGTTTTTGAAGTAAAAAATGTTCAAAAGTTCACAAAGTTTTTATATCAAATTTGAATGTGAAATTGATTCCTATGTACTAAATTGGAATAAATGATAAAAACATTATTTAATTACCTTTTAAAACCAATTAATAGGATAACCTGAATATATAAATAAATTAGTTGAAAAATAAGTTTTGAATTAAAATGAAGTATTTTTCACTATTTTTAAAAAGTGAATATTATCTGAAAATACCAAAAATTCAACCAAAGTAAAATTTGAAGTCCCTATTCCAAAGAATAACTATAATTTTTCATATCAAAATTTTTAAACTTTCAAAATTAATAATTTAAAAGGGTTCTCCATTAATAGGCTAAAAAACTACCTTTTAAAAATATTTGATCTTTTTATGCTTAAAGATGGATTTATTCTTTTTTTAATCCAATAAAATTTATTGTAAGAAAGTAAAAAATATTTAATAAACATGTTTAAACATAATATAGTTAGATTTTTTCATTCCCACTAATTCAATGACTAAGTGATAACTACCATTTAAAATAATAATATTAATAATGTATTATTTTTCGGTATAACTTACTCTTGTGTGCAACAAAAGATTTTGAAAAACTCATTTTTGTGTGTTGGGTACACTATCAAGTATAAAATCTCCTATAACATTAAATTAATATAGAATTTATAAATACTAATATATATTAAAATATCTTATTCTATAATTATCTTTGTTGTTACAATACATCTTTTATGGTGAAAAATTAATTTAAAATGATGTGTTTTTTCCCTAAATGGATTTATTTATAAGAACTTATATGATAGAAAACCCATTGTTATGAAAATAAAAAATTCATAAACATGATTTAAAACTATCAAAATCACCATATTGAATTAATAATTCTCAATATCTTAGTATAAAATATTTGAAAATTTTCTTTAATAGAATGAGTTTTTGAAAGGAAATATAGATACTAAATTTTTTATCAAGAAAAATTATGAAAAAATATTTTAATAATATATACGGAAGATATTTTATTTATATCTTCAAATGATTCTTTTTGTAAAAAATTCTTAAAAATGAATAATTAATTTTTTATGAGTCTTATTGGTGAATTCAAATTTATCCCAATAGTTCACATTTTTCAAGGATATGATGAAATATTTTTAAATAAGTAAACGTATGGTAACTAAAATTTGAAAAAAATGGATTAGATAATTATAAAAATTTCAATCACTTCTATGCGTAATTCATTAAAATTTTATGTTGACGAATATGTAAAATAATTTAACATTAAATTTTATAGAAGTATGACTAGTAGTTTATTATATTAAATTTATTATATAATTGGTTGATTTTTTTGGTTTTTATTTGTGAATTATTTCATTGTAACGATAATGAAATTTGATTAAAATTTTTAAATTAAATCATAAAATATTTCAAAGGTTCCATAAATATTCATCTATTTTTTGTATGAAAACCCATTTTTTTCATAACAATGTAATGCCCCAGATCTAGATGACACTAAATGGTTCCCGTACCCAGTTGGCAACATGGCCTTATGAGTATTTCCCCAAATTCTAGAGGCTACTGACTAGTAGTGACGTGCTAGGGTGTGATAGTGGGGAAACTATGCCCCCATTGGCAGAGTGTAACACAGTGGAATAAATATTAACAAATAACAGAAGCAGTAAACATCATGTAACTGAAGTTAACTACTTAAAACTAAAGGATAAAGTTAACTAGAATGAAGATAATATAAAAATTATGCAACATGTCACATGTTCTAATAAAAGAGTGAAACAAGATACAATGTAGTAAAGTACAATACAATAACAAAGTATAGTAAAACAAAAAGAAACTCTCCAGCATCGAAATCCTTGGCTTGGCCCCATGCTCTCTTTCTCCCAAGCAATAATCAAGTACTTTTATAGAGAGCCTTTCCCTGTCGAAACTTGTTGCAATATAGTCTGGTTGGTCCCAAAAGAATGACCCAAATAGGGTGCGAGAAATGAATCCTAGTAGGAAACCACCAAAGGAATGTTCCAATATATCAGTGAGTATATGCAGCAGTTGTGTATAGTAATGACATGTAATAAAATATTAGTCACTCAGAAGTAAAAAATCCTGAAATTATAGGTATTCATTTATGGAGTTTACTATGTTCATTATTAGTACGTTTAATAGAAGTATTTAGGTCTCAGAATTCGGCCTAAGCCTGACATTCCTCATAGAAAATTAAGAACAACAGAAGTCTCAAAAGTCCTTCTAAAAAAAGTAAAGTCTGAATCCAAGCATGTGCTTTGGCTTGGCAGACGTGTCCCAATTCATCCCATTACATCATTTAAGTATAACCTGAGCCCGTTCTTGGGATTCCTATGTTGGAACTCAGGTATCACCACATGTGTAATTCTACCGACATCCAATGAGTCTGTTCTCAGTGGTCCTACTAGGGAGCCCTGAGTATCAATCTCGATGTTAGTAGAAGTTCATGCAAGTCCATCCTCAGTGGTCCAACTAAGGAGCCCAAGGTATCACTCTATTTTATATATAATATTCTATTAATTTATTCCATCAGTCACAGTCCTAATAAAGATCCCAAGTATCACTAATGACATATAAATCAAAAGCCTCTTGATTATTTCCATGGCGTTCTAAGCTGAACCCATGTATCACCCAATGTGCAAGGTATAATAGTCATACAAGTCAATTCATGGCGTTCTAAGATGAACCCATGTATCAAACATTTCTATTTAACATTTAATCATTAAAATTAATTAAAACACTCCAACTTGCATACAACGAAATTACAATACATAGAAAATGGGAAAACACAATCCCAAATCCATAATCAAACACTTACAATTTCTACACAATTGAAATTCCAAATAATAACTAAGTTCATTTTAAATAACCCAAAAAGGTTAAACTAACCCATGCACATAGATATCCTAGGACAAAACAGTTATACAATAATCATTCAAGGTAAACACACACACGTGGTGTCGCTTAATCAAGAAAAAAATGCTAAACATGATTTAATTCATTAAATTAATTACCAAAACAACATTTAATAAAAACAAGGATAAATTTACTTCCAAGGAAACACCCTAAAAATGGGCATGTGGAACAATGTCACATATAAACACCGAAACAGTTAACGAGAGGTGTGAAACCACCTACCTCAATGCCGTACAATCGATATACTCTGTTGTCATCCCTTGAATCAACCTAGAACGAAGTAGATCTACAAAAAGGTAAATACCATTCAAACCTAAATAACATCCTCATGAATATAAATTAGTAAGAACAACTCTGGAAGAAGAAATAACATACCGATTGGGTTCAAACAATACCGGCAATGAAATGATCAGAGTTCAGATGAGGCTTTAAGAGAAAAAACGAGTTCCGGCCTCCTTGTTCTTCAACCTAGAAAGTCTCCTGTCCAAATAAGGATACAAAAATCTATTTATCATTTTAAGTTAAAAAACATAAATAAAAGGTGTGTATATCCATATAAATAATGTGTATATCATTTTACTCTTAATTGTTTCACCGACTTACTTTACACGTCCTAGTCTGACCTGCCGACTAGACTACACAACATGTATCAGGAAGTACACGATGTGTGGTGTCTTTTTCTTCTCTCCCATTCAAAAATGCTCACATGTCATGTATCCCTATTCTATATGACAATTATACTAATAGTTTATATATGATTACACAACATGTAACCCTAAAACAACCATTTTTCAATTTTCCCTTTGTTTTCCTAAAATTAACTCATGGAAATAGAATAGTGGAAAATTGTACCCCAAAATAAGAACTGGGTTCTTACAAAATTCCCCCCATTAAGAAATTCTTACCCAAATTTTCCTTCCATGGGTGGTGAAAGAATATCTAATAATAAATCCTATCACTGACCACATACATCGGCCACCCTCTTCAATGTCTCGTCCTACACACAGTCGTTCTACCATATCACCCATACGAGAGGAAATGATCGGCCTTGTAGAACCGTCATGCACCTATCAACTATATGAATCAGATTCTTCTCAAAGGATTAATCAACCTGAATATCAACCTTCATTGGCTGAAAATTTTGAGACAGTTCTGAATGATATAGGCGTAGCTGAGATACATGGAAAATGTCGTGCATGGCTCAGTACCTTTGAGGTATATGTAACCGATAGGAAACCAACCAGACACATTCCAAAAATGTCAAATGGTCTCAGATTTCTCGATTAAATCATAACCTGTCTCTTTATCCTCTTGTGACCCAATATTGGTGCGACATGTAGGAAAATGTGATCCCCGGACAAAAATTCTAAAGGACATCTATGGTGATCTATATAAGATTTCTGATGAGACTGTACAGTAGCCATCTATATTTGAATTAAGTGAACATGTTAAGTAGTCTCCTAGACAAGACGAGGTCCCAACATAGATGCATCTCTTACCTCCAGCCAACATAGGGGTGATAGGCATGGCCTATCGTACAATGACTTATATGGAACCATCTGAATAGTAGCCTGAAATCTATTATTATAGGTGAAATCATCTAGGGTTATATGTTTCTACCAAGATCCCCCAAAGTCTAGGACATAAGTGAGCAACATTTCCTTTTGTACATGTATTGTAAGCTCTAACTTACCATCATTATGAGGGTGGTATATTGTGCTCAGAAGCACATGTGTACCTAGTGACCTCTGAAAACTCTTCTAGAAATGAGATATAAAGAGGGAGTCCCTATCTGAAATTGTAGAAGGAGGGACCCCATGATGTCATACCTCCTCTCGGATATACATATTTCTTATCTCATAAACACCAATGGTTTCCTTGATTGAAAATAAGTGGGCGACCTTCGTAAGACTGTCTACTACGATCCACGCGACATTTTTGCCTCTAAAATACCTCGGTAATTCCATCATGAAATCCAAAGCCACATCATCCCATTTCCACTCAAGAATGGGTTACTTCTGTAACAGTATAGTTTTCCACTGATGTTCTACCTTCACCTGCTGACATGTGGCACAATTCATAACAAACCCAAGTACTTCTTGATTTATACCCGTCTACCTGTACTTGTGGGGAAAGTCATGGTACATCGTGTTGAATCCGAGATGCACTGCCTAAGTTGAATAAAAAAACTACTGAATCATCTGCTCATGTATATCCCATGGAACCCACACACTTCCATGGATATGAATAACTTCATCCTTGCCTATCGTCTATCCCGGAAGAGGGTCCTCACCTACTATACTCTCCTGTAGAACTAGGAATTTAAAATCTGATAGTTGCCTCATCACCACTTTGTCTAGTAGGGTAGAGGTAACTTCCCAAAATGAAAGATAAGTTTTTTTGGACTATTGTGAACCTCTAAATTCATCTTAGAAAACAAATACATAAGCTTCCTCTCACCACTGGCCTCCTGCACTACCTATATCCGAGTCCTCTTACTCGGTGAGTCAGCCACTACATTGCCTATGCTAGGCCTATAAGCAATCTCAAAATCAAACGACTAAAGGTATTCCAGCCAACTTTGTTGCCTTAGATTCAAACCATTCTGATTTAATATGTACTTGAGACTTTTTGGGTCCTTATACAACACAATATTTTCTCTAAATAAATAATTTATCCAACAACACAAATCATGAACATGTGTAGCTAACTCAAGATCAGGTGTCAGGTAATTCCTATCATGTAGCCTCAACTATCAAGACCCATATACAACAAATCGATCCCCATACATAAGCATTACTCCCAACCCAATACTTGATTCATTATAGTACATATTGTAACTCTTTATTGGATCTATAAATATCAGTATCGGCACTGAATTCAAACATCTCTTCAACTCCTAAAAGGTTGTGTAATAAGAATCCGACCACTCAAACTTTACCCATATCTTGGTCAAGCCCCTCATCGGTGCTTCTAAACGTGAGAAGTTCTGTATTAAATGCATCTAGTAACCAGCTATCCCTAAGAAACTCTGTACCTAAAAAATGTTCTTGGGATGCTACCATGTCACTACAGCTTTAACCTTCTTCTAGGTCCAATGATACTCTAGTCTCTGAGATAAAATGACCTAAGAAGTGAATTTGATCCATCCAGAAGTGGAATTTTGTGAGAATACCATATAAATGATGCTCTCTGAGTGTATTCAAAATGATATCAAGGTGTTTGTAATGGTCCTGTTGATTGTGATAATACTCATTGATATCATCAATGAAAACCACCACAAAATAATCTTTGTAGGGATGGAACACTCGGTTCATTAGCACAATGAAAATTGTTGGTGCATTAGTGAGACCAAAAGGAATAACCAAGAAATCTTATAGGCTAAACCTACAACGAAAGGTTGTATGAGGTATATCTGTATGTCGAACACTTACCTGGTGATATCTGGCCATAGATCAGTCTTCGAGAACACTAAATCTCTCTAATGATGATAAAATAGGCAATTTATTTGTGGAAATGGATATCAGTTCTTGACCATTAACTGGTTTAGCTTTCGGTAATCCACACATAGCATAAGGGTACCATCCAACGTTTTCATGAAATCGACCACCGAACACTAAGGAGAAGTACTGGGTCGGATAAAACCCTTAGCTTCCAGATATTCCAACTGCCTCTTGAGATCTTGCAACTCCATCGTAGCCATCCTGTAAGGAGGAATGGATATCTATGCAACTCCTATCACTATCTCAATAGTGAACTCTACCTCTCTGACCAGATGTAATCCTAATAAGCCTTCTGGGAAAACTTCCCTGAAACAATCAATCACTAGAGGGAAATATGCCAAACATGTTCCCTGATTATCCAAGTATAAACTTGCAATATGGGCTTTCATTCTGCCCATCCCATGATGGTCAGGTCCAATTATGCTCTTCTAGATATCTGATTCACCCTTATGTAGAAACTATCTTCCCTCTGGTGATGTGAAACTCACCATTCAATGATATAAATAAACAAAGGCTCGAAAAAAACCCACCAATCCATTCCGAGAATGACATAAAAACTCATCATCTCTAAGACGTAGTGGATCTATAGGAAGTGACATCCACCAATCTCAAGGGTAACTCCTTGCACTAATTCACACCTTCCATTTTGATACCTAACGAAGTGTCTAGGATCCTTACATTATAATAAGTATAAACATAGATTCCATGTATTTCCACAATGGCCACAGATATAAAACTTTGTGTTGCACTTGTATCAAAAAGTGTAGAAGACAAAACAGAGGTTACTAGGATAGTATCTCTGACATTAGAAGGTCAAGTATCTTACTCATACTGGGTATGTTTCACTGCACAATTTTGACATACACCATGGCCCTGAGATACTACTTGGTTTCCTTGAGCTGACCTTCCCTACTGTCGCTGAGATCCTAGGGCCTGGCTCCCCCAACCAGGCCCACCACCAAGGCCAGAACGCCCTAACATATTCCAGTTTTTAGACTGGTGAGAAGCTACTAACCATGCTTATGCACTTGGATTCTGTACATAACCTCTCTCACTAGCCACTGGTGGAAACTCCCTACAGACGCATTGTAGATGGAATATCATGCCACAAGCTCGACAATCAACTGGGGCCTTCGGGCACCGGGGCCTCATATGCCCTAGCCTACCGAACTCTTAACACCTCACATGGATACCGGAAGAACGGTTTTGACTTCTCATATCCCCACCAGAAAGCTTCATACGACTCATCTTGATTTTTTTCAAGACATTACAAAATCTCAGTGCCCAACCACTCTGGATCGCACCTCCATCTTACCTCAAGTTATGGTTGGTAATCAGTGTCTGATTTAAAATAGCAGAGACCGAAGGGAACATAAACACATTCAAATGGGATCATATGTGAAACCTGATACCATAATAAAATCATCTAGATTTTGATACTTCATCACCCATTATAATAGGTGTGAATCACTGAAGCTCAGTAAAATAGGAAGAATAATCCATAAATGATAGTGTGCCCTACTCTAGGAACATGAACTCCTAGGATCGGATGGACCTCAGCATTTCAGGAAAATAATAATCATATAAGTACCCCTGAAAGTCTTCCCCTGTCATATCCTGATGAATCCCTACCTATGTGATAACATCCCACCATATTTTTGAAGAATCAAGAATCATAATGGTCATGATCTTGACCGTCCTTTCGAGAGGTGTCTCTAGATGGTCGAAGATAATCGTCACTAACTCCAACCATGATTTCCAATCCTGTGGTCAACTATCCTCAGAAAATATAGCCGGATACTGCTGCTGGAATATACAAGTTAGCTCTGCCATAGATGTGGCATCCTATAGTGCTTTCTGGATGGTCTTTATGAACATCACAAAACCATCTCGGAAGTGTGTGTCTGCATCGGCAACTGGTATAATGGCTAGTGTCACAGTTAACAAAACTGAAGGGTCCATCGGTAGCCCATAACCAACCATTTCTAGATTATTATCTTCTCCACTCTCCTGGAATACAGCTCGTGGTCATCGCAGTGGCATTTCTATGTAGAGTTCGGCACACATTCCTCAGTACCAACTTAAGGAAACATACGATAACTAAGAAGTGAAAGAATAGAACAAGTAGAAGAAATTATTCATGTTTTTTAAAAATAGGGTTACACAGCGTGTATAACCCCACACACGATGTGTTCTCCTAAGGCCTTTAATGGGCGTGTAACTCCTCCTGACATGGTCGTGTAGTACACCACACACACGACGTGTTCCTCCTGAGACACTATGTATACATGAATTTTCCTTCATACCCTGGTACATCTACATTACTAGAACTAAACAGTTCTAGCAGTGTAATACTACACTTCTTTTTCACCAAAGACATGACATGTACAACTATGTTTTCATCCACCTGTTTTTTTCATCACATGGTTGGATACATAGTGGACTTCTACACAGCGTGTACTCTTGTTACACGACGTGTCCTACTCAAATCTCGACAACCCATGTTCCCTCCTTACACGGCAAGTTACACGGTGAAGGTTTACATGGAGTGTAAAAAAGGTAAACGGTGTGTTCTTATTAAACATGGAACACATTATTCCCCAAATAGGAAGAACACACGGCGTATTAGGATTGACTACACATCGTGTATACTGGTTTTTTCAGGAAAAAAACTATAATTTTACCAGAAAACTTATGTTATATAGATAAAAGAACTAGCGGGATGAAAAATTCTGATCTGTGAGGGACCATGCTCCCTTCGAATGAAATGTTATCACCCGATCAGAACATATCATAGTGCAATTATAGATAAAAATCTGAATCCTAGCCTACAAGATTTGAATCCATGGGGTCCCATACACCTCAGGAACCAAAGTTTGGCGTCCATTCGATATAAACCATAACACGTACCAATACACCTCTCACAACAGCAGACATATATATCACATCATCTATCACAGCTATATGTGATAACCAATGCATCATAGATGTCCTGGAATAATGCATGTAATGTGATTCTAACAAGTTTCTATATGATTCATGAGATGGAACACCCTCATATCATCAATTTTCAACTAAAATATAACCTAAAATTTCATCAATAATAATACTATAAATCAAGTGTGTCACCAAACGGTGAAATCAAATCAACTGTAATAGCTCAAAATCTAAAGATCATAAGTCAATTCGAGGAAATATGGATTTTACCTGTATGCGGGGTAGCTACTCCCAGGAATAGCTAATTAATAAATACCTTTTCCATCCTATCCCTATCTATAGGTACCAAATAGTAATCCAAAGTAGAAAAAAATACATTGATACCACTTTGTAACATCCTGGTCCCCAAATTCCACTAATTGGTGCCCCGTGACCTGTTGTCCATATAGCCTCAAACACATTTCTCTAAATGCCAAAGGATGCCGACTAGTAGTGAGGGACTAGGGTGTGATAGTGGGGAAACTAATCCCTTATTGGTAGAGTGTAACACAAAAAAATAAATATTAACAAATAGAGAAAGTAGTAAACAACATGAAACTGATGTAAATAACAGAAAACAGAATGATAAAGTTTACTAGAAGGCATATAATATCCAAATGATGTAGCATGTCACATGTTCTAAGAAAATAGAGAAACAAGATAAACTTCAATCAAGAATAATAAAATACCAAAGTATGGTAAAATGAAAATAAACTTAGTATCATCGCAAGCCTTGTCTTATTCCCATGCTCTCCTGTTTCCAAGCAGAAATCAAGTAACTGTATAGGGAACATTACCCTATGGAAACCTAGAGCATTATAGTATTTTCGGGTCTAAAATCATGACCCAAACAGGGTGTGAGAAATGAATCCCAGTAGGCAACCACCAAAGCTCTGTTCCAATCTATTAGGGAGTATATGATGTTGTTGTGTGTAGTAATTTTTTTAATGGTTGGGGCCAAAGCCTCATTTTATTGTTAAATCAACGAAAATAACTCTTTTAACAGGGTAAAGGGAGACCCATTACATAGCCTGAAGGCTGAGTGGTCATGTAGCGCATTACATATCCCATAGGCCGAAATTTTTGGCCCAATGCCCATTCAGTGAATAGTAACCTGCCTGCTACAGTACACCACAGTACCTCCACTACTACAGTGCCCTGCCACTGATCTACAGTACCACTGATGCTATAGTACAACTACAGTACTTGAGCACAATGGGTTTTGAACCCCCATTTTTCATGTAGGATTACGGGGTGCTTACCACTGAGCCAAACCCCAACTGTTGGTATTCATTTATAAAGTTTACTATGTTCATTAGTAGTGACATGCAGTAAACTAGAAGTAAATCAGTACTAAAAAATCATACAAGTATTGGAATTCATTTATAGAGTTTACTATGTTCATTAGTAGTTCCTTTACATGAATAATTTAGGCCTCAGAATTTGGCCTAAGCCTGTCATTCCCCGTATGAATGTAAGAACAACAGAAGTCTCAAAAGACCTTCAAAAAAGAAGTAAAGTTTGATTCCAAGCTTGTTCTTTGGGCAGGAAGATGTGTCCCAATTCATCCCATTACATCATTTAAGTATAAACCAAGTATTTTCTTCATATTCCTTTGTTGGAACTCAAGTATCACCTGAGGTGTAATTCTACCGACATCCTATGAGTCAGTTCTCAGCAGTCCTACTAGGGAGCCACAAGTATCACTCTCGATGATGGTATAATTTCCAGAAAGTCTATCCTCAACGGTCCAACTTTGGAGCCCAAGGTATCACTCTATGTTCAAATTAATATTTTGTCAATTTATTCCATCCCTGGTAGTCCTAATAGGGATCCCAAATATCACTAATGAGATATAAATCAAAAGCCTCTTGAGTTAGTCCACGACATTCAAAGTTGAACCCATGTATCACCCAAGGTGCATGGTACAATAGTCATGTGAGTCTGTTCATAGCATTCTAAGATGAACCCATGTATCACCCAATGCTATTTATTGTTTACTCATTAAAATTAATTAAAACATTTTAACCTTCTTAACAAGTAAAAACACCGCTTAGAAAAGGGGCAAACAAAATACCAATGCCCTAATCAAACACTTACAATTTCTACACAATTACAATTCCAAATAATAACCAAGTTCATATTAAAAAAACCCAAAATGGAAAGAAAAGTCATGTCTATAGACATCCTAGGCCGGAACGGTTATACATCAATAATACAAGGGAAACACACCCACGAGGTGCCCTTAATCAAGAAACAAAACTAAACATTCTTTAATTCATTGAATTAATTACCAAAACAACATTTAATAATAACAAGGATCAGTTTTCTTTCATGGAAGCACCCTTTACATGGGTGAACATCACAATGAAACATATATACACCTCGACAATTAATGAGAGGCACAAAACCACCTACCTTGATGTTTTCCAATTGATATAGTCTGACGTTGACCCTTGAATCGACCTCGAACGTCATAGATCCATGAAAAGGGGAAAACTATTAAACACTAAATAAATTCTTCATGAATAGAAATTAGGAATAATGGATATAGAAGAAGAAATACCTTAGCGATTGGGTTCAAACGAAATTGATGGAAAAATGATCGGACTTTAGACGAAGCTTCTAAAGAAAAAATGAGCTTCGACCTCCTTGTTCTTCAACCTAGCTTGTCTCCGGTCCAACTGAGGAGAAAACGAGTCAACTGCATGTTTTAAGTTGAAAAACAGAAGTACAAGACATGTATATTTATATACACTGTGTGTATATCATTTTAATTTTCATATTTTTTCCAACATACTTTACACGCCCAACATTGACCTGTCGACATTACTACACGATGTGTATTAGGAAGTACAAGGCGTGTAGTGACTTTTTTCTCTCCCATGCCAACATGCTCACAATCCATGTATCCTTATCCTAGAGGCCATTCTATATGGCATGTACATAGGATTACATGGCATGTAACCCTAAAAAACCATTTACCTAGTTTCCCCTTGTTTTCTCAAAAATAACCTATGGATAAAAGAATAGAAGAATATTGCACCTTAAAATAAGAATAGGGTCCTTACAAACAAGTCATACAGATTTTGATTTTTGAGGTTGAAAATTAGATAGAAAAACCACAAGTGGTATATATCAATTTATTGGAAAAATAAACTTAGTATCTTAGAGTTATAAGAAACAAAAATATATTACTTTATCCACTATAAAATAAAAATACTTTTTTTCATGTTTTTATGCTCAATCCCCATTGATTAAAAAAACATTGTCTGAATTTGAATTTTTTTTGAAATGTTACCTAATATATTCGATAATTATTTGTTTTTTTTTGATTTCAAGGGACCTTTAAATCACTCAATGACTAAAAATATTGATGTTAGATGTCATTGTATTAGTGAAAATATTCAAAAATGTTATATTAGTTTGGAATATATTCCAACTATCAATCAACAAGATAATATCTTTACTAAAACCTATGGTATTTATATGTTTTAGGGAATAAAATATAGACTTGGAAGGATAGATATTTAAAATATATATTGAACATGAATATATTTAAAAAAATATATATATAGATAAAAAATTCTTCTTTAAGGATAAAATTATTGTACATTCAGAATCCTAATTAATTTCAACTTTAATAGTTTTTAATTCATAAATATGTGAAATGATTTTGTCAATAATTTTTCTTAATCTATTTGATTTTTAAGATTTACTGACATGGTCATAAACATGTATTTAATATATATATATATATAGTGAGCATGTAATCAGGTTATATTGTCTAGTTATCTTGCATTTTCATTCACTCACTATTGGAAATGGATAATTTCCCAACAGTTCTGAACGGTTGGGAAATCCTGCAGAACCGTTGGTATATCTTATACCAACAGTTCTGAAAACTGTTGGTAAGTAAGCCGTTGGGAAATATTTTATCAACGGTTTACATAGAACCATTGGGATAGGTTAGAAAAATGAGCCTATCCCAATGGTATGGTAAAACCGTTGGGATAGTTTTTCCCAACATTTTGGCTTGAACTGTTGGGACAACCAACCATATGAGCTTCTTTCCCAACAGTTTCTAAACTTTTAGGAATGGTTTTTTTACCAACAGTTAAAAGAGAAAAATTGGTAATAAAATACTGGGAATCCTATGATAACGGTTAGAAACCGTTGGCATAGCCTATGCTTTGCAAATTGCACAGCATCTGGAAATTTGCAGAGCAGGGTGTCCATTCCCTCTCCTTTCCAATTCCCTCTCATTTCCAATTATTGTACCTATAATTATCAACTAACACATACATATACAATTACTGTACTAGCAATAACCAACTAACACATACATATACAGAACAAATTCATACACATTTAACATATAATGAATCCTGGAACAATACACATCCAATAATTAAATCATAATTAAAAAAGTAATTATAAACATACATAATTCATTTAGAATTCAATTTAAAATTTAGATGACAATTATATGTGGAATCCAGAATTAAATTTATAATTTGATCGGTTTTTCATATACCAGATATTTTTACTAGAAATGATGTCAGTTTCCAAAAAAATACATACACCTGGGGTGATACCGGCCACACCGTGCCTCGGATTGAGGCGAGGTTAACTCGTACACGTCACAAATTACCCATGGATCTTTGTACTAAAGTATCAACATATTCCGAAATCGTTTGGTCAGTTTTCCGTATGTCAGTTTTTTTTTCACTTAAAATGAAGTGCTTTTTAAATAAAAGAGAGACACTTTGAGTGTTTTCGGCCACACCGCACCTCGGATTGAGGCAGGGTTGACTCATACACGTCAAAAATAACCGATGGACAATTATGCTAAAGTATGAACACAATAAAAATACGTTTGGCCGGATTTCCATATGTACTTAAAATTTTGTCCATTTTAAACAAAAGAGAGACACCTTGGGTGGTGCCAGCCACACTGTGACTTGTATTTAGGTGTGGTTGACTCGTACATGTTATATATAACCCATGAATCATTTTACAAAAGTTTCAACAGATTCAAAATGAGTTTGGTCGGTTTTTCGTACGCCAGTTGTTCCTTTCACTTATAATCCTACCCATTTTAAACAAAAGAGACACAATTAGAGTGGTATCGGCCACACCACGCCTTATATTTATATGGGGTTGACCCGTACATATCACAAATGACACATGGATAATTTTCCTCAAGTATCAACACAAATTGAATGCATTTGGTCGGTTTTATGTATGCCAGCTTATGTTTGCACTAAAAATGAAGTCCTTTTGAAACAAAAGAGAGACACTTTGAGTGGTTCTGGTCACACCATGCCTCATATTGAGGCGGGGTTGATTCTTACACGTAACATATGACCCATGGATTGTTGTGCTAAAGTATCAACATAATCAGAATCTGTTTGGTTAGTTTTTTGTATGTACTTAAAAACGTTGTCCATTTTAATCAAATGAGAGACACTTAGAGGGATCCCGGCCACACCATGCCTCAGATTGAGGTGGGTTTGACACTTACACATCACATATGACCCATGGATCGTTTTCATAAAGCATCAACACATTCTTAATGAGTTTGGTTAGTTTTTCATATGTCAGTTGTTGTTTTCACTTAAAATGTTGTCCATTTTAAACAAAAGAGAGACACTAGGAATGGTGTCGGCCACAATGCACCTCGGATTGAGGCAGGGTTGACTCGTACATGGCACATATGACCCATGGATCGTTGTGCTAATGTATCAACACAATCAGAATCCGTTTGTTCGGTTTTTCGTATGCTAGTTGTTGTTTTAACTTAAAATGAAGTCCTTTTTAAACAAAAGAGAGACACTTTGAGTGGTTTCGGCCACAACGCCCCTCGGATTGAGGGGAGGTTGACTCGTACACATCAAATATGACCCATGTATGATTATCCTAAATTTTCAATGGAAAATGAATGCGTTTAGTCAGTTTTTCATATGTACATAAAATGTTGTCCATTTTAAACAAAAGAGAGACCCTTAGAGTGATCCCGGCCACACCGCAACTTAGATTGAGCCCAGATTGGATCAAACACGTCACATATGACCCATGTATCATTGTGATATGGTATGAACAGAATCTGTGTGCGTTTGGACAGTTTTCTGAATGCCAGTTGTTCTTTTCACTTATAATCCTGTCCATTTAAAACAAAAGAGACATAGTTAGAGTCGTACTGGCCACACAATGCCTCAGATTTAGACTGGGTTGACTCATACACATCTCAAATTACCCATGGATCATTTTCTTAAAGTATCAACACAATCCTAATGCGTTTGGTCAGTTTTCTGTATGCCAGTTGATGCTTTCACTTAAAATAATGTCCTTTTGAAAGAAAAGAGAGACACTTTGAGTGGTGTCGGTCGCACCACGTCTCAGATTGAGACGGGGTTGACTCGTACACATCACATATGACCCATGGATCGTTGTGATAATGTATCAACACCATCATAATTCGTTTGGTCAGTTTTCGGTATGTACTTAAAATGTTGTCCATTTTAAACATAAGAGAGACACTTTGGGTGGTTTCGGCCACACCGTGACTCGGATGGAGGCGCGGTTTACTCATACACATCACATATGACCCATGGATCGTTTTCTTAATGTTTCAACAGATTCCGAATGCGTTTGGTCAGATTTTCGTATGCCAGTTTTTCTTTTCACTTATATTCCTCTCCATTTTAAACAAAAGGGACACAGTTAGAGAGGTACCGGCCACACCGCGCCTCAAATTTAGACGGGGTTGACTTGTACTCATCTTAAATGACACATGGATCATTTTCCTAAAGTATAAACACAATCCGAATGCGTTTGGTCAGTTTTCTGTATGCCAGTTGATGATTTCACTTAAAATGATGTCCTTTTGAAACAAAAGAGAGACACTATGAGTGGTGCCGGCCAGAAAAAGCCTCAGATTGATGCAGGGTTGATTCGTACACGTCACATATGACCCATGGATTGTTGTGCTAAGTATCAACACAATCAGAATCTGTTTGGTCATTTTTCTGTTTGTACTTAAAATGATGACCATTTTAAACAAAAGAGAGAAACTTAAAGTGATCCCGGCCACACCGTGCCTTGGATTGAGGTGGGGTTGACTCGTACACATCACATATGACCCATGAATCGTTTTCCTAAAGAATCAACACATTATGAATGCGTTTGGTCAGATTTTCGTATATCAGTTGTTGTTTTCACTAAAAATGATGTCCATTTTAAACAAAAGAGAGACACTATGAATGGTGCCAGACACACCGTGCCTCGGATTGAGGCGGGGTTGACTCATACACATTAAATATGACCCATGGATCATTGTGCTAAAGTATCAACTGAATCAAAATCCGTTCGGTCAGATTTCAGTATGCTAGTTGTTGTTTTCACTTAAAATGAAGTCCATTTTAAACACAAGAGAGACAATTTGAGTGGTGTCGGCCACACCGCACCTCGTATTGAGGCGATGTTGACTCGTATACATCACATATGACCAATGGATCATTCTCCTAATGTTTCAATGGAAACCGAATGCATTTGGGAAGTTTTCCGTATGTACTTAAAATGGTGTCCATTTTAAACAAAAGAGAGACACTTAGAGTAATCCCGGCCACACCTTAACTTGGATTGAGCCCAGGTTGGATCATATATTTCACATATTACCCTTGAATAGTTGTGATAATGTATCAATAGAATCTGAATGCGTTTGTTCAGTTTTCCGTATGCCAGTCGTTCTTTTCACTTATAATCATGTCCATTATAAACAAAAGAGACACAGTTAGAGTTGTACCGGCCACACCATGCCTTGGATTTAGACAAGGTTGGCTCATACACGTCTCAAATGACCCATGGATCATTTTCCTAAAGTATCAACACAATCAGAATGCGTTTGGTTGGTTTTCCGTATGCCAGTTGATGTTTTCACTTAAAATGATGTCATTTTTAAACAAAAGAGAGACACTTTGATTGGTGCCGGCCACACTGCACCTCGGATTGAGGCGGGGTTGACTCATACATGTCACATATGACCCATGTATTGTTTTTCTAAAGTATTAACACAATCATAATCCATTTGGTCGGTTTTCTATATGTACTTAAAATGTTGTCCATTTTAAACATAAGAGAGACACTTTGGGTGGTGCCGGACACACCGCGGCTTGGATTGAGACGTGGTTGACTCTTACATGTCATATATGACTCATGGATCGTTTTCGTAATGTTTCAATAGATTTGAAATGCGTTTGGTTGGTTTTTCGTTTGCCAGTTGTTCTTTTCACTTATAATTCTGTCCATTTTAAAAAAAGAGAAACAATTAGAGTTGTACCGGCCACACCGTGCCTCAGATTTAGATGAGGTTGACTCATACATGTCTCAAATTACCCATGGATCATTGTAATAAAGTATCAACACATTCCTAATGCGTTTGGTCAGCTTTCTATATTCCAGTTGATGTTTTCACTTAAAATGATGTCCTTTTGAAACAAAAGAGAGACACTTTGAGTGGTTCTGACCACACCACGCATCATATTGAGGTGGTGTTGATTTGTGCACATCACATATGACCCATGGATCGTTTTCCTAATGTATCAACACAATCATAATCTGTTTGGTCAGTTTTCTGTATGTACATAAAATGTTGTCCATTTTAAACAAAAGAGAGACACTTAGAGTGATATCGGCCACACCGTGCCTCAGATTGAGGCAGGTTTGACTTTCACACATCACATATGACCCATGAATTGTTTTCCTAAAGCATAAACACATTCAAACTGCGTTTGGTTAGTTTTTAGTATGTCTGTTGTTGTTTTCACTTAAAATGATGTCCATTTCAAACAAAAGATAGACACTATGAATGGTGTCAGTCACACCACGCCTCAGAATGAGGTAGAGTTGACTCGTACATGTCACATATGATCCATGGATCGTTCTTCTAAAGTATCAACACAATCAGAATCAGTTTGGTCTGTTTTCCATATGCTAGTTGTTGTTTTCACTTAAAATGAAGTCCATTTTAAACAAAAGAGAAACACTTTGAGTGGTGTCAGCCACACCACACCTTGGATTGAGGCGATGTTGACTCTTACATGTCAAATATGACCCATCGATCATTCTACTAATGTTTTAACGGAAACTGAATGCGTTTGGTCGATTTCCCGTATGTACTTAAACTGTTGTCCAATTTAAACAAAAGAGAGACACTTAGAGTGATCCCAACCACACCGCGACTCAGATTGAGCCCAGGCTGGCTCGTACAAGTCACATATGACCTATTTATTGTTGTGATAAATTATCAACAGAATACGAATGCGTTTGGTCGGTTTTTCGTATGCCAGTTTTTCTTTTCACTTATAATCCTGTCCATTTTAAACAAAAGAGACACAGTTAGAGTGGTACCGGCCACACCGCACCTCATATTTAGACGGGTTTGACTCATACATATCCCAAATGACCAATGTATCATTTTCCTAATGTATCAACACAATCCGAATGCGTTTGGTCAATTTTCCTTATGCCAGTTGATGTTTTCACTTAAAATGATGTCCTTTTGAAACAAAAGAGAGATAGTTTGAGTGGTTCCGGCCACACTGCACCTCAGATTGAGGCGGGGTTGACTCGTACACATCAAATTTGACCCATGGATCTTTGTGCTAAAGTATCAACACAATCATAATCTGTTTGTTCAGTTTTCCGTATGTACTTAAAATGTTGTCCACTTTAAACATTAGATAGACACTTTGGGTGGTGTTGGCCACACCGCAGCTCGTATTGAGATGTAGTTGACTTGTACACGTCACATATGACCCATGTATCATTGTCCTAATGTTTCAACAGATTCAGAATGCGTTTGGTCGGTTTTTCGTATGCCAGTTGTACTTTTCACTTATAATCATGTCTATTTTATACAAAAGAGACATAGTTAGAGTGGTATCGGCCACACCACGCCTCAGATTTAGACGGGGTTGATTTGTACACGTCTCAAATGACCCATTTATTATTTTCTTAAAGTATCAACACAATCCTAATGTGTTTGGTTGGTTTTCCGTATGGCAGTTGATTTTTAACTTAAAATGATGTCCTTTTGAAACAAAAGAGAGACAATTTGAGTGGTGACGGCTACACCATGCCTCAGATTGAGGTGGGGTTGATTCATACACGTCACATATAACCCATGGATCATTTTTCAAATGTATCAAAACAATCAGAATCTGTTTGGTCAGCTTTCCATTTGTACTTAATATTTTACCCATTTTAAACAAAAGAGAGACACTTAGAGTGATCCCGGCCACACCATACCTCAGATTGAGGCAGGGTTGACTCTTACACGTCACATATGACACATGGATTGTTTTCCTAATGCATCAACAAATTCTGAATGTGTTTGGTCAGTTTTTCATATGTCATTTTTTGTTTTCACTTAAAATGATGTCCATCTTAAACAAAAGAGAGACACTATGAATATTGTCATCCACACCACTCCTCGGATTGAGGCGGGGTTGACTTTTACATGTCACATATGACCCATAGATCGTTGTTTTAAAGTATCAACACAATCATAATCCTTTTGGTCGGTTTTCGGTATGCTAGTTGTTGTTTACTCTTAAAATGAAGTCCATTTTAAACAAAAGGGAGACACTTTGAGTGGTGTCGGCCACACCATGCCTCGGATTGAGGTTAGGTTTACTCGTACACATCACATAGGAGCGATGTATAGTTATCCTAAAGTTTTAGAGGATACCGAATGCGTTTGGTCATTTTTCCATATGTACTTCAAATGTTGTCCATCTTAAACAAAAGTGAGATACATAGAGTGATTCCAGCCACATCGTGAGTCAGATTGAGCCTGGGTTGGCTCGTGCACATCACATATGACCCACGGTTCATTTTTATAAATTATCAACAGAATAAGATTGTGTTTGGTTGGTTTTCCGTATGACAGTTGTTCATTTCACTTATAATCCTATACATTTTAAACAAAAGAGACACAGTTAGAGTGGTACCGGCCACACTGTGCCTCAGATTTAGACGGGGTTGACTCGTAAACGTCTCAAATTACCCATGGATCATTGTCCTAATGTATAAACACAATCTGAATGTGGTTGGTCGTTTTTCCGTATTCCAGATGATGTTTTCACTTAAAATGATGTCCTTTTGAAACAAAAGAGAGACACTTTGAGTGGTTCCGACCACACCGCGCCTTGGATTGAGGCGTTGTTGACTCGTACACATCACATATGACCCATGGATCATTCTGCTAAAGTATCAACAGAATCATAATCTGTTTGGTCGGTTTTCTGTATGTACTTAAAATGTTGTCCATTTTTAACATATGAGAGACACTTTGGAAGGTTTTGGCCACACCGCGACTCGGATTGAGGCACGGTTGACTCGTACACGTCACATATGACTGATGGATCGTTTTCCTAATGTTTCAATAGATTCCGAATGCGCTTGGTTGGTTTTATGAATGCAAGCTGTTCTTTTCACTTATAATCATGTCCATTTTAAACAAGAGAGACACAGATAGAGTGGTACTGGACACATCGTGCCTCATATTTAGACGGGGATGACTCGTACACGTCTCAAATGACCCATGGATCATTTTCCTAAAGTATCAAGACAATCTGAATGTGTTTGGTCAGTTTTCCGTATGCCAATTGATGTTTTCACTTAAAATGATGTCCTTTTGAAACAAAAGAGAGACACTTTGAGTGGTTCCGGCCAAACCGAACCTCATATTGAGGCGGGGTTGATTCGCTCATGTCACACATGACCCATGGATCGTTGTGCTAAAGTATCAACACAATCAGTGTCTTTTTGGTCAGTTTTCCGTATGTACTTAAAATGTTGTCTATTTTAAACAAAAGAGAGACAATTAGAGTGATCCTGGCCACACCATCCCTCGTATTGAGGCGGGGTTGACTCGTACATTTCACATATGACCCATGAATAGTTTTCCTAAAGAATCATCACATTCTGAATGCATTTGGTTAGTTTTTCATATATCAGTTGTTATTTTCACTTAAAATGATGTCCATTTTAAACAAAAGAGAGACACTATGAATGGTGATGGAAACACCGCGCCTCATATTGAGGAGAGGTTGACTCGTACACGTCACATATGACCCATGGATCGTTGTGATAATGTATAAACACAATTAGAATCAGTTTGGTCGGTTTTCCATATGCTATATTTTGTTTTCACTTAAAATGAAGTCCATTTTAAACAAAAGAGAGACACTTTGAGTGGTGTCGGCCACACCACGTCTCAGATTGAGGCAAGTTAGACTCGTACACATCACATATGACCCATGGATTGTTCTCCTAATGTTTTAACAGAAACCGAATGTGTTTGGTCAGTTTTCCATATGTACTTAAAATGTTGCCCATTTTAAACAAAAGAGAGATAGTTAGAGTGATCCCGGCCATACTGTGGATCGGATTGAGCCCGGGTTGGCTCGTATACATCACATATGTCCCATGAATCGTTTTGATAAAGTATCAACAGAATTTTAATGCGTTTGGTCAGTTTTCCGTATGCCAGTTGTACTTTTCACTAATAATCATGTCCATTTTAAACAAAAGAGATACAGTTAGAGTGGTACCGGCCAAACCGCGCCTCGGATATAGATAGGGTTAACTCATACACATCTCAAATGACCCATGGATCATTTTACTAAAGTATCAACAGAATCCAAATGATTTTGATCAGTTTTCTGTATGCCAGTTGATGTTTTCACTTACAATGATGTCCTTTTGAAACAAAAGGGAGACACTTTGAGTGGTGCCGGCCACACCGCGCCTCAGATTGAGGCAGAGTTGACTTTTAAATTTCACATATGACCCCTGGTTAGTTGTGCTAAAGTATCAACACAATCATAATCCATTTGGTCAGTTTTCTATATGTACTTAAAATGTTGTCAATTTTAAACATAAGAGAGACACTTTGTGTGGTGCCGGCCACACCACGACTCGGATTGAGGCGAGGTTGACTCGTGAACTTCACATATGTCCCATGGATCGTTTTCCAAAAGTTTCAACCGATTATGAATGTGTTTGGTCAGATTTTCTTATTCCAGTTGTTATTTTCACTTATAATCCTGTCCATTTTAAACAAAAGAGATACAGTTAGAGTCTTACCGGCCACACCGCACCACGGATTAAGATGGGGTTGACTCTTACATGTCTCAAATGACCCATGGATAATTTTCCTAAAGTATCAGCATAATCTGAAAGCGTTTGGTCAGTTTTCCATATGCTAGTTGATGTTTTCACTTAAAATGATGTTCTTTTGAAGCAAAAGAGTTACACTTTGAGTGGTGTCGGCCACACCGCGCCTTAGATTGAGTCGGGGTTGATTTATACACGTCATAAATGACCCATGGATCATTGTGAAAAATTATCAACACATCAAAATCCATTTGTTCAGTTTTCCATATGTACTTAAAATGTTGTCCATTTTTAACAAAAGAGAGACACTTAGAGTGATCTCGGCCACATCGTGCCTCAGATTGAGGTGGGGTTGACTCGTACACATCACATATGACCCATGGATCATTGTTATAATTCATAAACACATTTCTAATGAGTTTGGTTAGTTTTCCATATGTCAGTTGTTGTTTTCACTTAAAATGATGTCCATTTTAAACAAAATAGAGACACTGTCAATGGTGCAGGCCACACTGCGCCTCATATTGAGTCGAAGTTGACTTGTACATGTCACATATGAACCATAGAGCGTTGTGCTAAAGTATCAACACAATAAAATTCATTTGGCCGGTTTTCGGTATTCTAGTTGTTGTTTTCACTTAAAATGAAGTCCATTTTAAACAAAAGAGAGACACTTTGAGTGGGGTCGACCACACCACACCTCGAATTTAGGCGTGGTTGACTCGTACACATCCCATATGTCCCATGGATCGTTATACTAAAGTTTCAATGGAAACTAAATGCGTTTGATCGGTTTTCCGTATGTACTTAAAATGTTGTCCATTTTAAACAAAATAAAGACACTTAGAGTGATCTCGACCACACTGTGACACAGATTGAGCTAGGGTTGGCTCGTACACATCACATATGACCGATGGATCGTTGTGATAATGTATCAACAGAATATGAATGCATTTGGTTGGTTTTCCGTATGCCAGTTTTTCTTTTCACTTATAATCCTATCCATTTTAAACAAAAGAGACACATATAGTGTGGTACCGGCCACACCGCGCATTAGATTTAGATGGGGTTGACTCGTAAACGTTTCAAATGACCCATGGATCATTTTCATAAAGTATCAACACAATACGAATTCATTTGGTTGGTTTTTCGTATGCCAGTTGTTGTTTTCACTTAAAATGATGTCCTATTGAAACAAAAGGGAGACACTTTGAGTGGTCCTGAGCACACTGTGCCTCGGATTGAGGAGGGATTGACTCATACATGTCACATATGATATGGCATCATAGTACATCCCAGTATGTGGAGGTATTTTTTTGCAGCCATGTTTTTTTTATTTTTTCAGATGATTCCTAAATAAAATTTGATAATGCAAAGGATGATATTAATTCAAAACATGAAAGATATTATTTAAATACCTCAAATGTAATAAATACCTTAAACTGTGTAGTCATCCAATGAGTAATCATCTACTGATACTACACTATAGGACAATCATCCATTACTAGTACCTCCTCTAACTCAGTGCCAACTCTAGCACGCCAGCCAATATATAATTCATTCTTGTAGGCTCTCTAAAGCTCACCTAAATCCTTTAGACGTGCCGGTCGTGCACGCTCGCCATCGGGAAAATTAAATCGAAGATGACACCAAAATATTAATTCATATAAATAAAAAAATAATTCATGGCATTAAATACAAGAGATTTTTTTACCCATATCTCTATGCAAGCTCTATCATTGACCTCATGTGACAACTGTCTCCATGATAGCGTGCTTACGGGAATGATGTTGGAGAATTTGGAAAGCGTCGCCAAAAAAACTCTGACATTGCTGCCCTATTTTTTCAACCATTTTGTTCTCTTCATTGTAATCCACCATTAACTATGTATGGTAGTTCCACACCGCACACATGCATGTATGACCCCGCCCCCACCTTTTGTCAGTAGATGTATCTGTCATGAAAGAAAAAGAAATATTTTATCAAAACATGTTATAATGAAAATAAATATTGGTATAAAAAATTTTTAGGGTTCAATAAATATACCTTCACTTGTCTGATCGCTGAGCGCCACTGGATCCACAGAAACTGATGGAACACCCTGTGGTGGAACAGGAGTCGAAGATGATAGAATATAGAAACTCAGAGAGACAAAAGTAGAAGGAAATGAATATGGGACAGCTGTATGACCCGATTCTGGCAGGGGAGTGGGAATCATCATGGGATATGAAAAATATGGGTTAGAAGATGCAAAATGTGGCGAAAACATGGGGGGCCAAAATATCCCATGTGTCCCTAACAACACACCGAGATCAGAATGTGGGAAGGATGACATGTCCGGGGGAGGGGCATGGTCTAGTCGGGTACGCGGAACTGCTCGTCTACCTCTGGTACGAACCCCCCTCATACCACCGGCCTGAGTACTAGGACCAGTACTAGGCTCCTCGTCGAATAACTATCGACGTATAGGTGGATCCTACAAAAAAATTTACAAAAAAAACTAATCACATGACATTATATATTCTTTAAATATATATATTTGAAATAAAGTACTCACTGCAGGAACTAATGGTGGAATGCCCATCTCCACCATTTGACGATTGTTCTCCATCATTTTTTCCTTCATCTCTCTCCAATTGGATTCATTTCTTGCTTTTTAAAGAAAATATGTAATTTATTAGAAAATGGAAACTAATATGTAACCCAAAAAACTAAATATATGAGGGAATAGGGGGATTCATTGTTAATTTAGCTATCAATTGTTTTACAAGAGCTTGAATGGATTTAATAAATCATACAAGTTGTAATGTTCACCCAGTTAGAAATATTGTTTGACTAGGTTTGAATACAGTTCAATTCCAAATTAGAAAATGCAATTCAAATAAAACTACAACCAATAAACATTGAAAATTCACATAATAGTAAAGTCAGCTAAAACATATTTGTGATCAATACTAAATCAATTTGAATAGTACCAAACTGAACAACCCAACTCGAGGTAAACCAAAAGAATTGAGAACATGGATGAATGATTCTATATATTATTAACCGCAACATCAGGTTCTCAATCAGCTCTGAGAATTAAGCTATTGGAGTCATCAAAAGAAACAAATGGATTGGTTCCAATGACAGTAGGGAATGTTTCAATTCCATCATCACCATCATCAATAATATTTCTTGGAATTACTTCAACTATGACACCAAATTCAGGTCGAAGTTGGTCTTTATCATAAAAAACTTTTTTATCCATTGATGCCAACACATATGGTTCTTCGGTAGGAAGAGTGCGAGTCATATTAATTACTAGAAATCCACAATCATCGATAAATGTGTCATGTCTCGTCATCGAATCAAACCAATGGCATTTCATCATTGTAACTCATATATGAGAGTAATAATCCAATATTATTATTTTCTCAACGACTCCATAATAACCCACATTTTCAAATCGCGGTCTACTATCTGATGCACTGGCATAAAAATCTGTTGTGGCAGTAACCATAACACCATCATGTTGTGTTCTCATTTTCTTTTCTCGTTCAGTGACAATAAATTTGTACCCATTGATAACAATTGATTTAATGTCACGAACCACAGTATTAGGACCAAAAGCCAAAGCTCTTATTTCCTCAGAGATAGAGTCAGTAGACAAACTCAATACCTGAAACATAAATTATTATTAAACTTAAGTAAATATTGATATAATTATTTTAAACATAAATATTTTTACCTTCAATTTTAACCAAGCAGAAAACTCTTTGCTATGTAAAGCCTCCCTCCTTCTCAAAGATGAAGAATGATTCTTTCTATTTATTATTGTTTTATGTTCCCTGAAGATAAAAAATCTGAATAGTTTAACAGATATATATATGTAAGAAGTACATATTCAATTTAGTTACCTGATATAGTCATCGAAAAAATCACTGTTGGAAAAAATTGTGTGATGTGCCATCTCCCGCTCTTCGTGGCTTAATATCTTTAATGTATATGATCCAGGAATTTCTCCTGTTTAAGGAACTGATGGAAAACTGGGTTCACTTTTCTCATACTATTCTTCTTTATTTCTCATTGGTCTATTCATTCTTGTAGTATGATCAGAGAAATACATTAAGCAAAAATCCATACATTCTTGAGCCAAGTAACTGTTCACGATAGAACCGTCAGGATTATTCATGTTTCAGACATAAGACTTTAATGTGTACATATTTCTTTCAGTTGGATATATCCAACGAAAAGAAACAGGTCCTCTGATAAGTATTTTAGTGGGAATATGGATAGTCAGATGCAGCATGCAGGTGAAAAATGATGGAGGAAATATTTTTTCCAACTCACACAAAATTAATGGGGCATCTGTCAACATTTTTAGCAAGAAAGACGTGGAAAACTTCTTATCACAAAGATCTCTTAAAAAATGGCATAATCGAATAACAGTCGCCCTTAAATTATTGCACAAAAGATGACAGATTGCTATTGGAAGAAACTCATGCAGAAGAATGTGATAATCCTGAGTCTTCAAAGATTTTAGTTTCAACTCTCCTCTATTGACCTGTTTAGATATGTTTCTTGAATAGTCATCAGGAACTCTAATAGTCTCTAATACCTCCAGAATTTTTTTCCCGTAGGTGTCATCACATAAGAAGCACATGGAAGTTTCCATTCATTTTCACTGATATGCACAGGATGCAATTATGGTCTGATTCCCCAATCCACCAAGTCACACCGAGATCATAATTAATATTTTTTCTTCCCCTTGACATTAAGAGGAATCAAAAACAAAATTTCACATATATTATTTTCAATGTGCATTACGTCTAAGAAATGACGTAACTAATTGGTTGACCAATAATGAAAAATCAAAAAAGATACTCCTCTTACTCCAATTGTAATAGGTTTCAGTGGAAACATTCTTTCTCTTTCCTGATTTCATTTGACCCTTCCCAAATTAAAAACTGAAATCTTTCAATTCATTAAGCACATCAGTTCCAAATATACGTCGAGGTGGGTCATCGGTATCTATAGTATTATAAAATCTTCAACGATTATTTCTATATGGATGGTCCATTGGCATGAATCGTCGATGTCTAATAAAACTGAAACTACAGTGATGTTTCAATCTTCTAGATCTTGTATTCTTTATACAAACAGTACATGACAGTTTTCCCTTCGGGCTCCTTCCAGACATCATTGCATAAGCCGTAAAATCATTTATCATATACATAAGCGCATCACGCATCTGAAATATGTCTTTAGAACATGAATCGTATGTTCCCACACCCACATCCCAAAGAAGTTTAATCTCTTTTATTAAAGGATTCATTTATACATCAATATCAATGTCGGAATCAAAAGGTCCAGATATGAGTATACTCTTGAAAGTGAAAGGTTTTTTCATACACAACCATGGGGGAAGATTATAAATGTGCATAAAAACTGGCCATGTGTTGTGCGAAGTAAGAATCTGCCCAAACAGATTAAAACCGTCACATGAAAGACCCACCCTCACATTACGCACCTCAGATGAAAAATCAATAAGTCTAGAATCAAATATCTTCCATGAAAATCCATCTGCAGGATAAACCAACTCATCACTATTCTTCTTTCTCTCGGTATCATGCCATATCATTTTTATTGATATTTCATCAGACATAAAAAGATTCTGGAGTTTGGGGATCAATGGAAGGTTCCACATTACTTTCTGTGGAATGTTGGATGGTGCTCCATCAGATTTTGACTTCCAGCATGATGTGCCACATTTTATAAAATCATTTCATTTATTGGATTCCTCCCAAAATAAACTGCAATCTTTCGGGCAAGCATGAATTTTGTTTCTTGGAAATCCAAGTTCCTCAACTAACTTCCATGACATATAGTGGTTTGAGGGAATATCTAAATCATCTGGATGTTAATCCTTCAATAGGGTTACAATGTAATCGATTGCTGTATTAGAAATCCCATACATAGTTTTACCATGAAACAATCGGATTAAAAATTCTAGCTTTTTCATTTTATCCCATTGTCGATATGCTGGAGTCGTGGCAGTATCATTAAATTTTTTCACCCTATCAATATCATAATTTTCACTAGATGCATCATTTTTACTCATATCGAAGTCTTCTTGAGTCGAAATCCTTTATTTTTCATGATGAAGAATAAACGGAAACTGATCATCTAACAAATTCTCCATTCTAGTCCTTCTATTTCGATCATCACCAATTTGAGCTTTAATTCCCTCCCCATTGTAATACCACATAGAGTAGTTTTCTTGAAAACTGTATTTTGTTATGTAGTAGCTGACTTCTTCACAGCTCAACCATGGTGTACCAACATAATTGGAACATGGACAGTGTATGCAACCACTATCTAAATCATTGTGAAATACAAAATCAATAAAGCTCTCCAAATTGTTTTGAAAATTGCTTGAGATCTGATCGGTTTCATACATCCAACATCTATCCATTCTGTAAAAATAATTTATAATAGGTCATTTTGTCATAAACAATTCAATAGGATTAAACTTTAATAGAAAATACATTTAAGTAAATGATAATAGAAGAAGTTTTAAGTCGATGTAGTGAACTATTAAAACAATGTAAAGAACAAGTACTCAAAAATTAAATTAAAATTTATTTATATTCATTTTCATTACATCTATAAGAGGCACGTGCCTCAAGTACCATTATGTGTTACAAGCATCCCAAATCATTCACTCATGTTTAATAACTCATTATCGGCACCTCTATGGCCATACCTTTCATTACCCAATTACTTCCCCATGTCAAGTACACCCCATGGGTGAATAAATTTTAGGCTTATAAACTAATAGGTTGTTCATGGCTTGTAAAAAGATTTAATTTCATAAAGTATAGAAAAAAACATTTATTTTTAAATTTGAGATTAATAATAAAGTATGTCAATGATAACAACATTACTGAATTAAACTGTTGACTTATCTAACATTTTTATGGATCTCTACACATGCCAGCATGGCTAGTGAAAAGCACCCCACCCTCATAAAAGTGAGTATTGGCCAAGAAGGACACCTAATATACAACGTACAATGAGAACCATATTTAATTGACCCTAAAGTTATATTAGTATAGTCATCTTGGGGGAAATGGAATATATGATCCTCGTTAACTGATGAATTCAAAAGCTCGCATTCCATATGTTAGACACTATCTAAAGTAAGAAATCATGCGAGGATGGGTATACATAATTCAGTTTCTTACATGATAGTGAGAATGAATGATTGAATTAATGACTTGAGTTCATTGATTAAATGAGGGTAGAGGTTGCATAGGCTGTGTAAACAGAATGATTAAATAAGGGTAGAGGTTTCATACACTGTGCATGGTGGGGGAGTCTCAGCTGATTTAGAAACTAAAATAAATTACCATCATAGGTATCAATAAGAAAAATCAGCATCAAAAGAAACTCCAAATAAAAAAGGACTAAAAACATCAAACATTTCAATAATTCACTACTATTCATGGTTTATCCACATGTTTAGCAGTAATTATATGTCTTAATCATGAACCACCTCTACAACTCCCAGTTTTCACCAATAAACATAAGGTAAATATCTCAAAATATCTTTAAAAAACTCATTAATAAGCTCAAAACGTAAATATAATCTTGAACCAACCATGGAATCTCATTCACAACACATTATCACACACCAGTTATCTCATGTGTTATTAAATACCAAACATAGTCACATAACAAGTGTACTATAACAAATTACATTACACAAGCCTTATTAAAAAAATTATCATTTTAATAAAACACTTTCCTCAAGATTAAATCATTTCTGAAATATATTTCGAAATCCTTTTTAAAAAATAAAACCCATTTGATCATTTTTAACAAATATTTGGACTATTCTCAAGGAACCCCCATTTTGATAAGTCTCATTAAATACACAATTTCCACGCGAAACCATTGAAAACAACTAACATGGGACAATCATCAACCACAAATAACTCAACTGGAAATTAAAAAAAAGATAAAACAAATGTGATATATAATTTAATGTTATTTTAGGGAAAATGAGATTAAATAGAGACAAAAACATCATAAATGGTTCCAACATCATAAGTTTTGATTAAAACCACCCATAATAGGAAGGGGAATGCGTCATACACCTAATCACTAATAAAACAAACTAAATACCCAATTAAAAATGATATGTTTTTTACACCAAAGTTAGGGTTCCCACCTTCATAAATGGATAAATATGCAAGATTAGTGTAAAATGAGAAAGAATACATGAATATTTGGATTTCTAACCTTGTTGGGGAGCAGTTGATTTGATGGAGTAGGGCGCGCACGAGGCTTCTGCAAATTGGGGGAGAGGGGATTCTGAAATCGGGGGAGAACTATCGAATGCAGGCAGTACTGCCCAATTTGGTCTAAATCTGGGTATGTTTTCCCAACAGTTTTTAAAACCCATTGGGAAACCATCAGCTTTACCAACAGTTTTTCTAAACCGTTGGTAAAGGGAACCATTTCCCAAACATTGACAACGGTTTGTGCAAAACCATTGGAAAATGGAATTATTTCCCAATGGTTTTTATGAAACCATTGGGAAATCATCAGTTATGTCTTCCTTTACCAACAGTTTTATGAAACCGTCGGTAAAGGCCTCCTATAATAAGGGTCTTGATAAACTGTTGATATAAGAGCGTTGGGAAACCCAATTTTCCAAAAGTGACTTTTGTTTACATTTTAATTAATTTAATATCATATTAGAGGATTATTTGAACATCTTGACATATTTTCATAGCTAATTTATGATTATAAAGTATCATAAGGGTTGGGATCATACATTATGCAAACAAAAAATTGATAATCATCACAAACTATTTTGAAGATATGATTGTCTCAATAGGAAGGAAATTCGTATCTTATGAGGGATTTTGACTACCTTTTTATATATCTTCTAACATTAGAATATCTAAGTTAATTATTTTTTTAGAGTATATTTAATTTGTAGAATATTTATTGTTCAAATCGATCATTTCTAGAAATACTTTAAAATTGTTCAAAAAATATTTTTTTTTCATTTTAGCGTGTTAAAATTTTATTAACACACTTCAGGTAAATATTATTTATCTTAGAGGAAGTTATATGGGGATTTATTGGATGTTTTAATTGTTTATAAATTATTTTCTATGGACAAAATATTTTTAATTAATTATCAGTATTTTTTTAGAAAGGGATTAGAAATTATTAATTTCATGATTTTTTTGGTAACTTCAAAAAAATAAAGAAACTTTTAAAATTATATTGGTTTTTTAATTATCAAAGAATAAAAATTATTTAGTAGATACTTAAAACATTATATTGTTTTTATAATTAAAAAATATTCCTTGTAATTATTTTTGTTTTGATAATTATTAATTTAATTTTTTATTCTATATAACACTAGTGAATGAATTTATTTTAATCTTGAATAACTTGTGGAATAAAATAAATTTAGTTAATGTATCTTATGGAATTATTATTTTTAATAATTATATGGAATTTTATATGAATTTAGTGAAAAATAAATATGACTGTGTGTTGGGTTTTAAATCAGATACTAAATCATTCATAATTAAATAATTATAATTTAACATAGAAATATTATATTATTCCCCAAATCATCCCTCATGTCTCAAACTGAATCTGGTTGCTTCCAATACTGGCTCCAAACCTAGCCCATGACAAGTCCCGAAGGAAGTTACCTATCCCCACAGGCTGGAACAAGTTCCCAGGTATCAGTAATTTAGGTTCAGGAATGATTTACCTGAGTATGAAAGCATTAAACATTAAAAACAATCCATAATATAATTTAGAAATTTTTTATCCAAACAAGTCTTAAGAAAAAAAATAGAATAAATTGGTTTAAAGGCAATAAAAGTGGTTGAAATTCAAAAAAATAAAAAATCATGACATCCCCAAGGACTCCACCTGACAAGGGGCCGTTACCAACAAGTTGTCTCCACAACTCCGCACCAAGGATGGGAACTAACACCATGAACCACCATCACCCATAGCCTTACCTCTACCTGAGTCAATCAAAATAAAGTATACTTACACCCAAGGGGTTTAATTATGGTGTGATCATAATCCCAATAGGATACCACTCAATGATTCCAAAGAGCATGCAATACAATGTGAAAAAATCAAGCAGTTTTAATATGCAAAGAAAAGCATAGATAACTTCCAAGAAGTGAAACTTTCAATTAGAAACAGTTTTCAATATAAAATTCCCAGAATGTTAACACATTTAAATATATCTATTAGATAAATTAAATTACTTCCAAAAACACCCCAAGACAGTGTAAAACACCACAAATACAATGAGCAACAATATTAGAATCACCCCTAGGAACTAGAGAGTCTCGGGCCCCATGTACCTCGTACCTCGGTGTGATGTAACCATAGTAAAATCTGTTCTCATGCACGAGCCACAAATAGGGAACTTAAACATGACCTAGTGGTACCCATTCATTATAAAAATAGTTTAGTTATATTTTTCATTATCCAAATTCTATATGGAACATGGACGAAACCCATCTGGTCCATTAGTCGTACTAGTACACATCTTCCCCACCTAGGTACCTGGGATTCCCCCTTTGTTCTCAAAAAATGTCAGCATGCAACACATATCCATTTTTATTTAAAACACCACTAATGGTCACATACACCCATTTTACTATCTATCACATTTTATAACACATAAAATACACAACAACAACTTTGATTTTTAATAAAACATTTCTCAAAATCCCATATTGTTTTTCCCACCAAAACCCTTAAGAACCCCACTTGTACACTATGTGCACACTTGTAAGTTACCAAAATAGTAAAGGCATCCAAATAAATTTCAATGAAAACAAAAAATCAATTTTAGGGCAGCCCCATGTTAAATAGGAACTGATATCTTTGTAAAGCATCCATTTTCACACAAAAGTGGCACCAAAACTTCATTTTCCTTACAAACACCATTAAAACCCATTTTTGCAGCAAAAAACAAAGTAGATAAACATTATAAACAGTATTTTCATCCCTATTACATTTCAATTAAAACAACTAAATATTTATTAGGATACCCCCAAATAAACCAATCAAACATTTCTTTGGGAAACCCCAAATTTCACACCAAATTGGAATTTAAAATTCAATTACAATAAAAAACACCTCTAAAACTAATTTTTACAGCAATCACAAAATTATATAAACCTGAAAATATGATAAATACATCATGATAATACAAAAATATTGCATAAACATTGGTGTCACCTACCAAATCTAAGGAAATCCTTGAATCATTGTGTGAAAATAATGTTGCACCACCGCCGCACAAAGAGGGACTTAGATCGAACCTAAAACCACAATAATTAACAAAAAACCCCAAGGTTAAACCATAGATTCTAAACCCTACCCACTGGTCATTTCTAACATCAATAAATTGATAGAAACTTCATGGAAAGGGGAGGAACTAAGGAGAAGAGACACTTACTTGATATTATTTAATGTTCTTCCACAAAATTCCCATTCAAATGGGATTCTAAAGATATTTTTAGAGATACTTGGAGGGATATCAAGGTTTTTATGTTTGAAGAAGATGAAGGGTCGAATTAGGAACTTGAATGGAGGAAAAAGAGTAATAATTTATAGAGTTAATATGGAATGAAGTTACCTCTTCAATTATGGACGATTTGAGAAACCCTATAATGTTATACACTAATTCGTGATAAAAAAGAGCTCCAAAGAGAGGTCAAGGAGGATGGGCGCGCGTCTTCGATTAGTGGGCTTTGGTGACACTTGGAATCACCAAAAAATCTATAAAATTGAATATGTTATTAAAAAATCAAAATTCATTTTTAAAACTAGAAATGGGATTCCGGGCAGGCCCATTCCCATAAATAAAAACACAAATACACCATGTTTATGGATTATAAAGTCTCAAAAATGACATGGTGGTGTTAATGGGTCAGGGGAGACGAATTAGGAATTGGAATTGATGAAAATGTTGAAAAATGAATATTTTATAAAAGAAACAAAATTATTTCTAAATCTGGAATTGGGCTCACGGTTTGGCCCAGTTCCGAATAACTCACCCATTCCTCTAAAAAAGCGTAGGAAAACCTCAAAACAACGTAATAATGGAAATTAAATTAAAAATAAGTTTAAAATAGGTTATGTATGTAAAAATTATCCTCACCATGAAAACATTCCACCCCATAAAGTCACAGTAAGACAAAAGCAACAACCAAACCCAACTGACAAACCAAGAGGTACTCCCTTGCCAGGTTTCGCCCACAAAGGCCAAAACACCTCCACTGATCAATTAGGGAAGGAATACTCTCACAAACCAAACTTACAAAACTTTCATGAAACAATAAAGCACATTCAGGATTTATCCCAAATGAAAACTCCTCAAACACAATCTGAACAAGACTCAAGCAATTTACCCAAACAAACAACAACATCGAACAAGGTTACACTTACATTTTCATAACTAAAACATTAGGCACTCGCCCATCCCATTGTTTACCCAAGGAAGATGCAGGTAGTTAGATATCTATAAAGGATAATACCTAATATGAAGCCATGACCAAGAAAAAAACTATGTTACTGTTATGAGGAGACACAAATGGTCTCCCCACTATAAGAGACAACATAAATTTTACCTGAGACAGAATCGGGACACTAACAGGGGGAGGCCCAAATAGACTCTATGGTAAAAGGGGTAGATGACCATTATAAATTTCCAAAAGAACATAAATGATACTCATGGAGGGTCTCCCCACCACAAGAACCAACCATCTTAACCGACTATCATGGGTCAGCATGAAAAGACTCCAAAATTAAAGAGTTGGGATGACAGCATGGTTAGTCCACATTGTTTGTGAAACCATGCTCTAACTGTGTGGATCCTCATATCTTCATGGTTTTCTGGGGAATAATTACAACTCACCAGGTGAAAACAGTGTACTCAACCTATCTAGATAAATTTTAAACCTTTCTCCGAAAAATCAATGGAAACCAAAGGGGGAAGAAATAACATTGAGCGATATCATGGGAACGAGGCCCTCCACATATTCCCACCGAATGGGAACAAAAAAATCAAGATTACATCACCAGATGTTTAAACTATTCCCATATCTCATACTAAGGAAATGACTTTGTACAAGAATGTGAACGACACTAGGATTTCCCCTAACTACGTGCCAACTTATCTCTAGGAACTATGGCTAGACCTCAAAGGATTGAAGAATCTTTAGCATCCTAGTTATTCTTTGGAAACCCCCTGAATGGAATTTCTTCTTCTGGTGATACAAAAAACTATATTGGAATCCAAGATGGATACAACAAGACATAATACACTCCAGAACTCACTTTAACAAAACCTGACATTTCATTGAAACAAGGGCTTAAAATATGCAGACACATCACACCTTGTTTCTTTGGGTGAGAAACAGCAGATGGAAATGACACATATAAACACCTTCCTCTAAGACAGAAGATTTGATTTTTTTATAAGGGATACATACTCCCAACATAACATAGACCCTTAATGGATTGCATGACCTTCACTTTTACAGTCAAATTAGCACACGACATCACAAGGAATCAACTAACATGACCATTGCGATTGATATAAACAATACATGGAAAGGGACCATATACCAATTCCCCAAAAAACACACAATTCCAGAAGCTGGCCTTAATGACCTCTCATGACCATATTTCCAACACTGGTGTTTTAATGTTAACTCCTACTTCAAATATACTATGAAGGACCCATAAGCCCTCTTAGACACCATCCAGACACTCATCCACACAAACAACCCCAGACCACATCCACCTTCAATGAATTAGGAAACTTAAGAAACTATGGCATCTTTCAACCATCCACAAGCACTCTCCCGCTACAAGAGGATCCTAAAAATAAAAAATAAAAGGGTGTATACTCACTCTACAGAGCTTACATTGATCAACTAGAGGATTCTCTAAGAGTGAAACAATTTGGGTTTCACGTCAATTGTGCAATAACCCTTAATGGAGGCATACCTTATCCAATGAGAGAACCCAAGGACCCAACCAACTTGGTCCATTGGTTAAGACATACAGTAAATAGATCCAAAAAGATGATTTCAACCACTATAAAGGCTTCCCAAATGATTCATAGAAGAGACAACTAACCAGCCCTTCAACCCAGCTTATCGACCAAACAACAACCTAAAACACCATTCAAACAAGAGGGGTTCTTGGACTCAAAACATTCCACAACATCAAAATTTCCCAAAACACATACACACCATCCCAAACCACTCATCAAGGAATCACGTTTTCCTTTTAAAAACATTTCTTTTAAAATAAACTGTTCAACGGTTAGTATATCCCCCAATGGTACCCCATGGGCCCCACCCATGCATTTTTGTGTGTCACACTGGTAACCTGCCTCATATCTATCCCGACACTCATCCAGTCATGCCATAAAACATCCATCATACTTTATAACCCCATGCGTGTGGGTTCTCATAAAAATACCAAAGTTTAATACAAAAACTCTTTCCACTTTTCAAAACCAAAACAATCAACCAGTATTTCTTTTTTTCTTAGGACCTCTAACCACGAAATCGAACCCAAATTACCAAAAAAACATTTCAGAAAGGTCCAATAATTCAAATGAAAACTCATTTTCAAGTCATAAAAATTAATTTCAAAACATCTCATCCCATTAAAACACCTTTCAATAGTTTAGAAAACTCTATTGGAAATACTTTTTCAAAACCAACTTTAACATACTTCCCGGTTTCAAAAGAGGTGTAAACACACCATTTTCCAAATTCAAAAAAATTCAGAAATTTTAGTTCCACAATTTCAAAAATAAATCCCTAACCTATTTATTATAAAATAATTTCACAAAAACTTTACGCTTCTTAAAACCATGACATTTTTTCTTTAAAACCAAACTTCTATGATTTCAAAACTAAGGGACACAAGACAATGCAAGGGGGAACTAGCTTCGATGGGTGACATAGATATATGGTTTGCGGCTATATGAAAATAACTTCACCATAATGGAGATTTTTCTAGGGAAATATCCCCGGCTCCACATGGTTTTCTAGGCCCTGCGAGCTCACTGAGACTCTTAGGACAACTCTTTTTTCATTTACCCTGATCATCATCAAGCTAAGAAATCCAAAGGACTCATATGAATCCTGACTTCCCCTGGTAACTTGAATCCAATCATGGGGTGTAATTGATAGGAAAACAACCCATATCTATAATTTCAAGTCCCGATAATCCTAGATCTAGACTATCGTAACTATTCCCAAAATAACACGACCCAAAGAGTTAACCAGAACCTCCTTTGATACCATTTTGTCACAAACCAAATTTGGTCACCGCCAATAACGGAACCAAACCCAGCCTGTGACAAGCCCTTAATGGGCCTTCCCTATCTCTATGGGCTATCACAAGTTCTTGGGTATCAATAATTTATGTTTGGGAATGATTTACCTGATTATGAAAGCATAAAACATTAAAACATTCCAGAATATAAATCTGAAATTTTTGAGCCAAACAAGTCATAAGAAAAAACCAGAACTAAATACATTTGTTTATGGAAAATACAAGTGGTCCATATACAAATAAATACAATATCAAGATAGCCCCAAGGACTCCACATGACAAGGGGTCATCACCCACAACCCGTCACTACAACTCCGCACCAAGGATGAGAACTAACACCCTAAACCGCCATCACCTATAGCCTTCCCTTTACCTAAGTCATGCATAATAAAGTATAAATACACCTAAGGGGTGTAAGTAGGGTGTGATATTAATCCCAATATGATACAACCCAATTATTCCAAAGATCATACAGTACAATGTGGAAAATCAATCAATTTTAATACGCAATGAAATGCAGTGATAACTTCCAAGAAGTGAAACATATAATTGGAAACAATTCTCAAGATAAATTTTCAGAATGTTAACACATTTAAGTAGTCATTTTATCTACTATAAATTAATTCCAATAAAACCCCAATATAATGGGAAATAACACAAATACAATGAGAAATAAATTCTGGAACACCCCTAGGCACTAGATAGTATCAGGCCCCATGTACCTCGTACCTCGGTGTAAAGTAACTATAGTAAAATCCGTTCTCGTGCACGAGACACTAGTAAAAAACATAAACATAACGTATTGATACCCCATCCTTATACACATAGTTTATTTATATTTTTCTTTATCCAAATTCTAGATGGAACAGAGGCAACACCCATCTGGTCCATTAGCCGTACTAGTACACTTTCGTCGCACCTAGGTACTCAGACTTCCCCCTTTGTGTTCAAACAATTTCAGCATGAAACATATGTCCATTTTTATTTAAAACACCATTATTGGTCACATACAACCATTAAAATACCTATCACATTTTATACCACTTAAAACACACGAGTGATTATATTTTTAATAAAATAATTTCTCAAAATCTCGTATTGTTTTGCACACAAAACCCCTTAAGAACCCCACTTGTACACTCTGTGCACACTTTTAAGATACCTAAATAGTAAAATAACCCCAATACATTTCAATTAAAATAAAAAATAAATTTTAGGGCATCCCCATGTTAAATAGGAAGTGATATCTTTGAAAAACCTCTATTTTCACACAAAAGTGGCACCAAAACTTCACTTTCTTTACAAACACAATTAAAACCCATTTTTTCACCAAAAAAACAAAGGGGGTAAACATTAAAAAAATTATTTTTATACCTATTACAGTTAAATAAAAGCAACTAAGTATTTATAGGTCATCCCCAAATAAACAAATAAAACATTTCTTTGGGAAATCCCCAATTTCACACCAAATTGGTATTTAAAATTCAACTGCAAAAAAACACCACTAAAACTAATTTTTGAGGAGGTAAAAAATGTGATAAACCTGAAAATATTACAAATACATAATTCTAATATAAATTTTTTTCATAAACATCGGAATCACCAACCAATTCAAAGGAAACCCATGAATCACTATGCGAAAATAAAGTGGACCCACCGCCGCACCAAGAGAGACTTATATCGAACCTGAAACCATAAGAATTGACCAAGAAACCCCAAGGTTAAACCCTAGAATCGAAACACTACCCATTTTTCATTTGGAACAATAATTAAATTGAAAAAAACTTCATGTAAAGTGGAGGAACTAATGAGGAGAGAAACTTACTTGAAATTCTTTGATGTTCCTCAACCAAATTCCCATTAAAATGGGATTCCAAAGGGGTTTTGAGATACTTAGAAAGATTTCATGAATTTTCTGTTCTATGAGGAGGAGGAATGGTTGAATTAGGAACATGAATGGAGGAAAAATAGTAATAATTGAGAGAGTTAAGAAGGAATGATGTTACCTCTTCAATTCTGGCTGATTTGAGAAATCTTATAATGTTCTACACTAATTTGCGAGGAACAAGAGCTACAAAGAAAGGGGAAAGTGGATGGGCGCGCAGATGGGTTCTATGGGATTGTGTGAAACATAAAATCACCAAAAATAATTAAAATTAAATATGTTATTAAATAATCAAAATTTATTTTTAAAACTAGAAATGGGATTCCGAGTAGGCCCAATCCATTAAATAAAAACCCGAATACACCTTGGTTATGGATTTCTAAAGGCTCCAAAATTAAATGGTGGTGTTAATATGTCAGGATAGGCCAACTAGGAATTTTAATTGATTAAAAATGTTGAAAAATTAAGGTGTTATAAAATAAACAAGTTTTTTTTAAATCTGGAATTGGGCTCACGGTTTGGCCCAATTCTTGAAAACTCACTCATTCATCCCAAAAAGCATGGGAAACCCCAAAAACAAAGAAATAATAGAAATTAAACTAAAAATATCATTAAAATATGTTATTTATGTGACACCTCAACTTTAATATTGATCTTTATGGTTTTATACAACCATCCTCAAACATTGTAATCTTTATAGAATGATCCTTACAGTTTATATTTTCATGCTTACAAAGTTTAATTCTTCACAACGGAATCATGGTTACGACAAAAGAGAATTATGTTTACATAAAACATTGAATGATAATTACAAAACATATAATGATTCTTATGAAATACAAGATAGTGTTTAAAAAATTATTTTTTATAGTTCATGCACACTCAAGTTTACACAGAACACTAAAACCATGGTTACACACAATCATGTTTATTCAGAACACAAAGATAAATCTTATACACTTACATATTTACATAAAATGATATTTATAAAAAATTAATACATAAATATATGTTAAAAAATATTCTTACACATTATTCAATATTATTTTTCTAAAACATAAAATATTCATTTTTCTACTTATCTTTTCATATTTTTATTCATTACATGTTCATGGGAGTTGTTTTACTAAATTTATTTTCTTCATAATTATTTATGAAATATAATTATCATATAAAAACTTAATTTAATGATATTATATATATATATTTAAATGATCATTAAATGGGATAATTCATGTTTAATATTCACAATAATTTCATGGAAATTCAGGAGTTTCAAATTTGAAAAATTTTATCTTTAAAAATATTTCCCTGCATGATTTATGATAAATTTAATAAGAGTTTGTTACCTATTTTTTACTAATGTATTATATTTATCGAATGATTATATATATATAGTTATTTTATAGTTTTATATATCATCCAATCATTTTTCAACTTTAGTATCATTCGTTATCTTTGAGAGAGAAAATTTTTTCTATATAGGGAAAGATAAAAATACAATGGCTGTAGTTGTAGGAATAATTTTTGAAGGGTGTTGTTCAAAAAGGAACTCTATATATTGAGTTTTACAGATAAAATTTCATAAAATGGTGGTTTATTAATTTCAAAATATACATGTATTCAATATTTTTTTATCAATATTACAAAACTCTGACTTAGACTAATTTGTATAGATCCTTTTCTACCAAAAGAGATCATTGATGAAGCAACCCAAACATTTTATGGTATGTTTCTCTTAAACACACTGTATTCATTAGATCTCTTATATTTCATGAATATATGAGACTCTTTGGAAAAAAACATGGTTACTTATAGGAGATAGCCAAAACCTAACCATTAAACTTAAATTTTCCAGCTTTGTGATTTAAATTTTAAAAATCTGAAATACATGGTTTTGTCCAGGATAATATTTAGAGTTTAAGAGAATTAACATAATTTTCAGTGAATAGTAGCCTAACCTTATGAATAATAACCTACCATAATGAATAGAAACGTACCTTTATTAATAGTAATATGACTCTTATGATTGGAATCCATACCCATGAATGTATAAATAAAATTAGGCACCTTTAAAAAGATGAATATTTTAAGTGTATATATATTTTATATTAAATAATGATTTAATTAAACATTTAATTTATCATATTTAGAAAATTATGTTGAAAAATGAACTTCATTTTTGGATTCTATAGGTCTGAAAATGGTTAGGGTAAATTTTTGGCATTTTTTTGAAATACATAAAATTTTGGTGAATAGTAAAATACATTATATTATCGTATAAATACATTATAATTTAAATTAACTATTACTAGAATAATGAGTGATTTAAGCATCAAAATATCGAACTCACATGCATATATTACTATTCTTGTTCATGGAATACTCACTATTGATTGTCATGAGAGGAAAAAATAAATTAATTATTATAATATTAAGAAAACTCCTCTCCCCTCCAATATATAAACCACCCCTCATCCCCCTCTCCCTCCCACACCACTAAAGCTTCAATATGTATCTTAATTATTCCAAATAATCTTCCCAATACATCTACCCACGTCCAAGACCTGATGGTTTCACCAAAAGTCCAAAAACAAAGGTCTTAAGGAGATTCTTAAAGAGTACTTAAGAGGTGAACCTTTCTTCTTTTTTCTTTCCATTTCTTTTACAAAGTTCCATTATTTTGTTCTCCATTTTCACCTCCCCTCATAAAAATTTGATGATATTTCCAGTAACTTACATGCATGAGATTTTCATGGTGCTAATGAATTATTTCATCATAATCTCTCTTTTCTCCCTCCTTTTATACAATAACTGCAAACACCGTCTGAGATGTGTTAATTTATCACACTCAAGGAAGACGGGTTTTCCATTTACATTACTATATTCAATACTGGTCATTAAACCTTTTAAATGGTTTAACAAGGTAATTATATATGTATTTTATCATGATTAATGTTTTTGAATCCTTACACATTCATAATATTGAATAATAATACAAAACAAGTTAATTGTGCACAAAACCACCAAGCCAAAGCCAAGCGTCTATTTTTAACTCATCGAATGAGTCATACTCGTGGTATATAAATAGTATCATTACAAAATAATTTATATCTATTTAATGTCATTAATAAATTATTTTGACAATATTTTATGTTTATCCATATTTCAAAAAAACATCCATTCATGAATAGAAGTAAACGGATCATGAAAACCAAAGAAGAAAATCCTACCAAAACAATAAAATTGAATATCTTAAACCATCAAAAAGGATATTAATTAACCTAATATGGTCATAAAATATCAATTAAATTCTGATTAGTTTCTTTACTTATTAATTAATTAATCTAATTTTGATTATTTTTGTAATTAAGAACAATCAAGAACACCTTCAAGCATAAGGCAAGGGATCCTCTCTCTCACTTTTGTTCAAGAATATACCCTATGTTGTGCTCTGTTATTTTTAATGCCTAATGATGGGGTATGTTTTATAACTTCCCCCATTCTACCCTTATAACATATAAATAATGGGATACCCCTTTACCATTCATTAAGCCCTTTCAAGAACACTCGTTACCATGCTGAAATGTTTGTAAGGGGTTTTCTCATATCACTTTCATTTCTCTGGGATTTCCATTGTTTAAATCTTATTTGTTATATGTGGTATATTTGTACTTCCATTTCATATATATTATCATGATTCTATTTATATTAAATTTATTTAGTGATTCATTTGGTATTTATTAACTTTTGGTCATATGAATCAATTGATTGCAACGTGGTAACGAGATTTTTCTCAATTTTCACTTCATTGTAACTCACTTAGTATTGTGCCCCTACTCTTTCTTATGTGGTGTACTTAATGCCCATTTAAGATCAATATTAAATTGATATTTTATTCCATTTAAATATCCATATTATCATATCATGTATATGATTATTGTCTAATCCATATACCATTTTACTTATGGTATTTATTTTGAATGTTGTTTTGACTGTGGAAATATTAATGAATCTGTATCCTCTATTCTATACATATTATGTAAAGTCATGTTCTTCTTCTGTTGAATCTATGTATAAAAAATTATTTGGATGAAGAGGTGGGTGGGGCCTGATATAACCCCTCGATGCATCGGTAGGTCTCATGAGACAAATTAGTTGTCGAAAAACCCTTCAAGTTGGTTTCCAAAAATCAGACGGGTTTCTACTCATAAATCTAAACCGTTTTTATGGTATTATGGTATCATGTTCCAGATACATGACATCCAATTAATAAGAATTCTATTTATTCATTGTTATTTATAACTATCTATTAGGTTTTCACTATGAAAAAATATATGGATGCAGTTTCATTCTCATTTTTTTAATGGCGTGAGTTGTTCATTTATTTACCATTCCATATTGATTATGTCAAATTGTTTATAATTCAGTTATTATTCATTCATTCTTCCTCTATTTTTAACCCTTACAGAGCATTTGAGATAACCCCTTTCATTGTTTACATTCAAAATGTGACGAATAGGAGATCATCTATTGAGTTCTTGGGGATGATGCCTTTAGTTTTTGCTATGTATCATATTTTGTAACCATTTCTAATGTAATTTTGAGTTACACCTATATATCTAGTTTCTTAAAGACTACTATACTGATCATTCCTTCAGGATTTTCATTCCTTCTAACCATGCTAATGTAATTAGTAATGCATTAGCTCCGGTTTAAAGGGGTCTGGGTGTTGCAGTTGGTATCAGAGGAAGTTATTAGAAGACATGGAAACTAGAGTAAAAAATGTACAATAGGGAACAAAGACCTAAGGTATTATTTGAGGATAAACATACAAGAACATCCTGGTATTTTCGTAAGGAATAGATTATGTGAATATTTCTAGAAAATACATCCCTCTCTAGATACAATCAGGTAGATGTGGCTCTAGAACAGATATAACTAGAAGTGAAAGCTCTCACAAGGAGTTTTAGGCTTGACCCGGGGTATCCTGGTACACGACAGTGGTCCGTGCTACCCTCTTGGTAACAACACTCCCAGGGGATATTCTTAGGATAATTCATATGTTCTTTACAAGCAATTATGAAGGATTGAAATGTAAATTATTCCTTAAAGAAACCATTTTTCTGATTATGGGATTAGTCATGCAGAGGATCTCAATTTATGCTAAGTATTTTGATAAATTAAGATTATACATTATGATTTATACCCTAGTCTAGTGTGTTCCATTATTTAGAAATGACGTCTAATGGAAGAAGGGGAATCAATACTTGTGGGAAATGTAGGGATCTCCCCACTGAGAAAGTCAACATAGTGAATGTTGGAGCAGATTTGATCATGACCATATTGGGACAAATTACTCAGGTTGTAATGAATAACTATTCCACACCTGTGTTGGATCTTTTCATGTAGAAAAATGCCCCATCTTTCAGCGGGACTACTAATCCAGTGGTTGTTGAGCAGTGGATCAAGTACCTTGAAAAGATATTCATGGCATTAAGATGCAATGAAAATGAAAAGGTAGTAATGGTAGTGTATCTTCTCAAGGGAGACACTGATCAATGGTGGTCCTTGATTCAGATTACCATAGAGGAAGAATAAATAGAAGATATGGATTAGAGGACTTTTAAGGAAGTATTTTTCAAAAAAAAAATATTTCCATCATGAGCAATGAACCGAAATGAAGAGGAAATAACTTAGATAAAATAAAAGTGAAAAATATAGTGTTTTAGAGTATGAGGCTACATTCAAAAGGATAGCTAGGTATGCCATAGATTATGTACGTGACTTGACAGACAAAATTGATCATTTCTTTAAAGGTATTAAGGAAAGTCTTTGAAGGGAACTAGCTTCTCAAACATTTTCATCATATGATTAAATTGCATCAAGTTCCATCAAAATAGAGAAGGTATTTTCTAGATCAATTTTTTCAAGGGAAACCAAGATAAAAAGTGGTACTCTGATAACCAAAGGAAAGATGAAGTTACAAATAAGAGCAAGGGAATAAAGAAATTCCCATTATGTGATAACCGTGGAAATAATCATCTCAGGAAATTATTTAATGGACTGGGAGTCTGCTATAAGTATGGAGAAAAGGGTCATATATATCACAAATGAAAGGGGAAGAAAAAATTTTATGATGTTCCATGATACAATTGTAGACAGATGGGACACTATGAAAATGAGTGTCCCAAACTCCATGGAAACATGCCTCAAAAAAAAGGAAAGAGAGCATGGGAGAGCTTATGGGATTAAAACCGCAGAAGTTGAAGTTCCCAATGATGTGGTGGAAGGTGATTTAGTTATTTACTCAAAATTATCCAACACTTTATTTTATTTTGGATCATTGGATTCATTTATATCTTCCCAATTTTCCAAGAAAATTAGTCATTTCCACTTTGATTTAATAAAGGAGTTATCAATCAAAACTCCTAAGGGATGCATCATTGCAATAAAGGCATGTCAACTAGTCCCCCTCATGAAACATAAACATGATTTAGTTTCTAATCTTATTGTCATACCAATGACTTAATTTGACATAATTATTGGTATGAATTGGCTGTCAAACTATGATGAAAATATTAATGGAAATAAAAAGGATGTTACAATTTTTGAAAATGGTGTAGAATCTATTATTTTTAGAGTAGAGATCTCGCCACCTGATTCTTATCTAGATCCTCCCCCAGTAGCTCTATTGAATTCAATTCATGGAGAGGAATAGAAACCAATATCTATGGGTGAGGAAAGAAATCTTTCAATTTAATATGTGCAAATAGTGGAAGAATACATTGTTGTATTTATAGAGGATTTATCTGGACATCCACTAGGGAGAGAAATTGAGTTTTCCATTGACCTAATTCCCAGTGAAAGACTTATATCAAGGACCCATATAGAATGGCCACTATGGAATTATTGGATCTAAAGAAACAACTAGAGTAATTGAGTGAAAATGGATTTATTCAACCTAGTGTATCTCTATGGGGATCCCCTGTCCTCTTTGTCAAGAAGAAAGATGGATCCATGAGGATATGCATTGACTACAGGAAAATACATGCTATTAAAATAATGAATAAGTATCATATACCTTATATTGATGATTTATTTTATCAAATTCATGAAGATCAATACTTTTTGAAGATTGAACATCGATCCGAATATCATCAGATGCGTGTGAGGAAGGAAGATATTCCTAAGACAACATTTCGAAACAAGTATGGGCATTACGAGTTTACTGTGACGAATTTTGGATTTTTCTAATGAATCCTCTATTTTCATGAATTTAATGAATGGAGTTTTTTAGGAATATCTTGATAAATTTGTTGTGATATTCACTGATGATATCCTAGTATAATAAAAAAACTATGAAGACCATGAAGAATACATGTGTATTATTCTAAAAGATCTTTGAAGAAATGAATTATATGGTTTGCTTATAAAATGTGAATTCTAACTTCAATCAGTTTCTTTTCTAGTCCATATTGTCTCTAATGATGGAATCCTCATTGATCCTACAAAGAAAAAGGAAATCCAAGAATGTCTCACGCCAACAAACATAACCGAGGTACGCAGTATTATTGGCTTAGCATGTTACTATCGTTGTTTCGTTTAAGAATTCTGGCCGACTGGCTAACCCTCTAACCAAGATCACACGTAAAGGAGTTTAGTTTGTGTGGACAATAGAATGTATAGAATTCTTTGAGGAATTGAAAAGAATATTGTTAAATGCTACAATTTTGACTCTTCCATTTAGAAGTGATGGTTTTGTAATATACATTGATGCATCAAGGAATGGTCTGGGTTGCGTCCTTATGCAAAATAATAAAGTCATTGCTTAGGCATTAATACAGTTGATGATTCATGAGAACAATTATCCAACTGATCATCTTGATTTAACAGTTGTAATATTTGCTCTGAAAATATGGAGACATTTTCTCTAAAGAGAAAGATGTGAGATTTATACATACCATAAGAGTTTGAAATACATTTTCAAACAAAAATAACTCATCATGAGGCAATGGAGATGGCTATAGTAACTCAAAGATTACGATTGTTCAATACACTACCACCCAGGAAAGGAGAATAAGGTGGAAGATGCATTAAGCAAGAAAGATCATGGACTTCTGACTCAAATGAGGGATGAGAGAGATCCTATATTTTTTGATCAACTAAAGATGGATATGGAAATTGTTAAGGAAGGGGAAACATCTTTTCTCTTTCAAATGTTTTCTAAACCATGTTTATTAGAGAATATAAAAAGCTCTGATACTAATGATGAGAATCTATACAAGAAAAATATTGTTGTCAAGGATGGGATATTGGCACACTTCGTGTATGAGGAAGGAGTTCTGAAATTTGGGAAGAATTTATGTGTTCCATTAGTACTTGAGCTAAAATGGGAACTATTAGATGATGCCCAGTTCTCGAATTTCTATCTGAACCTGAGTAGCACCAATATGTAAAGAGATCTGAAAAAGTATTTTTTGTGGGATAATATGAAGCGGGAAATTTCTGACTATGTGTAAAGGTGTCTTGTTTGTCAACAAGTGAAGGTAGAGAGACAACGTCTCAAAGGAGTGAAGAAACCCATACCAATTCCTATGTTGAAGTGGGATAACATTGCGATGGATTATTTCACCAGACTACCGAGGACACCAAGAAGGAAGGATGCAATATGGGTAATTTTTTATCATCTCACAAAATCAGTATATTTCCTTCCAATAAGAGAGGATTTACAACTTGAGCACCTAGCAAGACTTTATATTAATGATGTTGTAAGACTTCATGGTGAACCTCTATAGATTGTGTTGGATCGAGATCCCCGGTTTACATCAAAATTTTTGAAATGTCTCCATAAGGCATTGAATACTAAGCTTCGTATAAGAACTGTTTATCATCCCCAAACTGACGAATAGTCTGAAGGGACTATTCAAACTCTGGAAGACATGATGAGATCATGATCTCATGACTTCCAAGGTATATGGGATGAATACTTACCATTAGTTGAATTTTAGTACAATAATTGTTTCCACTATAGTACTAAAATGGATTCATACGAATCATTATATGGAAAGAGATATCAATCTCCAACTTGTTGGGATCAAGATGGTGAGAGGAAATTTATAGGCCTAGAACATATTAAAGAGAACATGGCAAAGGTGAAGGCAATCCAAGCACATATTAAAGCCGCCCAAAGTAGGAGGAATAGTAATGATGACAACCAGAGAACGGATTTGGAATTCCAAGTGAGAGATCATGTATTTTTGAATGTATCTCCATGGAAGGGTGTCTTAAGGTTCGGTAAGAAAGGAAAATTAAGCCCCAGGTACATCGGACCATTTGATATTTTGGAAAGAATTGGAGCTGTAGCTTACCATTTAGCAATGTCTCCAAGCCTCTCAAAAGTTCATGATGTGTTCCATGAGACATTGATGAAGAAATACATACAAGACCCAATGCATGTACTCACCTATGAAGAAATATAACTAGAACCTGATTTGTATTAGTGTGAAAATCCAATCAGGATTCTTGAAACAAGGGAGAAGGTATTGTGAAATCTGAAAACTCAATTAGTTAAAGTTCTTTGGAGAAACCAGAATGTGGAAGAAGAAACATCTGAACCTAAGGATGTTATGAAGAAGAACCACCCACATCTTTTTGGTGTACTTTATACATAAAATTTCACAGATGAAATTTATGAAGGAGGAACTAATGTAGCACCCCAAACATTTTATGGAATGATTCTCTTAAAAACATTGAATTCATTAGATAACTTATATTTCATGAATCACTGATCCTCTGTGGAACAAATATTGGTTACATATAAGAGATATCCAAAACCTAACCATTAACCGTAAATTTTCAAGCTCTGTGATTCAAATTTTAAAAATCTAACATACATGGTTGTGTTCAAGATGATATTTAGAGTTTGATAGAATTAAATTAATTTTCGGTGAATAGTAACCAACCCTTATGAATAGTAACCTACCCTTAAGAATATTAACGTACCCTTATGAATATTGATATTACTCTTATGAATGGTATCCATTCCCATGAATGTATAAATAAATTTAGGCACCTTTAAAAAAGATGAATATTTTAAGTGTATATATATTTCTTTTAAATACAGATTTAATTAAATATTTAATTATTCATAATGAAAAAATTGTTTTTAAAAAAACAGGCTTCATTTTTGTATTCTACACATCGAAAAATTGATAGGGTAAATTTTTGGGATTTTTCGGAAATACTTGAATTTTGGTGAATAGTAAAATACATTAATTTACCGTATAAATACATTATAATTTAAATTAACTATTCCAAGAATCATGAGTGATGTAAGCACCCATATATAGAACTCACATGCATATATTACTATTATTGGTCATGCAATACTCACTATTTCTTGTCTTGAGTAGAAATAATATATTAATGATTATAATATTAAGTAAACTCCTCTCCCCTCCACTATATAAACCACCCACCACCCCCTCTTCCTCCCACAACAATCAAGTTTTATGACTTGCCAAAATTCTGAAAAATACTATTCCCAAGCCCTCTCCCAATGTCCAAGACCATCTGGTCTCACCAAAAGGCCAAAAAAGGCTTTAAGGAGATTCTCAAGGTGGAGTACTCAAGAGGTGAACCTTTCTTCTCTTTTCTTTCAATTTCTTTTACAATGTTCTATTATTTTGTTTTCCATTATCACCACCCCTCATCCAAATTCCATGATAATTATAGTACCTTACATGTACTATATTTTCATAGTGCTAATGGAATATTTCATCATAATTTATCTTTCCCCCTCCTTTTATACAATAAATGCAAACACAGTCCGAGATGTGTTAATTTATCACACTCAAGGAAGATGGGTTTTCAATTTGATTTACTATTTTAAATACTAGTCATGAAATATTTTAAATGGTTGAACCAGGTAATAATATATGTATTTTTTCTTGATTATTGTTCATGAATCCTTACACATTCATAATATGGAAAAATAATACAAAACAAGTTTATTGTGCACAAAACTGCCAAGCCAAATCCAAGCGTTTATTTTTAACTCATCGAATGAGTCAACCTCAGGGTATATAACCATAATCATTATAAGATATTTTATATATCTTTACTTTCACTAACCATTTATATAAACAATTCTGGATTTTTATCTATTTTTCAAACAAACATCCATTCATGAATACAATTAAATGGATCACGAAAACCAAAGAAGAAAATGTTACCAAAACAATAAAATTGAATCTCTTAAACCATAAAAAATGACATTAATGAACCTAATAAGGTTATAAAATATCAATTAATTGTTGATGAGGTTCTCAATATATTAATTAATGAATTTAAATTTGATTATTCAGGATGTTAAGAATAATCAAGAACACCTTCAAGCATAAGGTAAGGGATCATCTCTCTCACTTTTGTTCAAGAATATATCCTATGTTGTGATCTTTTATTTTTAATTACTAATGATGGTGTATATTTTTTCACCTCCACCATATATCCCTTATGACATATAAATATTGGGATACCCCTTTACCTCTCATTAATCCCTCTCAATAACACTTGTTACCGTGCTAAAATGTTTATAAGGGGTTTTCTCATCTCACTTTCAATTCTGTGGGATTTCCATTGTTTGCCTCTTATTTATTATATGTGGTATAGATGTACTACCATTTGATATATATTATCATGATTATATTTATATTCATGTTATTCTGTGATTCATTTGGTTGTTATTAACTTTTTTTCATACGACTCAATTGATTACAACGTGGTAACCAGCTTTGTCTCAATTTTCACTTCATTGTGACTTGCTTAGTATTGTGCACCTACTTATTATAATGTGGTATAAATAATGCCAATTTAAGATGAATTTTAAATTTAAATTATATTCCATTTATATATCCATATTCTCATATCATGGATATGATTGTTGTTTAATCCATATACCATTTTACTTACGATATTTATATTGAAGTTTTTTTTGACTGTGGAAATATTGATGATTCTGTATCCTCTATTCTATAAGGATAATGTAAATACATGTTGATCTTGTTTTGAATATATTTATAAATAATAATTTGGATGTAGAGGCAGGTGGGGCCCGCTATAGCCCCCCGATGCATCGGTAGGTCTCATGAGACAATCAGTAGGCGACAAACCCTTTGAGTTTGTTTCCAAAAATAAAACGGGTTTCTACCCATAGGACTAAACTATTATTATGATATTATGGTATCATGTGCAATATACATGATTTCCAATTAATAATCACTATATTTATTCATTATTCGCTATTACTATCCATGAGGATTTCACTATGACAAAATCTATGGATGCAGTTTCTTTCTCATTTTATTAATAGCATGTGTTTTTCATTTATGCACCATGCCATATAGATTATGTGAAATTGTTTACAATTTAGTTATTATTGATTCATTCTTCCACCCTTTGTAACCCTTACTGATCCTTTGATCTCTCCCCTTTCATTGTTTACTTTCAAAAGGCGATGAAGAGGAGATCATTTATTGAGTTCTTATGGATGCAGTATTTAGTTTTTATTATGTATCGTATTTTGTAAACATTTATAATGTAATTTTGAGTTACATCTATGTATCTTGTTTCTTCAAGACTACTAAACTGATCATTCCTTTGGGATTTTCATTCCTTATAACTATTCTAATTTACTTATTAATGCACCATATCTGGTCTAGAGGGCTCGGGGTGTTACAATTGATGCCTTGACACTCCAATTATCTTATCTAATTGGTTTATGTGGTTTTAAATTCATTCTATATTTTTAGTTTGTGTTATTTGTGATTTATGGTTTTAAATTCTAAAACTGGACCTTATTTTTAGGAATTACTACCCCTACAACACATAAATCTTGGTTCGTGCCTCTAGGTTGAAAAAGGTAGTTTCATGGTTTATCTTTGGTTTGGTAATGGAATGGAGATTCGGTTTTTCCTTTTTCTAGATAAAGTATTGGTTTCTTTATCCACTTCAAATGGAATAATATAGGTTGTGCCTATATGAGTAAAATAGGTGGGATTTGGGTTGTTTCTTAAGGAGTTAAAAAGGATATTTTAATGGTTTGTGAATCAATTAAAAAGTTTGGTCACTTTTTATTCTATGTTCCGTACTCTAATTTTTAGGGCATGAAGAGTATACACAGGATCACTTTGATTCAAAATTACAATAAAAATAATTTTTTAAAATTTAACTTCCCCCCCAGAAATTATTTTTTCTTAAATAAGTATTTATATTTTTTAAAGATATTAATCTACCCCCACTTTCCCAATCATAAATCTTCACTTCAGAACTAAAAGAACATATGATAGAATTCAATGGAGGTTTAGTTTTAAATTCATGAGTATCTGTGGGTTCTTTAATGAGTTTTTGGACCTTTAATTAATTTTTATTCTTCAAATTCATTCTTGATCACTTTTACGTGTAATAATTTTAGATTCTTCCAGTCAAATTGGTGAATTTTCCATGGTTATCCCCTTTCTCATAGTATTTTCATCCTAGATCAGAAGGTGCATAATAAGAATCTCAACAAAGATATTGAAAATTCAGAGTTTAATCATTATAAATTCATATACATATTCACATGCATCTCTGATCTTTTTTATTGATGATATGTTATTATTTCCAAATTGAAGAAACTAAGACATGAAATGTTTTAAAAATATTCTATACATATATGGAATATGATGTGTGTAAAAACTCAACTCTAGAAAAATCAGTGTGTATATTTCAGGTAGTGTTTTATAGAATAACTCTAAACTTATAAAAATATAGAGTTGATTCAAAAATGCTTTCATTCCAACAACATACCTTGGTGGATTGCAGTCGATAAGAATAATTCATTTCCCCCTTTTCAATGGTCTTGCGAATGGAATTATAAGAAGTATCCTTAATAAGAAGATTCCATTTTATTATTTTGATGACAGGATCAAACTTATTTCTACTTTATTAACTTCAATACCAATTTATATACTATTCATTATCAGGTCTACCAAAACTGACATTAGGAATATCAAAATCATCATCAACTGTTTGAAATGAGACTATCACAAAGAATAAAAATTCTATTAGGAGAGATATGATCTCATAGAGAAACATCTTAATGAATGTGGTATTAAAATTAGAATGATAGATATAAAAAAATGAACGTAATGTAGGAAAATATGGCATGGGATGCTCTTGCAGGCCAGTCTTTCTGGTCAAAATTTGTCAAACAAAAATAAGGGAGGATAAAATAGGTTATTAATTGTATAAATTATTTGAGTAACAAAATTTAATTTATTCTTTCGTTTATATTTCATATCCTCCTTGATCATTCATGTTGGATAATTGGATATAGTGAACTCGTGTTTTAGTATGATAACTATCTTATTTGGTCTTTATATATACTATTTTTCCCATAATACGACATGATAATTCACAAGGAAATATGATTTATGGTGTTCCCCTATGTTTTTTCTAATGAGTATCAAAATTTTCTCTCTTCAAGTATCAATTTAGTGAAAAAATCCCCAATCAACATGTTTTTACCCTAAATAGTTCGGGCTAGTGTAGTACCTCTTAGTACTTAAAATGCATCCATGTTCAAGGTAGTTATGACCATTGGTAACAATTATTGTGGAATAAGTATATCCCTACCAAATTAAGTTCTATGGTATACTAGGTTCAATATAGATTTTTTCACATGTATAAACATATCTAATGAAATTTTATTTAGATAGCTACAAAGTTCTTATATTTTTGGAACCTAAAGACCGAGAAAGAAGATCCTTTTTCTAAATGTTGATAGGGTTTTCTTTATCTGGAATTTTTTTTTGGTAATATCCAATTAAATTTGTTCCTTGGATATGTTCATTATTATGGGAGTTTAGTGAGTGTTTTTTTCTTCTTGTGAAGGGCACACCTATTGTGTTTTTTCTAAAACTTTTTTGGTCAAATGGGAATTATGTAATGAGACTATATATTTTTTCCCTCATGCTAACTATGTAGTGACCCAATATTTCATTATATATGTTCCTTTAATAATTCATATGTTAATGGATTTTTCAATAAGAAACTACAAACTAAAATTAAACTTTGATAAGTTTAAAAAATATTTATATGGTATAAGATAGTAGTTAGAGTATCTTATATAAAATAAAGTTACCATATTATGAAATTTATGAAGGAAATAGGTGAAATAAAGGAGCAGGAGAATTCTGTATGAAGCACATTTTTCTGTGCTCAAAATGGTAGATTATTCATTAGGGTTTTCTCTAGACCAATGCTATGATGATATTGAATAATTATGGAATTATTGAAATGGAATGCTAGAGAAATTTAATGTCATGGAAATTTTTATGAGAACTATGCATGTAGAATCACCACACTCCAACCCTCAAATGGCACTTCAACATACCTCATTCTTATATATTATACTAATTCCTTGAGGGACAATTTAAATAAAAATTAATATGATATAAATTTATATTTATTAATCAAATAAGTTATTTATTGATGTTTAAATTTCATCCATTCATTTTTAAATATGAAATTAATTTATTTTGTAATTATATTGTTAACTCTTACCATTAAATTTATTTTTTATTTATTTTAAGAAATTTTAAATATGAAAAATATTATAACGATGTAAATACAGAAATGAAGATGAAACTAATTATAAAAAGGATGATTAAATATGTACAACATGTCAAGGCCAAAATCTGAAGCTTGGTGTTGAAGATTCAATTGAAGATGGATATAAAAACACTAAAAATGATGATTAATTTCATGAAAAACATATTCATATCATGAAAATATTTTTAAATTCATGAATTAATGATGATCAATAAAAAATGGATCTCGGGAGAAATATTAAAAAATTCACTTTATTACATATAGTGTCACATCATGGCACATGCATTCTAGACCCATAACCATCAAATTCATTGAAAATTTTAACCAAGGCCCAAATTATGTTTCCCCGTAAGTCCATAAGTTGACCTGGTTGCACACATTAAAATAAAATTATGGAATTTAGAAGCTATAAAAATCCTTTATTCAAATAAAAATGATAAGGGAGATATTCAAGGCATTGAATCAGAGAATAGAGAAACAAGGTGAGGTGTTGTACACAAAAAAATCCTCAAAATGGCCTTCTTCACAATCTCTTTTTTTTTTTTGAAATTTCATTATTTTTATTCATACAATCATAGATAACATGAGAGGTGTTTTTACTTTCATGACATATACAAACTGATAAAGTGAATTTTAACAAATAAGGTTTGATAATATAATATTTTAAACTGGGTTTTCTTTTTCTTATAAATTATTAAAAATTCATTCTTCTTATTTCTCTATGTATAAACCTTTTATAATTATGTGAAGAATAAATAATATTTCAAGATATAATTAACTAGAACTATTTTTTCACCATTACCACTAGGTTGACTAAATCATACCATTGTAAAAAAGGATGGTTTGGGAGAGAGAGAGAGAGTAAATATCATGACTATAAGAATTACTTAAACTCCATTCTGATGAAAATTTATAGGAATTATAGGATATCAATGTATTAAAAATCATTATTCTCATTATAATAAAATTTTTTATCCAAAGAATACATTACATTTGATATCTTAATTAATATAATTATTTTCTCTAAACATGTATCAATGGGATCTACCTCAAACTCACCAATACTATACTACTAAAGTGTATAATTATTTATTACAGTAATGTGTTCTAAATTTATAAATTTGGTATTCCTAAATTAATTAACATTTAATTCATTTTATATTCATTTTATTTATATATTTCTAGAGATTGTTACTAAAATTATTTTTAATTTAAGAATAGTGACAAATTCTTTTATCATCTCATTATATTTCCTGATTTTAGATTATGATTTTATTTTATTATTTATATTATTTTTATGTACTTGGTTACTTTTTATTACGATGGTAGGGTTGAAATGTATTTTGACAATTAAACATAGAATCTCCTTCCTTTTAAGGGATTTTATGCAACAAATCAATGAGATTATAAGGATGAACAATTAAACAAAAATTTTCCACAAACAAACCTAAGTAAGGAAGAGGTAATAGTCATTAATCTAGAATTAGATTGCGAAGTGTAGTTTCATAAACATGAAAGTCTGTTTAATGAATATAGGTTAAGTTTGGAAGCTCATTTATTTATATAAACAACACCCTCAATAATTAATGTTTAGAGGGGGGAACAAGAAAGAGAAAAATATTAATTAGGAACCTTGTCTGATGCACTTATTAAAACCTCTTCTATAATCTAGGACAACATCTTGAGGAATATGATGAATAAAGTGAAAAATAGCACTCTTCGTCGACTACACAGAATAAAAAAAATAATAAGTGGAAAATGAAGAAGATGAATTGGATGAAAAATATGATGTGATTATTGTATAAGTGAATATATACAACTAGTAATTGAAAAAAATGAATTTTACCGAGTCTTGACCGATTCTGATTTCTTCCACCTTGTATTAAAACTACACAAACATTGTTCATATCCTTATAATTATATGTGAATCATAATGTGGATAAGGTATTATGATATGTATAGGCATCAAATTAAAAATATGGTTAACTATATAATTTTAGCATAATATCATATGCTTATCAGCTAAAACTGGTAACATCGAACTAAATAACCATAAAAAGTGCAACATCTAGGAGGCTAAACATGTTTTTATTGATTTCTAGAACATTAGTTTTCTTATTTGTTTCCTAGAATTGATTTTATATTAGGATTTTAGTTTAAATTAATTTAACCTTATTGAAATTTCATTAAAAAAATAACTTATAGTTGCACATGTGTATTTTTAATTTTAGTTCTAATGTGAGCACATAATGATGAAATAAAATCAATAATAATAATAATAATAATAATAAATTGTAGAAATTATGAGCACACTGTGAAATATGGGAGTAAAATTTTTAATATTAATATTTTATTTTACACCCCAATTGTTTTTGGTAAAGAATATATAAAGTAAGAAAATAATTAAAAATGCATTCCCCACACTTTAATTTTTTACTTTAATAATCGATCATATAGACAAACAATGCTTAGGAAGAGAATCATGTCATGTATTTTAAAATTATTTATCAATAAATTAAATGTTAGAAAGGATAAATGAATTTGTAAAGATATACATAAGAATTTTAATATGATGAATCATGATTCGGTAAAGTGGTTAATTTTTTTATATAAATTTTTCTAACATTTTTAGGGCCCTAAATTTATTAAATTTTTTTAATTGGTATTATTTGTGGTTGGTATTTTCAAAATTTATTTTCCCAAATAAAAATCTTTATAGCTGAGAAATTTTTTATGTATAATATTTCTCAATATTTTCTTCGCTAAATTTCTTGTACGAAACATTGTAATGTTAACTTCTAAAACTTTTTTGCATCTTATCGAATATATGATCGTAAAAATTCACATTTAATGTGATTGGTGTATATTTTTATAAACCCTTAATCATAAGACCAAGATGTAAATTAGTTCTTCTTTAAATCTCATAATCAATGACCCATCTTTTTTGGATGATCCATATCACTGGCCTATTGTTCCTTCTTATACACTACATAAAATATTTTCAATTATTATAAAAAATTAGTGTCAGGAACAGAATAAATGGTGTAAGGGGTATTCATATAGTACTTTAATGGATAAGTGTACGGTTTTTTCTAGGATATTTATTCATTAATTTTATTTTTTTACACACCCTATTTAAATAAATAAAAAAAAATTACCAAATATATTTAAAAAATGGTTTTTATTACAGTGTAAAAAATCACCATTTACCTGGCCAATTATTTTTATCATTTAAATTTGGGTGGTGGATTTGATACTTGTTAAAAAAACATTTGAAATAATAATTAAATTAATAATGAAAATTAAAAATTCAAGATAATATATCATTTGTTATATTTAATTAAATCTTGACCTTACGTTGAGTTTTCAGGAAAAAGGAGATGTCATATTTAAAGGTATAATTTTTTATTGGACTAATACTAATTATCATGAAAAATGATTTATATTTTAACCTCCCTATTAGTATTTACTTGATTGTTTAATTATTTAGTCTCTTACCCTTAATCCTCAAAGTCATATAAACTTAATGGTGACAGCCTCATGGTTATTTTTTATTGTTGTGTCTACGATGTAGAGAATATATATTTATTTCATACATATGGTAGGGATCATGATTCAAGGTATGAGTACTACATAATTTAAATTTATACCTTATTTATTAGTGAGATAAATTAAGTGAGTTTAATTAAAAGTGGCATGCATAATGAGAATAAATTGAAAAATATGAATGGAATAAAGGATAGAAAACACTATGTAATAAGAGATAATTTAGAATACATTGTTTAATTGTTTCTTTTAAAATTGATGATGTGATGAAATTTTTTAATTTAATGCTTGAATATTTAATTCCACTTTTAATCAATTGAATTTATTGACATTAAATTTTAATTATGCTATAGTGTGCTTCCTTTATAATTTTTGGAGATTTTGTATCTTAATTAAAATCATGAGTTTACATGTGGGTATTTGATGTTTAAATTTCATACATATATTTATAAATATTAAATTTTTTTATTTTGTAATTAAATTACTAATTCTTTCTCGTATATTTATTATTTTAATAATTTTAGGGATTCTAAAATGTGAAAAATAATAGAAGGAATAAAATAATAAAATGGAGTTGAAATTAATGATAAAAAGGATTATATATGATGTATGATATGGAAAAGATAAAATATAATTTTGGTTTTGACGATTCAAGTCGACATGGAGATGAAAATGCAGTAAAATGAAAATTCAAAACATAAATATCTTATTCAGGTTGTAAAAAAATACAAAAAATGTATCACAGGATAGATGACAACAGAAAATGAAACAGAGGAGTAAAAATAAAAATATACAACATGGCATGTAATTTTATACTGCGAAACATTCCTTCTAGACCCATATCCTTCCAATTCTTTTATAACATTGATCAAGTCCCACATTTTATTTCTCTGTAATTACCAAAGTGGACTTTTCCACATAAATTGAACAAATTTATGGAATCTATACACAACGAGCAGCATATAAAACTATAAATATAAGACTAGGTGGATAGCATCAAGTCATTGGATTAGATACCAAATCTCCAGGGTGAGGTGCTGCGCACAAAAGATTCATCCACTAGGCCTTCTCCACCATCTATTTTAGTTTTTCTCCAAATTTATAAAATTTTATTTACCCTTTCATGGATTGAATATGGGGATTCTTTTATTTTAATTAAAATTATGTATTGAATATGGAAATTTCAATAATTTAAATGGTTTGTTAATATTATATTTTAAATCGGGTTTTCACTTTCTTATCAATTATAAAAAATTTATTCTTTTCATTTAGAAAGCTTGAGGGTATACAGATGTTAGAGGGAAATAATATTTTCAATAGATTTATAAATAAAATTAGTAATTCATGATGAAAATTATTTATATTAAATTATACATTTGAAAATTGGTTTAGGTTTCCTCTTATATTAATTAATTAAACTTCCATGACTATTGAGAAAAGGTATGTTTTGTAAAAGAGATATAGTAATTACCATGACCATAAGAATTACTAAAACATGATTCTGATGATAATTCAGAGGAATCATGGTCTCCCCAGTTTATTAATTTTATGAACCTATATCTTTCATAATTGGTGATTTTATTTTTATTTTATCCTCTCATATTCTCAAAAATCATCATGATCATTATAATTGATTAATTTTTTAAAAGTGTATATATGTTTTAGTCTTTTTCTAAAAAAAACATTATTTCCTCCATATATATCTGCTTCGGATGGACCTCGGACTCTCATATCGTACAATAATTCAATGTAGATTTAGTTTATAAAGAAATGTGTTATAAAAATTCCGAAATTTTTCAACCTTGGTAGAATAGACAATTTCATTAAGATGTACTATTTATTTCATGTATTTTTGATGTTTTACGTTTTCACTATTAAAGAAAAATGATGTATATTTTTAATAAAAAATAATTTTTCTTATATGTCAAAATTAAAATATTTATTAATAAATTCTATATTTTTAATTAGATAAAAAAATTCATTTTTGGATTTATAATCTTAATAATTTTTTTGGATTAATTTTTTTATTTTTATGAAAAGATTGATTTGTTTTGGAATAATGAAAAATATTATAATTATAAATAACATAAATTTTATGACATTATTAGTACAAAAGTATGTGTTAAAATTAAATAAACATTTTAATAATACTAAGTATATATTTTAAAATTGTATTTATAATTTTAAAAAAAAATTATTCACAGACCAATATTTAGGATTTTAGAACATAAGTTATATTTTTCATAAAATTGTTTTTAATAAATTATATATTTTTTATTTTATAATAAATTTATATCACTTATTAAATTTATCCTAATGAAATTTATTAATTAATTTAAATATTTAGGTCCCAATTTATCAATTTTTACCATTTTAGTTTTGGGTATAAATGATAAATTAAATTAGTTATAAATTAGTTAACTCAGTAAAAGATAAAATGCTAATAGTGTAAAATCTAATGGTCATGATTTGAAAACCATTTTTATTTTTTTTGGAATGGGTGGTTGAGGCCAAGATTAGCCTTATATCTTACCCTAGCCATAAAATCTCATTTTTGGATCCAAATCCCTTGAGATTGACTTCCCATTATTGAAATGTTTTGGGTATTTACAAAAAAAAAGACTTCCCATTTAACTTATAAAAGGGTCTCTCCTATACTTACTTCACCCTCTCACAAAAACCCCATTATCTTAGCCGAAACGCTAACCAAAACTCTATTTCAAATTCTAAAATAAATTACAAAGGTTCTTTTCTTCTCAAAATACCATAAAATAATGGCTTAATCCCTTTATAAATGAGATCATCTAAGAAGTGAGGAATAAATTTCTAGTCAATAATTTCTAATTTTTATTTCATTATGTGCACTTATTCATCCCAGAATAAAATTAAACCATATTAAAATTATAAATTTTTTATAATTTTATGTTATAATAATTATGTTAAAATCATTAATCACATTTCATTTTCTATTAATAATAACGAAACCATCATTCATGCACTGTGTGGACTACCACATCCATGACACAATTTGTTTAATTTTACTTCACCTCCTTACAATGGATGATACTAATAGGAAATTAAAAATATGTAATTATTATATATATGAATTATTTTTGGTTATTAAATGATAAACCACATCACACATATTTCTAGTTCTATGTAAATTGAGATCATCTTCCATGAATACTGGTGGACTACAACCTCTATAGAATGATTTATTTCTGATTTTATATTCATTAATTAATTACATGGATGGTATAGATAATTATTTTAATGGGTATATACTATGTTTATTAAATTATTATTACTGTAGAAATAAAATATGATAACCCATTAACAATATGATAAACAAATAATTGTCACAAAATATACCATCCAAAATATTGTTCTAAGATAAAAAATTATTTATTAACAAAAAACAATTATTATTATAGTCTATATTATTCCTCTAATTATTTCTAATTATGACATATCACACTAATAAACACTATATACGATCAATATTATTATGTTATAATGATATTTCAGCTAAATTACTTTATAATCAGCCATTAGTTATGTATATTCTTATTTTTGATTATTTAACCACATACTTGAAAAAAACATTAATTTATATAATGGATGAATATATGAATTTAATTTCTGTTAATTTATGATATTAAAAATTAAATAATGAGTTTTTTTGTATTGGTTTAAAAAAATTAACTCATTATTTAAGAAGACCCCATTCGTTTCTCAATAATCCTTGAAACATGCTCATCGCCAAATTTAAATTTATAAAACATAACCAACACTCCCATATAATGAAATTATACAATTATAAATACATAAAAAATAAATTCTAGTTCCTTTGATTATCTTGGAATGATAAACTTTGTAATAATAATGAATAACAATTCCACTGTTATGAAACTAGTTCAAAATGATCCAGATTACACACATGCGATATCAAAAATAGATAATAACTAACAAATATGTATGTAGGTAATAATTTTAAATAAAATTTATAAAAGGTTATAGATATTAAAAATGATATAAATTGGCTGATTAATACAATTACTTTTTTATATGTGAGGTTATATCAAATTTAAACTAAGTAGGAAGTGAGGTAATTGGTTTTTTGTATCAAATTTAATTTCTTCAGACATACTTCTTAATTTGCACCATAATACTATAATTATGGTGTGATTAAAAACTAATTAATGTCTCTTACCATACCCATGGGGTTTTAAGATCCATATATTTAACCTTATTTAAAATTAATTCAATTCAAAAGGTACTAACGTTAAATGGGGGTTTTGATTAAAATTTTAATCGAACAATAAGGGTTATCATCTCAATCTGCCATCATTATTACATGTTACAGTACAATAAGCCAATATTATTTTATATGGTGTAACTACTAAGACTTTACATATAATATCTATTTTTTTATCTTGTAAACATCACATTCATTCAAGTTATCTTATTCTTTGGAAAGTAACTGATATCTTCCCAAAAATGAAGGTAATTTTTCTAAATTAAACTTCTTTATTGAGTTATATTTTTATCCTTTAGGTTCTTCATTAATTTTATATTTTGTTAACTATTTTTATTTTTGAAATTATTTTTGGATCCAAATCATCATTATCAATGAATTCTATTCCTTCTCTAAATTGAAATTATGTTAAGAATACTTATCATCATCTTAAATGAATATTTTTCATCCATGCACATGTTTTCTTATAACATACAATTGTTTACCTTATTATTTGAAATGATATGAATTTTTTCTCAATGCTTCATTATTTAATTGTCCTTAACCCCTTTCAAAATTATTTTTTATTGTTTTGAAGATGATGGATATCAATAATGGTATAAAAAACAAGTTATTCTCCGACATAATAATTAATAGTTTACCTTCTACTCTTAAATTACCTAAGAAAAATTTATATGTCAGATTAAATTCTCCATGATTGATGTATCTTTTTAAAAAACTTTTTCACCTTTTTGAAAATAAAAATTTTAAAATTCCCCATATCATCACCTTTTATGTAAATGGTAAAAGTGAACTTTAAAAACTACATTACATTTTTACCTCTAATATCCATTTTCAATTACAAAAGGTATCACCCTCATGGGGTTTTTTATGATTTTTCCTCTAATTTATATTATTTAATTTTATTTTAATGGAATTAAACTCATGTTATCAAACAACCCCATTTCATAGTATCTTATGTTGTACTATTTGAAACATTATTTTTGAAATGGTGTTTTTCTATCTATGATAGCGTCCTAATAATTTTCTTTTATTAACTAGGATATATTCTTTTAAAACAATCCACATTACTCTATAAAATGGTTTAAGGCCGTGTTTTAAGGAAATAATCATGGACCACGTTTCATTATTGGGTTAATAATGATTTGATGAAATTAAAAATGTTTTCTATGTTTTACACTTTTTCAAGTACATAATATCATGTTGCTGGTGATAAAAAAAATTATTTATCCCTATAATGCACTGGGTAAAGATTTATATGTAATGATGGGTTATTTATGAGATTATATTATGAACCCAATCCCCTATGGTACTTTTCCCACTGTGTGATGATGGTCTTGGAAGTTAACCTTGACATATTCTAATGATTTCATGTATTATGTTTTGGTTATTATATTTTTATTCCAAGAAAATTTAATATCAATTTACTTATTCTCAATCATGATGTTGTGATTATTTTTCATATGATCAATGATTTATTTTGTAATAATTTAGTATATTATGTTTATTTCCCTTACTTATATTTTCATATACAAACATTTTCTTATGGTTGCCTAGGATCTTTGGTGGTTATCGCTTATACATACCTTTATTGCGAATTTAAGTACACCCTTTATTATTTAACATTTTATATAGGTAAAGAATAAAATTAGTACGTGTGGTTTTTATATAATATTATCTTGTGTAAAAAATTTAAGGGAGATGTTGAAGACCTTTTATAGATTAGGAAATCACTAAAATAGGGGGGTAAATGTTTATTAGATGAAAAGGACATGGGTTTTGTTAGTAAATTATTTTTACTAATTCTATATAACTCTAAATTTATAATATATTAGGTACATATTGTAGGGAAATACTTCCATTGTTCTATAGGGATGATATGGTCACATATGTGGGCTACTATAGTTGGTTTCATAGTATAATATTGATAAATTTGGAGATTAAGATGATATAAGATAAGGATAAATTATGAGTTATAAATTTCATCAATGTTTGATATGTTAATAATGATTATAATTTCCAATGTATAGATAAACCATTGTGTCAGTTGAGGTAATATTGAATATTTTTTGTGACTATCATGATATAATGGTACTGAAAACCCTTGGGATGAGTGTACTTATTGGATAACATCCTAAAATTTTGGAAAGTTTTGAGTATATGGTTTTCTTAGAAATATAATCCTTTTATAGATACTACTAATGGATATAGGCTCTGACCCATATATACATAGTGGTAATAAACATGAAAGGGAATATTGGGTATTAACTCGAATCTCACCTAGTGAAAAACGAATACACCAAACTATAAACCTAGTTTGACACTCCTGTGGTATATAATTTGGTTAATCATTCTCTATACAATCATCTATTTTATATAGATTAAAAAAATAGTTTAAGGTATTGGTTTAATATTTACGAGAAAATTCATTTTATTGTGGAATACATGTAACAATGAGTTATATTGGACATAAAAAACTATAGTTTATTGTGATAGTATTATAAAATAGTATGTATTGTGGTTAAAATTTTCCATTGGTATTTATTAAAATAATAATATCATATTAATTTTACATCACTCTTGTAATCCCCTTTGGTTTTAGTAGTAGATAGAAGTGGAATGAAAGATGGGTGCAAGGGGAAATGTGAAGATTACCTCAGTGAACAACTTATCAGAAAGAGAGATGGAGTGATAAACCTTATGATTTTTCTAAAAAAACTATCACAGAATATGGTTAACAATTTGAACTAATTAAAATTAAAAAATAACCCAAATACAAGAATTATGATGTCCTGTGGAAGTTCATGTGATAAGTAAAATTTAGGAAATAAGACTCATTTCCTTACATATAAAAAATTTTAAAGGAATCATATAAAAATTTTACTTAGAGGGATAATTATATATTAAAATTTTAGATATAAAGGACATAAAATGAAAAAGTGTACAATAAATAGAGAATATTAAAAAAAATACAATATTTATATTATTAGGATATTAGAAATTATGAAAATCAATTCCCAAATCCAATTATTATTAAGTAAAATAGTAACCAAGTTTTTTAGACAATGTAAATAAGGATCATCCTTTGAAAATAATATTATTAATTATAAAGTGATTTATCACTCTATATTTTAGAAATTTTTTTATGTTTTATCCAAATAGATATTTATGTATAAATAATAAATTTTGTAGGATTATTATTATATTCGTAGTGAAATGATATTCTTTATGGTCTGTGAAAGTTACTTCTTATATGGATTAAATTAAGAATAGATTATATCATTTTAAAAGGGGAACATATAATATTATTTATAGGTAAATCTCACATCATATCCTAAGTCAACACAAGATCAAATATAATTGTATAGTAAATTAGAATCTCCCTATGGAAATTACTCCCACCATATGAGTTTTAAAATTGTGAGGTTGCAATTTATTTTAGGGTGGAATGTAATGACCAGAGATTTTCCTAATTATTTTCCATAAAAATATTATCTTAGAAGCTAGTTGAACATTAAAATCCAATGTAAAATAATATCGTGATATCTACAAATAAAATTTCACTATTATAATATAGTTTTTAAATTATGGGGTATAAAAGGAAGTGACCATTCTACCAATTCTATGAAGAAATGAAATAGAAGTGTGTAAGAAAGTTGTTTTTATGAAACTCATTTGTCTACGGACATAAATTATGTAAATAAATTAGGGATTTCCTCTGAAAAATATAATTCTTAAGTAAAAAAATTATGGTATCATTGAAATAATATATGGGAGAAATTAAATATCATGGATGTTTTTAGTAAATATATGAAAAATGAATCATCAAACTTAACAGAAAATACAGTGTACCTTATTCTTAGATCTTGAACATAGATATTGAGGTGGGGGTAACTATAAATTAAGATTTTATTAATGAATAATTATTAAGTGAATACTTTATTTATTATATATATTTTTCATATTTTACATTTTAATTATTAAAGAAAACTGATGTTTTTTTTCAATAAAAATTGTCTTATATATATTTCATTTCAAAAAAATAATATATAAAAATTTTAATCAAAATTTAATATAAATAATTTCATTTTTCGAACAATAATGTTAATATTAGTTTATTATGATTTTTGGTTTTTCTAAAAAGAATAATTTTTAGGTGAATGGTGCATAATACCGTGTTTATAAATAAAATTAATTTAATGACATTTTTATTATATAAGTATGAATTATAAATTCATGAAATATTTTTTTTTGAATAATTATTTATTTTAAAATTGACTTTAATTTTTTTAATTATTTAAATTTAAAACACATATTTGAAATTTTAGAACAAAGTTATATTTAAAAAAACATTATAAATTTTGTATTTTAAAATTAATTTTTTATCACATTAAGAAAATTAAATAATTGAAATAAATTTCAAAAATTTAAATATTTGTATCAAATTTTTTATCAAGGAATAATTTATTTTTGTGAATAAAAGATATGTTACCTTAAGTAAAAACTAGATACTAAGATAAAATAAAAATTCATAAAAGTGAATAATATAATGGAATTGATTTGAAAACATGTCTAAAACTTGTTTGGGAGTAGATTATTGAGACCTCTATAGACCTTATATCTTACCAATAACAGTATTTCTCATTTTTTGAGCCACATTCGTTGATATTGACTTCCAATTATGGATGAGTTTTGGGTAGTTTCAAAAATTTCCTCCCATATCACATATAAATGGTGTTAAAAAAGTTAATATATATGAAAATGGATCTAAAATTGGTAATTTAGATAGTTAATTTTTTTATAGAGGAGTTCAAAGTGAATTTTTACTAAAAATTAATTGACAGAAGGGGTTCTTTCCATCAAATTTTAATTCTTAATAATTATTTTTTAATTCACACCATAATACCATTAATATGGTGTTATTAATGAATAGTGTATGTATCTAAATCTGACTATCGGGTTTAAAGAGAAATTTTTTGTACCATATTTACTTTTCCTTTGATTCAATATATTTCAATGTTGATAGGGATTTTGATTTAAATGTTATATAAATTTTATGTGTTTTTGTCTCAGTCACTCTTCATTGATACATGTTTTGATATTACACACCAATATTATTTTTCTATCATTTAATCTATACCCCTATAATTATATTATATTAAAAAACTTGATCTTGAAAATAACACTTTCATTTATTCTCTTCCTTGATTTGGACTGTGATTGATATCTTCTTGTAGATATAAGTGTTTTTTTAACTCAACCTAATTTCATGAGTTATAATTTTCTTCCCTGAGATTAATATCTAATTACATATGGTATTACGAATTAAAAAACTTAGAAATAAATTTTTCTTCAATTTCATGATTATTTAGAACTTCTATTCCTTATTTATAGTGAAAATACATTAAAATTGATTACCATTTTCTTAAACTATGGTTTATCATCCATGCATGTGTTCTACTATACCACATATGTCTTTCCTTAATATTTGTAATGACATGAATTTCTATTTCCATTTCCATTCTTTACATCACCACACACCATTTCTAATATATATATATTTTAATGATGTCCATTTTTAATTATGGTATAAAAAATTGGGTTTTCATCCACTTTATAATAAATGAGTTATATTCCACTCAAACATTTCTCAAGATAAAACTTTATGTCATATTGAACTTTTCAGTATGGATTTCCATTTCTAAAAGAAATATTTTTTTAAAGGATTTCACTTCATCTTTTTAGAAATTAAATTTTAAAATGACCCATAACATCATATTTTATGGTAATGTTAAAAGGGTTTTCTAAAAACTATTTTACATTTTTTCATCCAATTTCTATTTTCAAACTAAAAATTAATTACCCTTTTGCGATTTTTGTTTCATTATTTAAAATATAATTTACATGATAATATTTTCTTTTTAAGGAATTGAAATTGTGGATTCAAACAAACCAAATCCTTTGTCTCTTAAATTTTAAATTTTGAAGAATTTTTTTTGAGGTTGTTTTAATTCTATCTTAACATCATTCAAAGTTTATTTTTTTAATTGGGTGTATGTTATTTTAAAACGATCCACCTTACTCCTCTAGATGATTTGTGGTCATGTTTAATGGAAAAAATTATGAAACCCATTTATTTTTTGGGATAAAAATTATTTTATGAAATTATGAATGTTTTTCTTATGTGGGATTAGGGACTGATCCTTATCCACTATGGTAAATTTTCCACAATGTGATGATGGTCATAGAAGTTAACCTCAAATTATGCTAACGATGTGATATATTATTTTTTTACAGAAGCTTTTGACTCCAAGATCCTTTTATATTATTTTCATTATAATAAATCCTGATCCTATGATAATTTTATTTTCATTTAAGATTTATTGGAAAATAATTTAGGATTTTATATTTATTTCCCTTAATTACATTCTCATATCTAGTTTTCATATAATGCTCACATGGGATAATTGATGGTTATCATTTATTCCTACCCTTATTAATGGTTTGAGTCCACTCCTTTGTATGTTTCTTTTTCTCATGGTAATTAACAAAAGAGATATGTGTGGTATATATAAAAGATTATCTTTTATAAAAAAATAGTATATTTTGATGACTTTTTATAGATTAATAAGTCACTTATATAGTGGGAAACATATCTGTTAGTTAAAAAATACTTGGGTTTTGTTAGTAAATTTTTTGTCCCAATTATATAAAACTATAAACCTATAATATTTTGTGTATGTATTATAATTAAATATTATTTGATGTTTTTAACATTAATTTCACATCCTTGAGGGATCACATTTTTTGTATTCTTAATTTACAACCATTAAATTGTGATCAATGATGTGGTATTGGCAGATCCATTGAGTATCCAGACTCTTACATTTCGTTATCTACAGATAATATTTAAATAGATCTTGAAAAGGGGGAATATTAATGGGAAGAGTATACTGGGTGGAGTGGAATGATTAAATTACTAGATTGAAACTCAAAAATTATGGTACAGGTTCCTATAGTTTTATATAGAGATAAGGATTCATTCCGGATGATCAGAGACTTATAGTGCCTATGTTTAGGGCTTTCTATGGGGTAGGAAACCCACTCATTGATTTGGATATAGATATTCTCAATGAAATACTCACTTTCATACTTTATAACTACTCCATATCTTTTATGGAATATGACTCATCTATAATTTTAAAATTTTGGGGGGGATTTCTCATATCCACTAAACCATCATCTACATCACCATGGAATGTAAAAGGCTCATCAAGTAATATGATGTGATTATCCATACATAGAATGAGGTTAATAAGGTATTGGATATTCTGGATTTTAATGGTCAATCAAATATCACACTTTAAAATATTTTATAATTGGATCTATTCTATAAGATTTTATGGACATTGTCTATGTAAATGCTCTAGAGATTCACCAATATAAACCCACATAAAATATTCTTTGGTATTTATCACCCACTATAAAAAATGTGTATTATGTGTGTGTGAATATTAACATTTAATATTTATTTAAATTCAATTATAAATGTCTCAAAATATTTATTTAATTAATTATAAAAATTTAATAATTATTTAATTCATAAAAACACTTATTATATGAAATAAATATCTACAAATACATTTTTATATAATTTATAAAGTTTAAAAAAAATTATTTGGTTAGTATAAAAATGATAGTGTTCAATATATATGATATTTAGAGATAGGCCTATATTGAAATCTATAATAAATATGGATTGTAGTTATATACCCATTTAATACTGTAATTTATATTTTATGATTGATATTGTCCCCACTACTTACAATATATATCTGGAGTAAGGTGATCTCAGCACACATTGGTTACATATGCCACTTGCTTAATGTTATTCATCCTGGTATGATCTTGTGAGGAACTAGCTATCAATCCTATGATCTACGACTGGCGTAAGGTGATGTAGTGGTTTCATGTTATGTTGAATCCAACAACTTTCATCAATATTGATTGTATGATATGATTATTTATCTTTGTAATTGAATGTTTATATAATCAGATATGAAACCAAACATATCATACACTACTGTACACAAAAACTGAGTGATTTAAGCTTAGTTGTATTTTATGATAATGAATAAAACATAAAATAAGATTAAAAAAACGTCCAATTTCATCTTGATTCCACAAAACAAAATAAAAAAGTTGTAAATAGTCTAATACCACATACATGTTTCTATGGAATGATTAATGATTAATCAATGTAGTAGAAACATTAAAAAACTGAAAAAATCCAAGAACATCATGCCTTCAAAACCAAAACTATAATAACTCTAAATGAAGAATGTATACCTTACAACGATGAACAATACATTTATTTCCTTTAATTATATGTTTGCAGAAGATCATAATGAAATAAAAAATGAATCTTCCTTTCAGGTTTTATCTATAAGTTACACCAACTCAACAAAACTGTTGTGGTAGGACCTCCCAAACCTCCATTATATTCTAGGATCGTGTGTCATTATAGAAGATTATTTGCAAGGGAGAGAGAATCCGACAAACATTTACTTTAGAATTACAGACTCATGACTTGTGTAAATGCCTCCCTTATATAGGCTACATGGAAGCTCCAAAAGGTCCTGAATTTAATCAAATATTTAATAAATGTATAATTACATTTATTTGGTAATAATTTGTTTCACCCTCAAACACAAACTATCCCTTGCATTTAATCTTATAAAATTGATAATAATTGATATTCAAAACATAAGGGATTTAATTAATGACTCATTAACACTATTATTAGATAATTAAACTATAATAGTTCTAAATAATTATACTATATGATTCATGGAACTATGATACACCCCTATGATAGGCTTAGGTACCCTAAATGATTTCTATATATCATAAAATACAATATTACCTAAAGATATGAAATGTGATTTTCTATATGTATATCATAATCTATGATATACCATATCATACTGTATGATATCACATGGATTTTGGGAATATTACCACTAATAGAGACATGGAGATTAGAGAGATTCCAGGTTTTAATTATATCTTAAAATTGATATCACATGAAACGGGTAATGTCATAGTCTCTTTGTGAATGAAATATCGGAACACCTCCATGAATCTCAGCAACAATATCATCTTAAACTATAGTAACCCCAACATGAAATCTTCCAATTTAGAAGAATGATTCTCCACACAATTATGATTCGTCTCTTTCTCCCACTCACTAACAAATAATACACCCTTACATTTCACATACAAAAAATAACAACTCACCTCTGAAATAAAACAAATATATTTGACCCATACCAAGGATAAAATCATATGTTTTTATCAAAAAAACGTAGGAAATATCCCAACAACATATTTTACACCAATATCAAAATAAAATCCCAACACACTTGGAACAATGTAGATTAACATCTAACTAGAATATTCAACACCATGACCACTAGAATTATACCCACTGTGATATAAAAATATTGAACTAAGGTAATTAAAATGGAGGATTGTGATTCCCCAGAATCAAATAGGGAATACACCATGGAATAAAATATTAAAATGATGTATTATACAACATTTGGTCTACTTGTTCCCTACTCCACTTATTTTATAACCCAAATGATTATAAAGAGTATGAACTTTATCATCTGGATATCCTTGGGTTTAAGAAATATCATGGGGTTATCTTTGACATAATTTATCCCCCATTCTTTATCGATAACCTAGAGCACCCTATTATTGATGATAGAGACTTGGATAAAACTCGGTAAAGGTTTCAATAGATATAAGCCCAAAACTCTACATGGGACATCAAACAAGGTCACGCACTGAATCAACTGATGAATATGGGCATTGTAATTAAATCACACCATGTTAGATATTATTCTATAGAACTCAAAATTTACACCTCAAAATAAATGAGGAGTAATTAAGGACGAACTCCTTATTTTCCAAGACATCAAAAATACATACAATTAATATCCCTGATCCATATATAATCTATTTGAGAAATAATAATAACCTCCCTTATTAGATGAATAATTGAAATAAAAATCCTTATATATTACCTCATCCTTTTCTAAACCATATGGTACATTTGTAAAATAATTGTGATGATTTTATGTGGAATATAGGGATAAAATACCTCCTTGAAATTTGATGTCCATGTTTCCCCATCTAAAATAAGGTTGGATGAATAAAAAATGAGATCCTTGAAACAAAATTCAAACTCATACACACTAAAGATTTAATGAATCTGGTTTTCCATGATAAAGAAAATGGGAATTCATGTGATTTGGTGTATCAAACCTTTAAAATGGGTAAAAATTAATATTCACACTATTATATGATCATGGAGAATGATTATGATCATATCATTGATATCAGGTCACTTCTTTTACCATCGAGCTATATTTTGGTTTATTTTTGAGCTAGAAAAACATCAATGAATATTAAATATTTATTCAATAAATAAATATTTATTCCTCATGTGTGATTTGGGATATCTCCCATAAATATCCTCACATAGAAATTTTAACAATGTGGTTGTTCCTATAATGGAGAATTTTCTTAAGAAGGGTATAACTTATGTGTCCATGTTTCTGTCGTTAACCAGGATTCTTTGAGTCTTTAATATTTTCTAACTAATTAACTTAATATCTACCTATAAATTCTACATTAAACTCCCTCAACCAGTGTTAACTAGCATCTATATTGTCAAAACCATGTAGAGTTGAAGATTTTTTAGGGATGATGATATTCTTTGAGTGGATGATGATGGAATTCTTGAGTGGATGAAACCATAAAAAATAGTTATTAACTAATAAAATTACAAGTAGTATCTTCATGAGGTAGATCATTATTATTTAATTTAGACATCTTTATTCATATTTTTTTATTTTTAAATTTAATAGCATAATGTACATGTTATTTAAATTACTTTTGATAACTCATGATCATATAGATACCCATTGATTAGTTGTGATAAAAGAATAATATTTTTTATATATAATTATTCATTATTAAATTTATACTTGATATTTAGATACCTTAGTTGAATAAAATACTTATAGATGATACCTTATAATACATAAATATGATTCCCATAAAGTAATTCTCAACTCTCACATCCTTGGATAAACATGATTCCAAATTGGAAATTAGTTTTTTAGATCTCCCAAAAAACACCAGTCACCTTCCCTTATCCCCCATATACTCTTTTTTTTAAATATGACCATATGAATACTACAATGACATAATTTCACCTTCTAAATTTCATTTGATTGGAGGTTTGATTTTAGGGTAATGGTGGTGTAGCAGCATCATGTTTTCATGGTGTTAGTGGAATTTGAATGGATATATGGGGCTCTAAATAGTTATAGTGGCTTGAATGTTCATTTTGGAATATATAGTGTAATTAATTACTACGAGAGGTAAGGAAGTGGTATCAAGGAGTAATTGGAATTGGTAAAGGTGAAAACACTGACAATGGTGGTGAAAATCATGAACATTTAAAGTATATAGATCTAAAATTTACAATCACATAGAATGTCATTATAAAAAACACACCGTGTTGGATTTCCATGGGAAATTTAATAAACCAACTCGATTCAACTAGACAAGACACATGATCCATCCCATAATAGTGATGACTTGTAACAAGATAATAGAAAATGAGCCTCTTATAATACAAAACAAGACATAAAACTTGAGTACAAAGTAAAATAAAGAGATACATCCAAGATACATAAAATCAAAGAAATATTGGCTAATCCAAATGGTATTATAGGAAAATAACAACAATTCTCCACCTAACCAATTATCACCTCACAACCATCCAACTATAAAGGCAACGACAAAAAGTGAATCTTGAAAGATAAATGTTTTAATTCTATTTACCTAGGTCTTAAAAATGGATACAACCACCCAAATGAAAAATTAGGTTGTGGGAAAATATCCAAGTAGGATTACACCATTAAATATATAAAATATATAAAGTAAATAATGTCCCAGTTCTATCTATAAAAAATTTATAGTTTTACAAAGAAACTTTATAAATCAAAACCAATCATAAATCACCACTTGGTTTTTAAGAAATTAATTTCATATATTCAAAACAAGTAATATGAAAAGTATAAGTGATAAATAATTAAATCATTATAAATACGATCCATTAATAATTTATAAGATTAAAATGTAAGAAAATAACCCTAACCAGTCCATCATATAAAAGAAAGTAACAAAATAACCATGACTGATCCAGCATGTAAAAATCAAATCATCAATAATAAATAAATCCATTTACCCACTAACATATGGGTTAGTGTACTATAAAAAAACCACCAATCTAGAACTACGATAGATAAAGACAGTATAACCTATAGTTGAATTATTGAAACTATAGTGAAAGAAAACCAAAGGTGGAATTACACCCATAATGAGTGACATGTCAATTCCCGCCACACAAATGGTTTCCCAGTCTCTTATGTTTTTAAAAATCCATTTAAAAATAATGAACAAAATTTATAAAAAAATTTAAAAAACAATACAATGTTCATTGGTTCCTGAAAACCCATTTTTAAATCATACCCATCATTTATGAATTTTATCAGACATTTGGTGGGAACAAACCATTTTCAAAGAAAGATACCTTTAAAACATGATTCCTTACCAATAAATCCATTGAAAAAGTATCAGTCCAAATAAATGAATAACCCAATGTAATTTACAATGGGAATAATCAATTTCTATAATTACTCTCTTTTATAGAAAAACCAATCTAAATAATGGAGGTAAAATTATTCACCTTCCACAATAGTGATTGGGGAAGAATAGATCGGGTCCTTATGATCCTATATTCACAAGAAATACATCAATCCAATATCTAAACTCTATTATCTAACATAAAAATCCCAATTGGGTACCACAAGATGATAGCACAATAGATCCAATGAGGGTATAATAAAAAATGAAAAATTGGATAAGAAATGAAACATACCATGAGTTAATCTATCAAGAACAAAGGAAATCCACCTTTAATAGAAAGGTATATGAATATTGAGATTAGAAAAAAAAATTATTTTTAGCTAATATGAAATTAGTGGATACATATGGGTTAAATTATGGTCTTGAGGATTTTGAATTAAAAAATTTATAGTATTAAAACCCAACATACACATTTTTCTGTAGAAGCTCCATGGTTAGGAGTAACTGTGCCCCTCAACCATGCTCCCTATATAGAGATATCATTTGGGGTTCATAGTATGACCACATATTTAAATTATCCTTTTCTCAATGATGAATATACTCATTTCTTAACGGTCAATTGTTTGGAAGGGTGGCAACATGGTTTGGACAAATAGTGTTCCCCCTTCCGACAAAACATTCCTGGCCACCTGATTTTTTGGGCCAAACCAGAATTTCTTTCCAAACCATGTTCCAACCCTGGAAAGTTAGAAGTGGTCACAAAATTTTATAAAATCCTTTGAAATTTTCCCAAATTTTAGACTAAAACAAACCATATTCAAAAAAATTTACATTAATTACCTATAAGAATATAACCAAACAATACAAGACAACTAGGGTTTCCATTATGAGTTAAATATCCCACAATTTATGAATTTTTATTACACATCATTTTATTCCACTTCGTAGTAGATGTGGTTTTAAATTAAGAGTTAAATATTACATAGTGTGAACTTTTGATTCATATATCATGTTTTTTGGGATTTTATTTCCCATGATATACTAGATTACTCTCATTAATATCCATTTGGACACACATAACATGTACACTACAAGAACATGTTGTGTATATCCTCTAATAAATTTCTCAGAACTTCATATCACACACAAAATAAATATACATTTTTATACATTTTTTTTGGATGAAACTATGTATATTTTGAAAACTCATGGCTTGAGATTCTAGTGGTACACACATAATAAAATCATGGGCCACACATGTAGTGTAAAACTATAAAGAAACTCCATACAGTCTAACCCTAGATAGTTAGATGATGACCATACACACCCAAATTTTGTGTTTAGCTTACACACCATGTCTATCATAGAATATTACATGTACTATGTGTTGCTTCAAAATTTTCATATCTTCTTTGCTGTATTAATAAAATATAAAAGTAAATAGTTTACTCTATGAATTTTTAGACATTGAACATGGTGGTTTCCCTCTATTTGATAGTATGAGTATTTTTATTGCAATTATGGGAAAATTTAAATACATATCCTTACAAATATAACTTTAGAGTGTGGGAAATATGATCAATGAAAACCTGATGTTGTTAACTCCCTTGGATACATTCTGATGACAAGGAAATAGTTCCCCATTTTTATTGTGGAGTTGGTACCTCAAAAATATATTTGGGTCTTCGGTCCTCTATTCGTTCATTGTTTCAATACTCCCTCGATCCTAATATGGAATTGTTCCACTATATGAGTCACTCCCCCCCATGATATGGGGTTTTGGTCCTTTAATCATAGATTTGTTATTTCCTTGATCGATAATTCCCCTTGATAAGATATGGTTCCTCTATAAGATTTTTAACTCCCTCAACCAACACTCATCTCTCGAAAAGGTGTGGGTTAACCACTATATATTTAGGGTGGTAGTATAAAAGTTAGCTATTTTAGGTGTTTATTGTCTTTTGATACATCATCATTTGTGGTTTCCTTATAAAAATTACTTACAATGAGGTTGTCAACTTCAGTAATTTACTACTATGAATTTCTTTGTTTAAACATGAGATATTCTCACTTTTGTAGTTAATATGAGAAAATAGAGACATCACTATAGCACTTAGTCTTCAATATATAAATCATATTTGGATTTCTTTTCTTTAACATATCAAATATTCTATAGTATTGATAATAGAAGTTATTTCCATCATTACTTTGGGTTTTTGGGGTGTCATACTAGTTATTTTTATACTCAGATCCACAAGGGATCTGTACCCACACATGTTTTGTCAATAGAAATTATGAACAGTTTTGGGGATGATATTATAGAACATGGTGCTTCTGTATATTTTTTGGAGCTAATTCATATTAGTTCTTAGTGGTAAAATTTTCTGTAATTTTATATTAGTGAGATCCTTCCATGATTTCTTACAATGACGATTTGTTGTCTCTTTTTATTTTTTAGTTTTTCTTGGTAGTATTTTCTTTCATATAAAGTGGTTTCTTAGGATTTCATATATGGTGCTTTATTTTATTTTTTTTGTTTCATACATGAATTTTATATAATTTTTAGTAATATATATATATATATATATAAAGTGGTTCTTCGTTATCATGTTTGTTAGAAGTTAATAGCAGTTGAAGGTTGTTATAGGATAAGTGAAATCATGTATATTATGACTTATTAGTGCCAGTATATTGTCTCTGGAATATTTTTGGTGGACTTATGATGGTACTCTTAGCTTACCCTTAGCCTTGAAGGGGTCCTAGGGGTTATAGTCATGTTAGAATCGTATTAGAGTGGTTTAAGTCATATAGATTGAGTTTGGAGTTAGTGTTCTTATGAGGGTTGGTTTAGGATTTATGGAAATAGTGTTTGAGAGTCATGAGTGTTTTTTAGACTAGGGAAACTAGTGGTTTTGTGGTATCCATCATATCCATTTCCCATGACTCTTATGATTTATTGATCGACTCCAAATATTGAATCCCCAGTTTTACAGTATATTAAAGATGGTATATACATCATAAAATATATGGTTGTGATATTTCAAGTCCTTCCCTTGTCAAACCACACAAATATTCTTCAAAAATTAATGGTGCATCCTGCCAATCGATGGATTCCACCCACAGATAGCCTTCTCAGATGTAGAGGAAGCATCAGGATAATCCCATGCCAGCACTTAAGGCCTTCATAGTTTAATTGGTGAGTGATGAATTGATGATATAGTAATCTTATTTAGTTGTGTATTTACCACACAAGTGGAGGGCATACCCCCCCAACCCCTATTATTATACTCATCCTTTCTGTAGTGTGGATGGTATTTTATACTGAGTTAAATGAGACTACACATAGTCTGAATGTGCTGACAAAATTTCAGTGAGAGAGGCCTCATAGGTTTTGAGTTGAGCCTTATAAATGGGTGATAGAGAAATAGTTATAGTTAGTAACTCATGTTTCTATTTATATTGGTAACCATGCAGAGAAATGTTCAATATTTTATTGGTTCCTTTAATGGTGTTGTAAAGCCATTGATTTTTTTTCTCAAACTCGTGATGGGTTTACTCTGTTCTGGGTGTAGTTTGACCTCCTTTTCAAGTGGATTTCTATCTAAATATGTTGAGTGATATTGTAACATAATTAAAATACACATGAAGATGTTCAATTTTTCATCATGTTTTATTGAACTATGACAAAAATTCATTTAGTGGTGGTCTTTTTGGTGTTAAGAGATTGGTTTTCAGAACTGCCACATATTGTGATGTCTCAAATCATTTCCCAAAACTTTTTTTTATCAATTATCTATTATTTATTATATTCATTAATCTATACTCATTATTAAATGTTAATTATATTTTATCTATTATCTATTATAAATTACTATTAAATAATGAATAAACATGTTTGGGGTGAGATTTGAACCTCTTACTTCTTGGTAATACTTAAAAGTATTTAATGCTTTGCCAAGTCCTTCATATGGTGACTAAAAAGACTTTAATAATATTATATATATATATATTGAAAAATTTATGTAAATACAAATTTATGGGTACTTATATATATATATATATGTTTCTGTGTGTGTGTGTGTGTGTTTGTGTGTGTTTTCATAATTTGTTGATACATATAAGTAAAAATAGAAATACATGTAAATTTATAAAAATGTTGTTATATAAAACTTATAAATATATGCACATATGAGTAACTATTAAATAAATATAAATATAAAATAATTTATATAAATGTATATAATTTATATATATTATTAAATATAATTATACCCAAATATATATATATATATATAAATGTTTTATGTATATACCCCGATATAATAGATATAAATAAATATAAATATAATAAATGTATAAAATTTTACATAAATAAATATATATTTCTATAAATATAAGTAAATTTAGTTATAAATATATATGTGCATGCATACATACATATATAAAATTGAATATAATTGTATATAAACATAAATATATATATATATAACAACACATAAATATACGTTGACACACATATATATATACTCCCACATAATACATATAAATATATTTATATAATTAAATAAAATTGTATACAAATATAAATATATTTATAAATACATTAATATATATATATATATTGACACTGGAATGATCTATTGTAATACACACATACACACACACATATATATATTAAGAAGAAGTGAGGAATAAACCTTTTTATTACAAGGAAAAAAATAAAGTACAAAAAATAGGGAAAATATTGAAAATAAAAGACAAAATCAAAGAGATAATCAATAGGATATCACTTATGTTTCCCTATATAACCCATGTTCCTAGCATATATACCTCTTCCTTATAGATAACTGTAACACCCCGAGATTTTATGAAAAATATTCTTTTTAATTTCACTAATGTCTTGTGTTGTACGCTACACCAAAAGGAGCTTGCAAAAAACGCATCCTTGACTTTCCTTGCATTACACGCAATCGCGACCTTCCTCGATAGCGTGTGTAGTACGCAATACCGAGTTTCACTAAACAACGATATGCTATTAAAATATTATTAAAACTTGCCATTATGAATAGTAATAACCACTTTTTGAAATTCTGTAAATCTTATTTTTCAAAATGGACTTCATTTTTGGATTCGGAGTATCGAATTTAGCCTAAGGTGAAATTTTGGTACTTTTCGGATAACTTTCATATTCTGATGAATAGTGAAAATTACTAAATTATAATTAAAAACAACTTTTTTAATCGAAATAATTAATAGTGATAAATTATTAATTTGAGTGGTTTTAAAGTATATTTGGAATATATTTTTACAATCTAATACAATGTTGGTCATTGGTTGTAATTTCATATTTAAACCAGACATAATCAAGTGTCAATCTTTTGATAGATATTGTTTCTTAAAAAACACGTTATTTGTTTTAACAGCGGGATTTAATTATAAAATTAATTAATGCAACTTCTATGTTATGAATTTGGTAAAATAGACTTCATTTTTGAATTCGGAATATGAAATATAGCTTAGGATGAAATTTTGGCATTGTTCTGAAAAACATCAATTTTTGATGAATAGTGAAACTACTAAGTGGTAGTTAAAAAACTGAATTTTTCATAAAACTTAATTTTACCGCTTCTGTGAATGGAATTTCAAAAATCCGAGAGACACGGTTGATGTCAGTAAGTAAAATGTGGTTCAATGAGATGAAAATAATTTTTGGTGAATAGTATCTTTTTACTTTTATTTACCACGGTTAAATGTAAATAGGGTAATTAAGGGTAAAAATGATATTATTTTTACCCTAACACATGTACTTATTCTATTGGACAAGTGTATCTCGACCAAAAACAACCTTAAGTGTAAAATATTATCATTTAGGCCCACTTGGATTAGATTAGGACATTTATTATTATTTAATTCAAAGAAGAGTTAAAAGAGTTAAAATCAAAGTTTATTTACTAAAACATTTTTAATATTGGGATATACATAAGATAAATTCGATTGTAAATATTCATTAGAAAGCTAAAACGATTTAATACATAATGGTATTTTATTTGTAATTTTTAGACATCTAATAATTTAATTTATTTATGACACAAAGATGATGCAGTAATTATCTTATTTATGAAATATTGATATAATTGATATTATAAATACCAAAATAAATGTAATTTAAGACTTTTTATGAATTCCACTAATTTTATAGGTTACTATGATATATTAGTGTTGATTGAATCAACTTGGTTAGAACATATAATTCTGTTATGACTTTCACAAATATCATATATCAAATAGTGTCAAAATTGACACAAAATAGTTTTTAAATCAAATATTATATTATTAATTGTTATTTTATTACTAAAAATCTATGGTTCGGCCAAATGACTTAGATAAGGATATATATATTAATAATAAACAATTTGGGGTTCTTTTGGCATGTTATAGTATGTTTATTAACCATATAGTGTAAGAAAACAAAAAGACACTGTAAAAGTTAAATTATTTAACTTAGAGTTAAATCTAATTGATAAGGTTAAAATAATAACCTAAACTTGTCTAAATCCTATTGGATGATAGGATTTCTACCCATCCCCACTTTATCTTCGAAATAAGACCATTTTTAACCATTATAAACCGAATTTGACCTTAATATAAAATAATATTTTGGGATATTCCTAAGGTGCCCCTCTCCTCCCTTATAAAAGGGCACCTCCTCCCCCTCCTCCTCACACAAAATTGAGCACTCAAGCTCGGCCACCCCCTTCCAAAATCCCTTCCCCACTTCCCTAGAATAACCCTATAGGTCCTGGTCTTCTTCAAAGACAAATCATAGTTCCCTAAGTGGAGGATTCAAAGAGGCGTTCCAAAGAAGAAGAAATATCCATTACCGATCTTTTCAATTTCTTTCTTCTTCAACTTCTTCTTCTTTAGTTGTTTCATGATAAATTAATAACATAATTATTAATTACATACTGATATGTTATTATAAATTTGAAACAACCCTAATTCACTTTCTATCCATCCTACGGAAAAATGAAATCACCGCGCGTGCGTACGTACGGAATACCGTCTCCACGCCGTGGTGAAATCTATTTTCCACCACCACCTTACTTGGATCAGTATAATGGTGTAAATAATGACCATATATGACTATTATAAAGTGATATTGATTCTGATATATTGTATCATCCACTCTAATTCAATTCAATAATTATGGAAATGATATCATCACTCGTGCGTACGTACGGACTACCGTCTCCACGACGAGATGAGATTAATTCTCAATGATTAACCATTCATGAATGATTATAAAGTATATATAATAAGTACTAATGAAATATATGACCTAATAATGATACTGGAATTATTTATATTTATATGTATGTCATCTACTTAATTCCATTCAATTCAATAAGGAAACGAAAACGGCGTTCATGCGTACGTACGGACTACCGTCTCCATGAACGGTGTATTTCTTTCCATTTACTGATTTATTATATATGTATATTCTGAATATATATATATATATATATATATATATCATGTTTTATATTCTGGAATTAAGTAATCATGATCTATGTAATCATATGAATAATTACAAGTTAAAAACACGAACGAAAAATGAGACGATTTTACCCAAAACGCTACTTTCACATGAATTTACAAAATAACGGGTAATATAAATTCATAAGTGGACCATATATGATATAATAACAATGAATATGATTCTGGAATAAGTCAATAACATGATTTAAATCATTATACAGGAGGTTTGGACACTTACAAATCAAGTCGGACCTAAGGTAAGGGAAATATCACAATCTCATTTTTATCCGAGATTGTTTATACTTTGGTATTTACTGGGGTGTATTTTATCATCCACATCCATGTTTCCTCAATATGTAATATTATTTCCATCCACCTAAAATTTTTTAAATCCAATTTTACCCTTTGGTGAGTTTTTATTAAAAGATATGAAAGGAATCTTTTGTCGTTTTTCATACGAGGTACTTTTTGACTTTTCTGACAAAAGTACGAAGAATGTTTTCTTTTAACTTATACGGCATGAATGGATTTTTAAAACATTATCTCTAAGAAGCTTCCTTTACAAGTTTTCAAGTTTATTTTTAATAAACTTCTTTTTGTATGTCATGTTATGAAAGGAAAAAATGTTTTTGAAAAAGAAAGGATATTTTCCTCAAGAATGGAGTTCAAGTGTTTTATCAAAATTATTTTCCATCTAAGATAATAAAGGGTTCTATTTTTTACATTGATTTGATCATGTTGTGATGGAATTATTTTTATGAATTCCTTTATCTTGTATGATTTGTTTTATGATGTCATGATGTTTCAAGAATCCCATTTTTGTTACATGTGTTATGCGATGATGTATGATTTATGATTATGTGGAACACATAAGAAAGGATTAATTATAAGATGGGTGGGACCTATATATCCCTCCAATTCATTGGGTAAATATTTTATATCTCATGAGATAGACATGGCTGGAACGGTAGGTTATACCGGTTCAGTGAAACAGGACTGAAATGAGGGTGACTCGGTTCAGAAAGGGACTTTGTCCACTATGATAGTCTTGGCAATGAGTCTTGACTAACAAGAAATGATTCTCTATGATTATGTGTGTATGCCACAAAGTTTCATGTTTTATGTTTTGATTATTGGGATTTCATTTCACTACTATGATTTATCTCATGATATGTAATTATGCTCTCTTTTGCAGGTTAAGATTTCCAAAAGTTACGTTCTTATGAATATGATGTGATTGATTTTTCTTTTTCTTACCCTTACTGAGCATTTGAGCTCACCCTTTTATGTTTTCTTTTCCCCAGGATATAAAGAAAGGTTTTAGGTAGAAAAAAAAGGGAAGATCTTTATGGGAGATATTGAAGATCTTTCACCACGATTAGAAGATTACGTTCCGAGTTTCCAAAGACACTAAACTATTACGATCCTTGTGTGTGTGTTTTTGTTATGTACTAAGTATTCCACAAAAGTATTGTAATGTCCATGTACGTCAGGCTTTGGGTCTCTACAGTTGGTATCAGAGGAAAGGTTTAGTCAACCTTTGGAAACTAGGATGCAAAAACGTTAATGAGATCCCTAGAGATATTTCTAAGGTATGTCTAGGTATGTCCCTAAGTTTAAGTATACGTATAGGTTATAGTACTAGAATTACGCTAACGATCGTAGAATTAAAACTAAGATGTTAGATATTGAAGGTACTCCCCCTTTATTATGTTGTTTTCCCTAGCATGATTTTTTCCTCTCACACTATTCTTTTTGGGTTTTAGAAAATGGCTGGAAACAAGATGATTCACAATAATGGAGGATATGATGGACAATGGAATTATATTCTTAATAATGAAATGGGATTTGGAATTCCAAACATCATTATTATGCTGAATCAGCAATCTCATAATATGATCAATAAAGTAAAATTTGGTAAGTTTCCTGACTCGGCTAATAAGAGAAAGCTGGAGTTTCATGATGATCATAGAGGAAAGAAAGTTCAATTTCCCCTATGTAAATCATGTGGGAAGAGGCATCAAGGATAATGTTTCAAAGGAACTGGAAGATGCTTTGGGTGTGGAAAAGAAGGACACAAAGGAAGTAAGTGCAAAGGAAAAGGTCCAGTTAACACCATGGATGAGGATAATGGTATTGCTACGACATCAACAATGGTTAAATTCTTTAAATGTGGAATGTACGGTCATTATGCAAACCAATGCCCTAAGGGAAAGTCTCATGAAGAGAATCAGTATGGTCGTACGGGAAGTATTTATGTTGATGATGATGAAGAGACCACAAATGATATGTGAGATGAAAGAATTGTTGATGCTCAGTCAATGGTTTAGGAATGTAGTGGAATGATTACATGTTTATCATGTGTAATGTTGTATAAGTAATCTCATGGAATAAAGAGACATCTAAGGATTGTTACACTGTTGTCTTTCCTTAAGTTTTGAAATTGTATGATGAATGGTACCGGTAACCATGAAAGGTTATTCAGATACTTTTGGAAAGTAGATGATATGTGCATAATGAAAGGATAAGAAGATAATGTGATGTTTGATTGTATTCATGAGCTCATGATTGATATAAGGACTAGGAGATATCATGGTTTGAGGATTTTGGTATGTGGAAAGTGTTAACTTTTAACTGCATTCATGTTTTCACTAAGGTTCGATGGGTATTCAAGAGAATACATGATTAAGGCCTTTGAATGTTTGGAATGTGACCAACAAAACATATCTTATGATATATGGGGATCAACGATGGTATTAAATCTCTGGTAATCGTTTTCACTATGTTATGAGAGTGGACTGCAGTATTATGGATAAGCCTAAAGATTGAAATGGATTATGTTGGACATAAGTGAGTATTGTTTAAGGATAGAAGTTTTTTCGATATTTTTGATGGGATGTTATAGTAATTTAGTTTTATAAAAAGGACAACCTGCAGGACGGGCGACAGCCCATCGCTTCAGACAAGGCTGTGGGAATCGAACCCACAACCGAAGTGCGACTGGCCTTTATCGCCTACCACTGGCCTACAGGAAGTCCCTGTTTAGTAGAAACTAGTTTTATTATATTAAACAGTATGATATATGATGTATAAGTCCATTTTAGGAACCATATATGCTTAATCTCACTATAGAATGACTTATGTATATTTAATAACTTTTGCTAACCTTTTGTTTGAGACAGATGGAATGACCCGTCATTCTATCACAGGATCTGCTAACACTTCACGAATAACAAATTCAACTTCATTTATTTAAGAGATGAAGTGGAAATTGTTCAAGGCACGAACAACAGTGAGATTGTACCAAAATAAAGTAAGTATTTATTCTAATTCAAATTCTTCAACTTTAGGGAAACGATCTTGAAAACCAAAAATGTTGTCCTAGTGATCTTATATATGATGAATAGATGGTACCTTAGATCGTCACAAATTTTTGGCTTTGTGATTGCTGGCTTTTCCATAGCCATGTTCTCTACCACTCTCCATCAGAACATGATGGTTAGATTTTTCTTCCATATCCATATTTTCACCAATGTGGAAACCCAGTGATTAGTTTATTTGGGTAACCGTTAAGTTTCATACTTTCATTTTTAAAGATTGGTTTTGGTATTCCTTTCTACGATGTGGGTTTCTATTAAAGAAACTTTCAAATAGTAAACCATTTATAACCCCGACGAATTTCGAGGGCGAAATTCATTTTAAGGGGGGTAGAATGTAACACCCCGATATTTTATGAAAAATATTCTTTTTAATTTCACTAATGTCTTGTGTTGTACGCTACACCAAAAGGAGCTTGCAAAACACGCATCCTTGACTTTCCTTGCATTACACTCAATCGCGACCTTCCTCGATAGCGTGTGTAGTACGCACTACCGAGTTTCACTAAACAACGATATGCTATTAAAATATTATTAAAACTAGCCATTATGAATAGTAATAACCACTTTTTGAAATTCTGTAAATCTTATTTTTGAAAATGGACTTCATTTTTGGATTCGGAGTATCGAATTTAGCCTAAGGTGAAATTTTGGTACTTTTCGGATAACTTTCATATTCTGATGAATAGTGAAAATTACTAAATTATAATTAAAAACAACTTTTTTAATCGAAATAATTAATAGTGATAAATTATTAATTTGAGTGGTTTTAAAGTATATTTGGAATATATTTTTACAATCTAATACAATGTTTGTCATTGGTTGTAATTTCATATTTAAACCAGACATAATCGAGTGTCAATCTTTTGATAGATATTGTTTCTTAAAAAAACACGCTATTTGTTTTAACAGCGGGATTTAATTATAAAATTAATTAATGCAACTTCTATGTTATGAATTTGGTAAAATAGACTTCATTTTTGAATTCGGAATATGAAATATAGATTAGGATGAAATTTTGGCATTGTTCTGAAAAAACATCAATTTTTGATGAATAGTGAAACTACTAAGTGGTAGTTAAAAAACTGAATTTTTCATAAAACATAATTTTACCACTTCTGTGAATGGAATTTCAAAAATCCGAGAGACACGGTTGATTCCAGTAAGTAAAATGTGGTTCAATGAGATGAAAATAATTTTTGGTGAATAGTATCTTTTTACTTTTATTTACCACGGTTAAAAGTAAATAGGGTAATTAAGGGTAAAAATGATATTATTATTACCCTAACACATGTCCTTATTCTATTGGACAAGTGTATCTCGACCAAAAACAACCTTAAGTGTAAAATATTATCATTTAGGCCCACTTGGATTAGATTAGGACATTTATTATTATTTAATTCAAAGAAGAGTTAAAAGAGTTAAAATCAAAGTTTATTTACTAAAACATTTTTAATATTGGGATATTCATAAGATAAATTCGATTGTAAATGTTAATTAGAATGCTAAAATAATTTCCTACATAATGGTATTTTATTTGTAATTTTTAGACATCTAATTATTTAATTTATTTATGACACAAAGATGATGCAGTAATTATCTTATTTATGAAATATTGATATAATTGATATTATAAATACAAAAATAAATGTAATTTAAGACTTTTTATGAATTACACTAATTTTATAGGTTACTATGATATATTAGTGTTGATTTAATCAACTTGGTTCGAACATATAATTCTGTTATGACTTTCACAAATATCATATATCAAATAGTGTCAAAATTGACACAAAATAGTTTTTAAATCAAATATTATATTATTCATTGTTATTTTATTCCTAAAAATCTAAGGATCGGCCAAATGACTTAGATAAGGATATATATATTAATAATAAACAATTTGGGGTTCTTTTGTCATGTTATAGTAAGTTTATTAACCATATAGTGTAAGAAAACAAAAAGACACGGTAAAAGTTAAATTATTTAACTTAGAGTTAAATCTAATTGATAAGGTTAAAATAATAACCTAAACTTGTCTAAATCCTATTGGTTGATAGGATTTCGACCCATCCCCACTTTATCTTCGAAATAAGACCATTTGGAACCATTATAAACCGAATTTGACCTTAATATAAAATAATATTTTGGGATATTCCTAAGGTGCCCCTCTCCTCCCTTATAAAAGGACACCTCCTCCCCCTCCTCCTCACACCAAATTGAGCACTCAAGCTCGGCCACCCTCTGCCAAAATCCCTTCCTCACTTCCCTAGAATAACCCTAGAGGTCCTGGTATTCTTCAAAGACAAATCATAGTTCCCTAAGTGGAGGATTCAAAGAGGCGTTCCAAAGAAGAGGTAATATCCATTACCGATCTTTTCAATTTCTTTCTTCTTCAACTTCTTCTTCTTTAGTTGTTTCATGATAAAGTAATAACATCATTATTAATTACATACTGATATGTTATAATAAATATGAAACAACCCTAATTAACTTTCTATCCATCCTACGGAAAAATGAAATCACCGCGCGTGCGTACGTACGGAATACCGTCTCCACGCCGTGGTGAAATCTATTTTCCACCACCACCTTACTTGGATTAGTATAATGGTGTAAATAATGACCATATATGACTATTATAAAGTGATATTGATTCTGATATATTGTATCATCCACTCTAATTCAATTCAATGATTATAGAAATGATATCATCGCTCGTGCGTACGTACGGACTACCGTCTCCACGACGCGATGAGATTCATTCTCAATGATTAACCATTCATGAATGATTATAAAGTATATATAATAAGTACTAATGAAATATATGACCTAATAATGATACTGTAATTATTTATATTTATATGTATGTCATCTACTTAATTCCATTCAATTCAATAAGGAAACGAAAACAGCGTTCATGAGTACGTACGGACTACCGTCTCCATGAACGGTGTATTTCTTTCCATTTACTGATTTATTATATATGTATATTCTGAATATATATATATATATATCATGTTTTATATTCTGGAATTAAGTAATCATGATCTATGTAATCATATGAAGAATTACAAGTTAAAAACACGAATGACAAATGAGACGATTTTACCCAAAACGCTACTTTAACATGAATTTACAAAAGAACAGGTAATATAAAGTCATAAGTGGACCATATATGATATAATAACAATGAATATGATTCTGGAATAAGTAAATAACATGATTTAAATCATTATACAGGAGGTTCGGACACTTACAAATCAAGTCGGACCTAAGGTAAGGGAAATATCACAATCTCATTTTTATCCGAGATTGTTTATACTTTGGTATTTACTGGGGTGTATTTTATCATCCACATCCATGTTTCCTCAATATGTAATATTATTTCCATCCACATAAAATTTTTTAAATCCAATTTTACCCTTCGGTGAGTTTTTAGTAAAAGATATGAAAGGAATCTTTTGCCGTTTTTCATACGAGGTACTTTTTGACTTTTCTGACAAAAGTACGAAGAATGTTTTCTTTTAACTTATACGACATGAATGGATTTTTAAAACATTATTTCTAAGAAGCTTCCTTTACAAGTTTTCAAGTTTATTTTTAATCAACTTCTTTTTGTATGTCATGTTATGAAAGGAAAAAATGTTTTCGAAAAAGAAAGGATATTTTCCTCAAGAATGGAGTTCAAGTGTTTTATCAAAATTATTTTCCATCTAAGATAATAAAGGGTTATGTTTTTTACATTGATTTGATCATGTTGTGATGGAATTATTTTTATGAATTCCTTTATCTTGTATGATTTGTTTTATGATGTCATGATGTTTCAAGAATCCCATTTTTGTTACATGTGTTATGCGATGATGTATGATTTATGAATATGTGGCACACATAAGAAAGGATTAATTATTAGATGGGTGGGACCTATATCTCCCTCCAATGCATTGGGTAAAGATTTTATATCTCATGAGATAGACATGGCTGGAACGGTAGGTTATACCGGTTCAGTGAAACAGGACTGAAATGAGGGTGACTCGGTTCAGAAAGGGACTTTGTCCACTAAGATAGTCTTGGCAATGAGTCTTGACTAACAAGAAATGATTCTCTATGATTATGTGTGTATGCCACAAAGTTTCATGTTTTAAGTTATGATTATTTGGATTTCATTTCACTACTATGATTTATCCCATGTTATGAAATTATGCCCTCTTTTGCAGGTTAAGATTTCCAAAAGTTACGTTCTTATGAATATGATGTGATTGATTTTTCTTTTGCTTACCCTTACTGAGCATTTGAGCTCACCCTTTTATGTTTTCTTTTCCCCAGGATATAAAGAAAGGTTTTAGGTAGAAAAAAAAGGGAAGATCTTTATGGGAGATATTGAAGATCTTTCACCACGATTAGAAGATTACGTTCCGAGTTTCCAAAGACACTAAACTATTACGATCCTTGTGTGTGTGTTTTTGTTATTTACTAAGTATTCCGCAAAAGTATTGTAATGTCCATGTACGTTAGGCTTTGGGTCTCTACAATAACACCATCACCTCCATGCTTTGGGATTCTAGGTAAGCTCTTGGTCATCATCTAATGACAAGTCAGAAGTGTCTTTTAAGATGGATCAGTTCTTAAATTTCCAAGAGGGATCATGAAAATTAAACATCGAATTACCTTGAAAACATTCATCAAGGTTGATGGATACCAATTTCAAAACTCTTAGATAGTCCTTAAATAAAAAAACTGTCTCTAAATTGGAAAATAGAGGCTCAACCTATGAGTCAAACCAATCGTAAACATCATCTGAGAGTCCTCTAGGTAGTTCTTCACCTTTAATTTCCTCAAATGATGTATTGAAGTTGGTATTACAAGATCTATCTTCATCACATACCTAATCAGTAGACTTACCAAAGGTTTCATAAGAATTTATCTTGAGTTTTTAAAAAATTGAAGGATAATTCCATCCCTCACTTTCCACTTCATCAGCCCTCAATCTAGATGGAATTTAGATTTACATTCATATAGGAAGATAAGATTTACAAACTTGATCATTAAGAGGCACAACATCCACATAATGGTGAATCTGAACCATTGTTGGTCCAGACTTAGGTGATGGTCCAAATGATATTGATTTTATGTGAGTTAATATATGGAAAACATCAACATCAATGAAAATATTATTACCCTTATTACATTTAAATTTAGATCTTGAACAGTTGGAAACACTTATAATTTCAATATGATGATCCAGACTAGGACCAATCCTCAAAACTTTTTAAACAGCCACCTCCGTCTTGTTTTTTCTTTTTATTTTGGCCCAGGTTTAGTAGATCTTCTATCATAATTATTTATCCACTTCTTCCTACACATAAATATAAAATTTGGAATTAATATCAAATAATTTATTATTTTTAGGCCCTAAATTCATATAATAACCTCAAGTATATTTATCATTAAGGGTCAATAGCTACACAACATCGATATCAGCTACTATATCCACCCAAAATTTTTTTCATGAGGAAATATTCTCACCATGTACACTTAAAATATGGATATCATGGTGTTATTATTCCCTAGACATGATAGTAATATTTTCATCCTATATAATCTTATAAGTGTCCAATTTAGAGTTTTGAATATCTATAAGGCTTTTAGAGACCCCTACCTTCACAGCATCAAAAGAGGATCCAATGGGATCCCTTAGGTCAGAGCCAAAAGCACAATATACCTTATCTGATTGAGGAAAACCATCTCTATTAAAAGAAGCAATAGATACAAAGCCTTTTTGAGACACATCCCTTCTAGTTGGGTCTTTCCCTTTATAGAACATTGATCATATAAACTAGTTTGGTTTAAACTTTTAGATTTTTTAAATCAAGAAATTTCATCATGAATTCTAGCATAGCCGAAGAAGAAAATCCCAGAACATTTTCAATTAAATTTATCATGTCCAATGCTTCAATAATCTAAAAAATACTAATAGATTTTTTTTCATACTCAATCGCTAAACCAAATTCATCATCTTATATTTAATGGATCACGTTGTCAACAAGGGTTGAACTCAAGTCTACTTGAGGAGTTGGTCTGAGTAGAGGAGCTTATGGAGAATAGAGATTAAAATTTTGTGGTATATGATTCTTTGATCCACTTACGCTAACATTGATCCCACTTGTGAATAACATACATACATATTAAATTATTTTACATTAATATTCATTATATTTCATAGTATGTCACAAACCATAACCTATAAATTTACTATATTTAGTGAATATATATATAACAAAAACAATTATGAACTTTTTTCAAATTCTCCCATGAATACTCTTCACATAAGGTTCTTTTATATAAATGTAATATATATTATAATTCATCATAAACTTAGAAAATGGAAATGTAAGAAAAGGTGATCTTAGATTCATAGTAATAGTAAATATGATTTTCATTAATAGGATATCATAAGTGTGCATAAGGTAATGTTATATGTATGAGAACATAATCAATGTAAATGAACATATCATAAGGGAAATAAAACCCAATTAAACATGGATCATAAAAAATGAATCAAGATATATGGATTTTGGTATAACATGAAAATGAGTCCTGGAATTAATGAATCAGGAGTCAATAATATGTTATTATGACATAAGTATAATTTGTAACATAAGATTATGGCATGAATATGAGAATGTAAATAATAACATGTATCAAGGTAAACCATAAAAAATATCATCACATATAGTACTAGGTCATCAAAATATTCATAATATAGTAAGCTTTATCGAACCATCCTTATACTTTATGAGGCTTGGTATTACCAAAAAGCTAGCTGAAGGGTGGTACAAAATCTAATTTGTTTTTTATTAGTTAAACACAATGTAGAACTAGGGTCATATCATCTGAGGAGATTTTTAGTTGTCATGTTACAATTTCTAATTCACATAATCTATTTCTTTCTGAGTTTTCTTATTTATGTATACAATATAGTTTTTTGGTTATAGAAAAATTATGGAATGAAAAACTAAAATATAGATGAAAAATAAAATTAATGTAGGCTATAGAGAGAGGTCTTCCTCCTAGGGTTTGGTCGTGTGGGTTCCTTCATTATTTATTATCATATATTAACATTAAATTTCACAATCCACCACATTGTACATGGATTTTTATTCTCATCCTTGAGTGGAATTTTTAGAATCCAAGGAAGCCTCTTCATCACACCAAATTTCAACTCCTCTTGGTATAATATTGGAATGAATTCAAAATTCATTTCATGGTATATTATTTCCACATCCGTTCACTTTTATCTCATCCACCACAAATGAAGTTAAATAAATTAATAATTTAAGTGCAATAATTTAGAACATCATGAACCATCCCCTAAGTCCAAGCCTTAAATAAGTCACATACCATCACAAAGTGTAAGATATCATGTTAAAAGATATAGGAGAGATAATAATTGGGATTGGGAAAGAAGAAAAACATTAATAAATATATGGATTTGAATTACATTGAATAAGAAGTGGAAAAAAATGAAAAGGAAAACATAAAAAGTAATAACCTTAATAACGTGGTGACATAAAAATTAATAGACTATCTACTTTCATATGAACCCATGGCCTATTTTTATAGACTTTAATCCACCATCAAGATACATTAATTTCATCATAAATGAGTCATATTTGATCATGTTACATAATGGGGTTATAAATGGGGTATCTAGAAGTAAATTGGTTAAATATACTCATTTATGAGATTGATTAATACTTTTATGTTGTAAAAGTAGATTTTATAGTGAAAATTTCACTAGGTACAACTGAAGACGAAGATTTACAGCATTAAATTACAGTTTAATAAAGTTGAAGGGGTGTCATGTTATAAAACAAAAGTTTTATTCCATGAAACGTGTAATATTTTCCTATAAAACTTATTTTCTTTTGTGTTTTTTCATAAAAATTTACATCTTAGAGATTTACATCGTTAGTTAACTATTTATGATGGAAATAGGTTTTTTGCAGAAACAATTATTGAGTTTTGGCATGCTTATTTATGTTAAAGCCTAGGAATTATTTTTTTCCCTATGGTAAATCATGATCCATTCTTTTAATCGAGAATACTTCATAATTATTATAGAATCTCAACCAATTTTACCACATTATCCATGCTTTGGGCCAGTTAGCCATTATGCCTTAGGCGCACCTCCTTGTATGGTAAAGGCTACCGACTAGCAGCGAGGGTAGGGTTAGGTGATAGTAGGGACACTATAAACTTTAATGATTATAATAATAATTTTCCATATATATATATAACATATAAATAAATACCATAATAGTATAGAAGTTGATAAAATACACCGGAGGTACAATAAAAAAGCAGTAGTAATAATAATTCCAAAGCACAATACCATTTGTAGAAAAACAATGTCACATCTATTAATACAATTCATATAAACAAGGTCTCCCATGACATACCATAAGAGTACATATATATAAAAACCCCAAAATAATCTCAATATAAATGAAAACGTACCACTTAATCCACTTCCATCCATTCAATGAAAAAGCAGTACAACTGAATCAATAAGGTCCAGCTCTTGATCCTAAATACCTACCTGATCTCAAAACTGTAATGTCTAGAAACATCCTGAGGGGCCCATGTAGGGTGTGAGTATGAACTCAATAGGACACAAATAAATTTTTTCCTATATTACATCAATAATTTTTTAGTTTATTCATAATATAATAAAAAAGGAAACACAAAAAATAGTTAATAATTTAACCCTCTCCCCTTATTATCAACAACCACAATGAATAATTTACCTACATCATCCAACACTGATATCTCTTTGACCATGTTACCCCAAATATATATATGTAATACAAAAAAATTCTACATATGTATATCTTCAGTGGTGAGGACCCATGTCTTAATTTCCAAAAATACATTGAATTAAATCACACCTAGAGAGACCTTAGGCACCTCCCATAAATATACCACCGGCATCTCATTCCATTTGGCACCTTGTGTCTCACCAGTCAAGTATCGTTAACCCCAATGGTATGACCAAAAATATACTCATGGTTCCTCAGACCTATGCTTAGAAAGTCAGTTTTGTATCAACATCCTGACATCTTGAGGTACAATGATATATGTCCTCCAATATATAGTAATTCATCATCAGCTCAATAGCTAGACATCTAAGGGAATGATGATATTCCTCCTACCATAATCACATCCCATCAACCCCAGTTATAAGGGAGAGCCTCAACTCATAACTGATGGTATCAACACCATCACCCGATTGTCCATCACCATCAACTTTGGAATTCTACAGTGATGACCTCCTCCATAACTAATATTCAACACCATCCCCTGAGCTAAAAAATATATTGAGGCCTCCACCAACAACATGTGGTCAAAGACACCTCAACTTATTTTTATTTATGTGAACATGACTCTAATAAAAGGTTTTCCAACAAAGGTGAGTGGAAATCACCAATATATCCTAAGACACATAATATGGAACCCCATTCCCCAAGGACCATGTCACTAAGTCTCAATGGTCAACACCATTTCATATCCCACAGGTCGTGCCCTCATTGGGATTCTCTCATCACCTTAAAATAATGACCATTTCACCTCAACCTCATGATCGTCATCACACCCTCTATCTCAGCACATTCCCAACCTCATGACTGTGTCACCTCAGTCTCGATGATCATCATCACCTCAACTACATTAGTCCATTCATTTCATGTTCCCATGGAAAAAGAGTAATCATACCACAACTAATTTAATTTTAAATAGAAAACCAGCATAACTTTATTAGTTGGCCTAAATCCCCTTACCTATATTAGCATGTAAAAATAGGCCAGGGTATACAAAAAAGAAACCCAAAACATTATTTTAATCAATTTTAATACAAGAGTTAATTATTCCAGGGTCTTACTTGGACAACACAATGTGTTTAATTTAGAATATACCCCTAAAAATCCATTCAATTAAGGATAAACATAGGAACCATCTATCATAGTATAGTAGGTTCTAGTCCATCTAATTTGAACCTATAATATAAGTTGTATTGAGAGAAATCATAGTTTCATATAAAATCCCTGAAGATAGGGGAAAATTTATTGTGTAGATTTATCATTCTATATGGTGAGATAAATAATTGAATGAAGAAAGAGTGTTTTAAGGCCTTAAAAATATTATTATGATGCAACCGAATACATTCAATCAGAGAATGGATGAAGAAGAAAATGTAAATCCTAGTGAGGAGAAGAAATAGAGTATTCTTATTGTTGAGCTCAATAAATGGAGGATAAAGTTGATGAAAACCCTAAAAAAGGGAGGGGTATAAAATTAATTTCACACACTTTAATGACCTGCTTGTATTGGATGCTTGGGTTGGCTAACTGTGCACCATATTTGTGGTGCTAACTTCCCAAGCACCATACATCACACAACTAAGTGTGTGGTTTTTTAAAATTTGTGTAGCCCATGTGTTTCCCAAATATTGGAATGTTGCATAAACTTGTACAGTTGCTTTCCCCCACCCTCACGGTTTTTCATACAATGTCGAGTGAAAAAAGTGGGCCATATTTTTACTCATGAGACGCCGCATAAGTAAGTATAACTGTACACCCTAGCCCGAAACTCATGAAAAAATGGGGTTTGAGGGCCAGATATAACACCATAGTTTTTCTAAAAATAAGTAGAAATTCATGGAACTTTGTTTTAAGTAGATATTTATAACTATATTTTAAAACATAACTTTTCCACTTCTATGTTTTGAATTTCAATAAAACGTCATCTGCAAGTGTATTCAGTATGTTATTTGGAGTCTATTTGAACCAACTTGTTTTTGGTGAATACTAACATACCCTTATGAATAGTAATATGAATAGTAATATGACCCAATGAATAGTAAATTTTATTATTATTTTATTTTCTTAAGGCTTTATGATAATAACATCTTGGTTAATTTTTCTTCGTGATATAGAAGTAGTTATAGAATTAGATTGGTTAATTTTTGAATTAAGTATGCTTTTATTTAAAAATTAAATTAATAATATATAGAAAATTATTTTCAAAAAATGAACTTCATTTTTTGATTCTACACGTCGAAAAATGGTTATGGTAAATTTTTGGGATTTTTCTGAAATTCTTTAATTTTTGATGAAGAGTGAAATATGATAAAATACAGTATAATCATATTATCATTAATATTCACCATTTCTGACATCATAAGTGATGCAAGTACACATGTTTCGAACTCACTTTTCATTATTACTGTTTTAGGTCTCATTAACTAAGACTATTCAAAATCTTGGGCAAAAATATTATAATAATGATTAAAATAATGAAAAATACCCCATCTCCTCCACTATAAATACAACCGTCACTCCCCTCTTATTCCCACACCTCTCAAGCCATAATCCATGCGAATGTTATGCCCAATACCACTCCCAAGGCTCCTCCCCACTCCCTAGAGCTTCTGGTCTCACCAAAATACCAAAAACGAAGCCCTTAAGAAGGATCTCAAGGAGTAGAGATCGAGAGATAAACATCCTCTTTTATTTTCGTTCTTTTCTTTCATTTTATGTTACTTTATTAATTTACTTTGAATTATGTTGAGATATTTCATTCCATATCCCCCATTACTAACCATATTATGTATTATTTGATGAGATATTCCTTTTATCTTATCAAACTATTTTTATGAAATTTTAAGAGACGTCACTAGGCTGCCGAATTTTCATGAGAAATTTCTCAAATTTTCTTTTATTTAAAGATTCCTTTATTTTCCTCTTCTTTCCTATCCTCATCATAACCAAGAGGCATGAAAGATCCAAAATATGGTATATTATGGATGTTATCATGTTCATGGAAAATCCATCATCATTCTTATCCTCCTCTCCCACTAATTCAAGGAATTAAAACATTGTTTGTGATGTGTCAAATTACCGACATCATCAACGATGTGATTTCATTTTTCATTAACTCTTTAAAGTATGGTCATGAAAACATTTTTGTAGTTTAACCAGGTTATAATATATGTATTATTTATAATCCATGGTTCTGGAATTCTTTTTTACACATGGTTTTAATTTATAAAAATATATGAGGTCGTTATTATTAATGAACCACTAAAATCATCTAAACAAACATCATTAATGTTTTACCTTATGAATAATCCTCATGTAAGAATTAAAAATTAAATATTGTATTATTTATGGTACTTTAAATTTGTAAATACTACTCCTTTCCAATTCTGTAGTTTCACTTCCAATCGACAAGAACATCCATCATGAACCAATCTTGGAAATCATGTAAATAACTCACCCAAAAATAGTTCAAGGAGCGAAATACTTACAAATAAAGCGTGAAATTATGATATGAAATGATCATATAAGATGTTATAAACATGACCATGTTTATTTAAAATAATAATAACACTTTTTTAACCATTATATAGGGTATGTAAACAATTTTTACGTAAGACAAGCCTGAGGTAAGGGAATTCTTAACCCGATTTCCATTCTTTTTTGTTAACCTTCTAATTTGTTATTTATGTTGTATTGAATTTTTTTGAGTGTTGGGTTTTGTTTATATTATGTTTAATTATTTGTATTTAAAATGTATATACATATTCCATCCACTCTATTAAGTCTTGCTTCAATTTCATGAATAAAGTACGTGGCCTTTCTTTTAAGGATTTTCTATTAAAATTCTATTTTACAAAATTCAAAAGTAATGTTTTATGCTATTATTCATGTTATAGGATTTTTTTTGGATCTTGTGAATTTTTTATGATTTAGTGTGGGATCTATATTTACCTCCAATTTATTGGGTATGTGTAAGTTTGAGGCCGGCCGTATGGTTACTCCAAATGTAAAAGCGATAGTTACACAAATAGTAAGGTAGCCGTGAGGGTTACAAATTATAAGGTAGCTGAGAGGGTTACAATATAATGTAAGTAATGCCCCAATATACCTTTATGATTATATTTATGTTCTAATGTTTTGTGTGGATCTTGTGTAAATCTCATGTTACACAAATTAAGTATATATATATATATGGGTGACAAGCATGTTTTTTTGAAAATTCTTGCATACATAATGAGTATTCATGGTCTAATATGCTCTTTCCTTATTTTCCATCCCTTAATGAGCTTTATTTCTCCTCCCAAGTTTTTAAATTATTTTTCACAGGTTAATGGATATGTAAGACAAAGAAGGAAGCCATGATAAATGTTGAATAATTGTCAAGGAGTCATGTTTACGTTTTAATGTTTTATATTTTGAAAAAGATGGAAACTATTTTTATGGTATCCACTCTGTAATAATGTGTAATGTTATGAATTTATTTTCCCAATTCTCTAAAGATCTAAACATGAAAATATCCTCAATAGAAAATGAATTTTTTTCTTGACTAAATTCAAAATTATGTATGTTATAAGGATGGTTCCTTATAGTTGGTATCAGAGGATGATTTAGAAAACTTTAGGGGATAGTGTGGTGTTAATAGAATAACATTAATTATTTTCACTTTATGATTAATTTGAAATGTTATAGAATTTAAATATTACCATGTTGCTTCATCTAAGATATGTTTGTTCAGAATGGTTGTCCGCACAAGGAATAGGGATGCTGAATAGGAGAGACACTGACAGAATGAAATCCTTCCAAATCTATATCCCAGAATGGTAGGGATTGCAACCAAGTATTTTTGTGATAGTAATGGCTTATCTAATGCAAGAAATAAATGGTGGTGGAATCCATGAAAGGTAAAAAAAGAGGTACCACAATAGAACATGAAAATAGTGGAACATTTTATGAGACAACACCCTTCTTCTTTCAATGGATCTTCTAACCCAGTAGTAGCTGAAGGATGGATCAAATCCCTTGAAAAGATATTCTATGTTATGGGATGTTCAGAAAATCAAAAGGTAAGTCTTTCCATTTATCATTTTAAGGGGAGTCTGATAGTGGTGGTCAATGTTAAGAAATATCAGGGGTAGAATGGATTTTGATGCCTTAGAGTGGGATGAATTTAGAATTATTTTCCTTGAAAAATATTTTCCTAAGGTGGTGTAACTTAGAATGGAGAAGAAATTCCTTGAATTGAAACAGAAGGAGGAAGATTCAGGGGCCATTTGTGAAGAGAAATTCACTCGACTGGAGAGGTATGCTCCAAATCGTATTCTGTATCTTGATAGAAAAATCAACCACTTTTACTCAGGATTGAAGCCAAGGTATCTAAGGGCGTTGGCTTCCTGGGAATTCAAAATTTATGAGAAACTTGTCTGATCTGCTGAGAGGGAAGATATGGAATTTTCTGATGATCATGTGAATTTTGGAAATAAGAAGAAGAAGATGAGGTTTAGATGGAAAGTGATGGGTAAGAAGAAACCAAATAAATCTGATGGTAAAAAATTCCAATTTCCAATTTGTGAAAATTATGGCAAGAAACACCTTGGGGAATGTCTTAGCAAAACTGGGAAGTTTTTTAAATGTGGTAATTTTGGACATATGGCCCAAGATTGCAATTAAAATTATCCTAAGACTAATCATGATAAGAAGGCTGTAAATTATTTTAAATGTGGTGAAATGGGTCATTATGAAAATGCCTTCCCAAAGAGAGATCTGAATGATGCAAAGGAGCCAAACTACAAGCATAAAAGTGTACTGAGATCCTTTGCTACTACATTAGAATATGTAAGGACATCCAATGAAGTTTTATTAGGTACTTTGTTTGTTCACTCAGATTTTTCTAAAGTTTTGTTTGATATGGGGTCTACATATTCTTCATCTCTGAGAAAGTTTCTGGTAAATTCAAAATATCACGTCAACAAATAAGACACGAACTTCTTGTTAAAACATAGGGGGGAAATATTTTTGAAAAGGGGAATTATAAGAATCGTTCTATTGTGGTATGTGGAAATAATTTTCTTACAAAACATGTTATTTTACCCTTAGTCGAGTTTGATGTTATTCTAGGAATGGACTGGCTTATGTTTATCATGGAAAGATTGATTGTAGAGCTAAATAAGTTGTTTTTTAGAAAGAGTTTCTGATTGTATACAAGAACAAACCCATACAATTAATAACATATCAGAATGCTAAGAAACTATTGAAAGATTGAAATGAAGGTTAAATTTCTCATATTTTTGAAAACAGGGGAACTATTCAGATGAATGATGTGCCGTGGTAAATGAATACATAGATTTTTTCTTGATGAGTTACCTGGTGTCATACATGATCGGGAAGTCAAATTCACAATTGACTTAGTTCTTGATGCTAAGCCAATTTCAAAACCCCCATATCGCATGGCTCAAATATAATTTATTGATTTGAAGTGTAAGATCCAAGAAATTCATAACAAAGGCTTCATTAATCCTATCACTTCACCATAGGGATACCCTATTTTGTTTGTTAAAAGGAATTATGGTTCCATGAGACTTTGCATTAATTATAGAGCTTTAAATAACATCTTTGTTAAAAAAAAGTATCCTTTGCCTCATATCAATGACTTCTTTGATCTGCTCTTGGGAACTTAGTACTTTTCCAAGATTGACCTGAGATCTAGATACCACCAGCTGAAGGTGAAAAAGGATGACATCTCGAAAACAGCCTTTCATACTAGATATGGGCATTATGAATTTGTTGTTATTCTGTTTGGATTAACTAATCCACCTAATGCATTCATGAATCTTATAAATAAAGTATTTAATGAGTTCTTGGATAAGTTTTTTGTTGTATTTATTGATGAAATTCTGGTATTTTCTGAAAATAAAGAGGAGCAGGAAAAACATATTAGGGTTTTTTACAAACCTTAAAAGAAAAGAAACTATATAGAAAATTTAGAAAGTGTGAATTTTGGTCCCAAAAGATTTCTTTTCTTGGTAACATTTTAAATAAGGATGTAATAATAGTTGATCCTACAAAAACAAAAGTTTTTGATGAAGGGTCAAGACCCACAAATGTTACAGAGATTCATAGTTTTCATGGATTAGCAGGTTATTACCGAATTTTTTTAGGAACTTTTCTTGGTTATCTTGCTCGATAAGTAAGTTAACACAGAAAGGGGTTAAATTTGTTTGGACTGAAGAATGTGATGTTTGTTTTCTGGAACTGGAGAAGAGATTGGTGAATGCTCATGTTTTTGCCTTACCTTCCCGGAATGGTGAGTTTTTCATCTACAGTGATGCTTCATTGAAGGGAATTGGTTGTGTTTTGATGCATAATGTTCAGGTAATTTCTTATGCTTCAAGAAAACTAAAACCTCATGAGTTAAATTCTCCCACACATGATTTGGAATTTTCATCTGTGGTTTTTTATTTTAAAATTTGGAGGCATCATTTATACGAAACAAAATGTCAAATATATACTGACCATAAAAGTCTGAAGTATATATTCACTCAGAATGAATTAAACATGAGGTAGAGAAGATGACATGGACTGATAAAAGATTATTATTGAATAATCACTTACCATCCTGGAAAAGAAAAAAATGTGTTGGATACCTTGATTCTGAAACATAATGCATCATTAACCATGTTACGTTTAGAACATGAACCCTTGAATAATGAATTGAAGAGTTTTGTCTTAGAAGATTTTGGTGTAGGGAATACATATGTTTTGTTTCATGTTTCTGTGCTCTCTTCGATGTTAGGCAGAATTAAGCGAGCACAGTAGGAAGACCGTGAGATAAAGAAAAAGGTATAATTGGTTAAAATGGTACATTTCCAGAATTTTACCTGGATAAAGATTGTGTTTTAAGATTTGAAGAAATGTTGTGTGTGCCTAGTGATTCTCAGTTGAAGAAACATTTGTTCTGTGAAGCTCATAGTTCTAGATTTTCATTTCAACCGAGATGTACTAAGATGTATAGGGACATTTGGGAGTATTATTGGTGGGATGGAAAGAAAAGTGATATTTCTGATTTTACCATGACATGTTTGACATGTCAACAGGTTAAAGAAGATCGGAAGTTACTGAAGGGGATGCTTGATCCTTTTCTAGTGCAAAAGTGGAAATTGTAGAATGTATCCATGGACTTTGTAGTGGGACTACCAAATACTTCTTGAGTTAACAATGTGATTTGGGTTATTGTTGACCGGTTTACAAAATCTACAGATTTTCATTCTATTTGAGATAGAATGGATTTGGATCATCTTTCTCGATTATACATCAAGGAGATCATCAGGGTACATGAAGTTCCTCTTTACATTGTATCTGACTGAGATCCCAGGTTCACTTATAACTTTTGGAAGGGACTTCAGAAGTCATTGGACCTCGAGTTAAATTTCAGTACAAATTTTCATCCTCAATTAGATGGGCAGTCAGAACGAACGATTCGGACTTTGGAAGATATGCTTTGAGCTTGTTCAATGGACTACCAGGGAAGTTGGGATCAAAATATTTCTTAAGTTGAGTTTTCTTAAAATAACAGTTTTCATTCCAGTATACAGATGGAAACTTTTGTGGCTTTGTATGGAAAGCGGTGTCAGACTCCATCATTTTGGGATTAAGTCGGTGAAAGAATGTTTATGGGTCCAGAATTAGTGGAGGAAGTTGCTGAGAAAGTGAGGATGATTCAGAAACACATGAGGAAAGCTCAGAGTAGGTAGAAAATTTATGCACAAAACTGAAGGAAAGACTTTTCTTTGGAGGTAGGTGACCATATATTCCTTAAAATCACTACTTGGAAAAGTGTGATGTGTTTCGGTAAAAAAGGGAATCTAAGTCCATGGTTCATTGGTCCTTTTGAAATGATGGATAAAGTTGGAATAGATGCATACCGCGTAGCTTTTCCTCCAAGTTTGTTTTAGGTACACAATGTGTATCATGTTTAGATGCTGAGAAAGTATGTTCCAGATTTATTACCTGTTTTGATCCCAGAAGCAGTTCAGTTGGAAGATAACCTTTCTTATGAAGATAAACCAGTTTAGATTCTTGATCGAAGGGAAAAAGAATTACGGAATAAGGTAATCCACCAGGTAATGGATATTTGGAGAAACCACATGTTTAAAGAAGCAACATGGGAGTCTAAAAATAAAATGAGGGAAAAGTACCCTCAGTTGTTTAATAAGTAAATAAAATTGCGAGGACGCAATTTCTAGAATGTGGGGATAATGTAACACCCAATGTTTTTCAAAAAATAAATAGAAATGCGTGGAACAATTTTCTAAGTAGATATTTATAACTAGCCATTAAAACATAATTTTTCCACTTCTATGTTTTGAATTTCAAGAAACTTTCATCTGTAATTGGGTTCAGTATGTTATTTGGAGTCTATTAAAACCAACTTGTTTTTTTGGCGAATAGTAAAATGGCCTTATGAATAGTAAATGAATAGTAATATGACCCTAATAAATTTTAAATTTTATTATTATTTTATTTTCCTATGTTTTTAAGATAATAACATCTTGGTTAATTTTTCTTCGTGATATAGAAATAGTTATAGAATTAAAATTGTTAATTTCTGAATTAAGTTTTATTTTATTTAAAAATTAAATTAATAATTTTTAGAAAATTATTCTCAAAAAATTTACTTTATTTTTGTAATCTACATGTCAAAAAATGTTTAGGGTAAAGTTTTGATATTTTTCTGAAATTATTTAATTTTCGATGAATAGTGAAATATGATAAAATACCATCTAATCAAATTATCAGTAAGATTCACTATTTATGAAATCATAAGTGATGAAAAGCCACATGGTTGGAACACAAATTCCATTATTACTATTTGAGGTCACATGAACTAAGACTATTCATAATCATGGGAAAAATATTATAATAATGATTAAAATAATGAAACATACCCCCTCTCCTCCACTATAAATACCACCCTCAGTCCCCTCTTTCTCCCACACCTCTCAAGCCATGATCTATAAGAACCCGAATCTTCGTTTCAGGTACACTTTTCCTTTTCTGGAGTTTTTAAGAAAAATGGAGTTTCTAGAAAATTTCGAAGTACAAGCCATTTACTTTCTGAGTATATGTCGTGTACTCTTTTCTCGCTCGAAGTCGTGTGATGGCAATGTCCAGGCCACACACACGGTGTGTACGGATGACGTGGAGGCCAATTTTGGCGGTGTGTGGAAAAACCCACTACACGCTATGTACATAAAAAATACACGTCGTGTACTTTTCATTTTTTTCACTAAACGGACCGGGGTCACGCCTAATCGCCATAATCATCTTCTTCTAGGTCTGGTTCGTCCGAGAGCGACCCGTACGGCTGGATATTCCCCGAGCTCCCGCCTCTCCGTCTGTTCTCCGATTTGAGCTCTGTCGGTTGCGTTGGAAGCGCAGCGGTGGGTTATTCTTTCTTCTTGAACCTTGTCTCCCAATTCTTCCTCTTTCTCAAGTTATCTATGGTTGAACGTTTTTTGAATTTTCTCAGATCTATGACACTCTAGGTAGAATCAGTCATCGTGGTTCAAATATATCAATCTCCTAGGATCGAGGTAGGTGGTTAGTTCCTTACCGTTCAAAGTCTCTCAGTTTATGTGAGAATTTCCACTGATACCCGTGAACGGGGTATTGCGTGTTACCCCTTTTTGACTTCATTGTTTTTCTACCTTTCTTGTATGCTTGTTTAGAGGTAATTTGACCATGTTAGAGGATATTTTTTGTGCTTGGATGTTTTTCCCTTGCTTGTTCTGTGTACAACCTTTGTGTCTCGTTGGCCTTTGGCTGTTATACCTGTTTTCATGTCTCTCTGTTAATGGTTGAAGTGAAACTCATGACATTCTTGTTGCCTTGTAGACTATTTATCTAAGTAGATATCTAGGGGTACTTTGGTTAGCCAAGTATCTCTATAGGTGTACTTTGGCCTTATAGAATTATTATTCATTGACCAGCATAGGGTTGAGAGAACCTGGTGCTATAGAATATAATGGATAGACTGAGTGAGCTTCCCAGAGAGTCTTAGATATTACAGACTACAGAGGGGATGAACCGAGTGATCTCCCAGAGAGTCTTGGATTTTATAGACTGCAGGAGGGTAGACCGAGTGAGCTTCCTCAGAGAGCCGTACCTTGTTTGAATCTCTTTAAGAACCTTCCCAGGATAGAGGAGGAATTGACTGAGTGAGCTTCCTCAGATATTCTATGGTATACCTAAGGCTATAGGAAGAATTAAACGAGATAGATTCCTCAGAGAGTCTCTAGACCTTGGGGCTAAGAGGGTTAGACCGCGTGATCTTCCTCAAGAGATTCCCTGACTACCCTAGACTATGAGGGGAATTGACTGAGTGAGATTCCCCAGAGAGTCTCATAAATGTGTATGACCAAGCCAGAGGGGTTAGGATGAGCGAACTGCCCATAGGGTTGTGGTACTTCTTGTTTAGGACCAGAGGGAATGGCTGCGAGTACTTCCAAGAGGGTTTCCGGCTTATTTGTTGTTTATTTCACTACTATTGATTTGTTGTGGATTTATTGCTACTATGTATCATCCTGTTTTACTGCATACTGTTTACTGCCTACTGCTCGTTGTTGCTGTTTACTGGTTATTGTACTTCTACCTACCATATACTCATTGACTTTTAGGCACAGATCTTCGGGTGAATGCCTACTGGGATTTTATCTCACACCCTATTTGGGCCATGCTTTTGGGCCCAATAAGACTATGTTGTTGCAGGTTTATACAAGGGCAAGCGCTCTTCGACTTCTGGAACTTGATTGCTTGGAGCAGGGGAGCATGGGACCAAGCTTTGTCTTGCGATTCTGAGGAGCCGTTTACTTTTCTTTTGTACTTGTTTTGGTACTATAGTGTTTTTCCAGTATTGTGACTTGTTTGGATGCTTTCTTAGTTTTATATCATGCATCATTTCATATATATATACATATGTGCTCCAGTTTGTTGATTTAGTCTTCCTTTGTTTACATTGTGGGTTATTATTGCTTCCTTTATTGCATGTTTATTATTCTTCCGCTATGTACTCTGCCGATGAGGGCATAGTTTCCCCACTATCACACTCAAGGCCCTCACTGCTAGTCAGAAGCCTCTAGCTTTTGGGGAAATGCGCTTGAGTCCATGTGACCAACCGGGTATGAGGTGCCTTTGGGTGGCTTCCGGAACCGGGACGTTACAAAGTGGTATCAGAGGAATTATTTTCTCTTTCATTACTGTTTGGAGACTTAGCCAGGGATATAAAGGATTTGGTACTTGGTAATAAACTGTTCCCAAGAGTAGCTAACCCTTGTACAGGGAAAAACCATACTACCTCATTTATTGTAGTTTTATGGTCTTTAGATGTTATGGTTGATACGATTTCACCTAGAGTGATTCACATGATTTGTACTGTTATTGTATTGATATTACGGTTCTATTTCTGTTGCAACCCGATGAGATGAGGGTATACCATCTCATGCATCATATAGGAACTTGTATAAATCACATGCCATGAATTCTTTCCATGCCATTTAGGGTTCATTAGCGATTGTATGCTATTGTGATAGACTTGGTGTGTATTATGCATGCTGTTGTGATAGATGCTTGATAGAATCTCTGCTGCCTTGTTAGAGGATATTTGTATTGTACATTGTTTAAATGAACGCCAAGTTTTGATTCTTGAGGTTTTATGGGCCCTCTTGAATCAGAAATTGGTGGATCATGATCCTATTTTCACTTGTACAAGACTATAGGAGATGCCAAGCTTTGATTCACGGGGAGTATAGACCCTCACATATCAGAATTTGGCACCTCTTTGCTTTGTTTTCTGTGTTTCTGGGCTTCTGTTCAGTTTCTGAGCTACTGCCCAAAAAAAACCTAGAATACATGACATGTACTTTCTGGTTACATGTCGTGTAGTTTTTAGTCCATGTTACTGACTGTGTGTGCAAGAACACGGTGTTGTGAAAATAACTTCAGAAACACACCGTGTACGGTATGTACATGCCATGTAGTGTAGAGCCTTGTACCCAGCCATGTCACTAACATCACGAGTTGGGGTAGCTCGAGTAGAACACGCTGTGTGGTTGAATAAAATGTCGTGTAGTTCTGTCCAGGCACCTGGCCATGTCACGAACAACACGGGTCGGCATTACCTTCTCTAAGACATGCCGTGTTTCTTTTGGAACACACCGTGTAGTCTTTCCTAGGTACCCGACCATGTCACAAACAACATGGCTTAGTGTCAACTTCTTCTATACATTCCGTGTTTGTTTGGAACACGCCGTGTAAGGGCCAGCCGTGTAGATGGCTTTGTAACTAACTACACGGGCCGCCGAGTCAGTGTCTAGTACACGCCGTGTCCCTAGGTAATATGCCATGTAGTCTTAGGTTAGTTTGAACCATGTGAGTTAGCCGTGTAAGGAGACTCGGGCAGGGGAATAGTTTCAAGTACAGGCCATGTGTTGGGTCAACACGCTGTGTAGATAAGGTGTTACATGACCTGTATGGTAGGGGTACATGCTCATGTCAGTGGATTAGGAAGACACGCCATGTAGTTTTTATACACATCGTGTAGTAGAGTTTTGTAAACTTGTGTGTTTTTCTTCCCCTGTTCCTATTTTGTACTCTTGTGTTCTCTATCCTTGTTTTTCTAATCTAAGGTATACATTTGATCTTTCAAACCTATGCCTCTGAGACATCTTCCGGTTGTATGTCTGTCGTTAGGCAGTGATCAGACGCCAGATATGGCTGATCATGGACTTCCTGCTGATCCTCCAGTCGAGCCATCCTTGGCACCAGCTGTCATACATGTTGCAGGCGCTGATGCGCAGTTTAGGGAAGGTTTTCTGAGGATGATGCAGACCTTCCAGGGAGCTCCAACTCCTACCCCGTCGATGGATGAGTTGACGTGGGTTTTCCAGCAGCAACATCCTCCTACTTTTTCAGGGGATGGAGGACCTCAGGCTACAGAGTCATGGATAAGGGCCACACTGACCATCTTTGAGCACCTAGATATCCCTCCAGAGAAAAGGGTAAATATGGCTACTTATATGCTCCGGGACACCGCCAAGAGGTGGTGGGAGGTGATCTCACGGTTAGGGCGTTAGGAGGATATGTCTTGGGATGTGTTTCGACGCACCTTCTATGACTACTTCTATCCGAAGACCCTAAGGGCCGATCGAGCCCGGAAGTTTATGAGTCTATAGTAGGGTATTGTCTTTGTTATGGAGTACTCATCTCTCTTCACTAAGCTACATCGTTTCACACCGATCCCAGCAGGTGATGAGTTGTTCCTTGCTAGGAAGTTCAAGGAAGGTCTTAGGCAGGAGATCCGTTCACAGGTGAATATCTTCCAGTTGACTTTGATATCCTCCATCATCAACCAGGCGCTAATCACTGAGTGCAATCTGAGGGATTCTGGAGCAGTTAGTCCGGGCGGTTCGTCATCCAGAGCCAGTGTTCCTCCTATGGACAGTAGGATGCGTTTCAGAGAGTCTTCTCGAGGAGATCGAGGTTCGTGGGATGCGTCTTCTAGCATCCAGGTTGTATGATACTAGTGCGGTAGGAGTGGGCATACTAGGCCTCAGTGCCAGAGGGATCCGATGGAGTGCCTGTCTTACAGCAAGATGGGCCATCTTCTGCATTTCTGTCACATCTTCTCACCTTCAGCTAGTGGTAGGGGGTCCTCCATGACCCCGCGTTCTGGAGATGATTCACAAGTTTCCCACCAGTCAGGGAACTGGAGTCCATCCGGCCGTTCTGTCCAAGGTGGAGGTCGCGGCCGTGGTGGTCAGTCACCAGGTCATCAGCGATAGTAGAGTGGATCAGCTCAGAGCAGTCAGCCAGGGGCACAAGGCCGCGGTGCAGGCCAGTCTTTCGCTATGGAGCAGACCTATCAGGAGCAGGATCCTGACCCTTCTACAGTTTGAGGTACGATCTTAGTAGCCTCAGTTTTGTCTTTAGTTCTTTTCGATATTGCTGCTTCCCATAGCTTTATCTATGTTTCGGTTGTGGAGAGCCTTGGGCTCTGTATCTTCTCATCTGACAACTTGTTGACTCTTTACACATCGTTGGGAACGAGGACATCTAGCGTATGACAGTGCAGAGAGTTCCCTCTTGAGGTTGTGGGGTGTCAGTTCTTATGGGACCTCTATGTCTTAGAGATTGCTGGCTATGACGTCATTCTCAGTATGGACGGGTTGGTTCTCTTCCAAGAAGTCAATGATTTCTATCTCCGTAGGGTGAGTTTTGTATCACCAGAAGGTGGATCCTTACTTCATAGAGGCGAGTGGGATGTCCAAGCGGGTAGAGCTAGACAAGAGCATCATGGTCTAGGGGAAGTTACGACCCAGATTGCCAGTCATTATCTGGATGACCAGGGGACTTCACAGTTAGACTATCCTCCAGTGGTGGATCATTTCAGGGATATGTTTAAAGAAGACTTTTTAGGTTTACCTATGGAGTGTGAGGTATACTTCTCGATTGAGCTCGTGTTGGGAGCGACATCGGTGTCCATTCCTCCTTATAGGATGGCTACACCTGAGTTGCAGGAGCTCAAGAAGTAGTTGGAGGAGTTACAGTCAAAGGGTTTAATCCGACCCAGTACCTCTCCATGGGGTTCGCCTATCGTTTTTGCAAAGAAGACAGACGGCACCATTCGTCATTCTGTGGATTATCGGAATCTGAACCAGTTGACGATCAAGAACCAATATCCCTCACCGAGGATCGATGATCTCTTTGATCATCTTCGAGGATCCCGGGTATTCTCGAAGATTGACTTGAGGTCTGGTTATCATCAGTTTTGCGTTAGACTATCAGATATACCTCTGAAATATTTTAGTAGTAGGTATGGTCTTTTAGAGTATACAGTCATGTCGTTCGGTCTCACAAACGCGCCTGCAGTTTTCATGGCACTGATGAACTGAGTGTTCCATTCGTACTTGGACTCTTTTTTTTGGTCTTCGTGGAAGATATCTTGGTGTACTCTCACACTCTACATGACCATTCCACACATCTTTAGATCGTTCTGTGTACACTGAGAGATCATCGACTATATGATAAACTCTCAAAGTGGCACTTTTGGATGGATCATGTTCACTTCTTAAGTCATGTTATCTTGGAGACTGGAGTATCTGTGGACCCAGAGAAGGTGAGAGCTGTAGTTACCTGGGAGCAGCCCAAGAAAGACTTTGAGGTACGGAGTTTTCTAGGGCTATCAGGGTACTACATACGCTTCATTCAGGACTTATCGCGCCTAGAAGCACTGTTGACAGGTCTGACCAAGAAGGGGGCGTAGTTCTTATGGTCATATTCTTGTGAGTCTGCCTTTCAGGAGATGAAAGGTAGGTTGATGTCAGCACTGATACTAGTCTTTCCAGATCCGAGAAAGGCCTACACTGTTTACTGTAATGCTTCAGGTATCGGGCTAGGAGCTATGCTCAAGCAGGGAGATGGAGTCGTTGCGTACGAGTCCCGACAGTTGAGTCCACATGAGAGGAACTACCCTACGCATGATCTGGAGTTGGTAGTTGTTGTTCATGCCTTATGCTATTGGAGACCCTATCTTCTGGGAGAGCACTTTGTGGTTTTCACCAACCACAAGAGTCTCAAGTATATCTTTACTCAGCGTGATCTGAATCTGAGATAGCGCAGGTGGGTTGAGTATCTTCAGTCTTTTGACTTTGAGCTCGCCTATACAATGGGAAAGGGAAATGAATTGGCTGATGATTTGAGCAAGATAACTCAGATTCGCGATGTTCGGGAGGCCAGTAGTGAGTGGAAGCTTCTGGATCTGTTCCCTGAGATTCATATAGAGGTGCACAATAAGAAGGGACATACCTTTCTTTCATTTGTGGCTATTACCTCTACACTTCTTGATCGGGTACGAATGAGGCAGGTATCGGACTCAGAGGCCTTGGTTCTGTGGGAGAGTGTGTCAGGAGGGGACCCTCTTCCTGGATGGACAGTAGGCAAGGATGAGATCTTGCGTTTCCAGGGACACGTATGGATGCCAGCAGACATACAGCAGGAGATGATGTGGGATTTTCATTCCTCAGTTTGGGAAGTTCATCCTGGCTTCACCAAGATGTATCAGGATCTTCATCTCCAGTACTGGTGGCCAGGTATGAAGAAGGATGTTGCTGGTTTTGTCATGAAATGTTCTATTTGTCAGCAGGTGAAAGTAGAGCATCAGCGAATAGTAGGGATTTTACAGCAGTTACCCATTCTGGAGTGGAAGTGGAACGATGTCGCGATAGACTTCGTGACCGGGTTACCATGGTCACCATGGGGAAGTGATGTTGTTTGGGTGATCGTCGATAGGCTTATGAAGGTAGCACACTTCTTCCTGATCAAGGAAACCTTCAGTGTTGATGATCTGGGATGACTGTACATCTGATAGATTGTATGTCTACATGGAGTTCCACACTCTATTGTTTCAGACAGGGATGAACGCTTTACCTATCCGTTCTGGCAGGGTCTTCAGAAGGCCTTGGGTACACAGGTACATTTGAGTACAGCATACCATCCCCAGACTAATGGCCAGTCCGAGCACATGATCCAGGTGTTTGAGGATATGCTCCGAGATTGCATTCTAGACTTCGAAGGTTCTTGGGAGAAGCATATACCTCTTGTGGAATTCTCCTACAAAAACAGTTTTCATGCGACCATTCATATGGCACCATATGAGCCTTTGTACGGTAGGCCATGTCGGCCACCCTTATACTGGCTGGAGGCAGGAGAGGCAGCTTTTCTAGGATCTCGTCTTGTTCAGGAGACCACAGAGCACATAGAGTTGATTCATAAGAGTATGGCTACAGCATAGTCTCGACAGAAGTCTTATGTAGATCAGCGGAGATGACATTTGGAGTTCGAGGTCGGGGATCAGGTTTTCCTGCGTGTCGCACCGAGGTTGGGACACAAGAGGATTCAGAGACAGGGTAAGCTTTCACCGTGGTATGTTGGGCCATTTGAGGTTTTGGAAAGAGTTGGTTCGGTTGCCTATCGTTTTCATCTACCTCAGAGGTACCAGGCCATGCATGACGTCTTCCACGTCTCTCAGATCCAACATTACTTTTCAGACCCGTCTCATGTCTATCAGCCCGAGGAGGTTTATCTCAAAGCGGATGCGTCGTTTGAAGAGCATCCCATCTGGATTTTCGATCACAGTATGAAGGTTCTCTGAGGCTAGTCTGTTCCTCTGGTACGAGTGTTACGGTAGCACGGGCGAGTACAGGATGAGACTTGGGAGAGGGAGGCTGAGGATCGATCGTAGTGGCCGGAGCTGTTCAAGTATCCTTCTTCTATGCCCATCTAAGGTAATTCGATAAGGAATTTCTTTAAGGGGGATGTTTTTAAGAACCTGGAACTTCGTTTTAGGTATTCTTTTTCCTTTTCTAGATTTTTTAAGAAAAATGGTGTTTTTGGAAAATTTTGAAGTACACGCCGTGTGCTTTCTGAGTACACATTGTGTACTCTTTTCCTGTTCGAATCCATGTGATGGCCATGTCCGGGCCACACACACGGTGTGTAGGGGTGACATGGAGGCCGATTTTGGCAGAGTACGGAAAAACCCATTACACACCATGTACTTAAAAAATACACGCCGTGTACTTTTCTTTTTTTCACTAAATGGACCGGGGTCGCTCCTAATCACCATAATCGTCTTCTTCTAGGTCCGGTTCATCCGATAGTGACCCGTACGGCTGGATCTTCCCCGAGCTCCCGCCTCTCAGCCTATTCTCCAATTCGAGCTCTGTCAATTGCGTTGGAAGAACAACGGTGAGTTCTTCCTTCTTTTTGAACCTTGTTTTCCAATTCTTCGTCCTTCTCAAGTTATCTAAAGTTGAACGTTTTGTGCATTTTCTCAGATCTACAATGTTCTATAGAGAATCAGTCATCGTGGATCAAGAATATTGATCTCCTAGGATCGAGGTAGGTGGTTTGTGCCTTACCGTTCAAATTCTCTGAGTTTATGTGTGAATTTCCACCGATACCTGTGAACGGGGTATTGCGTGTTACCCCCTTTTGCCTTTGTTGTTTTCCTGCCTTGCTTGTATGCTTGTGTAGAGGTAATTTGACCATGTTAGATGATATTTCTTTGTGCTTCGATGTTGTTGCCCTTTCATGTTCTATTTACAACCTTTGGGTCTCGTTTGCCTTTGGCTGCTACACCTGTTTTCATGTCTCGCAGTTATAGGTTGAAGTGAAAATAATGACATGCTTGTTGCTTTGTAGACTATTTAGCTAAGTAGCTCTATAGGTGTACATTGTTTTTCAAAGTAGCTCTATAGGTGTACTTTGTCCTTATAGTATTATTATGCACTGACTGGAATGAGGCTGAGAGAACCTGGTGTTGTAGACTATAAGGGATAGACCAAGTGAGCTTCCCAGAGAGTCTTAGATATTACATACTACAGAGGGGATGGACCAAGTGAGCTCCCATAGAGTCTTGGAATTTAGAGACTATAGGAGGGTAGAACGAGTGAGCTTCCTCATAGAGCCTTACCTTGTTTGAATCTCTTTAAGAACCATCCTAGGCTAGAGGAGGAATTGACCGAGTGAGCTTCCTCAGAGAGTATGTGGTATACCTGCGGCTATAGGAGGAATTGACCGAGATAACTTCCTCAGAGTGTCTCTAGACCTTGGGGCTAAGAGGGTTAGACCGTGTGATCTTCCTCAAGAGTGTCCCTGACTACCCTAGACTATGAGGGAAATTGACCAAGTGAGCTTCCCCAGAGAGTCTCATAAATGCGTATGACCAAGCCAGAGGGGTTAGGCTGAGCGCACTGCCCAGAGGGTTGTGTTACTTCTTAGTTAGGACTAGAGGGAATGGCTGCAAGTACATCCCAGAGGGTATGTGGCTTTTTTTTCTGTTTTTTTTTCACTATTGTTGATTTGTTGTGGATTGATTGCTACTATGTATCATCCTGTTTTACTACTTAATGTATATTCCCTACTGCTTTCTGTTGCAGTTTACTGCTTATTGTACTTCTACCTGCCATATACTCACTGACTGTTAGGAACAGATCTTAGGGTGAACTCCTACAGGGATTTTATCTCACACCCATTTTTGGGACATGCTTTTAGGCCCAAGAAGACTATGTTTTTGAAGGTGTTGTAAGGGAATGTGCCCTTCAACTTCTGGAACTTGATTGCTTGGAGCATGGGAGCATGGGACCAATCTTTGTCTTGCAATGCTGAGGAGATGTTTACATTTCTTTTTACTTGTTTTGGTACTATAGTGTTTTTCTAGAAATGTGACTTGTTTGGATTCTTTCCTAGTTATGTATCATGCATCATTTCATATATATACATATGTTCCCCAGATTGTTGATTTAGTCTTCCGTTGTTTACATTGTTGGTTATTACTACTTCCGCTATTGCATGTTTAATATTCTTCCACTGTGTACTCTTCCGATGAGGAAATAGTTTCCCCACTATCACACCCAAGGTCCTCGCTGCTAGTCGGGAGCCTCTGGCATTTGGGGAAATCCACTTGAGGCCATGTGACCAACCGGGTACGGGGCGCCTCTAGGTGGATTTCGGAACCGGGACATTACATGATCAATGCCTAAGTTATGCCAAATACTCCTCCCAAGGTTGTTCCCTATTCCCTAGAGATGTTAGGCTCACTAAAATACCAAAAATTAATCCCTTAAGAAGGATCTCAAGGAGAATAGATCGAGAGGTAAACATCCTCTTTTATTTTCTTTATTTTCATTCATTTTATTTTATTCTCTTCATTTACTTTGAATTATGTTGGGATATTTCATTCTATATCCCCCCTTACTGTAAATATTATGTAATAATAAATGAAATATCACTTTTACCTCATCAAACTATTTTTATGAAATTTTCAGAGACATTGTTATGTTGCCGAATTTTCATGAGAAATTTCTCAAGTTTTCATTCATTTAATGATCATTTATTTTTTTCTTCTTTCCTCACCTCCTCTTAACCAAGAGTAATGAAAGAACAAAAATCATATATATTATGGATGTAATCATGTTCATGGAAAATTAATCATCATTATTATCCTCCTCTCCCACTTATTTAAGTAATTAAAACATTGTCCCGAATGTGTTGAATTACCGACATTGTGGATAATGTCATTTAAATTTTCATTAACTCTTTCAGGTCTGGTCATGAAACTATTTTTATGGTTAAACAAGGTTATAATATATGTATTATTTCTAATACATGGTTCTGGAATTCTTTTTTACACATGGTTTTAATTTATAAAACAAAATGAGGTCTTTATTATTAAAGAACCACTAAAATGATCTAAACAAACATCATTAATGTTTTAACATATGATTCATCCTCATGTAATAATTAAAAATTATAAATGGTATGATTTATGGTACTATAAATATTAAAATACTACTATATTCCAATTCTGATGTTTCACTTCCAATCGACAAGAACATCTGTCATGAACCAATCTTGGAAATCATGTAAAGAAGTCACCCTAAAACAGTGCAAGGAGAAAAATACTAACAAATAAAGGGTGAAATGATGTTATGAAATGAACATATAATATGTTTTAAACATTAAAATATTTCTGTAAAATACTAATAAAACTCTTTTAACCATTATATAGAAAGTTTAAACAAGTTTGAAGTATGAAAATCCTGGGGTAAGTGAATTCTTAACCCGATTTCCATTCTTTGGGTTAAACATATACATCATTATTTATGTTGTATTAAAATTGTTTGAGTGTTGGTTTTTGTTTATATTATGTCTAATTATGTGTATTTACATTTTATATACATATTCCATCCACTCTACTAAGTCTTTCTTCATTTACATAAATTATGTAAGGGGATTTTATTTTAAAAATCTTCTATTAAAATTCTCTTTTACCAAATTCAGAAGCAATTTTTTAATGATATAATTAATGTTTTATGATTATGTTTTGGATCTTGGGAATTATTTATGATTAAGGGTGGAACTATATTTCCCTCAAATTCATTGGGTATGTGTAAGTTGGAGGTTGGACGTATGGTTAATCCATGTGTAACTGTGATAATTACACAAATAGTAAGGTAGCCGTGAGGGTTACAAATTATAAGGAAGTTGAGAGGGTTACAAGATTATGTAAGTAATTCCCCAAGATACCTTTACGATTATATTTATGATCTCAATTTTTGTGTGGATCTTGTTTAAATATCATGTTACACAAATTAAATATATATATATATGGGCGACAAGCATGTTTTTTTGAAAATGATTTCATACGTTATGAGTATTCAAGGTCTAATGTGCTCTTTACTTATTTTTCATCCCTTACTGAGATTGTTTTCTCATCCCAAGTTTTTAAATTATTTTTCACAGGTTAATGGATGTGTAATACAAAGAAGTAAGCCATGTTAAATGTTGAATAATTATCAAGGAGTCATGTCTAAGTTTTAATGTATTATATTTTGAAAAAAAAATGGAAACTATTTTTATGGTATCCAATCTGTAATAATGTGTAATGTTATGAATGTATTGTCCTAATTCTATAAATATCTAAACATGAAAATATTGTTAATGTAAAAGGAATTTTTTCCTTGAATAAATTCAAGATTATGTATATTATAAGACCAGTTCCTTATACCCGGTGATCGCAAAACACATATAAAACCTAGAGGCACTCAAAAAGACGTATAAACCATATAAGAAATCCCTTGAATCACTCAAACTATTGGAATTTGGTTCTGTATCCCAAAAATAAATTTAGACCACTCGCCAAACTAAAAATTCAAAAATATTGATGAATTTTGACCCACTAAAAAACATGGGATGTTACTGTCTCCCCACATTATAATATCTCATCATCTGTAGATTCTAGGCGTTGTATAAGCACGTTGGTGGGTTTACCCAAAATTAATTTTAGCGTTAAAAACAATCAATCTGAGATACTTCAGGATAATAAAATTTCAGATCTTCAAAATAGAACGAAGAATGAAAAATAAAGAGGGGAGTCTTGGAACCATAGATAGGATCATGATATGTTAGTTATAATTAATTTAATTAATTGACAAGAATTACCTTGTTGGAATTCTCGCTCTATTGTTGTTTCTGGTCATGATATTAAGTGATCCATCGTTAAGTCATAGAGTCCAATTGTAGGATTCCTCTAGCAGTGATCCACATGTGTTCCATGTTTCTCTGGATGACGTTGAAGGGATCTCTGGGTGCTAGCACGAAAGAGCCTTCACTTGTGATTTCTGCCTCTGATTGCCTTGATCCGGTGGTGGTGGATCTCTCTCTCTCATATCTTGATATCATTTCTGGGTGGAAAAGGAATTATCTCTTGGCTTGATAAATTTTCCATATCCATTTTTCACAACCCCCACCCCCCCAAAAAAAATTCTAGGCTAATGAGAATTATATAATTGGTATTTTGATTACATAGAATAATAAAATGAATTAATTTCCTAAAATCATTTCTTCATTTCATTTAATTCTTAGTAATACCCCATGTCTAATAATAATAGTTGAATATTTTTATTACTTGACATACACCCAGAGAATTACACCTAATAATATTTAAATAAATAAAATTATTTCTCATAAATTCAAAAAAAACACAGTGTGTATATTTAATATTCATGGTGTGTACTTTTGTTTTTCCATATTTCTTTATTTCCACAACCACATTTATTAGACCTTGAATTATGGATATTTATTTCTCAAATAAATATCACTGCATTACTCGCTAATAAATATATAATATTTCACCCAAAATATATTCTCTTGAATGACTAGTGTCGAAATAAATGCGATCAGGCGTCCTTAAATAATTATTAAACCATAATCGAGAATAATATTTATTCAACTTGTTAAATTAATATTTAACTAAGATACTTGGACACACTTAGTGTGTGACCATCTCGACCTCTTTCTTAGTGTCATTAGGTGGAGCCTCCCTAAAGTCCAAGGTTAGAATCTAGAAACACTCCAAGGCAGCCAAAGAGAAAGAAGTCAGCCCCGCGATGATGTGTCACCTCCTATGAATACTTACCGTATAATATAATCCCTTGGTCTTGATATCTCAAATCAAGCGGGTTGCATGCTAGTTCCATCAAGCCATGTGCTCAATTATTCTTTCTTTGACATTCCGAAATTGAACTTTCCCATTCCTCACCGTGTCTATGAACTTATCTAGGATATATCAATTCGATCAAAGGGCTATAGATATCTACATCCATTATTGAACAGAAGGGACAAATCCTTTCTCGCATTATCTATTAATGTAGTATTACTCATGATGCACCCAACATATCCAACCACTCTTTGAACAGTGTTTCATCACAGTTTTCATCAATACATCTAAGTTCGTGAGTTTTAATACCCACTAATATTAATCTAAATGTCTAAGTACCAATACACAGATCCAAAAATAAGAACATCCAGTGACCCTATGAATTGTGGATTTTCAGCTAGCGGGTCTCATTCTCATAATATCCTCATGGATATTACCAATCGTGCACGCCATGAGAATGTTACTCAATGTTTTATCAGTCCTCACCCCTAATGGAATATATTATTTGTATCCCTCAAATAACATTATCCGGCCATAAAACATATATTCAAGTATAGTGTTATGGATCTTTCAGGTTCTCATCATAGTAGGGATCCGCTATGACCCTTTAATGCAACAGTTATCCTTAGGAAATTATCACATGCATTGTCACATAGAAGAACAATAAAGATGTGATCACGTATTTATTAATTAATAAAGTAATAAAAATTTGGTTCAAGGCCACCAACTCCAACAGACTCCCACTTGTACTAGATCCAAATGCTATCAACCTTTAACCTTCTAGCTCTAACTTGATATTCATGTTTCTTCTTATGTAGGAATTTAGTTATGGGGTCTGCCAAATTCTTTTTTATGGATACTCTGCTCACCGTAAAATCACCCCTTTTGTAGAAATCCCTCAAGAGGTGATACTTTCGGAGTATGTGATTTTTCTGTTGATGTGACCTTGGTTCTTTTTCAAGGTCCACTGCTACATTATTATAACAATACAATGTGATAGTATCTTTACTTCAAGGCACCAAATCAAGCTCCTGGACAATGTTACGAATCTAGAAGGCTTATGTGGCAGCATCAGAAGCCGCTATATATTCGGACTCTGTTGTAGAATCGACGAAAACTAGTTGCTTTGAACTCTTCCAACTCACAGCTCCTCCATTGAGATTGAAAACATATCCAAATTGTGACTTCAGATCATTTAGATCTATTTGAAAACCAGCATCATCATACCCTCTGATGGAAAGATCCTTGTCTCCTCCAAACACTAGGAACATATCCTTAGTTCTTACTAGATACCTAAAAATAGTGTTAACAACATTCCAATGTTGTTCTCCTTGATCTACTTGATATTTTCCTACCATGATCAGTGCATAGGCAACATCCAGCATAGTACATAACATGGCATTCATGATGGATCCTATAGCCGAAGAATATGGGATCTTACTCATTCAATCTTTCTTTGGTTGTGTTTGAGGACACATTTTCTTAGAAATGCGTAGGCCATGAGACAATGGAACCAGTCCCCTATTGGAATGTTCTATAAAAAATCTCGTCAGTATCGGGTCAATGTATGTACCCAGACTTAGTCCAAGCAGCCTCTTTGATCTATCACAAATGATCTTGATCCCTGGAATGTAGGCTGCTTCCCGCAAGTCCTTCCTGGAGACACACTTGTTCAACCAGTCCTTAACTGATTGTAACACTGGTACATAGTTTCCAATAAGTAATACGTAATCAACATATGCTACTAGGATAATGACCATATTCCCATTAAACCACTTATATATAAATGGATCACATATGTTCTCAATGAAACCAATTTCCTTTACGGCTTCATAAAATCGAATGTTCCATGATTTGGATGCTTGCTTTAATCCATAAAAATATTTCTGCAATCTTCAAACCCTTTTGGATTCAATTGGTGTCACAAACCCTTCTAGTTGGGACATATACACATCTACTTAAAGGTTCTCATTAAGGAATGCTATTTTAAAATCTATTTTCCAAATCTCGTAGTCATGGTATGATGCTATGGAATGTTTGATTCATATGGATTTAAACATGGAAACTGGCATGAAGGTTTCATCATAGTCAATTCCTCGACACTGTCTTAATCCTTTAGCCACTATCCATGCTTTATAGGTGCTAACATGACCTTCCATGTCCAATTTTCTCTGAAATACCCATTTCCACCCAATAGTCTTTACATCAACTGGCTCATCGACCAGAACCCAGACATGGTTCTGATATATGGAATCTATCTCAGAATTCATATCTTCTAGCCATATTGCATCATCTGATCTTTCTACTGTATCCTTGTAAGAGAGAGGTTCATCATTTTACAAAAATAATGATTCACCATCCTCGGTGACTAGGAATCCAAATCTCTCTGGTTCCCCTCTCTTGAGTTCCTACATAGTACTTCTGTTGATGGAACCTATTCCACAAGGACCTATGGAACTTGTTCCTGTACCAACTCATGTGTATAATGAGAATAAACTTCATTGAATTCAATATTTCTCCCACTATCCTTTTTGAGTATGTTCTCCCTCTGAAGAAAGACATCTCGTCTGGCGACAATCACTTTCTTGGCTGACAGGTTATATAGGTAATATCCTTTTTTCCATGGGATATCCTATAAATATACACCTTGTGCCCTAAGGTGCTAGTTTTTTGCCTGAGAGGGCCTTAACAAATTCCTTTCATCCCCATACATGTGTGTGCGACAGAATAGGTTTCTTTCTATTCCATAACATTGAGGTAATTCCATTTTCTGCCTTAGTTGGTACTCAGTTTAATTTGTATACTGCAATTTGTAATGCATATCCCCAAAAAAATTATGGAAGATCTTCATGACTCATCATCGACCTCACCACGTCCAACAAGGTGTGGTTCCTCTTTTCACTAACACCATTCCTCTATGGTGTATAAGGATGTGTGAGCTGAGATAGAATCTCAGACTCATGTAGAATATTGATGAACTCTTGGTTCAGATATTCTCCACCTTGATCCAATCGAATCTTCTTTATCATCATACCAAGCTGATTATTTACTTTATTATTGAATTTCATATATTTGTCTAAGGCTTCTGACTTATACCTCATTAAGTAGATATATCCATATATACTCAAATCATTAGTAAAAGTAATGATGTAATAATATGAAACTCTAGCTTCTACTATAAATAGTACACACACATTTTTGTGCACCAATCCTTGAAGATTGGTGACCCTTTAACCCTGTCCGCCGAAAGGCATCTTGATAATTTTACCTTGTAAACAAGTGTGACATCTATCAAGTGGTTTTAGCTCAGTAGAGTCTAAATATCCATCTTGGCAGAGCTTTGTCAAGATCTTCTTGTTTACATGACCGAGACAGTGATGCCACAATTGGGTGGTGTATGAGCCATGTGAGTTTCTTTCATTATCAATTTCCAACACTTGGTTGTAATAATTTAATATATACAAAACATTATTTAAATGTTCCACACCATAACATACATTGTTCTAATAAAATAATCAACCCTTATTTCCAAACTTGAAAATAAATCCATCCATAACCAAACATGATACCAAAATTATGTTTTTGGTAACACTAGGCACATAATAACAATTATGTAAAACCAAAATCATCCCAGTTGGAAATGAGAGGTGGTAATATCCAAAGGCTATTACAGCCAGCCTTACGCCTTTGGAAGCTCAATGATCCACCTCTCCTCTAGAAATATTTCTAAATCTATTTGGTTCCCTCATTTGAATAGAGATGTGATCCCCACAGGTTGTATCCAATACCCAATGTGTAGAAATGGAAATATTACACTCTATAATGAACACACATTTAGTGTCCCCATGCTTCTGGGTGTAGTTCCTCTTCTAGTGAACTTGATTGCCACATTAAAAACATACCACCTCCCATTCCTTTCCTTTCCTCTAGATCTTCCCCTTCTTGGAGGGATGGTTCTCGGGGGACTCAGATCGTTTATAAGTCCTCGGCCTCTTTTCCTTGTCCTTACTTTTATTATTCAACATAAAGACTGTGGGTTTTTCATGCCCCATGTCCTTATCTTCATGTAGAATTAAGGTCAGACGTTCCAAAAGACTCTTCTCATTTTCTCTCATGTTATAATTGACAATAAAGCTAGAGAAAGTCTTGGGCAATGATGATAGGATGTGATATGTACACAAATCATCCAGGAACTTAATCCCTAAGATGTATATAGGTTCAATATAGACAATAAGCATCACTATTGAGGCCCAGATGGCATAAACTCTCCAACATTAGTTGTAAACAAAGAATGATGGATCCCATATCTCTCCTATCACACCTTATCTTGGTAGAGATCCTTAAGGTGGGACATCATGATATACACGTCCATGTTTTCATGTTGCTTCAAGATCTCATTATACATTGATGATATCATGAAATAATGGACATATGTGGAATCATCCATATGTTTCATATAGAGAGATAGTTCCTCATCACTAGCCGCTTTCCCAGCTACAAATGGAATAGGATCTTCCAGCACATACAACTTCCTCTCGTGGAGAAGGATGTCGCGTAAACACCTCTGCCACGCCAGGAAATTAGTGCTGGTGAGAAGGATTTCCTTCTCTAGTATGGTTCAAAATGATATGTTAGAAGTAATTTTTCTTTAAATATCTAAAAAGTATTATGATAAAAGTTTTATTACTTTATTATGATAAAAATGCGAAAAATACATAAATTAATACTTATTAATCTCCTGCTATTTTATCAAAATCCAATAGCCCACACCATTGACATTAGAATATTCTGTTGCCTGAATATTATAGTGGAAACGATCCATATTTCCCATCATGTTACCCCAAATTGTGTTGTTCAATAAACTTTAATGGTTTTGGGTAGGCAATCTAAATTCCAATAGCATTTACTCATAGCTCCTTGATCTACTAAGTGGACTCCCCAATTCAAAAACCCTTTTATTTTGGATTTCCTCAACCTTTACCTCTTGGTCACACCAATTTATGTTGTGGCAGAAAACCCTTGATGCGAACTAAGTCAATTCAACACCAAAACTTGAATTAGAATTTTCCGATAATTGAAAGCAACCCATATAGGGTTGGTCAAGCACTTTGAACTATGGTCCAATCCTAACCAATATTATGAAACACTATACCGACTTAATATTTATTTGAGGGATTTTATCCTTATACGTAAATTTCCATTTTATTATCATTTATGACATTCTTTTTAATATTAATTGGGATATACTTAAGTGATTAACCTTTTCTTATATAATATTTTACTCATAAGCCGATCTTATTTTAGTTCCATCTTGCATGCTTGTTTAATTCATTAATTATGTGATCCTGAAAACACACCCACAATAAATAAACCATGCAGATGATAGAAATAAAATAAATGGTATGATCATGAGCATGTTTTATTGGTTAGTTTATCTAGTGGTTGATAATCAAACCCAAGACCTAGGGGAGGAACAACTTGAACCTTTTGGGTTCGTGTTTACAGCTTTCCACCTATCCACCATTATATCTACTTGGATTGATTTCACCTTGGATCCTACCATGATCATCCTTCACTATCTTGGGAGCTCCATCCATTGCATATGATTTAATCTCACATGCAGATGAGGGGTAAAATGGGGTTTTACGTAATAGAAACATTGGGCATGCAAGACCTATATATTAATGAGGGGAAGGCGCACATGACAAAAAAAGCAATTTAAATAAATAAATTAAATGAAACCAATAATATAAAAAGTTTGTGGCCCATATCATGATCATCCACGTATGCAATGATATTTACGCATAAATAAAACTAGTATTCAATTCATTAATCATTTTTGTTTAAGATAAATCACGCTATAATCAATTATTTATCTTTAACTAATCAATCCTTTTATCTTAAACCATTTTTCTGAATTTCCTTGAGATTCTCATCCATCATAATTTTACACAAATAAATTCATTTAAAATTATCTTTGTACGTAACATGTACCATGGAGGCAACCTAGTTAATTCTAGTTCATAACTACCCAATAAGTAGAAATAAACATTGCACAGATGTTAAATTAACCACATATATATGAAATAACTATCATGTGTTGTGCCTCATCTTTACTCTTACATTATGGTACACTTATCAAGGGTTTGTATAATATAATAATAAATTTTAATTAATTTTCATAATTTGGATGTGTACACGGTGTATAGATCATACAACAGGGCATGTACTTTTGTTCACCGTTTATCCGAAGTACACACTCGGGGACATGGCATGTAAATGTACTTTGGAATTATTCGATGTTGATGGCGTGTTCAGTGGGATACACACTGTGTCGTATCTGTGTTACATGGTTTCCATCCGGGAAATCCATGTATGGAGTACAGGGTCCACCCCTAACCCGAAGGGACTACATGTTGTGTTCAATGGACCACAAAGCGTGTAATCCGGAAACCGTGTGCCACCAGTTCCTGGCCAACACACTGTGTCATTTAAGACATAGAAATACTCCAACACACGGCCTGATTTGGATGACCAGTCTGATGCATTGATCCAAGACTACACAGGGTGTACTGCCGAATAAACACCATGTATTCTGGTGTTTCACAACAAGGAGTGTTTGGAACCTCCATATGAGATCCTCTATTTTATTTTACTATATATTAAAAGAAAAATTCATTTTTGTATGGTGAACGAGAAACAAGAGAGGAGGAACATATCTTTAGATTCAGATTTATAGAATTATTAACTTGAATTTAAACAAATAAATAATTAAACTCATAAATTACTAATAGAAAACTAAATAATTATGACCAAATATATGCTCGCTCTGATACCACTTTTAGGTTTCAGGTGTAGCAGAAACACATTGGTGGGTGTACCCAACATTAATTTTAGAGTTAACAATGATCAATCTGAGACCCGTCATGATAATAAAATGTCCAACATTATAAATAGAACGAAGAATGAAAAATAAATAGTGGATTCATTGAACCATATAAAGGATCATCATATGTTGGTTATAATTAATTTAATTAATTGAAAAAATTACCTTGATGGAATTCTCTCTCCATTGATGTTTCCGGTCACGATCTGATGTGATCCATCGTTGCATCTTAGAATCCAAGTGTACGATTACTCTAGAAGTGATCCAAACATGCTCTACATATCTTTGGATAATGAAGAAGGGATCTCTAGTTTCTAGTGCGGAAGAGCCTTCACTTGCGATGTCCACCTTCAATCACCATGACCTAGTGGAGGTGTATCTCTCTCTCGTAGATTGAGAGCGTTTCTTGGTGGAAAATGAGCTCTCCCTTAGCTTGATATCTTTTCCAAATCCATTGTGCACATCCCCCCAAAAAATGGCTATTCTAATGAGAATTATATAATTGGGATTTTGATTACTTAGAATAAAAAATTAATTAATTACCCGAAATCATTTATTCATTTCATTTAATTCTTAGTAATACCCCATGTATAATAATAACAGTTGAATATTATTATTACTTGACATGTGCCGAGTGAATTACAGCTAATATTATTTAAATAAATAATATAATTTCTCATAAATTCCCAGCAAAAAAATACACGACATATATATTTAATACACATGACATGTACTTTTGTTTTTCCGTTTTTCATTATTTCCTCCACCACATTTATTTGACCTTGAATAATTGATATTTATTTCTCAAATAAATATCACTGCATTACTCGCTAAAAAATATATATGATTTCTCCCAGAATATATTCTCTCGAATAACAAGTGTAGTAATAAATGAGATCATGAATCCTTGAATAATTATTAAACATCAATTGGGAATAATCTTTATTCAACTAGTCAAATTAATATTTAACTGAGATACTTGGACATACATAGTGGGTGACCCTCTAGGCCTCGTTCTCAGTGGAATTAGGTGGAGCCTACTTGAAGTCTATGGTTAGAATCTTGAAACACTCCAAGGAACCCATAGAGAAAGAAGATAATGTTGGAATGACGTGTCACCTTCTACAAATGCTTACCGTGTAATATAATCCCTTTGTCTTGATATCTCGAATCAAGCTGGTTGCATTCTAGTGCCATCAGCCCATGTGCTTGATTATTCTTTATATGAATGTCTGGAATTGAACTTTGTCATTCCTCACCATGGATATGGATTTATATTGGCTATATCAATTCCATAAAATGGCATGCAGTATCTACTTCTGTTATGGAACAGAAGGGTCAAATCCTTTCTCGCATTATCTATTAATGCAGTATTACTAGTGACACGCCCAAAATATCCCACCTCGCTACGAACTATGCGTCGTCATAGTTTTTTTCAACAAATCTAAGTGCATGAGTTATAATACCCATTAATAAAAATATTAATGTCTAAGGACCAATACAAACTTCCACAGATAGGAACATACAACGACACTATGAAATGTGGATTTTCTACTGGTGGGTCTCATTCTCATAATATCCTCTTGGATATTACCAAGGGTGAACACCATGAGATGGGGCCTCAATGTTTTACGAGTCCTCACTCCTAATGGCATGTATTATTTTCATCCCTCAAATAACATCAGTCACCATAGAACATATATTCAAGAAATGTGTAATGGCACTTCCGAGTTCTCATCATTTCAGGGATCTTCTATGACCCTTTCATGCAACAGTTATCCTTAGAATATTATCACCTGCATTGTAACGTATAATAGAAATCAAGATGTGATAAGGTATTTATTAATAAATAAAATTCAACGTAGTTTGTTCAAGGCCACCAACTCCAACATCCCCAAGATATCATAATTTACCTGAATATGGTAACAAACATAGCCATATCATAACATATCCCATGTCTATCCATATTATCATGTCACGAGCTAATACTCTTTTTGATGCTCCCCATAATAGGAATTACCTACATGATCACTTTCTGACAAAAATTTTTTAACATTTTTTTATTTTCCACCAACCATACGTGGACTCAATGGTCCTACCATGATATTCCATTATTCCTTCACCACATTAGGTGCTCAATTCATGTATGCATTATACCTGAGGCCAATCAAGTCCTGTATGTCATCATATTCCCATAAATCCATCATCACAGCTGATTCATGAATGTAAACCATAATAACATACACATATTTATATATATTGGCATTCCCAATATAGTCTTCATGCTTATGAACCTCATAAAAAATGAATTAAATAGATGTTGAAATTTATTTCTAGTGAATACACACCTCATATATATATATAACACATCATAACTAATTCCATTATACTAACCATTTCTTATTTATACCATAAATAATGCATGTGCACCACATGCACCAAAACTTGTCATGCTAACACAAAAGTTCATTCCATGATCAAGGCATACCTACAACTATTGTCGGATCACCAACCTCTTATGACCTTGGAAACTCAATAGCATGGGACTTTCCTAATTCTTAACTAACTAAGGCCTAACCTCCCTATGGAGTTGTAGTAGATACCGGCCATTGGCCCCACTAATGGGCCTCTTTTTCTCTTCCATGTACTGTGTATGAAGAAGAATACAAGATACTTTCTCCTTGTAACACTCTTGTTCCTACCTCAGATCCCTAAGTCTAGCCCAATCCCTAACTCATGGTTGTCCAAGAATTCTTCCTGTAGAACCTCTCCATATCTCCCATCTGACCACATGATCATAACTCATTTAGAGCCCACTCACACTGATCTTTAACATTCTTTGGCTTCCCACACTGGAAGCATGCCAGTTAATAACTACTCCTTGGTGGTCTACCTAAATCTATGGCAAAACTACCATGGTGAAACACCTCATGATCTCTCTTCTAGATACCTAAAGCATCACCACTAAGCTCCCCTAACATCATCTCATTGCTTGAATATGATCGATTTTTCAATTTTAACTTGGCTATAAGTGCCTGATTCACAACCTAATATAATTATTTAAATCTAAATATATTCACCTAAACCCTAATGTCATGCTGTAATACATCCTCAAATCATATCATTCGAGCAATGTCGTCACCAACCATAGTAGGTGAAAATTGGGGAAAGTTAGTAAAAATTTTCTGCATAATACATAATAGATGTATCTCCCTAGAAATGATTCATAAAATCATGGGATTTTTCAACCCTCAACATCTATGGGAATAAGTGTTCAAAGAACCTCATCTCAAAATCCTTCCAAGATAGTCTCTCATGTCTGCTTACCTGAACTTGTTCGTCCCACGTGTGATTTTTTGATCCTCTGACAATATAAGTAGGCAGATTCACCCTATAACTTGGGGGTATATCATGATAATTGAAGATAGTATACACCAAATCAATCTATTTATCTTATTCCAGAGGTACACAATTACCTTGGAATAATGGTGGGTGCTGAGATTAAAACTCACAAGTCAGATACTCAATTGACGTCTCAGCTCTGTGTACTACCCTGTTGATGCCTTGTATAACTCGAACTTAGATCACCTTGATCTTATCTTACATACATGACTCAAAAATACATAATCCTTTTTGGAATCTCACATGTACAAAAGCCTTTAACTATGTATCATGATCAATTGGACCCTCAAGATCCTCATCCTGAGAGTCTAGGTACTTATTCCATGAATGCTCATGCGATGTCATATCTCCACCCTCCTAGTAGTCCACCAAAATCCATCAAGGTGGAATCATGATAAAGACCAAAAATCATGTCCAATCATCCATATATATATATAGCGCAGATTTGGAAAGCTGTAATAGGCAGTGCATCCAACCACCCTTACACTCCCCTATCACACTCATGTCTGATGATATCCATCCTCATGGACACTTACCTAACCATAATAGTGCTAAGTTTCAAATATAATCCTTCTTCATGGCCCCTTTCCTACCGATAACAGGTCTATAAAACACATAACAAATATACTAAGTTTGGGGTAGCTGAGTAGAATGCCACCAAAAAAAGTTATACATGAAAATTCTCTTTATCATCTTTATTGACACATTAAATAACTCACCCCATTTTTCCATCCCTACCTAATCAGGATATAGTCAGTCCCATATATTACATACCTATCTCACTAATAGCCGCATACATGGGATGGATGAGTATAATTCTTCCAAAAAGGCTAACTAAGAAAACACTATTTACATTTTTTTCTAAACATTAAATATCCCAACCCCTATTAACATATTCTAGTTTCGAAGTTGTTTTTTATAGGTACATACGTATATCATGTCACCATATGTTCCTGTATGATGGATAAACAATCCATCCTTTCCATACTTGGATAAGGTTCAAACATCATTACTAATAAAAAGTACACCCAGGTGCACCACATGAGGTGAAAATCAAATAAGCATTAAAATAACATAGTAGAACATGAATTTTCCTCCCCTATAAATTTAGTATGTCCCCCATGCATAGGGATATTGGCACCAAAATATGATTTCTTTACCGATTTATTAATGTATACTAGTCTCTGGTCTACCAAAGCCCATATAGTAATACTAAGAAGGAAGATAAAATCCTCTGATACCATTTTTTAGAGTCCTGACTCGGTTTTCCACTTTATCTATCCTTCAGGCTAGTTTTTTACTATGCCTTAGGCACACCTCCCTGTACTAAAAACTACCAACTAGCAGCATGGGTATGGTTAGATGATAGTGTGGATATTATTCCCTCTGGTGATGATAATACTAATGGCTGATATGTATATCACACAGCATAATAATTACCATAATATAAAAAAATGATAAAAACCAGTAGAATAAAACTGGACTGAACCATTAATAATAAGTCCAAAGCATAATACCATTCATAGATAAAAAATTTCACAACAGTTCTTAGAAGGAATATAAAAAAAATTTATCATGGACTACAATAATATTACATATACATAAAAACCCAAAATAAGTACAACTCCTTGTAGATGAACAACCTGGTCCACTAACATCTATCCAATGCAAAAGCAGTACAACCCGATCATTAAGGTCTAACTCTCGAGCCTGAATCCTTAACTAGTCTCAAAACCATAAAGTATTCATGCATCCCGAGGGGACTACATAGGGTGTGAGTATGAACTTAGTAGGCCACTACTAACATTTACATGTCTTATGTCCATAATTTTATAGTGTATACATAATATAATTAAAAATACAATACACACACATTTAATAATTTAACATTCTCCCTTTGAGATAAAATTTCTTAAGGAATCGTTTAACTTATTTGGCCAACACCATTATATCATTGAACATTTTCCCACCAAATATATATATTTCATAAAATAATCATTTTTATATATGTTTATATATATATATATATTTTTATTGTGGAATACCCATGTATTAATGCCTATGTGTCCCCTGAGGAAAATAACACCTAGAGAGACCTTGGGAACCTCCCATAAATATTCCACCAAAATTTCGTTCCACCTAACACCTAAAATGTAACAAATCAAGTATCCACCTACCTAATTGAATGCCCAAAAAAAAGTCCCATGCCTTGAAACCTCCCCTAAAAAATTCACAATTGTCCCAACATCTCGACATCCCAGCGCATGGAGGTATCCACCCTCCAATATATAATAACTCTCATTTAGCTCAACAAATCAACATATTGTGGCACAATGACATCTATCCTCCCATATTCCTAGCCCATTGACCCTAAATATAATGGTGAGCCTCAACACCCAACAGATGGACTCATCACCATAACATGATGGTCTATCGCTAAGAATCGTGGATTTCTACAGGGAAAAACACCTCCATAATTGATGGTAAACACCATCCCCTAAGCTAAACAATATATGGATTCATCCACCAACAATGACTGGTTAAAACCACCTCAATTGACTCATATTTTTTTTCACACTACTCCAATGGTGCCCTATCCAACAATAGTGAAAGCAAATCACCAACATATCCAAATTCATATCATCTGGCACCTCAAACCCTAAAACCATGTTTCTAAGTCCTGATGGTCAACACCATCTCATTTATTGTGGGACATGCCCTCATCCTGATGATCTCTTCACCTTAAAACGATTCCAATGTCACCTCAACCTATCGATTATCAGAACCCCATGTTTCTTAGGTTATTCCCATCCTGATGACTATGTTTCCTTCTTCCTAGTGATAGACATCAACTTTACTGCCTCAAGAAATTCCCATCACATTCCAATGGTACTATAACAGTCATACCATGTTTAATTTAATTTAAAACATCCAACCATCCTTTCCTTACCAGTTGGCCACAATCCCCTTACTTTTCTTAGAATGTATAAATTGTCTAGGGAAATCTGAAAAATATCCCAAAACATCAATTTAATGAATTTTAAAAATTATTTTATTATTTTATCCTCCCAGTCAAACAACCCAATGTGTGTAATTAAAAACTCAACCCAAAGAATCCCATAAAATTAAAGATAATTATAGAAACCACCTACCTTAAGATAGTAGGTTAATTCTTGTTTATTATCGGCCTCTAATCTAATCCATGTATAGGGAAATCGCATTTTCAAAAAAACACCCTAAAATCAGGAAAAAAGATATTTCATGTATTTAGCATTTTATATAGAGAGATAAATGATGAGAGGAAGAAAAAGGATTTAATTCCTTACCACCATTCTTACAACACACCTACCAACATTCAATTCGGATATCAAATGAAGGAGGATGGATAAAGCCTAGGGAGGAGAAGAAATGGAGCTCAACTACTACTGTGAACATAAAATTGGGGTAGATGTAAAGAAACCCCCAAATAGTACAGATCGGAAGAAAATTAATTTCATACCATTTAAGGACACACGTGGTTTGGCTTCATAGTTTGGATGACAATGCACTAATCTTATGGTTCTCACATCCCAAGCACCATACTTCACATGACTAAGTGTACAATTTTACAAACCATTTGCATATCATTTGTATACCTTATATCATAAAGTTGAAGAACTTGAATGAACATACAACACCCACACCATTTAACAAATCATTTCTAGTGCAAAACAATTCTATACAGTTTCTCATGGGAGGTCGCATGGTTAAATCTTATAATGTGGCCCAGTCTGCAACTTTTGAAAAATAGGTTTCTGGGGCTCGATGCTCTTGAAACCCATCTGAACTCATGAGACACTCAACAAGCCTTACAAAACATCTAAAAAACTTCTTGATTTGTTAAAAACCACTTAATTAGGTTTCAAATCCTAAAAGGATATTTAGTCCTAAAAAAAACTAAAAATTAAAAAAAATTGAGAAATTTCAACACTCTATAAATCTCAGGATGTTACAGTTATTCTCATTTTTAATAAAACATTATATCCTACCATAAAAAATAAAAAACAATTAAATAATATAACTTTTAAACTATTTTATTACATAAACATTTTGTTTTATATTAATATAAACATGAAAAATATGGTTCTTTCAATACCATCACACTTAGAACTTTTTTATCCTCAACCATGTAATGTCAACAACATTTTCAATGAATCATAATATTACCAATATTTTTGTTTCAAAAGAAATAGATTCAATTGTTTGAAAATAGAAAATGAACTTCCAAATTCCACACAAGATAATTAATCTAACACCTCACTTTTCAAATAAATAATCTAATAATGCATCGTTCTTTTCAACTTTTGAAATAGTAATTATATTCTTTTCTTCAATTTTAATTTCCCAAATTATTCATTAATGTGTACATAACTTTTTAATTTTCCATGAATTTAATTTTTTTTCTTATATCTCAAGGTAATATAAGTAATTAAGTTTTTATCATACCTAATGTACATGTTATACACCATAATATTTCATGTAATCTTACATCAACATCATGTAAAGACAGAAATAAAATTTAATCATGATTGATTTTCATTATGTTTTAAATGTTTATGAGGCTTAACGTAGGTGAGTCATGAATAAAATAAAGCTCAAAATATATGTTTGACACTTTATCATACTTCGTGATATAAGTCCAATGAAATTCACTAGTACTCATTTTCTAACCCCCAATGCTCAAAGTAGGTACATAATAAGAATTACCATAATGAATGAATTTCCCTCGTTGTTATTTTTTTTTCAAAATTTGTATTTATGAAAAACCACTTATCCACCACCTACACATATATGATCAGGATGTCACCAATCTAAAATGGTTATTTTTAATCCTCCTAATACAAAACCCTTTTTTCATTTTTTATATATTAATTATTTTATTTTTTCCCACAATAGAGGCGAATAATAAAAAAGTACAAAGAATGATCACATGGCCACTCCCCAAAAATCGATACCCCCTCCCCAAATTTCCACCATTAACAATGGAAAATCTTTCACCTTCAATTGTTCTATTAAATATCATGAAATATACTATTATTAGGGTAGGAATGAATATAATAATATTGTAGCATTGTTGATTTCCAATTAGGTTCATTCATGGATTCTATGGAAAAAACAAGGATTGATGTCAAGGTGGGTCTAATGATGAAAGGGGTAAAAATATAATGACTCAATCACATTAAAAATGATTGTTCTCAATCATAAATTTTATAATATTTTTGGAAATTCCTAGAAGAAATTTTTTTCTAATTCTATTAGGAAATATACTATAGAAATAAATTAGATGTATTGGATTAGAAATTTTTATCAGGGATGAGAATATATGGTTTCATAAAGATAATAATTGTGAGGAAAAATAATAACAAACCAGTGAATATAAATTATATATATTCAAAACATGTCAATTATTAGAAGAAATTCATTTATAAAATCAAAATTTCTCTGAAAACATGATTTTTGAAATTCTTCCCCCCATGATTAACTCTACTTATTCATTTAACTATTTCAATCATCTAATCATTTCAACAATAAAAATTAAAACATATAATAATGGTTATCCTAAGAAACTTATGTCTCCTAGGAAGATACCAGTGTATAAGTGTTCATGTGGGGTAATAAATTTTCTTTTAAGGATCAAAAATAGATTTAAAATTGTAGGGTTTTGAATAAATTATGAATTTAAACTCATACATCCCCTGAAATGAATCTCCAGTTCTCCACTTTTAAATGTTTGTTACATCCTTATTCAATAATCTTCATGGATATAAAAAATAGAATCACCCATTAGGGAATAAGGACCATGCCATTTAAGTTCTAAATGATAGATTAATTTTTTATGCATACTAATATATTCCTAAAATGAATAATTGAAATCAAAATTCTTATAAATAAAATAAATTAACATAGAGATAAATATTTATTTAATCGCCCAAGGGGCCCCCATATTTTGACTACCACTAGATGATAAATGAAAAATATTATTCAAATTATATTGGTGGGTGAATGTTCTTTGATTATAACCCCCACATGTTATTATTTCCATCTTGCACTTCTTATTTATTATAGAGGACTCCATGTACAAAGTATACTTGATCCAACCCTTCACGATGAAATGCATATTTCATGGTAGTGTAGGAAGAATTATGGGTCCCCTTTTTCTTGGGTAAAACTTATGCAACATATTTCTCACTCTCCAGTGTCTACTCAAGATATGCTACATCAATTGAATAATTACAGGGAAAGCTAAAATTCAATTTAATTTAAAAAAAATTAAAAAAGATGAATCAATATCAAAATATACCACTTTTAACAGGAAACGTTTATCTCTCTATTTTTGGAATATCCACATGGATCTCTTTATGAACTCTCTAATAAATATTCACTATCTTCTTGGAGATCTAGTTATTCCTCATCTGGTGAATTTATGTTTTCATCATCTTCCTCTAATGGAAAAAAGGGATTGGCCAAAACTAAAAATTTAAAGTAGTGGAGATGATACTCAATTTAGTTTCAAATAAATATTATGAGATTGATTTCAAGTAAATATCATCTCTCTGAGGTATTTAGGGTTTAATTTATTCTTTAGAGAAGATTTCCAATATGAGATTAATGGTATCAGGCGGAGGAAGATAGTCAGGATCCTCCATCCTCTCTTCAAATTCCACTATTAAAGTGGTTTCTTCTTCTTATATGGATATAGTTATATGTAATGGTACAAATATTCTAATTTTTAAGGAAATATAGATCATATTTCACTTCATATTTGATCAATAATTTTATCTAGATATTTTTCATCATTATTTTTAATAATATCAAGTATGTATTTATTATTACCCTCCTCTAAAAATGGTTGTTAAAGGTGGAATGGGTCTGGAGGTACCTCCTCATTTACATACTAATGTTCATCAACTTGAAAAATGAGTGGAAAAAAATCTTCCACTAATAGACCAGGTTTATTCTCCAGTTCCTACTCATCCAATATAAAGAAATATGTTATTAGACATTCCATTTTTTTCTCTCCAAGTCTTGAAATGTGTCATAGATCCAATACACCTAATCATTTAAATCATTGTTAACCACTTATTCAAGGTGGTTTTGTTGAACCTATCAGTAACTATTCAATTCACAATACTTTTAAATTTAATTCATCATGGAAAATGTCTTTTTAGAGATTTTTTAACCAATTAAAACTATTTACAAAAAATGGGAAAAAATAACTTCTTTGATCACAGGAAATGGAACAATTTTTTAAGTTCCAATTATATGGGGTATAAAAGATAATTGATTTTTCCTAATTTTAAATAATGGATGATGAGTTTCATCTCACTTGATGATATTTTTAATGGTTCAATAATAATTTATAATTCACCTAATCTATTTCTTTTGGGTTTTATTATTTATCAAAATAATGAAATTTTGGGGTTTTTCTAAAATGATTTAATGGGAAATTAAAATGAAGAAGTAGAATATAATTAGTGTAGGTTAAAGAAAATGGTATTGGTACTAGGGTTTATTTACATGGGACCCTTAATTGTTTATTATTATTGATTAGTATTCAATTTGGCATTCCACCCCACCTTTTGTGGATTGTAATTATCAAACATGGTGGAATATTTACCATGGCTATGAAACCACTTCGGCATAAAAAAATTACATCCTATTGGTATGAAATACGAATTAATTCAATATTCATTAAATGGTGGATGATACTTTCACCCATGAACTTCTCTCTCATCTATAATAAACAGAGTTCAAACATTTAAGAACTTAAGAGAAATAATATAGAACATCGTGAAGCATCCCCCAATACTAAGCCTTTGTTCAGTAACTTTTCATAATAATATGTAGGATAGCATACTGGAAAGAGGTAAGATAGGGGTACTTGGTATTGGAAAAAGGAAACATGTTATATAAAATATGGAATCCCAATACATTGAAAAAAATGGAAACAAAAATAGAAAAGGAAGACCTAAAAATCAAAAAACAAAAAACACAGCAAAAGAACCCCAAATGGATAATTTCATTCTCCATACACTATTGGACTCCTTTTATAGGATTAAATGTACCCCCATATTCCATTAATTGTGTCTTAAATTTTTTATAATAGACCTGAAGCCATAATAGGATCATAAATGTTGTTTCTAGCCCTAAATTCATCAAATATACTCATTTCTAAGCCTATACAACACTTCCCTATCATAAAAGGTTGTTTTACAGCAAAATAATTTTTCGGTAGCCCACAATAAAGAGATTAACATCTTGAAATTATGGCCTAATAATGTTGAAGGGAATCAAGGTATGAGACAAATGTGTCACTCTATATCATGTGTGCTATTTTCCCAGACAACTTATTTTCCTTTGTTAGTTTTCTTATTCCTTGAAATCATCAATATTGACATCATAAGCTATCTATTTACAAAATAAATTGGTTCTTTAAAACAATGTTCCATTTTTGCCAACTTTTTCAAATATTTATTTAGTTTGAATCCTTGGAGTTGTTCCTTTGATTATGGAACATCACGAGACATCATTTTCATCCTAAATTTTTTGAAGTAATCCAACAATATATCTTTCCACAATAAAATAAAATATTGGCCATATTTATCTATTAAATTTTCTAAAAAAGTTTATTATATTATAATAAAAATGAAGAATATGGGTTTTTCACTCATCAACCACATTTTCTTGGTCGTAGGGTGGATACCTATGCACCATGTGGCATGGGATGACTACATGTGTATCATTGGGATTGGGATGACTCCCTAAGAACCCATGAGATTGTTCTAGCTACCTTTATACCATTTAGATCTCATGAAGTATGAAACAATACTCAATTCATTTGAGGTATATATCAGACCCACCCATCACATAATGATAAAATACAAATTTCTCACAAGAACTTGGAAGCATTAATAACTCAACCATATATTAATTAACCCATGATAATGATATACATTTTAGGAATATTTCTGAAAAATTATACACTATATAGGGTAATGATATGGATTATACCACTATATTATATACCACAATTAGGTATAATAAATATTAAAGGATTACAACATAGATTAAAAATCACCTTATAAGAGAATTATAAAATTACATTAAAAATAATAAGAAATGTACTTTTTCTTTGATAAAAATTAATTTATAATAAAAAAATTACCAAAAAATGGGAATAGATATTACTTTTCAAAACCATGAAAACTTGAATTGGAATATTTAGAAAGAAAAATTCCCATAAAATTAGGTAAATCCATTCATACAATAAATTTTAAAAAAAATATTATTCTCACACTTTTGTAAAGAGAGTAAATGTTTGCAAAAAATGACCATACAAAACATTAAAAAAGTTTCATTTTTATAAATAAATTTATGTGAATTGAAAGGACTTTAATTAATCATAAAAGTATATATAATAGAAACTATATAAAAATAATAATGAATATGGAAATAAAGGAGAAAGATTCTCTACCAAAATAGTTGATAATGTCGGTTAAACGTCACATTAGGTAAATTATGAACCAAATAAATGTAAAATGGTTAGAATAAATGTAAACCCTTTGAATAACCTGAGCTGAAAAAATATATGAGTTATAAGATAAAAAATATCAATCAATTTCTCCAAAAGGTAGTTCATTTTTAAGTAATATCAGTTTGAAAATGAGATTGAAATCGAAAACCATTACATTTACTCTTGACTTCCATGATGATGATTTAACATCATGTATAATTAACATAACCATGTGAATAAATTATTTAAAAATATTCTTCATATATATTACCTATTACACATTTACATATAATATTTCATTACTCATACATTAGTTATGGTTTCTTTTCATTATCAAATGTTAAAAGTGTTGATTTTTTCATAAAACATTCATAATGGAAGTGTTGATAATCATTATTTGATACCAAGTTTATAATTAAAATATTTTTCAAAGTAATTAAATCACTTTTTTTAATGATTTATTTAGACTTATATAATTTTTATGGAAGTTATTGGTATATTTTGTTAGAATGTAATCCATGAAGAGAATGTTTCATGTAATTTACTGATCTCAAATAGATTTTGTAAAATGAACATTCATTTTTATGGAATCCATAAAAGACCATATTAATGAAATATATAACTTATTAATATTATATATTATAAGTATTAATGTCTTTATACTTATTCATGTTTATAAATAGTGATGTTGGTAGGACCTCATTCATGTAGGTGGTAGATCCAACCCAAATAGCAACATGTTGTACTATTGAATGAGTAAGTGTTTAGAGTTATATAATGGTAGTATCATTTTCTTATAAGGATAGTGATTTCAATATAACATCATTAAAGTGTATTTTTTTGTTTATAAATTGAGTATATGATAAGGTAATATAAAATTAAGATATGAACTTAGATACTTGATGAATTCGCTCCTTCTCGACATGGGTTCCTTCAGAATGAAGGATTTATGCTTCTCTATCAGAACCAGAATCTACCAAAAATAATAATAGGATTTAGGATATGGAAAATTTTTAGGTATAAAATATATTTTTTATGTAATATTATGGTTTTTAATGGTTATAGGAGAGATCTTTTTATAGGTGAAAATGAGGGACATTTCATGGGAATGTTATGTTTATTAGAGGGTAAAGATATAAAATGATATATGTTAGGAAACTTATGCAAGTTGATTTTAGTAAGATATTTATGTATGAATATCACACCTAAAAGTAGTCTTATGAATGTATAAATATATTTTTAACTATAAAAAGTACATACTGCTATAATTTACCTCATTTTACAACTTTTACTGTGTTTAATTATTTCCAACGGTAATTATTTCTCTCTAAAAATATAAAATGACCCCTACTTCCAATTTTAAAATTGGTGATTATAAATTTTGAATACATTTAATATAATTAAATTTATAAATATGATAAATTTAACTTTTTAATTCCAACGTAATATATTTTTAGAATTTCATTTTGAAATTTTTTAGAATTTTAACTTAAAGTGTTCTTAATATTATTTCATATTAATTAATAATTAAATAAGTGTTAAAATATTTTTTATACATTGAAAGATTAAATAAGATTCATAACATAAAATTGAATTTTTTTTATTAAGATAACAATAAACAATTATTAAAAATAGTTCCTTTAATATATCATTTTTAACATTAATTAATTTTAACTGAATCCTACTGAATTGAATTTTTCAACATACAACCATTTAATTTTATAAATAATTTAGTATTAAGATCATTCTTTTGATTTTATAAATAAATTGAATCATTCCTTAATATTAATAATAATACTATTAAAAATTTACATTTTATAAAAAATATATTTTTATAATAATATATTTTCTTTAATAATATGTAACGCCCCATCCCCAGAAGCCCAGAGTCAGTGTGTTATTATGTATCGTTGGAATGATCACAAAAGATCAAGTCTCAAAAGACCAGTTAGTTTTGTATCCTTGGAAGTACTAGATATATTCATAAGGTTTACATCACCTCATAAAATAGAAAACTACAAGAACATTGTTTCCATAGACAACACTGAGATCCCATAGACTATCCTTGCAGGTCAGTCATAATATATTTCTTCTCATCCTAGGAAAATAAAACATAGAAAGGGGTGAGCTCAGATGCTCAGTAATGATAACAATATAGCATAGAATTTCATAAATAAGCATAAACATTTAAGGCAATGTATAGAACTAAAACAAAATCCTTTTTAACATAAACTTCATCATAATATGGAAAATATAAATCAAAATAATTTCATTTACTTACTCACATGGATATTCTACTAGTCTAATAATCACATGAAAAATAAATAGCCACAATCATAATGATGGAATGAATAATTCCAGACTTTCATAACCACATAGTCAAGGCCTTGTTCCAAGACTACAAATAAGATTTTGTCAATGCCTTGTACCAAGGAACTAGTTTTTCTCATGAGATCTACCGATGCATTGAGGAGCTATAGTTGTCTCCACTCATCACTTACTAAGTCCAATGAATTCCTCATATTAAAAGGTTTAAACATCACATAAACATTCATATTAAAACTAGCATATGAAATGTCAATACATTATCCATAAACCATGAATGGTATAAAAATAACACACCGCAGTCAAAAATTTCAAAAAACCATCAATACCATATGAAAGATTTGTATCATAATAAATCAACATCAAACAAGTTTAAAATCCATCAAAAGATATTGACATAGATTAAAAGGACTTGAAAAACTCTTTGAGAGAAATATCCCTTTTTCATGAAAAAATTTAAAAGTCGCCAAATTTAGAAATGAATACATTTAAAGTCATTTTTGAATCAATGTTTCCCACACCACTTTGAAACTTTTGAAAGGAATTAACATTTTAAAAACATTCATGTCCATATAAATAAATCATCAAAACCCATTTTTAAAACATTGAAATTAATGAGAATGATTTATAAGAATAAATATTTAAAACATTTAAAATGATGTTTTAGTAAAAGAGACCCTTAAATAGAATCCCTTTGAAAACTCTTTTATGAAACATGGAAATGGGTAATAAATATGTCCCAGTAAAAACTTACCCATAAACAATCTCGAATAATAATGAGATTGAGAAATTAACCCTTACCTCGTAATTTTCCATGGTCAAGGGTAGCTAAAACTCCTGTATAATGGTGAAATAATTTGTTATTAAATTATAAAATAATAATATACATTAATATGATATCATATATGATTTTTTAATATTTCATTGTTAATAATATCTTATTATTATCGTCGTTTCGGGTGTTAACTGATTCGTTATCCTTTATATGATTTGTTACGTATGTAATGTTTGTTATAGATAGGATGTATATTTTTCATATTAATAATGATATTAAGTCTTTAAACCTTATTTTTAATCATCTAAGGAAAATTAGTTTTGAATGGATACGATGGGGAATGAATCTCATCGCTTTCGTGGAGACGGTAATCCGTACATACGCACGAGCGACAATTTCATTATTTTGATATTAGAATAATATATAATTGTATGTTATATAATATATCCAGAATAATTATCATGTTATATTTATTATTTACATCAATTACGCATCATTATTATACCTATCCAAATAATAATGTATTGAATAACAATTAGACAATGATGTAGAGACAGTAAGCAGTACGTACGCATGTATGGTGACATCTCATTAAAAGTATGGATAGAATAATGAATATGGTTGTACCATATTTATAATAACATCAACATATATGGATTACACTGGACTTATTATTTTAGAATGGAAGCAACCAAGAAAGGGGAAGTGGATGAAGAAAGGAACTTGAAAGAGGTGATTAAATTTTTACCTATTCTTTGGGTTCTTCCTTTTGATTAGATAAAAAGTGCTTCTTAAGTTGGCTTTTTGACTAAATTAAGGCCTCTAGGATGAATGGAGGACAGTTAATAGGGTATTTGGTCAGGTTTGTGCTTAGCCAAATGGCTTTGAAGGTGTGAATTAGAGAGAGGGGGGAGTTCCCTTTTATAAGAGGGATGAGGGGCACCTTAGGAAAAGCTACAAATATTATTTTATAATAAAATAATTTTCGGTTAATAATGGCTAAAAATGATTTATTTAGAGGCTAAGGTTGGGATGGGTCGAAAATTTCTCAACCAATTGTTTTTATAGAAGTTTATGTCACCATATTCACCTTAACTTCTAGATTTAACTCTTAGTTAAATAGTTTGACATTTACCATGTCTCTTTGTATTTTTATATTATATGCTTAATAAACTTACTATAAAATTACAATGGATCCCCAATTGGTTGATTAATGTCATATATATTATTATATATGTATTGTTTCCGAACCATAGATTTTTAGGACTATTTTATCAATTAATAATATAATATTTGTTTTAAAAACAATTTTATGTCAATTTTGACACTCTTTGGTATTTTGTTTTTTCTAAATTTATAAAAGCTTTATTACTTCGAAAAAAATTCATATAACCAACTCTAACATTTCATTTTAACCTATAAAATTAGTTTAATTCATAAAAAGTCTCAAATTACATTTATTTGAATATTTATAATATCAATTATTTTAATCTTTCATTAATATTGTAATTACTACATCATCATTGTGTTATAACTAAATTTAATTATTTAATGAATAAAATTTATAAATAAAATACCATTATTTATTAAATTTCTTTCGATTTCTAATGAATTTTTATAGTTTATTTTATCTTATGCATAACCCTATATTAAAAAAAAATTAGTTATTAAACATTCAATTTAACACATTTAACTCTTCTTTGAATTAATTAATAATAAATGTCCTAATCTAATCCAAGTGGACCAAAGAGGATTATATTTTATTCATAAGGTTGTTTTTTGTCGAATTATACTTATCCAATAGAATTAGTTCATATGTTAGGGTAATAATAAGATCATTTTTACCCTTAATTTCCCAATTTACTTTTAACTATGGTAATAAAAGTAAAAATTTACTATTCACCAAAAATTATTTTCATCTTATTGAACAAAATTTTACATACGGATATCAACCGTGTGTCTCAGATTTTTTAAATTCAACTCACATAAGTGGTAAAATTAAGTTTTATGTGAATTTACAAATGCTCCAAGGAGGTGGGTAAAAGACGGTAAAAAGTTCAATAAAATTTTTATATATCTAAAATTATTATAAATTGACTCCAATGAATTATATTGAACTTATATATGTATTATGTATATATTTTGACGTAAAATAAATTTAAATTAAATAAATAATTATTTAATTAAAAAGTCAGTTTTAACCAATAACTCAGTGTTTTCCACTATTCATCAAAATTTGAAAGTTTTTAGAAAAACACCAAAATTTTACCCTAATATAAATTTAGATATTATGAATTGAAAAATTAGGTCTATTTTACAAAAATTTAAAACATATAAGTTTCATTTATTAATTTAAAATTAATTGATGTTGTCAAAACCAAAAAGCAGGTTTTTAAGTAATAATAACTAACAAAAGATTGATACTTGTTTATGTTCAATTTCAAAGTGAAATTATTTCCAATGAATAACATTGGATTAAATCGTAAAAATATAATCTATTTATACTTAAAAACCATTAAAATGTATAATTTAACACTAAAATTATTTTTATTAAAAAAGTAGTTTTTAGTTAAAATATAGTATTTTTCACTATTCACCTAAATATGAAAGTTATCAGAAAAACTCCAAAAATTTATTGAAACTAAATTCTTATGTCCTGATTCTAAATAAAATTTTTATTTTATCAAATTCAATATATTAAAGTTTCAAATATTGGATTTAAAAAGGGTTCTCCATTAAAAGGCGGTAAAATTGCATTTCTAAAAAATATTCTTTTATCTGAAAAAAAAGAATTTTTTTTCTCATTGTCTCTAAGAAAATAATAATATGGATTATAAAATTATAAGAATTATATAAAGTTAAAAATTTAGTTAATACTATTCATAACCTCTTTTGAACGGTTAGTTTGATAAGTCGTGGTGCGCTTGAACTCGGTGTTGCGTGTAGTGCAAGTTACTGAATTACTTTGAAGAAATAATGTACAATGAAATCGTGGGGTGTCACATTATTCCCTCCTTAAACAAATTGTGTCCTAGAAATTTGAAATTGTTCTTCAAAAATAAAAGGTTGAAAATAGAAAATTCCTTTGTGGGAATACCTACATCGGAAATTGTGTTAATACAGTTTAGTCTTAATAAGAGGAAAAGGGGAATGAAAAATTCACCACCAAATTATGATCTCGCTTAAGAGAACATTGGTGTAAATTAGGGACACATAATTGGAGAAAAAATGTTAATATTTATAGGGAGTGATTGAGGTCATCAGTCACAAATAATTGTACAATTGAGAGCCTCAAAGCCATCAATCTATGACGATTAAAAATATCATCGGTTAAACAAAACATAAGGTATTAGGATAACACATTTTTAGTTTTAAGATCCATTACATAATGTTAAAGAATTAATTTCTTCATAGAATAAGAGAAGAAAAAAATATACTTGACATGTATAGTTGCATCCTTTAACTAATATCTACCACAAACTCATCTTTCTCACTAAAAGATTATAGAACATAAAAAAATATTTTATTTATCCTATTCGTATAGGGTTCCATAAAAAATAAATTTATAATTCATCTACCAATAATTTTAAAAAACTACATTATTCAATCTAGGGAATCACATGGTCCAGTGGTAGGTGATACACTCTTGTCATCCTTTGGTTTCAGGTTCAAGTCTCACGGACTTACCGAATGCGACGGGTTTCCACCCGACCTCCATGTTGTCCTTTTTATGGAAATCCAAAAATAATCTCAACCTATAATTATCCAAAATACTTCTTTACAAACTCATAGTCCAAAATTTATACGAAAGGTAAACACAATGAAGACCCTTTTTTCCACGTAATAACATGTGAACACCTTCATCATGTACTATTTTAAAACACTGCAATATCATGAATTACCGTAAAACATTATTGATTACATTCATGCTCCCTTATTCTTCATAGAATACTGGATATACTTCTTCAATCCAAAAATGTTGTAAACTCCAACAATGATGGAATATACAAGTGAGAAATCAGTTTCAAGGTAGTCAATAATATCCAATATAATTTATTCAAATCAATCATATATTATTCCAAAAATCACTACCTCGGTATATGAACCATATTATGGTTTATCTTTCTCTCAAAAATATATTTTCTAAAATTTTAACCTCCTATTGAGTCAATTTTCATGGTTCCACACAATCTAAAGTCCTTAATGAAATAGTACTACACTATAATACATATATGCTCTATAATTCTTATAACATGTACATCATTAATACAATACTCAAATGGCACAATAATTTAATAAAAACATAAGAAATCTAATCATACATATTCACCTTATATAGTATCATAACTTTATTATTATCCAATAACAGCATTCGAGGTATACTCTGATGACTTGGACATTGATTCGCCTAGTGTCCCAACTCCTTGCAGATGAAGCATTGTACATTTGAAACTTTTTTCTTACCCTTGAAATCACGTACTTTGTTTACTTTTTCTCCACACTTATAAAAAATTCTCATTCCCTTAAAGCATTTACCAAGGTGATTCTTTCCACAGTTATCACATATGGGAAAATCATTCTTTTTCACTCTTCCCTTTATCCATCTTTCTCTCTTCTATCCTTTGCTTCTCTTTCTTCCCTTCAAAGCCATAGAACTCAAGGAATTCTTTACTTATCTTATTGACACGTGATACTATTTCTTCATATATTGAGAATACATGGGAGACTATTTCCCTTCTAAATGATTTCTTAATACATTGAAAGATATGATCTTTCTTACACTTTGGATCATACTTATTGTTGGAGTTCACATTTCTTCTACAAGGCACCATTTCTATACAATGGCATACACTAGGTCAGTTTACGAATTGCAATAAATAATTCCAAACTTGTAAAATACCAAACGTAAATTGAACAGTTTATGGATATAACCCATAATCATAAAAATATTTTCTTTGAGGATTTATATACTCATAAATCCTTCATAATTATTTATTAATAAAATGATAATTATCATAAGCATATCCCCTGGGAGTATCGTAACCAAGAGTGCAGCAAGTCCCGTTGTCCTACACCAGTTCCCATTCGAGTCTAGCTCAAATCAGTGTTTTCGGGTTTTACCCCAAGGTACATCTGTGCTAGAGCCTCCTCCACCTGCTCGTATCCAAACATGGATGTATTTCTTGGAAAACTCACAAAATATCCACACTACCAAAATTATAGGAAGTTCTTCTATACTAATCCTAAAAGTCTATCTTAGGGCTATGTGCTCTAATCAGAGTTTATCTAAATCTAGTTTCCAAGGTTTGTACTAAACTTCCTCTGATACAAAATGTAACGCCCCGACCCCAGAAGCCTAGAGTTGGTGCATTATTATTTATCATTGGCTTGATCACAAAAGTTCAAGTCTCCAAAGACCGATTAGTTTACTAGCCTTGGAATAACAAGATACATTCATAAGTTTTACATTACTTCATAAAATGGAAAACTACAACAACATTTTTTCCATAGAAAACAGTAAGATCCCATAGACTATCCCTGCAGGTCAGTCATAATATACTTCTTCGCATCTGGGGAAAATAAAACATAGAAAGGGGTGAGCTCAGATACTCGGTAAGGATAACAATATAGCAGAAACTTTTATAAATAAGCATAAACATTTAAGGAAATTTATAGAAATAAAACAAAATCCTTTTCAACATAAAATTCATCATAATATGAAAAATATAAATCAAAATACTTCCATTTACTTACTCACATGGATATTCTACTAGTCTAATAATCACATGCAATATCAATAGCCACATTCATAATGATGGAATGCATAATTCGAGACTTTCATAACCACATAGTCAAGGCCTTTTGTTATGACTACAAATAATATTTTTTAAAGGACTTCTTCCAAGACACTAGTTTGTCTCATGAGACCTACTGATGCATCTAGGAGCAATATCGGGCTCCACCCGTCACCTACTAAGTCCAATGCTTTCCTCATATGAAAAGTTTTAAACATAACATAAACATTCATATTAAAACTAGCATACGAAATGTAAATACATTATCCATAAACCATGAATGATATAAAACTAACACTTCCACAGTCAAACATATCACAAAACCTTCAATACAATATGAAAGATTTGTATCATAATAAATCAACTTCAAACAAGTTTAAAATTAATCAAAGGATGTTTACATAGATGAAAATGATTTGTAAAACTCTTTGAGAGAAATAATCATTTTTCATGAAAAAATTTTAGTCACACAATTTATAATGGAATAAAATTAAAGTCATTTTTTAATCAAAGTGTCGCATACAACTTTGAAACTTTTGATAGGAATTGACATTTTAAAAACATTCATGTCCATATAAATAAATCCTTAAAACCCATTTTAAAAATATGGAATTTATTGAGAATGATTTAGAAGAATAAATATTTAAAACAATTAAAATTATTTTTTAGTAAAAGAGTCCTGTAAATAGAATCCCTTTTAAAACTCTTTTATTAAACATGGACATGGGTAATAAATATGTCCCAGTAAAAACATACCCATAAACAATCTCGAATAATAATAGGATTGAGAAATTAACCCTTACCTTGTAATTTTTCTTGGTAGAGGGTAGGTTAACCTCCTATATAATGATAAAATAATTTTTTATTAAATTATAAAAGAATCATATACATTAATATGACAATATATATGATATTTTAATATTGATTTGTTAATAATATCTTCGTATTATCGTCATTTCGGGTGTTAACTGATTCGTTTTACTTTATATGGTTTGTTATGTATGTAATGTTTGTTATGGATAAGATGTATATTTTTCATATTCATAATTATTTTATTTCTTTAAACATTATTTTTAATCATCTAAGGAAAATTAGTCTTGAATGGATAACATGGGGAATGAATCTCATCGCGTTCATGGAGACGGTAATCCATACGTACGTACGTGCGACAATATCATTATTTTGATATTAGAATAATATATAATTGGATGTTATATCATATATAAATAATCATTATCATGTTATATTTATTATTTACCTCAATTAAACATCATTATTAAACCCATCCAAATAATAATATGTTGAATAGCAATTACACCACGACGTGGAGACGGTAAGCCATACGTAGGCACGTATAGTGACATGTCGTTCAAATGATGGATAGAATAATGAATATTGTTGTACCATATTTATAATAAAATAATAGTATATATAAGATAATAAAGTTATTATTTTAGAATGGAAGCAACAAAGAAAGAGGAAGTGGAAGAATAAAGGAACTTGAAAGAGGTCATGAAATATTTACCCCTTCTTCGGGTTCTGCCTTTTGATTTGATCAAAAGGGCTCCTTAGGTTGGCTTTCTGACTAAAGGAAGACCTATAGGATAAAATGAGGACATTTTATAGGGTATTTAGGAAGGGTTTGTCCAAGCCAAATGGATTTGGAGGTGTTAATTAGAGAGAAGGGGGAGTTCCCTTTTATAAGAGTGGTGAGAGGCACCTTAGGAAAATCTAGAAATATTATTTTATAATAAATCCTTTTCAGTTTATAATGGATCCAAAATGATTTATTTATAGGATAAGGTAGGTATGTGTTGAAAACCTCTCAAACAATAGGTTTTAGATAGGTTTAGGACACCATATTATGCTTAACTTTTAGATTTAACTCGTTGTTAAATAGTTTGACATTTACCATGTCTCTTGGTATTTTTATATTATATGGTGAATAAACATACTATAAAATGCCAATTGAGCCCAAATTGGTTCATTAATGTCATATATATTATTATATAATTCTTTTGGTCGATCCTTAGATTTTTATAACAATTATATAAATTAATAATATAATATTTTTTTTAAAACTATTTTAGGTCAATTTTGACACTATTTGGTATTTAGTTTTTTATAAATTCCTATTAGCATTATTCCATCGAACAAAAATTCATCAAACCAACCCTAAAACTTCATATTAACCTATAATGTTAGTGTTATTCATAAAAAGTCTCAAATTACATTTATTTGGATATTTATGATATCAATTATTTTAATCTTTCATTAATACGGTAATTACTACATCATCATTGTGTCGTAAATAAATTTAAATATTTAATGTTTAAAAATTATAAATAAAATTACATTTTGTAGGAAACCATTTTAAATTTCTAATTAATATTTATAGTCGAATTTGTTTTATGTATAACACTATATTAAAAATGTTTTAGTTTTTAAACATTGAATTTAACCCTTTTAACTCCTCTTTGAATAAATTAATAATAAATGTCCTAATCTAATCTAACTGGACCAAAGAGGTTCATATTTTATTCCTAAGGATTTTTTGATCGAATTATACTTATCCAATAGAATTAATACATGTGTTAGGGTAATAATAATATCATTTTTACCCTTAATTACCCTATTTACTGTTAACCGTGGAAAATAAAAGTAAAAAAGTTACTATTCACCAAAAAAATATTTTCATCTTATTGAACAAAATTTTACATACTAATATCAACCGTGTCTCTTAGATTTTGGAAATTCAATTCACAGAAGTGGTAAAATTATGTTATATTTGAATTTTCAAACGCTCCTACGAGGTGGGTAAAAGACGGTAAAAAGTTCAATATCTTTTTTATATATTTAAAATTATTATAAACTGGATCCAATGTATTATATTGAAATTATATAGGAATTATGTATCTATTTTGACATAAAATAAATTTAAAAATAAATAAATAATTATTTAATTAAAAAGTCATTTTTAACCAATAACTTAGTGTTTTCACTATTCATCAAAAATGGAAAGTTTTAATAAAAATACCAAAATTTCACCCTAAGATAATTTTAATATCCTAAATTAAAAAATTAATTATATTTTACCAAATTCAAAACATATAATTTTAATTTATTAATTTAAAATTAATTCCCGTTGTCAAAAGTAAAAAAGCATGTTTTTAAGAAATAATAACTAACAAAATATTGATAGTTGTTTATATTCAATTTCATTGTAATGTTGTTTCCAATGAATAAAATTGGATTAAATGGTAAAAATATAATCTATTTATACTTCCAAACCATTAAAATTTATAATTTAACACAACAAACTATTTTGATTAAAAAAGTTATTTTCAGTTGAAATATAGTATTTTTCACTATTCACCAAAATATGAAAGTTATCAGAAAAACACCAAAAATTTATTGAAACTAAATAATTATGTCCCGAATCTAAATAAGAAGTTTATTTTGTCAAATTCAATATATAAATGTTTCCAATATTGTATTTAAAAATGGTTCTCCATTAAAAGGAGGTAAAATTTCTTTTTAAAAACAATACTTATTTTATTTGAAAAAAATGAATTTGTTTTTTTATTATGTATAAGAAACTCATAATATGATTTCTAAAATTATATTGATTATATAAAGTTCAAAATTTAGTTAATAGTATTCATAACCTCTTTTTAACAACTAGTTTGTTAAGTTGTGGTGCGCTTGAACACAGTGTTGTGTGTATTGAAAGTTATTTAATTACTATGAAGAAATAAATTACTATGAAATCTTGGGGTGTTACGAAATATATTTTCATTAAATATTATCTATTTTATTATTATTTAATATTGGGATATATATTATTTTAAACTAAAATACATACCAATTGTATATAACCAAAGGAAATGATTAAAATGGAAAAAAAATCCAACTTTTATACTTCCAATGACAATATATATAATGGTTGGATATAGTTATTATATATAGTCTTACATACATTATTAGAATAACTCATCTGATTCATTTATTTCACTCTCAATATGTCTAAAATATTTATTATTCTTTTCCTTATTTCCACATTTTTAATTAGGGTAATGATCTTCAAGGAAAAACCTGATGATAAATAATTTATTTTTATGGTATTATTTTTTTTATATATTTATTCCACTTTTAATTTACTTAATTGTCTTTCATATTGAATTATCATAATGTAATAATATTTATATTTCAGTATAATATTTTCTCCTAACAAAATGTACTGTATTTTTTTCATATAGTGTTTCATGTGAAACAATATATTAAAAATATTATTTTTTAAGGAAATATCCATAGTAAAATTATCTTGTGTGACATTATACCCTCATAAAAAAAATTAACTATTGAAATTTTGTTACTATAATTAAAAAATAAGGCTACTTTTACCTCATTACATATTTTCATTCCCACACTAATTCCAAAATCTTATGATTTCTCACTATAAATGTCATGAAGTTAGTGGCCTTGTACCTTAGTGTTATATCTCTACAATCCATGTTTTTTACCATTTGTTCCTCATAACAAAGATCATGTTAAAATTGTACAACTTCTAAGTTGAGTACTTGGGATTTATCTAGAAAGTGCTTCCAAAAAAATTATACATAGAACAAATCATGAACTTGGTAGAGTTTGGTAGTGAGTGAAAAATGATAAGTTATAATCCCTACATGATTAAGGATTTCATAGGGGACAATATATCTAGGGCACAACTTTCCCTTCTTTATGAATATCATTATCCTCTTCCTTTATGATATTTTAAGGAATTCATGTCTCTAAATTAAAACTCTAGATTTCAATGTTTATTATAAACATTTCTCCACAATCATATCTGTTATCTTTAACATATTGTTGGTTTGTGTTAATATTATCTACCATTTATTATGAAAATATTATCTCAGCAGTTTACACTGTCCAAATTTATCCCAATATGTTGGAGTCATGTAATCTTCCTATACAAAGCCTCATATGGTTCCATTTGACTGGTAGAGTGGAAAATTTAGTCACGTGAGAAATCTACTAGGGTAATGTGTTAATCTAAACATACGTTTATATACATCAAAAAATATATTAGCATATCTTAAAAAAATGGCCTTTTTATAATTCTCATTTGTTTGGGGATGATGAATAGTGCATGGGATCATCTCTAAATGCAACGATTGTTGAAGAATTCTCTAGAACATTGATTTAAACCTTGGATCTCTATTAGATACAATTGAGAGTTATACTCCCTAAAACCTTATCACCTCTTTCATGTGTATCCCGGAATACTCATCGAGTGAGAAATATTCTTGAATAGAAACTAAAATTTTTAACTTCATACAAAAATAAAATTCAACATAAATTGAAGTATGGACTTTTTAAGTCTTGGGAATCCCTATAATGAAATCCATGTTTATGTTTTCACATTTCCAAATAGTTATAGATAATGGTTGAATAAAACTCTTTGACTTTATTAAATCCTCCATGGATTTCTGAAATATCCATCATTGAGATATATCTTATGAGATTTATATATTCATATTATACCATCAAAAAATATTATTGATATATCTATACTTGTTTTCTCTTCTAGGATAGATAGGCAATGATGTTCTATGTGCATCATCCAAGATATCCTTCTTAAATTATTGTATTTAATAATCACGTATTCATTTCTCAAATATTACAGTCCAGCCATTTTCAAAGATGAAATATTGAGTATTCCATGACTAATTTTGGAGCTCTATACCATCTTTATATTCCTCCTTGATCTTTATACTGAAGGATGGTTGAAAAATCATTTCGGAAATATCGGATTTCTCCCATTCCCAAATGATTTCAAGGCCAATATTTGAATATCAATGAGTATTTGGTCTCTTTCAATCATCATCATGGATAAGGTACTATGATACTTATTAGTCGAAGAATTAGGAACCATTTTTTTCTTCTAAGGGTGGTATTGTATGGAGTTTTAATAATCCTTAACTAATACAAACTATCACCTTAAATTCATTTTTAACTCCATATTTTATATGTATACCTTAAGATCTTATGATTAGTATATGTTTCATACTTTTCACCAAATAGATAATTCATACATATATTCCATGAAAATATTACAATTTCTATCTCTAAATCATGCATAGTGTACTCTTTCACATGTATATTTGATTAAAATGAGGCATAAGTTACCAAAAATTCAGTTTTTATTATAGTATATCCCAATACAATCTTTCATGCACAATAAAATATTAGAAATCCTTCTCCAAAATAGGGTAGTGTGAGTATAAATACATCAACCAATATTCCATTGTCATCCAAGAAAGTTTATTCAAATTTATCTTTTTAGAGGAACGTGAATCCATTATAAGTTAATATGGCCAGTGGGTTCTGTAGTTGTGAGATATTTCTCACAATGAATCGATAGAATCCACAAAATCCAAGAAAATGATGGATCTCTATTGAGGTGGATTGTATTTTCTAATCTAAAACCACCTCTATATTTCAAAGTTCCATAGATATATCTATTCTTGTGATTACATAACCTAGGAATCATACTTTCTAAATCCAAAATTCATTCTTTATAAATTTGGAATATAATTTCTTTTTTTCAGTGTATAAAACACAACACTCAAATGATCTTCAAGCTCTTTCTTACTCATGAGATTTTTTATAATTCTTGGAATTAGTTCCCTAAATATAACTTTTTTAGTAATTGATTACATGGTTTTATTAACAAAATAAGTTTTCTAATCACATCATGATTATTCATATTCATAATATTTGTATGTTATAATTTCCTTATAATATCTGTTGTGATGATAGGTCATAGAAGTTCCCCGATATAAAAAGAACCTAGAGGTTCCATGACATGATTATTGAATATTATTCAACTGATAGATTATACTATCTAATGGGACACATATAATACAGGCTATCAATGTTAAGAGGATCATAAGCCATTAAGACTCCTTCTAATACTGTTTTCCTTTTGTAAACTCTAACAAGGGAGGTTATCAGAACATTCCCATCAATAGGAAATCCAAATTTATATATTTCATTGGATATTCTTATATTATTACATCTATATAGATCCTTAGACTTTAAACTTATAATTAATGTTTATCATACCTTGTTCAATTTGATTTATTGATGAAAATAGTGGTGAAATATGTTCACCGTGAGCTATTCTAGGTTGGGTGCATCGTGAGTGATATTCTATTAATAGATAATGTGAGAAATGATTTAGCCCTTCTATCATATGATGTAATTTGATATCTCATGCCCTTTGATGGAATGGGATTACCTTAAAAAATTCATGGACCTGGTATTCGGTGGTCGATCTCAAATCTTAAAATTTAAATAAACAGATGTAGGGAGTATAGGTTGATGACCCCGACATGCAACCTAATTGATTAGAATTATCATGATATAGTGATTATATTACATGCTAAGTGTTCAAGGGAGATATTACATCATTGAAATTTTAACTTATTTCTCTATGTAATCCTTGAAATTTTGTTAGATTCTAACACTATTGGAAACATATCTTGTACCTATGGTTTAGAAATGTGGGTATATCCCATAAAACCATTGGTGTATTCTATAAACATGATTTTATGAACAATGGATGATGGATCTGTCAATATAGAGCCATACCTATGGTTATTATATAAACCATGGGTATAGCCTTAGATATTTGATCATAGCTAGGGTTTGGGTTAAACCATGTCAATATATCTATACTCATGGTTAATAAAACATTGGGTAGGGAATTTTCTAATAGAAACCATATACCCACAGTTCATTGAACCATAGGTATTGAGATTACCAATGAGGTTTCAAGTGTCACTAAGGGGAGGATGGGGTGAACCAGTGATATATTTTTCATTTCATCTTCCCTACTTTTGAAAAAATATATACCCCTATTAAATGGTTATTTCTCTGATAAAAACAAATAAACACAAAACCATATGAATATAAAAATTTAAAAGTTTCACTACTCCACAAGAGTATATAGTCCTTAATATTGTTTGAAAGTAATCCAATACCACATAATAAACTAGAAAAAAATTCTTTTTGTGTAGAGTACAATGAGTAGGATATACCCATACACTTGTATAGCACTATGTTCAATAAAATAGTTCATGTGATTCAAGTGTAATGACATGATTTAATTTTTTTTAATAAACATTTTATAGTTATTCTGGATAAAATTTCATAAATATGATCATTCAAAAAAATTATTCACTTTCTTAACCATAAGCTGGTATGAACTTCCCAGACATCATAAGGATACTGAGTTATATTTCCTAGTTCAGTTCGCAAGTCTGATTTCTCTTTATAGAAATAATACCCTATCTGAATACCACTAAAACAATCCTAAACTTCTTCTTCTTTAGTCCAAAAATCCCAATCGGGTTTGAAAAATCAGAATTCAATATTCTTTCTTCTTCTTCTTCTATCTAGATAACTTCTTCAAAAAAATTAAATTCAGAAACCTAATCTTGATAGATTTATGGAGCTTTAATATCCTCTATCATGAGCGATTAAAGACTTCGAATACAGAAAGTATACTCATCCCTTTAAACACATGAAAAAATGGTTACAGAATGATTCTGAAATTTTTTTACCACTTTACCAAATTTCATGAATCATTAATCTTCTTAAAATCTAATATCTCTATTTTACTTCTATGACACCATTTAGAATCTTCAAGACTCTTTGATTTTTGGACATCTCTTTGAAATCTTCAACACTTTAGTCTTTCTTGCAAATCTTTAGTCCAATTTTTATTTTGATTGCAATTTTGGAACTTGATTTCTACATTAAAATAAAATTATTTGGTCACTATTATTTTCGTGAAACACATGTAAAAAAATAATTGATGATATTTAATTACATTTATCCACACCACCTAAAATACTATTTTTTTTGTTCTGATTCCTCATTATGATTGAATCATATTTTCAACAATAATTTCATCATTACGTTTCTCTTCACCATATGTAAGACTGAAAAAAAATTTCTTCTCATTATGATTCTCAGAACCAACTCTAATTATTATTTCTTAATTACAATCAATAAATTCTTCAAATACTTTAAACAAATATAAATATGGTGATTTGAGATCAAAATTATTTTACTTCTACAACTTCCTTCTTCTATAACCTTTTTTTGATAGCATGAATTTTTTTATGACTTCCATTTCTTTGAATATCAAATTTATCATTTTATGAATTTATAATGGAAAGTATTGTGACTTCCCATTATTCGATAAACATATTTATTTCCAAAAACATGAATACGATTGTCTTGAATACGATTGGAAACACCTATTTTCCTCCAATGATATGCTCAATATGATTGTCATCACTTTTTCTCACCCTCTATTTCATCAATCTATCATCACATGTTTTACAACATACTTATTATTTGTGGGAAGTAAAAAATATAAAATCATTGTCATATTCCCATAGAGTTTATGAATAATTTTATTCTCTTTATTATTATGTTCAGAACATCATTTTGGACCCAAGTTGAATCCGATAAACCTATTCTTCCAGAAAACACCTTCTTAATATGATGAAATTTCATAATTTTTTTGGGTATGATTTCCAAAATACGATGCTCAGTTTGACTTACAACTTTTATAAATTGAATTGATTTATCTTATTTGACACCAAAAGACATCACACTTGTAAAAAAATTCTTCTAACTTCCAAAAACCTTCTCCATTCAACATGGTCCAAATAATCTCCCCCTTTTTATTTTTTTGTCAACAAAGTTTCATAATTCATTGAACTTTGTAACCTTAAGAAATTGATTCTTTATAAAAAATTATAAGCCTATGGGAGCTAAATAATTGTTGAAATCAAGAGTCATTGACATAAAAACCGCGTTGACCAAAACTATTGACTGATGAAAAACTACCTCATCTTTCTTCTTTATATTTTATTCCTCATATTTATTCCTCAAATTTCTTCCTCATCTTTTTGTCTAAACATTCTTCTCCATCCGTTCTTCCTTTTATTTTATCCACTTCTTCATCTTTTCTATAGTACAAAATTTTTGTTTTCTACAACCACTCTAATAAATAGTTAGAATAGTTTACACACATATATGTTGGATTCGTAGCTTACCCACAACACCTCCTTTATGTATTGTTACCTCTATAAGGATACACAATAGAAAATTAATCATATCCGAATGGTTTGAAAATTTTGGGATAGCCCCCAAAACCATTTGGATTAGATATCCCAATGGTTTCAAAAATCATTGGTATGTGAGCTTTCAGGATTTCCCTATACCAATGGTTATGAGTACACCATCAGTATAGGATTTATATAATTAAAATATACCAATAGCTATAAGTGACCCATTGGAATGTATATATATTTATTCCAATGTGTTTATAACCATGGAAATGATTTTCTATCCATAACAACTGAATACCATCAGCTAGATATAAACTGTTGGTATAAATGTATACCAATTTCACTAAAATCATTGGTAATTCTACTTAGTAGAACTGTATACCAATATATTATAAAACTATTCATATAGACTCCTCTACCCAACCAGTACATAATCCTTAAAAAACTCTAAAACTATAACAGAACCTGTAAATAAAAAACTGTCCACACTGGTATAGTTCAAGAACTCTTCTAAAACTTGTAACAAAAAAACAAGCCACATGGAAGGCCCTTACAGTAGCTCAATTTTTGTTCTCCTCAAGACAAATAAATGTTTATATTTTTTTAATTGCAGGTTAAATAATTATGAAACACACCCTAGAAACTCAATTAATGAATTTGGATTAAACTAAATAATTTTTATTTTACTCAGAGATTAAGTACTATATTCTTCAGAATTGGATAACAGAAATAGAAATCCATGTACTTTATGCTACATTGGAAGTGCTGGAAAACCTATTTTAAGTATCCTTTATAAGAACTATGTGAGATGAAAAATTATTACCGTCAAAACCACATCTCTAATTTTCTGGAGATTATTGATAACATAAAAAAGAAATGGGGAGACTGATGATGTGATACGACTATGATTCTTCTCTTTATCATTTATGAGACAACCTAAAAGATGTTTGAAGCCTTGAGGTTAATGGTTTGTCATGACCTAGCATGATCTTGTATAGAGAATCTTAGATAATAACTTCCCGCCAAAGGAGATGTAAAACTTAAGAGGTGATATTAAATAAATTTCCCCAAAATATAGAGTGTATACCTATATGGTATAGGGGGATATAAAATAATTTTTATAGAGATTACCACACTATATATTTTCACTATTTATGCATATACAGACCTTTTACATTGGTTTTCAAAAAAATCATTGGTAGCAGTTGACTTAGTTTCTAGAGGAGGACTTATGAGTAAGGTACAACTAAATATTAATCTATATTGGATGTTATATCTGATAAATTAGGCCAATATAATTGCTAAATAGACCCACCTATGTAAGTATTTCATTAATTAAATGACATGACTTTGTTGGTTTTCTCAAATGGTAGCAACATCATAGAATATAGAGATATTTCTAGAAATTCACCACCAAGAAACCACCTTGGACAAAACAAGTTCTCTCATACAATATTTTTTGAGGTCAACTACTATTATACTATTTTTAAGTTATAATATAATAGAAGTTTATGGGTGAGGTGAGTTTTATTGGTTAAAACTATCAAAAATTCTACTTATAAAATCTGTTTGGGTAACCAGTGTATCTTTTATGTTGATAACACCCTTTAAAATAAATAATATTACTTTTTCAATCACCAATGATAACTTTGAAACATCAAGCATAAATTTTATGGGAAATGGGAGACCCATAATACAATGCAAGCTGGTTAGGAGAAGAATTAGGAAGAAAAAAATTTATGGAGATATATCAAATAAAAGAACTCATTAACGACCCAACAAGAAAGGAAAGAAAATCCAAAGTAGTGGATGAAAAAAAAACTAATGATAAAAAACTAATGAAGATAAAAGGCCATCCAAACTATAAATATTTATTATTTATAATAAGGATGTTCCAAGAAGATATGGAGGATCAGTATAAAAAGGTCTTGTATATCTTAAAATTTATTCCCCATAACATCCTATTTATCTGTGAAATTTTCCTAAAGTCGATGTTTGTCAAGCTCAAAAGGGAAATGCTCTTGAATAAACAAAAATTTGAATAATTGGGTGTGATTTCCTTAAATGAATAATTTCCAACTAATTTTCATTTTAATATCCCTGAAAATCTTCTATATCATGTAAACAATGTCTTTCCATGTACTATTAGTTTAAGTAATTTTAGGAAGTTCCTCTATGATCTATGAGATAATGTCAATTTAAAACCGCTAAATGTGTTAAATAATCTTAGGCTAAGAAATCATAATCTCACTATTGTTTCCTTCAATATTTTAGACTAATCCATGAATTAATTTATCAATATTTAGAAGATGTTTTCTTTAAGTTCTATAAGTTCATATTCTATATTGATTTTAGCCTCTTAGAGATATATAAAGAGGGGGAGGTCTTAATTATTATTCGTTGCCCTGAATTAACCATGGGTAAATCTCAAATTAATATAAATCAAGGATGATTGATTTTATAAGTTATATAGGATCAAGTGAAATGTGATTTTATAAAGGTATTTAAATAAGGATATGAACCTAAATATTGTAATGTCATTACAACTGCTAAAGAAGTTATGGAATACTAGAGACACTTGTTAAAGAAGTAAAATTGTTTATGGAGCTAATTGATGAAGCTTTGGAAAATTAAAATAAATATGATAGTGAAGATACAGAGTAAGAATATGGATGTGTACCAATGGAACATATTTTTATAGAAGAATTTTCATAGATAGATCCCTTGATCAAAAATATACTAAATATAGATCTAAAATTATTGGTTATGGGTGCATCATAATCCCTTGTTGGGGTAGATCTAAACTTAGTAATTTTGAAATTGGATGAATAATTTGAATATTGTACAAGGAATAAAAACCAAAAATAAAGAAAATTTCAAAATAATATTGGTAATAAAGGTCAATAAAACCAAAATAATATCTTTCAACATTAAAATTATAATTATTTTAAGTAGATAAAAATAAATAATTCCTCATATTATTTCCACTTTTTAATTTTATGACCATGACATAATAAATTGTGTGGATTTGATATTGTGGTAGAAATAATTTTTTCCCTTTCACTACTTATTCTGGAAGTTGACACCACTTTATCTTTGAATTTGTTTGATCAAGTTTCAATAATTTGGAAGATTTGGTCAATTCCAGTATCCATCCTTGTGAAAATTAATTGATATTCATTTATATGGTCATTGGTTGTTTTTATGTATCTCTCTAATCTTTCATCACTTCCTAATAGTTTATCTTTTATACCATAAACAAGTTCTAAAATCATTATTATTTTATGGTCATTATCAACACATTTTTGAATATATTCTCAATCTCTCCCCAGTTATTCCATGTTCCCTAGGCCCTTCCATTTTATAGACATAGTGTTGGCCTAGTTAGACTAAAATATAAGAATGAATAATATGGATTATGTTGGATGGGATATGCCTATGAGCAGGAAAAGTGTCTAGAAATCAAGGAATCACCACTTGAGAAAACATTCACCCAGAAACAATTAATTAAAAAAACAGTGGAAAGTAAATATAATTTCATCATGATTTATCAGTATATAGGATTTCCATGCTGAATGAAAAGATAATAAATAGAAGCAACATAGTAAAAAGGTGGGAAAAATGAAACACAGTAGTTAATCTCTCCACTACCCCGATCTCCCTCCCCTGTAAAGAAAACCAAGAAGTAGACTCCAGTGCCCTTCTGTACCACTTTGTATAATGTAACTACCCTCCAACCATTGAAAGTGATAGAAGACCTAACTGGTCGATGTGATAAATAAAACAAAATAAAAACTAAACTACATCATACCCATCTCCAGTGACTATATAAAACACCTCCCAATATATAATAACCACAATTCCTAATGGGGCATATCATTTTCTAGAAATCAAGGGTGAAATAGATCTATGTTTTAAAATTATACTATCAAATATTGAATTCCTATTAATTATCAATTACACTTCATAATAATGGTATATAATAACTTTGGATCATGTTTCAGCTCAAATTGGTTTTTCAGTACAAGTTAGTTTGGGACATTTTTATTAGATTTATTTTGTCTTATTTTTTTATTAGTATGTAAAATTTCATTCATTTGGGTTCTAATCGATTCAGTTTTATTACGTTTAGTTAATATTAGTTTGGATTTGGTTAGTTTAATTAATGTTAGTTGCAGTCATATAGATTTTAATTCATTATATTTGGCCAAATTTGATTCATCGTTTGTAATATCATATTAGTTCAAATTATATTAGTTTGAGTTGGTCCAATTTATTTTCATTCAATTTTTTCAATTTGAATTCTATTTTCTTGATTTTGATCATTCTAGATCTATTTTAGTTGATCATATTTAAATATATACCATTAAGGTTTGGTGGGTTTGTGAATTTTTTTTAAAATGTTTCATAATATTTTTTATTTTGTTTTATTTTATTCGTTGTGGGTTTGTACAGCTCCACTTTATTTAGTTAAACTCATTTTGGGTTTACTCATCAAAATATTATTTGTTTAGGTTTCTTATGGTTCAACTTGGTTTGTTATGTTCGATGTATTCTTCATTGAGGAAGGTTAGGATAGGTATAACTAGATTATAATGATTATTTTTTATTCCATTTGGTACAACATGGTATGATTTGTTTTATATCTAGTTACTTTTAATTTATTTGTTTCATATAGGATAATTTAATTTATTATAGATTCATTTAGGAATATTCAATTTTACTCTATATAGGTCAATATAGTTCAGATTATTTTGGTATTTATACTTATATTATGTCCAATTTAATTCAATTCAGTTTTAATAATTTTATGTTGGATTCATTTAATATTGTTTATTTATTTGGATCAGGTTTGGTTGATTCAATATTGTTCAATTCAGAAAACAATTCATTTCAAATAAAACAATTATTCTAAGAAATGTATATCATTATTTTATACAAAAATATTGTGTGAAATACAATCAATCCATGATTCTTTAAATTTAAAGGCCAATGCCTAAGGCAACCTACCTCAAACTCATGTTACTCTACTTTTGAAGATGGAAACATGAATCTTCAATTTACTACTTGCATGCATATTCACTTTCAAAAATATATATAAGGATACCTATCCCCAATGTACATATTTTCATGGCCAAATATGTACAAGGGGATCCTTCCATATATGCTTATACATGAATATACCCCTTTACCTAACATACATATTCATTTTTTGAAAATATATATAAGAAAACCTAGTCCCAATATATATATTCATATTTCCATGACTGAATATATATATGTGGGGGATCAAATATAAGTATATTACTACCTATAAATACATGTGCAAGTCACCTTTGACAACAGAAACCCAAAACCATCACATAAAGGTCCAAAATACTCTAGAAAAACACATAAAACATGAAACCCCAACCCCGAAAAATTAAAAAACAATCAATTGAAATGGGAAAAAACATACCCAAAACCCATGGTGAATTTTCGATTTTTTGAAAAAAAAATGATTTTGGGATTAGGCCACAAACACTGATAGAAATTTGCGAGACTTATGAAAAATAGAAAAGAATGAATTTTAGTTACAGTCAATAGACAATCCAGAAAAAATGATTAGGGGAAATCAAATGGATTGTTTTAAGAAAAGAGGATTATTGGACCTATTTAATGAATGTGTAATTAAATACATAATGAATTGGTGAGCATATAATTTTAATTAATGTGATCAAAAATGAAATGAATAGTGGAGAGGAAAAAAATATCACATAAGTTTTTGTTGATCACCAAAAGATAGAAACTACTGCCATATCATCACAAAATATCACCTTATGAAAAGTTTCATCCCCAAGATAATGTCAAAACATTGAATCAGTTATTTTGAATCTAGAATGGGTCACCCATACATTGGATATACCTATAATTAAAAATTATAAATAACCCAAAATATATTAACATCAATTAAAAAATTGAAAGTTAATCATAAAAATAAGATTCAATAAAAGTATAATCAAACATATACTATGATGAGTTGAAAAATATAATACAACATAGCGAAATACAATAACAAATAAATTATAACCATATATCAATTGTAAAAAATTATTTTCTTCACAATATCCCCACTCACCTATAAATAAAAAAACATAATATTATTATACAAAATGATGAATCTTGACCATATAAAAATAATATGAACTAGAAACACAAACAAATAGATATGAAGGATATAAGCTAACAAGTCTAGTATGATGTCACTGAGGAATCCAAGCAATTTTATTCATGTGAAAATTCATGAACAGAAATTTAAAACAATATTTTAAAATAGTTTTATATCATATACAGATAAGAAATCCAATATTAAGACCATGACCATTTTTAAAAAACATTGCCTTTTTTGTTTTCATTAAATAAGAAAATCACTTTGAATCAAATTACATAGACATAACCGTTTTTATTCAATGAAACCATTTCAGAACCAAATATGAAAACAAAAAACAAGTTCCAAAAATTTAAAATGTATTACATAAACATGTTTAAAACCCCATTTAAAATGAATCAATCCACACATAAGTGAAATGAATACCACTAGGAAGGCACCGCCCATCATGAGTTCACTAATGAATGTAGATGAGATAAGTTGACCATAATAATATACTTAAGTGGAAAATACAATCATGCATGGGATAATAATCCATTATCCAATTCCAAATCATCGATCATTTTTCATGGGATATAACCTAGATCCTGATTTTAGATGATCTAGAATTTACCAAACCAATATATGACTAGTTTTTGGCCTATGGTTTTTCTACCAAATACAATCCACTTGCATATCTCACACCAACATAATTTAGACAACCCCACCATGTCTAATCTCACACTAGAGGTTACACTAGAGGCATCCATACCAACTAGTGTAGCAATAATATATAAATCCCACCTAGTTATCCATGTTCCCATGACTAAAAAAGTGGAAGTGATTGAGAATGTGTGGGAAGATTGAGGAACAAATCACAAAAAAACCCACCCACTCCTATAATACCCTCTCATATAAAAAACCCTTTCCAACATCACATATAAATAATATTACCACCACTATTCTAAATTATAATTTTAAATCAATGATACCCCCCATGAGATCAACCATCTAACCCACAAAGTGCCAAATAGGACTTTACGATTAGACACACTATTTACATTTCAAGACAATATTTTTAAACAATGTATATCTCTATTTAAAACCCAAAAAACTATAAATTCTTTGAATAAATATAAAAAATACATTTTAAATTCTTATATGCATTTATAAAAGGATTTGAGAAGGGATAGATATTTATTTGAAAGAGACATTTGATATTCAAAAAGTAACTACTCTATGTCATGGAATATATTTCATTGAAAATTTTAGAGACACAACATATTATCACATAGAGGAATAATTTCACCAATAATGAATTTATAAACTCAACCACCATTTTAATACTAAAATGAAGTAATTTCAATAAAACATTGACCTCAAAAAAGTTAATATTGAACTGATAAATCCCAGACATTTCTTCTTCAGAAATAAAATAAACATAAATAAAACTATTATTTAATAACTAAAACGCAAGTTCAAATCACCAAATAAGATAAGCATTCAAAAATTAAAAGTTAAGGAATGGGAATACCTACTTCAAATAAATAACACATGATCCAAATTGAATCACCTCAAATGATTTATGGCCAAACAACCAATAAGAAACTTCCATGAGCCATACAAACCAAAGAAACCACAAAAATTGGGTTAACCCCTTGACCAATGGTTTGATCAAACCACAATAGGGGAGGATAAACCCACAAGTAAATCAGGAAAATGAAATTTGAGAGCAAAACATGGATATCCAACCATAAACCATGAAAACCACTCCATAAACTATTAAATATTTGAGCATTAACACAGAGGATGGAAGTCTAAGCTGGAATGGAGGAATCATAAGGAAGATGAGAATCGATGTAGGTTCTTAGATTTGGGTGGAATGATCATGATGAATGATTGTGTAATCGATGGAGAGGAGGGTTTGTGGGGAAGAAGATAGGGTTCAATTTGGTGATGAGTGTGATAGATAATTGGGAGAGAATGTTAGTAGGGGAGAAGAAGGTTTTTGGTGTAGATGAGAGTTTGTGGGGGGGAGAGGCCCATGGGGATGAAACAAATGGAAATGAAATATGATGAATGGTATACCTAATATTTATTTAACACTATAAGGACTGTTTTACCTAGCACACATTTTCCCGCATTTTTTTCAACCATTGGTATAAGTGCATGTGTATAGACCCATTTTTCAATAGTGATAAATTTATTAAACAATTATCCTCCTTGAAAAGACTATACAAAGATAACATGGGAGGGGGGTTAAAATACATACCTCAGCCTTGATGAGATATAAGCTGGATTCTGATGGTCAACCTCAATATATAAAAAGGATCCTTTGGTAATGGTTTTGTGAATATGTTAGCAACTTGTTCCAATGTGTGAAAAAACTGCAAATTAAATTCATTTTTTACCACATGATAATTTATAAAGTTGTACATTTTGTCAATATTTTTTTGAATTTTAATTTTATATCATATTACTTATAAGGTTTATTGCACTTTTATTATCACATCCCAAGAGTAAGGGTAACATTACTTCAAAAATTAAGTCCTCTAAATGAGTTTTCATCGAAATAAGTTGGGTAGTACCTTGAGTGGTAGCAATATTCTCATATTCATCCATTCTAAAAGTTTTTGAATTTTTTATTTGTATGCCAACTCACATAACTTTTCCCAATAAAGAAAACTTCACTAGATGTGGATGTTCTGTGATCAACATTTCCTTCCCCATCAACATCTGAATACCCGACCAAGTCAATACTTTCTAAGCTATCATACTTGATTCTAAAATTTTTAGTGTCATTGATATATTTAAGAATTTTTTTCCAATAATTATATTTGATTCTTTAAGAACACTTTGAAATATTGCACATAAAGTAATATCATAAACAATATCAGGTATTGATGAAGTCAAATTAAAAAAACTATAATCATCTTCCAGAACTCTTTCTGATTAACTTACATGCCTTCTTTATCTTTAGACAAATAGGTTTCCATTGAAATTTGAGTGGAAAATGGATTCTAATTTTCCATGATTAACTTCGTAAAAAGTTCATTAGCATACATTTCTTGAGAAATAAAAATGTGTTTCTTATTTTGTAAAATTTGTAACCTAACAAAATATTTCAGTTCTCCAAGTATGGACATATGAAACAACCTTTTCATATGTTCTTCATATATTTCACAAGACATTTCATCATTCCTAGAAAAGATAATGTCATCAACATAAATAATTATGATGAGGAAAATATATCTAATTTCCTTGATGTATCAGCTCTTCAATTCTTAAAATTCATCTTCCTAAATCAATTTTCTAATTTGGATACCATGATCTTAGAGATTTATTATCCCATACAAGTTTTTCTTTATCTTACACACATAACTTCCATCTTTCACAAAAAAGGCCACAAGGGGGTTTAATGTAAACTTCATCATCAGGATCCTCGTTCAGAAATGAGAAATTCACATCCATTTGAATAAATTTGTTACTATTTTTTAAAAAAATATCAATAAATATTTTGATTATTTCTAACATTTACACCATAGAAAAATTCTCATCAAAATAAATAAATTCATTTTATGAGTAACCTTTTCATACTAATCTTGATTTTTCCTTATCACTTAACCTTATCTATTTAGTCTATTATAGAAAACCCAATATGTACCAACATTATTTTTTTATCTAGATTGGGTATGAGTTCCCATATATCATTCTTTTCTATCTGATCAAGCTCTTCATTCATATCCTGAACCCATTTCGGATGCTCAAAATCGTAACTCACATATTTCAAATCGACATTTGTATATAAAGAATTATGTGTAACACGCTTTGAAGTTCGTATTAGTTGAACCTTTCGATGTTGATCACTAATAATTCTCTGATCCTACACTAGCTTTATAAGCCTAGGATGAGTTATTTAAGTTTCATCTCCAACACCTAAAATATTTGAGACTAATTCTTCTTCTTGAGTATGATTACCACTATTGGAGTCATTATCATAATTTTTAACAAAACTTTCCTTGTCCTAGTCAACTTCCTTATCTACATAAGTCTATTTTTCTTCCTCGTAATTTTTAACAACTTTTACATCATCAAAATAAAAAATTATTTCTTTCTTTTGTTAAAACATCTATATTCTCTTCCTTCTGGATCATAACCAATAAAAATTCCATCTTCACATAACATTTCAATCTTACAAAGGTTTTCACCTTTCTTATTTATTGTAACACCCCAAGCTTCCACGGTACGTTTCCCTTCGAATAATGCGATAGCGTGTGTTGTACGCAACCTCGAGTTCTAACACACACCACAACTAATTAAACTAGCCGTTGTGAATAGTAATACCTACTTTTTGAAATCATATATATTTTATATTTCAAAATGGACTACATTTTTGGATTCGGAATATTGAAATTAGCCTAGGGTGAAATTTTGGTACTTTTCGGATAACTTTTATATTTTGATGAATAGTGAAAATTACTAAATTTTAATTAAAAACAACTTTTTTAATCAAAATAATTAATATTGATAAATTATGAATTTGAGTGGTTTTAAAGTATATTTAGAATATATTTTTACCATTTAATTTAATGTTTGTCATTGGACATAATTTCACAATTAACTCAGACATAAACAAGTGTCAATCTTTTGATAGTTATTATCTCTTAAAAACACGCTTTTTATTTTAACAACGGGAATTAATTTTAAATTAATTTCTGCCACTTCTGTGTTTTGAATTTGGAAAAATGGATTACATATTTGGAATCAGTATGATAAAATTATGTAAATAGGTAACTTTTATTTTTACACATTTTGAATAATTACTGCGGTAAATATTTTATTTACCATGGTTAAAGGGTAAATCAGGTAAATAAAGGTTAAAAAATAATATTATAATAATACAAAATTACCCTAAAACGTGTCCTAACCTTATTGGTGGACACATAACCGACCATGGGCATCCTTGGGTCGATCCGGGGACCCCTTAGAGCCACTTTTATGTGGTAGGGACACATTATATTAAAAAAGATAAAATAAAAATAAAAATGGCATAAGCTTACATCTTTTAGAAGAACAATTTTTACATAGGGTTATACATGTTGGATTTTCTATTATAAATATTAATTAGAAAGCTAAAAAGATTTCCTACATAAATATATTTTATTTATAATTTTTAGACATCAAATAAGGTAAATTATTGATGACACAATAATGATGCAATGTTTACCTCATTAATAAATCATTTAAATAAATAAGATTATAATGATTAAAATATTATCTAAAACCTGTCCAATTCTTATTGGTTGATGTTATTTAAAAAATGAGTCATCGTATCTTCGACTTCAACGATTTTTGGACCATTATAAACCGAATATAATTATATTATAAAGTGATACTTTCACTCTTTCCTAAAGAGCCCCTCCTCTCCCTTATAAAAGGAGACCACTTCAACTCATTCCTCACACCTCTCAAGCCACTTGGCTCGTCCAAACCCTGCCCAAATAAGCTCCCCACATTACTCTCCTCCTCCTTGAAGCTTCCCCTTAGGCAGAAAGCATTTCAAGAAGTCCTTTGGTTCCAACCAAAGTGAGTTACCTAAATTAAAGGTAACGATTTCTCTTAAATTATTTTCATTTACTTTGCTTCTCCAACCCCCAAACTCTTTTTATTTCCTTTCTTTTGTAACAACACCAGTATCCACAATATACTAGGATGTTTTTATAAGAAGGATTCAAACTACACATACACACAACTCCATCTAATGGATGATGAACATAATGTTTCTGTGGATGGCAAACTAACGCCTCACGAAACGATGATTGTTCAAATACATCTTACCGCCTCTCATGGTGGCCATTATGATGTCACTGTAATTAAATATGATATTAATGATATATATTTTATATATAAGCTTCTTTAATTCCATTTTATTTCATATCATTATTCGTTTCATGTTGTATATACATACGATAATTTCATTTGAGGAAGTGCGGACTACCGCCCCCTTAAAATGATATGACTCGTTCATACCACACATGGAACGTATAAAGGATGGTGTTAATGAACTTAAGTAACATATATAAAATATTATATTATACTGGAATAGTAATATACCTATGTATCATTTGGATTCGATTCTTTTAAAATAAAAATTAAATGGAAGTAGCGTTCGTGCGTACGTACGGACTACCGTCTCCACGAACGCGATGAGATTCATTCTCCATCGTATCCATTCAAGTAATATTCTCATTTTAGGGTTAAAAATAATGTTAATATCATTCTGATTATGAATAAGATATAATCTATCCATTACAAACATGTCTTACGTAACCAAACATTTAAGAAGAACGAATCGATTATCACCCGAAACGACGATAATACTAAGATATTATTAATAAAGCAATGTTAAAAGATCATATATGATATCATATTAATGTATATGATTCTTGTATAATTTAATAAAAATTATTTCACCATTATACAGGAGGTTAACCTACCCCAACAAAGGAAAAGTACAAGGTAAGGGTTTACTTCGCAATCTCTTCATTATCCGAGGTTGTTTATACATAATTATCTACTGGGACCTCGTTATCATCCACGTCCATGTTTCTTCAAAATGTATTTCAAAACATTTTTAATATTTAAAATAATATGGGTTAATGTCATTTATACCCTTGTTTGACTTTTTATAAGAGGTTTATAAGGGAATCTTTCCGTCGTTTTCGAAACATGGTGCTTTTTAACCTTTTCGACAGAATTAAGATAAGAATGTTTTTTTAACTTATACGGCCAGTGCGGTTATTTTCTGCCGTTATAAAATCGTCAAAGATTCCCTTACAAGCTTATAAGAATATTTTCAAGATAATTTTTTATTTAATATGGCTCTTAAATGATTTCAAAAATAGAAAGAGATATTTCTCTAAAAAGTGTTTTGATTTCATCTATGTCAACATCCTTTGACGGATTTTACGCTTATTTGAAGTTGATTTATTATGATACAAAACTTCTATATTGTATTGAAGGTTTTGTGATATGTTTGACTGTGGATGTGCTATTTTTATACCATTCATAGTTTATGGTGAAATTATTGACATTTCGTATGCTATTTTTAATACGAATGTTTATGTTATGTTTAAACCTTTTCATATGGGAATGCATTGTACTTAATATGTGATGGGTGGAGCCCGCTATAGCTCCTCGATGCATCGGTAGGTCTCATGAGACAAACTAGTGTCTTGGCACAAGGCCTTGGCAAAATCTTATTTGTAGTCTTGGCACGAGGCCTTGGCAATGTGGTTATGATAGTCTGGCATTATGCATTCCAACATTATGAAAGTGGTTATTGATATTTCATGTGATTATTCGATTAGTAGAATATCCATGCGAACAAGTAAATGGAATTATTTCATTTTACTTTTTCCATACTATGTTGAAGTTCAAGTTTAAAAGGCTTTTGTTTTAGTAATTCATTGCCTTAAATGTTTATGCTTATTTTTGAATGTTCCGCTATATTGTTATCCTTACTGGGCATTTGAGCTCACCCCTTTTCTATGTTTTATTTTTCCCAGGATGTGAAGATGTAAGTTATGAATGACCTGCAGGGATATTATGAGGGGATTGTAGTGTGGACTGTGGAAACATTATGTTGTTGTAGTAGTTTTTCATTTTATGATGTAATGTAAAACTTATGAATATATCTAGTGTTTCCAAGGCTACTAAACCAATCGGTCTTTCGAGATTTGATCTTTCTTGTGATCATACCAATGTTATGTAATAATGCACCGACTCTTGGTAACTGGGGTCGGGGCGTTACAGTTGGTATCAGAGGAAGTTTAGTACAAACCTTGGAAGCTAGATTTAGATAAACTCTGATTAGAGCATGTAGACCTAAGATGAACTTTGAGGATTAGTATAGAAGAACTTCCTTGAATTTTGGTATTGAAGATATTTTGTGAGTTTTCCGAGCAATACATCCCTATCTGGATACGAGCAGGTAGAGGCGGCTCTGGCACAGATGTACCTAGGGGTAAAACCCGAAAACACTGCTTTGAGCTAGACTCGAACGGGAACTGGTGCACGACAACGGGCCTTGCTGCACTCTTGGTTACGACACTCCCGGGGGATATGCTTAGGATAACTCTCATTTTCTTTACAAATAATTATGAAGGGTTTATGAGTATATACTTCCTCAAAGAAAACATTTTTATGATTATGGATTATATCCATAAATAGTTCAATTTATGTTAAGTGTTTTATAAGTATGGGATTATGTATTTTGATTCATAAACTGATCTAGTTTATGCCATTGTTTAGAAATGGCGCCTAGTGGAAGTAATGGAAACTGTATCAATGCACGCACTCCGTGTAGGGATTGCCCACCTGCTCAAGATAATTATAGTGGGGCTGGTGATGCAACTGGTGCCGATCAGCTAATCACTATACTGGGACAACTTACTCAGGTTATGAATAATAACCTTACCCGTATGGAGCACCCTGATCCGCAGCGTGGAGGATCAATGTTAGATCGATTCATGAGGCAACAACCACCAACGTTCAATGGGAGTACAAATCCCTTAGTAGCTGAGCAATGGATAAATTCCCTAGAGAAAATATTTCAGGCTTTGGGGAGCAGTGAAAGGGAAAAAGTTATCATGGCAGTTTACCGCCTCACTGGAGATGCTGATCAATGGTGGTCATTGATTCAAAACATGAAGGAAGATGATGAAGTATCAAATATGGAATGGAGGGAGTTCAAAGATTTGTTTTTAGAAAAATACTTCCCTCGCGACCATCGAGCAGATATGGAAAGGAAATTTCTAAGTCTGAGACAAAAGGAGGATGAGAATGTCACAAAGTATGAGGCTAACTTTACAAGGTTAGCGAGGTACGCTGGTGATTATATACGCAACCCAAGAAGTAAGATTGATCGTTTAATTGATGGGTTAAAACCATTTCTCCGTCGAGCATTAGTCTCACAATCCTTTTCATCGTACGAAGACATTGTCTCATGTGCTATCAAGACCGAAAAAGAATTCTCTAAGTCTTATGACTCTAAAGCAAAGCAAGAGAAGAAGAGACCTGCTGATCAATCTGGGAATGGAAATAAGGGGAAGAAGGGAACGGTTGAATATCTATCTTGTGGTAAATGCGGGAAGAAACATCCTGGTACTTGCTTGAAGGGAATGGGAGTCTGTTACAAGTGTGGTGAAAAAGGCCACCAAGCTCGTGATTGCAAGGGGGAGAAGGAAGCTACCAACGTTCAGTGCTACAATTGCAGGGAGATGGGGCATTATGCAAATGAATTTCCTAAGAGTCAGGAGAACTTACCTCAGAAAATGCCAAGGGATCAAGGCCAGGATTATTCTATCACTACTGCTGAGGTAGAAGCTCCGAAAGACGTGGTGGCAGGTAATTTAATGGTTTCCTCAAGTTTAGAAAATGCATTATTTGATTCTGGATCATCGCATTGTTTCATATCTTCCCAGTTTGCTAAGAAAATTAGATATTTCCAATTTGATTTAATAAGGGAGTTGTTAGTTAAAACTCCTAAGGGAAGTATCGTTGCAACAATGTTTTGTGAATCAGTCCCCATTAGAGCACATAAATTTTCTTTATCTGCTGATCTCATCGTCATACCTATGATTGAGTTTGATATAATCCTCGGTATGGACTGGAATTCGGACTACGATGCGAAGATTTATTGTAAGAAGAAAGAGGTTACGATTATTGATGATAATGATAAGGAACACCTTATTTTTAGAGCAGAATCGTCACCACCTAATTCTTATTTAGATCCACCCCTAGTAGCTCAACTTAATTCAATTATTGGGGAGGAAGAGAATGAAATAACTGTCGGTGAGGAAAGGAATGTTCAAATAGAGGATGTACCTGTTGTGAAAGAATTTGTAGATGTATTTCCGGAAGATTTACCTGGACATCCTCCAGAACGAGAAGTTGAGTTTTCCATTGATTTGATTCCTGGATCAAGGCCTATATCGAAGACCCCTTATAGAATGGCCACTGTTGAATTAGTCGAACTAAAGAAACAACTTGAGGAATTGAGTAATATGGAATTTATTCGCCCTAGTGTTTCTTCATGGGGAGCCCCTATTCTTTTTGTTAAAAAGAAAGATAGATCTATGAGGTTATGTATCGACTACAGGGAGATCAATGCTATAACGATAAAGAACAAGTATCCCCTACCTCGTATTGATGATTTATTTGACCAACTGCATGGAGCTAAATACTTTTCAAAGATTGACCTTCGATCTGGATACCATCAGTTGTGTGTGAAGAAGGAAGACATTCCGAAGATAGCATTTCGAACCAGGTACGGGCATTACGAGTTTACCGTAATGCCGTTTGGATTGACTAATGAACCCTCTGTATTCATGGATCTGATGAATAGAGTTTTCAAGGAGTATCTCGATGAATTTGTGGTGGTATTTATTGATGACATCTTGGTATACTCCAAAACCTACGAAGATCATGAAAATCACTTGCGCATTATCTTGAAGACTCTGAGGAGGCATGAATTATATGGGAAGTTTAGCAAGTGTGAATTCTGGATTCAGGATATTTCTTTTCTTGGCCATATTGTCTCTAAAGATGGAATCTCTGTTGATCCTTCTAAGACCAAGGCAATCCAAGAATGGCCAGCACCTACGAGTATAACTGAGGTACGTAGTTTTATTGGTTTGGCAGGTTATTATCGATGTTTCGTCCAGAATTTTGCCCGATTGGCTAACCCATTAACGAAGCTCACACGTAAAGGGGTTAAATTTGTTTGGACAAAAGAGTGTGAAGAATGTTTCGAAGAACTGAAGAGAAGATTAGTCAATGCTCCTATATTGACTCTACCATCGGGGAATGATGGGTTCGTTATTTATAGTGATGCATCAAAGAAAGGACTTGGTTGTGTCCTTATGCAGAATGATAGAGTTATTGCCTATGCATCATGACAGTTGAAAATTCATGAACAAAACTATCCTACTCATGATCTTGAGTTAGCAGCTGTGATCTTTGCTTTGAAGATATGGAGGCACTACCTCTATGGTGAAAAATGTGAGATTTATACTGATCACAAGAGTTTGAAGTATATTTTCTCACAAAAAGAACTCAACATGAGGCAAAGGATATGGATTGAATTACTCAAGGATTATGATTGCACGATACACTACCACCTGGGGAAAGCAAACAAGGTGGCAGATGCTTTGAGCAGAAAAGACCATGGTGTTTTGAACATGATGAGAATTGAAAGGGATCCAATTTTCATGAATCTAGTGAAGATGGACATGGGAATAACCAGGGAAGGTGAAACATCAATTCATTTTCAAATGGTTGCCAAACCATCTTTACTAGAAAGGATTAAGAGTTCTCAGACCGATGATGAAGAATTTCAGAAGAAGATTAAAGCTGTGAATGATGGTAGATTGAGAGACTTTGTGTATGAAGATGGAATTTCGAAATTCGGGAAGAGACATTGTGTTCTCGATTTACCTGATCTGAAAAGGGAATTGCTGGATGATGCTCATAGTTCCAATTTCTCTATACTCCCTGGGAGCACCAAAATGTATAGAGATTTGAAGGAACATTTTTGGTGGGACAACATGAAGAGGGAGATTGCTGATTTTGTGTCAAGATGTATGGTTTGTCAACAAGTGAAAGCTAGAAGGCAACAGCCTGGAGGAGTCATGCAACCTCTTCCCATACCGGAGTGGAAATGGGACAATATTACGATGGACTTTGTCATGGGGCTACCAAAGACTCCTAGAAGGAACGATGCAATATGGGTTATTATTGATCGTCTTACCAAGTCAGCACATTTTCTTCCAATAAGAGAAGATCTACCCCTGGAACGTCTAGCAAGACTATATATTAATGAATTTGTGAGACTTCATGGAGTACCCCTATCGATTGTTTCTGATCGTGATCCCCGTTTTACTTCAAGATTTTGGAAAAGTCTTCAGAAATCTCTGGATACTGAACTTCATTTGAGCACTTCTTACCACCCTCAGACAGATGGACAATCAGAACGGACTATTCAAACCCTAGAAGACATGTTGAGATCTTGCTCACTTGACTTTCAGGGTATGTGGGATCAATATTTACCACTGGTAGAATTTTCCTATAACAATAGCTTCCATTCGAGTATTCAGATGGCACCATATGAAGCGTTATACAGAAAGAGATGTCGTACACCAACATGTTGGGATGAGGTTGGTGAAAGAAAACTTGTAGGCCCAGAACTGGTGTAGGAAACGGTGGAAAAGGTGAAGGTAATCCAAAATCACATCAAAGCAGCTCAAAGTAGGCAGAAGAGCTATGCCGATAATCGAAGGAAGGATTTGGAATTTCAAGTTGGTGATCATGTTTTCCTGAAGTTATCTCCATGGAAGGGAGTCATACGTTTTGGTAAGAAAGGTAAATTGAGTCCCAGGTACATCGGACCTTTCGAAATTCTAGAACGAATTGGGGTTGTAGCTTACCGATTGGCAATGCCGCCAAGTCTCTCCAATGTTCACGATGTGTTCCACGTATCTCTGTTGAGGAAATACATGCCTAACCCAACGCATGTACTCACCTATGAAGAATTAGATCTGGAACCCAATCTGTCTTATTGCGAAGAGCCCGTCAAGATTCTTGATACGAGAGAACAATTGCTGAGAAACCGGACGACGCGTCTGGTAAAAGTTTTGTGGAGAAACCATAAGATGGAAGAGGCAACGTGGGAACCCGAGGAACTTATGAAGAAGAACCACCCGAGTCTTTTTATGCAGTAATACCCTAGAAATTGCGAGGATGCAATTATTTGAAGGAGGGGAGAATGTAACACCCCAAGCTTCCACGGTACGTTTCCCTTCGAATAATGCGATAGCGTGTGTTGTACGCCACCTCGAGTTCTAACACACACCACAACTAATTAAACTAGCCGTTGTGAATAGTAATACCTACTTTTTAAAATCATATATATTTTATATTTCAAAATGGACTACATTTTTGGATTCAGAATATTGAAATTAGCCTAGGGTGAAATTTTGGTACTTTTCGGATAACTTTTATATTTTGATGAATAGTGAAAATTACTAAATTTTAATTAAAAACAACTTTTTTAATCAAAATAATTAATATTGATAAATTATGAATTTGAGTGGTTTTAAAGTATATTTAGAATATATTTTTACCATTTAATTTAATGTTTGTCATTGGACATAATTTCACAATTAAATCAGACATAAACAAGTGTCAATCTTTTGATAGTTATTATCTCTTAAAAACACGCTTTTTATTTTAACAACGGGAATTAATTTTAAATTAATTTCTGCCACTTCTGTGTTTTGAATTTGGAAAAATGGATTACATATTTGGAATCAGTATGTCCAAATTATGTAAATAGGTAACTTTTATTTTTACACATTTTGAATAATTACTGCGGTAAATATTTTATTTACCATGGTTAAAGGGTAAATCCGGTAAATAAGGGTTAAAAAATAATATTATAATAATACAAAATTACCCTAAAACGTGTCCTAACCTTATGGGTGGACACATACCCAACCATGGGCATCCTTGGGTCGATTTGAGGACCCCTTAGAGCCACTTGTATGTGGTAGGGACACATTATATTAAAAAAGTTAAAATAAAAATAAAAATGTCATAAGCTTACATCTTTTAGAAGAACAATTTTTACATAGGGTTATACATGTTGGATTTTCGATTATAAATATTCATTAGAAAGATAAACAGATTTCCTACATAATGATATTTTATTTATAATTTTTAGACATCAAATAAGTTAAATTATTAATGACACAATAATGATGCAATGTCTACCTCATTAATAAATCATTTAAATAAATAAGATTATAATGATTAAAATATTATCTAAAACCTGTCCAATTATTATTGGTTGATGTTATTTAGAAAATGAGTCATCTTATCTTCGACCTAAATGATTTTTGGACCATTATAAACCGAATATAATTATATTATAAAGTAATACTTTCACTCTTTCCTAAAGAGCCCCTCCTCTCCCTTATAAAAGGAGACCACTTCTATTCATTCCTCACACCTCTCAAGCCACTTGGCTCGTCCAAACCCTGCCTAAATAAGCTCCCCACATCCCTCTCCTCCTCCTTGAAGCTTCCCCTTAGGCAGAAAGCATTTCAATAAGTCCTTTGGTTCCAACCAAAGTGAGTTACCTAAATTAAAGGTAACAATTTCTCTTAAATTATTTTCATTTATTTTGCTTCTCCAACCCCCAAACTCTTTTTATTTCCTTTCTTTTGTAACAACACCAGTATCCACAATATACTAGGATGTTGTTATAAGAAGGATTCAAACTACACATATACACAACTCCATCTAATGGATGATGAACATAATGTTTCTGTGGATGGCAAACTAACGCCTCACGAAACGATGATTGTTCAAATACATCTTACCGCCTCTCATGGTGGCCATTATGATGGCACTGTAATTAAATATGATATTAATGATATATATTTTATATATAAGCTTCTGTAATTCCATTTTATTTCATATCATTATTCATTTCATGTTGTATATACATACGATAATTTCATTTGAGGAAGTGCGGACTACCGCCCCCTTAAAATGATATGACTCGTTCATACCACACATGGAACGTATAAAGGATGGTGTTAATGAACTTAAGTAACATATATAAAATATTATATTATACTGGAATAGTAATATACCTATGTATCATTTGGATTTGATTCTTTTAAAATAAAAATTAAATGGAAGTAGCGTTCGTGCGTACGTACGGACTACCGTCTCCACGAACGCGACGAGATTCATTCTCCATCGTATCCATTCAAGTCTTATTCTCATTTTAGGGTTAAAAATAATGTTAATATCATTCTGATTATGAATAAGATATAATCTATCCATTACAAACATGTCTTACGTAACCAAACATTTAAGAAGAACGAATCGATTATCACCCGAAACGACGATAATACTAAGATATTATTAATAAAGCAATGTTAAAAGATCATATATGATATCATATTAATGTATATGATTCTTGTATTATTTAATAACAATTATTTCACCATTATACAGGAGGTTAACCTACCCCAAAAAAGGAAAAGTACAAGGTAAGGGTTTACTTCGCAATCTCTTCATTATCCGAGGTTGTTTATACATAATTATCTACTGGGACCTCGTTATCATCCACGTCCATGTTTCTTCAAAATGTATTTCAAAACATTTTTAATATTTAAAAGAATATGGGTTAAAGTCATTTATACCCGTGTTTGAATTTTTATAAGAGGTTTATAAGGGAATCTTTCCGTCGTTTTCCAAACAAGGTTCTTTTAACCTTTTCGACAGAATTAAGATAAGAATGTTTTTTTTAACTTATACGGCGGGTGCGGTTATTTTCCGCCGTTATAAAATCTTCAAAGCTTCCCTTAAAAGCTTATAAGAATATTTTCAAGAAAATGTTTTATTTTATATGGATCTTAAATGATTTCAAAAATAGAAAGAGATATTTCTCCAAAAAGTGTTTTGATTTCATCTATGTCAACATCCTTTGACAGATTTTACGCTTATTTGAAGTTGATTTATTATGATACAAAACTTCTATATTTTATTGAAGATTTTGTGATATGTTTGACTGTGGATGTGCTATTTTTATACCATTCATAGTTTATGGTGAAATTATTGACATTTCGTATGCTAGTTTTAATACGAATGTTTATGTTATGTTTAAACCTTTTCATATGGGAATGCATTGGACTTAATATGTGACGGGTGGAGCCCGCTATAGCTCCTCGATGCATCAGTAGGTCTCATGAGACAAACTAGTGTCTTGGCACAAGGCCTTGGCAAAATCTTATTTGTAGTCTTGGCACGAGGCCTTGGCTATGTGGTTATGATAGTCTGGCATTATGCATTCCAACATTATGAAAGTGGTTATTGATATTGCATGTGATTATTTGATTAGTAGAATATCCATGTGAACAAGTAAATTGCATTATTTCATTTTACTTTTGCCATACTATGTTGAAGTTCAAGTTTAAAAGGCTTTTGTTTTAGTAATTCATTGCCTTAAATGTTTATGCTTATTTTTGAATGTTCCGCTATATTGTTATCCTTACTAGGAATTTGAGCTCACCCCTTTTCTATGTTTTATTTTTCCCAGGATGTGAAGATGTAAGTTATGAATGACCTGCAGGGATATTATGAGGGGATTATAGTGTGGACTGTGGAAACATTATGTTGTTGTAGTAGTTTTTCATTTTATGATGTAATGTAAAACTTATGAATTTATCTAGTGTTTCCAAGGCTACTAAACCAATCGGTCTTTAGAGATTTGATCTTTCTTGTGATCATGCCAATGTTATGTAATAATGCACCGACTCTGGGTAACTGGGGTCGGGGCGTTACATTTATGATCCATAGACTCTAAAATAATTTAAATTGTTTCAAACATGAATTTTTTTGTTAAAACATTTCTTATGGAGTAATATCTAAACTTTTCCTATAGAAACACTAGTTTTGGATATAAACATAAGTACTGAGGTCTTTCCACTAAAATTAATGTGAATGACCATGTTCAAGTTACATAGTTATCCCCATTTCCATCAAACATTTGTTCTTCCTTTCGATAAAATTTTTTCTTATGTAGTGTATGGTGAACAAAACTCATGTATAATTCCTTAATTTTTAAGATAATTTTAAAATTATTTTTTTTTGTATTCCCTGGAATTATCAATTACGAAATTTTTCACTAAATATTCACATTCTTTCTCGTCTTTCCTCAGAAAACTTGAAAACATTTTCAGAGTATCTGATTTATGTTTCATATACATAACACAAGTAATGCGATTAAATTAATTAATCAAAGTAATGAAGTACATATATCTATTATTTAATTGTTTTCCATTAGACTATAGATATCGAAATGAATAAAATTTAGGTTTTATTTTGATAAAATATAAACTTTCTTATGCACTGAGTTATTAATTTTTCCTTTGTGAAAAATAGTGTAACACCAATATATTTTTCTTGACATATAAAAAATGTTATGAACACTTTCTCTCTTTAATTTATTTCTCATGTTTATTTTACACATCTGTCTTATCCTTCTATTCCACAACTTTTTTTTCTTCCACCATACCCAAGTAGAAAGAGTTTATTATTTCACCAACTTGGAACAAATTTCTTTTTTTAAATCGGTCTCTGGTAACTATCTTTCGATATTCCCCACTTTTAACAAAAATGATATTTTCTGAAGATAAATTTTTACCTTTATCACATAGTTGTGAAGAAATAAGCATGTTGTTTGTTATCCCATCAACATATAAAGAATTCTTGTATTTCATCTTTTCATTCCAAATGATGGATGATCCAATACCTTTAATTCTCAGATATTCATTATTTACAAATGTATCCATTTCATCATTGAAGTATTTCACATTATTCAAAAACTTTAAGTCTAAAATGATATGAGAAGAACACACACTATCAACAATCCACGTTCATTATCCTATTATATCTTTGAAAGTAGTTTAAAAAATAATAGGTTTTTCTTTTCCAATTTCTTTCATCACCACTATATTCTGAGAATTGTTAAGAAAATTATGTTGTGCCAGCAACAAAACAAGAAAACCCTTAGCAAGATGTCCAGGTTGTTCACATCTTTCAAAAATAGTTTATAGGGGTTGGAAATTATTCACAACTCTCCCGAAAACCTTCTCAGACTTCTTATCTACTTCCATCTCATAATTCTTTCTTTAAGAATATTTACCCCCTCAAACATTTACTTATGTTATTTTTAAAATAGTGGTAATGTTCTTTATTACACCAAAACATATTTTATGTATTCCCAAATCTACCACAATACCATTAATAACCATAGATATAATGTTTTTAGATATATCTTCTATACTGACCATAATTGTGAGTATGTTTCTTAGAAACCTTATTATCTAAACTTTTTTTACCACCAACCTTTTTATTTTCAATCATAGTCTTATTTATCAGACCATTTTTTACCCTTATAAAAACTAGAATTTGTAAGAAGTTTTCCATCTTAAGAATGTCTATAAATATTTTTGGACTCAGAGTGTTTAGAGACTTCTGAGTTTTTCACTTTTTTAACTTTGGACACATATATAGCCTTATCATCTTTCTCATTATAAGGAACAATTTCAACTCTATTTTAAACCTTTTAAGGTTACTTTTATTGGTCTTTTGCAGGTTTATCATTATTAGAATTTTCACCAAGTTCAGAGATAGAGTTATTAAAACTTGAACCTCTCTATTAATCTTTAGAATGTTTTTATTAGACAAGTTCCAACTCTTATTCTTTTTTCCTTCAGTTTTACTTACACATGATCATTATGATTTTTTTCATTATCAGTAGATTTATTAAAATTATCAATCTCTTTTATCATATACACTTTTTCATCCGGAATATTTTCTTGATTATTTTTTGAATATTATTCATTCATCATTTTACTGATTTCTTTCTCCTATATTCCAAAAATTCTAAGACACTCATTCAATTCATATTTAAGATGTAATTATAATTCAGTTTCTTCTTATTCTTCAAAACTACTACATTTAATCTCTTAATTATTCACAGCTTAAAAAAACTATTTTCTCCATCCTTTTAAAAATATTATTCAGATTCAACTTCAATTTCTTCTTCTACATAATCTTTAGATAAGAAAATTCATCTTTGGGATTTGAATATTTTTTACCTTTTCCTATAGAAAATGATTTATACTTATCAAACTATTACTTCCACAGTATTCTAATCCTTATTTATTCTTCATTAATATCTTTTTATTTAATTGCTTATGGAAAATTAGTTGTAATAATTTCAATGGATCAATATTCACTAAACATAATGGGTTCTTTCGTTTTATATTTACCTCTACTTCTTCTCTAATTTTTAGAAAACAAGGATAAAATGTCTTCAAGACTTTTATATACATGGTTTTCAGAGTCAATGTTAGTAACATCATCTTCCTCAAGAACCTGCTTAAAATTTACTTTCTTGGTAGCTTTGAAATACATTACTTTGCATCTTTTTTCCCATCATCACTTTCTCCATTATAATTTCATAAGTAATGAGAGTACTATGAAGAGCATACAGAGATAGAGTTTCATCATCAGCATCTTCCAATGAGGAAAACTTGTGATCAAACTAGTTGGGAAGGATTCATAATATCTTTTAAATAACTGTAGAATCATACAACTTTTAAATATTACATCTGATAGTGTGGACTATGTCATTATATATGGTAAAGAAGTCACCAATAGATTCATATTCACTCATCTTGATTTGTTCATAATTCAATCTGAAAATTTAAATCATTTCATTCATTACTTTTTTATTGACTTCATAAAATTTTTTCAACTTATCCTAAAAACCATTATCTATGGAAACACCTTTCACTCACACTATCATAATTTGAAGAGTGTAAATCATTTTTTCCAAATCTAGTATTCTCAAGATTATTCTTATCGACATGTATATGAGGAAACTTATCATTGGTAGGAGTAAATCCATCTATTTTGGATTTAAGAACATAATACACATAATATATAAGATAAGGAATCATTCTATCTTTCTTGATATGATAGTTCATTCCATCAAAGATTGGAATCCACTTATTGTTCATAAAATTTAAATTCACCATTACAAATTCTCGTCAAAACATCAGTAAATAGTAAATGAAGGGAACCTTTATCTTTGATACCAATTGAGATTATCCATCCATGATTCATGTATCACTGAGAGTATGGGGGGTTGAATAATTGAAATGTTTTATTTTAGGAATGATTACTTTAGAAACAAACTTCACCACATGTTAAATATTTCATTCTCTACTGAAAACTAATGAAATATGAAACCATAAGAACATATTAATTTACAAGGTTAGCTAATCAATAAGAGTAGCTGGTCCTTGATATGGTTCAAAAATAATCCAATACCCTAAAATATACTATAAAATCATCTTTTTGTGTGGAATACAACAAGTAGGATATTCCCTTACACAAGTGTAGCACTATTTTCAATACAACAGTGCATGTGCTTCAAACAGCATGAAATTATGTAATAATTTTTTTTAATAAATATGTTATGGTGATTCTTGATCAAATTTCAAAAATATAATTTTTCAAAAACAAATTCTTTCTTACCCATAAGTTGGTAATAACTTCTTAGACATCTTAATGATACTCAGTCTGATTTCCCAATCTAATTACCATGTTTGGTAGAATAATAAGAAAATAAAACTCTATCATAATACTATTTAAACAATACTAAACATCTTCTTCAATCCAAGAATCCAAATTTTATTTATTAGTCTGATCCAAAAACTCTAAATACGATCTTATTATTTCTTCTTCTTCTTTTTTCCAGCTAACTTCTTCAAAAAACACAATTTAGAAACCTTTTTTTGCTAGAATTATGTAGCTTCCATCTCCCCATTCATGATTGATGCAAGTCCTAGAGTAAAAAAAGTGTCCTCCTCCATTTATATACATTCCAAAATTGGTAAAGAAGAATTTTTAAAAGGTTTTCCTGATTTTAAAAGAAAATTGAATCTTTAATATTCCTTAAATCTAGGAACTCTCATTGAATTCTTCAACACAATTTTAAATCTTAAAAGGTCCATTATTTTTGGATCTCCCATTGACTTATTCAACACTCCAGTATTTATAAAATAGCATCTTTATGTTTCTGATTCCAATTATGATTACTGAATACAATTTCTTTATTATGATAAAGTCATTTTGTTACTCCGCTTTTCTTTACCCACTTATAAACAAATCATAAATAATGATATTTCGTTTTGTTTCTCTACACCACCTAAAATACTATATTCCCATTCTAATTTTCTCATTATGATGGAATCATATGTTAAACAAATATTTCTTCATTATGTTTTATCTACAAAAAAATTAAAAAGGAAAAAAATTATTCACATTACAATTCTTGGAACAATCTCTCATTTTTATTTTTTCATTACGATCAATCAAACCTTCCCTTCCTTGAAACAAATCTGAATATAATGATCTATGACTAAAAGGAATCTAATTTAGAAACTCACATCCTCGAAAAATTTCTTTTATGAATAACTTCATTCACGTATTCGATTATGTTTTAGATAATCTTCATAATCGTAAGACATTATAATGGAATTTATTTTAACTTCACATTCCTCTAGAAACATTTTTCTTTCCAACCACTTGAATATGATTGGCCTAAATATGATTAGAATCACCTATTTTATTCCAATAAAATGCTCAATAATATTTTCATCCCTTATTCTCCCCCTTTCTTTTACCAATATATCATCAAAATTTTCACAACATACTTATGATTTGTGGGAAATTAAAATATAGAAAAGCATAATCATATTTTTATCAGGTTCATGTCAAATCAAATTCCTTTCCTCATTATGATCAGAACCTCATTCTGGATCCTATAGACCTTTTCTTATAAAAAAATACCTTCAAAATATGATGGAATTTATTATGTTTAGTGAGTTTTATTTTTTAAATATGATGATCATTACAGTTTTCAACTTTTACAAAGTGAATTAAGTTATCTTATTTGACAGAAAATACAAAAAAACGTTGTAGAACAAAATTCATTTAACATAAAAAAACCATCTACATCCAACTTATCCCCAACAGTTATTGCTACATATCCCCTTTTTTCAGCAACAACACTTTCCCCCCATCTTGAACCTATAAATAAAATAAAAACAAAAACACATTTTCTATGCAATACATATATTTTATACTTAGAATTAAACCAACTTCTTGTAATTATTTTCAAACCATTTACAATACTATAACATACATATACATCTATAAAACAAATCAATTCAAGTCATTAAAAAAATACACATGTGTCATTAATGTTAACTAACAAATGGAGGGCATCAATATCTCCCCCATCACCAACATCCTCATCCTTGTCACTATAAGAAACAACCCCAACACCAGTATCATTATCTGGAGCACCAACATCATTATCACCTCCACCAGAACCTTATCTTGTCCACCATTAATACCATAATTGACATCACTCAGGTGATAATATAAAGAGTTCATTGAATCTATACATGAATACAAAGTACAACAACATCTTATGGAAGTGATGTACTTATAAATAACATAGTTTTCAAGAAGTGTTCGGTGACCATTTTTGTTCTTTTATGCTCTTATAATGTAATTTTTTTCCCAATCTTCTTTTGCACTATATTTTTGTATCTTAGTTGTCTGGGGGGATTGAGATGCATCTAATTAGGGTCAATACTAATTGGGTATGATGTTTTTCTTGGGTTGACGTTAGACTCTCCTTTGGATCTCTGCACCTAATACCTAACACAAATAATCATTTGGCTCAAAGTTATTATCTTCTTTTTCATCGAAGGACTCCATGGTACACTGTTGAAAATATAAACAAGATCTTTAGATATTAATTACATATACATATTGAAAAAATAGTTTAAAAACATACAATATTTTCTTGCATTTGTACACTTATTTCACGTCCCTTCTTTTTCGTCCCACTCCAACAAAATAATTTTTTTGAGGCACACGAACTTCAATGACCAATCTATCTTAATGAAAATGACATTGACTAGTGTGGTACTACATTAATAGTTAGTATAAAATTGATAAACCCTGAATGAATTAAAATTTAAGTTATTAAATAAATCCATTAAATGGAGAAGCATATAAATATACATTTAATTAGAAATTTAATAGTAGTGTCATAACATAAATAATACATACTAATTTGAATTCTAAATAAGTGTATGATATGGATTACTCTTTTATGTTCATTTTGGTCAAATTATATTAGTATGATGTTATTTTTTATTAGATAACATTGTAATTTTTATCATTTTGTCATTATGATAATTTTTTCGGTCTGGTAGTTTTGTAAATTGTCTAATTTAGAATTTTTTCATTTTTCAATTTGGTAATTTTGTCTTTTGGATATTTATCAATTTTTCCATTTGGTTATTTGGCCATTTATCCAATTATGATATTTAGGCCAATTAGTACAATTAATAAATTTAGGAAAATTAGTTTAGTCAGGTCATATAAGATTATTAGGCCACTTAGGATAGTTATGTGAATTATTCTATTAATTCAAATTTGACCATTTATGACATATAGTCCATTTTTTTCATTTAGACCACTTATGCCCATTAGTCCATTTAGTCCAATTTTTTCATTTAGGTCAATTTAGGCCAATTAGGCCATTTATTTGGCCAAATTAGAAAAATTAGCCTATTTAGGCCAATTTAGGATAATTAAGCCATTTTTCCATTTAGACCATTGAGGTAATTTAGGCCAATTTGGCCATTTTGGATATTTAGGCCATTTCGACCAATTTAGGCCATTTATTTGGTTAATTTATTCCAATTACGACATTCAGGACAATTCATCCCAATTCGAGAAAATTTAGGACAATTCAGCCAAATTTAGGTCATTTAGGCCGATTATGCCATTTAAGTGAATTTTGGGAATTAGTCTATTTAGGACAATTGTTTCATTTATGTCAATTACTCTATTAATCCATTTAGTCCTATTTGGCCATTTCGGATAATTATAAAAATTATTCCAGTTATTCCAATTATTACATTTAGGCTCATTATTCTATTTAGTATAATTGGTTGAATTAGTCCATTTAGGCCAGTTATGCCATTTAGTCCAATTATATCATTTAGCCCATTTATGCCATTTAGGACAATTAGGAAAATTAATCCATTTGAGCCAATTACGTCAATAAGGTCAATTAGGATAATTAAGTCCATTTTTCCATTTTGTACATTTAGTCCATTTAGGCCGTTACGCTAATAGGGAATTGGGTCATTGGGCTAATATGGCATTATGACATTAGGTTTGTGGGTAAACATGATAATTGTCAATTATGATGATGGTCTATTGATCCAATTGGGTAATTAATCATTAGACCATTATCCCATTAGACCAATTGGCGATTATCCCTTTAGGCCAATTGGACATTAGTCCATTAGGAAAATTTACCATTAAGCCATTATGAGAATTGGCCAATTATTCTGTTATGCCAATTTTCTATTTCGACATTAGTACACTTGGTCAATAGGACATTATTCCAATTGGTCATTAGGACGTTAGGTCGATTTTCCATTAAGACGATAATCTATTAGGACAATTAGGAAAATTTTCTATTAGGATATTAGGTCATTATCCCAATTGGCCATTAGGACATTTGGCCTTTTGACCATTATACAATTATTCCAGTTAGCCAATTGGCCATTAAGCTAGTTAGTCCTATTGACCATTATGGAATTATTACATTAGTCCATTAGGAAAATTGTATAATAGGACATTATAACATTAGGATATTGGGCCATTGGTCCATTAGGACATTATCCCATTAGAAAATTATGTCATTAGGTCATTATCCCATTAGACCAATTAGGCGAATTTTCCAATTGGAAAATTGGTCATTAGGCCATTAGTCCATTAGGAAAATTTTCTATTATAACATTATTCCAAATCACCAATTAGACCATTATTGACCATTAGTCTATTAGGTCATTAGACCATTAGGAAAATTGTAAAATTAATACATTGAGTTATTAGACCAATTGGACAATCATCAATTAGGGCATTATTATATTAGTCTAATTGGCCATTAGTCCATTAGGAAATTAGACCAATTGGCCAATTAGGACATTAAATCATTAGGCCATTATGCCATTAGCCTATTATGTTGTTAAGACATTATTCCATTAGGACATTAGGCCAATAAAAAATTAGTCCATTAAGATATTAGGAAACTTGAAAATTATGAAATTACGCCAATTGACTAATTATTTCATTTGGATAGTTGACCATTAGGCCATTATGCCAGTTTACCAATTAGATCATTAGTCAATTAGTCCAATTTTCCAATTGATCATTAGTCCATTAGGACTATTTTCTATTAGTCCATTCTTCTATTGGGCTATTTGGATGATTGTCTAGTTGGTGATTACGCCATTAGTCCATTATGCCATTATGCCAATTCCCCATTAAGACAATGGGACAATATAAAAATTTTCCATTAGTCCATTAAGAAAATATTCCAATTATCCATTATGGAATTAGGAAAATTGGTCATTATTCAATTAGGATATTGGTTCATTATGCCATTAGACCATTAGGACAACTATCCATTAGGCCATTTTTTCACTCTTCCAATTATCCCATAAAACATTTTGACATTTTGACATTACACCAATTAGGTATTTTGGCCATTATTACATTATTACATTATCCCATTTGGCCATTTGTTTTCAATTTTCAATTATTCTAATTGGTCATTTTTCCATTATGTGAATTGGCACATTGGAAAATTCGGCCATTAGACCACGTGGACAATTTTTCCGTTATACTATTATTCCATTAGGACAATTGGATATTATTCTATTATCCCATTATCCAATTATATAATTTTCCATTAGGATAATTACTCCAATTGTCCAATTAGAAAATTGTCCATTAGGCCATTAGGCTAATTGGCCATTAGGCCATTAGTCCAGTTGGCCATTAGGGCAATTGGCCATTAGTCCATTATTCCAATTAGAAGATTATAAGTTATGAAAATTTAGAAAATTTAACAATAGGCCATTAGGCCACTAGGAAAATTGGTAGACCAATATGGAAACTCAAAAAAGATAAACAGGTTTACCAATTGTAAGTGGATTTAGTGTCAAAATTATTCCTCTTTTTATATTTCATCTGACCTATCCCTATTAAAAACAAAAATATTTCCATTCATTAAGCACAACATTTCCTAAAATATGTTGAGCTAGTTGTTTATTTAAATAGTATTTTCAAACAACTCGTGATTATTCATATATTGACGGTATATTGGAAATAATCTTCAATGCCCCAGGAAACTAAAACTATGATGATAATTAAGATTTATAGATTTTGTATTCTTCATAAAAATTGGGCTTTGTAGTTTTCCATTTGTTCTCCAACAATACATCATTACATAAAGAGATAAATCATTTATAGTCTATAGAATTTCATCAGTAATATGAAATATATTTTTTGATGAAGCATAAAATGTTTGCAGACCCATATCCTAAATTTATTCAACCCTCTTATTAAAGGATACAAGTAGGAACCTATACCATTGGAAAGATCCAAAGGTCCATATATTAGTCCACTGAAGAAAGTTATAGTTTTTTTCAGGCACATCCCTGGAGGAAGATTATAAATGTGATTAAAAATTGGTCACGTGTTGAATGTAGTAAGTATACTACCAAATGGATAAATACCATCATAGGATAGACCCAACCTGACAATACGCACCTCAGATGTCAAATAGGGATGTTGTGCATGAAATATCCACCATGATAATCCATCTGTGGAATACACCAACTCATCATCAACCTTAATTATCTCATCAATATACCATTTCATATTGGTTGATATTTCTACAGACATGAATAGATTTTGAATCATGGGAATCAATGAAAAGTGTTACATAACTTTCTATGTCACAAAATATGGTGTTTCATCTTCATTTTCTTTCAATTAATACATATATCATTCTTTATAGTAATTAAGGTCAGCTATTTACCCCAAAAATAAACTTAAATATTTTGGAAAATCATGATTTTTTTTTGAAATAAGATCTGCTTAATTAATCACCATTCCATATAATGATTTGAAGGAATATCTATACCATCAGGAAATAAGACCTTCAAAAAGGTAAGAATATAATAAATTATGGTATTATAAATTACATACATGGTTTTTGCATGATATAATCACATTAAAAATTCAAATATTTTCATTTTAGTACATTCATAATATATAGGAGTTCTTCCTTCATCCATTAATTATTTCACTCTTTTAATGTCATCATCTTCTGAATTTGACTCATGTGTATTGATATAATTTCTTTATTTCACTTGAATACTATCTCTCTTATGATGATGCACAAATGTAAATAGATCAAATATAAAATTTTCTATAAAACTTCATTATTTCCATGCATGAATAGTAGAATATTGTCTTACCTCTCTATTATAATACCAAACATAACGGGTTTTTTCAAATAAAACTTCTGTAATATGGTAGTTAACTTCTTCATCACTTAACCATGGTATTCTAACAAAATTATGACATTGACATTTTATACGACCTCCATATAAATATTTCTTAAATGAAAAATATAAAAAAAAATCAACATTATTTTGAAACTCTATTGAATCTGATCGGTAAGATATAGTAAGCTTTAATCCATTCTATTATAGAGAAAAATATCTAATCAAAAATTTAAACCATAATTACAATGATATGAAAATTCAAAGGAAAATTAAATGTATAGTGTATATGAGTATAAATAACACTAAAAGGAAACCAAATTGAATTAAATGGATGATTAAAGTGTCCATTATAGAATACTACTATCAATAAAAACAAAGAACAAGGTGTATCATATGAAAAAAAAACTGGGCTTACTTATCAAAATCTAAACAAGGTGCATGTATTGGAATAAATGACAAATAAATAATACTAGAAGAGAATATTTACTTCTTATCCATAAATGAATTCTCATTTGAAAACCAAATTGAGGACAACATTTAGTTATAAAAGGATTTTATTTAAGGTTAGTATTACATATATTAATCAGACACAAGGAAAATATATTTTATATGATGTTTTATTTCAATTTAAAAAGAATTTAATTTGGTGAAGATTCATAAAGACTAGATAGTTAATCCATTCCACCCCATATAATGAAACCCATCCATTACATCACTAATTATGAAACCTCTTATTTCAGGTAATGTGAGGTTATATGGGTTTTAATTCATTAAACATGTAGTAAAAAATATATGACCCACTACTCAATATATGAAAAATTAAGTGAGGAAGAATCATTACCAAATAACGAAGTTATACTCAATTGTTAAACCAAATAGGTGGAACTGAAGTTCATACCATTAATGTTTTCTTAATGAAATAATATTTATCTAAAATTTTGTCAATTAAAAACATGTTTCATAAAATAAATATGATCCAACAAAATTTCCATTATAACTTATATAATTATTTCATGATATTTTCAAAAGTATTGTATATATATTTTTATGATATAATGGTTTTAATATTCATAAACACTTTAAATCAAAATATATAATGATTTAAAATAATCTTTTATCATTAATTCATATCTAAATCATAATAATTAACATTAATAAACATTATGAGATAAGTTCTATAAATAAAATAGTGAATTCCAAAATAACCAACCTTCATATATAAATCAATATTCCAAATTTTCTTATAATATTATAATCATCTACATCATCATAAAATTATTTATTTTTGGGTTAAGACAATCAAATAAATAGTTTACCCATTCTTCATGATATAACAAATTAAATTTAAATACTTAAACCCCATAACTATAGGATAATAAAAACCCACATTAACCATTTTAGTTAACTTAAATTTGATTACCAATACTAAAATTATCTAAATCCATAAAATATTACACCAAAATAATCTCAAATATAAGTTTAATTCATAGGAATGCCTGTGATGGTTTTCAAAATAAATAAATTATAATTGAAATAGTGCTTTTAGGATTTTAATAGGCTATATTTGGTCTCTATTAGAAAATAAATTTAAAATAAATATGATTGAAGGGGTGAAAACATGATCCAGTATATTCACATGCATAGTTAAAAATGCAAATAATAGCTAGCATAAGAAAAAACAGAGTCAGAACTCACTTATCTGATGGCGAAGAAGATCGGGAAAAAAATCCTTGAATTTTGGGAGAACATAAGGGAATACAATAGTTTATCTCCTGGGTGAGGGGATATGAAATAAGAGGAGGGAAGGAAATATTACCTCTCAAATAACACAACAAAAAATGATATAAATAGTGGAAGAACGCTTGGCTAATGGGGGCTGCATCTCTGGAGGATGGGAAGGGGGATGCCGAGGCTCGTAGGAGGGGAGGGGTTATGGATTTTACTTAGGAAGGGAGTGGGTGCCCTAGGGGAATCCTAACTATTAAAGGAGTTATTCCCATAGTTTTTAGAAAATTTTCGTATAGAAGATACATTTAAAATGGTTTTTTAAAACTGTGGCTACTACATGGGGACGAATTTCTATACGCACAGTTTCTCTAAACCATGAGTATGGATACATGGGGATATAACTAATTTTCTGTATTTAAAACATGGAGTTTAGGAATTAATTACTAATTCCACTGATGAATAATCTTAGAGTGTCGTACATTATGTTTAACTTTAATATTTGTTAAATTCAACTAAATAATTCAATAAGTTAGAATAAATAATATTTATGTGCATTTGGTTGATCTCTATAATTTAATCATAGGTTCTTCAAAATAATAATTTCATTTAAATGTTAATAATAAATATTAGTTTATAAGTTTATAAAATATAATATATATTATATTTATCATAGATTAATGCGGTAAAATATATTTAATTAAGCAGCCATTTCTAGAGGATCATTAAATGTCAACGAGGGAAAGTGGACAAAGTTTGATGGTCTAAATGATATAATTGTTATTTATTTATATTCTAAATGTATCTATAATTTCTCAACATTAATAATAATTATAATATCATTAATTTAAATTCATTAATTTATGAATATTAAATATGTTTGGGAGCTTCTGTGTGATTTCCATCCGTAAACGAGATATAATAAATATCTAGTTTCATCACTTTCTTTGGTCACTTTTGGTGTAGACGACGAATATAGTGGGGTTGGATCAATCCCTATATATTCCTCTAAAATTTTTTATCTCTTTCTTTCTATATAAGACAAACGGTTCCACATCCTTGATGAATAGAACTATTACAGTAAACCATGAATGACATAAGCAGTCAGAATTAGTTGTGCTGGAACTTGATGATTTTGCAACATTGATTATATATTTTAGTGAATGTGTGGATAACTTATAGAGGAATTGTACACTTTAATCCTATATATAAATGATAGTGAAATAAATTTCATTACTTGTTATCATTAATAAAATAATATCTAAAAGATGAGGTAATTCTATACCTTCTTATAAATTAATTATGAATTACATTCGAATATCCTCTCCCAATAGATCTGATTTAATTATGTAGTCTGATTATTCTATAATTTTTATTAGACATGATCGCATGATCATGTAAATAAATGATCACATGTTATTTAACCTTAAAACCAAGTGTCTCATGCCTTCTAAGGATGCATGCACTATGCCTAAAAGCTACACGAACACCGTCAATAAATACTACCACAAATAAATCAAATTATTCTATAAAGTCTATATTCATCGGATCCATGAAGATAATGGGGTAATTAATGAGTCCAAATTGAATCACTATTAATTTATAATTCCCATATCTTTTATGGAAGGATATGTTGGGTTCATACACTCTTTTCACCCATAATTAATGATATCCATATCTTGGGTAAATCATTGAGAATTTTTGATCCTCTTATAGATTATAAAAAAGAAATCAATAAAATTAATAGGATACTTGTCCTTCATCTTGTTTTTTTTAATTTCTTTATTATCAATATAGGGACATAATTAATGATCTATTTTATTAATAAAGAGGAATTGTTCACCCCTTGGTGAAATACTTAGGTGTTTTGAAAATATTTTCTAGAATCTCTTTTATTTTATTCTCTAATTCCTACATTTCATTTGGGACTATTCTATATGGATTCTTTTATATTCATATTAAAATATGTATTAGTTATATGGGAAACTAAAACTCATTTTTTGGAAAAATACTCTGGAACCCTTCAGTAAAAATATAATTTTATTCATTTAAAATTGGAATATCCAAAATATTGAGTTTCATCCCATTCATTTGAGTTAAATACCCCTAATGATTAGGTATTAAGACCCATATAATTGATGTAATGTATATATGGAGGGTATAACCATCCTTATATAGATATATAATCACATATTAATTCAAGATATAAAATTTGGATTCCCTATCCCATGAATTAATATTAAATTTATATAGAGAGAGTCATTTCATGCCCAAGTTCACATTAAATTTCACTAAAGGGAGAATAATAAGATTTATAGGAAGAATGTTCCCAAAAACTTCTATAAAAAAGAGTTTTATAACATTGATAAAATCATCAAACCTCTCAAATTTTTTATGGACAGTTCAATATTTAACTGCTTGGGTATAGATTTGATTCATATAGAAAATTTTCTAGATATGATGGAGTGGGTATAACTATAATAGAAAATATTTTAATTTATTGAGTGGATGATAAGTGTACCAATCACAACATCATTTTATTGACCCAATTTAGTAGTTGTGATGGAATATTCTTCTCATAATTCACATGGCCTATGAGGTTACTAGTGTTGGTTATCATTATTAACACTTGGATTGGTGAAATTTTTGGAATAATTATCATACTCCATATGATTAAAGAATTTGTTGTGGGTATTTCGTTATGATGAACTTTATTTTAAAATGTTTCTTTAGTTGGGAATTAATATTCCTTTGGAATTAATGTGCTCAGTGTCCATCTCTTACACCCTTGAAAAAATCTCTTCTTCCTTTGAGATTGTTCCCACATGAATCTTCCCACATTTTAGGCATGTAGTAAAAAAATTCATTCCTACATTAGTTTTAAAGCATTATCTCTGAAGAAAAATTGTATTTCCCTTATTATAACAACAATTTTTAGAATAATTATATTCTAAAATTTCTATTTCATCTTTGAGAGAACATCAAACAATTTATTTTATGTAACCAATGAACTTTATAGTCAATTCTTTTTAGAGACTTGGTTATAAGAAACTAAATAAATGGTTGATTTCACTTTTAGGGTAAATGAAAAAAAACCCAAAGTGTAACATATAAGTCTTATAAATTTTACATCATAGTTACCAATGGATTCATCCTCCTTTTGTTTCATATAAAATAACTATATATCTATTTTATTGAAAATAGTTTAGGGAGAAATATTCATTAAATAATTTCTTCTTAAACGTGTATCATTCTATAGATACAATTTCATCACACTACCTCATATTCTTAATGAGATTACACCATTAATTATCTTTACCTTACAAGTGAAAAACTTTTAGAACATGCTTTTAATTTTTCAGACATTAAAAAATAGAAAATTTATTTCCTATTATGTTAATCCATTTTTTGTATAATAGAATATTAGAATACCCACTGAAAGAGCATGGAAATTTCCACATGAAGGAGTTAATAGTGAGTTTTTATTACAAGGAATGTTTGGAGGTTTTAAATGATTTTTATTATTGATCACAGCTTGAGAGAGTTGGGTGAGGGTGATAATAAGATTTTTTACACCCTCTCCTATCATATTTGGGTTCAAACTTGGGAGATCATCTCATTTTCCATCGTACTAATTGTTTACTTGAATACTCCTCGTTCCATCCATTGAATATATATTAATATAATATTATGAGTGTTAAGAAATAGTAATCTGAGTAATAAATCATAAGATAAAGAAAATCTATCCAATTATGTCCTAAATTATGACAGATTTATTTAAACGTATGATATATTTGGTTTATCTTACTTCAATTTTTGTTAAACATATGTTATTCTGGATCCATCATTTTTATTCTTCATATCACAATCCCCAAAAATAATTAAACCCCACTGAGACACCAACTGAGGTGACCTAAGCATAATATACAAACACATTAATTACTTTTAAATAAGTATTCTTTATGTATCAAAATTTTTCACACCCCAAAAACAGTAGGTTTAGTATCATTGGATACTATATATATTACTAAATTATTTTATAAAAAAATCATCATTTAACACAAAGAATCATTATATTATGTACCCTTCTAGACACATCATACCTAATATTATTCTTTATAACCTATGGAATGGGAATATAGGAAATGGTAAGATAAGATTCTCAGTAAAGGAAAAATAGTTTCATCAATAGAATACCATAAATGATCACAATATAAATATGTTGGTAAGAGTTCATAATCAATGTACATAAACAAAACATTAATTCAATCCTACCAAAATAAACATGGATCATAAATCATTGATCATGATATAAGGACTTGTACATAATATAGAAAAATGAATCATGTAAGGGGGATACAAGAGTAAATAATATATGATCATGAAATAGTCACAATAATTATAAATAAGGCTGTCCAAAAAATTAAAATAATATGGACATATAGGGGAGATATTCCCAAAAAAAATAAAATATATGGTTTGGTAAATATCACATCAGTTAAATTATAAAACAAAAAATGGTAAAATTTTAAAAATTATTATAAATCCCTTAAATAACCAATATATAATAAAATATGTGTGGATTAATAGAGAAATATCATCAAATTTCCCTATATATAAATTCATTCGTAAATAATAATGATTTGAAAATGAGATTACAAGAGAAAACTTGTATATTTATTTCTGACTTCCAAAAAAGTTCTTTACCATATAATATAATAAATATAACCATATTAATAAATTATTTAAATACATTATTCATAATTATTAACTTTTATTATTTTTATATATAATCATTAATTACAAAAATATTATTTAGTTATTGTTAATTTTCATTATCGGTTGTTAACAGATTTTATAGTTTCTTATAAGATTTGTAATGGTGATATCTATCTTTGTTCTTTGATAAAAATTTCATTATTCCTATATTAGTGAAGATAAAAGATTCATTTTTTAAAATTATTTATTTTTTCATGTGTTCATTTGTCTGAAATTATTTGTATGTTTTTGTGATAATGGTGTCCACAATGTGTATGTTTCAGGTAATTTACTAATCTCAACATGTTACTTTATAATGATTAATCAATTTTTATAATCTTTATAGAATCATATTAATGAAATATATAACCACTTAATATCACATATTAATATTATTATTATTTTTATACTTACACAAGGTGAAAAATGGTGATGTTTTTATAGCATTGTTCATAATGGTGGTTTAACCATCCTAAAAAAGAACATCTTCTAATAGTAAATATGTACCAGTTTGGATATTTCAAATTCATTGTTATTAAGGAGAAAAATGGTGATGTTTTTATAATCTTTATAGAACCATATTAATGAGGAATTTATGCTTCACTTTTTAAATAAGAAGAATCCAAATGTCTTAAAAGAATTTAGGATATTTCAAATTCATGGGTATTAAGGAGAACATTTTTTAAATAGAGAAGTTTGGAAGGGGTATAAGAGAGATCCTTTTATAAGTGAAAACGAGGAAAATTTCTTTGGAAACTAATGTTAAGTGAATGGTAGAGATGAAATCACATGTGATTTTGATAATTTCAGATAATAAATGTTGGAAAGACATTTAGGTTTCAAAATAACACATAAAAGAGGACTTCTAAAATTTTAAAATATCCTTCTAATTTAAAAAGATATATCCACTTTTATTTAAATCTTTTAACCCTATTTACCTTATTTAATTATCTACCATGCTAATTATCTTTTACTAAACATATAAAATAACCCCAATTAATCAATATCAATTTTATAATTACAAATTTAAATTCCAACTATTTTAATTCAATTTCCAAATATGATATATTTAACTTTTAAATTAAACCCTAATATATATATATATATCCACATTTTTTAAATGATTTTTTAATATTAAGTGTTTTTAATATTTTGTCATATCAAGTACTAATTGAATAAGTGTAAAACTATTGGTTTTAATTTTTAACATTACATTATATTCCTCATTTAAAAGAGATAAATATAACTTATTATGATAAATATACACAATACTTAAAAATATTATTTGAAAATTATCATTTTTTTACGTTAAATAATTTAACAACATATTATGAAATTTAATTTTTAATCTAAAAACCATATATTAATATCAATAAATTCATATTAAAATATTTATTTTAATTTTATTAATACATAAAATCATTCTATAATAATATTAATATTTAAAGTGTCAAAAATATTTTTTTGTAATAAAATATTTCAATTAGATATTATATTTTTGTTTCATTGATTGTTGTCGTAAATTATATTTTTTAAAACTAAACAAAATAACTATTGGATATACCTAATGACTGTATCTTCAATGTCCATATATCAAAAAGATATATTTCAAATGAACATATATATAAAAGATAGAATCTGTTCTTATATAAAGTATTATATAATTCTAAAAAAACTAATCGTAGTTATTTACTTCTCTATCAATATTTATACAATAAATATAATTATATTCGTTTTTTATATAGTTGAAATCAAGGATATTGTCTTCATGGAAAACAATAAGGATACATAGTTTATGTTTGTGGTATTTTTATTTACATGATGATTTATTCACTTATACTTTTTTAGATTTGGTTTTAAATTGAAATTTAATAATGTATTAATTTTAATTTGGTATTTCATGTGAAAAATGATTTTAAAACTATATTTATTTAAATGAAAAATACTTAGCAAATTAATGGGGTGTTACCAACACCACCTACTAGTGGATCTTGTAAATAATTGGGTGATGTAAGTTTGAAACATGGTTAGTTACTTGTGATAGATAGCTTAAAGTAAGTGATATCCAATATGGTTTGATGTATGATCCATGAAATTTTTATTTTTTGGAACTTTAACATCAAAAAAATATAAAGATACATTTTTTCCACCTAAAACATGTATTCTCATGAGGTAAATTCTAGTGAATCATTAGAAGGACCACTCAGGCTTGAAACACCATTGTGGAGACCATCCTCTCACTCACATGTACCAAAAATGTGTGATTATTCATAGTATAGATAGAGTAATTCTATGATATTTCATTGTTTTGTATATTATATATTTTGGTGTCATTCATAGTATGGATTATTTATTCACAATATAACTTGTTGGATTACTATCATTGAAATGTGTTGCATTGATAACGGGGAAAGTCAACATTCACAGTTAATGGGGATTGAGACACTCATGTTGTATGAGTAAGGGAAACCCTCAGTTGGTTGTACATTAATTTCCATTAATTGGTTAGTTTATCTTTTTACACTATATATTATATAGAGGAGTGATTTCTTATAGTGGTGGGAGTATGAAAATGTGTCTATCTAAAATTTCTTCTAGGGTTTCCTTTATTAGGAAATTTATTTTTTTCATCATATCTTTGGGGTTACAATGATGTTTCAAGTATATTATCTGGTATCCTAAATGAGATATACAAGTTTATAATATAGTTTTAATGCTATATGAATAATTTTTTATTTGAAACTAGTGCCTCACTCCCACCTGACAAGTGAAGTGGTGTGGGATGGTTCTTGAAAGTTGATCCATTTTTTTTGATATCATAATTTTTTGGTTTATAAAATTTTTTTGAATAAAAATTTCTAAAATATTTATGAATAATGGGTGTTCTAAGAATATTTTCTTTGATTGGAAAAAATTTATGATTTGGTAATGGTCTCTATGAAAAACTCTTCATTGGTTTATATTGTTTAACCCATCAATAATCCTTTGTCAAAGGATAAGTGTGATGGGTGTTTGAGGTTTTCTCTTGGCTTACATTGAGAGAACGGAAAATATGTATAAATCTCAAAGATTGAAATATAAATTAATGATATATAATCTTTAAGAAAATATAATCTATGAGGGGTCAGTAGTAATTGTCTTCCATTAATTTTGATTTTATATTATCATGTATAATCAAAGTATCATTATAATGGATGATAATTGATGCCATTAGTAGTAAATATCATGCTTGGCTAGAGGAGGAGATGTATAAGTAAAAATTATTTGTGGGAATGTCTTGTGATGGGAGAGGGGTATATTACTGAATTGTGATTAATGGTGGTGGTCACAACACTAATATTCAAGTAAAATTGTTCCATATAAAGACATCCATTCTAGGAACTTACATGAAAATATAATCATAAGAAACATAGATAATAGATTCTTTGAATGAGGGGATCACAAAATCCCCATATTAGATCCGTTAGTGGTATTATCAAGATTCTTATCCTAGCTACCATGAAAAAAAAATTTGATCTAGGTCCATACCAATAATTTATTGGTTCTTGGTCATAACAGATTGAATTATCTTTTAATTGTTCTCATTATTAATAAATTATAGTTTCCTGATGAAATATATTTCTCTATAGGTTGTGTTTTTTGACACTCATGTTTTAAAAGGTGTCATCATGGGTTCTAGAGCTAACAGTGTAGGATTTATCTAAAAAATTTAGTACTTTCAACTTTGGAATATGGTGGAATGGTTCAACGATGAGATAAATATTAGTTTCGTGTATGTTTTAGGTGGAGACTCTCCTTTTATTAATGTTTCCATTGGAATATTTTTATAAAAGTGAAAATAACCCAACTATGTCATTTTTTGCAGTGGTTGAGGTCTTGTGGAAAATATGAATTTGGGATTTTCACTAATGGTAGAGAATGATTTTGTTATAGGTAATTTATTTCCATTAGTCCCTGTATAAAAATGATTATTTGAGTTCTTTTTTGGGAAACAATGAGGAATATAAGAATACCATATGAACTATGATAACATTAGGGTCTTCTAGAACCAGTGATGAATTATTATTATTACATTTTATATAATTTTTTCCCACAAATTGTTTATTAATGGATGATGGTCATCTGGATATCTATTTAATGTTAAGGAGTGCATTATTCCCCTAAAAGGTACCCTTATTAGAGAAATATTCTAGAATGGGTATCCTAGGTTCCTAGTTTCCCTTTATTTTATGGGTATGAATTACGATGAATGTGGAAGGATTTTGCTAAGAAATATTAGTAGGATTCATGTGATATTTATTTATGACTTATTAAAGGAATTTTCATATATTTGTATTGAGAATATCATTTTTATTAATAACCAAAATTACAAGAATGTAAGTGATTCAAAGAAGACGTTTTTCCTCTATGGTTTTTCTCTGAGTTTATATAAAACATAAACACATGGAGGTATATAAATTACAACTAAAGGTTAGTCATATTTACCAATTATTATTATTAATCATATCCAATTTAGTAGCTCTAAATGTCTTTATTTTCTGAGATAAAAAGGTTTAAATTTTGGGAGGATGTAGTGAATCAGGTTTCCATGAGTGGTGCTTAGAATATTCTTCAGATTTGAAGTCCAACATATCGAAAAATGGTTAAATAGAAAATATACACTATCATATTATAAAAGAAATTGTTTTGATCATTATGTTGATATCAGTTCTGGGTGATTACTCTCATTCTGTGTTTTTGTCTATTTATGAGGTTGTATAATTTTAGGAGATATTGAATATAACCTTAAAAAATTAATGTTTATTATGTGTGTGCGAGTGGTGATATATCCCATATAGAGCCTTGAATATAATTTTTTTGTGTAATTGGTGTGTCCAATGCAGATTGTTTTTTATAGGAGGGGTATAATTTGTATCTTGGAATTTTAATCCTAGATCACAGAATTTTAATTATTTCATAATATTTTACAAATTAACATAATCCATGTCTATAAATTGTTCCTTTAACCCCTATGACTAGGATTATCAAATACAATAGTTATAAAACACTAAATTTTTAGGGATTTACAAAGGGGGATCTCATTCGTTGAGTGAACAACAATAAATTTTTATACCATTGGAAAATACCTATGATAATGATGAATGAATAGAACCTCTAAAATTATCTCTAGGGGGTATATTTTTTTGACTGAATTATATGTGAAATTATTAATGTTTTTTATACTTAAAATTCATATTAAAAATCATTGGTATTGGAATTAACTTTTATAACTCATGATCACTGATAAATTATTTTCTTTTTTATGCTAATACATTATTGGTGTTTTGTAAGTAATTATTCATCATTAATTCATACATGATCATTAAAGGCCTTGGTCACCTGAAATAAACTTGTAGGATACCTCATAAATAATAGATTATATTATCTTTGAAGAATTATCATCTTCTATATATTTCAATGAACACAATTTCATATTTGAATTTGTACGGTCGAATCTTCCACTGACCTCCATTATCATTCCCCCCTCTTCCCCTATATTCACATTTTGGTTTGATATAGATGACCTAGATGGAAGATCAAGTGACATAAAAGTACCTGAATCATTCAAAGTAGATAGTGGTGGATTCCAAGGGAGATGATGGTGTGGTAGAATAAACTAGTGAACTTAATAGCAGTGATCTGAGGGATACACAGGGATTAACTCTAAGATGGTTGTTTGAAAGGGAGGTGGGCATCAAAAAGTGATTCATATGGATATTAAAAGAAATGTAATGGCTTCAAGGATCATATTTCATAGTAAAAGTCACGTATGGTGAATATTATAGTGAGGAATATGGTGAAAATCATTGGCATATAAAAAATCAGTATCTACAATTCCACATAACACAATATGTAGTGCATGACAAACATGTTGGTCTCTTTTCCTCCTTGTGGACAGGTTTTTTATTGGGAGTTTATTATTACATGGTGTGTGAATTTTTAGAAAACATTATGTTCCACCTTCACTTGGAAGCCTAGTTTTTTTATTTAGAGTTGAGTATCACACAATATGCACTTTGGAGATACATTCCAAATATGTCTAAATTACATTGTCTCATGTGTAATGGAGTATATTCCCATCAGTATACATGGAAAAACACACCATTTTTTCTAGGAGATATTTCATATATAACCATGAAGACATGGATAATAACATAGTAGTATATTCTGAATAATTATCTTGTTCCATATACAATTTATGTATAGATGACACTCTATATATATTAAAAAAAATATGACTCAATATTCTAGAGGTATATGCATGAGAAGCTGTTGATACCCAATGTGATATACCTTTTTAAGGGAATTATTTTTAGTATGTCCAACATGTCAATATAAATTCATTACATGGTTGGTTTTTGTATAAAAATACAAACCATGATTGAAATAGTACATGTCATGCACTGTATCTTTATTGGTATTTTTTATTATTCCATCATGGTTGTTAGAACTACGTAGGTAAATAGTCTATTCTGACTATTATTCATTATTTTATGTAACTTGTGAATCTATTTGACATTATTATTCATATGTAATTTTTTTCCATATGGAAATTCTTGGCATTATAGATATAGACATGAAGTGTGGGTGAGACATTCGAAGTATACATGGGATCAGTAACTCCACTTTAGACATTTTAATAACTTGGATTGGTTCCACCATATATATTGTGGATTTGGGTAAACCTACATAAATCTAAGTAATTATTCATCCGTTATATCCTTGGGCTAGTACTCTATTGACACTGACAAGGAGTGTTTCTCCCATACGAGTTAATACTCCCCCATGAGGGGTGAGGGTCCTACAATCAAAAAGTCGATACACTCTAAATTGATACTTCCCATCAATAAGCTATGAATTCTAAATATGATTTAGTAGTCCACTGATAAACACCCATATCTCAATGAAGTCCAATTCCACAACTACATTAACAAATGGGTAGTATATAAGTTTAATAGTTCTTTTTTTACAAGTATATTGATTTATAAACCTTTTTGGATTCATTCTAGATAAGATTTAAAAATTGGTTGGTTACTTTTGTATTTTCCAGTATTACATTTCTCTATGGATCATAGTTACACAGGAGATTTAATCCTTTACAGAGTTGAGTTGAGATAATATGGACTTCCACATGTCCATGAGTTTTCTACCAATAAATAATATTTGGGTTTATTTTAAATTTTTCTCCCGTATTCTGAATTTTAGAGCAGTACAATTAATTTTGTCTTTATTTTTCATTTTTAGGGTGTCTTACTAGGTACTTTTATACTCAGTACAAGATAAGATTATTTCCCACACACATTTTTTCATTGCATGTGATATAGTGTTCAAATATTATCTTGATGGATGTGGTGAAAGTATATCTTCTGTGGAGATTCTGCTTGGTGGAACTTTTAATTTTAGATAGAGGCAGTTTCAATTAGAAATATCTTCCTAGGAGCTATTGATATGTGTAAGAATTTTCCCTTATCATGTATCTATTATTCTTGGTATCATTTCCTTTTTCCTAAAGTTTCTTTTATGTTTTTCCTATAAGGAATTGTATTGGAATATTTTTCATCCTACAACAATTTATTTTATAGATAAACTATATATAGAGTAATTATTGGTTATCATGTATGTTGGAGTTCTTGTCGATTGTATGTTGTTATTGGATAAGTCCTCCCATGTTAATTATGATTTTTTTTCTAGTCACTAGCCTCTATCCTATTATATCTAGGATTAGGGGAACACTTATATTACAACAACCCCATGATGGGTCCTAGTAGGTCGAGTCGTTTCAAGATATACTATGATGAATATAAAGATACCATTAATTCTACACCACCTACAATATCATATAGAGGAAGTCGGCATGAAACTAGTCACAAATCATCTCCCACGATACCTCTAACTCTTCAAATTTACCAAGAAACATGATCCACTACTGACGTGTAGCTCCATGGAAAAAATATAACTTCCAATTAATGGAAATTATCTTTCCTAGAACAGATCAAACTAAAACTGGTATTTATATCTAATATTCATATCTCTATCTCCTTATTGAAAATAGACCCCATGTGCTTTGTTTTTCTTTGAAAATGGAACTCAGGAAAAGTCTATCTCCATGAATTATCCTCATCAAAATCAATGCTCTAAATATTTTTTGTATAATCCTACTACACATCATCATCTTGACCATCATGATGATTCTAACCATGATCCACCACTACTATAAAAACTAAAACCATTAAATGTGATAATATATAATTTTATTAATATCATTTATTAAATTTCATTCAAAATTATAACATAGTTTCAATAAACCATAATGCATGAATTACACTTGTGAATCTACCTAGTAATAAATTTTATTTCAATTATTATTTTTAGTAACGTTATGTTACATACAATGCATCGTAAGAAAATATTACTTCATATGTTGTAGTTGGTCTCCATTTCCAACATCACATTCTAAATTTGATTGATTCTGTCCCCGTATTAAACCCATGAAATCCTCACAAGTTCCTAACTCCAAAAAATCATCCTAACCCTCATCCAATAATTAAAATAACTTTTTAAAAACCCTCACCCCTAGAAAACCCCCTAAGGAAAAAAATGAGGAGAAGTATGCCCCCCAAATCCTGCCTCCAATAGGTCATGGTTTTCTGACTAACACCGTGGGTATGAAAGCACACACATGGGAAAAATTACCCTCATAATTCATAAGAATAAACAAATAACCAAGAATTAAATCCATAAAAAATAAATAAACTAATCCATAAATTCATATTAGTTCATACATAAAAAAATCTCTAATCGAAATGTCATGAGATAACTCTTATGAAAACAACTCCACAGACAGTTACTAACATCAACAAACACCACTAGCTAATAATGTTTTGCATATTCACAAAACTCATCTTACAGACCTAATATATATATATATCTATGATCCTCCATAATACCTATAGAATAAATATGGAGGAATTATATTATGGCCTTCGTGAATGAACAAAGAAACTAACTTTTTACCTATATCGGGTCTACTAATTTCTCATCCCTATTGTAGATTTCTCACAATAGTTTATATACAAGTATCATAAATAATTTTTTAGTATAATACATGGAATATTACTGATAATCCTCTACACTACTAAAATTATATCATTTACACCCTAAAATCTTTCATCCTAGTAATTTTATACCCTTTATATCCACAGAAACTTATACCCACGTCCATATTTCAAATATATATAATCATACCCACAACAAAATTACTATATATCCATATCTCAAAACCACATTATGGTAGAGTTTATAATAATGAAGGAAATCAAACCAGTTCCCATCTTCTTTCCATATACTCCCTCACTATGATACCACAACATAACCATATAACATTAAGACATCGCAGACCATAATAATCATAAGATTATACAAACTATACTATATCTAGAATAGAATGTGGGGAAGAGGGAGTACCTATCCATCTGAATAACCTAAATCTTAGATGTTAAGTAAAAACCCAAGAATCTGAAACCCTATATAGGAATCTGTCACGTTACTGAAAAAATGGTGCTTCGCATGAATTAAAAATATAAAATGAATATAAAGTAGCATGCATACCCAAACAAGGTTCTAGTACCTACCATTTTGAAAATATAACTGAAACTATCAGTATCATGTATAATAATTGTTACTCTCTCTAACCAAAGAACATATCCAATTTCCACAATCACCACAAAACAACTACACAACTTTAAAAAATTCATCACTTAATCAATTTTTCATTATTTAATTACCAATATATTTATATTCCAAATATCACATATCATTTAATAACCATATATTAATCCCACTTCGTTTTTTAACCAAATTAATTTTGAACTACCACAATAGCATTTATCATCCACATTGTATTCATTGTGCCACATATATTTCCAATGGCCACAAGTTCAATGAAATACATCCATTATAAATTTATTAATTAAACATTCCTTATATTAAATATACAACATTTCATTATTAAACCATATTCTATTCCAGTGTTTATCATTCATTTCACCAGTGTAATTATTCAAGCATTATTTCAAATTATTGCATCCCAACCCTATTAATAATTTCATTTATTCATTAATATTTAATATTATCATACAACCATGTCACAACCAAACTAACCTCTAAATATCACCAAATCACTATTTGAATCAAATATTCTAATATCATTAACACAAAAAAGAAAAAAATAACAGAATTATATCAGGTAACCACCTCAGTCTCACCACTTTCATAACAACATCATTTCTTTACATTTATCATGTCTATCCTCCCCCAAAACAAAAACACAACATCACATATTCTCAACTACAAAAATAAACAAGGCTAAGACTAATTTATCCATTTCAATAATAACCATAATATTTGACATCCACGTGAATTAACAACATCAATACATATATTAATTATCATTAAATACCAGTTCTTAATAAAGAACCCATAACATTTTCATATTTCCATGTCCACTTCATTTATTATCTCTAATTTAGTATTGAATTATGAATATTTAGAATCATTCCAATAACAATAATAACAATATCAAAGTAATATACTAATAAATTGACATATGTAATAAAATATAATAAACATCATGGAAATTACGTAGAGCAAAAGTTAATCACATATCCTTTTTAAATTTTTTAATCGAACTTTTATCTTCATTAGATCAATTCCAACCATTTACCCTAAATTCATGCTAGTTAAAAATTTATTACATAATATAAAAAATATATTTTGTGACTCTTATATCTACCAAATATTCAATGTCCTCCATAAAAGAATATGGAAAAAAAAGAATACTGACTCCACCAATATTCAAAGTTGTACCCCCAACAACCTTGAATCAAGAATATATTTCCATTTAAAAGTGATAAGATTAAGATATACCTTCAATGTGAAGAACCACCGACATAAAGCCTTATGCCACTTAGGGTATGATAGAGAAAGTAGAAAAAATGAGATAATGAGGAGGAAGAAATATATAATAAAATATGCATTTTAGTATTTTTTCACTAATCATGTGAATTCAGTTAGGTGGCATAAAACTCATTGGATCTTTTACCCACTAACTCTCTCTATACTAATTTTCATAACTGGGGAATTACATGGAGGCCATTGCAAATGGTGTGGGGGTCAAGTGAATTACTAGAATCATGCAACCATTAATTTATAATTGTACAAGATTATGCCACTATGAAACAATATTGGTTTGGGGTGAAAGTAGGCCAGATATGGTCCTGGGTGGATATGATTTTTTTACCTAAGTGGATAGGTCAAATTGGTTGTAATCCTAGGTGTGTGGTGTATGATGGGATAGGTTAGAAGAAGGACCAGGTGGGTTGGGTCTGTTATGGGTTAAATTGGGTGGGGCTTGGATCATTATGAGCTTGAAAATGGGAAAAAATTTAATCATAAAGTGATTAAATACAATAATAAATAAGAAATATCAAAATAAAAAAATATTTTTATTAAAAAATATAAATAAATAATATTTTTAAAAAATAATAGAATAAAAACCCTAACTAAATAAAAAAAAGATGTTACAAAATAATAATAGTGAAATTATTCTAAAAAATTTTGTAAAAGGGTTATGAAATAATTCTAGACATAAGTATACATATAAATTATTGAAACCCATCATTTATTATTCAGTAATTATTCAAACAATCACTCTATGTAAAAAAATACTCTAAATATTTTTTATGTAGAGAATATTTACTAAAATATTTCCAATAATAAGAGTTGATATCTTAAATCTTAATGATATCATGTCACAATGTATAATATAGCGATGGAAAATAAAATATATTTTGTTAAAGATTCCATTTATAGAAATGTATACATATTTCACACAACAACAAGATGTATTGGGTAAAAATATATCCTCAAAAAGTTATCTAATGGTTCTATAGTGATTCACCATGAATAGATTAATTCATTCCTCTAAAATATACAATCCAAAATTTCTAAGTATAATGTAGAGAATATAAATGAAATTCAAGATACTATATTGTAATGGTTTTGTGGGTGTGCTGAGAAATCATTAGAGGGTTCATTGTTAATAGAATTTGAATTAACTAACACAGGTTAACTTTCCACATCACTCAATTAGACTCACCACAAGTCCCTAAGTGCATTCCTGATCACATTGGGAAGGATACATGCTCCAAGTGTATCAATCTAAATTATTTGGAATTATTTCACCATCAAATACTATTAAATAAACATTGAACTCAACCTAAAAATGTATAATGAAAAACCCATACATTGGAGACCCATTAAATCAAATTAGAATTTTTCAAAAGCACAAAAAAACAATAACTAAATATCATGACAAATAATAAAATCCAAAAGGAATTTCCAACAAAGTAAATAACAAAATTTTCAAAAACCATAACAAATACATAGTAATAACTAATGAGGTTAACATAAAATAAATCCCAAAATTTCAAAGAAATATAAAACACTACATAATAATCTCTATATAACATGTGGTCACCTCTAAAACACATCAAGATTTTATTTAATAGTTTTAATAAAATAAAATTTAATTTTATGATATCTTTATTTACATGAAACAAAAAGTTTAATGAACCCTTTTATAATATGGAATTATTATTATCTAACATGATTATTATCTAATGTCATTTTTATCTAAAGTTATTTTTATCACCTAGATTATGGATTAGTGGGTATGAAAATTAATAAATAAATTGTGAAAATTTTATAGTTTAAACATGTATAAAATTAATTCATTGGTTATCAATTGATTAGAAAGAAAAATAAAAAAAATAAAAAGTAAAAGAGATGTTTTTCAGAAGAAAAAACCTATTTTTTTAAATTATGTTATTATCTTAATAAATAGAATTAATCAAAAATGGTGAATGATTTTAATTAAATTTATATATTATATATTCAATTAAACATTTTAACATTAATATAATGTTTTTCTAGGTAAGGGATAAGAATAAATCCAGTTGTATGATTAAAATGTATTTTTCTAAAAAAAATTCCCTCATTGAATTCATCACACTTATCTTAAAACGAATTTATTTCACTTGTAGAAATTTAATCATGAAAAATAAAACCCATATTTAGAATCGAGAGATTAAAATTTGGTAAATTAGCCACTTTGATTTTTTTCATTATAAATAGTAACCTTGGTAAGTTTTTGTCACCTCGAAAAATGTATAATGGGTAAATTAAGGTTAAAATTTTAATTTATAGATTTAATATTTGTCTAATACTTTCCTTTTCCTATTGGATCCAATTCTCAAAAATATGGCGACTTTATGCCATTTCTTTATTATGATCTTTTTATTTTTTTTAGAAAATCAAAAATGTAAAATGTCACTCTCTTGCCTTTAATAACTATAATTTTTTATAAGGGTTAAAAGTGGATATATTCGGTTATAAATATATATTTTAAATATAAATTTAAATTTATTGTAAATTAAATTTTTAATAATTTTATCTATGAAATAATTAACTGAAATTATTACACAACGCTGACTCAGTGCTTGTGCAGGAAGTAAAAAGATCACGTAATTTTTTTAAACACAAAAATTAATATTTTTTGAGTGATTTATAGTTCCTCACAAATTTATAGATCAATATAAAAAATTAATCATTTTTTAAATCATTATCTTTTAATTACATTTTTTCATGTTGTATTGAATTAAAATTATATGAATAGTTTCTAAAATGACATTAATAGTATTTTATGATAAAAATATTTTATTAAAATATTTAGTAATAATAATAATAATATATAAATAAGAAAATTATTATGATAAAGTATTTAAAATTCATTATCTTATTCATTTATGAAAAAAAAATTACCTTATAAGTAAAATTATAACACTTAATTGTAAAAAAATCATTACCTCCGATAAGATTAAAATTTCTTAACCAAGGTGTTAAACCAAAAGATAAGGTTTAAAATGAAACCAAAAACTATATAAATTTTATTAATTGACTATATTTTTAACTTAAATTTTCTTTATTCAAATATTTTTCCTTTTTGAATCATTTGGGTTGATAATGACTTAAATATATTTTAATCTTTTTAGTAATTCCATGTGTGTCCTCCCCCTTATAAAAGGACACCAATTATATCTTTTATTTTAAAACAAATTATCCTTGTATATCAACTAAACCATAAAACATTATCTTATAAACTTAACTATACATGAATTTCTGGTTTTTATATTCGAGTTACTCCATTCCAAGGGTCATTAATAAGGTATCTAAACGGGACCTACAGAAGAAGTGGTAATATTCCTGCCCAACCTCTTTATATTAATTTCTTATTATACCTTCTCTAAATATGTGGTATTCTGCATAAAATAATAAATTATGTTTCCAAAATATAATTTAATGTTATTATTAATATGTAACATTCATTATCAACCTTAATTTATATCAAATGGAATGTGCAAATATCGTTCATGAGTACATTTGGACTACCACCTCCACATAGTGATAAAATTAATTTATCATCACAAACACTCATTAATGGTTATTAAAATTTATTTAATGTTTATATATGATATTTATGCCATTATTATTCTTATATAATTATAATATCATTACTTACTTCTTACTTACCTATCTATTGGAAAATGATTACTTCGCTTGTGCATATGGGTGGACTACCACCTCCACAAAGCTACGTGATTCGTCTTTCAATTTTGATTTACATGGATGGTAATCAGGACAATTTTAATTAATTTATATGATATATATGATATTATAAATATTTCTATAAGGTTAATTATTATTTAAATCTTTTTATTTTCATCCATCGAAAAGTGAAAACAACATTCACGCATATGTATGACCTATTATCTCCATGAATGGTGTAATTAATTTTTACATCCCTACCTTTTATAGATGATTATAAATAAGTATATACTGAATATATATGATATTTATATCATAAAAAAATTACTGATATTATGGAACCATGATCAATGTATGTGGACCATAACTTCCAAATAGAAATTCTCTTGAAAAACAAAACAGTTAACACCTGGAAATGACGTTTTTAATAAGGAGTTATTAATAAATGGGTTTTGAAATGTTGTAAGTGGGTCATATATGAAATTATAAGTATTTAAATTACTCATTTATATAATTATAATAAATTTAAATTTATTATATATGATTTTAGATAACCATTGAAGCAAGTCGAACTTGAGAAAAGAGATTAATGTTTCAGTCTCATTTTAATTCAGATTGTTTATTGATAATTTTCCAATGAATGGAAGTATAAGATACTTTCCTAATAAATCTCATTAATTTAATTATCCTATGGATATTTATTTATATTGCATAATTTTTTTTCAATTTAATCACATTATATACTTAAGGGACCAAAAAAATTATTTTAACAAAAAATGACTTTATTTCTACCTTTTGTTGAAAATCATTTTTTCTTTTATAATCATGTTTTATAAAATCAATTTAATTATTTTTTTAATTATTTCACTATGATTTTTTAATGTCACTTTTACCAATGTTTTTTTATAATGGTAAAAAATTAATCACTTTATAATTTTCTAAATGAGGTACTTTTAAATTTTAACTAAAAATGAAAAGGTGATCATTGTTTTAATATATACGAAATGAACAGAATTTATAGATTTCATAACCACTCAATGAATTCAATATTTCATTATAATATTATAATTTTAATTTCAAATTAATTTATTTCATGAATATTTCAGAAAATTTTATATTTTATAAATTGACTTTAAATTGAAAATGGTATTTTCCACAAGAAATTTTCCAAGTGATCTTTTAAAGGATTCTTCTACTAATATGAATTAATTTGATGTTACATAATATTTTAATGGGATATTATCAAAGGATACTGTATTTATTCTTTCTCCTGATGTTGTATGGTTATGATGATTAAATATCTATGAAACCCATTTTACTTTTCATGGGTTAAGTTATGAGGAATGATTTTATGATCTTATGGAATACATTTGAAGGGACTTATGAATTATTTAATGAGTGGTCAAAAATTATGAAACCCCTTCAATTAAATGGTTAAATATTGAATATATATGATATCACATAGTACATGATAGTTTACCCCAATTTTGAAAAATAGGGTACACAAGAGGTTTTCCCAATCCCGAAAGAGTGTACACAGGAGGCTATATAAATCCCGAAGCATGTATATAAAAAGTTATCCCAAGACTTACATGTTATAAATTTATTGATAGGTAGACTTTAAATAATATTTCTGTGATTAATATTATTCCACACTTCATTCCAAACTTTTATTAAATTATCTTATGTCAATTCTATTTTTTGATGGTTCATATTCTTTGATCCCTTTAGGTTTATGTCTTGTGAACTTCCATGTTTTATGGCATGGATCATGTTTATGATCTATAAATAGTTGGGTATAGTTATAAAATATTGATATCATGTTATCATACCCATTATTCTCATGTTATGTTTAAATAATCATTCATATATCCCCTTTCTATCATTAAAGTGAATTCGATCTCACCCTTCAGTAAGTCTTCTTTTCCCCTTGTTATGAATAAAATCATTAAGTGTGATGTATCTAATAATGGTGATAATTATGAAGAAATATGTGGGAGACAGTGTAGATATTTTATAAATCATTTATTATATATTCTAGTTTCTAAAGACACTAAAACTTTATGGTTATGGTGTGGATCATAATGTTATGTAATCACTAGTATTAATATAAGATATAATATTTATATATGAAAAGTATGGTTCATTATAGTTGGTATCATATAATGTTTAGTTTCCTCTAGAAACTAATATGAAAAAAAAATTAGTGAGATCCCTTAGGATAATCCTATATAAATGATAACATCCTTTGTTATGGTAAATAAAGGAGTGTGGTTTTCCAAGAAAAAAACACCATTTTTTGGTAACTGTGAGTGGGCATAGTTTTTGAATACATTAATTTAGGGGTAATAACCTCAAAAAAGTTATTCAAGTTAATATTGACCCACATTCTAGTAAATGGTGATTTTCCCTTACTTCACACCTGGTTTGAAACTCATAAGTGATATTCTCTGGTGAAATCATATTTTTTTATGAACCAACATAAAGGATTTGAATAAATTATTGTCATTGATAACCTATTTTAAACATAAGTTATCATATATTTAAAATAATGTTCTAGGATTTATATATCCTTTGAATTAATTTTCATGATGTATCAATGTAATAAACAATGTGTTAGGTCATGCAAACCATTTTAGTTATATTATAGGATAGAAGATAGAATGATGAAATTTAGGTGGTGATGGATACACGCAAATATTGAAGTATCTCATTTGATCATAGTCCTTTTAATTCCTTTATATCATAAAAATTATATAGGAATATAAATTTATATCCACAAATATAATAAGTCCAATTAGTTGGGAAAAATTTTAAAGGTATATTTTTTTTAACACAAGCTTATGATTCTTCTCTAATTGATGTTTGTGTGAAGGTGCTTCTTCCAATTATCAGTATTTTATCTCTAGATTAATTTTATGATATATTATGAATGTATTATCTTTATTTATATGAATACCACATATATTAATAAGGAAGGGAAGTCATTGTTTGATATTCCAAACTCACATACTTTATTCTATTAGTGTAATGATAAATATAAACTTACAATTGAAATTTCATCCATTTTATAGGTCTTGATCCCTATTCTAAAGGGGGGTTTGCCTCATATGGTTGGGAAGAAACTAAAAATCAAATATATATTTATTTTAGATAAGTTTTTGGATGTTTTCCCTAAATAATTTATTGGTCTTCCCTCAAATCATTAAGCTGAGTATTAAATAGAACATAGACCTAATACTACACCTATTTCAAAGACACCATATAGAATGACCTTTATAGAGATACATGAATTAAAGAAGTAAATCCTAGATAATCATGATATGGGACTCATTTAGCCATGTGTTTCACCTTAGTGTGCCCCTTTAATTTTTGTTAAGAAGAAATATGCAACTATGTGACTATACATTAATTATCAATAACTTAAAAAGATCACAATCAAGAATAAGTATTATCTTACCTGTATTTATGAATTTTTAATAAATTGTGTGGAGCTAAGTACTTTCCCTATATTGAATTTAATTCTAGATATCATCATTTTAAGGTAATTATAATAGATTTAAACAATAAAAAATTCTATATAATGTATAGACACTATAAATTTATAGTGATTTCATTTGGTATTACTAATGTAACTGATATCTAAAAATATTTAATTAGTATATTCTTTATAAATTACATTGATCAGTGTAATGACTCATATTTTCCCTATTTTATTTTAAGAAATTATATGGGATAATTCTGAGACTATACACTGAGATGGCATGCAATTTCAAGTCCATGTGTCCCGAGAACAATTCATTTAAAAATATTTAGTTTTTAATAAATAAATTGAGAGACTTTCCAAAAAAATGGTATAAATCTTAAAAGGGTTCTCTGATCATAAATTTAATGGAACCATTATGTTCAAAGTAGTTCCTTTACTATAGGTGAGGCCTACCATCTGCCGGTGCAGGTCATCTATGAAAGATAGTTTTTGGAAGCATCCGTAAATAAAATAATTAAATAAAAATTATATTATTTTAAAATCCAAATACCCCATCAACATGGACTCATATCGAAAATATGATACCAATTTTGAGTTCTCAATGTGGTGGTTCCCTAGGTGTGACTTAACTTTATTCAGTGCGTGTCTTCTGTGAAAAACACTGAAAAGGACGTAATCATCATTAAAATTTTTAAAGATAAATTATTTTTTTGAGACAATGATAATTTCATTTAAATTCATACTTATTTTTAAATCCCAGGGTTATCTACATAACCATAGGAACTCCATAAAATTTATAGAGAGATATTTAGAGAAACCTCTCAAAGAAATGGTGAAAAACTCATAGATCGACGATCGAAAAACTCTGTTCTTTATGGATATCGCCAACAATGGCAACACAACAATGGAACTTCATCAATGACCAACCCAAATCAAATGTAGGATGAATTATTTTTTTATTTTCTTCCTCATTCTTGAATTCCAAGATAAACCCAGAACAACCAATGAATAGGTTGATCCGCAGTTCGATCCTAACCTTGTGGGATGGGTTTTATTTCTGTGGGATTTTATTGGGAGTTTGATCTTGTGATTATTTGCTGACTAATACGATTATCATTATAAGAGAAAAAAAATATGGACACATACATCGATCTAGGTCCATTACTCTTCTTTCATTTATACTTTTATCCCCCTCATTCATCGTTCATCATGGGTGTTCTTCACTTGGCCCAAAACATGACATATCCCAATCAATCGATAGTTGTACATCCAATTCATGGAAAAATGATTCGATATTGAAAATTTGGGATTTGAATGACATGATGGAGCTGTTAAGATAGACACAATGAAATTTTTATGATGGTTGATCATCAAATCTGTGTTCTTTGATGTTTTCGGCGAAACAAAGAATGAAATTTTAATACATTTTGCCACTAGACTAGAAGACGAAACACATTTTCTAGGTGATAGTGTGACCAAATGAGGCTGCATCTTGAGTTTACCAGCAAGGCGTGGCTTGAATGGTTGTCGGAGAAATGGAGGAGATGACTTGATCATAAACCAAGGATTCTAGAAAATCTCATGATACACAACATATAATCTGAGATTACATGGATGTGGCCCCCCATAAACAGTGTCTAGGGTTTAGGGAGGTATTAAAGTATCACATGGAGTGTGCCCCCTATTACACGGCATGTGGTATATTCCCTGATGGTTGATGTGTATATCAGGAGGTACATGGACATGGGATGGAGAACCCGGATTTCCTATATGGTGTGTATCCCACCACATGGCTAAACCTATACCAGATACATGAGTTACCCCATGTACTTGTACACGGTCATGAACCCGGGTTGACACTGTGTACTGGCGCATGCCCAAAGAACATAGGTGGACCTTAGATTGAAACAAATGTATTGTGACCCTTCTACATGAAGTGTACTATGTTTTTACATGACATGTACTTCTAACATGGGTTGGAGTACACTGGTATTATCTGGGGTTAAAAGACACTATGTGTGACCCTAATAAAAATCATATACTCTATTATAAATGGATATATCTCATTTTCCATCATATCATGGACAATTTTCATTAGGGTTGGTTCCCTTGATCCATCCCCATAATTTTAGTTGGTATCATTTCCTACTGACCAAAGTATGATCCCTTCAGTAAGTTTTTCTGGATAGAGAAGTTAGAATCCCCTCAGAGAGGCCTAGAGCAGGATCCTCTATCCATTCTTTCAACCTATGTAGAGTCTGGGTATTATCATTACCAATCCTACTGAACCTCGATCCTCTACAAATCAGGTGAATCAGGATCAGTTTTGGTATCACCCCATGGCCCTATAAGTGATCCTAATATTTGTATTGTGATCTTACCCACTCGTGGAGTGATTTATTTCAGAGTGAGTGTATCAAATCTCTCTTCATATCTATCAGTGTATCTATCTTTTTTCGGTTTTTGATGAGAAACACCTCATAGACACACGTCATCAGTTCTATAAAACTAAAAAGTATGTTCTCCTGGATGAGTGATTCGTGGAATCTTCAGACCAAATCTCTATTGTTGGTCTACGATATTTCTGACTTACTTCTAGACTATGGGTCTGGGTTTGAGTATATCTGGATATCTTTGTCATATGTGATGTAGAAACATACTTGTGTACAAATTACTATACCTTTACATTTTGTATATCTTTATAGTTTTGGGGTGTCTTAATGAGTATTTTTATATTCACCCTTGCATAGGATTTTCCCTCAGGTATTGTGTCTTATGTAGATATGTGACCTTTTCGACAGAGTCCTAGGTAGACCAGAACATCGACCAGGATCATGCGGTGCTTCATGAGTTTGGATAGGTCAAGTTGTTCCTATTTCTACAAATATTAGTCCCAGTACCCTTTGTTTACAGGATGGAAATTGTATTTTATAGAATATTTCTTTTGGTGGTATTGAATTCTGACCATGTTTACTTTACTGCACTTTACTTCCCCTATTGTACTCTATTAGTGGGGTTTAGCGGTATGCATGCATTTTGTTCCTTGGTGGTTTTTACATTTCATAATTTTTGGGAATGGATATGTTTTTTAGTGTAATTAGGAAATTTTTCACATGTTAGTGATATTCCAACTCAGTGTTGATCACCAGCACCAAGCCTATTTGAGGTGGGATTTGGGAGGTGAGGCATATCCCCATTGGGGCTGGACATGAGGGATTGGTATCAGAGCTTCTTGGTTCTACCTAAGGACTGATAGTCTGTGAGATTGGTTTGGGGAAACAATTTTAAGTGTTTCGAGTTCGTATTTCAGGCTAGGGACTCCATTGTTTGTGATATGGACGATGTATCCATACACTGGACACTGATAACCTTCTTTTAGACTCAGTACATGAGAACACTGGTTGTAGGGAAACAATAATGGTACATTCATCTTATAGGAATGTATTGTGGTTTCCATATCCATCTTGAGTTATGTCTCCCAATATAATCATTTGTCATAGAACATGTTGTTCCCTTATAGGATTTCTTCACAACGTATAACAACTAGGATTCAGCAGCTTGATCAAGATGATGACCCCCTTTGTGAAAATTCTTTGAAATTGGTATCATTTCCCTATATGTTACATCTAGGTTGTGCTCCAGCCATTCCATAACCTCTTGAGAAGCACATGGTACTTGCAGTACCAGTGAATGAAGAATGCATACTGAGCACGCTTCAAGAGTTTCAGCAGCAGATACCCCTTAGGATCCAAGGCATGCCTTACACACAGGCGGATGAGGACTGGCTTGAGGTGGTGAAATATTTTTCCACCTGGGTAAGAAACCAACATATCATATGATGGTTTTGTTGTAGATCCTTATATTTTTATTAGTTGGGTGGTGGTGGGGTTTATTTACCCAATATTATGATGACATGACCATTCTATGTACAGAGTTTTAGAAACTTTTTCATATAGGCTTTCTCACCATATAAGATGTGGGTTACACAAATCTAAGAACTTCTACAACTCCAGAAGGACGACATGTCATTGTATGAGTATTCATCGAGGCATTCCTACCTCTCCAAGTACTCAATGGATATGAATCATGATCCGCACTACAGGGCTTAGACCTTTGAGCGAGGTTTGTATAGAGACATCTGATCCAATGTATCCTCTCTGTGCATTACTACCTATTCTAGGGTTCCATAGAATGATTTGGTGGTTGATAGTTCTTTGGCTAGTCAGATGCATCTAGTGGAAGTGAGCAGTGGGAAAGAAGGAATAGAGACCTTTGTAGGGGAAGCCGGCATCATCCTTAGAAACATAGATGTGGTAGACGTCCAAAGTGGAAGACCCAAAATATAGTCTATCATTATGGACTCACAAGGTGTGTCTAGTCATCCTAGATTAAGGTGAAGATATTCATGTGGTGGAAAGGGACATCTCGATAATGATTTTCCCACCTGTCAAGCTTCTGATAGGGTGACAGTGGATGAGATGCCAAGTAAAAGGTAGAAATAGAAGTAGGCCGATCTGTAGGGCAGAGCATGTGGTAGAAAAGCTGGGAGAGAAAAATGAGGTTGTAGATATTTTGACATGTCACCACCACTACCCACAACAAGTCTGTGCTAGGCTCATGGAATTGTAGGATAGGGTCGGGGCAGCTATATGTGGTCGAGACGTACAACCCAAAGGCTTCAAGAATGATTCAAGGTATAATATATGTCATTTGTAAATTAGTTTCTAAATATATAGATAGATATACTAGATATTCTTCTCTGATCAAAATCTGGTTTGATACCTTGATAATCCGATTAGACCATTGACTCGAACCCTACGCTTGGAGACACCTACTAGAGGAGACTCGATGATCACCGTTATGTCGACAGTGTGACCTTGACCATGGAGGTGAAATGTGTAGTGTTTCTATAGCGATGGGATGAGGTTTTCATTTGTCGGAAAAAGGGAAACCCAGGAAGCACTCGGTGGACTCATGAATAGGAGGTTCCATCCAATTACTCATGAGTTGGATAGACTGACCCACAGAATAGTAGATGTTCTGATTTTTTAGTTCCCAACGGTAGTAGCAGAATACAAGGATGTCATTCCTAAAGATGTTTTAGGATTACCTCCATGTCAAGAGATAGACTTATTCTTTTTTTACACCTCAATATGGCACTGATATATGCGCCTACACATTTGATAGTTCACTCAAATATTCTCAATGTGAGGGTAGATTTGGAGGGCTTGTAGAAAAAGGGATTACTAAGACTCAGTTTTTCACCTTGGGCAGCCCTAGTTTTTCTTACAAAAAAAAAGACGCAGACCATAGATAAAGGTTATGTATGGATTACTGGAACATAAACTATGTGAATTTGGAGAACGATTTTCCACTAATAAGGATTTATGACATCCTTGAGTAGTTTAAAGGGTCACTATTGTTCTCAAATTCTTACCCTAGTTCAACTCTTTCCGAAGATGAGGTTGAGTTTGACGAGTTCCCGATCATGAGATTGTTGGAGTATGGTGTTGAGTACATAGTGTTCTGCGATTCATGAGAGATAAGACATGGTTGTGTCTTTATGGAGAGGCATTTAGTGATTTCTTATTTTTCACACGAGTTGAGGTCACAATGTTATAACTATGTGACCAATGATTTTGAGTTGGCATTGGTAGTCTTCATATTGAGGATGTGGCGACACTACATGATAGGTGAGTGATTTATCATCTACTCCAATAACAAGTGTCTCAAGTATAAATTCTCTTAGAATTATATGAAATTGATATAGGTTGATGGATATAGTTTCCCCAAGACTATGAATTGGATATTTTCCATAACCCTGGGGAGGAGAAAATGGTAGAAGATTCTCTCAGTAGAAGACCTAGTTCGCAATTTCAGAATGATGCATCAGAGCAGTTAACCTGATTATAGTTATCATTTATGGATAGAGATAATACATCTTACCTCCATTAAATAGTTTTAGTACCTCAAATATTTCATAGAGTCAGTGAGGAACGTCTTGGAGATACCAATTGTTAGACCATACGTGCTCAGATGTCTACAGGGTGTGCCCCTAGTGGATATTCCTAAGGCAGGGAGGAAAACTTTCTTTTTAAATAATGCACAGTTTTACCAGTGGCATTGCGAGAGGAGGTTCCATGGGATTTTCATATATCCCATTGGGTGGTACACAACAGTTTGTTGAAGATGTAGCAGGACCTCCAAAGTCATTTTTCGTGGACATGGATGAAGAAGGAAGTGGCAGAATTCATTTCTCAATGTCTTACATGCCAACATGTGAAGGTTGAGCACCAAGTTCCAACGAGTTTAGCTAAACACCTTGAGGTGCCAATATGGAAGTGGGATGAAATATCTATGGTCACTATGATGTTTTACCATGTACATTTAGGGGAAATTATTCCATTTGTGTGATCATTGAATGACTCACCAAGTCATCCCATTTCCTAGCAATTCGATAGTAGAGTTCAATTGAGATCTATGGACACCTCTATATGTAGGAGATAGTTTGACTCTATAGAGTCTCATCAAATATAGTTTCATATCGTGATTCTCATTTCACATAACAGTTGTGTAAGGGATTACAGGAGGCGTTTAGGACTCAATTTTTTTGAAGCACAATGTTTCACCCAAAAATAGACAGTGAGACAGAGCAGACCATTCAGGTCCTAGAGGACATGCCAGAGGCATGCATATTGGACTTCATCCATAGTTGGGAGGATCACATAACTATAGTGGAGTTCACGTACATCAACAATTGTCATTACACCATTAGTACGACACTATTTGAGGATTTTTATGGGTGACCCTCTTGGTCGACAATTTTCTAGACTGATATATGAGAGTCATCACTCATGGGCCCGAAGTTACTGGGATCTACTATCGAGAAGGTGCAGATCATCCAGGAGCGGATGGAAAATTCATAGAACCATTAGAAAACTTATTCTAACAAACAACTTAAACCTTTTCAGTTTGAGTAAGGAGACCAGATCATCCTTCAGGTGTCACCTCGACAATGGTTGTAGATATTTGTCTGGGGCAGTAAGTTATCTATGAGGTTTATTGGCCCATTTCAAATGTTGTGTAGAGTTGTACAGGTGGTGTATTTCTTAGATATATCCCCACATTTGGACAGTGAATATGATTTCTTCCATGTTTTGAAGCTGAGGAGGTACGTGCATTACCCATCAAATGTTATCGACTGGGTTGAGCTGGACATCAAGGGTGGAGTGACATTTTTTTTAGTATCTAGTGGATATTGAGGATAGATAGGATAGTATCCACTGGGGATGGTTGATTATATTGGTGAATTTCCATTGGTAGTACAACAATCTCTAGGAGATCACATGGGAGTGGGAGACTCAGATTCGAGCACAATACCCACACCTTTTTTAATAGTCTTGTTTTTAAATTTTTGGGAACATAAATCACAATGGATGGGAGAATGCAATGACTTGTATTTTCATGATTTAATTTCTAGAAATTATTTGAGAAAATTCCGAGACCAGGAGATGAGACTATGTGTGATTCTAAGGATTGGTGTTCCCATAACAATTCATTGAAAGATATTCAGTTTCTAATAAAGCGTGTGAGAATTTTTCCTAAACAAGTGGAATAACTCTTAAACGGGTTCCCTAATAAAATATATTACGGCACAATTGGGTTCAGAGAAGCATATTTACCTTATTATAAGCCTAACATCAATCATCACAAGTTGGATATGAACGATAGTTTTTGGAGGTAACTCTAAATAAAATAATAAAATAAAATTATTTTATTTTCAAATCCTAATAACTCATTAACACGGACTCGGAATTGAAATATGTTACAGCTATTGAGTTCATAATGTTTTTTCCCTAGGGGGGAATTATATTTATTTTGTTAAAGTATTCAATAAAACAACCTGAAAATATCATAATCATCATTAAATAATTTAAAGATAAATTATTTTGGGGACACAGTGAAAATTTGATTTCAAATAATCCTTATGAAGAAATCCTCGGGTTTCCGACATAACCCTTGGAATGATATATAATTTCTTGGGAGAGCATTGGAGAAACCTCTCAAGGAAATGTTGACGGAATCACAGATTGATGATTGACGAATGTTTTTCTTGACAGATCTCTCCAACGATGGGAACACAACGACTGACCTTCATCAGCAAGCGGTCCAAATCAAAGATATGATGTGTTATTTTGGAATTCCTTCACCATTCTTTAATTCCATAATGAAAATGGACCAAACAATGAATTGGTTGATATGTGCTTTGGTAGTAACCTTGCATGATGGGTTTTATTTTTATGGGATTTTATTGGAAGTTTGATCTTGTCATTTTTTGTTGACTAATTCTATTTTTGTTATAAAAAAAGACATAAGGTCAACAAGAACACTGATTAAGGTTTTATCCTCTTTTTTTACATATGATTCTCTCCCATTTGTTTGTTGTTCGCCGTGGGAAATCTTCCCTTGGCCTGCAACTCGACATATCCTGAAAAATCGATCATTGCACATTTGATTCTTAGCGTAACAATTCAATATTGCATATCTGGGATCGGAGTGACACGACGGAGGTTTGAAGATAGACATGGAGAAATTAATAAGACTATGGATCCCTGAATCCACATTATTTGACATTTTTTGTGGAATAAAGAATGACCTTTCAATCCATTGTGTGACCAAATTCGAAGATGAAACACATTGTTTAGGTAATGGTGTGACAAAATGAGGTTAGATCTTGTGTTTCTTAGAATGGAGTGGCTGGAATGGTGGTTGGAGAAGCATAGCAGATGACAGGAATGCATACTAAGAATTCTAGAAAATCCCACGCTACACGGTGTGTAATCCATCATTACACGGTGTGTAGGGCCCCCTCAGTAGCAGGTAGGGTTTTAGGAGGTAATAAAATATCACAAAGCATGTGACCCCTAACACACGGTGTGTGGGACCTTCCCTAAGGCTCGATTTTTATCTCGTGAGGTACACAAACACATAGCGGAATACATGGCTTGTGTACATAGCATGTACCCCACAACACAGCCAGACCCAAATTAGATACACGGGTTACTTGGTCTACTAGTACACGGGTAGGAAAACACGGGTTCACACCGTATACTAGCACATGTCCAGAGTGTACAGGTGGACCTTGGATGGAAGGAAATGGTGTGTGACCCATCTCAACACCGTGTACTCAATTTTTACATGAAATGTATTTCTCAAATGAGCTATTTTACATGGGTAGTACCCGAGGTTAAGGGATACAATGTGTGACCCTACTACACGTCGTGTACTCTATTCTACATGGCTTGATCTCCATGTCCATTGTATCTTGTACATGCATCGTTTGGGTTGCTGCCCTTGATTCATCCCCTCAAGGTTAGTTTGTATCATTACTTACTCATAAGAGTATGATCCCTTCAGTAGGAATTTCTGGATAGAGTAGTTGTAATCCCCTCCTATAGGCTCAGAGGAGGATCCTCTATCCATTCTTCTACCCTAAGTGGATTCTTTGTATCAGTGAGACCAATCCTACCAGACATTGATCCATTAATTAATAGGTAAATTTTGATGATTTTTTGTATCACCCCATGGCCCTTAAAGTGGTCCTCATCTATGTATCATGATCATCTCTACTCGTGGGGTGATTTCTCTCGGAGTGAGTGTATCTTATATATCTTCAAATATTTCAGTGTATCTCTCTCATGATGATTTAAGATTAGCAGCACCTCTCAGATGGAAGTCATTAGTGCTATTGGACTTAGGAGTATGTTCTCCTAGATGAGTGATTTGTGGAATCTTTATGCTAAATCTCTAGTGTTGGAATATAGTAGTCACGAATTACCTCTACACTACGGGGTTGGGTTTGAGTATATCTGGATATCTTTTTCATATGCAATGTATACACATACTTGTGAAGACAAGATTGTACCTTTACTTTGATTACTTCTTTATGGGTTTGGGGTGTCTTACTGAGTACAATTATACTCACCACTTCATGGGATATTCCCATACGTTTCATGCCTTGTGCAGATAGGTGACCTTTTTAATAGAGTCCGAGGGTGACTATGACAAAGACAAGGAAGTGTTTTGTGAGTTCAGACAGGACGAGGTCCTCCTATGGCTATAGACAGTATTCCTAGTATGTTTTTTATAAGATGGAATTTGTAGTTTATAGAATCTTTCTTTTTGTGGGATTGTATTCTGGACCAGTTTACATTACTGTACTTTACATTCCCTGTTGTACTCTATTGGTTGGGTTTAGTGGTATGCATGAATTTTTTTCTTTATTAGTTTTTACATTTCATAAATTGCGGGCTTGGAGATGTGTGCATTTGTATAGGTACTTAAGAAATATGTCCCATGTTAGTGATATTCCAACTTGGTTCTAGTCACCATCCCATATTCTAATGGAGGTGGTCTTTGAGAGCCATGACATGGGACCCACTAGGATAGTTCGTGATAGACATTTTTTGTTAGTTTTTATATATGAAATTATTATACATTCAATGATCAGGTATGGGAATATAGATCACATAAAAATTATCCTAAAGACTCTAAGGTAGGATAATTTCAATGAAAATTCTATAGAGTTTCAATTTTAGAAATAAGATGTTTCATTTTTTGTACATATAATCTCAAGCAATGGAATATCGGTGAATCCATCAAAAGAGGAACTTATTGAATGTTGGCACAAAAAAACAATTGTGACTGAGATCCATATATTTCTTGGTTTGGATGGATATTATTGATTTTTTGTGGAGAATTTACCATTTATATATAATTAACTCACCATGTTAACTTGAAGGGGATCTATGTTCGTTTGGATATATATATTTGAAGATAATTTGAAGGATATGAAAAGAAGGTCAATAATCTCACTTATGATTAATTTACCCTTATAGAGGGATGGGTTTGTGATCTATAGTTATGCATAAAATAAGGGACTAGGATGGGACCTCATGTAGAAAGATATGGTGACAACTTATTCCCTTCTATAATTGAATGTTCACAAGAAAAATTACCCAAACCATGTTTTGGAATTAGATACAATAATATTTTCATTAATGATATGGATTCATTATCTTTATAAAGAGTGGTGTGATATATATACTAATCATAATTTTTTTAAATGAGACGAATATGTACCATAGAATATAGTTGGAGTTAATGAAATATTATAAATTATCAATATATTACCATATCTTTAATAACAACAAGGTGGTTGATGATTTAATTTGAATGGATAATTCTAGATTATCTATGATGAGGATAAAAAAAGATTTAGCATTTCTGTATCTGAAAAATGTGGCTCTATAATTCTTGAAGGTAGAGGAGAAATATTATATTTGTGAAATGATTTTTCATCCATATATCTATGTGTGGATTAAAGAGGCATAGAAAGAAGATATATCACTATAAAATAAGGACAGAAATGTTCTTGAGTTCAGCCTTGATTGTGATAGAATGATAGAGTTCAGGAACTATGAAACAGTTATGTCAATACCAAATTTCAAGGAGATATTTTATGAGGCTCATAGTTCATTATTCTATATTCATTATATAAGATAGTATATATATATATATATTTGAAAATAATTTTTGGTGGAAAAAATGAATAGATATATTTCAGAGTATGTATCTCGGTGCTTGGTATGTTAGAAATTTTGTCTATGAGATAGAAGTATTTGGAGATTCTATATCCATTACCCATAATAGATTGTAAATGGGGAAAACACCATGAATTTTATCATTAGACTCCTCAAAATTATATAGGTCATTAATCTATTTGGGTTTTAGTTTATCACTTTATGAAGTCAACACACTTCATTTCTATTAGATAATATTTCTCTCTTGATAAGCATTCTAAAATATATATTAATGATCTGGTAGGGTTTCATGAAGTACCAAATTCTATTTTATATGATCTAGATAAAATGTTTACCTTGATGTTTTTCTGAATACATTACTAGGATCCAGATAAATATTTGAGTTTCAATACAGATTATCATCCTTATATAGATGAATTTTCTAATATATCCATTCAAACATCACAGGATATGATGATATCACTTTCTATAGATCTCAAATATGGTTTGGATAAACACATTCCTCAAGTTTAGTTTTCCCTAAACAATATATTTCAATAAATTTTTCATATGGGTCCTTATAAAGCCTCTATAGAAGAAATGTAGAACTCCATTGCACTGGGATGAAGTTAGAGAAATAAATATATTGGAACCTGAGCGATCTAAGGAAATGGTTTAGAATGTAAAATTCATTCAAAAACATATCAAGAAAACTCAGATTCAATAAGAATTTTGTGATGGAAATAATTAGTATAATATTGAATTTGATGTTGGTGACAAGTAATTTCTATTAATATATCTATGGATTATGGTTTTGAGATTCATAAAGAATGGATACTTGAGACCTATATATTTTTTCCATTTTGAAATTCTTAATAGATTAGGGATGTTAGCATTTTTTTTATTGCTTCCACCAAACCTCTCTTAGGTTCATGATGTATTCCATGTTTATCTGAAGAGGTGTTACATACCTAATCCATCACATGTACAAAACACATAGGTTGTACCTATATACCAATATCATTACTATTAAGAAAATAAATAGAATTTTGGATAGTATAGATAAGGTGATATGGAATAATACTACTCAACAAGGTAAAGTTCTGAAGATAAATCAAAAAATTCAAATAATCTACTTGGGAACCCAAGGATGTGATGAAATAGATATATCCTAATTTTTTCTATTCGAGTAACATAATTTTTAGGGTGAAATTAATTTTAATGGTGCTAGAACATGACACCCAAGATTTTATGATATAGTTATTGATAAATAAATTTTATTTTATTGAAAACTCACTTTACATGAAACATAGAGTATAAAAAATCAATGACATGCTATTGAAATATTACTATTTAATTTGATGTTTATCATAAAGCTAATAGATTTACCAATATGAATAATAATAACTAAGTTATGAAAATTTTAAGGTTTACATATGTATAAAATGAATTCATTGGTTACTAATTTATTATAAATGAAAATAAAAATCATTTAAAATTAAAAGAGATATTTTTTGAAAACAAACTATTTTTCTGTGTGAATTGTGTTTTACTCTTAATAAATTAAATTAATCTCTACTATTTATTGATATTAATGATGTGTATGTATTATATATTCAATAAAATTTTCTAACATTCATTTAATGATTTATTCAATTCATGGGATAAAAATAAATCTAGTTTTATGCTCAAAATTTTATTTTTCTAAAAAAATGGTTTTCATTGCCTTTTGAAAAATTCTTATATTATAATTAAATTATTGTAATGTATTTTTCAAAGTAAAATTATGTGAATAGTTATTAAAATGAATTTAATAGTATTTTATAATAAAAATATTTTATTACATTTTTTAAAAATCATAAAAATATTAAAAGATGACAAGTGGGATTATAAATGTTCATAAATGTCGTCATTTGGTAAATTATGAGTCAATTATTACCATATAACTAAAACAATAACCCATTAATATAAAAAAAACATTAACATATTTAACATAAAAATTGGTTAACTAAGGTTTAAACCAAAATATATAGTCTAAAAAGACACCAAAACTAGTAAATTTTTTATTGAAATACGATTTTCATCTTATCCCATTTCTCATCAAATATATGTACATTTGGAATATTTTTTCACTATGAAAAAATTAATTATATTTTAATCCTATTAGTAATTATAGTTGTTTCATTTCTCTCCCTTATAAAAGGACACACATTATCTCGTTTCTTTACACCACTTTGACCCATCTATCTCAACCAAACCCATACCAATTATCATCTCAACTTACTTATCAATTATTTAGAGGTCTTTTATTCTTTACATACCATTACAAGTTTCCTTCATAATATATTCACAGGAGGCCTAAAAAATAATAGGTAATGTTCTTACATGACCTCTTTAAATTTATTAATTTTTATACTATCTATAAATAAGTGGTATTGAAAACATAATAATAAAATTTAGACCCCTAATATAATTAAATAGAATTATGATTATGTAAATACCATTATCCAACATATTTTTTATCAAATGGGATATGGAAGTATCGCTCATGTGTATGTGTGTACTACCACCTCCATGCAGCGATATAATTCATTTCTCTTCCCCATATTTCATGGTTTGTTATTATTATCATTTTATTTTTTTTATTGTATATATTAAATAATTTTGCTTCTATAATTATAATATCACATAATACATCTTATCTTTCAATATTTTGGAAAACAATAATATCGTTCGTGTGTACCTGTGCACTGCCACCTCCACAAAGATTTGATTCATTTTTCTGTTCCTATTTACATGGATGGTAATAAGGATATATTAATTAAATTTATATGATATATATTATTTAATAATTTTTATTTAATTGTAAATTTTTTTTTCTTTTATTTCTTTTCTTCCATTGAATTTTGAAAACATCGTTCAATCGTACGTAGAGCCTACTGTCTCCCTGAACAGTATAATTTATTAATCTCTCTCTACAGTTTATGGATGATTATAAATATTCTTATAATAAAAATATATGATACTTATATCATAAATAACAATATAAAGATAATGTAATTATGATTAAAGTACAAATATTAGAGCTACCAAACAGAAATTCTCATGAACGAAACAATTAACACCCGAAAACGACAATATAAATAAGTAATTATTAATAAATGAGTTTTGAAATGTTATAATTAGATAATATATTATATTTGAAGTATATTAATTAACTTATTATATAATTATAATAAATATAAATTTATCGTATAGGAGGTTATAGTTTCTTCAAATCAAGTAAACCTTGAGTTAAGGGGTTTATGTTTTAATCACTTTTTAATCAGGGTTATTTTTGCTTCAATTTATATTGAAGGAAATTATATGATCATGTATAGATAAATATATTTTATTTTATTATACAATATTTATTTCTTGATAATAAAATTCTCACATTCATTTTCTAACTTTAGGTAATTAAGAGGAAAAAATGAATTTCTTTAGGAAAAAATGAATATTTCTCTCTTCAGTCCAAAATATTTTTTTCTTACATATCCATGTTTTCAAAATAATGATTTCAAGAATGTATTTAACATTATACTAAGATTTTTTAAATTAACTTTTACCCATGTAGTAATTTTAAAAAAAAAATTAAAAAGAATCTTTTCGTCATTTTCTTAATAATGTGATTTGGAATTTTTATCGAAAATATGAAAGGAATATTTATTTTAACGTACATGACATGAATAGAACATCATGAAATCATGGAAAATAAATTATTTTCAGCTTAATTTAAAAATTTCAAACTATATTTTAAAATAAAATCTTATCCATATTATTTAATAAATTGTTATATTTTCTGAATTTAATTCCAATTGAAAAGGGTATTTTCTACAACAAATATTCCAAGTGGTATTTTAAGGGAGCTTCACATAAGCTTAAATCAATTTATGTTAATTTTTTAGTGGGGATATTATACAATGATACAATATTATCCTTTATCTAGATCGATTATTTTTATGATGATAAAATATCGATGAAACATGTTTTTTTCATGGGGTAAGTTATGATGAATGATTTTATGATCATGTGGAATGCATATGAATGGGTTTATGATTTATGTGATTGGTGGGACCCAAATTATATATACCTATAGTGAATTTAGTAAGGAATAATGTTTTATATGCTTAAAGGGTATAGAGGAGTTTATCCAATGAATGAAAAAGAGGGTGCATGGGAGATTATCCAAATCCTGAAAGAGGGTACACAAGAGGTTATCCCAATCCCATAACAGGTACATGAGTGGTTATCCAAGTAATAAAATATTATGAAGGTATTGGTGGGTATTATTAATAAAATATTTCAATTATTATTATTATTACCCACTTTATACCGCTCTTTTATAATATTATCTAATGTCAAGGTTATGTACTCTAAGACTATGTTCTTAGATCCCCTTATGATTCATGTCTTATAAACTACCAAGATTTATTCCATGACATATTTTTATGATATATGAATAGATGGGTGTGATTTTAAAAGGTTAATATCATGTTCTAATACCAATTAAGATCATTTTATGTTTATATACACATTGGTATCTCCCTTTTTTACCCTTATTGAGTATCTGATCTCACACTTTATTATTTTTTCTTTTATTTGGGATATGAAAAATATTTTTAAGCATGATATGTTTAATAAGGATGATAGTTATGAAGAAATAAGTGTGAGGAGATGTAGATATTTTATCAACCATTTTTTAATATATAAAAATTTCTAAAGGAACTAAACCTTTATAGATCCATCATGTGTCAGAGTGTTAGGTAATGAATATGCACATAATAAGTTATAATATTTATTTATTAAAATTATGGGTCCTTATAACCTCCACCTTAAAAATTAATTCATTCAATAGGTTAATAATGTGTGATATAAAGTTTGGAAATCATACCATAAAAAATGACATAATACACAAAGTCTATATACACAATAATGTGTATTTATAGGGCATGAGTTAAACATTTGTAGTAGATTCCACTAATGAGTCTATAAAATTAATTTTACAATTAATAAATACAATTTTTAACTAAAATTATAAAATAGTTTTATTTTTTCTTATAAATGTGATGAAAAAAATATCTTTAACTCGTTATTTTTAGGAAATGATTATTCCATTGAAAATAATTGGAGGTTAAAAAACATTCTAAAATAAAGATAAAACTTGAAATGAAATATCCTTACTTTATTAAAGTTTATAGTGATGAAATACTTTTCCCCATCAAATATTTCTATAAAAACCATTTGAGAACAAAATTTTTTATTTTAAAAAAATTTTGGGAAGAGGGAAATACTCAACTTGAAAAACTTAACTACAAATTATAGTGAACATGAAATAAGTAAAACATAATGATGATATTGTGAATTACACATATTGGAAACAATTACAATAAATGAAAACATACTAATCCTGATCACTATAATAGATAAAAATTAAACATTGAAATCAATATGGAAATAGATAAACATAAAACAAGAAGTATAATGTAATTATCATCATGGTAATAAAAAAATTCTAAAATAGTCGGCATTATGAGAAACACACTAGGTCCTAGAGAGAAAATCCTAGACGTACTCTGGTGGAACCATCTATATTCATATTGATGCATTCCAAACAAAATAAATCCCAAGTTACACTCAACTAGACTACCCAGGCAACACTCCTACAGGTCAGAGTCTCGATGAGATCTAAGGGAGACTAACAAGTGTATAATCATAACTAGTATAGAAAAAATATCTTGATTTCCATATTTTTTACCTAGGGTTCCTATGAATTTATTTAATGGAGGTAAGGGAACATTTCACATATAAATTAAATATTTATATAATATATATCAACATTAACCAAATAAATAACCTCTAAACACCCTTCATGAAATATCTTCATCACATTTTCATCTAACAACAACAAAATCATATCTTATAATATAAATTATCAAAAAATATATCATTATACGGGAAAATAATAAAAAGGTTGTAAATTATTATGTAAAATCTATTTAGAATTTTTAAAATGGACCTTTAAATCTCATAATTAGAAAAAAAAAGCCTTACAGACATCATTTTTAAATTATTTTGGAACTATAACATAAATTAAATCAATTTTTATGCCATCATAAAACAAAACCAACACATATATATCACTAAAGTAAATTAGTTGATCAATAAATCTGAATAAAAAATTTATTAATACCGAAAAAAACCTTAATTAAATAATAATGAATTGAAAAATATTATTATATTATTATAAATCATTTAGAAACATCAATACTAATAAAACTAAAAAAATACTTAAAAAGTGAATTTTACAAACACAAATAGTGCATGAACTTTTTTTTAGACATTAATATGAGTTAAAATCCTATTAATACCCTTTATTTCAAGCATGGAAAGAAAAATAAATTATATCACATTAATAATTTCTTCAAATAGAAAACGTATATATTTAATCTTGAGGAAAACGAGGAGTTTATAAAATGAAATAATCACGTGATATATTAAATCAATAGGGATTGCATAAAAAATATCAAAAAATGATGATTATACTGCCAATAAATTTCATTTCATCAAAGGAAGAGAGATTAAACTCCTAGAAGTTGAGTAGAAACCCTAACATCAAAAACCAAAAAAAATTATCTCATGAAAACCAAAACCCTATACCACCATGGTCATATATATGGTGTATGAGTGGAAGGAGATAGAATAAGAAACATGAGGTAGAAAAGAGGAGTATATTTTTTGTTAGATTGTGATTTTTGGAGGTAGATATCCAAAAAATATTCCAATAAGATAGGATAGGTGATGATTATGTGTAGATAGGGTTTTCGAAACACCTAGGTGAAATAAGGAGGAAATAATGGATGTTTTGCATTAAATTGGATTTTAAAAAATTAAAATTTTTAGGTTTTAATTTATTAATAGGAACTATAAATGGCGAAGATATAATAAAATTTGTACATGAAAAACACTACTCTTAAATTTGAATATGCCTTTTTTACTATTCAACGGCATGGGTTCTTTCATGGGCATGGACCTTACCAATTCATTATTGAAAAACCCACCAAAAACATAAAAGTTTCATAGGAATCACATTATAATTGACATAACAAATAAGTATCAAATTAAATACTCCAAGGTGACATCATGAGAGTCATAATTATCCATTCCATAAAAATTTACACCCATAAATACATTAGTTAGTCTTAGGACCAAGAAATATAATATATTATGCCACTCATGAGATAAATACTTGGATGATATAAATTATAATAGGATCCATGTGAAATATAATAATTCCATTACATTAATAAATTATAACTGTTATCACATCATGACTTGATTATACTTCTAGTATAATGCAAGATACAAAATACACCAATTTCCTGACTGACATTTCATTCATCATTACCTATAATTTACTCAGGTTCCATAGTAAAGCCTCACCTTGTTTAGGTTATCCCAAATTAAATATATTTAAGTAAACCAAATGATTAATTGGAACACTTCAATGTAATACTAATGTAAAGAACCGTAAAATTCAAGGGAAATTTTTTCTTAATTTTCTTTGGAATTTTACAAGAATGCGGTTTCTGACAGCACCTGATTCTGAGGCCCAGTGTGCCCGGAATAATTTTCCGAAGTTTGGATCAGGTACGTTCAGTGAACGAATGAGCAGGAATTTCTAACTTTTGATCCGGTGCTCGGAATTGAAATCTGAGGACACCGATGAACTCGCAGCGCCGATATTTTCTTAAGGAGACATTTTCCGAGGTTGCGTTTTATGCGGAATGAAAGATAGTTTTGGGAAAAATTAAAAGAAGTTAAATAAAATGTGGAAACAAATTTTATTTTTAACTTGTTGGTTAAATCCTCCCAAAAGGAGTTAGGGGTGGGACCCACATCCACTTAACCTTCCTTGAGAGGATTAAGTGTGGTGGGGCCCACACGAACCCTAACTCTTCATCTTTTTTTTAAACTCCCAATAACCCCTGTTTAATTAACTTGACAACTTGGTTAATAAGTGGAGTTGAGTTGTTTGAATTTCAAACCTTTGAAATTCAAATTGTTAATGGTGTGAATAAAATAAGCCTTAGCTTATTTTATTTTGGTTGGTCTCCTTAGCCATCTTGAGAGGTTTTGAAGAATTCTCTCCATCTTCTTCAAACTTTGACGAAGAACGCGAAGAACATTCGGACATCGACGAAGAACGCCACGTTTTCGGGAACCGTCTTCTGCGACGCCATATCCGTAACACCGACGATGTCTCCTTCTGCGACATTTCTTCCACGACGGTTTCTCATGACGAAATCGCCATCAAAGACCTTTGAATCCTCACTTCACGACATCGATGTCCTTTTTCCGCAATGCCGACCACCGCGACGCTTGTCTTCCGCGGGTCATTGATGATCATCGCTCTTGAAACCGAGGTAGGGGTTTGTTGTTGTCTAATTTATTTATTCTCGTTCTTGGTTCTAGCATGACAATCTTGAGAATAAATGATTATGTGCTATCGTCTAACGAGAGGGGGGGCGGACCTTACAAACACGGCCGAACCCCCCTCCTTTGTTCCTGAATGTTTCTTGCAGATGAAACGAGATGGTGTGGTGCTGTCGCAGCACGCAGGAATCACACGGCAATTATTGTGTGGCGCCGTCGTGCCGCGCTGTGTAAAGAATTACATGGACGCGACGACGTCGCGCCGCGTCGAAGGAAACCGAAGGCGTCGCGGCCGGTGCGGGGCCGCGGTGGAGGGGCGCGGTGCCAATGCACCGCGCCGGATGATGAAGGCCGCAGCCGGTTCCGGGCCGCAGCGGAACGTGATGACCGGCGGCCAGCCGGGCCGCCGGTGTCGGAAGATGGAAGAGGACCGGCCCTTGCCGGTCCAGTTGAGAAGAAGCCGGCCTGCCAAGTCGGGCCGGCCGGAAGGTTGGAAACCGGGGGAATTAAATTCCCACGGGCTGCTTCATTGGCCCCCCATAATGAGGGGGGCCGGTTTCAAAAAGGGGGGGCAGGCGCCCCCCTGTTTCTCTCAAAGGCAGGCCCCCACGTGAGGGGGGCCGTTTAATCCAAGGCGCGGCAGCTTGCCGCGCCGCCGCGCCGGACCGCACCGCCGGCCGGGCCGGGTCGGACTCGGGTCGGGTCGACCCGGTTCGGGGTGACCCGGTTCGGGCCGACCCAGGGGGGGTCGGGCCTGGTCGGCCCGGACCCGGACCCCCTGTTTTCGAATCGACTTCGGTATTTTGCCCATAACATGAGCTACGGACCTCCGATTGACAAACCGTCAGCGTAGATGCGATCCTTGGATCGAGGCGGTCGATTCGGTATATCGCACTCAAAGTTTCGGAATACTTTGAGTTCGACCGGGTTGGTTCGTACACGAAACCAACCGGGCCCTCGGAGCGGAAACGCTAATATCTTGAGCTACGGATATCCGATTGACGTGTCGTCAGCTTTGTTGAGTTCCTCTTAGTGAGACAGATCTTTTGGCATACTATGCCCGAGGTTTGGACGTAGGTGGAGTACGGTCGGGTTGGTTTTGCCTTAAAAACCAACCGGGCCCCTCGGACGAAAAAGCCAATAACTCTCAGACCGGGCGTCCGATTGACGCGCCGTCTGCGATGTTGAGTTCCTGTTGGCGATACGGAACTTTTAGATACATCAACTTCAGTATTTTTGACAGTTGATGTATCGGACTCTCGGCTCGTGGAGTGGACCCTCCCGAAGGAGCTTGCTGTGTGCGGGAACCCTAGAGCTGGCTGTGACTGCAACTGTGACGACAACGATTGTGCAGAGATCCTCAGTGGACTGCGACGATGAAGACAGCTGGTCTTGTATTCTATGTGGGTCCTAGCTTTGCTGGTCTTGTATCCTATGTGGGTTCCAGCTTAGATGATTCAATACTGGTCTTGTATCCTATGTGGGTCCCAGTATAGATGAATCGATGAAGAGAGTTGGTCTTGTATCCTATGTGGGTCCTAGCTGTGCTGGTCTTGTATCCTATGTGAGTCCCAGCTTAGATGATTCAATACTGTTCTTGTATCCTATGTGGGTCCCAGTATAGATGAATCGACGAAGACAGTTGGTCTTGTATCCTATGTGGGTCCTAGCTGTGCTGGTCTTGTATCCTATGTGGGTCCCAGCTTAGATGATTCAATACTGGTCTTGTATCCCATGTGGGTCCCAGTATAGATGAATCGATGAAGACAATTGGTCTTGTATCCTATGTGGGTCCTAGCTATGCTGGTCTTGTATCCTATGTGCTTCGATGATATATACCTGTGTGAGGTGAATCCTGTTGCTTTCCTGTGTGGATTGTGTTGTGCTATCCTGTGTGGATTCGTTTTTCTTTCCTGTGTGGAATACGCATACTTTTTTATGTGGACTGAGTTGTACTTGGGCTCAGAGGTTAGAGCGTATTGGAATTCATGACTTAGGTATATGTATGGGCATATACCTAAGCAGTGTTGGTTGTTACTTCATGTTTCTATCTCACCTTTTTGGTTTATCCTTTGTGGATTTTGGGAGACCTTCAGGGGTCTCGGGGTCCCTACTAAGTAGCTTATACTTATCCCTGCACGGGCTATGCCCGCACTACGTTGTGTTGGTTGCAGACGACGGACAACGTTGATCATAGTTGAGGCTTGCAGAGCAGGACAGTACCTGGAGGTGGACCACTGGGCGGGTCGTGCTCGGAGCGGGCGGCGGGACCCGAGGAGCAGTGGAGCTATCTGTACCCACCCTTCAGGTGGGATTACCAGTGGACAACTCGGTGTAGCGGCTTTTACTTTACAGTTGTTGTTTTCCCTTCCGAGTTGTACTTTACTTTCAGTTTGGGTTTGTATACTGGCCCATTTACTTTTCTGCACTTCAGTTGTACTCTGTTTTTACTTAGTGTTTACTTTTCCACTTGCTTACTCTGTAGTGCTTGTTTACTTTTCAAAGGAAAATACCTTCCCTTTTTACCGAGATTTACACCTTGGTGCTAGTCGCCAGCCCCTGGCCTATGGAAGGCGGGCTTGGGGTAGTCATGGCACGGGCCCCGAGGGCGGGTCGTGACAAATTGGTATCAGAGGAGTTCGGTTCTACCGAAAACTCTAATCTTTTCTATGTGAAGCAATAATGTTTAGCGTATTGAGTGTGGTTATCAGTCCAGGGAGTCCAGTGTTGGTGCGGCGGCCGACGTATCCGTACACCAGGACCCTGACTACTGATTTCCGACTTAATGCACGAAAACATTGATTGTGTGTGTGTTTCAAAGTTTTATTTGTGATTACTTCATATCAGCTCACAAGGTATACTGTTCTGACCATGGCGCACCTGTTTCCTTTTCAGGATGGCGCCACGACGGCAGCCAGCTAGGGTTCCGAGAGTCGAGCATGCCGAAAGCCCACCGAGCGACGAGGCCTCGATGCAGAGCTCTTTGTCAGCAGTGGCACCGGCGGTAGCTCTACCCGTCGAGCCACCGATGCTTCCAGCACCAGCCGCTGATGATGCACGTCGCCTTGGAGATCTGCACGAGTTCCAGCGCCAGCAACCGCCTAGGTTCCGTGGGGAGACGGACCCCTAGGCAGCAGAGAACTGGCTGGAGGCAGTGCTACGAGTTTTTAGGCTAGTGAGGACACCTGCAGACCTCATGGTGATCCTCGCCGCGAGCCTACTGCACGCAGCAGCGGGCCGATGGTGGAGCTTGATGCTCCAGGTGCACGATGAGGCATCTCTACTTTGTACGGACTTCGAGAGCCTCTTCCGCTCGAAGTTCGTCCCAGCCACCCTTCGTGCGGTGTGTATCCAGGAGCTTCTTCAGCTGCGGAAGGGCAGCATGACAGTAGCCGAGTACTCGGCGAGATTTACTAATCTCTCGCGCTACTCCAAAGATATGGTACGGGACCCATTCTTCTGGGCCCGGACCTTCGAGCAGGGACTGAGGCATTAGATCAGGGCTTCGATGATCTCCCTCAACATTCCGACGCAGGAAGAGGTGTTGGAGAGAGCCCTTTTAGTGGAAAGTTTTCTCGCCGAGCAGGCTCCAGTGACATGGCCCTCCGCAGGACGGCCCATAGCAGGGTATTCTGCAGTTGGCAGTAGACAGGTGACGCAGAGGTCCAAACAGGCCAGACCATCAGATGGGCAGACACTGGATGAAGATTCGGTTGTGCGGGGCACACGAAGGAGAGCCAGCTACACGAGGGGCAGGCATTGCTATGCATGCAGCGGGCAAGGTCACATGGCTCGAGACTGCCCGACTCGTCCTACAGATGAGCAAAAGGTGGTAGAGGGACCTCCCATACAGAGGTTTGTCCATGGAGGTCCGTAGAGTGCAGGCGGACGAGGCAGAGGAGCCGGCCGAGCAGCAGATGGTGGGCGACACTTTGAGGTGTTGCCACCACCACCACCAGGAGGTCCGCCCTGACCGCAGGGAGTTGGTGGACATGGGAGAGCTCAGCTTCAGGCAGCTGAGGCCTTCGATTATGGAGGTCTGGGAGAAAATGGACAAGAGCGGAACTAGTGGTTACGTCTTTTGTACTTCTTGTTCCTTGTTTCTATTGTGTAGCGTCTTTTTATTATGAGCTGCAATAATAAAAGATGTATACCTTTGTGATGTTTTCATTACTGTCCTCTTTTGTGTTGTTACTAAGAGGTTCCAGTTTTGACTGTTGACTTGACCCTCACTTGTGAGACATCTACTAGAGGAGACCCAGTTACCACACACTGAAGCCGACAGTGTGACTCATCCCTTGGAGGCAAGAGTAACGGTTGGATCTCTTGGTAGTAGCGTCGAGGCCTTACGACGTCATCCTTGGTATGGAATAGTATCATCAATGTTAGGATTGACTGTATTAAGCAAAGAACGTGGTTCATCCAAGGGATGAGACCATATTTCTCTTAATCGGCAAAGAAGAAATCATAGCAGCTCTTGTGGGACCAGAGGTGGTCCAGGCCATGACAGAGAAGGTCCAGGTCATCCAGGAGCAGATGAGGACAGCTCAGAGCCGGCAGAAGTCATATGCTGATAGGATGCGGAGGCCACTAGAGTTTGAGGATGGCGACCACTTCTTCTTGCGGGTCTCACCTCGACGTAGTATACGGAGATTTGGCCGAGGCGGAAAGTTATCTCCGCGCTTCATCGGACCCCTCTAGGTCCTCAGTAGGATTGGCGAGGTGGCTTATCACCTAGCTCTACCACCTCAGTTACACCGGGTGCAGGACGTCTTCCACGTGTCTCAGCTGAGGAGATACGTGCACGACCTGACGCACATCATTGACCATGGGGAGCTTGACGTTGACAATGGGGTGACTATTACAGAGGTCCCGATGGAGATAGAGGATCGACAAGAGCGGGTCCTACATGGGAGATCGATTCCTCATGTGCGCATCAGATGACAGCACGGGAACCTCCAGGAGAGCACATGGGAGCGGGAGGCTCAGATGCGTGCTCAGTACCCTCATTTGCTTCCCTAGTTTTGATGTATCTTTACGGGGACGTAAAGCCCTAAGGTGGTAGTAATGTAAAGAACTATAAAATTCAAGGTAAATTTTTTCTTAATTTTCTTTGGAATTTTACAAGAATGCGGTTTCTGACGGCACCTGATTCCGAGGCCCGGTGTGCTGGGAATAATTTTCCGAAGTTTGGCTCGGGTACGTTCAGTGAACGAACGAGCGGGAATTTATAACTTTTGATCCGGTGCTCGGAATTGGAATCTGAGGACACCGATGAACTCACAGCGCCGATATTTGCTTAAGGATACCTTTTCCGAGGTTGCGTTTTATGCGGAATGAAAGATAGTTTTGGGAAAAATTAAAAGAAGTTAAAAAAAATGTGGAAACACATTTTATTTTTAAATTGTTGGTTAACTCCTCCCAAAAAGAGTTAGGGGTGGGACCCACATCCACTTAACCTCCCTTGAGAGGATTAAGTGTGGTGGGGCCCACACGAACCCTAACTCTTCATCTTCTTTTTCTTTAAACTCCCAATAACCCCTCTTTAATTAACTTGACAACTTGGTTAATTAATGGGGTAGAGTTGTTTGAATTTCAAACCTTTGAAATTCAAATTGTTAATTGTGTGAATAAAATAAGCCTTAGCTTATTTTATTTTGGTTGGTCTCCTTAGCCATCTTGAGAGGTTTTGAAGAATTCTCTCCATCTTCTTCAAACTTTGACGAAGAATGCGAAGAACATTCGGGCATCGACGAAGAACGCCACGTTCTCGGGAACCGTCTTCCGCGACGCCATATCCGCAACACCGACGACGTCTCCTTCTGCGTCATTTCTTCTGTGAAGGTTTCCCGCGAAGAAATCACCGTCAAAGAGCTTCGAATCCTCGCTTCACGACATCGACGTCCTTTTTCCGCAACGCCGACCACCGCGACGCTTGTCTTCCGCGGGTCGTTGACGATCATCGTTCTTGAAACCGAGGTAGGGGTTTGTTGTTGTTTAATTTATTTATTCTCGTTCTTGGTTCTAGCATGATAATCTTGAGAATAAATGATTATGTGCTATCGTCTAACGAGAGGGGGGGGGACCGCACAAACACGGTCGAACCCCCTCCTTTGTTCCTGAATGTTTCTTGCGGATGAAACGAGATGGTGTGGTGTCATCGCACCACGCGGGAATCACATGGCAATTATTGCGTGGCGCCGTCGCACCGTGCCGTGGAAAGAATTACATGGACGCGACGCCGTCACGCCGCGTCAAAGGAAACCGAAGGCGCCGCGGCCGGTGCGGGGCCGCGACGGACGTGCGTGGTGCCGTCACACCGCGCCGGACGATGAAGGCCGTGGCCGGTTCCGGGCAGCGGTGGAACGTGATGACCGGTGGCCAGCCGGGCCGCCGGTGTCGGAAGACGGAAGAGGACCGGCCCTTGCCGGTCCTGTTGAGAAGAAGCTGGCTAGCCAAGTCGGGCCGGCCGGAAGGGTGGAAACCGGGGGAATTAAATTCCCCCGGGAAGCTTCATTGGCCCCCCATAATGAGGGGGGCCGGTTTCACAAAGGGGGGGGGGGGCAGGAGCCCCCCGTTTCTCTCAAAGGCAGGCCCCCATGTGAGGGGGGCCGTTTAATCCAAGGCGCGGTAGCTTGCCGTGCCGCCAGCAGAGGAAGGCGGGGGCTTTGCCCCCCGCGGGTGGCACCCGAGCGGCGCCATGGCCGTGCCGTCGCGCTGGGCCGCGCCGCCGGCCGGTCCGGGTCGGACCCGGGTCGGGTCGACCCAGTTCGGGTTGACCCGGTTCGGGCCGACCCAGGGGGGGTCGGGCCGGGTCGGCCCGGACCCCCCGTTTTCGAATCGACTTCGGTCTTTTGCCCATTACTTGAGCTACGGACCTCCGATTGACGAACCGTCAGCGGTGATGCGATCCTTGGATCGAGACGGTCGATTCGGTATATCACACTCAATGTTTCGGAATACTTTGAGTTCGGCTGGGTTGGTTCGTACACGAAACCAACCGAGCCCTCGGAGCGGAAACACTCATATCTTGAGCTACGGACGTCCGATTGACGTGCCGTTAGCTTTGTTGAGTTCCTCTTAGTGAGACAGATCTTTTGGAATACTATGTCTGAGGTTTGGACGCAGGTGGAGTATGGTTGGGTTGGTTTTTCCTTAAAAACCAACCGGGCCCCTGGGACGAAAAAGCCAATAACTCTCAGACCGGGCGTCCGATTGACGCGCTGTCTGCGACGTTGAGTTTCTGTTGGCGATACGGAACTTTTAGATACATCAACTTCGGAATTTGTGACAGTTGATGTATCGGGCTCTCGGCTCGTGGAGTGGACCCTCCCGAACGAGCTTGCTGTGTGCGGGGACCCTAGAGCTGGCTGCGACTGCTACTGTGACGCCGACGATTGTGCAGGGATCCTTAGTGGACTGCGACGATGAAGACAGCTGGTCTTGTATCCTATGTGGGTCCTAGCTGTGCTGGTCTTGTATCCTATGTGGGCCCCAACTTAGATTATTCAATACTGGTCTTGTATCCTATGTGGGTCCCAGTATAGATGAATCGATGAAGACAGTTGGTCTTGTATCCTATGTGGGTCCTAGCTGTGCTGGTCTTGTATCCTATGTGGGTCCCAGCTTAGATGATTCAATACTGGTCTTGTATTCTATGTGGGTCCCAGTATAGATGAATCGATGAAGACAGTTGGTCTTGTATCCTATGTGGGTCCTAGCTGTGCTGGTCTTGTATCCTATGTGGGTCCCAGCTTAGATGATTCAGAATCTATGTCTGATCATCTCTTTCACCTTATCGATGATGTATAACTCTGTGAGCTGAATCCTGTTGCTTTCCTGTGTGGATTGTGTTGTGCTATCCTGTCTGGATTCGTTTTTCTTTCCTGTGTGGAATACGTATACTTTCCTGTGTGGACTGAGTTGTACTTGGGCTCGGAGGTTAGAGCGTATTGGAATTCATGACTTAGGTATATGTATGGGAATATACCTAAGCATTGTTGGTTGTTACTTCATGTTTGTATCTCACCTTTGTGGTTTATCATTTGTGTATTTTGGGAGACCTTCATGGGTCTCGGGGTCCCTACTGAGTAGCTTATATTCACCCCTGCACAGGCTATGCCCGCATTACGTTGTGTTGGTTACAGACGACGGACAGCGTTGATCATGGTTGAGGCTTTCAGAGCAGGACAGTACCTGGAGGTGGACCACTGGGCGGGTCGTGCTCGGAGCGGGCGGCGGGACCCGAGGAGCAGTGGAGCTATCTGTACCCACCCTTCAGGTGGGATTACCAGTGGACAACTCGGTGTAGCGGCTTTTACTTTACAGTTGTTGTTTTCCCTTTCGAGTTGTACTTTACGTTCAGTTTGGGTTTGTATACTGACCCATTTACTTTTCCGCACTTCAGTTGTACTCTGTTTGTACTTAGTGTTTACTTTTCTGGTTGCTTACTCTATAGTGCTTGTTTACTTTTCAATGGCAATGCCTTCCCCTTTTACCGGTATTTACGCCTTGGAGCTAGTCGCCAGCCCCTGGCCTATGGAAGGCGGGCTTGGGGTAGTCACGGCACGGGCCCCGAGGGCGGGTCGTGACAACTAAGACATGATCATGGTCTCCCTACCATTTATCATTCACCATATGTGGATGAAAAAAATATTAACACCACAATGATTATATTCTAACCCAAATCATGTTTACAACTAATTACATAAATAGGTAATGAACTTACAATGATACTAGAATACCAAATATTGATAAAATACTCATATAACATCAATAATAGAGAAAATTTAAAAAAAAATTAATACAATAGAAAGATAGATCATTGATTATTTATAAATAATACTCATACGGTAAAACTTTATTAAGTGAATGAACACTCAAATTTACACAAGAAAGAAAGAGCCTCAAGTTTATTAGATATATACTTTCTCATGAACTACTACATAGATTTAGGTTGTGGCTAATATTTCCTCTTCCACAGATAATATAACTAGTTTTTTTAATATTTCCTTGTCAAACACATCAGTGATAGGCCTTTGGAGATTTCATACATAATGTCTTGGGGGGAATTAGTTTTCCATGTTGGAATCACATGAAAAATCCCTTATTAATCTTAGTAACATAAGAAAAATAAGAGGTTTTAGCATCACTATTATCACTTAATTATTTTAGTTTCTCTTGAATTTGTTTCTCACTAGACATATTGCCTTTATTTTCACCAAATATTATGGGATCACATTCTAAAGTAGGTTTTCACCCCAAATTCACTTATATAAATATTTAATTGTTGAAGACATCTCCATATGAATTCAAGAAAGATAAATACATATATCAATTGAGGTATTGAAAAAAATCATTCAAATAAATGATCTTCTATGTTATTAATTATTATCATGCGGGAGAAAGTAACCAAATTATAAAAAATTTATACATATTCTTTTATTGTTTGATCGCCATAATGGACACTCATTAATTACACCACCTTCACTGTCTCAAAATTCTATGGATAATGAAACAAATTAAATTTGGTTTTATAATACTCTTGTTAAATGCTTCAATTGAATGATCATGAGTAATAGTTTCCCTCTATTATCTATCCAATCCCTCAATCATGAACATGGATACATACACTTTAGAGGTTGTGGGACTCTCAAAAAAACATTTAGACTCCATAAATCTTATCTTACATCCCTGCCTCTCATTGACCTTAGTCAACATAGAAGATGAGTAATTTTTTATTAAGGAAACATAATCAATAGATTAAGATTCATTTTATCCAACCCCTCTCTTCGGATTTTGGGCAAAATAAAAAACTATATTGACCATATCTGGATTAGTATAATAGATATTATAAAAGAAACCTCTGAGAACATTATTACCCAAGTTTTCCAACATATATCCAAGAGGAATAATATAAAATTACCAGAAATATAGATCTCAATCAAATTACATCTCAAAACTAAAGTCTTAAAATATGAACAAATTCAAAAATATTATACTGATATAGTTTAAAAATTCCTCTCATGTTAAAATAAACATAAAATAATACTTTAAAAAATAAAAAACATTATACAAATCTCTAAATAAATTTAAATATTAAATAAAAAATACTAGATAGGTGTTTAAAAAATAATTTGTATAAGATTATCATTTATAATATAAAGGGAATTTAAAATAAAGGAAAAATAATGTAGTATTATTTTATCTCGAAAAAAATATTCTCATATTTCTCAGGGTAAATAATTTGAAAAAACGTTAAAATTGTCAAAAAATTTGAAATTTATTTATGTTTGTCATTCAAAACATGACTAAGGTTGAAAAAATGTAAAATCTCACACAATCAGACTCTACACATTTCTTAATCTCTTACTATTACTATATATTTCTCAATGTATTTCATTAATACTTTACTTTTGAGTCCTTCCACTTATATTAATAGTTATACATAATATATGAATATTTCATTTTCAACATCAAAATTGTTTTTCAAATAAACCAAAAAACTTGATTTTATAAGACCAAAATGTGATCCATTTTAAAGATCCTTTATAATAAATCAAAATAATAAAAAATAAACATGGGTTTAAAATAATAATCTAACACTTAAATTTGATTGATATTTCTAAAAATTGTTGATATAATACACTAAATAAAATAAAAAAAATAAATATATATATTTATGCATTGAAGTTAATTTAAAATGAAGTAGTTGACATCAATTTTAATAAAAAAATTCATAAAAAATAAAATAAATAAACAATAAACATTATTAGATAAAAAATGAAAAAAAACATAGATTCTCCAAGGTGAAAAACTAATGTGAGTAGTCTTATCCCATGTACATTACCAAATAAAACGTTCGGGAAACATCCCTCACTCTTTACTTTGATGAATTTATAAAAAAACTGATTCCTAAATTGATCCGATCCAAAATCAGGCCTGTCTAACCAACCTTTACAACTCATGTTTTCTCACTGAATGTGTTTTTCAGACACCTCATTGTACCCACCAATTCATTTTTGACAAATAAAATGTTCATAATACCTTTAATTATCTATATAACATCCATAATTTGATTCTATTTTTAAAAAACACACATGGGTGATCTTATCATATCACTCGAGTTATATTTCCCCAAGTTCTAAAGTTCAAATATGATGACTGTGGGTTAGCAACAAGCACTAAGGGTGGAAAACTCAATGAATGGGAATTATTTCACCCTAAATTACTAATAAATAATCATCGAACTCTTCCTAAGAATCCTATGTGAAATATCCCTACATTTAACACATGTCCATTCAAATAAGATGTTTCAAAATATATAATTAAATAAATAAGGGACAACAACCAACTTACAAAAAAAATACATCCCATGAGAAATTACAAAAAAAAGTCTAGAATATGATATATCATGACCATAAAAAATTATACATTGTAAAAAATAATGAGGTTTACATAAGTGACCACCTCTAATGTCACTGAAACCCAAAATACAGCATGAGTATCTCTATTAAATCATAATTCACCTCCACCTACTAGAGTCATCCCTCCACTTGGATAAAAAGGTATTTTATCAAACCTAGAGGAAATATCTTGAATTAATGAAATAATACATGAATAATACATAGAGAAAAAACTATTTAAATGTTTTGAGGAAATATTTACATGTATGATTCTACCAAAGAGTTTTTGAAACTTCTTTTATAATACATTTCCTGAATACTAGTTTGAACTACAATTATAAAAAAATGATCTTTTCATTTAAGTTTGATGAAAAAAATAGCATGAAGTCACCATTTTCAAAAAAATTAAAATCCAATAAGAACAATTAGTGTTCATAAAACCTTTGCAAATAAACATAAAATTTTTGTTGAAATATATTTGGTTTAAAAAATAATATAGTGATGAAAAACATTTCCCATTAAATATTTATCTCAAAACAATTTGAGAAAAACATGGTCAATGTTGATAATTAAATCATATAAAGAAGTAAATACACTACTATAAAATATTTTCTACAAATAAAGGTAATAAATAGATATGAAAAAAGCCTAATCTACTACTATTAATGATAAATAATGAAAACTAATACGATAAAATAAGACACACTCATCATGATCAGTATAAGAGAAATAAATTACAGATCGAAATCAATATGGTAATAGATAAACATAAAACAAGAATAATAATTTAACGATAATCAAGGTAATAACATAATTGAATAATTAATAATAATTATCAACACAATATATAACATACATGACCTTAATACTTGAACTTCACTCCAGTCACATCATTGAGAACACCTCTTAGTCATTAGATGATTGAATAAATATCATGGGTTAATAATTTTTTTTTGGGTGGAAGTTATCTGAAAATAAGAAAAAGTAAATGATTAAAAAAATTATACCTAAAGGTAACACATCCTATATTAGTATTAGTTAGTTAGTTCATATTAACAACCATAAATGGAAGACAGTAATAGTATGGGTTATTGTATAATTGAACAATGTAACACAGAAACACATCACATAACATGGAAAAGTCTAAACATAACCAACTATATGAAAAGTAACTGAGTCTAATAAAAAATACACATATATATAATTGTTCAAACCAAATTAGGAATAAGGACACAAAACAGTTCTACCAGATATAAATCCACTCTAAAAAGGAATTGGGGACAACTTATATGCTTTCAGACCATCTATACAACAGGAAAACCAAAACATATCACCCATGTTCCGTTCTTTTATTTGTTTTTTTATCTCCCATTTTTTTGCGCCTTTCCCATTCATGGATCATGAAAAAATTTATTTTCAGGAATATAGTGTGTGTACTATTCAGTGAATGAGTATTAAAAGTTAGCAAGAACTCACCAAACCACCCCTAACAAAATATAATAATATAGTGCATAAACAAAAAATGATAAAAAATTATAGGAATAATAAGGTAGTAAGAAAGTTTTATTCTAAAATGTTCATATTTGATCATATATAGAAAAATAAGTAACTCACCACAATACAAGGTTCCATACATTTCTACCTACTTTTAGCCATATCTCAAGATCCAATACATTGGTTCATGTCGTCCCCTATGGGTGGTAATTTAAGAACCTAAAAATTGATCACACATGTACTCATATACAATGACACAAAGGGTATTTGTGTGCATAGAATATAGGGTATGAGTAACCTGTCTTATGAGTTATTAGGCCAAGGCAATAAGGGAAATCTTATAGCATATCCCAATAAATTGGGGAATATGTGTAGGGAGTGAGGATGTTGTGATCCCATACCACATCATGAATATTTATAAGTTCTTAAGTCCTAACACCCATCCCAAGTGTTCAAAATATTTTTTATAAAGGGGGTATTAGTAAAGTCTCATATATTATGATATATAACAATTCAATAATCCTAACATGACTAATTATGTAAATTTTAATCAAACATGATTTACTTGATAAATGAAGAAAAAGGTGTCTATCAAAATAAACATTATATAATAATTATTGGTATCCCATTAGTTAAATTTCCACTAATAAGTTTTTTAATCGCATGATTAAATAGTAGGCATTTTAGGAAATCTTGGAAAGGAAAGTGGTTTCACAAGTCCAAACATATTATAACATTAAACTAATCTAACCCAATTATGGTAAAAACTTTATGCATCGATTTAAATATTTAATGAAAATCATTACTAATTAAAAATCATGGTTTTATTCTAGTCCACTCAGCCCCAAAATATTTCTAGGCTAACTATCTATGAATGGAATATGTTAAAGGGGTATGCCTATAAAAATAAATGTATATAGTATCCATGGATTATCTAAAGGAATATTTTCTCCATAAAATATATTATATAACCACTTAACTAGGATCCAAATTTAGGGAAATGATATTATGATTTAGGAAAAATCATTTTAAGAAACAAAACATCATGCTTACCTTAGTTTCATCAAGGAAAATCCTCTGCAACTACTAGCCCTAATGGAAACAAAGGTGTTAAAAAGAACTCATGAACCCTATATCAAGTGATTATATAGAGAAATAAGAGGATAGGTAGATTATGAATGTTCTATGGCCTTACCTTTGAAATAATAATCATTTATGATTTAATTGAGCACCTGAATGAATATTGGAGAAATAATACCCTTGTAGACATTGATATAAGAGGGAAGGATTGAGAATCAGACCTATAAGAGGGAAATTGTATGAAATACTACTTTCGAGGATAAAAAATTGGGTATTTAATGTTTTTATATCAAAAATTATTTGTGGTAATTTTTATTAAAAACAATAGGTGTCCATCAAAAATATTGTGGATTCCCATCAACATTTCAGATACAATGGGAGTATCCTTTACCTACCTCTAAAAATATTCTAGGGGAACTCCACTATGGTCTTAGTAAGAGTTATACTACTAGTAAAGACTATATTCCTCTATATCATCCACTAAAATGAACTTTAAAACCTCCAAAACACAATTAATCAATGAAAATAAATAAATTATATCATGAAATGTATGAAAATGAAAAAATTAATGTTATGACTAACCCGTCTATGTAAGGGAAACTAAAACCTCCCCAAAATCATGCATCCTATCCACAAAATGCTTCATCTACATTTTAAATGAAATAAATTATTCCATTTCATTTTCATCTCACCCTATCACCCGTAGATATCATTATATATATTCTCATACTCCAGTTTAATCAAACTAATAGAATGTTATTTCCCTATAACACATTCAGACTTCAGTCAATAATGCATATATGATGTTTCATATGGGACATTTTCACCTCAAGATCAATGTGATAATTCCAAATCATTTTAGAAGGGTTATGAACATACTTTATTTATCTTATATACATGAAACTTATTTTCCAGGGAATAGGATTTAGGGGTTATGGCTAATTGGTACCCACCACTCCAATTTAAGCCAATATTTCAAAAAGATTTGCATACTGAGGAGTTAACAACCCTTAATTTCACATATCTTAGTGAAATATTCTCAGAGCTACATAATTATAGATATGATATTTTATATTGAATATAAAAAGGATATATTCACTAATATTAATATTATCATTGGTGACTCTGAGTGGTCAAAATCCACTTCTAGATTAGTTTCACCAGTCTTGTGGTCTTTGAGATTATAGTGGGTTTGATCAATGTCGATTCACCTATTTTAACTAGTATAAAGGTGGATGACATGGAAGCATTTGAATTAAAGACAAGTAATTATTATTAATGAGAACTAAACTATGGAAATGTGGTCATCTCATGAGCTACCAAAATCTAGAATACATTCCTAGTGAAAATCATCTAGTATATGAATGGTTTTCTTAGATTGACAAACAATATATAGGTGATAATTACTATTTAAATTTTCCTTTGCATCCATTAATCATTATATCCCTTTCCTAAATTGAGATATAAATATAGAATCCCAATCAAGTACAATACTAGTAGGTATATTTTAATGATTTAAAATTTCCCATAAATATAGTTTTTTGAGATCATTAAACGAAGATGTTTCTATCATTATCATAAAGTGATATGTCTTAGTTAAACGTCCAATTATTACCAATATTGCATCATAGACCCCTCCTGTCCATGTAAGACCATTCAAAAAAACTTTGCTGATTTAATCCCACTTTTTTACTAGAAATCTAAGAAAAAACATAGTACACACATGAATTTTTTGTTACGCCATCAGCTACTGACATGTAAGGAATATAGCCATGAACCCAGTGATCTCTTTCTTAATTTCTTTCCAACAAAACTAGAATAAATTTTCATGATACATCTTCTTAGTTTTAAGATATATAGCCTATTGAGAATCATGATATTATTTCATCACACAATCCAATATTATTCTAGGGATTAAAATTCTTCAATGAACATATAAGTAGGAAAGATATTCCCTAAACCCACCATCATGAATTTACTTAATATTAAACTTCTCCTATATAATTTCATTATCAAGACCAGACATATGAGATTCATTGACCTACTCCACAAGAATAGGTTTAAGGTTAATATTGAAAAGGTGAAATCTTATATGTCCACTGAACAAATTAATGTGAAGTTAAACTATAAGATAAATCAATATATATTCACTCTAAGATTCTATTAACTTATGTAGATGAATTTTTTTGTATAAAATAATACAAAAAATGATTCACTTACCAAAAATGTACATAATATCGAAATAAATGTATCGAATGTATTATTCACAATAGAATTTCTTCATATTATAGTTCAAAATTAAAAATATATACTAATGGATATGATAGTCTATATACACCAAAAATAATTCTCCATTTAGGTAGTGCCTCCTAAAATTCAAATCATGGAATTCAAAAACCATTAATAGATCTGGAGTAGGGTAGTTTCGTTCATGAAGTTGAATTTTCTTTGGAACTATACACCACTTCAAGATGATGAAAAATTATTATACATCTAAGTCCCATTGAGGATGAATCACAATATACCTCAAATTCCTCACTTAGATAAGGTATAATTAGAATAGTATTTTTAGTTTATCGATCCTTCAACTCTTAAAATGATAACTCCCACTGCTTTTTTCATACAAATCTCACCTTATTTTGGTTAGAGTGATCACAGGAGAAGAAATATTTAAAATTTCTTAAATGAAGATATAGTGATACACCACCATACCATGAAAATTATTAACCTAAAAGATGATACCTGGGACATTCCACGAAATTATTGACACCCCCTTATTAGGGTCCAATGAAATCCAACTTCAAATATAACATGCCTGGGATATTTTACCTATTGAATCCAAAATAACCATTTACATAATTTGGTTGGTGATTATGTTACTATAAGGTATATTGAAAAATATAAATACACTAACCATACTCAGCATGAGACATATAATAAATGGGTATATCATTCATAAACACTACTAAGAAGGTGTCCAAAAATCGATGAAAAATCTCATTATTTAAATCCATAAACCCAGCTAGTTCATTTTTTAGAAAAAATGTAGTTACTATATATTTAAAATTATGACTCCAACTTTGGAAAGATTTCATAGGAATTACCAACAGCCTAACTTGAAGTTGAATATAACATGATCACAGTGCACGTATAGGAAAACAAATCACCCCATTCATATAATCAAAAAGATCATAAATTATGGGTAAAGGTTATCGATTCTTGATCATGAACTAGTTCATCTTGTTATCATCCACACATAACCTAGACTTCCATCGACTTTCATAGAGAAAATAATTGGATCTCCCTAAGAAGATGTGCTCATTTAAATGAATCACTTATCTTTGAGTTTCTATATATGAATATTTAATTTAATTACCTCTATTGGATCTATATAATAATGAGGAATGGATATTAGATTTATTATGAATACCCAAAAAAAATTAAAATCCAATTAAAATTTAGGTGGCTGACCTAAAAATTTATTCTAGACACATGTCAGGATATAGATCTACCAAGGATGGTAAGACATCCCTCTCCTATGTATCAAATACTTTGAGAGAAACAAAATACATATATATCATTATCATTCCTGCCTATCTCATATTTGGTCCCATTAAACCAAACTAATGTTTGAACTCTCCCAAGAACATATATTAGATTTAGGTTGGATATGAGAATGACATCATCTTTCTATATAAATCAATACAGGCACAAAATTATTTTATCCATATCATCCATTATTTGATGTAAAATATAACCATATCAAGAACTATGAGATCCCAGAGATGTCGGAATGATGTCACTTTCAAATCACAATACATACATACCCTGGTTTATTATAACATTTTTTCAAATCTATATCAAGGACCATATAAGAAGATAAATATTCCACTTTAAGCTGAAGTAAAAATGTTACTATCTTAAATAAAATAATTTTAATCATTTATATCAAAGACATAACATGTTAATGTATAATAATTAATAATGTTAGAAGGCTCAGCTTCATACATAGAAATACGTTTTTAGGATATTTATATTTTGGTTCCTTATTGATATAGACCCTAAGGTATAAATCCTTACCAAGAATATTATATTGAAATGAATTTGACTTGACTACCACATTGGACTCCTCATCCAGATCTTCCAGATAGTGGTCGACCTCTAGCAGTAAACTATACAGTTGATTATGCTGATGATTTTTTAGTTTTCTAAGATTTTTTTCTAACACTCTTAGATATAAAAAGATGTAATAACCTCTATAGATTATCATATTGACCATAATAATTTTATTTATTTCCATTAAATGTATAGTTAGGATTAATGTGTCCAATTCAATCATACTTATGACACTAGATAAAGATCCACCCCATACTAGGAATTTAGGGGAACCGCCACTTTAGATTCCCTAATGAGAAACACCCCTACTCAAATCATCTATTTGTCTCTTTTGATCTCTCTAAGAGTTATTTCCGAATTTCCAACCAAAAGGTTGACCACCCACCCATGATCCTCCTTTAGAACTATTCTTTGTGAGAATGTCCTTCTTAACCACTTTAGAGAATTTTGATAGATTTAATAGTATAACCTTGGTTTATAAGGCTCTATAATCCCCATATAAAAATTATTTTCTTTCTATTCCTCATCCCTGCTTAAATATAGAGAAAATATATGGATGTATGTAAATTTTTTGGTGTAATAAATGAAATAAAATGTACCTTATTGGAGGTTTGTAAACTCCTACACCTTCTCTAGGTGAAAGTTATAAAGGTAATGTTGAGATAATAAGAGCTCTTAGAACCTTTACTATGTGAGGATATTGTCCATAATTGCCTCAATAATTACCTACCACCTTCAAAATGACACTCCTTCCACTATTAAAGTAGCTTTTTGAACCAGATATTACTTGATCATATCGATAATTTCAAATATGTAGTGGATAAGGATAACCTGATCCTCATTTTATCATGGAGTTATGTCACTCTATAACATTATAGGATGGTGAAATTAAAAATCCAACAAGATATTTAAGGTCCTAGGATCCTTTCAGAGAGCTCCTTGACTAGAAACCTAAAGAATTTGGGCATGCCCCTCTAGGGATTAAGGGTCAACCATAGGTCGAGATGGTATTGTATGTTCATACACTCCTTCCTACTCACCAGAAGGTGGTTTCCTTGGAGAAATACTCTATAATAATTTATGGAATGATATCAATAAATTATTTTTTGAAATAAATGGCCTCCAGCTTAACAACACTATATAAATTCTTTAAAACCCCATTCCACTTCCACATATTCATTTGTTTCCATTATTTATTTATTTATTTATTTAAAATTTTATAAAAGAAAACTATGCCAAATAAAACTCTATTGGTAGTCCAATTTTCCACTATATTGGTTCATTGGGATTCTAGTGGTATCTACAAGAACACTAGTGTCCCTCTGGTACCACCCCTCTATGGGTTCACTTCCAACTACAACTTTTAAAAAAATTAATTTTTATTCATCTTATATGATCAAAAAAATTGAATAAGTTTCACATGCTCAAGGAATTACTTATAAAAAATAAAGATAATATTTAGGTATAACAAAAAGGAATCTAATTACTAAAAGAAAGAAAAAAATATATAAATAATGGAATAAGTTACAAGCCCAAATTAATCTACCCATTTATAATAAATACATATGGAAAGATTATTTATTTACTGTTAGTGTTTTAATTAATACAAGTTTTCAATAGGTTCTAATAATGATATAGTATAAAAATACTCGATAACACACAAAATGGTACAATAAGTACTTGTTTATACGTATGAACACCTAATATAATTCATGATACATGATATTAATAGATTAAATTAAGGAAAGTAAAAAAAATCATTGACTTCCCTTATAGAATTATGATTCTATCATAATTATACTATCCACAAAAATTTTATGGGTCATAACCTAAGTACCAAAATTCCTATCCTATAAATATTATCATGTACCACGACTTATAACCCATGATGTGGGATCTGATACTATTTTTTATCATAACTGAAATGAATATCTAAATGATGCTAATTCCATATCATCAAAAAACCTCAAGTGCACCTCCTAGTCACTAGAGGCAACATATAGTTTGGGGGGGTCAAGTATTTCATGTGTACAATGTGTTTTTTACCCTTTAATAAAATAAAGAAGATTGTAATGTTACATTCTAATAGGTGGCATGATCTATCTTAGTCTCAGTTAGTTAGTGAATATGACCATTCATCAATTTAAGTGGGTAAGATTAAGTGTTAGTTTAAAAATAAATAAGGCAACACAAATTTTCATCACATAGCATGAAAAGATTCCAAATATACTAAACTATATAAATTATATGTGGTTCCACGAAAACAAATCCATCTATACAAAATCATTCAAACCAAATTATAACTAAGGTCCCCAAGTTTTTCCCCTATGTATAGATACTACCTAAAATTACTAATGGGTGCACCATGTTCAAATTATCCATCCACAAAAAAACTCCAGAATTGATTTTCTATGATCCATACTCTATCTACATGTCTAGATCCCATAGTGTGATTTTATTTCTTTTAGATACAGCTTTCATAAATTTAACTTTACACGTCTTGAGAAAGTTTTATATAGGTTTTGTGCATGAAAATTATATAAGTGGTATCCAGAGTGTATTCCATCAGTGATATAAAACTAGAGTAATGATAAAGAATAATGTAAGTGGAGTGATAATATGTTTAGATGTGATTATATATAATAAAATGTGACTACCCATAATATAAGGGTCAATACCTACCTACCTTCTTTGGCTCCTAGATTGGGATCCAAGATGTTAGCATATACCATACCCAATGGGAGATAATTATAATATCTAAAAATAACAAAAAAATGTACTTATATTCACCAATTCATATGGATAGTTGTGTGTAAAGAAGTCAGTGTTTGATCGAACGACCCTGGGATAAATTAGTCCAATCCAGTCAAGATAATATTACAACCCGTCCCAAGGAAAGAGGGAATGGGTATAATGAGTGGGATACATTCAAGAATTTACCATGCCATCAATCCATATAATTATTTGGGTCCTAGTTCCCATCCTATGTGAGAAACCTATATGCTATAAAGGGGGTACATTTCCACGTTTATACACAAAAATATATAACCAATTCAACAATATAAACTTAAATAATAATGTAAATGGTAACCAAACAGGATATACTTGGAAAAAAATTAAAGTGTAACTAAAAATCCAATTTATTTAATAAAGAAAAAATCTAATAAATTAATTTACCACTAACAGGTTTCTATAATCATAAATACAAATATTAGACATAATAGTAATTCATATAAAGAAATGTTGTTACATAAGTTACAATATAGAATGAAATCAAATTAAATATCACTATGTATAGAAAAAAATATCCATTTTAATATTTAAGGTAAAAATTTACTAATTAAAACACACAATTTTATTCTTTTTCACTCACCCTAAACCATTTTTAGACTAAATATATATGAATATGAATGTAAAGGTGGAATTCATACCAAAATAAATGTTGATAGTCCCTTTGGGGTTCCTACAATAAGAAGTGTTTTTGGTCCCCAACTCACCCTAATAGGTGGGATAATCATATGATATCACTCGTACATTGACTCTATTTCAACTTATAAAAAAATCAAATGAATCATACTCAATGACTCATATTTTATTCCATACATAACTAATAATCAACCATTATATGACTATTACACATTCTATATTTTCATCCTTATAAATATTAAAATTCATCCTTATGAAAACACATGATGATCCTTATGAATTATTTCATTCATCCTTATATAATTAACAATTAATCTTTCCAAAATCTCACTTAATGAATCATACAAAATGAAGGCTCAGTCATTTTTCTGTAATGGATAAAATATAGAATCCTTAATAACTCAGAAATGAAATTGGTATGAATTGTACAAAAACTAAAATGACTCATACATAGATTTTAATTAGCCATAATTTTAAAACACCACAAAAATGGAATTTCTAAAAATGATCCAAAACATCTCCAAACCTCTTACACCCTTGAAAATAATAATTTCAAATGCTAAAATAAAATTCATTAGAAATTCCTTAAACTCCATTATCAATAATTTTATAACCCCATCAATCACATATTGTAAAAAATTACAATCTTATAAATTTTTAATAACTCCATATCAATCATCCAAGTATCACATATATTCAAAAAATCCAATACAAACCCTTAGGGGCTCAGTAATTTCCCCCTTTGTATTTTTTTTAAATTCCATCTAAAATATAAATATATTAAATCATCACAAAATATAATAATACATATCAATTTTATGAAAAAAATGTATATTTAAGGAGTCTCTCTCCCCCTTTTCAATGAAATAAAAAGGATCACTTAAAATTTAATAACAAAAAATCTGGCAAATCATGATGAGGTTAATATTAAAATTTCAATTCCCAATGAAATTATATTTAGAAGTTCATCATTTGATCTTGATAATTATTTATAAATTAAATGTGAAATGTATTCTCTACTATGTTATACTCCCCATTGACTCGTGAATTCCATGGGGAAATCATTGTAGGTTTCTTACATTTCTCCCCATTTTTAATAATTCCTTTTCACTATTTTCTTTTTTATTCAACTATCATAATTTCTTGGCTACATTATCCAAATCCAAAAACTACCATTTTGAAAATTTTGAAATCAATTTTTCCTCAAAAAATAATTATATAATTAGATTCAAGTGAGTGAAATTACATCTTAACGTTTGAGGTGTCAAAAACCCCATTAATTCTATTGAGCTTGGACGTAGAATAAGAATCATGAGTTTAAGATATCACACAAAAGTATTTCTAGGTCACCCACAAGGATTATCTTTCTAATTTGTCAAAAAAATACCTATGATATCTACCAAACCCACACGAAAATGTTTCAGTTTAAACTGTAAAGAAAAAATGGTAGTGAGACATACCACTTATAGAATGAATTTTTAAAATTTGAAAAATACCAAATTGGAAATTCCACTTTAATTTCATGTCGTACACATTCTCAAAGGTTGATTTCCTAAAAAATGAGGCTCAAAAATATTTGGAAATTCATCTCCAAATCCCCCTTAATTACAACATCATATATTTGATGTATGCTTTATTTTTAAAGAATCAAATTATTGTAAAATAACACCCCTTGAGTTATATAATTTAGGATCCTAAAATTATAATCAATCGAAAAAAACAATTTAGAACACACATTGATGGCTAAAAATTACACCATTTCTACTACTCAAAAGTGTTCTTCTCCTTTAGTGGAAATATTCAACTAAACACATATCCTAAAAACACTTGTTTCAGGTAGGTTTCATCATTATATTAAATATCACTACATACATGTCTTCTTTTCATGGATTCTATCAGTTTTATTCCTTTATTAATATATTATATAATATGACATGAACATCTCACAAACCATTAGAATCAAAACCTAGAAGGATCTTAAATTTCACAATCATTAATTGTAATATTAACTTTATAGAATTAAATTGTATTTATTTTCAACTCTAAAAGATGTGATTTTTTAATTACACTTACCCCATGGATTTTATCTTCCCATAAAGTTTTCACATATTAAAATTAGTCAGATACATTTTATTAATATGTGGATATGGGTATATAACTCAATTTAAGGAATGGGTATGTTCATGTTGAACCAATACTCTATCATTACACTTTCATTTTCCCTTTCTTAGATTTAGTTAAATGATTTCCAACAGATTATTAATTTATTTTTCTTTTTGAACATTCTTGATGGTTATCTTCTTAAACTTGTTGTAAGTGGATATTATTTGTGTGATTCCATTAACACACATATCTCTATTGAGATGAGAATTTTATTTCATTACCTTGGGCTTCTTCATTCTTATCTTAGGTGTCATATTCCTTGTGAATCTCATTTTACATGTTCATATTTCTTGTTTTGATGAATTTACACTAGTTTATCCATAAATATTATTATTCCATTGTAATAAACTTCCAATAATATTCATCTCCTTCAATAGATTGGTTTTTATGAGTCATCTTTGGCAACCATCTTCTTTGATGGCCATGATTGTCACTTGGGTCTTCTTATTCCTTGGGGGATCATTCTTTCCATGATCTCTCTATCACATAGCTGGAGAGTCCTTCTTTTTTTTTCTAGACCATATTTCTTTCCTTACATGTGGTATTATTTTATTGTAACATATTTGGTTCTCAGTTCACCCTTATTTGAGTTATATGATTTTTAACGAAAGTACTAAACCTGTGTTCTAGCATAGAAAGATTTTTTCTAGGAAAACCCATTTTCTTGTATGTAATAGGAATGGATGAATTTCCTTAGGAAATTCTCAGATACCTTCCAAATATAAATTGTTTCCATATATCGATTATTATATCCAGCATATTTCTTTTATTATCATAAAAAGGCATGTACAAAAAGCACACAAAATATTGAAAAAAAACAAGAAAAATTGGATTGCAGAGGTCTGAAATAATGAAATAAAAGTGGTTAAACCCTAACAAGATCCAAACATTATGGTGGAATAATTAATATAAAAGAAAAATGATTTGGGGTTAATCATAGTTACCTCTTGTGTCTAAATAAACTTCCACTTTGTTTCCCTCCATCCAAGTATGAAGAAGAACTATATCATCGGTCAAGATTCTTCTACATCTCTAAATGTGATAAACAATAGACCATGGATTCGATGCCTTATCTTTTAAAAAATTCTATACATTGTAAAAATCACTTTCAATGACATAGATTTTCAGATTGTGATCATTGCATAATTCCATCCCATTCAGGAGAGCATTTTCCTCTGCTATAACTGAGCTTCTAGGACTATAAAAGCTGTTATATTCTATGAGGACTGATATGATACTATCACGAATCACTCATCCACCTTGCATCAACCAATGAATACACGAACCGTCCACGTTGATCTTCAAGCCACTATAGGGGGGTAGGCTTCCAAAAAATCCATCTTCCTACTCTAGTTATCTCCTATACTTATGGACCATGCGATGAAGAACCCGATACCTGTAAAAGTGAATCAAGGTATTTATTATTTTTACCCTTATTGATCAAGAAACCCAATTCCACTTATATATACCTAGATCAAACATAGATCTCCAAATATGAAATGTGAAGGCCTTCTGTGCGTGTTAAGTTCCTCGCATTCCAGATAGTCCAGCATCCCACTACCATGACGATATCTCTTGTCTTGCCTATATGATTGATACCCCCATAACCATAAATGGTATTTAACTATAGTCCAACCCCATGGATATTATGAATGCCTAAACTTGTAATATCTATAATATATCTCCACAAATATGAGGCCCAATCACTGTTATGGAAAGGGTGATCCGTCATTTCCACATTTCCATTTTGACATCACGAGCACCACGAAACCAGAGTAATTATTTTATTATAGATTGTATCATTAGTGGGTATATATGAATTGATAATACGTCATAGAAAGATGTTATATTTATCTAGAATTTAGTTACACCAGTATAAACCATTATTATCATTAGTTTCTGACTCGATGTGGTGACCATTCCTGTAATTCATAGCCGAGAAGACCCTTGTAGATGCATTAGTGAAGATTAATTCATCTCTTTCATATGTAAGTTCAATACCATAATAAATGCGTTAATAATATTGATTAATCACTGCATGGATGAACAGAGGGAATTGACTTTCCATATAAAAAGGGTTATCTGGAGCTAGGCAGCCTGAGAAGCCTAGGGGAGTGCCTACCTAGTTATCAAAACATATGTTTATGTTTTCTCCATCCACAATCTACCAAGAATGTTGTTAAATACTATATAGTTGAAAACAATATGACTTCAATTAATACAAAACCTTACCTCTTGGAGCCTCAAGCGCCGACCTGTACTTACCCGTAATTAACTTTCTCCAAATGAATCATCCCTCCATAAACTCACACACCATTTTATCACATAAAAAATCTATTGATAACTCCACACTTCATAGATTAATGCCCCTATACTAAATAGTTTTGGAAATACTCTTCCATGTAGACGAGTGGTGCCTACCCTCCCCTTGTGAGTCCCTTATAAAGGATGTAAGGATCTTCTTAATATTTCTCAACTCCCCTTTAGAAACTTTGAGGATAGTTAACACATGCATCGGGATATATGTAAGAAAACGGTTCACAAGAGTAATTCTACGACTGAAGGAAATGAATTTTTTTCCATATGGTGATCCTGTTATTTATTTTATTAAACAACCTTCCACAATGTCTAATGAACAATCATCCATGAGTAATCAGATCCCATAAATATCCCAAGATAAACTGCTTTCTAGAAAATCTTGGAACTTCTTCCATTTTTTTATACAACCATCCGAGCATGCCCACTGCACATAAATACTACGTTTCTCCTCACTGATTCTCTCACCACTTAACTTGGAATATTCATCCAGCACACATTTAAAAACCTATAATAGATCTCATGTTTCATTAATTAATAGTATCATATCATCCACATACATGAGATGAAATACACCCTAAAATTGTTTCATGGATTTGAAAGGATTGATATTTCCATTTATCTTGTTCAACTCCAAAAAAATAGGTAGAGTGAATCTTGAATGAGGATGAAAATTGAAGGATATATGGGATCTCCTTATCTAAGGCCATGGAATGATTTTAAGAAACCAATTATTATTCCCATCAAATAAATTGATATCCACGATGAGCTATAACATATGAAAAATAGATCATGAACCTAGTTGGAGAATCCCACACACTCTATGACTCTTATAATAAATCTCCATTACACTCTGTCATAGTCCTTTTCCATATCAATTTTAATGATGACATTGAAAACATGAACTTTCTTAATCGGATTTGAAACTATTTGCTATGAAATTATAGTAGTTTTAAGAGTATATATGCCCTTGATGAAACCATGTTTCTCCATAGGAACCTAGTCAAGAATTTTTTTCGACAATATCTGATTAAGAATGATAGAAAAAATTCTATAATAAACATTGCATATACTAATGTTCCAAATGTTATTGAAGTATAAAGGATCCTTTACATTAGGACTGAGCATTGGAAAGGAAGAACATATTTTTTGAGGTAGAAATCCTCTATAAAAAAAGTACTGAATCGGTGCAATAAGGTCCTCTTTTTTTATCTCCCATGATGACATATAAAAATAGGCTATAAAACCATCAGTCCCTACAGAACTATTTTGATTCAGCAATTTAATTGCATTAAGAACCTCCCGCTCATCTGGAATGAACATGAAAATATCATTCATGGAAGAGGAAACCACAAGAGTGATACAGGTGAATAAGTCCCTCTTTCCTAAAGGATATTCACCTTATATATGTGGATTATTGGAAGAAAGAAATGATTTTAAGTACTTTCATCCATACCTCCATTAATGACTGGATCATTAAAAAATGATCCATCCTTCATGTGGATATTCGGAAAGGTTCCACGTTTTTTTCTCAAATAAAATCTAGGAATTATGTCATGTTATTATCTTCTTCATTCAGCTTGGTCACCCTTACACAATCCCATGACACCCTCTCCTTCTCAAGTAACAACTCTTTAAAATGATTATTATTTTCAGTTAAGACTGCAAAGTTTTATTCATCCCATGATTCTATGATACTAGATTAAAGTCTCATAATATCATTTTAAAGGGACTAAATATCTACAAAAACATCATGTTGTTGTGGTTTCAATGACTGAAGGTCCTCTCATAGCCTTTTCAGTTTATTGTGGAAACATATCCATGACAGACAATGCATAGGTTTGTTCCATGAAGATCTCAGTACATTACTGTACTCCAAAATTGCTGACCAACTATTCAAGAGGAAGAACTAATCACTAGATGGTCTTCTCTTAAACATATTAATAAATTGTGGAGAATGGTTTGATATAGACCAGATAATAGGGTTCACCCTCGTGTATGTAAAGCGTGAAATTGCATGCATATTCTCTAAGACTCAATTCAACCTACTCAATGTACACCTTATCCCTTTTTTATTGTCACACCATGAATACTTGTTACCAATAAATCCCAAATCCATCAACTCATGTTTGTAAATAAAGGAAACAAAGGATTTCCTATCATGCCATGGGTAAGTTCCACCAGCTTTATTATATTATAACTACAAAATAGAATTAAATTCTCTACAAAAACCAAGGTATATTACCTGCATTATAGGATCAAGTTCCCCCCAAGCATGACCACTTTCTCGGGGGTTGCACTTTATGTAGACGAAAGATAGGAGGATAGTGACCCCACCTTAACTAGTTTTAGTCATGATGTGGTGATGTGAGATATCCATCCAATCGACTAAAATTTTAGGCGTACAGAATAACCAAATATTCTTATTAAGGGGATCACTATGAAGGAAGAAAGTCATACCAGTCTTGCGAGAAAAAAATTCAATTTTGGAAGCTTTTTTTTTTGTGGTCAAGAACCACCACAAAAGAAATCTTACTACGTCTAACTTTGTTTGTTATGAAGATGGTCATGATTCGAGCTCTAAGACCACAAGCATTCTATTTAAGGATAGGGATCATTTGGAAGAGTGTCTCCTGGTTTTAGACCCAAGAAATTGGTAGCAGATCAAACTAAGAGAAGATAAGGCTACTTCTCATTTCAGTATTGATCGAGTACGCATTCCTCTGGTAGCCGAAGAAGGCTCAAGGAACAAATGATCTACCTCCTAATCCTCACAAGATAGAATACTTAATTTATTAGAGATGGATATGAGAATGATACTATAAAAATATAAACTTTGAACAGGAGAAACAAGAGAAGAGTACTTTGTCGCCTTCACATCCCTATTATCCCCGGGAGAAGAAAACCGATTAATATAAAAAACTGAATCTTAGTCATCCCCTACATACACAAGCCGCCGACTGGAACGAGCTAGGGAGTCCTGATAAGCAAAGACCCCACAGAATTCATACACAATTGATCATTCTTGGGATGATATATTGAAGGAGTGGATTTTATTTCATTATTGGGTTTTGGGCTTTAAAACACATTCTCATAAGTTCCTAAATCATTCATAATGGTATAATTCTATGGATACCTTCCAATGTGAATATTTTGAACTAGATTTTCCATTAATATTTTTTATCCCAATATTTCATGTTTATATTTATTCTTATGGATTCCATATTTGAAATTTTTATGGCCCAATTTGACGGTTCTTCCATAGAAGATTTATCTAGTTTCTCATTTCCCTTTGAGTAACTAATATTTGACTCGTGCTCCTTGATCTTCTCATCTTTCTCCTTCACTATAGTAGAAAAATATTTCGTTCTTGATGAATCTTCCATGATAACCCATATCCCCTATAATATTTGTGTTTTAATAGTGATATTTGTGTCCTTGAATACTCTTTTAGTGGTTATATTCATTCTGACTTCATGGGATATTTATTTAAGTATAAAATATTTATATTTAATTTTTTTTATATATTAATTATGTAAAAATTAAAGGCCACATCATATCGATTTAGAATTTTAATTTCCAAGGCAGTATTATCAATGAATGATTGATATACTTCATAAATGAATTCTAAATAACTAAATATTCCATAAAAGGAATGGATCTCTTATTAAATACATCCAGAAAAAAATCATGATTTATATCTTGATGAAGTATTAAAGATACCATTGAGACTACTATATTATAAATCTATGAGATATTCCAAACATTTTTATTTAAATTAATCATTAAATCCATGGTAAGAACTAGGAAAAATTTAAGACTCTGAATCGGTTACCTTACATAGAGATTCTATATTTCTAGATGTATATTTTTGGTATCTCATATTCGTATTACTTGTATACATGAGATGTTCTTCATTAAATATTTTCACTAGTTCCGATTGACTAGTTTTTATTATCTATTCAACACAAATTCATTTGTATATAGAGATTCTATGCATTCCCACATAACCATAAAGAACTTTTCATCTACTACCTTCTTAGAAATATCTTCTTTTAGAGAATCCTTACCTTATTTCTAGATATAATGATAAATATCCATATTTATTTTATTTCATGAAATTATTATTCCACGGGAACATAATAGAAAAATTCCATCCGGAAAAAATTCTTATGGAGATCTGATAATTTCTTCCTTGTATGCCAAGAACTCCATTTACCACCTATGAAATTTTATACCATTGAAAATGGTAATTTCATTATAGCCTTCATTTATTAAATAGCACAAAAATACTCATGTCACGTATAAAACCAATAAATTAGGATATTTTGTAACTTTTTAGGTCCCTAACTCACCTTGGAAGGTGGTGAATTAGAGTGTATATAATTTGAAATTTTTTTCCCTATTAACTATTTTCACTATTGGACTTGTTCCAACATAGGTAAAAATTTGGTTCAATATACAACTTGATTAACTATTTACTTGATCAGACCTTTTATTTGATATTATAAAGGGGTAATTTTACCCACATCATTAGATTGTGTCATGAAGAAAGTAGGCAATGAATTAACATTGCACATAAGTATTTTTACTTAGTAAACCACTACAAGATAATCCAAATAGAATATGATAAAAAATGTGTCTATTCCCTATAATACACAAAGATCACTACTTTTTATAGGTCTTAGGTTGCTCACTCAGGCTTGGGGTCAATCCCTTTATAGTAGACTTTGGTTGGTTCACTTCCACATAAGGAGAACATACCTCACTTACCAACTTGTTTCTCACGGTTTCAAGAGGGGAAGAAAAGTTAGTGTATAATCCAATGTAATATAGTCTAACCTTTGTATAATTATAGTGAATATGAGTTGGTGCCCTTGATTTTTTCCAGTTTCTCCTTTACATATATTTTTTCAACTCCTCAAATATACCCAATATTATTCGATGATATTTCATAAAACCCCCCTACATCTAATTTATCTAAACCTATATAAATCCCCAATATATCTTCCTTTCAACATGATTCTGCTACACTTTCAAAATTCATTTGTTATAAATATTATATATTCTCTTATTTTCAACATAGTAACAACTTACTTAATCTTATTGTAATTTATATCTTCAATATTTCTTATTTTGAAAATTTTATATGCCAATATATCTCTATATAACTTCCTTTAATATTATATTACTTTTATAAGAACATGGAATCATCACAGTCAATCTTTCTATATTTAATAATATTAACACCCTTTATTATCAAGGATAAATTATCTTTTAAATTTTATTCAGGTATGTAATTTCTTTTTCAAATAAATATTTGATACTATTTTTCTCATAATAAAAACATTATTTATATTAAGTAAATATTCAGGGAATTAATCTAAAATAATGGACTTTAAATATTCACAAAAAACAATATTTATTCTTCCATAAATACCATGCTTTGAAAATTTTACTATGAATGTTTTCAAACTTATCATGTGTAGTCCACATGACTCAATTATCTTATATAAGTGGGCCATGGTTCTCCATTCCACTCATACACCATCACTCATATAAAAATGTATGTGTCTCTTATATAAATATTTTCAAATGAATCGTACAAAATGAATCATATATGGTTCGCTACTGGACTCATAAAAAACCTCCCGATGATTGTTAAACATTCTTTATTTTAATCATTACAAAGTTTAAAATACATTTTTTTATAAAAACGCAAGATAGTTCTTATGAATTATTTCATTCAACCTTACACAACCAACCATTCCCCTTTATGAACACCTAATATATGAATCATACAATGATTATCCATTTTTTTCTCAAATTAATCAAACACATATTCTTCTAGGACCCATATATAGAACTAGGATAACTCATTCACAAATTAAAATGACACATGAAGCCAAAACCTAGTGAAATTTTTAAAAATTTCAAAATAAAATTTTAAAAAATGATCCAAAACATCTTTAACCTCTTCCAGCAATCAAATTAAGAATTGCAGAGACTCAAATAAACTTAATTAAATATTTTTTTCACTTAATTATCACTAATTATGTGACACCAAAAACCTCATATTTCTTAATAAATCCATGATTTTTAGATTATAATGAACTCTATAACAATCCACCAATCATCACATTTTTTCAAAAAAATCTAATACAAATTATTAGGTGTTAAATAAAGGTTGAAACCAAATATTTTAACCAGAAATCCTAAAAAAAATTAATATAGGGTAACACAGTTGTAATTTGTTGAAAGTAATGTCAAGAAGATTAACTTTAGGCTTAACATAGATTCGTCAAGATGAATCCTATGAAGCCACTAGCCCAAAACAAAACCAAAGGGATCAAAATAGCTCATGAAACCTATATCAAGGGAGGATAGGTTTTCACTCAACAATATAAACAAATATATGTCGACAGAGATTAAGTAGAGTCCATATCCTTACATTATAAAAACAATCCTTAATGGTCTAATCAAGAACTAAGATAAATTTTGGGGGAATAAATCCATTAGAGAGATTATGAGAAGAGGAAAGGCTTGAGAGGTAGCCTTTTTGGGGAAAATTCTTTGAAATCCTATGTTAGGAGAGCTATAACAGGGTATTTTATTATTTTTATATAAAAAAATCTTTTCAATTATTTAAAAATAAATTACATGTTTACTTTGAAACTCTAGTGGACTACCACTAGAGTTTTAGTGGATGATCCAGCATCTTCTTCTTACCTCAGCCCAAATACTAGTGTATCTCCACTAGACTTTTGTGGGGAGTTCTATGAAAAGAAAGAACTCTCATCCCAAGACACATTCTCTACAAAAAATAAAACCCTAACTAATTCAATCATATATACCACTTGAAAAAATATCATGAAATGTATTCCAAATAAAAAAGAAATGAAAATATAACCTCTTTTGGGTTATATCCACTACAACCTACCCTCCATAAGGTTTCACATGTCTGATAAGATTCACCTAACTTCTTCAGTAAATAGCTCATTCCATTTCATTTCCATCTCAACCTCAACAAAACTAGGTTTCAATCTAGAGCTTCTCAGGTGTCCACATAACTTGATCTAGAGAAATGATGTTTCCTCATAACACATTGTGAATTTGATCGACAATACATAGTTTATTCCCTGTATAGTATACAACATCTTCAAGAATAATTTCATCATACTAAATCATATGAGAATATTTGTGAGTATATTTTTTCATCTAAGATACATAAAATATGTTTTTCATGGAACTGAATTTATGAGATAGAATAAATTAGTATAAAAACTATTTAAATATATCTAATATATCAAATAGACTATTATATTAAGGAGTAATAATTCATTTAATTCTAAAACATCAGTGACCTAGTTATAATGATACTTGAAGAAATACATGATCACTTATCTTGAATTCCAAAGGCCTCTTTTACTAATATTCTCATGAATTTTGGGAAATTTTTTGTTGTCAAAAGATACTTCCATATCAATCAAACATTTTTACTCACCTCTTGGATGTTTTTAGCTCTAATAACTATGTATTTTATTATTTTTTCTAGAAAAAAATATGAATGGCTTTGTTTCCCAGATAAAGATTCAAATGGAACAATTTTAATAGAGAATTGATAGAATTTATTTAATAAAATTCAATTAAGGAAAAGTGATCATACCATGAGCCATAAAATTCAACAATGTAATCCTGGAGAATATACTATGGGATATTAATAGTCTATTTAAACTAACACTAGTCAGTGGGTGAAAATATGTACTCAAATTTACTGGAAAACCACAGTGCCTATTATATTCATTCCTAGAACGGAGATTGAAATCTAGAAACATGGTTGTCCCTTATATTAGTAGGAAAACAATGAAGATATAAAATCTTATAGACAAAAAAATTTATTATATCATTGATTTAATAGCCTTCTTTGATTGGAAAAAACTTATTCATCTTGTTCAAACTTCCCACAATTACCCACACTGCTTCTTATACTCTTGGTTTAATTGGAAGACCAATCCTAAAATCCATTATATACTTATCCAACTTACATAATATAAAATAAAGTGGATACAAAATATCCATTGAAATTTTTTATTTACCATTACCAACATACATGTACGTTATCTTTCTAGGAACCATGTGATCTTCTACATCATGCTTGTCACCCCAAATTGGTGTGAGATGTTCGAATAAATACTTTTGATTCAAATATATATATCCCCTGAGCAAGTATGATATTATTTAATCAAAAAAATCACTCTATTCATGATAAAATTACATCCAAGAAAAAATATAAATGATAAAGATTCTTCAAACCAATATTCAAGGATCTTCCAATAACAAGATTCTCCTAAATAATTTCAAAATCTAGATTGGTCATTTGGGAGTCCATATATTTTTACACAATTGTTAGTTTAAGGTTAATTTATCAAAGTTTCAGAATTTTATAGTCATAAAAAAGGTCAAGGTGGTGTAAATTGATAATATTCATTAATATCCCTTCATCCTTGGATTTAATCACCTTTTGAGGATAAACTTTTCAGCTAACTGAATCTAAATTTTTTTAAATAGAAACCAAGGAATAAGTATTATAAAATAAATATGTTACAAGAGTTTAAAAGACGGAAACATGTTACAATCCTTATCATGAAAAAGGGAGAAGATAAGCGGGAAGATCATCGAGCCAGGTAATGTCTTGATTTACTCCCTCATTAACAAGGCCATTTGAAACCATATTTTCTACACAACAAATGTGTGTGATAATGTAATTGATGTCAATAAGTGAACTGATGAAATCCATCCAACAAGTAGTAATCGTCCACACAAGATGTATCACACTATTCCAAATCACTTACACAATGGTAGTTGAATCACTTTCAAACCAAAGATTCTTCCAACCATAGATCTTGGTGAAAGTAATAGCATGTATCGTACTAATAATTTGTGTCTCCAGAGAAGAGGCAATGTCATGGATACCAAGGAAATATCCAAGGATATGACCAAGGTGATTCCTGATTATGGATCCACAACTTGAAGGACCCGGATTTCCTTTGGAGGAAATATCAACACTTACTTTAATATAGCTTGGGAAGAAATCTTGTCGTAACAATTTGAATGTGAGAAGAGGTTGGAAAAAGATCCCATCAATATGGATACATCACATAATTCCAAAGTCTTGAATAGTGTTATTGCAATGGCCCTTTTGCTTCAATCCAGATTCTCATATGGAAATAAGGATCTGCATTTGACCTTCTTTATGGATGATTGAGTAATTGTTGTGAATAACATCATTTCTATCATACTAGATCACATGAAAGAACTCACAAATAATAGTAAGAAAAAGGTTCTTAATTTGCGGAGAACATTCTGTTTTTGCACATCAATTTATTTGAGAGTTGACAAAGTCAATAATCAACCATCTACAGTCAAATATGTCGAAACCTTATTTCCAAAGATCCAAAGTAGTGACCCAAGAAAAGAATATATGGTTAGAATCATATCTATGTGGTTACAGAGTCTATATTTAGAGAAAAGATGAATTCCAAATGATTGAAGGCGCCTATCTATGGGAATTCTTTAGTGAGTGAGTCACCAAATTAGAGTGAATATTGAAGGCTTTATCCAATATTTATTAAAATATTTTAACCAGAAAAATAATTTTTATCGTTACAAAATAATGATTATAAAAAAATTGGATTTAAGCATACCATTGTGAGCAGGATGCTAAATTAAAAACTCATCCGTGTTTGAGAAAGGGTAGCTGTATATGGAATGAATAATGGTTTTTGTGAGATGATCATTTTGATAATTTAACATATCTCTACTTGAATAGATGGTATTCTGTGATGTTTGATCTAGAGGGATCATAGAAATTAAGGGTGTGTTAGTCTAATTTTCCAACTTGAAGTTCATGGAGGAAGACCTGGAAACCATCCGTATAGAGTTTTTCATAATATTGGAAAATGGTTGCTTCATGCATGGACAGACAGAAGATTTGAGGAAATTAAAATTTCTTTTCTTGTGTTTGATAAGAAATCTATTTTTGAGAAAATAAATTGAATAAAAAAATTTTATAAATAGGGTTCCAAGTGAGTCTATCTTGAATGTCCACATTAATGTATTTAAGGTTATTTATTCAAACCCCACCCTTTTCTATAGGTTTACAACAATTCGACCAAGGTACAGTCACAAGTTTTCTTTCCATAGTGATACCAGTCCAAATATAGTTTTTGATAGAAATATTCAATTCTTTTATAAGACCAACAGGTCATTTGTAAACCATCATAGAGTAAACCATATTATAAAAAATAGTATATTTTACCAGGAATATTCTACCTACTATAGAGATAGATTTATATTTCCATTAATATAGATGATTAAGAACTTGGTCTACTATTGTAAAAAAGTAACAGAACATGGATCTTCCCCAAAAAAATGGGAACACTAAGATAAGTAAAAGTAAAATATACTTCTTTTAGGCCTAATTCACTGATAATGTTGCATTCAAAACTAGGAGAATGTTTTTTCCTAAATAAGATATAGGATTTTTTCAAACTTACTTTCTAACCAAAAACCCCTTGAGAGTGATAGATATCATTTTTGAGGTTTCGAATATTTCTTTTTTCACCTTATAAGAAAATGATGATATCATTATCCAATAACTGGTGAGTGGGAGGTGAGTTAGATAGTGGTCCTCAATATATAAAATAATGTAAAAGAGGGGGTCACCATGCCTACCTTTGGTGCATTTGAAATAGCCCCTGAGAGAGCCATTGACCAGAATGGAAATAAAGACCGAGTTGAATAGGATTTTGACTGTAGGGATAAAGGAGTCACTAAATCCAAAACCATGAAGAACCTGGGAGATAAATCTCTAGTCCAGGGTATCAAAATATTTTTTAATGTATGGTTTAATATAAATATTACCCCCTCTATTAGCTTTGTTTAAAGTGTTGACACACTCAGAGGAAATACAAATGAAATCTTGTATGGATCAACCCTTAATAAACACAAATTGGTTCAAGGAGACAATTTTGTCTGTGATGGTTGAAATTCAATATGAAATGATACTAGTAATGATTTTTCATAGGGTGTTAATGATATAAATGGTCCGGAAAAGATCGATCTCAGAAGCATTGTTTACTTTTGGAATCAAGGAAGAAATTGAGCATTTAGAGCGTGAGGGGGGGTAACTATTGTAGAAAAAAGATTTAACAATCCTGCAAATAGAAAATTAAATGGAAGCCCTATAATGTTGAAAGAACCAATTGTTAAATACATCGGGACCCAGAGCACTATCGGGATTTAAACTAAATACAGTGTTTTTAACTTCATGCGCAAGAGGAATGTCTTAAAGGAAATTTTTATCCTTATCATTGACCACCATTGAAATGAAAAAAAGGTAAGAAGTATTTGTTATTATCCAGACCATTAAATATTGATTCAATGTAAGATACAATATGGTTAGAAATATTATCTTCATTGTCTAATAGATTGTCCCTTTTTTGTAAAAAAGTTAGCAGTCTGCAAGTTTTCTGGACACTTTGAGGAGAGTTGTAAATCTTAGTCTTTATATCACCATATGATAACCATTTTATTTTAAAGGTATATTTCCTCATGTTCTATTTAAAGATAAGTAAATAAATTATTTTAATCAAAATGTTTGTTTCTTGAGTTGGAACAATATTGAAATCAGAACTAGTGTTATTGTTTGGAATTTGATTGAGCTTGTCCTCTATAAGAAGTATGTCATTGTTAATTTTTCTTGATTTAGAACTGAACCAACCATTGAGAGTCTGTTTGAGGTTTTTTAACTTGATAGTACAAGAAAAGGAATCATTGTAGTGTTAAAAAGAAGACTATAAATTTTTTATGATAGAATTGAAATAAACATAAAAAACTACACATTATTGAACCTGAAAGGTGGTAAGGGTTTTTATATTTTCATGGGGACATTGACCAAAATGGGGCGGTGGTCAGAGTGCAGCTTCTGAAGGGTGGTTCTAGAGATCATGTCCCATTTTTAAAAAGCAGTGACATTTTTGAAGGATATATCCAACTTAGAGGTGACCACCCTATTTCAATTCCTTCTATAACAATTAAATTTCAATCCAATAAGATTAATTTCAACAAGGTTGTTGTCTTCAATAGAGGTTTTAAATAATCTCGTTGAAATAGTACCATGAGACGGACTGATTTTTTCACTAATGTTAATAATAGCAGTAAAGTTCCCAATTAAAAGCCACAGAGTATTAATATTGGTACCTAAAGAGGTGAGGTCCTTCCAAATTGGTCTCTTATCTTTGTATTTATTCTTTGAATAAACAAAAGATCATAATAATAGAGTTCCATAAATAGTAAAGTCGTGTGTATAGATTTTCTCAGAAACATGAAAAATATTGGTATTCTATAAAGATGAGTGTGAAAAGATCCAGAGAGATTCAACATAGGTGGATTTATTTGTTTCACCTGTAAATGAATAACAATGCTGGAAAAAATGAGAGTTCTTAGAGGAAAAGTTGATTTTAGGATCATTAATAGAAAAAACACTAGACGATGAGTATTAACCATTATTTTTAAAGAAGTAAATGTGTCCGAGATGGAAATACCCTTACAATTCCAAAATTTAATCTTCATTTAAACATGTTTTTGGAGTTAGAGCTCCCCTTTGTTTGTTCCCTGATCCCTTTTTCCTAGATGATCTTTTATCCTTAAGAGCATTGTTTGGACTAGTATTTCGTTCTTGGTTACTTTTATAAGTAGAAGGGGGTGTTTAAAACAAATTGCATTAGAATTATCCTTTTTAGAGTCATTCAAAGACGAATTTTGATTTTAATATAGATAATTATTGTTAATAAAAGTAGTATGATCAATATGTTCAATGATAAACATATATTCAGAATTTTCATAACTAAATTTGTTATTAATAACTTGAGAACCATATATAGAATAAAGTAATGTAGCTGGAGAAGATGTACCCAGGTTCATAGGCCTGACCTATTGTGAGATATTACACATGTTTGAGTTTCATGGACCAACTGTCTGTCGGGAAGCATTGTTTTGCAGATTTGGAATGCCTTCCGAGTCTATTTCATTTTACATATACAAAGCAGTTTTCTCTTGCTTCTTGACAACTTCCATTGCTGAGGGTATAAGGGGATTCATGTTGGAATTGTTTTGTATCTAGAAAATGCCCATATCCATGGGTTTGGACTCATCTACAACTTTCCTAGTGAAGATCATAGGTCTATTGGCCTTGAAACCAGCTTCACTGTAGGCGCTGATAATAGAGCATGATACCTACTCCGAGGAAGTCACTTCATCCTTTATAACTGGTATAACAGTGGCATTAAAACTAGAGTTGTTTTAAATCTAGACAGTGTCCAGTATGATGGTATTTTCAATACAGTGAGATACAGGGGGTGTATTGATTCCATCAACATGGGTGGTATTTCCCACCTATTAGTTCTGTTTCTCATTCAGTGTGAGCATTGGGATAGTATGACTACATTAAACATCGGACTGCATAGCACTAATAGTTTCCTAATAAAAATATTAGTTATGGGATGTTCAATATAGAGAGTTACAGGGGTAATTTGGTGCAATCCACTTGGAAATAAGTGAACTAAATTGTGTGTTGTTCCTCACTCATTGTGATTTTTGGATGATCAACATTTAGGTCAATGAAATCCCCAATGGTGTGCACTTGAGTACGAGATATACATATCATCTATCTAGGTGGAATTGTTGATTGTTCAATATACTTCACCAGGTTGAAATAGAAGATTAGATTTTACTTTAAATTCTTAACATAAGGTTGTGCTCGGGACTGACTGTTTAAGTATCTCCATGACATTTTCTTTAATTTAATTTATTATACATTGGTCTACAGTTTGATTTTTCTGTTCTTCCATGATATCTACCCAAGATTGATCAACTTCAACCCCTATTAGATTCAAGTTCTTGGATTTGATAACATATTTCCAATTTTCTTCCTAGTAGTTTTAGGTTTTCCTAGGGTAGGACCATTATCTTTATTTTTCTTTTTAGTCTCGGTTCATTCAATACCATTTGATTGGGAGGCTTGTTTTTGCGCTACCCTGAAATTTAGTATTGAGTGTCCTATGATTTTTCAATATTCCCGGATGGGGGGAATCCTCTAATATTCAATCCTCATTTCATCCTGATAATCATTATCATTAAATGAAATGGATTTTTGTAATTTAGATTCAAGATTCACTTCCACCATCACTCTAGAAAATAGTCATAACTTGTCATTTAAGGTTCTTTGATCTATCTTCAACAGAGTTCCAATTCAAGAAGATAAATCATTTAAGATCTTAGAGTTCCATAAAAACCAATTGAAATTATGCAATCTAAAACATACCTATGCCATATTATTCTTATAAGTGTTTGGGTTGAAGGAAAAATCACATTCAGAGATAAGTAGTAGGCCAGGTTTTAGTTGTATATTACCTATCCTCCTTAGCTGATCTAAGTCACCCTATGAGGAAAGAAAGATATAGAAATAACCCCTAACTATAGATATGAGTTTCCAATTTTAAAATCCATAAAAATGAGAAATGTGAGGTTTAATATCCATATACAACTAGGTTTTATCACCGTATAAGTAATAAATGAGACCCATAATAGAGAACTTACACATTTGGGTTTGTTGTTGAAGTGCCTCAAGATCAGCCTCTACAGAAAATCCTCCATCATCCTATTTTTGGAAAATAACAGACTTTTCCAATGTTTATGTGAGTATATCCAATCCTTTAAGTGCATCGAAGGACGATAACCCTCAAGTTTTAGAATTTGGCATGGGATTTGAGCCATCTTTCTCGAGGGTTTTTTCCTCCTTCATTTGAGCAGAGGTAGAGGCGAAAGAGTTCTCCAATTCCGTATCAAAGGAAGCCAGGATTCAATTATATTATCAAGTATAGATCCAAAAATATTTGATTTCATGCAGATTTGGGATTGTGCTTGAAGGTTTTACTGATCTGTTGGGAGAGACGCCCTGCATTGTGCTCCTAAACTATCAAATATCACTAAGAAAATATATAATGATTTTTCCATAACCTTGAGTGTACAGAAAATCAAACTCAACTAAATATTATAATTCAACTAAATATAATTATCAAGGATTCAACTCTTTTTTAAAATATATATGTTTGGTTCATATAGTCGATAAAAAATAGAAATCATTAACCAGATTTGTAGTTCCTCAAACAGAACAAATTTGGTCAAAATAGATCAATTATAGATCATTAGTATGGTAGTTTCATTCATGAGGGTGAAATTTTATAGAACCATACACCACTACCTAATGATACTACATCAGAAAAAAATACTAGTCTCACAGAGGAAGAATCACAATATACTGCATAAACCTCACTTTCAAAAGGTATAATAAGAATATGAGCTAGGGTTAGCAGTTCCTTTAGTTCTTAAAATCTTAACTCGCATTGGGTTCTCCACAAAAATGTAACCCCATATTTTTTTAGTATGGGTATAAGAGTAGAAATATAATAAATTTCATGAATTAAGTTATCGTAATACCCCATGTTCCAAAAATACCTTGAAACATCAAAGATGTTTGTTGGGAATTTCCAAAAAAATGAATCAACCTTATTAGGATCCAATAAAATACAATATCCAAATATAACATGGCTGAAGAATTTGTCCGCATGAATCTAAAAGGGGAATTTACAAAATATATCATAGTTTTTTATTTATTATAATATATCTATAGCAATAAAAGGTATATATTATACCCAACATGATATTATTAATATATGAGGATATAAACCATTGACACAACCACCATGGTGTCTAGAAATGGATGATAAATCATGTTCATTAAATTCGTAAATAGGGTGGGATAATTTACTATTCTATATAGGATTACTAGATATGTAAAATTCATATATTATATTTAAAAATATATCTTAGGAATATCCTTTGGTCTAACTCAATGATAATGATAACTAAATCATGGGTGAATTTTATAAAACCACTTATCCTCCTTTAATTATTTAGAAAGATCATAATGTGATGGTAAAGGGTAGAAATTATTGATCATGACTTTTTTTAGAATCCAATATTCCATAAATAACCACATAATTCCATCGATTTTCTTGGTGAAAAGGGACTAGAGCATCCTAAGGAGTTGTTCTTGAGAAAATGAATCTCTTACCCTAAATTTCATCTAGATTAATATTTAATTTCATTATCATAGTTGGATCCTTATGATATGAAGAAATTAAAATTATCTTGGTTTTACGTACTAAGTTAATAGTAAACTTCACTTCCATTTTAGGTGGTATACCAAAAAATTATTCAATAAGAACCATCAAAATTTTAAAAATTTTGTAAAAATAGAAAGGATCCTTATGGATCAAGGGGTTTTTAAGTAGTTTAACCTAAGAAAATATACTCTTAAAAGATCAATACAATAGGGATAGAGGGAACCCACACTAGTAAAATATTTAAAAATACAATCCTGGGTAGCCTTTAAAACTAGAATGTTAGTAGATTTATTCACCTTATACCACATGTGGAGAAATTCCACTAGTTTTTGTTGTTGTTATTATATCTATTTATATGATAATAAATTTACTAGGGGATGGAAATTTCCCTCAGATATATTTGAGGAGTAAAAAGAGTCTATTTCAATCAGGGTCAACAAAAAATATAAAATTTTATTTTAATTCTACTTTTTGGGAGAAGAGGTGAACCATACAACACAAAAAAGGTACACTATATACTGGAGGAACCAATATATTTATAAAAAAGAATAAAATTTAAAAAAAATCACCCTATATACTTCCCAGTGAAGTTCATTTCATGGATATATCGGTTGTGGGTGATAAGATCTTCAAAATGATAATCCATTTTGTACCATGTCTATATAAATTCCTCCAAATTAATTTAATGTTTGTTGAAACCTCAAGATAGAATTCGATATTGTTTTTTAATCACCACCCTTTTCACCACATTGGTATTAACTTGAATCCTTATCTCATTAATTCTATCAACCTCCTATCATGAATCATCGATCCGGAAACCTCCTTCAATAATTTCATCATTAGAGTAATGAATAAGATCCAGATAGTCCAATTGAGGTCAACACAGTGTTGTTCGAACTACATTACCCAATATCATTAATCATATAACATTCCCCTACTAGGAGAGATTATCCATGCCCAAAAGAAGAAATGAAGTCTATAAAAACTGAGAACAAGTGGTCTCGAACGACCCCCCCCCCCCCCTCCATGAAACCAAGGTTACAAGATCCATCAATGTTGAGAAAATACAACAATTTTTAGTATTCTATAATATCTAAAACCCATGTGGAAAAAATCAGGATGAGTGAATGGGGATTCTACTAACCACGATATTTCTTAACGAATGTTATTTCTCCCACCATTTCAAAATCCCAAATAGTTTAGCCTCTAAAATTATGTTCTTGACCATTAGGGCCAACCTCAAGCTGGGGTAGCCTTTAAGAAGAGACTTATTCCTCATATACCAAATATAACAACATCTAATTGTAAGGAGAATTTCTCTTACCCTAATTTAATTCTTATTTTTATCCATCATATGAAACTAGATTTTGATTATGTTCCCTCTTATGTGTTCCTAATATTCTGTCCAAGTAAACTCACCAAAGGAGCTACACATTGAATTCAGTCACTCTCCATTAATGAATATATGAGAGTTTAATTCTTCCTTAGGATTCCAACAACATTGGTCATAAGAAGTGAGCTTGATCCCATTGTTCTTTTTCTTCTCATAAGTGGATATATGAGGGTTATGTATTCTCCAAAATAATAAATTGCACTTATTAAGGATGTCCTTACACCATATAATACCACCACACCAATCCTTTTATTGGGTTTCATACAACACATCATGATACACCATGGATTAAAATTTCCCCAACGAGGAGACTATAAAAACACATTTATCCCTATTATCTTTCATTATGATAACGTGAAAAAAATATCATTTCTCTTCATTCAATTTGGCTTGAATGGAAGAGTGGTGGTCACTCTCTTTCTTGAATATAATTTCTATAGTTATCCACCCAAGAAGCCAAGAATAAATCCCACCCAGTTGTGGTTCTAGAAGATTAAAACTAATCATTCAATAATCCAACACAAATGATGTTGGTGGAAAAGGTTTGGCCTTAGAGAATATTCAATAGGATATAGGTTATCCCATTCCCCAAACCCAGGTCCTTCCCATAACTACTCATATTAAACATGGATAAAAGGCATCAGCTTCTGATAACCTCCCATGCCATCTTATCTTACAGACTAAACTGCTACAAAACATGACTTTAGCAGGGCTAGAATCAGCCTTTATCAGTGCTAAAAAGTGATAACTACCTCAGTGCGATTAAAAGTACTGGGCTTTTATTAGCACAAATAAAAGCATTGATAAATCATACTTTTATAAACACTTTTAAAAGTTATATTAAAACACCCTACTTATCAGCGCTTTTATTTATTGCTATTAAAAGTATGATTTAATAGTGCTTTTAGTTTCACTAATAAAAGAATTATTTATCAACGCATTTAAAATAACTGATAAATATTGACATTATATGTGCCTGTATAAGCTCCGATAAAGGGAATATTTATAAGAACCATTAAAAGTGATGATAAATCATACTTGTATTAGTACATTTAGTATCACTGATAAAGGTAAAAATTGTAGTGTGATGCTGAAGAACACTGTATCACTAGAAATAAGTGTAGTGTTCTACAACCACACATCAAATCACTTGAAACAATAATGGGAATTACCAAAATAAGATACAAATACAGAATTTAAATGAAATTAAATTTCTAACACAAATACAACAAAAATAAAACACTATTATAGAGTCTATCAGTTGTTTTTTTAACAAAATTAATGTAAATTTTAAATAAAAAAGCTCACCTAGAGTCATACCGGTCACACTGTGCATCAGATTGAGGTTCGGCTAATCCCTACATGTCACAAAGACATATGTATCTTTTTTTCAAATGTAACAAAATAATATGAATGTATTCTCTCAGTTTTGAGTGTGTTAGTTATTTTTTCACTGAAATTAAGGTCAATTTTAAATAAAAAGACAAACTGTGAGTCATACAGGTCACACAATGTGTTTTATTAAGGTGAGGCTAATCCATATACATCCCAAATGACACATGGATCGTTTTACTAGAGTACCAAAACAATATGAAAGTATTTTCTCAGTTTTTATTATGCCACGTGTGTTTTTTACTAAAATGTCATTTCAAACTGGAAACACTCACTTTGAGCCATAATGTTGCTTTCATGTGTGCTTTTTACATGAGACTAATTCATACACGTCACAAATGAGTTATGAATCATTTTCCATAATTATTAAAACAATATTAGTGTGTTTTCTTAGTTTTCAATGAGTGACACATTTTTTTACTAAAATGTCAATTTTAAACTGATAAAAAACACTTGGAACCATACCAGTCACATCATGAGACATATTGATGTGAGTTTAATCCCAACACATCACAGATGATGTGTGGATCATTTTCCTAATGTACAAAATCAATCCTAATGTGTTTTTTTATTTTCGAGTATGTCATCTATTTTTCACTAAAATTAATGTCGATATTTTATAAAATGATGCACTTGGAGTCATACCGGTCACACCATGCATCATATTGATATTTTTCTGATCTTTATATGTCCCAAGTGATGTATAGATCATTTTACTAAAATAACAAAACAATTCAAAAAAAATCTCAATTTTGAGTATGTCAGTTGTTTTTTTCACAAAAAATAATGTTAATTTTGAATAAAAAGATGCACTTGTATTCATAATAGTCACACTACTCATTGGATTGAGGTGTGGCCAATACCTACCGATACCAAATTGATCATGAATTATTTTTTTAATGTACCAAAATAAAATGAATCTTTTTTCTCAGTTTTGAGTAGGTCACGTTTTTTTTTACTAAAATGTAATTTTAAACTAAAAACACGTTCTTTGATCCATACAGGTGGAATAATGTGTGTGTTTGACATGAGGTTGATTCATATATATCAAAAATAAATTATTAACAATTTTACCATCTTATAAAGACAATACAATCATGTCTTCTTAGTTTCCATTGAGTGACACTTTTTTGTATTAAAATGTTAATTTTAAATAGATAACGGACTCTTGGAGTCATACCAATCACACCATCTATCCGATTAATGTGAAGCAGATCCCTACACATCAATAATTTTACATAGACCATCTTCCTAATGTAATAGAATAATATGAATGCATTTTATTGGTTTTGAGTATGTCAGTTGTGTTTTCACTAAAATTAATGTCAATTTTTAATAAAAAGACGCACTTAGAGACATACCGATCACACTATGCATAAGATTGATGTGTGGTTTATTACCACATGTCCCAAATGAGGTATGGATAATTTTAATAAAGTAAAAAACTATCGGAATTATTTTTCTTGGTTTTGAGTATGTCAGTTTTTTTCACTAAAATTAATGTTAATTTTGAATATAAAGATTCACTTTGAGTCATACTGGTCATAACGTGCATCAGATCGAGGGTAGGTTAATCCCTACCTGTCCCAAATTACACATGGATTATTTTTATAGAGTAAAAAACAATATGAATTCATTAACTTGGTTTTGATTATGCCACCTGTTTTTTTACTAATATGTCTTTTTAAACTGGAAACACGCACTTTGATCCATACTAGTGGTATCATTCATATATTTGATATGATACTAATTCATACACATCACAAATGAATTATTAATCACTTTTCCAAATTATCAAATTAATGAGAGTGCTTTTTCTCAATTTTCATTGGGTGACACTTTTTTATATTAAAATTTCATCTTTAAACTTATAGTAGACACTTGGAGTCACACCAGTCACACCATGCATCAGATATATGTGTGTATGATCCCTACACATCAAAAATGACTTATGAATAATTTTCTTAATGTAACAAAACAATATGAATTTGTTTTCTTAGTTTTGAGTATGTCATTTTTTTTACTAAAATTAATGTCATTTTGAAGAAAAAGATGCACTTAGAGTAATACTGCTCACATTATGCATCAGATTGAGGTGTAGATGATACCTATATGTATCAAATTATGTATGTATCATTTTATTAAAGTGGAAAACCAATAAAAATTCATTTTCATGGTTTTGAGTATGTCTGTTGTTTTTTTCACTGAAATTATTGTCAATTTAGTGTAAAAACAAACACCTGGAGTCATACCAATCATACCATGCATCAGATTGAGGAATAGATGATCCCTACACGTACCAAATGACTCATGGATAGTTTTCCTAAATTATCAAATCAATAATAATTTGTTTCCTCATTTTCGAGTGTGTCACATGTGTTTTTTATTAAAATTTCATTTAAAATTAGGAAACACACACACTGGATCTTATCTTAATTGACCAGTGTGGTGTGAAAATTTAAATAATTTCTCTCAAAAACAATTATGGTATTATCTTTATTCTACTTCACTTCCCAATAATTTTTTATTTTTCTTCTCAGTGCTTCTTATCCTCCTCCCCATCTATCTCCACTTTGGTCTTCACCTATGCCTCTTTCTTTACATCGTTCTTCAACTTAGACTCCACCTATGCCTTCTCATCCACCTCAAACTCCACCTCATCCACCAATATTTTCCAAAAAAATTATTGTTTTCCGGTCAGATCTTCTAAAAAAATTATTTCCTCCTTTATTCTTCTCCTTGAGAAAGAGATCAAAAAAATATATAAGTATCCTGAAACTAATTATTCACACTCCAAATATCTTTAGAAGTTTATAAATCATACTATATCACAAACATAGTAGTTAATCACCTAAATTTGTTGTTGGAATAAATTTTGACAAAAATTATATTCCCCCTTGTCTCTAAACAAACTGATTTGTTTATTTGAGTAACTGTTTTGTCGGAAATCGTGATAGTAATGAGAAAATATAGACAAAAAATGACTATAAAAAATATTTAATGAAATTTTAATTACCCTTAGAAATTACCTAATGCTGTATGCTAGTCTTTTTATTATTTATGATTTCTCTCATAAATTTCCAAACAGAATATTCACAATCGATTTCGTTATCTTGTTTCAAACGTTGTAGAAACATTGACAAAAATAAGTAAATAGTTTTGAAATGTTTTGATGGTTAAATATTTATATATATACCTTAATTTGTTTCCATGTTTAGTAATCCATAGGATTTATCCTTCGGACACCGACTTCATGCCATGATCTATCCTATATTGAGCCACCACCCTATTATAACAATATTCTCATCAAAACATAGACTGAACATATAATTCGATTTTTATCTATAAAATATTGATTTTTTGTGTTTTTAATATTCATAATACACATCATGTGTGGTCAGTTAGTAGCATATCCATGAATTAAATATGAAAAATAAATATTTTGGGTGTCTATATTGACTGATATCTGCATCCATTTCTTCCAAAAAAATAGAATCAATTATGTAATGAAAAATTTGAAAAAATATTTTATGTTATTTGATCGTATAGTTTTACCATTGAGACATAGGCATCAAAAATATTCTATCGTTTGATTCTTTTTTATTAAACTCTTTGAGTAACTGTCTTTCTCAGGTTAATTGCTTCCTCATTAAAATTAAATTCTAGCGTAGAAATGATGCAGGGATTAATGAATCCAAATTGTGCTTCATAGGATTTACCCTTAATATAGTTTTAATATAAATTTCTGTACAAAATATGAATATTTATTAACGTTAATAAACATATTTTTCTCACTATTTGGACATAATTATTATGAAAATGAACCTTATGTATGTATTCACAACTGAGATGTCCAAACATTCATGCTTGAGAATCTCATTTAGAGTCTCAAGACCAATTATTCCTATGAAGGAATATCCATATATATTCTCTATATATTCAATGTAAGATGTATTTTTATCTTTAAATGCGGTCAATGTATGAATTTGTAATGATAATAATTTTTTCTCTGGAACTAGTGGGGAGAAGGTAGTCACGGAAGGTCGTTTTGTTTTCTTGGTCGACTCACTAGATTTTCTCGATTCGACCTTTCATTTCTCAACTTCTTTATCCATATGTTTTATCATACCTTAATTTAGACCATTTATCATCAACTATTATATTCTTTTCATTTGAATTATTTTTTTAAATATATACCTTAATAATCATTATTAGATTGTACTACCATGCTATGAAATCTCCAATAACAGCTTCGACTGTTGTAATGTCTGGTCCATTCAGTGAAATAGAAAACTCAACAGTTGTCTCATAACCTACCTCAACCCCCACTCTCATGTGATTTTTTTTGGAATGTTTGATTATGTACCTAGACTCCCAGAATATTTTAAACTATACCCATCGCAACACGGTGGTGTGTGTGTGTCAACAAATAAAAAACACAGAAAATTATACATTGTAGAATTTTAAAAATATAAATTTATTGGAAGTTCTTTGATTCACATTTAGGATAAATATTAATGAAAAAATTTAATACCCTAGGTAAGCTCATCGGTTGGGGGGATGAATAGGCTCAAATATAGTGAGATCATTTAGTTCATGTTTGGATCTTTGCTCCACCATGGGTTCACTTCGATCCTTTCTTATACATTTCTCTGCCAAACCAAAGTGAAAAATAATATCTTGAAGTGAGTCTATTTATGTCTTAAATTATTCATCATATTATTTGTATCTTGATGTGGTATTATTTTCTCAAAATATATTTTATGAGAGACTCTAAAACCTTATCCTCTAACTCGGTCATATTGTTCAGGCCGCTGAAAAGCTACTGAAAGTCACTTTTCTTATGGTATAACCATTTCTTATTCTTGTGTCCAAACCATATTAAAAAAATATGAACATGTTTATTTTTATGTAATATTTTTATAAATCATAAATAATTACAGTTATTTTATGTTTACACATGATTCCCATACTGATTTTTTGTTTTCATCAACTAATAAACCCTTATTATTTACATGATCCCCCTTCCATAGCACATGACATGGGATGGAAGTGGATTTATATTTTGATTCAATAATCTACACCTAAACAAGAGAACATATCTTTTTTCATATCACATAATTATTATTTTTTTGTTAATTTAAAATAAATACCAACATATTCACTAATGAAGTGTACCTCTTCCTTCCTTTTTGATAAGAGTATATTGGTTTTGATGAACATTATTTATTTTAACACTCTTTTGTTGTTTCAAAAATTAATAATTTTGAATCAAGTTGAATAAAATAAATTATGTCAAATAATATATTATCTACCACAATGAAACTTAAATGATTTCTCATTTTTATGATTTTAGAAAGAATCCCATGTTTCCTTATTTATAATATGTGTATAAAAAGGTGGTTTATTGGGATTTATTTTCCCCTCATCATCCCTAATATTTAAATTCTTCAAAAGGGTCTGGAATCAACTATTGGATTTTCTAGTTGCCATTAAGACAAATTTCTTATGTAAGTATTCAAAAATGAATAAATTATTCAAGGAATAATGAAAACTAAATCAATTTTTCATCATATAATTTTTTAGTAAATTAGAGAAAGTAGATTGCAACATTATTGTAATATCATTCCAAAGGATTTACTTTGTTATAGGTTGGAAATGACACCATGAGTCAATATCAATTGACACATTCATCCCTATTGGTACAACAATATAACTAATAAAAATTGACTTGTTGGGGTCAATAGGTTGGTTGCATTGATTCCAACCAACCACAAATTTTAAACCCTAACTTCTTTCCTTGATAATTTTATTCAAAACTGTGATGATGCGTCATTGTTGTTTTTTCATCAATATGTTTTTGGTCCCCTAAAAATTATAAATTTTTATCAACAATAGTCTGTTCATCCTTGGGATTGGAAACATAATCATGTTCAGAATAAATTTTATGCAAGAGTAGTCAAACATTTAATTTTCTAGAATAAAAATAATACAATACACTCTATTTATAAAAGTCCACAATTTCAGGCATCCAGCATGAAATTTGTTACTGACTAGAATAGTGATATAATAATTATATAATATATTATAACTAACCATCACTAGTTTTATTTAATCCATCCACAAACGCTTGATTTCCTTACATCTCTTGATGATGGATTTGATGTTACTCATTGCCTCTTTAAAACTAGCCTTCCTCCCATTACACTTTGGGAGGTATGTCATCAATGAACATTGGAACCACAATGATAGGAGGAAGTCCAGTTTGAAAGTTGTATTCCAATCTATAATCAAGAGATATAAGATAATCAAGTGTCTATGGATTAAAGTGTCTAGAAACCTACACTAATAGAATCACTCAAAAAGTCTCTTCAATTGAAGATAAATTTTACTACCTACACTCTAATGGTCTTGAAGAAATGAATCTCAAACCACCTACATTGGACATCACTTCTCTCAACTCAATTATTCCTCACCTTCCAATTTTTGATATATTTTTTAATTCACCATAAGATCCCTCCAATAACATACATCTCTTTAAAGGGTGAATTTTTCAACTTATTCTGAGTATTGATCTAGAAATTTTATACTCTTATAAATGAAATGAATATATAATGCAATCCTAAATTTATTATTATGATATATTACCATAAAATCGTAGGATAACAATAGATACTTCCCATAATTGAAAATTATACCATATTTCTTGAAGTAGATCTATAATTACCTCTAGAAAATTAGGATCAATATAAGTTATAGCATACATCGTATGTTCAATGTCTTATTCATATGGTGATCTAGTGGTCATAGTGGTAACATATTCCATATTAGTGTAGAGCTTCAAATAATTTTCCCCTTCAAAAAAACAATAATCTTTTATAAATAGGAACAAAATAATTTATATTAAATGTGAACCACATTCCACTCTCTCTCATTCATTTCCTTTTTAATAAGTCTTTTCATACTTTATATATAATTTAAAAGATGTTGGAAGCATTAATTTAAATATATGTATTAAACAACTAACTAATTGTATCGATTAAGGGGGTTACTAAATAAACTCAATAAATTAATAAGTTTTATAAACATAATCATCACTAATAAGTAAATAATAATTCACTGTTTATTTACTATTCATGTTTCTATTAAAATTAATATATAATTGATTATAAAAATATAAAGGCACATAAGAACATGACATTTCATATATTCTTACTAATTCCAACCTATCAACTCCTAAATTAGAGGAATGAGACTCAATAATGTAGTTCAATAAAAAATAAAAATATACACCCATCCTTGATAAGAATAATCCACCAGTATATAAGAACAAATAAAAAATACCAAAAATTATGCGTCCCATTCTAAAATTTCATTAAGAACCTCAACAAAACCACACAATTGAAGAAGGGTATATACAAAAAATGAGGATCATCAAGGAATAAACCCTATCAAAATCAATAAAATAACTTACCAATAGATTCCCAAGTCTTAAATGACTCTACATCCACAAAATAAATATACTATGATGGAGTTTGATAGAAACAAGGTTTTATATTCCCCGCTAAATTTAGTGTCTCAGTATGAATTGAAATAAAATGAGTATCCTCAAAATGAACAGAGAAACCACTAACAGGGTTATCCAAGAAGACAAACCCTCTACTATTTTCTTATAAAATTTCAGGATGAATAATTTAAATGCCACAAGACATGAAATAAAGTTGTTAACTATAAGGACCCAGCCTTAAAAATTACATAATATTGAATTAAATGGATAATTAAAATTTAGGATCTTTTCAGGTTTAATGTTTTAGATAATTATCTCATAACATTTATATAACAACATGAATATTACATGTATACAATTTTACTTCGTACCCATTTTTTCATAAAATAAAAACTCTTGATAAAAATTCATTTCTAGTTCCATGTTTTAGATAGCAAGACTTTTCTTTGATCCCATCCTTGACCCTATTCATCTTTATGTCCTGTGAAAAACATTTCAAAACTTTAGATGAGCATAAAAAGCTCTGTAAGGGTTATAAAATAAAGAAAGAAATCATTAGTCCATCATTACATAAAAAACATAAACGATTTAACATACCTCATGAGATCATAAGATTTATGAATAACACATAGAAAACATAAATCATAAAGGTATCTTTTGGCATTCATATCATACTTACATTGTAGCTATCACAGCTGCATAGGGAGTTACATTTGGAATATCCATCACAGTATATTCCCTAAATCTCTTAGGAGAAACATTCACGTTTACATCTGTCATGTTACCCAATGAATTCGAGAGTTATCTCGGACTCACCCACCCTAGGTTTATCATGTAACCATCTATATACGTAAATAATTCCCAAGAACCATAACATATTCATAACACATAAAATAAACACAAAGTAAATACAACATTTCCACATTCTAATCACAATATATCATTTAAATATATTGACAAAAAAGTCCCTTATCAAACCCTTTTTCAATACCAAAATATATTAAATAGTATATCGTATTTACTTTCCTTTTAAAAACATTACGACATGTTATGGAAGGAAAATATTAAATAATTCTCTCGGCAAAGGAATGGTCGTTGTCACCGAGTACGTTAAAAATAAACATTCTTTTTTGTCATTTAGTAAAACGCATCGTAGAAGAAGGATCACTTTGAATGAAATTAAAATTCAAAGGTGTTTATAAGTCATATAAAATATAATCGTGTATTAAAACAAAATATTCCTCAATGAATGGATATTGAGATGAAGTCGCTTGCCTCGTGTCCGACTAGACCCATTTGTCCTTTAATCTCCTTAAAATTGGGTAAATCCATTTGGTTTAAACCAAAAGGGATTCTTGAAGTGTTTTCTGCCTAAGGTAAGGCTTCTAGGATAAAGATAATGATCTTGGGAGCTTATTTGATTAGAGGTTTCATGATCCAAAGGCTTGAGAAGTGTGAGAAATGGGTTAGAATTGAGGGATTTTTTATAAGGGAGAGGAGGGGCTCTTTAGGAATTTTTGAAACAATTATTTTATTATATCCTCATCTTCAGTTTCAAAAGGACACCTAATCATTAAAGTTAATTTTAAGATGACTCATAGTATAAATAAAATCACCTAATAATAATTGGACCGATTTTGGATATTTTTTTAATATTTATAATCATGTTTATTTAAATCATTTATTAATTAAGAAAATATTGCATCATTATTGTGTCATAAATAATTTAATTTATTTGACGTCCAAAAATTATAAAAAAATACCATCATGTAGGAAATATTATTATCTTTCTGATGATTATTTATAGTCTAAAATATAACATATATAACCCCATATAAAAAATTTATTTTCTAAAAGATATTTGTTTTTTTCATTTTTGTGTTTACTTTAAATTAATTAATAGAAAGTGTCATTATTACTCCCATGTAGATACATGGGGTCCCAAATTCGACCCAAGAATTCCCATGGTCGGCTATGTATTAGCCAATAGTATTAGGGCACATGTTAAGGTAATTTAATATAATTATAATATTATATTTTACCCTTATTTAATATTTTACATTTTAATCTTGGTAAATAAAATATTTACTGAAGTAAATATTTAAAATTTCTAAGAATAACAGTTACCTATTTACACATTTTGAACCTACTTATTCCAAATATGGAATCCATTTTTCTAAATTCAAAACAAAGAAGTGGCAGAAATAAATTTAAAATTAATTCCCACTGTCGAAACAAAAAGTGTGTTTTTAATAATTAATACCTATTAAAAAATTGACACCTGTTTATGTCCAATTTCAAAGTGAAATTAATTCCAATGTCCAACATTGGATTAAATAGTAAAAATATATTCTAATTACACTTTATAACAAATTAAAAATATAATATAACCAAATAAATAAATTAGATTAAAAGGCTCTTTTGCATTAAAATACAATATTTTTCAATATTCATTAAAAAATGAACTTTATCATAAAAATACAAAAAATTTACCAAAAGTGAATTTTGATGTCCCAAATATAAAAAAAAAATTATTTTGTCAAATAGAACATATAAAACTGACCAAAATTGGATTTAAAGAGGGTTCACCATCCAAAGGTGGTAAATCATCCTTTTAAAGAATATTAGAGTATTTATGATTAGATTCATTAAAATTTTAAGCCTTTAAATTTTATTAGATAAATGTAAAAACATTTTAAAAATATGTATAATAATATTGTAGTTAGTTCTATTCATTCTCGCCGATAAAATGGATAGGCATTAGCTACCAATTAAAATAATAATATTATATTATTTGTATGCAACGTAAGATTTCAAAGAAACCTGCGGTTGCATATTGGGTACGCTATCAAAAATAGCATCCCCTTTAATATAAAATTAATATTTAATTCAGAAATATTAATAAACATTCAACTGTATTATTCTTTATTTACTTGGGATGTTACATCCTTCCCCCCTTTTGGGAATTGCATCCTCGCAATTTTTATTCACTTATCACATAAGTAGGGGTATTTATTCCTCATAACATTTTCATATTTCCAAGTTTCCTCTTTAAACATATGGTTTTTTCACAAAACCTTTACCTAAAAAATTACCTTATTATGCAACACTTTCTCTCTATGGTCAAAAATCTAGACTGGTTATTCCTCTTAAGAGAGATTCTCTTTTATCTGAACTTCCTCTGAGCTCAAAACATGATATGGATCTGGCATATAAATTCTCAACATTGAAACATGAAAAACATTGCATACCTAAGATAAATTTGGGGGTAAATACACTATGTATGAAGCTGCTCCAACTTTTTCAAGGATTTCATAAGGTCCATTGAACCTCGGACTCGACATTCCGTTCTTACCAAAACGTATCACACTTTTCCATGGAGAAACTTTGAGAGAAACAATATCACCTACCTCGAAACATAGATCCTTCCTTCGTTTATCCTCATAAATTTTCTGCCTACTCTGATCTCTTCTCATGTTCTTTTGAATCAACAGAACTTTTTCTACCATCTCTTCTACCAATTCTGGCCCCATCAGCTTTTTCTCACCTTCTTTATCCCAAAAAAGCTGGAGTTCAAAAATTCTTTCCATATAATACCTCAAATGGATCCATCTGTATACTATAATGAAAATAGTTATTATAAGAAAATTCAACCAAAGAAATATGTTGGTCCCAAATTCCCTGGTAATCCAGTGAACAAGCTCATAGAATATCCTCCAGGGTTTTAATTATTCGTTATGGCTTCCCATCTGATTGAGGATGAAAGGATGTACTAACATTTAATTCAGTACCCAATAAATTCTGAAGGCCTTTCCAAAAGTTAAAAGTAAACCTTGGATCACGATCAAATACAATGGAGTGGGGAACACCATGAAACCTGACTATCTCTTAAACATACAACTGAGAAAGTTGATCTAGAGGCAAATTATCTCAAATAGTAAGGAAATGAGAAGATTTAGTCAATATATCAATAATAACCTAGATTGCATTATTACCTCTAGATGTATTTGGTAATCCCACATCTATGTCCATGGATATACTTTCCCATTTCCACTCTGGCATTGATAAAGACTGAAGCATCCCTTTCGGTAACTGCTGATCTGCTTTAATTGGCTGACAAGTCAAACACTTTATAGTAAAATAATAAATATCCCTTTTCATTCCATCCCACCAGTAATACTCTTGAAGATCTCTCTACGTCTTAGTACTGTCCGGATGAACTGAAAACGGGGAACTATGAGTTTCACATAACAACTCATTCTTCAACTATGAATCACAAGGAACACATAATATTTTCCCAAACCTTAAAACACAATCATTATCAATGTTAAATTCAGGCAACTTACCCTTCTGAATCGACTCTACCTTTTTCTGTAAGTCACTGTCTTCTTTCTGCGCTCTCTTAATTCTGTCTGAGAGAGATGATTCCACTGACACCTGAAACAAAACAGAAAAATTCCATGCACCAAAAACTTTTATGCCAAAGTTCATCAAATCAAAAACCAAAGGAACTCGTTCTAAATTTAGCATGGTTAATAAAACATTACTTTTTGGACTCAAATCATCAGCCATTTTATTTTCCTTTCCTGGATGTTAATGGATCATGCAATCATAAGAATTGATTAATTCCAACCATCTCCTCTCTCTCATGTTCAATTTTTTTTGAGTGAATATATACTTCAAACTTTTGTAGTCAGTATATATTTCACATTTCACTCCATACAAATGATGCCTCCAAATTTTTAAAGTAAAAACAAAAGAAGCTAATTCCAAATCATGTGTAGGGTATTTTAACTCATGATGTTTCAACTTACGTGAAGCATAAGAAATTACCTGATCATTATACATAAGGAAACAACCAAGTCATTTCAATGAAAAATCACAGTAGATAACAAACTCACCATTTCTAGAAGGTAGTACCAAAACTGGAGCATTCACCAATCGTATTTTCAATTCCTGAAAACTATCATCACATTATTTTTCCCAGAAGAATTTAACACTTTTTCAAGTTAACTTAGTCATTGTACTAGATAATCTTGAAATAAATTTAACAAACCTTCAGTAATAACTTTCCAAACCTAGAAAAATACAAATCTCAGTTATATTTGTGGTTATTTCCATTCTTCAACAACTTTTGTTTTAGAAGGATCAACAATTATGCCATTTTTTAAAACAATGTAACCCAGGAATGAAATTTTTTGTAACCCAAACTCACACTTGTTCAATTTCCCATATAGTTTATTTTCTTTTATGGTTTGCAGGACAACTCTTAAATAACATTCATACTCTTCTTTAATTTTATAAAAATCCAAAATATCATCAATGAATACAACCAAAAACTTATCCAAGAACTCATGGAAAATTATATTCATAAGATCCATGAATATAGCAGGTTCATTGGTTAAACCAAAAGGCATAACTACAAATTCATAATTTCCATATCTAGTATGAAACAGGGTCTTTGGAATTCGTTCTTATTTTACTTTCAACTGATGGTACCCAGACCTCAGATCAATATTTGAAAAATGCTTAGCTCCCTAGAGCTGATCAAGAAAATCATCAATATGAGGAAAAGGATACTTTCTCTTAACAGTGTTGTAATTTAATGCTCTGTAATCATGAAAAGTCTCATTGAACCAACACTTTTTTAACAAATAAGACCGGATAACCCCATGGTGATGTGCTTGGTCGAATGAAACCTTTATCTAATAACTCCTGTAATTTCTTCTTTAAATCTAAAAGTTCAATTTGAGCCATCTGATAAGGGGGTTTTGAAATTGGTTTAGCATCAGGCACTAAGTAACTATAAATTCAACTTCCTGGTCAGGTATAATACCTGGAAACTCATCAAAAAAACATCAAGGTACTCATTTACCATTGGCACATCATTAATCTCAGCATATCATTTATTTTCAACAATATGTTCAAGGTAAAATTCATTTCTATCATTTAATAGTTTCTCAACTTCTTGATATGTTATAAAAATTAAGGGTTAATTCTTGTACACAAACTTAAAATCATTATGAAAAGAAACCTCTTTAGATCTACAGTCAATCTTAGCTTGATAAAAAAAAATCCAATCCATACCCAAAATAACATCAAAATCTACTAGAGGCTAAAACAATAAGGTTGGCAGGTAGATTATTTCTTCACACAAGGACATGAAATTTCATGTGTTTTCTTTTTGTCTAAATATTTCCTCCAGGTATTTTTACCATAAGTTCCATATTCATATCTTGGTATGGAATTCCCAATATTCTAGAAAACTTCTCAGAAATGAAAGAGTGTGTAGACCCTGAATCAAACTACACATTGGAATAATCTAAACAAACAAATAGTGTACCTGATACTAGATCATTCGATGGCCCAACATCTACTGATGTAGTTGCAAAGGATTTCACCACCACTTTCTGCTTGTAGTCTGGCTGACTTCCCTCAGTTGAGTTCTTTATTGGACACTCATTTGCATAATGACCCATTTCATTACACTGGAAACATTTTAATGACTGTAAATCTGATTTTGTCTTACCATTATATTGATCTTTTTTAGTGAAATTACGAGCCTTATGTCCCATTTTACCACATCGGTAGTGCTTACCAGCATTCAAAAGACATTCCCCAGCATGCATTTTACCACATTTTTCACAAACTGTAAATTTATGTTTCTTACAATCATACTTTTTTGAAGAGTTATTCCCTTTCCTATACCACCTCAACCTCTTATTCTGTTTTTTGTCAAAGAACACCTCATCATCGAAAAACTCCATTTCCACCTTCTCTGCACAACGAACAAGTTTTTCATAACTTTTGAACTCATGAGAAGCTAAATCCCTTCGATACTTTGGATTTAATCCCGAGTAAAAATGGTTGATTTTACTATCAAGATGTCATATGAAATTTTGAGCATACCTAGCGAGTTGAGTGAATTTGGCTTCATAAGAAGCCACTGAGTCATTCTCCTAACTCAATTCTATGAATTGGTTTTCCATCCTAAGAAAACCACCATCGGGAAATATTCCTCAAGGAACATACCTTTGAATTAATCCCAATCAAAAGAATCAATATCCTCTCTATCTCTGATATTTTTCACCATCGACCACCACTTTTTAGCTTCACCTTAAAAATAGTAAACAACAAGACTAGCCTTTTGGTTTTCTGAACACCCCCTGACAACCAAAATTTTCTCCAGTGCTTTAATCCACCCTTCTATTAGAACAGGGTTAGATGATCCCTTGAATGATGGGGGATTTTGCCTAAAGAAATTCTCTGATACTAACATGTTCTTCTGTGGTTTATCTTGATGATCTCGTACATGGATACCACCTCCATTTATAGCCTGAGTCAATTGTTCCATTACTACAACAAATTTTTTAGTTCCGATTCCGACCATCTCAGGTTGCTGATTTGGATGGTTTTCTTCCTCCTGATGTCTTCCCAACATAGCTTCTCTGTTTTATATGCGGAAGACCATACTGAACATAGAAATATCTTAGGCGAAGCAACATCGTAATTAATAAATTCTATATCATTTCAATATTAACATAAATTAATTTATGTATATTAATTTAACAATACCCTAACTCCTAATGAAATCATAATATTTATGAATAACAAAAAGAAAATATAAATAATAAAGGTAACATGTGGCATCCATATCATACATATATTGTAGTTATCACATCTATGTAGGGAGTTATATTTGGAATAACACTCACAGTATATTACCTAAATCACTTAGGAGAAACATTCACATTTACCTCTTTTATGTTACCCAATGCATTGGAGAGATATCCTGGGATCACCTGCCCTAGGTTTATCACGAAACAACACATTGTCCAAGAACCATAACATATTCATAACACATAAAATAAACATAAATGAAAGATAACATTTCCATTTTCTAATCATAATATATCATTTAAATATATTGACAAAAAACCATTATCAAAACCATTTTCAATACCAAAATACGTAAAAGGATATATGTTATTTATTTTCCCTTTAAAAATAGCACGGCTTGTTAGGGAATCCAATGATAAAATAATACTCGTGGTGGTGAAAAGAACATTGTCACTGCGTACATTAAAAAGAAACATTATTTTTTTGTCTTTTAGTAAAACACTTCATAGAAAAACATTCCCATTGAATGAAATAAAAAGTCAAATGTTTTTATAAAGAGTATAAAAGAAAATATTGTAATAAAACAAAATATACCTCAATGAAAGAAGATTGAGACAAAGTCCCTTACCTCGTGTCCGACTTGACCCTTTTGTCATTTAATCTCCTTTGAATCGGGTAACTTCTTTTGGTTTGAACAAAAAGAGTTTCTTGAAGTGTTTTATACCTAAGGTAAAGCTTCTAGGATGAAGAGAGGGATCTTGGAAGCTTATTGGAGAATATTTTTCATGATACAAAGTCTTGAGAAGTGTGAGAAATGGGTTAGAAATGAGGGATTTTTTATAAGGGAGAGGAGGGGCTCTTTAGTAAAGTTTGAAACAATTATTTTATTATAACCTCATCTTCGGTTTCAAATGGTCAACTAATAGTTAAAGTATAATTTAAGATGACTCATGGTCTAAATAAAATCCTCCAACAATAATTGGATAGGTTTTTTATATTGTTTTAATATTTATAATATTATTTATTTAAATCATTTATTAATGAGGCAAATATAACATCGTTATTGTGTCATAAATAGTTTAATTTATTTTTTATGTCATTTTTGTCTTTACTTTAAATTAATTAATATAAAGTGTCATTATTACTCCAATGTGGCTCCATGGAGTCCGAAATTCGCCCCAGGGATTCCCATGATTAGCTATGTATCATCCAATAGGATTAGGACACATGTTATGGTAATTTATTATTATTATAATTTTATATTTTACCCTTATTTACTATATTTACCATTTAATCATGGTTAATAAAATATTTACTAAAGTAAATATTTAAAATGTCTAAAAATAAATGTTACCTATTTAAACAATTTAGATCTACTTATTCCAAATATGGAAACCATTTTTATAAATCCAAAACACATAAGTGGAAAAAATTAATTTAAAATAAATTCCCAATGTCCAAACAAAAAGCGTGTTTTTAAGAAATAATAACTATCAAAAGATTGATACTTGTTTATGTCCAATTTCAAAGTGAAATTAATTCCAATGTCCAAAATTGGATTAACTAGTAAAAATATATTCTAATTACACTTTATAACCAAATAAAAAGATAATATAACCATCTAAATAAATTAGATTAAAAGGCACTTTTGAATTAAAATACAGTTTTTTTCACTGTTCATTAAAAAATGGACTTTATCATAAAAATACCAAAAATTTACCCAAAGTAAATTTTGATGTCCCGAATCTAAAAAATAATTTTATTTTGTCAAATAGAACATATAAAAATTACCAAAACTAGATTTAATGATGGTTCTCCATCAAAAGGCTGTAAATCGGCCTTTTAAAAAATATTAGAGTATTTATGCTTAGATTCATTAACATTTTAAGCATCTATCTTTTATTAGATAAATGAAAAAACATTTTACAAACATATATAAAAATATTTTAGTTAGTTATATTCATTCCCGCCGATACAATGTCTAGGTGTTAACTACAATTTAAAATAATGATATTTTATTATTAGTGTGCAATGTAAGATTTCAAAGAAACCTGTTGTTGCGTATTGGGTATCTTATCGAACATAGCATGCCCTTTAAAGTAAAATTAATATTTTATTCACAAATATTAATAAAAATTCAAATGTATTATTCTTTATTTACATGGGATGTTACACTGACATCCAACAAATTAAACTAAACTATCCCTCCAAGACCAGAAAAATATTCCAAAACCATAAACACCAAAAAAACATGTCAACAAATTCTAAAACATTTTTTTTTTGAAAATGGCTAACATAAAATAAAGAGTTTTAAAACACTAAAATCTATTTAAAACAAAATAAAACCATTTTTAACGTTTTTAAATAGTTAAAGTCATTTTTAAATAAAGTTGGTTCATTTTAAATAATTTCCATAAAAATCTACATTTTTTACAAAGAATTTTTCTCAAAACCCATAATGAAATAAACCAATTTTTTAAATAAAATTTATGATATAATAAATTCATTTTGAAATAAACCATTAAAAAGATTTAATAACCTAATATTTTATTATAAAATAAGAAAAAAACCCATTTTAACACAAAAAACAATTGAAATTTTTAAAAAACTAAACAACACTAGGTCAAATTCATTTCAATAATGTCGACCAAAACCAAACCCTCTTTAATTCACCTACTACAAGTGATAATTCAATTTAAGAGTAAATAAATAATGAAAAGTGGTTTAAATAAGTATAAAATGAAATGAAAAACATCTTTCGGGTTTAGTGGAGTCCTTAGAAATATCCACATGGGATCCACATGGTTGGATAGACCATGGGGACTAGTCGTGTAGCTCAATATATTCATCTTCCATCACCCCAATCTCAACCAAATACCAAAATCACTTAAAACTATTTGGGAATTTAAATATAAATTCTCATATCAAACACATCAAACCGATGAAAATCTCAATCTAATTCCAAGTCCCAAGCCCAAATTCCCTTAGAATATACTTTCTCTAAATTGAAGAGAGTTCGTGAAACTCTCCCCAGCATATACCTCTCGAGTTCCAAAAACCTATCTTCACACTACCCTTAATATTAAAATAAAAACTCTCACTTTGAAACATAGGAACTCTAAAAAACTATTCTTGGATACCATTTTTTCCAAACTAGCCAAAGTCATGTGTAAATGCTAAGGGATATAGATAACATGTTTGAGAAAATGGTTAACCTCTTAAATGTTTAACTAAACTTGAGTTGATCATGCTATAAATCCAGCATTCCATTTGTTGTAGCATGTGGTGAAAAATATATTTTATTTATCCTTATAGGCCCATACACATATGTTGACTAATATTACCATATAAAAACATCTTTATATTTCTTTGCAAACATTGCCTATTGAGGAAAATGATAAAATAGATCTACTTGTTGTATTTTAGTAGTGAGGAGAAGAGATGTATGGTTATTCATGGTTAAGAATTGTGCAAATATGAAAAACACAGAACTCAAAACATCAAACGGAGAAAGTGGAAAAGTAGAAAATAACATACATTAGATTCTGGCCTTAATTAATCTTTGGGAATATAGTGGACTAGCGCCGAAAGTAGAGGATTTCCATGAGAACTTGAGAATCACGAGTGACTGAGTCATGGTTAGGGTATTTTTAAATAGATCTGGGTCACTTTTAACAGTGCTTTCAAAAAAATGTTGATAATGATCCCTTTTATCAGCACTAGAAATATAAACACTAATAAAATAAAAATTTATCTTCATTTTTTAGTGCTGATAAATCATGAGCTTTATCATTGCTAAAAAGGTGTTGATAAAAAACATATTTATCAGTGCTAACATTTTAGTAGTGATAAATATCTCTTTTAAAAATGATTTTCTAGTACTGATAAAATATTTATAATTATAATTATTTAAATATATTTATTATAATTTTATAATTATTCAAATAGATCTATTATAATTTTATAATTAGTTAAATATATATAATAATTTCATTATAATTATATAAATACTTATTTAAAAAATTATTATTATTTATTTATAATAATAAAAAATTTAGTAAATTTACATTTATAGATATATTTATTTGTAAATATTTTTTTAAAAATATAATTTTAACATTATTAATAGATATATGATATTAAATACATGAATTTTAAAAATGAGTGAAATTTAATAATTCAAAATGAATAAACTTCAAAAATACTGAAAAATTGGATCACTTTTATTAATTAAATATATGTTATTAAAAAATATGGATATATATATATGTGTGTGTGTGTGTGTGTGGATGAATACATTTTGAAAATACTAAAATATAGTAAATATATATCTAGAAATAAATAATAAAAAATGGTCAAATTCAAAAATAAAATAAAATATAAAAAATATAAAAAATTTATACCATGACTGGAGTATTAAAAACAAATAAATAAAATTGGCTGATTAAAGACATAATATATATTAAATGTATCATGTTATAATGAAATTCTAAAATATACTAAAACTTGAATAAATTACATTAATTTTAGGTGTATATGTTTCTATATAATGAATAATTATATTTGTATGTGTTTTTGTGTATAAAAATGAATAAATAAATATATATATACATACTGGAAACAAATGGAACACACGATGTTTAATATTAGTTAAATTGAAAAATCAAACAACATTAAAAATTAATAAGACATTAATATATCTTTAATTAACATTCTATTTATATTATACATATTCAATTTATATATCTATATATATGTATATTAAATTTATTCATTTATTATCATTAATAATTAAATTAGTAAAAAAATTATATATTTATTAATTTAATCATTTTATTTTTATTTATTTAATTTTCCATTTTATTCTCATCCTTTATCAGTGGTAAAAAAGAGATGATAAAGGGAAAATTTTATCTGTGCTAAAAATGCGTTGTTAAAGGTCACCTTTTATTAGTGTTAAAAATAGAGTGCAGATAAATGTTTCCTTTATGAGTGCTAAAATAAAGTGATGATAATTGTTGTCTTTTATCAGCACTAAAAACACAGATAAAGGGTTCCCTTTGTTAGTTATTTTATAAGAACTGATAAGGTGCTTCCTTTGTCAGTGCGTATTTTTACACTAATAAATATAGACATTATAAGCAAATTTTTGTACCACCGATAGATTCAAACACTATTATAGGTGTGTTTTGTAGTAGTGTTATGAATGACCCCTAGGATTGTAACACCCAAGATTTTTATGTGAAATATTTTGTTTTTATGTTATATACATCATCAAATGAATATTTCACTACACACAACACTAGCTTGGCTTGATTTATATGCAACTGCGGCCTTCCTCGATAGCTTGCGTTGTACGCAATACCGAGTTTCACTAAACAATGATATGCTACTAAAATATTATTAAAACTAGCCATTATGAATAGTAATACCCACTTTTTGAAATTTTTTAAATTCTATCTTTCAAAATGGAATTAATTTTTGGATTCAGAGTATCGAAATTAGCCTAGGGTGAAATTTTTTTATTTTTCTGAAAACTTTCAATATTTCATGAATAGTGAAAACACACGGTTACTATTTAAAAACCGACTTTTTATTTAATTAATTATTTATTTTATTTAAATTTATTTTAGGTCAAAATTGATACATAACACCTATATAAGTTCAATTCAATTCCTTGTAGTCATTCTATAATAATTTTAGATATATAAAAATTTTATTGAGCTTTTCACCGTCTTTTACCCACCTCCTAGGAGAATTTGAAAATTTAAATAAAACTTAATTTTACCGCTTCTGTGAGTGGAATTTTTAAAATCCAAGAGAAATGATTAATATCAAGGACTAAAATTTCATTCAATGAGGTGAAAATAATTTTTGGTGAATAGAAACTTTTTACTTTTTTTACCACGGTTAAAAGTAAATAGGTAATTCAGGGTAAAAATGATAATATTATTACCCTAAAACATGTCCTAATTATATTGGATAAGTTGAATTCGACCAAAAACAACCTTATGAATAACGTATTACCATTTAGGCCCACTTGTATTAGATTAGGACATTTAATATTATTTTATTTAAAGAATAGTTAAAATAGTTAAAATCAATGTTTAATAACTAAAACATTTTTAATATAGGGTTATACATAAGATAAATTCGACTATAAATATTCATTATAAATATGAGAATAATTCCTACATAATGGTATTTTATTTATAATTTTTATAAATTAAATAATTTAATTTATTTATCACACAATCATGATGCATGAATTGTCTTATTAATGAAATATTGACATAATTAATGTTATAAATACACAAATAAATGTAATTTGAGACTTTTTATGAATTAAAATAATTTTATAGGTTAATATGACATGTTATTATTGATTTAATTAACTTTTTTAGAACTAATCATTCTGTTATGATTTTCACCAAAATCAATTACCAAATAGTGTCAAAATTGACATAAAATAGTTTTTAAAACAATTATTATATTATTAATTGTTTTTTATTCCTAAAAATCAATGGTTCAAAAAATGACTTAGAAAAGGATATATATATTAATAATAAACAACTTGGGGTTTGTTTGGCTTGTTATAGTATTTTTATAAACCATATAGTGTAAGAAAACAAGAAGACACGGTAAAAGTAAAATTATTTAACATAAAGTTAAATCTAAATGATAAGGTTAAAATAGAAACCTAAACTTGTCTAAATTCTATTGGATGAGATGATTTCGTCCCATATCTATATTAGATTCGAAATAAATCAATTTGAATCTATTAAAAACCAAATATGTCTTTATAATAAAATAATATTTTTGGTTTTTCCTAAGGTGCCCCTCTCCTCCCTTGTAAAAGGGCACCTCCTCCCTCTCTTCCTCACACCACTTTAAGCCTTCAAGCTAGGCCAACCCATGAAAATTTCTCTTCTCCACTTCCCTAGAAACATCCTTGAGCTCCTGGTATTCTTCAAAGACCATTTTTAGTTCCCTAAGAGGAGGTTAAGAAGAGGCGCTTCAAAGAAGAGGTAATGTCTGTTACTGATTCTTTCAACTTTATTTCTTCTTCTACTTCTTTTTCTTTAGTCGTTTCATTATGAAGTAATAACATCAGTATCACTCATATACTGAAACGTTATTATAAGTATGAAACAACCCTATTTCACCATCTATCCATCCTACGGAAAATGAAATCAATGCACGTGCGTACGTACGAAATACGGTCTCCACGCCGTGGTGTAATCTATTTTCCACCACTACCTTACTTGGATGGGTATAATGGTGTAAAGAATAACTATATATGATTATTTTAAAGTGATATTTATTCTGAAATAGTATACATACACTCCAATATAATTCCACGATCATGGGAACGATATCATCGCTCGTGCGTGCATACGGAATGTCGTCTCCACGATGTGATGCGACTCGTTCTACATGATCTTCATTGAATAATGATTATATAAATGAATTTAATTAATAAATATGATATATATTACACTAATACCATTCTGTAAATTATGTATCTATAACATAAAAAGAAGAATAATAATTTATTCGACAAAACATGCATAAGAACAAAAAGTAATAAACACCCGAATAACAAGTAGAAATGAAATATTACTAATAAGAAGCTAAGAATATGACCATATATGATATCATAACAATGATTATGATTCTGGAATAAGTCAATGGAATTATTTAAATCATTATACAGGAGGTTCAGACACTTACAAAGCAAATCGGACCTACGGAAAGGGAAAATCTCGCAATCTCAATTTTTATCCGAGATTGTTTATACATCAGAATTTACTGGGGAATATTTATCATCCACATCCATGTTTCGTAAATATTTAATATTATTTATATCCTCCTACAATTTTTTAAATTCAATTTTACCCTTCGGTGATTTTTTAGTAAAAGATATGAAAGGAATCTTTTGTTTTTTTTCGTACGAGGTACTTTTTGACTTTTCTGACCAAAGTACGAGAGGAATGATTTTTTTAACCTATACGGAATGAATGGATTTTTAGAACATTATTTCCATGAATATTAATTCACAAGTTTTCATGTTTTTTTTAATCAACTTCTTTTAGTTTAAAATTATATGGCATGTTAAGAAAATAAAAATTTTTTGAAGTGGAAAGGATATTTTCCTCAAGAATGGTGTTCAAGTGTTTTATCAAAAAAAATTTCCATCTCAGATAATATAGGGTTCTGTTTCTATACCTATTTTTACATTGTTTTGATTATGTTATGATGGAATTATTTTTATGATGTCCTTTTATCTGATATGGATTGTGTTATGATGGAATGATGATTAGGAATCCCATTTTTATTACATGGGTTATGCTATGATGTATGATTTATGATTTTGTGGCAAACATAAGAATGGATTCATTATGAGATTGGTGGGACCTATATCTCCCTCCAATTCATTGGGTAAATATTTATATCTCATGAGACAGACATGGCTGGAATGGTAGGTTAATCCGGTTCAGTGAAACAGGACTGAAACGAGGAGTGAACTCAGTTCAGAAATGGACTTTGTCCGCTAAGATAGTCTTGGAAATGAGTTTTGACTACTAATAAATGATTCTCTATGATTATGTGTGTATGCCATAAAGTTTCATATTTTAAGGTATGATTATTGGGATTACATTTCACTACTATGATTTATCCCATGTTATGAAATTATGATCTCTTTTGCAGGTTAATATTTCCAAAATGTTATGTTTTTATGAATATGATGTGATTGATATTTATTTTGTTTACCCTTACTCAGCATTTGAGCTCACCCTTTTGTATGTTTTCTTTCCCCAGGTCAGGAACAGTGTTATTAATTATGATAGTCCAAAAGGGACTCTAGATATGATGAAATAAATGAAAGGCAATGTAGATGCTTTATGAACCAGTTGTTTATGTTTCCCAGTTTCTAAAGACACAATACCTATACGGTCCTTACATGGTTTTGTTATATGTGGTAATAAGTGTTCTTCAATTTTGAAGAAATAATAATGTAAAGTGTGGGTCATTATAGTTGGTATCAGAAGAAAGTTATAGTCAACCTTTGGAAACTAGGATGTGAAAGCCTTAGTAAGAACCCTAAGGATATGTCTAAGCATAGAACACAATATTAGTGTTTCAGAAATGTCCATGGACAACCTATAAAAAGACCTTAGGTGTAAAATTTTATTCTTGATTATGTGGTTTTCCTATTATAAGTACTGTTTCTCACACTATTCTTCTTGGTTTTAGTCAATGGATGGAACCTGAAGGAACCTTGTTAACGTGGAATGCGACGGGCAATGCAATGATTGTCCCCCTGAGCAACCAAACGTTATGGGAGCTGGAATGAAAAATCTTGTATCCATGATCACACAAATTTCTCAAGCTATGAATCATGCAGGACTTCCAAATGAGCAAAGGAAGGAGCAAAATTCTGTTGAATCCTTCATCAGGCAACGTCCACCCTCATTCAGCGGGTCTACTGATCCATTAGTGGCTGAACAATGGATCAGTACCACTGAAAAGATATTTTCAGTTCTTCAGTGTTATGACCATGATAAAGTCATCTCAGCAGTATATCGTTTGGAAGGTGAAGCTGATCAATGGTGGAATCTTATCAAGAATACGATGCTAAGAGATGAAATTGAGTCCATGGAATGGGATGAGTTCAAGAACTTATTTTTCAATAAGTACATCCCTCTTATTCTTAAAAAAATATGGAGAAGGTGTTTCTTGAACTAAAGAAAAATGATGATGAATCTATTGGTACCTACGAAGAACATTTCTCAAGAATTTCAAGTTACGCTTCTGGGATTATTATCCAACCTGAGAGTAAGATTGATCAATTCTTTAGTGTCTTAAAACCAAGTCTTCGAAGGGTTTTAGCCATAAGGGAATTCAATAGCTACAAGGAAATCGTTCAATGTGCTCTCAAGGTTGAGATGGAGATTGGAGTAACCCATCAGTCATATGGGTTTGATAAGAAGAGGATAATGGAATTAAAAAGAAAATTTAAAGAGCACACTGAAAATAAGATGAGTTTTCCCTTATGCTCAATGTCTGGAAAGAAACATGGAGGGAGTTTTCTTAAAGGGACAAGTAAATGATTCAAATGTGGAAAAGAAGGTCATCGGGCATTTGAATGCCACAATGATGGGAAGAAGATGTCCAGTGATGCGAAAAAAGAAAAGGCTACATAGGGTGAACCTCATAGACTTCAATGTTACAAGTCCAAGGAAATGGGGAATTATGCTAATCAATTCCCTAATCCAAGGGTTGATGATGATCGACGTCAACAAACTCTTAAGGCTAAAGAAAAAGGAAAGTCACATGCAATTTCTATCAGCGATGTGGAGTATGAGAATGAAGTGGTGAAAGGTACACTTATCATCCACTCTAAAGTTGCAAATGTTTTATTTGATTCTGGATCCACCCACTCTTTTATTTCTGAAGAATTTTCTAAGGGTATCGCCATATTACCTCAACAATTAGATGTTGTGTTATTTGTGACAACCCCTCATGGAACAACAGTCGCATCAAAAGTTTATAATTCTTCTCCGATTGAAGTTTTTAGGAAAGTGCTTCTTGCAAATCGTGTGATAATTCCTATTGTGGAATTTGATGTGATTCTTGGCATGTATTGGCTTTCTTTATATGGACATCATATAATTTTCCAAATAAGGGAAGTCACATTTCATATTCCAGATCAATCTATGATCATCTATCGATGCAAGGATGAACATAACTTTCCAGTGGAAATTTCTTTCATCTTATGGGTCTTGATTCCACTAAATGAAGGTTATTTATCTCAAATAGTTGGAGAGAAACTCACGATTAAGAATATTCCCATTGTACAAGAGTTTTATGAAGTCTTTCCGGAGGAATTTCCAGGTCTTCCACCAAATCGTGAAGGTGAGTTTTCAATAGAACTCATACCAGGTTCTTTTCTTATTTCAAAGACACCATATAGAATGTCCCCAATTTAGTTGCAGGAATTGAATAAGCAACTCCAAGAGAATCTTGATAAGGGATTCATACGCCCTAGTGCATCACATTGGGGAGAACATGTTCTGTTTGTTTAGAAGAAAGATGGATCAATGAGACTCTGCATTGATTATCGAGAACTTAACAAGATCACTATCAAGAAAAAATATCCTCTCCCACACATTGATGACTTATTTGACCAACTGTGCGAAGCTCAATACTTTTCCAAGATTGATCTTCGTTCACGGTATCATCAATTTAGGGTCAAAATGGCAGATATACCAAATACGTCTTTCCGTATAAGGTATAGACACTATGAATTTATAGTGATGCCATTTGGTCTTACTAATTCCCTTGAAATCTTCATGGATCTGATGAATAGATTCTTTAGAGACTATCTTGATCAGTTTTTTTGTCGTCTTTATAGACGATATTCTTGTATATTCAAATAGAAATGAAGAACATGAAGATCAATTTATAATTGTATTGAAGACCCTGAGAGAGGAGAATCTTTATGCCAAATTTACCACGTGTGAATTTTGGCTTCAAAAATTTGAATTCTTGGGTCACATAATCTCAAAAGAGGGGATATCTGTGGATCCTGCAAAAATAGAGGTTATAGAAAGATGGTCGAGACCAACAACAGTAACTGAGATCTGAAGTTTTCTTGGTTTGGCTGGATATTATCGAGGTTTTGTGAAATATTTTTCACGATTATCTAATCCACTCACCAGGTTGACTTGAAAAGGAGTTAAGTTCGTGTGGACGGAGGAATGTGAAGATAATTTCAAGGATTTGAAAATAAGGTTATCCAGTGCACCAGTACTCACACTTCCTTGTAGTGGAGAATGGTTTGTGATCTTCATTGATGCATCCAAGAAGGGGTTGGGGTGTGTTCTTATGAAAAACAATATGGTGATAGATTATGTCTCACGATAGATGAAAATCCATGAGAAAAATTACCCAACTCATGATTTGGAGTTAGCTACGGTTATCTTTGCATTAACGATTTGGAGGCATTATCTTTATTGTGAAAGGTGTTATATTTATACTGATTATAAAAGTTTAAAGTATATTTTCCCACAAAAATATATGAATATCCACCAAAGAAGATGGTTGGAGTTGATTAAGGATTACGTCTACTCAATTCATTACCACCCAGGGAAAGCAAACAAGGTGGAAAACGCATTAAGTCGACAAGACCATGCTAGCTTATCCATTATGAGGATTACAAAAGATCCAATATTTATGGATTTACAAAGGATGGATCTTGAAATTTTAATGTAAGGGGATAAATATTATCTTTCTCAAATTAATGTTCAACCATCTATACATGTAAATATTAAAAAGGCACAAAAAGAAGAAGTAGAGTTACAAAAGAAGGTGAGAAATGTTCCTGAATTCAGCCTTGATTGTGATGGGATAATAAGGTTCAGGAAATGGGTTTGTGTTCCTCCCATCCCAGAATTAATGAAGGTGTTGTTGGATGAGGCTCATATTTCTTCATTCTATATTCAACATGGAATCACGAAGATGTATAGGGACCTGAAAGAGTACTTCTGGTGGGATGATATGAAAAGAGATGTTGTTGAATATGTATCTCGATGCTTGGTTTTTCAGAAAGTTAAAGCTGAGAGAAAGAAGTCTAAAGGGATGTTACAACCATTACCCATACCTGAATGGAAATGGGAAAACATCACTATGGACTTTGTCACTGGACTTCCTAAAACATCAAAAGGCAATAATGCAATCTGGGTAATAGTTGATCGTCTTACAAAGTCAGCACACTTCATTTCTATTAGAGAAGATTTCTCTCTGGATCAGCTTGCCAGGATATATGTAAAGGAAGTGGTAAGATTGCGTGGAGTACCACTTTCCATTATATCTGATCGGGGTCTGAGGTTTACCTCAATGTTCTGGAGAAGTCTTCAGCATACTATGGATACAGATTTGAGTTTCAGCACTACTTATCATCCTCAGACAGACAGTCAATCTGAGAGAACAATTCAAACATTAGAATATATGTTAAGATATTGCTATATGGATTTCAAAGGTGGTTGGGATAAACATCTAACTTTGGTGGAATATTCTTATAATAATAGCTTTCACACCAGTATTCAGATGGCTCCTTGTGAATCTCTCTATGGAAAGAAATTATGAACTCTAACTAGCTGGGATGAAGTTGGGGAAAGAAATCTATTAGGACCTGATCTTGTTGATGATATGGCAGAAAAGGTCAAATATATTCAACAACACATTAGAGCATCTTAGAGTCGAAAAAAAGGTTATGTCGATAATCGAAGAAAATACCTAGAGTTTGAAGTGGGTGATAAAGTGTTCTTACTAATATCTCCTTGGAAGAGAGTAATGAGATTTGGAAATAAGGGAAAGCTGAGCCCTAGGTATATCGGTACTTTAGAAATACCGGATCGTGTTGGGAAGGTTGCTTACCGATTGGCGCTTCCACCGAATCTCTCTCAAGTTCATGATGTGTTACATGTATCTCTCCTGAGAAAGTACATACCTGATCCTTCACATGTACTCAGATCAGAAGTTGTACCGCTAGAGCAAGATCTTTCTTATGAAGAACAGTCGATAGAGATTCTGGATCATAGCGAAAAAGTCCTACGGAACAAGACCACTCGCTTGGTGAATGTTTTATGGAGGAACCACCAATTAGAATAAGCTACATGGGAGCTTGAGGATATGATGAGGGAGAGGTATCCTCATCTGTTTGTTACCAAGTGACGAATTTCGAGGGCGAAATTCATTTTAAGGGGGGTAGAATGTAACACCCGAGATTTTTATGAGAAATATTTTGTTTTTATGTTATATAAATCATCAAAGGAATCTTTCACTATACACAACACTAGCTTGGCTTTCTTTATACTCAAATGTGGCCTTCCTCGATAGCTTGTGTTGTACTCAATACTGAGTTTTACTAAACAACGATATGCTATTAAAATATTATTAAAACTAGCAGTTATGAATAGTAATACCCACTTTTTGAAATTTTATAAATTTTATCCTTCAAAATGGACTTCATTTTTGGATTCGGATTATCGAAATTATCCTAGGGTGGAATTTTGGTATTTTTCTGAAAACTTTCAATTTTTGATGAATTGCGAAAACACTGGCTTACTATTTTAAAACCAACTTTTTATTTAATTAATTATTTATTTTATTTAAATTTATTTTAGGTCAAAATTCATACATAACACCTATATAAGTTCAATTTAATTCATTGGAGTCATTTTATAATAATTTTAGATATATAAAAATTTTATTGAACTTTTCACCGTCTTTTACCCACCTCCTAGGAGAATTTGAAAATTTACATAAAACTTAATTTTACCACTTCTGTGAGTGGAATTTAGAAAATCCAAGAGACACGGTTAATATCAAGGACTAAAATTTGGTTCAATGAGATGAAAATAATATTAGGTGAATAGTAACTTTTTACTTTTTTTACCACGGTTAAAAGTAAATAGGGTAATTAAGGGTAAAAATGATATTATTATTACGCTAAAACATGTCATAATTCTATTGGATAATTTTAATTCGACCAAAAACAACCTTAGGAATAACATATGACCATTTAGGCCCACTTGGATTAGATTAGGACATTTAATATTATTTTATTTAAAGAATAGTTAAAATAGTTAAAATCAATGTTTAATAACTAAAACATTTTTAATATAGGGTTATACATAAGATAAATTCAAATATAAATATTCATTAGAAAGATAAAACGATTTAATACATAATGGTATTTTATTTATAATTCTTAGACATTAAATGATTTAATTTATTTATGACACAATGACGATGCAGTATTTATCTTATTAATGAAATATTGACATAAGTGATGTTATAAATACCCAAATAAATGTAATTTGAGACTTTTTATGAATTACACTAATTTTATAGGTTAATATGACATGTTATTATTTATTTAATTAACTTTTTTATAACTAATCATTCTGTTATGATTTTAACAAAAATCAATTACCAAATTGTGTCAAAATTGACATAAAATAGTATTTAAAACAAATAATATATTATTAATTGTTATTTTATTCCTAAAAATATAAGGTTTGGGAAAATGAGTTAGATAAGGTTATATATATTAATAATAAAAATCTTGGTTTTCGTTTGGCTTGTTATAGAAAGTTTATTTACCTTATAGTGTAATAAAAGAAGAAGACACGGTAAAAGTAAAATTATTTAACATAAAGTTAAATCTAAATAATATGGTTAAAATAGAAACCTAAACCTATCTAAATTATATTTTATGAGATTATTGCGACCCATCCCCGCCTTAGCTTCTAAATAAATCAATTTGGAGCTATTAAAAACCAAATATTACTTTTTAATAAAATAATATGTTTAGTTTTTCCTAAGGTGTCCCTCTCCTCCCTTATAAAAGGGCAACTCCTCCCTCTCTTCCTCACACCACTTTGAGCCTTCATGCTTGGGAAAACCCTACCAATTTCTCTTCTCATCTTCCCTAGAAACATCCTAGAGGTCCTGGTATTCTTCAAAGACCATTTTTACTTCCCTAAGAGGAGGTTAAAAAGAGGCACTTCAAAGAAGAGGTAATGTCTGTTACTGATTATTTCAACTTTATTTCTTCTTCCACTTCTTCTTATTTAGTTGTTTCATTATGAAGTAATAACATCAGTATCACTCATATACTGGTTTGTTATTATAAGTATGAAACAACCCTATTTCACCATCTATCCATCCTATGGAAAACAAAATCACCGCGCATGCGTACGTACGGAATACCGTCTCCCCGCCGTGGTGTAATCTATTTTCCACCACCACCTTACTTGGATGGATATAATGGTGTAAATAATAACTATATATGATTATTGTAAAGTGATATTGATTCTGAAATAATATACATACACTCCAATACAATTCCACGATCATGGGAACGATATCATTGCTCGTGCGTACGTACGGAATACCGTCTCCACGATGTGATGCGACTTGTTCTACATGATATTCAATGAATAATGATTATATAAATTAATTGAATGAATAAATATGATATATATTACACTAATACCATTCTTTAAATGAGGTATCTATAACCTAAAAAGAATAATAATAATTTATTCGACCAAACGCGCATAAGAACAAAAATTAATAAACACCTGAATAACAAGTGGCAATTAAATATTACTAATAAGAAGCTAAGAATATGACCATATATGATATCATAACAATTATTATGATTCTGGAATAATTCAATGACATTATTTAAATAATTATACAGGATGTTCAGTCACTTACGAAGCAAATCGGACCTAAGGTAAGGGAAAATCTCGCAATCTCAATTTTTATCCGAGATTGTTTATACTTCAGAATTTACTGGGGAATATTTATCATCCACATCCATGTTTCCTCAATATTTAATATTATTTATATCCTCCTAAAATTGTTTAAATCCAATTTTACTATTCGGTGAGTTTTTAATAAAATATATGAAAGGAATCTTATGTCGTTTTTCATATAAGGTACTTTTTGACTTTTCCGGCCAAAGTACGAGAATAATGTTTTTTTTAACTTATATGGAATGAATGGATTTTTAGAACATTATTTCCATGAATCTTCCTTCACAATTTTTCATTTTTATTTTTAATAAACTTCTTTTAGTTTAAAATTATATGACATGTTAAGAAAGGAAAATGTTTTTGAAGTAGAAATGATATTTTCCTCAAGAATGGAGTTCAAGTGTTTTATCAAAATTATTTTCCATCTAAGATAATATAGGGTTCTGTTTCTGTACCTATTTTTACATTTTTTTTATTATGTTATGATGGAATTATTTTTATTATGTCCTTTTATCTTATATGGATTATGTTATGATGGAATCATGATTAAGAATCCCATTTTTATTACATGGGTTATGCTATGATGTATGATTTATGATTTTGTGGCACACATAAGAATGGTTTCATTATGAGATGGGTGGGACCTATATCTCCCTCTAATTCAATGGGTAATGATTTATATCTCATGAGATAGACATGGCCTAAACGACAGGTTAATCTGGTTAAGTGAAACAGGACTGAAATGAGGAGTGAACTTGGTTCAGAAATGGACTTTGTCCGCTAAGATAGTCTTGGCAATGAGTCTTGACTACTAATAAATGATTCTCTATGATTATGTTTGTATGAAAAAAAGATTCATGTTTTATGTTATGATTATTGGGATTACATTTCACTACTATGATTTATCCCATGTTATGAAATTATGATCTCTTTTTGCAGGTTAATATTTGCAAAATGTTATGTTCTTATGAATATGATGTGATTGATATTTATTTTGTTTACCCTTACTGAGCATTTGAGCTCACCCTTTTGTATGTTTTCTTTCCCCAGGTCAGGATGAAGTTTATTATGTAGGATATGCCAAAAGGGACTCTAGATATGATGAAATAAATGGAAGGCAATGTATATGCTTTGTGAACCAGTTGTTTAGGTTTCCCAGTTTCTAAAGATACTATACCTATACGGTCCTTTCATGGTTTTGTTATATGTTGTAATAATTGTGATTAAATTTTGAAGCAATAACAATGTAATGTGTGGATCGTTATAAGGATCCTCCTCAAATTGATATTGTGTTCATCCACTGACATAACTATCCTAACCCATGAATCCAATAGGAATGTACCATTAGAATGAGTATCCCAAAAAATACGAAATTATGTCTTTGATTCCAATTATTACTTTAATCAGAACCAAGATAATTTGTAGAATATACATGGGAATAGAAGTGATGATGAAATTAAAAAGATTGATTCAACCTCCTAAATAGAGGATGATATTCTTCCTACAATTAATGTGATTAGTAATTATAACAAACATCCCCTAGAAATACTAGATACACAATTTACTAAATGTGATCAGGGCTCCCAAGTGATCCACGGGGAATCTTGTAATATCCTAAATCTGAATTCCACTCAACAATACACTAAGACTGGTTAGCCATATGGCCTCAAGCGCATATCCTTAAATTCCAGATAATAATGACTAGAAGTGAGGGTCTAAGTGAGTTAGTTGGGATAATATGTTCCCATTACTATAATTTATCATAATAGAAATATTATACAATTATAGAAAGTAGTAATATTATCGGATAGAAGAATTAAATAGCAGAAGACTAATATAAATAATTCCTGAAGACATCCCATATAAAAAATGATGTTACATGTCAGTAGTTTCTATATAAAACAACCAAAATAGGAAATCAAGGCTGATTTACAATATAGATTGCAAAAGTAAAAAAATAATCCAAATAGCATTACAATCCTCAGCTTAGTCCCATACTCTCCTTATCTAAATAGAAAATTAGGTACCTTTAAGAGGAAGATTTCCCTTATCTACACCTGTAATCAAATTATCTGTTTGTGTCAAAAAATTGATTCAAAGAGGGTGTGAGACTAAATTCAAGTAGGAAACCACCCAAGGTTTGGTCCAATCAGTCGACGAATATATATAGCAGGTAGTTCCATGAGTAAAGTAGTAAATCAGAATAACTCAAAAGTAAACATCATTTATGTGCAGGTATTCATTTATTATCCATTTTATTTAATTCATATTCATATAACAATTCAATTACATTGAATTTATATTTTTCAAGATATGTCTCAATCCCAACATCCCCCATATAGCAGGAAGCACAAAAGATGCCTCAGGGGTCCATCTATACAACACAATTCAAGGCCAAATCCAAGCTTTTGCATTGGCTTGGCAGACATGTCATAATATTCATTCCATTTGTTATTCAATTCAAAACCTGAGCTCATCCATGACATTATAAATTAGGAATTTAAGTGTAGCTCCATGTGTAATATGAACTAACACCCTATATTCCCATCCTTGGTAAACCTCTTAGGAACTTGGTATCACTATAGGTGAGGTATGAAGTCCCGGAAAATCGATTCTTTCCCTGATGCTTCACAAAAAAAGCCTGAGTATCACCCATGGACTAATATGAAAATTCCAATTGAGTCTATTCATGGAATACACATAAGAATCCATTTATCACTCTGCATATAAGTTTATCCTCAATGATTCTGTCTATGGTATCCCTCAATTGATCCATGTAAAACTCATGCCTTAATCACATTTAACCGTTGAGTATGTCCATTAAATCCTAAGGTGGATCCATGTTTCACCCAAGGTATAAAGGTCTGTAGTCAAATGAGTTTTTCTGTGTCATTATAATTTGAATCCATGTATAACCTACAACTATTTATTATTTAACTAAATCAATTCCTTTTAAACATTTCATTTTGAGATGTTAGGGTCAGACCAAGATCCTATGATATCAAACTCACCTCAAGGGGTGACTCAATCATTTTCTAAACTCATAAGGCTTTTCCTTTCATTTAATCATGTGGTAATAATATTATAATGATCTTCCCATGATTAATCAATCCATTAATATAGACCATTTCACCCAAGGTATAAATTCCTATAGTCAATTGAGTTTTTCTGCGGCATTCAGATTGGAATCCATGTATAACCAAATGCTATTTATCATTTAACTAAATAAATTCCTTTTAAAAATTTCATTTATGATTCCAAGGTCAAAACCAAAATCCTCTAATATCAGACTCACCTAAAGGGATGACTCAATAATTTTCCAACCCCATAAGGCTTGGCCTTTCATTTACTCATGTGGTCATAAAATGATAATTATCTTCCCATGATTAATCAATCCATTACATAACATGGTCTCAATATAAATCATAAGTTAATTTTCATATACAAGTAATCAGATGAATGAAGAAGACTTCACAAGGCATAAACTTATTTTAGCTTACATAGGCTTAGAAATTCAAGGTATATTCAAATACTCACAGGGTCATTTTTAATATAACAATCCTAGAAAGCCTGGCAAGCTGTCACATGGCCTCGTTATCATATATCTCACATGGGAAAATAAACAATTAAAGCAGTTCAATCCATTTGCATAATTCATGGCATAGCCTCAACTTACTCACATCAGTAAGGAAAATAATCTTTATAAAACAAATTCATATGTGGGTCAAGGGGAAATTCATCCATCCCATACCCTTAATGAAATTCAATTATAAATCAAAAACATTTCAATTCCATTTATAACCAATTCCACTTTTAACAACCCAAGAAATGTTTAAAGGCATGCCTCAAGGGGTGTAAAAGGAAAAAAGAAAAAAAAATCCTTTCAAGGAAACTCTCCCATGGGGTGGTTCTTGTTTAAGGTATACAACCTATAACATTAATTATCAATCCTATTCAATTACCCAAAACATGACCAGAAAAAACAGGTTTCAATTTCATTTTAGGCCACACCCGTATATTGGGTGTGTGACACAAAGACATATAAAAATATTTTGACATTAAGAAAAAAATAATGAGACCACATACCTTAGTTCCATCCTAGATATCCCATCCAGTATCTGGCTCAAATTTTACCTAGATTGAAATAAATCTGATGAATGAATGAAGAACGAGAAACTAGGGCATAAGATCTGAAATCCAAATAGCATAATTGATATCCAGAAGAATCAAGAATTTCGAAAAAGTAATTAAGTCCTTACCATTATAGATCGAAGGAGATGAACCATGTTTTTATTGGAGACCGAGCAGAGAGTGTATCTAAATTCCTATTTTAGGCTCAAAGGATATCTCTCATGGTTTATCTTTACTATGAAACTAAATATGGAGAAAAATATTGTAAGTTATTAAAAAATTCATGGAAAAATAATCATTTTACCCAAAGTACTGGTTCTCAATGTTTAGGCACACTATTTGGAAAACCATGCGCTGAACATTCATGGATTACATTAGGCCAAGTTTCACTCTCATGGTAATCCCACAAGTTCTAAAAACCATGCGTAAATTGTGTGAACATCCTCTGTTAAGTTTTGGAAAATCTGCATAACTTCTCGCATGGCTGTGTGGCTCCTCTCGTATGATTTCCTCAACCCGTGTGTTCTATATGCCCCCACTATCTAGCCTCTCATGGTTTATAAAAACTATGAGGACTACCTCACACGGTATATACTAACTACATGCCATGCCAAAAACACCCCAAAACATGGTTCTGGGATCCAAACCAACCTCGAACACCCACAATTCCACTATGACCTCAACTATCATTCGCATTAGGTCATATTTAAGAAATAAAACTAATAATTTATGGAAAAAATAATATGTACTTCAAGTAAGAACCTTGTTCTTACAAACTTCCCCCCTTAAAGAAATTTGTCCTTAAATTTCCTTTATAAGGGTGGTGAAGCAAGGTCTAGGAACAACTACTGCCACTATTCTTATACATCAACCGTCCCATCCCAGGTCTCATCTTTCACTTAGTCATGCTTCCATATCACTTTTACTAAAGTAAAGGACCTTCCTCAAAAAACCATTGTGTTAAGATCCAAAATATTTATAGGATTCTCCTCGAAGGAAGTATCTACCTGTAACTCAACCTCCTCAAGATGAAAGGCGTGATATGGGTTGATATAGTAACATCATATTTGTGAAACATGGAAAATTTCATGCATATCCCAGTACCTCTGAGATAACTATAACTGATAGGCTAATGGCCCAAATCTCTCCAGAATCTAGAATGGCCAAACATACCTCAGTGAATGCTTACCCGGTCTTTTGATTCAGGTATGCCTCATCCTCGTTGGAACACATAAAAGAACCCAATCCAAAACCATGAACTCTAAGGGTCATCTACAGTGAATAATGTATGATTTTGGATGATACTGTGAAGAAGCCATCTGCATCTGAATCAGCGATATGTCTCAATGGTCTTCTAGACAAGATAAGTTCCCATCAGACCAACCTCCCCTGCCTCCATCCAACAAGGGGTTATCTGCAAGGATGACCATATAAATCCTCATATGGAATCGTCTAAATATTATTTTAAAAGACATTTTATTAGGTGAACAAAATTAGGGGTAAATGCCTCTCCCAGGAGCCCTCGAAATATAGGACCCATTCCCACAGCATGTCCTAAAACACTTGAGTTGTGCGCTCAGACTAGCCATCTTTCTAGGGGTGGTATGTCATGCTCAGAACCACTTGTGTACCCAATTCCCTTGGTATCCTTTAAAATAATTGAGAATAAAATGGGAATCTCTATCTGAAATGATAGTATGAAAAACCCTATGTAGTTGTATAATATTATGGATTTACAACCACCCAGTCTCATCAATGATGAAAGTTCCCTTGATCAGTAGAAAATTTAAAACCTTTGTGAACCTATCAACAACATCCTATACTGCATCCTTACCACTAGTTGACCTTGGTAAACCATTCATGAAATTCATCATGACATCACTCCACTTACACCCAGTAATGGATAGTTGATATAAAAGTCTGGCTAGTCATTGGTGTTCAACCTTCACCAGTTGATAGGTGAAACACCTCATGAAAAAACCAGTTACATCTCCTTTCATGCCCGAACAACAATATTGATGATGTAAATATCAATACATCTTTTTTACTCCAAGATTTACTTACCAAACTAAAGCATGAAAATCCCACATCCTCTCCACATTCATATCTGAAGAGAGCCATAGGAGACCATGTACTCATGAGATCTCCTCCTCACCTATGGTCCAACCAGGAGGAGGATCATCACCTACCACACTCTCCCATAGAACTAGGCCTTCAGAATCCAATAGCTACCTCATCTTCACTCTATACAGTAATTTAGAGGTCATGTCTAAGTCTGAAATAAAATTCTTCCCCTGAATTTCATGAACCTCCAAGTTCATCTCAGAGAATATAGTCATAGGCTTCCACTCTCCACGGGCCCATTGCACTACATATATATGAGTCCTCTTACTAGGTTAATTAGACACTATATTTCTTTTTCCATACATGTAAGCTAGCTTGAAGTCGACGGACTGAAGGTACTTGACACACCATCACAGCCTCATTTTTATATCACATTTTATAAATATATACATAAGGATATTATAGACTATGAATTCCAAAAAATTCTCTCCAATAATGTTATGTCTCCAACAATGCAATACATGAACAACCACAGCTAACTTGATATTGTGAAACAGGTAATTCCTCTCATGTGGGCATAGCTTCCAATTTCTGTATGCCACCACTCTATCACCTTGCATAGGAACTACTCTTATACCGATACCTGATGTGTCTCAATACAAACTATAACTCATTTTTGGATCTAGAAATATCAATATCATCACTTAATTAAATCCCCCTTTCTTCTCCTAAAATGTTATCTTGCAAGAATTTGTCCATACATACTCCACACCCTTCTTACTCAAGCCTATAAATGGAACTTCTACGTGTGACAAGTCCTATATGAAATTATTATAGTAACCATCCAACTCTAATAAAATACACATCTCAAAGACATTATTGGGATTTCTCCAGAAAACTACACCTCTCACCATCTCTAGGTCCACCGATACTCCTTCATATGAGATAACATGACCCAGGAAGTGATTCTAATCCATCCATAAGTAGAACTTAGTAAGAATAGAATATAAATCATTCTCTCTTACTGTATTCAAAATTTTCTCCAGGTGTTTTTCATGGTTGTGTTGATGGTGATAATACACCAAAATATCATCCATGAAAACCACGAAAAATAAATCAAGATATTAATGGAACACTAGGCTCATCAGTGCCACAAAGAACATTGGCATGTTCATGAGACAAAATGGAATAAACAAATACTCATATAGATTGTACCTGCTCTGGATGGTTGTGAGAGGTATGTTTGATGGTCTAACATGCACCTGATGGTAACCAAATCTCAAATAAATATTTTAAAATATTCAAGCTCCTCAGAGCTGTTCGAAGAGACCATTTATCCATGGAAGAGGATACTAGTTCTTAACCATCAACTGGTTCAAATTTTGGTAATCCACACATAGCCTATGGGTACCATCCACAATTTTTACAAGAATGAATAATGAACCCCATAGATATGTATTGGGTTGTATGAAACCCTTTGCCTCTAAATCCTCATCCAACCACTTAAGTTATTACAAATTCATCATAGCCATCCTATAATGAGGAATGGATACTGGTGTAGCTCTTGGAACTAGATCTATAGAGAAATACACCTCTCTCACCATAGGTAATCTGAAAAAGTAATATAGGAAGTCATTGTTAAAATGATAAATTATTGTAGACAAATCTGTCTGATGTGTTCCCTAATCATCTAGATATGAACTCGCAATCTAGGCTACCATATTTCCTAGCCCATGATTCTTGAGTCCATCTCAGCCCACTTTGACATCTTATTCACCTTTGTAAAGAAACTCTCTACCCTATGGTGACCTGAAACTCACCCTAAAATGATAGTAATCTATGAAATCATGAAAATAAACCAAAAAATCCATTTAAATAATGATATAAAAACCTAATATATAGAGGAAGTATAGTTCCCATGTGATGTTACACCAACTAACCATAGGGGGGCACTCCCTACACTGGTGCACACCATCTGTTATGATCCCCAACTGATTTTCTGGTCACATAACACTATCATAAGTATAAACACATATCCCAAGGCTCTCCACAATAGCCATTGATATAAAACTATGTAAATCCCTTGTATGAAAGATTATAGAAGCTAAAACGAATTATACTAGAATCGAAACGCTAATAGTAGAAGGTAGAGGATCCATCTCTTAATGGGTATGTTTCACTATATAATATTTTCTTATATCTAGGCCTTATGAAACTTCATGGATACCCTGAGATGATCCAACTTATTTCCATTGTGAACCTGGAGTTTGGCTATCGCAGCCAGGACCACCACCATAGCCTAATCATCATGATGTACCCCACCTCCTAATCTTATGAGAAGCTTCTAGCCCTACTCCTAAACATGGATTTCAGGAAGACCCTATCTCACTAGCTTCTAGTGGAAACGTTTGGCATATGCATTGTATGTGGCATAACTTTCCTCAATATCAGCACTCGACTTGATCTTTTGTATGTTATAGCCTGATATGTCCCAGCCTAATATACTAGTATCACCTCACCTAGCTACTAGAAGATATTTTATGACTACTAATATCATTGTGTGGAAACTCAAGATGATGCTTCCTACCACTGGCTGATGTAGTACCATATCTTAGTGATGATCCACCATGGCTCGCACATCTATACTCTATCAAGTTACACTCTATGATAAGAGCCTGATTCATGATTCCAGAAAAGGTTGTCAACCTTAATAAATTCACCTGTGATCAAATTTTATATGAGATACTATCCTCAAATATCTTAGATTTTGATAACTCAACATCCCTTAGAATAGGGTTGAAGCACTGGAGCTCAGAAAAATGGGTGGAGTATTCCATAATTGATATCCTTTCCTTCTCAATATATGTAAGAACTCTCAAGAACTATCACCACTCAATGTATTGGGATAGAAATATTCATATAATTCCATATGAAACTTCCCTAGGACATCTCTCAATGATTATCATTCTGAGTGATAACATCCCAGTATCTCTTGGCGGAATCATGCTGCATATACATAGCGAGATTCACCCTTTTCTCAAGAGGTGTCTCTATGTTCTGCAAGATAGATTTCATGGACTCTATTTATGACTCTGAATCCTATGGTATACCATCCCCCCAAAACATGGGTAGATTCTACTACTTAAACCCACGCATCAACTCTCCTATAGTCAGGGCAGGTCGCAGTGTTCCCTGAACAGTCTATATGAATCGCATAATGCTTTGATGGAACTATGCCTCAGCACCTACATCTAGTATAACAGTTGGTTCCATAGTAGGAATGATTGGAGGGTATACTATTATCCCATGGACTACCACCTCTAGAGTGTGATCATCACCACCGTTTGGGCATATAACATGAGGTTTTCATGGTGGCATGGCAATACAATGCCAAAAAAACCACAGTTCAAGATTATTATCAAAGTTCGTAGCCCAAAAGCGCATATATTTAAGAAGGAGAAGTAAAATCCTTCCTCTATAATAAATAAATCCTCTATCATCCCTATGGTTCAGGTTTGGGATTCAAATAAAATGAGGGAAACTACCAAAATCCCACTGCTAAGGTTGGGTCTGGTCAAGTTATTTATCATAATCCATTTTAGTTTCATTTTTATTCCTATTCCTTTCATTTCAAACTGAGTTCACATTCACATTCATTGAATTGATACTCATTTAAAGTTTATCACATTCTCTTTAGAAATTAATTTTATTGTCTCACTGAATTACAATCTGTGGGGGCTCGTACCCCCAAATAATCAAATCCTGGCATCCTCTTATAGCACATCATAACACAATTCCCTTTAAGGTTGAAGCATGATATGCCAAATTCTGATCCAAGAGGGCCCATGCACAACAAGGACAAAATCATGGATTCCATATATTTCATACTAATATATATCACAATATAACTAACAAAACAATAGGAATTTATACCACAACACCTATCACAATAGTAAGCAATCTGTAATACATTCTAAATGGCAAGGCATAATGCATGGCATGTGAAATCTAGAATGTTCCTTTATGATGCCTGATTTTTAATACCCTCATATAATATATTTTCAACAAAATATAACCTAGAATCATATAAAATATAACAACATAAATTAAGTGCATCACCCAATAGTGGATCTGGATTCCAATCAACAGTGCTCTGAGCCCGGTTGGCCACATGGTCTCAAGGAAATCTCTCCAAATGCTAGAGATTTCTGACTAACATTAATGACCTAAATGAGTCACTGGAAATACTATTCCATCATTATCAGATTATATCATAGTAGAAATATAATACAAGTAGAAAAATTATAAATACAATCATATAGAATAAGTAAACAGCATAAGATTGATATAAAAAATCTAGATGATATCCAATATTCAAAATCATGTTGCATGTCACATGTTTCTATATAAAATATCCAAAAACATAATTAAAGTTGGATGTAAAATACATATAATAAAAGTATGAAAATAATCCAAAAGCAACTTAATAGCCTCATAAGTATCATTTTGTTCCCATACGCTCCTAACCCTAACATGAAATATGGTAACTATAAGAGGATGCTTTCCCTTATCGACACAAATAATAATATAATCTATCTGGGTAAAAAAAGTAACACAAATATGGTTTGAGACTAAATACTAGTAGGCAACCACACATGGAATGTTCCAATTTGTGAGTGGATATATATAGCAGGGAGTGTAATGTGTAAAGTAGTAAATAAGGAGAAATCAAAATAAAGTATCCTTTATGTGAATGTACTCATTTAGTATCAATTTCATTCAATTCATATTCAAATAACAATTAAATTACAATGAATTTATAAGTCCAGAGATGTAACGCCCCAACCCTAGAATCCAAGAGCCGGTGCATTATTTTAAAACATTGGTATGATTACAATGAATCAATTCCGGAATGACCTATACGCTTAGTAGTCTTGGAAACAATATACAAACATATGTTCAATATTAAAACTTGAAAAGAAAAAAACACTATTTTATTCCATTAGAAACATCCAAGCTTCCAAGATTATTCCTGCAAGTCACTCATAACTAACTTCTTCATATCCTGGGAAAATGATACATACAAAAGGGGTGATCTCAAACACTCAGAAAGAGTAAGAAATAAAGTGGAAGATAACATAAATATTAGTTATGGGGAATAATTGAAAACACATGCCTTTACAAATAGTAAACATGAACACTTTATGGTAGGAATATGAGCTGAGTAAATAGTTTCATATTAATACATAGTCATGGGTATTCTACTAGTCGAATAAACACATGAAATATTAATATCTAATCTTATAATGATGGAATTCATAATGGCGGATATCATAACCACATATTCAGGGCCTCGTGCCAAGACTACAAATAAGATTTTATCAAGTCCTTGTGCCAAGACACTAGTTTGTCTCATGAGGCCTACTGATGCATCAAGGAGCTATAACAGGCTCCACCCATGACTTAATAAATCCAATTCATCCCTCATAAGAAAATTTTGAAACCAAATCTCAACATTCGTATTAAAACTAGAATACAAAATGTTAATATTTTAACCATAAACCATGAATGGCATAAAAATAGCACATACACATTCAAACATATCTCATTCAATACAACATGGAAGATTTTATTATAATATATTAACATAAATTGAGAATAATGAAGGATATTGACATAGATAAAAACAATCATTAATACTATTTGAGTGAAATATCCCCCTTTTTTCTTGAAAACATTTAAAAGTCACATTATTTATCAAGAAGCCTTTTAAACTAGATTTTTGAATCAAAGTGTCCCATACCAATTTGAAACATTTAAAAGTAATTTTAATTCTAAAACATTAATGTCCATATAAATAAATCCTTAAAACCATTTTTAAAACATGGACATTAATGAGAAAGATTTAGAAAAATAATTCGTTAAAACATTTAAAAGGGTATTTTGATAGAGTACATAACCCAATGAGAGACACTTGAATATAAATAATTGAGTTAATAAAAACATTATAATATCATGATAATAAAGGTATTCATGATATAATATGTCAATGTACATTATAAACACTATATAAAAGTGAATTGGTGTATAACAACATAAAATCCTCAATGAAATGTAAATTGAGATGAAATCCCTTATAAAGACAGTATCCTTAGGTTAAAAATAAATAAATGACATAATTATGTGTGAAAAATATAAATACACTCTATATGATTGGATATTAAGTGTAAATAAATCATAGGACATTCAATCATATTCTTTAAAAAACAACACCAATGACTTGGATGTTTAACTCAATGAGTGGAAATTGAGTTAAGATTACTCTTATCAAGTTCATATCAATGACTTGAGAAAATATGAATGGTGTGATTATGTGTATCAAAAGTATATCTACAAAAAGGGTAGTGGAAATTACTACTTAAATAATAAATAGTTATTCCACACATAATCATGGAGTAAAATAATCAATGATGTATGCGCAAAGCCTAATGAGTGGAAATTGAAATTTGATATTTCCTTACCGATTTGGTAACTCGCGAAACATACACCCCATGAAAGAAGGATAATAAAATGAAGTTGAAAATTCCCATAGATTAAAGTATTTTACACATGTAATACAATCATTCATAGTACATACACCACTCAAAGGTAAATAGTGGCAATACAGCGTGAATCTCATGGGAATAAGAAGTTAGATGAAATCCCCTTACCACGTTGTAATCAATCAAGTCATATGACCAAAAGTTCATAACCACCAAATCATGCACAAAATACCATGTGTATGAATATAATCATGATAATATATATCAAATGGCAGTTCACAATGCTCCACATGCAATAGATAAGTGGCGAACAATGGAAATCTCACAGAATTAAAAGTGAGATAAGAAACCCCTTACCTCAAGTCCGACTTGTCTTGTATGTTCCTTGTTATTATTGAATAATAAACTTAAGTTAATTTAAATTTTATTAAGAACATTTTTCAAGTTTATTATTCCTTTTATATCACTTATTACCTTGGTATAACGGTTAGTTAATTACTTGAGTTCATATTGGATATTTTATCGATGTTCGGAACATGAGTCAAAAATGAACTTGTTATAATAACAAATTTTCCATGTGGTCAAAAGTAAATTATCTACAGAATGATATAAATGATGTAGATATCATATATATATTATATATACAGTATATATATGTATTTTAAATAGTAAATAACATTTGGAGATAATAAATGAAATGCATCGTTCATGAAGATGGTAAGCCATACGTACGCATTAACGCTACATTCATTTGTATTTTGTATTTCAATAGAATTAAAACATAATGATACATAGATATATTATAATTCCGGTATAATATCATATGTAATATCATTAAATTCATCATCTATACATCTCACATAAGGCCTTAATGAGTCATGTCACTTTGAGGGGGCGGTAGTCCGCACTTCCTCAAATGAAATTACCACGTTTTACCCATAATGGAAACCATAAAGGAATGATATACATGGAAAATACAGAAGCATAAAGAAAACATAAACATAATATATATCATATATAAACACATTTCCATCTTAATGGCCACCATGAGAGGCAGTAGGAGATAATTGGAAAGTCATCATTTCGTGAGGCGTTAGTTTTCCATCCACAAGAACAATATGTTCTTTATCCATTAGATGGAGGTGTGTGTAAGTGTATTTTGAATACTTCTAATAAAAAAATCCTAGTATACTGAGGATACTGGTGTAGTTATTAAATAATGTAATAAAAAGAGTTTAGGGGTTGTAGAATTAAAATAAAAGAAAAGAAGTTAAGAGAAACCAGTAACTTTAATTTGGGTAACTCCCTTTGGTTTGAACAAAACGAACTTCTTGAAGTGAATTTTGACTAAGGTAAGGCTTCTAGGAGGAAGTTAGGGATATTTATAGATTATTTGGTTAGAGTTTGGATGATCCAAGGGGCTCTAGAGGTGTGAGGAATGGGTTAGATATGGTGTCCTTTTATAAGGGAGAGGAGGGTCTCTTTAGGAAAGTTTGAAAATGTTATTTTATTATGAACTTATCTTCATTTTAAAAAGGTCCAAAACTCATTAATGTCAAAGCTAAAATGACTCATTTTCGAAATAAAATCATCCAATAAGAATTTTACAGGTTTATATATTGTTTTAATATTAATAATCTTATTTATTTAAATCATTTATTAATGGGTTAAATACTACATCATTATTGTGTCATAAATAATTTAATTTATTTGATGTCTAAAAATTATAAAAAAATACTATAATGTAGGAAGTTTATTTAGAGTTACAATGATTATTTATAGTCTAAAATATGACTTATATATCCCCATGTAAAAATTTATATACTAAAAGATATTTGTTAATGTCATTTTTGTCTTTACTTTAAGTTAATTAAGATAAAGTGTCCTTATCATTCTTAAGTGGCTCTATGGAGTCCTAAAACAGACACAATGATGCCCATGGTCAGACATGACTCATCTAATAATGTTAGTGAATGTTTTAAAGTAATTTTAGTATTATTATAATATCATTTTTACCTTGAATTACCCTATTTACCTTTAACCGCAGTAAATAAAAGTCAAAAATTATTATTCACCAAAAATTATTTTCATCATATTGGAGCAAATTTTACTTAATAATAACTACCATTTTTGTAATTTTTTATAAATTCAATTAACAGAAGCGGTAAAATTTTATTTATATGAAAAAAATCATTTTTTTAACAACTAATAAGTGGTTTTACTATTCATCAAAAATTGAAGTTTTTAGGAAAAATACAAAAAATTCAGCATAAGAAATATTTTATATTCCGAATTCAAAAATCATATCTATTTTAACAAATTAAAAACATATAAGTTGCATTAATTAATTTAAAATTAATTCCCGTTGTCAATACAAATAGAGTTTTTTAAAAAACAATAACTATCAAAATATTGACACTTGTTTATGTATAATTTCAAAGTGAAATTAATTCCAATGACCAGAATTGTATTAAATGGTCAAAATATCATCTAATTGTACTTAGAAACCAACAAAATTTATAATTTTACACTATAAATTATTTTGATTAGAAATGTTTTTTTCAATTAAAATTTAGTATTTTTCACTATTTACCTAAATATGAAAGTTAACAGAAAAACACCAAAAATTTATCAAAACTAAATTTTTATGTCTCTATTTTTAATAAGACGTTTATTTTGTCAAAATGAATATATAAAAGTGTAAAATATTGGATTTAAAAATGGCTCACCATTAAAAGGAGATAAAATTGCATTTTTTGAAAAATACCTTCTTTATGTGAAAAAAATGATTTTTTTCTATATTATGTCTATGAAAAACATAATATGGATGTTAAAATTACATGTAATATATAAAATTAAAAATTCAATTAATACTATTCATAACTTCTTTTGAACATCTATTTTGGTAAGTCTTCATGCGCTCGAACTCAGACTTGTGTGAGGTACAAGCTATTGAATTACTTTAAAGATATAACGTAATATGAAACCTTGGTGTGTTATAAGGGATTTAACTCAATCCTAGAATCCCTTGTGTACATAGAAGAAAAATAGATGCCTTAGAAGGCCATCTATACAATAAAAGACAAGACTGGATATAATCTTGTGCTTTGTCATGGAAGTGGATTCATAATAGTTATTTCATTATTTTCTCAATTTAGAACCTGATCCCATCCTTTACATTCCTATGTTGGAATTAAATTTCTGTTCCATGAAAAAAATTAACCCATACCTCGCAAGCAAATCACTGAAGAACCTATCTAGAACCCAGTATCTTTCTAGGTGAGGTATAAATTCACATCCAATCGATCCCATCATCGACATTTCACCCAAAAGCATGAGTATCACCCTTGGCATAACATTAAAATTTTCTTTTGAGTCCATCCATGACATTATCATAAGAATCCTTGTATCACTCGACATATATGTCTAGCCTCACTAAGTCAATCCATGGTATCCCTCAATGGATATATGTATCACTTGTGGCTTAATCACATTTAACAATTGAGTCCATCCATGAAATCCTAAGGTGGATCCATGGTTCACCCAAGGTATAAAGGTTTATATTCACATGAGTCAATCTGTGTAATTCTAATTTGATTCCATATATCGCCCAATTCTATTTATCATTTGACCAAATAAATTCCTTTTAAACATTACATTTAACATGCTAATGGCAAAACCAAGTGCATCTAATATAGAACTCACCTAATGGGGAGACTCAAGCATTATGTAACCTCATAAGGCTTGTAATTTCATTTAATCACAAGGAAATAATATGATAATGAGCTTCCCATGCTTAATCAATCCATTACATATCATGGACTCAATGTAACTCACACGAGAATATTCATATATAAGGCATCACAGGAAAGATGAAACCATCAAAAGGAACACACTTCCTTTAGCTAACATGGAATTTGAAAATCAACGGCCACTAAAATACTTACATGGAAGTTCTTAATATAACAAGCCTAACAAGCCTATGAAGCTACCACATGTATTAGTTATTGTAACACCCCAGGTAAATAAAGAATATGAAATTTTTACATTTATCCGTATTTGTGAATAAAATATTAATATAACATTAAAGGGAATGCTATGCTCGATGGCGTACCCAATATGCAACAACGAGTTTCTTGGGAATCTTACGTTGCACTCTAATAATAAAATAATATTATTTTAAATTGTAGTTAACGCCTAGCCGTTGTAATGGCGGGAATGAACAGAACTAACTACAAAATGAATATATATTTTTGTCAAATATTTTTACTTTTTACAATAAATGTTAGAATATTAAAAATGCGAATGAATCCAATTTTAAGCGTAAACATTCTAATATTCTTTAAAAGGTCGACTAATCGCCTTTTGATGACAAACCTATTTTAAATCCAATTTTTTAAAATTTTATGCGTTATATTTGACAAAATAAAATTATTTTTTAGAATCGGGACATCAAAATTTACTTTCTGTAAATTTTTGGTATTTTTCCGATAAAGTTCATTTTTTGATGAATAGTGAAAAATGTTGTATTTTAATTCCAAACCTCTTTTTAATATAATTTATTTATATGATTATATTATCTTTTGAATTGGTTTTAAAGTGAAATTAGAATATATTGTTACCATTTAATCCAATATTAGTCGTTGTAATTAATTTCATCTTCAAATTGGACTTAAACTAGTGTTAATCTTTTGATACTTATTGTTTCATAAAAACACAATATTTGCTCTGACAGTGGGAATTAATTATTAAATTAATTAATTTAACTTATATGTTTTGAATTTTTTAAAATAGAAATAATTTTTTAATTCGGAATATCAAATATAACTTAGGGTGAATTTTTGGTATTTGTCTGGAAAACTTCAGTTTTTGATGAATAGTGAAACCACTAAGTGGTACTTAAAAAACTGATTTTTTTCGTTTGAATGAAATTTTACCACCTCTGTGTTTTGAATTTAAAAAATCCGACATAAATGGTTGTCATTAAGAAGTAAAATGTGGTTCAATGGGATTAAAATAATTTTTTTGGTGAATAGTAACTTTTAAGTTTTAATCGCGATTACAGGTAATTAGTGTAGTTTAAGGTAAAAATAATGTTTTAATAATATGAAGTGACCTAGAAACAAGTCCTACCCTAATTGGATGAGTCATGGCAGACCAAAAAAATCCATGGGTCAACTTGGTGACCCCATGGAGCCACTTTTCTTAGAAAATGACATTAATACCTTTTTATTTAAAGTTAAAATTAAAATGTCACAAACATGTGTGGTTTTAATAAAACATTTTTTAGATGGGGTTATACAAGTCATATTTTTGAATATAAATATTAATTAGAAATCTAAAAAGATTTCCTACATCATGATATTTGTTTTATAATTTTTAGATATTAAATAAATTTATTTATTTATGACACCGTGATGATGCAGTGATTACCTCATAAATGAACGATTTAAATAAAATGAGAAGATATAGTGAAATATAAGTCTTAAACTTGTAAAAAACCTATTGTATGGGTGGATTTCAAAACTTTATCACCTTATCCCGAAATAAATCCTTTTGGGATCTTTTAAATCCAAAAATCATTTTATAATAAAGTAATATTTTATAACTTTCCAAGAGTGCCCCTCCTCTCATCTTATAAAAGGCCCCCACCACTACAACCTTACACAAACCTCTCAAGCCTTTGGTTTGGCCAAACCCTGCCCATTTAATCTCTCTGCATCCCTCTATTCATCATTGGAGCCTCACTTTGGGCAGAATCATTTCCAAGGAAGCCTTTGAGCTCAAATCAAAGAGAGTTACCTGATTTAAAGATAATGTCCTCCCTTGTGTTCTTTTGTTTTATTTTTCTTCTCCAAACCCCTAAACTCCATTTATTACCATTTTTTGTAACAAAAACAGTATCTCAAATATACTAGTATGTTGTTATAAGAATTATTAGAGCTACACTTTCACACACCTCCGTCTAATGGTTAAATAACATACTGTTTCTGTGGATGGTGAATTACTGCCTCACGAAACGATGATTGTTCAATATTATTTTAACACCTTCAAAGCTGGGCATTAATATGTCACTATATTAATATATGATATATAATATGTTTATGTTTTCCTTAATCTTCTGTATTTTTCATTTATGACATACCTTTATGGTTTCCATTATGGTTAAACGCGATATCTTCATTTCAGGAAGTGCGGACTGCCGCCCCCTCAAATTGATTTGATTCGTTAATGCCATATGTGGGATGTATAAAAAATGGAATTAATGGTATTAAATATGATATCCTACTGGAATTATAATATACCTTTATATAATTATTATTTAATTCCATTTAATACAAAAAAAAGAAATGAAAGTAGCATTCATGCGTATGTACGGCTTACCGTCTCCATGAACGGTACATTTCATTTCTTATCTCCAAATGTTATGTACTATTATAAGTACATATATATAATGGATATATATGTAATATATTACATATAAATTAAGGATATCATTCTGTAATTATAATATATATATCTCTCATTTTGTTTTAATTCCATTAATATGAAGAAAAAAAAATGAAAGTAGCGTTCATGCGTACGTACGGCCTACCGTCTCCATGAACGGTGGTTTTAATTTTTTATCTCAAAATGATATGGAATAGTATAAAATAAATATATACTAGATATATATGATATTTAAAACATCAATACTATTCTGGATATGATGTACCTATAACTACATGGAAAATTATTTTCCAACAAGTTCAATTTTTAATCATGTACCGAACATCGACAAAAACGTCTGATATGAACTCAATTTATTAACCAATTATTATAACATTATAATATGTGATATTAACTGAATAATAATATTTAAATTAGGTCCTTAAGAAATTATAAATTGACCAAATTTTATTATTCAGGAGATTAAAGAATGATCGAGTCATGTCGGACATGAGGTAAGGGATCCTACCTCTCTCTTTCTTTTTAAGTACACTCTTTTATGCCATTCCTTTTATGCTCATATTTATTATGATTGGGATGTTATTTTATATTACTCTTACTGTAATTTTTATGTTCAATTGATTAGAGACCCTATTTTCTCTCATCAATCCATTTTGGAAGTTTTAATTGGCGTCGTTAGGCTGTCGAAATTTCGTAAGGGGCTTTTTATCTCACCTTGTGTTTTCGTGAGATTCATGCTACATTTGCCAATATTTCCTTTTGAGTGGTGTATTTACTGTACATTATTATAATCTTTGTGTAAAATACTTTCATTTATGAGTATTTACATCAATTTTGTATAGTCCTTCTTTCATGGGGTGTACATTTCGAAAGTTACCCAAATCGGTAAGGGAACCTTTCACCCTCCTCTTTTTAAAGGACTTCTTTTGTTATGTTTTTTAATTTTCATCTTATTATGTGGGGATATGTTCTTATATATCCTTATTGCCATAAATTTTATGTCCAAGAGATGATATAACCTTCATCTCTCTCATCAACTCTTTTTCTAAAATTTGATGTGACGTCGTTAGGCTGTCAAGAGAACTTCTTAACCCAATTTTGATTTCTTTGGGATCAACATGTAGTTATTGAATATGTCATCCTTTGAATATTTGTGAATGACCTTTGATTATTTTACACTTAATATCCACTTATATTGGATGTATTTATATTTTTCGCACATAATTATGAGACTGATTTATCCTTAATTTAAGGATACCATATTTATAATGGATTTCATCTCAATTTACATTTCTATTGGGACTTCATTGTTGTTATGCACCAATTCACTCTTATATGGTGTATATACTTTCCTTTGGAATATTATATCATGAATCCCTTTATTCTCATGATATTATAAAGTTTTGATTGAATGTTATTCCTCAATTATTGTATTTAAGTGTCTCTCATTTTGTTAAAAACCCTTTATCCAAAATATCGCTTTAAATGTTTTAATGATTTGTTCTTATTAATATACATGTTTTCAAAATGGTTTTAAGGATTTATTTATATGGATATTAATGTCTTAAAATGTTAAAATCTTCAAGGTTGTATGTGACACTTTGATTCAAAAATCTCTTTATTAAATGTTTTAAATGGTTTTGAAAATGGTTTTTTTAATGGATTCATTATTTCAATATCCTAAAATGTTATATTGTGATTGAAATGTGGAAATGTTATGTTTCATTTATGCATCTTTTATGTGATACGTTTATGTTATGGTTCTTGGGCATTTTTATGAAAACGGGTGGTTTCGTGATAAACTAAGGGTGGGTGGGCCCGATATAGCTCTCCAATGCATTGGGTAACGCAAAGGAGTTAAACGTTAAGGTTTCTATGAAGATATTTATGGAATAAACTGTGATGGGTATTCCAAACGTAACCAAGAGGGTTACTCCCTATGTAAGAATGTTATGAATGCCTCAAGTTACCTTTATGCATTATGATTTCTATTATTTATTCATGATTTGATGAGGTATGTTAAAATGCTTATGTTTTATGAGTAAAGTATGATTTCATACATGGACTAATGTTTTCTTTTTATACTTTTATATCCCTTACTGAGCTTTTTATGCACATCCCATGTTTTTTGAAATGTTTTTCACAGGTCAAGGTAAAGGGGCATGATATGTTGACAGTTTCAAGGAACTGTCAAGAAATAATCCATGTTTTATTTTAAATATGTTTCCATTGATGGGAAAAAACAAATACTATCTTTTATGTAACCACTTTGTTTAAATGTGGAATGTAATTCATGATTTATGATCTAATTCTCTAAAACTCTAAACCTGAAAAGATCCTCAACGTGTATTCTTGAAATAACTCAATATTAAGTAATGTTTAAGGTTGGGTCCTTACAATTGGTATCAGAGGTCGGTTTAGATAAAGTTAGAGGTTAGGGTATTCTCTAGGCATAAGTGACATTACCATAATGGTTATGATTTCAGAAAGAGTCCTAGCTTTAGATAAAGTGAGTGGGTAAGTATATATTAGTGTTTATCTTCCTCATTAGTACATGATGGTTTTGTTGATATATTCACACTGACATTTCTGTTTTTAGTGAATGGATGTATCTAGCAGGCACCAAAGTGACAATAGTTTTGAAGGAAATTGTGGTGGTTCTCTGATTAAGAGACTGGATGAAATGGGGGGTTCAATAAGGAAACTCGTGGTTGTTCTAAACCAACTATAAAGGAGTCATGATCAACTACTTATACCTTGGTATGTTCTGTAATGTATCATGAACAAGATGACCAATCGATGTGGAAGTTCAGGTAATAATTATAAAGGTAACCATTAGGGTTTATATGATCCTTACTTTTGATGTAATTATGGGGTATTATATATTATGATGGAAAATGAAAGGCATGAGATGAACTTGATGTTAAAATATGTTATGATTATTTTTGAAGATTTTATCTCGTTTAGTGGAATGTTTTAAGAATTATATAGTTTTGGAAAAAGGACAACACGCAGACCGTGTGACAACCCGTCGTGTCGGACAATGCTGCGGGAATTGAACCCACAACCAAAGTGCGACTGGTATTTATCGCCTACCACTGGACTACATGAAGTCCCTAGTTAGTTTGACTAATTATTTTTATTTAGATGATTTTAGGAATCAAGAGTAAGTTTATTTTGGGTTATCTATGGAAATCATTAACCTATCATCGAGGATATGTGATTAGGTTAATTACTTTTCAATATGAGAATTTAAGAGCAACTGATGTTATTTGGAGATAAAAGTTAATTTGTACCTTGGAAGACTATGTAATTAAATGCTTCAAATATTTGGGTTTCAATCTTAGTTTGGTTTACTTTGAATAATTCTATTGATAGATGTTTATTGAATGGTCTATGTTGAACTTTGGGTATTGTTTGACAAATTTTGGAGACTAAGAATAGATTTTCTTTTTATAAAGGATTATAATTTTGTGGATTATCAGATCGCATTCTAACAATTTTGGTTTTGGATTTTTTCTAAAGACATGGGAAATATATAGTTCTCTTTTGTGGATTAGGTGATTCTCAAGAAGTTGATTATAGTACTCTTAATGCGAACAAGTCTTCCTAAAAACTCTTCTTTTGGAGAAAATATGAGTTTGATTAAGGAATCTAGTAAAAGTTTAAAGTATACATGACAAGTAAGTATATTTCATTATGATTTACTTAAGCTCAAAAATAAATTCCTCAATGAAGAGTAACTTAAAACAAAAATGTTGTATGTTAAATTTTCCTATTGGGGAATCGAATACCGTTTAACCCATCACAAGTTTGTGATTTTCTTATGGTTAACTTTCTCCGAGACATGTTTACTATCACTCTCCCTCAGAACATGACCCTTTGTTTTTTCCTCCATATCCATGTTTTCCTACATGGAATCCTAGTATGGGTTAACTCGGGTGACCATTGTACTTCTCTTTCTTTATTTTAAAGTGATTGTTTTATTGACTCTTGTTCCGATGTGCGATTTTCAATGAAGTTTCGAAGCCCAATTTTAAAATTGTGAGGACGCAATTCCCAAAAGGGGGGAAGGATGTAACACCCCAGGTAAATAAAGAGTATGATATTTTCACATTTATCCATATTTGTGAATAAAATATTAATATAACTTTAAAGGGGACGCTATGCTCGATGGCGTACCCAATACTCAACAACGAGTTTCTTGGGAATCGTATGTTGCACTCTAATAATAAAATAATATTATTTTAAATTGTAGTTAACACCTAACCGTTGTAATGGAGGGAATGAATAGAACTAACTACAAAATGATTATATATGTTTTTAAAATATTTTTACTTTTTACAATAAATGTTAGAATATTATAAATGCGAATGAATCCAATTTTATGCGTAAACATTCTAATATTCTTTAAAAGGTCGATTAATCACCTTTTGATGAAGAACCTCTTTTAAATCCAAATTTTGACAATTTTATGCGTTACATTTTCCAAAATAAAATTATTCTTTAGAATCGGGACATCAAAATTTAGTTTGTGTAAATTTTTGGTATTTTTCCGATAAAGTTCATTTTTTGATGAATAGTTAAAAATGTTGTATTTTAATTCAAAACCTCTTTTTAATATAATTTATTTATATGATTAGATTATCTTTTGAATTGGTTTTAAAGTGAAATTAGAATATATTTTTACCATTTAATACAATAGTGGTCGTTGGAATTAATTTCATCTTGAAATTGGACTTAAACTAGTGTCAATCTTTTGATACTTATTGTTTCATAAAAACACGCTATTTGCTCTGACATCAGGAATTAATTATTAAATTAATTAATGTAACTTATATATTTTGAAATTTTTAAAATAGTCATCATTTTTTAATTTGGAATATCAAATATAGCTTAGGGTGATGTTTTGGTATTTGTCTGGAAAACTTCAGTTTTTGATGAATAGTGAAACCACTAAGTGGTACTTAAAAAACTGATTTTTTCGTTTAAATGAAATTTTACCACCTCTGTGTTTTGAATTTCAAAAATACGACATACATGGTTGTCATTAAGAAGTAAAATGTGGTTCAATGGGATTAAAATAATTATTTTGGTGAATAGTAACTTTTAAGTTTTAATCGCGATTAGAGGTAATTAGTGTAGTTTAAGGTAAAAATAATGTTTTAATAATATTAAATGACCTAGAAACATGTCCTACCCTCATTGGATGAGTCATGGCAGACCAAAAAAATACATGGGTCAACTTGGGGACCCCATGGAGCCACTTTTCTTGGAAAAGGACATTAATAACTTTTTATTTAAAGTTAAAATTAAAATGTCACAAACATGTGTGGTTTTAATAAAACAATTTTTAGATGGGGTTATATAAGTCACATTTTTTACTATAAATATTAATTAGAAAGATAAAAATCATTCCTACATAATTATAGTTTTTTTATAATTTTTAGATATAAAATAAATTAATTTATTTATGACACCGTGATGATGCAGTGATTACCTCATAAATGAACGATTTAAATAAAATGAAAAGATATGGTTAAATATAAGTCTTACACTTGTCACAAACCTATTGTATGGGTTTATCTATATACCTTATCTCCTTATCCTCCAAATATATCTTTCTTGGGCCTTTTAAATCCGAAAATCAGTTTATAATATAGTAATATTTTATAACTTTCCAAGAGTGCACCTCCTCTCCTCTTATAAAAGGCCCCCACCTCTACCACCTTACACACACCTCTCAAGCATTTGGCTCGGCCAACCCCTGCCCATTTCATCTCTCCACATCCCTATATTAATCATTGAGTCCTCACTTTGGGCAGAATCCTTTCCAAGGAAGCCTTTGAGCTCAAATCAAAGAGAGTTACCCGATTTAAAGGTAATGTCCTCCCTTGTGTTCTTTTGTATTATTTTTCTTCTCCAAACCCCTAAACTCTTTTTATTAACGTTTTTTGTAACAACACAAGTATCTTAAATATACTAGGATGTTTTTATAAGAATTATTCGAGCTAATCTTTCACACACCTTCGTCTAATGGTTAAATAACATACTGTTTCTGGGGATGGTGAATTACTGCCTCACGAAACGATGATTGTTCAATATTATTTTAACACCTTCAAAGGTGGCCATTAAGATGTCACTATATTTATATATGATATATAATATGTTTATGTTTTCCTTAAGCTTCTGTATTTTTCATTTATGGCAGACCTTTATGGTTTCCATTATGGGTAAACGCGATATCTTCATTTTAGGAAGTGCAGACTACCGCCCCCTCAAAGTGATTTGATTCGTTAATGCCATATGTGGGACGTATAAAGGATGGAATTAATGGTATTACATATGATATCCTAATGGAATTATAATATACCTTTATATCATTATTATTTATTTCCATTTAATACAAAAAAAATGAAAGCAGCGTTCATGCGTACGTACGGCTTACCGTCTCCATGAACGGTACATTTCATTTCTTATCTCCAAATGTTACATACTATTATAAGTACATATATATAATGGATATATATGTAATATATTACATCTAAATGAAGGATATCATTCTGTAATTATAATTTATATATCTCTCATTTTGTTTTAATTCCATTAATATGACAAAAAAATGAAAGTAGTGTTCATGCGTACGTACGGCCTACCGTCTCCATGAACGGTGCTTTTAATTTTTTATCTCCAAATGCTATGTAATAGTATAAAATTAATATATACTGGATATATATGATATTTAAAACATCAATACTATTCTGGATATGATGTACCTATAACTACATGGAAAATTCTTTTCCAACAAGTTCAATTTTTACTCATGTACCGAACATCGACAAAAACGTCTAATATGAACTCACTTTATTAACCAATTATTATAACATTATAATATGTGATACTAACTGAATAATAATATTTAAATTAGGTCCTTATGAAATTATAAATTGACCAAATTTTATTATTCAGGAGATTAAAGAACGAGCGAGTCATGTCGGACACGAAGTAAGGGATCCTACCACTCTCTTTCTTTTTAAGTACACTCTTTTTGACATTCCTTTTAAGCTCATATTTCTTATGATTGGGATGTTCTCTTTTATTCATATTAATGTACTTTTTATTTTCATTTTATTAGAGACCCTATTTTCTCTCATCAATCCATTTTGGATGTTTTAATTGGCGTCGTTAGGTTTCTGAAATTTCGTAAGGGGCTTTTTATCTCACCTTGTGTTTTCGTGAGATTCATGAAACATTTTCCAATATTTCCTTTTGAGTGGTGTATGTACTGTCCATTATTCTACTCTTTGTGTAACATACTTTCTTTTATGAGTATTTACATCAATGTTGTATAGTCCTTCTTTCATGGGGTGTACGTTTCGAAAGTTACCCAAATCGGTAGGGAACCTTTCACCCTCCTCTTTTTAAAAGACTTATTTTGTTATGTCTTTTAATTTTCATCTTATTTTGTGGGGATATTTTCTTATATATCCTTATTGCCATAAATTTTATGTTCAATAGATGAGATAACCTTTATCTCTCTCATCAACTCTTTTTCTAAAATTTGATGTGACACCGTTAGGCTGTCAAGGGAACTTCTTAACCCAATTTCTATTTCTTTGGGTTCAACATGTAGTTATTGAATATGTCATCCTTTGAATATGTGTGAATTCCCTTTTATTATTTTACACTTAATATCCACTTATATTGGGTGTATTTATATTTGTCGCACATAATTATGAGACTGATTAATCCTTAATTTAAGGATACCATCTTTATAATGGATTTCATATCAATTTACATTTCCATTGAGACTTCATTGTTGTTATGCACAAATTCACTCTTATATGGTGTATATACTGTCCTTTGAAATATTATATCATGAATTCCTTTATTCTCATGATATTATAAAGTTTTTATTAAATGTTATTCCTCAATTATTGTATTCAAGTGTCTCTCATTTTGTTAAAAACCCTTTAACCAAAATATCGCTTTAAATGTTTTAATGATTTGTTCTTATTAATATCCATGTTTTAAAAATGGTTTTAAGGATTTATTTATATAGATATTAATGGCTTAAAATGTTAAAAGCTTCAAGGTGGTATGTGACACTTTGATACAAAAATCTCTTTATTAAATGTTTTAAATGGTTTTGAAAATGGTTTTTTTAATGGATTCATTATTTCAATATCCTAAAATGTTATACTGTGATTGAAATGTGGAAATTTTATGTTTCCTTTATGCATGTTTTATGTGATACGTTTATGTTATGGTTCTTGGGCATTGTTATGAAAACGGGTGGTTCCGTGATAAACTAAGTGCGGGTGAGCCCGATATAGCTCTCCAATGCATTGGGTAACGCGAAGGAGTTAAACGTTAAGGTTCCTCCGAAGAGATTTAGGGAATAAACTGTGATGGGTATTCCAAACATAACCAAGAGGGTTACTCCCTATGTAATAATGTGATGAATGCCTCAAGTTACCTTTATGTATTATGATTTCTATGATTTATTCATTATTTGATGAGGTATGTTAAAATGATTATGTTTTATGAGTAAAGTATGATTTCATACATGGACTAATGTTTTATTTTCATACTTTTATATACCTTACTGAGCTTTTTATGCACATCCCAAGTTTTTTGAAATGTTTTTCACAAGTTAAGGGAAAGGTGCATGATATGTTGATAGTGTCAAGGAATTGTCAAGAAATAATCCATGTTTTATTTTAAATATGTTTCCGTTGATGGAAAAAACGAATATTATCTTTTATTTAACCACTTTGTTTAAATGTGGAATGTAATTCATGATTTATGATCTAATTCTCTAAAACTCTAAACCTGAAAATATCCTCAACGTGTATTCTTGAAATAACTCAAGATTAAGTAATGTTTAAGGTTGGGGCCTTATAGTTATCATATATATCACATGGTCAAATAACTAATTAAATTTGTTCAAGACAATTTCATAATTCATGGAATAGCCTCTACTTTACTCACATGGGCAAGGAAAACATTCTTTTAATGAAAAAAGAATATATGGGACTAGGGGAAAGTCATACATCCAAGTAACTTAAAGAAATTAAATTGGAATACAGCAACCTTTCCATTCCATTAATAACTAATTCCACTTTTATCAATTCATAAAAGGGTTAAAGGAACACCTCAAGGGATGTTCAAGGCATAAATCCATAAAAGGGAAAGTCGAGGAAACTCACCCATGGGTTGGTTCTTGTTTAATGTATACAACCAATAATAAGAATTTGAAATCCTATTCAAATAACCAAAAATGACTTGCAATAATAGGGTTCAATTTCATTTTAGGTGACACTCGAAATTGGTCTTATGGAGCAACGACAAAAATAAACATATTTTCTTTAATGGAAAGTCACAACACTGTCTACCTTAGGATTGTGCTAGATAGATAATCTAGTATCGGGATATGATTCAACCTAGATCGTAATAAATGTAAATAACATATGAAGAATGAAAAAATCGGGCATATGAGGCTAAATCCAAATAGTGTAATTGATATAAATAATAATCAAGAATGTCTAAAAATAAATTATTTCCTTGCTATTAGAAATCCAAGGATATGAACCGCATTTAGGTCAAAGTCCGGATAGAGATTAGATCTGAATTCCCCTTTTAGTCTTAAAGATATCTCCCATGATTTCCATTTGTCGTTTAATGAAAAAAGGAGTAAAATATTTTTATGTCATAAAACATTTTTGGTAAAATCGTTATTTTACCATAAAATAATAGGTCGCACTATTTAGGTACATGGTTTTGAAAACCCTACACCAATCATCCACATCTTCCTGTAGGCCATGGGGCACTTGAATGGTGTACCCACATAGTTTAAAAACTGTACGAAAACCATGAATAGGACCTCTATTAAGTTATACAAAAACTGTTCAACTAGCCACATAGGTGGGCGATTCCTCTCTCATAGTTTCCTAAAACTGTGTGTCCTATAGGCCCCTACAGTCCATCCTCGTGCATTTTATAAAAAGCATGTGAACTACCTCGCATGGTTTGTAATTATTGTGAACTATACTAAAAATACCCCAAAACCTAGGTTTCAGGCTCTGAACTATCCTTGGACAACCCCTATCCCTCTATGACCTCAAAATTCATCCACATTGGGCCATATTTAGTCAATTAATGTGAGATTTTATGGAAAAAAAGAATTTATACCTCAATGAAGAATTGGGTCCCTATAAATATCCTTCTATAAAGAACTAGATTAATTTCAATAATATTATCCCTCTTCTATGAATATAAGTTTTAAATTAAAACATGGATCTTATTAAGTTTTATGTGTTATAAAATCCATTTCTAGTGCTCTTCCATGTCCTTATTAAAGCCTCAAATGGAGTTTTTTTGCTTCCATTAACCAATAAATAATATCATATGAAAATAGTAGGTGAGTAACACCATTGAAGTGATCCCTTCACTGAAATGGGACGTTACCGACATCATGAAGGCTCTTAGTAAGGTATATTCTCTTGGAATATTGAACTAGAATCAACACATTGGTTGACTACATATATTTCTTCTTAGACCCCCAGACCAACTTGAAGAATCCACATTTCATATCCATTAAGGTAATAGAAATCCAAGGATAGTTTTAGAATCTTAAAAGAATTTCAATCACCCAAGTAGATAATATCTTCCAAGACATTATTGTGAGAATGAAACCCCACTCCAATATGTCATACCCTATATCCATTTCAAATTTTATGGAAACGTATGAACTTATACTTTTTTTATCGGTGTCTCAAATCATTTCATGAGCTAAGCCTATATTACTCTAGATGGACCTTCCCTTCATTTACCCATTATACCCCTTTAAATACCACTTAAAAAGGCCCATTGATATTCTCTCATTTATGACTCCAGCAATAACCTTGTATGAAAAGTTTCACAAATTAATGGGTTTGTATTATCTCAATAAAGAGGGTTCTTTCACTTTCGGTATTAAAACTAGGGTGACCACACATACAACCCAAGGGATACCTCCTCCATTGAAAAATTATTCAACAACCTCCATGAGATCAATCTTAACATGGTACCAAAAATACATATAGAAGAATCCTAGGAATCCATCAGGACTATGATATCTTTCTAGGTTAATATAAAGAACATCTTTCCAGATAACCCTCTCCTCCAGAATTTTCTCAAAGAAAGAGTATTTATAATCAGTAACCACACAAGTAATGACATCAAAGAGATATAAAATACCACTTATATAACCATCATGTATTCATGGGTAAGAACCTACAGGTAAATTTTTAAAATGTCCATCATCCATACATGCTAGTACCTCAATATAATTAATGAAAGAACCATCGTTCGTGGAGATGTCCGGGATACTATCGTTCTAATTATACTTTAAGAAATCTTGATAATATATTGAGTTTCTATCTCATTATTTAATCCATGTAACTCTTGATTGTTCATGAACTAACATCTCCAGTTACAGGAGAATCTCTATTAACTAGTTCTTTTGTGAAAGAGAACACTGGAAATATCATTATCCTAACCATGTTCAAGACTATTCAATTATTCATGTAACATTTTAAGATATAGATCTACTATATTTTGGTATTAATTTATGCACCCAAAAAACCACTTATTTTAGAACAATACAACCCATATATTCCTCAACCACTCCCCCTTATCCCTGAAGAGGGCTTGCTCAACTAGTCTGAAGTTACTACATTCTTGGAAGTGTTTAAATGACATAAGTGATAGATGATAAATTTAAGATCCTATTATAATAGTAAATAAAACATTAGAACTATTCCAATAATTCCATCTCTAGTATGAAACCAAATGTTTCCTTATCAATAACCATGAGATCCTAGAGGTGTATGAATAAATCCACTACCAAACCAAAAGACAAAAATACCTTGGTTTTTTCTAATCTTTATCCTAAATGTGTATTAAAGATTTTATCAGAAAATAATAATTTCTTATTAAGATTAATAAGAAAGGAAAAATTATCAGAATTTAAATAATGAAAAGTACTAGTATTGAATAGATCACATCTTAAAGTAAAAGATATTTGTATGGATCCTATAATAATATAATGATCATCGACAGATTATTCCATAAGTTTAACTATTTTATGTGTACTACCTAGCTTATCATATGTACCTTAGGGTATAAATCCCCACTCATAATAATAAACTATATCTAATCATCCTCAAATAACAAAATGGACTCTTGGACCAAATCATCTAAATAGTGGTCAGCTTCTGTTAATATATTGTATAACTAACTATAACTGAGATGAATTAATATGAGGAAATCATTTCTAAGTACTCTAAAACATACCCTAGTGAAGATCCTCATAAAATGGAAAAACTTTTTATAGTAATTTAACTACTTTCTATAAATGGTGCAATTATTCCCCACCACGTTAGATTCCCTATTTAGAACCACCCCTTATCACCTACTCTCATTGTAACTTATGACTTCTCAAAGAGAAATCACTTGGGTTCTAACCAAATAGTCGAATATACACCCCTAATATTATTTTATAACTATTAATTATGAGAATTTCCTTCTTAATAATTTTAGATAATATTATTATATTAAAGAGTGTAAATGGGGTTTAAAGAGACTATGTAATCCCTATCTCAAAATCCTTGATTTGGAATCCTCATGCTCTAATATAAAGAAAATAAAAGGATTCTCATAAGGTTATCAGTGTATTCCATGATAGAATAAAACCTTAATGGAGGTTCCTAAACTTATATGCCTTCACCCGGTGTAGGGTATCGTGGAAAAATTGAGAAAATAAGAGCTCTTAGAAAATCTCCTAGTTGAGGCCTTGATCCAGTCTGGTATGAAAGTGTATAGTTGAACACAATATTTCTTGGGCTTTTAAATACATTAAAAGATATTTTGGATATGTTTAACTCACATCTTTTATTCTTTAGTAGGTATTCCACCACAAAACATTGGGGGATGGTTGATGAGTGACTTGAAGAATTTGGAAATTCTACTCAAGAACCTATAGGTAAATTTCAAGTTGGGATAGTGGTGTATGATTACCCACCCCATATTTATATGTAGGATGTGTTCATGTTGGGATAATCCTCTAAAATAATGTTGAGAAAAATATCAATAATTTATTTCTCAAAATTAAAAACACCAATTCATAACTACTCAATACAAGGTAAGTATAACCCCTTTTATCTCTCTTTATTTATTTCATTTAATAATTATTTATTTATTTTTTCCAATTTTTTTATCGACTAACCTCGTCACATAGTAACTTTAGTGGAAGCCAAAAAAACTGTAGTGGTTATAGAATTTCTCACTAAATAAGTCCACCAGAACATCAGCTTCCCCCTTCTTTCACCCCTCTAGGTTTTCCACTTCTAACCACACTTTTTTAGGGAAAAAATTTATTCAACTTACATGATCAAAAAAATATTTTAAAATAGTTTTAAATGATCATGAAATTACTTATAAATAAATAAAAACATGAATTGGTTATAACATAAGGGAAACTATTTCTATAAATAAGAAAAGAAACCATAAATCAAGGAATTAGTTATAAAAGAATATTAATCTATGTGTTAAAAATAAATATATGGGATAAAATCATCTATATATTATTAGGTTTTCAGTTAATAAATTTTTCTACTTGTTTTTGTAACTATATAATAAATAGACATTTGAACAGACAACATGTAATGATACATACTTGTGACTACCTACTAACACATGATGGGATGCATAAGACTTGATATTGAGTGACTAGATTGAGAAAAGTAAAATTAAAACACATACTTACCCTATAAAATCAACCATTAATCATAATTATGATGAGGAGGAATAATTTTTAGTTAATTTATGAGCATTAATAGTCCAATATCCATACTAAATTCAAGTACCATACCGATGAACCATTATTGTGGAATCTGATACAACTTTGAAAGAGTTTTTACATAAATATCTAAATAGTACCCATTTAATGACTTCACAACACCTATTACATGCCTCTCAATCATGAAAGTCTGACATAAATTTTGGGGGCCATGTATTTTATATGTGGGATGTATTTATCCCCATTTAAGATAATATAGAAAATATAAAGTTGAGTGTCTATAGGTGGAACACTATATCTATTTCTTCGTTAGTTATTTCACAAGACCAAGAATTAAATAATGTGGATAATAGTATGTTTTAGGTTAAAATTGTATAATGAAACAATAATGAACATCACATAATATTAAAACATTCTAAAGGTACCTAATTATGCACAAATTTAGTGAGTTGAATAAAAAAATTCATACAAGAATAATTTTTCAAACCAAATGACACATAAAGACCCCAAATAATTCCCCTAGGTATAAATACTCACTAAAAGGAATCAGGGATAGCCCACATGTATAAATCTTAACCATATGGAAAATTTTCTAGAAAGGATCTCCCAAGATCTATACTCCATTTGTGTGTCTTGTTTTAATAGTTAAATAAATTCCCCTTACTTGGATCACGTACAAAATTATTTTCACATAATTAGTGTAGCACCCCTTATTTCAGGAAATTAACCCATTATTTATTTATTTGGAACATATAAAGTTATTGGGTTATGTTTGGGAGGTTTATTTGAGTTTTTTAATGATTTTAGGGATTTTATAAAGGTAAAATTGTTTATCACTATTTGTAGAAACTATGACAACCCTCTAGGAAACCGTCCAAGGGAAAATTGAGGTCACTCGGAAAGCACACTGTTGGCACATAGATTGGCCAAACAGTGCGGACACACAAGTTGAACCATGGAAAGTGGAATATAGGGTATGATAATTGTTGTTTCATGGTTTTTTAAACCACGTAATCCAACTGTGAGAGGGGTCTGGAGTCAGTGGAGGGTGTACGGTTTGCCTAATTGTGTTCCCCAATGGTGCATGGTTAAAAATCATATCCAGATGTTGTGGATATAATATGAATCAACCATTTTACTAATTATTTTTTCTAAAATTCAACTATAACATGAATTACACTCTCTCCCAATTATGTGGATACCTTTTTCTTTTATTATGGATAAATCCATTGGTGAATCATCGTACATTGGAGGAAATATTCCTTGAAAAGTTCCCATTCTTTGTGGTTTCCCGTATCTTTATTCTTCTTCCCTATATTGGATTCATAGATCTAATCCATTAAAGATAGATCCATGATATTTGATTCAAATAATTTTGAGATATTATTGTTTGAATGACAGATAATAAAATCTAGAGAGGGTTTCTGAAGATCTAATACGAGTTTGTTGAAGTTTTCTTCCATTCGTCATTTTTTTCATAAGTCTGTTGGGTAGGTGGCTTCACTATCGACTACCATTGATTAGAACCTAAAGGATTGTATTAAAATTTATTTTATCTCATGATTTAAATTGGTAAATTGTAGTAAAATTCTTCTTGGAAACTTTCTTTAGTGAGGGTTTGTGGAAATTGTGGAAATTGGTTGTTTTTTTGAAAGTGTAATTGGTTCCATAATTTTAAAATGGAGATATTAAAAAATTGGTTTAGATGAATGGATAATTGGTGGAATGGGTTTTCATTAAAATAATTTTATTTATTGAAATGGTTCGACATTATTGATTTATCATGTTTTTTTGAATAAATGTTTAGGCATGAGTTGAATGGGATGGGTAATGGTTAGAAAGTACAACCATCAATGGGATAGAGTATGGATGTGAAGTTCCACTGTCAATGATAAAAACAAGGTTTAGTGTGTGTGTGTCTGTGTGGTTGTGTATATTTTCATGTAATCGGTTATCCCAAAGTGGGATTTGAGAAATGGATTTAAATAATTTTTTAGTTTATTTCCTCGGAACTTTTTAGGTTTTGATATAAAATATTGGAATGATTTTAAAAAAATTTATATTATTTTTTATCTAAATATGATAACATGTTCAAACCTAGTGGTGTGAGTAGGGAATTCATTAGGTAAATCCTATAGATTTTTATACTCACCCCCTATTTGGGTACTTTTATGTAATTTCAGATGTTGTATATCGAGACATAAGTAAAGGAAAGGTCTCTAATTTCTTTAGTGAATCATCATGACACCTCTAGAATGGATTTTTGGATTTAGAGCATAGAGAATGTTGGGAGATGTGGTGTTCATGTATTTGGTGTCTTCTAGTTTTTTTTGTTTTAGTTTCCACTTTGTACACTATTGTAATTAATGGTTTTAGTTTGGTATTTTCATCAGTTGGTATTTCCTTGAGATGTATTATATTGTTCTCATGAATCATATAGTGGTGTTTTTTGGATATGGTGATATTTTTTCATTGTTTTACTTTAAAAATAGTAAATCATCCAACAATTTTCAATGGATCCCTTGTATTTTGTTGTCCGCCATTATTTTCTTGGGGATGTCACCTATGGACTAGTAATGTATCAACCTCTTCCCAAGAAAATGGTGAGGGTGGGCTGTTAAAAATAGTATCATTCTTGGTCGGGACATCATTCATTTTGGGACAACTGGTATTGGTTTTTTGGTCTTGGATTGGAAAATCAGTCTTGATTTATCCTTGATTTGGGATGGTAGAAATGTGTTTGGTCATCAAAACATGAAATATAGAAAATAAAGAGGCATATCAAACCAATTTATGATGGACCTAAAGTTACTAGAGAGTTGAATACATGAGTGTCTTAAGACACTTCTATTGGTTTTTATCTCATCATAGTGGTTTTATCCAATGAGAAGAGAATTACATGCATTGATATAAACAACTTACCACTATGAGTTCATATTTAATTTGCAGTAATGATTTATGATTTTTTTTAAAAGTGTTGATTTTTTAAAATAGTTGAAAATGGTATTATTTTTAAAGGGCATGGTGGAATTTTCAAAGATGTTTTGAATGTGTAGAAATGTTGAATTTTGGAAATGATTATTGTGATATCTGTGTTGTGGTAAATGTGAAATTCTTAATCATTCAATTGTAAGAGTGTGAGACTAAAGAGAATTTTCTTATATGTAGAGAAAATGGAACTAGTTAGGCAGAGAAGAAAGAAACTGGAAGAATCCACCTAGAATGTGGTTTCACTTGAGCCACAATTGAACCAATGGATTATTCAGAGTATTGTCCATGATTTATAAGCTATGGAAAAGGGAATATAAAGGATAAACCACGAAAATTGAATCATTTTTTTCAGTTCCTGAAGTATAATACCCCCGTATTTTGGGTGATTATGAACCAAATAAAGAGGTGTGACTGAATTGGATGAATCGAATATTTTATTTCATAAGTACACCAGCTGAGTTGAAAGTTGAGTTGGCAATGTATATATGGTAGGATCTTATATTCCAGTCATGGGATTTAGTGGTTCAGGATAAATTAGACCAAGGAATTTCAGGGGATGATGTTGAGGAATTTTTCAACAGGAAATTCTATCCTCACATATTTAGGATTTATATAACAATAAAACTTTTTATCTTTAAGTAAGAGAACCTCACAGAGACTGATTATGCGTATAAATTTATGAATTTATATTACTTTGCACCTGAAGTTTCTAAAAGTGCATCCTTTAAGGAATGCATTTTTTAATCATAGCTAAAGTTAAATAATAACATTGGGATTTTTTTAATTTGTAAAATGGATTATAAAGACATGACCAGTTGATAAATTGTGGAAGAAAGAGACATCTCAGGAACTATGGGTATAGGAAGAATGTTGATGCCTATGGGAAATGCTGGGAACCCTAATATTAAGAATAGGTATATTTTGTATACTTATTTCCAAGGTAGTAGAATGACTCTAAATCAAATGGATGGATCAATAAATATTCCACCTAAACCAAAGAGTAATCCATGATTTTTTTATAGTGGATCATTGGATAATATCATGTGACAATGTACAATAGCACCTATATCATGCCACAATTGCAAATAGATGGTGTATCTTCAGGGCTATTGCTGCAGTCCTCCATGGTCTAGTTCTGGGGACAATGGTCATGTATCGCTGACATAATATTCTTCAACAGGAATAGGGAAGAAAAATAATTCTCATTAGAAATACCAAGTAAGTCATGGTGATTCTAATAATTCCTTGACTACTCAAATAGCACAATATCAATAGGCTAATAAAGAACATAATATAGTGAGTATAAAATTATATGTAGCTGAAAAAGTGATTTTGGATGATCAATTTGGATCATCGATGGGGATAGGTATAATTTCTTTGAATTCTACTCTTATACAATATTTATTTTATATGGGTGCATCTCATTCATTTATTACTTCTCATGTTGTTTATCTTTTGGGTTTCCATTTTGTGATGATGCCTTCTATTTTGAAATATCAAACTCCTATTTCTATAGATAATTTCAAGCCTTTATGTGGAAAGTATGTTCAATAACTATTTTTGGAGCTGAATTGAGTTCAGATTTCTCTATGCTTGAGATGGATGTATGTAACATAATCATGGGTACGGATTAGTTGATAATGGTTAAAGCTAACATCAAACCTTCTACTCGAAGGGTTAGTTTTACAACTAATGATGGTGTTGAGAACCTCTTTATAGGAGAACATAATTTAAATGTAGGTTTAGTAGGATTTTAGGAACCAATAGTTTTAATGATCTTATACTTGTTGATAGCTTTGAACTTGACATCGGAGTATGAGATCCAGGAAAGTGGTTTTCCACCATTTGTTTTTTCAGTTTCTAGATGTTTTAACTGATAATTTCCCAGGATTTTCACCCAAAAGAGAAATTGAGTTTATGATTGATCTATTACTAGGGACTAGGTCTATATCACTTACATATGTTAATATGTAACCAATAAAATTAGGGGAATTTAAATTTCGGTTAGAAGATATGGAAGGTAAAGGGATAATTCATCCAAGTATGTATCTGTGGGAAGGATCGTTTTTTTTTTGAAGGGGAGGATAGAACACTTTATATTTGTATAGATTATTATAATATTAACCATGTTACAATAGATATTCAGTATCCACTTCTATGAATCGATGATCTATTCAATTAATTGAGGGGATTGAAATGGTTCTCTAAAATTGACATTCATTCGGGATATCACTAAATAAGGGTTCTCAATAAGGATATTCCAAAGATAGTTTTTATAAGTAAATATGTATAATACAGGTGTGTGGTTATGGCTTTAGGTATTATGAATGCACTAGAGTTCTTTATGGACTTGCCAAATCATATATTTCAAAGTTATCTAGATTATTGTGTGGATATTATATTGATGAAAAACTAGTGTATTCAAGGAAAAGAGAAGAGAATGAGAAATACTTGAAAAAGTTTTGGGAATTTTAAGAGACCATGATTTTAATGAAAAACTTTTAATGTGTAATTTTTCGATAAATGATGTATGTTTACTTGTCCATTTTATCTCTGAAGGAGGTGAATCAATGTATCTAGAAAATATATAGGCTATAATATCTTAGAAACCAACAAATAATTTCTTTGAGTTATGTAGTTTCCTTTCTCTATATGGTTACTGTCGATGCTTTGTTCATGAATTTTCATGACTAGATTCTCCAATGAAATCGTTGAAAATTAAAGGTGTTCTATTCCAATGGGATAAGGAATATCATAATTATTTTCAATAGAATAAATTTTTCATTAAATACTCACCAATCATGGTATTTAGAGAATAAGGATAGGGTTATATGTTGTATTGTGATGCTTAAAGATCTAGGTTGGGATGTGTTCTCATGTAGGGAGATCTGGTTGTTTCTTATGTCTCATGGTAGTTACAGTTTCATGAGAAGAACTACCCAACTCATGATTTGGAATTAGTTGTTGTTGTCCATTATTTGAATACTTGGTTCCATTACCAGTTTAGTTAGAAATTTATAGTCATTATAGATCAAAAGATTTTAAAAGAAATTTTCTCATAAGGAGATTCAAATTTTTGACAAAGAATATGGATAGAGTATCTTGAAATTATTGAATTTTACTTAATATATACATGAGGTGAAGGAAATTCCTTAGAGGATGCATTAAAAATAAATTAATACATTCAGTTGGGGAAGGAAGCTTCAGATTAGTGGTCATTGATTTCAGTGATATATGACATGCACTTTGATTGTGAAAACTGAGGTAGAGTTTTGGTTTTTTTCCCAGATTATAAGGTTTTTAATTTGGTTGAGAAGGTTAAATAGTCATGGACATCCAATTCAGTATGTGTTGTAATGATGTCAAAACTTAATGGTGGGTAGACCATTGAAGGATTGAATCTAGATGGGAGTTTAGTTTGGTGGTTTTGAGATTGGATGTTCATACCAATGGTCTTTCAGAAACCACTCCTTTATGCTAACCTCCATCTGAGATTGAATGTTCATCCAAGAATGAAAAAGTTTTATATGGTATTTAAATAAAAAATTTGTTGGGTTGTTCTGAAAATAAAATTGGCTGAGTTTATTTAGAGATGCCTCACCTATTTGTAGGTTAAGGAAGAGCACTAGAAGCCAGTGGGTATATTTCAGTCTTCACCTATTACCATGTGTAAATGAAAGAAGATAGCCATGGATTTTTTGACAAGTCTACCAAGTATGGTTTAGAAACCCAATTCTATATAGGTGATAGTGGATCATCTCGCAATGTCAGAATATTTAATCCGTATTCATGAATCTCATATGATGGATTACATTTCTAAAATCTATATTCGAGAAGTTGTAAATAGGTATGGCATACCAGTTTTGATAGTATCAGACCAAGATCTGAGGTTTACGTCTCATTTTTAGAAATACTTACAACAAGAACATGGGAATCAGTTGAAATTTATTATGTAATATCATCCTTATATGGATGGGAAATCCAAAAGGATAATATAAATATTGGAAGACATGATTCGAGCTTGTGTAATGGATTTTTTGCCTCATGGTAAGATCACATACCATTAGTTGAGTTCCCATATAAAAATAGTTATTATAAGTCAATAAATATGGATCTTTTCAAAGCATTGTATGGGTTCCCTTATCATTCTTTACTTTGTTTACTGTAAATATATAAGACTTAATAGGTCAGGCCAAGACTTGGAAAAATGAAACAGCAAATATTCAGTTGATTAGGAAGGTAATGGAGATGGATTAGAGTCAACAAAAATCATATATAAATCATCATTGATTGATATTATTTTTTGACGTGGGTGGTCACGTGTTCTTGAAAATATATCCAAGACTTGGTAATTGTAATTTATGGAAGTATCTCATTTCAACACTTCTATACAAAGGCCCTTTTGAGATACTTGAATGAGTTTTTGAGGTGGAATATCAGTTGGATTTTCCACTAAGGTTTAGTTCAATTCATAATATGTTTTAGCTATCTCAATTGAAAAATTATTAGACTAGTCCTCATAATGTGATTTTATGGGATCATGTAGACATAGAGATGGATGTTATATTGATTCATGTGCCATTATAGATTTTGGATAGGAAAGAAATATAATGTTTTGGTAAAATCATCAGTTTAGTTTGGGTTTTATGGAAGCATGGTCGGAATTAGAAAGAAACGTGGGAGCATGAGAAGGAATGGTCAAGAAATAGACCAAAATATTTCAAGGAAATGGTGGTTTTCTATTTTATGATAAGGGAAAAAATAATGGGGGGGAGAATTTAGTACCCCTTGTTTCAATAAATTAACCCTTTATTTATGTATTTTGAGTATATAAATTAATTCTATTAAATTTTGGAAGATTTTGAGGGATTTTTAAATGTATTATGGGATTTTTTGGAGGAATAGGTTTATGAACGGTTAGTAGAAACCATATAGAACCTATAGAAACTCATGCTAGGGGAAACATAGGTCATTGGGAAGGCACACAATTGTGGAAAAAATTATCCAAACCATGTGGTAACCTAGGTAAAATTGACTGAAGTGGAACAGAGGGTCTCAGAATTATTAGAACATGGATTTTCTAACTATGTGATCCAACATTGTGAGGGGTGTTTTGAGGTAGTTGTTGGCACACAGTTTTCCTAACTATATGCCAAAACCATGAAATGATAAAAATTAGGTCCATATTTTGTGGAACTAATTTTAATCACTCCTTTAACACTTATTTATCCATTAATCTAACTCTAACTAGAATTTATATCCCTTACAAGGTTGTGGATACCTTTTCCTTTGATTCATGAGTAATCAATTGGTGAATCTTAGTGCATTGGAGGCCAAATTCATTGGTTCTAGTAGTTTTACTTAGCTTTCTTCCTCTTTCCTCTCTTGGATTCATGAATCTAATCCATTGGGGGATATATCCATGATTTCTTATTCCAATCATGCTGAGATGTGATTTTTTGGATGATAGGGAAAAAGATCTAAGGAGGGTTTTGGAAGATCAAAACCATGTTTTTTGAATTTTTTTGTGCAATTCTTTGTTTTCAAATATGTTTTTGAGGTAGATGGATTCACTCCCAACTCCCCATAATTATAACTAGAATTCTTGGTTTCAAATTGATTGAATATCTTGAATTGAAATGTGGAAAAAAATTCAATGGTTTTTGGAATCCCTCTTTAGTTATAGTATGTGGGGATTGCGGAAATTGGTTGTTTTGGTTAAAAGTGAAATTAGTTAAATGATTTTAAAATGATTATTTTAAAATGGATGTTTGGTTTTGATGCATGGGAAATTTGTGGGAATGTTTTTTCAATAAAATAAAGGTTTTTATTGAAATGGTTTTTAAAAATTGGTTCTTAATTGTTTTTGGCATAAATGGTTGGGTGTGATTTGAATGTGATAGATAGTGGTCATGAAGTACCACCATCAAAGGGATACCGTATCGATGTGAAGTACCACCACCACTGGTGAAACTAAACTTGTGTGTGTGTGTGTGTGTGTGTGTGGTTGTGTATGTGGACATGGAATGGGATACGTCAAAATGGGATTTTAAATTTTTTTTTAAATAATTCTTTTGTTTCATTCCTTCAAACTTATTTGAGTTTGATATAGACTATTAGAATGATTTAAAATTGTTTTATATAAATGTTTTTATCTAAATATGCTAACATGTTCTACCCAAGTGGCTTGAGTAGGGAATTCATTGCAGAAATCCTAGTGATTTTAATACTCACCCCCTACGTGGGAACTTTTTAATTTTAATATATTGTATATTGATACACAGGTAAAGGAAATTTATCTCATTTATTTAGTGATGCATCGTGATGCCTTTGGCATGGTTTACGGATTTGGACCATAGAGAATGTTTGGAGTTGTGGAGTTTATGTCTTTAGTTTCAATGAGTTTTTTAGTTTTAGTTTTTGCTTTGTACTATGATTTGCTTCATGGTTGTAGATTGGTATTTTTATCAATTGGAAATACTTTGAGTTAAATTTAATTGTTCTCATGCATCATATAGTTTTTTTTTTGGATATGGTGATTCACGATAGTTATTTTACTTTAAAAGTGTAAATCATCCGCCAATATTTAATGAAACCTTTGGTATTTATTTCCACCGTTTGGTGTCTTGGGGATGTAAACTAAGGCCTACTAACTTCTTCGCATTTTCCAAAGATAATGGTGAGGTATGGGGTGTTATATTCAAAGTGGATCCCATTCTAGTTGTGTGTAAGATAAATCAATAGTTTTTTCCACCTAGTAATGAAAAATGGATTATCTTGGGTGAGGTAGTCCAAAATCACATGAATTTAGAGCCTTCATAGATTTTCCCACAAAATCTGGTATATAATGAAAACAAAAATTGTCAAACCTATCCCACCATACAAAAAGATTTGTGTATCCCATAGTATTTCACACATTTAAAAAAATGTGAATTTTTTTTTCAGTCTCAGAGTCCAGTCCAATACCCCTTTTTCATCTCTTCACAGTTTCTATAAACATAATAATTTAATTTTCATGAGACAATGGATTCGACACCATTTACCCTAATCTATTACCAATTAAAATAATCATTATTTCTTATCTTAATACCATAAACCTCAATATAAAAATCTTTAAACATGGGTTATTTTGATATTGATCATCAGGGAAAGAATTCCATAATGAAAGTTACTCTCCTTGGGAAGATGAACACACCTAAACTGGCCAATCTCCTGTGAAGATGAACGGTAGATTTCCTTGGAAACAATATGTAAACATATGGGTGGATCATTGAATATATTTATAAACAGTCACACATAGGGAATGTTTTTGGATTGATGAATTTAACACACTTAATTTCCAGGGGAATATTTTCAGACACCTATGAAATAAAATGGATTCCAATAGAAGAAATCTCTGTCTCTCTTGCCTTTGAATTTCATTGGATAGAATACAAGTCTCACACATATAACTAGGGAAACATTCCTCAGTAAAAAATAGATAAAATCAATAGCACTAGATGGTTTTTAGGTTAATTATTATCATGGAAAATATATATAATTAAAATGATTGAGTTTTTTCAAAAAATGGCCTAATGGGAAAGTTTATACATGTATGGGATTACCTACATTATCCCACATATAAATGTATTTGACCAATTTATTCCAACATTATAAAACTTTAAACTATTTATCCCAATCCTACCATGTATCCACTCCATATTCTCTGATATCATAGGCAACAGACCAATTTTTCATTATTATTACCACCCCACCTCTAACAACCTAACTTAGGAAGGTCTATACATGCCTAATTTCATTGAGACTCATATTAAGTTACAATATGTTGGTTTATTCCCTTCCCTATGGGAGTTAATGAGGATACATATTAATATCTCACACATGTACTCATATAGACTCATGCATTTGGGTATATGTGTGCAGTGAAATTAGTGTCTGACTGACCTATCCTGAGATAAATTAATCCATGAATGTGAGTGTAATATTATATCCCATATCAAGGAATGAGAGAATTGGTATAACGATTTAGAGAATTGTGACATTGTCCCAAACTATTAATCTGTATAATTATTTATTGGATAGGACCCACCCCAATTGTGCAAACTATACACTATAAAGGGGGTACCTGTGTAGGATCATACACAAAAATATATATATAATTCAACAAGTCCATCATGAATAATAATTTAAATGGTTAGAATATATGGTATACATGTAAAAAATAAAACTAATCCAAAAATATTTTACTTTAATTTAAATATTAATTAATATTCAACTAATATGTTTCTATAATAACAAATCTAAGTAGTAAATAGGTCAGAAGATTGAAAAAAGTAAAGGAGTTGCGTAATTCATAACATAGAATCACGTCAAAATAAATACATCCATGTATGGGAAAAAAAATTGAACCTTTTAATTATTTTAATTAATTCCATTATTAATTAAAAAACATGTTTTTAATCTAGTCCACTTGACCCCAAACTATATCTGAACAATCTCTCTAAAAATTAGAAAGTTAGAAGGGGTATTTCTACTTAAGTAAATGAAAAAAGTGTCCCTGGGGTTCTTGTAAGATGTAGAGTTTCATGAAATATCATAACTTGAACATCTATTGAAGATTCAAAATTTATTATAAGACATCTGTTCTTTTAGGAAAATAACTCTAAGAATAAAAACCTTATGCTTACCTTTGATTCATCCAGGAAAATGTAACGAATCAAAATTTTATCAATGGAATTTCTATTCAGATTATATAAAGGTAAAATATTTATTAATGTAGTAAAGAACATGTACCACATGATAAAACCAAAGAAAATTTTATTATATTGAATTAAACATTAAAATTTAATGTTTAATCTTACTCAACAAAATGTTGAAAATTACAGTGGAAAAAATAGAAAATAAGATAACTATAATATGAAAATTTGGATCGTCTCAGTACCCTAGGTTGATTACACCCATGAATGACACTATGTAAATGAAATATAATATCACTAAAGAAATATCCATTTGGAAAATGAAAATGTAAATAAACTTGAGAGTAAATATAATTGAATGAAGAATTAATTAAATGTGTTCTATTTAAAGAAGTTTGGAAACCCATATGGATGTTACAAAACTTATCATTGGAATAATAGTATTATTTTTGGAATAGTAATATAATCAACAAGAATAGTAACATGATCATTAGTATAGTCATCTCACCTATGGAAGTTTAAAATAAAATTAATATATCTTATTATATGAAAACATGGAAAATTTATATCATATTCCAGATAAATTGATTTTTTAAAAATTATTAGATAAGTTAATGTATTTTTATAAAACATGTATATTTTTTTATTTTTAAAATAAATATAAAAAAGTTAAATGATACTTTATTGGGAAAAATCACTCAAGGTAAAATTGCATCATTTTTGTATTGGTTGTGTTTGTTGAAAATGCAAGTTTTCATGGTGAATTTTCCAGAGATGTTGTTGACAATACATGTAGAAAAAGTACCATGAAAAATAATTGGAATATCTAGGGGAAATACAAAAGAATAGTTACAAGGTGGCATCGTTTTCCACTGTTTTCCATGTTTTTGGGGTCCAAAATTTAGTGTTTGGTGAGAATCGTGAAAAGTGAATTTTCTTGTAGGTACCTTAAAAATATGGCAGAGGTGTGATTTCTATGAAGATAGGCTTCATGAGGTGGATTTGGTAGAGACTAGAATAATGTTAATGGTGATATTTGTGATTATGATGAGATTCGCAAATAGAAGAGGTCAAAAACATTTTGGTGAATATTTGCAGTGGCGGTGAAAAGGAATTGATGGAATGCTCTATGATAATAATGAGATCTGCGATCCAAAAATTGGTGTGGTACTTTGAGATATGGATATAATTTCAGTGGAAATTTTAGTTCTTTACTATTTGAGTTGAGGTAGTGATGACTTTGCATGGAAGGTTATCGAGTTCGTGGAATCGCTTATAAATAGGCCTCAACCACCTCTAGAGAAGTAGAGTGTTTTTCAAGAAAAATTTGTTTCTCTTGAATTGAAAATGAGGTTTGTGGAGGAAGTGTTCTTCATGAAAGGTAGGAGCTTCGTAGCATCTAATCTAGCTCTACGAAATAGGTGTGTTCTGTGTTGGATCAGTGAGCTTTGGGAAGGAAGTCTCTTTGAAACGGATTCAACTCTGCAAAGGCCTAAGCTCTATGAAGGCTTGATCTTTGTGAATCAGTGTACATGGAAAAGCAGTAAGCTCTGTGAAGGTTTGCACTTTGGGAAGAATAAGGGGCTCTGTGAAGGCTTGTTTGAGTTTTTTGAAATTGGGAGCTTCACAAAGTAGGGAGCTTTTCGAAGGTATTTTTAATGGTTGTTGACCAGTGATCAGTGGAAAAGGGGTATGCAACAGTGGATGAAATTTGGACTTTAATATATCATCTATCCATAATTGAGGATGTCTTCATTAGTGCTAATAAAGAGACCTGCAGGTATATCAACTTTGAGTGGATCTTCTGAAGAAGAAGTGAGCTCACCTCAGTTCAGAGAGTAGTGAGTTCTCAAATTGTGAATGGTTGTAAACCAGGAGGTAAAGTGAGTCCACTTAGAACTTGTAAAAAAAGTGCACTTATGGTGGATTTGTTATATCATAACATCACCGGTGTATGCTCCTTGGACATAGCCAAGTGAGGGTGAACCATGTAAAATTGTTGTGTCATGTGAATGCTTTAAGATTCATTCATACTCTACAACGGGAAGGAGAGAAAGAAGTGAGTTTTATCTAACAATAAAACAAGAACAAATGGAACAATTTTTTTAATTTTTCATACCCTATTCCACCCCCCCCCCCCTCTCAGGGTATCTACCCTAGTGGACCTAACCATTGGTATCAGAGGGAGATATTTATATCAGTGTTTCTCTCTCGATGGATGTCACCAATCACAAGGGAATTCTGATTTTCGATGGAAATAATTTTCAACTATGGAAGAATCTAATGAAACACTAATTAAAATCGTTGTGAATGGACGTTTATAGCAGCAATGCATGTTATCTCAACTAACATCAATAGTGTTACTTTATCAGAAGATGAGATAAGATAATTGGATGATGAAACTAAGGGAATTAACTTTTTGGGTGGAGCTCTATACAATTATATATATATGGAGGTAATGTCATAAAAAACATCACATGATATGTGGGAAATAATTTTGAACATATTTGAAAGAGATATAAAGGTCATAAAGGAAAAGATGCAAGTGTTGTAGAATAAGTATGAAGATCTGAAAATGAACCTGAATGATTCTATTGATGAATTATTTGACTAAGTAAATATTGTTTTGGAAGATATCTGATGTCTTGGAAAATTCATTAATGACCTATAAATCTTGAAGGGCGTCTTAAGAAAAATTCCACCTCGGTTCAATCTGAATGTTTCAGTAATAGAAGATAAAGACTTGAAAGAGCTGACACTGAACAATTTGCATAGCACCTTGGTTTCATATGAAATTAGGAACGATGATAACAGAGCTGTGGAAATGGGTAAATCCAAATAGGTGGCATTCAAGGCAATGAAGAATCTCACCATTGAATATGCTTAAGAAGAAGAATATGAAGATGAGGTGATGACATTCCTTTCTTTAAATCTGCAAAGTGGAAAAGTAATGTTTATAGTGAAACTTATATTATCATGATTTAGATGTGGAAAGGTTGGTCACTTGCAGCAAGGTGCCCCAAAAAGTTTCAAGATGACAATAATAATGATGATTAAGTTGAAATTCCCAAGAATAAGTCTTCAGCCTATATGACTGGGAAGAAATAGTTTAAGATACATTTTTTCAAGAAGAATAATCTTCTTTCACTATAATTTGATACTTCATATGATTTTGAGGTTGAAGAGGTTAATGAGATTGAAAACTGAAAAGATCATGTAGAAAATGCTATGGTGTCTATTGTCGGTATTGATCAAGAAATGGAAGAATCCAACATTGATTATGGAGAAGAAGTTTAAATAATAATTTATTTGAAAGATGAGTTAGAAGTTGATCTTAAAGTGATAGATGTTTAGAGAGCCAAAATAAAGAAATCCAAAAACGTTATCTGTGATGCCAAACTCTTTCATGCAGCAGCAAGAAGAAAAAAGTTTGAGCTAATGGAAGAAATTGAGAAACTCAATTCATCAGCACCAATGAAATCATAACCTTTAATTGAATATAAAATCAAGGTTAAAGAGTAGAAGATGCAGATTGATGGCTTGAATAACACAGTGAAAGTTCACATCAAGCATATCGAAGAGCTTGGAGAAGAAGTTGTAATTCTATGAAACAAAGTTAAGGACCAAGAAAAAATTCTGATTCCCAACATGTTATTGGGATAGAATATCATTTAGAAGACTGAAAAGATGAAAGAGGAGCCTAGTAGTTTATCAGGAAGGAAACAGAAATTAATCTCAGATGTTAAGTCTAATTTGGGGATCGATCAAAAATAGAAATCAATCAGGGTTAAAGTTAGACCACAAGCACCCATTTTGAGGATGAAAATTGATGTGGGTAAAATGAAGAATCAGAAAAATCAAAGAACCCAAGAGAAAACTAGCATAATAGAAGTGACATGCAAGAATTCACCTTTTATCATGTGTTATTTCTGTGGAAAGATGGTACAATCACAAAATTTGTGTTCTATAGTCATGAGATACCAAAGGTCACAAGAATAGAGGTTGCATCCAAATAGAAAATAGTTCACTAGAATATATTTTTAAGGGAAATTTTTTTGGTGTGGAGGATTTGGGTACATGGATAGATACAACACATCTATCATACAAAGCAATGTGCTAAATCAGAATAAAAATTTTTGCAAGTAGTAGACCAATAAACCAACAGGTGAGTTGAAAATGAAAAATATATTTGAAGCTTTGTAAGATGAAGTTGGTCCATCATGCTCTGAGAAAGATCATAAGTCTCAATCTATGTTGAATGTGAAGACAAAAATATGGACCAAGAATAAGATATCATAGAATGAAGTGGTTGTTGAAATTTCCCTCAAAGAATCATACTGTTCAAGCGTATGGATCCTTGATAGTGGATGCACGTCGCACATGATAGGTAATAAGAATCAGGTTACAGGGATATAATATGATAAAGAATTAGTTTTTTAGTTTGTAAAAAATGAAGGCCGGAAGATAATTGGATCAAGAAAGTCTAGTTTTGGGAAAACGAAATAAGATGTACTGATGTCTTGGTTGTAGAAGGTCTCAGTCACAATTTGTTCAGTGTCAGTCAACTGTGTAACTCAGGGTATTCAATACGGTTTACCAAGAATAAATTTTTCATCAAGGGAATAGATAGTACAATGATCCTACATGTAAAAAGAACAAAGAGGAATCTATACTTAGTAAGTGGAGAAGAATATGTGTGTTTTTTATTTAGAGAGTAAGAAAAAAAGTTGTGGAATAAAATACTTAGTCACCTATTCTAGACATCCCTGTAAGAATTGGTAAAGTGTGATGAAGCTAGAGACCTCCCTAAGCTATCACAGGATTGTACTCATACATGTTATTCATTCCAATAATAGAATCTCATCATAAAGACGTATAAGGAAAAGTTAAAAAAGTCAACAATAGTGCTCGAATTGGTCCATACTGATGTTTGTGGGCCTATCCCACCAAGAGAAATTGACAAAAAGAGGTACTAAGTGTTTTTCATTGATGACTATAGTATAATGGAATGGGTATTTGTTATAGCCCATAATTTTGATGTGTATTTCTTCTTAAATCAGTACTAGAGAGAGTGTGAAAGGTTTCTTGGATAGAAAATTGTGAAGTTTCAAACTGAAAATGGTATGGAATTCACAAACAATCAGGTAGAATACTATCTCAAGAAACGTGGGATAAGGCATCAAGTTTCCTCACTGAGAAATACCCAATAGAATTTAGTGGTTGAAAAAAGAAATAAAATCATCAAAAACATGGCCAGAATGATGCTTATAGAGAAATACCTACTAGAGATGTTCTGGAAGGAAGTATTATTGGAATCAGTCTACATTTCTAATAGAGCCTTATTGTGTTCTAAGGAAGGAAAGACTTCGTAAGAGATGTGGTATAGAAAGAATCCAACAGAGAAATACTTTCTAATATTTGGAAGTAAGTCCTTTATCCTCAATAAGGAGAAACATAGGAAATTTTAGTTGTGTGGAGATGAGGGGATATTCCTTGGCTACTCAAGAAAAATAAAATCATAAAAATTCTTTAATAAGAGGCTGGGAAAAGTAGTTGAGAATAATGACATCACTGTTGTGGAAAATTAAGAGAATATTCAACAGTAAAGTGAACAGTTTCTTGATGAATGTGATGAAGAGGGAAGTAACATAGGAGGATCAGAAGTGTCCGATGGTGATTAAGAATAAGATACTAATGATGGGCATGATGAAGTATTTTTTGTATCTACACAGAAGATAAGGAGTCGAGCTAAAATTTATAGGGAGAATATCATTGGTGATCAGTCAGCTCCAGTTCAGACAAGAAGAATGAAATCACTATAGCACACATCTTTTCTATCTCTGGTAGAGCCTAAATTATTTACCAATGCAACTGAAGATGAAAAATGGGTTTAGTCTATGAATGTAGAGCTAGATCATATTGAGAAGAACCAATCATGGCATATTGTTTGGAAGCCAGCAGATAATAATTTCATCAGGATTAAATGGGTAAATCACAACAAGATGAATAAAGATGGCACAATGATTCGAAACAAAGCACAACTAGTGTGAAAAGGATACTCCCAGATAGAGGGAATAGACGTTAATGAGACATTTTAACCAGTTGAAAGGGTGGATACAATCAGATTTTTCTTACCCATTTCTGAGAAATAGATGTTCAACATGTTCCAGATGGATGTAAAATCTGCATTCTTGAATGGTGTTCTAGAGGAAGAATTTTATATTGAGAATCCAAATGGTTTTCTCATTCATGAACATAAGAATAAGGTTTATGAACTGAATAATGTGTCATGTGTCTTGAAACAAGCACCAAGAGCATGGTACTCAAGGCTTGATCAGTATTTGAAAAATCATGGTTTCTAGTGTGGTGGAGCTGATTACAATCTCTATTTCAACAATGAAATTAATCAAAGGATAATGGTGCTGGTTTATGTTGATGACATAATATTTGGTGGATCTGATGAAGTTCAGTGCATATAGTTTTCCAAATTCAAGAAAAGTGAGTTCAAAATATCAATTATTAGGATCTACCATTTTTCCTTGGTTTACATGTGTCACAAAGAATGAATGGAACTTTCATTTCTCAATAAAAATATGCCCAGGTGGTTCTGAGAAGATTTTGAATGAAATATTCCATGAAGATAAAGACTCTGGTTTCTACCTAGATAAATTTTTTGAAAGATGATGATGGAAAGGCAATTGATATCACATAATAAAGGAAGATTATTAAGAGTTTACTGTATCTAATAGTGATGAGACCTAATATATTTTTTGTTGCAAACCAAGAAGCACTATAGAAAAGAAATACCAAGGAAATCTGCTTGCTTTCGGTTAAAATAATACTACAGTATATCAAAGGCATTGTGGATTTCGGTTTGATGTATAATGATAAATCTCAGCCAGAGATTTTGGGATATACAAATGCATATTGGGACAGATCAACAGATGATATGAAATCTACGTCAGGAGGTTCTTTCTATCTTGGTGATTTGTGTATTTATTGGATAAGAAAGAATAAATATTTTATTTCATTGAGAAATTCCTAAGATAAGTATATTTCTTCCACTCAAGAATTTACAAAGTTATTGTGGATAAAGTAGAAGCTTGATGACATAGATTTGAAGTTAAGTCTCTGATCGGAATCTAGTGTGATAACTCAAGTGCTATAAATATCAAAAAAAAACTCATCCATAATTCAAGGAAAAAGTACATTGAGATAAAGTATCATTTTATAAAGTGGATGGTTGATCAGGGAATCGTGATGTTGGAGTATGTGCCTACATATCTATAGGTTACAGACATTCTGACAAAGGCCTTCCCAAGGAAGCTTTTGAGAGACATCAAATATCTTTGGGAGTTTAGTAAACTACCAACACTTAAACAACTGTGGATGTGGGACCCCCTCTCTCTGAGGTATAGTGTGTGTTTTTCTAATGTGATAATCCATGTTCTCTACTCTATTGCAGACCACAAAGGACTGACCTTTGGGTTCTTCAACAAAGGGGGAGAAGTAGTTTTTTAAGGGGGAGAAAATGTGGGTAAATAAGTGATAAAATTTCATAGTCAAAGAAATAGGGAGAATCTAATAGGTGGGTCATCGAGATAGGGGAGAGAAACAATATAGGGGGGGTATGACTTTTAAATCTGATGATTCTTCAAGTGATCGATCAAATATTAGATACCACAACAGCTGAGGATCATGATGAAAGTAGTTTATTGGTATTAGTGTGGCATCAATGGTTAGTGTCATAAATGAAGTGATTCATCTATGAACATTTTCATACTACTCTTGTTTCTCATGCCGAACATTGCTCATGTGGTCTTAGAGTATGTGGTGAGTGAATGTAACGCCCCGACCCCAGAATCTAGGAGTCGGTGCATTAGTTTAATACATTGGCATGATTACAAGGAATCAAGTCCTGAAGGACCGATCAGTTTAGTAGTCATGGAAACAAGATACATACATAAGTTCAACATTACAACCTGAAAATAAAAAGAATTCTAATTTATTCCATTAGAAACATCCAAGATTCCAGGATTAATATTGCAAGTCACTCATAACTAACTTATTCATATCCTAGGAAAATGAACCATAAGAAAGGGGTGAGCTCAAATGCTCAGTAAGAGTAAGCAATATAGTAAAAGATAACAAAAACATTAGGCATGGTTAATAATTGAAAACACATGCCTTTACAAATAGTAAACATGAACAATTTATGGAAAGAATATGAGCTGAGTAAATAATGCCATAATAAAACATAGGCATGGGTATTCTACTAGTTGAATAACCACATGAAATATCAATACCTAATCTAATAATGATGGAATGAATAATGTTAGGCATCATAACCACATAGTCAAGGCCTCGTGCCAAGACTACAAATAAGATTTTGTCAATTCCTAGTGCCAAGACACAAGTTTTTCTCATGATACCTACTGATGCATCGAGGAGCTATAGCATGCATCAACCATCACTTACTAATTCCAATGAATTCTTCATATTAAAAGATTGAAACAAAATCTCAACATTCATATTAAAACTAGCATTCGAAATATCAATATTTTAACCACAAACCATGACTATTATAAAATTAGTACATCCACACTCAAACATTACTCATTCAATACAATGTGGAAGATTGTATTATATTATATTAAACTCAATCAAGAATAATGAAGGATATTGACATAGATTAAAATAACGATCAAAACTATTTGAGAGAAATATCCCCCTTTTTATTGAAAACATTTAAAAGTCACATTATTTATCAAGAATCCATTTAAAATAGATTTTTGAATAAAAGTGTCCCATACCACTTTGAAACATATTAATTGAATTTTAATTTTAAAGAATTAATGTCCATATAAATAAATCCTCAAACCAATTTTTAAAACATGGACATTATAGAGAAAGATTTAGAAGAATAATTCTTTGAAATATTTAAAATGATATTTTTGTTAGAGATAATAACCCAATGATAGACACTTGAATAGAATTACGTGATGTAATAAAAACATTATAATATCATGAGAATACAATTATTCATGATATACTATGTCAAAGTTCATTATATACACCATATAAAAGTGAATTTTCATATAACAACAAAGAAGTCTCAATGGAATGTAAATTGAGATGAAATCCCTTAAAAAGACAGTATCCTTAGGATAAGGATAAATAAACGACATAATTATGTATGAAAAATACAAATACACTCTATATGATTGGATATTCAGTGTAAATAAATCATATTACATTCACACATATTCTTGAAAAAACAACACCAATGACTTGGATGTTTAACTCGATGAATGGAAATTGAGTTAAGATTACTCTACTCAAGTTCACATCAATCACTTGAGAAATTATCAATTGAGTGATTATGTGTATCAAAAGTATATCCACACATAGGGGAGTGTAAATTACTACATAAATAATAAATAGTTATTCCACACAAAGTCTTGGAGTAAAATAATCAATGAAGTATGTGTAAAGCTCAATGAGTGGAAATTGAAATTTTATATTTCCTTACCGATTTGGTAACTCATGAAACATACACCCCATGAAAGAAGGATCATAAAATGAAGTTGAAAATACCCATAGATTAAATTATTTCACACAATTAATATAGTCATGCCTAGTACATACACCACACAAAGGGAAATAGTGGCAATACAGCGTGAATCTCATGGGAATAAGAAGTGAGGTGAAATCCCCTTACCACGTTGTAATCAATCGAGTCATATAAACCAAAGATAATAACCACCAAATCATTCACTTAATACCATGAATATAAATAGAATCATGATAATATATATCAAATGGTAGTACAAAATACACCACATGCCACAAACAAGTAGCGAACAAAGGAAATCTCACAGAATTAAAAGTGAGATAAGAAACCCCATTCCTCAAGTCCAATTTGTCTTGTATGTTCCTTGTTCTTCCAGAATAATAAACTTAATTTAATTTATACTTGATTAAGAACATTTTATATTTTATTATTCCTTTTATATTACTTATTACCTTGATAGAACAATTAGTTAATTATTTTAGTTCATATTGGATATTTTATCGATGTTCGGAACTTGAGTCGAAAATGAACTTGTTATAATTAAAAATTTCCCATGTGGTATAAATTCATTTATCTCCAGAATGATATAAATGATTTAGATATCATATATATATATTATATAGTATATATATTTATTTATAATAGTACATAACATTATGATATAAGAAATTAAATACATCGTTCATAGAGACGGTAAGTCGTACGTACGCATGAACTCTACTTTCATTTCTATTTTGTACTTTAATATAATTAAAACATAATGATAAATAGTTATATTTCAATTCCATTATAATATCATATATTATATCATTAACTCCATCCTTTATAATTATCTCATAAGGCATTAACGAGTCATATCACTTTGAGGGGGCGGTAGTCTACACTTCCTCAAATGAAATTATCATGTTTTACCCATAATGGAAACTATAAAGGAATTATATAAATTGAAAATACATAAGAATAAAGAAAAAATAAACAAAATATATATAATATTTAAATACAGTTCAATCTTAATGGCCACCATGGTAGGCGGTAACAGATAATTGGACAATCATCGTTTCGTGGGGCGTTAGTTTTCCATCCACAGAAACAATATGTTCTTTACCCATTAGATGGATGTGTGTGTAGGTATAGTTTGAATACATATAATAACAACATCCTATTATATTGAGGATGCTGTTGTCGTTATAATACAAAGTAATAAAACTATTTTAGGTGTTAAAAAATTAAAATAAAATAAAAGAAGTTAAGAGAAACCATTACCTTAAATTTGGGTAACTCCCTTTGGTTTGAACCAAACGGACTTCTTGAAGTGAATTATTCTTAATGTAAGGATTATATGTGGAATAGAGGGATCTTATGACCTTATTTGGGAATAGGTTCGGTGATCCAAGGGGCTTTAGAGGTGTGAGGAAAGGGTTAGAAGTGGTGTCCTTTTATAAGGGAGAGGAGAGGCTCTTTTGGAAAGCTTACAAATGTTATTTTATTATAAACTTATCTTCGGCTTAAAAAGGTCCAAAACTCATTAAATTCAAAGATAAGATGAATAATTTTAGAAATAAAATAATCCAATAAAAAATTTATAGTTTTGGATATTGTTTTAATATTAATAATCTTATTTACTTAAATCATTTATTAATGAGATAGATACTACATCATTATTGTGTCATTAATAATTTAAGATATCTGATGTCTAAAAAGTATAAAATAAATACAATTATTTATGAAATCATTTTAGATTTCCAATGATTATTTATAGTTGAAAATATGACTTATATAACCCCATGTAAAAATTGATAAACTAAAATATATTTTTTACTGTCATTTTTGTCTTTACTTTAAGTTAATTAAAATAAAGTGTCATGATCATTTTTAAGTTGCTCCATGGAGTCCCAAAATCGACCCAATGATTCCCATGGTCCTCCATGACTAATCAAATAAGGTTAGGACATGTTTGAAATTAATTTTTTATTATTATAATATTCGTTTTACCTTGAATTACCCCATTTACCTTTAACCACTGTAAATAAAAGTCAAAAGTTACTATTTCCCAAAAATTATTTTCTTCTTATTCAACCAAATTTTACTTACTAATAATAACCATGTATGTTGGATTTTCAAAATTCAATTCAAATAAGCGGTAAAATTTCATTTATATGAAAAATTCATTTTTTAACTACTACTAATTGGTTTTACTATTCATCAAAAATTGAAGTTTTTCAGACAAATACCTAAAATTCCGCCTAATATATACTTGATATTATGAATTCAAAAATTATTTCTATTTTACTAAATTAAAAAAATAAAATTTACATTAATTAATTTGAAATTATTTCTCGTTGTCAAAACAAATAGCATGTTTTTAAGAAACAATAACTATCAAAAGATGGACACTTGTTTATGTATAATTTCAAAGTGAAATTAATTTCAATGAACAAAATTAGATTAAATGGTAAAAATATAATCTAATTATACTTCAAAACCATTAAAATGTATAATTGAAAAAAATAAATTATTTTTGTTAAAAAAGTTGTTTTAAATTAAAATTTAGTATTTTTTATTATTCACCTAAATATGAAAGTTATCATAACAACACCAAAAATTTATCTGAACTTAATATTTATGTCCTGATTATAAATAAGAACTTTATTTTGTGAAATAGAATATATAAAAGTGTCAAATTTGGATTTAAAAAGGGATCACCATTAAAAGGCGGTAAAATTTCATTTTTTGAAAATTAATATCTTTATCTGAAAAAAAAATGAATTTGTTCTCATATTATGTATAAGAAACACATAATATGGTTGTTAAAATTATATAGAATATATAAAATTTAAAATTCAGTTAATACTATTAATAACTACTTTTGAACAGCTAGTTTGGTAAGTCGTCATGCGCTTGAACTCGGTGGTGTGTGAGGTGAAAGCTATTAAATTACTATAAAGAGATAACGTACTATGAAACCTTGGGGTGTTACATTCTCTCATCATTCAATAAATTGCATCCTCGCAATTTATGCTCGGGATTGAAAATTTGGGTTTTGACATTTCAAAATATCTTAGTTGAAATCCAACATTGAAAATGGATTAATGGGGCGTCTATTTTAAAATAAATAAAGGTAAGTATGAATTTTACCGAAAATAAAACATACTAGGGTTCCATGTAGGAAAACATGGATATGGAAGAGAAAACTAATCATCAAGTTATGATAGAGAGTGATTGAGAATATTATTAGGAGAAAGTTAACGATATGAAATCCATAAACTTATGATGGGTTGAAAGGTCTTTGATTACCCAGTAGGAAAAGAAAACCAACAATGCTTTTGGTTTAAGTTCCTTTTCATATTTTTGATGAATTTATTTATGATATTAACTAAGATTAAAAGGAGATATACTTAATTTACAAGTAGAGTTTAATCCATTAATAAATTTCTACCACAAACTCATATTTTCACCAAATGATGAGTATTCAAGATGACTTGTTACACCTGAAGTGCTAGAATCAACTTATAGAGAATCACATAATCCACAAAGGATGAACTATATATTTCCCTTTTCATTAAACATTATCCAATAGAAAAATGGTTAGTACATGATCATATGATCCCCAAAAAGGAAAATCCTTTATATAAATAAATACCACTCTTAATCTCCAAAATTTAAACAAATAATACCCAAAGTTCAACAAATACCCTTCAATGAACAATTGTCCTTAAAATACTTCAATATAATCCTAACTATTATTGAAACCCAAAACTCAAAAGAATTTGATTATGTAGTCTTCCACATTAAATTGTATCTCTAAATAACATCGACTACTCTTAAAGTCACATACTTAAAAGTAATTAACCTAATCACATATTCTCTATGATATGTTAATTATTTCCATATATAACCCAAATCGCTATAAGTACAAAATAAAAACATATAACAATATCCACCATTAATCCTCATATGAAATTCCATAGTATTCTATTTTCCTTCGGCATATAGTATTCCCAACAGAGTGAATGTCTTCCAAAATAACATTTATCACTTATTCACCAAATATTTTTCCTACACTAAGGATATCCAATTGATAATACATAAGGTCCCAAATCAACTTAAAAAAGTCATTTAACTAAAAAAAATAGTCACAAAAACTAGGTACATCATGTAGTACAGTGGTAGGCGATAAATCTCAATCGCACTCTGGTTGTGGATTCGATTCTCACAGCTTTTTCTAACGAGATGGGTTGTCACACTGTCTATGTGTTGTATTTTTTCTAAAACTATATTTTATAACTTTACCAAAATGAGATAAATTCTTCAGAATAACCATAACATAATTTAACCACAAATGTTATCTCATACCTCGCATTTTCATCCCAAAATTTAATAACATGTAATTTCCTCAAACTCAATGATCATATAAAACCAAATGGTTATTTATAACTATATCCATAAGAGAAAAGATAATTCTTCCACAAATATCATTTTCACATGACAAACTGTAGGGTTTCAAATACAATAGAAAAGTCTTCCAAAGTAATCCCATCAATAAAGAACACTAACACTTTTAAATATTTTGCCATCCATTTATTTCCACATAGCTTCTTCCTTGACCAAGAAGACATCCTATAGAATAGATCATTAACTCAGGTAATGTCTAGGTCCCCTACATTTATGTAAAATGACTGTAAATGTATTCTTGGGCCCATTTTTATTTTCTTCTATAGTACTCTTCATTTTTCATCGTAAATTATTTACATTATGCCCTTCTTTCCCACACGTAAAGCATTTCTTTTTTCCATTCATACACTTTCTTGGGTGTCTCCTTCCACATTTCATTCTTGATGGAAATTGAGGATTCTTTTCTCCATTGTCTCCGCTACTAAAGCTCAAATCATTCATCGTATTTATCTTCTTTGTGGAGTTTGAGAGTTAGTTAATATATATGTTATTGATCAAATTTTTGGAAAACCGATTCTGAATGAACACGATATATTTGACAACTATCAACATTCCATTTTGTTGCTCATTTCCACCACCATTCCCACTATGTATATCATGGTCAAAGTTACTATGACTTCCTTGGATTCCAACTATTGAATAAAACCAGAAATAATTGTGTGAGTAACAGTAGTCATAAAATCATTTAGAGAATATCATGGCACCTTATTTTCAATTTAAAACCCCTTAAGATTAACCATGGTCATTTATTATCATCTTATAATAAAATTCTTCAAATCGGTTTGTAAAGAAAATGTAAATTTTCCTAAGAATATCCCTCAGTAGTGTCATAACCAAGAGTGTAGCAGGGCCTGTTGTTGTGTTCCAGGATACCCCTGGTCAAGGCTAAAGCTCTTTGTCAGAGTTTTCCCTCCTAGGATCATCTGTTCCAGAGCCACCTCTACCTGGTCGTATCTAAACAAAGATTTATATCTTGGAAAATACACAAAATCTCTACATTACCAAAATTCTAGGATGTTCTTATATACTAATCCTCAAAGTCTATCTGAGGGTAATGTGCTCTAATCAGAGTTTATCTAAATATAGCTTCCAAGGTTTGTACTAAACTTCCTCTGATACCAACTATAACGCCTCAACCCCAAAATCTAGGATCCAGTGCATTATTTTAATACATTGGCATGATTACAAGGAATCAAATCCTGAAGGACCTATCAGTGTAGTAGTCATGGAAACAAGATACATACATAAGTTCAATAATACAACTTGATAAGAAAAACAACACTAATTTATTCCATTAGAAACATCCATGATTCTAAGATTATTCCTGAAAGTCACTCATAACTAACTTATTCATATCCTGGGAAATGAAACAAAAGAAAGATTTGAGCTCAAACGCTCAGTAAGAGTAAAAAATACAGTGTAATACAACCTAAACATTAGGCATGGTGAATAATTGAAAACACATGCCTTTACAAATAGTAAACATGAACACTTTAGGACAAGAATATGATCTGAGTAAATAGTTCCATAATAAAACATAGTTATGGGTATTCTACTAGTCGAATAACCACATGAAATATCAATAGATAATCTCATAATGATGAAATGCATATTGTCGTACATCATAACCACATAGTCAAGGACTCGTGCCAGGACTACAAATAAAATTTTGTCAAGGTCTTATTCCAAGACACTAGTTTGTCTCATGAGACCTACCGATGCATCGAGGAGCTATAGAGGGCCTCACACATCACTTACAAAGTCCAATTCAATCCTCATATGAAAATGTTGAAACAAAATCTCAACATTTGTATAAAAACTAGCATACGAAATGTCAATATTTTAACCACAAACAATGAATTCCATAAAGATAGAACATCCACATTCAAACATAACTCATTAAATGTATTATAATATATTAACCTAAATCGAGAATAATGAAGGATATTGACATAGATGAAAATAATCATTAAAACTATTTGAGAGAAATATCCCCCTTCTTATTGAAAACATTTAAAAGTCACATTATTTATCAAGAAGCCATTTAAAATAGATTTTTGAATCAAAGCGTCTAATACCACATTGAATCATTTAAAAGGAATTTTAATTTTAAAACATAAATTCCAATATAAATAAATCTTTAAAACCATTTTTAAAGCATTGAAATTAATAAGAAATATTTAAAAGAATAAATCTTAAAGACATTTGAAATGATATTTTTTAGAGTTCATAACCCAATTAGAGACACGTGAATACAAATAATTGAGGTAATAAAAACATTATTTGGTGTATAACAACAAATAAGTCTCAATGGAATGTAAATTAAGATGAAATCCCTTATAAAGACTGTATCATTAGGTTAAGGATAAATCAATGAAATAATTATGTGTGATAAATATAAATACACTCTATATGATTATATATTCATTGTCAATAAATCAGAGGACATTCACATATATTCTTGAAAAAACACCAATGACTTGGATGTTTAACTAAAGGAATGGAAATTGAGTTAAGATTACTCTTATCAAGTTCATATCAATGACATGAGAAATTATTAAGGGAGTGACTATGTGTATCAAAAGTATATCCACACAAAGGGTAGTGGAAATTACTACATAAATAATAAACAGTGATTCCACACATAATCTTGGAGTAAAATAATCAATGAAGTATGCATAAATCCCCATGTGTGTAAATTGAAACTTAAAATTTCCTTACCAATTTGGTAACTGAAAAAAACATACACCCCATGAAATAAGGATCATAAAATGAAGTTTAAAATACCCATAGATTAAATTATATTACACAATGAATACAATCATGGCCAGTACATACACCACATTAAATAAAATAGTGGTAATACAGCGTGAATCACATGGGAATAAGAAGTGAGATGAAATATCCTTACCACGTTGTAATCAATCGAGTCATATAACCAATAGTTAATAACCACCAAATAATGCACATAATACCATGAATATAATTATAATAATGACAATATATATCAAATTTCATTACACAATACACTACATATAATAAATAAGTGGCTAACAATGGCAATCTCATAGAATTAAAAGTGAGATAAAAACCCCTTACCTCAAGTCTGACATGTCTTGTAAGTTCCATGTCCTTCCTACATAATAAACTTAAGTTATTTTATAATTTATTATGAAAATTTTAAATTTTATTATTCCTTTTATATCACTTATTACCTTACTATTAAAATTTGTTAATTATTTGAGTTTATATTGGATATTTTATCGATGTTCAAAACTTGAGTCAAAAATGAACTTGTTATAATTACAAATTTTCCATGTGGAAAAAATTCCATTATCTCCATAATTATATACATGATTTAGATATAATATATATGTATATATATATTATATCCAGTATATATTTGTATTTATAATAGTACATAACATTTGGAGATAAGAAATAAAATGCATAGTTTATGGAGATGGTAAGTCGTACGTATGCATGAACGCTAATTTCATTTATAATTTGTATTTTAATAGAATTAAAACATAATGATACATAAGTATATTATAATTAAATTATAATATAATATATAATATAATTAACTCTATCCTTTATATTTCTCACAGAGGGAATTAACGAGTCATATCACTTTGAGGGGGCGGTAGTCCGCACTTCCTCAAATGAAATTATCACGTTTTAACCATAATGGAAACCATAAAAAAAATTCTATAAATTGAAAATAAATAAGAATAAGTAATACATAAACACAATACATATCAAATATAAATACAATTACATCTTAATGGCCACCATGAGAGGTGGTATGAGATAACTAGACAATCGTCATTTCATGAGGTGTTAGTTTGTCATCCACAGAAACAATATGTTCTTTACCCATTAGATGGAGGTATGTGTAAGTGTAGTTTGAATCCCTATAAAAATAAAATCCTAGTATATTGAGGATACTGTTATTTTTATAAAATAAAGGAATAAAAAGAGTTTAGGGGTTGGAGAAGTAAAATAAAAGAAAAGAAAGTAAGAGAAACCATTACCTTTAATTTAGGTAACTCCCTTTGTTTTGAACCAAATGGACTTTTTGAAGTGACTTTAGCCTAAGGTAAGGCTTCTATGTGGAAGAGATGGATCTTGAGGGCTTATATGGGTAGCTTATGGACGATCCAAGGGGATTGAGAGGTGTCAGGAATGGGTTAGAAGTGGTGTCCTTTTATAAGGGAGAGGAGGGGCTCTTTAGGAATGCTTGAAAATGTTATTTTATTATAAACTTATATTCGGTTTCAAAAGGTCCAAAACTCATTATTGTAAAAGGTAAGATGACTCATGTTTGAAATAAAATCTTCCAATAAGAATTTTAAAGGTTTTTTATATTGTTTTAATATAAATAATCTTATTTATTTAAATCATTTATTAATGAGGTAAATACTGCATCATTATTATGTCATAAATAATTTAATTTATTTGATGTCTAAAAATTATACAAAAAACCGTAATGTAATAAATATTTTTAGCTTCCAAATTATTATTTATAGTCGAAATTATTACTTATATAACCCCATGTAAAAACTGATATACTAAAAGATATTTGTTAATGTCATTTTTGTCATTACATTAAGTTAATTAAAATAAAGTGTCATTATCATTTTTAAGTGGCTCCATGGAGTCCCCAAATAGACCCAATGATTCCCATGGTCAACCATTACTCATCCAATAAGGTTAGAACATGTGTTAATGTAATTTTTTATTATTATAATATTCTTTTTACCTTGAATTACCCTATTTACCTTTAACCGTAGTAAATAAATGTCAAATGTTACTATTCCCCAAAAATTATTTTAATCTTATTGAACAACATTTTAATTACTAATAAGAACCATGTATGTTATATTTTTGAAATTAAATTCAAAGAAGCGGTAAAATTTCATTTATATGAAAAAGCTGGTTTTTTAACTACTACTAAGTAGTTTTACTATTCATCAAAAATTGATGTTTTTTAGAAAAAACCAAAAATTTAGCCGAATATTTATTTGATATTCTGAATTAAAAAATGATTTCTATTTTACCAAATTAAAAACATAGAAGCTTCATTAATTAATTTAAAATTAATTCCCGTTTTCAAAACAAATAGCTTGTTTTTGAAAAACAATAACTATCAAAAGATTGACACTTGTTTATGTATAATTTCAAAGTAAAATTAATTTCAATGACCAAAATTGGATTAAATGGTAAAAATATAATCTAATTATTCTTGAAAACCATTCAAATTTATAATTGAACAATATAGATTAGTTTTATTAAAAATTTGTTTTCAATTAAAATTTAGTATTTTTCACTATTCACCTAAATATGAAATTTATCAGAAAAATACAAAAAAATTATCGAAACTAAATTTTTATGTGCCAATTCAAAATAAGAAGTTTATTTTGTCAATTTGAATATATAAAAGGGACAAATATTTTATTTAAAAAGGGTTCACTATTAAAAGGCAGTAAAATTTAATTTTTTGAAAAATACTTTCTTTATCTAAAAAAAATGAATTTATTCATATATTATGTATAAGAAACACATAATATAGATGTTAAAATTATATGGCCTATATAAAATTCAAAATTAATTTAATACTATTCATAAATGCTTTTGAACAGCTGGTTTGGTAAGTCGTCGTGCGCTCGAACTCATTATTGTGTGAGGTGAAAGCTATTGAATTACGTTAAAGAGATGTTGTACTATGAATCCTTGGGGTGTTACAGTGAATATTTAGTCACTATCTGAATCACAAGTGGTGAATTATGGTGGATTATGAAAGGAGATTTAGTGAGGTATCAAAGTGTAGAGAATTATTTTCCAAAGAGTTTTCAACAAACCCAAATGGCGATATTGTTGGGAAAAAATCCCTCAAGGTAACATTGCAGCATTTTTGTGTTGTTGTTTTTGTTGATAATGCATGTTTTCATGGTTATTTTTCGAGTTCAGAGTAGTTTTTGACAATACATGATGAAAAATAACTACGACGTAGAAATGGAAGATCTGGAGGAGGTACAAAAGAATAGATACAAGGTGGCATCATTTTCCAGTGTTTGACAAATTTTTGGGGTCCAAAATTTGGGATTTGGTGACCGTAGCCAAAAAAAGGATTCTCTTGAAGATACCATCAACATATGGAAAAGACATGAGTTTTGCAAAGATAGGCTTTTTGAATTTGATTTCGTAGAGACAAAAATAATTTAGATGTTGAGCTCTGTGATTACGATGAGTTTTGCGAACAACAGAGGTGAAGAGTATTGCAGTGATGATTTTTAGCGGTGGCTCAAAATGGTATAGAGATAATTTTAGTGGAAATTTCTGAGCTTTTGTATTTGAGATAACATGGCACTGACTTTGTGTGGAAGGTTCTTGAGTTGGTGGAATCAACTGTAAATAGGGCTCGACCTTCTCGAGAGAAGTAGATAGTTTTTCAAAAAAAAATCTATTGAATCGCAAAGATGGTTCACGGAGGCGGTGTGCTTCACGAAAGGTAGGAGCTTTGTGGAGGGTAATCTTGCTCCGTGGAAGAGGTGTGTTCCATGTTGGCTTAGTGAGATTCACAAAGCAAGTCTCTTTGTGATGGCTTGAGCTCTCTGACAGCCTGATATCTGTGATGGCTTGAACTCTGCGAAGAAGTTTTATAAGGACCCGAACATAAAACATTTCATAATCTTTAATTAAATGAATAATTCATATTGAGGATCTTTTTAGGTTTAGAGTTTTAGCGAATTAGGACATAACTATTACATCTCAAAAGAATACAATGTGGACACTTCTACTCAATTTCCTATTTTTCATAAAATAAAAACTCTTAAAAAGAAACATGTCTACTTCGATTTTTTAGATAGCATGTCATTCCTTGATCTCATCCTTGACCCTATTCATCTTTAATTCCTGTGGAATAAATTTCAAAAACTTGGGATGAAATTAAAATTCCAAAGGGTTTTATACACTGTATAAAAGAAAGCTGTGTAGAAATCAAAGAATGTCTCAATTAATGGAGATTGAGACGAAGTCCCTTACAAAGACGGTATCCTTTGATTAAGGATAAATAAATTACATAATTCTATGTGAAAAATAAGAATAAACCCAATATAAATGGATATTAAGTAAAAAAATCAGAGTTCACTCACACCATATTCATAGGAAAACATATTCAAGAAGTATAAGAATAACACAAAGAATTGAGTTAAGAAGTTCCCTTTCAAAAATTCGACAGCCTAAAAGCGTCACTTTAAGATTTAGAAAAATGAGTTGATGAGAGAAAAAAATGGTATCTCATCACTTGGACATAAAATTTAAATCAATAAGGATATATAATAACATATCCTGACATAATAATATGTAAATTAAAAGACATACCAAAAATAAGTCTTTTAAAAAGAGGAGGGTGAAAGGTTCCCTTACCGATTTGGGTAACTTTTGAAACGTACACCCCATTAAAGAAGGATCGTACAATGAAGATGTAAATACCCATAAATTAATTTATATTACACAAATAAAACAATAATTTGTAGTACACACACCACACAAAATGAAATAGTGTCAAGTGTAGCATGAATCTCATAGGAATAAAAGTGAGATGAAAAACCCCTTACCTCGCTGTAATCAATCGAGTCGTATGACCAAAAGATAATAACCACCAAATTAATTACATATCACCATGAATATAAATATAATCATGATAATATATATCAATTGGAAGAACACAATACACCACAAGTCATAAATAAGTTGTGAACAATGGAAATCTCACGGAATTAAAAGTGAGATAAGAAATCCCTTACCACGTGTCCGACTTGACTCGCTCGTACCTTCCTTATTCTTCCTGAATGATAAACTTAAACTAATTTTTACTTGATTAAGAATATTTTTCAAGTTTATTATCCCTTTTATATCACATATTACCTTTCTATAACAATTATTTATTTGTTTCAGTTCATAATAGACATTTTATCGATGTTCGGAACTTGAGTCAAAAAATGGACTTCTTATAATTACATGATGTTCATGTAGACCAAAGTTAATTAAATCCTGAATGATATTCATCATTTATATGTAATAAATATCATATATATCCATTATATATATCTATATATAATAGTACATAACATTTGGAGATAATAAATGAAATGCACCGTTCATGGAGATGGTAAGTCGTACGTATGCTTGAATGCTAATTTCATTTTTATTTCATACTTTAATGGAATGAAAACATAATTATACATAAGTATATTATAATTAAATTATAATATATATGTTATATATATTACATAAGTTCATAAATTCTATCCTTTATATGTTCCACGTATGGCATGAGCGAGTCATATCACTTTGAGGGGGTGTTAGTCCGTACTTCCTAAAATGAAATTATCGCGTTTACCCGTTATGGAAACCATAAAGGTATGCCATAAATGGAAAATACAGAATAATAAGGAAACAATAAACACAAAATATATCATATATAAATACATTGACATCTTAATGTCCACCATGAGAGGCAGTATGAGATAATTGAATAATCGTCGTTTCGTGAGGTAGTAGTTCGTCGTCCACAGAAACAGTATGTTCTTCACACATTAGATTGAGGTGTGTGTAAGTGTAGCTCGAATAATTCTCATAAAAACAACCTATTATATTTAATATGATTTTTTTGTTACAAAAAAAAGGAATAAAAAGATTTTATGGGTTTGGAGAAGCAGAATAAAACAAAAGAACATAAGAGAAGACATTACATTTAAATCGGGTAACTCCCCTTGGTTTGAACCAAAAGGGTTTCTTGAAGTGCTTTATGCCTAATGTAATGATTCTAGGATAAATATAGGGATATTGGGAGCTTAGTTTTGTAGATTTTGGACTAGGAAAAGGGCTTGGGAAGCGTGAGAAATGGGTAGGAAGTGGGGTCTTCTTATAAGGGAGAGGAGGGGATCTTTTGGAAAGAATGAGAATATTATTTTATTATATAATGCTTTTCGATTTATAAAGGTCCAAAAACAATTAAAGTAGAATATAAGGGTTCCACGTTCTAAATAAAATCATCCAATAAGAATTGGGAAAGTTTTGGATATTATTTTAAACTTTGTCTTCTTATTTATTTAAATCATTCATTAATGATGTAAACACTGTATCATCAGTGTGTCATAAATAATTTTATTTATTTGATGTCTAGAAATTATAAAAAAATAACTATGATGTAGTAAATCATTTTATCTTTCTAATGAATATTTATATTCAAAATTTTAGCTTATATAACCCCATGTAAAAATTGTTTTATTAAAACAATATAGGTTTGTGACATTTTTATTTTTACTTTAAATAAAATGTTATTAATGTCCTTATCATACCCATGTGGCTCCATGGGGTCCTTAAATTGACCCATGGATTGTCTTGGTCAGCCATGACTTATCCAATAAGGTTAGGACAAGTGTAAAGGTAATTTCATATTATTATAACATTGTTTTTACCTTAAATTACACTAACTAACTTTAATCGCGGTTAATAAAAGTCAAAAGTTGCTATTCACCAAAAATTATTTTCATCCCATTGAATCACATTTTACTTACTAATGACAACCATGTATGTCGGATTTTTGAAATTCAATTCACAGAAGCGGTAAATTTTCATTTAAATGAAAAATCAGTTTTTTAACTACCACTTAGTGGTTTCACAATTCATCAAAAATTGAAGTTTTTCAGAAAAATAAGAAAAATTCACCCTAAGATATATTTGATATTCCAAATTGAAAAATAATGTCTATTTTGAAAAATTAAAAACAAATAAGATGCATTAATAAATTTTATAATTAATTATTGTTGTCAAAACAAATAACGTGTTTTTAAGAAACAATATATATCAAAAGATTAACACTTGTTTATTTCCAATTTCAAAGTGAAATTAATTACAACAACCAATATTGGATTAAATGAGAAAATCATATTCTAATTAAACATTAAAACCAATTAAAAATATAGTCTAATCATGTGAATAAATTAGATTAGAAGGTGTTTTTGAATTAAAATACAGCATTTTTAACTATTCAGTAAAAAAATGAACTTTATCTGAAAAAAACCAAAAATTTACACAAAGTAAATTTTGATGTCTTGATTATAAAGAAGGATTTTATTTTGTCAAATATTCCATATAAAATTTACAAAAAGTATATTTAAAAAGGGTTCGCCATCAAAAGGCGATTAATTGACCTTTTAATGAATATTAGAATATTTATGCTTAAAATTGGATTCATTCGCATTTTAAGCCTCTATCATTTATTGGGTAAATGTAAAACTATTTAACAAAAATAAATAATAATTTTGTAGTTAGTTATGTTCATTCCCGCCATTACAATGGCTAGGCGTTAACTACCATTTAAAAAAATAATATTATTTTGTTAGTGAGCAACGTAAGATTTCAAAGAAACTCATTTTTGCGTATCAGGTACGCTATCGGACATAGCGTCCCCTTTAAAGTAAAATTAATATTTAACCCGAAAATATTATTAAATATGAAAATGTCATATTCTTTATTTACCCGGGATGCTACGTCCTTTCCCCCTTTTGGGAATTGCGTCCTCGCAATTTTAAAATTGGGCTCGGAAACTTCATTGAAAGCCCCACATCGGAAAATTAGTCAATAAAACTATAAATTTAAAAGAAATAAAGAGAAGTACAAAGGTCACCTGAGACAACAGATACTTGGATTCCATGAAAACATTGATATGGAGGAGAAAACAAACCATCATGTTCTGATGGAGAGTGATAGAAAACATGTTTAGGAGAAAGTTAACCACCAGAAAATCACAAACTTATGATGGGTTAAACAGTATTTGGTTCCCTAGTAGGAAAATTTAACAGACAAAATTTTTGTTTGAAGTTACTTTTTATTGAATAATTTATTTAGGTGCTTGACTAAAACATAAGGAAACATACTTACTTGTCATGTAGACTTTCATCTTTTACTATATTTCTAACACAAACTCATATTTTCTCCAAAAGATGAGTATTTAGGATGACTTGTTCGAATTATGTGTGCTAAAATCCACTTTAATAGAATCACATAATCCAAAAAATATGGACTATATATTTTCCATGTCTTTAGACCTTAACCAAAACCAAAATGGTTAGTACAAGATCATATAATCCCCAAAAATAATAATCTTTTACAAAAAGAAAAACCACTCTTAATCTCCAAAATTTGTCCAACAAAACCCAAAGTTCATCCAAGACCATTCAATAAATAGCTATCCATAAAATTCTTCAAAGTAATCAAAACTATGATTGAAACCCAAATCTCTGAAGGATTTAATCATGTAGTCTTCCAAGATAAATCTTAACAATTATCTCCAAATAACATCAGTTGATCTTAAAGTCTCGTATTGAAAAGTAATTAACCTAATCACATATACTCCCTGATAAGTTAATAATTTCCCTAGATAACCCAAAATCAACTTATTCTTGATTCATAAAATGATCTAACTAAAATGAATTAGTCAAACTAACCAGGGACTTCAAGTAGTTCAGTGGTAGGCGATAAATACCAGCCGCACTTTGGTTGAGGGTTCGATACCCACAGCTTCGTCCGACGCGACAGGTTGTCACACGGTCTTTGTGTTGTCCCTTTTTAAAAACAATATAATTTTATAACATTCCCAAAAATAGATAAATTCATCAAAAATAACCATAACATATTTTAACCAAGAAGGTTACCTAATAACTTTCATTTTGCATCCCAAAATGTATTAACCTGTAATTGCCTCAAATTCATGGATCATATAAACCCAAATGGTTCTATATAACTATATCCAGAAAAAAAAGATAATTATTCCTTGAATAAAATTTTCATATATCAAAATTCATGGTTACACATACTATCAAATGTCTTCTAATCTAATCCCATCATCAAAAGAGCATTAATACTTTTAAGCATTTCACCATCCTAAAATCTATCATAACTCTTGAATCCCTTATATGTTTAATTCTTACTCATTCAATATTCTTCATGATCCATTAACCACTCCATTATAACATATTCAAAAATACTTATTTTTTACAAAACAAATCATGAATCATATCCTATGATTTCAATAATAGGAAAACATATGTTATGAAATAATACATACCTTTCATTGGTCATTGTCCGTTTCTTCATACTTAATCATAATGGCATTAGGTATTGCTAAAAAAATATTTGTACGATCCTGGTGATCCCATTCCAAAAACTTCTTCATAGGAAATGTGTTTGCATAACGACCATGAACACCACATTTAAAACATTAAATTGATCCATCAGAAAGAACTTCTTTCCCTTTCCTATAGTCAACTAGATGCTTCCTTTTTCCATGGCAGGTTCTTGCTTTATAACCTTCATTTCCACATCTATTGCATATTTTTGTCCCTTTGAAACATATTCCTAGGTGTTTCTTTACACATCGTTGACACATAGGTTTTTGAACATACTTACCTTTATGATTATTACCTAAACTTCTGTAAGGATTTGTTTCTCGCATATATGATGCCTTATAAAAATCACTGAGGTTCAGGTGGTCAATCATGACTCCAGATAGTTGGTATAGAATAACCATAAGAGTTCTCATTGCAGCTCCCATATCATTCAGTTTCTCGTTCATAAAATCATCACATTTTTCTTCACATCCAATGTTACTTTGGTGCCTGTTAGTTCCAGCCATTTACGAAAACCAAAAAGCTCAATGTGAGTATATTAGTAAAATCATCATATAATATTTTATGAGGAGGTTAAATACTAAGATATAATTATTCATATTATCTTAAACTCATTTACTTTATCTATATAAAAAATATGACTCTTTTTGAAATCCTAACCATTATGGTAATGGCACTTATGCTTAAAGAATACCCTAACCTCTAAATTTATCTAAACCGACCTTTGATACCAACTATAAGGACCCGACCTTAAAACAATTCATAATCTTGAATTAAATAAATAATTCACATTGAGGATCTTTTCAGGTTTACAGTTTTAGAGAATTAAAACATAACTATTACATCTCAAAAGAATAAAATGTAGACACTTCTACTCAGTTTCAATTTTTTCATAAAATACAAACTCTAAAAAAGAAACATGTCTTGTTCCATGTTTTAGATAGAATTTATTTCCTTAATACCATCCTTGACCCTATACATATTTAAGTCCAATGGAAAACATTTTAAAAACTTGGGATGAGCATAAAAAGCTCAGTAAGGGATACAAAAAGAAGAAAACTGTTTTTTTTTTCAAAACAACAAGTTAACCTTGAATACTTAATCATAAGTAATACTTTTCACCTTTATAAAGTAGTAAATACTCTTCAATGAAAAATAGATCCATTTCATACCATTTTGTAATGAAAATATCACCATAAAACCCATATAAAGAACACATGACATATAAAGGTAACTTGGGACATATACATACTTAAATGGAATAACCATACGGTCGACTTCCACACACGTCACTAAATGGAATATCCATATGGCCGACTTCCATACCCAATTCATTGGAGTTTATAACATAACCACCCATCCTGGTTTATCATATCACCACCCTTCATATGTTTTATCCCATAACCACCCGTTAAATGTCCAACTACATCACAAAATCATTACACATACAAAAAATATAAAGGAAAGAAAACATTTCCACATTTTCAATCACAATATATCATTTAAATATATTGACATAACAAATAAATTATCAAAACCAATTTCAATACCAAAATACATAATAGAGTATATGGTATTTATTTTCCTTTTAAAAACATTATGACTTGTTAAGGAAGCCAAAGATCAAGTAATACTCACAACGGCGGAAAGGACGTTGTCACCACGTACGTTAAAAGAAACATTCCCTTTTTTGTTGTATAGTAAAATGATTCATAGAGAAAAATATTACCTTTGAATGAAATGAAAAGTCAAAAGGGTTTTATACACTGTATAAAAGAAAACCATGTAGAAATCTAAGAATTCCTCGATTAATGGAGATTGAGACGAAGTCCCTTACAAATACAGTATCCTTTGATTAAGGATAAATCAATTACATAATTATATGTGAAAAATAAGAATGCACCCAATATAAATGTATATTAAGTGGAAAAAAATCAGAGGTCATTCACACCATATTCATAGGACTACATATTCAATAAGTACAAGAGTAACCCAAATAATTGAGTTAATAAGTTCCTTGCAAAAATTCTGCAGCCTAATGACGTCACTTTAAAATTCAAAAAAATGAGTTGATGGGAGAAAAAAATGGTACCTCATCAATTGGACATAAAATTTACATCAATAAGGATATATATGAACATATCCCAAAATAATAAAGTGTAAATTAAAAGACATATCAAAAAATAAGTCTTTTAAAAAGAGGAGGGTGAAAGGTTCCCTTACAGATTTGGGTAACTTTCGAAATGTACACCCCATGAAAGAAGAATCGTAAAATGAAAATGTAAATACCCATAATTTAAATTATATTATACAAAGAATACAATAAAGGGAAGTACACACACCATACAAAAGTAAATAGTGTAATGTTTAGCACGAATCTCACGGGAATAAAAGTGAGATGGAAAACCCCTTACCTCGTTGTAATCAATCGAGTCGTATGACCAAAAGATAATAACCACCAAATGAATTATATAACACCATGAATATAAATAGAATCGTGATAATATATATCAATTGGATGTACAAAATACACCACATTTCCTAAATAAGTGGCGAACAATGGAAATCTCACGGAATTAAAAGTTAGATAAGAAATCCCTTACCACGTGTCCAACTTGACTCGCTCGTATGTTCCTTGTTCTTTCTGAATGATAATCTTAAATTAATTTCTACTTCATTAAGAATATTTTTCAATTTTTTTATTCCTTTTATATCACATATTACCTTTCTATAAAAATTATTTATTTGTTTGAGTTCATAATAGACATTTTGTCGATGTTGGGAACTTGAGTCAAAAAATGGACTTCTTATAATTACATGATGTTCATGTGGTCCAAAGTTCATTAAATCCAGAATTATATTCATAATTTAGATTTAATATATATCATATATATCCATTATATATATGTACTTATAATAGTGCATAACATTTCGAGATAATAATTGAAATGCACTGTTCATGGAGACGGTAAGCTGTACGTACGCATGAACACTACTTTCATTTTTATTTTATACTTTAATGGAATGAAAAAATAATGATACATCCATATATTATAATTATATTATGATATATATGTTACATATGTTATATATGTTACATAATTTCATAAATTCTATCTTTATACATTCCACGCATGGCATTAGCGAGTCATATCACTTTGAGTGGGCGGTAGTCCGCACTTCCTAAAATGAAATTATCGTGTTTACCCAGTATGGAAACCACAAAGGTATGACATAAATGAAAAATAAATAAGAATAAGGAAAAATTAAAAACAATATGTATCATATTTAAATATAGTTACATCTTAATGGCCACCATGAGAGGTGGTATGAGATAATTGAACTATCATTGTTTCGTGAGGCAGCAGTTCGCCGTCCACAGAAACAGTATATTATTCACCCATTAGATGGAGGTGTGTGTAATTGTAGCTCAAATACTTCTCATAAAAACATACAAGTATATTTAATATATTGTTGTTGTTACAAAAGAATGGAATAATAATAGTTTAGGTGTTTGGAGAAGCAGAATAAAACAAAAGAATATAAGAGAAGACATTACCATTAAATCCGGTAACTCCCCATGGTTTGAACCAAAACGGTTTCTTGAAGTGCTTTCTACATAAGGTAAGGCTTCTAGGATAAATAGAGGTATCTTGGGAGATTATTTGAGTAGATTTTGGATGATCCAAAGGGCTTGATAAATGTGAGAAATTGGTAGGAATTGGGGTCTTTTTATAAGGGGGAGGAGGGGCTCTTTTGGAAAGATTGAAAATATTATTTTATTATATAATTCATTTCAGTTTTTAAAGGTCAAAAAATCATTAAAGTAGAATATAAGGTGTCCCAAATTCGAAATGAAATCATCCAATAATAATTGGGAATGTGTTGGATATTATTTTAAACATTATTTTCTTATTTATTTAAATCCTTCATTAATGACGTAAACACTGCATCATCATTGTGTCATAAATAATTTTATTTATATGATGTCTAAAAATTATAAAAAAAATTACAAATATGTATGAAATATTTTTATCTTTTTAATGAATATTTATAGTAAAAAATAAAACTTATATTACCCAATTTAAAAATTGTTTTAGTAAAACAATACATGTTTTAGAAATTTTTTTACTTTAAATAAAATGTTATTAATGTCATTATCATACCCAAGTGGCTTCATGGAGTCCTCAAATTGACCCATCGATTGTCTTGGTCTTCCATGACTCATACAATAAGGGTAGGACAAGTTTAAATGTAATTTAATATTATTATAACATTATTTTTACCTTAAATTACACTAATTACCTTTAATCGCGGTTAATAAAAGTCAGAAGTTACTATTCACAAAAAATTATTTAATCCCATTGAATCACATTTTACTTAATAATTACAACCATGTATGTCAGATTTTTTAAATTCAATTCACAGAAGTGGTAAAATTTCATTTAAACGAAAAATCAGTTTTTTAACTACCACTTAGTGGTTACAGTATTCATCAAAAATTGAAGTCTTTCAGAAAAATACCAAAAATTCACCCAAAGATATATTTGATATTCTGAATTAAAAAATTATGTCTATTTTACATAATTACAAACATATAAGTTGAATTAATTAATTTTATAATTAATCCCATTGTCAAAACATAGAGTGTGTTTTTAAGAAACAATATCTATCAAAATATTAACACCTGTTTATTTCCAATTTCAAATTAAAATTAATTCCAATGAACAATATTGGATTAAATGGGAAAAACATATTCTAATGACACTTTAAAAAAAATTAAAAATATAATCTAATCATATTAATAAATTATACTAAAAGGCATTTTTGAATTAAAATACAGCATTTTTCACTATTCCCTAAAAAATTAATGTTATCGGAAAAATACCAAAAAATTACAAAAAGTAAATTTTGATGTATTGATTCTAAAGAAGAATTTTATTTTGTCAAATATAACATATAAAAGTGACAAAAAATTAGATTTAAAAAGGGTTCTCCATCAAAAGGCGGTTAATCGACCTTTTAAAGAATATTAGAATATTTATGCTTAAAATTGGATTCATTCTCATTTTAAGCCTAAATAATTTGTTGGATAAATGTAAAAATATTTAACAAACATATATAATAATTTTGTAGTTAGTTCTGTTCATTCCTGTCATTACAACGGCTACGCGTTAACTACCATTTAAAATAATAATATTATATTGTTAGTGTGATACGTAAGATTTCAAAGAAACTTGTTGTTGTGTATCAGGTACGCTATCAAACATAGCGTCCCCTTTAAAGTAAAATTAATATTTAATTCACAAATATTATTAAATATAAAATTTTAAAATTATTTATTTACCCAGGATGTTACAAGTGTGCTCTTCAAAGTACTAAGCTCTGTGAAGGTGTGTGCTTTGTGGAGAAGTAGGGACTTTGTGAAGTCTTGTTTGAGATTTGAAAAATTAAGAGATTCCCGAATTAGGGATCATTGCGATGTTATTTCAAAAGTTTTTTGCCCAGTGATCTGTGAAAAGAGGGTATTCATCAGTGGATTAAATTTTGACTTCATTAGAGCATCTATCCATAACTAAGGATGTATTTATTAGTGATAATGAAGATAACTATAGTTCTATAAATTGTGAGTGGATGTTCTGAAAAAGTAGTGAGCTCATGTCAGTTGATAGAGCAATGACTTCTCAAATTTTGAATGGTTGTAAACTAGAAGGGACATGGAGTCCACTGGGAACTTGTAAATAGTAGTGCACTTATAGTAAATTTGGTATATCGGCACATCGCCGATGTATGCTCCTTGGATGTATCCCAGTGAGGTGAACCACGTAAAATTGCTTTTTCATGTTCATGCTTTAAGATTCATTCATACTCTGCAGTGGTAAGTATAGAGAGAGAAGTGAGTTTTGTCTAACAACCAAACAAGATCAAAAGGAGCAGTTGTTTTAATTTTTCATACCCTAATTCACCCCCCCCCCCCTTTTAGGGTATCTAGCCTAGTGGATCTAACATACTTATTTTGAAAAACATATTTTATAATATAATGATATGTCATATTATTATGATAATATAATTTTATAAGACTGTAATTATTTTTCAAAGGGCCAAAAAATTGATCATGATATAAATATTGGTATTTTCAAATAAATTTTTTTTATTTGAAAATTAAATTCTTCTTATTTAGAAAATTAGTTTCATAAAATCTATACAATTTTTAGAAATTTCATGTTGAAAACTAGTTGTGGTGAATTTTGGAAATTTTTATAAAATAGTTGATTTTTTTTATAATGAAATATGATTAAATATGGTAGTTTATATTCTATGTTAAATGCATGAATAACTAAGTAATGATTTATATAATAAGCCATTATCTCAAACTCACATGCAGATATTATTGTATATAGACACAATATTTATCATTATTAGTTATCTTGATCAAAAATATTAAAGATTTGAATATTATATTCAAAAACTCTCCCCTCCACCCCTTATAAATTCCACCCCTTCTCCTTATACCTTCTAAAACATGAATATTTCCAATTCTCTTCTCAATTATTTTTCTAACTCTATCCCTAATGAACTTATAGAGTCGATCTCACCAAAATAAAACCCCAATTTTCCTTAAGGTGAATTTCAAGAGAAGACATTCAAAGAGGTAATATTTTCAATATATTCATTTTAATTTATTTAATTATTCAGCCACCTTTTTACTTAACCCATTAATTATGACATGATGACTATATTATAATAAATATTCTTTAATTTTATTATTCTAATTTAATATCCATTATCCAACATATTTTCAATTCATTCAAAAATAGAAACATTGTTTACATTATTATGAGTTCTCCAGATCTATAAAAATGTAATTAATTTTCCCCCACCGATTTCAATGATCTATTTAACAAATAAATCTAAATTGTTATATTATATACTTCTTCATATTTTGGAATGGATAAATAGTTATATGATTAATTAAAACTATGTAAGCTCACTAAGGTTGAAAAAACGACTGAAGTGAATAATCCATAAAATGATAAGATTTTTAATCTTTGAACCATTTATATTTTAAGACTATTTTTCATTTAAAAATATTTAAAAATACATTAATTACAATATAAACATTTCATTCCACTTTTGGAGTTATGGAACCATACCATAATAACTCTCACAATCGCTTACAAATTAATCCAACCTTAGAACCATGAAACGAAGGACATTGGGACAGTGGATATAGAATTGGTATATCAATTAAATGAATATAAACTAATATAAAAGATTAATTAAAAATAAAATATAGTTGAATTAGGTTATTAGTAATTTTTTTGAAAAATAAAATTTGATAATTCCTGATATTAAGTTAAAGTGTGGAGAGAATCCCAACCAGGGTTAGTGGAAATTCTCAACCACCCTCATTTATTTTGAGCCATACATTTTCCCATTAAAACTCACTTCATAACACTATTAACCTCATCTATTAAAATAATATTCTATATATATGTACCTCTCATATATATACTTTGTTATTATTACCTTTATTTGTTGTGGATATACACCTTTTTAATATTTCCTTCTCATGTTTATGTGTTAAGAAAACATGATTAAAGGGGAACTTTTCAGTTTTTTACCCCAATTCAAGTAATACTCCATAAAATATTTTTAACCATCCATGGATTTTAAAATTTCTCAATTTATTATAAAAAACATTTTATGTTTATTTTTTGATTCTTAAAAATTATTATTCCATTTATTTCTTTAATGATCCTTTGCCCTTTCCCCAAATCCCTACTTTTGAGGTACATTAAAGAAGTTACTTCTACATTACGTTTCATGTATTCACTTAACATGTACATAATTTTTATTGTCCTATGCTCATTTTTAATCTATGAATGTCAATGAATTTGTTTATCCCTTCTTTCATGGAAACCATTTTGATATTCTATTTAGTTATTCTATAAGATATGATTATGTAACCCATTTCCTTTTCCTAGGGGTTCATGATTATTATGCCTAATGTTTGATTTACTTGTGTGGCCCAAATATGAATATACATGTAAATAATGGTGTTCCCTAAAATATCCCTAATGAATTGGTTATTGTTTATATCTCATGATATGGAATGTATAGGATTAGGTAGTAAACCTAATACACTATGGGACTTTGTCTGTTATGTTATGTTGTCTTGGTAGTTGTCCATGAATTATGATTATGTCTATTTTTAGGTTTGTACTATATTTCATTTATTTCATGATATTGTGACTATTTTTTTATTATTTCATTCATCTATATGATTATTCATGAGTCTTTCCATTTATGTTATCATTTTGTATCATATGACTCACTTGATATGCTTCTTTATCATGATTATTCCCCTAATGGGATTTATAGATCACCCCATTTTTTTATGTTTTCCTCAGGCTATCTTATCATGTTTTAGAAGATAATGGTATTTAGAAACTGATTTTTAAAATTAAAATAAATATATTTTTTTTAGTTTTACATTGATGTATTATAAACCTAGTCTTTTAAATTCATTATGCCTCTCGATTATGGGGTTGTGTTTGTTGGATATTTATGTTAAAAATAATATAACAACATATATCAGTATCTTGGGTCGCTATTGTTCGTATCAGATTAAGGTCTAGTTATTTTTTTAAAATTAGGAAAATAAAAAAATTATTAACAAACCTAGGGATAATTCTATGTACAGGAAAAAATAAAATTTTAGTAATATTTAGAGTGAGTGGTTTCCATGAAATGAAACATCTATCTGAATAAAACAAGTGGATGTGACTCTAGTATAGATGTACATAGGGTTAATAATCCTTTAATAGATTTTTAGGTATTAACTCAACATGTACCTGGTAAATAACTAGGATGCCTTGTTGTAAACATATTTTGAAACTCTCAGAGGATATTCTTTGGAAAACTCACAAACTATTTATGAATCATTATGAAGGACTTGAAAATATTTTTAGGTTAGAAATCCTGGATTAAATATTACCATGGATAACCATGATTGAAATATAGATTCTCATAATTTTGGATATATTTTTAAATTTACGATTTATTCCTTATAAGTTTACAATTTCCCTTTTGCGTGATTCTTATTGTGAGTATTTTCATATCTAGGTTTTCCTTTATTTTTGTTAAAAGAAGGAAATATGAGGAATCATGATAACAACCAATGGATAAAAAATTTAATGGATTCCCTAATTTGATTACTAACCTGATGGGAGTCGGAGAAGATAAATTCATGGTAAAACTGCCTCAACTAAATTTGGTTTTGAATAATAACTTATATCATGTAGAACACCCTCCTTATTTAAAGAAAGGGAAAGTTGTGGCTAACTCCTATCTGATAAAAAGTCCCCATACCATTAAAGGATCCTATAATCCACTCAATTAAGAGAAATAGTTAAATCCATTTAGAATATATTATTTTCCCTATAATACTCTAAATTAAATAAATATATTCTTTCCATTTATCGACAATAGGGAGATGAAAATATGTTATGTACATTTATCAAGAATGTAAGAACACGGATCTTCGTTTCAGGTATGTCCTTCCTTTTTCTGGTGTTTTTAAGAAAAATAAAGTTTCTGGAAATTTTTTAAGTACACGCTGTGTATTTTCTAAGTACATGCCGTGTACTCTTTTCCCGCCTGAAGTCGTGTACTGGCCGTGTCTGGGACACACACAGAGTGTGTAGGGGTGACGTGGAGGCCGATTTTGGCGGATTACTGAAAGACCTAGTACACGCAGTGTACTCTAAAATTACATGTCGTGTACTTTATATTTTTCATTAAACGGACCGGGGTCGTGCCTAATCGACGAAAAGGTCTTCTTATCCATCTTCTTCATCCGAGAGAATCGCGAACCCATGGATCTTCGATGATCCACCGTTTATCCATCCTTTCTTCGATTCGATAAAGGTCGATTGCGTTGGAATCACAGCGGGGAGTTCTTCCTTCTTCTTGACACTTGTTTTCCAATTTCTCCTCCTTCTCAAGATATCGTGGGTTGAGCGTTTTGGGAGTTTTCTCAGATCTACGACGTTTGGGGGAGAATCAGTCATCATGGATAAAGTATATCGATCTCCTAGGATCGAGGTAGGTGTTTTGTGCCTTACCGTTCAAAGTATTTGAGTTTTATGTGCTAATTCCACCAATACCCGTGAACAGGGTATTGCGTGTTTTCTGTGTTGCACTTTTTGTTTTCCCACTTTTCTTGTATGCTTGTGTAGAGGTAAATTGATCATGTTAGAGGATACTTTGTTGTGCTTGGATGTTTTTCCCATGATTTTTTATGTTTACAACCTTTGGGGTCTCTTCTGCCTTTGGCTGTTACACCTGTTTCCATGCCTTATGATTATAAGTTGGAGTGAAGTTCATAACATGTTTGTTACCCTGTAGACTGTTTATACAAGTATCTATATAGGTGTACTTTGGTTATCCATGTAGCTCGATAGGTATACTTTGGCCTTATGGCATTATTATGCACTGACTGGCACGGGACTGAGAGAACTTGGTGCTATAGACTATAAGGGATAGACTGAGTGAGCTTCCCAGAGAGTCTTAGATATTATATACTACAAGAGGGTAGACCGAGAGAGCTTCCTCAGAGAGTCTTGGATATTATAGACTACATGAGGGTAGAACGAGTGAGCTTCCTCATAGAGCCTTACCTTGTTTGAATCTCTTTAAGAACCATCCTAGTCTAGAGGAGGAATTGATCGAGTGAGCTTCCTCAGAGAGTCTGTGGTATACCTGAGGCTATAGGAGGAATTGACCAAGATAGCTTCCTTAGAGAGTCTCTAGACCTTGGTGCTAAGAGGGTTAGACGGCTTGATCTTCCTTAGAGAGTCTCTGACTACCCTAGACTATAAGTGGAATTGATCTAGTGTGCTTCCCCAAAGGGTCTAATAAATCCGTATGACTAAACCAGAGGGGTTAGGTTGAGTGCGCTGCCTAGAGGGTTTTGGTACTTCTTGGATAGGACCAGAGGGGGTGGCTGCGAGTACTTCCCAGCGGGTTTCCTGCTTGTTAGCTGTTTGATTCATTGCTTTTGTTGGTTGTGGATTGTTTACTGTTGTGTATCATCCTGATTCACTACTTACTATTTACTGCCTACTGCTTGCTGTTGCTATTTACTGCTTATTGTACTTTTACCTGTCATATACTCACTGACTATTAGGCATAGATCATCGGGTGGTTTCCTACTGGGATTTTATCTCACACCCTGTTTGGTCCATGCTTTTGTGCCCAAGAAGACTATGTTGTTGTAGGTATAGACAAGGGAAAGCGCCCTTCAACTTCTGGTACTTGATTGCTTGGAGCAGGAGAGCGTGGGACCAAGCTTTGGCTTGCGATGGTGAGGAGCTATTTACTTTTCTTTTGTACTTGTTTTGGTACTGTGGTGTTCAGCATTGTGACTTGTTTGGATTCTTTCCTAGATTTTTATCTTGCATCCTTCCATATATACATATGTGCTCCAGTTTTTTGATTTATTCTTCCGCTGTTTATTATTGTTGGTAATTTACTGCTTCCGTTATTGCATGTTTATTTCTTCCATTGTGTACTCTGCCAATGAGGGCATAGTTTCCCCACTATCACACTCAAGGCCCTCACTCCTATTCAGCAGCATCTGGAATTTTGGGAAATTCTCTTGAGTCCATGTGACCATCCGGGTACGGGGCTCCTCTGGGTGGCTTCCGGAACCGGGATGTTACAAAGTGGTATCGGAGGAATTCTTTTCTCTTGATTTATGGTTTCAAGACTTTAGCCAGGGATAGGAAGGATTCGGTACTTGGTAATAAGTTGTGCCTGGGAGTATCTAACCTGTGTATAGGTAAAATCCATACTACCTCATTTATTGCATTTTTCTGGTTTGGGATTTTACGGTTGATATGATTTCACCTAGAGTGATTCACATGCTTTGTGATATTATTGTTTTGATATTACGGTTCTATTTCTGTTGCAACCCAATGAGATGAGGGTATTCCATCTCATGCATCATATAGGGACTTGTTAGAAATCACATGTCATGCATTCTTTCCATGCCATCTAGGGTGCATTAGCGATTGCATGCTTTTGTGATAGACATTGTGTAGATTATGCATGATGTTGTGATATATGTTTGATAGAATTTATGTAGTTTGATAGAGAAACTATTTGTTTTATACATTGCTTAAAATTAACGCCAAATTTTGATTCATGAGGTGTTATTGGCCCTCTTAAATCGTAAATTGGTGGGTCATGATCCTATGTTCTCTTGTACATGACTGTAGGAGATGCCAAGATTTCATTTGTGGGGAGTATGGGCCCTCATGGATTGGAATTTGGCACCTATTTGCCTTGTTTTCAATGTTTCGGGGCTTCTGTGCAGTTTCTGAGCTACTGCCTAGAAAAACCCAGAATACATGACATGTACTTTCTGGATACACGCCATTTAGTTTTCATGGCGTGTCACTGACCGTGTGGGTAGAAACACGGTGTCGTTAAAATACGGTCAGGAACATGATGTGTACGGTAGATGTATGTCGTGTATTTTAGAGCCATGTACTCGGTCGTTTCACTAACAACACGGGCCAAGGAAGCTCGAGTAGAACACGCCGTGTTGGTAAAGAACATGTCGTGTAGTTTTTTCCCAGGTACCCGGCCGTGTCACGAACAACACGGGTCGGTGTTATCTTCTCCTATACACTCCGTGCTTGTTCAGAACACCCCATGTAAGGGAATCCATGTAGACGGCAGTGTAACTAACAACACGGGCCACCGAGACTGTGTCTAGTACACGTCGTGTCCCTAGGGAACACGCTGTGTAGTCTGGGGTTAGTTTGGACCGTGTGGGTTAGCCGTGTAAAGAGACTCAGGAAGAGGTTTAGAGATCAAGTACACGCCGTGTGTGGGAACAACACGCCCTGTAGTTTGGGGTGTTACACGAATAGTAGTGGAAAGAGTACACGCCCATGTTAATGGCTAAAATTACACTCCGTGTAGTTTTTATACACGTTGTGTAGTCTTGTTTTGTAAAACTTGATAGTTTATTTCCCCCTTTTTCGTTTTATACTACTGTTTTTTCAGTCTTTGTTATCCGGATCTAAAGTGTGATTTTGATCTTTCAGAGCTATGTCTCCAAGATGTATTCTGGTCATATGTCAATTTCCAAACGGTGATCAGACACCGGATATGTCTAATCAGGAACCTCCGGTTGATCCTCCTGCTATGCCAGCCTTCGCACCAGTAGTTATACCTGTCACAGGTTCCGATACACAGTTCAGGGAGGACTTCTTGTGGATGTTGCAGACTTTTTAGGGAGTGTCGCCTCCTACCCCATCGATGGCTATGCTGATGAGGGTTTTTCAGCAACAGCATCCTTCTACTTTCTCAGGGGATGTAGGACCCCAGGCTGCAGAGTCGTGGTTCGAGGCCACCCTGACTATCATTGAGCATCTGGAGATACCCCCAGATAAAAGGGTAAAGCTGGACACTTATATGCTCCGGGACACCGCCAAGGGGTGGTGGGAGGTGATCTCTCAGTCAGGGCATCAGCATGGTATTTATTGGGATGAGTTTCGATGCACCTTCTATGACTACTTCTATCTCGAGACCCTGAGGTCCAATCGAGCCTGGGATTTTATGAGTCTGTAGCAGGGTACTCTCTCTGTCATGTAGTACTCGTCTCAATTCATTGAGCTGCAGCGTTTCACACTGATCCCAGCAGGTGATGAGTTGTTCCTTGCTTGGAAGTTCAAGGATGGTCTCATTCATGAAATCTGTTCCCAGGTGAATATCTTCCAGTTTACTTCTATATCCTCCATTGTCAACTAGGAACTGGCACAATCTAAGGGATTCTGGAGCAGTGATACAGGGCGGTTTGACATCCAGAGCTAGTGTTCCTCCTACGGATAGTAGGAAGCGTCGTAGAGAGTCTTATCAATAAGATCAGGGTTTGAGGGATACGTATTCCGGCAGCCAGGTTGTATGCTACCAGTGCGGTAGGAGTGGGCATACTAGTCCTCAGTACCAGAGGGATCCGATGGAGTGCTGATCTTGCGGCAAGATGGGCCATCTTCAGCGCTTTTGTCAGATCTTCTCACCTTCAACTGGTGGTAGGGGTTCCTCTATGACCCTGCGTTCTGGAGATGCTTCGCCAGTTTCCCACCAGTCTGGGAACTGGATTTCTTCCGGCCATTCAGGCTGAGGTGCAGGTTGCGGCCGTGGTGGTCAGTCACCAGGTCATAAGCGACAGCAGAGTGGATCAGCTCAGATCTATCAGCCAGGGGCGCAGGGCCGTGGTGAAGGCCAGTCTTTCGCCATAGAGCAGACCTATCAGGATCAGGATCTCGGTCCTTCTACAGTTCGAGGTACAATCTTAGTAGCGTAATTTTTATCTTCATCTCTTTTTGATACGGGTGCTTCCCATAGCTTTATCTCTGTTTCGATTGTGGAGAGCCTTGGGCTCTGTATCGTTTTGTCTGCTGACTTGTTGACTCTTGATACGCCATTGGGAACGAGGACATATAGCGTATGTCAGTGTAGAGAGTGCCCTCTAGAGGTTGTGGGGTGTCATTTATTATGGGACCTCCATTTCCTAGAGATGTTGGGATATGAATACATTCTTGGTATGGACTGGTTGGTTCCCTTCCAAGAAGTCGTCTATTACTATCGCCATAGGGTGAGTTTTGTTTCACCAGAGGGTGGATCTTGTCTTCATAGAGGCGAGTGGGATGTCCAGGTGGGTAGACCTGGACCAGAACATCATGGGATAGGGAAAGTTATAGCCTAGATTTCCAGTCTTCATCTGGATGACCAAGGGACTTCACAGTTAGACTTTCCCCCAGTGGTGGATCATTTTAGGGATGTCTTTCCAGAGGACTTTTCAGGTTTTCCTCTGAAGCGTGACGTAGACTTATCGATTGATCTCGTACCAGGAGCGACACTGGTGTCCATTCATCCTTATAGGATGGCTACACCTGAATTTTAGGAGCTCAAGAAGCGGTTGGAGGAGTTTCAGAAAAAGGGGTTCATCCGACCCAGTACTTCTCCTTGGGGTTTTCCTGTCCTGTTTTCGAAAAAGGAAGATGGAACCGTTCGGATTTGTGTGGATTATTGGAAGCTGAACCAGTTGACAGTAAAGAAATGATATCCCTTGCTAAGGATTGATGACCTATTTTATCAGCTTCGAGGAGCTCAGGTGTTCTCGAAGATCGACTTGAGGTCTGGTTATCATCAGTTGCACATTAGACCATCGGATATACCTCTGACAGCCTTCAAGAGCAGGTATGGTCTATTTGAGTATACAGTCATGTCGTTCGGTCTCATGAATGTGCCTACAGTTTTTATGGCACTGATGAACCAAGTGTTCCATCCTTTTTTGGACTCCTTTTTTGTGGTCTTCATGGATGATATCTTGGTGTACTCTCACACTCGACACGACCATGCCACACATCTTGAGATCATTCTGAGTACACTGAGAGAGAATCGGTTGTATGATAAACTCTCTAAGTGCCACTTCTGGATGGATTAGATTCACTTCTTAGGTCACACCATCTCAGAGACAGGAGTTTCAGTGGACCCTACTAAAGTGAGAGCTGTAGTTTCCTAGGAGCAGCTGAAGAATGTCTTTGAGTTGCGGAGTTTTCTGGGGCTGTCTGGACACTACAGGCATTTCATACAGAACTTCTTGTTCATAGCAGCACTATTGACAGGTCTGACCAAGAAGCGGGAAAAGTTTTTATGGTCAGATCCTTGTGAGTCAGCCTTTCAGGAGTTGAAGGGGAGGTAGACGTCTGCACCGATACTAGTCCTTCCAGATTCAGGCACATGATACACTGTTTACTGTGATGCCTCATGTATCAGGCTGAGAGATGTGCTTATGAAAGGAGATGTGGTTGTTGCTTATGGGTCTCAGCAGTTGAGGCCACATGAGAGGAACTACCCGAAACATGATCTGGAGATTGAAGTAGTTGTTCATGCCTTACGCTGTTGGAGACACTACCTTCTGGGATAGAACTTTGTGGTTTTCACCGACCAAAACAGTCTCAAGTATATCTTCACTCAGCGTGATCTGAATCTGAGATAGCACAGGTGGGTCAAGTATCCTCAGTCCTTAGACTTTGAGCTCGCCTATACTCCAGGAAAGGTAAGTGTAGTGGCTGATGATTTGAGCAGGAGAACTCAGATTCAGGTAGTTCAGGAGGCCAGTAGTGAGTGGCAGCTTATGGCTCGGTTCTCTGAGATGCATCTGGAGGTGCACGACAGGTAGGAACAGACTGTCCTATCTTCTGTAGTTCTTACCTCTACACTACTTGATCAGGTACGGATGAGGTAGCTATCAGACTCAGAAGACTTAGTCTTGCGGAAGAGTATGTCATGAGAGGATCCTCTTCTTGGATAGACAGTGGGCGAGAATGAGATCTTGTGTTTCCAGGGACACGTATGGGTACCAGCAGACATATGCGAGGAGCTGTGCAGGATTTTCATTCCTCAGTTTGGGTAGTTCATCCTAGAATCACCAAGATGTGTCGTGACATACTTCTCCAGTACTGGTGGCCAGGTATGAAAAAAAGATATTGTTGGTTTTGTCATGAGATGTTCTACATGTCAGCAGGTGAAAGTAGAGCATCAGCGACCAGTGGGGCTTTTACAGCAGTTACCCATTCCCGAGTGGAAGTGGAACGATGTCGCGATGGACTTCATGACCGGGTTACCGAGGTCACCTCCGGGAAGTGATTCTTTTTGGGTTGTTGTCTAAAGGCTTATGAAGGTTTCACACTTCTTGCTGAACAAGGAGACCTTTAGTGTTGATGATCTGGGACAGTTGTACATCCAGAAGACTGTACGTCTACATGGAGTTCCACACTCCATTGTTTCAGACAGGGATGCGCGCTTTACTTCTCGGTTCTGGGAGGTGCTTCAGAAGGCCTTGGGTACATAGGTACTTTTGAGTACAGCATACCATCCCGAGACTGATGGTCAGTCCAAACGCACGATCCAAGTGCTTGAGGATATGCTCCGAGCTTGCATTCTGGACCTCGGCGGTTCTTGGGAGAAACATATTCCTCTTGTGGAGTTCGCCTACAACAATATCTTTTAGGAGACCATTCATATGGCACCATACGAGGCTTTGTATGGTAGTCCATGAAGATCACCCTTATGCTGGTTGGAGGCAGGAGATGCATCTTTGTTGGGACCTCGTCTTGTTTAGGAAACCTCTGAGCAGATAGAGTTGATTCGGAAGAGGATGTCTATAGCACAGTCTCGACAGAAGTCCTATGCTGATCAACAGAGATAACATTTGGAGTTCGTGGTCGGGGATCAGGTTTTTCTACGTGTCGCACCGAGGTTGGGACACAAGAGGATTCGGAGATAGGGGAATCTTTCACTGTGGTATGTCGGTCCATTTGAGGTGTCGGAGAGAGTTGGGCCGATTGCCTACCAGTTGCAGCTACCTCAGAGGTATCAGGCTATGCATGACGTCTTCCACGTCACTCTGCTCTGATGTTACTTTTCAGACCCATCTCATGTCTTCCAACCTGAGGAGGTTGAGCTTGAAGTGGATGCGTTATTTGATAAGAATCCTATCTGAATTGTCAATCACAGCACGAAATTTCTCCGTGGGCGGTCTGTTCCTTTGGTGCGGGTGCTTTGGCAGCATGGGAGAGTACAGGACGAGACCTGGGAGAGGGAGGCCGATTTACGATCAGAGTGGCTGGATCTGTTCGTGAATTCTTTTTTTATGCCTCGCTAGGGAAATTCAGGGATGAATTTATTTAAGGGGGAAGTTTTTAAGAACCCAGATCTTCGTTTCAGGTATTTCCTTCCCTTTTCTGGAGTTTTTGAGAAAAATAAAGTTTCTGGAAATTTTTTAACTACACGTCGCGTACTCTTTTCTTGCCCAAAGCCGTGTACTAGCCATTTCTGGGCCACACACACGGTGTGTAGGGGTGACGTGGAGGCCAAATTTTTTGGAGTACGGAAAGATCTAGTACACGTTGTGTACTCTCAAAGTACACGCCGTGTACTTATTTTTTTCATTAAACGGACCGGGGTCGCGCCTAATCGATGAAAAGATCTTCTTCTCCATCTTCTTCGTCCGAGAGCGCCTGGAATCCGTGGATCTTCGACGACACAACGTTCCTCGGTCCGTTCTTCGATTCAATCATGGTCGATTGTGTTGGAATCGCAGCGGTGAGTTCTTCCTTCTGCTTGAGCCTTGTTTTCCAATTCGTCTTCCTTCTCAAGATATCATGGGTTGAGAGTTTTGGCCATTTTCTCAGATCTACGATGTTCGGGGGAGAATCAGTCATCATGGATCAATTAAATCTATCTCCTAGTATTGAGGTAGGTGTTTTGTGCCTTACCATTCAAATTCATTATGTTTTATGCGCAAATTCCACCAATACCCATGAACGGGGTATTGCGTGTTTTCTATCCTGCCCTTGTTGTTTTCCTACCTTTCTTGTATTCTTGCATAGACGTAAATTGATCATGTTAGAGGATACTTGGTTGTGCTTGGATTTTTTTCCCATTCTATGTTCTGTTTACAACCTTTGGGTTGTCGTTTGCCTTTGGCAGTTACACCTATTTCCATTCCTTGTGCTTATAGGTTGGAGTGAAGTTCATAACATGTTTGTTGCCCTGTAGACTATTTAGCCAAGTAGCTCTACAGGTTTACATTGGTTAGCCAAGTATCTCTCTAGGTATACTTTGGCCTTATAGAATTATTATACACTGACTGGCATGGGACTGAGAGAACCTGGTGCTATAGACTATAAGGGATAGACCGAGTGAGATTCCCAGAGAATCATAGATATTATTAACTACAGGAGGGTAGACCGAGAGATCTTCCTCAGAGAGTCTTGGATATTATAAACTATAGGAGGGTAGAACAAGTGAGCTTCCTCAGAGATTCTTACCTTGTTTTGATCTCTTTAAGAACCTTCCCAGGAAAGAGGAGGAATTGACCGAGTGAACTTCCTCAGAGAGTCTGTGGTATACCTAAGGCTATAAGAGGAATTGACTGAGATAGCTTCCTCAGAGAGTCTCTAGACCTTGGGGATAAGAGGGTTAGACCGCGTGATCTTCCTTAGAGAGTCCCTGACTACCCTAGACTATAAGTTGAATTGACCGAGTGTGCTTCCCCAGAGAGTCTCATAATTTCTAATGTCCAAACCAGAGGGGTTGGGCTGAGTGTGCTGCCCAGAGGGTTGTGGTACTTCTTGGATAGGACCAGAGGGGGTGGTTGTGAGTACTTCTCAGTGGGTTTCATACTTGTTAGCTATTTGATTCACTGCAGTTGTTGGTTGTGGATTGTTTACTGTTGTGTATCATCCTGCTTCACTACTTACTATTTACTGCCAACTGCTTGTTGTTCCTGTTTACTTCTTATTTCACTTTTACCTGCCATATACTCACTGACTATTAGGAACAGATCTTTGGGTGGTTGCATACTGGGATTTTATATCACACCTTGTTTGGGCCATGATTTTGGGCCCAAGAAGACTATGTTGTTGCAGGTATAGAAAAGCGAAAGCTCCCTTCGACTTCTGGTACTTGATTGCTTGGAGCAGGAGAGCATGGGACCAAGCTTTGGCATGTGATGCTGAGGAGCTGTTTGCTTTTCTTTTGTACTTGTTTTGGTACTGTGGTGTTCCGCATTGTGACTTTTTTGGGTGCCTTCCTAGAGTTTTATCTTGCATCTTTCCATATAAACATATGTTCTCCAGTTTGTTGATTTAGTCTTCCGCTGTTTATTATTGTTGGTCATTTACCGCTTCTGTTGTTGCATGTTTATTTCATCTATTGTGTACTCTGCCAATGAGGGCATAGTTTCCCCACTATCACTCCCAAGGCCCTCTCTGCTAGTTGGAAACCTCTGGCTTTTGGCGAAATGTGATTGAGGCCATGTGACCAACCGGGTACGGGGCGCCTCTGGGTGGCTTCCGGAACCAGGACGTTACAAAGAATATGAAGCCCATGGAGGAAATCGAATCCATGTAAATGTAAGGATTCAAGAAAATATTTTTCAATAAATATCTTACTTAAACTCACTATATTAAAATGGATATGGAGTTACTTAGATTTAAAAAAAAGGAAGATGAGTATATTGGGGATTTGGATGAAAAAATTAGAAGGATTGTGCAATATGGATCTAGATTCTTCATCAACACCAAAAGTAAGATGGTCCACATATTTAGTGGATTAAATATGAGTCTATGAAAATCATTGGTAATTCTATAATTTTATTTCTACTAAGTGATTTTTTTATGTATTTAAGGTTGAGGTTGATATTTGTGATTCAAAGTGGTCTTTAGTGATTGGAGATAAAAAGCTAAAATTTAGTTTAACTTAAGAGGATCAATTGATAAATCCCATGGAGGAAAGAAAACTAAACTACCCTCATTTCAAAAGTTAGGAAATAAGAATCTTAAAAAACTACCATAAAGTAATATGGAGATGTATCAAGTGTGGAAAGGAGGGGGATTAGGTTAATCAATGTATAAGGGAGATGAATAAGTCTGTTAATGTGATAGAACAATATAAGTTTATTGCCAACTATCATCCGTAAGTATAGTGCTTAAATTTCAAGGAACATAAACATTAAACAACCCAATTCCCTAAGACAAGTTTTGTCCAAGATAATCAATGAGAAAAACCATAAAGTAATATAAATCAAGGAAGGGATTATGTTTTCAAAACTATGGAGGTGGAACCTGATAATGAAGTTGTGAAAGGTATGATATCTATTCGTTCCAAAATGGAAAACATATTATTTGATTATGATTCTACATATTCTTTCATATCATGAAAGTTTAGTAGAACAATTTAAAAACCACATCAAAACATGGAGGTTGAGTTATATTTGAGACAAATCAAGGAGGATATAATTTCATCCCAATTATATAACTTCTCCCCAATCAATTTTTGTGTATTATACCTCCCCTCAAATCTTGTTGAAATTGTTCAGTAAAATTTGACAACATATTCAGAATGTATTTCCTATCCTTATATAAATATAATTTCAACTACCATGAGATAGAAATCACTCTATATATCATAAATCATATTTCTATTATGTATAGGTGTAATGATGAGGATGAATCTCCTTTGTAATATTATTCTCAGGCATATATATGTTTTCCTTATAAGAAAGCACATCTTTCTCAAATTATTGATAAAAAAGATAGAATCATTATTTAAGAAATTCCCATTGTGAGGGACTATACTAATGTATTCTCTTAATAGTATCCTTGTATTCCTATAAACTGAGAGATTTAGGTATCAATTGAACTTATACCAAGTTATCTACCATGACCTAAGACTCGCTACAAAATGGACACCATCAAATTACAATAACATCAGATGAAATTATGAGAGAATATAGATAAATTTTTTAAATTACTAGGTGATTCACTATGGGGTAAAATATTCCTATTTCTCAAGAATGTAGATGGATCAATGAACCTTTGAATATTTTCATGAACTCAAAAAAATCACAATAAAGAACAAGTATCACCTACCAAGGATTGATAACATGTACAATCAGAAACACGGGTCCCATCAATTCTCTAAGGAGGACCACTAGTCAGGATATTACCAATTAAGGATGAAGAAGGAAAATATTCTCATGAATAACTTTTTAATAAGGTATGGAAAATATGATTTTATAAGGATTCCCTATATAATCACTAATTCACTAGTAATATTCATGGATGTAATTAATAGTCTTTAGAGATTACATAAATAACTTTTTGGTAGTATTTATATATTATATTATGATATACTCCAAAAGTAATGATTATCATGATTATAATTTGAGTACTTTCCTAAATAAATTTTGAGAGGAGAATCTATATGAATATTATAAAAATTTTGAGTTTTTGGTGGAGAAAGTATCATTCCTATAAACAAAATTTACCGTTAAAGGGTTATCTATGGATCCTTCAAAGAAAATGGAGATTGCAGTGTGGCAGAGACAACATATATAATAGAGATTAATAGTTTATTTGGAATATCTAAGTACTATTGATTATTTTTTAGGGACTTCTCACAATTTTAGACCATTATAACAAAGATAACTCAAATGGAAGTGAAATTTTCTAGAGAAAAATTCCAAGAGAGATTTGTGGAATTGAAAAAGTGGATTTTAACCACAGTAGTACTAACACTTCCCTAAAGTGGGGAACTTTTCATGGTATAAAATGATTCTTCAAATAAATAATTTATTTTAATAATTATTAAAAATGATAATTTTATAGATTACTCCTTAAGGAATTTGAATGTTCATGAGAAGAACTACATAACAAACGATCTATAGTTCACTATAGTGATCATCTTATTGAAGATTTTGTGGAATTATCTCTATAGGGAGAAGTCTGAAATATATTTGGATCATAAGAGACTAAAATATATATTCACATATAAGAATTATAATATGTTCCATCGAATATGGTTAGAGAAAATCAAGGACTATAACTGCTCAATCCATTATCATCATAGGAAGGTAAATGACATGGAATATTACCTAAGTAAAAAAGGATCCTAAAACATTATAAATGATGAAAATTAAGAAAGATACAATATTCATAAACATGAAAATGATTGATATGTAATTCATAAAGGATTAAATAAAATCCTAACTAGCTCAAATTATTTCTCAACCATCCATTCTAGTGAAGATGAAGGATGCATAAAGGGTGGATGTTGAAATAAAAAATAAAGTGGAATCTATAAGAAAAGTGAAATTTTTAGGGTTCAAAATTGATGAATAAGGGGTTTGGGATTTGGTTCATGAAAATTTATACAGTCAAATAATGAGATAAAGAATGAGATTTTGAATTATTCACATAGATCAACATTTTCCATTCACTTGGGTAGTATGATGTTTCGTTGGATTCTCTTAGAGTGATACTGGTAGGATAATATGAATAATGAGATATCAAAATATACATCAAAGTTCCCGATATATCAAAAAGTGAATATATAGAGGAAAAATTCTATGTTTATTATGTAACCATTATCCATACCTATATGAAAATGGTAAAAATTCTCTATGGTTTTTTCATACGTATTCTAAAGACATCCATATAATATAATACAATATCGGTCTTAGTGGATCTTCTTACAAATACTGTAAAATTCATTTCTATTCAGTCGTAATTCTTAGTCAATAAGATTGTATGGATATAAATTAGGAAAGTTTTGAAGCTTCATGGAAACCCACTATCGATTATATCTAATAAATACCCAAGGTTTACCTCCAAGTTCTGGAAAAGTCTATGACATACTCTAAACACTGATTTAAAAATTAGCACAAGTTATCACACTCAAACCAATGCACAATATAAGTGGAATATCTATAACATTGATAATATATTGATAATATGATTGATGGTAGTACAAGGAAAATGGGTTCAATATCTTCCTTTAGTAAATTTATCATGGGAATAGGGAGATGCATTAAATGTGGAAAATAGGGGCATCAGATAGTCAATGTCAAAGGGAGAAAAAGAATCCTACAAATTTGGTAAAATAAAAAAAGGTTTTGATCAACCCCCAATATATTGTATATTTTTTAAACTACATTTACCATTGAAAATATATAATCCAATGTCCTAATCCAATAGTTTTTGAGGTAATCAATGACTAAAACCCCCAAGTCCAAGAGATTAGGGAAGGGATTTTACTATCACTACTGATGATGTGGATGAGGATGATAATGAAGTGTTGATAGGTAAAATATTAATTTATTCAATAATATAAAACATACTATTTTATTCTAGTGATACACTTTATTTTATATCAGAGTCATTTTTTCATCCAAAGTTTATGACTCCTCCCCCAGTAAACTTTTTTGGACATAACCTCTTGTATTAACTTTTAATACTCTTTTTACTAGAATTTTATGTTTTAGCAGGCATAGATTAGTTATCCTTATATAAATCTATATTAATTTTTGAGAGATTGAAATCAATTTATATATCCTGAATCGTCCCCATATTTTTTACAAGTTTAAGGAGGAGGATAAATATTATTTTGAATATTCTTATAAAGCATGTATATTATTTCATTATGTGAAAGAATATGTTTCTTAAATAATTGAAAAAAATTAAAGGATCATTATTGAAGACATATCCATTCTGAAGAACTATATTGGTGAATTACACAAAGAGTTTCCTTATCTTCATCTTGAATGATATGTTGAGTTAACAATTGAACTTATACCTAGATATCTACACATTTCCAATATTCCCTATAGAATGGCCATTATCAAATTTTAAGAACTTGATAATTTGTAATAAGAGAATATGGACAAGGGTTTTATATGTATGAGTTCTTCAGAATGGTTCTCCCTAGTACCATTCATTATGAAAATTTAAGGTTCAATTTTCTTATGCAACGAATAATGTGAACTCCAAAAAATCATGATAATGAAAAATTAACCCCTGCAACATATTTATGACTTGTTAGATCAGCAATGTGAGTCCCAAAGAAAATTTAAGGTAGAACTTCATTTAGTATATCTTCAATTAAAAGTGAATAAGTAATATATTCCCAAGACTACATTTCAAACAATGTATAGACACTATGAGTTCATACAGATTCCCTTAAGCTGCACTAACACTGTAATAATCTTCATGGACATAATTAATAGATTCTTTAGAGATTACCTTGATAAATTTTTGGTAGTATTTACAGATTACACTATGATATAATCTAAATGAAATTAGGGGAATGATGATAATTTCAGTACTTTTCTAAAGACATTATGAAATGATAATATATATATAAAGTATAGAAAATTTGAGTTTTTTATGGAGAATGTATCATTTATAGGACATGTTATTTCCCGCAATGGGATACATATGGATCCTTTGAAGAAAATGGTGATATACTAGTGTCCAAGATCAATGTCTATAATAGAGATCCATAGGAGGGAGTAGTTGAGGAAGGACTCTAATTGGAATCTCACCTTCCACCTCTCAGGTTAGGGTTTCTTCTCTAGAAGTGATTCGAATTTGGGAGGGTTTTGTGTGTTTTTAGCATCGTCTCACCCTTTCCTCATCATCCCCTCCTCATTCCTTCCTTATGATGGTCATCCATTGTTGGTTCCTTTTCTTTTCCATGTTTCACAAGAATCTTGATTTTATCTTTATTCTAAAAAAAATTTCTCTCTACTGATACCCCCATTACTTATTCCTTCACTCTTATTACATGATTACTTTGTTTTTGACTCTATCTTAGTCTACTGAGATGGTTCCTTTAGGGTGGTTTGGGTTTTTTCTAGTTGATGGAGGGTTGTTTTCCTAGGAGTGTGACCCATGGTTGCGTCCTTCTTATTTTGTTTTTTTTTTGTTCTACCTGCTGGTGATGATAGTTACTGGTTTTTCTCTTGGATTGATTATAGTGACCAAGATTCAATCAATACTTTCTCCGGCTTCCTTATCCATCCCTCCTACTCTATTTGGTTTGGTATGGTGGTCATTTCAGAGGATTTTGGATGTTCTATTTGGGCAGCTGATGAAATCCAGTTTTCATAAACATCATCAAGTTTTTTGGATTTCTAATGGTACTTAATTATTAATGTTCTCATTGGTTTGACGTTTGAGGTTTGAGGTGGTTCTTCCTCAAAAATAATGACGGTGGTCCTAGTTTTCTTATTTGGTTTACTCATTCGGAGTTTTACATTAGTTTTTTCTGGTCGTGGGTGTTTTCAATGGCTAGTGGTGGTGGTTTTGATGGTATTGGGGATATGATGGTTTGGTTTGATAGTCAGTGCATTCTGTTGGTGATTCTTGATGGAGGGGTGATCTCATGGTGATAAGTTTCTTCACAATGGTGATGGTGGTTTATAAGGGATGTGTTTTAGTATTTTCATGGTTCAGAATACTAATTAAATTGATCTCCTCGATGGAGATAGATTAGGGATGATGGTGGTGGTTACTAGTGAGTAGGGTGTGCGGTTCAAGGTGTAATGCATTACATGATGATGATGACGTGTGCTGGTTTTGAAATAGTTTTTGAATTTAAATTTGATGGTTGAATTTGAATGTGTTTCCACTTATTTTTATTTTCGTATGGTGTAATAAACTTTGGTATGGTGGAATGTTTTACCTTCCCACTCAACCATAACCGTGGTTTTTATTTCACAAATGAAAAAATGGATTTGGAGGATAATAGAGATCTATCGTTTCCTTAAACTAGCAGGGTATAATAAATGATTTCTTAGGAAAATGCATTGATATTAAAGCCATTAACCAAGTAAACTTGTAACAGGATGAATTTTATCTACATCAACAAATGTAAAGTGGGTTTCATGGAATTTAATTGAAGTTTATCAATTCACCACTACTCATAATACCCTCAAATTGGTATCTTTTTATGGTATATAGTGATACTTAAAGGAAGGGATTGGGTTGTGTACTGATGAAAATTGATAATGTTATATCTTATACCTCGTGGAAGTTTTAATTAACAGATAAAAATATCCAAAAAATGATTTGGAGTTGGAATAAATTATTTTTTCAATGAATATTTAGAGACATTTTCCTTATAGAGAGAACTTTTAAATACATACAAATCATAGGAGTATGAAATATATATTCACATAGAGGTATCTTAATATGGTCTATAGAATATGTTTAGTGTTGTTCAATGACTATTATTTCTTATTCCATTACAATCCAAGGAAGGTAAATAAATTGGAATATTCTCTAAGTATAAAAGATCTTAGAACCTTATCAATAATTAGAATTAAGAAGGATCCAATCTTTTTATACTTATAAATAATGGACATGGACGTCATAAAGAAAAGAATGGTGTCCTAAGTATCTAAAATTATTACTCAATAATTTATTTTGGACATTATAAATTATTCTCAAATATATTATGTGGAAAAACAGAAGATGTTTGAAGCTATAAAAAAAGGGAAATCCACAGAATTCAAAATTGATGAAGAATTAGTTGTAATATTTGGGTCGCAAATATGTGAAACATAAAATATTAAGATAAATAAGTATTTTTTGAAGAATTTAAATTTATAAATATTCTATATCCACCCAAGGATCATGAATATGTATCAACATCTCTATTATCACAATTTATGGGACAACATGAATAAGGAAGTTGTGGAATATACATCAAAGTGCCTAATATGTTAACAATTCAAGGAAAGAAAAGAAAAATTTCAAGGGGGTTATGCAATTGTTACTCATACCTACATGGAAATGGGAAAACATAATAATAGATTTTATCATACGTCTTCCAAAGACATCCATATGAAATAATTTCATATGGTTTATAGTGGATCATCTGATAAATAGTTCTCACTTAATTTCCATTTGAGATAACATCTCACTTGATCCACTTCCAAGAATATCCATTAGATAAGTTGTGAGGATATATGTAATGAAACTACAAACTGTATTTTATTGATATCCAAGATTCACCTAAAATTATCTAACCTCATCTGAATTCATAGTTGTACTTCAGTGCATCACATCACCCTTATACAGATAGAAAATACAAGTAAAAAATCCATACATTTGAGGATTGGCTTAGATATTTCTCAATGTAATTCAAAGGAGTTTGAGATCAATATATTCATTTATTAAAATTCTCATAAAATAATATATTTTACTCAAGTATCCAAATGGATCCATATGAATTCCTTCATGGGAAGAGATCTAGCACACCTATGTGTTTGAATGTAGTCACTAAATACATGGAATTGGGACTTCAAATGGTAAAATATATGGTAGAAAATGTCAAGACTATTTTTAGCACATAGGGATGGCTTAGAGTTGTTAAAATAGATATTCTAATAACATTTTGAGTGACCTATAGTTCTGGTTGGACAAAAAGTGTTCCTTAAAATATATATATGGAAGAGAGTCATGGGATTTGGGAATAATTGAAAGTTAAGTCCCATATACATTATGCCCTTTTTTATACTTGATTTCATCATAGTTTGTTGACTTATAATATCACTCCCACCTATCATGTCTCAAGTACATGAAATTTTTCTAGTATCCTTCTTGAGGAATTATATACCAGGTTCCTCACATTTATTAAATCAGAAGGTGGTATAGTTAGAGCATGATATATCTTAGAAGGAGAAAGAAATAAATATATTTTATCATATAAGTAATGTTTTATGAATCAAGAATACTCACCTAGTCAAATTATTATGGTCAAACCATAATATTGAGGATGTAACATGGGAATTGGAGGAAACAATGAAAAATATGCTCCCTCATTTTTTTCTTCTTATTAGTTAAAATTTAATTTCAAGGGGGGTTTATTAATAGGGGAAAATATAATGACTTGTAATTTTATAAATTAAATTTTCTTTATAATTATATAAATTAATTTTATTTAGTAATGTAGTAAATCACATCAACCATTTGATAGAACCAAAACTATTTTATTGTATTGAATTTCACATTACATTTAGAGTGAAAATATAATCATTAAATTGTTAAACATTAAAATGGGGGAAAATAGAATATAAGAGAACTATAATATGAAAATTTGGATCTTCTCAATACCCAATAAATATCACACTTGTAAAAAATATTATAAAAAATAAAAACAAAACACTGGTAATGAAATATACATTTTAAAAATAAAAACATATATAAACTCAAGTGAATATTAAATTAGATGAATAATTAATAAAATATGACTTATTTAAAGAATGATGGAGACCAATATGAAAAATATAAATATTACTATTCAAATAGTAATATAATTTTTGGAATACTAATTTGACCGTTAGGAATAGTAAATTAACTTTTATAATAGTAACACCACCTATGTATGTATATAATAATATTTATATATCCTTTAAAATATAAAAATAGAAAATTTATATCATATTAAAAATAAATAAATGTTTAAAAATGATAAGATAAGTATTTGTTTTTTTATAAAAGCATGTAGCATATCTTAAAGTATTGAAAATAGAGTTACAAGAGTCGAAAGGAATGAAATTTTCATTTATCCCTTTGGAGAATAGAAATCATCTCAAAGGGGATACTAGAATAATAGATGCAGATGCTCATGGAGACCCATTGTTATCAAGGAATCCACTAGGTTTATTAGCCCCACGATAGATGTGTGTGATGATATGTTTCACTAAGGAAAGTTATTTGAAGCACTTTTTCAGTTTTGAGGTGATTTTCCCTAGTAGATAAAGCTACCCTATTCTAGTTTCATGCACAATGGTCATTGAGTCACTTTAAAACCAAACATTATTCAAATTTATTCAATGTTAAATTTCAAAATCATTGATGAAACCCATCATTGTAGATTTAAGAGATGTGGCATTACCACTAGGGCTATGAAGACCCTCAATAAATTCTTTATTGTGATCTTTGAAGATGATTCCATATCTGGTTGGTCCTGGGTTACCTTGTGAACCATCATCTTTATTTCATTTAATCAATACCATAAATGGGGGATTCCAAAAGACTTCAATGGTACCACAACATTGAGGAAAATTTCCTTGAATGTGAAGCTTTTGTAGAATAGTAAGGTTCTTGACTGAGTTGTCACAACACTTGTTGTATAGGGTGTTCGCAAGTTTCACCACAAACAAGATTTCAGAAAGTGAAAAATTGGTGTTGAAGACAGCCCCTTCATGAACTCATTTGTCCCTGCCTCTCCAGATAATATGAAACACTTCTACAAAGGAAACTGGAAAGAGGATTTGTACCTGCGGTGAAAGGTGGACTTCCATCAGGTCTAGGAGGATTCCCAAAGCTCCAACATTATGAAGAGGATGAAGCCCAAACCAGTCAAAAACTTCTTTCCAAATAGATGTAGTTGTGTTGCAGGATAAAAATAGGTGGTTTACATAATCTAGGTTTTGTTGGCATAATGCACAGCGTGAACATAAAGAGATCCCCATCCGCTGTTGGTTCACCTCAACAGGTAATTTATTGAAATAAAACCTGCACAACAAAGTGAAATGAGATGGTAATAACCTTTTTTTGTTGAAAACCTCTGTCCCTATACTGGTTCCTTGAATCAGGTGATTGTAGTAGCCCTTGGAGTCGAGAAAACCATTTTTACTTTCTTCCCATATAAGAAGGTCATCAATGTCCATAAAATCAGAGATAGAGATAGTGAGAGCGATGTGAGATGGAAACACCTCCCTTTGATCAATCTGATCATTAATTTATAGTCAATATTCTGATCAGTGTTTTCAATGCTAAGAATAAGCGAAGCTCCAATCCAATTGTATCTTCAGAATTTTAGAGAGGAATGAGCATTCTCTAACTAGTGAGAGTAGTTGTTGATATCATGAAAAATTTTCCTCAGACCAAGCCAGATAGATGAGTGAATATTGGTCATGTTTCCTGTAATAAACCTGATAAGGATATTTTATTGTAGAAAGTCCAGGTAGGGGCCCTTATCATTAATGAGTCTCCAGATGAACTGGGCTTATAGGGAGCGGTTAAAGGATTCAATGTTTTTTATTCCAATTCCCCCATTATTTGGTGTCATGCGGCACTTTTTCCAAGGTGGTGTGATCACTTTCCTTTCCAATATATCAACACCCCACACAAAGTTTTTCATGAGGGAATTTATGGCTTTGATGATAGAGGCAGGCCAAGAATAAACCATGAATGATTAAACAAGTTTTGAAGTGACCACATGTTTAACAAGGCACAACCTTCCTGCCATTTAAAGGGAATTTCCCTTCCAAGAAAAAAGGGTTCTTTGAATTTGACTCACAACCTCTAAAAAGTGGGAGGGGTGAGGTCTACCAAAGAACATGGTAACCCCAATATAATTTAAGGGGAGATACCCTTCCTTTATAACAAGATCACACATCATGCAGTATTTCTTAGAAGGTGATATGTTTTTTCGAAAAAAAAATATGAACGACTTTATACAATTAAAACAATGATACTTTTTGTTATGATGATAAAATGATTTTATAAAGAATTAAGTAATTTTTGAAAGGGTCATTAAATTTATCATAATATCAATTTTTTTATTTTTCAAATAAATAAGGATTTTATTAAAAATTAAATATATCATATTTAGAAAATTATTTTCATAAAATGGATTTCATTTCTGGAATTTAGACATCAAAAAATGGTTATGGTGATGTTTTTTAAAATTTTATAAAATAGTTGAATTTTTTGGTTAATAGTGAAATATGAAAAAGTATGGTATTTAACATTATATGTTAAATACATTAATAAGCATGTCAGTGATGATGAAATTATCCATTATATCAAACTCACATGCATACATTACTGTATATAGTCCCAAAATTTATTACTTATTACAAATACTAAAGGATTCTATTGGATTTGATGACAATAAGGATATTGACAATATAGAATTTGACTATAAGAACATGACCTTGATGAGAAAGAAAAAGGTCTATTTGATTCTTTTAAGATTTTTAACAATGAGATTTATTTATTTATAAATGGATTTATTGAAACAAAATCTTGAATGTTTTTGTGTTGGGCTCATTATCCATGCAAATAGTATGGTATCTGGAGAAAATTTGAAAGTGTGAAGCAATTCCACAAAGACCCAATATATTCAAGAGAGGGGATAAAGTAATCCTAGAGAAGGAATATTATGACCATATATTGAATTTTCCTAGCACATGAAACACCACTCTATGGATAGTGGGTGTGGTGAAGGTGAAGGAGGAACTAGCTGAGGCCGCACCCATATCATAGGGTGTGTTGTGAAGAAGATTTCCAAAATGGGAAGACTATAAAGGGACCATGTCATGGTGGTACCCACAGTGGAATTCCAAAGAACATAACAAAAATGGACACACTAAAATCATGATATATGATGTGGTATGATGATAGGAAAAAAATTATTTTCTATGTCATATATGGTGAGTGGAAAGCAACCAAATATTTTATACCTTGTTGTTTTGACGATCGTGGTATAATGGATGAGTGCATATGAAAAATGGCCAATTATAGATGGACCAAATAATAGATTTTGATATAGTGGATCAATAGAATATTTGTGAAATATGATGAAGTCCAAAATAAAATTAGTGATATCCATGTTTAATATGTAGAGTTTTAATCCAAAACAGTCCATAACAGGAGACCACATCATAGTGCTTATCATGTTGGAATCAAAATAGGAGAATGTTTTTCACCATTCCCTGGTTGAGGGAGTGTCAACATGTGACACATATAATTCAGAAGAATTAATTATGGATATTCTTGGATGGATCATGCATTTTTCTATAATAACTTTACTGAAGTTCAGAAATTGATTTAAACCAAATGCAAAGGTGATTGTTGTATGGTCTTAGTTTAAAGGCCACTAGAATGGTTCCCCAAACCAATTATACACATTGACTCAGGTGAGCCTCCCCACATTCCATAGAATACTAACTACTAGCTGGGTTCTAGCATCATATTATGGGGAAACTACACCCCCTATATCAAATTGTATGAAAATAATAAAAATATCCAACAATCATCCATCAATACCAACACCCATCAATTTAAGAAGAATAAATAAATAAACATAACATGATATACCAAAATTATAGATAGGTATATATGTATATAAGAACAATATCTAATCCCATATCAGTTGTTATTAATAATGATCAAAACCCAAGGCCTCAGCTCAACCTGTACTTACATCGAAGTGAGAGTCTTCTAGGGTACCCCAAGTGAAATGGTGTCCTCAGAAAGATGTGGTCCATAAATAAATAGATAACCACCAAAAAGTCCATATACTATGTGAGAAAATTAGTGATATATTCATTTTCCATGGCTATAAAAAATTAGAAATAAACATTAGGATATAAATAATCAAACAAACCTCCATCGACCCTCAAGTCTAGGAACCCGATCAACCATGACTACTCCAGATAGTGTTGGGGTGTCTTTAAGAATGTCATTATATCATGAAACCATATAAATATAGGATCCAAGGTTGTAACCCTGGAATATGGAATTCTCATCTCAAAAAGCCAACAAATTATCAGGAACAACTCAATAATATGATCTCAAGAATCCTAAAAATCTATCTAAACTCAAGGTATAATGAATGCATCGAAGATGATTCCTGTGAATCCTAAGAAATAACTAAATCAGAATCATCTCCATGTAACTATGTCAACTAGCTATATTACAAGAAACTCAAGCATCCTAATCAAGTACAATTAGTTTCTTTATGACCAACTAGCCATGTCCTATGGGTGAAATTAGAATATCATAATAAAAATAGTTATCACAATACTCGTCCATGAATAGTTAGATCATAGCCATACTAGGAATCATTATGACTCATGGTGTCTCAGGCATCCCATACAAACTCAAGGATGAATTAAAAAATCTTGAGAATTATTACATGGATCAGCATTCGGATCTTAGAAACCACATCTAGGAATCATCGATTATTTCATCTCACCATTTTCATAACCCCAATCATTACATAAAGCTCACAAAATAGATCCCAAGAATCAACATTGGGAATCAACTATGTCACCATAACATTGGATCTGGCCCATATCCTAGTTTTCAAGAATTTCATATGGGTATCCATAGATGCATCAAAAATAAACAACAGAAATCATAAATTAAATATAGGGGTTGGTAAAATTCCTATACTCATCCCCACTATATATAGCCCCTCAAGCTCACATTTTTTGTACAGGTTATAAGGTGACACCAAATACCATCTCAACCCAATCTCAAACAGCCCCTATGTAGTTTGTTCAATAATAAATTTACTTAACAAGGCCCCCAAGGTCACTAAATTGGAAAGGTACTATATGTGGGGTAATTTGAGTCAACACAAAGTAAATACACATTTTTTGGGTCCTCGGTCTCAATCTGGTCCCAAGGGTCATACCTGATTCTTAGAGGATACATTATCCTTAGTAGTTCTATAAACATGAAATCACCACCTATGTCCCCTAGATAAGCCTGATGAGCTATGATCTAATGAGATGGATGAAGGCCTGTCTCAAGTCAAAGATCATTGGGGTTGGTCTGATCACTTGGTTCATTCATCCTACCCAAAGTCAAACCTCATAGGTGAACACATCTCAAGGTAAGTATCAATAACCTTATAATCATGCTCTCAATGATCAATAAATCAATATAATTTCAAAGGCCATACTTCAACATATTAAAGAAATCGATATCAAGGTATCCAATTAAGGGCCACTAAGTCTCATTACTTTCAATTAGTTTGATTAACGACCCTAAATGGTTTCAAGTACCAAGGTCATACTACTATTCCATGCCTCGACCATCAGTATTCAAGGCATATATCCAGTACACTAGGTCTAAAATGGCCTTGGAACATTTTTCCTTTTACAATTATGTGCTCAAAGAGGTCTGACCATTTAATTTAAATTAATCTATTTAAATTAAATGAAAAAACATGAATTGGTCAAAGATTTTATTACCTCAGTGGAGAGACTGAACATACACATACAGATAAATCTCATACCTAAATCCATAGGGATAGTACTCGGAACACCCACCCTAAGTTGATGGTTTCCATATTATCTCCACCCCCCACAACAACTGCAGAAGCCCACCAAATCCTGAAAAAGGACATCCTAGCACAACTAGCCACTACCCATATCTATGACCACATAAACCATGTCAAAAAAACACAAAAAATTAATCATAACCAATTATAATAAATTGTACCATTTATTACAAAGAGGCATAAGCACTAAAAACTCATTGAGCATCCAAGGATCATTGGTTCTTTGAGTAATGGGGTGATAACTATCCCCAACACACTCTTTATCCTATAAAGAGCTAAAGACCCAACAATTGACTCCATTAAAACTGGAAATTTATTTAATTTTGAATAAAGTCCATAAAAATTTGACAGTGCAATGTACCTTCAATATAATGATGTGTGAAAGTGTCCAGACTTCATCTTGGGACATCCTCTTGCTAGGTTGTTTGAAATAATTTCCTTTTCCAGATGATTCCACCATGATTTGGTGGAATTATCTAAAAATACATAATTTCAAGGAAATGTAAATAGTGTTACTATAGGCAGAGGCCAAGGATAGAATAAATATTAAGGAACATGCCTTGTATTCCACCAAAAACATCACAAAACCACCTCCCATAAAGGTAAATCAAATGATGAAAGGGAGGGGGTGTCTCAGCCAAATGGACACCCCCAGACCTCTTTTACTCTAAAAACCCTGAGGGATAAATTTTATAAATTAATATTATACCCCTCAGTTTTTTTAAATAACCCAAAACCCCACTAAAAAGCCAGTACTATGACACTAACTACCTGGTGGTTATAGTAGCCTATAGGTTTTTTGTCTATATCCCCCATTGATCCAGTGGTTGTCAACACCATGTTGGTGGTTTGTTACAACCTAGGTTGTATCAACCACCCCAACCTATCTTTGAGATCTCCTGATCCTCATTGGTTCCTCCCAAACATTATTTTATATCTAAAAACATTTTTTTGATGAGTCTAAACTTCTATAAATTTGTTTCAAATCTCAGTTCTCAAAATGACCAATCCACTAAACAAAAAAAATCAACTTATTCTTAAATTTTCAAGACTTTTTAGAACATGGGGTAATATAATCACCCACCATAGAACTTATCATCCCCAAGAATACATATTGAGTATCCCATCATCCATCCAGGCCTACTTCGGTCTCAAATTTCTATTCAAACAACTATGTTCAATCCTTGAATTCCAAATGTGATTCTAAATAAAAGATTCAAACATAACATGGTGGACTATAAGAAACAAGATCCATCATTTGAATTCATTTTCTAGACCCTAAATATAGGGCACCATAACATTCATCCATCCTGAGACACCCACATTCCATATTCTTATTTCTCATGTGATCAATGGTTCTTACAACTCTTAGACTCAACTCACAATCAAATTAAAAACCATGGTACCTTTCCACCAACATAATTTCTTCTCTAAGTAAAAATAAAGAGTATTCATGACACACATTTTTTGGTTCTCAACATATCACACCGAATGATATATAGAAACACTAGTCTAACATTGTTACCTCTCCTTGTTTTGAAATTCAAAAACAAGTGGATGAAACTCCCTCTTCCGGGCACCATTCCAAACATATCGGGTGTTCCATGAAATCCCTGATCAACTGTTAAAGCTTACCCATTACACCCATTGAAACATAATAATACAATTTCTCTTAATCTGTATCCAATTAGACCTAAAATTGATGGTTGAAAATCCCTTTTATGGCTTCCCAAAAATTTCTCAACTTCATCCACCAATTTTCCATCCACTTACCGAATCCCAATGCCTTTAATCCAAAATTCAACCCAATATCATTAGGATACACCAACTTAATTCCAATTCTTACCACAAGTAAAAATCTCACATTGGTGTTATTAACTAGAAAAAAAACAATTCTTCAGGCTCTACCATACCATGATCATTGATGCACTACTGATCTGATGACATTTGGATCACCTAAATTTATCCTTATCCTAAAGTTGAAACTTAGAATCTATCATAAACCATATTTTCATTTACACCTATAATTCATAAAAGAATCCAAATATAATAGATACATCATATCATTGACATTATAATGCTAACATGATTTTCCAATGACTAATTCCAAGCATCCAAGACCCTTCTAGTATTAGGTTCAACCTCTGACTGCTATCACACTCCCCAACATATAAGATTAAATTATACATACCCTTTAGAACCACCTAAAATGATTCTATCACCAGACATGTGTCTCTCCTACCAATTAAGGATCATCCACCACCATCTTCTGAAACCATGTCTCACTAAAAATACATTCCAAGGCCCACCACTAACTCAATCATCCCATGGAACCAGACTCATTTCCAATTCCTCCTATACCATAGATATACATTCCATATTATTATACAAAACATGTTTTCAAAATTCTTTTGACATCCTATTAAGACCATTTACCCTCATCCCCCACACATTCACTCAAAAATTTCAAATTTAAATAGCACATCACTTAACAAGGATGTGCACTACATTGATATCATCTAAAAACAAACCGGAATATTATCCCATGCCACCCAACTAGAAAAAACTAACTCACAATTCTATGATTCACACCACAACAAGATAAGACCAACATGAAAATTCAACATCCAACCATACATCTTCGATATCAGTTTCACCAATCTAAGCATTCTATAAGATCTCATCCAAAAAAGGTCTTGATATCTCACCCATGTCATGGATCATCATCCAACCTACTAGTGATTCCCCTAATTTACATCATTTCCATCCAACCAGTATAACCCTAGGCACTCCTCTCAAAATCACGAATGTTATAGGATTCTTTGTTAGCAACATGACCATCTACCTCATGGGTGTTGTTCAAATTCATGATTTTCAACCTATTCTCTCACCACACTACTAAATTGAATCTAAAAATAACAATTTAAGACACTATAATGGTATTTCCCCTTGAATCAAACCATAATACAAAGAAACTAAACCTAAATGTGATTTTCTTATAAATATCAAATTCATAACCATGCCCAAATGACATATTCAATAACTCCTAACGTTCATTAATCCATTTCCCAAAGAACCTTCCTATTATTATTATCCCTAAAGAAAAACAAAAACTCGATCCAACCCCTCTGATGGGTCACCCTTGATTATACAATTCATTGGCTCACTAGAGTATGAGTTGTATCTTAAGGGTCACTAGGGTCCCCCACTATCCTATAAACCACATATCTCAATAGGTTTATAACCCATAAAGTATCATCTATACACCCATCTCAAATAACTAAGTCATGGAACAAGCCCAACTACAAGTTCATGGGTCTAATATGTATAAAAATAAAACATCATGTGTCAAACCATCCACTATAACGGAACCAATTATCATGAGAATCTACACACATGACTTCCCCTCATGAATCACATTATCACCAACTAGGTTATATATGATACTATCTTTTCCAACACGATCTATTTCAGATAAACATAAACAAGAGGTTTGGTTAGATAGAATATCATTCAAATATATGTGGTAAAAGACCATATGGTTTTTTACTGGCTCATTAAATAACTGAACCTTTTTCAAATACCACCCACTAGGGGATTATTACCGAGGAATCATTTTCTTTTACCAACCCACTAGGTTTTTTACATGTGTCAGACACTTAGGGAAAAAGCTATCAACATCACAAACATCTCATTATAGATTCACATGACCACCCATTAGAAGGAAACATAATCATGTTGGTCCAGGAAGGATAAATTCCAAAAAATAATTACCATTGAAAACACTATATGACAAGTTACTGGCACTATAACCAATTATTCCTCTATCATAAATTATAAAAAAACACACTAGAGATCCTAAATTTCATTTTCATCCCACATGCCTACTTTGAATATATGATATGTCTCTTACCTCTACATGTCAAGATCCAAATCCAATGGCTAGTTTCTTATCAATTATTCAAGATCCAAAAATCCAATATAAAAAGAATCAACCTCAAACATCATATCAATAACATGAGGTGAAAATAATATCAATTGAAACATCACAAATACAAAACATCCAACTCATCCCTAAAAACCTAGACTTGATATCAAAACAGGTGTTCATGATTCACCAACTCAATATCCATATGAGGATCTAAAAAATACCTATATCTGTTGAATAACTTAATAAAAACATTAAGACAATTAAAAAATCATTGATACCACTTTGAACTATCACATTCTAGAGAACACTCAACTAGTTCCCTAACTCAGTTCACCACATGACCTCAGGCGCGCTTCCCTGTACATCATAGGCTAATGACTTGAAATGGGGCATCTAGGGTCACAAAATCAGGAGAATATACCCTCTATATCATAGTGTGTGAAAAAAATAAAAATAATCAAATCTAATCCATAAATACCAACACCTATTATTCAAAATGAGTAAATATATAGAACAAGATATAATAAAATGAAATATAGTCAAACAAGACAAATCACCCACTGGATCGATCACATATATAGACTAATCACAAGAAATAAAATATGAAATGGGGATCTAATATTTCATATATTCATTACACATCCGAATGTAGAATTCCATATGAGTTTACATGATCAATGATCAAAACCCTATTCCTTAGACCAACATATAGCTGCATCCAAGTGAGAGTCTACATGGGTATCCTTGTATAATAGAGACCCAAGTAGAGTGTGAGTAGATAACATGATAGGAAACCACTAATGTAGTCTCATACTATATCATAAAATCAGTGATATTTTTATGTGATATATTAAAAATAAATAATAAAAAATCTACATGTATTAAATAAATAAACAAATCGTCATTGATCCTCGTGTTCTGGCCCCCAATCGACCACACCAATTTTCTACTATTAGGGAGTCCCTAAAAATGTTCAAATATTATTTCAACCATATAAATACTAGATCCAAGGGTGTAATATAGGAATCCTTATTTCTCAGGATCAAAAATCCAACAAATTATCATGAAAAACTCCATATCCAGAACCCATGCATCTTGGGAATATCTTTAAACTCCAAGTATAATGAATGGATCCAAGCTGATTTCCTAGGAATCCCATAAAATCACTAGATTAGAATCCTATCCATGTCACCATTCTAAACATATAGATCTGAAACATCCTAAGAATCCCAATAAATTATAATTAGTGTCATTAGGCTCAATTGGCTGGTTCCTAGGTGTGACCTAGGCATCTCAAAATAATAATAATTATGGTTGTAATCTCTAAGAATAAATGGATGGATAGTATTTGTGATAGGTATCCTAGAATCATGTGGGGTATAGGGAATCCCATAGAGGCCCAGAGTTGAATCTTAACATCCTAGAAGTTCTTACTTTTCTTAATAGATAGATCTTAGAAAGCACATAAGGGCATCCCAGATGACGTAATATCATCATTCACATCACAGTAATGATCACATAAGGTCCAGAAGCTAGATCCCATGTTGTGCCTATGGAAATGCACGATATCACCAACACATCACATCAAAACCATAATATGGGTCCCAAAAAGAACATTTGGATATCTATATCCACATCAAAAATAATAAATTCAATGTATAAATAAAATATAGGGGTTGTTTAGAAACCTAAACCCATCCCCACTATCCATAGCTCCTCGGCCTCACATGTTTAGTATGGGTTTTAAGGTGGAACCCGTATCCATCTCTACCCAAGGATAAACACCCTCACACTAGTTTGTTCTATCATAGGTGTACCTACTAGGGTCCCCTAGGTCACTGCATAGGAAAGGTACCAAACATGGGTTACGTTGGGTCAATATATAGTAAAGGAATCCTACTTCGGTCCTTGGTCTCAATTTTTTCTAATGGGTCATCACCCGATTCTCAAAGGATTTCATGCTCCATATTAGTGTTATAAATATGGACTGGCCTCCTAGGACCCCCCGATAAGTCTCATGGACTATAGTCTAAATAGATAGGTCATGGCCCATCTCAATTCCAAGATCCTTAGGGTTGGTCTGCTTAATAAAGTTGTTTTTCCTAAACAAGGTCTAACCACCTTGGTAAACACGCCTCAAGGGATGGATCACTCACACCTTAATCATTATCACTGAGATCAATGACTCTAAGGTATCTCAAAGATCATATCTTGGACTACTAAGGTCAATAGATATAAATTCTCCCTATAAAGGTCCACTAAGTCTAATCAAATTCAATTTTTTTTATTAATACCTCTTAAGGGATTCAAGTAACATGGTCTTTATTATAGTATAATCCTAGACCATCATAGACTAAGTCATAAATCCTACTAACTAGGTCCCTAGTGGCCTAGGAACTGTATTACATTTATATTTATGTGTTCATGCAGGTTTAACAATTTAATTTAAGTTAATCTATTTAGAATAAATTAAGTAATTTAATTGATCGAAGGGTATGTCACCTCAGTGGAATGATCGAACATGAACAATTAGATAAACCTCATGCATATTCTCATAGGGGTACTAATAGGTCCACATACTTTAAATCAATGATTTCCATATAATATCCTTCTTAGGAGCTGCTACCCAGGCCCACCAAGGCTCGACCAAGGTCTTCCTAGAACCCCCGACCATTTAACACATCTTCGAGCACCTTTTACATGAAAAATAACCAAAAAAATTTATAACCAATTTTAGTTAATTTTATCATTTATTATATAGAATAACAAACACAAAAAACACCATGAGAATCCATCATTTTTCTATTATTTGAGAAACGGGGCACCGACCATCCTTAGTACACTCCCAAACCAACCCTAATCCAAAGCCACGACAATTAACACCATTAAAACTGGAAATTTAATATAATTTTGTATAAAACCCATATAAAAATTTTCATAGTGTCGTACCTTCATGATATAAATTCATTACGTTGTTTGTGCATGGTCATTGAAAATCCTAAAGCTTGACTACATGAAATCCCCTTAATTATAGGATTTTTCAACCAAAATTTTATGGAATCATCACAAAATACCTATGTTACAGGAAAGTAAAACAACATGAATAAATAGAGAATCCATGATGGAAAAAAGATAGAGGAACCCAGCTTAGATCATATCCAAGAAAATCAAAAAAAATCATCCCCCTCAAAGGGGTATCAAAGCATGAAATGGAGGGTGTTTATCAGATGAATGGAATACCCTGGTACCCCCTTTACTCTAAAAAACCTAAGGGGTCAGCTGGTGAAATTACTAAATGGTCTCTTTAAAAAAAATAACATAGAACCCCCTAGCTAGCTATAATAAGGCCACCATATTTTTAGGGGTTGCATCAGCTGAGAGGTTTTAAGTTGGTGGCCACCAGAGATCTAGGGGTGTGTTATAGCTTAGGTTACATAATCCATACCATCCACTCACAGGGATCTTCTATTCCCTTTGAATTCATCTTTAATTTCATTGTCTATCCAAAAACATTTTTTTATGAGTATAAACATCCAAAATTTGATTCAAAATTCTTTCTCTCAAAATGACACATATACCCAAATAAAAAATTAAAATTCCTCTAAAATTACCATGACCCATATGAACATGGGGTATTATAATTGAAATTTTTCACAATTGGAATTAAATGATGATTTACATTCATATAGAAAAGTGAAATAGTTCTCCATGAAGTGGTTATGTGGGTTGACATAAATTGATTGAGGTCATAGAGAATGTTTATGTGGAAGTTAATGAGTGGTTTCAAGGTCTCATTAGGAATATTAAAATTGGCCATTTACTAACACAATATCGATCTTATTGTAAGGGATATAAGCTATTATAGTAGGAAATAATAATTTTGGTAAATTTTTTATGCAAACCCTGTACATCCAAAAATAGAGAAACATGAGAGTTTGTAACAAATGTATACATTTTCCAAACAAGATTAATGCAGTTTCATGAGAGGGTCGAGAATAATTTTTAAACCATTTAAGATATTTACAAGGAGTATAATTCTTCACTTTTGTGAAATTAATTAGAAATTCCTTAATTTCTCTAGAAAGAAGAATAAGTGATGTAAATATATATTTATAGTTTTTGAAAAATTATTCCAGTGGGTCTACATTATAGAATATACAACTTTTTTAAGATGAAATCTAAGAAAATGGTGTTTTTAAGGAACATATAAGTATATAAACTATGTAGAGTTGATCCTTTCCCTAGGAAGTTATCATTGGGAGGTTTCTTTCAAGAGAGTTACCATTGGGAATAAATTATCTGTCTCTAAACAATTATAAAGGGAGTAAACCCACTGAATAGAAGTGAGATTTATAGTGATTTGGTGCATGATACAATTTCTATTCATGCTCCTTGAATTCATCCCTGTGATGGAAAACCAATTAATTTTTTAATTTTTAATTTACTTTATACATGAACCTTAAAATATAGAAAAATTAAACTTAAAGAATATATGACAAAAAGGGGACGGTCAACTGATTGAATTGGACCAACTGCTAAGAAAGGGGGTATAAAAAATGAACCTCAATGTTGTGATATTGGGATCTTTTAGGGTATTGAGAGTTAAAGTAAATGGTGTTTTAATTTTCCTAGACTTTATATATATTGATTCACCCCCTCAACCCTCAGATTGATTTAACACTATGACTATATTGAGGGACCAACAAGTGGTATAATATAAAAGGTTTATTTTTATGAGATCTATTATTTATCGAACATGATATACTATTTTATAAATAAAAATGGATTCTATAGTGAAGTATAAAGTGTTTTATAGGAGTCATTACAAAGAATGTATAAAGGAGTTAATTTTCCATATGGAATATATTCTTAGAGGTCTATGAGAAGTTGTAGAGGAAGGAATTTCTCTACTAAGACAGCATGGAGTTATCTTCGAAACAGATCGAAGAAACATTGATATTGATTCCTCTATGAAAACATAATTAAATGATTACTTGAAAAAAGTTGTGTAAAAGGAGGTTTCAAATGGTATTTTCTCCAAGGATATGTGGATAAATTTAGAATAAATCCCTGGAATAGTTGATGAGGATTTTCTTATGTTAAAAAGAAAGAAGAAGAGAAACAAGAAGAATATATCCAAAAAATTATTTTCAATTGATAAGTTAACATTTGAATATATTTATCTATCTAATATTAACTCTAGTTTAGAGACAGGATGTGGTATTTTAGACTCAATCAAAGGGATAAAAAAAGTGTTATTCTAGTTGTGAAAAGGAAAAAAAGTCATGTTGTTATTATAGAGGATACTTATGCATTACTATAAAGTTGATCTAATCCTTGGAAGGAAACGAAGGACAATAGAGAATAATTCTTGAAGTTTATTATACAATGAATGAATATTATTCCCTGAACAATAATATTTTGAGGAGATAATAGGTGGCTCTAAATATAAATTTGATGAAAATAATAGTAAATATGCAAGAATAAAAAACATTATTAAATAACTCTCCCAAGAAATCATAAATAAAATTCCAGGGAAAATGAATTTTGGATTATAATCATTCGAATCAAAACCCAACTTGAGGAAATAAGGCAATTGATAATGGATGATTCTTCAATTTTTAATGATATAGCTTCCAAGAATAAGAGAAAGGATGAGTAAATATAGGGGTTCAAGTATAATATAAATACTTTAAACAAAAATAATAATACATCCTATAAAATCCTTAACATCTATATCAATTTCATAATTGAAATATAGAAGAAAATGTAAATTTCCATGAAATAGTAGATCCACAAAAGAAGGTGGAGAAAAATTGATTCTATTGTGGAAGATTTAGGCACATCATGAGTAGATTTTCCAAAGACAACAACAACAAAGATATGATAATAACCATATTTATATTAATTTATCAATTAAGGAGTGACCACATGAGGTATGATTATTTTGATAAATTCTTTAATTTTTATAACCTCAATCACATGGAAAGGTATTTCAATTTTTGGAATGTATGGAAGGTTAAATATTCCATAAGGGGAAACTCCATTCCTAAAACATTCAGAGAACTATTTTATCTAAGGAATAAGTTTTTTAAGCTAGAGAATAGGTTTGGTGTTTTTGAATATGATAAATATCTTAAATGAAGGGTGTATGGAGAACAAATATCTAGTTAATCACATCAACACTCTTGTAAGAAAATAAAGAAAATAAAGAAGAAAAAATAATGATTTATTGTAGATATGATAGAGGTGAAAGTAAAGAATGACCTGCATAATAAGAAATAATCCAATATGGAACTTGTGGACATAAAATAATAGAGAACCATAAGTAATATTTTACAAAACACTAAATGTAAAATTATGAAATATAAATGAATAAGGAATCTATAGTTTTTATCCACTTCCTATGTAACTAGAAATATACTTATTAAAGTGTGATTAATTCAAAAATTGTGGAAAATATCAATCTAGGGAATGATGAAAATACTATCATCCATGAAGAGAAGTGTACAAATGGTATCACACAAATTTGATCCTTAACAAATAGGATGATAATACCAAAAATAGATGGTTATTAAGAGGTTGAAAAGATGATGACATACCATTCAAAAAACATAAAAAATTAAAAATGATAGATGGAATTCAAAGGGTAGGTTCATCTTTACCAGACACATTCATATACTCTAAGAATCTTGAGGTATTCTTCTCCCCATATGATTTAGTATTTCTAAATTTTTGTTGAGAGGTGAAGAATTAAAGGGAACATGTTATCCATGGGGTGACTGTGCTAGAAAATAACTTGTAAGTGGGAAGAATCAGCATGATCTTTATCTTCATATATTTGTTTTTCATATATTTTTTATTAGTTTTGATTGACATACAAGATTCCAAAAATTGAACTTATGGAAGAATTACTACCACAACTAGAACCCCAAAATTGAGATATAATAATTGGTTTCAAGATCTAGAGACTCAGGGAGATTTGTGATGATCATTAAACACTACAAATACATTTTAGATGTTTTTGAAGCTTGTGAAAAATTAGAAATCATGGAGGACATGTGGTATTAATTATTAAAAAAATTAACATGTAGTATCAATTTCTTCATCATTTTGTTTTATGCACACTACCAATTTCATTAGTGTTTATTAATAATGTTTTGGAGTGAAAGTGTGAGAAAGATCAAAGGTTGTTTTTCAGGATTGAAAAGGACAATGTTTCTTTGAGGTTATATTGGAATTCATGAGTAATATCAAAAACCTTTTTTCAACAAAAATATTGTTTCATACACCAATATCAGGATAAATAGACTAAGAGGATTTGTTTATATCTCAAGTTCCAAGTGATAGTTTTACTTAATATTTTTTTTAATGACTGTTGTTGTTATGTAAATTTTCTTATGAGAGTTTTATAGGGGTTTCCATCCCAACAAGAAATTTTTTAATTAGGTTTTATTTAATTTAGATAATAAAAAATTGTTTGATTCCAATTTATTATGATAATTATAAATATGGGGAGAAAACCATGGATGGGGAGGTATTCCCTATCCACAAGGGGATTTTGATCATATTTTGATTAAGCAATTTCGTTATTTTTTTTGTTTTATACTCAGAAATCCAAAAATTTATGTTACTAATGAAGTTTCATTTATGTTAATTTTAGGAATATAATATTTAGTTTAATATTTATTCTTTAAATATATTCAAGTCATTTATATGTGATAATTATTAGTTGAATTATTCTAGACATGTTATTCCAGAAGAAATGTTCATACCTTACTTTTTTAAGTGTAACGTAAGGTTTGAAAACCCTAAGTTTGGATGAAAGCATATTGATCATATACCCTATGTTTGGAAGAAACCTTATATTTTAGAAATAGGGACTGTCATTTATCAACCCTAAATTTATAGACAACCATACATTAATAGCTCTATTTTAAAAAATATATACTTTTTCAACCATGAATTTGTATTTTGTCATTACATAAAGGAAACCTACTTTTGACTATTCAATGATGGAGTTTTTAATTCAAGATACTATCAATGATTTTTTCAATGGTTTCTACACAATTAAATATCTATTCATTTCTATTTTATAAATGATTCAAAGGATTATATTAAATGAAATAAATCATTAATATTCTTATGAGAAGTTATTTATCTCCTGAATTATTTTATATTTAAATATTCATGACTCATTGTGTGATGGTTCTAGAACTGGTTTCACCTACATTTGTTCGACCAATAGTATAAATATTGAGACAATATTCATCAGAAAAAAAAAGAGATAAGATAAACAATAGATATATACATAAGTAAAATCTACATTTTAAAACAAATTGTGTATTGTTAAATTCCAATGTACACGTTAGAGGCATGCATGTTTTGATCTATTTGATTGATTCATTGTTGTCACTACTACTTCATATTATTCTTATATATTCTTCTGCAAGATCAATGAATTATTTTTTAGAGATACAATTTGGTGACATACATGTTTAAACTATTTTTTTATTTTCTCTATCACTATTTGAATAAATTTTATGCAACCTTAAAGATCTATTTGTTTTTGTGAATTATTGAAGATTTTAATGAGTCTTTTATTTTCTACTATGACTATGAAGTAAAATCTGTTTTCTCATTCAAATCAATCTATATTGATTTATTTTAGTTTCAGTTCCTCTGATTCACTTGTGTTGAAGTTTCAACTTATTATACTAAGCTGTGGATTTATATTTATTTATAAAAGAACTAGAAGACCCTATATAATGCTTGTATAGTTTTAACTACCTATACTCATTTGTAGAGGTATTCAGAAAAGAGGACATACTAGTAGAAATAACCAAAATCATGGATTAGATCATTCAAGGAGTGGACTATGGGATCTTTGTGCCCTGAAACACAATACATAGATGTGATATTTTCTTTATTTATTTCCACTCTTCACTATTATTTAAGAGGGTAAAAAGGTTCTTTATATAATAACAGATTAATTCTGAATCTGTTAATGCTTTTGAATACACAATTCACCCCCCTCTTGTGTCTTTGTCTTCATCAAAATCATTCTGACACAACAAGTGGTATCAAATGTAGCACACTAGTAGTATATTATATTATTGAAAATTATTTTTATTCTATCTAATATCAATAATTAATCATGCTCTATTATATTTGATTCTAACCAAGTTTTTAAAATGTTTTAACTTTTTTGAAAAAATCAAGATTATTTACTGGATCTAACAGGCATGACTTAAATATCAAGACACAGACATCTTCAAATTACTGATTCTAGAGAATTCATGTGGATGATATATGCTCCATACATTAATGGTGATAATTATAGATACTAGAAGTTTTGTATAATTTTTTATATAAAACATATTGGAATAAGGGTTTATTAAATGATTGTTAAAAATTATTATATTCCTAATAAATATTTAGAAAAATTGTATGATGATCAAGATAAAAATATGATCTCAATTCAAAAGTAATGAATGATATTGTTTGTAGTTTATTAACTATTCAGTTTATTCAAGTTTCTTAGTTTTCTATTGAAAATGAGATATGGAAGAATATTGTTGTTTCTTATGAAGGGACTAAAAATATCATACAATTAAGGTACACGAATGTAAAGCTAAATTCAATACTTTAAGAATGTATGCATATGAAACCATCACTAAAATAAATTAAAGATTGAAAGAAATTATCAATAATGTTTCTTATTTAGGAGATCCAATTTCACATTCATATAAATCATTAAAAGTACCCAGAGTACTACCTTCAAAGTTTAATTGAATATCTACAACTATATATCAATCAACATTATAAAAAAAATTCTTTGAAATAATTGATTGGAACTTTAATGTTTTATGAATATAAGATGCAGGTTGAAGATAAAAATAATATAAAACATGAAAAAAAATGTCTCAAAACTACTTTGGATCAATCATCTGATTTTGTTCATCCATATTTAGGTAGAGATTTATCATAACATTTTAAAATATTTTCAAAACTGTACAATAAGAAAAATTAAGAGACTGAATAAAATAGATATTTTAAATGAAAAGAAAAATTTAATGTAATGGATAATTTTACATTAATTAAAACTCATAGAAAATTATATTGTAAGATAAAAGGAAAATAAAATTATGAATCCCACTTGGAGTGATTCTTTTGGATCTTCTACATATTCTGAAACTGAGCATAAAAAATGGTATGTCCTATGGATCATATGGATGATTTAAAATCTTATTACTCTCAATACTCAAATTGTGAAAAACTTTATTATGGTGAATTAAATTGGTATTTCTTTATTCTACATGATAAATATGAATCATTAAATAAATATCATAGAAATTTATAAAATCTTTGATGTTATTCTATTATATAGGTAAATTTTTTCGAAATAGATTATAGCTTTAATATTTTATTATTCTAAAAACTCATTTGATCTGCATGAAACTAAGATTCAAGAATTAATAGTATATGTTGATATAATAAAATAAAATTATAGTATTCTGATAAAAGGATAAAATTATTTAAATAAAATCTTTGTTAAAAATAAAATTCATAAAGGAAAACATAGAATATGATGTAATGGTGAAGACCGAAATTATATAGGAATTATTTTGTTCCTGGTTAAAATATAAAAAACATACACATTGTAATGTTTTTTTATTATGGTATTAATGGATATTATACAAATGACTATTTTTTTAGAATATATAAAATTTCAGGTGCCAAAATTGTTTATTTTTTTAAATAACTATTTAACTTCAATAACACATTCTCTACCCAAAAAAACATGTTTGGTTACCTAAAAATTTAATTGCTAACAATGCCAGATCCAAAAGAATTTGGGTTTCAAAAGGCACTTGTATTTGATGTTTTATAGGAAAACACTACTGAGCTACATTGTTAAATATTGAAGTGGTTTTCTATTTAGAATATAAAAATATATATCTTAAAGGAATGATCAACTGTAATGTAGCTCACCATCAAAATAAAAATCCTTAAAACTAAAATCTATAAACCAAAAGGTATTTTTTTACTATTTCACATATATGTTTTTATTATATTAACTTCTTTACATAGGGAATATATTATTTCTAGATCATTGAAAAAAGTTGTTAAAATATTCAAATAATTTGACCCTTTTTTAAAAATAATTATTCATTCTTTTACATAATGTTTTTAATAAAATCATTCTCTTATAAAAATATATTTTCAAAATTTAAAATATGAAATGGTTATTCTATATTTTTAAACTTGATAATTTCAATCATTATCTACAATGGTTCAGAAGAAAATGTATCATTTTCTCTTTAAAAAATACTTGAATATTATTCTTCAAAACATATAAATTATGTATTCATCTTTTTTTAAATATCATGTTAAAAGACTTCTAAAACCTACTCGTAGTAAGATGAAGCGATCAAGTACTTTATGTTTCATATAATGTCCTTCTTATAAAATGGTAAAAGGTAACCCTTTTTATTTATAAATTTTGGTTTTTTGTATGAAATATTCTTTTGGAAAATCTTCTGAAAGAAATAATGAATCTCATGGTTATGAAGAACTAGAAGTCTCTTCATCACAAATATCTTATGAAAAGCTTATGTTCGAATTTAGTGTCATGAAGGAAAAAAATTAAAGTTACAAGTAGATCAGAATACTTCTAGGATGTCATATGAATAACTATAAAGGGAATATTATGATGTGAATACAACATAGAATCCAAAAGAAGAATTTGAATCAATTAAAGTAGAAATACTAAATCAAATGGAGTTTCTTAGAAGTTAATATGTTACTAAATTGGATCTTGATAAGTTGAAGGTGTTCTTGGTATAACAATTTTCATCGTCCTCACTATATCATGGAATAGAAGCTGTTAAACGAATAATAGAGGAACTTTCAATAGTTTTAGATGATTTTAGTGAAAAATTTCTAATCTTGGGTAGTTTAGATGAACAGTGTATTCCTTCTTAACACTCAAATTTTATTTTCTATAGATTATTAAATTAAATATTATATATATCTTGTATTTGATAATTTTTTAAATATGTGATATAAGTTATTTAGAACATTTTTTTTAAATATTATACTTTTATTATTTATTTTACATAAACATGTACCTAATATTTTATTACCTCATTAATTTTGGTATATTATAATAAGTAATAATTTTTTTAAATATGACAGGAGAAAAAATATTTAATTTCTTGCATATCCTATATGCTATGACTTAGGGGTACGTGTTATAAAGTTTTCAAATTGATTTGTATATCCAAGATATATCTATGTTGATTAAAATTTTCATCTCGACTCCATTTTATTTATTAAAAATAATAGTTTATATACTCCTTGATTACATATTTATGTATTTTAAGGAAGCATGAATTTGGGGGGAGTTTATTTTACTAATTTTTACAATTTTCTTTTTTAAGTCAAAAAAAGTACAAAAGTTTAAATATGGAGATAGTTATTTTTTATCAAACGATGTATATATATGAGAAAAATTTATTTTTATGGGAGTGTTTATGAGAAATTTTATAAAGGGATAAAAAGGGAGAAATTTATATAGATATGACTTTATAAAATATTTATAAAAGAAATTCTGTTCATTTATTGATATGAAAATTTCTTAGAAACTTATTCTTCTAAAAATTGTTTTTAGATTTAATAAATTTTCTTATGAGTTTTTTTATCATCAAAAAAAATATTTTTTAGCACATGTTAATTCAAAAATATCACTAATTTATTTATTTTTTTATTATCTCAAACACTAGTATTTATTTTACTAATAAATATGTTTTAAATTTAATTTTAGGAAGATAATATCTGGGGGAATAATTATTCTTAGAATTAATTCAATTCATTGATCTGAGGGAAATATTTATTGAAGTTATATAGATATATTATTCTGGAAACACTATTAATTCACCACTTTTTTAATAGTAACATCAGTTTTAGAAACCCTACATTTGGAAGAAATCAAATTGATCGCATGCCCTACATTTGGAAGAAACCCTACATTTGGGGAATAGAGAGTTTTGGTTATAAACCCCACATTTTTAAACAACTGTATGTTATCAACCTTACAATATTAAAGAATTTTATGTTGTAAACCCTATGTTTTTATTTTTTTCATTACATAAAGGGACCCTACATTTGAAAATTCAATGATGTAGTTTTAAATTCAAGATATTATTCATGATTTTGGAAATGGTTTCCCCATAATTAAATATCTATTAAAAGATAATTTATGATCAATTAAAAGGAATGTATTCATCATAATAAATCATTTCTATTCCTATATTATGTTATAACTCTATTGAATGATTTTGAATTAAAATATTCATGATTTATTTTGTGATATTATTAGAGTTGGTTTGACCTAGATCTATATCATATATAGTGTAAATATCAAGAATATATTCATCAGAAAAAATGATATGAGATACAAAAAAGATATATACAAAAGGAAAGGTTTTGTTAGAAAATAAAAAGTGTGATGTTACCTTTAAAGATACACTTTATAAGGATACATGTTTTGATCTATCTTATTGAATCACAATTATCCATACTACTGCAACTTATTGTTTTATATTATTCTGCATGATTGATGAATCATATGTCAGAGATACACTTTTGAGACACACATGTTTACACATTTGTGTGCTTTTTCCCCATCATAGTCTGAATAAATATTTGGAAATGTTGATGATCTTTTTTCAATTGATCATTATTGAATATCTGAATACATCTATCAGTTATTTCTGCAACTATGAAAAACCCCTATTTTCTCAATCAAATCAATCTCTATTAATTTATTAGATTTTGAACTACATGAATTCAATCATGGTCATGTTTAAACATCTTGTACTAACCTGTGGATTTTTTTCTCTATAATATAATCAAAAGGTCCATGTAAATGATTTATAAGGTTTTAACTTCTTTCACTCAGTTGTTGGGGTCTTTATATAAGAGGATATTCTAGTGAAAATCATTAATATTGGGGAATAGTGTGTTTGTGGTGTGAACTAGGGGATCTTTATTCCATGAACCAATATACATTATTGTGTTCGTTTCATTATTAATTTATAATTATTACACACCTATAAAAGATAATTAATGCTTCACTAAATAAAAATATAGGCATTTTAAATCAGATAAAAATTTTGAAAAACATAATTCACCCCCCCCCCCCACCTTCTATCTTTTTCGTCATCATAGTCATTCGAATGAAATAGTGAAGAGTGGAAGCCTATGAGGAATCCCTATTAGAAGATGAAAACAAAAGTGGTGTGAGTTTCTTCTCAAACATCAAGGGGGATAATAGTTTGAAATTTAAATGAGGTGACCCCATTTAAATGTAAAATTGAACTTTAATGGAATATCCACACATTTCATAGAATAGTACGTTCCATTTTTATTTAATTTACAATAAGGGGGAGTAAGATTTATAAATAATGTATATTTCCAAAAAAAACTCCAAAAGGAGTGATTTTTTTTAATACTAAAGGATTATATTAGATTTATTAACAGTAAGGATGTTGATAATAAAAATGTTAACAACAAGGATATTGAAAATAAGGATATGTCCATGATGAAAAATAAAATGGTCAAGGTGATTCTTGTAGAATTATTAAAAATGATCTTGATTTATTTATGATTGGATCTATTGATAAGAAATATTGGTTGTTTTTGTGTAGGAATCATTGACCCCACAAGGATTATAGTATCTGAAAGTATTCCATAAGTGAAAAGGTATTCTATAAGGATCATATATAGTAAAGAGAAGGGCCAAAATAATCTTGGATAAGGAGGAGGATGATGATGTGTGGATGTTTCCCAGAAAAATGAACACCACGCCATGGTTAGTAGGCTTAGTGGAGTTGAATGAGGAACAATGAGTGGACATTCCCATAGCATAGGGTGTGTTGAGAATAAGTTTAACAAATAGTAAAAATGGAATTATAACATGTCATGGGGATCCTAAAGTTGTCATTATAGGTCACCTAAGAAAAATAAACACAAATAGATCATAGTATAGTTCATGGTCTGATGATTTCCAACAAGAGATTAATCATTCCATAGTACATGTCATGGTGAGCGCAAAACATCCAAATATATTACACCGAGCACTTTGATGATCATGATATAATGTAGGAGTGCTTATGAAAAATGAGAAATAGAATATAGACCATATTTTAGAGATATATGTGGTGACTCAAGTGAATTCTTATATAAGATGATGAATTCCAAAATGGTTTTAATGATTTCATGGTCAGTAAGTAAAGCTATTGGACCAAATGGACAATAATAATAGATCATTCCATAGTGCTTATTGTGATGGTTTTAAAATGGTAAAATGTTTTCACCCCTCTTTGGTGAAGTGAGAATCATTGGGTGATGCATATAATTCAGTATAATTCATTATGGATATGGTTATATAGTTCTTTAATGCTTCTATAATTATGTACCATTGTTTTATAACATGATTTTAGCCTTATTTTAAGGTCCTTACAGTGTTATGCTAATGAAATTAAAAGTATATTTAATTCCACACTATAAATTGAAAAGGTTTTCTATGAATAAATTATGTGACTCAACTAAAATTGATGAATATTGTGGAGGAGGTTTAAGAGGAAGTTACAAAGTCATTATAATGTCACATTAAGGTGATAATACGTATCCATTTACCGGACCAATATCCATCTTTTCATATGGGGTGTCATCTATTAAATAAAGAAATGTTGATTCAAAGAAAGATTTAGTTCATACCTTGTGCTTAAAAAAATATATAAAGAGAAGTTTCTGCAACCAATTTCTATATTTTTATAATAAGAATAAAGGAGTTTTAGATGAGGAGCTAGAAGAAGCTGGAAACAATTAGAGATCTTTCCAAGGAGAAGAACTCATAACTATTGTATAGTGAATGATAAATCCATGAATTTATATGAAAATAAGAATAAGTTTTTTAAATTTATTTCCATATATTTTTAAGGAGAAACCCAACAAGAGTATAATAAAGTATCTACAAATTCTTGAAAATGAAATCCTAACAAGTGATGTTGGATAAAGGACCAACAAGTCCATAAACTATGTTGAGTTGATATTATTCAATGGTATTTATCATTGGAAGGAATGTTAAAGTTTTTATCACTTGGTACGTAGTGAGATATCCATAAACCATTATAAGGGGAGTGACCCTTATTAGGATCTATGAGCTTTATAGTAATTTGGTTCATACTACAATGTTTATGCATGATCCTTGGACATAACCCAGTGAGGGTGAAACTTGTAAATTCTTATGTCCCTATTAATTTTATGAATTCACACAAAAATAGGGTTAATGTAATCATGAAGAATATAAAATATAAAATGGGATGCTCAAGTAGTTGAATCATTTCAACTTTTAATAAAAAGAGCATAAAAATGACCCTCAAGGTTGAGTGGTTAAGATCCTTTTAGGGTAGTGAGGGTAGAAGTGAAATATGTTTTAATTTTAATATACTTTACAAAATGTGATCTACCTCCCCCCGCATTATAGTATCACACTAAACATATGTTAAGGTAAAAATATCACTATTGATATCCTTGAGCCAAAATAGTAAACTAATAAGTATTATATTCCAAAACATCCCTCTCTTCCCCTTATAAATACCACCCCTCACTACCCTTTCTCCTCTCTCCTTAAAAGACTTGGAGATTTCCAAAATTCAACAAAATTATTTTCACAATACTATGCCCCATTTCATTATAGTGTTTCTATGACCAAAAGGAAAAAACCAAGGTTCTTTACTATGAATTTAAAGAGATTAAGTTCAATTATTTAATATTATAAATCTATATATTTTCAATTATTTTTATCTCCAAAAACCTGCATACTTACCCCATAAAAAATGACATAATGACTCTATTATAATAAATATAATATAATTTTATCATTTTAATGAAATATCCCTAACAAACCTCTTCTCATTTCATTTTAAATGAAAATTTTGTTTATATTATAGTCATTTCACCACCTTCATGAACAACATTCATCTTTTTTCACAATAGCCGTATGAGTTGTTTAGAAACATATATTATGGGGAAAATTTTCTAAATAAGTTTATTATATATTTTTTCATTTTTTTTAATGGATTAATATTCATATCATTAAATAAAACCAAGTAAGTTCACTATGGTCAGAAACACTGCCCAAGTGAATTTACAATAAAATGATAATATTTATATTGTATGAAAGTATGTGTTTTAATAATATATTACATTTAAAAATTTTTAAATCCTATAAATTAAAAGAAAAAAAATCACACTTATGTATTTATATATCCATAACATTATAATTGTCATAATTACTCACAAATTAATTCGACATTGAAACCCTGAAACGAATGTCCTTGGGACAATGAATATAAACACGATATCCCAATTAAATAACTCTAAAATATACTAAAATATCAATAATAAATAAAATATTTTTTAATTACTTTCTCAATAATGTATTTAATAAAAAAAATTATTTTTCAGGATTTTATAAGAAACTCCATACTGAATTTGGGAATTGAAACATTTGACCACCACCCATTATTTTGGGTTATCTATATTCCCACTAAAAATAACTTCATAAAACAATTATTCTCATGTATTTAATTAATATTAAATATATATGTTCCCTTACATATATAACTAGTTATTATTACTTTTATTTATTAGGGATATACATTTTTTTAAGGATCCATTCTCAATTTCATTCATTAAGAAAACCCGACTATAAGGAACTTCTGTATTTCTTCCACCATTTCAAGTTCCAATCCAAAAAAAATTAAACCATCCATAGTTTCTAAAATTGATAGTTTTATTTTTAAAAAACTTTTTAGTTCATTTTTTATTTATGGAAATTAATATTTCTTTACCCTTTTTAATAATTCATTACCATTTTCCATAAACCCCGTTTAAGATGCCTATTTCAAAAGTTATTTCTCCACTCTTTTTCATGAAATCACTTAAATTAGATGTAATTTTAATTTACCTATGACTATTATTCATATATAAAAGTACAAGAATGTTTTTATACATTCCTAAATAGAAACCATTATGATATTCCATTTAGATAACTATTAGACCTGATTATGTAACCCATTTCCTTTTAATGGGTTTCCCTGAGGCTTAGGTCTGATATTTGATTTCCTTATGTTTAAAACATATTAATGTACCTATTATAATGTTTACATACTAATAGTTCTCCAATATATTGTGTAATTTTATATCTCATGAGATGATATATATGGTATTAAATAGTAAACTTAATCTTTTATGGGACATTTTCCACAATGTTATATTTTCTTAGTAGTTATCCATGACCTGTGATTATGAAATGTTTTATGTTTCTACCACATTTATATGATTCCATGATACTTTGATTATATATTCATTATTAAATTATTCCATATGATAATGCATGATACTTTTCTTTTATGTTATCATTTTATTCCATATGATTCACAAGTTATTCTTCATTGTCATATTTATTATCTTATTGATATTTATAGCTTACCCATTTTGTTTTTGTATTCTTCATGTTATCCTATGTATTTTTAAAATATAAAGGGATTTAAGAGCACAATTATAAATCAAAATAAATATTTTGTATTATTTTTAGTTTCACTTTGTTGTATTATGAACATATTGTACCAAATATACTACGCATTTGGATTTTGGGATTGTTTTTATTGGTTATTTATTTTAAAAATCACGAAATAATATGTGTAAAAAGGTTTTGGTCACTATATAAAATCCTCTAAAACTAATATTCTATATGTAAGCCAAAAAAATCAGGTGATATCAAATACCCTAGATCTTGGGAGTAGTAGTATACACTAATCACTCTAAATAAAAAGAAGTAAATTAATACTAAGGATTGTTCATGAAAATTACTTGGAAAAAGAATCATTCATGATATAATGGAGAACTAAAATGAATGATAGAGGAATAACTCCCATATATATCTTAAGATAAGAAGAAATACATGTCAGAGATCCCTATAGGGGATAAATTCTTAAATATCCTCTCTTTAGGGTGATAAAATGGGTTATTTAAATATTTTTATAATAAAACAACTTATAAATATTTTGAAAAATTATAGTATTTCACCAGAAATCATATGGTATCCCACTATAATTATAGGGGTATAGAAAGTATCCACTTCTTAACTCTATTTAAAATTATGAGTTCCTTCACTAGACTTTCGGTTGGAGTTTTACTACTCGATAGAACTATCTTTCCCTTGGTTAATCTTATATAATAAAAATTTGATCCCCAACTCCTTCAATTATAAAAAACCCATTATAACACATAAATAAATTTTTTCAAATACAATAATTAAAAATAATAATTACCATTTAGGTCTGGTTCGTTGCATACTAAGTCAAATAGGAAAAATGTTAAACATACTCAGGTGGAATCTTTTATCAACATATCAATGAATTAATAATGAAATAACCATCCAGTTACTCTCAAATAGGATCCCCATGAATCACTAAATATAGGAAGAGTTTCACTATGCACTTGGGGATACTGTCAAATAGAAAAATAATTGGTATAGCAACATTCTTCTGATTTCCCACTTAGTTTCCATGGGTTCCCATGAATTTATCGAAAGAAGGGGACAAAACATGTCACAAGTAAAATAAAAATATCAATAAAATAAATAAAAATAAACCCCTTATCTAACCTTGAAACAATCTTAAAGAAATATCTCAATAATTTATTTATCAAATAAAAAAAATTGATAACACATTATATTTATTATGATATTAACCATCACAGTAAGGGGAAATAATACCAATGGTGTCAGATATTTCATAAAATCCATTTGGAGTTTTCAAAATATTCCTTTAAATCAAATATTAGAAAATATTAAATTCTTTGAAACATCAATTCTAAATAATCTTTTAAGAAAAAACAAAATAAAATAGCATATAATTAATCATTAAATCAAACCGACTGCTGAATATAACCAAAAAATATAAATTACAATAAATATCTATAAAAATTTTAGGCATGAAAAAAATATAAAGACCTTGACCCTAGTATCCCAAATTCAATGGTTACTTTTTTCATTGATACTATATATAAGATATCTCATCCCAAAGGATCAAATTTTTTAATAGTCTTGGAAAACTAGATGCGTAATTTAATCTCACATTACATCTGAAAACATCAAATACATCATTGTATTTTATTTGAGAACACCTATATTTTCTTCATAATATCCCTAAATATCAATTATAATACACATTTTTGCAATAATTAGGAAATAAATCCTAATAATGGTGTGTGCTCAAATTCTTAATAAGGTTATGAATACAATAGATGCTAGTACTAAGTAAATAAAACCTAAATAATATGGTTGAGATAAAAAATAATAAAATATTCTATATAAATAATACCATAAAAGGGTACTAAATCTATGGATAAAATATTAATATAAATAATTACACGGATAATAATAACTAGTTTCATATTGATTGAATTCATAATGTCGGACATCATAATCTTTCCACCAAGGTCTTATTCCAAGACAACATACATAAACTGGTCAGGCATACACCAAATATCCAAAATATTTTCTATCATGAGACCTAATATTTCATTGTGTGGGGGCTTTAGTGGATCCTTCCCATATCTTACTAATTATAATGCATTAATTATATGAAAGGGGTGAAACATAATCAATGTAAACATTCGTATTGGGAAATTAGCCTATAAAATGTTAATAATTTCCAAACCAATAAAAATAATCATAATAAATCCTTTGTAATAAAAATAATGGTATGATAATATTATATCTCATTAAATTATAATATGCACCAAATAATTTTTATATAGAAGAATATAAATTAATAAGAACACTAGAATATTTCTTGACGGAAATTCCATTTTTTTTAAATAAATTATTCAAAATATAAAAATTTCACTGATATTAAGGAAAAACATTTCGTTGAAATGAATCCTATAAAAATATAAATTAATATTAAAATAAATCAATAGTCATATTTGTGGTAAATTTTTTTTAGTTCACTTGTGTTAAAAAAATAATTCCTCTCACACTTTTGTAAAAATTTCAAAAGTGCCTCATTTGGAAAATAGCCAGAAGATTCCTTTTAAAATACTATGTAAAAAAGTTAAACATGGGTAAATATTTATTTAATAAATCATTTTATAATATTTAGAATATTATTTTTCAGATTTTTTATCGTAATATGTAAATGGAAGAGAAATATTCTCAATCATGTAAAAAACAAGGTCAGTTTCCCTTAAAAATGTAATTTTGGTGTTGTGGATACTTAAAGAGAGTAAATTGAAATTTAAATATTTAATTTATATAAATAAGCATATAATAATAAAATTTATTGTTTTTAAGATATAAATATCAAATAATTCCCCTATTGGATACTTAAACATAAACAATCTTTAATAATGATGAGATTGTGAAATAAACCTCTACCTCAGGATTGACTTCCTTCATAAGTGTGTGAACCTTCTATATAATAAATATAGATCTATTATACATATATCACCAAAACATATTAATATATATAGTACCATATATGATTTAATTATAATATTTTATGACCCCTATATTATCAAATGTTTGTTAAATGTACTATTCCTGTTAACAACTGCTTTGTTTGTCATGTATGTTATGATTTGGTAGTTTCGCTACATGTACTTTGATAATAGTTTAAAAATGTAAATAATATTAATAATTATATAATTATAATATATATTCATCATATATATATATACATATTTATATTTGTCTATAAAATTTAGAGTTAGAAAAATGAATTTCACCATTCATAGAGACGGTAGTCCATACATACGCATGAATGATATTCTTACTTTTAGACAGGTGGAATAAAAGAAAGATAAAAATAAATTCACCATTAAATAATTATTATTATATCCTATATATTAATTAAATATATCCTTATTACCAATCATGTCAAAATAAAATAAAAAAACAATCACGTCACTTCATGGAGGTGGTAGTTCACACGTACACATGAGCAACATTATCATTTTCCAAAAGGATGAAAGTTAAGAAGGTAGATTTGATATTATAATTATAGAATTATAATTATTTCATAAATATAATATATATATATATTAAATATATAATTCTGTACAATTTTGAAAGGTGGTGAAAAAAAATGAATTACATTGGTTCATGAGGCGGTAGTCCGATGTACACATGATTGATGGTTTTGTTTCCCATTTCATCAAAGAGGAAATGGATAAATATTATCACATAAATAATATAAAATATCCTGATATATTATAAATATTTTTCATTATAATTTAATTATTAATACATAATCATATTTTTAAAATAATAAGAAAAAAAGAAAATTTTTGCTGAAGATGATTACCTTCGCTTAGAAAAACCCCATTTGGATCTACTATTAAGAACCCTAGGGACAGTCCTTTTAAAAGACCAGAGGCTATATAAAATGGATAAGGGTTTTTCAGATCGATTTTTTTGGGAGGTTTACAATCTAAATATCTCAATAGGTGTGAATAAGTGTGGGGAGGAGGTTTACTTCTATAATTGAGGTGAGTAGAACCCCTACAAATTCTCAATGTTTTAAAATAATTTTATGTCACTTTCTTGGAAATATGTATCCCAAATGGATAATTAAATTACATTATATGTGATAAGGTCTTAATATTACTAACCAATATAAATTATAAATTTTTTGGGTAATTTTATCGCTTATATTTTTAGTTTAACGCTTGGTAAACCTATTTTAATCATAACGGCAGTAACATATTTTTACTGATTTTACTATTCATTATAAAAAAATATTAAATTGACCTTATTAAATGATATTAATTTTCACTATTAAAAATATGGAGTCAATTTTATCAAATTAAATTCATATAAGTTCAGGAATTTAATTTAAAATATACCCTACAATCATGATGAAAATATGGTTCTCCAAAAGAAAATTTTTCTTAATTATAAAAAAAATATATATAAAAATTCAACATAAAACTGATTAAAATGTACTAAATTGGATTAATAATAATATAATTTCAAATATTTTACATTTAAACCGGTAGAGACCCGAATCCTGACGTACATGGACATTACATTACTTTTGCGGAATACTTAGTACAAAAAACACACACACAAGGACCGTAATAGTTTAGTGTCTTTGGAAACATGGAATATAATCTTCTAATCGTGGTGAAAGATCTTCAACATCTCCCATAAAGATCTTCCATTTTTTTTCCTAAAACCTTTCTTTATATCTTGGGGAAAAGAAAACATAAAAGGGTGAGCCCAAATGTTCAGTAAGGGTAAACAAAAGAAATATCAATCACATCATATTCATAATAACATAACATTTTGGAAATCATAACCTGCAAAAGAGATCATAATATCATAACATGGGATAAATCATAGTGGTGAAATGTAATCCCAATAATCATAACTTAAAACATGAAACTTTTTTGCATACACACATAATCATAGAGAATCATTTCTTATTAGTCAAGACTCATTGCCAAGACTATCTTAGTGGACAAAGTCCATTTCTAAACCGAGTTCATTCCTCGTTTCAGTCCTGTTTCACTGAACCGGTTTAACCTGCCATTCCAGCCATGTCTATCTCATGAGATATAAAATCTTTACCCAATGCATTTGAGGGAGATATAGGTCCCACCCATCTCATAATTATACCATTCTTATGTGTTCCACAAAATCATAAATCATACATCATAGCATAACCCATGTAATAAAAATGGGAATCTTAAACATCGTGACATCATAAAACAATTCATATAAGATAAAGGAATTAATAAAAATAATTCCATCACAACATAGTCAAATCAATGTAATAATAGGGATATAAACAAAACCATTTATTATCTTAGATGGAAAATAATTTTGATAAAACACTTGAACTCCATTCTTGAGAAAAATATCCTTTCTACCTCAAAAACATTTTTCCTTTCTTAACATGTCATACAATTTTAAACTAAAAGAAGTTGATTAAAAATAAACTTGAAAACTTGTAAAGGAATCTTCTTGGAAATAATTTTTTAAAAATCCATTCATTCCATATAAGTTAAAAAACATTCTTCTCGTACTTTTGTCGAAAAAGTCAAAAAGTACCTCGTACGAAAATCGACAAAAGATTCCTTTCATATCTTTTACTAAAAACTCATAGAAGGGTAAAATTGGATTAAAAAAATTGTACTTCAATGGAAATAACATTATTTATTGATGAAACATGGATGTGGATGATAAAATACACCCCAGTAAATTCCAAAGTATAAACAATCTCGGATAAAAATGAGATTGTGATATTTCCCTTACCTTAGGTCCGATATGCTTTGTATGGTTCCGAACCTCCTGTATAATGATTTAAATAATGTCATTGATGTATTACATGATCATATTCATTGTTATGATATCATATATGTTTCACTTAGGACTTTATATTCCCGTTCTTTTGTAAATTCCATGTTAAAGTAGTGTTTTGGGTAAAATCATTTCATTTGTCGTTCGTGTTTTAACCTGTAATTATTCATATGATTACCAAGATCATGGTTACTTACATCCAGAATGTAAAACATGATTTATATATAATATATATTCAGAATATACATATATATAATAGATCAATAAATGGAAAGAAATACACCGTTCATGGAGACGGTATGCCATACGTATGCATGAACGCTATTTTCGTTTCCTTATTGAATGGAATTAAGTAGATGACATACATATATATATATATACATAAATCTATTATCATTATTATGTCATATATTTCCTGATTACTTATTATATATATACTTTATAATCATTCATGAATGGTAAATCATTGAGAATGAATCTCATCGCGTCGTGGAGACGGTAGTCCGTACGTACGCACGAGCGATGATATCATTCCCATGATCGTGGAATTGTATTGAAGTGTATGTTTAATATTTAAGAATATATATAACTTTACAATAATCATATATAGTAATTATTTACACCATTATACCCATCCAAGTAAGGTGGTGGTGGAAAATAGATTACACTACGGCGTGGAGACGGTATTCCGTACGTACGCACGCGCGGTGATTTCGTTTTTTGTAGGATGGATAAATGGTGAAATCGGATTGTTTCATACTTATAATAACATATAAGTATATGAGTTATACTGATATTATTACTTCATAATTAAACAACTAATGAAGAAGAAGTGGAAGAAGAAATAACGTTGAAAGAATGAGTAACGAACATTACCTCTTCTTTGAAGCGCCTCTTTGAGACCTCCTCTTAAGGCACTAAAATTGGTCTTTTAAGAATACCAGGACCTCTATGATGTTTCTATGGAAGTGGAGAAGAGAATTTTTCAGGGTTTGTCCGAGCTTGAAGGCTCAAATTGGTGTGAGGAAGAGAGGGAGGAGGTGCCCTTTTATAAGGGAGGAGAGGGGCACCTTTGGAAAACTAAAAATATTAATTTATTATAAAGTCATATTCGATTTTAAATATCTCCAAATTGATTTATTTCGAAGCTAAGGTGGGTATGGGTCGAAATCCTCTCATCCAATAGAATTTATACAAGTTTAGGTTCCTATTTTAACCTTATAATTTATATTTAACTTTAAGTTAGATAATTTTAATTTTACCGTCTCTTTTTGTGTTCTTACACTATAAGGTGAATAAAATTACTATAACAAGACAAAAAAACCCCAAGTTGTTTATTATTAATATATATAACCTTACCTAAGTCATTTTTTCTAACCTTAGATTTTGAGGAATAAAATAACAATTAATAATATAATATTTGTTTTAAAAACTATTTTATGTCAGTTTTGACACTATTTAGTAATTGATTTTTTTGAAACTCATAACAGAATGATTAGTTAGAAAAAAGTTAATTTACTTAATACTAACATGTAATATTAACCTATAAAATTAGTTTAGTTCATAAAAAGTCTCAAATTACATTTATTTGGGTATTTATAACATCAATTATGTCAATATTTCATTAATAAAATAATTACTGCATCATCATTGTGTCATATATAAATTAAATTATTTAATGTCTAAAAATTAAAAATTAAATATAATTATGTAGGAAATATTTTTATATTTCTAATGAATATTTATAGTAGAATTTATCTTATGTATAACCCTAAATTAAAAATTATTTAGTTATTAAGCTTTGATTTTAACTATTTTAACCCTTCTTTAAATAAATTGATAATAAATGTCCTAATCTAATCCAAGTGGGCCTAAATGGTCATATATTATTTCTAAGGTTGGTTTTGGTCGAATTACACTTATCAAATAGAATTAGGACATGTGTTAGGGTAATAATAATAACACTTTTCCCCTTAATTACCCTATTCACTTTTAACCGTGGTAAAAAAAAGTAAAAAGTTACTATTCACCAAAAATTATTTTCATCTCATTGAACCACATTTTACTACATGATATTAACCGTGTTCCTCGTATTTTCAAAATTCCATTCACAGAAGCGGTAAAATTAAGTTTTATGAAAAAATCGGTTTTTTTAACTACCACTTAGTGGTTTCACTATTCATCAAAAATTGAAGTTTTTCTGAATAATGCCAAAATTTCACCCTAAGCTATAATTGATATTCTGAATTCAAAAATGATTTATATTTTACAAAATTACAAACATATAAGTTGCATTAATTAATTTTATAATTAATTCCTGTTGTTACAACAAATAGCGTGTTTGTAAGAAAAAATATATATCAAAAGATTAACAATTGTTTGTGTCCAATTTCAAAGTGAAATTATGTACAATGACCAAAATTGTATTAAATGGTAAAAATATATTCTAAATATACCCTAAAACCACTCAAATTCATAATTTATCAATATAAATTATTTTGATTAGAAAAGTTGTTTTTAATTAAAATTTAGTAATTTTCACTATTCATCAAAATATAAATGTTATCCGAAAAGTTCCAAAATTTCACCCTAAGCTAATTTCGATATTCCAAATCCGAAAATGAAGTCCATTTTAAAAGATAAAATTTATAAAATTTCAAAAAGTGGGTATTACTATTCATAACAGCTAGTTCATAATAATATTATAATAATATCTGCGTACTACACACGCTATCGAGGAAGGTCGTGATTGCGTGTAATGTAAGGAAAGTCAAGGATGTGTGTTCTGCAATCTCCTTTTTGTGTAGCGTATAACACAAGACATCAATAAAATTAAAAAGAATATTTTTCATAAAATCTCGGGGTGTTACATTCTACCCCCCTTAAAATGAATTTCTCCCTCGAAATTCATCAGGGTTATAAATGGTTTACTACTTGAAAGTTTCTTTAATAGAAACCCACATCATAAAAAGGTATACCAAAACTTGGTTTTAAAAACTAAAGTATGAAACATAACACTTACCCAAATTAACTAATCACTAGGTTTCCACATAGGTGAAAATATGGATATGGAAGAGAAATCTAACCATCATGTTCTGATGGAGAGTGGTAGAGAACATGGCTATTGAAAAGCCAGCAATCACAAAGCCATAAATTTGTGATGATCTAAAGTACCATCTGATTCATCAGATATAAGAGCACTAGGAAAACATTTTTGGTTTTCAAGATAATTTCCCTAAAGTTGATGAAATTGGAATTAGAAGAAATACTTTCGTGATTTTGGTATAGTCTCACCATTGGTCGTTCTTTGGACAATTTCAACTTCATCTCTTAAAGAATTGAAATTGAATTTTTCATTTGTGATGTGTTAGCAGATCATGTGATAGAATGATGGGTCATTCCATCTATCTCAAACAAAAGGTTAGAAAAGTTATCAAAAAATACATAAGTCCATCTATAGTGATTTTAATCATATATGGTTCCTAAAATGGACTTATAATTCATATAGCATAATAATTAATATAATAAAACAAATTTCTACGAAACAGGGACTTCCTGTAGGCCAGTGGTAGGCGATAATGGCCAGTCGCACTTCGGTTGTGGGTTCGATTCCCACAGCCTTGTCTGACGCGATGGGCTATCGTCCGTCCGGCAGGTTGTCCTTTTTCTAAAACTACATTACTATAACATCCCATCAATAATATCGAAAAAAAGTTCTATCCTTAAACAATACTAACTTATGTCCAATATAATCCATTCCAATATTTAGGCTTATCTAAAATACTTTGGTCCAAGCTCATAGTATAAAGAAAATGATTACTTGAAATGTCACATAACAATCACATGAATGCCATCATTTATCCCCCATATATCATAAGATATATCTTGTTGGTCAAATTGCAAACATGTGAATACCTTAATCATGTATTCTCTTGAAAAATGAATACCCATTTAAACTTAGTGAAAACATGAATGCTGTCAAAAGTTAACTCTTTTCCACATACCAAAATCCCAAAAATTCTATATACTCAAACCATGATACCATTTAGTCATTATATCAATCATGAGCTCATGAATACAATCAAACATCTCATTATCTTCTTATCCCTTCATTATGCACATATCATCTGCTTTCCAAAATATTTGAATCACTTTTCATGGTTACCATAAAATTATTGAAAACCACAATTGACCAATACATAAATATTCCAATATTCCACGATACTATATACAACATTATTTTGGAATCCTATTACATAAACAGTTAATCATTCCACCAAATCGTTGTCATATTAAACATCGCCAATAGTGATCTCATGTGACTTCCCTTTGCCCTTTTCCATAAGTGGTTTCTCATGTCAATCATCACTAACCCTTGGATTAGGGCATTTATTAGCATAATGCCCCATTTCCTTGCACTTGAAGCATTGAACTTTTGGTGGTTTGTTCTCTGCAGTCTTTTTTTATTCACATCATTAGCAACCCTTTTTCTATTACTTTGACACTCAGCTTCTCGATGACCTTCTTTTCCACACTTAAAACATTTTCTAGTCCCTTTAACACAATCTCCACCATGCTTCTTTCCACACTTTGATCATAAGGAAACATTCATCTTCTTATCACTATTATTCTGAGATTTCTCCTTGAACTCCATCTTTTGTTTCTTTTCAAAACCATGATATGGATATGTAACACCAACTTCCATTTCTACCTTGATAGCACAACGCACAATTTCTTCATAGCTACTGAAGTCACTTATAGCTAATTCCCTTCGAAGACTTGGTTTTAAGCCACTGAATAATCGATCATCTTTACTTTCAGGTTGGATGATAAAGCCAGATGCATACCTTGCAAGCCTTGTAAAATTATCTCCGTATATACCAACAGATTCATCATCCTTTTTCTTTAGCTCAAGAAACTCCTTCTCCATCTTTGTACGAATAATATGAGGGAAGTACTTATTGAAAAATAAGTTCTTGAACTCATCCCATTCCATGGACTCAATTTCATCCCTTGGCCTCGTATTCTTGATAAGATTCCACCATTGATCAGCTTCACCTTCCAAACGATATACTGCTAAGATGACTTTTTCATGTTCAGAACATTGAAGAACTGAAAATATCTTTTCCGTGGTACTGATCCATTATTCAGCGACAAGTGGATCAGAAGACCCACTGAAAGAAGGTGGACGTTGCCTCATAAAGGACTCAATAGAATATTGTTCCTTTATCTGCTCATTTGGAAGTCCAGAATGATTCATAGCTTGTGTAAGTATATCAATAATATTTTGCACTCCATCTACCATAACATTTGTTTTTTCAGGAGGACAATCATTGAATTTTCCATTTCATTGATCAACATGGTTCCTTCGGGTTCCAGCCATCATCTAAAACTTAAAAAGAATAGTGTGAGAGGAAAAAATCATGCTAGGGAAAACAACATAATAAAGGGGGATTACCTTCAATATCTAACATCTTAGGTTAAATTCTAAGATCATTAGCGCAATTCTAGGACTATAACCTATACTTATACTTAACCTTAGGGACATCCCTAGACATACCTTAGAAATATCTCTAGGGATCTCACTAAACTTCTCGCATCCTAGTTTCCAAAGTTTGACTAAACCTTTCCTATGATACCAACTGTAGAGACCCGAAGCTTGACGTAGATGGACATTACATTACTTTTGCGGAATAATTAGTACAAAAAACACACACACAAGGACCGTAATAGTTTAGTGTCTTTGGAAACTTGGAATATAATCTCCTAATCGTGGTGAAAGATCTTCAACATCTCCCATAAAGATCTTCCATTTTTTTTACCTAAAACCTTTCTGTATATCCTGGGGAAAATAAAACATAAAAGGGTGAGCTCAAATGCTCAGTAAGGTTAAAAAAAAGAAATATCAATCACATCATATTCATAATAACATAACATTTTGGAAATCATAACCTGCAAAATAGATCATAATATCATAACATGGGATAAATCATAGTAATGAAATGTAATCCCAATAATCATAACTTAAAACATGAAACTTTTTGGAATACACACATAATCATAGAGAATCATTTCTTATTAGTCAAGACTCATTTCCAAGACTATCTTAGTGGACAAAGTCCATTTCTGAACCGAGTCCATTCCTCGTTTCAGTCTTGTTTCACTGAATCGGTTTAACCTGCCGTTCCAGCCATGTCTATCTCATGAGATATAAAATCTTTACCCAAATCATTGGAGGGAGATATAGGTCCCACCCATCTCATAATGATATCATTCTTATGTGTGCCACAAAATCATAAACCATACATCATAGCATAACCCATGTAATAAAAATGGGAATCTTAAACATCGTGACATCATAAAACAATTCATATAAGATAAAGGAATTAATAAAAAGAATTACATAACAACATAGTCAAATCAATGTAATAATAGGGATAGAAACAGAACCCTTTATTATCTTAGATGGAAAATAATTTTGATAAAACACTTCAACTCCATTCTTGAGAAAAATATCCTTTCTACCTCAAAAACATTTTTCCTTTCTTAACATGTCATACAATTTTAAACTAAAAGAAGTTGATTAAAAATAAACTTGAAAACTTGTAAAGGAAGATTCTTCGAAATAATGTTTTAAAAATCCATTCATTCTGTATAAGTTAAAAAACATTCTTCTCGTACTTTTGTCGGAAAAGTAAAAAAGTACCTTGTACGAAAAACGACAAAAGATCCTTTCATATCTTTTACTAAAAACTCACCGAAGGGTAAAATTGGATTTAAACAATTGTAGGTCGATGGAAATAATATTACATATTTATGAAACATGTATGTGGATGATAAAATACACCCCAGTAAATTCCAAAGTATAAACAATCTTGGATAAAAATGAGATTGTGATATTTCCCTTACCTTAGGTCCGATATGCTTCGTATGGTTCCGAACCTCCTATATAATGATTTAAATAATGTCATTGACATATTAAATTATCTTATTCATTGTTATGATATCATATATGTTTCACTTATGACTTTATATTACCCGTTCTTTTGTAAATTCCATGTTAAAGTAGCGTTTTGGGTAAAATCATTTCATTTGTCATTTGTGTTTTAACATGTAATTATTCATATGATTACATAGATCATGGTTACTTACATCCAGAATGTAAAACATGATTTATATATAATATATATTCAGAATATATACATATAAATAACAGATAGATAAATTGAAAGAAATACACCGTTCATGGAGACGGTAGGCCGTACGTACGCATGAACGCTGTTTTCGTTTCCTTATTGAATGGAATTAAGTAGATGACATACATATATATATATACATAAATCCAGTATCATTATTATGTCATATATTTCATGATTACTTATTATATATATACTTTATAATCATTCATGAATGGTAAATCATTGAGAATGAATCTCATCGCGTCGTGGAGACGGTAGTCCGTACGTACGCACGAGCGATGATATCATTCCCATGATCGTGGAATTGTATTGAAGTGTATGTTTAATATTTAAGAATCAATATAACTTTAAAATAATCCTATATAGTCATTATTTACACCATTATACCCATCCAAGTAAGGTGGTGGTGGAAAATAGATTACACCATGGCGTGGAGACGGTATTCCATACATACGCACGCGTGGTGATTTCATTTTCCGTAGGATGGATAAATGGTGAAATATGATTGTTTCATAATTATAATAACATATCGGTATATGAGTTATACTGATGTTATTACTTCATAATGAAACAACTAAATAAGAAGAAGTGGAAGAAGAAATAAAGTTGAAAGAATCGGTAACGAACATTACCTCTTCTTTGAAGCGCCTCTTTGAGACCTCCTCTTAAGGCACTAAAATTGGTCTTTGAAGAAGACCAGGACCTCTAGTATGTTTCTAGGGAAGTGGATAAGAGAATTTGGCAGGGTTTGGCCGAGCTTGAAGGCTCAAATTGGTGTGAGGAAGAGAGGGATGAGGGGCCCTTTTATAAGGGAGGAGAGGGCCACCTTTGGAAAACTAAAAAAATTATTTTATTATAGTCATATTCAGTTTTATATAGCTCCAAATTTATTTATTTCGAAGCTAAGGTGGGTATGGGTCTCAATCCTCTCATACAATAGGATTTAGACAAGTTTAGGTTCATATTTTAACCTTATCATTTATATTTAACTTTAAGTTAGATAATTTTACTTTTACCGTGTCTTTTTGTGTTCTTACACTATAAGGTTAATAAACTTACTATAACAAGACAAAATAACACCAAGTTGTTTATTATTAATATATATAACCTTACCTGAGTCATTTTTCCTAACCTTAGATTTTTAGGAATAAAATAACAATTAATAATATAATATGTTTTTAAAAAACTATTTTATGTCAATTTTGACACTATTTTGTAATTGATTTTTTTGAATATTATAACAGAATTATTAGTTCTAAAAAAGTTAATTAAATCAATACTAACATGTCATATCAACCTAGAAAATTGTTTTAATTCATAAAAAGTCTCAATTTACATTTATTTGGGTATTTATAACATCAATTATGTCAATATTTCATTAATAAAATAATTACTGCATCATCATTATGTCATAAATAAATTAAATTATTTAATGTCTAAAAATTAAAAATTAAATATCATTATGTAGGAAACCTTTTTATCTTTCTAAATAATATTTATAGTCGAATTTATCTTATGTATAACCCTATATTAAAAATTACTTAGTTATTAAGCTTTGATTTTAACTATTTTAACCCTTCTTTAAATAAATTGATAATAAATGTCCTAATCTAATACAAGTGGGCCTAAATGGTCATATTTTATTCCTAAGGTTGTTTTTTTTCGATTTAAACTTATCCAATAGAATTAGGACATGTGTTAGGGTAATAAAAATAACACTTTTACCCTTAATTACCTTATTCACTTTTAACCGTGGTAAAAAAAGTAAAATGTTACTATTCACCAAAAATTATTTTCATCTCATTGAACAACATTTTACTAATTTATATTAACCGTGTCTCTCGGATTTTCGAAATTCCATTCACAGAAGCGGTAAAATTATGTTTTATGAAAAAATCAGTTTTTTTAACTACCACTTAGTGGTTTCACTATTCATCAAAAATTGAAGTTTTTTTGAATAATGCCAAAATTTCACCCTAAGCTATAATTGATATTCTGAATTCAAAAATGATGTCTATTTTACAAAATTCCAAACATATAAGTTTTATTAATTAATTTTATAATTAATTCCCGCTGTTACAACAAATAGCGTGTTTGTAAGAAACAATATATATCAAAAGATTGACAATTGTTTATGTCCAATTTCAAATTGAAATTATGTACAATGACCAATATTGTATTAAATGGTGAAAATATATTCTAAATATACCTTAAAATCCCTCAAATTCATAATTTATCAATATAAATTATTTTGATTAAAAAAGTTGTTTTTAATTAAAATTTAGTAATATTCACTATTCATCTAAATATAAATGTTATCCGAAAAGTTCCAAAATTTCACCCTAAGCTAATTTCGATATTCCAAATCCAAAAATGAAGTCCATTTTAAAAGATAAAATTTATAAAATTTCAAAAAGTGGGTATTACTATTCATAACGGCTAGTTCATAATAATTTCATAATAATATCTGCGTACTACACACACTATCAAGGAAGGTCGCGATTGCGTGTAATGTAAGGCAAGTCAAGGATGTGTGTTGTGCAATCTCCTTTTGGTGTAGCGTACAACAAAAGACATCAATAAAATTAAAAAGAATATTTTTCATAAAATCTCGGGGTGTTACAAAATCTATTTTAAAACAATAATTAACTTTATAATTTCTTTAAAAAATGACAGTTCAATATAAAAATCTATATTTTTCACTATTTATCGAAAAAATTAATCTTTTTAAAAAATTATCAAAAAATTACTCTATGATAATTTATAAATATTTATTAAAAAAATTAATTTAAATTTTTTTATATAACTTATAAGAGTTAAAAATATTAATTTTACAAAACTCAATTAAACAGATTTTTAGAAAAATACAATTCTCAAGCATTAAACTAGATATATTCTTATCAAATTCATAGAAAAAATATTTTATGAAGGAAAAAGATATTGATTGAATACATAATAAATAAATTTCATTAAATTTATTCAAAAGTATTGATTATTTTATTTTATAAAGACGAAAATTCATTACTTGCATAAAAATAGTTTTTTAAAAAAACATGTCTTTTACTTTAAAATGATATCATTATTTATAATCAATTGTCAACCAATAAACTTATTTTATACATATTTAATCCATCTAATTATTATAATTTTGTTATTTTTATTCATACTAACCATTTTAACAGTTAGTGTTTAATGGTATACTATATTATGGTTCATTTAGACATTGGATTTTGTGTATCTCAAGCTATCGAAGAGATTTATTTAAAAATAAATAAATCATAAAATATTTGGATGTTATAAAAAAACCCATTTTATGAGAGTAAATATTTGATAATATATAATTTTCATTCTTATAAAAGTTTTATAAAATCAAATACTACAATAAATTACAGTTCTACTTGAAAAATGCTCAATTTTTTTATAGTGTAATAGGATTAGAAACCCTTGAAATAAACATATTTCAAGCACTGAAACACAACTATATGAGTTTAATTTAATAATTTATTTAAAAATAACATACATAAATTTGAACATGAAGTAAAAGGGGGATTAGAAAACTCAACCACCACATGGTACATCAAATAAAAGGATATTTCATAAAAACACCTAATGGAAAATAATTATTCTTCAATAAATTTACTTTTTTACATATAAGAAGTAGATATCACACTCTCATAAGGTGATAAGAATACATAACATAAAATACCCTTAATAAATTTCATGAAACATGAAACCCTATACAACTATAGTTGTCGAGTGGTGAAAGAGTTGAAGAAAAAGGAAGAAAAATATATAAAGAGAAGAGTGGAAAAACATACTTGAAGAGATCAATGAGTTTTAATGGTAAATATTAAAAAAAATTAAAATAATATTGGTATAGGATGGAGAAATTTTGTGGGGTGGTTTTTCGAAATCATAGAGTAAAATGGCGAGGAAATGTGATGGTTTCCCCATAAATCAGGTTTTCTAAAAAATTAAAATTTTAAAGATTTAAAATATACATATACACAGTGCATGAGTAGTGATATAATGAAATTTTCTCATGTAACACACTAACCCTAAATGGAAATAACTATTTTCACTATTATTCTACCCAAGATCAAGTATGGTAATTGACCCTCCCTATGAATGATAGAAAAACCATCCTCAAACATGAATTTTTTTTCCAAAAACTCACTTTATATTCTATAACCCACAAGTATCAAATGAAATATTCAAAATTTGAATCATGGATTTAGTAATAAATTTTTAGAGAATAAAAAATATTATGGAAGAAAGTCTTAAGGGCCTATCCTATTCAATGGAGGATTTGGGTGAAACTATAAAATCCCAAGCCTCTTTAATCTGGTATACACCATAAACTTCCGTTTTAAAATTTCTCTTTGGGAGAATTTGAGGATAAAGGGAGGTGAATAGAAAATCAGGTAATAAAAGAGAAAGGGAAATATTAAGGGAAAGTCCCCTTTCATATGGGTACCATTAGTAACCTGGTGGATCTGTATTGGGTACTTAGTGACAACCTATAGGATGTAAGAGGTTTTGTTTGAACGACTGTATACTCGATAAAACCTAGTAGCTACACTATATAATTTTATGGAAAAATCCCCTAAATAATTTTTATTTTAGTCTTTAAAATACTAAAATAAATCCTAAATACTTAGGGTCTTTGGAATTCTATCCAAAACTCATCTCCCCCTCACCCTTAGGGATCCCAAATGCATCCTCATTTTACTCCTTTATACTCAACATAAAGCATATGTCTAGGTATTCTGATTGATTGTGAAGTCTTAGAATCATTGTGGTTATGTATCATTTTCTATAATATATCATCTTCTATATTTTATCTATGTCAGTGATTGTATTCACTTTTTTGTAAAAACTATGGCTTCAGAATATTATCCTTCACTTCTATTTTCCTTTAATCTAAATTTGGTGGAAGATTCATTTGTAAAATTTCTAAGGAAAACATTTATTTCTTCCATAAATCTATTTTTTCCATTTCAATTTTAGACTATTCCCTATGTATAAATCCCTTAAAAGTTTTTCCTTAGTGTAATGGGTTATAAAACGTCACCTTCTTTAAACTAAGGGAATATAATTCATTTGTTTATTGTAGGAATATCCATATTCCCTCTTATAATTCTTAAGGGGTATGTCGGAATCAGTATAGGTCCAATTATAATTAGTTATAAATAGTAATGTGATGATAAATGAACTTTTAACATAACTTTTATTATTTTTGGGGGGGGTTTTAGTTTATTCTTGTTTATGAGAATTCCTTTGGAGGATTTCATGTTTCTTTTCCTTATTTTTCATTATAAACATTCATTTTTTATAATGATATGTTGTTTCTATTTATTTCTATAATATAAACATGTTATACCTTGATTTTTAAAATTATTATGTGCATTACCTTCCATATGACTTTCTCTTTTTTTCATTATTATTTCTATATGTCGTATAATGGATTATAATTGTTTTAGAAGTGGGTATTTAGATAGTTTTTTTTGTTGTCAAGTAGTCATATGATTATATGGAAATGGTGATGGGATAGGCTCATAATTCATTGAATATGTAAACCCCTTTCCCCATTCCATGGTGTGGGTTGAGGCCTCGAGTTTGTATACACCTTATCCTTCATACAAGATGGGAATGTTCATTGAATTTGTGTGTGGTATACCTAGATGGTATGGATTGTAAAATTTCTCTAACTCAAGCCAAACATCAATACTAGGCTCTCCTAAGGTTGGTAAGTATTGGTAAGGACCCACTTGGTATAAGAAGATATAATTTCTTAGTATCCATGCCATAATTTAAAGTTTAACAAATATGTTGGTTCTTCTTTTTCTTTTACTCTAGTCTTATATTATTTCCAGCATGTACTTATCTTTATGAAAACATGTATGGGTGGGTTCTTGACTACCTATTTAGTTTCCATACTCAAGCTTGGAAAATACCCCTATGAGGTTTGTGTAGATGTAGTTTAATGTGATCTAGGTAAGATAAAGGCACCAGATCATGGGTGATAGTCCATTATAGAATTGGGTCTACCATTGATATTTTTTTAACCATTTAGATGGTGTCTATAGTTGAGATAGGGGGATTTCCCACTAACATTATAGAGTAGTCTCCATGCATAGATTCGTATCATGGACTCCTTAAGTCCATGTTTCAATTGAACTTTTTTTAAATCATGTTATGGTGTTTCAAACACACTTGGTAGATTTTATATGATATTTTAGACTAATTTAAATTTATGCATGTTTCATATAGTATTTACTAATTATATATATTTTTGTGGGTTTTCTAATAGGTACCAATAGAGGAACCCATCACCAATCAGGTTATATTGTCATTAGAACCCAAGTATCATCTCATTAATTCTACATGATTCAACCTTGTTTATTTAAGTTATTTAAGGGGGTAAACTGTTTTCTATATAGTAATTATTTTCCCCTCGACATTTACTCTAGCCTTAGGTAGTTGGAACCTATGTTTGAAATGTTTTGGCGGGACATTTCAGTTCCATTTATGTGATCAATTATTGTTAACTATAAAATTTCATGAAATCCCACCTTGAGGTCTCCTAAAGGAAAGAAAAAAAGAGAAGTTGGGTGATTGGACTATCGGTACATGGGAAGTAACATATAAATATTCTTGGGTAACATGATTATGGTGAAATCTTAAGTTGTGAGGTGTGATTTGGGAATTCATTTTTCTTGTTAGGTCCACAAGGTTGAATACCCTAAGGGGGGGGGTGAATCAGGGTATGACTAATTTTAAAATTAACTCTCTTTCTGATCTTGTTTTTCTGTTAATCAAAAAACTCTTCTCTCTCTTTCCTGTTTCACAATGTAAATAGAAATTAAAGCATGCACAGGACACAGAGATTTTTACTTGGTTCACCCTCACTGGGCTACGTCCAAGGAGCATACGCCGACAAGTTGCTGGTCGTACCAAATTCCACTAAACATAACTAGTTGTGGATACAAGGTTTGGGTAGAGTCACTCTATCCCAGGCTCACTGCCTTTACAAGATTTAGGGCCAGCTCACTACTTTCCCAAGGCTCACTCCCTGTTTCTCTCTCTCTCTCTGGCTCACTACCGCTGGAGAGGATCACCTTCTTCCTCTTCCTTTGCTCACTGCTCTGTAAAGGATCCACTCACAGTTTACAGACATGTAGGTCTCTTCATTTGCATGAAATAATGCATCTTATTCTGTATGTAGATGCTCTGTTGAAGTAAAACTTTCACCCGTAGATGAATATCTATTTGCACCGAAAGTTTCGTGCAATCTTCCAACTTCCACGCAGCCCGAAAATCATTGCTGGAAATAAAACTTCCTTGGCACGCAAGTCAATCTCAGCGTGCAAGTCACAACTGGAGCGTATGTGTTCCTCAACTACTTGCGTGACTCAAGCTTCTTCAACTCAAAACCTATACGACTCACTTCCTTCCTCACCTAAACCACCTCAGGCGCGCAACTCACCCTTGGCGCACAACTTCCTACTCTGGCGCGCAAGTCCCACTTGCGCGACACACCGCCACTTGCGCGACTTCCACACCTGCGCGACGGGAGCTCTGAATCTTCAAAGTGTTGAACACTGGTAAGAAATGAGGAGGGGTGGTCCAGTATTTATAGGCAATTTGACCACCCTGCGCGATGGCACGCAAGTCAACCCTCATCGCACAATTCTCTGCGCGCAGGTCTCTTCCCCTACAAGTTACTTGCGCGGCCCACATCCAAACTTGCACGAACCTCTTTCATTTTCCATATTTTGATCTTCTGATCTTGAAAAACCATAGGCGCACAAGTTCTCAAGCTTCCAAGTCATCGGCACGCAAGTCTCTTCATGGCGCGCAAGTCACCTGCGCGACACCACCAATACTTGCGCAAAACTTATCCCTTTGACATATTTTGATGATTTGATCATGAAAAACATATGGCGTGCAAGTTTCCAAGCCTTTATTTACACTGAGTGCAAGACCCTTTTCCAAAAACCACTTTTCTTCATTTGTTGATTTTCAGGCCCAAAAATTTGGCAAACACTGGAAAACGGCGCCACCTTGTATCTGTTCTTTTTATCCCGCCTCCAGATCATTCATTCCTTTATCGACATTATTGAATAAAACATGGATCGTTGACCTCATCTCTTGAACTCGACATTCCATCATGAAATCCTCTTTGTCAACAAATTTGTATATCATTGTTTTTATTTGTTAACAGTCACCACTCAGATGTCCACTTTGTCAACAAACACAATCACCTCAAAAATGCTTCAACGATACCTTGAGGGATTTTTGCCAAAAATTTATTTTAATTTACCTAGGGTCTAATATAGGTATATGATTCTCATCCATCACATTAAGCATCAATAGATAGGAATTTTTTGAACTTCATGTCATTAGTCATTCTTGATTACACTTATTTATGTGATATTTTGGATGAGTTAGCAGTCTGTATTAACAAAAATATTAAAAATAAATAAATAAAATTTCATATATATATATAGTAATTATGTTGGTTAATATTAACAAACCATTTAACCTAGATAGAAAGGTTTTTTCATTATGTGATGGATTAATTATTATTCATTTGTGATTATGATCTCAAAATGTTTTATATGCTTATAATTTTGTTCAAAGCGTGTTTTACTTATTTAGATTATATGAAATGTATGTATTATATGTCATCAATATATTCTCAATGAATGTTATATTTATTAAATGTTTATTAAATTGTGATCTAAAATAAATAAATGTGTTTTTGATAATTAAATAATGGAAGGGGGAAATAATTAGAGTTAGACCTAGCATTGTTATTGTGGTTTTAAACCATGGGATACTATCAATGGGTAAAATTTTATGTTTCTATCTAATTTATTATATAGTATTACATTGTGATATCCATCACCTATTAGTAAAGAAGGAGTGGATGAACAAAATCTACCTAGACAACCCATAGTAGATCCTCTGGTCGTTTAGTGGCACACTTAGTTAATATATATTTCTATACAAGGGGTTCTACTAAAAGAGCTAATTTCTTTTAGATATCATAAGGGACTTAAAATTACCCCATAAACTATGTGTTATGGTAAGGCCTTCCTTAAGTTAAAGACTAGTTTTTTCATATCCATCCTATTTTCAAGAGTATCAAGACCCTAGAGAAGCATCGAGTGCATTGGTCACCATAATTATGGAAGGGGACCCATGTTAGTTGTGGATTGTGATCAAAGAAAAGAAGGATAAATTTCTCATGGAAATTAGTTTCTAGGATCACTTCTTTGAGAAGTTATATCCTCAAACCCTATATAAGGTAAAGGTAAAGTATTTAATGATTTTTTACTAGATCTCTATGAAAATTTTAGAGTATGCAGACCAGTTCACTAACCTTATATACTTTTATTCATATTTTATTGGAGATGATGAGTTCAATTAATGAAAATTTGGGATGTTAATGAATGATAAAGTACATATCTACGTAATTCTATTTGACCTTAGTTGTTTCTTTGAAGTGTTCAAGAATTATATTCTTGTCAACACAGGATCAATGGGAGGTACAAGAGTGAGCATCTCTCTACTATGCCATGATTTAGGGGAATTTCTATTTATTGGTTGGAAGATATGATGGGAATAGGTGAGAAGGGGTGCCTGTAATTTGGTGATTTAATTAAATATAGTACCATCATTTCCTAGTTGGGGGAAACATCCAATGTGGTGATATTAGTGAGGGTGTATAGAGAATACAAATACAAAACACACATTTGAGTCTAATATGTTCCACTCTTATAGAAATTTTATTTACCTATAGTGGATTTATCATCATAGATTATCAAATATCATTAGGAAAAAACCTCAACCATCACAGGATCACTCGTCTTCTCAGTTGACCAACAATAGCTGGACCCCATCAAGGAGATTCAATCAAAGATGCCTCCTAGGTAATTAGGTATAGTTGGAAGCTCTTTTAGGATTTTCATCTCAGACACATATGGGAGGATTAGGTGGGGAACACATTATAGAGTAATCTTACATTTTAATTTAGGTAGGTATTATATTGTCATATGTGTGGTTTTGGTATCCTCTACACTATTTTTTCCATATTTGACATAGGTGGCTTGTATTATTCTATATATGAGAAATGTATCTCTCTTAATGGTTTGAAAATGGCGGTTTCACCATCCTATATGAGTCTAAAAACACCTCTTGGGAAGTGAACAAAGCCTATCGGGAGGTTTTAATCATGTACTTTTTTCATAGATTCATTTAGACACTTATAGGATCATATGGTTCACAACATAAACCAAATAAATATAATTTTTGATGATAGATTGGTTGGTTTAATTCTGAGCATATGTTGACTATTTTACTAATAAATTATTTTTTAAATATCTCATAGGTGGATAATATGCACTCCAAAGTGATTGGGGGTTAGAATTCAGCAGGTTGGGAATTAATCAATGATATATGGGGTGATCATTACCAAAATTGATATCCTTGTAATTAGATTAGTGGAAGATAATGAGAATAAATTATTTACCTGTGATGGTGGATATTTAACTCAACATGTTTCTATAATACTTTCCAGGGGTGCCTCCATGTTTATAGGTAAGTTCACTGTTGATTTCCTAACTAAAACTAAACCTATTTCAATCCCTATATATATTATGTATCCAAAATATCTAAGGTAATTGGAAATATAGTGGTAAGGGATTGAATTGAAATGGTTTATCAAACCGATCACTTATCCTTGGAGTTTTTAAATCATTTTTACCAAGAAATTTGATAAGAGTCTTCACATTTTTGTAGATTATAGAATGATTATTCAGATGAAGATCAATAACAACCATAACTTGAAAATAATTGAATGTTTCTTTATTATCTTAATGGGTAATGTGTTTAATGAAAATTTAATTTTTTTATAATTACCATTAGCTCTAAGTCAGTAAAAAGCACATCTCAAAAACCACTTTCTAAATTTAATATGTGCACTATGAGTACACTATGATTCGTTTTGGTCTAAGTAATTCTATAACTGTATTCATGGCCTTGATGAATAAGATATTTCATCCATTCTTGGGTTCTTTTTTAATGGTTTATTGGAAAACAATATTTTTTATTCTATGTATAAAGATTAGCATGCTCAACGCCTTCAAATTGTCCAAAAGACTATTAAGGATAATTAGTTATATGAAAATGCTATATAAATGATTATTCTAAACTAGGGAATAAAATTACTTGACCACGTGATTTGAGAATTATTCTTGTCATTTTATCCTAAGAATATGGAGTTATTAATATTTTAGAAATCCCCCATAAATGTATTTGAGATTAGTATATTTCTGAAGATCATGGGAAATTATCTTTTATTGCTTATGTAATTCTCAAATATAGTTACTCCTATAACTACTCTCATGAATAAGGGGGTAAAATTCATAAATTTATAATGGTGTGAATAAAACATCCATGAATTGATAATTGGCTAACTCTATCCCTTATTCTAATCCTACCACCACCAAGAGAGGGTTTTGAGGTATACTACAATTCTTTATCTATATTTCTTGGTTTTTTTATATCTAATATCATTGCATAGTGGATTATAGATCTAGAAATATCCATCTTCATGAATGTAATTTCCTTAGTCATTACCGATATTTATTCATTTTTTTGTACACTCTAAATGTTAGAGTAATTGAATTTTTAATGAGCACTTTGTGGTGTTTGTAGACCATTATAACCTAAAGTATATCTTTTTTCAATATGATGAAAATATAAGGTAATAGAGTTTAGTGGAATACTTTTGCTCATTTAATTTTGTCATTCTTTCAGCACTTAGTAAGGGAATTTTCATTGTAGATGATCTCAATAGGAGAGATCAGCATTAGAAGATTCAAGAGTCTAAAGAAGAATGGTCAATAAGATTTCTTATAGATAAGATTCATTTAGTTATGTAGGTGTATCATAGAGTGATACATGTACACTATAATGATTGTTCATTGGATATCATACTATGAGTTAAGGACTCCCATATTTCTATTTCTAATTATAAAACTATACAAGAAAGACTCGATGGTGGTGGGATCCTTGATGATTGGATCTAAAATTCACATTTTCTTTTCATTTATGTTTGTGGGATTCTCAAAGTTATTATATGTATAATGGTGGAAATAAGGAAGGAGTACCATTCCTCTAGATAAAATATTCACCTAGGGGTTAAAGAGATGTATAATAACATCCACTTCCAGTTTTAATGGTCGGGTAAAAAGAAAGAAATTGGGGGTTTCATCTCTAAGTGTTACACCAATCAATTAGTAAAAACTAAACATTAAAAGCCAAACCGAACTCCCTTGTCGCTTCCTTTGAATATATGTAAATTGAACAAAATTATGATAGATTTCGTGAATAGGTTTCCAATATATCCTAAAATAAAAGGTGTGGTGTGGGTTGTTCTGGATTATCTAGACAAGCTGGCTCACTTATTATATATTAAATAATATTCCTTAATGGATTTTCTTGATATGTTATGTGTCATGTTGATAATGAAACTTCAAATTATTACAACTAGAATTGTCTTTGATAGGGATCTATTCTTTATTTCTCGGTTCTTATAGGGACTTTAGAAAAATTGGTCTCTAAGGTGAAATAGACCACCACCATTCATCCTTATACCTATGGCTAGTCCAACATGATTATCCAGATCTTGGATGAAATGCTTCAAGCATGTATAAACTACTACACAACACGCTTTTAAAAGCACTGGCATTTATCAGTGCTAGAAAAATGCACAGATAAAGTTCATCTTTATCGGTGTTAAAATAAGCACTCATAAAGGGATCTCTTTATCAACAGTAAAAAGGAATTGATAAAGGGAACCCTTTATCAATTCTTTTCTTTTAGTGATGATAAAGGGATCCCTTTATCAACATTTTGTTTGCACAGATAGAGGGTACCCTTTATCAATGTCATATTTTTAGTGCTGATAAAGGATACACTTTACCAGCACTTTTTAAGATTTGATAAAGGATACCATTTATCAGTGCTTTTTTAGAGATGATAAAGGTCCAGAATAAAATTAAATAATTAAAAAAATTAAAAAATTAAATTTAAATAAAAAATAATTATTTTAAAAAATGAATAAATCGAATACACATGTATATAAATTTTAAAAACTAATAAATTATATATAATGAATATATATATATATATATTTAAAATGAATAAATGAAATAATTAAACAAATAAAAAATTTAAATGATTAAATTAAGAAAAATAATTAACTTTTTATTAATTAAATTTTTATTGATAAAAATGTATAGATTTAATATACATATATATATATATTATAAATAGTAATAAATAATATATATTAAATATAGATATATAAAACTAATACATTGTAATAATTAAATAAAAAAAATTAAAAATGAATAATTTAAAAAATTATTTAAAAATTTATTATTGAAATAATTATTAATAAAAATAAATAAGTATAATATATATATATATATATTAATTATAAATAGTAATAAATAATATATATTAAATATAATTATATATATAATTAATAAAATGTTAATTAAAAACATATTAATGTCTTATTAATTTTTAATTTTGTTTGATTTTTCAATTTAACTTATATCAAATGTCATGTGTTACATTAATTTCATGAACATATATATGTGTGTGTGTGTGTGTAGTTAATGAATTTTTATATGAAAACACAAACACAAGTATATTTACGCAATATATAGAAATACATGCACCAAATATATATTTAATTTATTCAAATGTTAGTATATTTTAGAATTTCATTTTAACATGATACATTTATTATATTATGTTTTTAATCAGTCAATTCTATTTATTTGTTTTTAATACTATTACAATTAGGGTAATCATTTTTAATATTTGTTTTTGAATTTTATCATTTTCTTTTATTTATTTATATTTATTTATTTACTATGTTTTAGTATTTTTAATATGTATTCAACCACTTAAATATATATATATATACATATCCATACTTTTTTAATAATTTATATTTCATTAATAAAACTTATCAAATTTTTATAATATTTTTAAAGTGCACTCATTTTGAATTATTCAATTTCACTCATTTTTAAAATTCATGTATTTAAAATTATTTATTAACTAATAATGTTAAAAATATATTTGTAAATAAATATTTGCAAATAAATGTATTAATAAATGAATATTTACTATATTTATAAATTTATAAATTTATAAATTTATAATTATTATAATTAATTAATTAATTTTTTTAATTAAGTATTTATATAATTATAAATAATTAATTATATATATTTAAATAATTATAAAATTATAAAAAATTGATTTAAATAATTATAATTATAAAGCATTTATCAGTGTTAATGTTTTAGCACTGTTAAATGAAATTTTTATATGCGCTAAAACGTTAGCGCTCATAAATATGTCTTTTATTAGCACTCTTTTACTACTGATAAAGATTGATCTTTATCAGTGCTAAAAAAGTGCTGCTAAATATCCCTTTTATCAAGGATTATCAATTTAGTGCTGATAAAAGGGATCTTCATCAGCACTTTTCTAAAAGCACTATTAAAAGTGTCCCCAATGTGTTTATAAGAACCTTAACTGTGGCACAGTCACTCGCAATCCTCAAGCTCTCGTGAAACTCCTCTTCTACCGGTGTGACTCTTCTACGTTCCCTTGGATTAATCATGGATAGAATACAATGTAATTTATTTTCTACTTTTCCCCAATCATTGTTTTATTTTTTAGGTTCTTTATGTTTAATTTTGTATGTTGTTCTTAACCATGAAGGACCCTACATCTCATCTCCTCGGCACTAAAATACAATGAGTTATTTTATCTTATCTTTTTCCTCCATAGAAAATGTTTTCAAAGAATGAGAAGGGTGTTTTCATATAGTAATGTTAGACAACATATGTGTATGGGCCTGTATGGATAAATAAAATAGATTTTTCACCCTAGGATTATAAAAAGGTAATGATAGCTTTATATCATGATAAAATTTATTTTAGTTAAACATTCAAGAGGTTAACCCATTTCTAAAATATTTTATCTATATCCATTAGCATTGACACAAGACTTTAGTGATCGTGAAGTGTGTCTGAGCTGATTTACTGACCTGAATTGGGAACTATTGGGCTATACTACATCAAAAATGATACAAAATAGAATTAGATTGAAACTAATGATATTGGAATTGATTATATCCAAAAGAAAAAACTTTCAATACATAAGAAGTAATCCATAAATATGTTTGTATAACATAGTTGTTGGATACTTGAGTTACCATATAAATTCTAGGTTGTTTATGGTTTATTTTTTCCTTGACCTGTCTTCTAGAGTCTCATGCCTTATATTTAGGAGTTGATAGGTAGGAATCAGTAATAATATATGAAATATCATGTTATTATGTGTCTTTTTTTAAATTTTTCTCTTAGAATCAATTATAAAGTTATATTAATAAAAACATGAATAATAAATAAGTTGTGTATTCTTATTTACTTATTAGTGGTGATTATTTTTATATAACTTATTAATTGATTGAGTTTATTTAGTAACCCCCTTTGTCAATTCTATTAGTTACATATTTCATAGTTATATTTAAAATAATGCATCTAGCATCTTTTAAATTATATTTAAAGTATGAAAAGACTTATTAAAAAATTAATAAGGGAGAAGGGAAGGGGGATCACATTTAATAGAGATTAATTTGTGCCTATTTATAAAAGATTACTGTTTTCTAGAAGGGGAAATTTATTTGAATCTCTACATTAATATAGAATATTTCCCCACTCTAAACCCTAGATATCCTTAGGATGTTTCCAATGAACATCCTCTATATGTCAGATCTTATATGGATCCTATTTTCCTAGAGGAAATAGCTGATCTACTTCAAGATTTGTGGTATAATTTTCAATGACAGGAACATATATTTTCTGAGGTTTCTATAAGATTTTTGGGTAATATATCATAATAATAAATTTATGATTGAATTTAATAGATTTATTTCATTTATATGAGTAAAAAATCCCACACCGCTACATAGAATAAGTTTCAAAACTCACCCTTTAAAGGTTTGTATATTATCGGAGGTACCTGATGGTAGATTAAAAATATATCCAAAATTGGAAGGTGATAAATCCTAGAGTAGATCAAAGTGATGTTGAATGTAAGTGGAGTGAGATTCATTTATTCAAGACCATTAGATTGGAGGTATTCTGATTACTCTTTAATTGAAGAGACTTTTTGAGTGATTCCATTAGTGTAGGTTCTTAGGAAAATTTAATCCTTATTTCCTATTTGATGTGAAACATTTCTTTTGATGTGGTTAGTTGGGGAACCTCAAATGGTCCTTTAAATTCAATATTTTCAATAAGTAAACATATGTAAAAAGAGTAATTAATGTTAATTTTATAAAATAGTGGTGGGAACAAGTGGGTATATCTTCCTGAATTGAATGTGAAAGATTCCTCAAAGTTGATGAGTATTGACACACCTATATAGGATGGATGTAATTTTTGGTAGATTTCTAAATTGATATATTATAATGGGTATATATATTCCTTTTAATGTATTTTATATCATTATTATAACATATTTTGATTTTATTTTTCATAGGAGACCACTACGAACTGAATCACCATCTACTATTGTGAGAGAAGTATAAAACTCATAAAATTCATAAGAAACATAAATAACTTTTCATAAAAAATGACCATGGATTTCACAAAAAAGTTTCTGTAAATAAGGATTCTTTTTGGTAATATTAATATACAATATAATACACTCCATGCATAAAGTCCCACAATTTCATGAATCTTCCATGAAAATTGTTACTATCTTGAATAGAGATATAATACTTTAATACTATAGTAATACTGACTTTAAATACCTTTATTTAATCCACCCTCAGATGATTGATTTCCTTCTATCTCTTGATGATAGTTTGGACTCCCTCTTTCAAACTATCCTTCCTCCCACCATTGATGTTCCAAAGTTCCTTGATGACATACCAATAGATCATATTATATTCATTAATCTACATAATATTTGTTTCCATGGATTTTAATACCACATATCCCAACTCATTATTTAACTATTTAAACCTTTCACCCTCCTCTGTTACTACTTCTTGAGAACACAAAAAAGTTCAACTAAAAATTAATCAAAACATAATGAATGATTTTTTTGGTTTATTTATAGAAATTTTCTTATACCTCTCACTCATTTACTTTTGACAACACTTCATCTAAAATTACTTTTATTTTGAGTGTGGTCACATTGGATCCTATTAGAACTCTACAGTTTAGAATACATGGATGATAATACTACTATGATAAAATACTTGTGTTGTGTATTTTATTGTGAAAACAATACATGTTAAACACACCTTTTAATTATTTTCCCCTTCACCCTTTATAAATTTAAAAGGGTTCCAATATGACTCTCATAAGTATTCCTCCCACATTGAGTAGGGCCCTCTGGCCCTGTTTTCAGCTTCATCTTCTGGATACTTTATCTTGGAAGCTTGGATATGTGGACGGTCATCAAACTCTCCCATATGCCTCCCACCAATACCACTAAAAAAAGTATCTCTTCTAATCCCTTAAAAAAATAAACATTTTAGAGGAAGTGAAAAACAATAAATGTTTGTGAGTGGAAGTAAATGACTATGAGTGGAAGTAACAAAATGTGAATGGAATTCATGTAGATTTGAATGTACATTTCTTAATTTTTGTATGGAATATATTAGAATCCATAATTAAAATTACATTTAATTTATTATTTAACTTTAATGGATACTCAACTTTCATAACCCGAATAGTTTTTTATTGCATATTTTTTCTTAAGACTCATCCCTCGCCTCTTATATCTTTCTTGAGCTACTCTAAGTAGTAGTCATCCAAACTGATCACCAGTACATAGTATCAAATGAATTTTGGTTAGATTAGTTCAATCAATATAGGTGGATGTCCAAAAAATAGGGGAGATAAATATCAAACAAAAAACTCAATAATAACTATTTGGGATGTATTTCATCAATAATCTTTGGAACTATAATGATTTTAGGAAGGCTAGATTGATAGAGGGAGTTCAATCCATCATCAAGAGATGGAAGGAAATTAATGTCTGATGATGTATTAAATAAATGTAGTGAAGTTTAGTTGTAGTATAGTATTGAAGTATTATATCTTTGTTAAAGACGTAAAAAAGTTTCATGAAAGATGCATACAATTATGGACTTTTAGTAATTGAGTGTATTGTATTGTCATTATTCAAGACAAATTAAATTTTTTGCTACTCATGTAGACAATGAACTCTAAACATGATGATGGTACCAATCCTGAGGAAGAACAGACTATTGATGATGAAACTATAGAATTATTACGGAATTAACATCTTGTTGACGAAAAAAATAACAATGACACAAAATCATAGTTTTGAATAAACTTATCAAGGCAAGAATTTAGGCTATAAAATTTGAGGTTGGTTGGAATCAACACGACCAACCTATTGACCCCAAAAATTCAACATTCATTAGTTATCTTGGGGTTATAAGGAGGATTAATGTTTGGATTGATATTGAATCATACAACTACATTCAACCTTTAATAAAGGAAATCCTTTTGAAAGATATAATAGTAATGTTACATTATACTTTCTATATTTTTCTAAAAAATTATATAATAAAACATTGATTTAATTTCTATCATTCCTTGCAAACATTATTTATTTTAGAATATTTTCGTAAAAATTTCTCTAAATGGATTCTTGAAAATCCCAAACAGGCTTCCAGACTCTTCTGAAAAAGTTACATCTTAGGGATACTTAGGGGGAATAAATCCCCCCCACCACATAGTTATGCACACATTATAAAGTAGAAAACATGGACTGCTTTAATCAATCATTTCAATGATAAGTCATTTAAAGTGCATTGTAGTCAATAATATATTATTTGAAATTATTTATTTTATCCAAAATGAATAAAAATTTATAATTTATGAAGAAAAAAATTCTGAAAATAAATAACATACATCAAAACCAAACATTCCCTTATAGAAAACTTGGGATTGGGTATGCTTCATTTGAGAATAAATTATTATGTATTTTAAATCAACTATAAAAGTTTAATTATGTGAAATGAAACAACATATTTCCCTTTGTTTATACTTAGATTTATGAATCAAAATCTAAAGCCACATCCATCCCACATCATGTTCTATGGAAGGTGGCTCGTGTAAATAAGGAGGGTAAATTAGTATATGAAAACAAAAAATCAGTATAGAAAGCATGTTTAAGTATAACATAATTTAAATTCATTCTTCTTTATAACAAAATTAAATAAAAATATATATTTATGTTCATATTTATTTATATTGTTTAGACACAAGTATGAGAAGTGACCATACCAGAATAAAAGAATCGTTTAGTACCTTTTAAGTGGCTTGAACAACATGGTCATGTTAGGGGGTTAGGTTTTGGAGTCTCTCCTCAAACATATTTTGAGAATATAAAACCACATGAAGATACAAATAATATGGTGAGATGATTTCAAAAAAAATAGACTCACTGCACGATATTATTTTGTGATCTGGTTTGGAAGACCAATGTATCAAAAATGATCAAAGTGAACCAGACATGGATCAAAGATCTACACATGAACCAAATAACCCCACTATATTTGAGGCTATTCACTCCACCCAACTGCATACCTTACCCAGGGTAATCAAATTTTTCATTACTCTTTTTCATAAATGTGAACCAATCCACTTTTTATAACTTTATATTATTTAAATTCTACAGGGTACAGTTGTATGTGATTTTTATTTTTCAAAACCCATGTATTGTTGTGTTGTGATGGGTAAAATGTGTAATATATGAGGAGACCAGATATATAATAAATATCTCTCAAAATAGAAAATGAGAGTGGGGATTGTGGTAGCTTATGATTTGATTGCTAAGTTGAATGTTCCACTTTATGGTTCGGAAAATGCAATAGTCAAAGCATCTATCGGATCATTCATAGCATGGTCTTCTATTCTTATAAAGATATGTGAGGTACTTCTCTAAAAAAATCATATCAAAAACATGTACCAGTTGATGATAAAAGGTCTGAAGTGAGGTATGAAATTACATATAGATATTTTTGTAGTGAAATAGATGGTCAGATCAATAAAATATAGTGAATATACCAAGAAAACAAAACAACCTTCTGAGAGTACCTTCTCCCCACAAATTTTAAAGAAACATTTATTAAAATTAAAACCTCATGAAAAGATCACATTCAAAAATAAAGCTATGTATTACATTGAATATCAATAAAAAATATATAAAAATTCTTTCACATACATAACTGGTCTCAAGACTCTAACTGAGATTCTTAAGCATGAATGGTTGGGCATATCAGTTGGGAATACATACATAAGGTATATTTTCATAATACATATTTCCAAATAGTGAGAATATATATTTATTAAAGTTAATAACTATTAATTTTTTGTATAGAAGTTGTATCACAAAAATACAAAAGGAAGATCAATTGAATCATGATTTGTATTCATTAACCCCTATATAATTTCTAAAATAGAACATACTTTGAATTAGGAAGCAATTAAAAATAAATAAGATTATTTAATCAAATCGTTTAATAAAAAATCATCAAACGATAGACTCTTTTTGATTCCAACAATGAAAAGGAAAAACTCTAAAATCTAATCAAATATAATATATTTTTAATTTTTTCATTACTTAATTGTTTTTGTTTTTTTAGGATGAACTGGATGCTGATAATAGTCAATATAGACACATCAAATATTTATTTTTTGGATCCAATGCATGGATTTACAACCACCTAGCCACACATGATGTGTTTTTTGAATATGTAATACACTAGAATCAACATTTTATAGATAAAATTTGAATTATATGTTCATTATTAGTTTTAATAAGAATTGTTTTTGGTAAGGTGGTTGCTCAATATTTGCTAGATCATGGCATTAAGTCATTGTCTAAGGGGATAAAGCCTATGGACAACTACAAATGGAAACAAATTAAGGTATATATAGAAATATTAAACTATCAAAAAATTTCAAAACAATTTAATTATTTTGGTTAATGTCTGTCTAGTGTCCTAAATAAGATAATGACATGGATTATGGATATTATGATTGAAAATTTATGAGAGAAATAATAAATCATGAAAATACCAACATCCCCAAATATGTAATTTCTGAAGGCATTTGAAATTTCAATAAATATATTAGATAATCATTTGTTTGTATATATTTTCTCATTAATATCAAGATTTTTGAAAACCTTTTTACTCAAAATAATAAATCAATTTTTTTAGAGATGAGTGGGTAGCATAAATTTTGTTAAAAATGTATACTAACAACAAATTTAGTTTATTACCGACTATGTTTGTGATCTAGTATGAGTTATGGCCTTCAAAATATATTTGGGGTATGAAGAATTAGATTCGGAATGATTATATATTATTTTTTATCTATTCCTCAAGGATAATAATAATGGAGGAAATCAATTTGTTTAAAATCATTGACCCATAAAAATAAATTTTTTTGGAAATTTCAGAGGTAGAGGTAGAGGTGGGTGAGAAGGAAGAGGTATAGGGGAAGGAGGAGCAAAGTTGGAGGCAGATTCGGAGTTGGATACCAACGTAGAGGAGGAGGCAGAGGTGAAGACCAAGGTGGAGACCGAGGTAGAGGAGTATAAGAAGCACTGGCCTAAAAACAATAAAATATTTGGGCAACGAAGTGGAATGGGGATCATATCATGATTATGTTTGAGATCAATTGTTTAAAAGTGCACATAACACTTTTCACTTAAGATAAGATCCATTGTGAAATTGTTTCAGGTAAATTATTGAAATATTTTTCTTCACCACTAGTTTAAGTGATTTTTTACTGGGTAGTAATCTATTTTTAATATCATTTTATGACGTGTATGAATCATTCTCATTTCAAAGTGTCTGTTATCAGTTTCAAAATTTACATTATAATACAAAAAAGTGTCACTTCATGAAAATGGAGAAAACAAGATCATATTGCCTTGATAATTTGGGACAATGATTTATAATTTATGTGTGTTGTGTATGAATTAGTCTCATGTCAAACCCACACATGATGAAACCTGTATGGCTCAAAGTGTGTGTTTTGAGTTTAAAACTACATTTTAGTAAAAAACAAATGTTTCTTACTAAAAACTGAAGAAATTTATTATGATTTTCTTGATACATTATTAAAATGATCCATATGTCATTTGGGATGTGTTGGAATCAACCACGCCTAAATCCGTCAAACAGTGTGACCGGTATGACTCGAAGTGCATCTTTTTTTTCAAAAATTGACATTAATTTTTGTGGAAAAAATAACTAACATACTCAAAACTGAGAAAACACATTCAAGTTGTTTTATTACTTTAATTCAACAATCTATAATTCATTTTTTAAGTGTAGTAATCATCTTCACCTCAATCTGATGCACGGTATGACCTGTATGACTCCAAGTGTCTGTTATCAGTTTAAAGTTAACATTTTGATAAAAAAAGTGTCACTCACTGAAAACCAAGAAAAAATACTTATATTTTATTTATAATTTTGTAAAATGATTCATAAATCTTTTTTAATGTGTATGAATCAGTATCATGTCGAACCCACACATGATTCCACCTGTATGGCTCAAAGTGTGATTCCATTTTAAAATAAATTTTTTGTAAAAAACACAAGTGGCGTACTCAAAACTGAAGAAACACATTATGATTATTTTGATACTTTATAAAAATGAACCATATGTCATTCGAGACAAGTAAGAATCATCCTCACCTGAATATGATGCACAGTGTGATTTCTATGACTCCAATTGTGACTTTTTATTCAAAATTGACATTAATTTTAGTAGAAAAAAAACTAACATACTCAAAACCGAGAAAACACATTTGGATTGTCTTGGTACTTTCGGAAAATGATCTATAAGTTATTTTTTATGTGTATGAAATAGACTCACCTCAGTTTGATGCACAGTGTCACTAGTGTGACTCCAAGTGCATATTTTTATTCAAAACTAACATTAATTTTAATCAATAAAACAACAGACATAATCAAAACTGAGCAAACACATTCATATTGTTTTGGTAATTTCTCAAAATGAACCATAAGTAATATGTGACATGTAGGAATCATTAACACCTCTATTTGGCTCATGATGTGACCGGTATGACTCCAATTGTTCCTTTTTATAATTAATTTAAATTAATTTTAGTAAAAAAAACTAACATACTCTATAATAGTTTCTGTTTCTTATATTTGTGTTAGAAATTTTATTTCATTTTAATTCATTTTTTTATCTTATTTTGGTAAATTATGTTGTTGTTTCTGGTGATGAAGTGTGTTTTTACCGCACACTGCACATATTTCTGGTGATGTAGTGTGTTGTAGCATCACACATTAGATGTCACCTTTATCAGTGCTTCTAAATTCACTGATACATATATCCTTTATATGCACTTGTATAATCGTAGACAAATGAATCCTTTATTGGTGTTTTTTAAATTGTAGATAAATCAATCTTTATCAACACTTATAAAATCCCTGATAAAGGGTCTCTTTATCAATGCTAAATAAAATCACTAATAAATCATGTCTTTTATCTGTGCTTTTAGAATCACTATTAAATGTATGATTTATCTGCACTTTTATTTTCACTGATAATGCTACACTTTATCAGCTCTTCTCTAGCACTGATAAAATCCTTGTCCTTTTCACCGCACTGAGTCAGTCAGAACTTTTCTAGTGCTAATAAATTCATATTATATCACTGCTAAAGGTTTGTTTTGTAGTTGTTATTATTGACCAAGTGGATCATGGGAGGATTATTTTTACTTGGTATAATTTTCCTATAATAATAGTTATCAATCATTCATTTAGATGGCCATGTATATGGAATGATATTGATGATTTTTCTCTCCACTTTATTAGATGTTGATAGGTTAATATTTTATTATCAGGCCTAATCTCATCCAAGAGAACAAAGAGTAGGTGAAAATAATTCAAAAATATCAAAAAAATTATTAAATATGGAAAAATGATTATTTCAACTATCAAAGATAGCAATTATATTTTAAGGTTGGTGACTTTTTTTTTTGGGTGTCATTTTTATTCAGCCACTTCTAGATAGGTAATAAAGGTAAGTAAACATTGAGATGTGGTAGACCTCTTTAAATTCTTATCATTGTTAGAGAGGTGGTGTATCAGTTAGTTTTACCTCTAATATTTAAAAAAATCATAATGCATTCCATGTATCTCAATTGAGAAAGAATGTTCCTAAACCATCACATAAGATCTAATATGAATTTATTGTGAAAATGGATAATGCACCATATATGGAGCATTCTATCTACATATTTGATTGGATTCATAATTTTCTTTGAGATAAATCAATCCCTCTTGTTCGATTCATACGGACACATGGGATTGTATAAGATGAGACCTTGGAACGGTAGGCAGAAACGAAGAGTCAATGGCCTAACTTATTCCATTATTAAGTTGTTTGATACTTCATGGGGATAAGAAGCCAAATTTTTAGAAGTTTGTAATGGTCACATCCACATTAATCACCTAAAATCATTTAACTTTCAACTTTTCAATTTTTCTTGGGAGTATGTGAGGCTAGTGAGAGTGACAAGAAGGGAGGGATGAATTTAGTTAGGGATAAGAAGGGGAAGACCCCCTTGGTTCTAAGGACCACTGGTTACCTAGTGGACCTAGTCTTTGTACCTGGTTCATTCTAGTGGGTACCCATTAGGTTTTTGATAAACATTAATTTAAAGAAGGGGAATTTTGGTCATTATAAACCAATAATAAATCGTAAATAACTTAAGGATTCAGACTTCATCCAAAAACCCTTCTATATCTCCTCCATTGGGCTCAAAAATGCATCCTCATTATCTTACATTGAATTCACCTTCAATATTAATTCTAGGGATTCTAATTGAATACAAAGGCTTTGATTCATTAAGGTATGGAACCGTATATTCTAATATTCTCTCTTATCATTCTTATTCCATTAAATCATGTGTATTTATGTTTTCCAAAATTCTAGAGCATCCAAATCTGGTCATTCCCATCTAATTTCCTTGAGTCCAAGTGTAGTGGATTGTTCTGTTAGAAATTTTTGAGGTGAAACCTTTATTTCTTACTTTGATTTTATTTTTCATGTCAATATTAGGTTATGCACTAACTATAAATCCCAAATAAGTTTTTTTTAGGGGTTTGGGTTGGAATAATTCTCATTATTAGAACCCAAGAATGCTATAACATCTATTTATGTTAGTAGTACCCCTATACCCTTTCATAATCCTTTATGGTTCGGTTTATATCATTATAGGTCCAATTGGAATTAGATAAAAATTGGTATGTTTTTAATAAATGAAATTTTAATTTATCTTTTATGATTTTTTAGGGTTGTTTGAGTTTGTAATTGTTTATAATCATACATTTAACAGATTGTTTATTTCATTTCTATGTTTGTTTCATTATACATGTTCATATCTTTCAATGATATGTTGCTGTTATTATTTTCCAAATTTGAAAAATTATATATATATCTTTTACAAATCTTAATGTGTTTGACCTTAAATATAAATTGATATATTTTTTATATGATTTTAAATTGATTCATAGTGACTTTTAATTATATTATAAGGGGTATTTTAAAACATAGTATATTTTTAAGTAGGTACATCTTACTATAGAAAATGGTGATAGGATAGGCTTTGAATTCCTTCACTATGTGTACCCCTTCCCCTATTCCAAGGAATGAGTAGAGGCCTTGAATTTCTACACACATTCCCCTTCCCATGGGATGGGCTTGTTCCCAAACTTTGTTTGTGATATACTTGTATGGGGTGGTTTATAGGATTGTCCTTAACCCATCTTGACCTTGATATCGAGATCTCCCTTATAAGGAAACAATTTTTAAGAACCCTCTTATTATAGAGTTTTATCATTTCTTTAGTGTAAATTTCCTTCTTTAAAGTTTAATATACATGTTGGTTGATCTGTATTTCTATGATTTTGCTATATATTAGATAATTCATGCTCTTATTTTTATCTAAGGTAAGTATATGTGGGGTGGTGACCACCTATTATGTTTCTATACTCATACCCTACATTTTCCACTATATAATTCATACAGACCTCATTTTAAATTATCCAGGTAAGACAATGGAACCTAAGAATAATGGATAGTCTCTTATGGATCTAAGTATACCATTTATCTCCTTTATATATCTATAGGGAGTATAGAGTAGATATAGGGGGGATTTCCACTGATGTTCCAGAGCGGTATCTATACATGGAATCATTCCCTTAACTTCCCTTAGACATGTTTGTATTAACATATATTGTATATCTTGTTTTGGACCTTCACACACACTTGGTCATCAATATATTATCTTTTTTTACTAGTTGATGTATGTAAATGTTTCGTATAGTAGTTTCAAATTATAAATATTTGTGAAATCTTTATAATAGGTACCTATGGAGAAAGCCATTATCATTCAGGTTTGTTAATCCTTAGACCCCAAGGATAATATCAAAAATTCAGTATGAGTCACCATTATTTAGTTTAGTTATCTAAGTTGGGTAAACCATCATCTAAATGGTCATTATATAACCCTAAAAATTTACCACATCATTTTTAAATTGTAATTAATTCCCAAGGTATTGTGGTGAACCGACCTGGTGTCGTCCGGGTTATTGGGTCATATTTTTTATAGACACACTCGAACAAACAGTTAGTTCAAGTGGAGCCTCGGTGGGTTAGGTAATGTTATAGTGGTATCTGAGCAGGTTTTTTTCTAGAGATAAAATTTATAAATTGTGGTTGAAATATTTATTTGGGAAATTAGTGTAATGATTTTTTAATTATTCAATTCCAGAAATCAAACCAAAGTAACCATCTAGGGCATGTGGAGGCTGTCACTTTCTTATGTAAGGTATTTTTTAATCTTCTGATTGAATTGAGTATTCTAATCATATTCATTGGGTATATTTATGTTCATTTATGCATAATGAAATTGAAATAACGTTATTTTTTTAATATCATGGAATTTTAATATTGGCGATTTCATTATATAGAGAACATATAGACCATCTTGTGACAATGAACTCATTAAAAGCATAGTTAAATTATAAAAACAACGTGAGTGATGAAATAATAATGGAAATGTGATTTTTACTTATTTTATTTTCTTAATATTCTAGTAGAAAAAAACCTATATAATTTTCCAAATATAACCTTAGTAATTGTATGGGGATTATGGTTATTATTGGGGCTTAGTATAGGCCTGGGGATAGGCACTCCCTTTTTTATTTTCTTTAACAAGGTGTGTGTGGCCCATATCCATCATAGGGTCAGGTAATCAATTATTCACTGAATAATAGAAATCGAATGGGTACATTATATGATATATGGGGTTGCATACTCCCATGATAATAAAAGTTTTAGTATACATTATTATAAGGATGTACTTCCCCGATGATAGGGTTTAGTTCCACCATTGGTAGGAGTAGGTATCCCTCCAACAACAGGGGTGAGGGTACTCTATTAGTAGGAGTGGGTACTCCCTAATGACAGGTTTTGGTACCTCTATCATCTAGATTAGGTACTCCCCTGATGAAAGTGGTGTGAATCCTATATCAATAGGATTTGTTAATCCTCTGATGATTGAGTTACTGGTCATCCACCAAGGGGGTTGTGCACTCCCTCAACAGATACACATTTCTTTAGTGAGGAATTAGTCCTCCACTATAGATCATTGATTAATAATAGATTATTTGATAAATATAAATCATTTATCAACTCATTACTAAGTTTATATTCCTAATAGTTATATTATTTGGCTTTTCATCCCATTGGGACCTATTTATCGGGGAATAATAGATGTTGTGAGCTTAAATCCAGATAGAATATTCTTGGTTGGATGGTTCTAATATGATTTTTTCCCTTAGTTATACATGATACATTCCCTATTTATTTATGATATTAGTTCATAGTTGATTTGAAGACAAATATTATTATAGAAACTACCTCTTAGTGTTTAATATTTATTTGATATTCCCTTATTCTTTTTTTGGTATTCCTTTCTTGTTATTCCCTAAAATGAGAATAATTCTTTTGAAAAGAGTTAGGATGGGATTTTTCCACACTATGTAAAATACTCTATGAGGGAAGGGTTAATTGGGGTATATAATATTAAAAAATAAAATTCTTGTTCTTGTTGTTTTCATAAATAAAACTCTCTTCTCTCTTCTCCTCATAGAAATATGTAAATTGAAATGAAAGCATGCATGAGACACCATGATTTTAATTGATTCACCATAAAAGGGATAATACAAGGATCATAAAAAGGTAATTTTCCTATATATCAGAATCACTAAAGTGGATTTTTGTTAAACTATTCAGATCAGAATGGCATTCCCTATTAGTTTAAAACCACTCACTTTTTGAAATCACGTTACTTTTTCTGTTAAAATTTACTCATTATTCCTTTATTGGATAACGTTTGATTATTTTATCTAATTTGACTAAAGAAAAAATTTTGTGTCATGAAGCTCGTTTTCCATATATATGTGGAATTATAATATACCATAAATATTCTAAGAAATTCCCTTCATTTTTTCATAACTTCTTATTTCACATACTCATTATGAAAATTTCGCACAACTTCCACACCTTTACAAAACTCTCACTCTTTTCTAAAACTATTCTCTTTCATAAACTTTCCAAAATTTCATGGAACTCACTTATTCAAAAAATAATAATCCCATTCTTCATGAAATAGATTTCTATATAAATGATTTTAGGAAAGAGGTATCTTTATATAAGTCTTACACAAAATAATTACTGACAGTGTCTAAGTATTTATTTATAAAGATTATAGGGGTATTATCCTACTTATAACATTTTTTAACCCTTTACACCACTCTAGTACATGTGTAAAACTTTCCCAGATAAAAAAACATGCCTTGGTTTTAAACACTTTTCATGAGAAACTCGCTATCTACACGCAACTTCAATTATACTTGTGACTTATTCCTGGAAATCCAAGTTTTTTTGAATTTTAAAAACATTAATGAAAATATACCATTTTCTATATTCTAAATAAGGTGGGATTGAAACACTAAGTTTTCAAAAAAAATCAATTGTTCTCAAAAACGTTCACTTATGTGAAAACCCATTCTTTTATCTAAAATAAACTTTGATATTCCTCCAAATTTGTTCACCCAAAACCTTGGTAAATGCATGGAAACTTCACCACTTTCTATAATAGATTTATAATAACCTCTAATTTCTTCCAAAACTAACTTTTAAAATTTCCTTATCAATAAACACACATTTACTTTGTCATCAGAAATATAAAAAAACACAACAACCCAGAACTATTTTATGCCACCATGAAGTATTTTTTCCAAAAACAAATATCCCTATTTTGGTATGTCGAAATCACTTAAAAACCACTTAAAATTACTACTTACAAAAATTTCATAATTCCAATTCAAACACCACATTCTTTTTTACAACTCCATATAGTGATAAAAGTATTAGAAAATACATAATCTAAGCACACATGAGTCAAACTCGTATTGAGAAATAATAGTTTCATTCAAATTTTATCAATAAGTTAATTTATTTATGATACCACCTTATGAATCACACACAAACCTTAAGATCACTCTATAAACCACACATGTTAACTACTTGAATAATAAACTCAAAGTTCATTCCTTTCATGATTTGTCTTTATTGATAGAAATATTCAATACAACTAAATTTAAAAAACTCCATATATATATCTTTATTCTATTTATTTGACATATAAATTCTCTCCCCATTTAACAACATTACTCTCTCCTATCGTGGGATTGAATAATCTCATCATTCCCCCTTTAATTGTTGTCTCACCCTTTGTCAATGAACTCAAAGTTCACTAAATTTTGGTTTAAAACCTAGAAAATACTATTATTAGAACATTGAAATATTTACAACACACCATGAAGATTAGGGTTTCCAAATCCTCTCTAATTATGTATGGGGTTGAAAGGAATTCAATTGACAGTGATGTTGTTCAACTTCTTATTTAGTGAAGGCCTTTTCATGATGTTTATAACTTGAAATTTTTTAGTAACATACCGCAACATAACCAAATGATGATCCACTATCTCCTTTATAAAGTGATATATGATTTCAATTTAATTTTTCATTTAGTGATGGATGATATTTTTTAATATATTAACAGAACATGAATTATCATAATTAATTCTAATTAGATACTTCCCCTAAAATATCATGTCTTCAAGTTGTCTATTCAACCATTTTTATTTAATTAAGTATTGATTGTCCATAATATATTCATATTTTATAGTACTTAAAGAAATTTATAATTTTTTCTTTATAAGATAATGAATACACAACCCACTAAGATAAAATACAGCACCTAATTTTGAATTTATTTTATCTATAAAATCATCTAAATTTGTGTAACACCCTCACATCAGTAACCCTAAATCTAGTGATAATTATAATACATTGTAATAAAATACAAGGGATCATATCCTAAAGTATGAAATAGTTTATTAGTCTTAGGAATCTACATACATTCATGATTATCTCATTACTTATGAAAACAATAAATATAAAATAAAAATTTATTTGAGAAACTTTTTTTTTATTCTAGTAAATACCTAAATTCCTTAATAGGTGTTTTCATAGAATCCTAGTTAAAGTAAAACAAAATAAATGTTGATCTTGGATTCCCAGTAAGGGATATCGAACATCAGAATCTATCATACAATAAATAAATCTGGAATAATATGGAAGAAATAAAAATAATCAAGTATTCTATATAACTAATATCATAAAAGCGAAATAAATCCATTGATGATATAATAATATAAATAGTCACATGAATAATTATAAATAGAATCAAAATGATAGAATACATAATTTCAGACATCGTAGTCTTACCATCAAGGAATTGTAAAAATAAATCATATGTAAATGGGTAAAGAATACACCGAATAACCAAATTAGTTTGTCTAATGAGACCCACCAGTGGACAAGGCGGATATAACAGGACCAATCCATCACTTACTAGTTCTAATTCATTCATCATAATAAAATTGAGTAATAATAATTAAATACATAGTTAACTTAAACATTTGTATTGAAAAACTAGTACATGAAATATTCTTATTTTCCTTAATCAATGAATATAACATAATCACATACCATCTAGGGTAATATAAAAGATGTTATTAATATATTACATCCAAAATAAATCATAATATTCACCATATAATATTTTCATAAATGATAATACTATAAAAATATGGTTGGAATATTTCTTGAGGAAAATACCATTTTTATTTTGAAATCATGTATTAAAATCTCAAAATTTTCAGAATATTAGGAACAACATTTTTTTTCAAAATAACCATTTAAACTTTTAAATTAAATTTCAATTCAAATAGTATTCATTATCGTGGAAAAAAAATTCATGTTTTTTATGTTAAAACAAATATTTTTCTCACATCTTCTGTAAAAAGTGCCTTATTCAGAAAAAGACAAGAAGATTCATTTTTAACAATCTTTTTGAAAGTAAAACATGGGTGAATAATTATTTAATAAATAATTGGAGAACACAAAAAACAATACTAAAAATATTTTAAAAAATATATATTCATGCAATAAAAATATTTTCAATTTAATAGAAAAACAAATTTAATTTTCCTTATCAACATTATTTTTGGTATTTTGAGTGAAAAAGATGATAAAAATGAAACTTATACTTAAAAAATAAAAAATTTCAATATCAGTATAAAATTTATTTATTTTAAGATATTAATATCAAATAACTCCCCAAAAATAAAAATAGAACATAAATAATCTTGAATAAGGATGATATTGTGAAATAAACTCTTACCTCACACTTCCACTTAGTTGAATGTGCATTAACCTAATTTATAATAAATTTATATTTTTTAAAATTCCATTATATAATAATATAAATATCTATAATATCATATATCATCCACTTATAATGTTTCAACATTCATTTATTAATAACTCCTTATTAAAATCGTCGTTTCTTAATGTTAACAGCTTCATTTTTCATGTAAGTTTCAATATGGTAACTTTAGTACTTGAATATTTATAATGGTTATATCATATAAATAACGTTAATAATTATATAAAATATAATATAAATTTATTATATATATTTATAATCATTATTTAATGTTTTATAAGAAAAAGGAATCATGTCGCTTCGTCGAGGTGGTAGTCCAAGCGTACGCATGAGCGGCACTATCATTTTTTAAAAGGTGGTGGATTAAGGAAGTATATGATATATTAAATTTACATAATAATAATTATATTATAATTATTATATATATTAATTAGTTACATAATTATTAATATCCATGTGAGGCGGTGACAGAAAAAAAAATTACATCATTTCATGACGAGGTAGTCCACCGTAGACATGAGTGATAGTTTTTTTTCAATTTGAAAAAGAATGATATGGATAAATATTGTTACACAAAAATAATAAATATAATTATATATAATATACTATTGTTATTATATTTTTATGTTTATGACATAACTAATTTTGATAAAAGAAGAACAAAAATGAAAGTGTTTGGTTAATATAGTTACCTCTTCTTTGAAAAAAACCTCTTTAGATATCCACTTAATGAACCTAGGGTTTGTATTTTGTGTGGAAAATCAACACTAGAACATGGATAAGGATTTTTTGAGAAATTATGATATTTTATTCAGTTAAATGGTTCAATATATGTAAAGTGAGGGGAGGTGGTGCTATTTTATAAGGGAGGGATATGACACACTTGGAATTTTTTAAAAGATTAAAATATAATATGTCATACTTAATAAAAATAATTCCAAATTGGGTCAAGTTATGATATAATATGATATATATCCTAAATATATTTATATAATATTATTTGATAAGTTTTTAAATCATTTTAACCCTTATTTGTTTAATTTAAACCCACATTAACCCGTTTGACCATTATCATAGTAAGGAATACTTATCTTAGTTATTATTCATAAAAACAATAAATTATGTTGAAATTATTATATAATATTAAATATTATGATTCAAAATATTGAATCCATTTTACCAAATTCAATCTCTATAAGTGGAATAAATTAATTAAAACAATTTCTGTAAAAAGTGAAAAAAAAAAAATTTTGTGAAAACACATTTTAAAGTATAAGCTAATATTACATTAAATATATGACCAGAAATCAACATAATATGAATTTTAATTCTTTAATTTAGATATATAGACTTTAAATTTCATTTAAATTATTTATTTTTTGAGATTATTTTAATTAATTAAATTGGAAAAACATTATTCATTTTATTACAAGTTCCTGAAAAATATATTTTATTACATTAAGATGATCTTGTGTATATTTGTGTAAAATATATAACAAATACATGGTTAATTATAAATATTATAAAAAATTATTATAAAAAAGTGTTATTATATAAATACAACCTTTCCAATTACACATAATAGTTTATTTCTAAGGGAAAATTCCAAAATTTCATTCGAGGCTTATTTTTACATATAAGTTAAAAATATATATTCATATTATAAAATTAGAATTTTTGTTCCATGAAATATTAAAATGTGAATAGTATAATAGTTTTAGGAAAATAAAACATTTTTTACTATAATTTAATCTCAAGTGTAACATTCTTTCCTCCTTCAATAATTTCATCCTTGAATTTTTTATGGATATTACTTTTAAAATAAATGAGATTTATTATTATTCAAAACATATTTAATTTCGAATAATTCATAATTTATTTAATAATTTATCTAATTTAAATTTACCAATCAATTCTTCCAATAATGAAATGCTTATACTCTATTTACAAGGATATATATATTCTCTTGATAGAAAGATAGATAAGCTTTAAAATCTATTTTTTATAGTTGAGAAGATGTATTGGGTATGTCATATACTCTATTGAAAATGATAAATGAAACACATCATGTACTTTAAAGATACTAAGTTTAATTTTCAATGGTTATGACATGGATCTAATTATTTTTATAATTTTAAAAGGTCTGATGTACTTGGGGCTCAGTTTAACATTCATAATGATCCTTACAGAACCCTTATTCGAAGACACTTTCAAGAAAACATGATCACCCAATTAAAATTCAAAATCTTTCCTTCAGTTATTTTAATACCTATTTTTTCTTCTTTGAGTTTCTTTAATGTGGGTGTGAATATTATTTATCTTATTTATTATATCCTCAACAAGTTCTAGTCTTACAACCTTCCTTTCACCATATTCATCCAAATAAGTTTTAGTAAAACATCTTTCACTATATAATGCTTTATACGACACTATTTTAATACTTGAATTGAATATATTGTTGTAGGAAAACTCCACCAAAATAAAGTATTGATCCAAAAGACCTTTAAATTAAAATTATAATGACCTAAATAGTTATTATACTGTTTGAATAGTTCTTTCAGGAAATCCATTAGTTTGAGGGTGATATGTGGTGCTCAAATGAATCTCAGTATTAAGAGACGTATGAATAATTTTATACAATTTCGATGTAAACGATGGATCATGATCAAATAAAATCAAAACAAGTATACTGTTAAGTCTTAAAATTTCATTAATATATATTCATTCAATATGATTAATATTTAAATCTTATCTTATATCAAGGAAATGTGTGGATTTTTTAAGTCATTCAATATTAACCCATATTGAATCATTATTTATAGGATTCTTTGGAAATTTTGTGACAAATTCAATAGTGATATCATAATATTTTCACATATAAATATATAATGCTTTCATGACTCCCATAAGATGTTGTCTCTTATCGTTCACTTATTAACAAACCAATCACCTTGATATAAAATTAAAAATTTCATGCACCAAATTATCCCAATGAAAATGTTCCTTCAAATCCATATACATATTGGTGCTACCAAATTGTATAGATAAATTTTATCTATGATCATTATATAATAATTCCCTTTTAATGTCTTGTATGGATTGAACACACAACCTTTTTCTAAATTTCATAACATCATATTTGTAGACAAAGTATTCCAAATTCCCATTATTCTTGTCATTAAGTTTATTTTAAAACATTCATAATCATATTAATAACTTTTTATCTTTTCCAATTAATATGGTTTAGTAGTAATTTGGAAAAATATTTATTAAAACCCTAAACATAAGATCCCTATAAATCTTCATTTTGGTCTGGACTCCATGATCTTTCATGTTTAATGCATCTGCTACCTTATATTCCTTCCCCATATGGTAGTGTATTGATCAATCATAATCATTAAGTAGATAAATCCTTCACCTTTTTCTTATGTTGAGCTATTTCTATGAAAAAAAATAATTTAGACTCTTAGAGTCTTTGTATATGTCAAATATTTTACTATAGAGAAAATTTCTCCATATCTGCAAAGAAATATTTTTGACTACAAACTCAATATCTTGGGTAGGTTTGTTTTATTCATGATTATTTAACTACCTTTATTCATATTTAAAAACATTATCATTATTCATAAGGATACACATGATTCCTTTCTTTGATGCATCACTATATATCAAAAATCCACCCCTTCCTGATGGTAAACTCAATATCGTTACATTAACCAACCTCTATTGTAATTCTTCATAACATTATTTACGTTGTTTTGAAAATATGAACTTAACCCATTTACATGTCAAAATAGCTAAGGGTTAACTAATAAACCAATGTTTTGAAATAATTATTGATGGTAAACAACTAATCTAATGAAACTACATAACTCATTTATCTTAGTTGGTGAAGGACAATATATAAAAGCCTTTGTCTATATAAGATAAACTTAGATTTTTTCCTTTGATACAATATGTAAAAGAAAATAAAATTCCTAAATCTATAATTTTCATTTTCTAAATTTTCCATATAAATCCTTTTCTATTAGAGTCTTAATAATGATTTGAAAATGACTATTATGCTCATAATAACTTATATATTATATCAATAAATCATCAATGAATAGAACAATGAAATTATTGAGATAATCCTTTAATAATTTTCTAATTATATCCATAAAATCATTGGGTGAATTGGTCAATCCAATGGGTATTACCAAAAATATTTAATGTACATACCTCATATAAAATGTAGTCTTTGGAATATCCTTCTTATGAAATCATAGTTGATGATTCCCAGAACATGGATAGATCATTAAAAAATATTAATCTCTTGTAATTTGATCAAATAAGTCATCAATGTGGGGAAGAGGATACTTTTTATTTATAGTAATGGAATTTATTTCCCTATAATCTATAAAAAAATATCATAGAAACATCTTTCTTCTTTAAAAAATAACAGGGTCTCCTCAAGGTGAACCATTAAGGAATAAAAATCCCCTATCACGCAACTCCTACATTTTTTATTCATTTCCAATAATTCAGTTGTAGCCATCCTATAGGGAGTCCTAGATATAATTTTTGCATCAAGGATGATATTACTAGAAAACTTGGCTTCATGATTAGGTGGTATTCTGTTTAGTTCTTTAAGAAATAATCAATGTATTACGGCAGAATAGGTACATTCTATATTCTATGGACATCATTTCCATTCTTATATTTTGTTTTCTCTTCTTCTACAATGATTTCAATAAGGATTGATTCTAGAGATAGTTCTAGATATGATTATGATGATGTAGTATCCCTTTTTAAGAAACTATATTTTTTGTCTCCATCAAAAATTGTAATATCCTTCTATTGATAATTAATTTTTTCATTATAATATGAATTCAAGTTGATACAAAGGATTATTTAAAATTCATCCATAGGTGTGATGATCAAGTTTACATATTGGGTAATTCTATGTGTTATAATGTGAACTGAAAGACATATCCTTTTTGAAGTAAGATTTATACTTTGAGTTTCGATAGATAAATCCCTTCTTAAAGGGATAGAGAAATATATAATATTCTTGGAATGCATGTAAGATATAAAAGAGAGAAAATATCTAGAATCAAAGAAATCATTATCTAAATTTGAGGATATAAAAAAGGTATCCACAACTACATATTTATAAAATTCAACCTCGTCTATAATGAATTCATAATGTTATAATTTCTACCATGTCCTTTTCAAAGTAAAATTCCCTCAATGCATGGGACATTCATTTCTACTGTTCCACATCTCTATACAGTTTAAACATTAAAAATTGTTATCTTCTTTCTTTACTTTGCAATTTATGGAAGCTAGTGGGCGAAGGATTAAAACCTTTTCATCATCGGAGTGACAAAACCTCACCATCTCTGGTGATCTATGCACCAATACGGTCCAAGGATCTCTCATTAATTAATCAGAGCATAAAAGTAAAGTACAATGAGTTACTCATTCGATTTAAAATTCTCTCTTCTGTCATAATTCATAGGCCACCATTTCTCAAAGGATTTAAGTTCAAACTCCTATAAAATTTCCACACACACTTCTCGAATATACCCATACATTGTTCGTAGAATTATATGTGATAGAAAAGAGATCCAAATAACTATTTGTCACCGCAATGATAACCATGATCTCTTTCTATCGATCTGTGAAGGTGTTCTTTGATCAATCACTCAGTTAGAGCATTTATCTCTCTAGGATTCGGGAGGACATAGAATCTCATAATTCGGACTAATAAATCCTTTATGGGATGAGTCTCTCCTCAACTAATATAGTGGATTTCAAAAATACATGGTTAGGGTTCCCTAGACCCTGTATATTTAATATCCACTAAATAGGTAATAATTAATTAATTACAATGAAATACCAATATTGAAAATTGGTTTTTTCCTTTTCAGACATTTAAATATTTCTATATATGTATCTAGAGTTAGGCATTTAGACAATGTAAAATTATGTGGCCCAGTGTTCTCAGAATTAATTCTATTAAAATATTGAATATATTTTATATTATGTTTTCATGGTTAATTAAGGAAAAATGGATAACTCATAAAAATTTGATCAAATTGGAAATGTGAGACTACTATTAGGTCTATAACACAGTTTTACCCTAGGCGTGACATAAAACTATTTGGTGAAGGACGTTCAGACCCCTCGCTCTTTGGAAATACAATTAAAAAAATTAATTAATTAATTAATTAAACCTTGACCTAGAATGAAATATATAAATGTGTCATTATATAGAATTCAACTAGGTTGGCTCATAATTATCCCACTATCGGTGAATCTCTCTTCCCCTACACTCTTTGGAGAATCCCTTCAATAGATGAAAAATCTTTGGATCAAGGGGGGTCAAAGCATAATGAATGCATCAACTTCTTCCAATCATTACACGATTTCATTCTTAATCAATTATAGATCCAAAACTATGGTAAGACTAGTTATATGTGGTTTTACACCCTTATAATTAAAATATTGAGCATGATAAATTCCCTCATTTTTATGTGTGTTAATTTGAGCCTTTTCATGAGACCATGTATCAAAATAAATTATTCTCTCAATTTATCTACAATAATGTCATTTATCTCACCCCGATTTCTCTACTATGAAATCTTTTACCAAGAACGCTTGGGAAATAATGTTTATCACCTTTTTTATTGGTGATTTTTCCCCACCATTTTTGGCATTCTTCATCATTGGACCCTAGGGTCACAAATCGACTTTTCCAGGGTGGGTTTGAATGTCGTCGAACCCCCAGATTTGTTATGGTGGCACGAACAATATGCGGATCAACAGTTTTGAAGCACAGTGACGATGTGAATTTTGAAAGGGTTAGTTTTGAGTGGAGGTTGTGTCAGGGATCTCATGGAAAGGGATTCTCATCATTGACAATATGATGGTCAGATATGGTCAATGCGACGACCATTAAATATTATTATTATTATTATTAACACTGAAGGGTTTATAAAATTTAAAGGATTATTTGATATTATTATTATGATATTATGTAATAATAATAATGGTGACATAAAATGTGTGGTTTATCAAATTAAATGAGTATAATTTAATAAATGATATCTATTTTTTATTAAAAGGAAATTAAATTAAAATATTTTATCTGTTATAAAAATATGGAAATAAATATTTTAGACTTAATTTTATATAAAAACATTGAGAGGTAGAACGAGGGGTTCCATATCCTAGGCGCGAATGAGTCCACCCTCCCTTTGGATATTTTTTATTTATATTTGTAACACCCCGAACCCAGTTACCCAGAGTCGATGCATTATTTTAATAAATTGGAACCATTACAAGGAATCAAGTCTAGAAGGACCGATCAGTTTTACAGTCTTGGAAAACAGATTACATACATTAACATTAAATTTCAATTTGAAACATAAAACACAGCATATATAGTTATTTTAGAATTCTATTTTTTCCTGTATCTTAACCCTTCATATCAATCATAATACACTTCTTGGAATCCTGGAAAAATAAAACATAAGGGGTGAGCTCAGATGCTCAGTAAGGGTAAATAATTTAGCGGAAGCTATAAACTTTTTAAAGAAAGATGTGTAATAAAAAAACAGACTTTTAAACTTAAACATGAACATAATATGGTAAAAATAAATGAAACATTACCATATAAACATGAACATGGATATTCTACTAGTCGAATAATCACATGTAATAACTAATTTCACGATGAGGGAATGACTAATACCGGACATCATTACCACATAGTCAAGGCCTCATGCCAAGACTAAAAATAAAATTTTTGTAAAGGCCTTGCTCCAAGACACTATTTTGTCTCATGAGACCTACCGATGCATCGATGAGCTATAGCGGGCTCCACCCGTCACTTACTAAGTCCACTGCATTCCTCATATGAAAAATTTGAAACATAACATAAACATTCGTATTAAAACAAGCATACGAAATGTCAATAAATTAACCATAAATCATGAATGGTATAAAAATAGAACATCGATAGTCAAAAATATCATAACTCATTCAATACAATATGGAAGATAGTATTATAATAAATCAACCTCAATCAAAAATAATATCCAGTAAAGGATGCTGACATAGTTGAAAATGATGAGTAAAACTTTTTGAGAGAAATATCCTTTTTTGTAAAATCATCTAAAAGTCACACATTTATAAAGGAAGTAATTTAAAAGAGATTTTTGAATCAAAGTGTCCCATACCACTTTGAAACTTTTGAAAATAATTATCATTTCAAAACATTCATGTCCATATAAATAAATCCTCAAAATCATTTGGAAAACATGGACATTAATTAAAAATATTTAGAAAGCTAAATCTTTAAAACATTTAAAATTATGATCTTGATAAATTGTACCTTTCAAAAATCCTTAAAATATTTATTTTTAAATAATTTTTATGAAAAATGGACATGGATGATAAAAATTTCCCAGTAAATACTTACACTTACCTCAAGTATTGACTTCCTTAATATACATTTGAAGCTCCTATATAATAATTATAGGTTTATTATTAATATATTACATAAAAATACTCAAATATATCATACCATGTATGATTTACTTATAACCATTTATCTCCTTTTTATTAACACCTCTTTGTTAAAATCATTGTTTCATGTAATAAATTCTTTTTTTTTCATATATGTTTTGGTTTGGTAGTTCTAGTGCTTATAAATTTCTTGTGGTTATATTATATAAAAAATTATAATCATGATATAAATATAATATATATTTATTATATACATATTTAGATTCATCCATATAAGTTATATATAGAAAAATTAATTACACCATTCATATAGCTGGTTGGCCATACATGTGTATGAACATTGTTTCCATTTTCTCGACAGACAGAAAAATAGAAATATAAATATTAATTCACCTTTATAGGTTAATTTTTATATCATATATATATTATATATTCATTAAATCTATCCTTATTACAATCTATTTTAAAATAAAATGAAAAACATATCACATCTCTTTGTGGAGGTGGTAGTGCACACGTACGCACAAGAAACGTTATCATTTTCCAAAGGATTTGATTGTAATAAGTTATAAGTCATATAATAATTAAAAATAATAATTATTTAATAAATATAATATATATATATATATATTAAATTCATCATTATATCCATCTATGACAGGCAGTCATGGAAAACGAATTACATCGATTAGTGGGGCGATAGTCCGTCGTACACACGATCGATGGTTTCATTTACCATTTGATGTAAGAGGATATGGTTTTAGGTTATGATATTAGAATAATAATATATCAATATATTTGATATACTTTAGTAATTATTTCATCACAGTTGAAGAAGATTTGAATGAGGTGTAAAGAAAATATAAAAATGCTCAGTTGAGAATGATACCTATTCTTCGGACGACCTCTTTAAGTTCACGCCTAAATCCATCCTATGAGGGTTTCCCCATAAAACCAAGTCCTATAGGAAGTATTTAGGGTATTATTTAGGTATTATCTGATCAAAAAGTCTTTTCAATTGTGAATAAAATTGGACAGTATGTACCCTTTTATAAGTGAGAAAGAGTGTCATTTTTCTAAATACCCAAAAATGTTAAATATTTGGAGGTCACTCTCAACCCATGTGCCTCAAAAGTTGATAGATAAAGTTTTTTAGGGAATATATAAACTAGAAACACCTATATCCTCAAAAAATACACATGTTTTTAAAAAAAATTTCCTTTAACATCTAGGTTTACTTATTTTTACTATTTTAGTTTTCACCACTATAACTAGTTTTTTCACCTAGGAAATCTATCATTTATGCCTAAAAATAAACTAATACAAATTAGATAATTTATACCCACTTATTAGAAATATAAAATCAGATTTATCAAATAAAAATCTAATATGTTTGGAAAATTAATTTTAACACAGGTGCATGTAATGTGAAAAACCAATTTCAACAATAACCGTGGTAATTAATTTTTATTATTTTTTAAAATTAATTATGAGAAAATATTAAGTTTAGTTTATTAACTAATATTAATTTTTATGATTAAAAATATTGAATACATTTTACCAAATTCAATTAATTAAATTGGAATTATTTAATTTAAAATTAAAACCCTAGCGCGACAATAATGTGGTTTTCGAAAAAAAAAATTCTTAGGTAAATTTTTTTTTATCAAAGATCAACATAAAACTAATCAAAATGAAATAAATTGGATTAATGATAATATAATTGAACTAAATATACTTTTAAAATAAATTTAAAACAAAATGTAACTTTTTGACTTCTTTAAATAAAAAAGATAATGTTTAATAAAATTCCGTAATTTTTTACTATTAATCTTAAAATTAATCTTTTCAAAAAAACACTAAAAAGTTATATAAAAGATAGTTTTTGGAATATTTATTTCAAAAAAAATTAATTTCTTCAAATAAACCTTTAGAATTTATAAAAAAATTATTTTCAAAAAAAGTTTTCAAAACATAAAGAAACATCTTCATAGAGAAATACAAGTTTTAAGTATAAAAAATGATTTATTATTATTTCATTCCAATAAAAAATATTAGATGAATAATAAAATATTTTATTGAATATATAATATATAAATTTCATTAAATTCATTCACCAATATTTATAAATATAATTTATTAACAAAAAAATACATTTTTCGTATAAAATAGTTTTTAGGAAAACATTTTTTTTAAATTCAAATGATTTTTATTTTCATTTATAACCTATTGATAACAAATGATTTTATTTTATTCATATGTAAACTATATAATTTTCATAATAATGTTAATACTATTCATATCCACTAATTTAATTACTATGTTATATTGGTATACTATATTGAAGTTCATTGAATCTTAGTGTTACATGTAACGCAAGCTATTGAAGATTTTAAATTTATTTAAAAAAATTATTTCATAAAATATCATGGTGTTATATTCTACCCAACTTCAAGTTAATTCCACACTCGTAAATTCATTATTATGGTATAAACAAACGAGGTTACTTCTTCCTCATCATATCATTAGGTTCCCATGTAGCTTCTATAAATTAGTGGGTTTTCCACAAAACATTAGTGAGGTGAGTAGTCTTATTTCGAATAAATTTCTATCTATGATCCAAAATCTACACCGCTTATTACTCATAAGAGAGATATTTATCTAGTGGTATGAAATTTTAGTTTAGTATTTGTGAAGTATTATGTATGTACTTTCTCAAGAGAGATACATGGAATAAATCATGAACTAGAGAGAGGTTTAGTGGAAGAGCCAAGTTATAAGCCATTATCCATACTCAATCAAGAGTCTCAAAGGGTCCAATATACATAGGGATCAAATTTCCTTAGTTTTTTAATCTCATAAACTTATTATATGGATAAATTCACAAAAGAAAATTGTCACTAACTTCAAACATCAGATCTCATCGATGATTTTCAGCATAACTTTTCTGTAGACTTTGTCTTTCCCTTATGTGTTTCTAAATAGATCAAAATTTTACTAGAATTTAATCTTCTAGTAGGTCTCAATATATTTATTTCTCTAAATTCATCCCAAAACCTTAGTGTTATTCACTTATTTCTACATAGTACTTCATATGAAACTATTTGAATTCTCTTTTAAAAGAAATTTTTCTAAGAAAACTCAACTATATGAAAGTTTTTCTCCTAGAAACCTTTGAAATATATAGAAAAATATCTTAGAATATCTTCTAGAGTTTTAATGGTTCTATTAGACTAAAAATATATCTTGGAATAATATGATGTTCTAAAACATAACTCTATATCCAGACCCTACTTGCTTCATAAGTTGTCTAACTACAACCTAATAGCATTATTACCTTTAGATGTTTTTTGGGGTCTGAAGAAAAAATCCATAATGATGTCTTCCCATTTTCATTTTGTTATGGGAAATGGTTGTAACATCACTTTATAATTTTATCTCTTATCCTTAACATGATAACATACCAAACACCAAGATAAAAACTCAACAATACCCCTCTTCATATTATCCCACCAAAAATATTCTTTTATATTTCTATACATCTTTATACTTATAAGATAAATAGAGAATGAAGAACTATGAGTCTCATCCAATAGATCCTTAAAATACGTTATAAATAGAAAACATACAAATTTCTTGAACCTCGTGATTCCATTAAAATCAAGGTTAAGCTTATGATCATTTCTAATCTTCTCTTATAGATCTATATCTTTCTTTACGCCTCTTTAATATTCACATAGATAGATGGTAGATTACTTATTTTAGAAAGATGATATTTATCCCCTTCCTTCAAAATTTCCAGATTCATATGTTTAAAATCCAGAAATATTGGATCTTTTTTTATCCTCATCATAGAAAATCTAGTATGCTTCTTTCAACTCAAAGAATTTCCCACCCTGTTCACTTTCCCAGGGTGGTAATTTATTGAGTGGTTGTGATATTCAATAAATTAGAACCATATTCTCTGAAACAAATTCAAATAATTTTATTTGTATATATACTTTTAGATTTTATGATCAGTACATATATCACATCCTTAAACATAAATATTTTCCCTCAATATCTTTAATAACAAAATTTACATTGCTAACTACAAATCATTAGTTTGGTAAATTTTATCATGAAACTTCCATTTTCATGAGTCGTAAGCTGTCACCATAACATTATACATGAGAATTCATCCCAATACATTCTTCTATGAATCACTTTAGATTAAAAACTCTTCACCACTATATGGTAATATAATCATAGGTGCACTAACAAACCTTCTCTTTTGTTCAAGGAAATTTTCCTCACATATATCAATTTAAGGTAACTTGTCTCCCTTCTGAGTTAACATTGTAAATGGATTGGGTAGCATGATAAATTTTCCACAAAGCACTAATAATATCATAAAAATCCATGAAAACTACATATCTCAATTTCCATTTTTGGCCAATCCCAACGTTCAACAACATCATCCTTTGATGGATCCATAGATATTCTCTCTCTTGAGAATATATAAACCAAAAATTAAACCTTTTGTAGAAAAAAATCACACTTGTTAAATTTCACATAAAAATTCTCCTTATTCATAGTCCTTATGAAAATTATCAAGTAATATTTATGCTCTTCCTTAATCTTTGAATAGATAAAAATATCTTAAATAAATACTACCACAAACTAATCAAGGTAATCTTTAAGGACTCTATAAATTAAATATATAAAGATAGTGGGTAATTAGTTAGACCAAATGGAATTACTATATATACATATTGTTTATACCTTCTTTAGAATGCAATCATGGGTATATCTAACTTCTTGACCATCAATTTATGATATCCAAAATGATGTTAAATGTTGTAAAATTATCGATATCCATGTAGTTGATCGCAAAAATCATAAATTTAGGTTATATGATGATTTTATTGATTGCGATCATATTCTATTCCCAACAATCAATGCAGGGACTCATTGATCCATATTTATTCTATTAAAATAGGTCTGGACCAAGGTGAAACACTTGGATGAATAAATCTCTTTTCATGACTATCTTGTAATTGCTTCTTCAATTACTACGACTCAATTGGTAACATAATATATAGAGTCGTTGAAATAAGAATAGAACTAGGTATGAGTTATATTGAAAACCCAACATCACAATTTGGTGTAAAAATAGGATATTGTTCTCGAAAGACTTCAAAAGACTCACACACAATAGGTATATATTTGATGTTTAGTTTTCTCCAACAAATTGAGATAAACACCGATTTTTAATAGAAATTAGTACTCATAAAATGGATGTTATTTCCATAAGATGTTCCTATTCATAATTGCATTGATAAATGACCATAAGTTGGTTAAGAATATCAAATGTGGCTTTAATACCCTAGATATTGATGTTTTATTTATATATAGAAATCTAAATCATTCCTAAGAGGATATAAAATTAAAACTAAGTTAGAAAAACAAGTTTTTTTGGAATCCCAGTCCCCCAAACTTGAACCGAAGAAGAATCCTAAACATGAGATAAAATAATCATACCATTAGGGGTTTTCACTACTAATTAAACATCTAATTTTTGGGGTAGAATTTTTATACCCTTATAAAAATTTTAAAATTTAAAATAGTGGTTAGATCTAAATTCAAATAATACATTATCATCTCTATATTAAATGGTAATTGTACCTTTCACCACATCGTTATTTTACACCTTAACAGAAATGTTGATCGTGATAGATTTCATATTATATCGTAGATTAAGATGTAACTAAAATCGATCATCATCAATAAACTTTGAAGTTGAGCACTGGTTAGAAAAATTCTAATACTTCTTTCATTTGAAACACTAAAGTCTGGGTGGTTCATTTTGTGTAGCTTTCTCTCTATTCTCATAATTACCTAACTTCTTTCCATCACTTTGAAATTTAATTTCCCGATGACCTTACCTTTCATAAATAAAACATTTACCAATATACATATGAAAATTTAATCTATGTTTATTTCCACACATTTAATATTAAAAAAATGTTATATTCTACTCTCCATGGTATTTTTTCTATTTAATTCCATTATTATTTTCCTATCAAAATGAAGAGACTAATGGGTAACTACGATCACTATTTCCACCTTGATATCACATAAAATTATTTATTCGTATCTAATGAAGTCCCTTATGGATAATTCCCATTGTATAATTAGTATTAGGACCCTAAAGAATCTATAAACCTTACTTTCAGGTTGAAAGATAATACCATAGGCATACCACACAAGTCTTGTAAAATTTACCTCTTAGGTACCAACATATTCATCATACTTACTCTTTTTCCCAAGTAATTACTTCTCTATTTTCATTAAAATAATATGAATAAATTACTTATTAAAAAATATTCTTTTAAACTCATCCCACATTATGGGTTTAATTTCTTAATGTTGCCTCATATTCTTGATAAGAGTCCATTATTGATTAATTTTTCTTTCGAAACAATATAAAACCAAATTGACTTTTTCATTCTTCAAACACTAGAGAATGGAAAACATCTTCCAAATGGAACTAATCCATTTCTCATCATATAGTGGGTTAGAATATCCACTAAAATAATGTGGTTGTTTCTTCATAAAGGGATAAATATAGAATAGTTCCCTTTTTCTCATTTGGAAGTTCAACATGATTCATATTTTGAGAATGTTTTGTGAGAATAACAATGATATTTTTCATTCCAACTCCCATAAAATTTTCTTTCTTAGGAGAAAACTCATTGAATAATTCCTCAAATTCAGAATTAGCATGGTTCATTCAGGATCCATCCAATGAATAAATCTAAAAATCATATCATGAGAAAAATAATCATATTGGGGAACCACATAATCATGAAAAATCATTCAAAAGAATTGTAACCTAAAAAACCTTTTTAAAATCTATGACACATTGGTTTTAACCTACATCATTCATGGGAATAATTTATTCAAATCCTTAATGATGGTTTATAAAGAGTTTGGGTATTTCCAAAACATATCCTCCGAGAGTGTGAAACTAATTTTGGATCAAGGATTGTTGTCATGAACTATGTTATTATTGATTTATGGAATAATGATTAACAGTTTATAAGAAGTGAATCATAAAATAATCAAAGAACATGATCCATAAGAGTATCATATTGGAATAAAACATAGTTCTTTGGAATACACATAAGTATAGAAAATCATTTCCTTAGTAGTCAAGGCTCATTTCAAAGATTGTCTCAGTGGAGTGGGTTCACTCCCCAAACTATAATAGTAGTCAATGTACACTCCCAAGACTATCATAGTGGAAAAAGTATGTTAATAAACTGGGTTCACATACCATTCCAATCTTATTTATGTCATGAGATATCAATCAAAACAAATGCATTTAAATGATATATAATTTCAGGACCAGCCATCACATAATGAAAATCATACAGATGTGTAACCCAAGATCATAAATCATTCATCATATCATAACCCATGAAAAGGAACTGGGTCTAATAACTATTTAATTATTGAATAACCCATGTAAAAGAAGCTGGTTTCATAAACATTTTATCATTGAATAACCCATGGAAAAGAAATAGATTTCAAAATCATTTCATAAATTCATCATAGCATAACGCGTGGAAAAAGAATGGGTTACATAAGAATATTTTCATCAAAATAATAAAACATATAGTGAAAGGATTAGTATGGTATAATTATATCAAATAACTATTAAATTATAAGAATAATCCAATTTTTTTGTTTTTAATGAATATAAATAAAATAAAAATATAATTAAAACATACTTTAGAAATATATAAGTTCCATTTCGAAATCGATTATTTAAAGTATGAAAACTACCCAAATATTTAAAAAATTATCAGAAAATACCCTTGGAAAATTATAAATTATTCTTCAATTAATTCATCATTTTTTATGGTAGTAACTTTTTTACATTCAATACAAGTTAAAATAAAGCATTCCTTTCACTCTTTATCAAATAAAGTAAAAAAAGTACCTTGTTTGGAAAATGACAGGAATATTCATTTTAAAAAATTCTTCAAAAAATAAAACATGGGTAAAATTTTCATAAAAATATTCAAATAATAGTAAAAACATTCTTGAAAATATATTTATAAAACATGGACATGGAAGAGAAAGGGGTTTTTACTGAAGAGAGAAGTAAAGTCGGTTTTTCCTTAAAAACATTCATTTAGACTATTGAATACATAGAGAGAGCAAAATTAAATTGAAGTATTTATTTCTATAAAAAGTAATATTATAATAAAATTCTGGAGTTTCTTGAGATATTTATTAGAAAATTTCATTATCAAAAGTGAAATCATAAACAATCTTGATAAATAATGAGATTGTATCATAAAACCCTTACCAATTTCATAGATTTTGATTCATAAATTCCATGAAAGAAGAAACCTTATATGGATATATATATATCCCATAATATTCATGAGAATAATCATAAAAAAACATTCACGGGTAGTATATACACCACACAAAATAAGAAGGTGTTGAATATGGCATGTGTCCCATGGAAATAAAAGTGAGATGAAAATCCCCTACCTCATGTCCCAACTTCCTTCTTATGCATTTGAACCTCCTGTATAATAAATATAAATTTATTATAAATTTATTATATAACAATAATCATATATATCATACCATATAGTATTTACTTATAACCTTTTATCACCTATTTATTAACAAATCTTTGTTAAAATAACTATTTTGGGTATTAACTACTTTGTTTTTCATGTATATTTTTCTATAATAGTATTGGTACTTGTACATTGATTATTTCCTATAGTATCAAAATATAAATCATGATATAAATATCATATATATTTATTATATATATGTAGATTCATCCATAAAATTTAGATATATAAAAATAAATTAAATCGGTCATGGATATGGTTGACCGTACCTACAGATGAATGTTATTACCAATTTCTTTAAGGATGGTATAAAATAATGGTAAATATTTATCCAAGTTTTTATAATAGTTTTTATACCATAAATATCATATTTATTAATTATATTCATCATTATTACCATCCATTTCAAAATAAAATGAAAAACGTATCACATCGCTTCAAGGAGGCAGAAGTCCAAATGTACGCATAACCGACGATATCATTTTCCAATGGATTAGAAGGTAAGAATATATATGTGATATTATAATTAAAGAATTATAATTATTTAATAAATATAATATGTATGTATTAAATTCATCATTATATCCATCTGTTAGGGGCTTTAACGGAAAATGAATTACATCAGTTCACGAGGTGGTAGTTCTCTGTACACACGATCGAAGATTTCATTTCCCATTTGATTGAAGAAAAATTGGATAAAGGTTATTATATTATTAAAAAAAATTATATATAACATAATATAGTTATTATTTCAACATATTTGAATAATATTTTAAGGAGGCGGAAGTTCAAACAAAAAAAACATTCAATTAAGAATGATACTTCTTCTTCGGACAACCTCTTTAGGTTTTCACATAAAACCTTTCTAGTAGGGATTTGAAAAGTAATTAAAGAATATTTTGATATATTTTATAAACCAAAAGGCATTGGATGAGTGAATAAAATAGGAGATGATGTGACCTTTTATAAGTGATAAAGATTGGCATTTTTGTAAATACCCAAAAATATTCAATAATGGGAATCCACTATTAAGAAATGTGCCAAAAAAATTCATAAATAAATGATTAGATGAAATATATAGTAAATAAACACCTCCATAACTAAAAAATATATATGTTTTAAACATTTTATTCCATTAAACTCTGTTTAATTTTACAATTTTATTTTTCACAATAATAACCTTTTTTTAACCAAGGTAATTTATCCTTTAAGACTAAAATTAAAATGAGCCTTATTAGATAATTTTGTATAAATTATTATAAATATGAAATATAATTTTTTAAATAAAAATAATATGAATGTGGAAACTAAATTTAACATAAGATAAGGTAATTCGCAAAACCCCTCTTTAACCGTAACTATGATAATTAATTATTCCTATTTTTACTATTCATTATGACTAAAATTTTAGTTGAATTTATTACCTAATATTAATAATGCAGATTATAAATATGTAATTAATTTTAAAAAATTCAATTCATATAATTGGAATCATTAAATTTAAAATTCAAAATGTAAGTACGACAACAATACAGTTTAGCAAAGAGAATGTTTTCTTAAGTATAAAATGTTTTTTTGTCAATATTCAATATAAAATTTATTAAAATAGAATAAATTGAATTAATAAAAATATAATTGGACTAATTTTAATTTTAAAACAATTTTAATAAAAATTTAAATTTGTAAATTCTTTAAACTAAAAGACAATTTTTAATAAAAATTCATAACTTTTACCTTTTCATCAAAAAATTAATATTTTGAAAAAATTCAAAAAAATAAAACCAAAGATAATTTTTTAATGTTTAAATAAAAAATGAATTTAATTTTCTCAAATAAAGTTTCTAATATTGGTAAAAAAATAATTTAAAAATAATTTTGCAAAGCCCAATGAAGTCATTTTTTAGAGAAATACAGTTTTTAGGCATATAACATGATTTATTATTAACCCATGACAATACAAATATGATATTAATAATAAAAAAATAAATGATTATATAATATATATATATATATATCATTAAAACATTTTAAAAATAGTTATTAATTAAATTTATTAATATAAAAACCTTTGCACGCATAAAAACATTTTTTCAGGGAATATTTTTTTTACTTTCAAAATGATTTTTATTTCCATTTATAATCAATTTATAACCAATAAATTTATTTTATTAATGTATAAACCATATAATTTTATTAATTTAGTTATTTATATTTATATGTTTCAATTTAACAGCTATATTATAACGGTATATTAAATTTCGATTCATTAAATCTCGGTGTTGCGTGTAAGGTATGCTATTGAAAAAATTTAATTTATTGGAAAAAATATATTTCAGAGTGTCTTCGGGTGTTAAATTATATCCCCATTAAATAATAATTTTCACCAATTATTATTGTCATAAATTAAAAACCTTTAAAATATTTTCAGAATATATGTTGAGGAAAATCCTCTTTTTATTTTGAAATAGCTTATTAAAATATAAAAATCCCCTAATGTTAGGGAAACAATTATTTGTAAATAACCATGTAAATATATAAATTAACCTTAAAAGTAAATATTTTTCTTGATGTTTAGAAAATTCATACATGTAGTTTACACTAAAACAAATATTACATTCATACCATCTATAAAATGTGCCTCATTTGAAAAACTACAAGAAGATTTTTCTTAAACCATTTTTTAGAAAGTAAAAAATTGGTAAAAATTTCATTTATCAATAATTTTAGAATATTAAAAACATTATTGGAATATTTTTAAAGAAAAATATTCCTGACCGAATATAAAAATAAAGTCGGTTTTCCTTAAAAATATTCTTTTGGTCTTTTTAAGCGTCAAAGAAGGTAAAAATTGAACTAATACTTAAAAACCTTATAAATAACTATATTATAATAAAATTTATGTGGTTTAAGATATAAATATCATATAATTACTCTAATAAAAACATAAATATAAACAATCCTGAATAAGGTTGAGATTGTGACATAAACCCTTATCCCATGCTACCGCTTAGATGAATGTGATTTAACCTCCTATATAATAAATTAATATTTATTATAAATAAATAAAAAAATAATTTAAATGTCTATAATATCATATTTAATCCACTTATAATGTTTCAATATCCATTTATTAGTGATTCCTTATTAAAATCATCTTTTCTAATTATCAATTATTTCATTTTTCATGTATGTTTTGGTTTGGTAGTTTCGGTAGTTGCATCTTTCTCATGGTTCCATCATCTATAGAATGTTATTAATGATATAAATATCATATATATTCATTATATATATATTTATAGTCTTTATTTAAAATTGGTTATGAATAATTAATCACATCACTTCGTAAAGGTGATAGTCCACACATACGCATGAGCTACATTGTCTTTTTTTAATGGTTGGAAATGTAAGGTGGTACATGATATATTAAATTAAAAGAATCATAATTATTTCAAAAGTATCATATATTATCATATATATTCCTTATTTCAATCATTATTACTATCCATATGATACAGTAATGGAAAACAAACTACATCGGTTCACGAGGCGATAGTCCTACGTACACATGAGCAATGGTTTTGTTTATCATTTGATTGTGAGGTAGACTTAAAAATATTATTTCATTAATATAATTACTTAAAATTATATGGGACATATTTTTGTTATTATATTATAGTTTTAGGACAAAATTGAAAGTGGTAAAATAAGAAAAATGAAATTGTTCGCTTAAGATGAATACATATTCATTGAAAAAGTTCTTTAACATTTCCTTTTAAGGACATTAGGGTAAGTATTTTGGGAATACCATAACTTCTATAATGTGGATATGGATTTTTTGTAGTTTTGTTTTCATGGTTTGGTCAAGATGAATGGTTATATATTCGTGAATAAGTGAAGGTATGAGGTTCCCTTTTATAAGGGAGGGACAGGACACACTTGTAATTTTAAAATGATTAAAATATAATAATTCCATACCCAAGAAAAATACTTCCAATTTTGATAAATTTAATATATATTATGGTATTGAGATGAAATATATTCATCCAATGGTATTTATAAAATTTTTTAAGTCATTTTAAACCATATCTATTCAGTTTAACCCCTCGTTAATCCCTTTTAACCTTTACTATATTAATGAATGCTTACCTAAGTTTCTATTCATAATGACCAAAAATTAAGTTGAAATTTTTATATAATATTAATTGTTTTTATTACAAATATTTAATCAATTTGAAAAAATCTATCACTATAAGTGTAAAAAATTAATTTTAAAAACCCCGCAAAATGTAATGAAAAACAGTTTTTCATGAAAATGAATTTCTCAAAAATAATATGATCTTACATTAAATATATGATTATTAATCCTAATTATATGAATTTAATTTCAGATATTTATTTCTATAATCAATAAATTTCATTTAATTAATTCATTATTATAAATTGTTTTAATTAATTAAAATGTAAAAACATTATGTACTTAAAAATATTTTTCAGAAAAATATATCCTTTTTCCTCCAAATGATCTTGTCTTTATCAATATAAAATATATAATAAATATAGTTTCAATAAAAAATATTATAACACATCATTATAAATAAAATTAGTATTATTTAGATACTACATTTTCAATTATTCAAAAATATCTTATTTTTTAAAGAAACTTTCAAAAAGTCATTCAAAGATTATTTTGAAATAATAAGTTAAAAATATATATTTTTTCTATAAATTAAAATCTATGTTCCAAAACATTTTTAAATTTTAATTCTATTATAGGTTAATGAAAATTAAATTTTCACATGAAAAAATTAAAGCTTGGGTGTTATAATATATGTATGCATATCCCCATTACTCTTACTGAGATTTTTCATTATACAAAAAATTGAAATTCATCATGTCTTAAATATACTATTATATTCTTTTAAATTCAATAAACTGGATTTATTTGGGATTACTTTGATACCATATGTATTATCATGTGGAAACAACAATATTGGGTCATGTCATTGTCAAATAAAATAATCTCCAAATTATTTTCCTATATTAGATGACATTGAAATATTTTCTATCATTTTCCTTGGATAACTTCATCCAGGTAAAACCTAGTGTTGTCAACACCATGAAATCCTCTATTCCAATTCATCCCAAAATCCCCTTTTTAATATTTATATTTTGAGATAAATATTATTACATCCATCCCCTTCTCGTTGGATTGAGAAGGTGTAAGGATGATACAGGGCCTCAAGTGACATCCCCAAAATGCCAAAAGCTAGAAATAAATACCGAAGGGATTCAATACATGTTGGGGATGATTTTAAATTTAATAATAAAACAAATAACCAAAAAACCACAATATTATTCGTGATAAAAATTAAAGACTACTCGAACATTTAATTTATATCAAAATAAAAAAAGCGTACCACAATAAAATACAAATTAACTTCAAAGTAAATAGAAGAAGATATACTATTAAAAATCCAAGACAACTACAAGACTCCAAGATACACACTCTTCATGATATAAATTCACCAATAAGTCCAAGTATCAAAAGGTAGCACTAAATATTTGTGATACTTTACCTTTTATCATGTCTCGGTAGATGACATCTGAAAAAGAACCAAAGTGGCAAAGCAGGGGTGAGTACTAAAACTCAGTGGGTTTTCCCCAATAACTTCCTTACTCGTGCGAATAGGATAGAAAAGTTTTCAAAATTTATATAAAAAAAATCTAAAACATTTTTATAACTAAATATAAATTATTTTAATATCATCAGGTTTCTAAAATAATCCATTTTTCAAAGAAAACAACCAAACAATGCTTTAAAACTATTTCATAAATTCCATTTGGCATAACCATTCCTTTCCACATATCCACACCATCAACCATTAATTAATTTTTATGACAGTTTCATACTGATAAGAAGTTTCTCATCGGTCTACCAAGTCTTCAAAAGGTAATTAAATTCCATTTTCTATTACACCTTTAGCACTAAACACAATGTTATATTTCAACGAAGCCTCATAAATGAATATATGAACACACACAGCAAGTATGGAGAAAACCAGTTCCAATACTAACATGCCAAAACCATTTCAACAAAGAAAAAAAAATTCAAAAACATTTTCCATAAAACTAAAAAAAATAACAATTTTAAAATCATTTTGCACAACTAAAAGCCACAATTCCACAATTTCACCAAAAACCATAAATAATCTCTAAAAAAATTTATAACATGATTTTCACCAAAATTTCTCAATTAAAATCAATAAATTAAATCAATTTGAAACAAATCCAATAAGTTCTAGAAAGAGGAGTCGAGAGTTAATCCACCTATGTTGAGAGTTTTAGTGAAAATGATAAAAGACATGAAAAACTTCCCAAAACCAGGTAGAAAACTCTGTGAACCCACCTTAGATCACGTAATCTATCATAAACCAATACAAATATAACAATATTTTTAATCTAGAACCTTAGATCTACCCATAGCAGGCGTAGATCTAAGAAAATGATAGGAGTAAATTATATCTAAAAAACCATCAAGAACATTGAAAAATGATCACTTACTATGAGTAATCAACTTCAAATCACCCAGGGAAGCCTTTTGATCCCCTCATAATCGATGAGAGATCCTTCCTTGACCTTTAAGAGAGAGAAATACCAAGTTAGGTAAATTTTGGGGTAAATGAGTCATTAAAGAATTAGGATGACCTCGATCCACTTTTTTAGGATCTAGTTTCTTTTCCGCGCACGGTTTAGTCACATGGTTGGGAAAACTGTGTGCTAACCATGTGCTAGCCACTTACATTAAGTTGAACCTCTAACAATTTCCTTTAATGGTCTCCACACCATGCACCAACCATGACAAATACACTTCCCTAAAAATTTCAAAAACACTTTTCAAATAGCACAGTTTCTACTAGGCACCTGCACGGTATAGAAAAACCATGTGTCGCCTATACACCTTCTCTTTTACCCCTATCTCATTGTGAACTTTTTTCTATAGGTGTTACATGGTTTTACAAAACTATTCATCAACCGTTCACCAGTAGAAAATCCCCAAAAAATACTCCAAAAGTTCTCCAAACTCTCCCAAACAACACCCATATGCTTTATATAATTAAAAACCATACTTAGACGGTTAATAAATAGAAACTAGGGGTGATAAATTCTCCCCATAATTTGTCTTTTCATCCACAGAAAGTATAAAACCACTATTTCCATAAAATTGTTTCATACATTGTACTTTCATTTCCTTCTCATGTTCCTAACTTTCTTCCTAAATATGACCATGTTTCCACAAAAACCACAATAGGCTGATGCTTTTCCACACAAGAATTTCTCTTTCCTATACACAATCTGCATTGGGATATGTACCCCAGAAGCACTTGGATCTAGGTTAATTTGATCCCATCTGATCACTTGGTCAGGATCAGGACGATACTTTTTCAACTGAGATAGATGAAACACAATATTCACTACACTAAACCATGGTGGAAATTCCAAATGATATACCACCTCACCAACGTATTCTAGTATCTAAAAAGGGCCTATATATCTAGGATATAACATTCCATATTTCCCAAAATAACTATGTATAAGTCTTGGATATATACTCAATAACACGTTATCACTCATTATGAATGATAATGGTTGTCAACGATGATCCTTATATGATTTCTGATGACTCGGGACTGTCTCCACCCATTTCATGATCAAATGAATCTACTCCATTTTTTCTTGGACAAGGCTGAGACCAACTAGTTAATTATCACCTATTCCACCCAAAAAAAAGTAGAGAACATCAAGGATTCCAAAAAAATGCTTCAAATAGAGTCATATGTATCAAGGCCTAATACCATTTGTTATAAAATAACTCCACTAACGCAATGTTCTCTTTCCACGAGCCACTAAAATCTCTTAAAAAATCCTAAAACATGTATTCAAAAAAAATTATCATCCGTTCAGATTATTCTTCAGTATGATTATGATACAACATACTCATAGTCAAGTAAGTACCAAGGTATTTCTGTAATGATTTTAAAAAATGAGATATAAAACTCATATATCTCTCTAATATGATCAAAACTAGTATTCCACATCTCTTTAATAGTTCTTGGATATATATTTTGGATAGATCCTCCACTATATGAGTTTAAAGAATAGGGATTAAATGATCCTACTTTTTATGATGATCCACTATCCCCCATATGGAATTATTCTTCTGAAATAATCCTACTGGGCATGTTACAAAATCTATAGTTATCTTCTCCCATTACCAAAATGGGGTAGTTAAATACTGCAACATACCTTATGGTCCCTGATGTTTTCCCTTAACTTATATAAAAGTTATGAAACTCAACACAAACTCATCCGCCTTCCTTTTCATGATGACCCAAAAAAACATTGATTTCAAATCCTTATACATTTTCTTTATTCCTGGATAAAAAACCCATATTAAACGGTGGTGAGCATGAAGAATTTGTTCTTAAAAATCCATAGGTAACTTCATCCTATTTTTGTACCAATGCATTGAACTCTCATCCATCTTCCATCCCACAATGGTATTCCCACCATTAATTTTTGAACTCATTGTAACACATTCTTCATCGTATGTATGTGCCACATTTACCATCATTACCAAATCAAGGTCAAGAAAAACTGGAAATATAACCATCACATTACATTTTTCTTCACATTCCACATGCATGTCAGTGAGGACTGACGTCATCTACCACTAATTGGAAGCCCCATTTTCCAACTGAGCATATGAATTTCCACTTAATGCATTGTCCACCGAATTTCCTTTACCCAGTGTATACATCAAGTCAATGTTAAATATTTGTAGATACTCTATCCATCTTCTTTGTCTCGGATTCAAAAAATATTGTGTGAAAATATGTCTCAAGCTCTTATGATCTGTGAATATAGTAAACTTCTCACCAAAGGTATAATGATGCCAAGTATTTAAAGCATGTAAGGCTATAGATAACTCCAAATATTGTGTTGGGATGTTTTTCTCATGCACCCTGAACTACCTTGATCCATAAGAAACAACATGGTCTCCTTGAATTAGAACACACCCTAACACAGATCCTAAAGAATCACAATACACCACATAACCTTTTCCAAATTTCAAAAAAAATCATGACCAGACCATAAGTAAGGCAAACCTTTACCTCTTGAAGATATTTTTATAATTCCTCTCTCCATTTCAATGAAACATTCTAATTTAGAAAAGGTGTCATAGGAAATGATAGTCATGAGAATTCATGAACAAATCATCACTAATAACCAACTAGACTATGAAAACTCTGAATATTAGAGACATTATTTGGGGGTTTCTAAGAGATAATAGCTTCTATCTTCTCGGGATCCATTGAAACACCCCTTTCAGAAATCACATGGCCAAGAAAAGCATACCTACTGTTTCCAAAAATCATACATTGATAGATTTTCATACAAACTATGGCCTCTCAAGATTTCAAAAATAGACGCTAAGTGTTTTTCATGCTCAACCCATGTTATATAATACACTAATATGTCTTCCACATGCACCACCATGAAGGAATCCAAATTTCTATGAAATATCTGATTTATCAATTCCATAAAGATTGCTGGTGAATTCATAATACTGAATGGTATTACCACATATTCATAATTTCCATATCTGATTCTAAAATCTATCTTCGGAATATCCTATGTTCGGACTCACAATTTTTGATATCCTGATCGCAAGTCAATTTTAGAGAACAAATGAGCACCCATTAATTTATCGAACAAATCCTCAATGTGTGGAAGTGGATATCGATTATTTATCACAACTTGATTAAGATTACGATAATCCACACACATCCTTAGAGTTTCATCTGATTTCTTAATGAAAAAGACTGGTGATGCCTATGGAGACATGCTAGGACAAATGAAACCTTTTCTTTCCAGCTCTTCCAACTATACTTCCATCTTACTTAATTCTTTTGGTTCCATCTGATAAGACAGAATGTAAACAAGACTGATCCTTGGGAGGAGATCAATCATATAATCCAATTCCCTTATAGGTGGTAACCATAATAAATGTTTGGGAAACACATTAGGAAACTGATCCAAAATATCTGGAAAATTGTTCTTCCAGTCACATTCAACGATTCCAAAGTCAAAACTATCAATAGGTATGAGATCGTTCTAACTACTGGTGCCAACAAGCACCTTGCACTTGACTTTACATTCCTTTCTCCTTTAAATAGACGGTTGATGTTGTACTTAGTTATGAAACTAACTGTTCAGATATAATAGTTGAGGTATGCCTTAAAAATTTTCAAACAATCCATACCCTGGATTACATCATAGACATCCATCTCCAACTCCGAGAAATCCCATTTCAGCTCAACTCCGTCAACGGTTATAGTGCATTCTCTACATAGAACAGCTTGAAATTCTCTATGACCAAAAAGAGTATGAATTTATATCATAGAGGGAATAATTTAGGGAATAATATAAAGTTTTAAACATAGAAATTCAATAACATGAGAAATGATAAAATAATTCGATGAATTTGTATCAAACAACACTTTCATAAGGGTAGAATTCAAAATTATTGTACCTCCCACCGTAGATGGTCCATCCTGATCATCCACAATCACCTACTTAGCTTCATATAATTTTTTCATTGCTAAAAATTTATCCTTGTTACTTTGAAAAGAATTTATTTTCTTAGGAGTCATGGTATACCTATAATCACTATGGAAAGCTCTGTTATACCGATGAGATTAATTCTACTACCCTCGGCCCATCAAAGCATATAACGCTTACGATACCTGAGATGTGTCTCGAGCACCTGAACTCTGAGCATTGTGACAATAGATCTAAATATGTTCCATCTTATTTCAATTATAGAATTCTCTTGGTGGTTTAATACACTTCATGTGGTCAAAGGAACCAAATTGAAAACATCCTGCTTTAGTCAGGGGTCATGGAGGAAGATTCATCGATCCATCCGACTGATTTTGATTCATGATCTCACATTGAAAATATGTGTCCCTCTTCCAATTTCTCCAAGAATTAGATTTCCCACCATTTCTTATGGGTATCGACATACTTCCTCCACACATAGCTCTTGAGATGTCCATTTCATCCACCTTCTCTATATTGACCATCTCTGTATAATCAGTAATATATAGCACAAAAATCATCAAGAGAATCTCCTGCCATAGACCCGATTCAAGTATGCATTCCTTCAACGATGCACTAACTATAACCTTGGGTTAAAATTACACTAAATTCATGAATTTATCCACATACTCGGTGACAAATATATTTTATTTATTTGGGATCAAAAATTATGTCGTTATCTGATTCTTGAACATGTGCAAACATAATGTTTTGTTGAATTATTTCTCAAAATCCTCCAAAACAAGGTGTTTATCCACTTTAACATACACCACTAGATCCGACCACTAGCATGAAAGATCCTAGAGCATATACACATCCATCTTGACTTTCTGCTCTACAGGTGTGCTGATGAAATCTAAGATATGATTCATCCTATTTAGCCACACCTATGCCTTTTCTGGTTCATTATCACCCCAAAATATGGGTGGATTCTATTTCTAGAACTAGATTTAATGATCAACTTTTATTAGCTCATCCCTCTTGTTCCATATGTCCACAACCTAAAATTTAATGACTCGGATTTCCCCATTTTATTTTTAGAAAATTTCTATGAAAATTCTGAGACCATGTGCTAAGACGACATGCAATTTCGAGGCCCAGTGTTCTCGGAATAATTATTAGAAACATGTTATAGTTTTAATAGTCCTTGTGAGTGGTTTTCTTAAAAAAAATTATAATAACTTGTAAATGGGTGCCCATATAAGAAATATGAGGGCACCATTGAGCTCAAAGTAGTGTCTTTACCAAAGGTGTGACTTAACTTTAGTCGACATAGTTCTTCTTTGAAAAAACCTGAAAATGGAATAACCATAAATAAAATTATTAAAAAAATTATTTTTAAAATCATAAAAACTCGTAAACAGTAACTCATATTGGAAATATGACACCTCCATTGAGTTTGAATGGGGTTTTTTTCCTTAGGTGATGCCTAACATCAACCGGCATGGGTCAACTATGAAAGATAATTTTTAGACATTTTAAATGATAATAAAATAAACATAAAAACATTATTCTATTTCTTTTTATTTTTTTGAGTGTTGTAGTGACACTGTAATTCCACAATGGGACAGCCAGTTTTCTTTAATAAATGAAACAGTTTGGCGATGCTGCAACATAGTGATGTAGAAATGGTGAAACATGTTTTATTAATTTAAAAACATGGCAAGGATACATGATTAGATTGAAAATCCAATATAAATTCCATGAAAGATCTATAGAAGAAAAGATTTGAAAAACCTCACATTGGAGAACAACAAACGATGATGAGACAATGGATCGAGATCGCTCGTGGAAAGATCGCCAACGACAATGAACGTTCTTCACCGATCGATCCAAACTCCAGGTAGGGTGTGAGTTTTGTTTTATGTTCCTTCGCAACTTCTTATTCTTGTGATTAAAGTGTATTAGCCAATGAATAGGCTAATATATGGATCTTTTTCTCTACGGGTGGAGTTTATTTTCCATTGCGGGGATTTTAATCGGGATGAATCATGATAGAACTGTTTACTATTTCCCATGTTCATGAATTATAACATTAATGGATCAAGGATGATCGGAACAAGGCCAAGATGTGATCATCTTTTGTGTTCATATGCTTTTCCTCATTCCCCCAAATTTCCTCTCATTCTTCATTGGATGCATCGATCCAGAATGGGATCTTAGACCGCAGCGGTGCAAGGGTGCACCAATGTGAGTTGGTGATTAGAGGTGGAGGCTCTGACTGTTTAGGTGGGCCATGGAGATGCAAGTCTGTGGGGAGGGTGTTTAGTGGGGGAGGCAGCATCGGCCCAATGAGGTGGTCAGTCCAGGTGGATCTGGAATAATAGCCACTGGATCAATAGCTGGTGGTGGTAGAATCTCGGAGTCCAGGCAGGATCGTAGTGGTAGGATATCCCTCGGTAGGGTAGACTGTCGGCTCAACATTTGGCAGCAAAAGCCCACGATAGCTACGGTAGTGGGAAGTGATTGAGAGTTGCAGCTAGGTAGCCCCCGATGGCGGTGAGCTGGCGATGCGGTGGGCGTTGCACCAGCTAGTTGGAGGCACAAAATTTGGGATCGCATGTGAGGGGGTGGACCAGCCACGTGTACACGGAATAGCACTGCATGACCCCATGTGACTAGCCAGTGATGTGGTTGGTGATTTTGTCAGCCGTACGGGTCACATCTATGGAAGTCCTCTCTCGGTGGGAAGAATTTGGCCCGCACAAGCGGGTCGGGCTGGAGGAACCGGACCTCTTCAGAGGCCCACTGGGCTAGACCACCAGGCCCAGTGGGCCGATTTGGACCATACCAAACCAAACTGGGTTAGTTCGGGTCGGGTTGGCCCAACCAGGCAGGGTCTGGCCCAGCCCTAGCTATACCCTTTTTACAAAAAGGGTTGTGACATTCAAAACAAAGGTCTATTTGATGATCCGTCTATGTCGTTGGGACCCTTGTGACGAGGAAATCCTTTTGATATGACTTTGTGTGTTTTTATAATGGACTATTGTAGGTGTAGAGTTTCCCTTGGTTATTTTATTGAGGGTTTAGTGTGGAATTGCATCCACATCACTGGAAAACAATCACCTCTATATGTCGAGTCTCAGATAGAGTTTTGGCATCCCTCCTTAATACTAGAGTGATCCTCTATCACCCCTAAGGGGTTTTTTTAGGAATTTACATGATCTATGATCATAGGGAGTTAATTCTTCATCCAGGGGATCATATCGGTAGGGTTCTCATTATTCTCGGTGGAGAATCCCCTACGTTACGAGTTGCATTGGTAGGTATGTCGATATTCTTTGAAAAGGATCCCCTACATTGTTGGTTAATGCATATTAGGTTGTTGGTATTCTCTGGGAATAATCCCCTATCTGTATAGCATGACCTTGAACAGTGTATTCTCTTTGGGTAGGGCTCAAATTTGCAGGACCTCTTATAAGAGTCCCCGATGACTTTATAGATCAAGGAGTGAGTTCTCCCAGAACAAGTGTGTGTTGAGAAGAATCTTGTGGCTAATGATTGCTTTTGATATTGATACATTGTGTCTTATAGGTACTGGATGTCTTAAGAAAACATCGAGAGATATCAACACCAAGTGTTCCCTTTGATACTTTTATTAGACCTTTTCTACATGTTTACTATCAGATGGATCGAGGAGTGAGATCTCCAAAACATAGCATGCTATGAGCAGAACCATATGGATGGCGGTGGATGAGACCTTAATTCTCAGAATTCTTTAAAAGTATACCTGGATATTCTTGTTATATGTGTTCTAGACATATACCTAATGTGAGCTGATTGTATTCTTTTAGTGATGTTTCTTTTGGGGTCTATTAATTAGTGTTTTAGGGTGTCCTATTGAGTGTTGCTTTACTCACCCATGCACGGGCTTTTTCCACACGTGTCTTTTATTGTGCAGATGATCGATGATTTGACAAAATTTTTGGTGGACCATGCCAGGTGGTACATATGGTGACCTGAAATATGATGTGTGCTCTTACAGCTTTAGACAACTATTTCTATACCTACCCTTCAGGTAAGGTTTCTGCGGAGGATTTCAAGGGACTTGTACCTTTTTACTTTTCCTTTTTGTTGGGCATGTATTTTAGCCCCATTTACTTTTAGTTTTCTATTATCATACATTTTGTTCGTATCTTAGTGTTATGCCTATTTTTTTACTTAGTATTTTTAGTTTTAGCACTTTTTCGTGGAGACTTGTGTGTGTGTGTGTAGGTACTTAGGAAAATGCCTCCCATTTGTGGCATATACCAACTCGGTGCTAGTCGCCTGCCCCTGTCCTATGGGAGGTAGGCTTCGGGTAGTCACGACATGGGCCCCTCAGGGATGAGTCTTGAAATGAAACACTTGGATGATAATCTAAACCAGTTGTTGGTTCAACTACAGTTCAGGTGAAACCACATTCTCCACAACATCTTCCAGTTTGTTTCTACGATGCCTGTTGGGTTTCATTTTCTATATGAACAAAAAACACTATAAGTCTCACACTCTATCAACTGAAGGATTATAATTTCAAATTCTACCACATAAATTATCACAAAAATGCTTTCCAAAATAAACCTTTTTCCTCATTTAATCAGTTTTGACAATTTTTAACTTTATTTTTTAAATTAATCCATTTTTAAAATACTATAACCGTGATATTTTTAAAATCTTTCATTGGAAAAAACTTTCCCAATTTTCAAAAATCAACACATTTTCACCAAATCATAAATCATTACTCAAAATGATATATTCCATCCTAGTGGGAAGTAATTCCTCTAATTCATGTTATGAACATCTCATTGGGTAAACCCGTGATAATGATATTCCAAACCAATAAGTGTCTTCAAAACACTTATGTACCCAACTCCCTGGTAACTTCAAGTTCAATATAAAAATGTTAGCTATATCTTTTTATGCTCTAAATTTTGATTCCAAAAATCCTAATCCTTTCTATAATCCCAACCCAATAAATATACATGAAATAAATTCAACTCTAGGACCAAGAAAACTAATGACCACTTGTTCCATAAAGGAAGGACCAAGTTGATACCACCTATCTCAAAAAGACATTATACAAAAAAAAACTAATACCATTTGACTCAAAAATACTTTTTTACCAAATGAAACGAATACCATTTCTAACATACCTTTTCTCCTCATTAGCTTAAGAAGGTTGAAGGATGTTACTTGGCCTTAAGTGTCATCCCCAAGATGCCAAATGTTGGAAATAAATTCCTAAGGGCTTTAATAAATGTGGGGGAGGATTTTCCATTTAAGAAAAAAAATAACTAACAAAACAAATATTTACCAAAATAATCACTACATGATTCATGATAAAAATTAAAGAAAACTTTATCATTTCATTTATGTCAAAACAATAAAAGAGTACCGCAACTCAAGACAAACTAACATCATAATAATTATCATAAGTCAAACTATTAAAACTCCAAGAAAAATAAAAGACTCCAAGATCCATAAGCTCCATGCTCCAACTTCACCAATCATCCTAGGTATCATGAATTAGTGTTAAATACATGTGATGATTTACCTTTTTCCAATTTCCTAGTAGATGACATCTACAAAAGCATAGAAGTGACAAAGCAGGGATGAGTATTAAAACTCGGCAGGATTCCCCAATGAATTCCCAGCTCATTCCATTATGATAGAAAATTTAAAAACATTTATGTAAACCGGTTTATAAAAAAAATTAAAAGAGTTTATAACTAAATATAAACAAGTTTCATATCATCTAGTTTCTAAAAAAGTCATTTTTCTAAGAAAACAACCAAACAATGCTTTAAAACCATTTGATAAATTCCATTTTGCATAACCATTCCTTTCCACATATCCACTCCATCAACCATGCATGAAAAAATATAAAAATTCCATAATCATGAGCATTTTCTCATTGATCTACCAAGTCATGACTAGGTAATTATATCTCATGTTTCACTACACCGTTGGAACCAAGCACAAGGTCATATTTCAAAAAAAGACTCATAAATGAAAATATGAACACACACACAAATTAGGCCCAAAACTCATGCCAATACTTACATGCCAAAACCATTTCAATAAAAATTCATTATATTGAAAACTTTTTTCCATCAAAACAAATCAATAAACTATTTTAAAATCATCATTTTGAAATCATTTATCAAATCACATTGCACAACTAAAAGCCATAATTCCAAAATTTTATGAAAAATCATAAATTGTCACTAAAAGTGGATTTATAACATGATTTTTACATCAATTTCTCAATAAAAATCAATCAATTAAATCAATTTGAAACTAAAAAAATTAGTTCTAGAAAAAGGAGTTGTGAGTGAAGCCACCTACCATGAGAGTTTTGGCGAACCACCCTTATTTACCTTACCCTATCATAATCCAATCCAAATATAACCATATTTTGAATCCAAAACCTTAGATCTACCCACTGCAGGCATAGATCTAATTAATCAAGAGAATGAGTAAAGTAGATCCAAAAAAAATCATCAATAACGATGAAGAAGGATCACTTATCACAAATAATTGGCCTCTAATCACCAAGGTAATCCTTTACATCACCTATAAATCGATGGTATAACCTTCCTTTACCATTGAGAGAGGATAATTTTCAGTTAGGGCTATTTTGGGGGGGAACGATGCATTAAAGCACAAGGCCGACATAGATCCACCTATTTAGGTTCTTGTTTCATTGTTGTGGATGGTTAATTCGCATGGTTGGGAAAACTGCACGCTAACCATACACCAGCCACTTCCTTAAAGATGAAGCTCTTACACTTTCCTCATACATTCTCCAAACCATGTGTCAACTGTGCTGAAGCCACTTCCTTAAAAATACCAAATAAACTTTTCAAAGAGCATGATTTCTACAAGTAAGTCACATGGTATAGACAAATCATGAACCATACATTCTCCTTATATTTTTCAAATTTCTCATTGTGCACTGTTTCCTATATGTTCTTCACGGTTTTCCCAAATAGTTCACCTCTAGAAAATCCCCAAAAAATGTCCAAAAGTTCTCTAAACTCTTCCAAACGTCACCCATATACATTATATACTTAAAAATAATACTTAAATGGTTACATGAAATCACGGGTGATAAAAATATTCCATGGTTTCCATACATCACCTTTAAACTAAGAAAAAATATCAGTTCTCTAATCATCAATATTTTGAACTCAAACTTCATGAGAACTAAAAACTATTTTCACTATGCTTTATCTAATCCACTAAATATATGTTTTTTCCTTACATACACTTGCACCACTATCCTTTCATCACTTTAATTATTGATATAGATATTTTAATAAAATCCAAAACACAATAAAACAAGTTTCTTCAAGTATTGATCCATTATAAAATATCATGCTCCTTCTCTTTGTTTAGCCCAAAAACAGGCTTATTCAGTGGATAAACATTGTACACATCTTTATGGATAATAAAAAACTCTTGTTATTTAATATACACCTCTTCTTATATTAATAAATTTAGATGCACTAATTGGATGTTCATTTGGAATACCTTGAATTTACATTGCACTAATATTGATAAGAATTATCGAATTGTCTCCAGCCCTAAAATGGTTAAAAATGTTTCACCTATATAGATGAAATTGATTTGAGAGTATCTCTTACACACTAGTTATACTTATTTGAATCACCATGTTTTGTTCATGAAGTCTGTTGCATAAGGACCATTCGGTTCTAATGATTTTGATTTATGTCAATCTCAAAACAATATCCCAGGTCATATTCTTCCCAATTTAGTTAAGATCTTCATTCATCACGTGAATCCAATTATCATCCCTAGAAGCTTATTTAAAACACATAAACTCTACCTGAGATAAAAAAGATACTTGTTATAGAGGATTCATTCTCCTTGTATGCATGGCCACTTTCTGAATATCGATGATATTCTTCCTATAAATTTCAACTCGGGTCTTTGGATTTTGTATAGAAGCAGGTCTAACTTCATCCAAATAATCATCAGTGACCTCTAATGAATATTCATTTATTAATGATAATACCATTGATATTCTAAAATCTTCATCATTATCCTTCAAATTTTCTTATATTTTTTTTGGACTCTTCTCATTCTCTACTATAGTGGTATAATTTCTTTCGAAAACTTTTCCTAGACACTTATTGAAGTATTTATATGCCTTTATATTTCCTGTATATCTAAAAAAAATTACATTATATACATTAGAATCAAACTACAGGTGTTTATCCTTATTTATAATGAAACACTTACTTATAAATATTTTATATTACTTGAATTTCGGCTTCTTTCCTGGCCACATATAATTTTATGTCTTTTCTACCCTCAAACACAAAAAATCATGGTTAGAAAATAGATCGATGTCAAAACTTATTCTTTCCAAGACTTATCTAGTAGGTATATATCCATAATAATTTTTCTATACATATTTTCTTTTATCTATTTTCTCTACTCAACAATACCATTTTTTTAGAAGTTCTCACTACTGAGACTTCGTCCCTTATCCAGTGTTTTCTTAGGCAATCCTTCACCCGAATATTTGTGAACTCTATACCATTATTGTCTAGGATTCCCAAATATCTAACCTAAGAATCTTTTTAGTCTCCTTCAGATAAAAAGTAACAAAATTAAACTCCTTTTACTTTTGACTAATAACCAATATCCATTCCATCATGCCCTAATCATCAATAAAAATAATCTAATATATATTCCCATCAATAAATATTAGTGATATCGATACACTCATCAACATTAACCAATTCAAGAACTATTTTATGATTCTTATAATTTCCCTCAAGTATATTTCATATAATATTCCATTTTTAGAGACCATCAAACATTTTTTTATGATCACGTGACAGCTTAGGAAGATTTCATCCTCCATTATCCTTTACCAAATATTCCATGGATTTCTTTCTAAGATACTCAATCAACTTATTCCACAATCTATATTATTCTTCCATATATATAAAGGATATATCTTATTCTCTACTAATAAGTTAGATATTCCCCTTCATTTTCTTCCCCATAATGATAAATGAACCATCCTTTACCTTAATAATACATGTCTTTTTAGTAATATTTATTGTATTCCCTAAGTCGCACAATTAACTGAAACTTAGTAAGTTGAGACTAACGCTATCAAAAAACAAAACATCTATGTGTCTCTTATATTTCCTATCAAATTTTTCTCTCCTAAATCCAATAATAAATTGTCCTTAATAATTTCTAAACCGAACAACACATTCCTTTTTATACTTAGTACTTCTGACCAGATCATTATTTCCCATCATTTGGGTAGTACATCCACTTTCGGGGGTATATACACCAAAAAAAATTGATGCTTTTAGGAAAATATCATCAACTTATAACTTATCAATTTTTTCTTCTAGAACCATATCTACAAATTCACACCATGTTTTGATAGACATGACTGATCTGATTTAGAATAAGATGGACCAACCTCCTCTTTCAAATCTATAAATCATTTTTTTATCCCACTTGATGATTCATTATGATACTATATTCAACCACTATTGTTTTTAGTAGGAACATTTATATTAATTTTTTAAGATAAATATATATCTATACATGAAAATACTTTATTCCAAAAATAGTGACCATCAAAAAAATACCTAAAATACTAAACTCTACTCAACTGCCTTTGTTTCTCTTATTCCATCACATACCTCTTGGATATGGAAAAATTATTTTGATAATATACCATATTTCCATAATAATAACACCTAATTCGAGGATAATTTTGTTGTCCCTTTTCAATATAATGGGTCTTACCTTATGTTATCCAAGTATTTCAACTATGATTCATACCCAAATCAACATTCAGATTTGGAGTGGGTTCTTGAGGCATGGTGTCAACCATTACATATTTCTATTTTTTATTTATACCCATATCATATTTATAATTTTTGATGTGTATTTTATTTTACCAACAATCATTTCTTAAATATAATCCTATTATTCTACTTATAGATCAAATCTAATTATCACTTCTCCTTCATAATCATTACTCTATTCCCGAGTCTGAGAACTATCAACAATATCCACTAGAGCATCTTCTTTTTGTTATTTGTAGTCATCAATTTCTTCTTCTTTTGATTGTTTAGAACTTTTTTTATCTTATGAAAGCATGTTTTTATTCTTAAAGAAACTTCATTTCTTATATTTCACGACTTTCACATTGGATTAAGATTTATTCATGGGAACTTTACCATCCTCATCATCATCTTGAAACTTCTTAGTTCATTTTGCAGGAAGTTCCCAAAACATTTCACATCCAAATAACACAAGTGGATGTTTCCCTTTAAACAATCATCTCCCACTTTATACATTTTAATAAAATAATGATACAATTTAACTGAACTATTATTATTTTGAACCACCCTCTATGGTAAGTCTCTTCAAGGCTTTAAATTCAACCTCCTTTGACTTCCCATTTTCTAGAGGCTCATTATCATAATTCCTCATCTCATATGTGACTAGATTAATATTAATATGATCCAGAATCAAATTATTTGAATATTTATTCACAAGAATAGATACTCTTTGATTGAAATAGAGTGGAATCCTCTTTATCATATGTTTCATTATCTTTATAACATCTAGGGTTCCTCCAATACCACACTTTTCTTATATAATTACATCTACCCAATCAAATAATGTAACAAAATATTCATTTGGGTTCATCCTCATAATGAATTGAGATTTTGGATCCATTAAATTAATATTATCTTCAATATATTCTGTGTAACAAACCAACCCAATTCAACTATTCAATCTTCCCAAGATGGACTATAATGGTGGTAAGGCATAATAGGATAGTAGAAACAAGTCTCATATATAGCAAAATACGACATAAAACCAGGGTAAAAAAGTTGAAGAAAGAGATACAAACAAGTTATGAAAAATATAATCCAAACCTGATAAACCAAAAAATATTAAAATACAAGACCAACAAATTTCCATGTGACTAACCGCTACCTCCAAACTATCCTATAGTGAAGGCTGTGGTGAAAAGAAAAGATGATATAGTACAAAATTTCATTCACTTTACCTTAATCCTGCAAAAAACATCAACAAATTTCCAATATAAAAACTTATAGTGTGAGAACAAAGCCTAGTAGGATATCAACATAGAATCAATACAATGTATAATATCAAGAATTTCAAATTTCTATATTTAAAACAAATAAAATTTTTCAAATAATTTTAATAACTCAAACCCATTTTTAAATCATCCCTTGGCTTTTCAAAAAATCCTTTCATATTATCCAAATATGGAATATGAAAAGTATAAGTGAGAAAATCATCAGATCAAAACCAATAAAATCCATGAATACAATATAAGTAAAACATATAAACAAATAACCATAACCAATCCATCTTGTTAAATCATGAGATCAAATAACCATGATTAATTTATCATGTTAAAGCATATGAGAAAATAACCATGACAAATCCATCTTGTGATAATATAATCATAAATGACAAATAAATCCATTTGGGATATAACCTATGGTTATGTGTACTAGACATAAAAGTTAAAGACCCAATCAAGGCTTATAGTGGATCCAAAAACTATAACCTATAGTGGCACTACACCTACTAAAGTTAAAGAAAACCTCAAGTGTCATTACCCACACTATGGGTGACATGTCAATTCCCCACACACCCAAGGTTTCCCAATGATTGTTTGTCCAAAACCATTTTAAAATCCATGATCACAATTTATAAATAATTTTTAAATAAAATATAATCCTATTCAGTGCTTGAAACCCCATTTTTAAACCAAAACCACAATTTGAGCATCTTATCAAACACTTGGTGTACATAAACCATTTTTAAAGCAAAAAACATTTAAAAAGATGATTTATTTCCCAAAAATCCATGATAATAACAAATAAAATACATTAAATGAATAACCCAACGGAATTTACAAGAATAATTTGAAATTCATAGAATTATCTCTGTATATAGAAACACATACCTCAAGAACTGAGGTACAAGTAATAGCCTACAAAAACGGAGACCAGTGAAGAGTAGATAGGGTATTCATGATCCTAGATCCTTAAAAAACACATAAATCATTTTTTAAACCCCTTATATATGGAATTAATTGCCCATTAATTTTCTAAAATATGGTGGGATAATATATCCAATGAGGTTCTAAGAAGAAAAGGGAAAACAAAATCAAAAACACAATATACCTAGTGTTGATCCATCAATAATGAAGGAAATATTACTAGAATCTAAAGGAATATTCATATGGAGAATTATGGAAGGATTATATCAATATAAAATAATATTATTGGGTCATTATAGGTTAAACTAGGGTTTTAGAGATTTTTTGATTAATAAATCAGAGCCTTAAAAGTCTATGTGCATGGTTTATTGGAGAGGCTGCATGGTTAGTAGTAATCGTGCACCCTAACCATGGGCCCTATATGGATATATAGTATGGGTTGTATGGTTTTTCTTTGTGGTTAATTTAATAGTTTTCCAACTATGTATAACCCCTCTACCTGGTGGTGCATGGTTTGGATGGATGGTCCCACTGTTGGGAAAAGCTATGTACCATCTTCTAGAAGACGATGCTAGGCACACAGTTTCCTGGTCCAAACCACATGGTTTCCCCTAACAATTAGTTAATCATGGATATCCCCAAGGTATCCCAAAATTTTCTAAAATTTCCTAAAATTTCCCCAAAGAAATACCCAACCAAAGCACAATGAAAACAAGGTTCAATGAGTAGTTATAATAATGTAACATAATGTGAAAATATTCCCAACATAAAATATTTCTATCCCTAAAAACTGATCAGGATTCTAGACATGAAAAAATATAAGGCCACTACTTCCTCAACAAGGACTCCCACTCCCATGTCTTGTGGTTATCTCATCTACATTACCACACTACCTAGACCATGAGAATCATTTTACAACATAGTTCCTTATCCAATTAATCTAAAATTTGAACTAGAACCTCAACAACAGTGGTATCGATCTCTAGATCAACATCCTCCCATTTAATCACATAGGAAGGATATGGTCAATACCACCTCACATGGAAAACATGATGGAATTTTTGAATTGAAGTCCAATGGGATGGTAATTCCAACTTATATTCCACATTTCTATGTAACTTCATGATATCAAAGGGTATAAAAAACTTTCGTGCCAAAATACCTTTATTAACCAACTAATGATATCCCAAGTGAGGTGAAACTCTCAGAAAATCCTAGTCCCCAATCCCAAACTCAAGAGGCTAGAAAAGATGTTATGCATAAGATTTATGATGAATATATGTTCTCACCAACCACATCCATATCAATTTAACCTTTTACATCATATCCTAAATGATACTCTACCCAAACAAGGACAGCTCTCCCAACTCTTCCTAGCACAAGGTAGATCTACATGTCCACCCATACAATACTTCAAGGGTAATTATCTTTATCATTGACTAATAAATATTTTTATTGGAAAATTTTCCCATAATTAAATAATTTTTCCAAGATCCACAAAAATAAATTACATAATCCTAAATCATATCTTCAAGAACCTATATAGATCTCTCTATATACCCAATAGTCTACGGATGATAAGTCATGATCAATTTAAAATAAGAACTCATAACCTCCTACAAACCTTTCTAGAACCTGGATGTGAACCTTAGGTCCTAGTTAGAAACAATTATTTATAGATCCACATGAAGTCCCATAATATCTCACATGTATAAGTATTTCTATTGTTTCACTTTCATCATCTTCTTTATTGGTACAAAATTAGCCAATTTAGTAAGATGATAAATTATCACCCAAATCTCATCCTTCTCGCTATGAGTTTATAGAAAACCAATGTCCGAGTCTCTTTAAATATCATCCCACTTCTGTATAGGAATGGTAAAAGGTTGCAAAAAAACATCAGGACTCTGGTGTTTCACCTTAATTTTTAGACAAATTAGACATTGTGATAAACAATTTGCAATCGACCACATTATCTCTAACCAGCAATATCAAATTCTCAAGTTGTGATACATCTTGGAATCCCTAGGGTATGAAGACTAACATAATTGGTTTCCACTACCCATAAACTCCTTCCTCATAGAAATTGGAACAACCAAACAACTATGGAAGAACAATGCTCCACTAAGAGACCGAGACCCATCACCTGAGGTCTCCCCACCATAAAAAAAATTAACTAAGAATTTTAAATCATTTTCTATCACATGATTGACCTGAACTCACTCATTAAAATAAAATTAAACTTTTATTGATAGAATGAACACATGTTTACCAACCTCTTCCAATCCTAATCTTATCTCTGCAAAAAACTCATCAGTGACCACTCCTCAACTGATTCCTTCATGATTTGTGTTAGTAATTTTTTGATCAATGCATCAACAACCAAATTAACTTTCCCATGAGTGTATTCAACATAAAAATAAAAAATCCAAAGATACTTCAACCAGTGTCTCTATTACAATTTAATATCCTTTAGAATAAAAATATATTTTATTCTCCTATGATCAGAATACAATGTAAACTTCTCCCCAAAGAGATAGTGATACCATGTTTTGATTACATGCATAACTCCTTACATATTAGGATAATGGGTATAGAAATTATTCTCATGAGGGATTAAATGGTGAGATCCATAGTCCACCTCCTATTTCCCCTTCATAAAGACACATCCCAAACATGTACTACAGTCATAGTAGAAAGAATCATATCCCAAACCCAGTTCTGGAAGAATAAAAATTATATTGAAGTAAAAATAACCTTTAGCTTCTGAACATATCTCTGAAATTTTTCATTCCATTAAATATTTAAACCCCTATATGTTAAAGCTGTCATTGAAGATGCAAGCTTGTAGAAATAATTAACAACCCACCTATAGTGACAAGCCAAACCCAAGAAGCTCCGGATCTAAAAAACATTTATAGGTTTCTCCCACGAAATAACAACCTATAGTTTCTCAAGATACTATGATATTCCCCTCTCTACTATGACATAACCCATAAATTTCACTTCTCAGATCTAAAACTCACTTTTTAAAAGCATTCCATATAGAAAATTTTCTTTCAAGGATTGAATATTGGTATACAAAATGTGTTTATAATCCTCCTATGATTTGGAGTGAACCAAAATATCATTCACAAACACAACAACAAAAGTGTCCAACAACTAATTAAATATTCAATTCACCAAATCCATAAATACAATATGAGCATTAGTGAGACTAAATGGCATAGCCAGAAATTAAAAATTCCCATACTAGCTCCTAATGACTGACTTAGGTATGTCCTATACTCAGACTCTAAACTAGTGGTACTCCGACTAAAGTTCAGTCTTTAAAAACTAACGTGACCCTCTAAGTTATTCAAATAGATCATAAATCTGGGGAAAATATATATGTTATTAATAGTCACCTGATTCAACTTTCAATAATCCACACAAATTATGAGACTCCAATATTCCTTCTTATAAAATAGGATGGGTGAATCCCATGGTGACACAATAGAAAAAATAAATCCCATAGCCTCTAGATCCCCAATCTTGAATTTAACTTCCACAAACTCAGTAGGTTTCATTTGATAAGATGGCATGGAAATGGGAATCATTCTAGAGAGTTGGTCAAAAGTAATATTTACCTCTCTCTATATGGGTAAACTAGAAAAATTATTTGGAAATACCTTGGGGTATACACACATCATGGATGGAAATAGATGTCCCAAATAATTATCAAAAACAACTAGAAACATCTATAAAAATAGTAATGAGATTACCCCAGCATAAGGAACAACATCCGCCACACTTCTCGATCTAGGGTTCCACTCACCCTGAAAAACATGAGCGACCCCATATGAAGATAAAAATTGAACCTAGTGATGATAAAAGTCTATTTGGGCCTTAAACATTGATCATAAAATCCATTCCAAGTATTAGGTTGAAGATGAAAATATGAATAACTAAAATATTCTCACACCACCTTGAAGTCTATTATCAATATATGACACACTGGAAACTTGATACCATATTCAGACCTCTTTTTCAAAGGCATGTAAATATAAAATAGGAATGAAATATGTTCCAAACTTAATTCCAACACATCAACTAACTTTTATTATATAAAATAATGATTAGTTCTTGTAAGAAAAAAATATAGCAGCATAGAAGATAAAATAAAAAATATACCTCAAATTGTAGTGGGTACAACTTCAAATTCATGTGGTTTACACTCTACCCCCATAAAGTTGTCTTGTATTATCCACATTAAAATCCCTATTGGAATACGGATTATCCCCACCACCCTTGGAAGAATTGGTATAAACTATCAAACCCTTGGTGAGAGTGTATCCATCCTTACTACCCTAGGATATTCTTTTAAAAAAATGCCTCAGATAGACTGATAGTCTTGAATGATGGATAGTATTATGCGTCTTTGTATAGTTAGGACTATTATGACCATTCCTTAAACATTATTAGTAGAAAAACATTTTATGTCCTAAAAAATCCCCTGAAATTGGTCTTGAAGAAAAGTGACCCCCATGGAGGTTTCTTTTCTGGATATAAGACACATCCTAGATAACAACTACACCAACTAAAGCTCCACACAAACTAGTTTTTCTATCTATGTCAGCCTCCACCAAAGATGCTTTATAGACTACCTCCATGAACTTCAAAACACACATGAGAATTAGTATCAACTAAATATCAGGCATCATTCCAAACTCAAACCACCAATCCTTCAGTTACCCATTGGTGACTAGCTCTAGTTCTAAATGCACCAACTCAGTAAAATAGGTGGAATACCCTAGAAATATATGCTCTCTTTTCTCCAAGGTTATAAAATATCGAGTTTTCACTACACATAACATTTCATGGTAAAACAGATGATTTAGGATTTCATTGAAATAAGTCTAGGAATGATCTTCATGAAACTTATCCTACACAATAGATTATCATCATCTCTTTCCTTGTCCCTTGAGAATGTATGTAGAAAAACCTAACTTAGAGCCCTTGAGTATTCAATAATCTAAATATCCTATCAATCTAATCAATCCACTCCTAAGATTCCTAGGGTCCTTTATCACCACGAAGTATGGGTGGATGCTACTTAGTGAATTATAATCCATGATCCACTGCACATCCCAGGTTCCTGACACCCGCTTGACTCGGAGTCTAAATAGTGTGTATTACAACTTATACTAAAGAATGGTCCATTGGATTATTTACCTATATAATTTGTATAAAAATGTGCTCACCATAATTTAGAAGCACACTTCTAGGATTCATCTTTTAATAATCATTAGAAAATAACCAATCATCCTTTTTAGAGAAATTCCTAAATCATCTGACCAACTTCAAGAATTAATGTCAATCCCTTAAACCAATAAGAATTTAAAGCAATATGCATTCTACCGATGAAACTCATAACTTTAAAATGTAATAGGTCTATTTAGATAAACTTCATGTCGAATTAATTCAAATGACCTCAAACACCATGTCTCAAACTTGGTAAAACAATTGACCACCCATGGTAGGTTGTGTTAAAAAACTAAAGTGAGCTGGCCAGGAACCCTTTCACCCTTATTATATAAATCCATATGGTTCTAAATCTTATATACCCAATACACATAACCAAACTCAGGAAATTCTAACACACTTTAGGCTATGTATTTCCCACTACTACCATTCTGTAATTAACCAACCCGAGTCCACTAGAAAACCCCTAGATCCAGACCTTCACGGTGGTGAGGTGTAATAGGATAATAGAAACAAGTATCATATATAATAGAAAAATACCTATAACCAGAGTACAAAGTGAAAGAAAGAGATAGAATCAAGTTCCTTACAATCCAATCCAAACCAGTTAAACCATAAATTATAACAATACAAGACCAAAAATAATCCATGTGACTAACTTTCACCTCCAAACCATCCCTCTATAAAGGCTAAGATGAAAAGAGAAGTAGGTATGCTACTAAATGACCTTCACATTACCTAAATTCTACAAAACAGCATCTACACACCCCCAAAGGAAAAGTTAAGGTGTGAGAAAAAATCCCGATAGTATTCTACCACAAAATATAAAAAAAAAGTATAGTATAAATAATGTAGTAGTTCTAAATTTAAAACAACACATTTTTTCAAAGAATTTTTATAACTCAAACCCATTTGTAAATCATCCCCTCATTTTTATAAAATCTTTTAATATTATAAAAATAATTAATATTACATGTATAATTGAAGAATCGTGATAGAGTAATCAATAAAACCCAATAATACACCATAAGGGAAATATTTAAACAAATAACCATGATTAATCAATTATTTTAAAGAATGTGGTAAAATATCCATGACAAATCAATCATGTGAAAGTTTGTGAAAAAATAACAATGAGTAATCTATCTTGTGATAATCAAATCATAAATGAAAATTCACACCATTTGGAAACTAAACTATGGGTATGGCTATTAGGAATAAAAATAAATCCCCAACCTAAGTCTATGGTGGAACCAACTAGTATAACCTTTAGTGTCATTACATCCATTAAAGTGAAAGAAAACCTCGAGTGTAATTACACACACTATGAGTGTCATTTCTATTTCGGATGCACCCAAGGTTATGAAATGTGAAAAGTTTGTCTAAAACCATTTAAAAATTCATGATCAAAATTTATAAACCATTTTGAAGTAAAATTCAATCCGATTTAGTGCTTGAAAATCCACTTTTAAAAGAAACCCACCATTAAATCATTTTATCAAACACTTCATGTGCAAAAACTATTTTAAATGTAAAATAATTTTAAAAACATGATTTATTTACAAAATATTCGTGGTAATAACAAATAAAATCCATTAAATGAATAAGAAAAAAATTTAAAATACTAATAAAAAATTCATTTAATTATCCCTTTTTATAGAAACACCTACCTCAAGAACGGAGGTAAAACTAATCGCCATCAAGAAAAAGACTGGGGGGTAGATCAGTTCCAAGAAATCCAGGAAAAATAATAAAGACATAAATCCTATAATAAACCCCTTAAATTCTATATACACATTCCCTTAGGGTTCCAAAATATTATAGGAGACAAGGTCAAACAAGGATCTAAGAAGAAAAGAAAAACCAGATAAAAATGCAACATACCTTGAGTTGATCCACCAAGAATGAATAAAATCCACATAGAATCCAAAGAAATATGACTCTTGAGCTCTAGGGAAAGACAAGGTCTAGCCTAAATGGGATTATAGGGTTATTTGAGGATTAATCGGGGTACTGGGGATGTTTAATTAAAAATTCAAAGCATTAAAATTGTGTGAACGCGGTTTGATGGAGAGGCCACACTGTTAGTAGTAACAGTGTGCACTAACCATGTACCATATACAGAGATCCTATTTGGGGTGAAAAGTTTTCTCATGCGGTAACTTTAACCATTCTCCAACCCTGAATAACCCCTCTACCTATGGGTGCATGCTTTGGCGGGGTGGTCATATTGTTTGGAAAAACTATGTTCCCCCTTCCAGAAGATTATGCTTGGACGCATGATTTCCTAATCCAAACTACATGGTTTTCTATAATCGTGAACCAACCATGAATAGCACAAAGGAATCCAAAAAATTTCTAAAAACTCTCTAAAAGACCCCAAAGAAATGCTAAACCAAAACATGGTCAAAATAAGGGTCAGGAAGTAGTTGTAATAAAGTCACAGAATCATACATTGTGTCACACACAACACCGAACTAACATAACACTTGCCGAAAAATGAACCATGGTATATTAAAAATACATGAATAATATAATTATTGTTATATAAAAGTATAATAATAAATTAAATTTACTATATAGTATTAATCTCTTTCTTTGATATTTTAAAATATTTCCTTCTGAAGAACCATTTAAAAAAAGGATATAGTATATTACCTTAACAAATTGAATTGATCACAGTTAAAAGATTAATATAATATGTAATATTTATATTTTCAAAACTACTATTTCAATTTTCAATTATTTAGAAGAATATTTTAAATACTATTAAAGACACTTGAATTTTAAGAAGTCTTTTTTCAATAAAAACAATTTTACTTCCTATTCTGTATTTTTTTAATTATTAAATTTATTAATTTTTTAATTTTAATTTGAAAAAAAAGTTGAATTTATAATGTAAAAATTATATTAGGGTTAATTTTTAGGCTTTTAGGAATTTGTTTTAGGTGAATATAGAAAAATATCAATTTTACAAATAACTTTACTTTTATGACATTGTTCGTATATAAGTATGAATTAGAAATTTATGAAAAAAATTATAATACAAAATAAGTATTTTATAAGTGACTTTATAATTTGAAAAATAATAATGTATAAACCCATATTATACATTTTAGGATTTAATTATAATTTTTCAAAACAATTGGTTTTAATACATTATACATTTAGTATTTTAAAATTAATTTTTATAAATTTTAAAAATTGAATAAAGAAAAATGAATATAAGTTTTTTAATAATTTATTCTAAAGTATAAAATAAGGATCTTTTTATTTTTTGGAATAAACGATAAATCACTTCGGTAAAAAACTAGTTACCATGGTGAAAACTGAAATGGTAAAAATGAGTAACGTAAGAGGTAAAAGGACAAACATAATAAAAACATGTTTAAATTAAATTTTTGAGATTTGTATCAACCTTATATATTATTATATATATTATTTATAAAATCTACATCTATTTTCCTTGATATTGATTTTCCATCATTGAAAATTTTTGGCTATTACAAAAATGTCACTCCTTTTCACTTATAAAAGAGGAACTCATATCTCCACTTACCCACACACTTGAACCCCGTGACTTCATATAAAAATATTCCCAAAACATTAATCAACACTTTTGGACACCTTAATGAGTTTATTCTCTTCTTAAAATATCATCCTTTAATGTTTTAACCCCCTTCACAATATAGATAACCCAAGTAGTGAGGTATATATTTCTTGTTGTTTATTCCTATTTTCTTTTTTCTTTTTTTCGTTTCATATTTCTTAAATTTATTTTCACTTTCTTGAAATGATAAAATAAGAATAATTATTATTCTGGAATTTTATTATAATTATTGTACAAACTTTAATCCCCCTTCCCTTTTCCCAATAAAATTGAAACTTACATTTTGTTGTGCAAGGAATATCCCCTTCACAAAACCTCGTGTGTTTTTTTGCATTAAACACCCTACAAAGATGGTCCTAAGGTTAAATTAAATAAATTTTTATGATATTCATAACATATTTTATATTCTTAAATGATAAAACATATTAAATAATATAATGGGAATAAAATACTATGTTGTTTGAAGGTGTTGGGGCTTACACCCACAAGTGAGGCGTATTTGGATTATTTGATCATGTTGGTGACATGATCATCATTGATCTCTAAGACTATGTGATTCGGGATTAGTGTGAGAATCAAGAGATATTAAAAGATTTTCATGATGTTCAATCATATCTGGAAAGATACTTACAACTAAGTTGGAAGACCATGTGAGATTTTATTCCTCATCTGCTGGTGAATGAGTATGGAGATATATAATGTAATTGAAATATAAAGTCTTTAAAGAATGGATTGGGTCTTACTCCAAGAGGGATTCTCATGGTGAATAATTTCTCTTGGTTCATTGGTTGATGAGGGTGGGGATATGGTTTGGTAGTCATGAATAAATTGGGATTTACCTACTCCCATCATCTTTCCTTTTTCTGAACCCCATCCCTAGGTATTTGGTACCTATTGAATGCATAGATACGTCATAATTTGATTCATGTTTTAGGAAGAATATGTCACTACCCAAATTGAGATATTTTAGGATACCGCTATTCAAGTTGGGATCCTTGTTACCTCATGAATGCATGATTACGAATATTTCAAGTATCCTACCTATTATGTAGGATAAATTTGAGTCTTCCTTTACTATGGTAATTGATAATAGAAAGTATTAACAGGTGTATCCCCATGTAGATTCCTTAAAGGGGGTCATTATATGGTCTCCTTAAAATTAAAGACTTCGGAAAATGGGTTCCTCGTCATTTATGGTATGAGAGAGGGCTCATAGGGTGATTCACCTTGATGATACTAGGGAGATATGGGTTAGATCTTGCCTAGGTGATACCTATATGAGCTGGGTTGGATGCTACCTAGGTGATAGTTGGGTGAGATGGATAGTTTTTATACTAGGTGTTACATGGGTGAGCTATAAATAACTTTAATTAGGTGATACATGGGTGAACTATGAATGAATTTTTAGGTGAAGAAAAAACTGGTTAGAAACACTTGTATGAGACCTTACACTAATCTACAAGGGTATCCTCAGGTTCTTTTTGAAGATTAGAACTTAGGTCTTGATCTAAGGATGGGGGTTGGGAAAAATCCCCCAAATATTCCTCTCGGTATGTTTTGGATTTGATTTTTTTAACAAATCCAGATGATCGCAAATGAGTATATTTTGTGTTTTCTGAAAGTAGGTTTTTAAGGTGGCGTAGTTTTGTAGTGTTTTCCAAATTTTTGGGACTCAAAATCTAGAATTTGTGTTTGTAAATGTAAGGTTTTATTCATTAGACTGAACGGTGTGAATAACAGTGAATGTAATCAGCATAGAAAGAGAAAATTGAAGCCTGGGACATGGAACGCATACCCTATCTAGGAAGGATTTACGGTTGTGTACCAGGCAGCAGGAACAGTACATGGGAGTGATTTTCAGAACTGAAAATGGTTCTTGGTGACAGTTTTTAGTGAAGTGAGTGTGGTCTGTGGAAGGCATGATGGTTCACAGTATAGAAGAATATAATATTTTCACATAAGAGAAAAGGCAGTAGACAGACCGTCGTAGAAAAATGGTTTGTAGAGAGGGTGTGGTTTGCGGCTGGATGATCAGCATGTAGTGGAGGCTATATGGAATCAGAGATTTGGTAAATCCAGTATTATAGGTTTTTTAGGATATATTTTCTTATATAAGGAGCAGTAATCCCACCAATTATCAGAGAGATTGAATATCATTAGAGAACAGCTTTTTTATTTGGGAATTTGGTGAATTCCAAAAGTGTTTGGTGGAAAGCAACTCCACAAAGGCTAAAGAACTTCACAAAATTGTTTTCAAAAGTGTGTTTGCGGGACGTTGTAGTCCATAAAGGGATAATAGTCCAAAGAATTAGAATATAGTACATGGAGGGGGATCTCTAGTATGTGGAAGAGAATGAAGTTAACTAATAGAGAAATGATCATGGATAGAGGGTGGTTCACATAGGAGTTTAGCAGAGTCGGTACACATAGTTAGTATGCGATAATGAAGGTAGAGGCAGTCCACAGACAAAGGGCAGTTCGCATAAGTTATAGTGGTATGAGGAGGAGGTGTTCCATGTACCATACCAGGTACACAATATGCAGGGGGGAGAGGCTGGTTCACAAAACACTCAAGAAAGCTTGAAAATTCTTCAAGTTAGTTTTCAAAAGTAATTTTGGTTGCCTAAAAGTACATAGAATGGCAGATTTCATCTATAGGTAAAAAACAGATTTCAACAGAGCATCTACCTAAATTTGAGGATGCATGAATTCATGAAAATTAAGGGACCTACATTTCTAAAAACTTTTTTCAACCTATAAGTCTATAAGCTGTGAGTGGATTGCTTTTTAAGAGTAGTGAGTGAAGGAAGAGGAAGATGGTGAAACTTTTCACCAACATTGAGCCAGAGAAAGAAGCATAGGGAGTGACCCTTGGGAATGTAGTCAGAATACCGTAAACCATGTAAAGGCAGTGAGCTTGGGCATAGAAGATCTAGCTCGAACATGGTACTCATTATTGACAGGGATCCTTAATGAATTTGGTACATTGAATCGTTGTCATTGTATGCTCCTTGTATGTATCTTAGAGAGGGTGAACCAAGTAAAAATCATTGTGTCTCATGAATTATTTAAATTTTTTCATAATTTTCAATAATAATGATAGATATGAGAGTTTTTTTAATGAAAAAACTATATTCGAAGGGGGTGAAATTTTAATCTGTAATTCCATGATTAACCCCCCCCCCCCCTATTAGGGTATTCGACCTAGTAAACCTAAAAACGGGCCGTTCTACCTAGTTTTTTGGACTAGGGGAAATGGTTCCTCACATAAGTAATAAGTGTTTTAACTATATAAGTACAATAATATATTCACTCATGTTAATTCCCTCTTTTTTTAAATCATGTAAAACTATATGAAGGTTTAGAGTAATTGGACAAGAGACTATGGCACCAGAGATTTGTTTTATCTCTTATATTCCATTCGTGTAAAATGGGGATCCCAAGTTACATATATATGGGAAAACTCATAACCCAGGGAGAATGAATTTTTTGACACAAGTTGTTCATATGGTTCATCCATGTTATTCAATTGTGTAGGTCGAACTTGTTGTATAGTGTTCGTGCAGGTGTGTTGCATTGGTGCCCCGTGTATGTAGTCTATGTAGGAAGTCTGTACAAGCTACTCAGTGTAATATGGTCCACGAAAGTTCTCTACATATATAGGACTTGTATGATTTTGGATAGAGTTGGTCAAGTGACTTGTTTGTGAAATTAAAATCCTCTATGAAAAAATTCCAACTTCTTACAGCCATAAATTTTAATCTGTAGGTCTATTTGGGCTCTCTAACTAGTCATATTTAAGCCGGTGAAGTGAGATACATCCCTAGATATGTTTTAGGATTCCCTTGTCCTCCACTACTTTACCCCCATAGGAACTTCCTTTTTTTAGTTTCCCTGTGTTGGCTTACTATTGGTATTTTCTTAAAATAAAAATAAAGGATTGATTGAGGCTTCAACACCTTTTTATTAGAAATTTGAAAATTTTGAGGCCTACTCCTAAAGGAATTGTTACCCCTCAATGTAGAGTAGTCTTATTATACATGGAAATCCAATATAATTTATATACTACTATGGAGACACGTTTTTACTCATTAATAATATGTAAAAGTGAGTGAAATATATATATTATTATGCCAACAATCATACATTAATTAATTTGGGGAAACTATTGACTTAACCATATAACCATTATCTATACATTTTAAATACCATATGATTTATTGTCTTTATTGAATAGTATTTTCTAATAAAATTTCCATATTTCATTAAATACCCATTTATTTTTCCAGGTTTTATCATGTGATGATTATTGATGGAATTATTAGTGATTTACTTATATAAACCCATATGAAATCTTTTTCTTTCCATGGGTAATTTATGATGTGTTTTATGTAACCAATTTTCCCATGGGCTATTTATGATGTGATAAGTGACCGATTTCAAGTGGAACTCGTAAGTATGGATGATAATTAGTGGGGTCCTATATTTCCCTCCAATGTCTTTGATAAATGTTTATATCACATGAGATAATGTACTCACAAGTACTATTTTAGTTTCTCATAAGTGTGGAAACTGATGGTGTGGCTCATGAAATAAATTTACCCTAAACTAATGTTTGTTCCAAATTGGAAATATTTTTTACATTTTTATGATTATTCTCATGACCATGTTAATCTATCATGGATCGTGATTATTGAATCATGTTTCTACACTATTTTAATTCAGGTAATATGTAATTTTAAGTCATATTTCGTGATTTATGATCTATACTTTGTTGGGTATGTATTTTATTATGTATATTTATTAAACACATGTGTTCATCTTTTATTCACTTATGATATTCGACTGTTATCGCTTATGTTTATCCTTAATGAGAACTTGAGCTCACCCTTTTTTGTTGTTATTTCCTTAGGTTATGAAGAAAATTAATACATAAGATGTGTTTAGAAGGGTATACTATGACAAGAATTTATGGGACATATTTAATACTTTTATGGATTCAGTAGTTTCCCTCATAGTGGAAAGAAAATTTTCCATTAGTTGAAAAATACATGAGTTTTATTAGTGGATGTTTTTTCCTAATTCTTTAAAACTCTAAACCGAAAATTTCTTAATTTGGAATGTTTTGTGTTGAAATTTTTTCATTAATTAATTTATCTTCCAAATGATTAGGTATGGGTTATCATATACCTCAATAACTCATACTTATTTCATAGAACCTATAATTTATCTTCTTGAACTTTAAAGTCACCCTTATAGATATTAATAATCTTTTCCTGCATAACATGTGAGGCTTTACATGTCATCCCATTTGTTTAGATTTTGTTTGGAAATGTTCCCCCAAAATTATTGATTATTATACTGTTAGCATCCATTTATTTACGGTCTCCTCCTCATAGCTCCCCATTATACATATTTTTTGAAATTAGATGCATAGTGAATATATATATATATATATGTATATATATATATATATCGGTGCCTAATTATTGTAAGTTGTGAAACATCTGATTCTTCCATGGTTGAAAATTTTTTACCTCAAAAATCAAAATCATTTATGATTGAATACTTCCATAACTTCTACTGAGAGAGATTCGTTAACTTTAACTTTTAGCTCTGATGCCAACTATTGGTCCTACAAGGTTAACTACCCTGAGATTAAGGGTAAACTATGCTATGATATATTAAAATAACTACCCATTCTTGTTCGATTTTTATCATTAAAAAAATTATATTCTATATTTCTTAAAACAAAATTTATAAACCAAAATTAAATCATACACAAGAAACATCAATATTAATTAGTTTACCCTAACTAAGATAATCCATGGTGAATAAAAAGGAAATGTTCCAATGTACTAGAATCATTAAATCATGATACTATTACAATTTTCATAATATACACTTTATCTCTCTTGGTTTACAAAAATACACTTGTTGAAATCTCACTGCTCTCTCTACTAAAGTGTACTCATTGTCCCTTTAGTATATTTCCTTTGATGATTTGTATAAACATTGATTACACCATAATTGGTGTGTCATGAAGCTCTCATTTCATCCAAATATTTAATTCATATTTACCACATTTATTTTTAATAAATTCTCTTAAGGTTCATAGAACTTCCACTTCTGTGCAACCTTGGAGTAATGTTCACATAAAATTGATATTTTGGTAAAAATCTTGTACCTTCAATCAACTATTCTCATTCATGAAAATTCTAAAAATTTCATGAAACTCACTTAATCCTAAAAAAATAATCTCATTTCTTCATTCAATTGACATTCATGTAAATACTTTCATGAAAAAAGTGCATCCTAATAATTATTATATGAAAATCGAACCACGAGATTTTATAAGTCTTTATCTCTATAAATAAAAATGGTAGTGGCATATTTATAGGCATGGATGATCCTTTGTTCCACTATAATCCATTTGTGAAAATTTTTATGCCAATAAAAAATGATTACATTGTATATATTTTTGACACACAACTTACTATCTCATGAAACTTCCATTTTGCGTGCACTATATTTTCAGAATTATATATTCCATGAATTGTAAAAAAATTTCATGAAAATATATATTTTTTAATATTCTCAATGTGGTGGCATTGAATCACTAAGTTCATGAAACTTTTATCTTTCTCCAAAAAGTTTACAATACTATGAAAAAACTTTATTTTTATCAAAAATTGAATTTGATCTTTCTCCAAATTTTCTCCCAAAAATTGGGAAAACACTTTGAAATATCACCACTTTCTATTTATAATTTTTTAACACCACCAATTAATTATATAACTATTTCTTCAAATTTATTTTTTTAACCAACGCCTTAAAAAATATTCAGTCGACACTGTCAACAAACACAACAATCAAAAATATCTAAAATGCTGCATTGAGTGATTTTTTCCAACATTAGGGATTCAACTATTAGATATTATCCAATGATTGTTTATTTCCATAGAGTTTCAATAAATATGTCCAGAATAGTTATAGACTATTTTCTATAACATTTTTGTTTTCATATTATTCTCTAAAATGTCATTTGTTTGATTGTTTTTGTAATCCCAACAACTAGAATAGTGGGATAACGAAATTAACATGTTTGGTGATACAATTATCATTATGTGGGATAATTAATGTGATTTTGAATAAGTGATGTTCTTTTTTGAAATCCTTAGTTTAGGGTTATAGTTTCTTTAGTTATGGTAAGTATTATATTTTGGTTTGGGGTGATGGAGCAAGGTTTGTTGAATGTATTTGTTTTATCCTATTTTAATTATTGTATAATGGGTCATCAATGAACAAGGATTTGGATGTGTATTGGTTTTTTCAGTGGTAAAATATAATACTTGTTCTTTTAAGAGTAAAATAGGGTTATTTTTTAGCTCATTATTATATTTCATGAGAGAGTAAAGACAACCTAACCAAGTCAACCATATTGGTGGATAAGGAGGGTAATAGAGTTATAGGTGTAGGTGTGATGCCAAACAAAGTTCATCAAAAAGGTAAAATGTTTCGGTTGTTAAAATACTTCTGTTTTGTTCTAGAATAATTGATATGTGTTCCTAATCAAGTGACAACAAAGAGTAATGATAGACCTAAAGTGGAATATAATCTAGAAGATTTTTTGGTCCAGTCATTTATTCATTGATGAAAATTTTCATTGTGGTCAAACAGAAAATTGCACGACAATAATTTAGGTAACTCAAAAAGGTGTGGAGCACAATACCCTTATTATAAGATACCATTGTTAATGAAACATTTCCATTTGATGCTGTTATTCCATGGTTCCTCCTTCTACTATAAAAAGTGGAGTGACATGTTGATGATATAAGAGTTGGTATAAAATCTATTGATAAGGGTTTAAAATCATAGGATTATGTGTGTGTTGTGGCATTAATTTGGGGTGGGACAAATCTAAATGAGAGTATATAGTGGTGGAGGTCTTGGAAATAGAATTCCAAATTAAATTGATCAAAATAAAATGTTTTTATTATGCTCTACATCCACAATGATTCTAGGATATTCAAAAATAGAAGAAGCACGTGTGAAAGAACATAATCCATTTTATATAGATATAATTATAATATTTTGGGTTTATCAGATCTAGTTATTTTATTTTTGGGATGAAATGTTTAAATGTGGGGATAATGTAGATACTTAAGTTTTCTGAGTGTAGTTTAAGTGGTTGGATGATGCATAAAAATGGTTTTTTATCGATTTTAATGAATGATATCTAAAGAATTTTAAGAAGGAAGCCATGAAATCTCATTGATATATGTTTCATATTTAATTTATAATTAATTTAAAATAATAATTCCCTTAAACATAACAATTCCCTTTGATAAATTTGGTTTACACTCTTTCCATATCATAATTCCAGTGGAGAATCCAAGAAATGACTCCCCTAGTTGTATCCACATGTACTCCATGAATCTCTAAATAATGAACTTGGTATATTGGGTACTAGTGTGAATGAACCTATTATTTCTCATCATTATTTTTTTATCTCAATGAGAAGATTCTATTATCATCTCTTGTTCTTGAGAGGGGTGAGGAGGGTTTTCCCTCTAGAGGTTGAGAGAATTTCTAGGGTCTTTATATTGTGAATAACCATTCCAATCCTCTAAAATGATATAAGAATATATACATAGGGTTAATAATTTGATAATATCACAATTTACCTTTATCAAATATCATTTATAAATTATTAAACATTTTTATTATTATTATTATTATTATTATTATTATTATTTCACTTGAAATGTGTATATTTTAATATCATTTGTCAAATAAATAAATATTTATTTATTTAAATGTTATTAAAAAGAATATATCATTTTTTGACCTATAACTCAGCTTGTTAATCTACCTAATAATTTATCAAACCTTGAATAATAAAATATTTTATCAAATATATATTATTTTAGATGGTTTTCGGTGAAGAGGAATTGTGCGGTGGTCGGCGATATATTAAAATTTCTTTCAATAATCATTTCCTAAATCCATAAGCGAGTATATATCACATTAAAAATATAATTATTTTATTTAACATTTGAAACAATAATAACCAAGGTTTAGGAACCTTCTCCGTTGATTATTTTTTATCATGCAAAAGGTCTATTTCGGATTTCCTTCCTTACACTGTGAGGAACCAAGGATAAAATCTCTCTAGTAGTGATCCACACATGCTCCAATGATCTCTGAGTAATTCCACTCAATCTTTGGGTGAAAGCATAAAGAATCGAATATCTTGAATTCTTTGTTCTTGATCGCTCATTCTTTGTTCTAAAAGAAATATCTCTTACATTTCTCATTCTTGAGAGAGAGAGAATGAATATTTGAGGAAGAATTCATTGTCGACAACAATTCTCAATTCTCAATTTTTGGATGCAATATAAAATAGACATATCTGTCTATTTATAGAGTTAGGGTTTAAGTTAAAATATTATTTAATTTCATGTCGTTCATTAAATAACATTTAAAACATCTAATAAACCTAATTCCACATAATAATAATATCATTATTATTATTTTGCGGTGCACACCAACTTGTGCGACAAAAAATATTATGTAATGGTTTTGTTAATTATTATTTCTCATCAACTCGATCCTAGTCCATTCAAACTCATATAGAATTTATTAAACAAATAAATTAATATTTTATTCACAATCTATCAAATAAATATTTATTTAAAATATTCCATAAATAAAATAAATATTTTATTCACAATCCAGTGAATAAATATTTTATATATTCACTTAATCAAATAAATTATTTATTAACAAACAAATTATTATTTATTACCTTATGAATATTAGTGATCAATAAAACTTGAATAAAATTATTCTTTGGTCTAGAGAATGATATTTATTCTAATAGTTAAATTCAAATACAATTTAATTGAGATTAGTGGAAACACTTATTCTATGACCCTATTGGATTATTTATTATTTTCATTAGGAGGGATTTCCTAAAGTCCAAGGTTACTATCCTGAAATGGGTCAAGGCATCTAAGAAAAATAATTTAATGTCTCAACAACGGCAACCACATATGAATGCTCATTATGTAATATAATTCATTTTCTCGATATCTCATCAACCACGATGCACATCTGTCTTAGAAACTTATATTCCCAATACTCCTTTTTTGAATATTTGAAATAAATATGTTGTTATACCATGGCCATGGAATTTAGGGAAATGGTTCCATTCCAATCAAAGGGTAAAGATATCATCTTTAATGAAGATGGAAGGGAAATTCTTTCCTTGACTTATCCATTAATAACATGTCACTCATGATGCACCCAACATATCCAACTTCTCCAAGAATTATTATCATCATGGTTTATGAAATACATCTAACTATATGATTTGTAACATGAATTAATATTAATCTTAAATTCTAAGTACCATCGTACACACTCGCATATAGGAATATCTGACGACACCAAAACATGCAGAATTCCTTCTGGAAGGTCTGTTCTCAAAATCTCACATATTTGGGATTACTAATTATCAACTTCATGAGAATATTACTCAACTTATTAGAAGTAATTTCATCTGACATTCTATGTACTATGTTTCCCACCATATTATGTTATCCAACCACAGCACATTATTTAATAATATCATCATATCACATTAAGGTTCTCATCATAGCAAGGAACTACTATAACCTTATCGATATAACTTATACTCTAGTACATTATTACATTAGATTCACGCAGAACAATGACCAACATTTAAGAAGAATTTTTGTTAATATAAATGTAATCAAAGTATAAATAGTTGGTCCTAGGACACTAACTCCAACAAACTCCCACTTGGAATATATCCAACTACCTAGGAACATAAGTCCACTAGACCTTGCATGATAGTCGTGTTTATACTTATTCAATGCTTTATTCATTGGGTCCACCACATTTTCTTCCATGGAAATACTTCTCACTATAACTTCACCTATGTGAGAAAAATTCCTAAAGAGATGAAACTTCTTAAGTATGTGTTTTGTCCGGTGATGTGACCTTGGATATTTTGAAATATCCACCACTAATGTATTATTACAATAGAGTGTGATAGGATATTTAATACTAGGTTCCACATAAAGATATTGGATGAAGTTTTGCATCCATACAACATCTTTAGCTACCTCTTAATCCACAATATACTCAAAATCTTCTATATAATCTACAACCATCACCAGCTTTGAGCTCTCCCGTATCACAACACATCCTTTAAAAGTGAAGATGTATCAAATTTCTGACTTCATACCATCTTGTTCCATTTTGAAACTATCATATTCATATCATTTGATGATTACTTCCTCATCTCCTCCATAAACCGATAACATATCCTTATTAAACCTTAGATACTTAAGTATAGTATTGACTATCATCCAATAGTTATCAAATGGATATGATTTATATCTTCCTACCACACTTAATGCATAAGAGAAGTTTAGCCTAGTACATAACATATTATATATGATAGACCCAATCGTTGATGTGTATGAAATCATTTTTATTTTGTTTCTTCAGTCACGTGTCTGAGGAAATTTTTTTTGGAAAGATGAATGTCATGTGATGCTGACAAAAATTTCCACTGGTATTTTTCCATAGTAAATCTTTTCATTATCTTGTCAGTGTATCTATAATGACTTAGGCTGAGAAATATCTTAGATCTATCATGATGAATCTTGATCCCAATTATACATTCTCCCCTATATAAGTTCTCTATATAGAAGCATTTATTCAAACATGCCTTAACATACTGTAATACTATTATTTAATTTCTTATGAGTTAATTTTCTTTAACATATACTATTAAGAAAATTATGGTACACCCACAAAAATGTTTATAGACACATGGGTCACATTCATTAATTATGAAACCAAATTCTGTATTGGCCTCATCAAAATGAATGTTCGATAACCATGATTCTTTATTTAATTCATAAATGGAACTTTACAACTTTTACACCTTGTTGGAATCCTTTGGAGTCACAAAACCATTGGGTTGTGTCTTATAAAAATCCTCTAAAAGATTTCCATTAATAAATTCTATTTTTGACATCCATTTTGCAAATATCATATTCATGGAATGTTGCAATGGAAAGTATAATTCTAATGGATTCTGGCATTACAACTGGTGAAAATGTTTCATCATAGTAAATACCTTGATGTTGTTTAAAAACATTTCCAACCATACACACCTTATAGGTATTGACTTGTATATTCATGTCTAGTTTCTTCTTGAATACCAATTTTCAAAAAATAGGCTTTACATCTACTGGAGGTTCTACCAAAATCCAGACTTTATTTTCATACATGAAATCCATTTCAGAATTAATTTTCGCTTGCCACATGAAAACATTTTCACCACTTACTACTTCCTTGTAGCTTATAGGATCATTATTATCAACTAATAATTATTTTCCATCCTCGGTGACAAGACAAACATATCATTCTAGTTCTATAACCTCTCTAATACTCTTATTAAGTAATTGTGTATGCGGAAAAATTTCTTCTTCCATAGGGACTTGTGGAATTTTTTCCTATTCCAACTCTTTTTTATCTTGATGCAAGATTTCATTGAAGTCTATCTCACTCCCACAATATATTTTAGATATATGATCATCCTTATGAAATGTGATATTTATGTCAACCAAAAAAAATTATGAAAGATTGTATAGGTGGCATCCCTTTGTTTTTTTTGGGATATACTATAAATAAAAACTTTGTTCCTCGAGGTGAAATATTTTTACCTAAATAGGCATTAACAAATACTTCTCAACCACACACATGTAAGTAATAAAACACAGGTTTCTTTCCATTCCATAATTTGTATGGTATAAAATCTATTTCTTTAGTTAGTACTTGTTTTAGTATGTATAATGTTTTTTTTAAACATATACCGAAAGGATAATGGAATAATCACATGAATCATCATTGATCTCACCATGTCAAATAAGGTGTGGTTCCTCCTTTTTCTTAAACCATTCCATTGTGGTGTATAAGTAAGAGTGAGTTTAGATAATATCTCAAACTCCCATAAATGACCAATGAAGTATTGATAAAGATATTCTCCACCATGGTCTTACTGTAGTGTCTTAATCTTCTTACCAAGCTGGTTCTCAACTTCATTGTTTTATTCCTTGAATTTATCAAAAGAATCTGACTTATACCTCATTATGTAGACATATTCATATATACTAAAATAAAAAATAAAAAATATGAAATATAATTACCCACCCCTTTCCTCAACAATAAATGGTCCACAAACATCATTATAAACTAATTCAAGAACCTCTTTATCCATTTCACTTTTCCTACTAAATGGGACTTTCGTCATTTTTCCTTGTAAACATGTGTGGCATAAACCAAGTGGTTTTATTTCAAAAGAATCTAAATATCAATCTTGATTTAACTTATCCAAGAACTTTTCATTTACATTACCTAGAAGGTGATTTCAAAGTTGGGGTGTTGTGACCTATCAAGTAACTTCATTATCAATTTATTGTACTTGGTTTGTGTAATCCAACACATAAATACTATTATTTAAATTTTCTTTACCATAAAAAAAGTTATCATTTTAAAAGAAACAACATTTATTCCAAAATTTGAAATTCAATCCCTATATAGTATGGATACAAAAATAATGTTATTGGTTGTTGAAGGCACATAATAACAACCCTTTAAAACAAATATAATTCTATTTAGAAATGTGTGGTGGTATTCCTTGATAGCTATAATAAAAAATTTTATCTCTATTGGTTACTCATATATGTACCTACCCTTAATAAATCTTTATGAATCTACTTGGTTCTTTTATTTTAATACATATTTGATCAATAAAAGTTGTATTTAATACTCAATTTGTATAAATAGATAAATTTAACTTGATAAAAAATACACATACAATTGTCCTTTACTTCATTGCTTGGGTGCATTTTTTCTTCTAAAGGCCCTTCTTGCCACATGTAAAATGAGTAGAATCGTGTTTCCTTCCATTCCCCTTGATATTAATATTCTTAGAAGTGTTTGAAGAATAATTTACATAGATCTCTTCACTTTCCCTTTCTCTTTGTTCACCTTAAGTATGGAAGGCTTTTTTTTCTTCGTATCCATATCAACTTGGAGAAGAAGAGAGAGAAGATCTAGGAAAGACTTCTTAATGTTTTTCATATTAAAACCCACAAAAAAATAGAGAATCCTTGTGGGAATGATTCCATAATGAGATTGATGCTTAGTTATTTGGGTATTTTAAACCCTAGAACCTCTAGGTGCCAATTAGCATAACTACATGAGGCCCATCTGGGAAACCTCTCCAATATTTCTCTAAAAAAGTTCCTTATAAATATCAAACTTTTCTTTTAAAGATATCTCCTGGTATAGACCACAGAGGTCCCATAGAATTCTATATGCATCCGTGTTTTTATTATACTTCATTAGTTCTCTAGATATCGATGAAAGAATCAAACATTGAACATTGACTATTTTCCTCAAATGTTTTTCATAGACATGTAAATCTCCATTGCTCACCTCTTTAGCAGGAAGATAAAGCATTAAGGATTCTATAATGTAAGATTTTTATTAATTGAATAGCACCACCTTAAGGCATCTAAACCACTCCAAGAAGTTAATACTAGTTAAAAGGATGTATTTATCTAATATTGATCATTCTTTTATTATAAATGATGAGATTTCCAATTTATTCTAAAATTAAAAGATCATATTTTTTGTAATTTTTCTTGATTATAAATTATGTGATAAATAATATATTAATTAATTAATTTTATAAAATATCCCGCTATTTTATCAAGTCCTAATATCCCTCACCATTGAACTTATAATGTCTAGTTTCTTTGAAATTCTAGTGTAAAGGATCCACATTACTTTTCTTAATGATACAAACTTTGGCCACCAAAATCATAAAAAAGTAATTTAGGTGGGCAGTATTTCCAAATAATAGATTGTAGATCATTTATTTGATAAGTGGATTCCTCTATCCTGAAATCATAACTTGGATTTCCTCAATAATTGCCTCTAAATTTTTATTGAACAGGCATTGGTTATTAATATGAATAAGTGTTTGGTTAAGTAAAACCAAAACTCTCATAATATTTTTTTTGATAAGTATCCAAACATTTCCATGTACTAAACTTAGTTCTATGGTTTCATTCCCAATCAAGTAATCAAAGGCCCAATCTGACTTAATACTAGTTTGAGGGATTTTAATTAATTTATGAATCAATTTTACCTAGTTTTATCCTTTACATGTATTTTTAATATTAAGTGGATGTTACTTAATTAATTAACCATGTTGGATAAAAAATTTATGCATAATTCATTTATTTAATTTCTGTCTTTTCATATTAATTCATTCATTAAGCTGACTATGGTATTATATACATAAAATAAATAATAAATATATACAAATAAATAAATAAAGTAAATGACCAGATCATGAGCTTATCTAATGGTTATTTAATGAGTGGAAATTAAATCAACCTATGACCTAGGGGAATAACTCCATTTCCTGGATATTACATGAGTTACATTATTCCACTTGTATATTTTTGTATCACAAAGTTATAATCATCATGGTTTTGTCTTCAAATGCCTCTACACACTTTGGGATGTTCCATTAATTACAAATATTTTTTACTCACATTAAGGTGAGGGGAACCAAAGGATTGGTCAAAGGGGATTATATAAATATCTTCAGACATGTAGGTCTTACATAATAATAGAGGGAGGAATGACTAGTAATCCATAATTTAATAAAATATTAAATAATTTCAAACCCATGAAATAAATTAAATTAAATAAATCAAAACACATATATAGGTCTTGGTTAAGCTCATGATCGGTCAAACATGCAACAAATACACAAAATTAACTAGATATCATTCATTTATTTATTAATTCTTTATTATTAAGTTAAGCACACTTGAATTAATTAACTAATTCCCCTTCATCTCAATTATCATCCAATATTAATTGGAGAAACCCATATTCTGTGGAATTTATGGAAAATAAACAAAAAAACCAATAATGAAATATTAATTATAATAAATTGATTGAGAGTTTAATATTCCTCAAAAAATTATTAAATTTTCAAACACACATTGGTGTTCCAATCAATAAAATAATGTTTTAATGTTGCAATTTTAAATTTAATGTAATTTTAAATACTATCTTTTAGTTGGAGACTACATGACATGTACATTCCAGATATATGTCATATACCCAGCTTTTCATATATCTGAGTCACACTCCTGGGGCTTTGGTGCCTTAACTCAGTTAGACTACACAGCATGTACATACCATCAACATACAATGTATCTAATTTTCATGTTTCAGGTTGGCCCGGTCAATAAGAGATGTGTAATAAATGCACTACATGTAATTAACTGCTCAGTGCATCTCGGTACAATGTGCATGGGTACACGGTGTGTACTCTGGATACATTCTGTGTAACCGAGATTTACCAGCCAAATATTTGGAACCTACATATGGCATCATTAGTCGTTCTTTATCTACTATTAAATCTTTAAGAAAATTAAACACTGAACAAATATGATTAATATGTAAAATCATGTTAATTAAAATCATATTAAACCAAGAATAATAAGAAATGAAAATTTAACCACAATTTCATATAGATCAAAAATAAAATAAATAATTATAAATTTAAATAAGACCACTCTAATACCACTTCATAGTTCTGGGTACAGTGGAAGCATTCGGTGGAGAGATATATATTAATTTTTATTTTAATTATTGTGGCTCGAAACCATGAGAGAGGATCTAAAACATCATATTTATAATTAATTTATTTAATATCTGAAGAAATAAATATTTGAGCTTGTTCACTTTTTTCATCGATGATTTTTGACCATCCGAAAAGACCTTTACGATTGCATTCATTGTGCTGTGAGGATCCAATGATGGAATTCCTCTAGCGGTGATCCACACATTCTCCAATAATCTCTGAGAAAAACCACTTGATCTTTAGGTGCTAGTGTGGTGAATTGAATTTCCTGCATCACTCATTCTTGGTTCCTCGTTCTTAAGTATTGAAAAAATATCTCTTGCATTACTCATTATTGAGAGGGGGAGAGAAGGAGGAGTCGAGAGAGAAATTTTTGTGCACAACAATTCTATATTCCCAATTTTTGGATGCAATATACAGTAGACATAACCACCTATTTATAGAGTTAGGTTTTAGTTAAAATATAATTTAGTTGCATGTCATACATTAAATAAAAATTAAAAACTTTAATAAACCTCATCCCACATAATAATAATATTATTATTATTATTTTTGGGTCTCCTACAATTTTTTAAATAACCAATATTATGCAATGGTCTTGTTAATTAATATTTGTCACCAAAATCGGTCTTGGTCCATTCACACTCCAATAGACTTTATTAAAAAACTGAATAAATATTTTATTCCTAAATAAATATTTTATTCACAATATAGTAGATAAATATTTATTAAAATAATTCAACAAATAAAATAAATATTTTATATAAAATCCATCTAATAAATATTTTATAAATATTCATGTAACTACATAAATTATTGATTAATAAGAAATAATTATTTATTACCTTGCAAATATTAGCAATCAATAAAACATGAATAAAATTATTTCTTAATCTTGATAATAATATTTATTTCAATAATTAAACTTAAATATAATTTAATAAAGATCAATAGAAACACTTAGTCTATGACCCTCTATGATTCTTTCTCATTGTCGTTAGGATTACCTGTCTAAAGTCCAAGATTACTATATAGTAACGGATCCAGGAACCCAAGAGAAATAACTTAATTTCATAGTAATGACAACAACATATGAACTCTCATTATGTAATATAATATATTTTTTTCAATTTATAATCAATTTGGTTTCACATATGTGTCACTAACCTATATTATTAATACATATTAATGACTGCCTGAAATAAGCACATCGTTACACCATGGTCGGGGAATTTAGGGTGATGGTTTCATTCCAATCAGAGGTCTGAGATATTAGTTTCCCTAAAGATAAAAGGGATAAATCATTTTTACACTTATCCATCAATGATGTGTCAATAATGATTCACCCAATTTATCTAACTTCTCCATGAACTTTCATCATCATGTATTAGTAAATACATCTATGTATGAGATTTGTAACATGCATTAATAATAATCTTAAAGTATAAGGACCATCACACATGCTCGCAAAAAGGAATATCTGATGAAACCAAAACATGTAGAATTTTTAATGGTGGTCCTATTATCATAATCTCCCATCATGGATATTACTAAGTTTGAAATTCATGAGAATAGGACTCATCTTCTTACAAGTACTTACACCAAATAGTCAATTAACTATGTGTCCCGTCATAGTATGTTATCCAACTGGATAACATTATTTAAGAATATCAGTGTAACACATCATGGTTATCATCATAGTAGGAAGCTTCTATGACCTTATAAATGTGATGTATACTCTAAAAAATTATTATATTATATTCATGTAATACAATTATCAATATGTAACAAGAATTTTTATTAATATACATATAGTCAAAGTACAAACAGTTGATCCTAGGACACCAACTCTGAAAATTTCTTCAATAATAAATAAATATTATATTCACTCATCTAAAAATGAATATTTATTATAATAATCATGTAACTAAAAAAATATTTATGATAATATATTTAAAAAATAGATTAATAAATATATATTTATTTCTTACATTTTGAATAACAAACATGAGATAAAATTCTACTCAAATATTTTAAACATGAATATATTATGATTGAATTTTTTTCAATCAACTTTTTTTGAATATTTATTATTCTAGTATTTGAGAATAATATTTTTTATTAATATTAAATTAAATATAATTTAATTAAATTCTGGTTACACTTAGTGTGTGACCATCTATACATCTTTTATAGTGTCATTAGGTGGACTTATCTAAAGTTCAATATCATTGTCTAAAAACACATTATGGAACCTATAGAGAATCAAGTTATTCTTGAATGAAAATAAACATTAAATGAATTATACTATGTAATATAATCCCTTTATCTTGATATCATGTCAAGAATGAATCATGCTTGTCTCACCGCCCAATATGATTAATTTATGTTTCTTTGAAACTATGAAATGAACACATTGATAAACTACAAAGGTCACGGATTTAATTATATAGTTCTATTTTACAAAAAGGTCTAGATATATCTTCTTCCATTAGTTTAGAAGATAAAAATAATTTCTTGAATTATTCAATAAATTCTACATAACTGATGATTCTTCCAACATATGTTACCTAACTATGAGCATATGTTATCATGGTTTTCATCCATACATAAAAATACATGATTTGTGATATATATTAATAATAATATCAAATCTAAGGACCAATACACCCATATATACAAAGGAATATCTAATAACACATATAACAAGTGTAATTATAATTGGTGGGTTTCTCCTCATAACCTCCCTTCATAGATATAGCGTCCTGCCTTTTTATCACATAATATTTCATTACATTTTACAAACAGAGGATCTTTAAAGTCTAGTGTCCTGGAAATCAGGAACATAAAACATGATAACAACATAAAACATTCTTCTAAACCACTTGTAAGGATTATTTATTGTTCATACTAAGTTCATTATAGCATCTCATAACATGGGAGCATACATCAAAGGAAAGGGTGAGCATAAGGCCTAGTAAGGGAAACAAGAGAAACATTTTACATGTGAACTTGGGATACATCAATAAAGTCATGATAAATAACTTTAAGGAATGAAAAACATATCATGAGGCATATCATAATAAAAATAACATGTTTCATAACTTGAAGATGTGGATAAAACATTTAACTTAGACATTCATTTCAGTATCACCAAGGACTATACCCAAGGTGTTATTAAAAAAATTACCAAGGTTATTCACCAAGTTATTATTAAAATGGTCATCTCTAGAGATTAAGTATCTACCCAAGGAATTGGAGTGCTATCAGGGCGCACCCTTAATTTTTCATTATTATCATGTGAGACACATATATCATCATAAAACATATCATAAATAGATGATATAGCATAAAAGAAATGGGTTTCATTTCATAATCATAACGTTTTAAAAAGTGCTTTAAAGACATTATCTTTATGTCACTTTAAACCCACAGAAAAGGAAAGCGGGTTTCATGTATGTAAATCCCAAAATTAAAGTAGAAAATTTTTATATATATGTGAATACCACTATAAAATAAATATCTTTGAGTATTCACTTAATAAAATAAAAGAATTTGAGAAAAAGAGAGAGACATTTTGAGACGAAAATTCTGCAGCATAACGGCTATGTTACAGGGATTTAGAAAATATTTAAAAGAGAGGGGACATAGGTCCCCCACTCATAAATGATCCATAAAACAGTATAGGGACAGAATATGAAGGATATAAGAACATGGTAATGAAATTTTAAATACATACCTTATAAAATGAAAAACATGGAAGGAAGACAAAAATAAGATTTCTCTTATTAAAATTCAGCAGCCTGACGGCATCACTTAAAACTTAAAAAAAATGAATTGATGAGATAAAATAGGGTCTCTCATAATATGAACATAAAAGAAAAGTATGATGCATATGGAGATCATAACCCAACATGTGAAAAAGGAACTTTAAAGACTTCAAATGAAAATAGAACTTTGAAAATGGGAAGAGTGAAAGAATCCCTTACAAAAATTCAGCAGCCTAACGGCGCCACTTAAACATTCATAAAATGAAATGATGAGAGAAATATGGGGTATATAATCATATTAAAATTAAAAGGAAATTAATATGAAAAATAACATCCTCCAACATAAGAACATGGATCATAAAAGAAATGACATAAAAGAGAGTACTTGAAAAGAAAGAGAGGGGAAGGATCCCTTACCTTGAATAGTAACATCAAAATCTTGAAGGTTAGGACCTTGAGAGGATTGAGGGTAACTTGGGAGGAATACTTGGGAGGTAAAGATACCATAACTTCGTTGGGGATGATTTGTAAATGAAATTAATGAGGGAAAGGCTTGGTATTTATAGGAGAAGTGAGGGGAGATAGCATTAATTGCCAAGGGACACCTAATCGGTGGTATTGGAAAAACCATGGACTTGCCCATGGTATTGGCCCATGGTATTGGCCACTTATGACACCTCATACCTTATCTTACTATTAATAAGTTGACCATAATTATTGAATAATTAATACATCCTTAATGATATCATTCAACACCCAAAACTCAAAAACTGTATTTTCACTATTCACCGAAAATTAAACTTTCTCAAAAAAAACCCAATATTTTACCTTAACCAAATATCGATGCTCTGATTTCAAAAATAAACTCCATTTTATGAAAATAATTTTCTAAATATTTTTAATTTAATTTTTAAATAAAAACACTATTCACTGAAAATTCAACTGTTTCAGAAAAATCCCAAAAATTCACCTTAACCAAATATCGATGATCTGATTTCAAAAACGGACTCCATTTTATGGAAATAATGTTCTAAATATTTTTAATTTAATTTTGAAATAAAAAACACTATTCACCCGAAAAAACTAATGCTAAACCAATAATTTCTGAAACAGTTATTTACCTATTTTATTGAATCACATTACTTAATCAAGGTGCCTAAATTATACTAATACTTTTTTTAAGTGAGATTAATAATCCATTTGGTCACATTACTAACCCTAAGCGTAAAATCACTATTCATAATTTACAATTCATCAAAAATTAAGTTGATCATATTAGACTCTAAATTTCATACTGAACACAATAGTAGAAGACCATTTTTTGAAAATCGTTACACATTTTTAATTATTTAAGGTTTACCTAAATATTTTTAAAATATCCTTTTTCTAAAATTCATCAATAATATGCATACTATATTTATCCGGAAATTTGAAAATTCACAAACTTCATCATAAAAATTAAATCAAATATTTTATTTAAATCAAAGGATTACACAAGGTAGTCACAGTCTCGTTACATAACCCCTTATAACACCATCATAGGACCAAATAGTAAGGTGTGCTATGGTGATAGAATCTTGGGGCGGCTCGGCCAACATTGCTCGAGTAGTTATTTCTATCAGATTAAACTTCTCGCGAAGGCCATTCCCTTCCAACTTCACATGACGAAGTTTGGATTGGGTTTAATCCAGAGCAACGCCCAAAGGTGATACCTCCTTCTCGAGTTCTGTCAGATGGGCTTCGATCGGCCTGAGACTACTAGATGGGGCCATCGAATCTTCTTTCTATATTAATTAATCAAGATCACTTGTATTTATAGAAAATAATCTCGACATTTAGTTTCCAATGGTCTTATTTTAATTATACTCATTTTATTAAATGAAATAGTTTTGTTGAGTATAAAATAAAATAACACACAAAGTTAGGAAACAAAATTTATTCAAAATTTCGGGTCGCTACAATATTCCCCCCTTAAGAAATTGTGACCTCGCAATTTTAAAATTGGGATTGGAAATTTTGTTGAAAGTCCCACATCGGAAAAGAGTCAGTAAAACTATTACTTTAAAAAGAAATAAAGGGAAGTACAAAGGTCACCCGAGTCAACCCATACTAGGATTCCATTTAGGAAAACATGGATATGGAAGAGATAACAAAGGGTCAAGTTCTGATGGAGAGTGATAGAAAACATGATTAGGAGAAAATTAACCACAAGAACATCACAAACTTAAGATGTGTTAAACAGTTTTTGATTATCCAGTAGGAAACGTAAACCAACAACGTTTTTATTTTACGTTCCTTTTCATAATTTTAAAGAATTCGTTTACTACATATAATAAAAACCTAAGGAAATATTCTTACCTTCAACTAGAGTTTCATCCCTTAATAATTTTCCACCAAGACTAATCTTTTCTCCAAATAATGAGCATTCAAAAAGACTTGGTCTCATCAAAACCAAAAGAATCGTCTTCTAGAGAATTACATAATCCACAAAAGAATAACTATATTTTTTCCTTGTCTTTAGTCATCAACTAAAACTAAAAAGGTTAGTACGAGATCATATAATCCCCAAAAAGGATAATCCTTTATAAAAAGAAATATGACTATTAATCTCCAAAATTCAACAAAAGTACCCAAATTTCTAGAAAGACCATTCAATACACAACCACCCTTAAAATTCTTCAGAATAATCCAATATAAGATTGGAACCCAAAACTCATAAGGATTTAATCACATAATCTTCCCTAAAAAAATTTAACATTTATATCCAAATAACATCGACTACTATTAAAGTCTCATACTAAATTGTAATTAACCTATTAATATATTCTCTATGCTAGGTTCATCATTTTACAAAAATTACCCAAATCACCATATGTTTACAATAAATACATAAATTCTTACAAAATAAATTCAACCATTCCTCCTCAATTTAAATACTATAGTATCTTAGGCATATAGTACTCCAAAAGAGAAAACCTCGTCCAAAATAACCTTTATCATTTAATCACCAAATCATTTTCCTATACAAAGTATATCCATTTTATATAAGTTTCCAAAATCAACTTATTCTTGATCCATAATAATAGGAGGTGCATTATCCCGAAGGGCATAACAACAAACTCATAATTCTCATATCTTGATCAAAAGGTAGTTTTTGGAATATCATCATTCTTCACCCTCTATTGATGATAACCAGAACGAAGATCAATCTTAGAGAAGAATTGAGTCCCAAGAATTTGGTCAAATAAGTCAAAAATTCTTGGAAGAGAGTATTTGTTCTTCACTGTGATCCCATTAAATTCTCTATAATCCAGCATAGCTGCATCGATCCATCCTTATTCTTCACAAAGAGAACTGGTGCTCCCCAAGGAGACACACTTGGTCGGATAAACCCATTCTCCAAAAGATCTTGGAGTTGTTTCTTTAATTCCTCTAGCTCCACATTTTCCATCCTATAGGGGGTCTTTGACATCGAATGAGATCCAGGTATGATTTCAATGGAGAACACTACCTCACATTCTGGGGACGGTCCGAGTAACTCCTTAGGAAATACGTCAACGTATTCCTAAACGATGGATAAATTTTCTAAAAGAATAAATCCTTCATGAGAAACTTATTTCATTTATGAATATTTTAACTAAAAAGTATTTTATGACTTAAAACATCATGCTTAGACAAATTACATTTTTCTATAATTCCTTCATAAGGATTCATAAAAAGCTGGCGATTAACCAAACATATCCCCCGGGAGTGTCGTAACCAAGAGTGAAGCAAGGCCCATTTTCTTGTACCAGTTCCCATTCAAGTCTAGCTCAATTCAGTGTTTTAGGGTTTTCCCCCTATGTACATCTATGTCAGAGCAACATCTACCTGCTCGTATCCAGATATGGATGTATTTTCTTGATAAACCACTTACTCAATACTCACCAAAATACCAGGAATATTTCCTATATTTCAACTTTTATATAGTGTTCTTCCTAAATTTTTCATCTCCTAATTTCCATAAATAACTAAAATATTCCTTGATACCAACTATAGAATCTCGCCTTTTTATTACATAATATTTCATTACATTTTACAAACAGAGGATCTTTAAAGTCTAGTGTCTTGGAAATCAGGAACATAAAACATGATAAAAACATAAAACATTCTTCTAAACCACTTGTAAGGATTCTTTACTGTTCATACTAAGTTCATTATAGAATCTCATAACATGGGAGCATACATCAATGGAAAGGGTGAGCATAAGGCCTAGTAAGGGAAACAAGAGAAACATTTTACATGTGAACTTGAGATACATCAATAAAGTCATGATAAATAACTTTAAGGGTTGAAAAACATATCATGAGGCATATCATAATAAAAATAACATGTTTCATAACTTGAAGATGTGGCTACAACATTTAACTTAGACATTCATTTCAGTATCACCAAGGACCATACCCAAGGTGTTATTAAAAAAATTACCAAGGTTATTCACCAAGGTATCGTTAAAATGGTCATCTCTAGAGATTAAGTATCTACCCAAGGCATTGGAGTGCTATCAGGTCGCACCCTTAATTTTTCATTATTACCATGTGAGCCACATATATCATCATAAAAAGTTTCATAAATAGATGATATAGCATAAAAGAAATGGGTTTCATTTCATAATCATAACGTTTTAAAAACTGCTTTAAAGACATGATCTTTATGTCACTTTAAACCCACAGAAAAGGAAAGTGGGTTTCATGTATGTAAATACCAAAATTAAAGTAGAAAATTTTTATATATATTTGAATACCACTATAGAATAAATATCTTTGAGTATTCACTTAATAAAATAAAAGAATTTGAGAAAAAGAGAGAGACATTTTGAGACGAAAATTCTGCAGCATAACGGCTATGTTACAGGGATTTAGAAAATATTTAAAAGAGAGGGGACATAGTTACCCACTCATAAATGATCCATAAAACAGTATAGGGACAGAATATGAAGGATATAAGAACATGGTAATGAAATTTTAAATACATACCTTATAAAATGAAAAACATGGAAGGAAGACAAAAATAAGATTTCTCTTATGAAAATTCAGCAGCCTAACGGCGTCACTTAAAACTTAAAAAAAATGAATTGATGAGATCAAATAGGGTCTCTCATAATATGAACATAAAATAAAAGTATGATGCATATGGATATCATAACCCAACATGGGAAAAGGAACTTGAAATACTTCAAATGAAAATAGAACTTTGAAAATGGGAAGAGTGAAAGAATCCCTTACAAAAATTCGGCAGCCTAACGGCGCCACTTAAACATTCATAAAATAAAATGATGAGAGAAATATGGGGTATCTAATCATATTAAAATTAAAAGGACATTAATATTAAAAATAACATCCTCCAACATAAGAACATGGATCATAAAATAAATGACATAAAAGAGAGTACTTGAAAAGAAAGAGAGGGGTAGGATCCCTTACCTTGAATAGTAATATCAAAAGCATGAAGGTCAGGACCTTGAGAGGATTGAGGGTACCTTGGGATGAATACTTGGGAGGTAAAGAGATCATAACTTCGTTGGGGATGATTTGTAAATGAAATGATTGAGGGAAAGGCTTGGTATTTATAGGAGAAGTGAGGGGACATAGCATTAATTGCCAAGGGACACCTCATCGGTGGTATTGGAAAAACCATGGACTTGCCCATGGTATTGGCCCATGGTATTGGCCACTTGTGACACATAATACCTTATCTTACTATTCATAAGTTTATCATAATTATTGAATAATTAATACATCCTTAATGATATCATTAAACACTCAAAACTCAAAAACTGTATTTTCACTATTCACCAAAAATTAAACTTTCTCAAAAAACACCCAATATTTTACCTTAACCAAATATCGATGCTCTGATTTCAAAAATGAACTCCATTTTATGAAAATAATTTTCTAAATATTTTTAATTTAATTTTTAAATAAAAACACTATTCACTAAAAATTCAACTGTTTCAGAAAAATTCCAAAAATTCACCTTAACCAAATATCGATGATATGATTTCAAAAACGAACTCCATTTTATGGAAATAATGTTCTAAATATTTTTAATTTAATTTTTAAATAAAAAACACTATTTAGCCGAAAAAACTAATGCTTAACCAATAATTTCTGAAACAGTTATTTACCTATTTTATTGAATCACATTACTTAATCAAGGTGCCTAAATTATACTAATACTTTTTTAAGTGAGATTAATAATCCATTTGGTCACATTACTAATCCTAAGCGTAAAATCACTATTCATAATTTACAATTCATCAAAAATTACATTGATCATATTAGACTCTAAATTTCATACTGAACACAATAGTAGAAGACAATTTTTTGAAAATCGTTACACATTTTTAATTATTTAAGGTTTACCTAAATATTTTTAAAATATCCTTTTTCTAAAATTCATCAATAATATGCATACTATATTTATCTGGAAATTTGAAAATTCACAAACTTCATCATAAAAAAGAAATCAAAATTTTTATTTAAATCAAAGGATTACACAAGGTAGTTACAGTCTCGTTACATAACCCCTTATAACACCATCATAGGACCAAATAGTAAGGTGTGCTATGGTGATAGAATCTTGGGGTGGCTCAGCCAACATTGCTTGAGTAGTGATTTCTATCGCGAAGGCCATTCCCTTCCAACTTCACACGATGAAGTTCGGATTGGGTTTAATCCAGAGCAACACCCAAAGGTGATACCTCCTTCTCGAGTTCTATCAGATGGGCTTCGATCGGCCTGAGACTACTGGATGGGGCCATCGAATCTTCTTTCTATATTAATTAATCAAGATCACTTGTATTTATAGAAAATAATCTCGACATTTAGTTTCCAATGGTCTTATTTTAATTATACTCATTTTATTAAATGAAATAGTTTTGTTGAGTATAAAATAAAATAACACAGAAAGTTAGGAAACAAAATTTATTCAAAATTTCGATTCGTTACAATATTCCCCCCTTAAGAAATTGTGACCTCGCAATTTTAAAATTGGGATTGGAAATTTCGTTGAAAGTCCCACATCAGAAAAGAGTCAGTAAAACTATTACTTTAAAAAGAAATAAAGGGAAGTACAAAGGTCACCCGAGTTAACCCATACTAGGATTCCATTTAGGAAAACATGGATATGGAAGAGATAACAAAGGGTCAAGTTCTGATGGAGAGTGATAGAAAAGATGATTAAGAGAAAATTAACCACAAGAACATCACAAACATAAGATGTGTTAAACAGTTTTTTATTACCCAGTAGGAAACGTAAACCAACAACATTTTTATTTTATGTTCCTTTTCATAATTTTAAAGAATTCGTTTACTACATATAATAAAAACCTAAGGAAATATTCTTACCTTCAACTAGAGTTTCATACCTTAATAATTTTCCACCAAGAATAATCTTTTCTCCAAATAATGAGCATTCAAAAAGACTTGGTCTCATCAAAAGCACAAGAATCGTCTTCTAGAGAATTACATAATCCACAAAAGAATAACTATATTTTTCCCTTGTCCTTAGTAATCAACTAAAACTAAAAAGGTTAGTACGAGATCATATAATCCCCAAAAAGGATAATCCTTTATAAAAAGAAATATGACTATTAATCTCCAAAATTCAACAAAAGTACCAAAATTTCTAGAAAGACCATTCAATACACAACCACCCTTAAAATTCTTCAGAATAATCCAATCTAAGATTGGAACCCAAAACTCATAAGGATTTAATCACATAATCTTCCCTAAAATTTTTTTAACATTTATCTCCAAATAACATCGACTACTATTAAAGTCTCATACTAAATTGTAATTAACCTATTAATATATTCTCTATGTTAGGTTCATCATTTTATAAAAATTAACCAAATCACCATATGTTTACAAAAAATACATAAATTCTTACAAAATAAATTCAACCATTCCTCCTCAATTTAAATACTATAGTATCTTAGGCATATAGTACTCCAAAAGAGAAAACCTCGTCCAAAATAACCTTTATCATTTAATCACCAAATCATTTTCATATACAAAGTATATCCATTTGATATAAGTTTCCAAAATCAACTTATTCTTGATCCATAATAATAGCAGGTGCATTAGCCCGAAGGGCATAACAACAAACTCATAATGCTCATATCTTGATCAAAAGGAAGTTTTTGGAATATCATCATTCTTCGCCCTCAATTGATGATAACCAGAATGAAGATCAATCTTAGAGAATAATTGAGTCCCACGAAGTTGGTCAAATAAGTCAAAAATTCTTGGAAGAGGGTATTTGTTCTTCACTGTGATCCCATTAAATTCTCTATAATCCAGCATACCTGCATCGATCCATCCTTCTTCTTCACAAAGTGAACTGGTGATCTCCAAGGAGACACACTTGGTCGGATAAACCCATTCTCCAAAAGATCTTGGAGTTGTTTCTTTAATTCCTCTAGCTCCACATTTTCCATCCTATAGGGGGTCTTTGACATCGAATGAGATCCAGGTATGATTAGATTGGAGAAATCTACCTCACATTCTGGGGATGGTCCGAGTAACTCCTTCGGAAATATGTCAACGTATTCCTAAACGATGGATAAATTTTCTAAAAGAATAAATCCTTCATGAGAAACTTATTTCATTTATGAATATTTTAACTAAAAAGTATTTTATGACTTAAAACATCATGCTTAGACAAATTACATTTTTCTACAATTCCTTCATAAGGATTCATAAAAAGCTTGTGATTAACCAAACATATCCCCCGGGAGTGTCGTAACCAAGAGTGCAGCAAGGCCCATTTTCGTGTACCAGTTCCCATTCAAGTCTAGCTCAATGCGGTGTTTTCGGGTTTTACCCCTATGTACATCTATGCCAGAGCAACATCTACCTGCTCGTATCCAGACATGGATGTATTTTCTTGATAAACCACTTACTCAATACTCACCAAAATACCAGGAATATTTTCTATATTTAAACTTTTATATCGTGTTCTTCCTAAATTTTTCATATCCTAATTTCCATAAATAACTAAACTATTCATTGATACCAACTATAGCATCCTGCCTTTTTATTACATAATATTTCATTACATTTTACAAACAGAGGATCTTTAAAGTCTAGTGTCTTGGAAATCAGAAACATAAAACATGATAAAAACATAAAACATTCTTCTAAACCACTTTTAAGTATTTTTAATTGTTCATCCTAAGTTCATTACAGCATCTCATAACCTGGGAGTATACATCAAAGGAAAGGGTGAGCAGAAGGCCCGGTAAGGGAAACAAGAGAAACATTTTACATGTGAACTTGAGATACATCAATAAAGTCATGATAAATAACTATAAGGAATGAGAAAGAGATCGTGAGGAATATCATAATAAAAATAACATGTTTCATAACATGAAGATGTGGCTAAAACATTTAACTTAGACAATCATTTCCGTATCACGAAGGTCCATCCCCAAGGTTTCATTAAAAAAATTTACCATGGTTATTCACCAAGGTATCGTTAAAATGGTCATCTCTAGAGATTAAGTCTTTACCCAATGAATTGGAGCGCTATCAGGATGCACCATTAATTTTTCATTATTATCATGTGAGACACATATATCATCATAAAACATTTCATAAATAACCAAATATAGAATAATAGAAATGGGTTTCATTTCATAATCATATCGTTTTAAAAACTTCTTTAAAGATATGATCTTTATGTCACTTTAAACCCACGGAAAAGGAAAGTAGGTTTAATGTATGTAAATACCAGAATTAAAATAGAAAATTTTGATATATATGTGAATACCACTATATAAGAAAGATATTTGAGTATTCACTTAATAAAATAAAAGAATTTGAGAAAAAGAGAGAGAGATTTTGAGATGAAAATTATGCAGCATAACGGCTATGTTACAGGGTTTTAGAAAATATTGAAAAGAGAGGGTAAATAGGTAACCCACTCATAAATGATCCTTAAAATAGTTGAGGAAAAGAATATAAAGGATATAATAAACTGGTAATGAAATTTTAAATACATACCAAATGAAATGAAAAACATGGAAGGAACACAAAAATAAGATTTCTCTTATAAAAATTCCGCACCCTAACGGCGTCACTTAAAACATCAAAAAATGAATTGATGAGATGAAATAGGGTCTCTCATAATATGAACATAAAATAACATTATTATGGATATAGATATCATACCCAAACATGGGAAAAAGGAACTTGAAAGACTTGACATAAAAATAGATCTTTGAAAATGGGAAGAGTGAAAGAATCCCTTACAAAATTTCAGCAGCCTAACGGCGCCACTTAAACATTCATAAAATGAAATGATGAGAGAAAGATGGGGTATCTCATCATATTAACATTAAAAGGACAGTAAGATGAAAAATAACATCCTCCAACAAAAGAACATGGAGCAAAAAAGAAATAACAAAAAAGAGAGTACTTGAAAAGAAAGAGAGAGGTAGGAACTCTTACCTTGAAGAGTAACTTCAAAAGCTTGAAGGTCGGGAACTTAGAAGGATTTAGGGTACCTTGGGAGGACTAATTGGGAGGTCAAGAGACCATAACTTTATTGGGGAGTATTTTTAAATGAAATGAATGAGGTAAAGGCTTGGTATTTATAGAAGAAGTGAGGGGACAAAGCATTAATTGCAAAGGGACACCTCATCGGTGGTATTGGAAAAACCATGGACTTTCCCATGGTATTGGCCCATGGTATTGGCCACTTGGGACACCTCAAACCTTATCTTACAATTCATAAGTCTACCAGAATTATTTAATAATGAATACATCCTTAATGATATCACCAAACAACCGAAACTCAAAAACTGTATTTTCATTATTCACCAAAAAATCAACTTTCTCAAAAAAAGCCCAAAATTTTACCTTAACCAAATATCGATGCTGTAATTTCAAAAATGAACTCCATTTTATGAAAATAATTTTCTAAATATTTTTAATTTATATTTTTAATAAAAACACTATTCACTAAAAATTCAACTATTTGAGAAAAATCCCAAAAATTTACCTTAACCAAATATTGATGCTTTGATTTCAAAAATGAAATCCATTTTATGAAATTAAATTTCTAAATATTTTTAATTTAATTTTTAAATAAAAAATACTATTCACCTGAAAAAACTAATGCTTAACCAATAATTTCTGAAACAGTTATTTACCTTTTTTATTGAATCACATTACTTAATCAAGGTGCCTAAATTATATTAATACTTTTTTTAAGTGAGATTACTTTTCCATTTGGTCACATTACTAATCCTAAGCGTAAAATCACTATTCATAATTTAGTATTCATCAAAAATTAAGTTGATCTTATTAGACTCTAAATTTTATACTGAACACAACTGTAGAATACCATTTTTTGAAAATCATTACACATTTTTAATCATTTAAGGTTTACATAAATATTTTTAAAATATGTTTTTCCTAAAATTTAGAAAAAATAGGCATACTATATTTATCCAGACATTTGAAAATTCACAAACTTCATCATAAGAAGAAGTCATAATTTTTATTCAAATCAAAGGATTACACAAGGCAGTTACGGTCTCGTTACATAACCCATTATAACACCAGCAAAGGACCTAAGAGTAAGATGTGGTAGGGTGATATAATCTTGGGGAGACTCGTCCAACATTACCCAAGTAGTGATTTATATCAGCTTGAACTTCTCATGAAGGTGATTCTGTTCCAGCTTCACACGATGAAGTACGGATAGGGTTTGGTCCAGAGAAAATCCCAAAGGTGCTACCTCCTTCCTGAGTTCCATCAGATGGGCTTCGATCGGTCTGAGACTACTGGATGGGGCCATCGAATCTTCTTTCTATATTAATTAATCAAGAACAGTTGTATTTATAGAAAATAATCACAACATTTAGTTTTCAATGGTCTTATTTTAATTATACTCATTTTATTAAATGAAATAGTTTTGTTGAGTATAAAATAAAATAACACAAAAAGTTAGGAAACAAAATTTATTCAAAATTTCGGGTCGTTGTAATAGAGATTACCGAGTTTGAATCTCATGAGAATAAGTATCAATGTCTTATGAGCATATAGAACCTGATAGTCAAACATCATATGTGTTTCACCATAAATATTCTATCTATGCCATAGGAAATATATTAAAGTATATTTTCATAACATTTCTGGGTTTTCATTATAGTGGGTAACTACTATAACCTGTCAATGTGATAAATCATCTAAGAACATTATAAAATTAATGTTACATGAAAAAAACCATCAAGCGATAAGATATTAATTAATTAATATTTAGGTAATTGAAAGTAAAAAATAGTTCACTGGTTCTAGGGAACTAAATCTGACATACTTTCACTTTCACTAGATCGAACTCCTAACAACTATTAGTCCACTAGATCTCATATGATATTCATGCTTCTATTGAGGTAAGTCTTGAGTCAATGGGTCTACTACATTATCATTAGTGGATACACAACTTACTATGACTTCACTCATTTGAGAAAGATCCCTCAATAGATTATACTTATGAATTATATGTTCTTACATTGATGTGACCTAGGGTCCTTGGTTAGAACCACTATTATAGTATTATCACAATACATAGTGATGGAATATTTTTTGTTAGATACCACATCAAGCTTCTGGATGAAGTTATGTATCTAAAATTATTCTCTTTCTATATCAAAAGATTCAATATACACAGAATCTACTGTAGAATCGACAACCAGTGGCTACTTAAAGATATTATAGCTCATATATCCTCCATTAAAGAAAAACATATATCCCAACAACAATTTCAAATAATTATGATTTTTTTTATAAAATAACATATGTTTTTCCCCTAACTGTCGGTTCATCATTTCCAACATTAATCAAGAACATATCATTTGTAAACCTTAGGTAATAATGAATAGTTTCTACATAAAACTAATGTGGCTCACATGGGTATTCTTGATATATTCCTACCATTCTTGAGGAATAGGAAACATCAATCCTGGAACATGAAATTCTATACATGACATATCTAATAGTTTAAGAGTAATGGATTGTACTCATTCTCTCTACCTCCTCTTATTTATAAGGATAAATCTTCCTGGAGTGATGTATATCATATGAAATTAGAAATATCCATCTCTTGTATTGATGTAAATTAAATTACTTCAATACCATGTCAATTTATGTGCCTTAACTTTTTCAAAGTTACCTCTTATATCTATCGTGTTGGATATTGATCCATAGAATGTAGGATACTTCACCTAAATCTTTCATGTTGAAGAATTTTTTTAACAATGAATTAACTTAATATAATACTAGTATCTCATTTCCCATTAGTAATATATCATCAACATACACTACTAAAAAAACTAATGCACTCCCACAAAATCTCCTGTAGACACAGGGCTCATATTTTTCTTTATAAAACTAAATTAACTTATGTCTTCATCAAAACATTTTTCTATGGTCATGATATGTGTTTCAACCGATAAATGTATCTCTACAACTTACATACCTTATTATAATCCGTTGGTGTAATAAACTCTTCTGTTTGTGTTTTTTAGACACTTACAAAAGGTTTCCATTAAGGAAATAGTTCTTGAAGTCAATTTTTTTAATCTCATAATCATGGTAAGATTCTATGAAATGTAAAATTCTAAAGGATTTCAACACAAAAAACTTGTGAAAATATTTTATCATATTATATAACTTGATGTTTCTTAAAACCTTTAGTAACCATCCATGCTCTATAGGTATAGAATTTAACATCCATTTCCACTTTCTTCTTGAATAACCATTTTCACCCAATTTGATTTACATAAACCATAGGATCTAATAATACCCAAACTTAGTTTTGGTATATTGAATCCATTTCATAATTCATAACTTCCTGAAACTTTTCAACCTATGATATGTTTAATACTTCATTTATAAAATATGTTAATTGTCTTTAAAAAATAATGTTTCTCATTCTTCAGCAAATAGAAAACCAAATTTCTCTGATTCTATAACCACTCTAGTGATCATTTAAAGTATTTTTGTCTCTAGAAAAACTAATTCCACTAGGTCTAATGGAATTTTTTCATATGACAACTCTAGGATATATTGATCCTAAACTTCATCAATTTATCTCACTCTCATTATTTCCTTTATATATGTGATCCCTTCCTATAAATATTTCTTATCTGGTCACATTTACTTTTCTATCTAAATTATTGAGTAATTAATACGCACTTATTTATTTGGAATATCCTATAAAGATGAACTTAGTGCCTCAAGATTCAATTTTGTTTCTTTGGGTAGCCTTAACAAACTCTTCACATCCATACACATGTATATATTAAAAAATTGATCCTTCCCATACCATAACTCAAATTGAATTCCTTTTTTCAGTTTAGCTTTTACTTAGTTTTGTTTGTATTTGTTTTCTATAATAAAAATTTCCAAAAGTATAGTTGGATATTGGTATGACTAATCGTTAATCTCTTCACATTCAATAAGGTGTGGTTACTACTTTTACTGAGACCATTATACTATGGTGTTCAAGGAGTAGTGACTTGAGATAGTTTCCCAAACACTTTTAGATAATAGATTAATCCTTGGTTAAGATACTCCCCACCTCCATCTTAATAGAGTTTCTTTATCTTATTAAAAATATGATTCTCTACTTTATTCTAATATTCCTTAAATTTATTAAAGGAATAAAACTAATACCTCATTATGAGGATATATCCATATCTACTAAATTCATAGATAAAATTTATGAAATAAGAGTATCTATATCTAAAACTATTAGAAAAGGTCCACACACATTTGTATAAACTAATTATTGAATCTATATGACCCTTTCACCTTTTCCATTTAATAGATATTTATCAATATTTCCTTGTAAACAATTATTATATATATATATGCAATGATATTTGTTAAAAATAATCTACAAAACCTTCTTGACATAATTTTTTCAATTGATTCTCCTTTATATGAACAAGGTAGAGATTCTAGAAATGGGTATGATATAATTCATGTGAACATGATTCATTGTCTATTACCAAGACTTGTTTTTCATATTCTATAATGTAAAGTCCTTTATTAAAATTTCGCATCTAAAAAAATATTCTATATTCATAAAATTAGCAACATTTATCTTAGAACTTCAAAACAAAGACATGTTTTTCTAAAATGGATACATATATTATGTTCATGGTTACACTAGGAGCATAATAAAAATTCTTTAAAAAAAGAACTAATATACTTGGTTATGTGATATAGTTGCCTTTAGTAGCAAGTGAAGCTAGTCTTTCTCCATTTGAATATTGAATATCCACCTCACCTCTTATAATCATCTGGAATCTAGTTGGTTCCAACATTTAGATATAAATGTGATAAAAAATCTATATTTATTACCTAATTTTTAAAAATATAAATATTAAAATCAGAAATGAATATACCATAAACTTCCCTATACTTCAATAATGAAGCATAGTTCTTCCTCAAGTATTCTTTTTCTCCATAAGAAAAACATACTATACTCTATGCATTATCATATCTTTGGATATTTCTTCTTTTTGAACGGTTGTGAAAAGGTTACATAGACTTTGAATTTATCTTAAATTTTTTTCCCTTATTTCCATTTATTCACCACAATTATATAAGGTTTTTTATGATTTATGTATCTGTTTTTTTAGAAAATAAAATTCAAGATATATAGAACATATTATCTATATTGTTGTTGGAACGGTGGTGTACTAAGTTGGTGTTTAAGCGTGTGTTTTTTTGTTTTCAATACGTTTTTTGTTGACCAAGGTGTTTGAAAAAAGGGATATTTTTTATAGAAAATAGAATCACAGAAGAATTTTTGTAATTTATTTTTTTCCAGTGTTATCCAAAATTATGGATATCAAATATTTTGGGACAAGGAAGGTTCCCATTGGTTTGTTATGTGGAACACACAGTTGGTTTGAAAACCACATAGAATGTTCATTTTAAGAGTTCATGGTGGGAGGAATTTGTAAGAATATGGCGAAAATGAAACACTATGTAAATTTGTAAAGGGAGCATGTGAAGAGGGTTATGTAAAGGAAAGACCGCATTGGGAGTACATAGACCATGTAGGAGGTTGGAAGTTAGAAGGCGATGATTTTAGGTCGACCTTAAAGGATACCCTATATGGTTTTTCACATTGTGTTGATCATGAAATGAAACATACTCTATGTGGTAGGTTCATGATATGTGGATCACAAAGGGTTTCTATGAATGGGATTTAGCGAAGGGTTGAATAGTAATCTTTTTTTTTGGATTTTCATAGGAGTATTAGATTAAATAACACATGATTCCCATCATTATCTAGAGATAAAAACTTAAGAATAAATATAGGAGATTTAGTTTCACATGAATGAGATACTGTATAGGCGGTGAGCAGTAATAAAGAGCCCATGTATCAAGTCTATGAAGAAAGGGTATGTGAAGTTAGTGCAATTATATAGTTCTTGAGAAAGGATTTCATGTGGTTTGTTTTTTGGAATGCATTACACAAAAGATTTATATTTAAGAAGTATGAATAGGAGTTGTGTTCACAAGTAGTTCATACAGTTAGTGTGTGGTGGACAATGGCTCATGTTTTTAGTGCATGGTGGTTTTTAGTTCCCATAATAAGTGTGATGTGAACAGTGTTTTATACAATATATATCCTAAAAATAGTGCTGATAAGGAATTTATCATGCATTATTTTTTCTAGTGGGTATGATAGAGATCAGTGAGTGTGTTATACCATCATACTGAGGAAATCTTGAATAAAATTAAAGCAATAATTCTTGATGATATGTAAGTGACCTTCAAGTCATTAAACTAAAGATGGATTCATCTAATTCAGTGATAAAGTAGGAGTCGATGGAAGTTATCTGAGTAAACTAGTGTGTTATCCTTAAATTAATGGTAAAGGTAGTCTACTTGGAATAAAGTGACTAGGTTAAACAATTGCATCCCATGATATCTTGTGAACTTTAGTGTATTTTGGTATAACTGACACATCATCAACATATTCTCTTTGGACTAGCCCTTCATGGTGAACCAAGTTAAAAATGTTGTGTTGTGTTTTATTTATTCATTGTTTTGTCCGGTTAGTGTACAACACAATTATACGCATTTAGTGACTCTCTAATAACATGGGGATAAGATGAATTTTATAAAAAATAAATTGATAGCCAGATTCACCCCTCTACTCTCAGGTTTTCCTGGGGTATAGTAATTTGTATCAAATCACGTGTTCTGGGTGTTAAATATATCATCTAAAATAAATTTAAATAGAGAATTTAGTAAATAAATAAATAATATCCTCTATTTAATGGAAGAAACTACCAAATCCATTAGAATAAAATGATATCCAATCTTTGATCACTTGATTGAAAAGTTTTAACTTTTATAGTTCATGGGATTTATATTGGTAAAATGATAGGATATTCTATGACTGGAGTTAATAGTGTCACGAACCAACCTAGGTCAACCCCGAATCTTTAACCCAAGATGGAATACAACAAGACCCCATAGTCATTCCTGATCCTCCCTGGCTGGAAACTATGTTCGTGCATCAAATATACTCTATTGGAAATGTTTTATCCCATAAATAATAAAAAATTGAACAAAAGAAAAAAATAAAAGAAAAATTGAAGTGGAAAATAAATAAAACTAGATATACCTATATGCGACCTTATGGGTCACGTCCAACTAATGAACCAACATCACTCCATGGTGACTCAGACTGAGCCGGAAGCTACACCGGAAGCTAAAAACAAAGATATTGGTAAAGGAATAAGTTTTAAAACTTAGTAGGGGTGATCAAATAAAATATTTCCTTTTTCTTTACATTAATTATAAATCTAGACATGATAGTTTGAAAATATATATATATATATATATATCATTAATTATTTTCAAAACAATTATCGAGCTTCCATTTTTAAGTAAAACCATTTTTTCATTACATTTTCCAAAACAGTTTCCAAAGCATGAATACATTTCAATGAATTATTTTAAATAATAGTTAGTACTGGAACATGTATTTTAATATGGAATGTAAATAAGGGGTTTCACTTTATAAAGTTACTATTAAATAGAGAAATGTAGTGTACGTGTAAAACAGGTGTCATGGGATCTCCAGTTCTGGTCAAGACAGTCAAGGATAAATCCATAATACTGACACATAATAAATCTATATAATTATAGGATATCTTAAATCATTTCCCTAACACTTGGTAACCCCTTCATTGGCTTGACTGAGGGTCACATCCCAAAAGTTTTCAAGTTTTCCTCTCACGACCACTAGCTAGTGGGTAATCCCAACTAGGGAAACATGTGTGACTAAGGCTCCCACATAACTACCCAAGGATTCCCATGATAATAAATGGAGGTGAGTTTTATTAAACTAACATATATATACACATTATACATTTCATATAAAAACAATAAATTCACTATCTCACCTCTAAACTTCCACCTCAAGCATATCCCCTTTCCCAACCACATAGTCAAAGTATAATTCAATAATTGGGAACACATTTCCTAAAACACATATATCACATTTTAATTCCAAATGGGGGTTCTTTGAGAGGGGTTTTACATCTTCATAAAATATATGAAAGTGTCAACCGGGCCTCATCACTTTAAGAAAACACCTTTAGGAATTTATACTTTCCAAGTTATAAATCATTTAGAATGACAATTGATAATTCGATATACCATAAATTTTCAAATAAGATTGTTATCATATTTAAAGAATAAGAAACCATGTTAGAATATAAGGAGAATAAAGTAAAATAAATTAAAAACAATTCCCATAGGACATATTTAGCTTGAATAGCATGAACATGATATATAATAACAAAAACACACTTTTAAACTACTCAAGAAGTCAAGGAATTCAAATTAAAATCTTGAACATAGGGAACCTACCTTAAAACATATTGCCTTTCGTAATAATCACTTCATGCTTACATGCATATACACCTCCACATATATATATTTACCCTTTGACCCAATGTACATATTCCCCTAACCATGAGGGAATATGTACAAGGAGGATATGTATATATATGTTCTTACCAATTTATATACATTCAATTCACCTTCAAAGGGATGAAAGATACCCTAAATAATAAAATAAAGCTATAAATTACAAAATCACTAATTAAAATTGGGAAAAACAATTAAAATGGGAGAAAACCTACCCATAACTAAAGGAAAATTCAGAGCCTTCAATGGTCGTGGAAAGAATCTGCCTCAATGGGACCCAAGGACCCAAGACATCAAGAAGAAATAATAAAATACCCCAAAATGGGTTAGGGTTTGGTCCAATAATTCACAATCCATGGAGAATAAAGGAAATTAATAAAATAGGGAATAAAGTGGAGGATATGATAAGGAACATATCAGAGGAGATCACACCCAAGAAATGACATCGGGGGAGATAGCGCACATGAAAGGAAGGGGGTCATGGTGGGGTTCGTGTGAGAAAAAATGGGGGGGAGGTTCCTGGTCATGTGAGGAAAATAGAAAAAATGGAGGGGATGTATTATTTCATCATCATCATCATCATCATTGTCATCATTGTCATCATCATCATAATCATAATAATATTATTATTATTATTATTATTAAATTTATTATTATCATTTAATAATTTATTTTTTTTAAGGATGGACAGTCCTCATGGTTTGGCCACACCATTGGCCAAACCATGCACCAACCATGTCCCCTCTCTAGGCCACTATAAAACCCACATAGGGAAGGATCACAGTTAAAAAAACTGTATTCCATTCTTTTTTGTTGTCTCTTCCAAAAAACTATAAATTAATTTAATGGTTCGAACAAGGTTTTTACTAACCATGAGCCTGTACTAAAAACCCAAAAATTTAAAAATTTACAGCCACTCCATCCCAAAATAAAAAATCGTGTCTAAAATTATTAAATAATTAAAATAATTAATATTCCAGTGTCGGTGTCTAAAAATTATCCCCACCATGAAACTTTATACCCCAAGAAAGTCCCAAAGATATATTTGGTCATGAAATTAGATGAAACAAAACCACTGCGCAAAATTAGGTTCTTGAAACCTGAAGGCCAAGAGTTTACACTCACCCCTCTTGTGAAAATTTGAGCCACAATAGTTACTAAAGAGGTCATATTTAAATAAATAAAACTACATAAAATGATAAAATGACCAAGACTAAATATTTTGAACTATCCAATAAGGGACCTAACAGAAAAGAATAAAACCTTCAAACACTATCTCAGAACATAGAAAACCCAAACCCCAAACATAGTAATCACCAAGGAAGCCCATTTTGGTATATTTGAGATCTCTATGAGAATCCATCACTTGAACGATAATCCAAACAAACATAACTACTATGGTAGGGTCTGGGAAGTTTGGAATCAAAGATTTACACAGGAAAATAGAGTTTGAAATTCCCAAGAATAAAACAACAAGTACTAAAGATCGAGGTTCTCTATGAGCTCACTAAGGGTGTTAGCCCCGCCATCTTGAAACCGTAGTTAAATATTGGTTCCTAAAACTAGAAAAAAATCACAAATTCAAAAAACAAAGTTATAAGTGATGAGATACAAAATAAGAAACATCGTTATTTCATAAACACAAGATTTAGAATTTCCAAAAAAAAACACTTACATTAAAAATTATACTTTCAAAAATATATACAATATATTCCCCCATTTCCGAAAAAAATACCACAACACCATGCTCAAAATCATAATAAAAGAAAAAATTAAAAACAAATACACTCTAAACAGAGTCCACGTCATCACCATGCTTCTCCAAATGGATTGGGGGTCCTTTGAAGTGGTGGATCTGTCTCCACATCACTTGCTAGAAATACCCCCAATAAAACTATTGCAGATGGCCCAAGAATCCATAGGAATGGTAGGTCTTTGGTTCTTCTAGACATAATGACTTCTTATGAACCATCTTTCTAAACTGATGACACACCCATAGCTTACTCCCAGATGATTTTGGAAAGAAGAAACATGATATATGCTTCATATCACTTCCCAATAGGCCCGACATAGCTCCCTTCCCTTTCCCTTTTCTAGAGCAACCACCACTGCTCCTAGGGATAGGTAAGACATCAACTATCTCGTGATTTCTAGATAAACCAGCCTCTATCTAAATAGTATGCCTCACTACTTATTTATAAGTGTTGTGAAATGATGAAATTACATTAAATAGTTTTAGTTGGAGGCCCTTTTCAAGGAATCAAGCCTTAAATTATAAATCTTTGAAAAAGTTCTGGGAGATACAGAACCAACTTAGAAAAACTCATATAATACTAAAAAATTGTCAAATATCCTTGCATGAGATGGTACAACTCCATCTACTTTAGTACATTAATATCTTTATATAAATACTACCATATGAATAATTCCTTTAATATTTCCCATGATTGGACCTTTTGTGGTTTGGATTGGTAAACAGACTTCTTCCACTTCCAATCTGGGACTTCAAGCACAAAAGTCATGAACTTGAGGTTAATAGGCTCAGGGATCCCAAGATGAAAAAAACTCCTCAATGCTTTGAAACCATTCTTTATCTTTTCCAGTCTCTTGTTTCCCAAATAAATGAGGATGGTTTAACTCATAGATATTCCAAACGAATTTCTGATACTGAAGACCACTACGATCCATATCTAGAATAATACAAATGACTAAGGCAAGACTTGATCAACTAAATACACGTGGTGTAAGAGACACCTAAAAATAATTTTAGAATTACTCAGAGCTTATTGGAGGATATTCTAAAAAAACATACACAAAACAAAATCAAGACACCCCATAAATTAAGAATCCACATCCCAAACATAAATCAATAACTCAATCTCATATCCCGAATCTAGTGACACTTTTAAGGAAACAAAACTAAAAAATCCAAAAATGAAATCTGAAAACCCAAAAAAATAAATTCCAAACAACCCTCACCCATGAAAACATGAAATCCCCCTTTTGAAAACGCCTTTAGAAAACAATAATAAACCAAAATTATTGGGAACTTACCAATATTATTCTATGAAGCCTCAAATATACATACATATATCAACATGCATCAACTTATGAACCCATCTATGCATACTACTGATCATATACACATGATTTCATATATGTGGTCATTCATAAGGAATACCAATGGTCAAATAACTTTCTAAATCATTCCTTAAAATATCCCAACCAATTTAAAACAGAATTTTGTCATCTAAGAAAAACATTTGAAAATTCCCAAATCTCTTTTCATTCAACATTTTTCAAAAACATTCAAAACCCCAAAACTATTTCCCTTTCATCTCTAAAATAATTTCATTTTTTTACTTTAAAAATTCAAGTTTAAAAAAATAAACCTCCTTTTGGAATTTTAGGGGTAACACACCAAAACCAACGTAAACCCACACCCAGAATAAACAAAAGAAACTCAACACTCAAATGTTAAAAAATCTCTAAACATGGAAAACTATCATCTATATGTGGCTTGGCCACATGGTTTGGCAGACCATGCACTATTCATGTGAGCAAGCTAGAGGATAATATAGGTAGTTCCAGGTTCTGTTCATGGTTTTCCAAACCATTAAAAATAACAATTCACTAAAAAAGTCCATCTAAAAATCCACTCCAAAATTTGGATTCTCTCAAAACATTCCACTACATATAAAAGCCAATAATAAATGGCTAAAAAATCAAAATCCTCGAAAACATCTAAGAAATAAGCTCAGATTTTGAGGTGCAACCATCACAGACCACCTTGGTAATTCAAGCGTCCTTCCAAATAGGTGGTGATCAAGAAACCATCCATCACTGATTACTTGAATTATGAAAATCATAGATCCAAACTACCATAAATTCCAAAATAACAAGGGATAATTCCTTTGATGCCATTTTTCATGAACCAACCTGAGTCAACCCCAAAATGATTTCCCATGCAGGCCCACAACAAGATCTGAGTGACATTTTTTATCCTCTTTGGAAAGAAACTAGTGTCGAGCATCAAATTTACTCAATCAGGATTGGTTTGTCCCATAAAAATTAGATAATTATACAAATAACAATATAACAAATAAAACTAAATTGGTAGGGGAAAATAAATAAAATCGGACATACCTCTATGTGACCTTGTGTGATACCACCAACCAATGAACAAACATTGCTCCATGAAGACTAAGACCAAGCTAGAAGCTGCACCAAAACCAAAAACAAAGATAAAGGTGTAAGACTGAGTATTAAAACAAAATAGGTGTTCCCAAATAAACTACTTCATATGCCTTTCCTTTAAGGAAAAATCCATTCATGCTAGTTTAAAAATAAGATATACAGAAATTAAGGTTTTCCATTCTTTTAAAAACAAGTATCAAGCTTCCATATTTAAGTAAACCAAATTTTCAATTACATTTTATAAAAATATATTCCAAAGAATGAATGCATTTCAATATAACCCATTAAAAGATAATCAGTGTTGTAATAGGTATTTTAATATGGAATATAAACTAGGGGTGCAATTTATAAAGATACCGAAAAATAGAGGAATGTAGTGTAGATGTAAAATAGGTGTAATGGGATCTCAGGTGCTGGTTGAGATGGCCTAGGATAAATCTATAATAACAACACATAATCAATCTCTACCAACACCATATATCATCAAAAACTTCCCTAACACTTGGAAACACCCTCTCTAGCTCGACTGAGGGGCACATCCCCAAATCAGTTGGGTTATCTACTTAGGGATACTAGCTAGTTCATAATCTCATGTATTGTACCATGTGTACCTAAGGCTCCCACCTATCTACCCAAGGCATCCCATGAAAATAAATTAGGGTGAGTTTTATAAAAATAACATACACATACACATCATACATTTCATATAAAAACAAAAAAAATCATTATCTCACCTCCAAACTCGAACCTTAAGTGTAGACCCTTTCCAAGAAACATAAAAAGTACAATTCTATAGTATTGCACACATTTCATACCCCATATATATCACATTTCCATTCCAAGGGGGAATTCGTAAAGAATGTATTTTCCAACTTCATAAAACGATTGAAATTTCCAACTGGGCCTCATCACTTTAAGAAAACACATTTGAGCATTTAGACTTTCCAAGTTATAAAACCAATTATGCATTTAAGATAATGTATATTTTCAAATAATTTTGAAAACGTATTTAAACAAGAAAAACTCATATTGGAATATTATGTGATTTAAGTATAAAAAATGAAAAACTTTTACTATAGGCAACAATCAACTTTCATTACATTAACATACTATATAATAGTAAAAAAACTTTTAAAATACTCAAAAAATCAAGAAATTTAAATTAAAAAATCAGATATGGTGAGCCTACATAAAAACACACTTCCTTTGGAGATAGTCACTTCATGATTACAAAAATATGAATCTCCACATATATATATATACACTTTTACCCAATATACATATTCCTTCTCCATGAGAAAATATGTACAAGGAGGATATAGATATATATGTTCTTACCTATGTGTATACATGCAATTCACTATCAAAGAGTCTCAAGATTCCCTAAATAATAAAATAAAACTAGAAATTAAAAAATCCCTAATTAAAATTGGGAATAAGAATAAGTAGGATAAAACCTACCCATAACCGAATACAAATCCATTTCCTCCAATGGCCATTTTTAGAATCAACCTCAATGTAACCCAAGGACCCTAGACATCAAGAAGGAACAAGAAAATATCTAAAAATAGGATAGGATTCATCCATAGAATTTACAATCCATAGAGAATAAAGGAAACTAATAAAATAGGGGAGGAGTATAAGTATAGGATAAGGAACTTACCATAGGATATCACACACAAGAAATGGCACTCAGGGAAGTTACTTGTGTGAAGTTAAGGGGGGTGTGGGGGGTGTTATTGCATGGGAGATGAGGGGGGGAGAGGGCCCGGTCACATGAGTCTAAGGTAACATGTGTGAGAGGTATTAGTTAACAATAATCATAATCAAAATCAAAATAATAATTATTATAATAACAATAATAACATTATTATTATTATTATTTAAACAATTTATTTTCTTAATGTTAGACAATACACACGGTTTGGACACATGGTTATCCAAAACATGTGCCAAATGAGAGACTATATCTTGGCCTCTGGACAACCCACATATGTAAGGCACACCATTAAGAAAACTATACATCATCCATGTGACCATATCCACCAAAAACTATAGATGAATCACACGAGTTGCGCACGATTTCTACTAATTGTGAACCAACCATGCACCTACACTAAAAACCAAAAATTTTGAAATTTAAAATGGGTATAAACCAAAACACAAAATAAAGGATTAAAATGATTAAATAATTAAAATAATTAATATGTTTGGGTTAGGGTGTGACATATAGTAAATGGATGTATGATGATTTTAAAGCTTAGAATGACTTATTTAGTTCTTAGATATATCAGATCTATAAAAATGTGATGAGTTTTACCAGTTCCAAGTTCATCTAGTATAAATTATCAAACATATATAAAGGTAATTTAATGATGAATAAGGTCAATATATAGTTCCTCCATATGATATCTAATGATTTTAAAATGATTCCATATGAGAATTTTTATTGCTTCTTCAATCGATTCACTAAAGTTGTTGGATCTCTTCAAGGACTAGGATAATTAATACAAGATATAAATATTGTTAAAAATATTTTCTGATGGTTTAAATATCTATACAGTCCAAATGTTTCAACTCTAGAAGAGAGGGATTTGACTAATCTCTCTCTAGATGATATGCTAATCAATTTGGTGCCTCAAAAAATTGATTTAATCTAGAAGGGAAATCTAGTCACATAATTTAGCAGATGAAATTAAAATCTATGGATAATATTGACATATATAAATGTTAAAATAGTGAAGATGATGTGGATGATGAAATTATCTCTCTTATATCCAAAAAAAATATGAAATGGAAGGTTAGATTTGAAGGGATGCTACCCTTGGCTTGTTTTTAATGTAGTAAAGTTGGGTATATTGAAGCAAGGTCGCAAGAATATTTTATGATGAAGAAATTAATCTAAAAGTTACATAAAATCCATGAATAAGAATCCCTCTTAGAAGAAGTCATAAAACATTAAGTTCATCTAGAAATAAATTTCATAGGAAGATCTTTGTGAGAAAAGAATAAAATTATAATGAATACTATCTAGAGGAAGTTGAAACAAAATTCAAATCCAATATAGAAGATATAATGATGGATACTATTGAGAATGAAGTACCTAAACTAGAAGATGTTGATGAACCTAAATGAGCATTTTATCTCAAGGTGGGACATGAGGAATCTCTCTAAGAGATTGATATTCAAAGAAATAAAAATAAAAAGACTAACATACATCAAAATTAATTCTATGAATATGTGAATCATCTTCAAGAATAGATTGATTAGTTATAAGAAGAGTTTGATAATCAGTTGGTTAGTCATATAAATTTATAAGAAGTTATAAATTTCTAGATGAAGATTCAATAATGGACTAATATGATCAATGATTAAAATTAAAGTGAGAAATTGTGAATAAATATGGTGGAATATTTGTAAGAGTAGGTTTTTACTCTGAGAAACAAATTGGAATCATAAATGAAATCAATAGATTCACTGAAGAATATTATTTTAAGAGGTTAATAGATATATAATTTCTTGAAAGGTTCAAGCATGGCATGGTAGGAAATTAGAAATTACTAAGTGGATAAAGACCCAGATATGTGGATATAAGTGGAATTGACTGTGACACTAAGATATCAAAAATAGAAAACACAACTAATCTTAACTAAGGAAAGCATAAGGTTTGTGATTATTGTGTCAAAACTAAAACACCGATAGTTTAGAAAAATAAAAATCCCATTAATAGATATTATATGGTTTCAAGTAATCCCCAATTCTATAGGGTTAACCAAATATAGTCTCAAAAGTTTACAAAGAGTGGTGACATGTAGTGGAGTGATGGAGTGAATATGTTTCTTCTTAAGAAATTTTAATTGTGTGGCTTACTTGGACACACCATGTTATAATATAAATAGTAATGAATCTTTTTTAATGGTAAGTTTTTGGTGGTTGTAAAATGATAATGAGTCCATATCATTCATCACAAAATAAAATAACTTTCTAGGGATATTTCTTTCAGTGTTCTAACTTTGGGAATAAACATATATCTTGCAAGCAAAGAAGAATTGGTGGTTTCCATAAAGGGATTTTTGGAATAGAAAATGATAGAAAACTAGACATTATTGCTATGAGTAATCGATTATCTCTACTGGGATATGAAAACAAATACTAATATACTACCAAAGTAGAATCGAAAAAGGAGAGGTCATTTTATTCCTTAAATCAATAAAGGATATCATATAAGGTGGACAAGAATATAGTGAAGGATAACCTGACTGAGGTTTCTTTCAAGGATACAAATAAAAGTAGAACATAGATTCTTGATATTGGGTTCTCATCCTACATGACTAGAAATGTGAATATATAGAAAAATATAAAGGGAAGATTCAATGGAACAATGCATTTTAGTTACAATAGAGCTTTAAATTTTTAAGAAAGTGGAAATAATTTCTTGTAAGGAACTGAGATAAAGAATACTAATGTCGTTTTGTGGATGGATTCTATAAAATCCTCTTGAATTTCAAACAACAATGTGATTCTGAACTTGAAGTCACTTTCAACCAAAAGGGTTTACTAATCTAAGGAAGAACTAAAAAATCTTCAATGAATGGAATAAGAATGAACGGTAATCGGTTCCAAATGGATATTCATGAAAACACTAGCCTTATTACAGTGGAATAAGAGAATAATATATGGTATCAGAGGCTTGACCAATCCACCAAGAGGTAATGTAGAACCTATCTATACTTAAATCTATGGTGGAAATCCCAAACCTGAAGAGAGATCATGAAAAGGCATGTGATTCTTCTATAATTAGAAATATATTCTAAAATCCCTATTGATTGAAGAACAGCAGGGAATCGAATTTTCTTATTCTAGTCCATGCAGACATGTGTAGTTCAATGAATATATTTTTCACATATAGATAGAGATATTTCATTTTGTTCATTGATGACTATAGTTGGATGGAATGTTACATTTTTATGTAAAACAAGAGAGAAGTCCTAAGGTATTGAAGAGATATCAAAGATGAGTGTAAATTCAAACTAGTCAAACCATGAAGATCTTAAAATAACATAATGTAATATAATACACATCTATTCAATTTGATAACATCCTTTAAATACACTGCATTGAAAAAGAGGTTTACTTTATAATAACTCCATATATTAATGGAGTTTTTTATTGAAGGAATTGATATATGAATAATATGTTCATGATGAAGATCATTGAAAATGTCACCTCTTATAACATTTAGAAGGAATCTATGAAAGTTTTAGTGTATATAAAAACTAATTGGCTCTTCACACTAAAACATTTTGGAGAATTTGGAAAAAATAACTTAATTCAGAATAATGAAAGAAATCAAGAAAAGTATTGTTATGCGTATGAGGAAGGAGTGTTTATAAGATATTAAAAAAATATTAATGCCTAAAAATTCTTTAAAAAATGTTGAATAAAATAAATTAAAGTAATTATATCAAATTCATTGAAGTGAAAGTTATAAAAATTATTCAATGTGGAAATTGGGAGGAAATATATGAATAGGGGAATGAATCTAATACCAGTCCCATGGTTTAACAAATTTCCCAAAATGATGAAGTCTATAAGGATGAATTAAAAGATTAAATCATTCCTAAATAGATTTAGCTTATTCATTAATAGATAAATAGGAGAACAATGGTTGACCCATCCAACCACTACTACAGATTTGAGATTATCTAGTGTTGTCTTTTATCAGTTATAGTGAAAGTCATTGATAAAGGTATCATTATCAGTGCTAAAAAGGTGCTACTAAAGAGAGTATTTTCTCTATAATAAAAAAGTGCTGATAAAATAACACCTTTATCAACACTTTTCTTAGATTTAATAAATGGTTCCCCTTATCAGTTAATTTTCAAGCACTAATAAAGGTTTTCTTTATCAGATCTAGTTAAAGTACTGATAGAAATATAACTTTAGTACCACATAAAACTTTTTTATGGTCAACTACTTATATTTATATGATTCCATGGAATTATCAGACTGGAATCCCACTGTGTGGATGGGCTCACCCATACACTCTCACACACTTAAATGGGTATGTTCTTACACACACGGGCCCACCCAGGCATTGGCTAACCCTCTTCTCATAGTGGGTGTAACGAATTTGATTTTTCCATGTATTGTTTTGGAAAATTTTATGAATTCTTTTTAGAGTTACGTGCAAAGACGGTGTGAGATTCTGAGGTACAGTGTTCCTAGAATTTATTTTTTAAAATATATTAAATACACATGCATTCGGTTTTCCATAAAAAGTGGAATAAATTATACATGGAGGATAAAATCCGAAATATGAGGCCACTTTGGAGTTTATATCATGAGTTTTACCCTAGGAATGATATAAAATTGGAAATTTTCGGGCCTTCGGGTTGAGGCACGTTCATGGGAGGACATTTAAAATAAATTAATTGAATAATTCATTTATTTAATTATTTACCTAAACTAATAAAATTCTATAAATATAATACTATGGGAACTTCCCAGGTTTATCAATATAACCTTGTTGATTTAGAGGATCCGTTGGAGGAGGTTTTGTGGATTAATGACAATCAAATCGGGGTTCAACGATCGGTGTGTAAGGGTATTCAGTGATCTCACTAATGACAATGGCACAAAACCGTTCTTCACCAGTGATTGATCCAATCGAGTTATAATGTTGATTTTTTTTTGTATTTTTATCTTTTTTATTATTCCTATGATTAATGTGAATCAATCAAATAATGAGTAGATTTGCATATCGTGCATATTTCATGTATGGTTCAGATTTATCCTGGAATTGGGATATTTATTTGTGATTATTTATTTCTCTCTTCATTGTTCATCCTACTGGAAATGAATCAAGGCCGGAATAAACATTGTCTAAGGTTCATTCCTAATTTTTATGGTTGTTCATTTCTTCCTCATTTCTTCATTGATCAAAGGAAAATCCCTTGGCATGTGGTTCGACAAATACTGGTAAATCAACCATTGCGCACCCCTTTGTTGGCACAATAGTCTAATATCATGGATCTGGACTCGATATGACATGTGTATCTTTCAATGGTGGTTGTTTCAACATATTAATTCATATTTTTGGTTTCCTAGTCATAATATGGTGTTCAATGGTTTAATGAACTGATGATGAGGGTTTTCCAAGCATTTTGGTGGTCGATTTCTGATGAGCAAGGACGGTGAGGCATGGCTTGTGTAGATCCATGTTCCCTAGCATGATTCATGGTCGTATTGAAGGCCTTAATAGTGGGTGATTACGTAGAGAAAGAACCCATGGATAATAAAAAAATCCCACACTATGCTATGTGTATTGAAAAGCTGCACGATGTGTGGGACCCCTAGTGTGGCACTAGGGTTTCTAAGATAAGATAAATATCATACTACATGTGACACATAGCGTGTGAACATTTATTGGTTCTTGGAATGTGCATGGTATCGTACATAGGCACGGTAACATCTATCCAAACATGGACACGTCTAGCTGAACATGGACACGACCTGAAGTACATGGGTTCGGACACACCGTGCACTCAGGCATGGGCACGGACACGGGAATGTGCTATGATACCCAGGAAATACCCAATGTTGAAGGAAAAAATCGTGTACATACATTACACGCCATATAATCCTTCAAAGAAGTCTTGGAGTTCTTTTCCTCTTTATCTTGGACAATTTTCACTAGGGAGTGTTCCCTAGATCTATTCCATATATGTTAGTATGGAATCGTGTCCTAAACTTAGGATAGTGATCCCTTTAGTGGGACTTCTTGGATAGAGTTTTTGGAATCCTTCTATGAGTCCCAGAGTGAGATTGATTAGTCACTGAAAGTGGCTAATATTAATTGTTAATGTCTTTATATTCATTGTTCCAATGTCCATAAGCATTTTTTTTAGTGCACTACATAAATAGAACTTCATTTCTCATCAAAAATGCAATTCATGTTTAAAATGAAAATTTGGGCCCAATCATTCATTTGTTTGTGAACAACATTATATTCATTTATGAATTTGAAATTTTGGGATATGATTTATCACTTTGTTTGGAACATTTTATCTTTTAGGTCCTTTTTATGAATCCCAAAGGAAGTTGGAGAATTTTGCGCCTGAAGGCAGAATCTTGCTGGAAAAAGCATAATGGGCCTAAGGCCCATCAAACAAATGTGGGGCCCATAAACTAAGACCAATGAAGCTAAAATTTATTCATAATAAAGATAAAAATATGAGGATCATTTTATTCAACTGTGGTCGGAGCTAATTCTGATGTTATCATGATGATAAAGGGATCTGAAGTTGAGATTTAAATGGTGGACCCGACATTAATGCACAGAAATCCGTCCAACAATTTAGACCATAACCTCCAAACGGATGCGAAAGATTTCCTGAAATTTTTACAACTCATATAGGACAGATTTACGAAGATATTTCTCTTCTACAACCCCTCCGGATTCGGCCTTATTCAATTAATAATTCACACGTCAATATGGTGGTCGAATCTGGACAGTTTTCCGGGTCAAATTTGAAACATCAATTTCCTTTTGATTATTCACCGTCCATTTGAATCTATTAATTGTTGGGGGTGAATTAATTGTTGGGGGATGTACCTAAGGCTCCTAATATTCCTATATAAGAAGCTAGTGGTGAAGGGAATAGGGGTGGATATTTTTCTTATCATCTTTTGTTGCTTGTTTCATTGTAAGGTTATGCTTCCAAATTTCCTTTGTAATGTTTTCCATTTCAATGTAAGTTTCTTTTTTGAATCTTTATCTTCTTAATCAATTTCTTTCTCTTCTATATTTTCCATTTCAATTATTAAAACTTTATTATCATAAATAATGGTGATATCTATGTGTTTTTGTGAATTAGTTCACACATAGGCGTGAATTTCATTCACACACACGGAGGAGTGCTCGTTATTTCCGCAGTTTTAATTTCTTCAATCCAATTCTTGTTAGCCATCTTCCGCCCACCATTGAGAGTATACCATAAATGGAGGGCTAACCCTTTAATGGGTTGATCTTAGGAGGATGAAAATGCTGGATTGAATGTTATTTTATGAACGAATTGTTGTTAATTGGATAATTAATTTAAGACATTCATTCTTCATTAATTTCTACTCTTCATCTTTACTGTGTTTGAGCAAACTAAATTCAATTACTAAATGACCATATACCTCGTAGAGATCATGAATTTTTTTCTCTAAGTGTATAGGGGATTATTTTTTTTGTTTATTAAGCACCAAACCAGAAAATGATGAAGTTAGTGTTATTTTTGAAAAATGGATTCATCAAGAATTAATAAAATCAAAATTGTCTAAAGAAGTAAAATTTATTCAATCAATCCCGATCATAATCCTAAGATCAACCCATTTTCTTTTAATTGAATTCACTTAGGTTTCTTAGTGTTCTTTAAACCGTCCAAAATCAAACCCAAAGTTGGCTACTTCATAGCCCATCCTTCACCAAATCATAGCATCTCAAGGTTACTTCTTCGGTCCCTGTAGACTCGACCCCTACATGTACTACATCGATCGCTTTTACCAGTAGGGTAAATTTGGGCGCAACCAAATTTTGGCGCCGTTTCTGGGGACCCAAGTAAGTTTTCTTAGACACCCACCTTCTATTCTCACCTAACTTCTCTTTTCTCACCTATATTTCTCTTTTCTTTTCTCCTTTATGTTTCCGTGTGTCCAAAAAAATCCAAACCCAAATTTCATTCAACTCCAATGGAGTATCATCAACAATTTCCTTTCATAAACTCGGGATGGAATCAAATAGAAAATCAACAATGGGAATCCCCTCATATAGAAAATTACTTTGATCAACACTTGAATGATTACCCCACACCTGATAACATGAACAATCAATGGGATGCTGAATGTTTAAAAGATCAATTTCCATACCTATCAAGAATGATTGAAAAGATAAATAATGAGGAAGTCCATGATGTACAAACATATATCAACCCTAAACCTGAAACAATTCTTGAAAAATTGTGTGAACAAATGGATAAAATGAATTCAGAAGTTTTATCTTTCAGATTAGAATTACAAAGCTTTAAGACTTTTGAGGAACCCATTCCCACTCAAGATGTTCTTTCCTCATCACTGATAGATGAATCTTTTATCCCAAAAACCTCTCATGAATTGAAAAAAGAACTAACCTTTGGATATGGGATAACTGAACAAGATCAAGGAAATGTTGAAGGGTATTTAAATCAGGAGGAAATTAATTTTTTGGATTCACAAGGGAAAAATATGTCTTCATGGATTGAGTGTTCAGAATATTGCTCCAATAACATTTTTTAGAAACACTAATCACTGAAAAATTGGGAGAAATACCAAACATTGATCCCATACACACTTCTGATATTCAACTGGACAATTTTCAGGATGAATCTTATTTTCAAAATGAACCAATTCTTTCTAAATGTTTTGGAGAAGAAACTGATTTTGATTTAATTTTTCAATCTCCTTTAGGAAATTTCAATGAAACCGAGCTCAAAATTATTTTACTTTCTTCCGAACTCAATAATCCCACTATAGGAGATAAGAAAAACCTTGTATTTGTAGTTCATTCTTCTCAAGAAACTAATAATTTTGGAATGGTCATTGATGTCTTAGAAAAGACTAGAAATTCAACCGAATCAACCATTACCAAATTTCCTTGGACTTCTACACTCATTATTGACCATGGGATTTCACATGAATCAAATTATAAAAAAAACAATCTTAATCAAGTTGAAGTGGACAAAAATGGGGTCCTAAAAATGTTGAAAGTTGGAATTGGATAAGTTTGGGGGTACAAGTCGAGCCAATGACGTTAAACAAAAGCGCTGCACGGGAGGCAACCCACGGTTTTCATGTTTCCAATCATTTTGAATCATTTTATTTTTCATATAATAAATTACCATAAGCTATTGACCTATTCTTATTTTATGAGTAAGGATGGGTATGAATTGGGAGCGCCATATTCATCCATGTCACATGGTGTGATCTCTGAGTAATACCTTACCCAGAAAATATAAGGAAGACAATGTATCATCAGTTTATTTTGTTTTGTTTTATTTTTATGTTTTTATAGGTTAAAAAAATAAAAGGATATGTCGTAAGTCATAAGGAAAATCCATTCACCACCATCCAAGCCGCTGAGACTCAAATCCAGGATTGATAGGAGACTATGGCATGCACTATCATCATCAACCACCAGGTGACTTAATTCCATGATTATCATTTTAAATTTCTTCTTTGAACTCCTCTCCTACCCCCTTCTAAATTTTCTTTTCTTTAAACACTGGGGACAGTGTTATTCTAAGTTGGGGGGGGGGATAAAAAATGATTTTTTTTCAATAAGAACATGCATGGAAATAAAAAATTCCATTAACCTTGAACATGATAACACACATTGCAAACTCTGAAATTGGATATCGAAAAATTTGGATGCTTTGATTCTGATTTTAATGCAAGTTTAAGTTCATTAGAATAGTTTTTGGATAGTGCGGTTGTCTAATGTGATTTTTCAAATTTTACATTTTCATCCTCTTAATAAAAATGCCACAATGCACTTATACTGGATCGTGGGTGTAAATTTGAGTTCTTGGGTCCCTTTCATTATAGCATAGGGTTCTGGGGTCACTTTTAATTTAATTTGATTATCCAAAAAAACAAAAAAACAAAACAAACAAAACAAAATGACCACATAGAGCAATGTTTTGTCCAAATGTGTGGCGTCCGGCACTTGGGGATCGTGACTCCATAGTTTTTTTTTCCAAAGTTAGGCTTTATATCTCTATTGTAGAGCATGAAATTGATAATATGTGTGGCTTCCAGCACTTGGGGATCGTGACTCCATAGTTGTCTTGCCCAGAGTTAGTCTTTTCATATATATTGTGGTTAAAAAAATAAAATCAAAAAATAAAAAATAAAAAAAATGGATACTCATCTTAAGGTTTAATGTGATTCACACCTAGCGCTTCCATTTTTTCCCCTTGAACAATAAAATGGGCCCCATATCTTTTATGATGCACAACACTTTATCATGCTTAATTGGAATGGGATGAAATGTGGCGATGAATTTGAACAAAGGAATGGGCTTGGGCTTGGGATATGCTTATGTACCTAGCTTGTTTTTAATTATTTTGATGGGTTTTCATAATTTTTTTGGTATTAGATATTTGGGTGAGCAATGAGTATTAAAATGTTTTTGTAAAATGGCATTTGAATTTCATATTTGTAATTTATTTTTCTCGGGAATATAAAAAATCAAGTTGGGGGTGTGATTAATCACTAGAAGTGGCTAATATTAATTGTTAATATCTCTATATTCATTGTTCCAAAGTCCATAAACATTGTTTTTAGTTCATTACATAAATAGAACTTCATTTCTCATCAAAAATGCAATTCATGTTTAAAATGAAAATTTGGTCCCAATCATTCATTTGTTTGTGGACACCATTATATTCATTTTATGAATTTGAAATTTTGAGATATTCTTGATCAATTTTTTTGGAACATTTTATCTTTTAGGTCCGATGGATGAATCTCAAAGTAAGATGGATAATTTTGTGCCTGAAGGCGGAAACTTGCTGGAAAAAGCATAATGGGCCTAAGGCCCATCAAACAAATGTGGGGCCCCCAAAATAAGCCCAATTAAGCTCAAATTTATACATTAGAATTATAAAAATATTATTATCATTTTATTCAACTGTGGTCGGAGCTAATTCTGATGTTATCATGATGATAAAGGGATCTGAAGTTGAGATTTAAATGGTGGACCCGACATTAATGCACAGAAATCCGTCCCACCATTTCGACCATAACTTCCACACAACTAAGAAAAATTTCCTAAAATTTTTAAAAATAATAGAGTACATATGGAAGAATATATTTCTCTTCTACAACCCCTCCGGATTCGGCTTTCTTCAATTGATAATTCACAATTCAATATGGTGGACGAATCTGGACAGTTTTCCGGGTCAAATTCGAAACATCAATTTCCTTTTGATTATTCACCCTCCATTTGACTCTATTAATTGTTGGGGGTGAATTAATTGTTGGGGGATGTACCTAAGGCTCCTAATATTCCTATATAAGGAGATATTGGTAAAGGTAATAGGGTTGGATATTTTTCTTATCATCTTTTGTTGCTTGTTTCATTGTAAGGTTATGCTTCCAAATTTCCTTTGTAATGTTTTCCATTTCAATGTAAGTTTCTTTTTTGTATCTTTATGTTATTAATCAAATTATTTCTCTTCTATATTTTCCATTTCATTTATTAAAACTTTATTATCACAAAGCGCAGTGATATCTCTGTGTTTTTGTGAATTAGTTCACACATAGGTGTGAATTTCATTCACACACACGGAGGAGTGCTCGTTATTTCCGTGGTTTTAATTTCTTCAATCCAATTCTTCTTAGACATATTTTACCCACCATTGAGAGTATACCATCAATGGAGGGATAAACCTTTAATGGGTTGATCTTAGGAGGATGCAAAGGCTGGATTGAATGTTATTTTATGAACGAATTGTTGTTAATTGGATAATTAATTTAAGACATCCATTCTTCATTAATTTCTACTCTTTATCTTTACTGTGTTTGAGAAAACTAAATTCAATTACTAAATGACCATATACCTCGGAGAGATCATGAATTTGGTTGTCTAAGTGTATAGGGGATTATTAATTGTGTTTAGTAAGCACCAAACCAGAAAATGATGAAGTTAGTGTAATTTTTGAAGAATGGATTCATCAAGAATTAATAATACCAAAATTGTCTAAAGAAGTAAAATTTATTCAATCCATCCCGAGCATAATCCTAAGATCAACCCATTTTATTTGAATTTGATTCACTTAGGTTTCTTAGTGTTCTTTAAACCATCCAAAATCAAACCCAAAGTTGGCTACTTCATAGCCCATCCTTCACCAAATCATAGCGTCTCAAGGTTACTTCTTTGGTCCCTGTGGACTCGACCCCTACATGTACTACATCGATCGCTTTTACCAGTAGGGTAAATTTGGGCACCACCAGATATCCTCTATCATCATATTTCCCTAGGTTAAGTTCTTTGTATCATAATTCACAACACTACCTAGGAAGGGATAATCTACTTATTCAGTTATTATAGATTGAGTTATTGGTATACCCCATTGCCTTGGGTGTGATCCTCATATGTGTATTTCTATCTTCAAACATCCATTGTATGCTTCATATGAATAAACTTAGTGAGAATTGCATCTAGGATGGATTCCATCATTTATATCTGACTCATGGATCATGTTCTCCCAGATGAGTGATATGTAGAACCTTAAAGAAGGAATCCCTAGATATGAATTATGGTTGTGAATTTACTTTAAGACTGTGTGTGTTTAGTGATTATATCTTTATATTCCCATTATATATGTTGTAGACATATATTTTTGTAGAGATAACTATTTTTATTATTGTTATATGCTTATTAATTTCAGGTTGTTCTACTAGGTATTTTTATACTCACTCATTCGTGGTTTTTCCCACATGTGTCATGTCTTATGCAGACGATCAACATTTTGAAGGATTCCTAGAGGGACTAGAACCAAAAAAATCTTAGTGATATGGACTGAACAAGGTGTATTATAATAGTTATATTGACATTAGTCCCCTTCTATGCTTTCATGTTGGACTTTTGTTTTAGAATATTTATGGTGGGCTTGTATTTGGACCTTTTTTCATTGAGTACTTTTTTCATACTCTAATTTTGTTATTTAGATGTATGCATGAATTTTTTATCAGTTCTTTTACATTTCAGAATTGTATAGGATTGGATATGTGTATGTTTATATAGGTACCTTAGGATAAGTAATCAGATGTAATTGATATGTCTACTCAGTGCTAGTCTCCATCCTCTATCCTATTAGTGGTGGGCTTGGGGTACTCACAACACAGGCCTTGTTAGGATGGGTTGAGATAGTGGGACTTATTCCACCCTCTCCTCAGTAGGCCTTCCTATTGGATTGTCTAAATTGTAGGCCCTTTGGTGAAATATCTGTTCTTTTCTCTTTTTTTTATGCCAATTGTGATGCTACTGGGAGGCTCAAGTTGTGGAGTCATCTATCTTATTTTCTTACTGGTAATTCTTCATGGTTCATCAGTGGTGACTTTAGCATTATTATCATGGACTTGGAGAATAAAGGAGGGCCCACTATCTGTAGGAAGGTCATGTGGGACTTTTGGAAATTTATATTTATTAACGGCCTCATAGATATGGGGTTTTCAGACTCTAAATTTACCAAGGTAAATAACCGAATATGATTACAGAGAATTTTTATTTGGATTGATCACTGATTATCAAATCTTCAAGTCATGGAATCTTTTTCCCAGTCCATAGTTACTCATCTCACTTGTGGTTCATCAAATCATTCTCCTCTCTTAGTGAACCTCAGGAGAGATGAGAGTAGACTTGATAATCCTCTTTATACAAGCATTTGGATGTGATGAGCTAGCTTTTTAGAGGAATTCAAGAGATCTTGAGACTAGCCGATAAGGGGTATTCATGGGTAGGGATCCCTAATCAGATCCAAAGGATAAAAAAAGGCTTATAGTGATAGATAAAGAACAAAACTTTCATAAATAATATAGAGGACCTAATGAAAATCATTAATGTCCTTGAGGAAGGGCTCCAAACATTCTTGGATGATGAGGCTTATGTGTTTTTAGTGGGAAATCAAAACATGCTGAACAAGAAATTACTAGAGATTGAAAGGGTAAATAGGGAGAAATATCAGGCCTTATGGTTGAGAAAAGGTGACATAAACAAGGAATATTTTTCAGTAATTCTTGAAATAAATGAAGGATATTAGCCGGATCAACTTGGAGTTATAGAATTGGTCCTTCATGAATGATTTGGAGGTGGCAAGGAACCTGGAAGCAACTCACCTCAGAAAATTGTTAGCTGTCTTAGCTTCACCTATCCATGGGAGTCACCCAAGGGTAGTTAGAGCCTTTGGATTTTGGGACAATATACTTTCTTTGGTCTATGGTAGATATAATGATCATATGGAAGCAATTATAGATGAGTAGGATATCAAAGTTGCAATGCTTGGATTGATTCCGTAGAGTTCTCTAGGGCCTGACAGTTTCCTAGGATCATTTTATGTTTTCACCTGGGCCATCAGCATGGTACAAGTTTTGGTGGATATTTAGTATTTTTTTAAGGGTGGACCTTTAATCAAACAGTTTAATGCTTCTTGACTGGTCCCCATTCCAAAAATTAAAGACCCTCCCTCTCTAAATCAGTAACGGCCTATATGCTTGTGCCATTTTAGTTACAAAATTCTTATGTGTCTTCTCAAAAAAAGTCTTAGAAAGATTTTTCCAAGCCTTATTTCACTATAAAAGCATGGGTATATGCAATGGAAGAGTATCTGTAGGGCTATTGGAATCACAAAATAAATGGTGATTGATATCAACAAGAAGACTATTGGTCATAATATTATGTTCAAAGTGGATATGTAAAATGATTATGATTGGATTGAGTGGAGTTTTGTTATTAGGTTCATGAGGATTAATTTATTTTTAGAATATGTCTATGATATTTTCTTTAGATGTTACACCTCACCATGGGTTTCAATATCTATCAAGGGAAAGGATCACAATTTCTTCAAACTTGTATGTGGGCTTAGGTAGGGTGATCAATTATTGCCTAGCCTATTTATTGTATCCCGAAAGGCCCTCTCTAGGAACATTCATCATGATATGACGTAAGCGAAGATCATCCCTTTCAGGAATAGAGGTTAGAACACTATGATCTCCCATATTATGTTCTTGGATGATATCCTTTTTTTAATTAATGTAAGACAAAGATCAATTGATGGTTTTACCATCATTATAGACTCCTATGGTTCTTAGAGCGGCTAACAGTTTAATAAAAGAAAGTGCAGTGTGTTCCTTCCAAGAAAATGTAGCAGTAGAAGCATTAGGTGAATTCAAGATATGATATGAATTTCAAATAGAACCTTGCATATTATAGATACCCAAGCTTGACGTACATGGACATTACAATACTTTTGTGGAATACTTAATACATAACAAAAACCAACACACAAGGACTGTAATAGTTTTGTGTCTTTGGAAACTCGGAAAATAATCTTCTAATCATGGTGAAAGATCTTCAACATCTCCCATAAAGATCTTTCTCTTTTGTTTTCTTACCTAAATCCTTTCTTTATATCCTCGGTAAAAGAAAACATATAAAGGGTGATCTCAAATTCTCAGTAAGGGTAAGCATGGAGAAAATAAAACAAACCGTATAAATTTTAACTTAAAAACATGAAGATAATATTTAAACATCAAAATCTTGAGAAATGACATAAAACATGGAAGTACATAAGGCATAGATCATAATGGAACATCAATCATGATAAAATCGCATGGTAATAAAACATTTAATTGGGGAAAACCATTAATCACATGATATGATTTCCATAGTATCCAAGGCATTGCTGCCAAGACCATCTCAGTGGACAAATTCCCTTTCTAAATCGAGTTCACTCCTCATTCTATTCCTGTATCACTGAACTGGATTAACTTACCATTCCAGACATTTCTATCTCATGAGATATAAATCTTTACCCAATGCATTGGAGGGAGGTATAGGTCCCACCCATCTCATAATGAAATCATTCTTACTTGTGCAATATAAATCGATCATCATAACCCAAAGAATAAAAATGTGTTTCATAAACATCATCCCATCATAAAATAATCCATATAAAACAAATGGATATCATTTAATAATAAGAAGAATAAAACCATGTAAATAATATATACATTATACTTGAAACATAATCATACTAAATAATTTCATCTTATATGGGAAATAGTTTTGACAAAACACTTGAAATGAATTCTTGAGGAAAATATCCTTTCTTCTTCAAAATCATTTTATTTTCACAAAATTCCATGAAATTTTAAAATAAAAGGATTTTTTTGAAAATAATCCTGAAATCTTGTGGAGGAATCTTCATGAAAATAATGCTTTATGAAACTGTAAAAAACGGTTCATGCCGTATAATTTAAAAAACATTCTTCTCGTACTTTTCCAGGAAAGTCAAAAAGTACCTTGTATGGTAAAAAAAGATTAATTACATACCATGTAGTAAAAGTTAAAAATGGGTAAAAAGGACTTTAAACATACATGAAACCATTTTTAGAAAACAGGGACATGTATGATAAATATAACCCTAGTAAATACTTACGAATAAACAATCTCAGATAAAAAAACGAGATTGGAAAAGTTATCCCTTACCTTATGTCTGGTATGATTCGTATGTATCCGAACCACCTGTATAATGATTTAAATAATGTCATTGACTCATTACAGAATCATATTCATTATTATGATATCATATATGGTTCACTTATGACTTTATATTACCCGTTCTTTTGTAAATTCCATGTTAAAGCAATGTTTTGGGTAAAATTGTTTTATTTATCGTATGTGTTTGGACATGTTGTTCTTGATATTATTATTACTTATATAATTATTTACATACTTCCATAATGTAAATAATTATTTATATGTCATATATATTCAGTGTATATATATATATATAATAGATAGATAAATGAAAGGAAATACACCGTTCATGGAGACGGTAGGTCGTACGTACGCATGAACGATGTTTTCCTTTCCTTATTGACTTGAATGGAAGTAAGTAGATGAAATATATATATATATACATAAATCCAGTAGCTTCATAATTTCATATATTTATTCATTATATATACTTTATAATCATTCTTTAATGGTTAACATGGAGAATGAATCTCATCGCGTCATGGAGACGGTAATCTGTACGTACGCACGAGCGATGATATCGTTCCCATAATTATTGAATTGAATTGGAGTGGATGATATAATATATCAGAATCAGTATGATGTTATAATAACTATATATAGTTATTCTTTACACCACTATACCCATCCAATTAAGGTGGTTGTGGAAAAACATATTACACCACGGCGTGGAGACGATATTACGTACGTACGCACGCGCGGTGATTTCGTTTTCCGTAGGATGGATAGAAGATGAAGTGGGGTTGTTTAATATTTATAATAACATATAATTATATTATTTATACTGATGTTATTACTTTATAATGAAACAACTAAAGAAGAAATGTTTAAAAAGAAATAAACTTGAAAGAATCGGTAGATGAGATTTCCTCTTCTTCGACGAACCTCTTTTAAGCTTCCTATTAAGGTACTAGAGTTTGTCTTTTGAGGAAACCATAACATCTATAATGTTTCTAGGGAAGTTGATAAGGGAAATTTTCAGTGTTTGGCTGAGCTTGAAGGCTCAAAATTGTGTAAATAGAAGAGGGAGGAGGTGCCTTTTTATAAGGGAGGGGAGGGGCACTTTAGGAAAAACTTAAAATATTATATTATAATAAAGTCATATTCAGTTTATAATGGCTCAAAAGTAACTTATTTTAAATATAAAGTGGGTAAGGGTCGAAATAATCTCAGCCAATAGGTTTTAGACAAGTTTAGGTTACTATTTTAACATTATCATTTAGATTTAACACTAAGTTAAATAATTTAACGTTTACCATGTCTTCTTGTTTTCTTACACTATATGGTTAATAAACTTACTATAACAAGAGAAAAGAACCCCAAGTGGTTAATTATTATTATATATAACCTTATATAATTCATTTGGCCGAACCTTATATTTTTAGGAATATAATAACAATTAATAATATAATATATTTTTTTAAACTATTTTATGTCAATTTTGACACTATTTGGTAATTGATTTTTGTGAAAATCATAACATCATTATTAGTTCGAAAAAAGTTAATTTAATCAATACTAACATGTCATATTAACCTAAAAAATTATTTGAATTTATAAAAACTCTCAAAGTACATTTATTTGGGTATTTATAACATCAATTATGTTAATATTTTATTAATAAGGTAATTAATACATCATTATTGTGTCATAAATAAATTAAATTATTTAATGTCTAAAAATTATAAATAAAATACCATTATGTAAGAAAAATTATTATCTTTCTAATGAATATTTATATTCTAATTTATCTTATGTATAACCCTATATTAAAAATGTTTTATTTATTAAACTTTGATTTTATCTATTTTAACTCTTCTTTAAATTAAATAATAATAAATGTCCTAATCTAATCCAAGTGGACCTAAAGGGTAATATTTAATTCCCAATGATTTTTCTGGTCGAATTACACTTATCCAATAGAATTAGGACATGTGTTAGGGTAATAATAAAATCATTTTTACCCTTAATTATCCTATTTACTTTTAATCGTGGTAAATAAAAGTAAAAAGTTACTATTCATCTAAAATTATTTTTATCTTATTGAACCACATTTTACTCCTTGATATTAACTGTGTCTCTCGGATTTTCAAAATTCCACTCATAGAAGCGGTAAAATTAAGTTTTATTTAAATTTTCAAATTCTCCTAGGAGATGGGTAATAGACGGTGAAAAGTTCAATAAAATTTTTATATATCTAAAATTATTATAAAATGACTCCAATGAATTACATTGAACTTATATAGGTATTATGTATCAATTCTGACCTAAAATAAATTTAAATAAAATAAATAATTATTTAAATTAAAATTCGATTTTTAAATAGTAACCCAGTGTTTTCACTATTCATCAAAAATTGAAAGTTTTCAAAAAAATACCAAAAATTCACCCTAGGCTAATTTCGATATTCTAAAACCAAAAATGAAGTTCATTTTGAAAGATAAAATTTATTAAATTTCAAAAAGTGGGTATTACTATTCATAACAGCTAGTTCATAATAATAATATTATAGTAATATCTTGTTTAGTGAAACTTGGTATTGCGTATAACACAAGCTATCGAGGAAGGTTTATCTGGCGTGCAACATAAGCCTAGAATAGTGTTTGTGTATACTGTGTGCTAATACAGTGTTACGTATAGCACAAGTTAATCTTGGTGTAGCGTACAAGACATCAATGAAATTAAAAAATATATTTCTCTTAAAATCTTGGGGTGTTACATTCTACCCCCCTTAAAATGAATTTTTCCCTCGAAATTCATTGGGGTTATAAATCGTTTACTACTTGAAAGTTTCATTCGTAGAAACCCACATTGTAAAAAGGAATACTAAAACATCATTTTAAAAAGGAACTTTAGAAACATAACAGATACCCAAAGTAACTTATCACTGGGTTTTCACATAGGAGAATATAGGTGAAAATATGGATATGGAAGATAAATCTAACCATCAAGTTCTAATAGAGAGTGGTAGAGAACATGGCTATGAATAAGCCAACAATCAGAAAGCCATAAATTTTTTATGATCTAAGGTACCATCTGATTCATTGGATATGAGGGTACTAGGACAACGTTTTCGGTTTTCAATATCATTTCCCTAATATTGATGAATTAAAAAAAATACTTACTTGGTTTTGGTACAATCTCACCGTTGTTCGTGTCATGAAAAATTTTCACTTCATCTCTTAAATAAATGAAGTTGAATTTTTAATTCGTGAAGTGTTAGCAGATCATGTGATAGAATTATGGGTCATTCCATCTGTCTCAAACAAAAGGTTATCAAAAGTTATCAAATATACATAGGTCCATATATGGTGAGGTTAATCATATATGATTCCAAAAATGGACATATACTTCATCACTTAATAAAATTAAACTAGTTTCTACTAACTAGGGACTTCATGTAGGCCAGAGGTAGGAGATAAAGGCATGTCTCACTTTGGTTGTGGGTTCGCTTCCTGCATCCTTGTCTGACGCGATGGGTTGTCACCTGTCCTACAGGTTGTCCTTTCCCTAAAACTACACTATTATAACATTCCAGAAATAATATCGAAAAAAAGGTTCTATACTTAAATAATACTATCATATGTCTAACTTAATCTATTCCAATCTTTAGGATTACCCAAACTCACAGTATAAGGAAAAATATTGATAGAGAGGTCAACTACCAAGCATGTAAATACCTTCATTTATCCCCATATATCATAAGATATGTCTTGTTGGTCACATTCCAAACATTTGAATTCCTTAATCATGTATTCTCTTGAAAAATGAATACCCATTGAACCTTAGTGAAAACATGGATGTAGTTAAAAGTTAACTCTTTCCAAAATCCCCAAATTCCTATATACTCAAACCATGATATCACTTTGTCCTTATATCAATCATCATCTCATGAATACTATCAAACATATTATTTTCTTCTTATCCATTCATTATGCGCATATCATCTACTTTCCAAAAATATTTCAATCACTTTCTGTGGTTACCTGTACCATATAATTATCGAAAACCACAATAAACCATTACATAGATATTCCAATGTTCCACAATACTATAAATGAGATTCCACAACATTATTTTAGAATCCCTTGACATAAACACATAATCATTCCACCACATCATTGTCATACTCAACATTTCTAATAGTGATCGCATGTGACTTCCCTTTGTCCTTTTCCTTAAGAGGTTGTTGATTTTGATCATCATTAACCCATGGATTAGGGCATTGGTTAGTATAATGCCCCATTTTCTTGCAATTGTAGCATTGAAGTGTTGGTGGAGAATTCTCTGTAATCTTTTCTCTATTCAAATAATTAGCTACCTTTTTCTCATTAATTCGACACTCAACCACTAGATGACCTTATTTTCCACACTTAAAACATTTTCTATTTCCTTTTATACAATCTCCACCATGCTTCTTTCCACACTTTGCGCATAAAGAAACATTCATCTTCTTTTCACCATTGTTCTGAGATTTCTCCTTGAACTCCATCTTTCGTTTCTTGTCAAAACCATGAGATGGATATGAAACACCAACTTCCAGTTCTACCTTGATAGCACAACACACAATTTCTTCACAGCTACTGAAGTCTCTTATAGATAATGACCATTGAAGACTTGGTTTTAAGCCACTGAAGAATTGAACAACTTTACTTTCAGGTTGGATGATAAATCCAGATATATACCTTGCATTCCTTGTAAAATTTTCTTCGTATATACCAACAGATTCATCATCCTTTTTCTTAAGCTCAAGAAAATCCTTCTCCTTCCTTTTTTGAAGAATATGATGGAAGTACTTATTGAAAAACATGTTCTTGAACTCGTTCCATTCCATGGATTCAATTTCATGGCCTTGTATTCTTAATTAGAGTCCACCACTGGTCTGCTTCACCTTCTAAATGGTAAACATCTAAAATGAATTTTTCATGTTCTGAACAGCGAAGTATGTAAAATATCTTTTCAATGGTACTGATCAACTTTTCATCAACAAGTGGATCGAAAGACCCATTGAAAGAAGGTGGGTGTTGCCTCATGAAGGAATCAATATAATATTTTTCCCTTCTCTACTCATTTGGAAGTACAGAATGATTCATATCTTGTGTAAGTATAGCAATATTATTTTTCACTCCATCTCCCATAACGTTGGTTTTTTCAGGAGGAAAATAATTGCATCGTCCATTACATTGATCAACACAGTTTCTTCAGGTTCCAGCCATCATCTAAAACCCAAAAATAATAGTTTGAGAGACAAAATCATGCTAGGAAAACAACATAATAAATGGGAGTATCTTTAATATCTAACATCATAGGTTCAATTCTAATATTGTTACCATAATTCTAGGACTATAACCTATACTTATAGTTAACCTTAAGGACATCTCTAGACATACCTTAGAAATATCTCTAGGTATCTCACTCCAGTTTTCACATTCTAGTATCCAAAGTTTAATTAAACCTCTCTCTGATACCAACTATAGAGACCCAAGCTTGACGCACATGGACATTACATTACTTTTGCGAAATACTTAATACATAACAAAAACCAACACACAAGGACCATAATAGGTTAGTGTCTTTGGAAACTCGGAACATAATCTTCTAATCATGGTGAAAGATCTTCAACATCTCCCATAAATATCTTAACCATATGTTTTCTTACCTAAAACCTTTCTTTATATCCTGGGGAAAAGAAAAAATATAAAGGGTGAGCTCAAATGCTCAGTAAGGGTAAGCAAGGAGAAAATAAAACAAACCATATACATTTGAACTTAAAAACATGAACATAATATTTAAACATCAAAATATTGAGCAATGACATAAAACATGGAAGTATGTAAGGCATAAATCATAATGGAACATAAATCATGATAAAATATCATGGGAATAAAAAATTTAATTGTGGAAAACCATTAAGCATATCATATGATTTCCATAGTATCCAAGGCATTGCTGCCAAGACCATCTTAGTGGACAAAGTCCCTTTATGAATCGAGTTCACTCCTCTTTCCAGTATTTTATCAATGAACTGGATTAACTTACCATTCCATCCATGTCAATCTCATGAGATATAAATTTTTACCCAATGAATTTGAAGGAGATATAGGTCCCACCCTTCTCATAATGAAATCATTCTTACTTGTGCCACATAAATCGTTCATCATAACCCAAGGAATAAAAATGGGTTTCATAAACATCATCCCATCATAACATAATCCATATAAAAGAAATGGATATAATTTCATCATAAGAAGAATAAAACCATTTAAATAATAGATACATTATACTTGAAACATAATCATACTAAATAATGTCATCTTAGATGGGAAATAGTTTTGACAGAACACTTGAAATAAATTCTTGAGGAAAATATCCTTTCTTCTTCAAAATCATTTTATTTTCACAAAATGCCATGAAATTTTAAAAGAAAAGGATTTTGTTGAAAATAATCATGAAATCTTGTGGAGGAATCTTCATGAAAATAAGGCTTTATGAAACTGTAAAAATCCATTCATGCCGTATAAGTTAAAAAAACATTCTTCTCGTACTTTTGCAGGAAAGTCAAAAAGTACCTTGTACGGTAAACAAAAAAAAGATTCCTTACATACCATGTAGTAAAAGTAAAAAAATGGTGAAAAGGACTTTAAAAATACATAAAACCATTTTTAGAAAACAAGTACATGGATGATAAATATAACCCCAGTAAATACTTACGAATAAACAATCTCGGATAAAAAAACAAGATTGGAAAAGTTATCCCTTACCATATGTATGATATGCTTCGTATGTATCCAAACCTCCTGTATAATAATTTAAATAATTTTATTGAATTATTAAAGAATCATATACATTGTTATGATATCATATATGGTTCACTTATGACTTTATATTACCCGTTCTTTTGTAAATTCAATGTTAAAGCAGCGTTTTGGGTAAAATCATTTTATTTATCGGACATGTTTGGACATGTTGTTCTTGATATTATTATTACTTATATCATGATTTACTTACTTCCAGAATTTAAATCATGATTTATATATCATATATATTCATTATATATATATATATATAATAGATAGATAAATGAAATGAAATACACTGTTCATGGAGACGGTAGGCCTTACGTACGCATGAACGTTGTTTTCCGTTCCTTATTGACTTGAATAGAAGTAAGTAGATGGAATATATATATATATATACATAAATCTAGTAGCTTTATCATATCATATATTTATTCATTATATATAATTTATAATCATTCTTGAATGGTTAACATGGAGAATGAATCTCATCGCGTTGTGGAGACGGTAATCCATACGTACGCACGAGCGATGATATCGTTCCCATAATTATTGAATTTAATTTTAGTGGATGATATAATATATAAGAATCAGTATAATTTTATAATAACTATATATAGTTATTATTTACACCATTATACCCATCCAAGTAAGGTGGTGTTGGAAAAACAGATTACATCACGGCGTGGAGACGGTATTCTGTACGTACGCACGCGCGGTGTTTTTGTTTTTCATAGGATGGATTGAAGTTTAAATGGGTTTGTTTCATATTTATAATAACATATCGGTATATTATGGATACTTATTTCATTACTTTATAATGAAACAACTAAATAAGAAAAGTTGAAAAAGAAAGAAACTTGAAAGAATCGGTAGAAGAGATTACCTCTTCTTCGACGCACCTCTTTTAAGCTTCCTCTTAAGGCACTAGAGTTTGTATTTTTAGGAGACCATAGCCTCTATAATGTTTCTAGGGAATTTTATAAGGTAAATGGGAAGGGTTTTCCCGAGCTTGAAGGCTCAAAATTGTGTAAAGATAAGAGGGAGGAGGTGCCCTTTTATAAGGGAGGAGAGGGGCACTTTAAGAAAAACATAAAATATTATTTTATAATAAAGTCATATTCGGTTTATAATGGCTCTAAAGTGAATTATTTAGAAGATAAAGTGGGTATGGGTCTAAATAATCTCAAAAAATAGGTTTTAGACAAGTTTAGGTTACTATTTTAACCTTATCATTTAGATTTAACTCTAAGTTAAATAAATTAACTTTTACCGTGTCTTCTTGTTTTCTTACACTATATGGTTAATAAACTTTCTATAACCAGCCAAAAGAACCCCAAGTGGTTCATTATTAATATATATAACCGTATTTAAGTCATTTGGCAGAAAGTTAGATTTTTAGGAATAGAATAACATTTAATAATATAAAATTTGTTTTAAAAACTATTTTATGTCAATTTTGACACTATTTGGTAATTGATTTTTTTGAAAATCATAAAAGCATTATTATTTAGGAAAAAGTTAATTTAATCAATAATAACATTTAATATTAGCCTAAAAAATTATTTTAATTTATAAAAAGTCTCAAATTACATTTATTTGGGTATTTATAACATCAATTATGTTAATATTTCATTAATAAGATAATTACTGCATCATCATTGTGTCATTAATAAATTAAATTATTTAATGTATAAAAATTATAAAAAAAATACCATTATGTAGGAAATATTATTATCTTTCTAATTAATATTTATAGTCTAATTTATCTTATTTATAAACCTATATTAAAAATGTTTTAGTTATTAAACATTGATTTTAACTATTTTAACTCTTCTCTAAATAAAATAATAATAAATGTCCTAATATAATCCAAGTGGACATAAAGGGTAATATTTTATTCCTAAGGTTGTTTTTTGTCAAATTACACTTATCCAATAGAATTAAGACATGTTTTAGGGTAATAATAATATCATTTTAACCCTTAATTACCCTATTTACTTTTAATCATGGTAAATAAAAGTAAAAAAGTTATTATTCACCAAAAATTATTTTTATCTTATTGAACCAAATTTTACTCCTTTCTATTAACTATATCTATCATATTTTATAAATTCCACTCACATAAGTGGTAAAATTATGTTTTATGTAAATTTTCAAATTCTTCAAGGACGTGGGTAAAAGACGGTGAAAAGTTCAATAAAATTTTTATAATTATAAAATTATTATAAAATGACACCAATGAATTAAATTGAACTTATATAGGTATTATATATCAATTTTTACCTAAAATAAATTTAAATAAAATAAATAATTATTTAAATAAAAATTCGGTTTTTAAATAGTAACCCAGTGTTTTCACTATTCATCAAAAATTGAAAGTTTTCAAAAAAATAAAAAAAAACCACCCTAGGATAATTTCGATATTACAAAACCAAAAATGAAGTCCATTTTGAATGATAAAATTTATAAAATTTCAAAAAGTGGGTATTACTACTCATAACGGCTAGTTCATAATAATAATATTATAGTAATATCTTGTTTAGTGAAACTCGGTATTGCGTATAACACACGCTATCGAGGAAGGTTGCCTTGGCATGGAACACAAGCCTAGAATAGGGTTTGCGTATACTACATGCTAATATGGTGTTTCATATAGCACAAGTTAATCTTGGTGTATCATACAAGACATCAATGAAATTAAAAAAAAATTCTCTTAAAATATCAGGGTGTTACACATATGGTATATCTTGGTCACCTATTTTAGATGGTTGAGTTCAAAAGAGTATATTTAATGGTATAATTAGAAATATCGTGGTGCGCATTCTCAACTGTAAAAAATGGTTTATATCCTTTGGAGGTAGGATTACCCTGGTAAACAATATTATAACTACTATTCTAATACATGTTCTCTCTTTCATTAAGCCTCTCAAGGGAACCATTTATAGGCTATAGAAAACTATAATAACCTTCTTATGGTATAAAAATCAGAGTGGGAGATACCATTGGGCTTCTTAGAAGAGAATAGAAAAATCCATAGTGGGTGGACAAATTAATCTACATAACATTAATACAACCATGCAAGGAATGAAAGAAAATATTTATTGGGAGATCATTCAATTCATATATTTATGGGAACGTTTCATAATGAGAAGGCATGGAGATGTCTGGAGGTTTTGGGGAGAGGGAAATAAGAAACTATATCACCTAGAAAACTGCATGCAATAGTAAATTGGGATTCTTAAATATAATATGAGATGGGTTGTTGGAAGAGTATACCTTAGCTACTACAAATAAAATTGGGTGGGAATCAATCCTATTTTATTTATTGGAAGTCCTATGCCCAACATCTCATTCAAGGAAGAAATTAGTTATCCAGGATTCATTAACTCAACTCTTGATATGGATTAGAAATTATTACACTTCAGCATTATTCTGGTTAATGAACCGGATAGGTGTGTTTTTACAAACTCGGTTTAAGGTCATTTTAGCAACATGGATTTTTGTGTGAGGAATCAGTTGATCACCATCCTAGATGAGTAGGAATCCCGTATCTAATGCAAGGAGGTTCCAAAAAAGATCAATTTCTTGGTGTGGAGGTTAAGGAATTATGCCATTCTGACAGATGAAAACATATAAAGGAAGGGAATCCAAATGACCTCTCATTGTTGTTATTGTGACTCTCCGATATAGAATAGGTGTTGAAACTATTTTTTAGGGGAAATTGGGATATGTTTATATGGAAACTCTATAGGAATAGAATGGGGATCACTTTTCAAGGGGAAAACAAGGGGATTTTTATCTCTTCCTAGATTCAAGGCATTCAAAGATCTGGCATGGAATCTAAAGTGCGAGTTGCGATCTTTGTAGAGGTTTGTTGGGTGTTCTGGGAATCTAGGAATTCATCGAGAATCAAAACCCGGATATCATTGTTGGGTATGATGGTTCGTATGAAGACATTGATTGCGTAATTGTGCTCTCTCATTGACGACGGGGGGACATTGGTCTCACTACGATGGTTCTTGTCCACATTCTTGTCATCTTAGGCGGGAACAGGCAGCACCAGCAGGGGAAGGTGGTTCAGCTGGTTGGAAGCAATGTCGGGCTTTAAATTAAATAAGGACGGTTTGTGTGATCATGGGGTCATGTGTGGTGGAGGTATAGTCTGTGATTTTAGGGGGTCATTGCTCCTTGGTTTAAACTTTTATTATAGTCTAGGTAATTCAATTGGTGTTTAATTGAGGTCTATGCACAGTGGGCAGATACTATGCAACCTCTTTAATTTGAAAATTTCAGTGGCGGAGTCTGAAACTTCTGTCCTTTTAGGCTATCACTACAATAATTCCCCCACAAATTGTTATATTTTGAACATTATCCAAGAATGAAAAACTTTATTGTATCAAAGAAAAGAGGGCAGACACGCTCTTAGATAAGGAAACTTTGTTCTAGATTCATTATTTAGATATACGAGTTCTAGTGAAGACATTATAATTTACCATTGTACTGAATCCATCCCTCAGGATTGTAAGCATTTTATTAGCGGTGATGCTCTCAGCCTCCACCATTTTTGGCCCCCTTGAACTTTTTTGTGTTTAACCTTCTATATTTTAATAAAAAAGGGAATTTTGAGTGAATAAAAATAAATAAAATTATTAAATACTTAATATACTATTTATTTCTATATACTAATTAAAAACTTAATATATGTAACACCCCAGGTTTAAAAGTAAGTTTTATGTTTTGTTAATGTTCCAAAAATGAAATAAAATACACACAAGAACTAACACATTAAACCCACTGCTAATGATAATAAAACAATGGGAAGACAACCGAGAAACATAACGATGTCGATTGAGTAGTTCTCATCTTTTGGATCTGATAGAAGCACAAAATTTATAGCAAGAATAATAGAAACAAGAATAAAAATAAAAGGATCATATAAAACCATTTCCAAAAGTTGTGGCATGATCTTCGCAGTATTAATTTCCTGTGTCTTTGAATGGATCTTTGACATTGATATTTATAATGTTTTATCCGAACATTATAAAAACTATCTATTAGAAATTAAAATATTTAAAGAGGACATATGAAAACTGTTAATAAAATAAATAGACAATTCTGATTTGAATATTATTATTTAACTTTTAATTGATATGAAATAAACAAACATTGTGTATTTAATAAATTTTCTTATAAAGATATATATATATATATTCTAATAAATAAATAATGTTTTAAGCATTCAAATGTATATATAAAAGAAATTGGAAATTATATTATGAAATATTTAATATTGAGATATTAATATGAGTATAATATATATATATAAGAATATCCTTTTTAAAATTAAATGATATAAATTGCTTTTTTAAATGAAAGAAATGATAATAAAAAATGGTATTTAGGGTAAACTGTGGGTTTCTTTAGCATAGGGTTTCAATTTTATTGGGAAATTAGAGGTCAGATTTTGGGAGGGTTCATCAAAAAGAAGAGGATTCGAGCTCGGAGTCGAGTCGAGAGGGTAGTTCATCTTCGGTGAGTGGCAAGGCGAGCTTCGTCTTGCTTCAATTCAAAGGCTTTGGTTAATTCAAAGCCGGTCGTGGCCATGAGGAGTCAAAGTCAAAATCTGAGCAGCATACTTAGGATCGATGTTTTGGTTGACCTCTTCGGAACCTATCAAATTAGATCCCTCTCAAGGACGATTTTCAGTACATCAAGTAGGTTGCCTTTTTGTTATCCAGATCTTATACCAGATTTGTTCATAAATTTATAGTCGCCTATTTGATCTTTGGTGTATTTTCTGGTAATGGTGAATCAAATACTTCTTAAATTGATTTGATCTCACTTTTGTCCCCATCTATTTAGAGTTGCGGCTATTTTTCTTATCACGCTGCAAAGATAAGATTCGGAATCCAATTTTCGAATGCACTAAAACCGTCCACGTTATATACCCAAAATAAATGATATTGTTATCAAATAAAATATACATTTTCATTCACATAAAACCTATTTTTCAGCGATGTGTAACCCGTTTATATTTCTTTTGGTTTTCTAAAAAATATTTGGGTCTGATTCTGAACAATTTTTTATGAGTCCTGAGCATCTGCAGGTCTATTTCACCAATAATCATAATGTTAATCATTTAAATAAATATATGGGTATTCCAATAGAAAACTTGTTATAAATTATATTTTATAAACAACTAGATATAAATTAAATTTTATTGTTTGTGAGAGAGTCTATTTAAAAAAAATCTTTTCTGAATGCCTAGAATGTCATACTTGGAGAATGTGTACCCATCTTGGGTATTCTTTTCTCGTGTATTACACTACTTGGGTCAATTATCCTTTTTAGTTCTATTATAGGTAAGGGTTTATTATAATTATTATTTCCAAATACATTCTATTCAATTTCTATTTATAATTTCATAAGGTATATTATATAGATTTTAATCATTTTCATGATTTTGATTTATGTTTGTGAAAAAAATTTATAAAGAAAAATTATAATTCTTATAATTATAATTTGAAATCAAATTAATTATATTAGAATTTTGTTTAAAAATTGGCCTTCCTTATGTTCATAAATTCTTATTTGGTAAAGGAAATTATGTTCTTATGTTATTTTAGTTTCTTTTTGACAAAATATTTTTTATCAATAACTTATTATGATGTTCTAAATTATTTTGTAATGAAAATTTATTTTCAAACAATTTTTTATATATGTAATTATTTAGTTCATTTTCAATATACATGTATGCAATATTTTTCATACCTCATGATTTATTTCAATGTCATGTAAGAATTATTTTTATGGATTATGATATACCAACATGCATATATAAGTATATTTATCCAACTAAGTATAAAAAAATTCGTAAAAATTAATATATGAGTGTGAATGTATTTAATCCATGATTTAATAGAATTTCATAATTAATTTTTCAATTGAATATTTTTCATTTATCGACGTTTTCTCAACCATGTAATTAATGAGTGTTGTATGTTCCATGTCAATACACATACATAATTATATAAATATATGTATATGTATATATAGATGGATGAAATGGTGATTTTATGGTCAATTTATCATCATGTTTCAAAAAAAATGCACCTAGCACATCATAACATTTTATTAATCGCATTTTCACATATACATGGCCATGTGTTATGAATTACATCGACTCTTGTTTCTTTTATAATATGTTTATGTTTTAATTTAATTTTTTTTCAAGGCTTTGTCCCGAAATTAATAAAGACATGGATATCATAGAAATTTTTTTAAATGTTTTCCTTTATAATTTTATGTAAGGAAATTTATTAATTTTTATGGTTGAGTTAAGAAAATTGAATTTCTCAAATGAGAAACAAAGGTGATTCATGAAAGAAACAATAATTATATGTAATGTTTAGTTGATAAAAGTTTGGGTAGTAACCAAACTTGAAAATGATGAAATTTAATATATATATATATATATATACATATATGTGTATGGATGTATATTTTAATACGTTGATGTGTTTAAAAGTAGAAAAAATAGTGTCAAATAATAATATGTGTGTGTGTGTGTGCATGTAAAGAAAACATTAAACCTTTTTGAAAAATCCAGGTGCTTTTTCGTTGTAAAAAATAGAAGGTCATTGGGGAGTGAACCCATACTTCACTAAGTGGTTAGGCCCAAGATATCTTTCAATGAATTATGTTTCCTCAAAATAATGTTTTGTTTTCATGAAGTTTGCTTAATATTTTTCAGAGGAAATCACAGGATTAGTTTTAAAGTGATTTCAATGTACGACTATTTTCAAAATGAAAATATTTTTGTTAAAGTGTAAATATGTTAGTATTTCTACACTATTTTCATTGAGTTCTCAAAAAAATAATTTCAATGTTATTTAACCAAAAGTTATTTTCAAAATATCAATTTCTTAAAAAGTAAATAAACGGTTTTAAAACCCCTTATTGGGCCATTAAATTCTCACCCTTTTATTTTAAAATGATTTTTTGTAGGTATCTTAGATGTTTATTTTCAGATGCCATCACTTTTGGAAATAGTACACATGGAATCGTAGTAGACAGTTGATTTTGTTTTCTTCCAACTCTGATATAATAGGGAATGTACTCTAATTTCTCCAAAACCTAGACTAGTAAAAGGTCCTCATTTTATAAATTGTTGTGTAATTGTTCAGTTTCTTTTATAAAAGAAAATTATACATCATTTTTAAAGCATTGAGTCCAGAAGAGTAGGCTTGGGTCATTATAATTAGTATCAAAGGGAGGTTCTAGATAACTCTGGAAAATGAGAACCCTTCGATAGATGGAGTATCCTTTCTTAGTAAAAAAATTATTCTTTATAATTTTCATACGGAAGGAAAGAGAACTCAAACAAGTCTCTTAGGCCTTCCATATGAATTACTTGATATGATCAAGGCAAGATCTTGCAAATAAGAATCTGAGCCTTATGAATCCATGCAGATTTCCTATAAATGACTTTACAATTTATCAGGCACACCTGATATACTTCGTTTTCATCGTGGTTCTCTATTTGTCTTTGAATACATTAGACATATTAAACTTCACTTCCATAGATTCCAAGTGGCGTATTCCAAAGGAATTTTTAGGTGTTTTACCATGTTTGAGTAGTCTAAATCAATCTCACCTTTTTATAGAGTAGCTGAAGACGGGAATCTTCATGCATCTTATATGTGTTAACTTTTAAGCTTTTGTTTTACAGAAAGAATTTACAATGACTTTGAAACTTTTGAAGACAGTGCAATGAGACTTTATTATAGGAATCAAATTCAAGACGAACTTCTTGGATACTATTTTTGATTATCATTCCTTGAGGACTATCTTCTAAAGCCTACATTCATACAACCCTTCTTTCACAAGTTGAGTTTGGGAAAAGGAGGTGGAAGATTTCGAATCCACTTTGAACTTTAATCTCATAGTAAGATATGGTAACCATAGAGGAAAATTGTACAGACCATGGGGACACCATGTAATACATAGAATAGATTTAAATTAGAAGTAATAAGTGTAAATGAATTTCAAGGGCTCAATTCAATTAAGTGGGGTAGAATGTAACACCCCAGGTTTAGAAGTAAGTTTTATGTTTTGTCAATGTTCAAAAAATGAAATAAAATACATAAACTTCTAAACGCATAAATATACATTGTAAGCAAATTATTTATAAAAAAACTAGAATAAATCCTTGAAACATAAGAACTATCCCACTAAACCCACTGCTATCGATAATAAAACAATTGGAAGACCACCGAGAAACACAATGAAGCCGATCAGGTAGTTCTCATCTTTTGGATCTGATAGAAGCATAAAATATATTGTAAGAATAATAGCAATGAAACTAAGAATAAAAGGAACATATAAAACCATTTCCAAAAGTTGTGGCGTGAGCATCATAGTATTATTTTTCTATGTATTTGAACGGATCTTTGACATTGATATTTATATCTTTTTATCCGACCCTTATAAAAACTATCTGTTAGAAAACATAATATTTAAAAAGGAAATATGACAACTGTTAATAAAATAAATAGACAATGCTGATTTGAATATTATTATTAAAATTTTAATTGATATGCAATAAACAAACATTGTGTATTTAATAAGTTTTCTTATAAAGATATATATATATTATAATAAATAAATAATGTTTTAAGCATTTAAATGAATATTTAAAAAATTGGAAATTATATTATGAAATATTTAAGATTACGATATTAATATGAGTATAATATATAAATATATATATAATAATATCCTTTTTAAAATGAAACAATATAAATTGTTTTTTTAATGAAATAAATGATAATAAAAAAATGGGATTTAGGGTGAACTGTGGGTTTTTTTGGCACAGGGTTTCAGTTTTTTTGGTAAACTAGAGGTCGGCTTTTGGGAGGGTTCGTCACAAAGAAGAGGATTCGAGCTCGGAGTTGAGCTGAGAGGGTGGTTCGTCTTCGATGACTGTAAAGTCAAGCATCGACTTGCTTCGATCCAAAGGCTTTGGTGAAGTCGAAGTCGGTCATGTCCATAAGGAGTCAAAGTCGAAATCCGAACGGCATGCTTCGGATCAATGTTTTGGTTGACGTCTTCAGACCCTGTCAAATTAGATCACTGTCAAGGTAGATTTCTAGTACAGCAAGTACGTTGCCTTTTTGTTATCCAGATCTTATACCAGATTTTTTCATAAATTTCTGGTCGCCTATTTTAACTTTGGTGTATTTTCTGGTTATGGTGAATAGAATACTTCTTAAATTGATTTTATCTCACTTTTGTCCCCATCTATTTAGAGTTGCAGCTATTTTTCTTGTCACATTGCAACGATGAGATTTGGAATCCAATTTTCTAATGCACTACAATCGTCCACATCATATACCAAAAAGAAATGATATTTTTATCAAATAAAATATATGTTTGTGTTCACATCAAACCTGTTTTTTAGCGCTGTGTAACCTGTTTATATTTATTTTGGTTTTCTAAATTTTGTTTGGGTATGATTCTAAACAATTTTTTATGAGTCCTGAGCATCTTTGGGTCTATTTCACAACTAATCATACAATCAATCATTTAAATAAATATATGGGTATTCAAATAGACAACTTGTTATAAATTATATTTTACAAACAACTTGATATAAATTATATTTTATTGTTTTTGAGAGAGTCTATTTAAACAACATATTTTCTGAATTCCTAGAATGTGATACTTCGAGAATGCATACCTAGCTTGGTTAGTCTTTGCTCATGTATTTCAATGATTGGGTCAATTATCCTTTTTAGTTCTATTAGAGGTAAGGGTTTATTATTATTATTATTTTTTTCAAATACATTCTGTGCAATTTCTATTTATATTTTCATAAGGCGGATTATATAGATTTTAATCATTTTCATGATTTTGATTTATGTTTGTGAAAGGGATTTTATAAAGAAAAATTATATTTCTTATAATTCTAATTTGAAAAAAAATTAATTATATTCGAATTTTTTGTAAAAATTCTCCCACCTAATGTTCATAAATTCTTATTTGGTAAAGGAAATTATGTTCTTATGTTATTTGAGTTTCTTGTTGAGAAACCTTTTTTATGAATAACGTATTATGATGTTCTAAATTATTTTTTAATAGAAATTTATTTTCAAACAAGTTTTTACATATGTAATTATTTAGTTTATTTCCAATATACAAGATTGAAATGTTTTTCATACCACATGATTTATTTCAATGTCATGTAAGAATTATTTTTATGGCTTATGATACACCAACATGCATATATAATTATATTTATCCAACTAAGTATAGACAAATTTATAAAAAATAATATATGAGTGTGTATGTATTTAATACATGATTTAATCAGATTTCATAATTAATTTTTCAAATGAATATTTTTCATTTATCGACGTTCTCTCAACCATGTAATTAATGAGTGTTGTATATTCCATGTCAACACACATACATATGTATATAAATATATGTATATGTATATATATATGGATGAAATAGTGATTTTATGGTCAATTTATCATCATGTTTCAAAAACAATGCACCTATCACATCATAAAATTTTATTAATCGCATTTACAGATATACATGGACATGTGTTATGCAATACATCAACTCTTATTGAATTTATAAAATGTTCATGTTTTAATTTAATTTTTTTTCAAGGATTTATCCCTAAATTAATAAAGACATGGATATCATAGAAATTGTTTTAAATGTTTTACTTTATAATTTTATGTAAAGAGATTTATTAATTATTATGGTTGAGTTAAGAAAATTGAATTGCTCATATGAGCATCAGAGGTGATTAGTGAAAGAAAGAATAATTATATGTAACGTCTAGTTGATAAAAGTTTTGGTAGTAACCAAACTTGCAAATGATGAAATGGAATATATATATATACACACATATATATGTATGGATATGTATTTTAATACATTGAGGTGTTTAAAAGTAATAACTCCAGTGTCAAATACTAATAAATATATATATATATATATATGTAAAGAAAACTTTAAATATTTTTGAAAAATCCCAGTTCTTGTTCATTGTAAAAAAAATAGAAGGTCATTGGGGAGTGAACCCATCCTTCGCTAAGTGGGTAGGACCAAGATAGCCTTCAACGGATTAAGTTTCCTCAAAATAATGTTTTATTTTCATGAATTTTGCTTAATATTTTTCAAAGGAAATCACTGGATTAGTTTTAAAGGGATTTAAAAGTGAGACTATTTTCAAAATGAAGATATTTTTGTTAAAGTGTAAAATATTAGTTTTTTAAAAATATTTTCCTTGAGTTCTAAAAATGATAATTTCAATGTTATTTAACCAAAAGTTATTTTCAAAAGATAGATTTCTTAAAAAGTAAATCAGCGGTTTTAAGACCCCTTATTTGGAAATTAAGTGCTCACCCTTTTATTTTAAAATGATTTTCTTTAGAGGTATATTAGACATTTATTTTCAGATGTCATCGCTTTTAGAAATAGTGCACATGGAAGCATAGTGGACAGTTGATTTTGTTTTCTTCCAACTCTGATAAAATAAAGAATGTACTCTAATTTCTCTAGAACCTAGACCGGTAAAAGGTCCTCGTTTTATAAAGTGTTGTGTAATTGTTTAGTTTATTTTATACAAAAAATTACACATCATTTTTCAAGCACTGAGTCCAGAAGAACAGGCTTGGGGAATTATAATATACTAATTAAATAATTAATATACAAATTATATAATTAATATACTATTTATTGCTATATATATATTAAATTAATTCTTTATTAATGATTTTTTCATTTTTTATAAATTATAAATAGTTTATAAATTATTTAATTATATATGTAATTAAATTTCACTCATTTTTAACATGAATTCATTTAATTAAATTTAATCACTAATAATGTTAAGTATGCGTTGACTTTTTTTATAACATATAAATTTTAAATATTTATTCATTTAAGGTTTTTGGAATTTAATCATTTTTAATTTTTTTATACATAATCATTCACCAATATATTAAATATTTTAATAATTTATTCATTTTTTAAATATTCATTTTTCGATATTTCTGTAGTTTTGTCCATTTTCTAATATTTATTTTTACATGTTCATTAACATTTAATGTTTTTAATATGGTTGTAATTTATATATTTAATATGTATTCATTTCCATTTTAACATATATAAATATTAATATTTAATTTTGTTAAAAATAATCTATATGATTACTAACAATTATTCATTTTTTAAATTTACTCATTATTATTTTTTATTTATTTCATTAATAGACACTACATATTAGATAATTTCATTGTTTGATTTAACATATATCACTGTTATATATATATATATATATATATATTAGGTGTTTGGGGGTACAATTACATTAAACACACACACCATACACACAAACTGGAAAGGAAGGCCATAACACCCCTCAAATGATTTCTCACCGATCAATCCTTATTTATTCAGTACATGGTCTGAAGGCCCAGTGCGTCTGAAGCCCATTACATGTCCCAAAAGGTAGAGTGTAGCAGCATGCCTACATCGCCATTTATTTGTGTTCTGCCTGCATCACCATATGCGTCACCACCTGGTTGTGTCATTCCTGCGTCACTGCCTACCTAAAAAAATTCCCTCCCATCTGGATTTGTACTTGGGTCAGATGAAAGATTACGGGGAGCCCTTACCACTCAGTTAATCCCCCATGTGTCCTTATATATATATATATATATAATTTCTCACGCACAAATATTTATATAATTAATGAAATCTTCTATAAAAACACACCCACATAATATTTATGTAATTTATTCAAATTTTAATACTCATTTTAGAATTTTATTTATTAACATAATATATTTAATATTTTTTTAATTAGTTGTTTTTATTTATTTATTTTTAATATTATTTTAGTTATTATTATTTATTAATATTTAGTACTTTTTGTTTTTATTTTTATTTTGGAATTTAATCATTTTCTAATGTTTATTTATACATATTTATTTTCTATGTTTTAATATTTTCAATATGTATTCATCTTTATTTAAAAATATATCCATATTTTATTTTTTAAAAATTTGTATAATTAATAAAACTTATCCAACTTTTAAAAAAAATAAAGCCACCTCGGTTTAGTTATTCAATTTCACTCATTTTTAACATTCATCCATTTAGGATTACATATTCATTAATAATGTTAAAAATTTATTTGTAAATAAATATTCATAAATAAATATATTTACAAATGTATTTTTACTATATTTATAAAATTATATATTTATAATTATAAATAAATAAATACAATTTTTTTAAAAAGTATTTATATAATTATAAATAAATCATTATATATTTATATAATTATAAAATTATAATAAAAATATTTAAATAATAAATACATTTACTATATTTATATTATATTTATATATATTTATTAAATATATATATTATATAATTATATATAATTATATAAATATATATAATTTTATAAATATATTTATAATTATATACAAATATTTATAAATATATATACAAATATAAATATAGATCTATAATTATATTTATAAATACATATTTCTAAATTTTTTAATATTTTTTTAATTATATATAGTTTTATAAATTTACATTTTTAATTATATTAATTATATTTTTAAAATTAATTATATAGGCCTTTTTTCTATTCTTTTTTAGTAATGATAAACATATATCATTATTAGCGCTAAAAAGCACTGATAAAGATTTATTTTATCATCACTTATTATTTTAGCACTGATAAAACCTCTCTTTATCAACACTTTTGGAATGCGCTCATAAAACCCTTCCCGATTTTTTAAATAGAACTCTGACCAAATCAATTTCCCTCACACTGTTGAAGCTCTTGCAGAAGTTCATCTATGTCACCACTCCCCCTCGACCTTCTCTCTGATGAATCAACTCTCTCAAATCTATGTTTTGTTATTATTTCTCCCCCTCTCTCATTTATTAGTGACATCAATCACGTCTCTCATGCATACCTCTTCCAAACCACACTATATTTTTATATTCTTTATTTCCTCCTTTCTGACACCTCACCTCCCCTATCTTCAGCCTAGGACAACAACCCACTATTGTGAAGTATCCTTCTAGAAACCACCCTTTCCCCATCTTCCACTCCCATGGCCGACCGAAGCAGCAAGCCTTCCCCTTCTGTTTTTTTATTTTTAGTATAGTTTTGTTTTTATATGTATTATTTGAAGAACAATTTTATTTTTTATAAAATTGTGGAATTTTATTATCCATATTCAAAATTTAATATAGTTTTTTATTATTTATTTTGAAAAATATTTTAAAAGGAAGAATAGGTTTTGGGGGTTTTGAAATTCAAAGATAGTTTGGTAATTAAATTTTCTTATTTTATGATGATTTCAGTAAAAAAAATTGTAGTTGATTCAGTGAATTGGTTTTTAAAATGAATATGATTATTCAAGGATTTTATAAAATTGAATTTTGAGTTTATTACTTGATTAAATGGGTAAACAGTCATTTTTTTTGAAATAAACATTGAATTAAGTTTTTTTTAGAGTTAAAAATAAGAATGTATTGTTTCTTAAATGTAAACACGCTATTTTGATTAAGCTTATCTATGATCTGAGAGACATATTAAATGGGTTTATTATAAGGGTTTATCATGTGTATGATTTTAGGTATTTAGGATATGATCATGTTAATATATTAGGTTTGAGGTATAGAATTTATAATATTATAATATAAGGTTTATATCATGTTCATATAGAGTTGAAAGGGTATGGGGTGTTCTCATTATGTAAGGACACAAAATCATTTTTTTTATTCAACATGTTTTCATCTTACATTACGGTAAATAGTAATAAAATAGAACTATCAATTACTGGATAGGTTTCAAGGTGTTTTATAATGTTAGATTTCTTTTTGTATTACAATATAACTGCTAGGATTGAAGGTACTATGAGTTTTCCTTGGTTAATATAGATGTTGAGAATATGATTTTTCATATTCATTTTCTTATCTAGTTACCTTAAATATGAGGGGTGGATACAGAAAAATTAAGTCATGGTTCAAGGTGTGTGGGTATTTCTAATTTTCATATTCTTATTTATAACATTATATATTTTGATTAATCTATGTACATAATATTACTATTATTTTGATATATTTTTTATCATTAGGAATGCTTTGAGTGTCACCCATAAAAAGTATTAATTTAAAACAAATTTATCTCAAACACATATAAGATTAGAACATAGTGGAATAATTTTATAAAGTTTATTTTAATCTCCCCTAACCATGCATGTGGTATGGATTTTATTAATAATGAGTATACACTTTTAGATATACCTGTGAAGGTTTTGACTACTAGATATAGGAGATATCTTTTAGTGATTCATGTCATTGCTAGAGGTGGAGTCAAAAAAATTTGGATCCAACTGATGTGAAATCCATGCTAACTAAATTTTTTGGAATATTTATTAGTTGAAATTATTTGTGTTTTTTTAAAATAAATTTATATTTTAGGATATTTTAAGTATACTTAGTATTGATAACTCTACTATTTTTGAAATAGGGGTTCTTCAGGGGGTAATACTATAAATATATTTGTTGGTATTACGATAATACATGGTCTAGAATAATCTATAGAAAAAGATAGTAACATCGAATCCAACTTCACTTATTTCATTAGTAATAGTTTCATCCATTTGTTTCATGAAATCCCAATCTCCTTAACCATGTGTCAAAATCTAGTGATTACATGAACTTTTATGTTCTGAGTAAAGATATGTCTACCCAAATTTATAAACCCATGCCATAATTAAATAAAAATAAATAACAAGAATTTCCAAGGGAATTCCACCATCTAGTAATAAATAAATTTTTTTTCAATATATTTATTACCACCTTTTTTCCCACACAACATAAAATTGATAAATATATTTGGGATGTGAATCATTAGTATCAGAATGATCGTATATATTTTTATATGTTTCTCAAGGAGAAGTATAATGGGAAAATCAATTTTTTTAGAAATAAATAGGCATAAAACATAATGTTTTAATGTATATAGACATCATGAATAGGTGAATTTATACTAATTTTTTAGTTAATTTTATCTTCATTTTATATACTTTTTTTAATTTCATTATCATTTTTATCTGATACTTATTTTGTTAAATATACACATTAGTTCAAAACACATGTCACATACTCAAAACTAATAAAAAATAATATTATTTTTCTACTTTATCACAGTGAAGTCATTTTTATATTTATGAATTGACCACACATCAATTTGACACATGATTTGGTTGGTATGACTCGAAGTGCATGTTTTCAAAAAAAAATTATCATTTTAATTTGAAACACGTATTACATATCCAAAACCAATAAAATGAGCTTATATTGTTTTCAAAATTTTAGTAAATTATATATAATTAATTTTTTACACGTAGGAATTGACCACACATCATTTTGACACCTAATGTGGTCGGTATAACTCAAATTGCATGTTTTTAACACAAAAGTTTCATTTTATTTTAAAACATGCATAAAATAGCCCAAACTAAGAAAATGAGTTTAAATTGTTTTCAATTTTTTTTTAAATGATTGATAATTTATTTATAACATGTAGTAATTGACCTCACATAAATCTAGCACCTGATGTGATTGATATGACCTGAAGTATGTGTTTTGAATATAAAAAAAAAATTTGTTTAAAACATGTGTCACATAGATAAAATTGAGAAAATGATCATTGATTCTTTTCAAAATTTATAATGAATATCTATAATTAATTTTTCAGGTGTAATAATTGACTTTACAATAATATGAAACACAATGTGGTTAGTTTAACTCGAAGAATATGTTTACAATATAAAATTTTCATTTTACTTTAAAACACATCATATATCCAAAAAAAATAAAATGATACTAAATTGTTTTAAATCATTATTAAAGTGGTCCAAAATTATTTTTTTACTTGTAGGAATTGACCACATGTCAATATGACACCTAATGTGGTCGGTATGACTCGAAGTGCATGTTTTCAATAGAGAAGTGTCATTTTACTTTAAAACACACATCAAATAGTCAAAACTGAGTAAACGGGTGTGGATTGTTTTTATAATTTATAAAAACTATTTATAATTCATATTTTATTGATATTAATTAACCACACATTAATCTAACACCTGATGTGGTCGTTATGTCTCGTAGTGCATGTTTTCAATATAAAAGTTATATTTTAGTTTAAAATATGTGTCACAACACCAAAATTGATAGAAAGATCTTTTATTGTTTTAAAATCTTAAAAAATAATCCATAATTCATTTTTCACATGTCGGAATTAACTGCATGCCAATATGACACATGATGTGGTCAGTATCACTCGAAGTATGTGTTTTCAATATAAAAAGGTGGTAGTTAAGTTTAAAACACACATCAAATAAGAAAAACTGATAAATGAGATCATATGGATTTAAAACATTATCAAAATTTTATATAATTCATTTGTGTTGTGTAAAAATTTACCACATATCAATTCGGGACACGATGTGACCGATATGACTCGAAGTGTGTGTTTTAAATATAATGGTGTCATTTTAGTTTAAAACACACATCACTAGCCAAGATTAAAGAAATGAGTTTGTATTATTTTAAAACTTTATGAAAATGATCTATAATTAATTTTTGATGTGTAGGAATTGACTTCAAATCAATCCATTATCCATTGTGGTCAGTAAGACTCAAGGTCTGTGTTTTTAATAAAGAAGTGCCATTTTAGTTTAAAACACATGTCACATATCGAAAACCAAGATAATGAGATTGGATTGAATTAAAAATTGATGTGAATGATACATAATTCATTTTTCATGTGTAGTAATTTACCTCATGCCAATATAATACATTATGTGATCAGTATGACTCAAAGTATTTCTTTCAATATAAAAGTGTCATTTTAGTTTAAAATATGCATCAAATAGCCAAATTGAGAAAATGAGATCAGATTGTTTTCAAAATTTAAGACCAAATTCCATAATTAATTTTAGATTTGTAATATTATACAACACATAAAATTGATACATGATGTTACTGATAAAACTCTAAGTGTTTTTATTCAATACAAAGGTGTCATTTTTGTTCTAAAATGAATGTAACTAGCCAAAACCAAGAAAAAAAAGCTTAGATTGTTTTCAAAATTTATTAAAATGATTTATAATAAATTTTTGATGCTTATAAATTGAATTCATGTCAATCGGACCCCAAATGTGATGGTATGACTCTAAGTGTGTGTTTTTAATAAAGAAGTGTTGTTTTAGTTTAAAAAACATGTCACATAGCCAAAACCATAAAAACGAGTTCAAATTGTTTTCAAAATTTATGAAAATGATCCATAATTCATTTTTCATATATAGGAAATGACTGCACACTAATCTAACACATTATGAGGTCAATATGAATCATAGTATGTGTTTTCAATATAAAAGTTCAATTTTAGTTTAAAAGAGACATAAAATATCCAAAATAGAGAAAAAAATCTAATATTGTTTTAAAAATTTAGGGAATAGGTTCATAATTCATTTGTGATGTGTGAAAATCAGACACACATCAATCTGACACATGATGAGACCGATATGAATTGAATTACGTGTTTTTAATATAAAGGTTTCATTTTAGTTTAAAACACACATCACTAAATAAAACCGAAAAATGTTCTAAATTTTTTTTCAAACTTTATGAAAACAATTTATAATTCATTTTTGATTTGTATTAATTGACTTCATTTAAATCTTACACATGATGTGGTCTATAAGAATCCAAGTGCATGTTTTCAATATATAAGGTCCATTTTAGTTTAAAATTCACATTAAATAGAAAAAACGATCACAATAAGATTTTATTATTTTCAAAGTTTAGGAAAATGATCCATAAAAACATATATAGTAATTTATCACACACCAATGTAACACATGATGTGTTCAGTATGACTTGAAGTACTCTCTTTCAATATAAAAGTTTCATTTTAGTTTAAAACGCACATTAAATTGCTAAAACCAAGAAAATGATCTTGGATAGTGTTCAAACTTTATAAAAATGGTCCAAAGTTCATTTTGTATGTGTAATAATTGACCACACATAAATATGACACATGATGTGACTGGTATGACCAAAACTATGTGTTTTCAATATAAAGATTCCTTTTTAGTTTAAAATGCACATCACTAGCCAAAACTGAGAAAATGGGCGTTGATTGTTTTCAAACTTTATTAAATTCACTTTTTATGTATAGAAATTGACCAAAATTCATCTGAAACAAAATGTGGTAGATATGACTCGAAGTTTTTGTTTCTAATATATGTAAGTTCCATTTTAGTTTAAAACATGTATCACATAGGAAAAACTATGTATAAAAAGATTATATTTTTTCAAACTTTAGGAAAATTTTCCATAATTGATTTTACACATATATGAATTTACTGCATGTAAATCCAACACACGATGTGGTTGGTATGACTTGAAGTATGTGTTTTCAATATAAAAGTTTAATTTTAGTTTAAAAACATATCAAATAGCCAAAACCAAGAAAATGAGCTTATATTATTTTTAAAATTTAGAAAAATTGTCCATAATTAATTTTTGATGTGTAAAAATAAACCACACATAAATCTGACACATTATGTGACCAATATGACTCAAGGTGTGTGTTTTCAATATAAAGGTATCATTTTAGTTGAAAATGCATGTTACTTGAAAAAAATGAGAAAACGAGCTTAGATTCTTTTCAAACTTTTGAGAAATGCTCCATAATTCATTGTTCAGTATAACTCATAGTGTGTGTTTTCAATATATGAGTGTAATTTTAGTTTAAAATGTGCATTACATAGGAAAAAATGAGCATAAAAATATCAAAAAAAATCTCATCATTTTATTTAGATACTACTTAATTAATTTCTTTGTCATTTTTATCTGATACTTATTTAATTACTTTTCATAGAGATAATTCTTGAGGACAAATAATAAATGGTGTAACGGTTTAAGGATTGTTCTCAAAAATCATGTTCCCAGGAATTGGATCACATTCATAGTGATTTTTTTATCACCATGGATGTGATCTAATTTAAGATAACCTTATTTTGAGAATAAAAAGAAATGTTTTGATGTGTAAGAATTAACTACAACTCAATGTGATACATTGTGTTCCATGTATGAGTCAAAGTATATGTTCTTAAGTTAAAATTTACACTTTGTGTATAATTTATTTTTATATAGTATTATTGGAATAAGAATTGTTTTCTTCTATAGGTGCATTATTTTTCTTGAGCTAGGGTTCTATATTTGGAAACTAATAGAATGACTGGGGTTCTGAGCCAAAGACAAAGAAAAATTGATGTTTTTGAATGTTTGTGATAAATTTTACTTACTCATGTAATTTTATAAAACAATTCTTGAAATGTATATAATAAAGTGTTTTTTCTTGTACTTGTGTTGTAAATTTTATTTCAATTAAATTATGTGTTTTATTTTCTCTTTGATCCCTATTTTTATTACTGAAGTATGTTTTAATTTTTACACCACACTGTATCATTATACCCCTTTATTAGTGCTAGTAATAGCACTAATAAAGGTATTCTTTATCATTTTAAGGAAAATCACTAATAAAGGGGTCCTTTATTAGCACTAAACTAATATTGCTAAAGGATCACCTATATCAATGCTATGTTTAGTGCTGATAATATTAGTCTTTATCTATTATATTTTTTTAGTACTAATAAAGGGTCCCTTTATCAGTGATTTTATAATGCTAATAAAGGCCGAGGTATTTTATGTTTAATATAATTATCATCACTTTTTTCACTGAAAATGCTCTATTATAGCACTGTTAAAGGCATTATCTATAGTACTGAATGTAATTAGAGATAGAACTATTCCAACATAGACATGAATAATGAGAAATATAGAGCATGATTCTCTCTTTTCGAAGGAAAAAAACAGTTTCTTTTCAATAAATGGTAGAGGATAAATTATGGTTTAGATCCATAAATAAAAAATAGGGTTAAATTGAAAAAAATAAAACTTTGGAAATGTTAAAGAATCATGAACATCACAATGTGATTATAATGAAATGGATCTTCAAAAATAAATCCAATGAGAAATAAAATATTATATAAAACAAGGAATATCTCATTTTTAAATACTATACATATAATGAATGGGTTGACTTAAAATATGTATTTTCTCTAGTGCCTTCAATTGAGTCGATCCAGTACTTTTTGGGGCTGAAAAGTCAAATAAATTTCATGATTTATCATATTGATGTTAAAACATAATTCTTCAATGGTACACTAAAATAATATTTCTATATTGAATAGTTAGTGGGCTTTTTGATTATAAATGATGAAACTAAAGGGTGTGGGTTGAATAAGGTATTACATTGACAAAAGAGGGAACTATGATCATGGTATACATTCTTATAATCTTATATAAAGAATATTAAATTTAGAAAGGTGGTTTCGATCACAATTTGTATATGAAAACTTCTAAATAAGAACAATTCGTGGTTCTTATATATATGGACGATATCATATTTGGTCGAAGTAAGAAAATGTACATTAAAGAATTTATTAAGATAATGAGATTATAGTTTTATGTGTCTATGATTAGAAACCTAACTTATTTTATAGGTCTACAAATAGTTCTAAGAAAATGATACACTTTTTCATCCCATGCAAAGTATGCAAGGGAGATACTGATGAAATTTTACATGCATAATTCCAAACCAATGTCACATATAATTGTGGTTAAAAACCAACATAGGAATCCTAAAGATGGAAAGTCTATCAATCCAACCTTATTCAAGAGTCTAATTGGAATCTTTCTTTATTTTAATTCAACATAGCGAGAAATTATTTTTTCAATTTTTTTAGTGACTTACTTTCTAGAGTTATCCGAAGTAAAATAATTTCACATTCTTTAAATGCATCATTAGGTACATATAAAGTACTCTCAATTTTTTATTATTACTTGATATAGTAAAGAATCATAAAAGTTTGAATTTTCTGATATTGATTGAGTTGGAGATGTGGAGGATCAAGATTATATGAGTGGTGGTGTATTCTTTATTGGAAAAAATGATTGTTCTGGTTGAGAAAGAAAAAATAAATCACCTCACTAAGTACATCAGAAGAAAAATATATCTGAGTGAAAAAGGAAGGCACTAAGATTTTTTGGATGAAGAAATAGATACCTATTATTGGTGAAGAGGTGAAGTAGCTGATGGGGATTTTTTTTGATAGCATGAGTGATATTTATCTCATGAAAAACCTACTACAACACTATCATACAAAATATATTGAGACGGGTATCACTTCATTAAATAAAAAGTTAAAATAAATAATAGATAATGTGTAATATATTGGAACAAATGAAAAAATATAAGACATCATGAAAAATAAATTTACCATATAAACATTTTAGAAACATCATTTGAACCTCAATATTCAACCACCTCGTTATCTTAAAGTGGTTTTCATTTTTCTCACTATCCCCATTTTATATATTTCTCAATATGTTTGTTCATGATTTCAATTCTCTCTATCTCTTAATATTTATTATCAATGGTGGTGAAAATATTTGAAATTCATGTGTTCATAAATTAGTTTTAGTTCCAAAATTACTTTCTCATCAAGGGGGTTTACGGTGTGAAAATATAGGGGATATATGATCCATGGAAAAATTCATGAAGATATGGGGATTTGTGGAATAAGAAATGACTCAAGGCCTAGAATCCTCTCTTGATCACTTGTTTTTTACACCAAGAACTGCTCATATAGACTTATAGTGATGTCATAGTTTATATATTTCCATCTATAAGGTTTTAATCATTCATGTAGATCTAGATTTAACTTTTTATTTCAAAAAAATCCAAAGGTGTAGAATATTAGAACCATAGTGACCTGAGATAGTGTTTGATGGTCTTGTTTGTTTTTTGTTGATCCTTTCTGGTTGATCAAGGTGTTTGAATAATAAGAAATTCTATTTAAATATGATATAATCTGAGAAGAATTATTTTTATAGTTTTGTTTCTCAGTTTTCCCAAATTTTTAGGTGTGAAAATTACAGGGCTAATGTAGGTTTATGTGTGGTAGGTACCTGGATCACAATGTAGGTATGAAAAACATATGGAAAGTGTATAGTAGGATTTCACGATAGGTATAATTTTTAGGAGGATATTGAAAGTTAAGAACTTGGTAAAACCAGACAGGTATCTCATGAAGAGGGTTATGTAAAGAGAAATCACGTAGGGAGTACATAGACCATGTAAGAAGTTGGTGGTCAAAAGTTAGTGATTTTAGGTGGACTATAAAGGATGACCTATGTGCCCCTTCATTGGGTAGTGAGATCATAAATGAGGATACTCTATGAGGTAGGTTTTTGGATGGATAAAAATAAAGGGTGTCCTTACATGGTCTATAATAAAGTGTTAGAAAGTAATCCTAGGGTTTTTCATGCTTTTTGGGGAGTTTTTTCATTAATACCCAACTACTCTAATCATTAGGTAGGGAGAAAAGTATAAAAAGAAATATGGGATATTAAGTAGAATGCAAAGGATATTACACATAGTTTGGGCATAAAAATTAGTAACCCATGTATGAATTCCATATAATAAGAATTTTTTAGGGTGATGTGCAAAGACAGAGCTCATGATTAGTGAGTGGGAAGGTAGTGTGCATGGTCAGTTTTCGTAAATGAAGTGTATAGAGTATTTCAATATAAGAAGTGAATAAAGTATTTTTCTACGGAGTCGGTTCATTGTGGAAAGCATCTAATATAGTTCATATTCAATGTATAGTAGTTCACACAGTAAGTCTGTGGTGAATAGTGGTTTGTGCAATATGTGCATTCCATATATTGTTGATAATTCATTCCAAATACATCATTTTAGTGTGTTTTCTAGATACTTAATAATTTATTGGATCACCATATTCATGATATTATGATGAAAATAAAAGAATTCATTATTTATGATATGAAAAAGACCTTCAAGTCATTAGAAAAAATAAAGTCTTCATCTAATGCAGTGAGCAAGGAGGATTCAATGTAAGTGATATAAGGGAAGAAATTTGTCATCCTTGAATTAATTGTAAAGTAAATTCTATTAGAATTAAATTATTTTGGATGGAAAATTTGAATCTATGATATCTAGTTAAGATTAGTGTATTCTAGCATGACCAATACATCATAGACATATTCTCCTTGTACTAGACTTTTATAGTGAAACAAATAAAAACAATTATGTTGATTTTTATTTCTAAATTTGTTTGTTTGTTGAATATGAAATACAATTAGAAACTTTAAACAAGTTCCTAATAATTTTGGGATAAGATACTCTCAAAATAAAAGAAAATTTTTACAATAGGATTCACCCCTACTTTCTGAGGATGTCTTCGGTATAATAATTAATCATGTTGAAACTCATAATAAAATTGGAGAACCTCGATGAAAGTGAGCTGAGTATAAGGTTCACACAAAATTCATTGGGAATATTAAAACCTAGAATTATAGAATGATAAATATTTTCAATAATCTTAAATACATATGGTTTATAAGGAATTCCTTATCCTATATTTCATGTAAAGAGTTATTTGAAGATTTCATAACTATCTTGTATTGTTTTTTCCTAATAGATATCACACAGATGAGACAACATAGGGTATGAATCCAAGTCTTCATGAATCTTCTAGAGATCACCGTTCATGGGTAATAACATGGGTAATTGACCATCTAATTCATTATCCATGTGTTTTTGAAAGATGTTTTATACCGCCTCACTTGTCTCCTAATATGGATCATTAGGAACCAAGGACTCTAGTACATAAAACTTATACACTTAAAATAGTATAATGTAAATATACCACTTCTACAAGTTATCATTAGTTAGGATATTGTCTTTCTCCAAGATGTATCATAGGTATTGTAATGCGACGACCCCAATTTCCCATATCCAATGCAGTATTTAATACATTCGAATGATTATAAGGAATAAAATCTCAAAGGACAAAGTATTTTAGGATTTTTGGAAAACCAGATAAATACATAGGTTGAACATTACAACTTGAAATGAAAAAAACATATAAGTTTTATTTGGAACATCCACAACTCTAAGTTTATCTATGCAGGTCATTCATAATAAACTTCTTCATGTCCTGAAAAATGAAACATAAGAAAGAGGTGATCTCATATGCTTAATAAGGGTAATAAATACAACCTAATATATCATAAACATAAACATTAGGCATAGTGAATAACTAAAAAACACAATCCTTTAAAAAATTAAACTTGAACATAATAAGGTAGGAATATGTGCTGAGTAAATATTCCATAATAAATCATTATCATGGGTATTATAATAGTCGAATAACCACATGAAATTTTAATTACTAGTTTCATAATGAGGTAATTCATAATGCAAGACATCATAACTATGTTTTCAAAGCCTCATTTCAAGACCATAAATAACCATTTTGTCAAGTCCTCATTCCAAGACCGTAGTTTGTCTCATGAGACCTAGAGACGCACTAAGGGGCTATAGGGGGTCCCAACCAACAATTTCTAAGTCCAATGCATTCGTATTATGAATGGGAATAAACATAAAAAATATATACATTCATATTGAAACTAATATATTAAATATAAATAACTTCCCCATACATTAAACATAAACACAAACCATTCAAAGTAGATTGGTGAATGGTATTAAGATAGAACAGCCACATTAAAACTAATTAGAAACCCTTAAACAACATATTGTATATGATATCATAAGATAAAAACCTCTATGAAATAAAAGATTCATCAAATTATGTTGACATAAATAAAGATACTTTTAAATGAGACTATTGATAAATTCTTGAGAAAATAATCCTTAAATATTTAAAAGTGTCTCATACCACCTTGAAACATTCAAATAAAAATACCATATAATACCATGAGAATAAAGAGACTCTTGATATGATATACCAAGGGTAATTACATACACCAAATTAAAGTAATAAGTGGTGAACAACTCATATATCCTATAAAAGTTAAAGTGAGGTGAGAAAAATATATTTAACTTTGGAAAGAAGAGTTCTTATGGAAAATCAATTTTATTTATCATAAATTTGGTTTTAAACATCTATATCCTAGAAAATAAAAGGGAAGGACATTGAGATTACATTTTTGACATAAATGGTGTTCCACTGAAGTGAAATCATGTAAAAAGTGTTTTTAAAGAATCTTTAGAATTAAAACATTTTAGTGTGGTTTAAATAATTCATTAAATATATTTTAAAGGGAAAAGGCATGTTTTATTCCATAAAACCATAAATGAAAAAAAATAGATTGTTCATCCTAATATGTGTGATTATATAAAGATAAATCTAGCTTAAAATATATTATAGAGTGAACTTCAAAATAGCTAAGAATTCGAGAAGTTCCATGAATCGGGCTTGCATTTCGGAAGAAATTTTGAAACATTGTTTTAAAACATGTAACTCCCTATAAAATAAATAAGGATTCATACTAGTATAAATATATATAAAATTAAAACAGAATTTAATAGGATTACATATGAATAAATAATAATTTCATTTAGGTGAGTAGATAATAAGAGAAACCCGAATGAAAATGGAGGTATGAGTATAAAATACTTACAACTTTGTAATCAATTGAATCATATGCCCAAAAATTAATAATCATAAAATGATACATTTAATATCATGAAAATAAATAGACTCATGATATTAAACATCAATGGGAAGTATACATACACCATACACAAGTAATAGTAGTGAATACGAAGTATCTCACAAAAAATGGAAGTGAGATAAAGAAACCCCTTACAAACATTTCGGCATGGTAACAGGTGTTCTTGTAAGGTCTTAATGAGAGGTGAATGGGTATCCCATCATTTATATATCATAATTACAGTATGGGGGATTTTATAAAACATACCCCATTACAAAGGATTAAAAATAAAAGGACAAAACATAGGGTCGATTCTTGAATAAAAGTGAGAGAGAGAGGATCCCTTACCTTAAATATGAAGGTTTTCTTCGCTTGATCTTACTGACCTGAATAACTAAATTAGGTTAATTAATTAATAATTAAAAACCTTTTATATATTTATTTGTTTTATTATAACTCTATTAAGTTCATTAATGGACTTTTACATGGGTTAATGGATTCAATTTCATTGTTCATGTGTGCTCATTTTCATAATATTCATGATCAGCTCAATTATAAAAGAGTATGGTAGTTCATGTAAGATGGTATTTGAAGTCCAGAATTGATTTTATATGTTATTAAAGAAAATTAAGAACATTAAATGGTTATAAAATTCATTTTTTAATTTTAAACAAAGGTGAATCATTATATAAAACATAAATGATAAACGCTTGGATTAATTTGGTGATTTTTCTCACAATTACATTATTTTGTATTATTATTTTACATCATGAGTGAATAAGGATTCCAGAACATTACATAAGATAAAATACATATATAATATTATATTTCAACCATAAAATGGTTTAATGACCAGATTTGAAGAAGGTAAATCAAATTGAAAGCATCGTTATCCTTGAATGTGATAAATCAACACATCTCGGATGATGTTTCATTTTTATCATAAATGGGGGGAAAGGAGATATGAAGGTGAATTATCCCATTATAATAACAAGATTATAATAAATTTATGGTACTGTAGTTTTCATGCCATTTTTATTATGATAGGATAGGAAAGAAAATAGAACAAAGTAACATGAAAATGAAAGAAAATAAGAGAGGAATTTTACATCTTGAATTAACCTTCCTTGAGAGCCTCTTAAGAGAAGAGGATTTGGTCCTTTTATGTGAACAAGGGATGATGGTCATGGAAGAGGATCTTGGGGGAGATTTGGGTAGAATTTGGAGATGGCACATGGCTTGATAGGAGTGAAGAGAAGATGGTGGAAAAGGTAGTATTTATAGTGGAGGGAGGAGGGTTTTCTTAATATTTTAATCATTAGTTTATTATTTTTTCACAAGAAAATAAATAGTGGTGATTCCATGACAAAAAATAGTAATATGTGTGTGTGAGTTAGAAACATTGGTTCTTACATCAGCATAAAATCAACAATGACTCAATAAATCAATTATTTATCATTTATTATAAATTATCGTATTTTACTATTCACCAAAAATCCAATATTTCAGAAAAATCCCAAAAAATAACCCTAACCATTTTTTATGTGTAGAATCCAAAAATTAATTCCATTTTTAAAAAAAATTCTAAATATGATTAATTAAATTTTTAATTAAAATCATAATTTACATGAAAAATACATTTTTTAAACAATTATTTACTTATTCCAAACCATAGGTACATTATACTTTCACTTAAATCACATATATATACTATCATAGATGAGGTTACAATTCATAAGGGTATGTAGCTATTCATAAGGGTAATATTACTATTCATAAGGGTATGTTAATATTCAACAAAAATTAAGTTGTCCATATCAGACTCTAAATAACTTAGTGATTGCAACCGTGTATGTTAGATTTACGAAATTCAAATCATTGGGGTGGTAAAATTATGTTTACTGGCTAGGTTATAACAAATTGGTGTTTTGTAGATACTTAGTGTTTCATGCATTATATATTAAAGTTATTTTCAAAATCTTAGGGTGTTATAGGTATAGTGACATGGTCGAATGGATTACCATTTTCTACAATAAATAAATAAAAATTAGAACTTTTATATTGATTATTAGTTATGATATGATAAAATTATTTTTATGTATCCCCATATTTCATAAAATATCAATAGACTTTACCATTTAATTGAAAATATACTTTCTCTTGAATATTCTAGTGGCAATATGTAAAGACCCAAAAATTTCAATGAAAATTTCTTCTTAATTTATTTAGAATTTTACGAGTCCGCAGTTTCTGACTGCGCCTGATTTGGAGGTAGGTGTGCCCAGAATCAATTTCTGAAGTTTTTTTCGGGTACGTTCAGTAAACGTGCGTGCGGGTTTTTCTATCTTTTGAACCGGTGTTCGGAATTGAAATCTGAGGACACCGATGAACTCGCAGCGCTGGTATTCGCTTAATAGAACCTTTACCGCAGTTGCGTTTGGTTGGGTGTAGAAGTTATATTTTGGGGATTCATAATAAATTAAATAAATTGTAGTGTTACACAACTTATTTAGTTGGTGGTTATTATCTACAAAGGGAGGTTGATGGTGCCCCCCCCCCCCCCCACAAAACCTCTCATCGGAGGATAATGTGTGGTGGGGCCCACAAGATCCCTTAACCCTTCAACTCCCCCTTCAACTCCTAGAACCCCCATTAAACTCATGGACTCCTCTTGAAATAATGAGGCCAACACCCTTCATTTAATTGGGGTGAACTCTCCTCCTCCCTTTTCTCTTAATTGTGCCAACACATCTAAATTAATATCCTCATTAATTAACTTGAATGGATTTGAATCTTTTTGGAAATTCATGGCAATATTTTATTATTGGGGGAGCCTTCTTATATTATTTGCCTTGGAAAATTTGTTGTGAGAAGGCTTGGGATAATTCACCCTCTCTAACGAAGAACACGAGGAACAATATCTTCTCAAAGACCGAGGCAATAACGTGAGGCAATGCTCACGAGGAACTCCCATAATTATTCTTCTTCCTCTTCTTCAAGGGAGAAGACATCGTCCGCGAGGAACATCGACTATGCTTCTTGTTTGGACGTTTACCGACATCAACGAAATCGACGCCCGACTTCTGTGACACTGTCTTCCGCGGCTCGTCGACAAGAGAACAACGAAATCAAGGTAGGGGGATTTTTTTACATTAAATTATTCCCATGCTCTTCGATGCATACCTTGTTCGACGGTGGCCTTTTTGTTATCATATAACGTGGAGGGCACGGGCCAAAAAAACACATCCCGACGTCCCTCCATTTGATTATTTTTGATTGACGATGGAGGCGAATTGAAAGGGCGCGGTGTCGTCGTACCGTGGCAGTGGAGAACCATGAGATAGAAGGGGCGGTGACAACTGGGGGCGGCGACGGAAACGGCGGTCGTATGCCATCCTCTTGGAGGAAAACTGCGGCCTGCGACTGTGGGCCACTCTACTGACGAAGAACCGGCCGGAACAGAAGAACTGGTCGGCCAACGCTGGCCGGACAGGATTATCGCGGTGCCTTGTGGCACCGCGCTACAGAGAAGCTGTGGCCCGTGTTGGGTGGGCCGCTTTGGTGGGAAAACTGGCTGGTCGGGGGGAATAAACTACAGTGCTGCGTGGAGGAGACAGCGGCCCGCTATGCGGGCCGCTCTCGCCGGAGGAAACCGGCCGGCTTCGGCCTGCCGGGCATGAGAGGCGGTGTCGCTCGGTGCTTCCGTTACAAAAAACCAGCCCCCCCCCCCCCCCGCTCTGTGCTTGGCCAGATGGTCGAGCTGCAGCCAGCCACCGAGCTGGGCCGCTTGTGCGCGGGTCGGGCCATTTGTCGCGCGGGTCGGGCCGCCTGCCGCGCGGGCCGGGCCACCGGACATGCGGGCTAGGCCTCCCTCACGGGGGCCGGTCCACAGTCACTAGGTTGGGTCGTGGCCTACCGGGCCGACCCAGGGTGGGTTGGGCCGGGTCGGACTAGACCCAGACCCCCCTCTTCGGGCTACTTTCGGTTTTTCTCCCATAACTTGAGCTACAGACTTTGGATCGATGCACCGTCAGTTGCGTTGGATTCATTCGATTGAGACGGTAGTTTCAGTATATCACACTCAAGCTTTTGGTGAAGTTTGGGTATGGCCGGGTTGGTTCGATCTCGTAACCAACCGGGCCCTCAGAGCGGAAATGCTTATAACTTAAGGACCAGATGTCCAATTGACGTGTCGTCAACTACATTGGATTCATTTTGATGATACAGTTATTTTGGCATAATCTAATTGAGGTTTTGATGTGGTTGAAGTACAGTCGGGTTGGTTTGAGCCTAAAAACCAACCGGGCCCCTAGAACGGAAATGCTAATAACTCACAGACCGGGCGTCCGATTGGCGCGCTGTCTATTGCATTGGGACCCCTATGACGTGAAGGTCCTTTGAGATACTTCCACCTAAGACTTCGTGACACTTGGAGTATCGACCAGTAGCTCGTGGAGTAGATCCTCTCGAAGACGGGCAGACATAGTGCGGAGACCTTGTAGCTGTAGACCTGACAACTGCTTGACCGATTCGACTCAGAGTGATTCGACTATCCTAGTGGACGGAGCGCCCGGTTTGGCGGCAGACCCTTGGCGGATGGAGCGCCTGGTTTGGAAGCAAGCCTGCGGTACTCGACAAGAGGAGTACCTTTGACGGCTATTAGGGGGACCACCCAGTTTAGTGGCAGACCCACAGCGGAGGAGCACCCAGTTTGGCAGCAGACTCGCAGTACTCGACAGGAGGAGTACCTCAGCAATCTAAGGTTAGTGAGTAGCACCTCGGAGTCGCGACAGGTCCACTGTACTCAACAAGGGAGGAGTTCTCTAGCAGCTGTGGTTTCTATAATGAAAATATTGGATTGAGTTAAGTCAATGAATTATCTGTTTTCATCATGATTGAGATGGGTTACTTGATAACTTAGGTATATGTATGGGCATATACCTAAATAACCGTTATCCATTGAAATCTTACTTTTTGGTTTATCCTTGTTGGATTTTGTGAGACCTTGAGGGTCTCGGGGTCCCTACTGAGTATCGTAATACTCACCCCTGCATGGGCTATGCCCGCACCTCGTTGTGGTGGATGCAGACCGCAGACAACGCTAACAGAGGTCGAGAGCGCCAGGACTGGACGGTACTCGGAGGAGGACCTTTCGATGTATTGGTACACGGTGGAGTCTGATGGACGTGGAGTGTTGAGGAGGCCATCTGTACCTACCCTTCAGGTAGGAACCCCATAGGAAGATCCAGGAGCTTCTTCCACCTTTCATCTATTTTTCCCTTTTTAGTTGTACCTGTTTTGTCTTTTCCTTGTACTTTACTATTGGGCTTGTATTTCTGGCCCCTTCTACTTTCCAGCACATCTTTTGTTATACAGTTTTTACTTAGTTTTTGCTTTCACTTGTACTCTGTTTGTGTGTATTTACGATTTATAAAGGAAAAACCTTCCCAGTTTTAGGTAATTACGCCTTTGGTGCTAGTCGCCAGCCCCTGGCCTGTGGAAGCCGGGCTTGGGGTAGTCACAATGGGGGCCCCAGGGGACGGGTCGTGACAAATTGGTATCAGAGTAAGTCGGTTCTACCACATAACTTAGGAATCTGATATTTATTTCCTATGAAGCAATAGTGTTAAGGGTACTAAGTGTGGTTTTCAGTTCAGGGAGTCCAGTGTTAGTGCGGGCGGCCGACATATCCATACACCAGGACCCTGACTTTTGATTTCCGACTCAGTGCACGAAAACACTGATTGCGTGTGTGTTTTCAAAAGTTTTCCTTATGTCAACTCAAACCAGTTCAGCTCAACAAGTATAGTCTTTTGACCATGTTGCATCTATTTCTTTAAGGATGCCTCCCTGCGGACGACCAGCTAGAGCCCCGAGAGTTATACGTACTGACAGCCCGTCGAGCGACGAGGCCTCAGTACAGGTCCCTCTTCCAGTTGAGGCACCAGAGGAGGCACCAGTGGTGCCACCACCTGTTGGGCCACCGATGCCGCCATCCCCAGCAGCAGACAGTGCACGCTGCTTGAGCGCGCTACACGAGTTCCAGCACCAGAGGCCACTCAGGTTCTGGGGAGAGAAGAACCCACAGGCGGCTGAGGATTGGCTGGAGGCTATGGAGAGAGTCTTCAGACTAGTAGGGACACCAGCCGACTTCATGGTAATCCTTGCTACCAGTCTCCTTCAGGTAGCAGTAGGCAGATGGTGGATCCTGATGCTCCAGATGCATGACGATGCATCACTTCTATGGGCAGACTTCGAGAGCCTGTTTCGGGAAGAGTTTGTACCAGCCACCCTTCGAGCGTTGCGTATACAGGAGCTACTGCATCTTCAGCAGGGTAGCATGACGGTGGTGCAGTACTCAGTGAGGTTCACCGACCTCTCTTGCTACTCCACTGATATGGTATGGGACCCGTTCTTCAAGTCCCGAACCTTTGATAAGGGACTTAGGCGAGAGATCAGAGCTTCAGTTATCTCTCACAGCATCCCGACGCAGACGGGGGTGTTGGAGCGAGCCCTCCTAGTGGAGAGTTTCCTTGCTGAGCAGTCTCAAGTAGCAAGACCCACCACTAGACGACATGCAGCAGAGTCTTTTGCAACTAGCAGTAAACATATGACATAGAGGTCCAAGAGGACCAGACCTACAGGTGATCGAATGAACGACTCGGGATCAGTTTTGTGGGGCACCCAGAGTGGAGACAAAGCTAGGCATGCCAAGAACAGATAGTGTTACTCATGCGAAGGGCTTGGTCACATGTCACATGACTGTCTGACCCACCATATAGATGATCAGCAGATAGATGAAGGACCTCCCAGGAAGAGGAAGAGGTTCGATCGAGACAGTCCGCAGGGAAAAGGTGGACGTGGCAGGGGAGCTGGTCGTGCAGCGGGTGGTGGACGACTCTTTGAGGTGTTTCCACCACCACCACCAGGAGGTCAACCCTGACCGTAGAGAATGGGTGGATAGGGGAGAGCACAGGTTCAGGTAGCTGAATCATACGACCATGGATCTCTGGAAGCAGATAGAAAGGAGCGGGACTAGTTCCAGGCTTAGAGGCCTTTATTCATGATTCTTATAGCTTCATTGATGTCGTTGTTTTTTGTTTCTTTACATCTTTGTACTTTAAGATGCAGTAATAAAAGTCACCTGTACTTATGACGTTAGCTTTCCTGCCTTTTTGTGTGGTTAATACTAAAAGGTTCAAGTTAAAACTATTGAATTGACCCTCATTTTTGAGATTTCTACTAGAGGAGACCCAGTGACCACACACTGATGCTGACAGTGTGACTCAACCCTTGGAGGCAAGACTGATGGTTGGATCTCTTGGTAGTAGCATCAAGGCCTTACTACATCGTCCCTGGCATGAATTAGTAGCGTTCATGTCAGGATTGACTGTATTAGGAAAAATATGTGGTTCATCCAGGGGATGAGACTGGATTTCCCTTTTCAGCAAAGGAGAAATCTTAGCAGCTCTTGTAGAACGTAGGCGAAGAAGGGTGAAGTCGAGTTCTTGCAATTGGCTACTCTCACCCATTTTTCGTTGAGCGAACAGTTTACAGTTTACTCCAATCTCAATAGTCATAGGTGTGTCTTATTTCAGAAGGATATCAACCAGAGACAATGGTTATGGCTTGAGTTCCTCCAGGACTATGACTATGAGATAATCTATACTCTTGGGAAGGGGAACGTTGTTGCTGATGCGCTCAGTAGGAGGAATGGTATTCAAATGCTAGGAGAGGAAACGGAGTAGCTGGCTGCCTTACATATATCCTTTGTGGATAGAGATGGTGCAGCCTATCTACTATCTCTTGCAGTCACTCCTCCTCTTCTTCAGCAGAGTAGGCGACGTGGGTTATCGCCTGACCCTTCCACCTCAGTTGCACCGGGTGCATGACGTCTTCCACATATCTCAGCTGATGAGATGCGTGCATGACCCATCCCACATCACCAACCACGAGTATTTAGACATATATGATAGGGCGACTTTCATAGAGGTTCGAGTGGAGATTGAGGATCAACAAGAGTGGGTCCTGCATGGATGGTCGATTCCTCTGGTGCGCATTTGCTGGCAGCACGGAAACCTCCAGGACAGCACATGGGAGCGGGAGGCTCAGATGCATGCTCAGTACCTCCTTTTTGTTTCCCTAGTGTGTGTTGTAGCTTTACGGGGATGTAAATCCCTGAGGTGGGGGTAATTTAAAGACCCGTAAATTTCAAGGAAAATTTTTTCTTAGTTTCTTTGGAATTTTACGAGTCTGTAGTTTATGATGGTACCTGATTCTGAGGTCTGGTGTGCCCGGAATCAATTTCTGAAGTTTTGTTCAGGTACGTTTAGTAAACGTGCGTGCGGGTTTTTATATCTATTGAACCGGTGCTCGGAATTGAAATTTTAGGACACCGATGAACTCGCAGTGCCGGTATTCACTTAAGAGGGCCTTTACCGCAGTTGTGTTTGCTTGGGTGTAGAGGTTATATTTTGGGGATTCATAATAAATTAAATAAATTGTTGTGTTGCACAATTTATTTAGTCGGTGGTTATTATATACAAAGGGAGGTTGATGGTGGGGCCCACACGAGTCCCTTACCCTTCAACTCCCCCTTTAACTCTGTGAACCACTATTAAACTCATGGACTCCCCTTGAATTAATGAGACCACCACCCTTCATTTAAATGGGGTGAACTCTCCACCTCCCTTTTCTATTAATTGTGCCAACACATCTAAATTAATATCCTCATTAATTAAATTGAAAGGATTTGAATATTTTTGGAAATTCATGGAAATATTTTATTATTGGGGGAGCCTTCTTATTTTATTTTCCTTAGAAAATTAGTTGTGAGAAGGCTTGGGAGAATTCACCCTCTCTGACGAAGAACATGAGGACCAATATTCTCTCGACGACCGAGGCAAGAACATGAGGAAACGCTCATGAGGAACGCCCGTCATTCTTCTTCTTCCACTCCGCCAAGGGATAATACGCCATCCACGAGGAACATCGACTATGCTTCTTCTTCAGACGTTTCCCGGCGTCAACGAAATTGACGCCCGACTTCCGCGACACCGTCTTCCACGGCTCGTCGACAAGCGAACATCGGAATCAAGGTAGGGGTATTTTTTTACTTTAAATTATTCCCATGCTCTTCTATGCATACCATGTTCAACGGTAGCCTTTTTGTTATCATATAACGAGGAGGGCGCGGGCCGAACAAACACAGCCCGACGTCCCTCCATTTGATTATTGTTGATTGACGACGGAGGTGAATTGAAAGGGCGTGGTGTCGTCACACCGTGCCGGTGGAGAACCACGAGACGGAAGGGGTGGCGAAGACTGGGGGCGGCGGCGGCAACGGCGGTTGCGCGCCGTCCGCTTAGAGAAAAACTGCGGCCCGCAACCACGGGCCGCTCTCCCGAGGAAGAACCGGTCGGCCTCATGCCAGCCCGAATAGAAGAATCGGATGGCTAAAACCGACAGGAGGACCGCGGTGCCTTGTGGAACCATGCTACGGAGAAACCGGGGCCCATGCAGGGTTGTCCGCAACGGTGGGAGAGTCGGTCGGCCACCTACCGTCCGGGCGGAAGAAACTGTGGCACCAAGCGGCGCCGCGTAGAGGAGACAGCGGCCCGCGGTGCGGGCTGCTCGCGCCAGAGGAAACCGGCCGGCTTCGGCCGGCCTAGTAGGAGATAAGGTGCCGCTTGGCGCCGCCATTACAAAGAACATCCCCCCCCCCCCTCTCCACACTCGGCCAGATTGTCGAGCCGCGGCCAGCCGCTGAGCCGGGCCGCCAGCTGCGCGGGCCGGGACATCCTCACATGGGTCGGTTCATAGCTGTTGGGTCGGGCCGCACCCTACCGGGCCGGACCCGGGTCGGGTCAACCCAGGGCGGGTTGGGCCGGGTCGGACCGGACCCAGACCCCCCTCTTCGGGCTACTTTCAGTTTTTCGCCCAAAACTTGAGCTACAGACCTCCGATTTATGCACCGTCAGTTGCATTGGATTGCTCGGATCGAGAATGTTTTTAAGGTATATCACACTCAAGGTTTTGGAAAAGTTTGGGTATGGCCGGGTTGGTTCGATCCCATAACCAATCGGGCCCTCGGAGCAGAAACACTTATAACTTAAGGACCAGACGTCCGATTGACATGTCGTCAACTACGTTGGATTCATTTTGAAGAGACGTTTATTTTGGCATACTCTAATTTAGGTTCGTATGTGGTTGGAGTACGTTTGGGTTGGTTTGAGACTAAAACCCAACCTGGCCCCTGGAACAGAAATGCTAATAACTCACAGACCGAGTGTCCGATTGACGCATCGTTTGTTGTGTTGGGACCCCTATGACTTGGAGGTCCTTTGAGATACATCCACCTGAGAATTCATGACACTTGGAGTATCGAACAGTAGCTCATGGAGTAGATCCTCCCAGAGATAAGCATATGGAGTGCGGAGACCTTTTAGCTGTAGACTTGACGACTGCTTGACTAATTCGACTCGGAGTGATTCGAATAGCCCAGTGGACCGAGCGCCTGGTTTGGTGGCAGACCCACTGCGGAAAGAGCACCTTGTTTGGCAACAGACTCATGGTACTCGACAGCAGGAGTACCTCTGACGGCTATTAGGGGGAGCACCCGGTTTGGCAGCAGACGCACAGCGGAGGAGCGCCTGGTTTTGCAGCAGACCAGCGGTACTCGACAGGAAGTGTACCTCAGCAGTCCAAGGTTAGTGACTAGCGGTACTGCCTCTTGTAGTTACTCCTCCTCTTCTTCAGCAGAGTAGGTGAGGTGGCTTATCATCTGACCCTTCCACCTCAGTTGCACCGGGTACATGACATCTTCCACGTATCTCAGCTGATGAGACGCGTGAACGACCCATCCCACATCACTGACAACGGGGATTTAGATATCGATGACAGGGCGACTTTCATAGAGGTTCAAGTGGAGATTGAGGATCGACAGGAGAAAGTACTACGTGGATGGTCGATTCCTCTGGTGCGCATTTTCTGGCAGTAGGGAAACCTATAGGAGAGCAAATGGGAGCGGGAGGCCCAGATGTGTGCTCAGTACCTCCTTTTTGTTTCCCTAGTGTGTGTTGTAGCTTTATGGGGACGTAAAGCCATGAGGTGAGGGTAATTTAAAGACACAGAAATTTCAATGAAATTTTTTTCTTAGTTTCTTTGGAATTTTACGAGTTTGTAGTTTCTGATGGTACCTGATTCTGAGACCCGGTGTGCCCGAAATCAATTTCTGAAGTTTTGTTCGGGTACGTTTAGTAAACGTGCGTGCGGGTTTTTCTATATTTTGAATCGGTGCTCGGAATTGAAATCTGAGGACACTGATAAACTCGCAGTGCCGGTATTCACTTAACAGGGCCCTTACCGCAGTTGTGTTTGGTTGGGTGTAGAGGTTATAATTTGGGGATTCATAATAAATTAAATAAATTGTTGTGTTACACAATTTATTTAGTCAGTGGTTATTATCTACAAAGGAAGTTTGATGGTGGGGCCCACCCCCACATAACCTCCCATGGTAGGATAATGTTTTTTGGGGCCCACACGAGTCCCTTACCCTCCAACTCCCCCTTTAACTCTGTGAACCACTATTAAACTCATGGACTCCCCTTGAATTAATGAGACCACCACCCTTCATTTAATTGGGGTGAACTCTCCACCTCCCTTTTCTCTTAATTGTTCCAACACATCTAAATTAATATCCTCATTAATTAAATTGAAAGGATTTGAATCTTTTTGGAAATTCATGGAAATATTTTATTATTGGGGGAGCCTTCTTATTTTATGTTCCTTGGAAAATTAGTTGTGAGAAGGCTTGGGATAATTCACCCTCTCCGACAAAGAACATGAGGACCAATATCCTCTCGACGACCAAGGCAAGAACGTGTGGCGATGCTCATAAGGAACGCTCGTCATTCTTCTACTTCCGCTGTGCCAAGGGAGAATACGCTGTCCATGAGGAACATCGACTACGCTTCTTCTTCAGACGTTTCCCGACGTCAACGAAATTGACGCCCGACTTCCACGACACTGTCTTCGATGGCTCGTCGACAAGTGAACATCGGAATCAAGGTAGGGGTATTTTTTACATTAAATTATTCCCATGCTCTTTGATGCATACCATGTTCAATGGTAGCCTTTTTTTATCATATAACACGGAGAGCATGGGCCGAACAAACACGGCCAAACGTCCCTCCGTTTGATTATTGTTGATTGACGACGGAGGTGAATTGAAAGGGTGTGGTGTCGTCGCACTGCTCCGGTGGATAACCACGAGACGGAAGGGGCGGTGATGATTGGGGGCAGCGGCGGCAACGGCGGTTATGCGCCGTACGCTTAGAGAAAAACTGCGGCCCGCAACCACGGGCCGCTCCGCCGAGGAAGAACCGGACGGCCTCATGCCGGCCGGAATAGAAGAACCAAACGGCTAAAACTGGAAGGAGGACCGCGGTGCCTTGTGGCACCGCGCTGCAGAGAAACCGCGGCCCATGCTGGGTGGGATGCTTCGGCGGGCGAACCGGTCGGCCACCTACCAGCCGAGCGGAAGAAACTGCGGCACTAAGCGGCATCGCGTAGAGGAGACAGCGGCCCACGGTGCGGGCCGCTCGTGCCAGACGAAACCGGTCAACTTCGGCCGGCCGGGCAGGTGAGGAGGTGCCTCTTGGCGTCGTCGTTACAAAGAACACCCCCCCCCCCCCCGCTCCGCACTCGGCTAGATTTTCGAGCCGAGGCCGGCCGTTGAGCCGGGCCGCCGGCCGTGCGGGCCGGGCCGCCTGCCACAGGGGTCGGGCTGCCCTCACGTGGGTCGGTCCATAGCTGTTGTGCCGGACCGCACCCTACCGGGCCGAACCTGGGTCGGGTCGACCCAGGGCGGGTTGGGTCGGGTCGGACCGGACCCAGACCCCCCTCTTTGGGCTACTTTCGGTTTTTCGCCCAAAACTTGAGCTACAGACCTTTGATTGATGCTCCGTCAGTTGCGTTGGATTCCTTGGATCGAGAATGTTTTTAAGGTATATCACACTCAAGGTTTTGTCAAAGTTTGGGTAATGGCGGGTTGGTTTGATCCCATAACCAATCGGGCCCTCGGAGTAGAAACACTTATAACTTAAGGACCGGATGTCCTATTGACATGCCGTCAACTATGTTGGATTAATTTTGATGAGACAGTTCTTTTGGAATACTCTACTTGAGGTTCGTATGTTGTTGGTTTATGGTTGGGTTGGTTTGAGACTAAAAATCAACAGGGCCCCTGGAACGGAAATGCTAATAGCTCACAGACCGAGCATCCGATTGACGCGCCGTCTGTTATGTTGGGACCCCTATGAATTGGCGGTCCTTTGAGATACATCCACCTGAGAATTCATTACACTTGGAGTATCGACCAGTATCTCTTGGAGTAGATCCTCCCAGAGATGAGCATATGGAGTGCGGAGACCTTGTAGCTGTAGACTTGACGACTGCTTGACCGATTCGACTCGGAGTGATTCGAATAGCCCAGTGGACCGAGCGCCTGGTTTGGCGGCAGACCCACTGCGGACGGAGCACCTTGTTTGGAAGCAGACCCACGGTACTTGACAGCAGGAGTACCTCTGATGGCTATTAGGGGGAGCACCTGGTTTGGCAGCAGACACACAGCGGAGGAGAGCCCGGTTTGGCAGCAGACCAGTGGTACTCGACAGGAAGAGTACCTCAGTAGTCTAAGGTTAGTGAGTAGCACCTCAGAGTCGCGGCAGGGCCACTGTACTCGACAGAGGTGGAGTTATCCAGTAGTCGTGGTTTCGATAATGAAAATCCTGGATTGATCTAAGTCAATGACCTTTGTGTTTTCCTCATGATTGATATGGGTTACTTGATAACTTAGGTATATGTATGGGTATATACCTAAGTAACAGTTATCCATTGAAATCCTAATTTATGGTTTATCCTTGTTGGATTTTGTGAGACCTTGAGGGTCTCGGGGTCTCTACTGAGTATCTTTATACTCACCCATGCACGGGCTATGCCCGCACCTCGTTGTGTTGGATGCAGACGATGGACAACGCTGACGGAGGTCAAGAGCGGCAGGACTGGACGGTACCCGGAGGAGGACCTTTCAACGTATCGGTACGCGGTGGAGTCTAACAGACGTGGAGTGCCAAAGAGGCCATATGTACCTACCCTTCAGGTAGGAACCTTGGAGGATGATCCAAGAGATTCTTTCACCTTTCAGTTGTTTATCCCTTTTTAGTTGTACTTGTTTTTTCTTTTCCTTGTACTTCACTGTTGGGCTTGTATTTTAGGCCCCTTCTACTTTCCAGCACATCTTTTGCTATATAGTTTTTACTTATTGTTTGCTTCCGCTTGTACTTAGGTTGTGTGTGTTTACGATTTATAAAGGCAACACCTTCCCAGTTTTAGGGAATTACACCTTTGGTGCTAGTCTCCAGCCCCTGGCCTACGGAAGGCGGGCTTGGGGTAGTCATGATGCGGGCCCCGGGGGACGGGTCGTGACACAATAGTCCATATTCCACATTAAATAATCAAGAAAGGGGCATAAAGATTTATTCAAAGTTATTTAGATAGTCTTTTCTTTTCAACTACATTTTAACACCCTGAGATTTTATGATATATTTATTTTACAATAAATTTAATTTCTTATATATCTTTTGATACATTAAACGCTGTGTTTAAATGAACTGTGACATACTATTGAAATTTAATTATTTAATGATATAGTTACTGCCTAGCTGTTATATATGTGGTTATGAATAGAACTAACTGAATTATTAAAAAAATTGGTTTACACATGTATAAAATGAATTCATTGGTTATCAATTGATTATAAATGAAAATAAAAAACATTTGAATGTAAAATATATATATATATATATATGTATTAAAAAAATTATGCTTGAAATGTGTTTTTATCTTAAAAAATTAAATTAATCATTATTTGTGAATGATTTAAAGGAAATTTATATGTTATATATTAAATAAAAAAAATTAACATTCATCTATTGGTTTTCTAGGCATGATATAAGAATATATAACCAATTTTATTCTTAAAAATGTATTTTTTTAAATGGTTTTCATTGCGTTTTTCACACTTATATTAAAATTAATTTATTTAACTTATATAAATCGAATAATAAATAACAAATTACACATTTGGAATAAGGGGGATCATATTTTGTAAATAAATCCCTTTTATTTTTTTCAATATGAATGGTAACTATAGTAAATTTTTATCAACTGAGTAGAGGTAAAATAGGAAAAATATAGTTAAAACATTAGGATTAGGCTTTCAAATTTTTATAACACTTGTATTTATCTTATTTTATGATTTGAGTTCATCCATTTCCATATAATTATAGATTATATAGTCATTTAGAGTAATATTTCTCTGATTATTACCTTATATTAATTTAAGTTAAGAATAAATAAAAAATGTCACCCTCTTGACTTTAATATCTATAACATTTTTATATAAGGACAAATAAGGATACTTTAAACTAAAAAAAATTATTTTAAAGATAAATTAATTATTTTTATCATGTTAATTTATTTTCAATTTTTAATAATTGAATAATTACCTTAAATGCATATGAAATGCCAATATAGAACTTATTCAATTAATAGAAACATAAAATAAATGATTTTAAAAATAATAAAATTAATAAAATTTGGATGAATTATTATATTAAATGGATTTTTTAGTTAAATATTGAATGTTAGGAAAGTGTAAATGGTTTATACGCAAATTAAATTTCTTTATTGTTATCTTTAAAGTAAAATTAAAAAAATAGTGTCAAAAATGAAATTATTGATATTTTATAATATATTATTAGATTATTTAAAAATCATAAAAATCATAAAATATGATATTTTGGATAATATATGATTTAAAATTTCAACATTTGGCATTTTATTATCCAACTATCACCATATAAGTAAAATAATAACCTTTTAGTATTGAAAAATTCATTATTAGGGGTAAGGTCAAAATTAGTTAACCAAGGGGTTATCATAAAGATAAGGTTTAAAATGACACCAAAAGATGTATAAATTTAATTTTTTTATGATGTTTAATACTTATCCTATTTTTATTCCAATATATATCCATTTGGAATAATTTTTCTCAATAATTAATCCATTATATTTTAATCTTTTTGTAATTCCAAGAGTGTCTCTCCCCTCACTTATAAAAGAGAAACTCTTATCCTCTATTAATCACACATTTTTAGACTTATATATTGACAAAAAATTGAAATAATACCTTCCTTTTTTATTGAAACACATCCTATTTCTTATGTAATTTCTAAAAGACCATTCCTTCAAGGATTAATGTGAAATACAAAAGAGGTTTCTGAATGAAAAGTTATAAATATTAAACGAGCATTTTCAATTTTATTTGTTCTTACACCAATTCTAAATTCCTGGTATCCATTATAAAATAATTAATTTAGTGTCTTAAATATAATTAATTATTATTATTATTATTCAATAACCATTATCCACCTTCTTTTCATATTATATAAATTGAAACCATCACTTGTGTGTACATACGGATTATCATCTCAACGTAGCGGTGTAATTAATTTTTCATTACCACTTTACTTGGATGTCCATAATGGGGGATTTAATAAATATATATGATATTTATGATATTATTATTATTCTTTAAAGTTAAATTATTATTTACCTTTCTTTCATTCTATCCATCAAAAAATGGAAACAACGTTTCTGTCTATATACAGCCTACCGTCTCTATAAACGGTGTAATTCATTTTTCTACCTTTACATTTTATGAATGACTAAATATATATGTAAAACACCAAGAATTTAAAAATAGATTTAACATAGAATGCATGAAACAGTGAGTCTCTAAAATACACCACTTTTTTATAACCTAGCCATGTAAACATAATTTTTCAACCTCTGTGATTTGAATTTCGAAAAACTGATATACATGGTTGTGTTTGGTAAGATATTTAGAGTCTGATAAGACAAACTTATTTTTTTAGTGAATAATAACATACCCTTATAAATAGTAACATACCCTTATGAATAGTAATTAATAGTAATGAATAGTAAAGTGTACAAAAAAAGAAACTTCACTCATGAATATATAAATACAATTTAGAAATCTTAAAAGTAGAAAAATTATCATAGTATAAGTATTTGTATTTATGTATGACATAAATATTTAAATTAAAAGTTTATGATTAATTTAATAATTTAAAATGTAAATTTATTTTTTTTAAATCTAATAATAAATTTTTACTTTATTTTATTATGGTTATAAGATAAATTTATGGGACCCTGATTAATTTCTCAAGGTGTTATAAAATGAGTTATAGTTTTAAAGTTGTTTTTTTAGAATAAATTATGATTTTATTTAAAAATTATTTGAAAATTATTTATAAAATTATTTTAAAAAAATGGAGTTAATTTTTGAATTCTACGCATCGATAAATGGTTAGGGTGAATTTTTGGGATTTTTCTGAAAATCGTGAATTTTTTATGAATAGTGAAATACGGTAAAAACTGTATATACAAATTATGGGTTAATTGTACTATTTATGACATCATGAGTGAATATGCCCACTTTGTTTGAAATATCATTCACTTATTACTATTATGGGTCACAGGATACAACACTATTTTCGGTCTTGAGGTAATTAATAAAATAATAAATAAAATATTCATAATTCACTCCTCTCCTCCACTATAAAAACTTCTTATCACTTCTTCTTCTCTTCACACCTCTAAGCCTTAGAGATTCTCAACATTATTCCAAAATAAACTTCCATATTCAGTCCCCACATCCAATAATCTCTTTTTCTTTCCAAAATACCAAAACCCCTTCCCATTAAGAGATTCTAAAGGAGGTAGATTCAATAGGTAAATTCACATTTTATTTCTTTCATTTTCATTTCAAGTTCCTTTCTATTATTATATTCACATAACCTCCTCTATCCAAATCAAAATTATAACTCTAGTACCATATATATACTGTAATTATATCATGTTATTGGAAGAACCATCATCAATATTCTTACTCTCTCTCTTTTATTTTATAAATGAAATTATCGTCCGTGAGGTTCCAATTTACAGCCTTCATGGACGACGAAGTTTCGTTCTTCAATTTATATTTTAATTAATGGTCATGAAACTATTTTTATGGTTGAAATAGACTATAATATATTTATTATAACCTATTTAATATTAATGAACCAGTATACGTACATATTTATTAAATTATATGACAAAACTAGTTCCTAATAATCAAAATACCGCTAAAATAATCTAAGTGAATGTTCTTAATATTTCACAAAATTATTCATCCTCATTCCATGTAAAAAATGATATAAATTACCATTAACACTTATGTATGTCCATAAATAAAATTTAATTCCAATTCTTGAGATTTATATCCATTCCACATGAACATCTGTACTCATATACAAATATACCGATCATGAAAACCAAGGAAACAAACACTCTGGAACGATGTAATTCAATCCTATAACTTATCAATAAATACATAATGAACTTAAAAAAATTGTGATAATATAAATAAATTTATAATAGGTTATGAATTAATTTATTAATAATTTTAATTTCATATTCCATGACCTTAAGTTCAAGAGCAGAACACATTCAGACTTAAGGTAAGGGTTTCTTCATCTCACTTCCATTTTTGTGAGATATTCCATAATCACTACTATTACTTATGTATGGTTTATGTATACTTCCCATTTATGTTTCATATCATGAATCTATTTATTTTAATTATATTCAATTTATCATTTGACAATCATTAATTTTGGGGCATACGATTCAATTGATTACAATGTTATAAGGGTGTTTCACCCGAACCTCCTTTTTTATTTGGGTTACTTTTATTGTCTAATTAACTTAATGAAATTATTATTTATTATTGTTTAGTCCTCATAAATTTTATTTGGGTGTTATATATATATTTACCAACAATAATCATTCCTTATTTTATGGGTAATTACATGTTTTAAAAAGAACTTTCAAAATTATTTCTGAAATACATGCCTGATTTAAGGTAATTTCCCAAATTCTTACCTATTTTCAAAAGAACTATATAATCTATTTGAATCCATATTTAACTTTCTAAAATCAATAATTTTAACATGAAAAATATATTTTGGTTAATTTTTTTTTTATTAAATAAAACTTGCCTTTATGATTTAAAATATATTTATTGAATTCCCTAAACCGCACTAAAATATTTTAATTCTAAAGCTTCTTTAAAAACACTTTTTACACGATTTCACTTCAATGGGATGAAATTTATGAATAAAATATAATTTATACGTTCTTACCTTTTATTTTTAGGGATATAAATTTTTAAAAATATGATTTCATGAAAAATAAAAAATAACTCCTCTTTCCAAAGTAAAAAATGATTTTTCACATCTCACTTTAACTTTTATGAGATATAAACCTTGTTCACCCCTTATTACTTTCAAGTGCTGTATGTAATGACCTTTGTTATATCATATCAAGATTCAAATTATTCTCATTATATTCTAAGGGATTTTGATTTTAATTTTTCAAGGTGGTATGGGACACTTTGGAATGTTCAATGATTATTTACATATGAAATTTTGATGGTATCATTTAAAAGTATCTTATCTATATCAATATAATTGTTAAATATTTTACTTCATTGAGGTGTATCCTTCATGATATCATCTACCATATTAAATTTAATTGTTTATAATTAGTTTGACTGTGGATGTTTTATCTTAAAACCATTCACCAATTTACTCCAAATGGTTATTGTTTATGCTTAATGTTCAGGGAAATCTATCTACATTTCATATGTTAGTTTCAATATGAATGTATATGTTGTTTATATTTATCCCTGTTCCTATAAAGAATGCATTGGACTTAGTAAGTGTCGGGTGGGGCCCGCTATAGCATCTTGGTGCATCGGTAGGTATCATAAGACAAACTATGTTCTTGGCACAAGGCCTTCAAAAAAAGATTATTTATGGTATTAGCACGAGGCATTGAAGGTATTGTTATGATGTCCCATATTATGAATTTCCTTATTATGAAAATAGTACTGATGATTCATGTGGTTATTCGACTAGTAGAATACACATGATTATGTTTTATTAGGGAATTATTTAC